>CAVLGL010000046.1:33758790-38758790 GCA_963668995.1 Parnassius mnemosyne | reverse complement strand
GTGACGTCTTTTTTAATAAAATAATTAATATTGCTTTTTAAATTTTAATCGTGTATTTATTAATTAATTTGATTTACTAACGTTTGCTTGCATTGTTTCTTAACACAAGAACCATGCTTAAACTATAATCAAATGTACAATGTATTATATTCCCAATATAATTATATAGTCACTTTTTGATGAGCTTCAACTGGTAATAAACTGGTAAAATAAAAATTTGTTTCATATTTGCTTCTTTTCTCTAAGTTAGCGCAATAAAAAAATACTTAAAGGTTGATTGATATTGTAACTACATTCTTTATGAATTATAAATTAGAGCGTGAGTACGATTTCATTCACTCACAAAAATTGATGAGTGGTTATGCGAACTTGGGTACAGCACTAGCTTTACAAAATTTTATTCACTCTTTTTTTGAGAACATCTATATTGTATTCAGACCATTGCTAACAAATTATCACTATAATATTTACCTTTGCTATACGCAATATAAAGGACAAAGCAAAATTCTGAATACTACAAATCAATTACAAAAAGTGTATCTTTAAGTGCTCCATAGATTGCCTCATAGGATCTTGCACAAGTTACCACGCGGGTTGGTAACTACAGTTTTTTTAAATTATTATTTTGAGCTGTCAGGAAGATACTTCTGCCAGAATACTTCTTCTGAATGCTCATTGTACCTGAAATCTACCGTTCGTGTTATTGTTTGTCGTTGGAAATAAGACATAGGAATTATTGTATAATTCTTGTGCACACTCCGAAACGAATTCAAACAAAAGCGAAAACAAATTACAAAAACAACAACAAACAAACTGCATCCATCGTGCACCATCGCTTATGATATACGCGTGTTTAATTATTCGCGTCATGCCCAAAATTTCGTTTCTTACCACCCCGAGGCGCATGCCAAGTGGCGTGATGAAGTCATAACACGTAACGGGTAAAAGTTTGCCATTGTTTTCGTTCGATAACTTAAGCAGTATTGCCGACAATGTTAAGGATTTAAAATGTATTTTGATGATAGGTATAATACTAATTTTATGCTGTATAAGTTTACTTGGGTGATGGTAGCTCCTTCCTTCTTCTTCATTATCAGACTATAAAAATCCACTGCTGGAGCTGGGCATCTCCCGTGGGATTTCCTTTGTCATCACTTTTGGCAAGCATCACTCTATAATGCAGCTATATTATGGTTGTAGCACGAATGGATCGGCTCGACCGGTGTAAAACCACGCTCTCACAGAATACCAGCGTAAAATAGCAGCTTAATGCTTACTTAAATGAGGCATTCCATCTCAGTCCTCATGATAAATGTAGATTTCTATGTGTCACAGTATCCACTTACCATCAGGTGGACTGTGTGCTCGTTTGTTACCCTTATTCTATAAAAAACTAGACTGACGATTGCTTTATCAGACTTCTCACACTTTTAAAGCTGCTGAATGCTCCTTTATTAGCTAACATCCCTTCTGAGTTAATAGAACCTCCTTAAACACTTCCGGATAGATCCGGATAAAATTATAAAAGAGTCAACATTATGACAAACTGGGGGGTTATTTCATCCTCGTGATCAAGAGTTTGAATTGGTTGCAGAAGGCGCTATTCATCATTATCATCATTACAGCTCATCACAACTCCACTGTTGAACATATGGCTCCCTCAAGGAATGCCACAAAACGCGGTCTTTAGCTACCTGCATCCACCGGCTTCCCACATACCAGGTTATCACTGTATCTGGGGAGCGGTTTTAAAACTCCGCTCACCAGTACGAGCCTGCCACTACAGAATCTTTTTTTAGAAAAAACGGAAAGTTTTTGGCATCTTGCGAACGTGATTGAGTTTTTCACGTTCATTATGTTTTACTTCACCATTGACAACTTGGTAAATGAGCGTTTAAATTTGAACTAAAAATTCCAGAAGTGCTGGGAAGCATCTTTTAACATGCACTCTGTGAAATTTAAAAATTACTTTTGGATCTGAGTTATAGCTTTGTGTCAAAGGTTAAACTAAATTTTCATTTTCTAATATTTCAGGTGGTAATTCTCTGTCTGACTGCATCAGTTCTTGCTGAACCGAGCAAAGTCATCCAGAAGCGCAGCGGCCTCGTTGGTCACTATGCCGCCGCAGCTCCTTTATACGCCCATGGGTACAGCTTGGGTGGTTATGGGGGCTATGGGTATGGCTCTGGCCTGGGATCAGGCCTAGGAGCTGCGTTAGCTGCTGGTGTAGGTTCCGGTGTAGCAGTTGGCTCTGGTATCAGTGCTCTAAGCGGTGGTACGATAGTTGGGGCTGATGTTCACACAACGGTTACCAAGCATGTTGGCATACCAGTACCAGCTCCCTACCCTGTAGCTGTTGACAGGCCTTACCCTGTCCCAGTAAGAGTAAGTATTGATTTAATATTTCAAAAATCTCTTTTTTTTCTACTCAAGATTTTTTTACCTTATTTTTTGGCACAAACAAAGAAACTGCTTTTTAAATGACCTCCGAGTTAAACCAACTTTGCTGATGATTTTGTTGAAAATGTGATCTCCTATAAATTTCAAAAGATCTAAAGATTTCTACCAGATAAAAATTTGATTGATGCATAAGATAATTAATCAAAACCGCCTAATAAATTACTAACATAGTATTCCATGATTACAGGTAAATGTTCCTGTGCCAGTAGACCGTCCTTACGCCGTACCAGTTCCCAGGCCCTACCCTGTTGCCGTTGAAAAGCACGTCGCTGTTCCCGTTGACAGACCAGTGCCCGTTCCCGTGCCACATGCGGTGCCTTACCCCATCGTCAAACAGGTAATATTACGTAGGATGTAGTAGCTTAAATAATGAAGTATGAAAAAACTCAACTTAAAATTTTATTTTTACGATTCACTAGGGTCTTCTCTGCCCAAGAGTTTGTCTGAATAGGTAACTTATTCTAATCTAACTTGTTGAACTATGAAAATACTTTTACAAGGGTTTTTTTATAGTAATAAGAGTAACAAACGAACACACAATCTATCTTTGGAAAGTGGATAATATGGTCCATAGACATGTACCCTTTTGTCAAAAGTTGTCTATCAAGAAGTTGTGAAAGGTATCTGAAGAGGCCCTATATAACTACAGGATGGACAACATTACAAATGATTATCATTACATTATCATTGCAAAATGACTTGGCAATAGACACATCACATTTGTCACGGTAGTAACAGCTTTTGGAGAATACGTGCTATAGGGTCGAGGCCACGCTTATGTAAGCGCAATATAGGACGCTCCCAGACGGAGCTACCATCAGCGCAGATCGTGTGGCAGGAACTGGATGCGTGAATGTCATACTAATACTCCCCAGTCACAAGTTGATGATAATGATGACAATGCAGCATTACACCTTAATTGTCTTGTGCAAGTAATCTGTCACCTTCTTTGTTTGTCGGTTGCTCAATGATTTCTTATATAATGCTACAGCAAATGGAGAGCTAAGATGTTTAAGCTGCACTTACGACCAGGTGGACTATTAGCTGGTAGGTTTCGTAAAGAAAATATGAAAAGAGTATGGATTAGCGTCATCATAGTTACAGCCTTTTAAAAATCTACTGCTGAACAAGGGTCTCCCGCATAGATAGGAGCATGAAATAGGGTGATTCACTTATACCAAATTATATTTATATTTCATCACATTACTAGAGCCTATCAAAGTCTACAGCTGAATGTAGGCCTTCTCCATACATTGCCTCATAGGGGAAATATTTGCAATAGTTGCCAAGCTTGGCAGGCAGGTTGGAATCCACAGTTTATATTTTCTTGATGTCATTAGGAAGACCCTGGTGCCCATCTTCTCATTGGTTTTCCTCTGTCGCTTCTCACTACACCCACGGGACGATATGGGGTAGTGGATATTTTTACACCTCCACTGCAAGGTTTAAAGAAGTAAGGAGGAATTTTAATAAAACGATTTACGTCTCTCTGACATGTCCTACCATGATGATGATTATTGTTATGTGCTGGAGGATCATTTTGAAATATCAGCATGCCTGTAATAAAGTAAACTTTGTTTCCTCGGACTCCCTAAGTGGGTACATCCCGCTTACCCATTTTATATCACGAGTCTCCTTGCCGTATTAGCGTGATCTCGAGATTTTTTCTTTCTGATCTTGCCGTTTTTCTTTAGCTGTCTGAATAGTTGTTAGTTGGGCCATGTACGAGTAAGTAACTCTGGTTCAACTGGAAATATCCGCTGTTAGGACCAATGTTTCGTAAGCTCCCTTAGCTTCATATAAAACTTATAAAAATATTTTTTGCAATGACTGATATTTGAGTGCAATCGTGTATCAGAATAATAGAACTATCTTAAAACGAGTTTGTAGAACTATTGGAAAGTCTATGGATTTCTTTTAATAATTAGGTAATTTTGACAAGCCTCCGTTAAATAATTTTGGCAATTAATTTCTAGGTTGGAGTCCCAGTACCAGCACCTTACGCTGTCCCTGTTCCCAAACCAGTAGCAGTGCCAGTGCCTCATCCCGTCGCCGTACCTGTTGTGAAGTCCATTGTGTCGTCGGGCATAGGTTTGTCTGGCTACGGAGCTTCTAGCTACGGTGCATCGATATATGGAGGTCTTCATGGACACGGCCTTTCTTCTAAGATCTGGTGAAGAAGAAGACTGAACATTGAACACTCTATTGTTGGTAATAATGGAGTATTATTTAGTAATTAATAAATGTAGGTTCAAAACTATTCATAAAGTAATTACATACCTCTTTGTTCACCAAGTTCTTTTTTTGAATATTGGTTTCTTTTTAATAGTTTTAAAAGTCAAACTATTTATAAGTTTGACTTATTTAAAACTTATATGATATGTACAAGAATACAAAATTGTACTTTAATACACATACTTAAATTTAATATTTTTAAAGAACAATTAATGTTACTGAATTCGAAATCATTAGAGGACTTGTCTTATTGTATCCATTCATTATACAAGCAGTAAATGAAAAACCAGCGGGTGTTAGATAAAAGAAAGTAAAAGGCATTTTCATTAGACTCTGTGTATAGTCATGAATGAAATATTACTATGTGATTTTCTTAGAGTTAGCTATAGCGTGTATACTTTTGGTACGTATTCTCTATCGTTAAGGAATTGAGAAGGAGGTGGGTTGAAAGTGCAATGAAAACTGTAGCTTACTTTAATCTATTTTACCAATTTAATTTTATATATTTTAAAATACCATTCAAAAATAACGAGTGAACCATTATAGAAATATTTTTTACGAATTATATATGAATTTTAGATTTCCTGTAATATATGTACATATGATTGTTTGTATATATTTGTCAGATATAACAAATATTTAACATCCATTATTGCAGTTCAATTGATCTCTTTCAGTATAACGCTGTTGAGGAGAGGCTTCATCTAATGTACCTGGTTAACGTACTTTTGTATATATATTTTCTTAGAGTTTAAGAATGAAGGTGTATTTCGACTGCAGTCAATTAAAGTATATTTTTATAAACTTCTTTTTATAATAAAATGTATTTCCGAAATACTTTACTTTTATTTACAATATCTTAATCCCGCGTCCAAAAAAAAGTTTTTTTTTTTTAAAATTAAGTCATTTTTAATATACCACGTTTTATATTCTTACATTGTCTTCCAATTATGGGCTATGTACAAAATTTCAAGTTTATAGCTCTTCGAGAAGTTAGCTTAAGATCAATTTCTTAATTCGACCCGAACAGACTTACACAAAAGCAAGTTAATAAGAACGTGGTTAAAAAGCACACAACACAGACAACAATTACCCAAATTGAAAATATCCTAAACGTACTTTATATATATAAAAAAAACTGAAAATCAACACTATTTCACAGTACACTCATCATGATTTTGCAAATCCACAAAAGATTAGCATGTGACTATGCCAAAGTTTGCTATAGCTGAGCCGTCATTGTAAAAGTTTGCAATAACTGAGCTGTCATGGTTTCCTTACACATTAGCGCTCTGATGTATGTGTACGCATTCTGATATTCTCCTACATATTTCCAGCATCATAATATTATACGAGTACTAACTACAACGGCATCAATATCTTATATTATTCTTAACAATGAATTCCAAATTTCGTTTTTCATAAAGTTGTCAATACCCTGATAGATACTAGTTAAGACGAAAATAAATAAACAAAAATCCTATGATTCGGTCTTAGGGCACGAAGTTGCTACGAACGGAATCAAGTAGACTACATTAAATACCAATGACAATTATTGTATTGGATGAAAAACGTACTAACGTTGTAGAAAACCTGTACCAATAATGTTACCTTTTATCGCTATGAAATTACCAAATATAATCCGGCTTACTTTCAATCATCAAATAAAAATTATTTATATAATTTGTAAAATACGTCATAAAAAAATTAAGAATTAGAGATCAGCTAAGAACGGATTTTACGAACTTACCTATTATATTATTTACGGTTTTCTAAAATAATTAATTATTTTAAAAACCGGAAGGGGGTATTAATAAGAAAAACAGATTTTCAAACAATAACTATTAAACTTGTCCAGAATATTCTTTCTGGCGTGTTAAAAATTACCGAAAACGGATTTCATGAAATTCCACTCACAAAGGGCAGTGAAGGGGCGTTAAAAATAAAAAATAAAAACTTTTTTTGTCGCTTTCCTCCGTATGTAGGTACGCTTAGATCTTTTAAATTACGTAACAGAATTTGATGGGGTTTTCATCAATAGACAGAATGATACAAGAGGAAAGTATAATTGATTCGACGACTTAGATTCACAACAGACCCGGTAGATGGCGCTTTTGAGAGATCCTGAAATCACCAGTGCGAAACCGGGTTTGATCGCTAGTTAATTACATAAATATAAAATTCAAAAAATTCACAGATAAAAGATAATCATAAAATGTATCTTTATGATTATCTTTCATGTATTAAAAATATTAGTATTGACTGTCTCGTCGCTCTAGTGGTCCTCATGAAGTCCTGGATTCGTTTCGCGGGTCGGGACAAAGTCAGTTAGTGTGTTTTGCTGTCAAGAAATTCTATAGCAGCCCGGAGTCGGGAAGGTAGAGATGTTTCATCTTCTTCCGTCGAAAAGCACGTCTCCGCTCGGGTTGTTGTTGGGAGTTGGATTACCGTCCCAGCACCAGTACTTGCGCACACTCAGACGCTATAATCTTGTTGTCTCCGTTGAGGCTGGCCGCCGTGACCGAAATTCGGTACGGAGGATACTTTAAACGACGTTTAAGCTTCATCATCATCATTACAGCCCTTCACAAGTCCACTGCTGAACATAGGCCTCCCCCAAAGAATGCCACAAAGCACGGTCCTGAGCCACCTGCATCCATCGACTTCCTGCACGTTTAAGCTTATTGTGCCAAAAATATACCTTGAATAATATTAGGATTTTTCTTTTTATTCTCCATTTCTTCGACAAGTCACAACACGTTCCAGTTCCTATAGAAAGTCGTTGCACCACAAATGGCACGGGACACTGTTATGTAACATGTGTTGTCTTGCAAGTTGACGAAGTTACGGAATGGACGGAAGTGCATACCATAACAGGTGCCGACAAAGAATGTTCTGGTTACCTGATCCAGTAGAACATATGATGCATAGAATAGATATATCTAGATTTTTCCGCGTAAATATCGGTTCAGAAGTCGGTGTTTTTATCTACCGACTTAAAAAAGGAGGAGGTACTCAAATCGAATGCATGTTCTTTTTATTATAGAATAAGGGTGACAAACGAGCACACAGGTGGACTACCTGATGGTAAGTGGTTGCTGTGGTCCATAGACATCTACATCTATGTTCATTTGCGAATTAAAATGCAGATGAGTTGTCAGCCGTGAGGACTAATATAAAATGCCTCTTTTCCAGTAAAATGGGTCTCCGGTTCCTACACTCACCATACGAAACACAGCAGCATTAAGCTTTTATTTTACGCTGGTATTCTGTGAGAGCGTTGTCCTTCCCCGATCGAGCCGACTCATTCATGCTACAACTATACTATTAATATTGTGTCATAACTTTCTTCTAGGTGAACCGATTTCGATGATTCTTTTATTATTTAAAAGCTATTGCTTTTCGTGAGGTCCCATATAAATTTGATCAATGCTTGACCAATAGTTCTTGACTTATCCTTGAAGTCAGTTGTACAAAATTTTTAATTTTTAATTATTCTTCGATGCACTATGTCTTAGCACGGACTCCAGTCGATGAGCCGATTTCAGATGAGATCGGTTTTTACTTTGAATTAAAAGATTTTACTCTGCCTTTCTTTATATAGAATAAGCGTAACAAATGAGCACACAGTCCACCTGATAGTAAGTTGAGGATGTGGCCTATAGAAATCTACATTTATCCTCGTTTATGAATCAAAATACAGAAGCGTTGTCACCTCTGAGGACTAAGATGGTATGTTTCCAGTAAAAGAGGGCTGCTATTTTACGCTGGTATTCTGTGAAAGCATGGTACTTCCCCGATTGAGCCGACCCATTCGTGCTACAACCATAAAGATCCAAACACAAGCGGAGCGTAGCGGCCAGTTATATTCGCTTGCAATGAAAGTGAGTCTGCAAACCCGTGCGGCCCTACCAGCGGCTAGCCGCGGCCGCAAACCCCGTTCCCTGCGCCACCACGTGTGTATTACCAAGCGTGCCTATCAGTGGCCGCCATGCGGTTACGTGCAAATTTTTACAACAGGCCGCGTATACCGCGTGAAAAATGGCGCTAAATACAGAGAAACAGTGCAAAATTGTTCATTACTTAATGATACTTTACAACGTGATTACAAAAGCATTAGGATTAAAATAAAATATGGGATAATATTGCTGAATATAATAAGAGTAATAAGATTTCGTCACGGTCAGCCATGTTGTCTGACGTCCGATCGTAGCACAAATACCAGAGCGAATAATGCTTTAGGCCGCCACGCCACTGCGACCGAGGTAGTGTAGTGTTACAGCGACTACAGCCGCGGCCCGTGATTAGCCGCCACCGCAAGCCGCTTATGTGTGGGAGACGCTTAATACAGCTGCAGCATGCTTCTACTACGTAAAGTAGACTTTATACACACTTTTGGATAGAAAGGTATATACATTTATGTACCTAATAACTTAAGGAATGCAGATATGGACTCTTCTCTGTAACACCTCTACAAGGCGTTTAGTCTAATATTGAAGTTTTTAAACGATAGATCCACGCTACATTTGTTATGGCTGTAGCAAGAATCAGTCGACCACGCCCGCACAGATTAAAATTATAAAATAACACCATAAAGTTCTTGTTTCGTAGGTAAGCGACGAAAACCGCAGTGGACTGTATACAAGTTTACAGTCCATCAAACGTCCACTGCTGAACACAGGCCGCCCCTACAGTTTGCTACGTAGTGGATAGCGGATGAAAAATGGCATTACTTTGTGGATATGTTTTTCTAACATTAATGTATCAATTTCTCTCATAGGGTTTTAATAAAGTTTATCACATTTTCTCCAGTTTTATGGGGCTGGTCATTTCAAACGGACCATCTCTTTTCATTGAGCGAAGAATAACTTATGATATTTCGGTGACGGCTCCGTGTCACAGTGAAATAAGTTGCAGCGCTAAGTGTCGTGAGTTCGAATGCCGTACGGAAAACTCATTTGTATGGTTTATAAATATTTTTTCCGGGTCTGGTTGTTTGTCCTTGTGAAATTTATGTATGTAAACTAACCGATGATATAACAGAAAACCCTAGTATGGAAGTAACGTTTTTTAAAGGAGAAGATAAAGAACTATAATCTATTTTATTATTCTATAAAGGGCAAACAGGTATTCTGTCATTGGCATTCATCCCGTGGGTCGAATGCAGAGATCGATTATAGAAAATACCAGAAGTATCTTATAGCTACCGATAGATGGCAGGATAACCATTTTGTTAAAACGCCATCTCTAGGACACGATTCACACGTATCCAGTTTCTATATTTATTCCTAGTGCTCATGGCATAAAATTAGAAACATGGTAAGGCTTCAATTTCAAATATTACGCTCGTCAGCAAATTAGTATAAATTCGAACGAACGAAACGAACAGACGGGCAGACAAGAAAGTGAGTTTATATTGCTGTCATCTTGGTCGAAGATACCTTTTAAGTTTTATTAAGATACCTTTTAATTTACAAATCTCTAGCTCATCGTGAAGTTATTTTCAAATCGGTTGCAAAGTTTGTGAAAAACAGACAAACAGAGAAGTAAGCATGTTGATAAAAACGTGGTAACGTCACTCCAACGTATATTAGCATTAAAAAACTTAGTCGAAATAATACATAAATTTTATATGTGATAAAGCCATGATGAAAGTATATTAGTAGTATAGTTGTAGCACGAATGGGTTGGTTGGTTGGGAAGGACCACGCTCTCACAGAATACCAGCGTAAAATAGCAGCTTGACACTGATGTGTGTCGTATGGTGAGTGTAGAGAACCGGCGACCCATTTTACTGGAAAAAAACCATTTCATCTTAGTCCTCACGGGTGACGACGCATCTGCATTTTGATTCTTAATCGAGGATAGACGTAGATGTCTATGGGCCACAGCAACCACTTATCATTAGGTGGACTGTGTGCTCGTTTGTCACCCTATCCTATAAAAAAATACAGGACCGAATAAAACTGGATTACATTGAAAAACATGTTGATTTCTTTTATAAAACTAAAGTGACGTTAATAGGCGCATGTAGTCGAGTGAAATGGAAGGCCTTGGCAGTCCACCTGATGGGAAGTGGCTGCTGCAGTATATGGACACCTGCAGCAAACTTCAAAGAAAGAAGGCAACAGATGCGTTGTCAACTCTAAGGACTAAGGTGGAATGTCTCACAATCTGTAATTATACTGACTTTCTATACACCATACACAGGTAAAAGGCCAGGTTTCTTTGTAGTAGAGCTACGCTGTAGCTATATGATGGTTGTAGAACAAACGGGTTGGCTCAACCCGGAAAAGGACCACGCCCTAAGAAAATACTAGTTTAAAATAGCAGCTCAATGCTGCTGTGTTTCGTATGCTGCGTGGAGATAACCTTTTACTGGAAACGAGGCATTCCATCTTATACCTCAAGTGTGATAACGTATCTAAATTTTGATTTTAATCGGTGGTAGATATAAATGTATGTGGGTCACAGCATCTATTTACCATCAGGTCGACTGTGTGCTTGTTTGTCACCATTATTCTACAAAATAGGTATACAGACAGATTTCTAGAGAAGAAGAGTCCTGGCATGTAATAAATTTTATAATCACGTAATAAAATAATATGATATAGCACTTAAATTTGTTAAACTAAAAAACAGCCAAGCAAGGACTATTAACTGCAAACAACTATCTAGTTAGAGAGAGCAGTAATTTTATAACTACCCGCACTATATCATTCCAATTAGCTCATTAAATTGTCACTTAATTCGCTATTAAGCCGAGTGGAATTCACATTGTGCTATATTATTGCGTGGTCGGTAGGCGTGACACCGAACCCTTGTGTTCTACTTGATGTTACGCAAGTAACTAAGCCAAATCGCTTCCGTGTCACGAACATTACGAGACATTGCGTAAACTGTCCTTTTTACATTAGTCACTATTATTAGTTACTAAACACTATTCCCGGCTTCAATTATTTATTTATTTATTTAACAAGTACACTTACAATATACATATATGACATTGTCACAAACACATACACACTTTTATATTTTCTGATATTCACATCAATAACAAGTGTACATAACATTCACAGATTGAGTCGTGCAGCTTAATTTAGGATTAATCTGTATTAGGAAAAACATCCAATCAATGCAACAAAATGAGAAATAATTTATGTAAATTATTTACCTGAATAGAAAAAAAAAATACAAAATACACAAATACAAACACTCACGCCTGTCACGCAGAGGGGTAGGCAGAGACTACGGACTTCCATTTGGCGCGATCCTGACACACCTCTCTCGCCTCCTTTACATCCATATATCTACGCATACACGCTCGTCGGATGAGGGTACTCCTAATCTGGCCCATTTTTAATGTATCGCCAATTTGGTCGATAAACCTTCGTCTAGGGCGTCTCTTCCCGACCCTGCCATTCACTTCTGCAACGTAAATTTGCTTTGTCACTCTTTCCTCGTTCATTCTTTCTACATGACCAAACCACCGAAGCATTCCTTTCTTAATCCTTTTCACAACGTCATCTTGCAAACCACACTTTTCTCTTATTACACTATTTCTCACCCTGTCATTCAGATTCAGCCCTAGCATACTCCTTAAGGACCGCATTTCTACAGCATTTATTCTACTTTCATGCTTCTTCTGCCAGACCCAACTTTCACTACCATACATTAAAGTAGGGACTAACACAGCATTATGAATTGCCATACGTGCCTTATTTGACACATTCTGACTCCTCAAAATAGCTTGTAGAGCCCCATTCACTCTATTTCCTGCGTTCACTCGTCGTTCTATATCCTAATCATATCTACCATTCCTGCTAAATAAACATCCCAAATATACAAACTCATCCACTTGCTCAATCAACTCCCCTTCTATTCTTATTTCACATAACGTTTTACTTTCTTCTCTTTCAAAAACCATCACTTTCGTCTTACTTGCGTTCACTTTCATACCCCTTTATTTCAATGACCAGTTCATTAAAGTAACCATCATTTGCAACTCGGCCACCGACGATGCTAATATGACTTGATCATCGGCGTACCAAAGGCATTTGTCGGTTAACTGACCCATTCTCAACCCACATTCTTCAACTTTCAAAGTTTGCAAACAACTGTCCATAAATAGGTTAAACAGCCACGGGGAAGCCACACATCTCTGTCTGACACCTTTATGAATGCCAAACCAGTCCGAGTAGACCCCGTTGATCCTGACATAAGCACTAGAGTCCCTATAAAGAGACCTTAATAGCAGCCCTCAACCCAATGGAGTTCAGTGTTTGCCATAACACATTCCTGTCCACTCTGTCATAAGCCTTTTCCAAGTCCATGAACACACAAAAAACGTTCTGGTTTTTGGTCAAAAACTTCTCCGCAATCACGCGCATGGAAAAGACTTGATCCGTACACCCCCGTTTTCTAAATCCAGCTTGTACATCCCAAATTTGTCCATCAGTTTCTTCCATAACTCTTTCAATTAACACCTTGGCATACAGTTTACCCACAATGATAAGCAAGCTGATACCACGGTAGTTTTTACAGTCCTGCTGCGAGCCCTTTCCTTTATATATTGGGACTATAACGGCTTTACACCAGTCTTCCGGTACCCACTTAAGTTCCCAACATTAATTAAACAAGGTGCACAGCAGGCCTGCAACCACATCCTCTCTATCCCTTAGCATTTCGAGTGATATTCTATCATATCCGGCTGCCTTACCTGCTTTCATGCTTTTCATTGCTTTCATTATTTCATCTACACTTATCTCCCTACCTCTCTCCACTTCTTCCGGAATTTCTATTTCAGATGACTCTTCACTCTTAAACACGCTTTCAAAGTATTCATTCCATCTCTTTAAATTCGAAACTTCATCATTCAGCATGCAGCCATTCTCGTCTCGTATAGCATTCATTCTAGGCTATTTTGAAATTCCCCTGGCAGTTCTTACGAGCTTCCAGAACACCAGACGGGCCTCCGCAATCCACTTTTCGCCCCTCCAGGACACAGGAAGTGACGGGTGGCGAACCTCGTCGCCGGTTTTTCTCCCGGAGATTCTTCGCACACCTGCCCCATTAAAGGGGCGCCGGGAACTCGGGGCCATTTCTTTTTCTTCTTGGCTCACGGTGCGAACTAAGGGGTGGTAGATTTTACGCCGCTACCATACGGCGAGGAGCCGAGTCTATCCTATCGGCTTTGTCGGCTTTGTCGCTCGTTTAGCACCACCCGGGGGACACTCGTAGGGTGGGCCTAGGATTAGGTGGTTGAAGCCTACGGACGCGAGCGACTCATCCCCCTATCAATTTTTTTGAAAAAAATTATATTGGAAAAAAAATCAGGTTCAATTATTGGAAAATAAAATGGTAGATGTTGTACTCACTTTAGAAGTATGCACATTTTTAATCTTCTTAATATATAAATTACGTGTCACATTGTTTGTACGCGATGAACTCCTAATCTACTAAACTGATTTCAATGAAATTTCACACCCTGTGTGCAGTTTGGTTCAATTTGAGAGATAGGATAGTTTTCATCCCTATAAGTGACCCTCAATACTTTTTATTAAGAATTTTTATAGGACACAGGGTCATCGGAGAAGGCAGAACAACATCTGCCAGGCCACCTAGTTTAAGTATAAAATAGATTCTATTCAAAATATTACTTTTAACAGAAACTAGATGATAAATGATTAGTAAGATTAAATTTGAAAGTTTATTTAAATGATTAATTCGTTCACAGGGTTGCGATTCTCCGGTGTGGTGTTTTTACTACTTGTTAAATTATCTGATATATTTAACATTTACCATTACTCTCCACTGCTGAACATAGACCGGGGATATTTGCTTTAACTTCTTCGCTATGCGGGTTGGCAACCGCAGTTTTTTTTTTAGTTGTTATTAAGATGACACTGCTGCCCATCTCCTGATTGGTTCCCACTGTTACCTCTTACGACACGCACGGCACGATATGGCGTAGTGAGTACACTGCACTACACGTATAAATATACATGTATTGTACAAGAATTCTTCTTATTATACGTGGTAGAGCCATGCTGCAGCTATATTAGTAGTATAGTTGTAGCACGAATGGGTCGGCTCGACCGGGGGAGGACCACGCGCTCACAGAATACCAACGTAAAATAGCAGCTTAACGCTACTGTGTTTCGTATGGTGAGTGTAGAGAAGCGGAGATCCTTTTTTGCGCCACCACGTGTGTATTACCAAGCGTGCCTATCAGTGGCCTCCACGCGGTCACTTGCAAATTTTTACAACAGACTGCGTGTACCGCGTGAAAAATGGCGCTAAATACAGAGAAACAGTGCAAAATTGTTCAGTACTTAATGATACTTTACAACGTGATTACAAAAGCATTAGGATTAAAATAAAATATGGGATAATATTGCTGAATATAATAAGAGTAATAAGATTTCGTCACGGTCAGCCATGTTGTCTGACGTCCGATCGTAGCACAAACACCACAGGGAATGGCGCTTCAGGCCGCCACGCCACTGCGACCGCGGTAGTGTAGTGTTACAGCGGCTAGAGTCGCGGCCCGCGGTTAGCCACCACCGCAAGCCGCTTGTGTGTGGGAGACGCTTAATACAGCTGAAACATAGTTCTACCACGTAAAGTAGACTTTATCCATACTCGGACAGAAAGATATATATTTGTATGTACCTAATAACTTAAGGAATGCAGATGTGGACTCTGCTCTGTAACACCTCTACAAGGCGTTAGGTCTCATATTGAAGTTTTTTAAGCGATAGATCCACGCTACATTTGTTATGGCTGTAGCAAGAATCAGTCGACCACGCCCGCACAGATTAACATTATAAAATAACTCCATAAAGTTCTTGTTTCGTAGGTAAGTGACGAAAACCGCAGTGGACTGTACACAAGTTTACAGTCCATCAAACGTCCACTGCTAAACACAGGCCGCCCCTACAGTTTGCTACGTAGGGGATAGCGGAAGAAAAATGGCGTTACATTGTGGATATATTTTTCTAACATTAATGTATCAATTTCTTTCATAGGGTTTTAATAAAGTTTATCACATTTTTCTCCAGTTTTGTGGGGCTGGTCATTTCAAACGGATCATCTCTTTTCATTGAGCGAAGAATAACTTATGATATTTCGGTGACGGCTCCGTGGCACAGTGGATTATCAATAAGTTGCAGCGCTAAGTGTCGTGAGTTCGAATGCCGTACGGAAAACTCATTTGTATGGCCTACAAATATTTTTTCCGGGTCTGGTTGTTTGTCCTTGTGAAATTTATGTATGTAAACTAACCGATGATATAACAGAAAACCCTAGTATGGAAGTAACGTTTTTTAAAGGAGAAGATGAAGAACTATAATCTATTTTATAATTCTATAAAGGGCAAATAGGTATTCTGTCATTCGCATTCATCCCGTGGGTCGAATGGAGAGATCGACTATAGAAAATACCAGAAGTATCTTATAGCTACCGATAGATGGCAGGATAACCATTTTGTTAAAACGCCATCTCTAGGACACGATTCACACGTATCCAGTTTCTATATTTATTCCTAGTGCTCATGGCATAAAATTAGAAACATGGTAAGGCTTCAATTTCAAATATTACGCTCGTCAGCAAATTAGTTTAAAATCGAACGGACGAAAAGAACAGACGGGCAGACAAGAAAGTGAGTTTATATTGCTGTCATCTTGGTCGAAGATACCTTTTAAGTTTTATTAAGATACCTTTTAATTTACAAATCTCTAGCTCATCGGGAAGTTAGTTTCAAATCGGTTGCAAAGTTTGTGAAAAACAGACAAACAGAGAAGTAAGCATGTTGATAAAAACGTGGTAACGTCACTCCAACGTATATTAGCATTAAAAAGCTTAGTCGAAATAATACAGAAATTTTATATGTGATAGAGCCATGATGAAGGTATATTAGTAGTATAGTTGTAGCACGAATGGGTCGGCTCGACCGGGGAAGGACCACGCTCTCACAGAATACCAGCGTAAAATAGCAGCTTGACACTGATATGTTTCGTATGGTGAGTGTAAAGAACCGGCGACCCATTTTACTGGAAAAAAAGCATTTCATCTTAGTCCTTACGGGTGACGACACATCTGCATTTTGATTCTTTATTGAGGATAAATGTAGATGTCTATGGATCACAGCAACCACTTACCATTAGGTGGACTGTGTACTCGTTTGTCACCCTATTCTATAAAGAAATGCAGGACCGAATAAAACTGGGTAGCATTGAAAAAAATGTTGATTTCTTTTATAAAACTGAAGTGACGTCGATAGACGCAAACAGTCGAGACCAAATGGAACGCCTTGGCAGTCCACCCAATGGTAAGTGGCTACTGCAGTCTCTGGACACTTGCGGCAAACTTCAAACGAAGAAGGCTACAGATGCGTTGTCAACTCTAAGGACTAAAGTGGAATGTCTCACAATCTGTAATTATACTGGCTTTCTATACTACATACAAAGGTAAAAGGGCAGTTTTCTTTGTGGTAGAGCTACGCTGTTGCTATATTATGGTTATAGAACAAACGGGTCGGCTCAACCCGGAAAAGGACTACGTTCTAAGAGAATACTAGTTTAAAATAGAAGCTTAATACTGTTGTGTTTTGAATGGTAAGTGGAGATAACCTTTTACTGGAAACGAGGCATTCCATCTTATGCCTCAAGTGTGATAACGTATCTAAATTTTGATTTTTAATCGATGATAGATATAAATGTATATGGGTCACAGCATTTACTTACCATCAGGTTGACTGTGTGCTTATTTGTCACCATTATTCTACCAAATAGGTAGATAAACAGACAGACTCCTAAACAAGAAAGAGTCCTGGCATGTAATAAATTTCACAATTACGTAATAAAGTAATATGATATAGCACTTAAATTTGCTAAACTAAAAAAAAAACCAAGCAAGGACTATTAACTGCAAACTACTATCTGATTAGAGAGAGAAGTAATTTTAACACTACCCGCACTATATCATTCCACTTGCTCATTAAATTGTCACTTAATTCGCTATTAAGCCGAGTGGAATTCACATTGTGCTATATTATTGCGTGGTCGGTAGGCGTGACACCGAACCCTTGTATTCTACTTGATGTTACGCAAGTAACTAAGCCAAATCGCTTCCGTGTCACGAACATTACGAGACATTGCGTAAACTGTCCTTTTTACATTAGTCACTATTATTAGTTACTAAACACTATTCCCGGCTTCGATTATTTATTTATTTATTTGACAAGTACACTTACAATATACATATATGACATCGTCACAAACACATACACACTTTTATATTTTCTGATAAGTACATCAATAACAAGTGTACATAACATTCACAGATTGAGTCGTGCTGCTTAATTTAGGATTGATTTGTATTAGGAAAAACATCCAATCAATGCAACAAAATGAGAAATAATTTATGTAAATTATGTGCCTGAATAGAAAAAAAATACAAAATACACAAATACAAACACTCACGCCTATCACCCAGAGGGGTAGGCAGAGACTACGGACTTCCATTTATCGCGATCCTGACACACCTCTCTCGCCTCCTTTACATCCATATATCTACGCATATACGCACGTCGGATAAGGGTACTCCTAATCTGGCCCATTTTAATGTATCGCCAATTTGGTCGATAAACCTTCGTCTAGGGCGTCTCTTCCCGACCCTGCCATTCACTTCTGCAACATAAATTTGCTTTGTCACCCTTTCCTCGTTCATTCTTTCTACATGACCAAACCACCGAAGCATTCCTTTCTTAATCCTTTTCACAACGTCATCTTGCAAACCACACTTTTCTCTTATTTCACTATTTCTCACCCTGTCATTCAGATTCAGCCCTAGCATACTCCTTAAGGACCGCATTTCTACAGCATTTATTCTACTTTCATGCTTCTTCTGCCAGACCCAACTTTCACTACCATACATTAAAGTAGGGACTAACACAGCATTATGAATTGCCATACGTGCCTTATTTGACACATTCTGACTCCTCAAAATAGCTTGTAGAGCCCCATTCACTCTATTTCCTGCGTTCACTCGTCGTTCTATATCCTAATCATATCTACCATTCCTGCTAAATAAACATCCCAAATATACAAACTCATCCACTTGCTCAATCAACTCCCCTTCTATTCTTATTTCACATAACGTTTTACTTTCTTCTCTTTCAAAAACCATCACTTTCGTCTTACTTGCGTTCACTTTCATACCCCTTTATTTCAATGACCAGTTCATTAAAGTAACCATCATTTGCAACTCGGCCACCGACGATGCTAATATGACTTGATCATCGGCGTACCAAAGGCATTTGTCGGTTAACTGACCCATTCTCAACCCACATTCTTCAACTTTCAAAGTTTGCAAACAACTGTCCATAAATAGGTTAAACAGCCACGGGGAAGCCACACATCTCTGTCTGACACCTTTATGAATGCCAAACCAGTCCGAGTAGACCCCGTTGATCCTGACATAAGCACTAGAGTCCCTATAAAGAGACCTTAATAGCAGCCCTCAACCCAATGGAGTTCAGTGTTTGCCATAACACATTCCTGTCCACTCTGTCATAAGCCTTTTCCAAGTCCATGAACACACAAAAAACGTTCTGGTTTTTGGTCAAAAACTTCTCCGCAATCACGCGCATGGAAAAGACTTGATCCGTACACCCCCGTTTTCTAAATCCAGCTTGTACATCCCAAATTTGTCCATCAGTTTCTTCCATAACTCTTTCAATTAACACCTTGGCATACAGTTTACCCACAATGATAAGCAAGCTGATACCACGGTAGTTTTTACAGTCCTGCTGCGAGCCCTTTCCTTTATATATTGGGACTATAACGGCTTTACACCAGTCTTCCGGTACCCACTTAAGTTCCCAACATAAATTAAACAAGGTGCACAGCAGGCCTGCAGCCACATCTTCTCTATCCCTTAGCATTTCGAGTGATATTCTATCATATCCGGCTGCCTTACCTGCTTTCATGCTTTTCATTGCTTTCATTATTTCATCTACACTTATCTCCCTACCTCTCTCCACTTCTTCCGGAATTTCTATTTCAGATGACTCTTCACTCTTAAACACGCTTTCAAAGTATTCATTCCATCTCTTTAAATTCGAAACTTCATCATTCAGCATGCAGCCATTCTCGTCTCGTATAGCATTCATTCTAGGCTATTTTGAATTTCCCCTGGCAGTTCTTACGAGCTTCCAGAACACCAGACGGACCTCCGCAATCCACTTTTCGCCCCTCCAGGACACAGGAAGTGACGGGTGGCGAACCTCGTCGCCGGTTTTTCTCCCGGAGATTCTTCACACACCTGCCCCATTAAAGGGGCGCCGGGAACTCGGGGCCATTTCTTTTTCTTCTTGGCTCACGGTGCGAACTAAGGGGTGGTAGATTTTACGCCGCTACCATACGGCGAGGAGCCGAGTCTATCCTATCGGCTTTGTCGGCTTTGTCGCTCGTTTAGCACCACCCGGGGGACACTCGTAAGGTGGGCCTAGGATTAGGTGGTTGAAGCCTACGGACGCGAGCGACTCATCCCCCTATCAATTTTTTTGAAAAAAATTATATTGGAAAAAAAATCAGGTTCAATTATTGGAAAATAAAATGGTAGATGTTGTACTCACTTTAGAAGTATGCACATTTTTAATCTTCTTTATATGTATAAATTACGTGTCACATTGTTTGTACGCGATGAACTCCTAATCTACTAAACTGATTTCAATGAAATTTCACACACTGTGTGCAGTTTGGTTCAATTTGAGAGATAGGATAGTTTTTATCCCTATAAGTGACCCTCAATACTTTTTATTAAGAATTTTTATAGGACACAGGGTCATCGGAGAAGGCAGAACAACATCTGCCAGGCCACCTAGTTTAAGTATAAAATAGATTCTATTCAAAATATTACTTTTAACAGAAACTAGATGATAAATGATTAGTAAGATTAAATTTGAAAGTTTATTTAAATGATTAATTCGTTCACAGGGTTGCGATTCTCCGGTGTGGTGTTATTACTACTTGTTAAATTATCTGATATATTTAACATTTACCATTACTCTCCACTGCTGAACATAGACCGTCCCATTAAATTGCCTCATAGGGGGGATATTTGCTATAACTTCTTCGCTATGCGGGTTGGCAACCGCAGTTTCTTTTTTAGTTGTTATTAAGATGACACTGCTGCCCATCTCCTGATTGGTTCCCACTGTTACCTCTTACGACACGCACGGCACGATATGGCGTAGTGAGTACACTGCACTACACGTATAAATATACATGTATTGTACAAGAATTCTTCTTATTATACGTGGTAGAGCCATGCTGCAGCTATATTAGTAGTATAGTTGTAGCACGAATAGGTCGGCTCGACCGGAGGAGGACCACGCGCTCACAGAATACCAGCGTAAAATAGCAGCTTAACGCTACTGTGTTTCGTATGGTGAGTGTAGAGAACCGGAGACCCTATTTTACTGGAAATGAGGCATTCCATCTTAGTCCTCACGGGTGACAACGCATCCACATTTTGATTTGTAATCGAGGACAGATGTAGATGTCTATGGGTCACAGCAACCACTTATAATCAGGTGGACTATGTACTCGTCTATCACCCTCATCCTATTCTCAAGAATTTCTCTAAGCAATGGTGATAACTGCATTAAAATTGATAGACTATTTTTAATGTTTTAAGTTAACCAATTCTTTAGGTAGGGTTTTTATCATAGGCTATCATTAAATGACAACTTTTAACCGTTTATAACAATAATTTGCAATACATTGTACACCCTACACACTATCTAAATAAAAAGGTTAAAATATACCAGTTTCGTGGGAAAGGTAGCGCGAGATTTTTCAGGTATCTAAAGCGTATGCACTCTATATTTTCCGATATTTTTATAGACACAAAATTGACACTGCACTCAAGCGCACTGAAGTAACATTTTAGCACTATAAAATTTATTAATTAAAAACTAGCTGTTGCGCGTGACTTCACACTCGTGTAATTTAGGGTTTTAAATTTTTTGCGCGGAACCCTAATTCTTTTTCTAAAATAAAAGTAGCCTAAGTTACTCCTTACAACATCAGCTATCTGCCAGTGGAAGTCCCATCAAAATTGTGTTTTTGTTATAAGTACTGTATAGCTTTTATACTGTTGTAAAAAGCTGTTATTTTGACATTACAAACAGACGCTTCATTTTTATTTATTTGTGTAGATCTAGGAAACTAGCAAGCAGAAAGGCTACAAAAGCGCTAATATAGATATTGCAAGACGCCTTTTCTGAAATCCGTCTGGATAAGTACCACCCTCATAACTGTTACTGCTGCCAAACAACAATGCAGTGGCATAACAGTCCATACTATAATTTTTCTTAGAGGTATTAATATGTCATGACAGTTTGTCCATGTTGCAGTAGATGTCGCTTTTTTTTTAATTTAGCCATGCTAGGCTAATTAAGAATCAAACAAATTAATGAATAGTTCAAAATATAATCGAACCTTGCTAACTTACTATTTTGTTACAAAACAAATTTATAATTAAATTTTTAGTGTAATTTATTTATTTTACATTTATTCAAGTGAATTATTATGATTTCGCCGTTGCAAATTGTTTTCTCCGTTTATCTATGGCAAGAGCCGGAGGGAGAGATCTATGGTCATTTCGGTCTGTCAATATTACAAATGTCATTTGTATTTAATTTTATTTTATACATACAAATACAATAATTAAAAACAAAAGAAACTAAAACTAGTAGTTTGTGTGAGTGTAAAACTAGTAACTACATTTAACGTAATTTAATTTGTCTGTTTGTCATTACATTTCCTTTCGTGGTTTGTGAATGTGCTCTGTTTGTGTTTATAAGATTTTAACAACTTTGCTTGATCCCCGGACTCCGAAGACTTCGCCTTTTTCGTTGCACTTACGCATGAAACTCTGGACCCTGATTTGCTTAACTATTTGTGCTCTGTTGACCTGGATTGTGGCTTTTTTTGAGAGAAGTTGTTGTGTACTATTATAATAAAAGGAAGCATTATAAAAAAGCATCATCCAACCGCTAAACAGTTGTTTTATTTGCCTAAATTATATTGTATACAAAGGAATTTCCAAAAGCCAAATCAATATTAAAATGGTTTGACTTTTGGAAATTACTTTGAAAATAAATAATAAATATTGTAATATAGAGCATCCTACGTCGTCGCTGGGCTGTAGGGACGTCGTATATCGATAGATGGCGCTAATGCTATGATTCTAAGTGATGACTCTATTCCCTATATACAATGTACTCTGTGCAACAATGACTGCACTGCTGAGTCCTGAGATAGCCAACACAATTATAGGCTGTGGGCCACCTTAATAAGGGCTAATAATTTTCTGCTCACAAGATGTCGCTAGTTGACACTGGGGTAAAGTTTTTTCGTTACACAATGTTATTCAATTACTCATTCAAAACTCAATTTCTTAGGCGACAGTAGCCTAATGGCTAAGGGTACGAACCGCGAACTTGAAAGTAGTGGTTTCGAATCCTTCATTTAACTATTGTCGTGAACCTAAGAATAACTCATAGCATAAGAATTTTAAGCCGTTTCAATTTTATTCATAAAATTTTTATTAAAGAACACAATAATTACAATATTTTTTTATTTATTTACTTGATAAAACAAGATATATTTTAAAACTAGCTCGCCAGGCAGACGTTGTTCTGCCCTTTCCAACGACCCTTCCTTTAAAAATCCTTAAATTCGCAATAAAAAAATTTTAGGGTCATTTATCGGGATAAAAACTATCCTTTCTCTCAAGGTGGACCAAAATGCACACAGTGTGCAAAATTTCATTGAAATCAGTTCAGTACTTTAGGAGTCCATCGCGGACAAACAACGTGACACGTAATTTTTATATATAAAGATTAACCTTAACTTGACTACAACAACTTCTAGTGGAAAATGTTTGTATCACTGCTCTAGCTACATTACATCAACGTCTTTAGTTTCTACTACGACCACACAGATGGCGCTAAATAAATATTGCATACTATTCAATAGAAAATGGACAGCAGTGACTTCCTACTAAGAACTAAAATAAAACCTGTGGTTACAAACCCGTCTGCCAAGCGTGACAACTATTCTTAATATCCCTCTTTTAAGGCCATCTACTAGGTTTAGTAAGCTGAAGTGGCAATAGGCCGGTCATACAGCTCGAATTACCGACCACCGATGAGAAAGGCAGTTCTCGAGTGGCACCTTAGTAAGGGTAGGAGGTGTACGGCGGCACCATTAGATGGAGTAACGACCTGGTAAGACATGCTTGGTGTCGATAGATGCAGGTGGTTTAGGAGCGTGTTTTGTGGTATTCGTTGGGGGAGCGAAATTTGTGGGATACCAAGGTACTAATTTTCAGTCAATACTTTAAGTGATTTCACGAACATACATTTAAACCAAATATTGATACCAATAACTTTAAAAAATAAGTTAGAAAATTTCTATTTCCTGTTTTTATATATTATAGAATAAGGGTGATACACGAGCATATAGCCTATCTGACGGTCAGTATAAGCTGTGACCCGTAGACATCTACATATGCTCGCGATTGAAAATCAAAATGCAGATGCGTTGTCACCCTTAAGGGCTAAGATGGAATGCCTTATTTCCAGTAAAAAGGGTGTCTGGTTCTCTACACTCACAACACGAAACACATCAGCATTAAGCTGCTATTTTACGCTGGTATTCTGTGAGAGCCAGTCAGAAAAGTAATGCTCGTTTTTCACCCTTATGTCTAAAATCCTATAAAAAAGTATTATAAATAATAAATTAAGACTATTAAAAATAATCGATTTATACGCGTCTGACTAGGTATTCGGTTAAAATTTTAAAACTGTTGGATGGATTTTTATTAGGTTATAAATATCCTTTTAAGAAATTCCTAGAGTACGTATGGGAATCGGGATGAGTATTTTGCATGTGTAATAATAATAATAATATATCATTTTCATTTCATCATCATTACAGCCCTTCACAAGTCCTGAGCCACCTGCATTCATCGACTTCCCGCATATTTTACCAGGGCGTCACTCCATCTTGTGGGGGACGCCCTACACTTCGTCCGCCGGTACGAGGCCGCCACTCGAGAATCTTTTTTCCCCATCGGTTGTCGGTTCCTCGAGCTATATGGCCGGCCCATTGCCACTTCAGCTTACTAATCTGTTGGGCTATGTCAGTCACTCTGGTTCTACTGCGGATATCCTCATTTCTAAGTTTATCACGCAGAGAAACTCCGAGCATAGCCTTCTCCATAACTCGCTGAGTGACCTTGAGCTTCCTCATCCGGCCAGCAGTGAAGGACCACGTCTCGTTTTCAGGTTTTGCGGTATACCTGAATAGAAGATGTGTCGTAGTTTCCCAAACGCTGCGCAGCCGAGTTGAATCCGTCAATTGACCTCCCGGTCGAAGTTAGACTTACCTAGTCGGAATATTAGTCCCAGGTAAACATACTCGTCAATAACTTCGAGCTTAGTGCTCCCAACAACTACCGGCATACGTGTGATATGGATATTAAACATGATCTTAGTTTTATCCATATTCATCTTAAGACCTATCCGTTGGGAGATACTATTGAGGTCATTGAGCATAGTGCTTAGGTCCACCAGCGATTCTGCCATAAGGATTATATCGTCGGCAAATCGAAGGTGAGTGATGTACTCGCCATTGATGTTAATACCGCATCTTTTCCAGTCCAGTATCTTGAAAACGTCTTCCAATGCAGCGGTGAAAAGTTTCGGGGATATAACGTCACCCTGTCTTACACCTCTCTGCATCATAGGTTTCGTACTCTGATGTACTCTGTACTCGCATAGCCATCGTAGCCCTACTGTATAAACACTTCAGCACTTTGATATATCGACAGTATAATAACGTGACACCGCTGAAGGGACTGCAGCACCGCCCAAAATTCGACGAAATGAAAGGCTTTCTCATAGTCGACATACGCAAGGTAAAATGTATAGTCTTCTGTCTTCTGTACAATTTGCCGAAGGGTGTGTATGTGGTCGATGGTACTAAATCCTTTTTGGAAACCGGCTTGTTCGGGAGGCTGGAAGTCATTAAGTCTGCGTGACTCGGGACTTTGTATTAGAGCACGAGGGGGACGGAGCGTTGACTTCATTAGACGAGACCTCTCCAACTTAACGTTTAGGTTCAGTGTGCCTCTAACCATTCGGCGATCGCTGGAAGTTTTAGCCCTCGCGATCACGGAGAAATCACTGAACAGTTATCGTCTCGTCGTCATATGAAGTCAATCTCATTTTTTGTCGAACCGTCTGGGCTTATATAAAAAATTTATATAAATTAATATTATAAAATATAATAATATTATTTATATTCATTATATAATATAAATTTATATAATATTTATTATACAAGCATATATTATTATAGTTATTTTTAATCGAAAAGCGGACGAACGAGCATGATGCTCTACTGATGTTAAGTAACCACCGCCTCCTATGATATGTTACTAATAAAAAAGGGTCTCCGGTTCTTTAAAAACAATACGCCCTTTTTATAACTGATAAAATGTTAACCTTAATTTCATGTACTTTGTTGTAGAATAACCCCTAATTAAAATAACTTCTTTCTTAGTTTCTTAGGTCCGATTTCTCTCTCAAACTCTCACATCTGTTACCCAGACGGGAAGACAGAGACAATGGACTCCGTTTTCGAACACAATTCTCTCGTTTATGTGACAGAAACGAGAGAAGTGCTTGTATCCGTACATGTTTGGCAGTTAAAGGTACTTTTAATTTGGTCCATGTTAATTATTTCGCCAATTTGTTCGATAAACTGCTAGAATATATCTTACAGTCTCTTTTCTAGAGCATAAATTTGCTTGGTCACTCTTTCCTCATTCACACCTTCGTGTCCAAACCACCGAAGCATTCTTTCATTGATTATTTTACGTGGTATAACCATGCTTCAGCTATATCATAGTTGTAGCACGAATGTGTCGGCTTGACTGGGGTAGGACCACGCTCTCACAGAATACCAGCGTAAAATAGCAGCTCAATACTGCTGTGTTTCGTATGGTGAGTTTAGAGAACCAGATACCATTTTTACTGGATACGAGGCATTCCATATTAGTCTTCAGGGGTGACAACGCATCTGCATTTTGATTCTTAAACGAAGAAAGATGTAGATGTCTATGGGTCACAGTATCCACTTATCATCATGTGGGCTGTGTTTTTTTTTATGGGATAGGGGTGACAAACGAGCACACAGTCCACCTGATGGTAAGTGGTAGCTGTGGCCAATAGACATCTACATCTATCCTCGATTACGAATCAAAATGCAGATGCGTTGTTACCCGTGAAGAAGACAGAATGCCTTATTTTTATTTTTATTTCACATAAAAAATTATTTATAGTAATTTTTGTTTTTACAAGTTTGTTTTTATTTAAACTAATTTTAAGTAATTTATCACATTTATTTTTATTTTTTAACCCATGGTCATAGTCTTAGTCACTGATGTGTTTGACTGATACGTTTGACTCTACGTGGCAGAGCCACGCTGCAGCTATGTCAGTGGTAGCACGAATGGGTCGGGGTCGGCCGGGGAAGAACCACACTCTTACAGAATACCAGCGTAAAATAGCAGCGTAACGCTGCTATGTTTCGTGTAGTTAGTATAGAGAACTCGACACCCCTTTTACTGGAAACGAGGCGTTCTATCTTAGTCCTCACGTGTGACAACGTATTTGCTTATGATTCCTAGTTGAGGATGGATGTAGATGTCTATGGGCCACAGTAACTATTTACCATCAGGTGGACTGTGTGCTTGTTTGTCACCCATATTCCATAAAAAAACTGATCTCATAACATAATTAAAAATAATTTCGGAATTAATTTGATTCAATGTGTATGTGTATATTTTATGAGTATAAAAAATTATTATTGGTTTTTAATTTTTAACAGTTAACTTATTCTATGTAGCTTTAATATATGTCCCAGCTTCCACAAATAATTATATATTCACTTTGTATTTATTGACTTTATACGTGATACAGCTATATTGTGGTTGTAGCACGAATGGATCGAACTACGCTCTCACAGAATACTAGCGTAAAATAACATCTTAATACTGTTGTGTTTCGTATGGTGGATTTAGAAAACCGGAAACCCTTTTTACTGGAAATGAGTCATTCTATCTCTGGGGTGACAACGTATGATTTTGACATCATTTTGACTCTTAACTGAGGATAAATGTAGATGTCTATGGGCCACAGTATCCACTTACCATCAGGTGAACTATGTGTTCGTTTGTCACACTTATTCTAAAAAATAGATAGAACCTATAATTCTTGCGTCTATGTTCATTGGTAATACTTTCGATATATTAGAAAGATAGTCTTGGCTCACCCAATATCAGACCGTGGACAAGTCAATAGTTTGAATGAATTATTAATGGATGGGTTATCGATCGAATGACCTATCAATGTGTACTGGACACGTTTTAAAAACGATGTAGATGTAGATTTACCATGCGTCAACAACGAGGGTGGAAAACGCTTTTCGATCGATCGTTTTTTTTTTTGTTTGTAAAATGTAAAATTGTAAATGTTTTTCAACCTTTTAAAACCGTATCATTAACAATTTCTACAGTATCGTGAAGTCAGTTTACATATATTTGTCTACCGACTTCAAAAACGAGACGGTAATCAAATCTACAATTTTTTTTGTTGTTTTTATTTAATGTGTGTTACCACACCCCTTTTTTTGACGAAACGTTTTCGATGATTCTTTTTTTATTTGAAAGCTGGTGCTTTTTTGTGTTCCCATATAAATTTGTTCAAGGTCTGACCAATAGCTTTTGAGTTATACTTAATAATTTATATTGAAGTCGGTTGTACAAAAATGTTAATTTTAAATTATAGTTATTGCTAAATGGACGTGTATTAACTTGGAACGATTAATAGTAGTTCTGAGTGGATTACAAATCCGTGGCCCCAGGCCTTGCCCTACTAAGTCGATTTAACTATTCAGTTCATCGTTTTTATTATATCATTAATGATAACATTGTTTGTTTTGTATGACAAGTGACGAGAAAGGGAGATCCTTTTTAATAACCTACATTCATATACCTTTGCACCTATAATGGTAATGTAGCATTCCATCTTGGTCTTCAGGTGCGATCAGGAATATTCAGACATAGGAAGAACAGTTTAGAGTCTGTAATTTTTGAACTAAATAATTTTTCCAACTAAACATACATTGAAAAAAAGGAATTCCACGGATTTTGTTGTGTTTCATCATGTTCATCATTATACAGCCTATGAAAATTCCATTGCTAAACTTAATAAGTCTTCTATATAGATTGTTTTTTTTTTAAAAAACGTTACCCCCCACACTAGGATTTTCTCCTGAATCGTGGAGGCAGTTTACAAACACAAATTGCACAAGGACAAACATCCAGACCCGGAACAATTATTTGTAGGCCATACAAATACTTGTTCCGTGCGGGATTCGAACCCGCGCCCCCCAGCGCAGCAACTCATTGCTAAGCCACTGCGCCACGGAGCCGTCATTTGAGTTGTTGTTTGATTGGAAGTTTATATTTGCCTCGCTTGGCGCACGCTTTAACCCTGCAGTGGTTGTGTAAGAATATCCACTTCCCCAAATCGTCCCATGGGTGACGTAAGGGGTGACATAGGGAAGTTGAAACAGGAGATGGGCAGCTGCATCTTCCTGGTGACAACTCAAAATTATAAAAGAGAGAGATTGCCAACCGCATGTCATAGCAATATAAGAGGGAATCATTGGGGGAGGCCTATGTTCTGCAGGGGACTTTTATATGCTGTAATGAATAGATGAATGATAATGTAATTTAATGGATGAAGCTGGTGAAAAGGCTCACCAGCAGTTTTTATTATTTTGGGCTGTTATCAGGATGAGGCGGCTGCTCATCTACCGTTTCTGTTTTTTGTCGCCTTTTACGTCATCCACGGAACATGGAACACAAAATATGGAGAAGTGGATTCTGTAACGCCGGCATTACATGGCGGACTATGGCATTTACTGTGCACGGGATGAAGGAGATATTAAACTTCCTGATCTCATAGTTCACGCAGTCTACATACATACATTTTTTTCATTTGTTGATTGATTTTGTTGCGATTTTTCTACAATTGACAAATGAGCACACAATATGAAATATCTATATCTTTTAGTGATTAAAAATCAAAATGCAGTGGGTTGTTATTCCTGAGGACTTACATATAACGCCTAAGATATAATATAATGTCATCACCATTAAAAATGGCTCTTTATTTTTTTAATGGTGACGACAATGTAATGATTTTAATTTAAGACATGTTGGTATTCTGTGACGGTATGTGTGTGTGATTTAATCGAAGCATATGCGGCTCATCGACTTATAATTGCAGAAGTTATAATCACACTTGATCGACATGGAATTATAGCCTTAAAAACGTAATTAAGTCCGAAGGGTGAAGTTACCGTCAACTTGCCTAAGAGTCGTTCAACTCAAAACATCGAAACTGCTGTGACCCAATAGCACTATTAGGCGACATGTAAATGTTTCAGCTCTAGATTTTGAATTATTAAAAAGCCGTAAGCGCTTAATGGACTATAAGTCAAGTCGAAAGTAGTTCACTTATTAATAATCCGATTCATACGAACAAGTCACTTGAATTATTGATGATATTTGCTTTGGTCGTCCTAAATAAAGTGGTTTCATTGCTGGTAACTTACATTCAGAATTGGCAATACGCAATATACCTCAATTATTTTATATAAGGGCGAAGAACGTAAGGTAATTTGAGCCAAGCAAGGAAGAATGTTGGACGTAATGCCCTGTCCACATTATAGCTTGAGTGGACTTCAACCATAGACAGGCCATTGCTGGTGACTAGAACTTCGTCTACAAGCATTTTTATCCTAATTCTTGGCAAGATACTTAGAGACTGTTTTAAGTATCTCTGCGTGATAAAATTCGTTCCAATGTCTGATTTATTGTAGAACCAGAGTTACCAAAATAGCGCAACAAATCAGTAAGCTGAACTGGAAATGGGCCGGCCATATACCGTTTTGTTACCGTTACAGCTCAATAAAGTCCCATACCATATATGGACCGGTCAAATAGATCAATAAATTATCAATGAGTTCCGTACCGGGAAGCAAAGTGTACGGCAACCCCACTAAATACAATAACGAATAGTAAGACTAGTAAGAGAGGAACGGTAAGGCAAGCAGCCGACGATGGCTCGGGACCATGTTTTGTGTCATTTCTTGGAGGAGGCTTATGTTCAACAATGGATTTGTGAAAGGCTGTTATGATCATAATAATGATGATGATAAAAGGTGCTAACGGACCTAGAAGTCCACGTGATTGTTACTTTATGCCGTGACCCTGCCACATTATCCTCGACTAAAAAAAAATATTGATACGTTGTTACCCCAAACACTAATATGAAATCCCTTATGTATAAATTTTGTCCCAGTAACAAGTAAACATAGTTTCGTTAAATGTGTATTTCTATGAATATAAATAACGAATGGGTCGGCTCGACCGGGGAAGGACCACGCTGTTACAGAATACCAGCATCAAATAACAGTTTAATACAGTTGTTTTTCGTATGCTTAGAGTAGAGAACCGGAGGCCCATTTTTACTGGAAACGAAGCATTCCATCTTTTTCCTCAGGAGTGAATTTATCAACATTCTGATGCTTAATCCGGGATAGATGGGCCACAATGTACACTTACCATCAGGTTGACTTTGTGTTTGTTTGTCACTTATATGTAAAATAATATCTGCAAATAGTCATCATAATAAGTCAGCAAGAAGCATAATTTTATTAAATGTCTTGTGCTATACAAGGTCGATTGATAATATAATAAAGGAATAACATCGAGCCAAGCATCGCCCCCCGAAGGATACCCATTCGGACCAATAAGGCCAACGAAGACAATACTTATTACAGACCATATGAAATAAGATCTCTGATTTTATATAATGTACGTCCTATATTTAATTGTTTTAGTTACTTTTTATTTTACTTTTCTTTACCTCCAACAGTGTACATCACGCATAAGAAAACCAGTCGCTAGTTGGTGTCACATACTAGGTCCATGTTCACTCAAGCTTGTTGCAAATTTTCAAATGTCATTTTACCTTTTTTACCAACGCTATCTTTTAGAAACTGTACAGGAGAGTTTAGTTGCACTATTTTGTTATGCGATACCTATCTGACGCAGCGTTAATCAAAAAAAGATTAATACAGTTTGCAGCCTTGTTAAGCAATCATTATAAATTTAAATGGTGCATTAGTTTGTTGTATAGGCCTGTCATTTTAAACTAAATATAGATTATCTTACGTATATTCTTTGCTATTATAAAAAATGCTTATGATATAAAAATCCAATCTCAAAGACGTAAGTTTCAGCAACTATAAGCCTACTTAGATCAGTTTACATAAATGCGTGCGTGATACTTGCGTACTTGCGTGTGCGTGCGTGCTAATGCTCACGTGTTTGCATGGGTGAGTAAGAGCTTGCGTGCGTGTGTACATGTGTGTGTGTATGTTTATATATGTGTGTGTTTGTTATTTTCTGATATACCACTTGTCCTGAAGGATAATATCGTAGTAAAACCTACATGTCAGCCTTCCCAACTAGAAAATAAGTAGTGTCAGTAACGTCAAGGGCATGTGAAGTCCGTCACACTGTCTGTACTTTATAATAAGGGCAATTATGAAATAGAATAAATTATTTTTTTATTCGATATAGATTATAAATAATTCTTAATGAATGATATTTTTGATCTCTAAAAATATCTGCCATGGAAAGATCCAGCAAGAAATCTAGAGGGAGATTTTTTCAAAGACCGTACTTTGTAGTGAACCGAACACGCTCTGCTGTGAACTTGTTATGGACTGTATCGTATGATGTGATATTTTGTGACTTAAATATAGTCCACAAGTGAAATTATTTTCCATAAATCCTTAACCAAATAAAAACTACTGGATTTTAAGATTATAGTCGTGATTAGAAGTTATTTCATCTTAAAAGGATAGTGACGTGGTTTGTGTAATCGCAAAAGATTGGTAAAAGATCAACGCATTGCTCAACTTATAAACCTACATTGAATTAACAGGGGCTTATACAAATCGATTGGGGCACGTGAGTTAATTTGCTTTTGATACTTAAAGCTTTATTGACTTATCGGCAAATTTAGTTTATAAATCAAAAATCAAATATAAATTATATATTATATTAAAAAAAGTTTTCTTCACAATAAAATTCCCCCTTGTATAGTGGAGGCGGCGTCGACTCACACAGACTCGGAACAACAAATGCTTAGTTACTGCGCTATGAAGCTATCAAATTATAAGTTATTTTGCTTGACATTTTAATCGCTTGTCAGCTAGTAATTGACAGCCCTGTGCAGATTTATTTTGCACCATTAGCGGAATCGAGATCAAATCGAGAATTAGGCAACACTGCGTATTAAAACAGCCTGACAACTACGCGGCGGGAAAGTTGCAACATCTGTCAATGTGATGTTGCCACTTAGCCGCCGCCGGCAACACACCCATATTTATTCCTCATAGAATTTTTCAACAATTTCTCTAGTGGCATTAGATTTTAATTTATAGTCAATTTGTACATTTAATTTATATAATAACTAATTAGAATATATATGTATAAAATTCTTATTCTTAGAATTTTCCTTACAATAAGAATAGAAGGGGAGTTTATTGAGCAAGTAGATGAGTTTGTATATTTGGAATGTTTATTTAACAGGGATGGTAGATATGATAAGGATATATAACGACGAGTAAACGCAGGAAATAGAGCGAATGGGGCTCTACACGCTATTGTGAAGAGTCAGAATGTGTCAAAGAAGGTACGTATGGCAATTCATATTGCTGTGTTAGTCCCTACTTTAATGTATAGTAGAGAAAGTTGGGTCTGGCAGAAGAAGCACGAGAGTAGAATAAATGCTGTAGAAATGCGGTCATTAAGGAGAATGCTAGGGCTGAATCTGAATGACAGGGTGAGAAATGGTGTGATAAGCGAAAATTGTGGTTTGCAAGATGACGTTGTGACCAGGATTAAAAAAGGAATGCTTCGGTGGTTTGGTCATGTAGAAAGAATGAACGAGGAAAGAGTGACAAAGTTTCAGAAGTGAACGGTAGAGTTGGGAAGGGACGCCCTAGACGAAGATTTATCGACTAAATCGGCGATACATTGAAAATGGGCCAGATTAGGAGTACTCTTAACCGACGAGCGTATATGCGTAGATATATGGATGTAAAGGAGGCGAGAGAGGTGTGTCAGGATCACGCCAAATGGAAGTCCGTAATCTCTGCCTACCCCTCTGGGTGACAGGCGTGAGTGTTTGTGTGCTGTGTTTGTATGTATAAAAATTATCATGTAAAGGCGACGAAAGAGAATTAATCACTCTTACTATGAGGAAAGCCAGAAATATCCTCCGATGCCTCCAGTACCCCCAGTACCCCAATAGATGGTAGTGTAATGATAGCTGTAAGTTACCCAACCTCGCGACACAAGGGTGCGATATAGCAGGTAATGAGAACACCTGACAAGCATAGCGGATAGCGGTTAAGGTAATTGGATTTTATTTTCATCGGAATGGAATGGATTGGATTTTATTTTCATTGGAATCCAGCTATGGACATATAGATAGTTTTGTGGAGTAGTCTGATATAGATAGAAGAATCACAGCTATTTCACGGATAATTCTACAAGTACATATATCAAATACAAATTTAGTTTTTAATTAATTATCCTTACGTTACAAATGGTTCCTAATATAGATAAAAAAAACTAAAACCGACTTCTGAGGTCGGTGCTAAGACAGTTTATCGCAGAATTAAGGCCCCATCGGCAGAGACTATTTGTTTTTGAAGTCTGCTTTACGTTTTTAAAGATCACAACAACTTCATTCTTTATTTTTCCACTAATAAGGGTGAAATTTTTTCTTAAAATTTATATGGGACCAACCCTGAACGATAATCTATTGAATCAAAGAAAAAATCATTAAAATCGGTTCAGTTGTCTAAGAAATCGGTAAATATTCATAATAACACATTCGCGTGGTTTATAGGAACATTTCGTTTTTGATACTCGGTTTGAAACAATTTGATTTGTTCATTATTTTCCTTGTTTTGTAAAAATTATGTTTGCTTAACTCTGATTTTTGCACGGCTAAACTTAACAGGGATGTAGTTCTTCAAGAGAGCGTTGTCGCCTTTCTTGAAGAAAAAGACCACCGCACTTCTGCTCCACACCTTCGGTGTAGTGCCACCATGGAGGAGGGAATTAACGAGCTTCTGAAGGACTTAACGTAAAGAACTACAGACCGATTTCCCTTCTGACCGCGTCCACGTGCTGTTTTCGAGAGTCATTATAAAACGTCGCGCACGCGGACTGGACGACTTCCAGCCTCCCGAAAAAGCCGGTTTCAAAAAAGTGCTTTAGCACCATAAACCACATATATACCATTCGGCAAAATGTACAGAAGTCCGAGGAGTACAATTTGCCATTTTGTCTTGTGTGTGTGGACTATGACAAAGCCTTTGATTCCGTCGAAATTTCGGCAAAACTTCAGCAGTGCCAAGTTGACTGTCGGTATATCGAAGTGCTGAAGTATTTGTACAGTAGGGCTACGATGGTTATCCGAGTACAGAACTAGAGTACGAAACCTATCCAACTGCGGAGAGGTGTAAGACAGCGTGACGTTATATCCCCGAAACTCTTCGCCGCTGTATTGGAAGACGTTTACAAGCTTCTGCACTGTAAAGGATACGGTATTAATATCAACGGTGAGTACATCACTCACCTTCCATTTGCAGAAGATATAGTCCTTATGGTATAATCGCTAAGCACTATGCATAGTGCCTCCTAACGGATAGGTCTTAAGATGAACATGGACAAAACAAAGATATCACACCTAAACCGGTAGTTTTTGGGAGCACTAAGCTCAAAGTTGTTGACGAGTATGTTTACCTGGAACAAATAGTCCGAGGTCAATCGACGGATTCAATTCGGCTAGGCGGCGTTCGGGAGATTACGTCACATCTTCTCGTCAGGTATACCTCAAAACTTGAAAACGAGACTGTACAACCAGTGCGTGTTGCCAGTGATAACCTATGGAACTGAGACGCGGTCCTTTACTGCTAGCCAGATGAGAAAGCTCAAGCTCGCTTAGCGAGTTATGGAGAGGGCTATGCTCAGAGTTTCTCTGTGTGATAAACATAGAAATGAGGATATCCGCAGTAGAACCAGAGTGACTGACATAGCCCAACGGGTTAATAAGTTGAAGTGGCAATGGGCCTGCCATATAGCTCGAAGAACCATCAACCGATGGAGAAAAAAGGTTCTCGATTACCGGCCTCGTACAGGTAGGCGAAGTGTGTGGCGACCCCCCACTAGTTGGAGTGACGACCTGGTAAGACATGCAGGAAGTCGATGGATGCAGGTGGCTGAGGACCGTGCTTTGTGGCATTCCTTGGGAGAGGCCTATGTTCAGCAGTGGACTTGTGAAGGGCTATAATGAAGACGATGATGATGAAACTTAACAGGTAAGTAGTAATTAAAGTATCAATTAAAAGTACGTAAGGACTATTTAAAGTAGATCTTGAGTAATGTAGCCGGTATTTTAAAATAAAATTATGGTCTGGCACAGATTATTACTATCTTGTGTGTTACGGATTACAGCAGCCTTGAAGGCGCATGGAAAGTACGTGAGTCATAATCTTTGGAACAGTTTTTATAGATAGATACAAAAATGCACAAGAAGACGCGGTACCGTCATAGTTTTTATACGTGATAGAGCCATGTTGCATCTATATTACTAGTATAGTTGTAGCACTAATGGGTCGGCTCGACGGAGAAAGGACCAAGCTCGCACAGAATACCAGCGTAAAATAGCAGCTTAACACTGTTGTGTCTCGTATGGTGGGTGTATAGAATCGGAGACCCTTTTTACCGGAAAAGAGGCATTCCATCTTAGTCCTCACAGGTGACAACACATCTGCATTTTGATTCTTAATCGAAGGTAAATGTAGATGTCTATGGATCACAGTATCCACTTCATCAGATGGAATGTGTGCTCGTTTGTTAACTCCATTCTATAAAAAACTCAGGTTTCTTACATACTGTGATATTTACTGTTAATGACTTTTTTATGGGATAGGGTGGTAAACGCTGTGCTGTGCTGTGATCCGTAGACATCTACATTTACCCTCGATTAAGAATCAAAATGCAGATGCGTTGTCACCCCCGAAGACTACAATAGAATGCCTTGTTTCCAGTAAAAAAGGATCTCCGGTTCACCACCATACGAAACACAGCAATATTAAGCTGCTATTTTACGCTGGTAATCTATGTGAGCGTGGTCTCTCTACCACATAAAGGGAAGAGCTTTATAAAGAGTCCGTTCAAACCTCCTCTTTCAAAAGAGCGATTGTGACTGATTTCCAATCAGCCGTCAGTGATTAGGTCAGGGCGGCGTGAGAGAATGCACTGTATCATATCATCTCGTGGGTGTAAGAGGTGACAGGGAATTGAAACAGGATATGAGTAACAGCATCTGCCTGATAACAATTCAAAGTCCGTGAAACATACGAGTTATAAATTACTCCGGTTGCCAATCCATCTGCCATGTGTTGCAACTATGAAAAGCCTCCTTCCTGTAAGGCAATCAATAGATGTCTATGGGTTACAGCATCCATTTATAATCAGGTGGACTGTGTGTTCGTTTGTCACCCTTATTCTTTAAAAACTTTCAGTGAATGGCGAAACAGGGCTAAACAAATGCATGCATCGAGATATAAAAAGAAATTTAAAACACTTAACACTCAACACTCGATTGCCACCAACGATTTTTCCGGACCGATACGATTTAGGGACCTTCAAGAAAAGAGCCTACTGCTTTTTAAAAGGCCGGCAACGCATCTGCAATTCCCCTGGTGTTGCAGTTGTTCATGGGCGGCGGTAGTCACTTACCATCAGGTGAGCCGGCATGCCCGTTTGCCCCCTCTCCTATAAAAAAACTTATAATGATAATTAATTATTCTTAGATATGTAATAGCACATCTACAAAGTAATCTCGTTAATCAGAAAACATCTTAAATATTAATGTCAACCGCCGAGCTAGTTGCTCCGCCGCAGATGATATAGGTGTTATTGAAAAATTTGTCACACGTGCGATGTGAAATTTGGTAGCTGCAAAAATGCAATAAGGTGCAAAGTCCCTTCGCAAGTCCAGTGAATCAACCGATAAGAAAGAAGTCGTATACGATTGAAGCCTATCTTAGCCACGCATCCTGTCCCAGAATATTATAGTAACCGCTTATACACAGTTTTGATTCTGGAGTAGCTCTCAGGCTAAGCGTTTGTTATTAATTTCACAGTAAACAAGACAGTGTTCAAAGACCACCGGCACCAATAAAAAAAATTATTGCAACTTTATCATCACACGCTCAGACCACGCACTCGCCGGTAAAGCAAAACGTCGTGAGGATACCTATATGTCTAAGGAATAAAATGGAAGAATGAAGTCGGTTAGAAGGAGAGGACGATCCTAGCATTGAGTTAAAAGTTAAAGTTAAAGTTACAGCCTATATACGTCCCAATTCGGGGCACAGGCCTCCTCTCATTTCTGAGAGGTTTTTAGAGCAAGAAAATATCCACCGCGCTGCCCTAATACGAGTTGGTGAACTTCACATGTTTTCGAAGAATTTTTTTCTTTTTTCTCAGACATGCAGGTGTCGTCACGATTCCTTCACCGCCGAGCACGTGGTAAATCAGCACATTAACAGTTTCATTGGTGCCGGCGGGAATTGAACCGGGGTTGCTCAAATACCGTGAAACTTACAGCGAGCGCTAACCATCTGAGCTAGCATTGAGTTGTCTATGAATAATTGTTTCTAGTCTGGACTTTTGTCCTTATGCATTGATCTATGTAAACTGTCTCCACGATACAGAAGAAAATCCGAGTTTAGGAGCAACGTTTAAAAAAAGGTATTTAAAGGACATGTGAAGTCCGTCGACACGCAACAGCGCAGTGCGGTGGACTTAATACTTCGTAATCCTCTGAGAAATGAGAGAAGGCCTATGCGCAGCTGTTAGACGTGTATAGGCTGTAAATTTTATTATACTTTTTCTCATCATTTATACATTCGTATACACAGAACAATATACACATAACATATAATATCAATGTCGTGTGCGAAATAAGAATCATATTTGTCATCTGTTAGTATACGGGACTTTAAATACAAAGAAAGATGCCTATTTTAGTATAGAATAGAAATAGTAGTATAGAAATCAAATAAATCTTAAAATTTAGCTAATTCAATTGTAAATAAATTACGCTTATCACAATGTTAAGAGAAACGCATGAGAAAAATATTTTTTAATATTTCTTTAAGTTTATTCTACGTCAAGGGTATTACCATATTTTGAACGCATCTCGACTACCTAGATAAAGAAACTACTTATCGTTTTTTACTAAAAATGTAGTGAGTACTTATGTGTGCTGGTGAAACAGCAAATAGTGCTCGACACTCAATTTATAGTGACAATCATTGACAAGCAGTGACTTAACGGCAGTTGGTTTCAAGAAATTCACAAAGTTAAAACGACGTTTTTGACCATAGCTAGGTAAGTATTCCTATCTAAACTTCGGACGTTAATAATAAGTTCTAGCACATTCATTTCTTTATTACCCTTTTTGTTAACGTCAAATCCTAACCTTAAAAGTAACATTAATATGTTTTGGGCTTCGTAGCGTTTAAATCGTGAAAATGACTACATGACATTATTTTCTAAACTTACAGGAAGTTTTTCTACTATACCTCATAACTATACATAAACTTTCACTATCAGATTTTAAAATATATGAAATTGGGCATGGTTCTTTACAGTATGGAATTATTAAATACAGTTGAATTGACAAGGAACCGTACCGTGTAGTGGCGGTGTAAGAATATACACCGCCACTACACGGTACGGCTCTTCGAACTACCCCAAATCGTCCCATAGGTGCCGTAAGAGACGACACAGAGAAACTGTAACAGGAGATGAGCAGCATCATTCTCCTGATAATAACTCATCAATACAAACAACTGTGGTTGCCAACCCGCCTGCCAAGCGAGGCATTTGTGGCTTTGTTGGAGGCATATGTTCAGCAATGAACTTTTATAGGCTGCATCACAATGTTGTTTCCTAAACCGCTGATTGTGCCATTGATTGTGTGTTTCTTAAAACCAAGAGCTTGTGCAGCCTTTTCTATGATGAATGATCCTTCAGACCCTTGATCGACCAATGTTCGTAGTTGCAGTTTTCGTCCGTTCTCGGCGGTCACTTCTGACAAGTGCTGTGGCTAAATAGCTGGATGACGCTTGCTAATCCCGTCAGTAGCTTTTATTATATTGAGTTGTTATCAGGCTGAAACAGGAGATGGCCAGCAGCATCTTCCTGATAATAACGCAAAGTAATAATAAAAAAATCCGTTGCCCACCCACCTGCCAAGCGTGGCAACTATGACAAAATCTTCCCAATGAGGCAATATTAGGGGAAGGCCTATATTCTACAGTAGATTTTTATATGCTGTTAAAAGTACTCTTTTTCATTTTAGGGTTCCGTACCCAAAGGCTAACTAACGGGACCCTATTATTACGCCTCCGCTGTCCGTCCGCCCGTCTGTCAGCGGGCTGTATCTAATGATTCATAATAGTTAGACAGTTGAAATTTTCACAAAATGTGTATTTCTGCTGCCGCTATAACAACAAATAATAAAAATAAAAATTAATTAAAAATTAAAGAGGGCCACCCTACTAGAAACGTGTTTTACGATGGTACGGAAACCTTCATGCGAGAGTCCGACTCGCACTTGGCCGGTTATTTTGAGTCTTTTAGTATACACTATCTTGCATATTTCTGGCGCTAAATAGCAGTGATATGTGCACTGCTATGTTCCGGTTAGAAAGGAATAAAGAGTCCGTATAATTACAAGTTGTAAAGCATTCCATTTTACTCCGCAAATGTTACAGCGTTTATGTAGACTTCTTTGTTTGTGGTTGGCTGCAGGTGTCCGTGAACAGCAGTAGCGACTTACTATCAGGTGGACTGTAATTAGCTTTTTTTTTAAACCACCCATTAAACGAAATGGGGCAATGGACTCATCTACGCCACGACCGCACGTCATCACGAACGTCGTATATAAATATTTACCAAATTGCCCTTAAACTACCTACTATTAAAAGAAAATGAGTATTGTTTCTAGTTTCGATGCAATCATGTTCCACTGAGTTATTGCAATACACGTAAACTAATTTTTTGGTAGTGGTACCTGGACGTGTAATGGCGGTGTAAGAATATCCACTACCCCATATCGTCTTGTGGGTGACGTAAGAGGCGAAAGAGGAAAACAAACCGGGAGAATGAGGACCGTGGCTGAGATGGACAGCAGCGTCTACCTATTAACAACCAATGCATATCGCCAACGCGCCTGCCAAAAGTAGCAACTATGCCAAATATCCCTATGAGGCAAACTGTTGGGAAACCGTACATCAGTGAAATTTGATAGGCCGTAACGGTGATGATAAGTTACCATCGATGTTAAATTGTAGCGGTGGACTTGTCATAGACTCTAATGATGATGATGATATTAGACAGGACTATACTATTTCTTCTATAGCAAGAAGGCGTAACTACAAATAGACAATATCCTGACCCGTAACAATTAGTTGCAGGTCATACAAGCATTCGTTTCACGAATTAATCGAACCCGCTGGCTGGTAGTGCCACAGACCAACAGTTAACCTCTGTGCCGATCGGCAACCGACGTCAAAAAAGTTTCCCAGTCAGCGCAATATTTACATAAATAAATTGTACAAGTTTCATCACATCTAGAGTTCTGCAGTTTCCATAAAATGCTGCCACAGCAAACACAGATCTGCAGATACCATTACGCTGCACCACCACTTCTAGTCTATACTTTCTCTAGTAGCTTCTTCGTAGCCTTGGGAGCCATTCAAGCCTGCGCTTCCCGGTATTAGGTTGCTACGCGATCGGTATTACGGACCATATGGCTGGCCTAATGTCACATTACCTTACTAACTTTTGGGTTTTTACTTTTTGGTTAACTATAATTATTATGTTTTCCTTTAATTCTACTGCGGATCTTTCGTTACGATTTTTTTTAATAAGAGAATATTTGATTTTGGGGAAATTAATACCAAACTTTTTATTCAATCTAAAAATAAACGGAAAAAACAAGTATTTTTTTAAATATCATAAGGGTTACAAACGAGCACACAGACCATTTAATGGTAAGTGAATGCTGTGGCGCAAAGACATCTATCTACCTCCTCCTTATCTTCAATTAAGAATCACATTTAAAAGTTATCACCCCTGAGGACGAAGATGGAATGCCACGTTTCCAGTAAGAAAGAGTCTCCGGTTCTCTACGCTCACCATACGTAACACAGCTTTGCTCTTTACACTGGTATTCTATGAGAGCGTGGTCCTACCCCGGTTGAGCAGACCCATTGCATAATGGCTGCAGAATGGCTCCACCACGAGTATATAATGAAATGAATGAAAAACCAAAGGAACATTATGATATTTTCCTTTTTTTGAATAAAAATAAATTACTTATATAATATGATATTGTTGCAAATATTAGTGTAGTATCTGAGCCCTAGTAGCTCAGTTGGTTAGCGCTCGCTGTAAGCTTCACAGTACTCGAGCAACCCGGTTTCGATCCCCACCGGCACCAATGAAAATTTAAATTTGTGGCATGTGCTGTAGAGACTATCGGTCCGTGGGGTCCACGTGCGGTGAAGTTCATAAAGGAACTCCATCCGCGGCTTTTTGTTGTTGCTGGTGATAAGAGGGCTGGTTCTTTTTTCGCTCAAAGGCTAAGTATAGCCATTTAGCGGGGAAACGCAGCGTTCTTAGCACGATACCGCGGGGAGTAGGACTATATGATAATTAAGTTTCTAGATTTCATTTTTCTTTTATTATTATAGTTTTTAATATTGTATATAATTAAATACATTTAGACAGACTGATTTCAGTAATGATTGAATAAAGATGTTGGCCATGTTAGAATAAAAGTTTAAAAAAAATTAAGAAAAATAATGTTAATAACAGTGATGGTCATCTATTGTCTCCGTAACAGGATCCATCACCCCCTGGCATCACTTATCGTAAGAGACGATTATGGGAAATGTCAAAAAAATGATGCGATAGCCATATTAAAATGTACTTTCTTTCTTCTTTTCTTTCCCTAGATGGCGTATAATCATCTTGTCAACGCCAAACTTCAAAGGCGTACGGTTCAACCGTGGGAACTACAGCAAATAACCTTTAAGGCAGTCTATGGGGGAGAACTGTGTTCAGCAGTGGACTTTAGTAGGCTGTAGCGGTAACGGTAAAGGTAACTGAGTGAACTACAAAACAATGCAGTCAAAGTCAAGAGTCATAGACTGTCAAAAAGCACGGAATTCATCCAATAGACAGACAACACATTGAGAACTGGTTATTCATGTCTTAATATCCTGCAAATAACCCACTGAGTTTGATACAAGGCAGTTATTTCGATGTTACAGACAGACACTTCAATTTTATTTATATACTAGCTGTTCTCCGCGACTTCACCCGCGTGTAATTTAGGGTTTTAATTATATTGCTCAGAACCCTAATTATTTTTCTCAAATATAAGTGGCCTAAGTTACTCCTTAGAACATCAGCTATTCGCCTGTGAAAGTCCCGTTGAAATCGGTCCAGCCGTTTCGGAGATTAGCCGGAATAAACAGACAGACAGACAGACAAAAATTTTAAAAATTATGTTTTTGTTATAAGTACCGATATACATTCATATGTATTTTGTAAAAAGCTGTTATTTTAACATTACAAACAGACACTTCAATTTTATTTATTTGTATGTACCAGTAGTAATCAGGACTTTAGACCCTCAGAGTGTAAATATGTAATAGGCAATGAGGTCTATCCTATATAAGTAAATATATAATGACGTGTTACATAATATTACTAAATAAAAACTTAAAGCATTCATGCTATTGCGTTTCCATTATTCATTAGACATACCAAAATATATTTCTCCTAGTTATGTCAGCTATTTCATATCGCAAGCTCTCTTATACACTATAAAATTACTAACTGTGCCCAGCATACGTCGCAATGCCCATTTTTTGTAACAAACCTTTGCAGGCACGCACACTTACTCATCTAAGTTTCATAGTAATCGAATGTATGTTATCAAACTGTGTAGTGGCGGTGTATGAATACAGTGGGTATAATAATTATACCCCATATAATTCCGTGGATGTCGTAACAGGCGACAGGGGGAAACTATAGAGGGTAGAGGATCGCATAAAAGATGAATATACAAACAAATTATTATTTATAATCGATGCGAAAAAAAGACCAAACGTTTACAGCTCTACCTTCAATCTAAATAACATAACACCAAGTAGTGACGGTGTAAGATTCACTACCCAATTTCATCCCATGGATGTCATAAGAGGCGGCAGGAGGTAGGAAACCAGAAGAAGAGCATACCCTTATCTTCACGCACAATCCCTGACGGGGTAGCCAGAGAGAACAGATCGCCAAGTGTCACGATCCTTACATACCTCTTTCGCTTCTTTCAGAGGCAGAACTGCAGGCATTAGTCACGTGTATGAAAGAGGAATGTGAAATTAAAGGTCTCCGTTTGAACGCTAATAAAACTAAGGTTCTGGTATTTGAAAGGGACGAAGAGAGAACGAAGTGTGAAATATGGGTAAATCAGGAATGTCTAGAACAAGTAAATGAAATTGTATACTTGGGGAGTGCTTATAGCCGGGATGGAAGATGTGATTTAGATGTGGACAGGCGTATCGCTGCCGGGAACAAAGTCAATGGTGCCCTGACTGCGTTAGTCAAAAGGCAAGGCGTAGTGAAGAGTGCACGCCTTGCAATACATAACGCAGTGTTGGTACCGACTTTGTTATATGGCAGCGAAACCTGGGTATGCCAGAAGAAGCATAAAAGTAAGTTGAATGCAGTGGAGATGCGATCTCTTCGTAAAATGTGCGGCGTTACCATGGCCGACCGAAAGCGAAACGAAGAGATTCGCAATATGGCAGGTTTGAAAGATGACCTTATCACAAAAATTGATAAGGGCGTGCTTCGGTGGTTTGGGCACGTTGAGCGAATGAGTGAAGACCGAATGGTGAAGAAAATATATAGCGCGAAAGTTAATATTAAAAGGTGTCGAGGTAGACCGAGACTAACTTTCGAAGACCATGTGAGCAAATTGCTCGAAGAGGGAAGGGTCAAGAGTACTCGGATACCTAGACGTGCATGTATGAAGAAGATAATGAATCTGAAAGAAGCATACCCTAGCTTCATATAATAGCTTCTTCCTAATAAAAAAAAACTGCGACTGACAACCCCAACGGACTGGACTTTATACGCTATAATAAATTAGCAAATTAATAAACATTGTTTGTAATAAACCCTTTATTATTAATAGACCATTTGAAACTAATATTTGTAGTTTATATTAAAGCAACGGTCGCATTAAAATTTTATTCAATTCCTTAAGAAAGTAGGTATCACTAGCATTGCGATATTTGCGAAATGCGTTATCAGTTACATTCATACCTTGCTCAATTATACCCGTACAAGAAAATTGTTCAAGTAGTTTTGTAAGAACTCGGCTTGCCTTTTTTGTTCGGACGCTTACTATGTTCACAGTTTCAGAAATAATGTTCTCTGTATAATCAATAGTCAATGAACAAAAACTATAACTTAAATTTTAAAAACCCCCGTAACAAAAAGAACTGATGATCTACAAACGGCTGAACTGATTTTCTAAAAAAAATAGCTAAGAACTCTCTCGATTGTGTATTAATTACTTTCAAATGAAAAAAAAAACCTAATCTATATTAGTTCCACAGATACGCAATGTTCTTGCATCTCACTGTTTTCGTGGGGGGGGGGGGGGGTTAAAAAGAAAATTAAACTACAGGGGTTACCAAATGAGGAGATATTTGCTATGAAGCATACATGTACGTGGTAGAGCTATGCTGCAGCTATATTAATAGTATATTTGTAGTCAGCTCGACCGGGGAAGGACCACGCATGGTGAGTGTAGAGAACCGGACACCCTTTTATTGAAAACGAGGCATTCCATCTCAGTCCTCACGGGTGACAACGCATCTGCATATTTATTCGTAGTCGAGGATGGATGTAGATGTCTATGGGCCTCAGCAACTACTTACCATCAGACGGACTATGTGCTCATTTGTCACCTTTATCCTATAAAAAATCAATAAGGAATCAGCCTCATGGAAGAAGCGTAAGATCGTGGTGATATTTCAATCCACAATGGTCAGAAAAGTGATCTTAAAAAATGTTAAACGTAGCCTCTAATTAATGGTGAAATATATTCCGCATATGCCAGATGTAAGAAAATACTTAGACCAATAATGGGGAGTAGCGTCAAAAACGGAAAACTAATATCAAAATCAGATACTGCGATCGTCAATGTTCCTACCAAGTGAGCCGATTTTGGCATATTTTTCCTACAAAAGCAACCCTAGCAGAGGTCTAATTCAGGCTGGGGACGGGGAATAATAAAGAATCTATTTTTTTTTAATTTACGATTTATTGCGTTAATGTATTTTATATTTCACATTATCCCTTTTTGAATTATTTTAAGAACTAGACAATTTTTGAAGAATCGCAATAAAAACTTGGGAGGATATATGTGATTCATCCCAACAACAGTGATTGCTTTTATTTGACAATGTTACTGCATGTTATAAAAGGTCCAACATCTTTTGCACACCTGAGAACTGAAGAAGGTGTTATTTAATACTTATCAAGCAGCATGCAAAGCTAGGGCTCTCTTGGAAGATGATTCTCACTGGGAAAACACATTATCAGAAGCTGCTATGTGCAGTACACCTGGATCATTGATATATTTGTTTGCCATCATTGTAGCGTTTTATCAAGGATCGACTCTGTTAGTCTATGGAATAAATTTCAAGAAAATATTTTTATATGATGTTCAATATGACCAAAACATTTTTGATAAAGCGTTATTTGAATTGAACAAAGTAGTGCAATTACTTTCAGGTAAATCTCTCAAGGATTTTGGATTACCGATGCCAACTAATATTACTAACTTAGATCAATCAAAACGGATACAAGTTGTAGCTCAAGATGAACCTCGCCTGAACATCGATCAAAGAAAAGTAATAATTGCGTTACTATCATCAATTGATAAGAATGAAGGAAAATTATTTTTTCTTAATGCTCCGGGAGGCCGAGGGAAAACATTTTTAATCAATTTGCTTTTAGCGAAAGTCAGGTCTACTGGTAAAATATCATTACCCGTAGCATCATCCGGCGTTGCAGCTACACGTTTAGAAGAAGGCCGAAGCGCACACGCGACATTCAAACTCCCGCTAAAGATTTCTAATAATGATACTAACACTGTCTGTAGCATTTCTAAACAAAGCAGTACGGGGAAATTGATGCGTGATGCGCTAACAGTTTGGGACGAAGCCACCATATCGAACAAGACTTTCGTTGAAGCATTGGATAGAACAATGCGCGATTTGCGCAGCAAAAACTGACTAATGGGTGAATGTACAATTTTGTTGTCAGGTGACTTTCGTCAAATTCTACCAGTTGTGACTAGAGTTACACGTGCTGATTAAATAAATGCCTCATTAAAAAGATCTTACCTTTGGCCATACGTCAATAAACTAGAACTTAAAACAAACATGAGAGTTTCGTTGTCTTTACGTGAGATTTTTTCAGAGATCATAATCAAAGTTGACAATGGAGATCTAACACAAAAGAAGGAAGGATTGACCGTAGACAATCAAAACCTTTGTGTTTTAATAAATATCATTCAAGAGTTTTTCAACGGTGTCCATCCCGACATTGATAACATAAGTTGTAAGACTATATCTCGGTTCAAAGAAAGAGCGATCCTCTCACCTACTAACAATCAGGTAGATAAGGTGAATAACTTGATTCTTTCAAATATTGATGCACTGACTATAATATACTACTCGGTCGACACTCTAGTCGATTTTGAAGAGGCTATTCATTTTCCCACAGAATTTCTTAATTCTTTGAACCCGTCTGGACTCTCTCCATATAAACTGGTGTTGAAAGAGTAGGTTGTCCTGTTATTTTATTAAGGAACCTTAATCCGCCTTTATTATGTAACGGTACGCGATTATTGATAAAGTCCCTTAAAACTTTCATAATAAAGTGCACAATACTTATACTGGAGAAGATGTTTTAATTATAAATATTGCATACAAAGAAATCCTGTAGTATAGACTAATCATTATTAATCACTCCACACTGCCCCATATTAGTTAGGGGCCCATTGCACCCGTACGAAGCCGGGGCAGGTCGCTTGTCCTACGATACGTTGTATTCACCTTTACTTCTTACCATTACTATAACAGCCTATGAATATCCCACTGCTAAACATAGTCCTCCCTCTATAGATTTTTTTTAAATAATTGATTATTAAATATTAAAAGATTGCCTCAGAGATGTTTGCCATAGTCGCCCGCTTAAGGTTGGCAACCACAGTTTTTTAAATTTTATTCAAATGTTATCATGAAAATGCTCCTACCTATCTCCTGATTCAGTTTCCCTTTGTCGCCTCTTGCGACACCTACGGGATAATATGTGATAATGATTGTGTAGTGGCGGTGTAAAAATATTCATTAAGTAGGTCACTCATTAGGTTTTGAGATATACAAAAAGTATTCTATTTACTATTAATATTTATTTTACATCTTTTCAAAATATTCTCCATCATGCTCTATACAAAGTTCCATTCGCCTAAACCAACTCTGAAAACACTTTTGCCAGTCTTGATCTGACAGGTCGGAAATCACTTCTTCGTAGGCAGCCACTGATTATTCGGCGCTTGAAAAAACTTGCCTTTTATTTTTTCTTTGTCTCTTGGGGACAAAAAGAAATCACAGGGAGCTATTTCAGGGCTGTAGGGTGGGTGACTTAGAGTTTCTACACCAGATTCCGCAATAAATGCTTTTCTTCTAAGGGAGGTATGAGAAGAGGCGTTATCGTGATGCAGCATGATTCCCCGAAGCCCGGTCTTTGGTCTTCTCATCTGCACAAGGGGTCGCTCGACAACTGATGCCGGTGTTGAGCTGATTAAATATATATTTAATGCATGGGAGAATTCACAGGATGCTTTGGGTATATTTTGTGATCTATCCAAGGCCTTCGATTGTGTTCACCATGAAACATTAATCAGGAAACTTCAACACTACGGTGTAAGAAGTGATGCCCTTAAATTATTTCATATTTAAGTAAGAGGACGCAAAAAGTTGTCATTAACAATATGAGCTCTTCCGGATCGATGGTACAAATAGGCGTGCCTCAACGCTCAATTCTCGGCCCCTTTCTGTTTCTTGTATACATTAATGACTTACCTTACATAGTAGGGGATAACCATGATATACTCGTAGTATGATTTGCAGATGACACTTCTTTAATTTTCAAATTAAGTCGACAGTTACTAAAATATGACGAAGTAAATAATGCTATATCTAAATTAGTAAATTGGTTCGATGTTAATAATTTGCATTTAAATGGCACTAAAACAAAATGTATGAAATTCGTGACTCCAAATGTCAAACAATTAAATACTAATATAATTTTAAATGGGGAGAAACTGAGTCTTGTAGATACCACCATTTTTCTTGGAATCACACTAGACGCGAAGCTTCAATGGAGCCCCCATATATCAAAACTAGCAAGCAGACTTAGTTCTGCAGCATATGCTGTAAAAGAGATTAGAAGTCTAACCAGTTTTGAAACAGCTAGACTAGTTTACTTCAGCTACTTCCATAGCATAATATTTTGTTCCATAGTATTTTGCTATGGGGACACGCAGCTGACACTGAAATTATATTTGTTTTGCAGAAGAGGGCCATAAGAGCAATTTATGATTTAAAGCCTAAAGAGTCGCTGCGACAAAAATTTAAGGAAATTAATATATTAACTTTGACCTCTCAATACATTTATGAAAATGTAATGTACGTACACAAAAATAAAAGTAGTTTTACAAAAATAAGTGATATTCATTCTGTAAATACTAGGAAAAGACACAAGCTAGTAGTACCAGTTACTCGGCTCCATCGAGTCAGTAATTCATTCTTGGGGCGATGTATACGCTTTTACAACAAAATTCCAGAAAGTATACAAAGTTTAACCTGTTCAAAGTTCAAAAACTTTATTAAACTAAGTTTGTATAAAAAGGGTTATTATAATATTAAGGAATTTATGGATGATAATAACCCCTGGAAATGAGGTGATCGCTACCAAGCTATTTCTAATTTGTTGTGTTGTTGTTGTAAGCTGTTATTTAAAAAAAAGTCCCGCTGGGTTTCTTGCTGGTTCTTCCCAGGACAGAGGTTTTTTCCGAACCAGTGGTAATCAAACAAAAGAGTGACTTTCAATAAGTATTATTTATAATCTATATTGAATAAAAAAGTTTCTGTTTCTGTTTCTGTTTCTCATTCCATTCAGAGTTGACTGACCTACAATTTTCCAGCATTGTCGTCGACAAATGTCCCTCCCCGAAAAAAAACTAGCCACCATTTTTTTGCCGACGTTGCGAGGTCTTTGCAGTTTTGTCAGTAACTCTCCTTCTGAGTAGACCCATACCGATGATTGCATTTTATTTTCTGGATCATATTGATAAATCCATGTCTCGTCACCAGTAACGATTTCTGAAACACGCTTAGGTGCCCCGTTTTCAAAACGTAGACGCATTTCACGGCATCAATCCACACGAGTCTGTTTTTCGCTTTCGGAGAGAAAACGATGGGTCCATCGACAACAAAGCTTCCTCACTCCAAGATGTTGATGTAGGATGGTATGAATGTCCCCCGAACTAATTCCTACAATCTTTTCGATGTCCGTATATGTGATTCGTGGGTCTTCTCGTACGAAAATTTCAGTAGTCCATACATTTTCTACCGTTACTGCTGGTCTTTGGTCATCTTTAAGATTAATTTTACCCCTTTTGAACTCAGCAAGCCACCTAAAAATTAATGCGCGTGATGGAGCTGAGTTCCCTAATGCTGATTGTAACCGTTGTAAACTTAATTGTTCGGTTAAACCAAATTTAAAATCATAATATATCACAGTGTGCAAATGTTCACGGTTCAGATTCATCGTTTTAAATGAAAAGCGCGGGAAGCGTTGCAGGAAAATTAATAGAACTCTGTTTTTTTTTTAATATTTGGCAATTGGCTTATGAAGTTCTATTTTTAAATAAACTTAATTTTTAAAAATATAACACGGGTGCGTTCCATCCATTCCATCTCAAAACTTATTGAGTGATCTACGTATACCAGTCAACCCACGGCATGGTGAAAATAAGTGGCAGTTTGTTTAAAATTAATAACAACATACAATAACATATACCTATATCTTATGTAAAATACACAAATATAGGCTAAAGTTATTACAAGGGCTGAAATAATACATAACATACATAGGAAAATACATACGAATGTAAAGGCATAAAACAATTAGTAATTTCTGAACAACTATCCTAGATCTCTCAATCTATCAACGACCTTAATAACCCAGTGTAGCAACGCCCTTAGGCATGCATTTCGTGACACGTACATATCGACATCTAAGTGGTCGCAGGATGTGTAGCCTAACCCGGCGGGTCTTGTGGTCTATTTGAAAATACCAAGCTGCGTACGCGCCGATAATTGATCATACTACATTCTCACTCCAGTAGCACCGGTACTCAATAATCATGAAATCAATTGTGAGTATTTAACATTTTATATAATTTAAAATTTGTTAGAGTATCTAGTTTTGTGTATTAATAATATTCAATATTTTTTCTAATGCGTTTCAAACATAAGCTATAAAATCTCCACACTAGTTATTCCTTATGTACCATGGATAACCCGACTATAATAAATAATAATAATATAATCGGTAAAATGTGGACGATTATCTGTACAAGTTAGGTTTGGACATGTCGCTGAAGGGATTAATTCAAAGTCGGCCTTATTAAGGCGTTTCCCTGACCAAGTAACCTTGAGCAGTCGTTCCCTCTTTAGACGTACGCCGCTTTATCATAAAATTCACACAATTATTGGAATTATTTTAATTAAAAAAAAGAACTTTAAAAATTAAATAAAACGTGAATAACATAGATTTTTTAATTATCTATCCATTAGTGTAATTCTCAAATGATTAGAGCGTTGCCTTTAGCAACAGATGCATGTAATCAATAATTTTAGTCATTTTTTAAAAGTAGATTTTAAATGTATTTATAACACATAAAAACAAATTAGAACGTGGAATGTGATGACAGGATATCGAACATTAATAATGTGCTTTTAGATGTAGTTTATTTCTCATAACTAATGAGATAATAGTCTCTGAAAAACGCACTATCACAAAGGTTTTGGTCGGAGAATCGCCTTAAATACGGCTCGAATACTAAGAAGGTTCTTATCTTTGGATGCCTATAAATATTTTTATTAATATAAATATTTTGAATAATAATTCCAGGTATTCTTCGCTCTCCTCGCGGTGGCCGCGGCCAAACCCAAGCCCGGTGGTCTCTCTCTTGGTTGGTCCGGTGGTTCTTTAGGGGGATGGGAACATGACGTAAGTGATACAGTACTAGTAAGTCACAAAAATCAAACGCTTCATTTGACGATCAAAATATTACACATAATTTTAATTTTTCCAGCTGTCCTCGCTTAGCTTCATACAACAGCCAAGCTATGCCGTAGCAGCGCCTGTTGTCCACGCTGCGCCCGTTGTCCACGCTGCGCCCATTGTCCACGCAGCCCCCGTGGCCATCGCTAAGCCTGCTGCAACCAGTTACTCTTCCTTCCAACGGGTACGCCTTCCTTCTTTTAATAAAATCAAGCCTGGCCAACTCCTTTTTACACACAACAGTAGATATATATCAAATAAGAGAACAATTTTTTTTATTCTCTTCATCATCGTAAGCCCAAAAAAATCTACTGCTGGACCTGATCCTCTACCGTTGTAAGGAGATTTCGCCTTAACCGTTACACTTGTTACACGGATGTGACAATGTGTCCGAGGTGCGCGACATGACCTAGTTCAAGCATTTTATAACGGCTAGGGTTTAAGGTCGTTCGCGCGCCCAGCCAAGTATTGAATTATTTTAATTTTTCATTATCTCTTAAACTATGCGTCCAAATAACACGGTAAAAAGAACAAAGTTTATCTTCATAAAAGTGTCTTGATGATGAAGTAACTTTCGTTCGTAATCATAAATACGCCATGCCTAATAATATCGCTCACAAATCACTTTTAAGTTTTCAGTATTTTTTGTCACAAAATACCAAATTATGGCTTATGTATAAGAAATAGACATATGTTATTACGGACTTTTTTTTAGACGGAGTAAAGGTCTATATTTTTCTAGAACATTGTATTTACGTATCCCTAACGATAACACCAGCGTACGCGGATAAATTATTTCGGGAGTGCTTTTTCTTCTGACTTGCTTAACAAATATCCATATTTAAGGCTAGTTGAATAATATAGTTTAATGCTAGATAGCCTATACTATTTCACATGAATCTGACTATAATATACAAAAAGAATTTTTCAAATCGGACTGGTAGTTCCAGAGATTAGCGCGTTTAAACAAACAAAAAAACTCTACTTCTTTATTATATTAGTATAGATATTTACGTTTTGTAAACGAGATGTATACATCGCCATCTGTCGAAAAGCTCATTTCTGAGTGGGATTTAGGGCTAGGAAGTGTCCGATGCGCTGCCCCAACGCATGTTAGCGAATTTCACATGTCTTCGAAATATTTTTTTCTCACAATGTTTTCCTTCACCGCCAAGCACGTGGTCAATCAGCACTTAAAATTGCAATTAACGATTTTATTGGTGCGGGTGGAGATCGTACCCGGTTTGCTCGCATGCTGTGAAATTTATAGCGAGCGCTAACCATTAGAGCTACCACGGCTTTCACAAGGGTCACAAGTGACCACACAATCCACCTTATATAAAAATAGTAACAATCTTATTAATATTGGATATTGAATTTCAGGTAATCCACCCAGTTTCCGTAGCACGGCCTGTGATCCATGCCGCCCCTGTTATCCAGGCCGCCCCTGTTGTCCACGCTGCCCCTGCTATTATCCCTCAACCCATCGTCCATTCAGCACCAGTTTTAGAGTCCTATGCCCAGCCTGTCATCCAGAAATACCTGTCTTTGGGCTCATACGGTCATGGATGGTAAGCTGGGTGCTCTTGGATGCGTTGTAAATAATGGTTAAATACTATTTTATTATTTTAAGCGTTGAGATCATGTCCGTACTGTGGGCGTGGTGCAAATAAAGTATTTCCTAATCTATACACTTTGAGTTTTATTGATTTACCGATCTGCCGAAGATAATGTCTTATGTATTTCCCTCGCCGTACCAAATTTATATCTCAGTCTTTCACCGCTAAGGCCTTAAGGTTTATACGTGGTAGACCCACGCTGCAGCTATACTATGGTTGTATCAGGAATGGGCCAACTTGACCACGGAAGCACCACGTTCACACAGAATACCAGCGTAAAATAGCCGCTTAATGTTAAGGTTTCGTATGGTGAGTGAAGAAAACCAGTGACCCTTTTTACTGGAAAAGAGGCATTCCATTTTAGTCCTCCGGGGTGACAACGCATCTGCATTTTGATTCTTAATTAAGGAAAACTGTAGATGTCTATGGGCCACAGCATTCACTTACCATCACGGTCATAAGGAAACCGACTTCTGTTGCTGCCTTTAAGAGAACGGTGTCAGATTACTACCTTTCTTCTTCCAGTGGCTAACTTTCTTAAATATTTCTGCCTATGTATGGATTCATGTTATGATTTCTGTATAATATATATTATGTTTATATGTAAGTATGCTTATAATGTGTGTATTATGTATTATTTATGTGCGTATACTATTTAACAGGTATAGCGTATATTATGTAGGTTATTCGTAGTGACAGATATGCTTAAGTGTATTTATATGAATGTTATGTAGATTTTTATATTTATTTTTATGTATATAAACATTATCATGTTATATGGCACTAGCTTAAGTTTCTCTGCTTAACTTGCAGAGAATACCTAAAAGAATTAAGTCCGCCAATTTAACATTGTATAATCAATAAAGATATTATATAAATAAACAGATGTCATGTTCATTTATTTATGGTATGTACCAAGACAGATAGCATTTTTTTATTTCCTCGTAAAAGAACTAAATATGAAATCTAATAATAGAAAATAAAGTATCCAGGAAACTTAATAATAATATTAAATGACACCACCAGCATGTTATTTAAAAGTGACATTGGACGCTAAGCCCGACCAATTGGTAATAAGCAGTCAATACGAATCACACCATTTATCATATATAGGCTGTAACTTTAACTAACTTTAACGGATCATAGAAACCTTTTAATGCTCTTACCTCACAAACGAGCACCCAGTCTGGTTGACGGTAAATGAATGCTGTAAACCATAGACAGCTACATCTATAGTCGATTAAAAATCAAAATGCCCACCTCTTAGGACTAACATGATATTATATCGAGTAACATTCTTATGTATGTAAATATTTTATTTTTAATAATATTAATCCTGAAGCAATTTATGTGTTTAATAAGGTGAGTATAGAGAACCGGATACCCTTTTACTGGAAACGAGGCATTCCATCTCAGTCCTCACGGGTGACAACGCACCTGCATTTTATTCGTAGTCGAGGATGGATGGAGATGTCTGGGGGCCACAGCAACTACTTACGATCAGATGCAATGTGTGCTCGTTTGTCACCCTAATCCTATAAAAAACATAATATGACAAAATTCATCAAGCCGTTGAAGCTACAGAAGAGGCCAAAGAAATAGACATACATGTATACTCTAGAAAAACTTTACTCTCCTTCTGGAGCAGATGAGTAAAAAAGAAGATTCAATAGTAAATTCTATTGCAAGGTTACATATTTTTGAAAAACTTGACCGTTCTTGACATTTAAGCAAAACCTAGTACCTTCAAACAGAGAACCGGAGATCCTTTTTACTAGAAACGAGACATTTCGTCTTAGTTCTCGTGGGTGACAACGCATCTGCATTTTGGTTTTTAATCGAGGATAAATGTATATGATAATATACATATATTATACGTGTATATCCACTTACAATCAGATAGACTGTTTGCTCGTTTGTCACCCTTATTCTTTATTAAAAAAACCGGCCAAGTGCGAGTCGGACTCGCGCACTGAGGGTTCCGAACAAATCCGTAGGTATATAAGTTTAAAATTATTATAAATGTTTTTATTATTTGATGTGACTAAAAATGTATGCTTTTCGCAATTTTCCCTTTATCTGTGCTGTATAATACGTTGCCTCATACCAAATTTTAAGATTCTGAGTTCACGGGAAGTACCTTGTAGGTTTGATTTCCTTGCGAATGTCGAAAATTAGCGGGATAATAGCCTGTATCTTTTGATTGCGTTGGCTTAGAAGTTTGATTTTTTTACAGCTCCAAGGAACAATAGACTTGAGTGTTTGATATTAATTTTAGCTCGATACCTTCACGCGTTCCTGAGAAAAAGGGTCTTGACAGACACACAGACAGACAGACGGACAACAAAGTGATCCTATAAGGGTTCCGTTTTTTCCTTTTGAGGTACGGAACCTTAAAATAACTTATCGTAAACAAGTAAACGCACATATAGTACAGTAAACGGACAGACTTACTCCATGAATTCATCACTCAGGTCAGTCACCCAGTCTTGTAATATAGGTATTTCAGACTTAGATATTTCAAATATGCGGAGTATTAAAAACGATTGATCGAAATGCAGATCAACTGTTGCCTGTCGAAATTTCCCCTTTAATTTTTCTTACTTTAGTAATGGGGAAAAAACATACGTGTCAAGTGACTGCTTTTAGAAACCACTTAACACTAAACTTAATCAAGGATAGATGTAGATATCCATGGGCCACAGAATTTACTTACCATCAGGTGGACATTGTGCTCATTTGTCTCCGTTATCCTATAAAAAATCAATAAGGAAGCAGCCTCTCGGTAGAAGCGTAAGATCGATCGATATTTCCCATCTTGAAAATGTTAAACGAGGCCTCTAATTAATGATGACATATATTCAAGTTTTGAGGTATACCTGACGACATGTGCCGTTATCTGCTGAACGCTCCCCAACCGGGATGAATCCGTCAATTGGCCTCTCGGTCAAAGTTCGACTTACCTAGTCGGGCTATTTGTTCTTAGTAAACGTACTCATGGTCGTAGTCATGTTATAAACAATTACATTTTTTCTTTACCTAGAAAATATATAAATATTTATTAATTTAGAAATTTTATTCTAATTTAAGACCCAGCACCCACAAGCGGAACGAAAGACAAGGGTCCTTCGGCATTCTTACATGCAAGTGCACACTGATGGCAACTATGCCACTGTGTATTTATTTATGCCGTAGCATCGTCGATACATCATGCTCCCATCGAGCTAGCGCGTTTCAGAACACCTAAACGTTGCAAGCTAATTAGTTGTTTATATTTATTTTAAACTAGCTGTTCCCCGCGGCTGCACGCGCGTGGAACTTATTGTGATTGGATTTCATGGGTTTTAATATTTTTCGCGTGGAACCCTAACTATTTTCCTAAAATAAAAGTAGCTTAAGATACTCCTCATAACATCAGCTATCTAACAGTTAAAGTCCTATATAAATCGGTTAACAGGTTTTTATGTGATGCGTGTTCAACCAGACGTCGTGTTATAATTTTATTATATTAGGTCCTTATATATGAAATTAGCGTTTTGTCGGACTGACCACTTTGATCTGAAATATCTCCTCTTTGGTTAAGAATTCTAAATTCACCTTTATAATTTCATTTACCTGGTACATTTGAGTTTTGAAAACAGTCATTCATTTGTTTTTTCCTCATTATTTTTTTCTTTGGCGTCGCTTATTACCGCACAATGAAAAACATGAAATATGGGTATATTTACGAGGACGAATTCTACCGTGGCACCAGTGCTGCAGAAACAGCTCGAAGGATTAATGATGTGTACGACGCTGGTGTCGCAAAAGAAAGCACGGTACGTTTTTGGTTTCAATGTTTTCGTTCTGGAAATTTCGACCTTCAGAACCAACCCCGTGGACGGCCGGAGACCAAAGTGGAAAATGAAGAATTAAAGGCCATTGTGGAAGCGGATCCATCACAAAGTAGAGATAGGTGCAGGATTCGAATAATATTAAGTGATATAACTATATTAATTCACTTGAAGCAGGGGCTGCGTGAACAACAGGCGCTGCTACGGCATAGCTGCTCTATGATGCTAAGCGAGTGCAGCTGGAAAAATTAAAATTATCTGTAATATTTTGATCGTCAAATGAAGCGTTTGATTTTTGTGACTTACTAGTACTGTATCACTTACGTCGTCATTAAGCCAAGGTTTGGCTGCGGCCACCGCGAGGAGGGCGAAGAATACCTGCGAATATTATTGAAAAAATTTATAATGGTCCAATTTCTTATATCAATATAAAGTGTTGAATATTACTGTCTTCTTTGTAGCAAAAAGTTTATAAGATCTCTTTCATTTCTTAGAAAAAAAAATTTTTTTGAATGAATATTAGGTCGTAGGAACGTCATACAGCGATGGAGCGAATTTTATAGAGAAATGTATGCGTGTGATGATCTTAGTGGGGGATCCGGGGATGACGCCGTGACTGGTACGCCAGACCTGGACTTCGATGACACTGAGGTCATCAGTATGAAAGAGATTGAACGTGCGATTCGAAGTTTGAAATGTGGTAAGGCTGCGGGACTAGACAGAGTTACTGCTGAAATGGTCAAGTATGGTGGGCCTCGCGTCTGGGACAGCTTTCATCTGCTGTGCAATTTGTGCTGGCGGACGGGGGATGTCCCGGATGATTGGCGATCCGCAGTCATTGTGCCTTTATATAAAGGTAAAGGTTCACATTTTGACTGCGGGTGCTATCGGGCGATCAGCTTGACCAGTTTAGCAAGTAAAATTTACTCGAAGGTTTTGACACGTTGGATGCAAGAGAAATCGGAAAGATTTCTATGGGAGGCACAATGCGGATTTAGACCTGGAAGAGGATGCACGGATCAAATGTTTTCTCTCCGCATGATCACGGAAAAGTTTCTGGCTGCTAACCAGAGGATTTTCTGTGCTTTTGTGGATCTTGAGAAAGCATTTGATAAGGTTGTAAGGAAGAAAATGTGGGAACTGTTGCCGGGGTATGGTGTGGATAGTCGATTGCTAAGGGCTGTGCAGTCTCTTTACGGTGACTGTAAAGCCTGTGTGCGGGTAGGGCATGACCTGTCACCCATGTTTAGCGTTCAAACGGGCGTAAAACAGGGTTGTGTCATGTCTTCCTGGCTGTTCATACTGTATCTCGACAGCTGTTTACAAAAGCTGAAAGATAGCTGTATGGGTGTGAAATTGGGTGACATAAAAGTAAATTGTCTGCTGTATGCTGATGATGCAGTGCTTATTGCACCATCAGAGGCAGAACTGCAGGCATTAGTCACGTGTATGAAAGAGGAATGTGAAATTAAAGGTCTCCGTTTGAACGCTAATAAAACTAAGGTTCTGGTATTTGAAAGGGACGAAGAGAGAACGAAGTGTGAAATATGGGTAAATCAGGAATGTCTAGAACAAGTAAATGAAATTGTATACTTGGGGAGTGCTTTTATCGGGATGGAAGATGTGATTTAGATGTGGACAGGCGTGTCGCTGTCGGGAACAAAGTCAATGGTGCCCTGACTGCGTTAGTCAAAAGGCAAGGCGTAGTGAAGAGTGCACGCCTTGCAATACATAACGCAGTGTTGGTACCGACTTTGTTATATGGCAGCGAAACCTGGGTATGCCAGAAGAAGCATAAAAGCAAGTTGAATGCAGTGGAGATGCGATCTTTTCGTAAAATGTGCGGCGTTACCATGGCCGACCGAAAGCGAAACGAAGAGATTCGCAATATGGCAGGTTTGAAAGATGACCTTATCACAAAAATTGATAAGGGCGTGCTTCGGTGGTTTGGGCACGTTGAGCGAATGAGTGAAGACCAAATGGTGAAGAAAATATATAGCGCGAAAGTTAATATTAAAAGGTGTCGAGGTAGACTGAGACCTAACTTTCGAAAACCATGTGAGCAAATTGCTCGAAGAGGGTAGGGTCAAGAGTACTCGGATACCTAGACGTGCATGTATGAAGAAGATAATGAACCTGAAAGAAGCGAAAGAGGTATGTAAGGATCGTGACACTTGGCGATCTGTTCTCTCTGGCTACCCCGTCAGGGATTGTGCGTGAAGATAACAAAAACAAAAAAAAATATTAGGTCCTTACATATGAAATTGGCGTTTTGTACGGGAGGAATATAAAGTCATTTTTTTTTTGTAAAATATATTTAATTAATCAAAGTATAAACCGTTGTTATCTATGCACTTTTGCCATTTTATAGGTAGTTCATTGATCCCTTTACTAAAAAAAACCAAGGGAGCGAGAATCAAACTCTTTGAAGGCGGTTTGGACTGCCACATCGGAGTTGAGTTTTTTCCTTGTAAGAAGTTGTCCAAATTCCGAAAAGAATGGTAATCTGCTGGAGCAAGGTCCGGGGAGTACGGTGGATGTCGCAGACATTCCAATTGTACCTCATATAACTTAGTGGTTGTTTGTTGTGCAGTGTGTGTCTTGCGTCGTCGTGAAGCAGCAGTGGCCTAGAGCGATTGACCAATCTCGGTTGTTTAGCAGCTAGTTCTTCCTTCATGGTTTGCAGTTGCTGACAATAGATATCTGCCGTAATTGTTTGGCCAGATTTTAGAAGGCTGTAGTGAACGACACCGGCGCTAGTTCACCAAACACTCACAAGTTACTTTTTCTGAGTCAATTTTCGTTTAGGGCCGGATTTTGCTTGGTCTCTAGGGTTCAGCCATTGCGACGAGCGCTTCCGGTTATCGTACAGTATCCATTTTTCATCACAAGTAATGATTCGATTTAAAATCCCATCATTATTGTGTTGGTCGAGCAAAGTAACACAGCAGTCGACGCGTGTTTGCAAGTTCGCTTCACTCAATTCATGAGGTACCCATCGTTAATGTTTTTTTTACTTTCCCGATTTGCTTCAAGTGAATTAATATAGTTATATCACTTATCCCGAAGCCTGCACCTATCTCTGAAGTACTTTGTGATGGATCCGCTTCCACAATGGCCTTTAATTCTTCATTTTCCACTTTGGTCTCCGGCCGTCCACGGGGTTGGTTCTGAAGGTCAAAATTTCCAGAATGAAAACATTAAAACCAAAACCGTACCGTGATTTCTTTTGCGACACCAGCGCCGTACACATCATTAAGCCTTCGAGCTGTTTCTGCAGCACTGGTGCCACGGTAGAATTCGTACTCGTAAATATACCCATATTTCATGTTTTCCATTGTGCGGTAATAAGCGATGCCAAAAAAAAAAATAATGAGGAAAAAACAAATGAATGACTGTTTTCAAAACTCAAATGTACCAGGTAAATGAAATTATAAATGTGAATTTAGAATTCTTAACCAAAGAGGAGATATTTCAGATCAAAGTGGTCAGTCCGACAAAACGCTAATTTCATATGTAAGGACCTAGTAGTTATTATATTCTCGATGCTAGTAGTAAATCTTCTTTTGTGAAACTTATTGAATGGTTTATTATTATTATTTAATTTAAACAAATTATAGTAAAGCATGTAAGAATATAATCTAATAACTCTTCCAAATCTTTCTGTTTATTCAAGCAATTAAATTTTACAAGCCGTTTATTTTATTTTTGTTTATATTGTCAGACTGTAAACGTCTTGATTGCAGGTTTTGATAATGGCTAAAAGAAAAATTATTACTTTCCAGGTTTGGATATACATACATATATTTTGTGAAAGCATATATTTTGTGAAAGCCTGTTAATACTGGTAGGTAAATATCGGTCTAATCGGTATCTAATCATGTACCACTTGTAATATTTGGTGGTCATCGAATATTCTATATGTGGTATGTAAATAATTGTGGAATAACACATCAAAATACATCATTTGCTATTTTAACTACACATTATGTAAATAAAGTCTCGCTATTGAAGTAGTTTTGTTAAAATTTCAAACTTTAAGTTAAAGTTATATTTTTTTTAATTCTAATCTAATTTGAAAAAAAAACACCGTATATATACTGTTGCTGTTTCAGCCTATCAAACTCCATTGCTGAGTGTAGGCCTCCCCATAGAATGTTTCATATGGGGCATATTTACCATTGTATATACATACACTTGGCAGGCGTATTGGTAAAAGCAGTATTTTATATTTAATTGTCATTATGAAGACGGTGTCCATTTCCTGGTTAGTTTCCCTTTGTTGTCTCTTACGATACCCTGATCCGTGGGTATCGTAAGAGACAACAAAGGGAAACTATTAAAAATTTTTCATGACTATTAATATATTATATGATGATTGCAATTAGAACCTGACATCAGAAGAAAAAATTAATGAATGTTATTAATGAATATTGAAATTATTAATTTTATATTTTGTGTGCCTACTGGCGGGACATAGAGAACAAACCTTATATTTTATATTTTATTATGTATTGATTTGATTTGGTTTGAATATGGAGTAGTGGATATTCTTACACCGCTGCTACACGTTCAACATGGAGGGGGGGGGGGTTTGCCTTAATCATCACGTTTAGCAGGCGGAGAAATCGAAATCGAGGTACCAGTTGGTCCATTTGACAATTTTGGTATATTTTTCCATCATTTATTACGTAGGTCACTCAATAAGTTTTGAGATGCTCGAAATTTATAAATGGAACGCACCCGTGTTATATGTTTCTAAAAAGCAAATTTATTTAAAAATAGAACTCCATAACCAATTGCTCAACATTGAAAAAAAAACAAAGTTCTATTAATTTTCCTACAACGCTTCCCGAGCTTTTCATTTAAAACGATGGATCTGAACCGTGAACATCTGCACAATATGATATATTATCATTTTAAATTTGGTTTAACCGAACAATTAAGTTTACAACGGTTACAATCAGCATTAAAGGACTCAGTTACATCACGCGCAACAATTTTCAGATGTTTTACTGAATTCAAAAGGGGTAAATTAATCTTAAAATAACCAAAGAACCGAGGCCCCGCAAACAGCAATAACGGCAGAAAATGTATGGACTACAGAAAATATAATCACATATACAGACATCAAAAAGCAATCGTACCATCCTACATCAACATCTTGGAGTGAGGAAGCTTTGTTGTCGATGGATTCCTCGTTTGCTCTCCGAAAGCAAAAAACAGACTCGTGTGGATACGTGCCATGAAAAGCGTCTACGTTTTGAAAACAGATCATCTAGGCGTGTTTCAGAAATCGTTACTGGTGACGAGACATGGATCTGTCAATATGATCCGGAAAATAAAAGGCAATCATCGGTATGGGTCTACTCAGATGGACAGTTACCGACAAAACTGCAAAGACCTCGCAACGTCGGCAAAAAAATGGTGGCTAGTTTTTTTCGTGGAGCGGACATTTGTCGACGACCATGCTGGAAAATTGTAGGTCAGTCAACTCTGAATTTAAAAACAGTTGTATTACCCAAAGCTTTTCAAGCTGTGTGGGAGAGAAGACCAAAGAGCGGGCTTCGGGGAATCATGCTGCATCACGATAACGTCTTCTCTTTACGTATCTCCCTTAGAACAAAAGCATTTGTTGAGGAATCTAAAACTCTAAGTCCGTGTAATTTATTTTTGTTCCCAAGAGTCAAAGAAAAAATAAAAGGTAAGTTTTTTCAAGCTCCGAAGAAGCCGTGGCTGCCTACGAAGAAACGATTTCCGACCTGTCAGATCAAGACTGGCAATAGTGTTTTCAGAGTTGGTTTAGGCGAATGGAACTTTGTATAGAGCATGATGGAGAATATTTTGAAAAGATTTAAAATAAATATTAATAGTATTTAGAATACTTTTTGAATGTCTCAAAACTTATTGAGTGACCTACGTAGAATCCATGCGATCTAATTGGCGTTCCTCATAGTCTTCCCTTACGACATCGAGGGAACGATGGCGCTTATAGATTCTTTATTTGTAGCGTTTATTATGAAAACTTTTTTGTTTAGAATAGGGGGACCAAACGAGCACACAGTCCACCCGATGGTAAGTGGATGTTATGGCCCAGACATCTACATCTATCCTTGAATAAGTATTAAAATGTTGATGCGTTGTCATACTTGAGGACTAAGATGAATTGCCTCGTTTCCATTAAAAGGGATCTCCGGTTCAAGAAACACAGCAGCATCAAGCTGCAGTTTTACGGTAGTATTCTGTGAGGCAACCCATTCGTGCTACAGCCATGATACAACATGGCTCTAACACGTATAAAATCTCGAAGACAGAATTAGAAATACCGTAAGAGGGACGTTCTTGGTTAATATGTGCATAGAAAAATCAATGCTTTGCAAATTTACACCAGTATTCGTCTTGACTGGGATTCAAAGGGACCAGCGACTTTTTAGACGACTATTCAGTTACTACAGAGGCCGCCTATACAATAGAGGAAATGATGGCACGGTAGTGACGCAGCTAAGCGTTTGATTGTGGCAACAAATGTGGTTTAAAATTGATTGTGGTGTAAATAATTTAAGCCGACTCAAAAAAAAAACAGAATGTCCTCAATTCGCTTCCATGCATGTATGTATGTTATGTGATAATGTCTTAGCCAGTTGTGAACAGATTTTAATTATATTTTTTTATTAAATAGACTAAACGTCAAGGGAAAAGCGGTCACATTTAAATTTGAATAAATATTTTCACTCCACTCTAAGAGTGAGAAAAGTAGTGGTTGAAATTTATATTGTGGCTATTTAAACAAATCTATATTGGTATTGCTAAAGCTTTGATTTTGTTGATATTATTAACTGAAATATGTGAAGTCCTACACGTTTTATAGTTTATACGTTTTCTAGTCTATATGTTTCTTACGTGATAGAACTATGCTGTAACTATATTAATTGTATTTTTTGGACAACGCTCTCCCAGAATACCAGCGTAAAATAGAAGATTATGCTGCTGTGTTTCGTATGGTGAGTGTAGCGAACGGAGACCCTTTTTACTGGAAAGGAGGCATTCCATCTTAGCCCTCACGGCTGACAACGCATCTGCATTTTGACTTGTAAACGTTTATAGATGTGGATGTCGGGCCACAGCAACCACTTACCATCAGGTGGACTGTGGGCTCGCTTGTCATCCTTATCCCATATATAGATTATTATAGATTTCTATTTATAGTCGGATTGTCCATGGTATATGAGGAATAACTAGTCTGGACATTTTATAGATTATGTTTGAAACGCATTATATAAAAGAGAAATTAATATCGAATATTATTAATGCACAAATCTAGATACTATAATAAATGTTATGTTAATAAAATGTTAAATACTCACTATTGAATTCATGACTATTGAGTACCGGTACTAATGGAGTGAGGATTTAGTATGATCAATTATCGGCGCGTACGCATCTTATATACTAAATTTGGTATTTTCAAATAGACTACCCGCTGGGTTAGGCTACACATCCTGCGACCACTTAGATGTCGATATGTACATATGTACGTGTCACGAAATGCATGCGTAAGGGCGTTGCTACACTGGATTATTTAGGTAGTCGATAGATTGAGAGATATAGGATAGTTGTTCAGAAATAACTTATTGTTTTATACCTTTAGATTCGTATGTATTTTCCTTTGTATGTGTTGTATTATTTTAGCTCTTGTAATGATTTTGCCTGTTTTTGACTTTGTGTATTTTACATAAGATATAAGTATATTTTATTTATTTATTGTATTTTGTTATTAATTTTAAAGAAACTGCAACTAATAAAAAAAAGTCTTCCGTAACTAAGTTTAAAACCACTGCTGTGAGTACTAGGTACCAATACGAGTATATCATCTATCTATACTATTAGGTCCTTACATATGAAATTGGCGACTTTACTGGAGGAATATAAAGTCAATTTAAAAAATATATATATATATAATTAATCAAACTATGCACCGTTGTTATCTATGTACTTTTGCCATCAATTATCATTATTACAGCCATTCACAAATCCACTTTTGAACATAGGCCTCCTTCAAGCAATGCCCCAAATGCGGTCCTGAACCACCTGCATCCATTGACTTTCTGCATCTCTTTTAGGTCGTCACTCCATCGATTAGTAGACCGCTTTACACCTCGGTTGCCGATACGACCCTCCTAGTCAAGTTAAGCTATGATGGTTACTCTTGTTTAGTTTAAATTTCCATTCATAAGTTCATCAAGAATATCCCTATCCATAGCTCGCTAAGCGACGAGCAACGAGCTTCATCATTCGGCCAGCAGTGAGGGACCACACCTCAGATCCACTAATTTGTCATCACTGACAACACACACTGGTTATACAATCTTCTTTGCAAGTTTTGAGGTATATCTGACGACATGTGTCGTTATCTCCTGACCGCTCCCCAACCGAGATGAATCCCTCGATTAGCCTCTCGGCCAAAGTTCGACTTATCTAGTCGGGCTATTTGTCCTTGGTAAACATACTCGTGGCCGTAGTCATGTTATAAACAATTACATCTTTTCTTTATCTAGAAAAGATATAAATATTTATTAATTTAGAAATTTTATTCTAATTTAAGTCCCGGCGACTCACAAGCGGAACGAAACACTAGGGTCCTTCGGCTTTCTTACATGCAAGTGCACACTGATGGAAACTATGCCAGTGTGTATTTAGGTATTCCGTAGCATACCGTCGGTACATCATGCTCACATCGAGCTAACGCATTTCAGAACACTTAAACGTTGCAAGCTAATTCGTTGTTTGTATTTATTTTAAACTAGTTGTTCCCCGCGACTGCGCCCGCGTGGAACTTATTGTGATTGGATTTCATGGGTTATAATATTTTTCGCGCGAAACCCTAACTATTTTCCAAAAATAAAAGTAGCATAAGTTACTCCTTATAACATCAGCTATCTGCCAGTGAAAGTCCCATATAAATCGGTTCACAGGTTTTTGTGTGATGCGTGTTTTGTAGAGTATTATTATATTATAGATAGATGATACGAGCGATAGCGTTATTTTTATAGTTACCGCCATTATCATTAGAATATCTAGTTTAATGTCACAATCATGAGTTATGTTACTATTCGTCACCTAAAACAAACCTAAGGCGACTAGCCTTAAGTTAAAAAGGGTGAACTGACGTAATCTATATAACGTCTACTAGCGGCGACGGATATTCCAAATATCGACGACGATCCCCAGGGCAGGGTGGACAAACTGCCATCGTCCGAAATCTTATTCTTATCTTATTATCATATCTTATTGACAACCGATGAATCGTTCCCTATAACTCGCTTCTTTTAAAAATTTTCGACGCCCACATCAACGTGGAGTTGTGCAGTTCAATAAAATCAATTCAATATGTTATTAAATATAATAATTATAATAATAATAATAATAATGTTTATTGATAAAACAAAATATGGTACATACTTATTATCTTATCCTTAAGATTAAAGTTTCGGGTAGTACAATTTTTTTTAATCAATAGATTTTGGATGCATAAGATGTTGTTTCATTCGAACGAAAAAACAAGTTTCACCACTAAGACTGACCATTTCTTAGAATGTTATTTATGTTGTGTATTTGATTATACAGATAATTGAAATTTTATTTAATAATTTTTTTATATAATACTTGGTAAATTGGAAAGAAAAGTGTACACTTAAAGATAAGAATTGCTAGCATTTAAACTACTAATATATAAATAATAAAGGTAGTAATCAGGCCACTTTCAGCATACAATATCCGAATGAAGTAGAAAAATTTCAATGTGGATGTTACATCTGCAGCTCTGAAGCAGTATGGAGGATTTTGTCATTCAGTGTGCATAACCGGGCTCCCACGATTATTCATTTTGCAGTTCGTTTAGAAAATGGACAAAGAGTATATTTCACTGAGAATAATATTCAAGAAGTTGTTAATAATCTACGGAATAAAACATTAAAAGCATTATTCAAGTTATATGCTCAAGATGATTTCGCGAAATCACTGACATATGACTAAGTTCCAAGTTACTATACATGGAATCAGACTTCAAAAACTTTTCAACGACGAAAGCAAGGCACTGTAGTCGATGGTTTCCCTGGAGTTAAAAAAACGGATGCTCTTGGGAGGATCTATGTGTGATTCATCCCAACAACAGTGATTGCTTTTATTTGAGAATGCTACTGCATGTTGTAAAAGGTCCAACATCTTTTGCACACCGGAGAACTGAAGAAGGTGTTATTTACAATATTTATCAAGCAACATGCAAAGCTAGGGGTCTCTTGGAAGATGATTCTCACTGGGAAAACACATTTTCAGAAGCTGTTATGTGTAGTACACCTAGATCATTGAGATATTTGTTTGCCATCATTGTAGCGTTTTGTCAAATTAATAGAACTATGTTTTTTTTAATATTAAGCAATTGGCTTATGGAGATATATTTTTAAATAAATTTGCTTTTTAGAAACATATAACACGGATGCGTTCCATCAATTCAATCTCAAAACTTATTGAGTGACGTATACCTGTCAACCCACGGCATGGTGAAAATTAGTGGCAGTTTGTTTAAAGTTAATAACAACATACAATAAGTAAATAACATATACCTATATCTTATGTAAAATACACAAAAATAGGCTAGAACTATTACAAGGGCTAAAATAATACAACACATGCATAAGGAAAATAAATTACATACGAGTATAAATGTATAAAACAATTAGTTATTTCTGAACAACTATCCTATATCTCTCAATCTATCAACGACCTAAATAACCCAGTGTAGCAACGCCCTTAGGCATGCATTTCGTGACACGTACATATCGACATCTAAGTGGTCGCAGGATGTGTAGCCTAACCCGGCGGGTCTTGTGGTCTATTTGAAAATACCAAATTTAGTATATAAGCTGCGTACGCGCCGATAATTGATCATACTACATTCTCACTCCAGTAGCACCGGTACTCAATAATCATGAAATCAATCGTGAGTATTTAACATTTTATATAATATAAAATTTATTATAGTATCTAGCTTTGTGTATTATTAATATTCAATATTTTTTTAATGCGTTTCAAACATAAGCTATAAAATCTCCACACTAGTTATTCCTTATGTACCATGGATAACCCGACTATAATAAATAATAATAATAATAATATAATCGGTAAAATATGAACGATTATCTGTACAAGTTAGGTTTGGGCAAGTGGCTGAAGGGATTAATTCAAAAATCGGCCTTATTAAGGCGTTTCCCTGACCAAGTAACCTTGAGCATTCGTTCCCTCTTTAGACGTACGCCGCTTTATCATAAAATTCACACAATTATTGGAATTATTTTAATTAAAAAAGAGAAACGAACTTTAAAAATTAAATAAAACGTGAATAATATAGATTTTTAAAATATCTATCCATTAGTGTAATTCTCAAATGATTAAAGCGTTGCCTTTAGCAACAGATGCATGTAATCAATAATTTTAGTTATTTTTTTAAAAGTACATTTTAAATGTATTTATAACACATAAACGCAAATTAGAACGTGGAATGAGATGATTGGATATCAATCATTAATAATTTGTTTTTAGATGTAGTTTATTTCTCATAACTAAACTCTCTGAAAAACGCACTATCACAAGGTTTTGGTCGGGGTATCGCCTTAAATACGGCTCGAGTACTAAGAAGGTTCCTCTTCTCTTTCTTTCTCTCATCTTTGGATGCCTAACTCCACCGATGGCTTAGGATTAATCGCCGCGGTGGACAATAGCCGAAATAATAATATTATTTATATAGATTGTGTTTATATTTATAATATTATAATTTTATGACAATATAATATGTGATAATGTAATAATAATAAACGATTCAATAAGTTTCACAAAAGAGGGTTTACTACTAGAGATGAGAATATAATAACTATTCATTCAAAAATATTATTTGGTTCGTTGAAATTTTTGTTTTACTTAAAATAGTAATAATCGTGACAATATATTAACATTCCTTTTTTTTCTAAGTAATGAAAAGAGGTCTTATAAATTTTTTGCTACAAAGAAGTAATATTAAACAAGATAGATTGATATAAGAAATTGGAACAGGCTAAATATTTTGAATAATAATTCCAGGTTTTCTTCGCTCTCCTCGCGGTGGCCGCGGCCAAACCCAAGCCCGGTGGTCTCTCTCTTGGTTGGTCCGGTGGTTCTTTAGGGGGATGGGATCATGACGTAAGTGATACAGTACTAGTAAGTCACAAAAATCTAACGCTTCATTTGACGATCAAAATATTACAGATAATTTTCTGCCGACTTCCAAAAAGGAGCCGGTACTCAATTCGACTGTATGTTTTTTTTTTTCGTTTTTTTTTTTTATGTGTGTTACCTCAGAACTTTTTTCTGGGTGAACCGATTTCGATGATTCTTTTTTTATTTGAAAGCTGGTACTTCTCGTGTGGTCCCATATGAATTTGATCAAGGTCAGACCAATAGTTTTTAAGTTATTCTTAAATAACTTATATTGAAGTCGGCTGTACAAAATTTTTAATTTTAAATTATAATTTTTCCAGCTGTTCTCGCTTAGCTTCATTCAACAGCCAAGCTATGCCGTAGCAGCGCCTGTTGTCCACGCTGCGCCCGTTGTCCACGCTGCGCCCATTGTCCACGCAGCCCCCGTGGCCATCGCTAAGCCTGCTGCAACGAGTTACTCTTCCTTCCAACGGGTACACCTTCCTCCTTTTAATAAAATCAAGCCTGGCCAACTCCTTTTTACACACAACAGTAGAGATATATCAAATAAGAGAACAATTTTTTTTATTCTCTTCATCATCGTAAGCCCGTAAAAATCTACTGCTGGACCTGATCCTCTACCGTTGTAAGGAGATTTCGCCTTAACCGTTACACTTGTTACACGGATGTGACAATCCTAGTACCACACGTCTTGCAATTTTGACGCTGTTCTCCGCAGTGATTATATTCTCGACTAGCTGTGCCCCGCGGTTTCACCCGCGTCATCACGTGTCTGAGGTGCGCGACATGACCTAGTTCAAGCATTTTATAACGGCTAGGGTTTAAGCGTCGTTCGCGCGCCCAGCCAAGTATTAAATTATATTAATTTTACATTATCTCTTAAACTATGCGTCCAAATAACATGGTATAAAGAACAAAGTTTATCTTCATAAAATTGTCTTCATGATAAAGTAACTTTCGTTCGTAACTATAAATAAGCCATGCCTAATAATAACGCTCATAAATCACTTTTAAATTTCAATATTTTTTGTCACAAAATACCAAATTATGGCTTATGTATAAGAAATAGACATATGGTATCACGGACTTTTTTTTAGACGGAGTAAAGGTCTATATTTTTCTAGAACATTGTATTTACGTATCCTTAACAATAACACCAGCGTACGCGGATAAATCATTTCGGGAGTGCTTTTTCTTCTGACTTGCTTAACAAATATCCATATTTAAGGCTAGTTGAGTAATATAGTTTAATGCTAGATAGCCCATACTATTCCACATGAATTTGGCTATAATATACAAAAAGAATTTTTCAAATCGGACTGGTAGCTCCAGAGATTAGCGCGTTTAAACAAAGAAAAAAACAAAAAAACTCTTCCGTTTTATTATATTATAAGTATAGATATTTACGTTTTGTAAACGAGATGTATACATCGCCATCTGTCGGAAAGCTCATTTCTGAGTGGGTTTTAGGGCAAGGAAGTGTCCGATGCGCTGCCCCAACGCATGTTGGCGAATTTCACATGTCTTCGAAATATTTTTTTCTTATTTCTCAGATATGCAAGTTTCCTCACAATGTTTTCCTTCACCGCCGAGCACGTGGTAAATCAGCACTTAAAATTGCAATTAAGGATTTTATTGGTGCGGGCGGGCCATCTGAGCTACCACGACTTTCACAAGGGTCACAAGTGACCACACAATCCACCTTATATAAAAATAGCAACAATCTTATTAATATTGGATATTGAATTTCAGGTAATCCACCCAGTTTCCGTAGCACGGCCTGTGATCCATGCCGCCCCTGTTATCCAGGCCGCCCCTGTTGTCCACGCTGCTCCTGCTATTATCCCTCAACCCATCGTCCATTCAGCACCAGTTTTAGAGTCCTATGCCCAGCCTGTCATCCAGAAATACCTGTCTTTGGGCTCATATGGTCACGGATGGTAAGCTGGGTGCTCTTGGATGCGTTGTAAATAATGGTTAAATACTATTTTATTATTTTAAGCGTTGAGATCATGTCCGTACTGTGGGCGTGGTGCAAATAAAGTATTTCCTAATCTATACACTTTGAGTTTTATTGATTTACCGATTTGCCGAAAATAATATCTTATGTATTTCCCTCGCCGAACCAAATTTATATCTCAGTCTTTCACCGCTAAGGCCTTAAGGTTTATACGACCCACGACCCACGGTAGACCCACGCTGCAGCTATACTATGGTTGTATCAGGAATGGGTCAACTCGACCGGGGAAGGACCACGTTCACACAGAATACCAGCGTAAAATAGCAGCTTGATGTTAAAGTTTCGTATGGTGAGTGCAGAAAGCCGGTGACCTTTTTTACTGGAAAAGAGGCATTCCATTTTAGTCCTCAGGGGTGACAACGTATCTGCATTTTGATTCTTAATTAAGGAAAACTGTAGATGTCTATGGGCCACAGCATCCACTTACCATCACCGTCATAAGGAAACCGACTTCTGTAGCTGCCTTTAAGAGAACGGTGTCAGATCACTACCTTTCTTCTTCCAGTGGCTAACTTTCTTAAATATTTCTGCCTATGTATGGGTTCATGTTATGATTTCTATATAATATATATATATATTATGTTTATATGTAAGTATGCTTATAATGTGTGTATTATGTATTATTTATGTGCGTATACTATTTAACAGGTATAGCGTATATTATGTAGGTTATTCGTAGTGACAGATATGCTTAAGTGTATTTATATGAATGTTATGTATATTTTTATATTTATTTTTATGTATATAAACATTTTCATGTTATATAGCACTAGCTTAAGTTTATCTGCTTAACTTGTAGAGAATAACTAAAAGCATTAAGTCCGCCAATTTAACATTGTATAATCAATAAAGATATTATATAAATAAATAGATGTTATGTTCATTTATTTATGGTAAGTACCAAGACAGATGGCATTTTTTTTTATTTCCTCGTAAAAGAATTACGTATGAAAGTTTATTTATTTATGAACTTATATAAAAAATATACAATATCAATTACAATATAAACTAAAATTATTATATAGCCATCTCTACTCCCCGCCGTATAGTAAGTACCAAGACAGGTGGCAATTTTTTTATTTCCTCGTAAAAAAAATAAGTATGTAATCTAATATTAGAAAAGAAAGTATCCAGGAAACTTAATAATATTATTAAATGACACCACCAGCATGTTATTTAAAAGTGACATTGGACGCTTAGCCCGACCAACTGGTAATAAGCAGTCAATACGGATCACACCATTTATCATATATAGGCTGTAACTTTAACTAACTTTAACGGATCATAGAAACCTTTTAATGCTCTTACCTCACAAACGAGCACTCAGTCTGGTTGACGGTAAATGAATGCTGTAAACAATAGACAGCTACATCTATAGTCGATTAAAAATCAAAATGCCCACCTCGACTAACATGATATTAGGTATATCGAGTAACATTCTTATGTATGTAAATATTTTATTTTTAATAATATTAATCCTGAAGCAATTTATGTGTTTCATAAGGTGAGTGTAGAGAACCAGATACCCTTTTATTAGAAACGAGGCATTCCATCTCAGTCCTCACGGGTGACAACGCATCTGCAATTTTATTCGTAATCGAGGATAGATGTAGGTCTATGGGCCACAGCAACTACTTACCATCATATGATGGACTGTATGCTCGTTTGTCACCCTAATCCTATAAAAAACATAATATGTCAAAATTCATCAAGCTGTTGAAGCTACAGAAGAGGCCAAAGAAATAGACATACATGTATACTCTAGAAAAACTTTACTCTCCTTCTGGAGCAGATGAGTAAAAAAGAAGATTCAATAGTAAATTCTATTGCAAGGTTACATATTTTTGAAAAACTTGACCGTTCTTGACATTTAAGCAAAACCTACAACCTTCAAACAGAGAACCGGAGACCCTTTTTACTAGAAACGAGATATTTCGTCTTAGTGCTCATGGGTGACAACGCATCTGCATTTTGGTTTTTAATCCAGGATAAATGTATATGATAATATACATATATACGTGTATATACACTTACAATCAGATAGACTGTTTGATCGTTTGTCACCCTTATTCTTTATTAAAAAAACCGGCCAAGTGCGAGTCGGACTCGCGCACCGAGGGTTCCGAACAAATCCGTAGGTATATAAGTTTAAAATTATTATAAATATTTTTATTATTTGATGTGACTAAAAATGTATGCTTTTCGCAATTTTCCCTTTATCTGTGCTATAATACGTTGCCTCATACCAAATTTTAAGATTCGGAGTTCATGGGAAGTACCTTGTAGGTTTGATTTCCTTGCGAATGTCGAAAATTTGCGGCATAATAGCCTGTATCTTTTGATTGCGTTGGCTTAGAAGTTTGATTTTTTTACAGCTCCAAGGAACAATAGACTTGAGTGTTTGATATTAATTTTAGCTCGATACCTTCACGCGTTCCTGAGAAAAAGAGTCTTGACAGACACACAGACAGACAGACGGACTACAAAGTGATCCTATAAGGTAAGGGTTCCGTTTTTTTCCTTTTGAGGTACGGAACCTTAAAATAACTTATCGTAAACAAGTAAACGCACATATAGTACAGTAAACGGACAGACTTACTCCATGAATTCATCACTCAGGTCAGTCACCCAGTCTTGTAATATAGGTATTTCAGACTTAGATATTTCAAATATGCGGAGTATTAAAAACGATTGATCGAAATGCAGATCAACTGTTGCCTGTCGAAATTTCCCCTTTAATTTTTCTTACTTTAGTAGTGGGGAAAAAACATACGTGTCAAGTGACTGCTTTTAGAAACCACTTAACACTAAACTTAATCAAGGATAGATGTAGATATCCATGGGCCACAGAATTTACTTACCATCAGGTGGACCTTGTGCTCATTTGTCTCCGTTATCCTATAAAAAATCAATAAGGAAGCAGCCTCTCGGTAGAAGCGTAAGATCGATCGATATTTCCCATCTTGAAAATGTTAAACGAGGCCTCTAATTAATGATGACATATATTCAAGTTTTGAGGTATACCTGAGGACATGTGTCGTTATCTGCTGAACGCTCCCCAACCGGGATGAATCCGTCAATTGGCCTCTCGGTCAAAGTTCGACTTACCTAGTCGGGCTATTTGTCCTTAGTAAACGTACTCATGGTCGTAGTCATGTTATAAACAATTACATCTTTTCTTTACCTAGAAAATATATAAATATTTATTAATTTAGAAATTTTATTCTAATTTAAGACCCATCACCCACAAGCGGAACGAAACACAAGGGTCCTTCGGCATTCTTACATGCAAGTGCACACTGATGGCAACTATGCCACTGTGTATTTATTTATGCCGTAGCATCGTCGATACTTCATGCTCACATCGAGCTAGCGCGTTTCAGAACACCTAGACGTTGCAAGCTAATTAGTTGTTTATATTTATTTTAAACTAGCTGTTCCCCGCGACTGCACGCGCGTGGAACTTATTGTGATTGGATTTCATGGGTTTTAATATTTTTCGCGTGGAACTCTGACTATTTTCCTAAAATAAAAGTAGCTTAAGATACTCCTCATAACATCAGCTATCTAACAAAGAAAGTCCTATATAAATCGGTTAACAGATTTTTATGTGATGCGTGTTCAGACAGACGTCGTGTTAGAATTTTATTATATTAGGTCCTTACATATGAAATTAGCGTTTTGTCGGACTGACCACTTTGATCTGAAATATCTCCTCTTTGGTTAAGAATTCTAAATTCACATTTACAATTTCATTTACCTGGTACATTTGAGTTTTGAAAACAGTCATTCATTTGTTTTTTCCTCATTACTTTTTTCTTTGGCGTCGGTTATTACCGCACAATGGAAAACATGAAATATGGGTATATTTACGAGTACGAATTCTACCGTGGCACCAGTGCTGCAGAAACAGCTCGAAGGCTTAATGGTGTGTACGGCGCTGGTGTCGCAAAAGAAAGCACGGTACGTTTTTGGTTTCAATGTTTTCGTTCTGGAAATTTCGACCTTCAGAACCAACCCCGTGGACGGCCGGAGACCAAAGTGGAAAATGAAGAATTAAAGGCCATTGTGGAAGCGGATCCATCACAAAGCACTTCAGAGATAGCTGCATGCTTCGTGGTAAGTGATATAACTATATTAATTCACTTGAAGCAGGGACTGCGTGGACAACGGGCGCAGCGTGGACAACAGGCGCTGCTACGGCATAGCTTGGCTGCTCTATGATGCTAAGCGAGTGCAGCTGGAAAAATAAAAATTATCTGTAATATTTTGATCGCCAAATGAAGCGTTTGATTTTTGTGACTTACTAGTACTGTATCACTTATGTCATTAAGCCATGGTTTGGCCGCGGCCACCGCGAGGAGAGCGAAGAATACCTGGGAATATTATTGAAAAAATTTAGAATGGTCCAGTTTCTTATATCAATCTAAAGTGTTTAATATTACTTCTTTGTAGCAAAAAGTTTATAAGATCTCTTTCATTTCTTAGAAAAACATTTTTTTGAATGAATATTAGGTCCTTACATATGAAATTGGCATTTTGTACGGGAGGAATATAAAGTAATTTTTTTTGTAAAATATATTTAATTAATCAAAGTATAAACCGTTGTTATCTATGCACTTTTTCCATTTTATAGGTAGTTCATTGATCCCTTTACTAAAAAAAAACCAAGGGAGCGAGAATCAAACTCTTTGAAGGCGGTTTGGACTGCCACATCGGAGTTGAATTTTTTTCCTTGTAAGAAGTTGTCCAAATTCCGAAAAGAATGGTAATCTGCTGGAGCAAGGTCCGGGGAGTACGGTGGATGTCGCAGACATTCCAATTGTAGCTCATATAACTTAGTGGTTGTTTGTTGTGCAGTGTGTGTCTTGCGTTGTCGTGAAGCAGCAGTGGCCTAAAGCGATTGACCAATCTCGGTTGTTTAGCAGCTAGTTCTTCCTTCATGGTTTGCAGTTGCTGACAATAGATATCTGCCGTAATCGTTTAGCCAGATTTTAGAAGGCTGTAGTGAACGACACCGGCGCTAGTTCACCAAACACTCACAAGTTACTTTTTCTGAGTCAATTTTCGTTTAGGGCCGGATTTTGCTTGGTCTCTAGGGTTCAGCCATTGCGACGAGCGCTTCCGGTTATCGTACAGTATCCACTTTTCATCACAAGTAATGATTCGATTTAAAATCTCATCATTATTGTGTCGGTCGAGCAAAGTAACACAGCAGTCGACGCGTGTTTGCAAGTTCGCTTCACTCAATTCATGAGGCACCCATCGTTAATGTTTTTTTACTTTCCCGATTTGCTTCAAGTGAATTAATATAGTTATATCACTTATCCCGAAGCCTGCACCTATCTCTGAAGTACTTTGTGATGGATCCGCTTTCACAATGGCCTTTAATTCTTTATTTCCCACTTTGGTCTCCGGCCGTCCACGGGGTTGGTTCTGAAGGTCGAAATTTTCAGAACGAAAACATTAAAACCAAAAACGTACCGTGCTTTCTTTTGCGACACCAGCGCCGTACACATCATTAAGCCTTCGAGCTGTTTCTGCAGCACTGGTGCCACGGTAGAATTCGTACTCGTAAATATACAAATATTTCATGTTTTCCATTGTGCGGTAATAAGCGATGCCAAAGAAAAAAATAATGAGGAAAAAACATATGAATGACTGTTTTCTTAGCTCAAATGTACCAGTTAAATGAATTTATAAATGTTAATTTAGAATTCTTAACCAAAGAGGAGATATTTCAGATCTAAGTGGTCAGTACGACAAAACGCTAATTTCATATGTAAGGACCTAATAGTTATTATATTCTCAATGCTAGTAGTAAATCTTCTTTTGTGAAACTTATTGAATGGTTTATTATTATTATTTAATTTAAACAAATTATAGTAAAGCATGTAAGAATGTAATCTAATAACTCTTCCAAATCTTTCTGTTTATTCAAGCAATTAAATTTTACAAGCCGTTTATTTTATTTTTGTTTATATTGTCAGACTGTAAACGTCTTGATTGCAGGTTTTGATAGTGGCTAAAAGAAAAATTATTAGTTTCCAGGTTTGGATATACATACATATATTTTGTGAAAGCTTGTTAATACTGGTAGGTAAATATCGGTCTAATCGGTATCTAATCATGTACCACTTGTAATATTTGGTGGTCATCGAATATTCTATATGTGGTATGTAAATAATTGTGGAATAACACATCATAATACATCATATGCTATTTTAACTACACGTTATGTAAATAAAATCTCGTTATTGAAGTAGTTTTGTTAAAATTTCAAACTTTAAGTTAAAGTTATTTTTTTTTAATTCTAATCTAATTTGAAAAAAAAAACACCGTATATATACTGTTGCTGTTTCAGCCTATCAAACTCCATTGCTGAGTGTAGGCGTCCCCATAGAATGTTTCATATGGGGCATATTTACCATAGTATATACATACACTTGGCAGGCGTATTGGTAATAGCAGTATTTTATATTTAATTGTCATTATGAAGACGGTGTCCATTTCCTGGTTAGTTTCCCTTTGTTGTCTCTTACGATACCCTGATCCGTGGGTATCGTAAGAGACAACAAAGAGAAACTAACCTAGGTATATGTTTAAATTTTTCATGATTATTAATATATTATATGATGATTGCAATTAGAACCTATATTATCATTTTAAATTTGGTTTAACCGAACAATTAAGTTTACAACGGTTACAATCAGCATTAAAGGACTCAGTTCCATCACGCGCAACAATTTTTAGGTGGTTTGCTGAATTCAAAAGGGGTAAAATTAATCTTAAAATGACCAAATTACCGAGGCCCTGCAAACAGCAGTAACGGCAGAAAATGTATGGACTACAGAAAATATAATCACATATACAGACATCAAAAAGCAATCATACCATCCTACATCAACATCTTGGAGTGAGGAAGCTTTGTTGCCGATGGATCCCTCGTTTGCTCTCCGAAAGCAAAAAACAGACTCGTGTGGATACGTGCCATGAAAAACGTCTACGTTTTCAAAACAGGGCATCTAGGCGTGTTTCAGAAATCGTTACTGGTGACGAGACATGGATCTATCAATATGATCCGGAAAATAAAAGGCAATCATCGGTATGGGTCTACTCAGATGGACAGTTACCGACAAAACTGCAAAGACCTCGCAACGTCGGCAAAAAAATGGTGGCTAGTTTTTTTTCGTGGAGCGGACATTTGTCGACGACAATGCTGGAAAATTGTAGGTCAGTCAACTCTGAATTTAAAAACAGTTGCATTACCCAAAGCTTTTCAAGCTGTGTGGGAGAGAAGACCAAAGACCGGGCTTCGGGGAATCATGCTGCATCACGATAACACCTCTTCACATATCTCCCTTAGAACAAAAGCATCTATTGAGGATTCTGGTGTTAAAACTCTAAGTTCTTGTGATTTCTTTTTGTTCCCAAGAGTAAAAGAAAAAATAAAATTTTTTCAAGCTACTAGGTGGTAGCTAGTTAGCTAGGGTGGACAAACTGCCAACGTCCGAAATCTTATTCTTATCTTATTATCATATCTTATTGACAACCGATGAATTGTTCCCTATAACGCGCCTCTTTTAAAAATTTTCGACGCCCACATCAACGTGGAGTTGTGCAGTTCAATAAAATCAATTCAATATGTTATTAAATATAATAATAATAATGTTTATTAATAAAACAAAATATGGTACATACTTATTATCTTATCCTTAAGATTAAAGTTTCGGGTAGTACAAATTTTTTTAATCAATAGATTTTGGATGCATAAGATGTTGTTTCATTCGAACAAAAAAACAAGTTTTACCACTAAGACCGTGAACATTTCTTAGAATGTAATTTATGTTGTGTATTTGATTATACAGATAATTAAAATTTTATTTAATAAATTTTTTTATATAATATTTGGTAAATTGGAAAGAAAAGTTTACACTAAAAGATAAGAATTGCTAGCATTTAAACTACTAATATATAAATAAAGTTAGTAATCAGGCCACTTTCAGCATACAATATCCAAATGATGTAGAAAAATTTCAATGTGGACGTTACATCTGCAGCTCTGAAGCAGTATGGAGGATTTTGTCATTCAGTGTGCATGACCGGGCTCCCACGATTTTGCAGTTTGTTTAGAAAATGGACAAAGAGTATATTTCACTGAGAATAATATTCAAGAAGTTGTTAATAATCTACGGGATAAAACATTAAAAGCATTATTCTAGTTATATCCTCAAGATGACTTCGCGAAAACACTGACATATGACTAAGTTCTAAGTTACTATACATGGAATCAGACTTCAAAAACTTTTCAATGACGAAAGCAAGGCACTGTAGTCGACGGTTTCCCTGGAGTTAAAAAAACGGATGCTCTTGGGAGGATCTATGTGATTCATCCTAACAACAGTGATTGCTTTTATTTGAGAATGTTACTGCATGTTGTAAAAGGTCCAACATCTTTTGCACACCTGAGAACTGAAGAAGGTGTTATTTAAAACACTTATCAAGCAGCATGCAAAGCTAGGGGTCTCTTGGAAGATGTTCTCACTGAGAAAACACATTATCAGAAGCTGCTATATGTAGTACACCTAGATCATTGAGATATTTGTTTGCCATCATTGTAGCGTTTTGTCAAATTAAAAGAACTATGTTTTTTTTATATTAAGCAATTGGCTTATGGAGGTATATTTTTAAATAAATTTGCTTTTTAGAAACATATAACACGGATGCGTTCCATCCATTCAATCTCAAAACTTATTGAGTGATCTACGTATACCAGTCAACCCACGGCATGGTGAAAATTAGCGGCAGTTTGTTTAAAGTTAATAACAACATACAATAAGTAAATAACATATACCTATATCTTTTGTAAAATACACAAAAATAGGCTAGAATTATTACAGGGGCTAAAATACGAGTAATACAACACATACATAAGGAAAAGAAAATACATACGAGTATAAAGGTATAAAACAATTAGTTATTTCTGAACAACTATCCTATATCTCTCAATCTATCAACGACCTAAATAACCCAGTGTAGCAACGCCCTTAGGCATGCATTTCGTGATACGTACATATCGACATCTAAGTGGTCGCAGGATGTGTAGCCTAACCCGGCGGGTCTTGTGGTCTATTTGAAAATACCAAATTTAGTATATAAGCTGCGTACGCGCCGATAATTGATCATACTACATTCTCACTTCAGTAGCACCGGTACTCAATAATCATGAAATCAATCGTGAGTATTTAACATTTTATATAATATAAAATTTATTATAGTATCTAGTTTTGTGTATTAATAATATTCAATATTTTTTTAATGCGTTTCAAACATAAGCTATAAAATCTCCACACTAGTTATTCCTTATGTACCATGGATAACCCGACTATAATAAACAATAATAATAATATAATCGGTAAAATATGGACGATTATCTGTACAAGTTAGGTTTGGGCAAGTGGCTGAAGGGATTAATTCAAAAATCGGCCTTATTAAGGCGTTACCCTGACCAAGTAACCTTGAGCATTCGTTCCCTCTTTAGACGTACGCCGCTTTATCATAAAATTCACACAATTATTGGAATTATTTTAATTAAAAAAGAGAAACGAACTTTAAAAATTAAATAAAACGTGAATAATATAGATTTTTAAAATATCTATCCATTAGTGTAATTCTCAAATGATTAAAGCGTTGCCTTTAGCAACAGATGCATGTAATCAATAATTTTAGTTATTTTTTAAAAGTACATTTTAAATGTATTTATAACACATCTTTGGATGCCTAACTCCACCGATGGCTTAGGAATATATATCAATTAGAAATATATTATAATATCGCCGCGGTGGACAATAGCCGAAATAATAATATTATTTATATAGATTGTGTTTATATTTATAATATTATAATTTTATGACAATATAATATGTGATAATGTAATAATAATAAACCATTCAATAAGTTTCACAAAAGAGGGTTTACTATTAGAGATGAGAATATAATAACTATTTATTCAAAAATATTATTTGGTTCGTTGAAATTTTTGTTTTACTTAAAATAGTAATAATCGCGACAATATATTAACATTCCTTCTTTTTCTAAGAAACGAAAAGAGGTCTTATAAACTTCTTGCTACAAAGAAGTAATATTAAACAAGATAGATTGATATAAGAAATTGGAACATTCTAAATATTTTGAATAATAATTCCAGGTATTCTTCGCTCTCCTCGCGGTGGTCGCGGCCAAACCCAAACCCGGTGGTCTCTCTCTTGGTTGGTCCGGTGGTTCTTTAGGAGGATGGGATCATGACGTAAGTGATACAGTACTAGTAAGTCACAAAAATCAAACGCTTCATTTGACGATCAAAATATTACAGATAATTTTAATTTTTCCAGCTGTCCTCGCTTAGCTTCATTCAACAGCCAAGCTATGCCGTAGCAGCGCCTGTTGTCCACGCTGCGCCCGTTGTCCACGCTGCGCCCATTGTCCACGCAGCCCCCGTGGCCATCGCTAAGCCTGCTGCAACCAGTTACTCTTCCTTCCAACGGGTACGCCTTCCTTCTTTTAATAAAATCAAGCCTGGCCAACTCCTTTTTACACACAATAGTAGAGATATATCAAATAAGAGAACAATTTTTTTTTATTCTCTTCATCATCGTAAGCCCGTAAAAATCTACTGCTGGACCTGATCCTCTACCGTTGTAAGGAGATTTCGCCTTAACCGTTACACTTGTTACACGGATGTGACAATGTGTCCGAGGTGCGCGACATGACCTAGTTCTAGCATTTTATAACGGCTAGGGTTTAAGCGTCGTTTGCGCGCCCAACCAAGTATTGAATTATTTTAATTTTACATTATCTCTTTAACTATGCGTCCAAATGACATGGTATAAAGGACAAAGTTTATCTTCATAAAATTTCTTGATGATGAAGTAACTTTCGTTCGTAATCATAAATAGGCCATGCCTAATAATAACGCTCATAAATCACTTTTAAATTTTCAATATTTTTTGTCACAAAATACCAAATTATGGCTTATGTATAAGAAATAGACATATGGTATCGTGGACTTTTTTTAGACGAAGTAACGGTCTATATTTTTCTAGAACATTGTATTTACGTATCCCTAACAATAACACCAGCGTACGCAGATAAATCATTTCGGGAGTGCTTTTTCTTCTGACTTGCTTAACAAATATCCATATTTAAGGCTAGTTGAGTAATAAAGTTTAATGCTAGATAGCCTATACTATTTCACATGAATCTGGCTATAATATACAAGAAGAATTTTTCAAATCGGACCGGTAGTTCCAGAGATTAGCGCGTTTAAACAAAAAAAAAACTCTTTCGCTTTATTATATTATAGTATATAGATATTTACGTTTTGTAAACAAGATGTATACATCGCCATCTGTCGGAAAACTCATTTCTGAGTGGGTTTTAGGGCAAGGAAGTGTCCGGTGTTCTGCCTCAACGCATGTTAGCGAATTTCACATGTCTTCAAAATATTTTTTTCTTATTTTTCAGATATGCGAGTTTCCTCACAATGCTTTCCCTCACCGCCGAGCACGTGGTAAATCAGCACTTAAAATTGCAATTAACGATTTTACTGGTGCGGGCGGAGATCGTACCCGGTTTGCTCGCATGCTGTGAAATTTTTTTTTATAGGATAGGGTGACAAACGAGCACACAGTCCACCTGATGGTAAGTGGTTACTGTGACCCATAGACATCTACATCTATCCTCAATAAAGACTCAAGATGCAGATGCTTTGTCACCCGTGAGGATTAAGATGGAATGCCTCTTAGCCAGTAAAAAGGGTCTCCGGTTCTCTACACTCACCATACGAAACACAGCAGCGTTGAGCTGCTATTTTACGCTGGGTTTCTGTGATTTATAGCGAGCGCTAACCATCTGAGCTACCACGGCTTTCACAAGGGTCACAAGTGACCACACAATCCACCTTATATAAAAATAGCAACAATCTCAATCAATTAATATTGGATATTGAATTTCAGGTAATCCACCCAGTTTCCGTAGCACGGCCTGTGATCCATGCCGCTCCTGTTATCCAGGCCGCCCCTGTTGTCCACGCTGCTCCGGCCATTATCCCTCAACCCATCGTCCATTCAGCACCAGTTTTAGAGTCCTATGCCCAGCCTGTCATCCAGAAATACCTGTCTTTGGGCTCATACGGTCACGGATGGTAAGCTGGGTGCTCTTGGATGCGTTGTAAATAATGGTTAAATACTATTTTATTATTTTAAGCGTTGAGATCATGTCCGTACTGTGGGCGTGGTGCAAATAAAGTATTTCCTAATCTATACACTTTGAGTTTTATTGATTCACCGATCTGCCGAAGATAATATCTTATGTATTTCCCTCGCCGTACCAAATTTATATCTCAGTCTTTCACCACTAAGGCCTTAAGGTTTATACGTGGTAGACCCACGCTGCAGCTATACTATGGTTGTATCAGGAATGGGCCAACTCGACCGGGGAAGGACCACGTTCACACAGAGTACCAGCAAAAAATAGCAGCTTGATGTTAAAGTTTCGTATGGTGAGTGTAGAGAACCGGTGACCCTTTTTACTGGAAAAGAGGCATTCCATTTTAGTCCTCAGGGGCGACAACGTATCTGCATTTTGATTCTTAATTAAGGAAAACTGTATATGTCTATGTGCCACAGCATCCACTTATCATCAGGTAGACTTAGGCTTTGCAATTAATCACCTCTACATATCAGGAAACCGACTTCTGTTGCTACCTTTAAGAGAACGGTGTCAGATCACTACCTTTCTTCTTACAGTGGCTAACTTTCTTAAATATTTCTGCCTATGTATGGGTTGATGTTATGTATCTATATAATATATATTATGTTTTTATGTAAGTATGCTTAAAATGTGTGTATTATGTATTATTTAAATGTGAATACTATTTAACAGGCATAGAATATATAATGTAGGTTATTTGTAGTAACATATATGTTTAAGTGCATTTATATGAATGTTATGTATAATATAATATTTACTTTTATGTATATAACATTTTCATGCCATATGGCACCTGCTTAATTATTTTAAGTATTATTGCTTAAGTATTTATTAGTTGTAGAGAATACCTAAAAGCATTAAGTCCGCCAATTTAACATTGTATAATCAATAAAGTTTTTATATAAATAAATAGATATTATGTTCATTTATTTATGTACTTATATAAAAAATATACAATATCAATTACAATAAAAACTAAAAACTAAAATTATTATATAGCCAGCCCTACTCCCCGCCGTATAGTAAAATAAAGTAAAGTTGCAGCCTATTTACGTCCCACTGCTGGGCACAGGCCTCCTCTCATTTCTGAGAGGGTTTTAGGGCAAGGAAATGTCCGCCGCACTGCCTCAATGCGTGTTGGCGAACTTCACATGTCTCCGAAATATTTTTTCTTATTTCTCAGACATGCAGGCTTCCTCACGATATTTTCCTTCACCACCGAGCACGTGGTAAATCAGCACATAAAATTGCAATTAACAATTTCATTGGTGCCGGCGGGGATCGAACCCGGGTTGCTGGAGTACTGTGAAGCTTACACCGAGCGCTAACCATCTGAGCTACCACGACTCCGCGCTAACCATCTGAGTAAGTACCAAGAAAGATGGCATTTTTTTATTTCCTCGTAAAAAAGTATGAAATTTAATAATAGAAAAGAAAGTATCCAGGACACCTAATATTAATATCAAATGACACCACCAGCATGTTATTTAAAAGTGGAGTTGGACGCTAAGCCCAACCAACTGATAATAAGCAGTCAATACGTATCGCAGGCACCATTTATCATATATAGGCTTTAACTTTAACTAACTTCAACGGATCGTAAAAACCTTTTAACTCACAATCGAGCACACAGTCTGGTTGACTGACCCATAGACAGCTACATCTATATTCGATTAAAAATCAAAATGCGGATGCGTTGTCATCCCTAAGGGTTAACATGATATATCGAGTAACATTCTTATGTGTGTAAATATTTTGTTTTTTAATAATATTAATCCTGAAGCAACTTACTAAAGATAGTTAGTAACCAAAACTGGAATGACAAGATTATAAAGAAAACTAAGGCATTCCCTTAAAGAAAACAATTAATGGCAAAAATAAATTAAGCATCAAGAACAACCATTTACATCGTGATGTTTAAATAAAAAACACCTGTGTGTGTTTTCTATAACTGAGAACGTATTCAAAAGTTAATATATTTTTTATTTAATAAAGCAATTTTGTTTTATTTTAATTATCTTTTTGTATAGTTTCGTGCTGTAAATGAAAATGCCGTTGTAACCGATATTTTTCTGTTTAATCGATAACTTGATAATGTAGCACATCACTAGTGATCGCGTGCAACTCCGGACATCAAATGCAACCACTATCACAAGGATAAATATGGGTTACAGTGACCATAAATCCTGAAAAAATATATATAAAAAATATTCAAATATATTGCTTACATAAAATACAAATAAATTATAGGGACTCTTGTATATTTCCCTATATAACTACAAATTACCACAAGAATTTACCCAAAAAATCAGACGCAAGGAAAAAAGATTTGATTTTCATTTTCCTGAAATACAATGTATTGAAGGTTTATAAAAAAGAAAGATTTGAAAAAAAATACAACCTTGAAATACAAGCTAAACTAAAATTGGCATAAAACACGTACTTAAATGATTTCAGTTACGTTCAAAAAAAATTAAAAGAATTTTTTTTATAGGAGAGGGGGCAACGAGCATGCGGCTCACCAGATGATAAGTGACTACCGTCGCCCACGAACAACTGCAACACTAGGGGAATTGTAGATGCGTTGCCGGCCTTTTAAAAAGGAGTAGGCTCTTTTCTTGAAGGTCCCTAAGTCGTATCGGTCGGGAAAGATCGCTGATGGTAATCGATTCCACAAGGAAATTGTAAAACAAATCATCAAATTGTCATGGTCGATACTTAACAAGGGTCGTCAGCCACTTAGTTGAGACAATGGTTGATACTTCACAAGCCACCACAATGAGATAAAATGTGGGACTAGCCTAACCGTTAACCAGTCAAACCGTTGTTTACTGTGTAGTGGCGGTGTAAGGATAGCCACCATCCCATATCATCCCGTGACTGTCGTAAGAGACGACAAAGAAATTCAAACCGGGAGATGGATAACGTCTTTCTAACAAAAACTAGAAAATAAAAAACTGCGGCTGCTAACCTACCTGCCAAGCGTGACAACCTTAGCGTTTATGAGACAATCTATAGGAGGCCTATGTTCAGCTGATAGGTTCACTTTGATAGGCTATAATGCATGAATGAAAAGATCTTCAAGTCCTCTATGATCCTAAAATAGACTTTTCTTTCATAGGATAGAGTGACAAACGAGCACACAGTCCACCTGATGGTAAGTGGTTGCTGTGACCCACAGACATCTACATCTGTCCTCAATAAAGACTTAAAATGCAGATGCGTTGTCACCCGTGAGGACTAAGATGGAATGTCTCTTTTCTAGTAAAAAGAGTCGCCGGTTCTCTACACTCACCATACGAAACACAACAGTGTTAAGCTGCTATTTTACGCTGGTATTCTGTGAGAGCGTGGTCCTTCCCCGGTCGAGCCGACCCATTCGTGCTACAACTATACTACTAATATAGCTAATAGAGCCATGCAGGCTCTACCACCTAACAAACTTCTATATATGACGGCTCCGTGGCGCAGTGGCTTAGCAATCAGTTGTTGCGCTGGGGGCCGCGGGTTCGAATCCCGCACGGAACAAGTATTTGTATGGCCTACAAATAATTGTTCCGGGTCTGGATGTTTGTCCCTGTGCAATTTATGTTTGTAAACTGCCTCCACGACACAGGAGAAAATCCTAGTGTGGGGGTAACGTTTTATATAAAAAAAAAATATAAGACACCAAATAATGAAATTTTACGTTTACTCAAGACTTTGTAAATTACTATTGTAAATGACTTATTATTTAAAAGTATTTTTATTATCAAGTTAATGCTATTCGACATGAAGGTTAATGAATGGGAAAGTCCGACAGCTTGCTTAAAATCAAAAGTGATATTATTGTATTATGAACTATCCCACAAACACTAATATTGTGGACATAATAAAATTTACATTTCAGCTGTACGACGCAAGCTTTCAGTGGCTCGAATGCTATCAAACCGAACACACATTCTGTAAATTTAACTGAAATCGACGAAAAACATGACTGATTCTCGGTTTTCGTAAGCCGAAATACATTCGAGAATAGTATATTAAGCAAAGGAAAGATGAAAACATAAATTACAATATTACAGTTAAAGAAAATATTTTTTTTGTATAAATATTTAATAATATTATACCACAATGAACGCTTGGCGTACCGGAGACACTGGAGACGTCGATGCTATGGGTCCGACAGTAACTCGTAAGTATTTGGCGACTGTATCTTGTAACATATTATTCAAAATCAAAAGCACTATTTAATATTTACGAATAAGTAGTTATGAAATCAGGTCTAAAAATCTCACTAGTATTTTTGTTTTTTTCATTTTTAGCGAGTGTCCGTATTTCGTTTTCAAAATATTTTTAAGACACTTCATGATTTAAAAAAAAAGAATATTAACAACGCTATTAATTATGTTAATATCCCTTAAATGAAGTTTCAAATAAACTGAAAATACTTGTACTAGCAGCTGTTTATGACAAAAGTGAAATGGCAGATGGCATTTAGACCCTTTTTAGTGGAAACGAGGCATTCCATTTTATTCTTCGCGGGTGACAACGCATGTAAATTTTGATTCGTAATCGAAACTAAATGTAGATGTCTATGGGCCACAGCAACAACTTTCCATCTGGTAGACTGTGTGTTCGTTTATTTTTTATATATAAGGGGGCAAATGTGCATACGGCTTTCCCGATGGTAAGGGACTACTGCCGCTCATGAATAACTGCAACACCAGGAGAGTTGCAGGTGCGTTGCCGGTCTTTTAGAAAGGCGTGGGCGCTTTTCTTGACAGTCCCTAAGTCGTATCAGTCCAGAAAATTGCCAGTGGTAATCTACTCCACAGAGAGGTCGTACGCGGATGAAAACCCCTAGGGAAACGTACGTTTGTCACCTATATCCTATTAAAAAGAAACTTTTTACTTTCGAAACCTGTCCTCTTTTTCATCTTCTTCGTCAGTCTGTGATATTATACTGGTGGGCATGGGTCTTTTCCATTGTATGGAGTATTTGCGCTAATGGTAACGCGTATCAGACGTCTTGCACCTTTGACTTGATTTAATCTAGGGTTTTTTGCTTTTTCTTCCCAGCGCAGAAATATTTTCTGAAACAGTGGTAAATAAATAAAAAAAACTTTCAATAAGTAATATATAATAATCTATATTGAATAAAAACTATTATTTTCTATTCTATTTTATTTCGTGCCTGGTGTAAAGAGATGGTTATACTAAGGTACTTGAGGGTAATATGGTCACCTTAAGCTTTGCCGCCCTATAAAACCATAACTAGACGGAAGACTATGTCGTATACTATAAATAATATATTAAGAAAAATGTAACAAACAACCCTTGGCAATAATTAGGACCACTTCGAAAAATCAACTTAAAAAAATTTTACTACACTACCCAGTACTAAAATCGACTAAAATATTTACTATGATATCAACTGGCAAAATGGCGTCGATAAAGCGGCACCCTTTTGGCTCTCCAATATTTTAATGACTGATGAAGAGCCACCATATCACAGAGCCATCTATGCAAATAAGGCTGTAGTTTTTGAGTTATAAGAAAGTGACCTTATTAACCGGATGACTATATTAACCGGATAACCATATTACCCTCACGTACATTACCACCTATCGAAAGTTACATGATCTTTCTGGCATTTGCCATAGATCTTTGCGACCTTTTACGATGGCCACGGGACAAAATGGGGTCTTGGATTCTCTAAAGAGAAAGTGTTACAACACTACACATCTCCTTACTAATTTTCTCTTCGACACAATAAATCTTTACGTGGTAGAGCTATGCTGCAGCTATGTATATTATTAGTATAATTGTAGCAGGGATGGGTCGGCTCGACCGGGGATGGACGCTCTCACAGAACACCAGCGTTAAATAGCAGATTAATGCTGCTGTGTTTCGTGTGGTGAGTGTAGAGAACCGACGACCCTTTTTACTTGAAAAGGTTCATTCCATCTTAGTCCTCACGGGTGACAACGCATCTGCATTTTGAGTCTTTATTGAGGATAGATGTAGATGTCTATGAGTCACAGTAACCACTTACCATCAGGTAGACTGTGTGCTCGTTTGTCACCCTATCCTATAATAAAGGTGGTAGGACTTCGTTTCTGCCTAGGAGTCCGTCGGGGTAGGTATCGTACCTCTTACCTATTTCTGCCTCTAAATAGCAATGCAAGCTGCAGTCTTTTGGTCTGAAGGGTATACATAGTCAGTATAATTACACGCTGTGAGGCATTCCGTCTTAGGTGACAAAGGTTTTATACGTGGTACGGTACTATCAGGTATTAGTACGCTGTATCTATATTAGTAGTATAGTTGTAGCACGAATGGATCGGCTCAACCGGGGAAGGACTACGCTCTCACAGAATACCAACGTAGAATAGCAGCTTGAAACTGCTGTTTCGTATGGTGAGTGTAGAGAACCGGAGACTCTTTTTACTGGAAAAGAGGCATTCCGTCTTATTCCTCACGGGTGACAACGCGTTTTGATTCGCAAACGAGTAATCAGGTAGACTGTGTGCTCGTTTGTCACCCTATTCTATAAAAAAAAGCATTTGTAGCCTTTTTTGTTTGAAGTTGCCTGAAGGAGTTCATGAATGCAGTCCATAGCCATTTATATTCCGTGGCGACATTTATAGTCAGTACTTTACATGGTAGAGCCAGCTCCAGCTATATACGGTTCGACGCAACCGGGGAAGGACCACGCTCTCACAGAATACCAGCGTAAAGTAGCAGCTTAATGCTACTGTGTTTCGTATGATATGTATCATATGAACTGTGAACTGGGGACTCTTTTTACTGGAAATGAGGCATTCCATCTTAGTCCTCACGGGTGACAACGCATCTGCATTTTGATTCTTAATCGAAGATAAATGTAGTGGCCGCGGGTTCGAATCCCGCACGAAACAAGTATTTGTATGGTCTACAAATAATTGTACCGGGTCTGGATGTTTGTCCTTGCAATGTGTGTTTATAAATTGCCTCCACGATACAGAAGAAAATCCTAGTGTAGGTAAAGTTTTAAAAAAAAGACAGGCAAAAAAGAAAAAACAAAATATTATATATTTATATAAGCGTCTTCTGATAAATAAAAAATTGTTCTCAAAACAAAATCCAGCATAAAATGTTTAAACTGGTCCTAATGACGTTCATAGGTCAGCTAGATGTTGCCGCTAGTCTAGCGCCGACCTCGGTCTGATAAGAATCAACCTTTACCGTAAACTAAACCATAAGTAAGCCTATGTGTTGGTGAGATTAAAAAATAACCTAAATCTCAAGAGTACGTACGATATTGTTACATAGCTTCAATACAGAACTATAAAAATACGTTTTTTTTTAACTTTTCCATTGACATATAAATTTATTATTTGTATATTTTAAAAACTAATTAAACTGCAAAACACAGGTACTTGTAAATTATCCTCAAGTTAGGAGACACTGGTAGCTCAGATGGTTAGCGCTCGCTGTAAGCTTCACAGTACTCGAGCAACCCGGGTTCGATCCCCGCCGGCACCAATGAAATTGTTAATTGCAATTTTAAGTGCTGATTTATCACGTGCTCGGCGGTGAAGGAAAACATCGTGAGGAAACCTGCATGTCTGAGAAATAAGAAAAACAAATATTTTCGAAGACATGTGAAGTTCGCTAACACGCATTGGGACAGCGCGACGGACATTTCCTTACCTTAAAACCCTCTCAGAAATGAGAGGAGGCCTGTGCCCAGCAGTGGGACGTAAATAGGCTGCAATTTTAGTAAACACTAATGAAAGTGGCAATTTTTTATGTTTTTTTAATCGTTACCTTCATGGTAGGATTGTCTCCTACACCATGGAAGCGTTTTTTTTTTATCAAATCAGGTGACCAATGTCAGCCTTTTCGTTTAATGTTACTTTAGATAATTTGCCCAAGCCTCTCAGAAACGAGTTGGCCTGTGCCCAACAGTGGAATGTATATAATAAGTTATTGACAAGACAGAAGTATTTTTAAACCAGTGGTAAATTTATACTTTCTTTAAGTATAATATCTTCTACCCCATAACACCTGGAAGGAAAGTGAAACAGTAGACGGACAGCAGCATCCTCCTGATATCAACTCAAAATTATAAAAATAACTAATGTCACCTCGTCTGCCGAACGTGGCAATTGAGGCATATTCTCCCTCCTATGAGGCAATTTATGAAGGCCTATGTTCAGCAATTGACTTTTGATAGGCAATAATGGAATAAGAAACAAATAAATGAAAGAAAAGAAAAAATGTTATGTATTTAATGTAAATTTTTTTTATAGGACAGTGTGACAAACGAGCACACAGTCCACCTTATGGTAAGTGGTTGCTGTGGCCCAAAGACATCTACATTTATCCTCGTTTGCGAATCAAAATGCAGATGTGTTGTCATCCGTGAGGACTAAGATGGAATGCCTCTTTTCCAGTAAAAAGGGTCTCCGGTTCTCTACACACACCAGACAAAACACAGCAATGTTATGCTGCTACTTTACGCTGGTATTCTGTGAGAGCGTAGTCCTTCTCGGTCGAACCAACCCATTCGTGTGACAACTATACTACTAATATAGATGCAGCATGGCTGTACCACGTAAAAAAATTAAAATATAAATTAAAATGAATCTATATTGAATAAAAAAGATTTTATTCCATTCTGTTCTATAAATATCCTTTTTTTATTAGCCATTTCTATTCCACTAAGTTTAACTAGGAGAATTTGCGCATTTGCTACGATCCTGGGCGGGTTGACGACACGTAGCTAGTATCCCCTTACTTGCGATGCCTTCTGGATTTAGGATGCGAAATTTTTGAATCGATACATCACCATTTATTGGTTCAAAATGCATTGTTCGTTAATGATCAGAGTCAGAGTGCACCGTATTTCTCTCGAACCCTTCTAAATTAAGTCTTGTGGGAGGAAACATCTCATTATCTAGATTTCAATGAAATTTTGTACACTGTGTGCAGTTTGGTCCAACTTAAGAGATAGGATACTTTTTATCCCGATAAGTAACCTTCAATATTTTTTATTGCGAATTTAAGGATTTTTTCATAGGAAGGGTCGTCGGAAAGGGCAGAACAACGTCTGCCTGGCCAGTTAGTAATATACTATAACTTAAACACCCATTAGGCAAATACTGAAGGAGGAACTCATATCCTAAAATAAACTCCAAACAAAATGTAGGTGCTCCTTACAAAATGTAGATATTTTTTAAAATAGAATAACGGTGACAAACGACCACATAGTCCGATTAAGATTCGATTCTGAATCAAAATGCAGATGCGTTTTCACCCCTGAGGACTAAAGTGTTTATTGCCCTTGTAATAGTGGACAGATAAGTAGGTGTTACGTGCAAAGGCTTTACGTGCTTTCCAAGGCACGGGGATGAAATGCCGCCAACATCCTAACTCCGGGCTGATACAGAGAATAGCTTAACAGAAAAATCCAATAACAAATTTTGGCCCGACCCGGGATTCGAACCAGGCATACGATTAGCAGTCGTGCGTACAATCACTAGACCAACGAATCAGTCAAAGTTCGTAATAACAGAGATACATGTAAACATAAACAATTCATATCAACTATAGTCATTGTTCCACCGATAAACAGATAATTAACTTTCTTTAATCTTTAATCTCTTTTTTATTTTAAAAGAACGTTAACTCCACACTAGGATTTTCTCCTTAATCGTGGTCGTAGTTTACATATATAAATTTTGCAAGGACAAACATCCAGACCCGGAACAGTTATTTGTAGGCCATAAATATACTTAATCCATGCGGGATTCGAACTCGCGGCGCTTACTCATTGCTAAGCCACTGCGCCACGGAATCGTCTTTCTTCCTACATTTTGTTGATCTTAAGGATTTAACTTGTCACCGGAAAGTCGATCTAATATAGTTTTTTTTTATATTTGCAGGCGAAGTCAGTGCTAATACACCTCCACTAAAAAATGGTGGTGACTTACGGGAGTCAGGATATCTGATAGCGGTCGGTTCCAGAACGGCACGGTAATAGAAGAAATAGCACGTTTATTTCTTGATTCTTTGCTGCGTAAATTTTTTCTTTCGTAATATTTAAATGCTCTATCAAAAACGAAATATTTGAGGAATAACCTCGGTATCAGTCAGTATCGGTGTCAGAGAGAGGGTTAAGATACTGTACGAAAAATGAATGCTATTTTAGCGTAAAATAGTAGCTAAACACTGCTGTGTTTCGTATAGTGAGGGTAAACCGGAGACCCCTTTTACTGGAAAAGAGGCATACCATCTTAGTCCTCACGGGTGATAACGCATCTGAATTTTGATTCTTTATTAAGGATATATGTAGATGTTTACGGGTCACAGCAACCACTTACTATCAGGTGTGTGCTCGTTTATCACCATAATTCTATAAAAAAAAATGAAATGTGAAAATCCAAAAAATTACCAATGTATTGATCCAGATTACTTTTCTTTGTTGTTTTTGTTCTGTTTAAGCATATTCAATTATCCCATATAGACGAATTTAACTTCTACATGGACATCTTAATGACTAAGCGTTTAACCTAATGTATGAAAAGATGAGCCGTGGCAGCTCGTGAGCTATGCGCTCGCTGTAAAGTTCACAGTACGCGAGCAACAAGCGTAATAATGAAATTGTTAATTGCAATTTTAAGTGCTGATTTACCACGTATGTGGCGGTGAAATAAAAAAGTAATCAAACCCGCATGTCTAAGAAGAAGTAATTATAATTAATATTTGTAGTGTAAGGCATGATAATGAAAATTTTCCCTTCCGAGTATTTTATGTTGGTGATACAAATTTGGTATACTTATAAAATAAATAAAAGTGCAGCAAAACTGTAGCCTATATTTGTTCGAGATCTGAGCATAGGCCTGCTCTCATTCCAAAGAGTGTTACTAACCAATAAGCAGTACTCTTTTTATTAAAGAATAAAGACAAAAGAGGGAACAGTCCACCCGATGGTAAGTGAATTATGTTGCCCTTAATCTCCGTACTCACATTCGGTATTAAGTAAAAAGAGTAAAAATTTACGTGTGGACCGCACTTCACAACTCGAAGGCTCGCATAAATATAATTTTCCAAGTATCTCTGAGAAGCTTCTAATGACCACATCAGTCAATTAATATGTTCTTTATTATACACATTAAGATAGAAACAAAACTATATAGTGTACAACAGGCGGTTCTATCACTCTGGAACGATTTGTTCCAGATAAATAGATCAGATTCTGGACTATGCTGGCGCAAGCTATGTCTGAGAACCTGCTAAATAAGCTTGAGAGACTTCAAAATACTAGTATTCGGTTCATATTTGGATTGCGCAAATTTGACCATATTTCCCAATTTCGCTCACGTCTCAAGTGGTTACCTATCCAACTTTCTATTCTGTGCTGTGTATTATTTCACCCTTCTACTACTCCCTATCTAAAGGAGAAGTTTAATTTTGTGGGGCTTCCGGGGAAACCTTTACGCTCTTCAAGAAAATTCATTTTAAGTGTGCCAACTCACAATACATCATTTTTTAATAAATCTTTTACTGTCCAGTCTATTAAGCTCTGGAATGCCCTACCTTTGCAAATACGTGAAGCACAAACTATTGTTATCTTTAAGCGACTACTTAAAGAGCATGACTTGCCTTATGTAAGTTTGTTTATATATTTATGTATGTATATATGTATATATTATCTGTTTTACTTTATCTTTTATTATGTACTATTAATTTATATTATAATGATTAGTACATGAATATTAGTTCTTTTTTTTTCATTTTATAGTATAGGGTGACAAACGAGCACACAGTCCACCTGATGATAAGTGGTTACTGTGACCCATAGACATCTACATCTATCCTCAATAAAGACTCAAGATTCAGATGCGTTGTCACCCGTGAGGACTAAGATGGAATGCCTCTTCGCCAGTAAAAAGGGTCTCCGGTTCTCTACACTCACCATACGAAACACAGCAGCGTTAAGCTGCTATTTTACGCTGGTTTCCTGTGAGAGCGTGGTCCTTCCCCGGTCGAGCCGACCGATTCGTTCTACAACTATACTACTAATATAGCTGCAGCATGGCACTTCCACGTATAAAGTAGTTATTTATATGTTATTTTTTTTGCATTTACTATTAATAAATCGCATGTATTGATATTATATGTTGTATATTTATATTGCACCACCTACCACCTACCTATTCATTGTTTTATTCCTTTACACCTTTGGTTGCCTGGAAGAGATCGCTATGTAGCGATAAGGCCGCCAAATTGTACATAATATAATCTGATTTTTGTTATGTCATTTGTATATTTGTTCGTGGTGTACAATAAAAGTATATTCATTCATTCATTCATCAGATCCAATTTAAATTATTAAAATTGGGTTTTATATATATATATATATATATATATATAAGGCATGATAATGAAAATTTTCCCTTCCGAGTATTTTATGTTGGTGATACAAATTTGGTATACTTATAAAATAAATAAAAGTGCAGCAAAACTGTAGCCTATATTTGTTCGAGATCTGAGCATAGGCCTGCTCTCATTCCAAAGAGTGTTACTAACCAATAAGCAGTACTCTTTTTATTAAAGAATAAAGACAAAAGAGGGAACAGTCCACCCGATGGTAAGTGAATTATGTTGCCCTTAATCTCCGTACTCACATTCGGTATTAAGTAAAAAGAGTAAAAATTTACGTGTGGACCGCACTTCACAACTCGAAGGCTCGCATAAATATAATTTTCCAAGTATCTCTGAGAAGCTTCTAATGACCACATCAGTCAATTAATATGTTCTTTATTATACACATTAAGATAGAAACAAAACTATATAGTGTACAACAGGCGGTTCTATCACTCTGGAACGATTTGTTCCAGATAAATAGATCAGATTCTGGACTATGCTGGCGCAAGCTATGTCTGAGAACCTGCTAAATAAGCTTGAGAGACTTCAAAATACTAGTATTCGGTTCATATTTGGATTGCGCAAATTTGACCATATTTCCCAATTTCGCTCACGTCTCAAGTGGTTACCTATCCAACTTTCTATTCTGTGCTGTGTATTATTTCACCCTTCTACTACTCCCTATCTAAAGGAGAAGTTTAATTTTGTGGGGCTTCCGGGGAAACCTTTACGCTCTTCAAGAAAATTCATTTTAAGTGTGCCAACTCACAATACATCATTTTTTAATAAATCTTTTACTGTCCAGTCTATTAAGCTCTGGAATGCCCTACCTTTGCAAATACGTGAAGCACAAACTATTGTTATCTTTAAGCGACTACTTAAAGAGCATGACTTGCCTTATGTAAGTTTGTTTATATATTTATGTATGTATATATGTATATATTATCTGTTTTACTTTATCTTTTATTATGTACTATTAATTTATATTATAATGATTAGTACATGAATATTAGTTCTTTTTTTTTCATTTTATAGTATAGGGTGACAAACGAGCACACAGTCCACCTGATGATAAGTGGTTACTGTGACCCATAGACATCTACATCTATCCTCAATAAAGACTCAAGATTCAGATGCGTTGTCACCCGTGAGGACTAAGATGGAATGCCTCTTCGCCAGTAAAAAGGGTCTCCGGTTCTCTACACTCACCATACGAAACACAGCAGCGTTAAGCTGCTATTTTACGCTGGTTTCCTGTGAGAGCGTGGTCCTTCCCCGGTCGAGCCGACCGATTCGTTCTACAACTATACTACTAATATAGCTGCAGCATGGCACTTCCACGTATAAAGTAGTTATTTATATGTTATTTTTTTTGCATTTACTATTAATAAATCGCATGTATTGATATTATATGTTGTATATTTATATTGCACCACCTACCACCTACCTATTCATTGTTTTATTCCTTTACACCTTTGGTTGCCTGGAAGAGATCGCTATGTAGCGATAAGGCCGCCAAATTGTACATAATATAATCTGATTTTTGTTATGTCATTTGTATATTTGTTCGTGGTGTACAATAAAAGTATATTCATTCATTCATTCATCAGATCCAATTTAAATTATTAAAATTGGGTTTTATATATATATATATATATATATATATACTTTTGTATATACACACAGCGCAAGATGGCTGATAGAAACTGGATGCGTGTAGCCGAAGATGTCCCGCTGTGGACTGCCGCAGGCTGATGATGATGATACACTTTTCTATATATTTTGCTCATGTGGCATGTAACACAATTATTTTTTATAGGATCAAAAGAACACCCAGTTCAACTGATGGTAAGTGGTTACTGTGGCCCATAGACATGAAAATCTACCCTCGATTACGAATCAAAATGCAGATGTGTTGTCACCCGTGAGGACTACATGGAATGCCGTGTTTCTAGTAAAATGGGTCTCCAGTTCTCTACACTCACCATACGAAACACAGCAGTGTTAAGCTGCTATTTTACGCTGGTTTACTGTGAGAGCGTGGTCCTTCGCCGGTGGAGCCGACTCATTCGTGCTACTACTATACCAGTAATATAGCCGCAGCAGGGCTCTACCACGTAAAAACGTCGTTTTTCTATTTCTGATGAAGCACTTCTCTCAAAAATTGTATATTCACTTGGCATTTAAGTATTATTTTTAACTCGTATAGGTAAATACGTTCTCAGTAACAATAAGTGGCTAAAGTTGCTAAACATTTTTAATAAAACTGAATTGTTAATTAACCCAAAAAGAATACTCGTATGTCATTATAATATATAATTTACAGGTTTCGAAGGAAACATAAGAACAAATTGGTATACGTTGCTTTGATTGTCATACTCTTAATGTTATTTACCCTGGCAGTTGCAATGACAGCATTGTGTAAGTATCTAAGTGAAATTTTACAAAGCATTTTTTACAACTGCTTACAGAGACATGTTTTTCTTTTCTAAATTCTAATTCATGGCTATTCTGCTCCAATCTCTTGGAGTTTAATACTGTTTTTTTTTTAAAGAATCAGTATTAACTGTTTTTTTAAGCCAGCATTAGAACCAAACACGACCAGTATTGATATGATATTATGATATGATTTTTTTCTGACACAACCTCTAAGTTTTCTGTAGATCTCATCACCTAGGCGTAAATTAGTAAGTTATGTTAGATTACTCTGTTATGTCGGAAATACTTGTGTTTCTATCTATTAATACTGGCACTAACGTCTTTGTGGCTCTACATAAAATTTTCAATATTTTAGTAAATAAAATAGTTGAAAAAGTTACAAGGTTGCCGAGTGTTAAACATTAACAAAAACAATTAAAAGACATATGTGCAGTTCACACGCATTAGAAGTGAAACCTTCAAATCAAATGAATTATAAAACAAAAACATTTCACATTCAATGATTTATTTAATTTGATAATTTTCAACTACACGTGCTGCATAAAATACAAGATTAAAGTTTAATTTTATAGCAAATTAATACTTATTTTCAGACATACAGAGCCTTAATTTTAGTGTATTAATTAAATCAAAAGAATATTTTCTTTTGACTAAAATTGCTTTATATATAGTTTACATGTACTTCATTATTTATATAAAATAATTTTATAAAACAGAAATTGATGGACTCTCAAGGTGATCCCTTAAAAGGACACTAGATTGCCTAAACACGACTAATTTAATAAAAATCTGTAAGATATGAATTCGTGGATTGTTAAGAATGAAAAGTTTTCAATATAATTAATAATTAATTTTACTTATTTGATAATAAACTTATGTTTTTTATTTTAACAGTTAAAATTTATATTAACTATCTATAAAGTACCGCACACAGAGGAGACCGAAATAATAAGAAATACTTTATACAGAGCGCTCTGAGCCGCGCTCTAGGTTCTCATCTGTTGGCTAGGAGTCATTCGTGCGCCGTGCTGAGTGTTGAATTATTTTAATGTTTCATTATTTCTCAAACGATGCGTCCAAATAACATGCTATAAAGAAAGTTTATTTTCATAAAGTTGTTTTGATAATGAAGTAACTTCATAAGGACGTTGGTCCTAGCGTTCCAAGGCACGGGGGTAAAACACCGTCAGCTTCCTGACTTCAGTCTGCTACTGAGAATTTCTTAAAGAAAAATCCAGTAACTGATTTTGGCACGACCCAGGATTCGAACCAGAGACTTAACGATCAGACACCGCGTTTACAAACACTAGACTAACGAGACAGTCATCAACATCAACAAATACAATTATATTATTTTAGACGTTCACCAAAAACGAAATAAACCAATACCCATCTGCGAGAGCAAGGAATGCCTTCGGTCAGCCGCCAACCTGGCACTCTCTATGGACCGCACCGTAGACCCTTGTACTGATTTCTATGAGGTAAGCAAAAGCAGGTAGATAAACAATCAAAAATTTTTTTTTATTATTCAGTTTTTTTATTAATCTTGGGCTAAGCCAAAAATGCCATGGTGCCATGCAGTGTTCACTATCCCATGTAATTCTGTGGGTGTCGCGTTTTCCTCATAACAACAAAAAGTATTAAAAACTGAGGTTGCCAACCCACTTGCCAAGTGCAGCAACTATGGCATATATATGAGCAATTTAAGGAGGAGGTATATTCAACAGTACATCTTTGAAAGAATTAAATGAATGGTGAATGAATTAAATTTCGAATCGCTAGTTGTTGTTTCGAAATACCTCATGAATGAATTGTAAGCCTATATTGTCTATTTTGTTCTAACAGTTAGTTCTACCTAACAGTCTTTCCTCTCTAACAGTTATGATATAAAGTAGATCTCTAATATATGTATGATCTTATTAATTATTATAACAATTTATCATTATCATCGTCATTATTATTACAGCCCCTCAAGAGTCCACTACTGAACATCGTCCCCCCCCCCCACCCTAATAATTTCCACAAACACAGTCTTGAGCCACCTGTATCTATCAATATTGTGTCTTACCATATCGTCACTATCTAGAGGTGGGCCTCACTTACGATACGGGGCTGCCAGTCGCAACCTTTCTTCTTTTATCACCAGTCTTTTGTAATTATGATTACTGATTTAGCTTAGTTAAGCTGTGTCGGTTACTCCTGTTCTACCGCGGTTATTCACGTTACGGATTCAATCATGTAGAGAAACTCCGAGCATATCCCTATCTATAGCCCGGAGTAAAATGGCTTTGAGCTTTTCCATACGAACAGACAGAAAAGACCACCTCATGATTTTATAAGCAATAATTTAAAACTTTGTCTAACCACAATGCTTTTTGCAAGTATTCATGTGGCAACTGGGCGAAAGACCATCCTCAACCTGATGCGCAACGACCAAACGACTGGTTTCGAGACAAACAGACGAAAGTTTATATCGCTGTCAGAGATTTTCTCGAAAAGAACTCAACCAACCATCCAAAACCAGTTCAGCAAGCAAAGGACATATATAAAGCTTGTATGGACACCGGTAAGTTTTAGAAAAACTTAAAATATGTTATAATTTGTATTTGTTTTGCTAGCATATATGTATGTGTCGCAGGTTCATGGTAAAAACCTTGGTTTTTTATCAAGAACAGGAAGAAGACAAAATTATTACTTAATCTTATCATTACCTGAAAAAATCCTGCTTTTTGATCAAAATTAAACTTGTTTAAGTATTTTTCTTTTCTTATTGTTCAATTAGTTCAAAAGCCAAGTAGCCAGGAAAACTATATATATATATATATATATATATATATATATATATATATATATATATATATAGATAATAAACAAATATTTATTTATTGACTTGCACTCCCATAATTCTAATGCAAAACAAAATAAGTAGAACAACAAATATAAAAAGAAATTGAAATAAAAAAACAAGAGAAACATAAAAAATGATCTGAATGCATGAGTAATATAATTCTGAAATAGCCCCTGCGGTAGCCTTGCTTTTCAGCAATGCCCATAGTGGTTAGACTACAACTCCACAAAACACTACAGCTCCTTTTCTGCCTGGACCTTTTAAATTGTTTTTGCCGCTAAGCAGCGATGCACCCACTACCGTGTTACAATTAAACGATTTAGAGAGCTGTGAAACATTCTATTATGCCCTCAAAGACAACGCAGTAGCTTTCTTTGTTTGGAATTGATTGTATCTGTAAGTCACGGTAACTACAAACAAATAAGTCTATTATTAGATTTTTTTATAGAATAAGGGTGAGAGATGAGCACACAGTCTACCTGATGGTAAGTGGATGCTGTGGCCCATTTTGATTCCTAATAATTTATCCTCGATTAGGAATTAAAATGCTGATGCCTTGTCACTCCTGAGTAATAAGATAGAATGCCTCGTTCTCTACACTCACCATACGAAACACAGCAGCATGACGCTGCTGCTATTTTAGGCTGGTATGCTTTGAGAGCATGGTCCTACCCCGATCGAGCCAACCCGTTTGTGCTACTACTAATATAGCTGCAGCGTGACTCTACCACGTAATAAAAAATTAATACCTTTACAATGTCTGAAAAAATTAAGATGGTTAATTATCATACGCGATCAGTAAGGAACTAAAAGCAACTCTAGATATGGTAATAATCTTATGCGTTTATTAAAGAAACAACTTGAGCTCCCTCATAACGATTTTGAATTACTCTTCCTTTCTCCAATTTCAATAACATTACAAGCGTCACTGAGAATGCATCATGTATGAAAGATTTTATTAAATTACTTCAAATTAAAGATCTTAAAATTAATTTGCTTATATCCGCGTAATAAAATAAAATGATCTCTTATCTACTTTGCAGAGCACATTCCACCCTCCGTCAATTGAGTGCACTATCCCGTTACCACTAATACTACCACATCTACTTCCAACACCACTAAACTAGGAAAGACCACCCCCGTCTATAATACGACACGAGGCATCCTCAGGTGAAGTAGACTCTACGGTGGCTGACTGCTAAATCTTTGCTTGAAGATCTTTACCTGAACCTAAAACTTCACCTGAAGATGCTAAAAATAACGCCTGATTCTATTGATTATCTTAATTACTTTGTTGTCTCTAATGTAAAGTTTAACTTTTGTTACCATGGTAATCTGATTTCAGAAACATTAAACAAGCGTGGAATAAGACCAGTCATAGAAATATTAAATGCGTTGGGCTTACCTTCCTTTCCCACCTTAATCAATATAACTGATGATATAGATTATAATAACTACACATTTGATTGGCTAGAAACAGTCATCAAAATTAAAACTCAATTAGGAATGGACGTTCTTATTGGATTTGATATCTACAGTGATCCAAAAAATTCTTCAGTGTACCGACTCATGCTTGGCTCTCCAGAAACTACTAACCCTTTTCCAAGGTAAAGAATCCAAAATATTACGTAAAAGCATTTCCATACAAATACATTGTTTTTTTTTATGGAGGGTTTCTTTTATTTTTGCAGTATGCATAACGAGAAAAAGCGTCATACAGGGAAAAAGACAATGAAACATGCAAATATACCAATATTAAAAACAATTTTAACTCATAAACGCTCTTTCTTTATTTTTAAGAAAAAATATGAATACGACAGCAAAGCTACGAATGATAATGATGATGAAAGAATCGCACAGATTTACAAGTTGTTTTATGCTCAGCTGATAAAATTATTTATTCTAGAATCAGAAAATGGTAAGGATTTAAAACTTCCTGAAGCAGATCTCGACCAACAATTACTAAAGACAGCTGATGCGTATTATAATTTTAATGAAAATATATATGAAGTAAGTCAATATTGTATTTTATATTCATTTAACGGTACTCAGATCGGTATACTGTTAACTTTTCCTATAGAATTCATTGATATTGATTCAATAAATCTGAACTTGTTATGAATTCACTTATTCATTGTCACAAATATAAAAATGCTTTTACCAGCTTGAAGCAACCAACGACACTGATGTAGAAGATGATTTTGATTTCAACTTACCAGAGTTTACTGTCGATGAAATTCAAGCTCACACCGATATGATTGTCGAAAATAATGACGGAACATCTATGGCCATTTGGAAACGATATTTACAAGGTGTTTTTAACAATAGTAATGTAGAATTAAATTTTGAAACAGATAAAGTGATAGTTTCCGAATTTGATTTGCGTTACATGTCTTTAATGGCTGCCTATTTATCGAAAACTTCTCCTGTAGTTATAGAACTTTACATTTGGATAAAGGTTAGTATCTTTTTATTATTTTTTGTGATAAAAATAAGGCAATAAATTTGAAATTTATAAATTTCATATAACACAATACAAAATTATTTACATTAATAAAATATGAAATTCTAAATGTAAATATTTGTACAAGTACCGCTTCTGCTATCAATCCCTGATACACATATATTTATAAAAGAAAGTGACTCCTACAATATTTTATTATACTTAGTATTATGTAAATTTGCCAAGGTAGCTGAGGTGCTAGCAGTCCATACAACAACAGAAATACGTGAATTGTTTGATAAATCAAATGCGGAACTACATTACGACAATGGTGTCTCAAGTTCAACACCACGCAGCCTGATATGCGCCAGCGCCGTAAATGATATGCTCGGAATGGCCGTTGCCTACGCTATTGTGGACCCCAATTTTATGAATGTAACCAAACCTAAGGTATTAGACATTATTTAAGCAAATTACAGTTACAAAGTACTGAAAAATTAAAGTAGGGAAGAAAAAAAATCTTGTTGCGTGTATAATAATTTTATCGTGGATTTTCTTTTTCATCAGCCCATATAATTCCAATGCTGGACATGGCCTTGTTTTGTTGGAGGGAGTAGAGGTTTTGACTTCACACTCGTCATACTTGTTAAACAATCGCAGCACCAGACCTTGCACCTTTGACGCTGTTAATAAAATTTACTAAATCCCTTATGCATTAAAAACAAATAACTGTAATTAGTGTCTGTTGTTTTTTTAATAAAATATTTGTATTTCCACTTAATTATTTTAAAATAATTTTTAGATAGAATCAATGCTTAATGAACTAAAAAATGCGTTAGCTCATTTAGTAGGCAAAACAAAATGGATGGATGACAATACCAAACTAGAAACATATAAGAAGATAATTCAGATGAAAACACTAATAGGATTTCCTGAGTGGTTGATAGACGAAAAGAGCCTTGAGTTATATTATGAAGGAATAGAAGTAGATGCAGAAAAACATTTAGAAAATATGATTAACGTGATACAAGTGAAAGTGCGGAATGCTCTCAATAATTTTCGGGAGATTCACAATTATTCTTGGGCTACCGATCCTACGGAAGTTAATGCATATCATACATTCCAGTCGAATACTATAAGTAAGTATTTATTCTTTGGCCACTTTAACGATTAAGTATTTTAATATCATTTATTGAGAAATCCTTGGTTTCTAATTGATATCATTATGAAACTTCTACTTCATCGGTTCGAAAACACAACACAGTGAAGTCCAGGAGTAGGAACGATTTAGGTACCGTAATCCCTTACTATAGTACCGTTATTGCTTGCACTTTTGACGCAGCTTGCCGTTGTTGATCTATATGTTATATTAAACCTGTCATATACAAAATAATTATATCATCATCTTTTGGCAGCACAAGATATTTGAAAATTTACTTTTTATTGATTATTTCGGACTACAAAAAGTCCACTGCTTAAATTACCGCTTCGCGAATACCTTTCCCCATAGGAGAGGTATTTGCCATAGCTGCCAATCTTCTGCTGTTTCTCTCAGTCGCTTCTTTCGACACCCACAAGATGATAATATAGGATAGTGGACTCCCTTACGCTGTCACTACACGGCTTCGACCCCCCTTACCTGATTTAATAAAATAACTTTTGCAGAACAAGATAAGACTTACGACGCCACCACATTGCACGGAGCCTACATCATTTTCTTTCTCATCAATCAATCATTTTTATATAGAATTAGGGTGAAAAACGAGCACATAGTTCACTTGATATTCAGTGGATGCTGTGGCCCATAGATATGTACATCTATACACGATTAAGAATCAAAATACAAATGACCCCCTGAGGACTAATGGAACGCCTCATTTCCAGTAAAAAGTCTCAGTCTCCAGTTCTCTACACTCTCCATACGAAACACAGCGGCATTAAGCTGGTATTTCACGTTTTTATTCTGTAAGAGCGTGGTCTTTCATTGATCCATTCATGCTACAACCATAATGTGTGGCTCTACAACTTATAAAATCATTAAAAAATAATGATAATTTCTGGACGCAGCTATACCATTGGTTATGTTACAATATCCTTTCTTCGAATTGGGACTAGAGTACGTATGTTTATTATTCTTTTTTTATTAATTCACAAGTTGTTTTGATGCACAATTTATTGGTTCATTAAAAGGTAACAAGAAGTGAAAAAAGTTTGTTGTTCTTTACATGTCAATGCAATACTACTTTTGCAAATTTCTTTTAATGTTTGCTTAAGTTATTAATGTCATCTTTTATACTACGAGTATTATGTATCATTTTATTAATTTAATGTTTCACTATAACAATTTTTAATAAAAATGCTTTGTTATTTTTTCAGATCTCTAAATTATGGTGCTTTAGGAACAATATTAGGTCACGAAATTACACATGGATTTGATAATTTTGGTTAGTACATTTTTGTATATCTGTTTTTGATTCGCAATAAACTTTGTTTCAACAATCTAATCCGCCGACGGCGGTTCCGTGGCGCATTGACTTAGCAATGAGTTGCAACACTAAGGGCCGCCGATTCGAATCCCGCAGTAAACGCATTATTTGTATGGCCTACAAATAATTTTTCTGGGTCTGGATGTTTGTCCTTGTAAAATATATGTATGTAAACTGCCCCCGCGATACAGGAGAAAATCCTAGTGTGGAGGTAATGTTATTTTTAAAGAAATAAAAAAATCACGTTAGATCAACTATTCTAACAAGCAATACTAAGTAATTGTAATAAAGATTTAACTCCACTATTGTTCGTCTTTACAATTATCCATTAAATAATCTCGAATAAGTGAGATCAGAGTGGGAAAAAACGTGTCGAGTATCAGCCAGCTTACTACCGGCAATAGTGATGTGGAGGCCTCTACTAGACGTGGTTGAATCGATGGATGTAAAAGAGCTCTAGTCAAGTCAATGGATGCAGCTGGATTCATTCCTTGGAGTTTTTGAGGAAGACCTATGTTCGCCAGTGGAGTTGTGATTGACTTCAGTAATAATGAAATGAAGTCAAAGAGAAGAACTTTTCTTATATTCATTCACGAGTTACCAACAAATATGGTCAAGCTATGATTAAAAATGAAATGAAATTAATGCTCAAAATAGTATAAGACGTATAGATTTTCAGATTTAGTTTTTAACACGCATTTATTAGCTTGACCTGTATTGTATGTATGTGTGTTTTATACAAACGTAATTATATTTTTAAGCCAGTTGTCATTTACAGAGGTCTGAATAATCTAAACTTTTACAAAGGTATTTTACCCAAAGACAATACAACAATTTTATGTCCTACTGACGACCCGCCCGGGCTGCGCCTGGGTTGGTACTGTTAATGTCACATTATTTAGATTTGAAATAACCATATTTATACGTGGTAGAGCCATGCTGCAGCTATATTAGTAGTATAGTTGTTGCACGATTGTGTCGGCTCGACCAGGGAAGGACCACGCTCTCACAGAATACCAGCGTCAAATAGCAGCTTAACACTACTGTGTTTCGTATGGTGAGTGTAGAGAACCGGACACCCTTTTTACTGGAAAAGAGGCATTCCATCGTAGTCCTCACGGCTGACAACTCATCTGCATTTTGATTCGCAAACGAGGATAAATGTAGATGTCTATGGGCCACAGCAACCACTTACCATCAGGTGGACTGTGTGCTCGTTTGTCACCCTTATTGTATAAAAAAAATTATTTTACAATTTTTTGGTTTTTTTTTATAAATTAAGTTTTTCGGATAAAACCTATACAAGCCTATATCGCTCCTACCATTGTTTTCGATCTTTTCATTGTATCTATAAGTTTCAATATAATTGATGGTTAAGATTTTTTTTAATTTAGTTTGACATCATTACAGGTCGTCTGTTTGACAAAAACGGAAACCTTGTACCATGGTGGAGTAATGAGACGACGCAACTTTACGTGAATATGACCCAGTGCTTCGTCCAACAGTATTCCTCGTTTTATTTCACTGATTTAGATGAATACGTAAGTTGTTTGTTGTGACACTTTTGAAAATAGCAGCTTAACACTGCTGTGTTTCGTATGGTGAGTGTAGAGAACCGGAGACCCTTTTTACTGGCAAAGAGGCATTCCATCTTAGTATTTCATTCCATCTTAGGTGACAACCCATCTGCATTTTTATTCGTAATCGAGGATAGATGTGTGGACTGTGTGTTCGTTTGTTACCCTTACACTATAAAAAAAAAACATAATTTATTATGTACCTATATTAATATATAAATCGATTCTTCAAATTGTTATGTTTTTTTTTTATTATTCTACGTAATTGCTTCAATACTATCCAATTATTTAATATTCAATACTATCAACTACACCTGATAGTAAGTGGTGATGCAGACATCACCCGTATGGTTGCGGCGTAAAAGAATCTATAACCTTATTTGTTTCAATGGTACCGTAGCACAATATCAAAAGTGCAAAACGATGGGTACTGCAATTGTTAATCCACCTGCAAAGCCTATCTATTGCATCAAATCTTTCAGACACCGGGAGTGGTCCATTCCCAGCATTGGACTTTTAAGGGTTGATGCAAATGGAAAAGAAGGTAAATGCGTCTACCACAGGTTACCAAATTCTAGATGCTACACTTCTTCTTCTGCTTCTTCTGGTACCTCTCCGATTAGCGAAGTGTGGCAGTCAGCTTAGAGAACTCCGCTCTATTCTTCGCGAGGCGAAACAGTTCGACGGCACTCGCGATTCCTGTCCACTCTCGGATGTTACATAGCAATGATTTTTTTCTGCGACCGACGCCTTTTTTTCCGTCAACTTTTCCATCGCAATGAGTTTTAGGAGTGAGTACCTCTCGTGCCTGAGCACGTGCCCTAAATATGCGACTTTTCTCATTTTGACGGTCTGCATAAGTTCACGCTTTTGGTCGACTCGTCGCAGAACTTCCACATTCGTTATTCTGTGAGTTCAGCTAATGCCCAGGATTCGTCTGTATGCCCACATCTCGAAAGCTTCTATACGTTTTCGGAGATCCTCTTTAACTGTTTAAATGCTACACTGATTACTCACAAATACAATTTTAATACCAGTTCATTATTGTCCGCAACTTTTACTTCAGAGCTTTACTTTAAACCTAAATGACGATCAGTTCTCTGTGTGAGAGAACATATCGTCACGCCAATCGCACATTATGGCCCGTACATTAACGCAGTTAAATACACGTTTGGTAGTGAACGCAATCTTTTATTTGTTTTATTTGCGTTCACTGAGTTTTGGTCTTTAAACATAATCATTATCAACTTTTCCAATGTCACTTCTGAATATAGTCGTTAGAAATACTTTACCATACAAAGATGGAGAATTAACTTGAGTTCTGGAGTAGGCGTAACAAATTGTTTGGTGCCTTGCTTCGACATTTAACTATTAAGTCATGAAAGACTTGTTATCGATCGATATTTATTATATGTGTGTTTTCTGCCAATTAGTCCATCTGCTTAGGTACCCTCTTAACTATTTACGTGGTAGAGCTTATTATAGTTGTAACACGAATGGAAAACGCTCTCACAGAACACCAACGTAAAATAGCAGCTTAAAGCTGTTGTGTTTCATATGGTGAGTGCAGTGAACCAGAGATCATTTTTACTGTAAACGAGGCAGGCCATCTTAGTCCGCAGGAGTGATAACACATTTGATTCTTAATCAGATCAATAAACAGAATAAATCTGTTGTAATATGTGGAGATTTTAATATCAATCTCCTAGAAGCTTCCTCAATCAATATTAAATTTAGATCATTGTATAAATCATATGGTCTTTATAATTTATTTTTAAAGCCAACGCGTATTGCTCAATCTAGTACAACATGTATAATTCAAAAATTAAGTTCTGATCACTGTGGACAAGTAGTTTCGTTAACTTATGTTCACAAAAAGCAAGCAGATGAGAAAGCTGTGTTTGTTCCAGTAAATGCACGTTGCTTGGAGAAATTTAGAAGTAACATAGTGAAAAGACTTCCATCACTCTCATACCAATATGATCCAAATTTTTTGTATGGAACATTATTTAAGCTTATTTGCAATGAATTTAATAATACTTTTACTTCTACAACATTCTCCTTGAACAGTTGGAAGTCATTTAATGAATGGGCGACAGTAGGAGTCCATAAGAGCAGACATAGGTTATATGATCTTTACCATGAAAGGTCATATAATCATAGCGTCAAATTTAGGGAATATGTAAAATATATTCAAAAAATATTTAAAAGAGTGTGCTCCACAGCCAAGTCTTTGTATTTGAGCAACAAAATTAAGACGGCTTCTAATAAAATTAAAATGACATGGAGTATAATTAATAGCGAAACTGATAAGATCAACTCTCGGAATTCAAACTACCAGTTAAGTGTTAATAACAAATTAACCGAATCAGATCAGGACGTTGCAATAATTTTTGAGGATTATTTTACTGATATTCCGATATTAACCACTAAGTCACTGAATTATTCTCCTGCTGTCGCCGAATCATTACTTAAACAAAATGTAAATGCGTGTACAAAGAATTTCATAAAGTATCATCAAAAGATATTGTAAAACATTTTAAAACTATTGATATTAAGAAAACTGAGGATCTGTGGGGGATTTCCGTTAAAGTTATTGCGTCTATAATAGATACAATCGCGCCTCATTTAGCTATTATTTTTAATACTAGTATCAAATCTGGTGTGTTTCCTGATTTAATGAAGTATAGTAATATAATACCTTTATTTAAATCTGATAGTATATTAGACCCCGCCAATTTTAGACCTATTTCTGTACTACCAACACTTAGTAAAATTTTTGAAAAAATTATTCTTGATCAAATGTTAAATTTCTTTAATATAAATAATTTACTTCATAAAAATAACTTTGGTTTCACAAAGGGTCGCGCGACAACTGATGCCGGTGTTGAGCTAATTAAATATATCTTTAATTGCATGGGAGAATCCACGGGATGCTTTGGGTATATTTTGTGACCTATCCAAAGCCTTCAATTGTGTTCACCATGAAACATTAATCAGGAAACTTCAACACTATGGTGTAAGAAGTGATGCTCTTAAATTAATTATTTCATATTTAAGTAAGAGAACGCAAAAAGTTGTCATTAACAGTATGAGTTCTTCCGGGTCGATGGCTCAATTCTCGGACCCTTTCTGTTTCTTGTATACATTAATGACTTATCTTACATAGTAGGAGATAACCATAATATAGTATTATTTGCAAATGACACTTCTTTAATTTTCAAATTAAGTCGACAATTGCTAAAATGTGACGAAGAAAATAATGCTATATCTAAATTAGTAAATTGGTTCAATGTTAATAATTTGCATCTAAATGGTACTAAAAGCAAATGTATGAAATTCATGACTCCAAATGTCAAAAAATTAAATACTAATGTAATTTTAAATGGGGAGACACTGATTCTTGTAAATACCACCATTTTTCTTGGAATCACACTAGACGCGAAGCTTCATTGGAGCCCCCATATTATATCAAAACTAACAAAACAACAAAATTAGAAGTCTAGCTAGTATTGAAACAGCTATACTAGTTTACTTAAGCTATTTCCATAGCATAATGTCGTATGGTATTTTGCTATGGGGACACGCAGCTGACACTGAAATTATATTTGTTTTACAGAAGAGGGCCATAAGAGCAATTTATGATTTAAAGCCTAAAGAGTCACTGCGACAAAAATTTAAGAAAATTAATATATTAACTTTGGCCCTCAATACATTTATGAAAATGTAGTGTACGTACATAAAAATAAAAGTAGTTTCACAAAAATAAGTGATATTGATTCTGTAAATACTAGGAACAGACACAAGCTAGTAGTACCAATTACTCGACTCCGTCGAATCAGTAATTCATTCTTGGGGCGATGTATACGCTTTTACAACAAAATTCCAGAAAATATACAAAATTTGACCTGCTCAAAGTTCAAAAACTTTATTAAACTAAGTTTGTATAAAAAGGGTTATTATAATATTAAAGAATTTATAGATGATAATAACCCCTGGAAATGAGGTGATCGCTACCAAGCTATTTCTAACTTGTTGTGTTGTTAATTTGTGTAACATACATGATTGTACGCTGTTATTTTTAAAAAAAAGTCCGGCTGGGTTTCTTGCTGGTTCTTCCCAGGACAGAGGTTTTTTTTCGAACCAGTGGTAATTATACAAAAGAGTGATTTTCAATAAGTATTATTTATAATGATTTCTTATATTTACGCGAGCACTACACATTGAATAAAACTACTTTTACAGATTTTATCACGTTTAATTAAGTTATTTTATATTCCCGACGTTTCGGTTGCTTTCCAGCAACCGTGGTCACGGGGGACTGAGGTGATTGACGTCCCGATGTCAAAGTTAACCCGAAGTACCTTCAGCTTTTTAATTATTAATTTTGGTCCGATCTACGCAGAATGAACTAACAGTGTCTTGAAGTCTTGCAGTGGTATGCTTGGGTTTAGTTTTAATTTTATGTATTACAAGATCCCAAGCAGGTGGTAGTACCCAGCCTCCCTCTCTATTGAAATTAGGATGTTTTTTAATTTCAATAGCCTCACGTATCATCCTTGGCAGTAATCGATGTTCTTTCGCGAGAACATGTGTTGAACTTGAAACTCGAATAAGGGAGACAAGCGAGCACACAGACCACCTGATGGTAAGTGGATGCTGCGGCCTATAGACATCTACATCTTTACTCGATTAAGAATCGCAATGCAGATGCGTTATCAGCCCTGAGGACTAAGATGGAATGCGGTTTAAACAACTGATGCACTGTCACGTCTGAAACCTAAAATAAAATATTCCACAGCTTGTAATTATGTTGCCCTTTAAAACACCGCGGTCAAAGCAGACATACTTTGTGCCAGAAATGTATAAGAGAGTGATCCTACCACACAAATAGACGAATTCCTCTTGAAATATTGAATAATATTTATATACTAACGAAATATTCCATTTTTGTAGTAATCATTTAAAATTATATTATTCTTCATCATCAGCTCCTAAAAATCCACTATACTTAGGTCCATTAGGAGATTTGCCTTGTCAAACTTTTCAGAGGGATTGGCGTTACCAGTACCAGACGTCTTGCGCCTTTGACACTGCTCCTCGTTGCCGGTCTGGGAATTTTCCGAAGAATAGATCGTTGTACCACCATCTATCGGTTTCTATGAGATTTTTCTGTTATTTTATGAAAAATTTAAAACTATTTTTTATTTACAATGAAATATGGGAATGAAGAAGCTGAACGAGGCTTTCATAAATTATTTCAGGTAAATGGTCGTACAACATTAGGCGAGAATATTGCTGACAACGGTGGAGTTCGGGAATCACTGGCAGCATTAAAACGTCACCTACATAAATATGGACCGGAACCAAAATTGCCCGGTTTCGAACACATGACTTCTGAACAGATGTTTTTCTTATCTTATGGAAACGTAAGGCTCTTTTTATATCACCCACCGTTCCATAATTTTCTCCTGTATTGTGTACACAGTTAACATGCAATCGTTCCGTGCGTGATTCGAACCCGCGGTCCTTAGCGCCGCAACTCATTGCTAAAGCACTGCACCATGGAGCCGTAGAAGAAGTACAGAGTTTTTATCATATTTTTTATAAGATAAAGGTGACAAACGAGCACACAGTCCACCTGATGGTAAGTGGTTGCTGTGGCCCATACACATCTACATTTATCCTCGATTATGAATCAAAATGCAGATGCGTTGTCACCCGTGAGCACTAAGTTTGAATGCCTCGTTTCCAGTAAAAGCGTCTCCGGATCTCTCATTCTTTCCAGTCCAGTAGCCTGAAAACTTCACCGCTGTGTTGGAAGCAACGCAGCGGTGGAGAGTTTCGTGGATATAACGCCACCCTGTCTTACACCTTTCTAAAAAAAGATATACAAATATATTTCGTTGGACCCAATGTAAATCAATTGTTTTTTCTTTGCGTTTGTCTCAACTGTCATTGAAAACCATGAGAACTCTAGTATTTCTTTTAGTCACCTCTTACGACATCTTTCTCTATAGCCTGATTAAATATACACATAAGGCGTATATGTAAGAAAAAACAGTATGTGCAATACACAAATTATTCAATGCTTAATATTTAAGTCTGTCTATTATGCTGTAATTTTTATTCTATTAATTTGAGATGTTGTTTTTATATAATTTAAAATTAATTTTTTTTTACAACTGACTTCAGAGATCACATGAAAAGCACCAGCTTTCAAATAAAAAAAGAATCATCGAAATCAGTTCACCCAGAAAAAAGTTATGAAGTAACACAAATAAAAAAAACATACAGTCGAAATGAGTACCATCTCCTTTTTGAAGTCGGTAGAAAACATAAGGGTCACAGGCGAGCATACAGTCCACCTGATGGTAAGTGGATGCTGTGGCCTATAGACATCTACATTTATCCTTGATTAAGTATCAAATGCGTTGTCACTCCTGCGGACTGAGATGGACGGCCTAGTTTCCAGTATAAAGGGTCTCCGGTTCTCTATACTCACAGTACAAAACTCAGCAGCATTAAGCTGCTATTTCACGCTTGTATTCTGTAAGAGCTTGGTCCTTCCCCGGTCGAGCAGACCCATTCGTACTGCATCATAATATAGCTGCAGAATGGCTCTACCGCGTAAATGATGTAAAAAAAACGTGGAATATAAAAGATGTATTTTTATGACGTAAATATTACAGCTCTGGTGCGGTGTTTCAACTAAGGAATCCTCGAAGAAAGACTTAGAAGACGAGCACTCTCCACAGAGGTTCAGAGCCATAGGAACACTACAGAACTCTGAAGACTTTGCACGAGCATGGAACTGTCCTCCTGGTTCACCCATGAACCCCCAGGAGCGATGTATTATATTTTGAATACCTTAACTAATATTTACAAACTAATAATTTCTTTGAAATTGACATAACAGTAATTTACCCTTCAATATAAAAATGTAATGAAATAAGGAGTGACAATAATAGGAACCTAAGTATCATAATATATTCCATTGATTCTCTATAAAGTAACAGTTAAGCATCTTGAGTTATTCACAGAGATACACTACAATCACAGATTCTTTTTCTTGTCTTAGTGTGGGTTTTTGGATCTCAACAACTACGCTAAGTATCAGGTCCAGTTGTAAATCTGAATCATCCACAGAACCACTCTAATACTCAAAAAATTTAATCAAAATCAGTCCAACCGTGTATGAGGAGTTCAGTGATAAACACATGTACAGAATTATTTTCGTATATATAAAGATACATATAGTAACTGCTTTACATTATATCGAAGCCTTTGCTCATTTTTTGACGTTATACGGAGGGGCACACTGAAATGATCGGGATTAGAATATTTCGGATTGAGTTACAATAAAACCGTTTTTAGTATTTGAATACTGGCCTCTTAGAATCTTAATGACATTCAAACAATTTAAAAAAATGTTTAAAATCAAAAACTATGTTGGTTTAAAGTTGACACGTCGTTAACAGAAATGGAGCTCATGCGTGACCATTTCCGTGTCATAATTTATCACAATTTTCGTCGCGACTTATCTCAAGATAAATGTCTCAGCGAACTTGTTTCGATTTATGATGTTGAAGCACCGAGTCAAACGACAATATACCGCTGGTGTGCCGAGATCCGACGCGGTCGTGTATCGCTCTGCACTGTTTCTTCTGCAGGTCGACCAAGGACAACGGTCACGCTGCTACAATTCCTTTACAGGAACGCTGAACAAACCGTGATATACCGAGTGGTATATCACGGTTTGTTTGCCAGAAATGATAGCCGAACTCCGAAAAAATAACCCGAAACGTCGCATCATCTTACATCTCGGTAATGCGAGCTCCCATACGACTCGGAAGACAAATGATTTTTTGAAGCAGGAAAACGTTGAGCTGATGAGCCATCTTCCATACAGTCCTGACCTAAGCCCAAACGATTTCTTTACATTCCCTAAAATAAAAGATTTACTACGCTTTCAACGGTTTGAAGACCCTGAAACATCTGTGGAAGCGTACAAATCAGCCATTTTGTCAACATCAACTTCAGACTGGAATTACTGTTTTAATGATTGGTTTGCACGAACGGAGTTAAGTATACTTAGTTGAGCGGAGAATACTTCGAAAAACAATAAAATACAATTTAGCTGTACCGTGCATGTGGATTTTCTTATTCCCGATCATTTCAGTGTGCCCCACGTATATTGCGAGAAACAAATGATAATAAATATATTTTTAACATCTATAGATCGACATGTCCATCGATGAAGTAAGTTATACCATCGATATATATGTACTAGGTACTAGTTTTTGCATTCCGAACATACACTATATTCAACTGAACTGTATTGCAATCCGTATAGTGTGTCATTTAGTGTGGTTTCAATCTACTAATTAGTCTGTGGTTTCAATATACGAGTACATGCAGTGTGGATCGGCGCTAATACAAGATTTCAAATTAAAGTTTAAATTAAAAACTGACCGCGCAGGCGCCACGCGCTTAAATCAACTGTGCATGCGCGACGCTACTATCACCCCTATCACATGCGCGAAGACATAGAGTAGTGCACATTTTTTGTTTAGAATGGCTTCTCTAGTACGTAGTACATATAACTCAAAGGTTTTTACCATAAACTTAGAAGTTTTATTTTACTATTTGCCTTAAGAGTATCTATCACGCTGTTTTCTCCCGTGAGTGTCGTAATGGATGGCAGAGGGAAATGAAACTGGGCATTAGTAAAAATAATAGCTTTAATTACAAATAAGAAAAACTTCAGTTGCTAACCCATTTTTCAAGCGCGTTATGGCAAATATACTCACTATGATGTAATTTATGTGGAGGTTTATGTTCAACAATGGAGTTTTTGATGGGATTTTATGAATGAAAGACGAAAGAAAAGAAGACATAATTGACGATACATGGCGATAACAAACTTTGTTGAGTAATGTCCGGTCTATTGTAGTCCGGTTTAAATATAGTTTGATACATACACAAACTTCTTCTTTCTTCTTCTTTCTAATTTCTTCACCAACTTATTCTAGTACTCTACTATACATGTGCTTTACTCATTGCATAGAGAATTTGTCAGATTGACGATCGATTTTGCAACAACTGACTTAAGCGAGATATTTGCACCGCCAGCTATCTAAGATCACTCTATAAATAATTTAAATTCTTTCTATAGGGCCCGTGGTGGGTCCAGCATTTGAATCAAAGCCGGAAGCAACATTTTTACCAAAAGGAAAATTTCTCTACGTTGCATGTCTCCACATTGCGTCATACATCGTCGATAGTTCAAGCGCTGATCGCTTAGGAGTCAAATTCTCCGGGACTAGCACACGTGAGGCACTATTAATTCTGTTCAGTTAACGACGACCAGTTGAAAATAGTCATGATGTCTTTTAATAATACTGATTACTGACTCTCTCGCCCAGCAGTGGGAGCATTAGAAGCTGTTAACATTACTTTAAGGCAAGTAATTGTAGTTGTTAATAGAATAAATTGTAATGCCTTGTACTGAAACCGTCAACAGTATTACCAACCGTGATATTTTGTATTGAAATTAATTTTATATAAGTTGTGTGTTTCTAAGTTTTTCATAATATCAAAGTGCAAAGTTTGTTAAAATTTGTGATTAAAATTTAAACAACTGATCCCCTGTTTCCTTATAACCCTATTAATTAGAATATCAAGAATATACTTCTTGTAGCATGTTGTGGTAGCGTATGAGAAACCATCCTACATCGTTTCGTGAGTGGCGTAAAAAGTGACAATTGAAAACGCCAGAAAAATCTTACCTTTATATAATTATTTTTGGACAAAGGGACTTTCAGTCTAGTTGTCTAGTTATACTCACTAATTTTAATAACAAATAAAAATACAAGGCTCACAAACCATCGAAAATTTCGCCATTTTAGAGACATAAAAATTAATTATAAATAAACAAAACAAAATTAAACTGCTATTTAAATTCAATGGCTTCCCAAATGATAGATGAAGAGTTCTAAAAATAGATTGAGTTAAAAAATTGATATTTTCAAAAGTTATCGTGTTTACGGCGCCATGCGAACTTGATAAATCCACAACATACGCCACTAAAACTCCTTTTCTGTGTAAAAATAACAATTAATCGATTTAAAAAATATTAATCACTTCAACAATCATTTATCTTTCTGACAATGTGCCTTATATATCATTTATATGTATAATATGACTGCTAGATACGTTTTCATACGACAAAACGTTGGAATCCTAATTTTTAGGCCCCAGCAGAAGCCCCAGAAGCGTTTCGCGCTCGCATGCAAAATTATGAAGAAAATAAAATAAAACTAAACAAGTACATTTGGCTCAATCGTTTATTCTGAATAATAATATACAATATTGCAATTTGACATGTACAAAAATTTCATACAAACACTTATTATTTCCTAGTGGCTGTGGTGAACAATAGTGCTTGGGTAGCTAGAGATCAATTTGGTAACGCCAATGGAGTGACCGATGCCGGAAGAAATACCGGACAAGCCTAAACCGTGGCCGTAACCATATCCTAGAGAATACCCTGATCCAAGCCCCGAGGAAATACGAATTCCTGAACTGAGTCCGGAGCTAATTCCAGAACCAAGTCCGACGGCAATGCCTGAGCCAATTCCTGAGCCGTAGCTCAAGCCCGCTCCTGAGCCGTAGCTCAAGCCCGCTCCTGAGCCGTAGCTCAAGCCCGCTCCTGAGCCGTAGCTCAAGCCCACTCCTGAGCCCAAGCCCAAGCCCACTCCTGAGCCTAAGCCGATGCCTGAGCCAATGCCTATGCCAGAACTAATACCCGAGGCAAGTCCTGAGGATAGACCTACTGCGATTGCAGGTCCTGCTGATACAGTTGCAACTGGGACTCGTCTTTCCACAACAATGGGTTGAGGCACCGGTACGGGCCTGTTTACGACTACAGGTTGCGGCACGGGTACAGGCCTGTCCACTTGCACGGGCACTGGCACTCTGACGGGACGATCCACGTATACAGGTTGCGGTACTGACACTTGACGGTCTACATACACTGGACGGTCAACAGCAACTTGTTTCTCTACTGTTACTTGGTATGGTACAGGCACTGAAACTGGCACTTTAACTGGGTATGGCACTTTTTTCTCGTAAACCACGGGGACCTGTCGCGTAACCTCTACTGGCACTCTGTGAACAACGTGCACTGGTCGATCTACCGCTACTGGGTATGGTACTCGCACTGGAACTGGTACTTGTCTATCTACAGGTACGGGCACCGATACTGGAACGGGCACCTGAACGCCGCGGGTGATCGTTCTGGTTACGAATCTTGGTACTTCTTGGCGCAAGATAACAGGATTTGGTTCAACAGAGACTGATGTTTGGACACCTCCACCTCCACCTCCACCAGAGATTGCTATTCCTGAGCCACCGCCAATAGCTCCACCAAGACCAATAGCTCCACCGGCGCCAATAGATCCACCAAGATCAATAGCACCACCAGCGCCAATAGCTCCACCAGCACCAATACCTGTTACTATCGCTGGGCCAGCTGACCCAATAGCTATTCCAGATCCAGCACCTAATCCAGATCCAATAGCTAATCCAGATCCAATACCGTATCCAGATCCAACTGCTATTGCTGGTCCGGCAGATATTCCAGAAGAAATGCCCAAAGCTGGTCCATGTGAAATAGATACAGCGGGTCCAGATGAAATAGATACAGCGGGTCCAGCTGATATCGAACTAATTCCACCGCCATAGCTAATTCCTAATGGAGAACCGAAGTGATCAGTAGAAAAAATGCCTCTCTTCACTCCTTTAGCTGATGATTCCTCTTTGATTCCTTTCTGAAGTAGATCTGATACTTTCGATTTTTCTTCGATCCCTTTTGCTGTGGCAAGACTGCTGCATACCAGCAGCAGCTGTTAACAAGAAAGATTAAGTTAATTTTGTTATTTTATAACATTTTTGTATGAATTTTTTTAAAGATAACGTTCTTTTAATGTTGTGCCATCATCACAATCATCGTTATCATAACAGCTACTAACAAGTCTTAACGAAATATTTATACTTTCAATTTGTTATTGTTTATTTTACTAGAATACCTAAATTTACAAAATAAAAGAAGAACCTTCTTTATCTAATTTTTTTATATAATATCTTTGTTAGAAGGCACTGCTCTTCCATATCATCATCCATTATATTTAGCTAATAAACTAATAGAAAATAAAAAAAATACTAAATATTTAACATAATAGTTAAAGACAAACTATTAAATATGTAAGATATAATATAGAATGCATCATATTCTAAAGTTAATTTTGCTTGATATGTTTTAGTTATAATTTTAATAATAATTGAAAAATTCTCGTTTACTACAACAGTAAAACTTAAAATGCAATTAATATAGATAAAAACTTGCGACTAAGAACTATAAGGGTCTAGTCAAACACATTAATACTACACATTAAAACTAGATAAAGCACATGTACAACCTAAGCAACTATAGATGCAGGTTTATTTTTATTATCTAACCGATCGCAAAAAACAAATCAACTACTTTTTAAAGATAAACTTTACTTCTTGATAGCTAAACTAATATTATTCCCATCAATCGGTAGTGTATCTACTGTAAGGTTTAAATTTAAAAGTTATACGGAGAGTCAATATAACTACAGGCTAGAAAGTATATCATCTTCAAACCCCAAAAATGGCTCGCACCTGTAGCCATTTTTGTTTGAAATTGTAACGTTTCATTTTATTTTAAAAAAAAGTTTCCATCTTTAAATTGTAAAAGAAATTTTTATTAATGGTATTTTTTATCATCGGACAGTGGTTATTCATAGAATTAAATATAAACAAATTTAAAATTGTAATATTGTTCTTTTCTATTTAATGTTATTATTTATTAATTTATTCGATAAATAGCTATTATCTGACGCTTGAAAAATCAACCCTAAAGGCAAAAGTCTTTATCTTTCAGATTTCTGAAAATTATTATCTAAAAAATTATCAATACCTTCCACAGCTTTCACATTATAGGTACGAGTAGAGTTTCAAAAACATGTTATTCTAAATCCTTGTAACGTACGGATGTGTTTTCCATAATATTTAATGCATAGCATTTCGATGCGAATGAAAGTAATTAATGCTATTGTTGATAGGTGATGATTTGCTAATTTTACAAAAACAAAGAATCGGCACGTACTTGGTTTGTAACTGTTGGATAAATTTGAAATCAAAAGCCATATTAGTAAGTGTTTATACTTTGATCTAATTTTGTCACTGTCACTACGGTACGGTGGCAACTCAAATGAGCGAAAGGAATTTCCTTTGACCGTAAATCTTGTTTCTGATTGCACCGCTCCAGTTATTTATGTTCGACGACGTATCAAAGCATTCCTAGCATAAGTAAATTATAAAAGAGGCCCTATAATTGCTCCTTGCGAAATAGACTCAATCAAGACTCTAGGCGGTCCTCAGATATGGAACCTTAGCCCGTCGCGAAGTAAATAACAAGTGTTCTAGATTATTAAACATACCAACCAGTCCCATATTAGTAATCTGAATTATTCACAGGATATAGATGGTGCAAAATTATATTCAAAAATGCTGCATAGAGATTTAAGGACTAAAAGCTTAAAACATTGTTTTTTTTTTAAATTTTTATAAGCTAGTGATTGACTACATCCCTCGGTTGATACGTGGTGATGAAGCCCTGGATGATAAATTGCACTGACGTAGCGTAACAGAAGCCTATTCACTCTTGCCTTGAAGACACACAGATTTTAATCGGACGGAAAGGCAGATACTGGCGAATTTAAATAATTCTAATAATTTAGGCGTTTTCACCCCTGAGGACTAAGATGGAGTGCCTCGTTTCTAGTAAAGCAGCATTAAGCTGTTATTTTACGCTGGTATTCTGTGAGAGCGTAGTCCCACCCCGGTCGAGCCAACCCATTCGTGCTACAATCATAATGTAGCTGCAGCATGGCTCTACTACGTAAAAATACTTACTTAAGATTACTTTAGATTAGCCAACGTCTGATTGGAAAACACAACAAACAACTGGAAAACAAATACTGACTGGAAAACAAACGAGTCTTACTTTAGATTAGCCAACGTTTCTGCCTAGAAAACGAGTTATATAAATTGGGAAATTTTTCCGCACACAGATATCTAAGTTTAATAATGAATTGTAATTATTGTGCTTTAAGCTGTTTACAAATTTTTAGAATTATTACCAATTAACTTCACGTGGACATTTATAACTTTCATATTCTAAAATACTGTCAACCCTTTCTAAAACTATGACTTTTATTTATGAGCTTCTAAACATAATGTTTGAAAACTGTTGTAGCACTTGTAACTCGTGTTTCATAATAATTAATCTGAACTAACTTTTAAAAAAAATACTTATTCATTTTTTAGTCTATCTTAGTGTTTTTCTTGTCTTTATCATATTTATAATAGAAACAAAATTAATGTTTTTTTTTTTACTATGTATGAATAGGATTTGCAAGTATAATATCTAAAATATTTAATTTAATATATTATTAACATATAAAGAATATATTTATGCGTAAAATTAAAAATAAATGTCGAAGTATCAAAAAGGGACAATTTTGTATGTAGTAATTAAAAAACTTACCATCAAAACTGGGATCGTAGCCATGTTGAAAAACGAAAATTTCCGTTGTAGCCAAATCACATTACTTTTTAAATCGATTTATGTATACTATCGTCCGAACGAATGACTGTTCCACGTTTAAATGACTGATACTATGTCGTGTCGTATATAACCCACAGCTTGTAATTATATTGCCTCACATGCCCTTTAAAACACCGCAGTGAATGCAGACATACATACTTTGTGCCGGAAATACGTAAAAGGATGGTCTCAATACAGACAAACTCCTCTACTTGAAATATTAAATAAATCTAATTTTACGAATTTTATAGCGTTTAATTTTAATTTTTTAATTCCTGACGTTTAGTGTGCTTTACATCACCCATTGTCACGGGGAAGGGACTGAGGTGTTTGACATCCCGATGTCATAGTTAGCCCGGCTACCTTTTGTGTAGTGTTAGAAATCATTAACTTGAAATATACTAAAGAAATTTCCGTTTTTAATAGTAATTATTAAAATATAAGGTACGGGAGGGTAATATAAAAGATAATATAATAGAGGCTTAAGCTTTGCCGCCCTATAAAACCAAAACTAGGAGGAGGACAGAGACAAAATACACAATATTGTATACTATACCTAACAAATTTTTTTCTTAACGAAAAAAATAGCAAACAAGCCTCGGCAATAATTAGGAACACTTTGAAAAATCAACTTAAAGAAAACTAACTACACTGCCCAATACCAAAATCGACTGAATATTTATCATTGATATTTATTATAATGTCAACTGTCAAAATGGTTTCCTTTTCAATACCAATTTTTTTTAAATGAGGCATGATCGGCATATTAGAAGGTACGATATAGCGGAGGAATTGAGGATTGACCAAAAAACAGTTTTGATCCATTTGAAAAAGTCTGACTATACAAAAAAGCTCGATATTTGGGCACCACACGAGCTCACTGAAAGAAACCTAATGAATCGTGTACTCATTTGTGATTCTATGTTGAAACGTATTGAAACCGAACCATTTTTGAAAATATTTATCACTGATGATGAAAAGTGGATCACCTATAAAAAGAACATGCGGAAATGATCATGGTCAAGGGGTCAAGTCAAGCTCTATACTACACTATAGCAAAACGCGGATTAACATACAATAAAATGATGCTGTGTGTATAGTGGGATTAGAAGGGTATCGTATATTATGAGATTTTACCGTAAAACCATCGATTCGGATCTCTACTGCAAATAACTAATGAAACTCAAGCAAGAAATTGAAAAAAAATGGCCGGAAATTATCAACAGAAAAAAATGGTCTTTCATGATGATAACGCCAGAGCACACAAATTTGACCACTCAGTAAAAATTAAAAGAGCTTGGTTGGGAAGTTTTAACGTCTCCACCATTTATTCCTGAACTTGCACCCTCAGAATTTTAACTGTTTTGGTCTCTTCAGAATTCTTTGCGCAGTGTTAAGTTAACATCAATAGAGGACTGTCAAAACTACTTGTCGCATTTTTGTATCTAATTTCCCAAAGTCGCAAGGTACTATGTTGGAAATGGCAAATTATAAGCTGATAAATAAGAAGGAATACGGCCGTGAAGTGGCGGCGAAAGAGACTCCACTAACCCTTATCATCTCGGGGGTCTGGTAAGAGGCGACAGGGGGAATGAAACTGAGCATCAGTAAAAATAACAGCAGTAATTAGAAATATATTGGTAAATCCAATTGAGCATGCCTTAAGCGTATTAAAAAAATTACGTATAACATGATTATATGTAATTTTTTTAAAGTAGTTTAATTGCACACAAGTGTTCACTAAAAACCTTATAATTATTACTATACTTCAAATTTTCCGATAATATTATGTCAAATTTCAATGTAAAAAAAAAGCTTGGAAAATCCAAAAATGCACGACTTATGAGCATTATATGAGAGTGAAAAAATTAAAAAAAAATGTAAATTGTTCTATTCGTCAAAGAGTTTCAGTAGCAGTGATCAAAGTATACTTTCAAGTCACTCTATCTAGTCCGGAGATAAAGTCTCATCATAACTAACAAAACAAGCCCAAACTCGGCATATCCAGTTCTCCTCGTCGAGGAGTTCCAGAAGCAACCATCAAAAACACTTTCAAGTCACTCTATCAAGTCCGGAGGTAAAGTCTCATCATAACTAACAGAACGAGACCAAACTCGGCACATCTAGTTCTCCTCGTCAAGGAGTTCCAGAAGCAGTCATCAAAGTACACTTTCAAGTCACTCTATCAAGTCCAGATGTAAGGTTTCATCATTATTCACAAAACGAGCCCAAACTCGGCACATCCAGTTCTCCTCGTCGAGGAGTTCCAGTGGCAGTCTTCAAAGTACACTTTCAAGTCACTCTATCAAGTCCGGAGGTAAGGTCTCATCATAACTAATAAAACCAGGCCAAACTCGGTACATCTAGTTCTCATCGCCGAGGAATTCCAGTAGCAGTCTTCAAAATACACTTTCAAGTCACTCTATCAAGTCAGGAGGTAAGGTCTCATCATAACTAACAAAACGAGACCAAACTCGGCACATCTAGTTCTCCTTGTCGAGGAGTTCCAGTGGCAGTCATCAAAGTACATTTTCAAGTCACTCTATCAAGTCCAGATGTAAGGTTTCATCATTAATCACAAAACGAGCCAAAACCCGGCACATCTAGTTCTCCTCGTCGAGGAGTTCCAGTGGCAGTCTTCAAAGTACACTTTCAAGTCACTCTATCAAGTCCTGGGTAAGGTCTCATCATAACTAACAAAACGAGTCCAAACTCGGCAAATCTAGTTCTTTTCGTCGAGGAGTTCCAGTAGTAGTCATCAAAATACACTTTCAAGTCACTCTATCAAGTCCGGAGGTAAGGTCTCATCATAACTAACAGAATGAGACTAAACTCGGCACATCTAGTTCTCCTCGTCGAGGATTTCCAGTGGCAGTCATCAAAGTACACTTTCAAGTCACTCTATCAAGTCTGGGGGTAAGGTCTCATCATAACTAATAAAAAGAGCCCAACTCGGCACATCCAGTTCTCCTCGTCGAGGAGTTCCAGTAGCAGACTTTCAAGTCACTCTATCAAGTCCGGAGGTAAGGTCTCATCATAACTAACAAAACCAGGCCAAACTCGGTACATCTAGTTCTCATCGTCGAGGAGTTCCTGTAGCAGTCTTCAAAATACACTTTCAAGTCACTCTATCAAGTCAGCAGGTAAGGTCTCATCATAACTAACAAAACGAGACCAAACTCGGCACATCTAGTTCTCCTCGTCGAGGAGTTCCAGAAGCAGTCATCAAAGTACATTTTCAAGTCACTCTATCAAATTCGGATTATAACTAACAAAACGAGTCCAAACTCGGCACATCTAATTCTCCTCGTCGAGGAGTTCCATTGGCAGTCTTCAAAGTACAGTTTCAAGTCACACTATCAAATCCGAGGGTAAGGTCTCATCATAACTAATAAAACGAGCCTAAAACTCGGTACATCTAGTTCTCATCGTCGAGAAGTTCAAGTAGCAGTCATCAAAGTACACTTTCAAGTCACTCTATCAAGTCCGGAGGTAAGGTCACATCATAACTAACAAAACGAGCCCAAGCTCGGCACATCTAGTTCTCCTCGTCGAGGAGATCCAGTAATAGATACCGAAGTACTGTTATAAATGAGTTTTCGGCGGAACCTGACCTACGGCGGTCTGCTGCTTCTGTATTATTGTTTAAATAATGGTTTGAAGTGGATTTTGATATATAAAATTGGTGCGATTTTGTGTATTAAGTGTCTGCGCATGTGAACTATTAGTGGAAACGGTAAAGCAAGTGCTCTGAACGTGATGTGATTCTTATGATAAGGTGTCTGTCCGCTAAGGTGCCTTGAGATACCATCACCATTGCCAACTGTCTGCTGGCACAAGCTGCCGCCAAAATCTCCCAGGGGCTGCACAATGTGATGCATCAACATATTGTGAAGCAGTGTACTATGAAGGATAATTAAACGTTGTAACTTCAGGCTCAGAAGGGCTAGAACCCAAAACCGTAATCATCATTACCATCATCATCATTACAGCCCTTCACAAGTCCACTGCTGAACATAGGCCTCCCCCAAAGAATGCCACAAAGCACGGTCCCGAGCCACCTGCATCCATCGACTTCCTGCATATCTTACCAGGTCGTCACTCCATCTAGTGGGGGGACCCCCTACACTTCGCCTGCCGGTACGAGACTGCCACTCGAGAACCTTTCTTCCCCATCGGTTGTCGGTTCTTCGAGCTATATGGCCGGCCCATTGCCACTTCAGCTTACTAATCCGTTGGGCTATGTCGGTCACTCTGGTTCTACTGCGGATATCCTCATTTCTGAGTTTATCACGCAGAGAAACTCCGAGCATAGCCCTCTGCATAGCTCGCTGAGCGACCTTGAGCTTCCTCATCCGGCCTGCAGTGAAGGACCACGTCTCAGTTCCGTATGTCATCACTGGCAACACGCACTGGGTGTACAGTCTCGTTTTCAAGTTTTGAGGTATACCTGACGAGAAGATGTGCCGTAATTTCCCGAACGCTACTCAACCAAGTTGAATCCTCCAACCAAGTTGAACCACCTCCTGATCGGGGTGTGCCGAGGTTAGTGCGTAAACCTGTTTGACCTTCAGCGAATACCGTTTGGTGATTCTGAGTATAAGGTACCCTCGTCGACACACTCTCAATCTTTACAACGTTGTTAACGAGAGACTTTTGGACGATAAATCCGACACCTCCTTGGGACAGATGGTCGCCCTCCCGGTAATAGAGCAAGTTGCCGGATTCAAGGATTACCGTGTCCCCCCCTCTCTTCGGACTTTGGATAATCCTATAATATGCCAGCGTAACTTGTCTATCTCTTCTTCCAGCTCCACAATCTTCTCGTCAGTCCTCAGGGTGCGTGCGTTGTATGTTGCTAAACCGTAAAGCTAGTTATTAAAAAAATTATATAAATCCTGCGAGCTTTTAGGGAAACAAAATATTGTAATAGAAATCTGTGATTATAAAAAAAATAATAATATATTACCTAGGTCAAGGATGTATCAAATTTGTTTTTTTTTTGGAATATATTATAATATTTCTACGGCGATCTTTTTCGCTGCATACAAGCAATACAATATCCACACACAACGGCGACCGAGGCCGGAATGACGAATGTTAACGAATGACGGAGTGGAACAGTGTATTTAGTAAAATAAATTAGGTACAAGGCTCACAAACCACCGAAAATTTCGCCGTTTCTTAGCCGAAAAAAATTAATTATAACTAAACAAAACAAATAAACTGCCATTTACATTCCATAGCTTCGCACATTATAGATGAAGTGTTTTAAAAATAGACTGAGTTGAACAATTGATACTTTCAAAAGTTATCGTGTTTACTTAGACCGCATACTTGATAAATACACACCATTAACCACTAAAACCCCTTTTTTTATGATTATTTATGATACCTGGGTATGTCACAGAACACCAGTATCGATGAGGCGAGTATGAAACAGTCAATTTGGGATGTGTTTTATATACGCTTGACCAAAGTGCTGAACAGCCTTTTGTTGGGAGTAAATAAGACACACGCATATAACGGTTTGGGCATGCCTTTGGCATACTCAGGTGGACTCAGGCCAAACTTAACGCCCTGGATAGAAAAGTTCGCACTACCATAACGTCCGATAGAATGCATCATCCGAGATCGTCGGTAATGAGGCTGTTCTTGCCGCGAAAACATGGGTGGGCGTGGCTTCTTAAGCGCGCTTACAATGCATAATCTCGAAGTTTGCAGCCTCCGTAATTAGTAATTACTTTCGGACGACATCGGATGATCCATTCTATAGAGACGTCATTTCTTATGATAAAGGGCTTACTCCTCTATCTTTAGCCAACAAGCAATGTCAAGACCCGGCAGTACAGAGCATTTCCGAACCGTGAGACCGTATGGATGGAGAAGGAGCTACACGGGAGGTTCTACAAGGCTACATGAGTCTTTCGTAGACACAATTGTCTCCCTCCACTGGCAACGTTTTGGTGACCTCTTTGGGGATACTGAGGGTTTTGCCTGTGCGATACAGGATTAAGTTATTAACAGCAACAACTATCGGAGATACATCCTAAAGGATGGCTCCGTCGACATCTGTCGAGCTTGCACCGGTGAGTTAGTTAGGCATGTCATCTACGGTTGTTCGGCGCTTTCTAACTCTGAGTACTTACACAGGCACAACCTAGTAGCCAGAATTCTACACCAAGAGCTCGCTCTGAAATTCGGTCTCGTGGACCGTAAATTGCCTAATAAAAATCACTTTCTGGAAGCCGTGCTCCAAAATGACCTCGCCAGGCTCTACTGGGACCGGGCCATCATCACAGATAGGACTATTTTTGCGAATAAGCCTGATATTGTGCTGATGGACCAGGCACAGTCACGGATATTTTTGTCGACATTACCATTCCTTATGACAAGGACCTCGTGAAAGCTGAACCAGATAAGCAAACAAAATATCTGGACCTGGCTCACGAGGTGACCTACAAGTACCGTCGGCCCCAAAGAGGTCACCTCTCGGGTCATCTGAGGTGACTGGGACTCCGTGACGGTCCGCTCCGGGCCCAAATGCAGAAGGCGAGGCTCGTCGATACCGCCCGCATCATCCGCCGGTTTCTTTCCCTTTCCCCCTAACCTTCGGCCGTTTGGTCTCCTCTGGCGAGGACTTTCACTTCGTTGAATTTTTATTTATGTATGCATTTTTATGTATTTATTTCATGTTATTGATATTTATAGATATAGAATCTCAGTCTTACACATAAGGCTGAACTTTTACGCACATCTGACTCTCTGACACTTTTACGTAGATCTGAATCTATGTTTGCGTAAAACCTCAAGGGGTGTTTCTGTGTGTTTTCTTAAAATTGTCCACGTATTTCTCTAACACTTCGCCATGCGTCAAGTATCAACGATCGATACTTCAAACGATGACCGCTTTGGAGTCAAATTCTCTGTGAATATCTATACACGCGTGGCTCTCAACTGACAATGTCCATTTGAAAGTTGTCATGCTATATTTTAACAATACTGACTCTCTCGCCCAGCAGTGGGAGCATTAGAAGCTGTTAACATTACTTTAAGGCAGGCAATTGTAGTTGTTAATAGAATTAATTGTAATGCCTTGTACAGAAACCGTCAACAGTATTACCAATCGTGATATTTTATATTACAATTAAATTATATGTAAGTTGTGTGTTCTAAAATTTTTCATAGTATTAAAGTGCAAAATTTGTTAAAATATGTAATTAAAATTTAAACAAATGATCCCTTCTTTCCTTATGACCCAAATAATATATATAATAATATCAAGAATATACCATTACTTGTAGCCATGTTGTGGTAGCGTATGAGAAACCATCCTACATTGTTCCGTGAGTGGCGTAAAAAGTGACAATTGAAAATGCTTTAAAATCTTATGGTATCCAGTATATATTTTCATAATATAATTATAATGTCCTCCAAACCAAATTTCGGTCGACGGAGACTGGCCATCTGCGCAGGACAGGATTATAGTGTTCTCGTTCGTAACTATACATACGCAAGCACAGGCTGGTGCACTCTCTATTCCCTTACTCTCATAAGCCGATGGGACGGTAGTCCGACTCGACTGAGAGAGATCAGGTATATACGAAGTGGTTATATTTGTATATACCAGATGACAAATACGTTCATTTTATTTCTAATACTAGATGACCCAGCTGACGTTGTTCTGCCCTTTACGGTAGATGGTGCCATAAGTTTCACTTTGAATTTTTTCAGAATGTTTGCAGTGTAAATAAAAAACTTATAAGAACTCGACCTTGTTTTCGTGATTTTCTTTATTAGCACTTTGCCGACATATAGTGAATATGAGTAATTTCCATTTATTTCCATTAGAATTAGTTGACAACATGACTATAGTGCCACCTATAGGATCCTAGCGTAGCTATAAACCATCGCTAGACAAAACAAATATACAGGGTTATTTTTCAAAGAGTAGCCAAATTGTAAACTTACGTTGAAATATAATATAATTAGTAATATGCATACCGTTATTGCAGTTTTTGAAAAAACGAGTAAATAAAGCTTCTTTTATTCAAAATTATTCCAAACTGAATGTGACTTTTGAGCAATAATATTTTTGCCTACCGATCGACCCCTACGAATGTGTGCGTGCGCAGTAAAATCAGTTAAAATAATGCATTACCACGCATTTTGCATTTGAAAGATAAAAAGGACAGAAAGTTTGAGATTTTTTTTATTAATTTTTTTCACCATTTGCCTATATAACTTCTTCTGATCCTCCACTGTAAATTTGGCGGGTTATTGAAAAATAACCCTGTATTGTGTGAATATGAGCTCAATCGGTCTGGCCATTCAAAAGTTACACAATCACTAACAGTGGCACTAACTATTATGTAATACGTGTATATAAAGAAGATTGGTAACAAAGAGAACAGAAGTCGTAAGTGCGTTTTTAGAAATCCGTCTGGGTATCTATTTCTGCTACCAAATAGCAGTGCGTGCATGCAACTGCGTGCAACTCACAGTCTGGTAAGTGGACTACTTATACATCATCATTACAGCCCTTCACACGTCCACTGCTGAACATAGGCCTCCCCCAAAGAATGCCACAAAGCACGGTCCTGAGCCACCTGCATCCATCGACTTCCTGCATGTCTTACCAGGTCGTCACTCCATCTCGTGGGGGGACGCCCTACACTTCGCCTACCGGTACGAGGCTGCCACTCGAGAACCTTTCTTCCCCATCGATTGTCGGTTCTTCGAGCTATATGGCCGGCCCATTGCCACTTCAGCTTACTAATCCGTTGGGCTATGTCGGTTACTCTGGTTCTACTGCGGATATCCTCATTCCTAAGTTTATCACGCAGAGAAACTCCGAGCATAGCCCTCTCCATAGCTCGCTGAGCGACCTTGAGCTTCCTCATCCGGCCAGCAGTGAAGGACCACGTCTTAGTTCCGTATGTCATCACTGGCAACACGCACTGGGTGTACAGTCTCGTTTTTAAGGTTTGAGGTATACCTGACGAGAAGATGTGCCGTAATTTCCCGAACGCTGCCCAACCGAGTTGAATCCGTCGATTGAACTCTCGGTCGAAGTTGGACTTACCTAGTCGGACTATTTGTCCCAGGTAAACATACTCGTCAACAACTTCGAGCTTAGTGTTCCCAACAACTACCGGCATAGGTGTGACATGGACATTAAACATGATCTTTGTTTTGTCCATGTTCATCTTAAGACCTATCCGTTGGGAAACACTATTGAGGTCATTGAGCATAGTGCTTAGGTCCTCCAGCGATTCTGCCATAAGGACTATATCGTCGGCAAATCGAAGGTGAGTGATGTATTACTTATACATACTAATTTTAATAAAAATAAAAAAATGTATGAAGAAAATAAAATAAAACTAAACAAGAACATTTGGCTCAATCATTTATTCTGAATAATAATAATATACAATATTGCAATTTGACATGTACAAAAATTTCATACCAACATACTTATTATATCCTAGTGGCTATGGTGAACAATAGTGCTTGGGTAGCTAGAGATCAATTTGGTTACGCCAATCGAGTGACCGATGCCCGAAGAAATACCGGACAAGCCTAAACCGTGGCCGTAACCATATCCTAGAGAATACCCTGATCCAAGCCCCGAGGAAATGCGAATTCCTGAACTGAGTCCCGAACTGATGCCAGAACCTAGTCCGACGGCAATGCCTGAGGCAATTCCTGAGCCATAGCTCAAGCCCGCTCCTGAGCCGTAGCTCAAGCCCGCTCCTGAGCCGTAGCTCAAGCCCGCTCCTGAGCCGTAGCTCAAGCCCGCTCCTGAGCCGTAGCTCAAGCCCACTCCTGAGCCCAAGCCCAAGCCCACTCCTGAGCCTAAGCCGATGCCTGAGCCAACACCTATGCCAGAACTAATACCCGAGGCAACACCTGAGGATAACCCTACTGCAAGTGCAGGCCCTGCTGATACAGCAACTGGGACTCGTCTTTCCACAACAAAGGGTTGAGGCACGGGTACGGGCCTGTTTACGACCACAGGTTGCGGCACGGGTACGGGCCTGTCCACTTGCACGGGGACTGGCACTCTGACTGGACGATCCACGTAAACAGGTTGCGGTACTGCCACTTGACGGTCTACATACACCGGACGGTCAACAGCAACTTGCTTCTCTACTGTTACTGGGTATGGTACAGGCACCGAAACTGGCACTTTAACTGGGTATGGCACTTTTTTCTCGTAATACACGGGGACCTGTCGCGTAATTTCCACTGGCACTCTGTGAACAACGGGGACTGGTCGATCCACCGCTACTGGGTATGGTACTCGCACTGGAACTGGTACTTGTCTATCAACAGGTACGGGCACCGACACTGGAACAGGCACCTGAACGTCGCGGGTGATCGTTCTGGTTACGAATCTTGGTACTTCTTGGCGCAAGATAACAGGGTTTGGTTCAACAGAGACTGATGTTTGGACACCTCCACCGCCACCTCCACCAGAGATTGCTATTCCTGAGCCACCGCCAATAGCTCCACCAAGACCAATAGCTCCACCGGCACCAATAGCTCCACCAGCGGCAATAGCTCCACCAGCGCCAATAGCTCCACCAGCGCCAATAGCTCCGCCAGCGCCAATACCTGTCACTATCGCTGGGCCAGCTGACCCAATAGCTATTCCAGATCCAGCACCTAATCCAGATCCAATAGCTAATCCAGATCCAATACCGTATCCAGATCCAACTGATATTGCCGGACCGGCAGATATTCCAGAAGAAATGCCCAAAGCTGGTCCATGTGAAATAGATACAGCAGGTCCAGATGAAATAGATACAGCGGGTCCAGCTGATATCGAACTAATTCCACCGCCATAGCTAATTCCGCTACTATAACCAATTCCTCCGCCCAAACCGAGGCCTAATGGAGCACCAAAGTGACCAGTGGAAAAAATGCCTCTTTTTACCCCTTTAACTGATGATTCCTCTTTGATTCCTTTCTGAAGTAGTTCTGATACTTTCGATTTTTCGTCGATCCCTTTTGCTGTGGTGAGGCTGCTGCATACCAGCAGCAACTGTAAAAGAAAAGGATTAAATTAATTTTGTTTGTCATTATTAACATTTCTGTACGATTTTTTTTTTACCGATAATGTTCTCTTAATGTTGTGCCATCATCATGATCATCGATAATATAACAGCCACTAACAAGTATACCAATCACCAACAAAGCAAAATCACTAAACTCTACTCCTAGTCAGATTGTCACTCCATCAGGTGGAAATATGTATTATGCTTTATTTTTTTATATTATTTTTTTGGTTATTTTACTAGTATATATTTATTTACAAAATAAAAGACGAACCTTCTTTCAAATATCTTTCATTATCTTTCAGCATCTATTTTATTTAGGTAATAAATTAATGGAAAAAATAACAAAAGATTTAACTTAATAATTAAAGACCAACTATTAAATATGTAAGAAATATAACAGCTTATATAGCTGTTATATTTCTTACATATTTAATAATTTTGCTTGATAAGTATAGGTAATAATCTTTAATTTTTTAATGAGAACATTAGCAGTGCTACATTCTCCAGTAACGCTTAAAATGCAGCTAAATACACAAAAGCTTGCGCCTAAGAACTATAAGTGTCAAGTCAAAGTATACACATTAGAACTACATAAGGCACATGTAGAATCTAAGCAACTGTAGATGTAGGTTATCTAAGTTATCGCAAAAACAATTCAACATTATTTTTTAAACAAAAAACTACTTCATGATAGCCAAATTAATAATATACCTATCTAACCGTAGTGTTAAATTTCAATCCCAAAGTGACTCGCACTTTTTGCCTTCTTTGTTTGAAATTGTGAAGTATTCATGTGCACACATAGTCAATTGATTTGATATATAATGATTTGAGATACATAGCTTTCATTGTATTAAAAAAAACGTTAATTTTCTTAATTATTAAAAGTGATCTTTTTGTTTTTTTATCATCAGACAGTGGTTATTCATAGTATAAAATACAAATTAAAAATTAGCATTTGATTCTGTTCTATTTATTGTTATTAATTATTAATTTATATCCTAAAGGAAGTCCTTATCTTTCAAATTTCTGAAAACTATCAACACCTTCAACAACGTTTACATTATACGAGTGGAGTTTCAAAAATAAGTAACTCTAAACCCTAGTAACGTGCGGATGTGTTTTCCATAATAGTTAATGCATATAATTTCGAGGGGGCATAAAGTAATTAATGTTGACAGGTGTTGATTTTACAAAAACAAAGAATGAGTACGTAATTGGTTTGTTATTGTTGGATAATTTTGAAATCAAAAGCCATATTAGTAAGTGTTTTTATTTTTTTCTAATTATGTCACGGTCCCTATGGTACGGTGGCAACTCAAATGAGCGAAAATATTTTCTTTAACCGTAAATCTTGCTTCTAATTACACTAGTCCAGTTAATTATGTTCGACGACGAATCAAAGCATTCATAGCATAAGTAAATTGTAAAAGGGGTCCTATAATTGCTCCTTGCGAAATAGGCTTAATCAAGATTCTAGGCGGTCCTCAGATATGGAACCTTAGCCCGTCGCGAAGTAAATAACAAGTGTTCTAGATTATTAAACATACCAACCAGTCCCATATTAGTAAATTTGAATTATTCATACGATATAGATGGTGCAAAATTATATTCAAAATGCTGCACACAGATTTAAGAACTAATCGTTTAAAACAATGTTTTCTTTTACATTTTATAAGCTACTGCTTGACTACAAGCCCACCTTGTGGTAAGTGGTGATGAAGCCCTGTATGGTAAATCGCACTGCCGTAGCGTAACAGAAGCCTATACACCCTTGCCTTAAAGACACCCAGATTTTAAAAATATATAAAAAATCTAAATAGAACGGAAAGACAGACGCCGGCGAATTATTACTCTCCTTTGTTTCCATATTTTATACTATTATATTAATTATTTAATTTCAATTATATATCCCCATAATAAGGAATGTAAAGGACGGACGTAATGCCTTTTTTCAATAAGTAGTTGGAGTATTAAAGTCTATAAAAAAAACTATAACAGAGACAGCATAATTTCAGAATTAAAAGAGAATTTGGACCGATTGATCAATTCAATAACGTCTTTCTTTGGATTGGCCAACTTTTCTGTCTGGAAAACAAGTTGTTTGAATTGAGAAATTGTTCCAGATACAGTTATCTAAGCAAGTTGTTATCATTTTGATTTAAGCTGTTTACGAATTTTCAGAATTATTACAAATTAACATCAGATGCACATGCAAATTTCATATATTCTTAAAAACTCTCAACCTTTTCTACACATACACCTTTTATAGAGCTTCTAAACATAATGTTTGAAAACTCTTGTAACGTTTGTAACCCGTGTTTCATAATAATGGATTTGGACCGGTAACTTTAAAAAATTATCTACGAATAAAATTTTTAGTTTGTCTTAGTCAATTTACAATTTCAATATTTAAAATATTAAATTTAATATAATGTTGATATTATATATAAAGTATATTTTTAATGAGTAATATAAATAAAATCTCTAAGTTTCAAAAACGGGACAATTTTTGTAAGTAGTAATCAAAAATCTTACCATTAAAACTGGGATCGTAGCCATGTTGGAAAATAAAAATTTCCGTTGTAGCCTAATCACATTACTTTATAAATCGATTTTATGGTTACTATCGTCCGAACGAATCGATATGTCGTGTCAATCTGCTGTCCTGACTCTGAAGTCTGCGTTTATATAGTTACAAGAATCACTAACTTCTTACGTACATTTCATGTTGCTATCCTACTGTGTCTTACTTAAGGACTGCATATATGCACCGGTTTTGCTACATCTCAATTAAAATATTTTAAAATTACCTAGTGTCGGAATATTTAAATCTATTGATGAAATTACAGATTAAATGTGTGTATAACCATATGTATGACTCGGAACATTGTTTTATGGCATTTCTTGAGTGAGGTCTTTGTTCACCTTTGGACATGTGAAGAGCAGTAATAATGATGAAATGAAATATATTTATTTCTCCGACGGAAAAATATTTTTTTTTCATATCTACTACCATATCAAAATGAGATTCCTCTGACCGGAGAGGAAACGGTGAAAGAAACTCGGCAGATGTTCTCTTGTTTCATTTTTTTTATACGATGTTCTTTATCGGACGGTACGGATTTAGCGGATGGCGGCTAGGTGACAAAAAGTGTAAAATGTTTCCATCACGATCCCTTTTGACGTAGTGTAGACGGTTTGGGCGGCTACAAGGAAGCGAGATGGAATAGTATCCATCTCCCTCGCACTTTTTCTTATCTTGCTATGAAAGAAATATTATTTTATTTTAAATGACGCTTCATTCAGCGTCTACGCTAGTAATTCATTTTTTTTATAGAATAAGGGTGACAAACGAGTCACACAGTCCACCTGATGGTAAATGGTTGCTGTCGCCTATAGACATCTACATCTATCTTCGTTTGCGAATTAAAATGCAGATGCGTTGTCAAACGTGAGCACTAAGATAGAATGCTTCTTTTCCAGTAAAAAGGGTCTCCGGTTCTCTACACTCACCACACGAAACACAGCAGCATTAAGCTGCTATTTTACGCTGGTATTCTGTGAGAGCGTGGTCCTTCCTCGGTCGAGCCGATCCATTCGTGCTACAACTATACTACTAATATAGCTGCAGCATGGCTCTACCACGTATTATAATCTTGCCATAAAAGAAATATTATTTTATTTTAAATGACGCTTCATTTTAATAGACGCTAGAAATTCATTTATTTGTATTTGTTTATCAATAATATAATACGTTTATCAACAATAATATACTACGAAAAGAATTTCGTTCTAACCGAGTGTTCCACGACACTCACGAATGTTTATTTTTTTTAAATTTAGTATTATAATTGCATATTTTTAGTATTATTAGTAGTAGTGTATATGGAATGGAAAATAATATATATATAACCATCAGTAGCTGATGCATGTTCTATGATGCAGTCAAAAAGAAAAGGATGTCCCAAAAAGCTCAAAAATTTTGGAGCTTATCAGTTATCAGTACATAGTGCATGTGAATAGACTAGACCCCAGACCAGCCTTCAGAAGCAGCATTTGTTTACATGTATGACGCATTATGATGATGATACATTACCATGCTGTGCCGCGATAGTTCGTTTGCCTTAAAAACTCTTCGTACGAAAGTTTTGCAAGACCCGCCGCAGAAGAACACAAATAATCTCCGATCACACTTTTAATCTCATGGCTGTTAGACGTGATATTAAGCTGTAGTCTTCAGTAGATTTGACAGCATACAGGCAACTGAACAGACAGATCTCCAAATGCATGCGGCGGGACTTACGCAACTTTAATACCGTTCGTATTGAAGAAGCGATCGAGCGAAACCAGGGCTCCAAAGTCTTTGCTAGAGATATGTCTGCCAGAAAGAGCCAACAGTCGAAGCTGAAGACCGAGTGTGACACCTGAGATTTTGAGTGAGATTGAGAGGTTCTATGGGCAGCTGTACACATCATCGTTGGTGCCACACGTAAGTGTGAGTAACGATCCAAGGGCGAGTCTTATCCGACACTATTCCGATGATATCCCGAACGTCAGTGTGAGCGAGATTAGAATGGCTCTCCAGTAATTAAAAAAGGCAAGGCCCCAGGCGAGAATGGAATTTCAGCGGAGTTTCTGAAAGCGGGTGGAAAACCGGTACTTGAAGTCCTTCAGAAGTTCTATAATTCCGTCCTCAATGGTGGCATTACACCGGAAGCGTGGAGCAGTAGTGCGGTGGACTTGTTCTTCAAGAAAGGTGACAACGCTCTCTTGAAGAACTACAGACCAATTTCACTTCTGAGCCACGTCTACGTGCTGTTTTCGAGTCATTACGAATCGTCTCGCGCGCAGACTTCACGACTGCCAGCCTCCCGCACAAGCCGGTTTCCGAAAAGGCTTTAGCACCATAGACCACATATATACACTTCGGCATATTGTACAGAAGTCCGAGGAGTACAATTTGCCACTATGTCTGGCGTATGTGGACTATGAGAAAGTCTTTGATTCCATCGAAATTAGGGCGGTGCTGCAGTCCCTTCAGCGATGCCAAGTTGATTGTCGGTATATCGAAGTGCTGAAGTGTTTGTACAGTAGGGCTACGATGGCTATCCGAGTACAGAACCAGAGTACGAAACCTACCCAATTGCAGAGAGATGTAAGACAGGGTGACGTTATATCCCCGAAACTCTTCACCCCTGCATTGGAAGACGTTTTCAAGCTTCTGGGCTGGGAAAGATACGGTATGAACATCAATGGCGAATACATCACTCACCTTCGATTTGTCGACGATATAGTCCTTATGGCAGGACCTAAGCACTATGCTCAATGACCTCAATAGTGTCTCCCAACGGATAGGTCTTAAGATGAACATGGACAAAACAAAGATTATGTTTAATGTCCATGTCACACCTATGCCGGTAGTTGTTGGGAGCACTAAGCTCGAAGTTGTTGACGAGTATGTTTACCTGGGACAAATAGTCCGACTAGGTAAGTTCAACTTCGACCGAGAGGTCAATCGACGGATTCAACTCGGCTGGGCAGCGTTCGGGAAGCTACGACACATCTTCTCGTGAGACGTACCTCAAAACCTTAAAACGAAATTGTACAACCAGTGCGTGTTGCCAGTGATGACTTACGGATCTGAGACGTGGTCCTTCACTGCTGGCCTTATGAGGAAGCTCAAGGTCACTCAGCGAGCTATGGAGAGGGCTATGCTCGGAGTTTCTCTGCGTGATAAACTTAGGAATGAGGATATCCGCAGTAGAACCAGAGTAACCGACATAGCCCAACGGTTTAGTGGGCTGAAGTGGCAGTGGGTCGGCCATATAGCTCGAAGAACCGACAAGCGATTGGGAAGAACGGTTCTTGAGTGGTAGCCTCGTACCGGTAGGCGAAGTGTAGGGCGACCCCCCCCCCCCCCCAAAAGATGGAGTGACGACCTGGTAAGACATGCAGGAAGTCGATGGATGCAGGTGGTTCAGGACCGTGCTTTGTGGCATTCCTTGGGGGAGGCCTATGTTCAGCAGTGGACTTGTGAAAGGCTGTAATGATGATGATGATGATGATGATAAACAAGGTGATTAGAGTTACAGCCTACTAAAGTCCACAGACGTTACGAATACTTATCCAGGCAAAAACGGAGACTCAACCTGAATACGTATTATAATTGTAGCATGAATGGGTCGGCTTGACCGAGGAAACACTCTCGGCTCTCACAGAAAACCAGTATAAAATAGCAGCTTAATGCTGTCCTATGGTAAGTGTAGAGAACCAGAGACCGTTTTTACTGGATACAAGGCATCCTAATCCTTTAAACGTATTTTGATTCTTAATCGAGGATAAATGTAGATATCTAGGGCCGCATCATCCGCTTATAATCAGGTGTGCTATGTACTTCTTTGTCACGGTTATTCTATATAAAAAAGCTGCCTAACTTGGTAAGTGGGTTGGCAAAAGATGATTATATCGTAATAAGTCGTATATGTCGAAAGCCATAAGATCTTTTTCACATATCATCCCATAGTTAACTCTTACGACACCCACGGGACGAAATAAGATGATAGACTCTCTTGCACTGCCACCTCAAGGCATTTTATAATATATTTCATTTCAGCTACTTACCATATTTATAGGTTGAAAGTGCTGGAGTAGTGTCGTGTTTGTGATGGTGGGATATGTTTTGTACAGCAATATGACACTATCTCGTCGATTTCCAAAATTAAACCCGCCATAATGCCAAGTTTATAAAATCTTAAATAATTTCATATTATGGCTTATAAAATCCATTATTTAGAAAACGATTTCTTTATGAATTTTTCTCAAAATCTAAATGGCGTTTTTCTAAACTACCATATTATTGATCTAAATCTGAACATAGGTGAGTAGCCGAAACGCCCTAGATGGAAGTTTATCGACCAAATTAGTGATATTTCGAAGACTCGCCACGGCTTCGCCTGAATCTATTTAAGGCGTTATTAAGATCAATCATGAAGAATCACGAAATACCATTTATTTTATTAATTTCTCAATTATAATTTTTTGAATCTCCAAATATTTCGGATAAAATATCAGCCTAGATCGCTACTGGTATTGCTCTCTTTCAGTTTATGAAGTTTCATTACAATCACAAAAATACAAACACAAACAGACAGATTGACAGACAGACACACTGTAAACATTTGAAAAATGTTAATTGTTATTCATGTCTTAATGCTATATAGATAATATACTCAGCTTATCATCATTACATCCCTTCAAAAGTCCACTGCTGAAAGATTTCTTATATTTACACGAACACTACACATTTAAATAAAACTAGTTTTAACGGATTTTATCGCATATATCAAATTATTTTACGAATATATCCCCGACATTTCGAGCACTTTAAATCAGCCATGATCACGGAGACTAAGGTGTTTGACGTTCTAATGTCATAGTTAACCACGGCTACCTCCAGATTAAAATTATTAATTTTTGTTCAGATCTACGCAATATGAACTTAAAGTCTTGCAGTTGTAAGCTTGGGTTGGGATTTAATTTTATTAATTATTATAAGACACTATTCCGATGATATTCCGGACGTCAGTCTGAGCGAAATTAGAATGGCTCTCCAGCACCTTAAAAACGACAAGGCCCCAGGCAAGGATGGAATTACAGCGGAGCTTCTGAAAGTGGGTGGAAATCCAGTACTTGTAGTCTTTCAGAAGCTCTTTAATTCCGTCCTTCATGGTGGCACTACTTCAAAGGCGTGGAGCAGAAGTGCAGTGGTCTTGTTCTTTAAGAAAGGCGACAACGCTCTCTTGAACTGCAGGCCGATTTCCCTTCTGAGCCGTGTCTACGTGCTATTTTCGAGAGTCATTACGAATCGTTTTTAAGAATTTGTGTCTGAAGCCGAGACTTTGTTGAACAAAGTCTCAGACTGGGGGCAACTAAATCTAGTCCAGTTCAATCCCCAGAAGACACAAGTTTGCGCATTTACCGCTAAAAAGAAATCCCTTTGTCGTATCTCCTCAGTTTCAAGGCACTCCCCTTGTTGCCTCAGCCAGTATCGGAATCCTCAGTGTCGACATATCGAGTGACGTGTAGTTTCGTGGTCACCTGGAAGAGAAGGCCAAATGGCCTTCTAAAAAGCTTGGCGTGCTCAGCAGAGCGGGACAGTATTTCATGCCGGCACAACGCCTGCAACTTTACAAGGCGCAGGTTCGGCCTCACATTGAATACTGTTCCAATCTCTAGGCTGAGGCTCCCCAGTGCCAGCTGGGTGCCAGTGCAGAGTGGCTCGAATCGATGACGTATGAGCCCTTTCCGATCGGCTCGATTCACTGGTTCTGCGAAGAGATGTTGCATCTCATTGCGTATTTTATCGTGTAGCGGGTGTCAGGAAAATGGGAGATCTCCCGCCGGGCAGGATGTTCTGCCCGGGGAGCGGCCAACGCTCCGAGTGGTAGTTCGGAGCTATTCTATAATATATGCTGCTATAACTTCGGAACTTTGTTTGTGCGATTTAGGCTTCGATGTGTTTCGCTTGAGGCGCGACGACAGCGCCGCCACATCACATCGACAGTGTAACGTGCCCTACATCAATCGACTATCACAAGAATGTAGCCGGTGGACGGAAAAGGGAGATCTCCCGCCGGGCAGGGTGTTCTGCCCGGGGAGCGGCCAACGCTCCAATTGATAGTTCGGAGCTATTTTATATATGCAGCTTTAACTTCGGAACTTTGTTAGTGTGATTTAGGCTTCGATGTGTTTCGCTTGTGGCGCGGCGACAGCGGCGCCACATCACCCCCCGGTGATCACGTCGGAGTCACCACGGCGGGAGATGGCGGACATTGGTGACCAATCGACGTGATATGAACACGCAACAAACCTTCGGAAACTACAACTTCAAACCTTCGTCATCGTCCTCAAGTACCCCATTCATTCGCTCCCGAGCAGATATTGTCTGCAGTCTTCACATTCTGCAAAGCCATCTAGCTTTACAACGGTTCATTGCAGCACTGGAATAATAATGTTTCCTGTTCCTTCAAGCTACTCTCTGCGGTACAGTATTCGGCACGGCTCTGAGCATTACTGCTCGCCTCTGCTTCACGGCACTCTCGCAGATTACTTGCCTTCTCGACTCACCGCAGACTACAAGGCAATCCCTGGTACTTGCAAATTCGTCGACATTTAGACTGCACTATCGACCTCCGGTCTGAGCAGGGGGGTGATGTGGCGGCGCTGTCGTCGCGCCACAAGCGAAACACATCGAAGCGTAAATCGCACTAACAAAGTTCCGAAGTTAAAGCAGCATATATAGAATAGCTCCGAACTATCTATTGGAGCGTTGGCCGCTCCCCGGGCAGAACACCCTGCCCGGCGGGAGATCTCCCCTTTTCCTTCCACCGGCTACAATCGCATCTACCACCGGACCGATACGACTTAGGGACTTTCAAGAATAGCCTACTCCTTTTAAAAAGGCCGGCAACGCATCATACGACGACGACGCAGACTCGACGACATCCAGCCTCCCGAAGAAGCCGGTTTCCGAAAAGGCTATAACACCATAGACCACATACATACCCTTTGGCAAATTGTGCAGAAGTTCGAGGAGTACAGTTTGCCACTATGTCTGGAGTATGTGGACTATGAGAAAGCCTTTGATTCCGTCAAAATTCAGGCAGTGCTGCAGTCCCTACAGCGGTGCCAAATTGGCTTTCGGTATATCGAAGTGCTGAAGTGTTAGTACAGTAGGGCTACGATGGCTTTTTGAGTACAGAATTAGAATACGAAACCTATCCAACTGTAGAGAGGTGTATGATGGGGTGAAGTTATATCCCCGAAACTCTTCACCCCTGCATTGGAAGACGTTTTCAAGCTACTGGACTGGAAAGGATACGGTATTAACATCAACAGCGAGTACATCACTCACCTTCAATTTGCCGACGATAAAGTCCTTATAACGGAATCGCTGGAAGACCTCAGCACTATGCTCAATGACCTGAATATTGTCTCCCAACGGATAGGTCTTAAGATGACATTGGACAAAACGAAGATCATGTATAACGTCTATGTCACACCTATGCTGGTATTTGTTAGGAGCACTAAGCTCGAAGTTGTTGACGAGTATGTTTACTTTGGTTAAATAGTCCGACTAGGTAAGTCCAATTTCTACCAAGAGGTCAATCGACGGATTCAACACGGCTGCGCAGCGTTCGAGAGATTACGACATATCTTCTCGTTAGACATACCTCAGAACCTCAAAACTAGATTGTTCAACCAGTGCTTCTTGCCAGTGACAACCTATGGAACTGAGACGTGATGCTTCACTGCTGACCGTATGAGGAAGTTCCAGGTTGCTCAGCGAGCTATGGAGAGGGCTATGCTCGGGGTTTCTCTGGGTGATAAACTTAGAAATGAGAATATCAGCAGTAGAACCAGAATGACCGACATAGCCTCACGGATTAGAAAGCTGAAGTGGCAATAGGCCGCCCATATAGCTCGAAGAACCGACAACCGATGGGGAAAAAAGATTCTTGAGTGGCGGCCTCGTAAAGGCGGACGAAGTGTAAGGCGTCCCCTACTAGATGGAGTGACGACAAGTAAAAACGTGCAGGAAGTCAATGGATGCAGGTGGCTCAGGACCGTGCTTCGTGGCATTCCTTGGGAGAGGCCTATGTTCAGCAGTGGACTTGTGAAGGACTGTAATGATAATGAATTATAGGATCGCAAGCAGATGGTAGCACCCAGCCATCTTCTCTATTGAAGTTAGGGTGTTTTTTGATTTCAACAGCCTCGTGAATTATCCTTGGTAGAAATCGGTATTCTTTAGCGAGGATTTGTGGTTTATCGAATTAAATGTAGTGATGAGGGCGATCCTGTACGTGATCACAGACTGCAGACTTCCCGGAGTGTCGATTCTTCACATCGGCTATGTACTCTTTAACGCGGGTTTTTATTGATCTTTTAGTTTGTCCTATGTAAGAAAGACCACATTCACAATCAAGCTTGTACACTCCTGCATCTTGCGCAGAAGGACATATTACATTTGGCTGATGGTAAAAACTGACTAATCTTCTTCGTCGGCTTGAAATATGATTTAATAGAAGCATGCTTCAAGATGTAGCCTATCTTGTCAGTGACACCTCTGACATATATATATATATATATATATATATATATATATATATATATATATATATATATATATATATATATATGGCAGTACAGCAAGCACTCGCTCGACTGTGGCCGACTTCACTGGTTCACTGTGACGTACGCGCAGGTTCCGAAGCTTGTTTTCGTGCAAAACTTGCTTGACATGTAGAAGCTCTGCGGCCAGGTGTTTACTGTCACAGATCCCTCGTGCTCTTTGAAATAAGGATTTACCCACGATAGCTAACTGTGAAGAATTGTGGTGAGAATCACCGTTTAAATATCTATCTATATGAGTCTTCTTTCTTTATACAGTGTGGCTCAAGATGTTATCAGGATTCAGAATTACTAACACATCTAGAAAAGCTAAAGAATTGTTTGCCTGTAACTCCATTGTGAACTGAATTTTCGAACAGTCGTAGAGCCACGCGGCAGCTTTTTCTGTCGCATGGATGGGCCGGCTCGAACCAGAGTGGTAACCACGACCTCACAGAATATCAGCATGAAATAGTTGAAGATTACTTCAACGTTTCGCTTGGTGAGTGCAGGTGGCCGTAGACCCAATACCCCCCCCCCCTTTTAACTTGGTAGCGGAGTTAAATAAGACACTCCCCAGGAGGGTACTAGAATCCCTGGTATCGGAGTCCCTCGCTGAGCATCCACGCTCAAGCTATCCTACTTTTTCTGATCGGGGGTGCTCAGGCTGCCTCGCGTATTCTGGGAGAGGGGGGGGGGGGCAAATTTCCGGTCGCGCCTGATACTGCTAGGGGCAAAAGGAGCAGTAAAACAAAGGCGAGCCCTGCCACGCCATCCGTAGATTTCTGCAACATCAGGGGATTTCATTCGAGCCTTAACGCCGTCCATTACCATCTGGAGACGGCAAAGCCTTGTTTCTTCTAACCGAGATATAGGTATCCTTTCCGGCAGTTACTTCGTATCTCTCTTACCCGGGGTACAAAGTAGAACACTTCTGTGTGCCTCGGGCTAAGGTTTGCGTATACGTCAGAGGGGACATCTGTTTTCGACGGATTCTATAGGTCCCATAGCGATAATGCCGAAACAGACCGACTCATCGACCACGTCCAAATGGCTGCAGACTCCATAATATAACAGGTCCCATCCGCAGGTATCGTTATCCTCGGTCACTTTAACACCCACCACGCTGAATGGCTTGGTCCCCGTTTTACCGATGAAGCGGGCAGATTTGTTTATGACTTTGCCATGGCATATGGTCTGACACAACTGGCTACTTTACCTACGCGGATCCTAAGTGTGAAAGATCATGCACCTTTCCTGTTGAATCTTCTGCTGATCTCTCATACGGACTGATCTCGGTCTCGGTTGACGCCCCTCTTGGCGCCTCGGACCATTGTCTAGTTCGGAGTGTGGTGCCACTCACGCTCCCGTCGCGGTTGCGTTCTGCAGGTTGCCGCCATGTTTGGCACTATAGGTTGACCGATTGGGACGTAATGCCGTCTTTTTTTGGTCTTGGGTGCGTGTTTGCTTCTCGCAATCCCAACATAGTTGTTGATTCTGTCGCTAATGTGGTGCTTCAGGGAATGGAACTTTTCATTTCATCATCTATGATACCAATCGGAGGCAGAACTCAGCCATGGTTTGTCATGCCATAAGCAGGAGTGCTACCGGCCCTGGGCTAACGCGTCGACGTCCGAGATGCCAGCGCTCTCAAAATGAAGTATAATTCTGCCTCCAGGTCCTCCAAAAGTGTCATTGCCAAGTAAAAGTCAGAGCACATCGGCAGAATTGACGAAAAACTAGTTCGACTTCCTCCGGGAACTCGTGCCTTCAGATCTCTCACCAAGGCTGTTCAAGGGAACTTCAGTTTTCTTCAGGAACTTTGTCAGCCATCTCTTCCATCTCTGCACAAGAAGGAGGACGTGGCCCATATCTCAAAGGAGCGCCCAACCAAAGCTTTGCGTCCAACTCAACACTTGATAACGGGGGGAACAAACCGCCGACCATCCTGCGGTGTGAGTACTCCATACAGGATGTGTTGTTTACCCAGCTCTCGGTGCGCAAAGCACTCCTCTCCCTTGACGTCAATAAGTCAAGTCTCGATCGTCGTATCTCTTCAGTTTCAAGGCACTTCTTTTGAGGCCTCAGCCAGTACCAGAATCCTCGGCGTCAACATATCGAATAATGTGCAGAGTTTCGTGGTTACTTGGAAGAGAAGGCCAAATTGGCCTCTAAAAATCTTAGCGTGCTCAGCCGAGAGGGACAGTATTTCATGTACGCACTTAAACTATACAAGGCGCAGGTTCGGCCCCACATGGAATACTGTTCCTATCTCTGGACAGGGGCTCCCCAGTGCCAGCTCCTTCCACTTGTCCGCATCCAGCGCAGAGCAGCTCGAATCATTACCGACCGAGTTCTTTCCAATCGGCTGACTCACTGGCACTACGAAGAGATGTTATACGAGTATCTCTTTGCGTATTTTATCACATCTACCACGGGGAGTACTCTGGAATTATTCGGCCTAATTCCAGCCGCTCAATTTCGGCATCCCACATCACGACAAAACTCGCAATCCATATCATCTGGATGATTAGCGGTCGACCACTGTGCGATTTAGAAGATCAACTACCACCAGAGATTTTTCTGGACCATACGACTTAGGGACATTTAAGAAAAGAGCTTACTCTTTTTTAAAAGGTCGGCAACGCATCTGTAACTCTCTTGGTGTTTCAGTTGTTTATGGGCGGCGGTAATCACTTACCATCAGGTCAGTCGCATGCTCGTTTGTCCCCTCTGCTATAAAAATAAATATGGAATTAAGATGATCTAAAGATGCAGTTACTTTATCTAAATGTAGAATTGTGAAAATGTCGCCTACATACCGCTTGTAGAATCTTGAATTTACGGGAGAAGTAAGCAGGGCTTTCTCCTCAAAGTCTTCCATAAATATATCGGCGACAATGGGAGATTCAGGTGAGCAGCTCTTCCTTTCACAAAACATAGCAGTTTTTGAGTAATACTGCATATTCTATGGGCATATTGTTTTCTTCCAGCCTTCTAATTAGAATTGAGAGGCAGTCTTCAACAGGTAAGCATATAAACAGAGACGACACATCAAAACTGACCATAGTTTCATTGCCTACCAGATGTAGGTCTTTAATCTCGCTGACAAAAAGGTAGGAATCCTTCGTGTGTGCTCTTGTATGTCCCCACAATATTTTCGCTAAGTGTTGAGCCAATCTGTAAGTTGGTGAATGGATTTGGCTCACTATGGGACGTAGTGAAGCATTGGTCTTGTGTATTGTTGGTAAAGCTAACAACTTCGGTGGTTTGTCACACGTAGGTATTATCGATTGTACGCCCAGATTTAATTTTTCGGATTGTTTCTTTATGGGGTCACTAGTTGTTTTAAAAGTGTTATTTATTGGGTCGTTTTTAACCTTTTTATACGTGCTTACATTCGACAAAAGTTCTTGTATTTTAGAATTATTATTATAGAATTATAATGTAACATATCCTTAACTACCATTTCATTTTCCTTATCTGCGCGTAGAATCGTGAGTTCTGGTTTATTTCGTAGGTTATTGAGCGCTGTAAATTCGACTTTGGGTGGATTCGGTATCAGCGCTGAAGCTTGACGTAATATAGACGAAATGACTTGACGTATCGCCTCCAAAACTTTTCGCACATTCTTTTTAAATAAACAGTCGTCGACACTACTGATAATTTCTTCATACGGTGATCTTCGCGGTGTTATAGCGAAATTCATACCTTTCAATAATACTTCATAATAAATTCGCTTTTAATCTATGATCCGTGTTTGTGGCAACCGTTGACCACCAACACGGATTATAGATTAAAAGCGATCTATAATCTATCAAAACAAACGCTGGATGATACAACAATTAGAGGCTACGTCGGTTACTCTGGATCTACTGCGGATATCCTCGTTTTTAAGTCTATCACGCAGAGAAACCCCGAGCATAACCCTCTCCATAGCTCGCCGAGCACCTTTGAGCTTCCTCATACGGTCACTACTGGCCATGTTTCAGATCCATAGGTCATCACTGGCAACACGCACTGGTTGTACAATCTCGTTTTGAGGTTTTGAAGTGTCTGACAATAAGATGTGTCACGGGAACGCTGCCAGCAGATTTGAATCCGTTGATTGACCTCTCGGTCGAAGCTGGACTTACCTAGTCAGACTATTTGTCCCAGGTAAACATACTCGTCAACAACTTCGAGCTTAGTGCTCCCAACAGCTACCGGCATAGGTGTGACACGGACGTTAAAAAAATAATGTTACACGGCGGGTTGTCATAACAAACACGTGTCCGAGTTGTATAGGAATCAACTCCACGCCACACACTCCACCGAACGCTTTCCACTAAGCCATTAGGCTAAGCCTTAGAACTTGTTTAGACTTGACTCGACATTAAACACCATGACATTGTTAGAATTTAAAAAACACGAGACATAATACTTAAAGACAGGTCGCTCAATATTGTGCTTTGTGGCATTCCTTGGGGAATTTCTTTTTATAGGATAATGATCTTATGGTAAGTGGTTGCTGTGGCCTATAGACATCTACATTTATCTTCGTTTGCGAATCAAAATGCAGATGCGTTGTCACCCGTGAGGACTAAGATAGAATGCCTCTTTTCCAGTAAAAAGGGTCTCCGGTTCTCTGCACTCACCATACGAAACACAGCAGTGTCAAGCTGCCACACATGCAATTATGCCAGCTTTCCTACATTTAAATGTCTTGCCACAGTATCCATTTACCATCAGGTAGACTCTGTGCTCGTCTATCACTCTTATTAAAAAAAAACATGGAACTGTAGTTTTTAACTTGTTTATTTTGTATTTTACCCTACGAATAAACCTAACTAGTAGGTACATTTTTTTATAGGAGAGGGGGCAAACGAGCATGCGGCTCACCTGATGGTAAGTGACTACCACCGCCCATGAACAGCTGCAACACCAGGGAGGGAATCGCAGATGCGTTGCCGGCCTTTTAAAAAGGAGTACGCTCTTTTCTTGAAGGTCTCTAAGTCGTATCGGTCCGGAAAAATCGCTGATGGTAATCGATTCTATAAGGAAGTCGTGCGAGAAAGAAAACATCTTCTAAATCGCACAGTGGTGGACCGCCAATCATCCAGATGGTGTGGATGGTATCGGGTAGTTCTGCCGCGATGTGCGTTCGTGAAATTTGGCGGCTAAGATTAATCCGAACAATTCCTCAGAGCACTCCCCATGGTAGATGCGAAAGAAAATGCAAAGGGATGCAACATCTCTTCGCAGTGCCAATGAATCGAGCCGATCGGAAAGGGCTCGGTCGTCGACGATTCGAGCCGCTCTGCGCTGGATGCGGTCAAGTGGAAGGAGCTGGCACTGGGGAGCCCCTGCCCAGAGATGAGAACAGTAGGTTCGCCGAAGCCGCAGCCCAGGCTTGATAACACTCCTGCTTACTGCGTAATGCAGTCTTACAGGAGCGACCAAACCGAGACTGGGATCTGCCTCCGATGGGTACCACAGATGATGGAATAAATAGTTCCATTCCCTGTAGCACCACATCAGTGACAGAGTCAGCAACAGCGCTGGTATAATCCGGCGAGAAGCAAGCCCGCCCCCATGGGTAGGATGAAAAGAAAGACCGCTACCATGTTGAAATGGAATTGGGAATTGGTAAAAGCAGTAGTAATAGTATAGATAACATTTATTTTTGTTTATAAAATAAATGTTAACTATATTTCATGATATTTGTTTATTTATTTATTTTTCTGATTTAGCGCAGTCAACATCATTTTGCCTTATGTTAGTATAGGATAAACCTGCTCTTACGTAATTCTTGCCGCAAAATTGAGTAACGCAAGTTCAGAATGTAACATACTAGAAAGTGACCTATTAAATCCCGGAAATACTCTGATAATATTCGCCCACACCCAGTTTGCTCGAGAATCGGTCACCTGCGTTTAAGTTATATTACCAACACATGATGTCTAAACTCTAAGTGACGTCATATCATATCTTTATATATAAAAATTACGTGTCTCGTTGTTTGTCCGCGATGGACTCCTAAACTACTGAACCGATTTCAATGAAATGTTTTACAATGTGTGCAGTTTGATCCAACTTGAGAGATAGGATAGTTTTTATCCCTATAAGTGATCCTCAATATTTTTTATTACGAATTTAAGAATTTTTGTAGGACACAGGGTCGTCGGAGAGGGTAGAACAACGTCTGCCTGGCCAGCTAGTCTTTATATAAAAATTGTCACATTGTTTGTCCACGATGAACTCCGAAACCACTCAACCAATTTTATTGAAATTTTGTAAATGTGTATTACTTGCTCCAACTTGAGAGAAGCGATAAGTGACCCTCAATATTTTCATTGCGAATTTAAAAAATTTTTCAAGGACAAAGGGACGTCGGAAAGGGCAGAACAAAGTCTGTCAGTTGCAACTATATTATGGTTGAAAGAATGGGTCGGCTACACTGCGGAAGAAACTCACCTGCACAGAACACCAGCGTAAAACAGCAGAATAATGCTGATATGTTTTTAAGTGATTCTTGTGATACATGTCAAGGCAAAAAAGCGTTTTGTTTAACTTAATTTATTGCTGTCAAAATTTTTTTTCTATTTAGTTTAACTGTTATATGAAAAAAATTTTTTCCGACCGATTGGTAAAAATACTTTCAATAAGTATTAATAGTAAAAAAATATAAAATATTATATTCTCTTCTATTCCATTAAACAATAAAACAATTAGTGACCGACCGAAGATTCGGTTTCGGCAAGTTTCCACAAAAAAATCTAGTTTCGGTAATAATTTCGGTTTCAGCAAAAAATCTGCCGAACCTTCGGCAGCGCCGAAACTCAGTGTTCGTGGATTATTGTGAGTCGTTCGGATTAGTTCGTGACTCGTGTATTATTCATAATTATACAGAAACAGAAACTTTTTTATTCAATATAGATTGTAAATAATACTTATTGAAAGTCACTCTTTTGTTTAATTACCACTGGTGCGAAAAAATAATCTGCCCTTGGAAGAACCTGCAAGAAACCCAGCGGGAGTTTTTTTTATATAACAGCGTACAATCAGAGGCGTAGTGTGGACACGTTTATACGTGGGCGAAGTTGCATCAGCGAGGCCGCTTTTCTTTCGTTCCAAGGATCTAACCAATATATTATCTATCCTACCAAACATGCTTTGACACGACATACGAGGGTGGCACTGAAAGTTTTTAGAACTGGTCACTTGTATATAAAAAAATAAATTCAAATTTTGAAAATGGAACTCTTTGCCAATATTGTTGTGTATGTATTTTATTAATTTGTCATTTTTTTACGATTTGGCGGCAAATTGAAGATTGTCTGTGTCACGTCAGCATGAATTTAACGCGAAAAATCAACAAAAAAGTTATGATAGACTTCGATTGGCCTTTCACAATGAAGCCCCATCTTGTGCCACTGTTTGCAACTGGTTTAATGAGTTTAAACGTGATCGCACAAATCTCACCGATGATCTGCGTGAGAGACGACCTTCTACGGCGACGACTGATGATAACATCAGTATTGTGCGGCGTATGAGAGAGACTGACGAAAGAGTGACTTATCAGCAGGGAACATTTAGCAGTCAGGAAGCTTTGTGCCCGGTGAATACCTTATAATTTGACAGAGGGCCAAAAACACATATCTCATACACAGTCTGCTGTCTGGGTGTTTACTTCCGAGGAGTTGCCAACTAAAGTGAAGGGAGATAGAAGCGTGGGAAAAAAGATGGTGACTCCTTCTTCGAAAGGACAGGTCATTAAGCAACAATTGTTTTAGAGGATCGGAAAACAGTTACTGCAGAGTGGTACACTAACAATTGTTTGCCACTTGTCTTGAAAAGAGTTCGGGAGGAACGACCTCGCAATAGGATCCTCCTTTCAATCGACTACTTGGTGACGTCAGATGTAGAATTACTGGGTCACCCGCCCTATAGCCCCGACTTCGCACCTTGCGATTTTTATTTATTTCCGAAAATAAAAGAAAAACGCCTAGGAAAACGTTTTATGGACGCCAAGGAAGCAGTGGCTGCGTTTCAAAATGCCTTCGAAGAGACCCCTAAGGACGAGTGGGCAAAGTGCTTTTCTCAGAGGTTCCATCGGATGCAGCGATGTATTGATGTAAATGGACACTATTTTGAAAAGATATAATGTTGTGAACACAATAAAATATGTTCTCAATTAGCGAGGAACGTTTTATGGGTGTAAGTTTTTTTATACAGGATAAGGTGACAAACGAGCATAAAGTCCACCTGATGGTAAGTGGTTGCTGTGACCCATAGACATCCACATCTATCCTCAATAAAGAATCAAAATGCAGATACGTTGTCACCCGTGAGGACTAAGATGGAATGCCTCTTTTCCAATAAAAACGTTTCCGGTTCTCTACACTCTCCATACGAAACACAGCTGTTAGTTGTTTAGGCTGGTATTTTGTGAGAACGTGGTCCTTCCCCGGTCGAGCCGATCCATTCGTGCTACAACTATACTACTAATATAGCTGCAGCATGGCTCTACCACGTAATAAGTGTTGATTTTTGTACAAAATTGACTTTAAAAAAGTATTTCTTAACGTTAAATTGTTGATTTTTACTTTAAAATAAATAAATATATTGCTACATGACTATTATAATTACTGTTTTCATTAACATGCATTACCTATCTGTGTATGTATAAAAAATATACAATAAAAAAAATTAACATGTCTAAATAAGTTTCGGTTTCGGTTTCGTTTTCAGCCGAAACTGACACCCAGACCGAAGGTTCCTTTTCGGTTTGGGTTTCGGTTGAAAATCCTGTTTCGATCGGAACAGAATTATAGTTCACAACAAAAAACCCAGTAACTGATTTTAGTCCGATTCGGTATTCGAACCCGAGACCACATGGTCTGCAGTTACGCTTACCAACGAAAGTAAACAAAACAATGCACAAAAGAATAAATCGTAACTGCAAAACTTTTTTATCTGCATGAGTTTTACTCAAGCATAATTTTTTATGTTCTAAAGTTGCTTGCATTGAATTTTTGTAACGAACGTACATTTTAAAACAGGTTACTTAATCATTCGAACCTAATTTAGCAAAAGCTGAGCTAAGGAAAACGTGCACCGGGACTAAACATCCGCGATATTGCACCACATCTATATATTTAGAAGCTTGTTAAATAATTCTATCTCTGTACACAGCTGGCTGCCTAATATATTTCCGTGCTACTTGAATATGTTAAAGTTGTGATAAAAAAAATGCTTTTTAATGTAAACCTATACATTATCCTATAGATGGTAGAGCCACACTCCTGTTAAATTATGATTGTAGCATTAATGGATCGGCTCGACCGGGGAACGAGCACACTCTCACAGAATACCAGCGTAAAATAGTAACTAAATCTATTCGCTATCCCGTGTTCTACATAGACCTCATTGCTATTGTCTTACTTTTGTGTCTGAAAATTGGACAGTGAAATTGTTAATTCTCCTGTGTTTGGCAGGGTGAATGTAGAGAACCGAAGAGCCCGTTTACTGGAATCGAGGTATTTCATCTTAGATCTCAGGGATGACAGTGCATCTACATTTTGATTCTTATACTTATATTTTTGTACATAAATTACATTTTCGTAAATGTATTAAGAAGCCAAAGTTAATATATTTATTTCCTTAAATGTTTGTCTTCGAGACTCTTTAGGCTTTAAATCATATTATGTGGCCCTTATGGCCCTCTTCACTCCTCTCTCCTCTCACACGCTTGACGGTTAAATGCAGTTCACATTGGATTGGAGGGGAGAAGACATGTTGAGGAACTCCGACCACATTCTAATTTCTAATCACGATACACAAAAATGGTAATACCTCGTTAACTAGAGCGTCATTAAATTTTATGTCTTCATCAATCAGTGTCATTAACTCTTTGCAATAGTTATATACTATGTGTGTCCATCCCACATTAGGAACATTGGGTTTATTATGCAACATTTCAGATACTTTGTATGGAATTGATACATAAGCGCAAAAAAGACCTGCCCTATCTTACATTGGTATCGAGTGAGTTTCTATTTAAGGTAATAAACGTTAACTGTTTCGCGTCTTTACCTGTTACTCGAGTAATCAGATGCGAGATGCGTGGCCAAAAAGTAACAGATTTGAAGACTTTTTAATTTCTATGCCTGATAAGAGTTTCTCCTCTCTCGTGGGGCGTATGTATGTATGTAAAGTCCACTGCTGAATTTAGGAATCTCTCATAGATTGCGTAATAGGGGGACATTTGTAATACTTGCCACGCTTTGAGAAATTGGAAGAATAAACAAAATATTCCGAAGACGTTGAAAGTCTGCCAACGCGCATCGTAACAATGCGACTGACGTTGTCCTAAACCTTTTATTTATAGGATAGGGTGACAAACAAGCACACAGTCCACCTGATGGTAAGTGGTTGTTCTGGCCCATAGGCATCTACATCTATCCTCGTTTGCAAATCAAAATGCAGATGCGTTACCACCCGTGAGGACTAAGATGAAATGCCTCTTTTCCAGTAAAAAGGGTCTTCGGTTCTCTACACTCACCATACGAAACACAGCAGCATTAAGCTGCTATTTTACGCTGGTTTTCTGTGAGAACGTGATCCTTCCCAGGTTGAGCCGACCCATTCGTGCTACAACTATACTACTAATATAGCTGCAACGTGGCTCTACCACGTAGAATACCTTCACAGAAATGAGATAAAGGCCAGTGTCCAGATGTGGGACGTATATTGGTTATAACGTATACTCGTCTAGGTTGATTTTGCTATCCATCTCCTGTTTAAATTCCCTTTGTCGACTCTTACGACACCCACGAGATTATATAGGAGGAGTAAATTCTCTTGCATCGCTACTACCCGGCGAACAATTATTTGTAAGTAATGTTAACAGTCGTTGCGTACGGGAATAACACCCGGGACGTCACAGATGTCTTGTTGAGTCAATGCGCTTCCGAGCTGATAAAAGTTATCTAAGTTATACTTACGTATATTCTTTATGTTTATACACTTATAGACTTCTTTGTGTATGCGTAAGTATCAAACACGAAAGTATAAGTACGCTGCACTAATGGCGACATTGGCTGCGGTTTAAAACAAGAACCCACAAGTTGCCATGTGTCAACATTGACTGGCTAAATAGAGGCGATGTAAGAATATCCAACTATCTATTCGTGCGTGTCGTAAGAGGTGACAGAGGGAAAATCAGGAGATCGGCTGCAGCGTCTTCCTAATAACAACTAAAAAAATAAAAAACTGTTGTTGTAAACCCGCCTGCCAAGCCTGGCGACTATTACAAAAATGCCCTATGAGGCAATCTATAGAAAGAAAGAAAGAAAGAAACATTTATTGCAACACGTTACAGACATCATTAGGTACTTAAATTTTAACATTTGTAGACACATCAATTAAAAATAGTATAAGAAAATAAAATAATAATTATAATAATAATGGAAACAACAATTTGACGGATATAACAATTTAAAAGTATTGATTAAAATTACTTTTACGGATTTTATCGCGTTTAATTAACTTATTTTTATTAATTCCCGACGTTTTGGGTGGTTTACAGCACCCATTGTCACGGGGGACTGAGGTGATTGACGTCCCGATGTCATAGTTAACCCGGAATACCTTCAGCTTTTTTAATTATTAATTTTGGTCCGATCTACGCAGAATGAACTTACTGTGTCTTGAAGTCTTGCAGTGGTATGCTTGGGTTTAATTTTAATTAAGTCAATCCATATTTCAGAGGTGTCACAGACATCTCTTTAACACACATTGTTCTCCTTTAATAATGGTCCCATCTTGACTCCTGATTGTACTCAACTTTGAGGTAGAAGTTTTTCCTCTGGCTGTTTTGATGGATTTCCAGAAAAACTTAATGTTTGACTGGAAATCTTCAGTGAGCCTCCTATCGAAATGATCCTTTCGTTCTTATCCACACGTTATAGTTCTTTCTTCCTTACCTTCTTTTAGCTACCCCGCATACCTCAACAGCAACATTCACGACTCCTTTCTAAATGTCTCGCTCTCCTAGTCCTTTTTAAAAGGCCGGCAACGCATCTGCGATTCCCCTGGTGTTGCAGTTGTTCATGGGCGGCGGTAGTCACTTACCATCAGATGAGCCGCATGTTCGCTTGCACCCTCTCCTATAAAAAAAAAATCACATCTATCTCTTCTATGCCTTTAAAACTTTCTTTCAGTTTCTCTACATACTCGTCTTTCTTTTCTTTTTCTTGTAGATTTTCCACTTTTACTCTGTCCAAAACAGTCGTAGGCTCGGCCCCTCGGTGTCGCCACCGTTTAAAGAGGCCACGCATTCGGGTTATGACCAGGAAGTGGTCTGTGTCGAGGCCTACACCGCGGTATGCCTGAGTATCAAGCACTTTTTTCCTCAGTCTTTCATCTACAATTACAAAATAAATCATACATCTAAACTCACCCTTATCTTTTGTATACAAATGGATCTTTTTGTGGTCAAGCATTGTGTTGGCCATGCACAGATTCCATTCCAAGCATATTTCAAGCAGGCTTTTCCCATTTTCATTCACTCTCTCGTCCCCAAACGTACCCAGAACTCCTTCATACCCATCACGCTTTACTCCAACCCACCCATTAAAGTCCCCTAACATCACGATCCGTTCATTTTCTCCGCATTAATCAAGACCTCTCTCATGCTATCCCAAAATTCCTCTCTCTCTTGTTGGGATTTTAATGACCCGCCTCCACGCAGATCCGTCGGTGCATAGACCGCAAGGATAAACAAGCGAGTGAGTCCAACTTTTAACCTAATCCAAAGGAGTCTTGGGCTTACACATTCATGCTCCATTACACATTCAACTATTCGAGATGAAAGAATCACACCAACTCCCTAACAGCCTCGGCTGGTTTGGGGGACTCCCGACCAGTATGCCGTGTAGGGGCTATGACGTTTCATGGTCCCTACACGGTGTCACATCATTACCTCTTGGTTTTGTTCACGCACAGAATATCTACGCATCGTTCATCCATCATCTGACATACTTCATCTACCTTACCATCCATTCCTCCTCTAACATTCAGCATAGCGTAGCGGCTCTCCATAGGCCGCTTTTCGCCCCCGCGAGAAACGAGACGTGATGGGTGGCGAACCACATCGCCGCTATTTTGGTTAATTAAATTATTTTTACGTTTATCCATTGCGTTCCCACGAATAGCGAGGGAAAGGTTTGTCCCCCCCAGCAGAGACCCGCATGCCAGGGTAAGGCTGGCCTAATTCTGGGGTTGCCTGATCCCAGGACAGTGTGGCACGCTAACGACTAGGCTTGCCCCTAGCCATGCATCCATCCGCGCGGCAGACGTTGGGTAGGCGGAAAGGGTAGGAATAGGAAAAGGGAAGGATAGGTAGTGTGAAAAGGAAGATTAGTAAGTTAGGGTTGGAAATAGGAAATGTGGGATATTACCGCCCAGGAGGGCAAGGGATAGGACAGTAATAGCTAGGGAAGCCGGGATCACATACCCGTATACTATACCACAACTACCGGACAGGTAAATTGGGATGAGTATCCTATGACTGAATATGAATAATTCTATTATATACTATCATATCACTTTTTTATTTGAAATATTACTTGATCTTTTTTTATAGGATAAGGGTAACAAACGAGCACACAGTCCACCTGACGGTAAGTGGTTACTGTGACCCATAGACATCTACATTTATTATCAGTAAATAATCAAAATGCAGATGCGTCGTCACTTGTGAGGACTAAGATTGAATGCCTGTTTTCCAGTAAAATAGATCTCCGGTTCTCTACACTCACTATATGAAAAACAGCAGTATCAAGCTGCCATTTTACACTGATATTCTGTGAGAACGTGGTCCTTCCCCGGTCGAGACGACCCATTTGCACTACAACTATACTACTAATATAGCTGCAGTATGGCTCTACCGCGTACAAAAAATACAGACGTAATAAATCTTTATACAGACAGATCACCAGCTCATACAACTTACTAACATAATACCAGTGTAAAATAGCAACTTAAAGCTTGTTTCGTATGGTGAGTGTAGAGAACCGGAGACCCTTTTTACTGGAAACGAGGCATTTCATCTTAGTCCTCACGGGTGACGACGCATCTGCATTTTGATTCGCAAACGTGGATAGATGTAGATGTCGATGGACCGCAGCAACCACTTGCCATCGGTACTTTTTTATTTGAAATATTAATTGATCTGTTTTATAGTATAAGGGTAACTCGTTTGTTACCCTTATACTATAAAAAATACAGACAGATATATTGCTTTGTTTGTTTATAACTGTTAACTGATCTCTGTTGCGATGCTCTAATGAGCGCTCTACACTTTCCTTACCGGTACTATCACCCAAGAACCTTTCTTCCCAATTGATCGTTTCTTCGAGCTACTTATCTAGTCCATTGCCACTTCAGCTTTCTTATTCTTTAAGCTAAGTCTTTACTCTAGGTCAATTTATTTACTGTAGGCTGAATTCCTTAATCCCCAGAGGCATCATTATCATTTTTGTAGATAGGAGGTGTCTGTCTATAAGCTGCTGTCCAGTTACTATCAGATAAACTGTTAGCTCATTTATCAATCTAATGTAAAAAAAAATATCTATTTACATAATATATCGAAATAACTTCCTTTTATCGAGCTCAGAGGGTGGCATGTCATTAAGACATGAACAACCTTTTCCAAAATTTTTGTCTATCAGTCTGTCCGGGCTAATCTTTGGAATGGCTGAACTGATGGTGATGAACCTCCACGAACAGATAGAAAGCAGTGCCAGCAGTGATCTAAGCTATATTTTATTGAAAATCTTAAAGATTTTTCTTTGATAAATGGAAAATTTGGTAAAATAAATGACCATTTATGATTTCTTACTCGCAAGTATTTTAGTAAAATGAAAAAAAAAACGACCTTTATTTAAAGTTTATTTTTTAACCTTTTTGGGTGGTTATGAATTACTACAAGCTCAAGTGAAAACTTCTTCCCCTATTTTTCAATCCTCAGGAGTAGGGAAAACAACACAACAGGGGTTCTAATTTATATCGGTCCACCCTTAAATTTTAACCTACGTATTAATAATCGTTTTTATTAACATTATCGTTGCTATTAAATCGTTTCAACTATTTCTGAGAAATAGGTGAATATACATAAAAGAACATACGTGTCGAAAATAGAACCTAATCGTTTATGAACGCAGTTAAAACAAGTGGTAAAATTATAACTTTTGTTCAAGGGACTTCAATATAAATAAAATGAGAACATCATCAATGTAGTTGAAGTCAATTAAATAAGCATTATTAAGAATAACTCAAAAACTACTGGTCAGATCTTGATTAAATTGTCTTTACGTGGTAGAGCCACGCTGCAGCTATATTAGTAGTATAATTGTAGCACGAATGGGTCGACTCGACCGGGGAAGGACCACGCTCTCACAGAATACCAGCATCAAATAGCAGTTTAACACTGCTGTGTTTCGTATGGTGAGTGTAGAGAACCGGAGACCCTTTTTACTGGAAAAGAGGCATTCCATCTTAGTCCTCACGGGTGAGAACGTATCTGCGTTTTGATTCGCAAACGAAGATAAATGTAGATGTCTATGGGCACAGCAACCACTTACCATCAGGTGGACTGTGTGCTCGTTTGTTACTCAATCCTATAAAAAAAATCAAATTATAAATATAGTATCAAATGATAAGCACCAGCTTTCAAATAAAAAAAAGAATCATCAAAATCGGTTCACCTAGAAAAAAGTTCTGAGGTAATACACATTAAAAAAAAACAGTCGATTTGAGAAGAATTTTGAAGTCGAATAAAATACAAAAATATTGTAAACGACATTCACTAACGGGATTTGTTGCAGAATTTTAAACTTTTAGAACATTTCCATAAAGAAATCGATCTTCAAACCTCGACGCATTTGAAGATAGATTCTGTTACTTTGCCAATCCTTAAAAGCACATATGAATCAACTTCACCTAGTTTACAATTAAAGGCGCTCCGATCCTTAACCGGTCAATTAAAAACCTACCTTCTGAAACCTTAGCAAGGCAGGGCCGGCTGCCATACCTAACTTGGATTAGGCATCTCAGTGTGATTTCGTTTTTTCATCTCATTTTAATTTAAACACCTGGTAACGTGCATATTAGCGGTTCTAAAAAAGACAAGGTCCTAATACCTGAGATATTTCTATTTTTTGTTAATCGACTGCTATTTCAAATTATTTCTAATTTATAGTACACACGGCGTATAATGGCGGCATAAGAGTATCAACTACTTCATATCACCAAATTCAGATATCTGGGACACTGAGTCGCCGAGGATCTATCTGACAATTTAGATATTGAACGGGAACGTAGAGCGTCGACAATGAGGTGTAATATGCTTGCCCGCAGGTTTGCTAGGTGTACGAATGAAGTTAAGATAACATTATTCAAACCTTACTGTCAGACATTCTACACCTGCAGCCTGTGGACGAAGTGTACTCGCCGAACTCTCAATGTGCTGCGTATTCAGTACAACAATGAATTCAGGATATTGTTGGGGCTACCACGCTCTTGCAGCGTATCAGAGGCTCACGTGGACAGCTCTGCAACAATATTACGCAAAAGAATAGCCTCCTTGATGTGTCGCGTGTGAGAAAGCACCAACGGCCGCCTAGCTTCCATATACGGAAAGCAAGATTGCCCTGTGATGAGGCACTAGAACACGGAGCATGTCGATTCGAGCCGCAGTATGTTTAATAATAAATAATAATTTCGGTATTGTATAATAATTTCTGTATTACTAACTTTACTGATCCTTTTTTTATAGGATAGGGTGACAAACGAGCACACAGTCCACCTGATGGAAAGTGGTTGCTGTAACCCATAGACATCCACATCTATCCTCAATAAAGAATCAAAATACAGATGCGTTGTCACCCGTGAGGACTAAGATGGATTGCCTCTTTTCCAGTAAAAAAGGTCGCCGGTTCTCTACACTCACCATACGAAACATAGCAGTGTTAACACTTTCACTGTCCGGTTTCCAGACACAATAGTAAGACAATAGCAGTGCCCTATATGTAGTGCACGGGATAGCGAAAGGGTTAAGCTGCTATTTTACGCTGGTATTCTGTGAGAGCGTGGTCCTACCCCGGTCGAGCCGACCCATTCGTGCTATAACTATACTATTAAGATAGCTGCAGCAAGGCTTTACCACGTACCCTTGTTTTAAGTCTACTAACAAAATGGGTGTATTACTTATTATTTATTATAATGCTGATATTATTATTTAATTTATTAGGTATTACCTGAATAATAAATTAAATAATAATATCATCCCGTGGTTACCGTAAGAGGCGACAGAGGGAAACTGATACAGTAGATGGGCCGCAGCCACTTTCTGACAACAACTCGAAATAATAAAAATCTGCGGTTATAAACCCACCTACCAAGCCCGGCAACTATGGTAAATATCCACTCTATGTGGCAATCTATGGAGTCCAGTGTGCAGCAGTGTGGAGGCTGTTATGAATTATAAACGAATGAAGAAGTTCAATGTCGCTCAACCAGGTATTGAAATGGCTATGCTTGGAGTTTTTCTACTTGATAGTCCGGATGTTGATTTTTTTTTTCTTATTATAAGCCATTGCTTGACCACAATCCCCCTTGGTGGTAAGTGGTGATGCAGCCTTAGATGGTAAATCGCACTATCTTATCGTAACAAAAGCCTATTCAGTCTTGCCTTGAAGACGCCCAGATTGTATTCGGACGGAAAATTAGACGCCGGCAAATTATTCCACTCCTTTGCTGTACGCATTACAAAAGACGTTTGTATGTGGTCACGATAACTCCCGAAAAAATGGACATATCGAGACCGGGATTTTTATTAGCTTTAGAATTACATCAACAGGTTCCCTATTTTATATCGATAGTATAGTACACATACTTTTTTAATAAAATTATTTTCAAGTTTTATAAGTTTTATTGCTATTAAAATTTTAGAGGCGCTTTTATATTTTTAGCCTTTGATAGACAAAGGACAAATGTATCATACAGCCTATATCGATGTTATACTTTGTGTAATCGACTTATTTTGGTAAACACTATCATTTTTTTCCCTGTAGGTGACACTACCTGTTAAAATAATAGAGCACTAAATTTAAAATACGTAAATAATATATTTTAAAATTCAGGAATACAATTAATTTTTTCATCAAAATTAAATGGAGCGTTCATGAGGCGTGCACTTTTGGATTTGCCAAAATATTTTCTTTTGTATCAGTCCGTAAATATCTATGGCGTTAGTTGTGATGGTGATGTAAGAGAATCTATCACCCCATTTATTCAATATGTGTCATAAGATGCGACTGTGGGAAATTAAAAAATATGAATTTAAATAGAATGCAGATTAAACGTCCCTTTACACCAAACTTTAAATACACAGACCGACAACGAGAATCAGTGTCAAATGTATGAGACATTTTTTTTTAACTTCAAGTCGGCCACATACATACGGAATTCAGTTTCGAGATTCCGTTTCGATATTCCGATTCGGGATTCCGAACGCAGCAAGTCCATATAAAATCTATGGTCCCGCCACACAAGTACGGTAATTTTCCTTCCCTTCCTTCCCGGCGAGTAGCCCTTTACATTGCTTCTGGGCAAAAAGTTTCGAGTACTTTACAGTACAGGAGTGTACAAGCTTGATTGTGAATGTGGTCTCTCTTATATAGGACAAACTAAAAGATCAATAAATACCCGCGTTGAAGAACATATAGCTGATGTGAAAAATCGACGCCCCTGGAAGTCCGCAGTCTGTGAACACGTACAGGATTGCCCCCGTCACTACATTTATTCGTCACACATTAGATTTGATAGACGACAAATCCTCGCTAAAGAACACCGATTCTTTCCAAAGATGATTCGCGAGGCTATTGAAATCAAAAAACATCCTAATTTCTGCTGGCTGGGTGCTATCATCTGCTTGGGATCCAATAATTAATAAAATTAAATCCCAACCTAAGCACACAACTGCAAGACTTCAAGATAATATAAGTTCATACTCCGTAGATCGTACCAAAAATTAATAATTTTTAATCTGGAGGTAGCCGTGGTTAACTACGAAATTGGGACGTCAAACACCTCAGTCCACCCCGTGACCATGGGTGCTGTAAAGTACTCGAAACGTCGAGAATATAAAATAAGTTAATATACACGATAAAATCCGTAAAACTAGTTTTATTTAAACCAGCGGGTACTTTTTTTTATTAAGTACAATTTACAAAATAATTTTTGTACAATTGTTATAAATACATCTAGATACAGCATGGTAGCGATCACCACATTCGCAGGGGTATCATCAATCATGTATTCTTTAGTAGTATAATAACTCTTACCAAATAATTTTCGCTTAACAAATATTTTAAAACATTTGCTAGATAAGGTCTGTATGTTTTCTGGAGATTATCTATCATACTAATAAAATAATTCGTTAATTTTATAAAGAATCTCGCAGATTGTCCAAAATGCAATGGACGTATGTAAGTGTACATAATAAGTAACTCTGGATGCTCCGCTAGCTCAGTAGTAGTACTAAAAATATCAACATAATTTCCGTACTTAATAACAGGAATATCTTGAGTAAATCGCAATCATTTCACGCTCTGTCACAAAAACTAGACAGCCTAGTTACTCAACATCCCATCTACTAATAAAATTTCTCGGTAACAAGTTGATAACTTGAATACCGAGAAATTTTAAGAGCAATTTTCCGTTGTATAAAGATAATTTATTGCCTTCACTATAATTATACGGTTATGCAGCTTCTGTGTTACAGTACCAACTTAGCAGTTTTTTTAGAAATATTAGTTAAACCATTTTAGGTTAAGAAATTGTTACGTACTGACCAGTGAGATACAGGACGTGTAAATTTCAAGTTAAACAAGCTCTGACTTTGTCGAACCGACCTATTCGTGCAGCTATAATATAGCTGCAGCGTGGCTCTACCACGTAAAAATATATGCCAGAAAAATCTTAGAGCTTCCTATTAGTATAACCTTCTCGCCCATGGCTGGTTTAAAATATACAACAATGTGCCTGGCAAACACAATTACAAATCGTCTATGACAGGAAAAGAACTCAACTTTTGAGGGTTGATAAAGAATAAAAAAAACATTTGTGCATCTCACAAGCGGTAGAAGTGAAACCTTCAAAACTAAACTTCGAGAGAATGTGACGAATGCAGAGTATCTTCTATCTCTTTCTCTCGCAGGTTTAATCCTATAGATATATATGTTTGTCTCTTTTTTGTGTCGCTTTTTCGTTTCATCGAGTTTCAAGTCACAACGAATATAAAGAATCTTTCACTTCAAAAGGAATTCAATACACTTTTATTTTATATCAATATCATAAAAATTTAAAAATTCATTTTTTCAAAAAAAAAACCTGCTTCGTGTACTCTTTTTCAACCTAAAATTCGACCTAGTTATGTCACCCTCTTACCTATTTATGTCGGCAAAAAGCAGTGCCCACACTGCTCTGTTCTGATCTGAAAAATATAGAGAGCCTACGAGCGAGAGGCTGTGAGACATTCCATCTTAGTCCTCAGAGGTGACAACGCATATGTAGCCTCTATGTTTGAAGTAGACTGCTGGTGTCCGTGGACTGCAGTTGCCACACGAGTTTTGGCGGGAACTTGACCCTCGACGGATTGCTGCTCCTGTATTATTGTTTAAATAATGGTTTGAAGTGGATTTAGATATATAAAAGTGATGCGATTTTGTGTGTTAAATGTCTGCGCATGTGAGCTATTAGTGGAAACGGTGAAACAAGTGCCCTGCTGCTGAAGTGGTTCTTAAGATAAGTTGTCTGTCTGCTTAGGCGCCTTGAGATACCATTGCCAACAGTCAGCTGTCTGCTGGTTCAAGTTGCCGTCAAAATCTTCCATATAGTGAAGCAGTGTACTATGAAGGATAATTATACATTGTAACTTCAGGCTCAGAAGGGCTAGAACCCAAAGCGGTAAAGCCAGTTATTAAAAAAATGCAGTTGTCACTTACCACCAGGTGTCAGTTTTATAAAAAAAAACATTTTCGGATGTTTAAATAATCTGAGTTGCAGTCATATTAAAAACTGACGACAAATACAATAATTATATGATTACGACCTAATATTACATACATTAATTTGTACTTATATTTGTTTGTAACATTGAAATATATACAATATTAAAAACTATCATAATAAAAGCTAAAACTGGAAACTTAAAGTATCCTACTCTCCGTAGCATCGTGCCAGGAAAGCTGGCTCAGTTTTCCCGCTGAATCGCTATAGCCTTGGCTTAACCTTTGAGCGAGAAATGAACCAGCACTCTTATCACCAGCAGTGATGGTCTGTCGCGGATACAGTTCCTTTATGAACTTCACACGTGGACTCCAGGGACCGATAGTCTCTACGACAAATGGCACAAATATGTAGTCATCTCTCAGGGACTCATATCTGCACAATTTACTTACTCAGTTACCTAATATTCCCACTAGAATATTTTTTTTTATTATTTCTATGTATTTGTGTATTAAAGGAGTAAAAACAATCAACATATTTCAACATAATTTATTGAAGTTATCACAAACTCACCCTCGTTTAAACTACAAACACAAAGCTTAATTAACTGTCCACAATGTATCTGTTACGCGAAATAAATAAAAGCTCCATTTAAAAAACACGCGAATACAGTCATTCTAATTACAAACAACCTTTAATATCATTCGTACACATTCTTAATTATTAATATAAAATAAATTAATAAATAAACATCACTTATAATGTACATGTATCGCCCATCATAGAAAAAAAAACTCCATGACCTTATCTGTTTTTTATCGTATATAAAAGAACGGCGACGATCGTATATATAGTTGTAAACCACCTCATATATGCCAAAATGGCGGACGAGAAGCAGCTACTAAGGTGCGAGATATTGCATACCTTAAGCGAAAGCGCAAGATATGTTCTACTATCGCCTAAATTTAGTATTATGATCGTCAATTCGCCTGCCAAAGGAAAATCCTTCCTACAATAGGATAAGTATATGCCCGCCAATTGACGATTTTATATTTGAGAAGATAGAACAGTACATAATTGCTTTTTATTGAGCTTTGAAGCTTCATGTTACAATAAAAATTGTAGAAAAAGAAATAAGTAAAAATGTCTTCAATTAACAAAAGATTAAAAATTTTAAACATCATTTAGTTTCAAGATTCTTTAAATTTATAGACTGACTTTTAACACTGTATAATTCAGTATCGAAAATACTACCAATTAAATATCGACATAGCCTAGATATTCTGGGATAATGCTTATATAGCCTTACCCTAGATTACAGTTAGCTATTTCGATAATTTACTGGTGGGCTAGGAATGTAGCCATTTCCCAGATTTTAGATCAATTATACACGTTAAGGCACACATGCAAACAAACATTTTCTAAAATACACTCCAAAATTTCAATTTGTCACAAAATATAATTTTCGGTTTTACTACTAAACGATTTTAAATTACATAAGTACTCAATTTCATTTTTTACATGTGTAACTTTTTATTTAAATTTTTATTCAGTCTCATTTTCATCGTTGTCAGGCTCCTTTGTCGAAACTTCAACTTCAACAGATGAATTAACTTCTACATTCTCTTCAACTGATGCTTCGGACCCCACTGATACTTCTGATACAGTTGTAACGGTTTCCGTCTCCTCTGTTGTTGTCATGCTATCTGGCAGATCCTCGCAGTGTTTCCCGCGGATACCGGGAGGGCAGTTGCACCTGAAATGTCCGTCACCGGCTTCCAACGACTGACATTTACCGCCGTTCTTACAGGTGCCGGGATTCTTCTCGCAGTAGTTCAGTTCTGTTAACAAAGGGTATTTTAAAAGAATACGTTAAAAAAGTTATATTGGTACACGCGTTAAGTTGAATTCCGTTGTGTCCAATTATATATTTGATAGAATAGGGGTAACAAACGAGCGCACAGTTCAACTTATGATAAATGGATGCTGTGACATAAATGTCTACATCTGTCTTCGATTAAAAATCAAAGTGCCGATGCGTTGTCAGCCCCGAGGAAAAAGATAGAATGTCGTTTCCATCAAAAGGGGTTCTCCGGTTCACTAAACTCACCATTCGAAACACAGCAGCAATAAGCTGCTTTTTACGCTGGTATTCTGTGAGAGCGTGACCTTTTCCCGGTCGAGCCGAACCATTAGTACTGCGGCTATAACATCGCTTTAGCGTGGATCTACCACGTAAAACACCACGTATTATATCTTATATTTTCTAAAAGTTTAAATGCTGCATTTAGTCCAGCTAAGATAAAACATGGTGCTCAGCGTACATTTCAAGCGATGCAGAACCCTAGCCAAAGCCATGCTCAAGTTGTTGTAAAAACACGCACTCACATTCACATACGCATTTAAAATCATTTAAAAGTATAACAACAATGTTTTGCATGCAAAAGTATGCGTCCAGCAGTGCACTTTTGCAGGCCGTTAAGCAAAGAAAGATGATAGATATGTGGTAGATTCCGTGTCAAGAATATGGGCATTATTTCGGCATAACTTGAAATGTAGTATGTTAGCGCTCCGTGTGTGTGTTTTTTTTTTGTTGATCTGTGATAAAATGTATTATGTAACAGCTATATTTGCATTTTTGCAGATTTTAATACTTCATCATGATCATCATTATAACCCATTACAAGTGCACTACTGATCATAGGCCTCACCCGAGGAACGCACGGTATTGAGCCACCTAAAGCCATTGACTCCCAGCATATCTTAGCCTAGACCATCACTCCATCTAGTGGGAAGCCACCCTACACTTAGCTTTTAAGTACGAGACTGCCACTCGAGAACGTTTCTCCCTCATCACATGTAGATTGGTACTGAAACGGTGGACTATGTTGGGTATTCCGGTTCTACTTTTTGATGATTAATATTTTAAAAAGTAAGCTTTCTTGAAAGAAATAATTTTTTATGTTTACGAGATCACTCCAAATTGAATGAAACTCATTTTATATCCTTTAATTAACTTATTTTCATATTTATATTCCCGACGTCTCGAGTGTTTTGCAGCATCTACGGGCAGGAAGGATCTATGTTGTTTACGGTACAAATGTCTTCTTTAATCCATTTCTACGCAGAATGAAGTTATAGCATCTTAAAACTTTGCAGTCGTATGTTTGGCTTGGGTTTTTACTATGTATTTTATAGGATCCTAAGCAGATGTTGACACCCAGCCATTCTCTCTCTTCTCTTCTCTGAAAACACGTTACCCCATCCGTAGGATTTTCTCCTATATGGTGGAGGCAATTTACAAACATATTTGTTTTATTATTTTTTATGTTATGGAAAACAAACAGCTTAAAAATCTTAAGTAAATAACACGTTAAATTTACAAGAAGCCAATAACCGGTTCTCACTAATAGAAAACTAAATAGCACAAGGGCAAACATCCCGACCCGGGACAATTATTTGTAGGCAATACAAAGACTTGTTCCGTGCGTCCCAGCGCTGCAATTCATTGCTAAGCTACTGCACCACGGAGCCATTTATTCTATTAAAGTTAGAGTAATTTATGGCTAAAAGCTCTCTTTGAGTAAATGCACCACTGATTACTCTTGCTTTTGCATAAAATTCTTCTGAATTTTAAAACAAAGAATTGAGGATCCATACCTTCATCGCACAGCATGCCACCCCAGCCTTGCTTGCAGATGCACTCCCAAGGTCGGTTGCATGTACCATGGACGCAGCCGGGGTATCGGTGGCATTGCGTGCAGTTTTTCCCAGTCCAGCCCACTTTGCAACGGCACTCGCCTGGACGCCGGCAGTAGCCACGCTCGCCGTGACAACCAGGAGCACAGATTGCTGAAAATTTAATAAAGTTATTTTTTCATTTATTTTGGCAACAAACAGTCATATTTCAAGTATATAGTTTACATTTTACATTTGCATATGACAAAAAGACAAATAGTGTAAGTAATTAACAAACCATATTATTAACATTATGAAACAACATAGGCGGTCAGTTGCATTTTACTGCAAAACCTGTTTTAAATTTATTTTAAGATTGGAACTAGCGCTAAAAAGATCTATTTTCAAAAAATATTTATTATAGGTATATGTTTTTTTTTTTATAAAAATAGGGTGACAAACGAGCACACAGTCCACCTGATGGTAAGTGGTTGCTGTAGCCCATAGACATCTACATGTATCCTCGTTTGCGAACCAAAATGCAGATGCGTTGTCAGCCTTGAGGTTTAAGATGTAATGACATTTTCTGCCACCAGGGCGGCGCCACTTAAAAGTGAGGTATAATATTTGACAGATTTCATAGCGGGGAAGCTAATTAGTTCGAAAAATGTAAAGGATAACGTTTCTTTCTGTACTATAAGCTAAATGTTATATTATTAAGTTTAAAAATAAATAAACCCAACCACAGATATTCACAAAAGTAGAAATTTAAAAAAAAGGTAAAAATGTGCAAGAAGTTAAAGAGCAAACTACTGAGGCATTGTTTTGTGTATTAATATAATACTCTAGAAACTGATAAACTTCTATTAAAAACTAACTCCTCAATTAAATGACATTGTGTAACAAAAAAACTTTACCTCAGTGTCAACTAGCGACATCTGGTGAGCAGAAAATTATTAGCCCTCATTTACATCAGGTCGACTGTGCACATGTTTGTTGACCTTATTTAAATCATATAGATGCCTCCCTCTCACCTATTTCTGCCACCAAATAGTAATGCTCACCCCGCTGTGTCCCGGTCTGAAGAACATAGACAGCCAATATAATTACAGGCAGCATTTATACGTTTTATACGTGGTAGTCATGCTGCAGATATACTAGTAGTATAGTTGTAGCACGAATGGGTCGGCTCGACCGGGGAAGGACCACGCTCTCACAGAATACCAGCGTAAAATAGCAGCTTAACACTGCCGTGTTTCGTATGGTGAGTTTAGAGAACCGGAGACCCTTTTTACTGGAAAAGGGGCATTTCATCTTAGTCCTCACGGGTGACAACGCATCTGCATTTTTATTCGCAAACGAAGATAGATGTAGTTGTCTATGGGCCGCAGCAACCACTTACCATCAGGTGGACTGTGTGCTCGTTTGTCACCCTATCATATAAAAAAAAATTCATTTTAGTCTTCAGAGGTGGCAACGCTTTCCCATTTTCTTTGAAGTTAGCTGCAGGTGTCTATGGACTGCAGCTACTGCTTACTTTTGCACTTACCATCAGGTAGAGTGTAAGTTCATTTGTCACTTCATAAGTTTGTAAATAATAATAAAAAAAATGCCAAATCTAATCAAAATTAAAAACAATTTTTTCTGCATATACGAGTATATGTAGATCCGACTGCAAATTAACATTGTTGCTGTTTTCGCTCATTTTGGTCTTTGTTAACTGTCATTAATTGATTAGATTAAATCAACAATAAAGGTTATTTTGTGTTAATTCCGCCCTAAATGTACCAGCCTTCACCAGGGCTATTAGTTCATAACAAAATAGATCATTTCGTAAAGTATCATCATCAAACTTACGGAATACGTAATCGATATAACCAAAGCGAATTCTAACCACGTATATTGTTATTACAATGATTCATAAATAAAATAAAAAGTAAAAGTAGAAATGGAAGTAGGTAGAAAGTGATGGACTTATTCGGCTCCGTTTGGTTTTGCGTGACTGGAAACATTAATGAATGTGCAATAAGTTATATAAATAACATAATTTAAAATTAAACATTTTCTACAGCCGACTTCAATATAAGTTACTAAGAATAACTCAAAAACTATTGGTCTGACCTTGATTAAATTCATATGGGACCACACGAGAAGTACCTACCAGTTTCAAATAAAAAAAGAATCATCGAAATCGGTTTACCCAGTAAAAAGTTATGAGGTAACACACATTAAAAAAAACATACAATCGAATTGAGTACCGTCTCCTTTTTGGAAGTTGGCAGAAAAGACGCATAAATAAAAAAATCCGTCGAATTATTGTATTTAACTTTTTTTTTTTTTACTTTTAAAACGTTTACTCACGATTAAGGTTTTTTCCTAGAGGCATTTTACATACATAAATTTGTACATGAACAAGCACCCTAACATAGAAAAATCATTCGTGGACTATTAGTATTAGTATTGTTATGTGTGGAATTAGAACCTGCGCCTTCTCATCGCAGCCAAAGACGCTAAGCCTTAAGGAGTGGTACATTAAGTTTGGACGATTATTTTAATGAATTGTTTAAAACTTAAACAATAAAAGATATTTTTGATGTGTAACATCTTTCCCCCGCTGTCCAGTAATCTATGAGAGTTATTTCGAGAAAAGGGACGGAAGTGTGTAACAGGAAGCCGGGTAAGCGCGCGCAATTTGATATGACCAATGAGAACACGCGGTGTTAGTAAAGTGTGCTGTTATATAAACTAATTTATATATGTGTAAACTACATTAATAAATATATTTACTGTTGATAATATGTGTCTGAAAATTTTAATTAATTTTTTTTAAAACGTTACCCCCACACTAGGATTTTCTCCTGTGTCGTGGAGGCAGTTTGCAAATATAAATTGCACAAGGACAAACATCCAGACCCGGAACAATTATTTGTAGGCCATACAAATACTTGTTCCGTGCGGGATTCGAACTCGCGGCCCCTAGCGCAACAACTGATTGCTAAGCCGCTGCGCCACGGAGCCGTCACACAAAAAAGTGCAGATCGTTGATAAACATGCAATTGAGTAATAATGAATAATTATTCGAATAAATATTTCAGTATTTAGAACTTTATAAATTTTGAGGTTAATTTCTGTCGCTGTTTAATTGATATTTTTAATTTTGATTTTTTCAGGATATAATGCTAATGTTGCTTATTTCCAAGGTGAGATGTTAAATGTTACACATCATATGCGACTACTGTAAGTCTGTAAGGCTCGTTCGTTAGAGGAAATGCCATACACGTTCTAGATTTAATACTGGATTTAAGGTGGCACAAGTCGCGGGCTCGAACTCGCTGGTGGGCGCGGCCAAAAAGCACGCTGTCTCACCTGGCATCGTGCCCGACAGAGATAGTATCAGTGATGAGCATATCGACACTAGTATTCACGCACGTCTTGTTCGTAGGGCATTCAGAACCGTTTGAACAAAAACGAAGTTACACGAACACGATGCAACATCTATACTAATATAATAAAGCAGAAAATATAGATGTTTACTTCGTCTAAAAAAAAGTCCGCGATACCATATCTCTATTTTTTATATATAAGCCACAATTAGACATTTTGATTTTGACAAAAAAAATGAAAATTTAATTATTAGGCATGGCATATTTATCCTTACGAACGAAAGTTACTTCATTATCAAGACAATTTTTTGAAGATAAAGTTCGTTCTATGTTTATATAGTACATAGTTTAAGAGATAATGTAAAATTAAAATAATTCAATACTTGGCCTTGACGCGCAAACAACGCATAACCCCTAGCCCGGTGCGAACTGAGAAGCCAGTATTGAAAGCTTCTATGAGCGAGGTTAGGTTAGCCGTTAGTTCAATCATTATCTAATATCTACACAATTAAATAAAATTGAAGTGTCTGTTTGTAATGTCAAAATAACAGCTTTTTACTAATTGCATATGAAATTATATACGCTACTTATAACATTAACACAATTTTTAACATTTTTCAGTCTGTTTGTTCCGGTTAATTTCCAAAACGGCTGGACCGATTTTGACGGGACTTTCACTAGTAGATAGCTCATCTTATAAGAAGTAACTTAGACTGCTTAAATTTTAGAAAAATTATTAGGTGTCCGTGCAAATAAATTAACACACTAAACTAAATGCGGAGGAAGTCGCGGGGAACAGCTGGTAGCTCAAATAAATTCAAAATTAACTGAGTGCTTTTATCTATCTCCCAAGTGAGCGTAACAATGATTAGTTACATCTTTATTTCTGAACTCTTTCATTTCACGTTGCTATGGTATTTTGAAAGTTTAATTGATTAATAAGTATAAGAGGTTGATAGCAAATTTATCAAGAATCATTTTTTGCCTACACACTTTCATATATCGTGTACGTTTTTCTTTAAAACTGGATAAAACCGCGCATAGTATGCCGACAGATAAAATAAAAGTACTCCATTAATCATGACAATTTTTCCATACATTATTATCAAATAAAATATTTGATTGCAATTATAAAATGCTTGAACTAGGTGTCATGTCATGCCACGCATCTCGGACACGTGATGACGCGGGTGAAACCGCGAAATTATTAGGCGCTGCTTTATCGCTTCATATTATACCTCTGTGGCTCTATATACCTAATATAGATTGCTTACTTTATTATGTTTAGTTTTTCCCGAGTGGTCATGCAGCGATCACTCAAGAGTTCGGCTTCGAACGTGTGTAACTGCAAAAATTATCCAACGGGAACGAAATACCTGAATAAACGGTATCATATATGTTATTTACAGCTCCGTGGCGCAGTTGCTTAGCAATGAATTGTTGCACTGGGAGCCGCGGGTTCGAATCCCGCACGGAACAAGTATTTGTATGGCCTGCAAATAGTTGTTCCGGGTCTGGATGTTTGTAAACTGCCTCCACGATACAGGAGAAAATCATAGTGTGGGGATAACGTTTTTTTAAAAAATAAAATTCCATACTATAACCTATCTCTGAGCAAAATATCATCCAGGTCCCTTCAGCGGTTCTGGTGTGATTGAGTAACATACATCCATTCATCCGTCCATCCAAATATCCAAACTTTCGCATTTATAATATTTAGATAATAATTGTAATTAGTTCTGCCTACCTATGAATTGTTTTCAAAAATACTTACCTGTATTCTTACTTTTTTATATATACTCAATATCACTAAACGTAAACACAGGTTTCTATCAAGACAAGTGACCCATCAAGATTGTTTTCTTAGTACTGACGTACCTACCTAAAGTTTACAATTTTGTGGCCACGACGCGGTGACGTTTTGTGACATTTTGTTGTATTGTAGGTTGTAGGTATCTAGGTAATAACAGTAGGTACCTATGAAAATCCCACATAATATACCTTGTTTGTCCGCCGCAAGAGTCGTCTAATAAATAATTAAACTGTTTTGTAATTCTTTATTTATTTATAACACTTGCATTGAGAGCCGTGGTAGCTCAGATGGTTAGCGCTCGCCGTAAGTATCACATTACGCGAGCAACCCGGGTTCGATCCCCGTCAGCACCAATGAAATTGTTGCAATTTTATATAGTAATCGTATATAGACTTTACTTTTTTTACTTTTATAATTATATTATATTACAGACGAAAATTTTACAATATTGTCTGTCGTCCAAAACGCATCATCTCTTTCAATTATATCAATTTCCATGCTGTCTTTTGTCTTTGGCGTCCAAATTACAAAATAGCAAAACTTTTCGTTTCGAATAAAACTCGAATAAGCGCGCGTCACCGCCCGTGCATGTGTGTGTAAGAGTCGTCCTCCCGCACCGCACCGGGGGAAACATTATTCAGTGAGATGCACGATAATTCATAGTAACATACGCGCGTAAAAAAATACGAAAAGGCCTTTGGAAGAAGGGGTTTTATGAAAAAACCACTGCATAAATCAATTACGAATAAAATTTATTGAATTCTTCGATAATTGAGCTGTGTCGGTACCGACTTTATTTTGGAAATTTTACACTTCTTTTATTACTAATTTACGCCCAAAGTTGTGTTAAAATTAGCAATAAAAACGAATCTTTGGTAGCCCGTAACTTTTTAATAACATTTTATTTTACTATTCTGTTTCCGTACAGACAAATTTAATAATGAGACAAAACGATATCATGTTTAACTTTGGATGTACACTGTCAAACAGCGTAGTAAAACCCCTCCGAAATTTGTATGGAAATATTGTCGACTAGTGTCACCTTAATACTGGATTTCATACTGGATTTAATACTGGATTTAATACTGGATTTATTACCCTTTAAACAGGATCACGCACTAGATGGACTGTAGCTTAAATAATGCATGTATAACGTATTATTTAAGCTACAGCATAATTATGTTCGTAACGGCGAGCTCCTTCAAGTAACATGGTATGGCAAAACCTGTTGATTGGTACAGATCTGTATTCCATTTTTGCATTTTTATAGCATATCAAATTTACAACGACAAAAAAAATTGCAAAAAAAATGTTTGGAGCATCAAAAAATTCTTCTCACGTTTTTAAACAGCTCCTTAAAGTTTTGAGGAGTACTTAAGGAGACTACAATCTATACCTGTGACCGTTCCTCTATTAGTTTTAGTATATAAAACTTTTTAACAACAAATTCTGTAATAAGAAAGATTTAAACCTTGAAGTAGACATATTACTTCACCTCAAACACAACGTCTAGAACATAATTATGTATCAATAGCGTAAGGTAATATATATATATATATAGTACACTATTGTTTTAAACTGAATTTATTATCAAAAAGAATAAAATAAAAATAAATCTTATTTATTTTCTTTCTTTTTTCTTATTTCGCGCTGAAAATTTCATAGTACACGGGCAATGAATTCATTAATTGAAATTATTAGTGCTGATTTACCACGTACTCGCTTACCACGACTGAGTAATCAAAATACATTTCGTGGACTTGTGATAAATTACCAGGTCTGTCAACGTTCATGGGGACAGTGCAGGCGAGGCGTAAAACTCTTTTAGGGATGAGTAGAGGCTATTGCTGTTCAATGGGACGTATTTAGCTGTTATTTTATTTTACAGCATAAAACCAATCATTCTAGCAATTTATTTTGAGAAACAGTACTTACGAGTTTGGCACAGAAGCCCAGTGTAACCAGGTAGGCATTTGCACTCGAGCGGCTTGTCACAGTAGCCGTGTTGGCAGCCAGGCAGGGGCTGGCAGGATCGGCACGTGGGCCCAGCCCAGCCGAGACGGCAACGGCATTCACCTGGTCCCTCGCAGTACCCTCGAGTCGCGTGGCAGTCCGAGCGGCAGATTGCTACAAAGAAAGACGTTTGCTTATATATACCATTTTTTCCGTATCTCTCATAGCAGCGATATTTTCGATAGCTACCACGCTTGGCATACAGGTTAGCATCCACAGATTTTTTATGAAGTTATTTTCTAAAGGATGCTGTCCCTCATCTTCCATAATTACCTAAAGGTTGTCGATGGGTGCAATTTTTTTAATATACAAATAGAAGTGTTCGCGACAGTAGTCGAATGGCGGATTCAAATCCACTTCTTTTTCAGCTTTATGTAGCTACCTACTACTGTAGGTACTTCTGCTAGTGTATCTTCATTCAGATATGGATGGCGATAATCTTAAAAATGGCTTTGAATAAATACTATAATATAATAAATATAAAAGTATTTATGGAAGAGTTATTTATTGAGTAAAATCTTAAAATAATTCGGAAATACCAGAAGTGCACACCTCAAGAGCGTTTCATTTAGTTTTGGTGAAAAAATATTACATAATATATACATAATAGATTACACATACATAATTACACAAAGTATAAAATCGATTCCGGCTGTATAGTACATTTGTCCTTCGTATATCAAAGGCTAAAGAAAAAAATGAAAGTGCCTTTAAATTTTTAATAGCAATAAAACTTATAAAACTTGAAAATCATTTTATTAACAAACGACGCGTACTAGGCTATACTATTACATACTAGGTATGAAATAGGGCACCAGTTGATGTAATTCTGAAGCTAATAAAAAAAACCACGGTCTCGATACGTCAATTTTTTCGGGAGTTATCGTAACGACATACAAAATCAACATCCGGACGTCCACGTAAAAAAAATTCAAACCTTTTTTATCAACGTAGTAATATAAAATGATTTTTTAGAAAATATAAGATGGAGTGTTTTCTTGATATACGGCTACTCATATTATCGTATAAGTGCAATATGGTTATGATAGAGGTATTTTAAAACCACAAAATTGCTTGAAATTGACGTGTCGAGAGTAATACACTACCTAATAACGGTTTGCGTTATGAGGCGTGCAAAATACAGTCTCAAGTAAGAATTAGAAATTCGAGCATTATTTATTTGATTAACACGTTTAAACTTACGCTCTGAACAGAAAATGCCATCCCATCCGGGGCGGCACTGACACTCAAAGGACACGTTACAATATCCATGCTGGCATCCCGGCAAGGGAATACATTTGTTGCAGCGTTCACCGTAGAAACCTAATTTACAGCGGCATTCACCCGGTCGGTTACAATATCCTGCAAAAGAAAACAATTACTACATTATAACAATATAATGTGAGAACTGATACCCCGTTATATTAAAAACGAGGACTATCTAATCCCCAGGGTACGCAACGGACCTGTATATTTTTTTTAATCGACGATGATGGATACCATCTCATACTTGCATATAAATAATCATTCATTAGTCCACAAATAATCTAGTTCTGTATGTGAGATACTTCTTCTTTATCGATCCATAAAAGTCCACTGCAAGAGATTGACTTCTCCCGAAGTTTTGTCTTCTTTCAACGGTTAGAATGACTTGTTACTGCGATTTACGGGTATATTGCCATTCTATAGAGATAATAAGAAATTCTTATTGAAATTCTTATTTTTTACTTTTTCTACTCATTTGGAAAGAACCTCTGTTCTAAGATGAAGCAGCAAGAAACCCAGCGGGTTTTTTTTTTCTCAACGTAAAATGATACAATAAAACACAGGTTGTACAAATTACAAAAAATATTTAAGAAACAGCTTGGAAGCGGTGCCACTTCACAGTAGTTATTATCAACCATTTATTCAATTTGTTTTATAGGATAAGGGTGACAAACGAGCACACAGTCCACCTGATGGTAAGTGGTTACTGTGGGCCATAGACATCTACATCTATCCTCGATTACGAATTAAAATGCTAATGCGTTGTCACCCGTGAGGAGTAATATGGAATGCCTGCTTTCCAGTAAAAAGGGCGTCCTTTTCTCTACACTCACCATATGAAACACAGCAGCGTTAAGCTGCTACTTTACTTTTCTGTGAGAGCGTGTTCTTTCCCCGGTCGAGCCGACCCATTCGTGCTACAACTATACTACTAATATAGCTCCAGCATGGCTCTACCACGTAAAAATATATAAAACGTTATAACTCGTACCCGTTATAGCGGTATAAATGTAAAACGTTATATCCCGTTTTATAGTTTTTGTGTGGTGAAGTATTATATTTTGACTTAATATATATATTTTGGACTTCGTTGTAATAGGGTACACATCGCCCTATCAATGAATTACTGACTCTGCCGAGTATATTCTAATTATGCCTAAGTGATTCAAGATTTTAAATAGCTCTTTTGACCCTATTTTGCAAAACATAATTAGTTTCTAAATCGACCGCATTTCCCCATAGGAAAATCCCATAAGACATTACCGCCACTTACCATCAGGTAAAGTGTAAGTTCCTTTTCATTATTATTTTTTGTCATTGTTTCTTTAAAAAACGTTATATTCACACTAGGATTTTCTCATGTATCGCGGGGGCAGTTAACATACATAGATTTTACAAGGACAAACATCCAGACCCTAAACAATTATTTATAGGCTATCCAAATACTTGTTCCGTGCGGGATTCGAACCCGCGGCCCTTAGCGCTGCAACTCATTGCTAAGCCACTACGCCACGGAGCCGTCAATCGTTGTTTGTTGTTTCAATTTTATTACAATATAAAATACCTAACCACTTGGTATTCTGTAGGATAATTCCAGAAAGTATGCGCAGAACTTACATGAATCAATTCGTCCTTCCCCTTCTCACCCTTGGAGAACCAGATGCTCGGCGGGTGTTTACCCCTTTGTCGTGGTATTCCACCCATGGTAATTAAGCGATTTCCTTCTTCTTACATAATGCGTACTTAAGATAGAATAGGCTTTTGTTACGCTGACAAAGTACAATTTACTTTCAAGGTCTTCATCACCACTTTTTTTACTTTTATAAGCCAGGGTTTAACCACAATCCCACCTGGTGGTAAGTGGTGATGCAGCCTTAGATGGTAAATCGCACTGTCTTAGCATAACAAGAACCTATTCACTCCTGCCTTGAAGACGCCCAGATTGTATTCGGACGGAAAGATAGACGCCGGCAATTTATTCCACTCCCTTGCTGCACGAATAAAAAAGACGAAGCAAACCGTTTAGTTCTAATGCGTGGAATATCGACAACAAAGGGGTGAAGGCCCGCCGACCGCCTGGTTGTGCAATGGTGGAAAGGCGAGGGAGGAATTAAAGCGTGTAATTCCTGCGCACACTCGTGTTGTAATCAATCAATGGCTTACAATAAGTTAAAAAAGAGGGATTCAGACTTACCTTGCAAAGGATCGCATCCCTTCTTGCAAATGGGCACATCGCAAAGGTCACCCTGCCATCCGGGAAGACACTTCGGCTCCCCCTTGTCATCGCACACGTAGTGGCTGTGCTCGCTCTGCACCGCCGGCAGTTCGCACGCCTGACGAAGAGGCTTCTGAGATGAGAAGAGGTTTGTGACCGGTGCATCGAGTGCTCGAGGTTCAAAGCGGTGCAAAGCCAAGCGAATGTAGCATTGACAATTAAGTTGAGATCTTATATTTGACTCTACATCGTACGTATTATATTTGATCTGGTTCTAGGACTAAACGGTTAGCTCTTTATTTTATTTATATCTAAAGTATTTTTATATAAGTATATTTATCCTTATTGTTTATGTCGCCTATGGTGGGGTCAAAATATCCACCACTCTATATCATCCTGTGAGTGTCATATTAGGCGACAGAGGGTACTTAGCCAGGATATGGGTTTCGAAATCTTCCAGATAACAACTAAATGATAAAATAACCGGTCAATTGCGAGTCGAACTCGCGCACGAAGGGTTCCGTACCACCGTAATACACGTTTCTAGTAGGGGAGCCCCCTTTAATTTTTAATTTTTATTATTTGTTTTTATAGTGGCAACAGAAATACACAATCTGTGAAAATTTCAACTGTCTACCTATTACAGATCATGAGATACAGCCCTCTGACAGACAGACAGACGGACGGACGGATGGACAGCGGAGGCTTATTAAAATGGGACCCGTTGGTTACCTTTTGGATACGGACCCTAAAAACTGTGGTAAAATAAAGAACCTACAAGCGAAACGCGGTCTCTATGAAAAGTGGCATTTCATTTGGGAGGACTCCATCACGCAGAAAACTCATACTTTTGTGTTAAGTGGAAGATGCAGTCATCATGATTATATTCATACCTTCATACGAGTATGCTTTTAGAAGAGATTTTTTATGAGATGATGATCTACAAGTGCCGCAATTAATCGTAGTGTCCTAATTTTACAAAGTCGCGCTGCAATTGGGAAAGTCAATGGGGGCTAATAATATTCTGCTCACCAGATGTCGCTAGTTGACTATGAGGTAAAGTTTTTTGTTACACGATTTCATTTGATTGAGAAGTTAGTTTTAAATAAAAGTTCATCAATTTCCCTTCATTGATTTGCTCTTAAATTTTTTGCACGTCTACAACTGTACTTTTTAATTTTTCTACTTTTGTGAATATCTGTGGTTTGGTTTATTTATTTTTAGTCTAATTAATATGAAATATACATAATAGTTTCAGAAAGAAATATTAACATTTACACTTTTCGACCGAATTAACTTCTCCGCTACGAAATCTGTCAAATATTACACCTAATTTTTAAGAGGCTCCGCTCTGGGCGCAGAAAAAGTCGTGGGTGCTCTCGTTGGGAAAGAGTCCTAGATCCTATGAGTTATAATGCTGTTAAGGGCTAGGACGCTGTTAATTTTGCTAGAGCATTAAAACTATAATTTTTGTGTCTGTTTGAGTGGGTCCCTTTATGGTTTAGATTCACAATTGGACCCGTTAGGTGGCGCTGTTGTCGAGATCGAGAAATCATCCGTGCGGAGCCGGGCGGGTCGCTAGTATTAAAAACGTAAAATGATAAATCTATACAAATAAATAAAATTTAAGTGTCTGTTTGTAATGTCAAAATAATAGCTTTTTACTAAATGCATATGAAAGTATAAACGGTACTTATAACAAAAACACAATTTTTAAAATGTTTGTCTGTTTGTTCCGGCTAATCTCCGAAACGGCTGGACCGATTTCGACGGGACTTTCACTGACAGATAGCTGATGTTATAATGAGTAACTTAGGCTACTTATATTTCAGAAAGAGAATTAGGGTTCCACGCAACATAATTAAAACCCTAAATTACACGCGGGCGAAGTCGCGGGGAACAGCTAGTATTTAATAAAAGATTCCTATAATGAAGATGAGTAAAGAATGAAGCTACTAATAGCAACTTCTTTTCTTACTTTACTTTCTAATCAAGTTATTTATTACGCCTTAACACCCAAATCCTTGAAGATAAATATTGAAAAAATTGTGTTTAGAATATTATTTTGGTAAATATAAAGTCAATATAAACTAGTAGAATGACCCAGACAACAAATATTACAATTGCAAGAATGTCAGATAAATTGGATTCCTAACTAAAAATATTTTTATATATTTTTTAAGTACATATATATAGTGTTATAACAAAATGTAGCTAAAATGTTTCCATATGTACTTAGTTGGTAAGTCTAAATATTGAAATAAATAAATAAATTTTTGCTTTAAATTGTAAAACCGATCTATACGCTAATGAAATGCGATCATTGTTAGTTATCACTCAAATCATAGTGTTTGCAAGAAAAATGTGCAAGATGTGACCAAAGTTGAGAAAGGAACGTTTAAGTGGTTTGGATACGTAGAAATAATGAACAATCAAATAGTGACAAAGCACAGAAATCTAAATAATAAAGTATTTAGATTTCTATGTGACAAAGCAATTTAATGATGCTGAAGTGAGTGGCAGAATCGATGTAAGACGCCATAAATAGAATTTTATCGTCCAAATTGGCGACATAATGAAGACCCGTCATTAAAAAAATAAGATTATCCTTAACTGATGAGTATGTATACGCGTAATTATGAATGTGAAAGAAGCGAGAAAGAAGTGTCAAAATCGTCAAACGGAAGTCCATAGTCTCTGCCTATACCTCTGCGTTACAAATGTGTGATTTATGTTTCTGTATGTCTCTATCAATATTGTATACGCGAACGTTGTTAAAGACTAAATATTGTAAAAATGGTAAAACTAAATCTCAAAGAATATTTATAAGAAAACACAGTTACATTTAATTATTCGAGATGCCGGAGAACCAGCTGGGCGTAACGGAACATGCCTGACCTAGCTCAAGCCAGATCGGGACAACTTGCTTTCAAGCGACCCTTGCTTACAAAGTGATAGAACCTTGCTCCACTAATGATATACTCGTAATGATCAACGGTTTACGGCTAAGGTACTTATAAATAAACTAGCGAATAGAACGAGACTAAACAGATAAATTGACGTAGGTTTAGTATTCAGAATACGTACGTATATACGTACAATGTGTGTTTAATAATATTGTAAGGAAATAAACCAGGAGTTGGGCAGCAGCATCTTCCTAATAACAACTAAAAATAAAAACTGCAGTTGCAAAGCCACTTGCCAAGCGTGGCAACTATAGCAAATATCCCCCCGTGAGGCAATCTATGCAATATATATATAACGGTAACGGTAAAGTGTATAATAATATATCACCGAAAAGTTAGGCGTTTGGCGGCGGGTTAAGAGAATCCATTACTCAATTACGGTATAGTAAAAGGCGACAGTGGAAAATTCCAGAAAGGCGGCGAAAGACGACAATGGGAAGCCCTTAGATTTGTTATCTATACATATAATAAAACTGTAAATAGCAGATGTCTGTACATTTTATATTTTTGTAATAAAAGTGGTTGAGGGGTACTAAAAATAAGTAATTAAATACATTTCTACCATTTTTAGAATTTTCTGTCTGTCTGTCTGTCTGTCTGTCTGTCTGTTTGTTTGTTAACGTATCACGTTTAAAGTACTAATTTATATCATAAGAATTGTTAAGGAAATTCTAAAGTGTACCTTCGGGTTACATTTAGTCTTTATTTCATTAAAATCGGTTCATTCCATCAAAAGTTATGATAAATATTCTGAAGTATGGGTAGGGAATTTGCTCAACGGTGGCTTTGTTTGAGTCATCAAGTTGATGTTAGCAGCGCCATCTCTCTTTAATTAAATATATACATATAACAAAAATGATGATAACATGTTGTGTCTCTTTCTGTACATTGTATATATATTTTGGTGACTAAAATCATTATGGGGAACTAAAAATAATTAAATAAGTACATTTTTATAATTTTTAGAATTGTCTGTCTGTCTGTTTGTCTGTTTTTATATGAATGCATCACGTCTAAAGTAAACATCTTTTTTTTTTTCAAAGAAATCGTTAAGAAAATCATAAAGCGTATCTTCAAGTTACATTTAATCTTTGTTTTATTAAAATTGGTTAATTCTATCGAAAGTAATGATTATTATTTTGAAATGTAGGTTCGAATTTGTTTAATGACGCCACAAAATCCCAGAAATAGTAATAAAAAGATTCGTGTGTAAAAAAAAAACGTTCTATTATAATATATTTCGTATCGTTCTATTATAGTACTTAAAACACAGTAAATATATGTTTTCATTAAATTAAAAAAGGATGTTTTCTCACAAAGAACGTAATAGATGGCGTTGTACAAATTACAACCTTTTCTGAATTGCGGTGTTAAGATTTTTCGCAGGTGAATCGTATTGAGACTCACTGTACTAATTTATGTCCATGAGTCTGACGAAGTTGCAAGCCTGCAAGGTATATATACAGAGGTACTGAAATATGTATTTATTCAACAAAACTCGAAAACCCGACTAAAAGTAGCAAAATTGCAATAAATGTCGTGATAGTGATATTGTTTTATACACAGAATCCCTCTAATACCAAATAACTTTTTTTTTCAGTTTTAAGTAAAGTAAAGTTGCAGCCTATTTACGTCCCACTGCTGGACACAGGCCTCCTCTCATTTCTGAGAGGGTTTTAGGGCAAGGAAATGTCCACCGCGCTGCCCCAATACGCGTTGGCGAACTTCACATGTCATCGAAATATTTTTTTTATTTCTCAAACATGCAGGTTTCCTCACGATGTTTTCCTTCACCGCCGAGCACGTGGTAAATCAGCACTTAAAATTGCAATTAACAATTTCATTGGTGCCGGCGGTGATCGAACCCGGGTTGCTCGAGTACTGTGAAGCTTACAGCGAGCGCTAACCATCCCTATCTTAAAACTGAAGCCTGAGCCACGGCTCAGGCTTCAGTTTTAAGATAGGGATAATAACATCGATGTTGGCATCGCTAGCTCAACATCGATGTTCGATGTTTAGGCTACTCAAAACATCGATGTTGACCATTATCGATGGTTTTTGTATATGTGTAGATACTTACACATTGTTTTAAAATTATGTGGGTTGAATAATAATTTATGTAGAATAGTTATTATGCGACAACCGACAACGACACTACAAAATAAAGCGAAAGCAGTGACCATTGTGACATTACAGGAGACACTTAACAATTAAGTTTGACTCACCATACTGACATTTTTTTAGATTAACGATGCGTTCGGAAATTCTGAATTATTCAAAATTTTTAATCTTCAAAGCAGATGCAAGATTTAGTTGATATTGATTTCGCGAGTTCGCATTGTTTACAAGTTCACAATTATCGATTATGGGTTCATTGACGTCGATGTTTCGATGTTTGACATATGTTAAAACATCAAAGTTTTAATTTTTAACATCGTATCATAATGATATAAATCGGTTAATATTCTCTTACCCTAAACGTCAAATTCTTTAAGTAAAACCTATATTCGCGAGCTACGCCGCGGGCACAGCTAGTATCCAAATATAATTAACTTTTTATAAAGTCCACTATAAGTACAGATATTTTTCAGACAATGTAAGTCAATTTCAAGGAAATATTGAAAAGCAAAGAGGGTAACTTGATAAACACTTTCATACTAAATGATAACGATACAATACAACAATATAGTTATTAAATTATATTTTATTTTTAACTGAAACTTGTATTAACTTTAGTTTTCTTATGTCCGCTAATTCATCATTCAGGATTGAAATTTTACACAAAGTATTTGTAAGAATATCTACTTCCTAATAACGTCATAGTAATCTATACAAATAAATAAAATTGAAGTGTCAGTTTGTAATGTCGAAATAACAGCTTTTCACTAAATGCATATGAAAGTATATACGGTACTTAAAACAAAAACACAATTTTTAAAATTTTTGTCTTTCTGTCTGTCTTCCTGTTTGTTCCGGCTAATCTCCGAAACGGCTGGACCGATTTTGATGGAACTTTCACTGGCAGATAGCTGATGATATAAAGAGTAACTTAGGCTACTTTTATTTAAGAAAAGGAATTAGGGTTCCGCGCAAAAAATTAAAAACCTAAATTACACGCGGGCGAAGTCGTGGGAACAGCTAGTAAATAATAAATAACTGCGATTGAAAACGGGTTCCAAAGCGTGGTAACTATGACAAATATCCCCCTTAAGAAGTAGTCTATGGGGAGGCCTAAGTTCACCAGTGGAATTTAATAGACTGCAACGGTAACGGTAACAGTAGTTTCCTTTTAACCGTGTAGTGGCGGTGTAAGAATATCCATTACCCCATATCATCTCGTGGATGTTATAAGAAGCGACAGAAGGAAACTGGACCAGAAGATGTGCAGCAGCATCTTCCTGATAACAACTGAATAGCAACTTGCAAGCGTGGCAAATGAAGCGGGGGACTTCGGATAGATTGTAACGATGATGATGATGATGAATTCCCTTCAATTAATTTTACTTCAACATGCAATATTAAAACCAAGGAGAAGAGTAACGTTTTCAGGTGTATATATTATCTTTGTGTATACAAATTATGTGCCGATAGTTTAGTCGATATATTTTGATATAGAATAAGTTTTTTTTTTACAATTATAACCCAATGCTTGACTACTATTGCAATTTGTTGGCAAAAGCACTGACTTAGATTGACATAATTTTATACGTGGTAGAGCCATGCTGCAGCTATATTGGTAGTATAGTTGTAGCACGAATGGGTCGGCTCGACCGGGGAAGGACCACGCTCTCACAGAATACCAGCGTAAAATAACAGCTTAACACTGCTGTGTTTCGTATGGTGAGTGTAGAGAACCGGAGACCTTTTTTACTGGAAAAGAGGCATTCCATCTTAGTCCTCACGGCTGACAACGCATCTCATTTTGATTCGCAACCGAGGATAGATGTAGATGTCTATGGGCCACAGCAACCACTCAACATCAGGTGGACTATGTGCTCGTTTGTCACCCTATCATATAAAAAAAAACAAAAGCTCTCACATTCTTGCCTTGAAATCACCAAATTGTATTATGTATTATTTATGGTTCGAAAAATGAAAATCATAAAGTAGACAACAAATACAACTTTTATTTTCTGCAACTTTGATAAAACCTTTCAACTTCATGCAGTAATCCGCCATAATGCCCTTTTTTAACCGACTTCAAAAAGGAGGAGGTTCTCAATTCGAGTGTATGTTTTTTTGTGTGTATGTTACGCTATCTCTTCGCAGATTATGAATCAATTTTGATGATTCTTTTTTTATTAAATAGAAGAAAGAAGAGAAAAAATACCATCCCTAAACGTAGCAAATAAATAACTTCTTTTTTAGCAATTTGAAGTCGGTTTTTACTTTTCGTTAAAAGTTATAATTATTAATATTCATACTTTCCATTTCTAAGTTTATGACGCAAAGAAACCTCAAGCATAGCCCTCCCCATAGTTCGCTGAGCGACGTTGAGTTTCCTCATACGTCCAGCAGTGAAGGACCACGTCTCACCGAACCAGAGTGACCGACATAGCCCAACGGGTTAATAAGCTAAAGTGGCAATGGGCCGGCCATATACGTCGAAGAACCGACAACCGATGGGGAGGAAAGGTTCTTAATTGGCAGCCTCCTACCGGCAGGCGAAGTGAAAGGCGACCCAACACTAGATGAAGTGACGACCTGGTAAGACATGCATGGATGCAGGTAGCTCAGGACCGTGCTTTCTGGCATTCCTTGGGGGAGGCCTATGTTCAGCAGTGTACTTATGAAGAGCTGTAATGATGATGATGATGATGATGATACTTTACACTTGAGTTATAGTCATTTTATGTACGGTTTTAAGAAATGTGTTCCGTTCCGTTACAGCCTATTAAAGTCCATTGCTGAACAGGCCTCTCACATAGCCCCTCACAGATGACGCCATATATTTGCCATAGCTGCCACGCTTGGCAAGCGAGTTGGTAACCGCAGCTTTTTTAAATTTTTGTCGTTATTAGGAAGACGCTACAGCCTATCTCCTAACTTCGACACCCACGTAATTATATTCTTACACTAATGGTGGTTCTGTACTCGGATAGCCATCGTAGCCCTACTGTACAAGCACTTCAACACTTCGATATACCGACAGTCAACTTGGCATCGCTGAAGGGACTGCAGCACCGCCCAAATTTCGACGGAATCAAAGGCTTTCTCATAGTCCACATACGCCAGACATAGTGGCAAATTGTACTCCTCGGACTTCTGTACAATTTGTCGAAGGGTATGTATGTGGTCTATGGTGCTAAAGCCTTTTCGGAAACCGGCTTGTTCGGGAGGCTGAAAGTCGTCAAGTCTGCGCGCGAGACGATTCGTAATGACTCTCGAAAACAGCACGTAGACGCGGCTCAGAAGGGAAATCGGTCTGTAGTTCTTCAAGAGAGCGTTTGTCGCCTTTCTTGAAGAAAAAGACCACCGCACTTCTGCTCCACGCCTCCGGTGTAATGCCACCATGGAGGACGGAATTAAAGAGCTTCAGAAGGACTTCAAGTACCGGTTTTCCACCCTCTTACAGAAGCTCCGCTGTAATTCCATCCTCACCTGGGGCCTTGCCGTTTTTAAGGTGCTGGAGAGCCATTCTAATCTCGCTCAGACTGACGTCCGGGATATCATCGGAATAATGTCGGGTAAGACTCGCTCTTGGATCGGTACTCACACTTGCGTGCGGCTCCAACGATGTCGTGTACAGCTGCCCATAGAACCTCTCAATCTCACTCAAAATCTCAGGTGCCACGGAAACGATGCTGCCACATTCGGTCTTCAGCTTTGACAGTTTGCTCTTTCTGGCAGACAGATCTCTGGCAAAGACTTTGGAGCCTTGGTTCCGCTCGATCACTTCTTCAATACGAGCTGTATTGAAGTTGCGTAAGTCCCGCCGCATGCATTTGGAGATCTGTCTGTTCAGTTGCCTGTATTCTGTCAAATCTATTGAAGAATGTAGCTTCATCTCCCGTCTAACAGCCATGAGACTAAGAGTGTGATCGGAGAGTTTTTGTGTTCTTCTGCGGCGGGTCTTGCAGAACTTAGCTCCGACCGCATGGACAGTTTCCACGAGCTTGTCATTCAAATCGTCCACTTCATTGCAGTCTTCTAGGCACTGAAAACGGTTTCGTAACTCGAGCTGAAAGGTTTCGGGACTTTGGATTAGAGCATGAGGGGGACGGAGCGTTGACTTCATTAGACGAGACCTCTCCAACTTAACGTTTAGGTTCAGTGTGCCTCTAACCATTCGGTGATCGCTGCCGGTTTTCACCCTCGCGATCACTGAGACATCACTGAACAGTTGTCGTCTGGTCGTCATAATGAAGTCAATCTCATTTTTTGTCGAACCGTCGTGGCTCGACCAGGTCCACTTCCTGTGGGACCGCTTCTGGAAGAAAGAGTTCATCATAAAGAGTCCCTCTTTCTCCATGAAGTCGGCCAGCTGCTGGCCCCTTGGGTTCCATTGCCCTATTCCAAATTTCCCCACTTTCAGCTCACCGTTCTCTCTTGTGCCTAGTTTTGCATTGAAGTCTCCCATTAACACCGTATATTGGGTTTTGGAGGAATGCATGGCTCTAGAGATATCCTCATACATATCCTCCACCTCCTGATCGGGGTGTGCCGAGGTTGGCGCGTAAACCTGTATGACCTTCAGCGAATACCGTTTGGTGATTCTGAGTATAAGGTACGCAAACCTCGTCGACACACTCTCAATCTTTACAACGTTGTTAACGAGAGACTTGTGGACGATAAATCCGATACCTCCTTGGGACAGATGGTCGCCCTCCCGGTAATAGAGCAAGTTGCCGGATTCGAGGATTACCGTGTCCTCCTCCTCTCTTTGGACTTCGGATAATCCTATAATATGCCAGGGTAACTTGTCTATCTCTTCTTCCAGCTCCACAATCTTCTCGTCAGTCCTCAGGGTGCGAGCGTTGTATGTTGCCAGGTCGAGTCGTCGTAGGTGGTAACCGAACCTCCACCGGAGATTCTTAGCACCCCCTGCCCCGCCGTTACCATGGTCGCCACCGTAGCCAGGAATAGCGGGGCCGCCGGGGACTGGGGGCCGTCTCTTCGTAACTTTCATCATGGGGGGTATATTGCCATAGTTGCCACGCTTGGCAAGCGGGTTGGCAACCGCAGTTTTTTATTGTATTTTCGCCGTTACCAGGAAGACGCTGCTGCCCATCTCCTGCCTGTTTCCCTTTCCCTTGTCCAATTGCAGAGAGGTGTAAGACAGGGTGACGTCATATCCCCGAAACTCTTCACCGCTGCATTGGAAGATGTTTTCAAGCTTCTGGACTGGAAAGGATACGGTATCAACATCAATGGCGAGTACATCACTCACCTTCGATTTGCCGACGATATAGTCCTTATGGCAGAATCGCTGGAGGACCTAAGCACTATGCTCAATGACCTCAATAGTGTTTCCTAACGGATAGGTCTTAAGATGAACATGGACAAAACAAAGATCATGTTTAATGTCCATGTCACACCTATGCCGGTAGTTGTTGGGAACACTAAGCTCGAAGTTGTTGACGAGTATGTTTACCTGGGACAAAAAGTCCAACTAGGTAAGTCCAACTTCGACCGAGAGGTCAATCGACGGATTCAACTCGGTTGGGCAGCGTTCGGGAAATTACGGCACATCTTCTCGTCAGGTATACCTCAAAACTTGAAAACCAGACTGTACACCCAGTGCGTGTTGCCAGTGATGACATACGGAACTGAGACGTGGTCCTTCACTGCTGGCCGGATGAGGAAGCTCAAGGTCGCTCAGCGAGCTATGGAGAGGGCTAGACTCGGAGTTTCTCTGCGTGATAAACTCAGAAATGAGGATATCCGCAGTAGAACCAGAGTGACCGACATAGCCCAACGGATTAGTAAGCTGAAGTGGCAATGGGCCGGCCATATAGCACGAAGAACCGACAACCGATGGGGAAGAAAGGTTCTCGAGTGGTAGCCTCGTACCGGCACGCGAAGTGTAGGGCGTCCCCCCATTAGATGGAGTGACGACCTGGTAAGATATGCAGGAAGTCGATGGATGCAGATGGCTCAGGACCGTGCTTTGTGGCATTCTTTGGGGGAGGCCTATGTTCAGCAGTGGACTTGTGAAGGGCTGTAATGATGATGATGAATGACTAATGGTGGAATCATGCTTACTTGCCAAATGGTATACTATACTATACTATACGTGATAAAGTCATACTGCAGTTATATTAGTAGTATAGTTGGAGCACGAATGGGTCGGCTCAACCGGGAAAGGGCCACGTTCTCACAGAATACCAGCAAACATAGCAGCTTAACGCTGCTGTGTTTCGTATAGTGAGTATAGAGAACTGGAGACCCCTTTAACTGGAAACGAAGCATCTTAGACTAGACTTAGGGTGACAACGCATTTTGATTCATAGTCGAGGATAGATGTAAATGTCTATGGGCCACAGCAACCACTTACCATCAGGTGGACCGTGTGCTCGTTTGTTACCCTTATCCTATAAAAAATATGGGGAAATGGGGTCAGCTAACACACGGGCATGCATAAGCTTTTAACCACATTGGGTAACGGTAACACTTGAGCGGCTACACGGTAAAACGTTTAAGGGAATAAAACTCATAAATGCAGTAAGGTCCATTATTTTTTAAAAATACTTAATTTTTTTTAAAATGTGAGATTATCTTATATCAATGATTATTAAATGTGACGACTGTCGCTACCAAGTTGTATTAAATTTGCCTTCACTTTCTTTTGAGCTTGGATCTCAAAGCCGTTAGTTAAATTATAAAACACTATTAATTTATCTTAATAAGAGTTTTCTTTCAGTTAATCTATTGTTGGAAGGTTTCATTGTAATCAATAACCGTAATATAGATAGAAATAAAAGGAGAAAGCATTGTGTTAGAGGTTTTTCGTTACTTTCAAGTGTTGCGTACTAAATTCAACAAAACAGAACCTGTGAATCACCCCCGTGTCTCTGTTACAGAATATTCTTTCTGAATGTTTCATGTGATGGTTATTTTTTTTTATAAAATAAGGGTAACAAGTCAGCACAGTCCTCTGGATGGTAAGTAGATTCTATGGTCTGTAAACATTTACGTCTATCTTCGGTTACGAGTCAAAATGTAGACGCGAGATTATCAGTTATAATAATTCAAAATTTAAAATTTTGTACAGCCGACTTCAATATAATTTGTTAAGAATAACTCATAAACTATTGGTCTGACCTTGATCAAATTCATATGGGACTACAAGAGAAGTACCAGCATTCAAATAAAAAAGAACCATCGAAATTGGTTCACCCAGTAAAAAGTTATCAGGTAAGACACATAAATAAAACATACAGCCGAATTGAGTACCGTGTCCTTTTTAGAAGTCGGCAGAAAAAGGGTCTCCGGTTCTCTACACTCACTATACGAAACACTACAGCATGGATTTGTTATATCACGCTGGTTATCTATGAGAACATGGTCATTGCCCGGTTGATCCGACCCATTCCTGCTACAACTATAATATAACTACAGCGTGGCTCTATCACGTATTTTTCGCGTAGTTACAATTAAAAAATGAGATTCCTCAAATCTAGATTAGTTTTGGGGGCGAAAGAGAAATTGAAAATAGTTTTAAGATCGTCGTAATGAGTATGCTTTAAATATTCTTTGTAGCACCAATTGCAAATATGTACTATAATTCATTTTATGATTTAATTTTGACTAAACATTTTTCGGAATAAAAGCTTCAAAACTTTTGTCTTCACTTAAAACAATTAGTGTTTTAATTCTACGCGTTTGGATCAAAGAGAATATAATCACTATGTTTTAGTATGGATAGATAAATGACAGTAAACATGTTATTTTACTATTAACACAGATTATGTTCACATCTCGAGAAACCCGGCTAATAAGTTAATTTTCTAACACAGATGAAGTTCTAGAAACTAGATCCAGTTACTACATCTATTTAGGACCATAATTTTTAATAACACGTTTAATTAACCTGTTTATTTATTTAGATTTAGCTGGAATGGCAAATAAAAAAGAGGGCCGATTATGCCGACGCAATTACGCGTTTTTACATTTAAGGCATTTTAGGAACGTAACTTGCCTGGGCGGTGGTGATGAAAGTTACGCATTGCGGCTTAAATGAACCAATAAAATAATAAATACATTTTCTTTCGAAGTAAACACACTCCTTATTATTTTTTAATTATGACATTGTCTAAATTATCTTTTTCTACGTGGTAGAGGCATGCTGCAGCTACATTAGTAGTATAGTTGTAGCGCGAATGGGTCGGCTCGACCGGGGAAGGACCACACTGTCACAGAATACCAGCGCAAAAGTAATACGAAACACAGCAGCTTAACATTGTTGTGTTTCGTATAGTGAGTGTAGAGAACCGAAGACCCTTTTATTGGAAAGGAGGCATTCCATCTTAGTCCTCACGGGTGACAACGCATCTGCATTTTGATTCTTTATTGAGGATAGATGTATATGTCTATGGGTCACGGCAACCACTTACCATCAGATGGACTATGTGCTCGTTTGTCATCCTATCCTATAAAAAACTCTACCTACGTCGATGACACAAAATGTGAAAGATATTCTTAGCTTAGAGGCAGTTCGTAACAACGGCGAAATGAACACACACTTTAAGAGAAAAAACAGACGTTAAGAAATAATTCATAAATGTACCTTTTTTTTATGGGATCGGGTGACAAACGAGCACACAGTCCACCTGATGGTAAGTGGTTACTGTGACCCATAGTCATCTAGATCTATCCTCAATAAAGACTCAAGATGCAGATGCGTTGTCACCCGTGAGGACTAAGATGGAATGCCTCTTTACCAGTAAAAAGGGTCTCCGGTTCTCTACACTCACCATACGAAACACAGCAGCGTGAAATTGCTATTTTACGCTGGTTTTCATTTTACCTTTTTCGTAGTGTTATAATAAAGAGAAAGAGAGCAACCTTAAGCATTAGGCTTTTTTCTATTTGAACTGATTTCAATGATTTTTTGAGATCTGACCAGTAGTTTTTGAGTTATCATTAATATTTATATTGAAGTCGGTTGTACAAAATTTTTAATTTCACCACTTATCACTCAACGGTTTCTTAGGAACGGTCGACAGTTTAACCTCCTTGACCTCGAATTGTTTTTTGTTCTCTCCTTAAGTCAGGATGGATAAGCAAAGACAGCGTCGGTGACTCACGGCCACTTTCTAATATGAGCGCGAGAAAGCAACAAGAAAGTGTGCCGCGAGGAAACATCACAGAGAAAACATTGCTCTCGGCCTGTTCCTAAGAAATGTTATAAGAATAAAAATAAATATATGATATAAATTTCGGTTTTGCTCGGTTACATTTATTAATGTGGCGTTATTTATATTAAAGATTATCATCAAAGACTATGTACTTATTTTATTAATTCTTTGGTTCCTCAAAAAAATTCTAGTTTTTTGGATAAAATATAGATTAGATCGTCGCATCGCTCTCTAACTTATTTTTTATAGGATAAGGGTGACAAGCGAGCACACAGTCCACCTGATGGTAAGTGGCTGCCGTGATCCATAGACATCTGCATTTATCCTCGATTAAGAATCAAAATGCATGTGAGTTGTCACCCCTGAGGATCCTGTGGAACCCTCTTTCATCCGGTTCTCAACACCATACGCTGGTATTCTGTGAGAGTGTGGAGTGTACCCCGGCCGAACCGACCCATTCGTGATACAACCATAATATAGCTGCAGCGAGGCTCTACCACGTTTAAGCTCTATATCTGTTTTTGGAACGAAGTTCGTTATCGGGCGGTACGAATTTGGCGGATGGGGGCCAGGCGAGAAAAAGTGTAAGATTTTTCCGTCACGACCCCTTCTGACGTAGTGTAAACAGCCTTGGCGGCTAAAAGGCAGTTATTACAGAGATACACTTTAATTTCATTATATGTATACAGGCTATATAGGTTATAAGGGTGGCAAATAAGCATTTTGGAACAATCTGTAGTTAACGTTCGTAATTCAATACAATATTTATTTTCATACTCATATCTGTGTCAATTAATGAATTAAACTAGTTTTTACGGATTTTATGGCATTTAATTAACTTATTTTTTTATTCCCGATATAATTTTAAACTGACGTAACGAGGCTAATTTTGAACTGAACGTTGTCGTGGTTAACTATGACATCGGGACGTCGAACACCTCAGTCCCCCGTGACCATGGGTGCTGTAAAGTACTCGAAACGTCGGAAATCTATACATATAAATAAAATTGAAGTGTCTGTCTGTAATATCAAAATAGCTCCCTTATTTTCAGCTGAGGGGGTTATTTGCATGTTAATGACGTCATGAATAACCATTTTTAAAACTTTTGTCTGTCTATCTGTCTGAGTAAATCTTCGGAAATGCTAGACCGAATTTAATGAAACTTCATAAACAGGTAGAGAGCAATACAAGGAGTGAACTAAGTTTTTTATACTTAGATACGCTGTGACCGCATCACCTAGAATCTTGGATAGGTACTGAGTTCGAATTCCAGTCGTCGCCGACATTTATACAAAAACGCAAATTATTACCGCCGCGTTATATGGTCTGCTGCCGCTGATAAATGTTTACAACCTTTGAAAATGCCTTAAAAAGGCGAATCTGGTCATGTTGCAAATTAATCTATAATATACATATAAATAAAATTGAATTGTCTGTCTGTAATATTAAAGAAACTAACTTATATTAAGCTCAGGGAGTAATTGCATACTAATAAGGCAAAAATAACCATTATCAAGCAAATTTTTGTATGTCTGTCTGTCCGAGTTAATCTTTGGAGTAAATGCACCAACTCTGACGAAAATTTACAAACAGACAGAGAGCAATGGCAGGAGGGATCCAGACTATCCAAAAACTTGACCATTTTATTATTTATTTTTATTTTCTTTTTTTTTTATAGGATAAGGGTGACAAACGAGCACACAGTCCACCTGATGGTAAGTGGTTGCTACTTGCTGTGGCCCATAGACATCTACATCTATCCTCTATTACAAATCAAAATGTAGATGCGTTGTCACCCGTGAGGACTAAGATGGAATGACTCATTTCCAGTAAAAAGGGCCTATTTAAAAAAAAACGAAAAATCTATAAATAAATGGTATTTAATTGTCTTAAATCTAAATAACACAACACATTCAGAAGCCAAGGCAGGTGGCTCATCTCTATATATAAAAATCAATTACTGTTCGTTTGTCTCGCTAATCTTAAAAACGGCTTGACTGTTTTGATAATGTTTTTTGTGTTTTTGAATGGGTCCCTAGATTAATTAGATTTACATTTGAACCCGTTAGGTGATGCTGTTGTCGAGATCCAGAAATCACCCGTGTGAAGCCGGCGCGGAACGCTAGTCAATTATAAATGTTATTTAATATCAAAATAATCAAATACAACAACTCCAGCGTTTGATGATCGAAGGAGAAATTAGAAAGTTATTGTAATACATAAATAAATATTATAATAAAAAATAAGTTGTTATAATATAATGAGTTGCAATATCTGTGCAGCGTATAAACAGTCGAGAGATCGGAGCTTCTCCATAAAATGGAGGATTTGCTGTTATCGCTACTGTGTTCGCTAAGATAGTGTCGGTCTGTCGGTACACACCCGGAGGCGCACTTATTACTCGTATTTTGCTTTTATTTTATTATTTTTTACTGTATTCGTTAAATAAATGTTTTTCTATAAATTCTCCTGTGGGTGTTTTGATGTCACGGTGGCGCATTTGACAAGGTGCGGCACGTGCCAAGGGGGTGCAACACAAAGGCGACCGTATCTAAGCAAACAAACTACGAGTATAGACGAGGTACTCAATTCGACTGTATTTTTGATGTCTATTACCTCAGAACGCTTTTATATGTGAATTGATTTTGATGATTCTTTTATTTGAGAGCTGGTGTTTCTCATGTGGTCCCATAAAAATTTGATCAAGATCTGACCAGTAGTTTTTGAGTTATGCTTAATAATGCGTATTTAATTGACTTCGACTACATTGATGATGTTGTCATTTTATTTATATTGAAGTCGGTTGTACAAAATTTTAATGTTACCACTTGTTGTTATAGGACTGCTAAGGAGGCATTCTATCTTAGTCCTGTAGGGTGACAACACAACTGAATTTTTATCCTTAATCGAGGATAGATACAGATATATATATTCTTAAATAAATGTTTAAATTGTCATTGGTTACATTCGCCATATGGTGGTAAAAAACTCCATCACCCGATCTCACTCGCAGGCTAGGATATTGAATGAGCCGAGAAAAGAAATAAGAGTAAGTAATAGAGTGGCTTCCGAGAGATGTGTGTATAAGTATCTCAAATTATGGCAGCAGACCGTGTGGAGGCGGTGTATATCGTCCCGTGGCCATCGTAAGAGACTATAGACGGTAGCAAAGCAAGATATGGACAGCTGCGTCCTCTTATTTATAACTAAAATAGTTTGGAAAATCCAAAAGAGTACGCCTCAAGAGCGTTTTTATTTTTTTCATCAAAACTTCATTTAGATTTGATGAAAAAAATTTACTTACTTAAAATAACTTTTAAAAGGTTCAATAACAAAAATCAAATATGGATCCTCCTTAGAATGTATGGAATCTTATTTAATACTTTATCTATTGATTTCATTTCTATTAAGCGAAAAGACTCATCGACGCACAGACCAACGGACGGCAGTCCATATATTTTTTCAATTACATTTTTTGTTATGTAATCGAAGGTGAATCAATTAGAAAATAAAGTAATCTTATAATTCAATGTCTGTAGTTATTGTAACGTTAAGAAAAATATGTGTTTGATATCCAGTTAAATGTATAAAAACTTTTATGTAGCGAAATTGAGGTATGGCCACATATCGAGAGTAGAGCACTCCCTCACGTTGTGAGGCATGCAATAAAAAAACTGCGGTTGCCAACCCACCTGCCAACTATGGCAAATATAGGGGGATCCCTATGAGGCATTCTTGTTTACTTGTTTTTTTTTAAAAAAAAACGTTACCCCCACACTAGGATTTTCTCCTGTGTCGTGGAGGCAGTTTACAAATATAAATTGCACAAGGACAAACATCCAGACCCGGAACAATAATTTGTAGGCCATACAAATACTTGTTCAGTGCGGGATTCGAACCCGCGGCCACCAGCGCAACAAGTGATTGCTAAGCCACTGCGCCACGGAGCCGTCTGTGGGGGAGGCCTACGTTAAGCTGTGTACATTTTAGAGGCTGTAACAGTATTCGTGTAGCCGCGTATGAAAATTTGTCACCCAAATTTATTTACTGGTCCTGGTCCAGCAGTGGACATTAACGGGGTAATAAAGGAATTACCCAGATCGGTAATGGGAGATGGGGTCAAAGGTGCGTGACGCCTAGTGCTACCTTCAGTAACCCTAACAAGTATATTGCAAATTCCACCCTTTTGAGAAATTTATATGGCTTCCGTATGTAAGAATTCGAAATATCAAAATCAATGACGAAAAGCAGCGTTTATTACACATCAGTTTCGTCGTCATCAGCAACAGTATTACCTATGCTGCTATTTGACGCTGGTATGCTGTTAAAGCGTAGTGCATCCCTGGTGGAACAAACCCATACATGTAGTAGTAGCCATACTACACCCGCAACATGGCTCTACCACATTTAATGTATAATCAGATAAGTATTTACATTTGTTTTCAATAAAAGTTCCAAATCTTTAGATGTTAAAACACGTTCCGTTTGGTTGCGGCGTAATAGGATTCAACTTAATCCTTTTTATCTTTTAAAAAAGTTACCCCACAGTAGGATTTTTTTCTGTACCGTGGAGAGGGTTATCCTACATAAACTATGCAAATACATTTATTCAGACTAGGAACTATTATAGACATTTGTTCCGTGGGGGATTAGAACCCACGGCCCCGCAACGCCGGGACCAGACGTTTAGCCACCTTACTACGGAGCCGTCAAATGTAAAGTCAATCAGTCAAGCGTAATAATGGTACCGTGTTTCGTATAATGAGAGTCCTTAATCAAGAATAGATGTGACAATTTCATCACAGCCTTTGGTCTATAGTCCACTGCTCAACAGAGGCCCCCTAAAATTGCCTCATAAAGGGGATATATGACGTAGTTGCCACGCTTGGCAGGCAGGTTGGCGAGCGCAGTTTTTTTATTTTTTGCATTGACGCTGCTGCTCTCTGTCCCATTTTACCTGATAGAGCCATGGTGCAACTATATTATTGGTATAGTTATAGCACGAATGCATCGGCACGACCGGGAAAGGACCACGCTCTCACAGAATACCAGCGTAAAATAGCAGCTTAAAGCTGCTGTGTTTCGTCATATTGTGAGTGTAGAGAACCAGAGACTCTTTTGGAGAGTGTCATCGCATCTGCATTTTAATTCGTAATCGAGGATAGATGTAGATGTCTATAGGCCACAGCAACTACTTACCATCAGGTGGACTGTGTACTTGTTTGTCAACCTTCTCCTATTAAAAAAATACGACACCCACGAGACTACTATATAGGGTAGTGGATTTTTTTTATAGTATAAGGTTGACAAACAAGCACACAGTCCACCTGATGGTAAATAGGTACTGTGGCCCATAGACATCTACAATTCTCCACGTTTGCGAATCAAGATGCAGATGCGTCGACACTCTCCAAAAGGGTCTCCGCTTATCTACACTCAGCACACGAAACACAGCAGCTTTATGTTGCTATTTTACGCTGGTATGCTGAGAGCGTGGTCCTTCCCCGGTTGAGCCGACCCGTTCGTGCTACAACTATACTATTGATATAGCTGCAGCATGGCTCTACCACGTATAAACAGATATACTTACACCGCCACTACACGGTAGGTGTATGTCTATAGGCCACAGCATTCGGTTACTATCAGACCGACTAGGTGCTTGTGCGTTACCCTTACTTACAGAGAAATATATTTTATTTACTACCTATACGAGTATATAACAAACAACGAGAAAAGCTGAAAAAGCAAGAGTGGCGGCACATTTTATATGAAAAAATCTCACCTGTTTCTTCCATTTTGGTAGATATTTAGCCGGAACTACAACCGGTATCACACAACATAGTACAGCTAAAAATATAAGATGCTTCATATTTAATCCATTTACTATCAACGAATAAATATTTATAACTGAACTTAATAAAATTTGCAAGAGCTTCTAAGATTTTTGACTATCACAACTATCTCTTGATGGGATCTTATTCCTTTACGGTAAAATCTCAGTGCGCAATGGTGCGCGTGCGCAGGCTGAAGAGGTACTGTTATGCTGTGTTATTGAACTTGACTTTAGAGGGGCTACTTTCGCCGGAATCGCTTTTTACTAGGCTAGGAAACGAGCGGGGAAGAAAGTGTGCGAAAATATTTGTATTTTATTTCACATTTTCTATTTTGTTGTTCCGAAAATATTTCAATTAAAATACATTCAAATGAGAAAGAAAGGAGTTTCATTTGAAGCTATAAATCTTTCAATCTACACATCATGTTAGAAAATTTCTATTTACAAAATGTTAAATTCTCTTTCTCCAACATTTAATGTTATGCCTTATGTTTAGGAATCTAGTCATTGATTATCACGGATAAATAATACTTACGTTAACCATCGAATAATCTAGGAAATGAACTTTCGCGTTAATTTAACTGAGTATGTAGAAATATGAAACTGATTAATCTACCTACAGTGATAACATTATCTGGATCCGACTAAAAATGACGAAGTTACTGCGTTTTTAGTGGAGCGGTTTCTACAAACCCAATTAAAATAACGCGCCATTCGCGTGACGTCATTATACGCTTCGTTCCTACTCTTGGCCAGCCGCAGCCCGCTGTTCGGTATCTTAATCTTTTAATAATCGAAACATTTCACACAAAATTCATTTAGTAAGTAAGTACATGTTTACTACCTATAAAATTAAATAAGTATCATACTGATAATGATGTGAAATGATAGCTACACTAAGTACCTATTTAATATATACTCTTACCTGTTTGTTTTGTCTCCACGTATTTCTGCACTGGAATATTTAGCATTATTTCTGTAAAATTCGTCCACCATAAAAGCATCACGGAAGGTTTTCCGATTCACATTCGGAAGTTTTCGGAAGATTGTCAGATTGAACTTTGACAAATCCGGATTCCATGTTATTTTAAAATTATCTTAATATTATAAATAACCTTAAACACATTTAATTTCAAAACAGGTAGGTAGTTTACAACCGCAAACAGTGAATTTTATTAAGATTGAATGCGTAAATAATGAGAGTTCAACGCGAGCAGAGCGAGAGTGAATGATGACGTCATCGCTCGTGGCTGCCGGCGAGCGCCGTGTTTTATACTAAGCGTTTAGAAAACTTGTAATAATTTCATAATTTCTGGACCGATTTGGGTGATTTAGAAACTATGATCATCTAAAAAGCATAATACACGTAACTAAAGTGTTACAGTCCACAATTCTGCTATGTGCGGAAAACTCAATACGATAGCGGCGTGGGCTTGCGCTCCACGGACCCATACCGCAGCTTTAGTATGGTTGAAGGACCACGCTCTTACAAAATGACAGTGAAAAGTAGCAGCTACTGTTGCTGTTTTTCGGTATGGTGATTGTAGAGATTCGGAGGCTCTTTTTCAGGAAACGAGGCATCCCATCTTAGTTTCTCAGGGGTGTCAACACATCTACATTTTAATTCTCAATCCAAGATAACTAACAACAAGAACTGTGTGCTCGTTCGTCACTCTTATTCTATAAAAAAAAGAATAATTATATTTTAGAGCCGCTAAAATATCACTAGTATATATTGACTGCATATATCACGTAATAAAACATTTTATTGTTTTAAAGTTATAGGACACACTGTTTTCGTGGCCCAAACGCAACATAATCTAGACTCTGCTGCATGATGCTACAAAGATGCACTAAGAGCCAATCGCAGAGGTGTACAAGTGACAGAAACAAATTCCATTCAATATGGAGCATTGATATCCAAATACCAAATAAATATAACTGTAACTTTCGAATTGAACCGGGTCAACAAAAATTCGATAAAACCGCCATTAAATGGAAAAAAAATAACGTAATTGGGGTAAAGGTGCTGAGACGTTTAATTATACGGATGGTTTTGTGACAATACTTATTTTTAGCATGGGCATCTTGCCCGCGCGTATTGAAAAAAACTAAGATACCGGAATAATCCACAGGATTTTAACCTTATTTCAAAAAACGAGGTTATGAATTTGGCAATATTTTTTTATAATACCGTGTCGTTGCAGTGTAAAAATATTCACTACCACATATCATAATGCGGCTGTCGTGAGAGACGTCAGAGGGAAACTGAAACAAGAGACGGGCGGCACCATCTTCTTGTGAACTCAAAATTATAAATAACTTCGGACCCGTCTCAAGTGTGGCATCTTTGGCAAAATCTCTCTGAGGCAATCTATGGTGGAGGCCTGTGTTCAAAAGGGGACCTTTATAGGTAGTAATGGATAATAATAATAATAATAATGTCCTCCAGACCAAATTGCGGTCACGGCAGCCAGCCTCAACGGAGACTAGCCATCGGCGCAGGACAGGATAATAGTGCCCAAGTGAATGCGCAAGCACAGGTGCACTCTCTATTCCCTCACTCTCATAGTCCGTTGGGACAGTAAACCGACACGATCGGAGAGAGATCAGGCGCAGGACCAACGGCTTTACGTGCTTTCCGAGGCACGGGGGTGAGACACCGCCATCTTCCTGACTCCGGGCAGTTACTGAGAATTTCTTTATTTACAGAGTAAGTATAACCATGGTCCTATAAATATTTCAACGACAACATAATTATATATAATTGCAATGAGCTTATATTTTTTTATGATCCAAGGGCTGTCTCTTCTATAGTTTTTCATTTATAAAATATTTAAGAATACGGCACGTTCTCAGGTACTGGAAATATATATTTTTTTCGATTACTTACACTTACAACTATAGCTTTTCTCATGCATTCCTTTACAGCCGAGTGCGTAGTAAAACCGCTACCTTTACCGTTGCAGCCTATTAAAGTCCACTGCTGAACATAGGCATCCCCCGTGGATTTTCTTTTCTATTCCCCTCTGACACTGGTCAGAGACATTGCATAGCGAAACATTTTTGGAATATCTTCTTTTTTTCATTCCAGGTTTTTTCTGTTAGACGGGCTCAGTGTATACATTTGCATACACCGGTGACCCTGATGTACATATTCTTATACTACATTAAGACTACTTAACATATTTTCTTATGGTTTTACATTTTTTCTATATATACTAGACTATTTACAACTTTTTATTTCGATCTTTTTCTTATTTTTTTTTTGTTTTTTTTTTCCTTTTTTTTTTCTTTTGCAATATTCTTTTTGCAAGTAGTATATATACAACATATATAATCTTACAAAATTTTCTTATTCTATGTTCCTATATCTACCTTATTTCTACAACAGTACTATGCAGTCTTATTTCTTGCTATAGTTTCTATGGCTATCTTACATAAATAGTCTATAAATATATTTTTTTATTAGATTTCATTATTTCCGGCAAATTATCTTTTCGAACTCTTTCTTTTATTTTTATTTCAATTTCATTTCTGGCTAAGCTGTATTTTGGACAATCTACTATTAAATGGATTATCCCCTCTTCGACATCAGGGTCACATTTGCATGCGGGATTATCTTTACATTTAAACCTATGCAGGTACTGGCCGAATCCACCGTGACCCGTCAGCACCTGCACAAGCACAGGGGTAAGTTTTATTTTTTTTTTAATCTGGTGCGCTTGTATTGCATTCGGGAAGAAGAGCTTGGTAACTTCCGCTGTTGCTGTTTTGATGTACCTATCGTTTCACGTTTGTAAGCTGTCATGTCTATTTTTTTATATATATGACAATGGACATAGGTCATAATCCGGTGCTGTCTTTTTGTGCACCGCTTGTTTCGCTAACTGATCCGCTCTCTCGTTTCCCTCATTGCCTCTATGTGCTCTGATCCAAAACAATCTAACTCTTTTCCTTTATCCGCCAAGGTCTTAATGTTCTGCCTTATATTTACCACAAGAGGGTGGAAGGATTTCTGGCTTTTCAGAAGCTCTAGTGATGATCGTGAATCACTGAAAATATTGAGCGTTCTCCATTTACTTTTCAGTGCAATGTTTGTTGCTTGGTAAAGCGCAAACATTTCTGCCTGAAAAACCGTGCAGAACGATTCGAGCTTGTACTTCCTGCTTGTAATCTCAGCACCGTCTTCCCATAGAGTCAATGCAGCCCCCACCTTTCCATCTAACTTACTTCCATCGGTATATACTTCTGGACCGCTGATACTATGTAGTGTCCTGGTGTAGGGCTCCATGTCCTCCAGACATTGAAAATCAATATCAGGTTCTTGCGCCGGGTGTAAATATTTTAAGTAACAAGCTCTCTCCTCTATCCTCCTATCCTCTAAGATGTGCTGTGATTTCCCTCGTTTAGCTGCATAGAGCTCGTATGCCTCCTTGACACGCAAGTCTAGCGGAAGAAGTCCACTAAGGATCAGTGCTGCATTGAGGGAGACTGTGCGGTATGTTTTTGCTATCTTTTGTGCGAAACCTCTTTAGACTGCATTCAGCATTTTTTGAATTGAAATTTTACCTGCTGCCTCTCCCCAAACTCCAGCAGCATATGATATAACAGGCTCTACTACTGCGACGTACATCGTTCTTTTATCTCCGGATTCAGCCCCCAGGAGATTTTCGCTACTCGACAGCTGTTTATAAATGTTGGTTGCTTTTGTGCAGACGTAACTAACATGTTGCTGGAAGGTTAATTTTTTATCAATTATTAGTCCTAACATTTTAATTTGGTCAACCATTTGTATTTCAACTTCACCCATGTGGATCCACGGAGTTTCAAATTTCAATTTTTTAGTAACAACCATGGCACTGGTTTTATGCACCGCAAATTTTAGTTTATTTTTAATACCCCACGCCTCTACATAGGTAAGCGTCTGGTCGGCCTGTCTTTCTAGCTCCGTGACTGATTCTCCAGAGAAAACTAAAACGATGTCATCCGCAAATGCCTGGCAGTAAATCCCGCGCCTCTCTAATTCATCCAATAGTGGGTCCAATAAGATATTCCAAAACGTTGGGCCTCCAATTGAGCCTTGTATGCATCCCTTATTTGTCACCTTTATATATTCTTTGCTCGCATACCTGACTCGAACTTTTCTGTCTTCCAGATAGCTGTTCATCAATCTCCGAAGATTTCGCGGACACTTCCTCTCTCGCAATCTGCATTTTATTGCAGGCTACCATGCACTGTCGAAAGCACCCTCGATATCCAGGGAGACGATTATGTTAATAAATTTTTTTCTCATATTATTTACAATATGAGTCAACATATCGTAGAGAGCGTCTTCAGTGCATTTTTGTGGTATGAATCCATACTGTCTGCAATTAGCCCGAGGAAGAATGTGCCAACGGATCCTTTTAACCATCATTTTTTCCATTATCTTTCCTAAAGTAGACAACAGTCCTATTGGCCGGTATGATTTAGCTTGAGCATAATCAGTTTTTCCAGGTTTTCTCAGAACAACCACTGCAGCTTCCTTCCATGGGGTAGGGAAATATGATAGTTCTAGGCACTTGTTTAGAATTTCTAGAAAAACCTCTTCATTCGCAGCTATTGCCCTAGAGCAAATGTCCGCTGTGAACCCATCTGGCCCCGGAGCTTTTTTGGGATTAAAGCTATTCACAGTATTTCTGAGTTCGGATATTGTGAATTCGGGGTCATCTTCGTCATCTGGAAAGGTCTGAGTTTCATCCGCTACTAGAGTTCTAATTATCTGACGGTCGATATTATCATCTACTGCTTTGTCATCTGGGAAGAAAGTATTTGCCAAAAGTTCCACTGATCCTTCAGGAGTTAAGGCATCTCCGTCCTTAATTATTGTTACATCTGGTTGTCTTTTATATGTTCTTCGTATAATCCTATAAATCCCATCCATATCCCATCCCAGAGGCTTTCTCTATCTTGGGTACTGCAGAACTTTTTCCAACTTTGCGTCTGTGCGTTTATAATTCATAATTCATATTTTTCTTTTGATTTCAGGTACTCGTCCACAACGTATCTTTTGCGACGTGGCGCTGCGCAAGATATCCTCCTTTTCTTTTGCACTGTATCTCTTCTGAGTGTCTCCAGTTATTCGGTCCACCAAGGTAAGTCATTTCGATTATTTATTCTATTTTTTATTTTAGGGATTGTTTTTTCGCAGGCATCTTCTATGATTTTTATGTATTTGTTTATACTTTTATCCAATTCCTGTTTAGTTCTTATGATTCTAATACTGTTCTTGTTTATCCTATTAATTTTTAGATTATTTTCCATATTTTCTTTGAATGCTGTCCAGTTCCCTTTTTTGTGTTATATATTCTAGTTGTTTTTAGATTGTTTTTATTAGGAGTTGGTATCTTCCAATTTAAGTTAAACGTAATTGCATTATGGTCTGAGCTAGTAATATCAGTGTTGACTTGACATTCAGTTATTTTACCTAAAAGATCTTGAGTACATAGGGTAACATCGACTCTGCTTTTATAGATTTCCCCATTTCTAATTGTGAAGAAAGTTGGTACGGTACCTTCATTTAAAATTTGCATTTCCATTTCTTCCACAGTTCCCATAAGTGCCTCTCCCCTGTGATTACCTCTTAGGATCCCCCGTGGATTACCTCTTAGGAGGATATTTGCCATAGTTGCTACGTTTGGCAAGCGGGTTGGCAATTAATATTTTAGTCGTTATTAGGAACGCCTGTAGTGTAGTGGCGGTCAAGAATATCCACTACCCCATATCCTCCCGTGGGTGTCGTAAAAGGCGACAAAGGGAAACAGGCAGAAGATGGGCAGCAGCATCTTCCTGATAATAGCCAAAATAATAATAAAAAAACTGCGGTTGCCAACCCGCTCGCCAAGCGTGGCAACTATGGCAAATACCCCCCAATAACTAAAGCAACAAACAGACGGCCCCCAGTCCCCGGCGGCCCCGCTATTCCTGGCTACGGTGGCGACCATGGTAACGGCGGGGCAGGGGGTGCTAAGAATCTCCGGTGGAGGTTCGGTTGCCACCTTAGACGACTCGACCTGGCAACGTACAACGCACGCACCCTGAGGACTGACGAGAAGATCGTGGAGCTGGAAGAAGAGATAGACAAGTTGCGCTGGCATATTATAGGATTATCCGAAGTCCGAAGAGAGGGGGAGGACACGGTAATCCTCGAATCCGGCAACTTGCTCTATCACCGGGAGGGCGACCATCTGTCCCAAGGAGGTGTCGGATTTATCGTCCACAAGTCTCTCGTCAACAACGTTGTAAAGATCGGGAGTGTGTCGACGAGGGTTGCGTACCTTATACTCAGAATCACCAAACGGTATTCGCTGAAGGTCATACAGGTTTACGCACCAACCTCGGCACGCCCCGATCAGGAGGTGGAGGAAATGTATGAGGATATCTCTAGAGCCATGCATTCCTCCAAAACCCAATATACGGTGTTAATGGGAGACTTCAATGCAAAACTAGGCACAAGAGAGAACGGTGAGCTGAAAGTAGGGAAATTTGGAATAGGGCAACGGAACCCAAGGGGCCAGCAGCTGGCCGACTTCATGGAGAAAGAGGGACTCTTTATGATGAACTCTTTCTTCCAGAAGCGGCCCCACAGGAAGTGGACCTGGTCGAGCCCCGACGGTTCGACAAAAAATGAGATTGACTTCATTATGACGACCAGACGACAACTGTTCAGTGATGTCTCCGTGATCGCGAGGGTGAAAACTGGTAGCGATCACCGAATGGTTAGAGGCACACTGAACCTAAACGTTAAGTTGGAGAGGTCTCGTCTAATGAAGTCAACGCTCCGTCCCCCTCGTGCTCTGTTCCAAAGTCCCGAAACCTTTCAGCTCGAGTTACAAAACCGATTTCAGTGCCTAGAAGACTGCAATGAAGTGGACGATATAAATGACAAGCTCGTGGAAACTGTCCATGCGGTCGGAGCTAAGTTCTGCAAGACCCGCCGCAGAAGAACACAAAAACTCTCCGATCACACTCTTAATCTCATGGCTGTTAGACGGGAGATGAAGCTACATTCTTCAACAGACTTGACAGCATACAGGCATCTGAACAGACAGATCTCCAAATGCATGCGGCGGGACTTAGGCAACTTCAATACAGCTCGTATTGAAGAAGCGATCGAGCGGAACCAAGGCTCCAAAGTCTTTGCCAGAGATCTGTCTGCCAGAAAGGGCCAACTGTCAAAGCTGAAGACGGAATGTGGCAGCATCGTTTCCGGGACACCTGAGATTTTGAGTGAGATTGAGAGGTTCTATGGGCAGCTGTACACGTCATCGTTGGAGCCACACGCAAGTGTGAGTAACGATCCAAGAGCGAGTCTCATCCGACACTATTCCGAAGATATCCCGGACGTCAGTCTGAGCGAGATTAGAATGGCTCTCCAGCACCTTAAAAACGGTAAGGCCCCAAGCGAGGATGGAATTACAGCGGAGCTTCTGAAAGCGGGTGGAAGACCGGTACTTGAAGTCCTTCAGAAGCTCTTTAATTCCGTCCTCCATGGTGGCATTACACCGGAGGCGTGGAGCAGAAGTGCGGTGATCTTGTTCTTCAAGAAAGGTGACAACGCTCTCTTGAAGAACTACAGACCGATTTCCCTTCTGAGCCGCGTCTACGTGCTGTTTTCGAGAGTCATTACGAATCGTCTCGCGCGCAGACTTGACGACTTCCAGCCTCCCGAACAAGCCGGTTTCCGAAAGGGCTTTAGCACCATAGACCACATACATACCCTTCGGCAAGTTGTACAGAAGTCCGAAGAGTACAATTTGCCACTATGTCTGGCGTATGTGGACTATGAGAAAGCCTTTGATTCCGTCGAAATTTGGGCGGTGCTGCAGTCCCTTCAGCGGTGCCAAATTGACTGTCGGTATATCGAAGTGTTGAAGTGCTTGTACAGTAGGGCTACGATGGCTATCCGAGTACAGAACCAGAGTACGAAACCTATCCAATTGCAGAGAGGTGTAAGACAGGGTGACGTCATATCCCCGAAACTCTTCACCGCTGCATTGGAAGACGTTTTCAAGCTTCTGGACTGGAAAGGATACGGTATCAACATCAATGGCGAGTACATCACTCACCTTCGATTTGCCGACGATATAGTCCTTATGGCAGAATCGCTGGAGGGCCTAAGCACTATGCTCAATGACCTCAATAGTGTTTCCCAACGGATAGGTCTTAAGATGAACATGGACAAAACAAAGATTATGTTTAATGTCCATGTCACACCTATGCCGGTAGTTGTTGGGAGCACTAAGCTCGAAGTTGTTGACGAGTATGTTTACCTGGGACAAATAGTCCGACTAGGTAAGTCCAACTTTGACCGAGAGGTCAATCGACGGATTCAACTCGGCTGGGCAGCGTTCGGGAAGCTACGACACATCTTCTCGTCAGACATACCTCAAAACCTTAAAACGAAATTGTACAACCAGTGCGTGTTGCCAGTGATGACTTACGTAACTGAGACGTGGTCCTTCACTGCTGGCCGTATGAGGAAGCTCAAGGTCGCTCAGCGAGCTATGGAGAGGGCTATGCTCGGAGTTTCTCTGCGTGATAAACTTAGGAATGAGGATATCCGCAGTAGAACCAGAATAACCGACATAGCCTGGCAGTGGGCCGGCCATATGGCTCGAAGAACCGACAACCGATGGGGAAGAAAGGTTCTCGAGTGGCAACCTCGTACCGGTAGGTGAAGTGTAGGGCGTCCCCCCACGAGATGGAGTGACGACCTGGTAAGACATGCAGGAAGTCGATGGATGCAGGTGGCTCAGGACCGTGCTTTGTGGCATTCTTTGGGGGAGGCCTATGTTCAGCAGTGGACTTGTGAAGGGCTGTAATGATGATGATAGGAACGCCTCTGCCCATCTCCTGATTTGATTCCGTCTGTCGCCTCTTACGACACCTACGAGATTATATGGCGTATTAGACATTCTGACACCGACACTACATAGTAAATACCGTAGTAAAACCGTTACAACCAATAACATTTATGGTGATGCAGGTCGAACTCAAGTTGCTTTTCTGCTATGAAGCGTAAGGTTGGCAAGACCTACAATTTTTGCACAAATAATTGTTGACTCCGATTTGAATTCGAATCCAGGATCCGTGGAAAAGAAGCCAATAGGTACTCTTACCACTAAACCACGCTGTCGTCACCTGCTACAATATTATATAAGATTATAAGTTTATAAGTCAAAGGTCACCGGGGCACAAAGAAAAGATTCATCTAATATTTTCACCATTCTCGAAAAAATAATATTTTAGATTTTTTGAAAAAAAAAATAGCATGACAAAAGTTCCCATGATGATGTGTTTCTTCCTCTTTTTTTTTAAGAGCCTATGAAAGTCCACATCTAAGTATTAGAGAAGACTTGCCTTAAATCGCCTGACAAGTGGATTGACGACCGCAGAAGCTGACCTCTGGCACCTTCTACACTGAGTGCTGCCCATATGCTTGGGCATAAAAATAGCGATGTATCGATTTATATCGTCGCTATTCTTCTTCGCAATAATATATCGATATTTATTTTAGAATAACGAAGTCGTATCAATTTCTATATATTTTAAAGAGCTACAATAGCATTCATGTGTGGTTGTCGTATTTATTTCGTCGTCCAACCGTCAGTAATATAAAATTTTGTGCCTTATCCTTACATCATGCAAATGATGACGATATATCGATATTTATCACGGGATATATATCTATACTGCATAAAAATACCGAATCGATATATATATCGATATATTTTTCCCCTTGCCCACCCCTAGGTGCCCATCACCGGTCTGAGTATTATGTGTCTGTCGTAGACGACTACTGCTAACTATTGGAAGTCATAAAATGTTTTTCACATTTGCCATTAAATGTGTGAGTAGAACTCCAGAAGATTAAATATTTCTAGAGAACTATTCTTTCGTTTCTCGTTTGTAGTGAAAGAAATGACACTATTCTTTCACTACAAACGAGACCTGCTAGAAGTACTTATTTACTTCCTAGAAGGTCTCAATATTTTTCTATAAATGTATGAATGTAATGAATAAAGTCTCATCTGGTTGGGCTGAATAATTATATGAGGAAATGATAAATATACACAATCTTTGCAAGTTTGAACTAACACATATGTATATTTCATATTTGTTCTGACATAGATAATATTTATATGTATTGTGTATATATGTAGTGTATGCATGTATATGTGTATGTATGTATTTATATATGTATATATTGTGTATACTTAAGTATATATGTCTATGTATGTGTGTGTATATGTATATTTATATGTATGTATATACAATATTTTTAGCCCTTTCTATTTTGATTACTGCTGCACCGCCTCTTGTTTGTATATCTCTGTTTACCCTAATGGTTGACTGGGAGAGAATGCCCTATGGCATTAAGTCCGCCATATGTGCAACTTTGTGCATGAAAGATTAAATAAAGAAAATAAATAAATAAATATAATTAAATATTATTATTACTATTATTCTCTAGACTCCTCTTGATAAGTCTTGAATCTTAATCACTTGGATTCGGGACTTATTTGGATTTTCAAGAAACTTAACGGTGGTAGAGCCACGCAGCAGTCTTTGCTGTTGCACGTATGGGCCGGCTCGAGCCGGGTTGGTACCACGACCTCACAGAATACCGGCGTGAAGTAGAAGCTCTGTTATTCCACTTCTGAGCGTGGGTGCTCAGGCTGCCCCGCGTATTCTGGGGGAGGAGGGGGGCGAATTCCGCTCAAAAACATAACTGCTCGGGGCAAACTGAGCAACAAGACCAAGGCGACCCCTGCCACGCTATCCGTGAATTTCTGCAACATCAGGGAACTTCACTCGAACCTAAACGCCGTCCACTACCATCTCGAGACGGCGAAGCCGGCCTTGCTCTTTCTGACCGAGATGCAGGTTACCTCTCCGGCTGATATTTCGTATCTCTCCTACCCGGGGTACAAATTGGAGCACTCCTTTGTGCCTCGGGCTGGAGTTTGCGTGTATGTCAGAGAGGACATCTGTTCTCGATGCCTCGGCAGTCTTGAAGGTTCGGACCTGTCCATCCTATGGACGGATATCAGGTTTCCGTCGATGCCCCTCTAGGCTCTTCGGACCATTGTCTGATCCGGAGTGTGGTGCCACTCACGCTCCCCTCGCGGTTGCGTTCTGCAGGTTGCCGCCGTGTTTGGCATTACAGGTCGGCGGATTGGGACGGAATGCGGTCTCTCTTTGCATCCTACCCATGGGGGCGGGTTTGCTTCTCGCCGGATGATCCCAGCGCTGTTACTGACTCTGTCACTGATGTGGTGCTACATATGGAACTGGAACTATTTATTCCATCATCTGTGGTACCCATCGGAGGCAGATCTCAGCCTTGGTTTGGTCGCTCCTGTAAGACTGCATTACGCAGTAAGCAGGAGTGTTATCAAGCATGGGCTGCGGCTTCGGTGACTCGGGATGTAATAAATGCCGACCATCCCGCGGTGTGAGTGCTCCATGCCGGATGTGCGGTTCTCACAGTGCTCGGTTCGCAGAGCACTCCTCTCCCTTGACATCCACAAGTCGAGTGGGCCTGACGGAATCCCCCCAATTGTGCTGAGGACGTGTGCTCCGGAGTTGGCACCGGTCCTAACGCGTCTTTTCCGGTACTCCTACTCCCAAGGCGTAGTCCCGAATTCATGGAAGACAGCTTTTGTCCACCCGATCCCTAAAAAAGGCGACCGCCCAGACTCGTCCAACTATCGAGGCCTATCGCGATCACCTTCTTGTTCTCCAAAATAATGGAATCAATTATTAACTGCCAGCTCATGCGGTACCTTGAGGATCACGAGCTGATTAGTGACCGCGAATACCGTTTTCGTCGGGGTCGATCAGCTGGTGATCTTCTGGTCTACCTGACCCATAGATGGACAGAGGCAGTAGAGTCCAAGGGGGAGGCATTGGCCGTTAGTTTGGACATTGCGAAGGCCTTCGATCGGGTTTGGCACAAAGCACTTCTTTCGAAGCTCCCTTCCTATGGGCTTCCCGAGAAATTGTGCGATTGGATCACTAGCTTGCTTGCAGATCGGAGCATCGAGGTTGTTGTAGACGGTGCATGCTCCGACTACAAGCCTATTAACGCTGGTGTTCCACAAGGCTGTGTGCTATCACCAAGGCTGTTTCTTCTGCAGATCAATGATATGTTGCTAACTGGTAACATTCATTGCTATGCGGATGACAGCACTGGTGATGCTCTATACACCGGCCGTGCCAATATTTCTCGGGAAAACGTCGCCGAGTACCGGAACAAACTTGTGTTTGAAGTAGAGTCTTTGCTGAACAAAGTCTCGGATTGGGGGCGACTAAATCTAGTTTAATCCTCAGAAGACACAATTTTGCGCGTTTACCGCTAAAAAGAACCCCTTTGTCGTATCTCCTCAGTTTCAAGGCACTCCCCTTCTTGCCTCAGCTAGTATCGGAATCCTCGGAGTCGACATATCGAGTGACGTGCAGTTTCGTGGTCACTTGGAAGAGAAGGCCAAATTGGCCTCTAAAAAGCTTGGCGTGCTCAGCAGAGCGGGACAGTATTTCATGCCGGCGCACCGCCTGCAACTTTACAAGGCGCAGGTTCGGCCTCACATGGAATACTGTTCCCATCTCTGGGCAGGGGCTCCCTAGTGCCAGCTCCTTCCACTTGACCGCATCCAGCGCAGGGCGGCTCGAATCGTCGACGACTGAGTCCTTTCCGATCGGCTCGATTCATTCTAACTAGGTAGCTAACTGTGAAGGATGATGGTGCGATTCACCATTTAAATATCGGTTGGTATGGGTATTTTTTCTGTACACAGTATGACCAATAGTGTTATCAGGATTTCGGATGACTAAAACATCTAGGAAAGCTAAAGTATTGTTTGCCTCTAACTCCATTGTGAATTGTATTTTAGGGTTTATGGAATTAAGGTGCATTTTTAAACCACTAAAACATACTTCAAGCTTATGCTTCCATTAAAACATACTTCATGCCGCTGAAGAAGATTGGTCAATTTTTACCATCCGTCAAGTGTCATATCCCTCTATAAGATGCAGGAGTGTACAAGCTGAATTGTGAATGTGGTCTCTCGTACATAGGACAAACAAAAAGATCTATAAAAACCCGCGTTAAAGAACATATAGCTGACGTGAAGCACCGACGTATCGGGAAGTCTGCAGTTTGTGAACATGTTCAAGATCGTCCCCGCCATTACATTAGATTTGATAGACCACAAATCCTCGCAAAAGAACACCGATTCCTCCCAAGGATGATTCGCGAGGCCTTTGAAATTAAAAAACATCCTAATTTCAATAGAGAAGATGAATGGGTGCTGCCATCTGCTTGGGATCCCATGATTAATAAAATCAAACCCAAACCCAAGTATACCACTGCTAGACTTCAAGATACTGTAAGCTCATTCTGCGTAAATCGAACCAAACATTAATATTAAAAACCTGAAGGTAGCCGGGCTAACTATAACATTGGGACGTCATACACCTCAGTCCCCCCCGTGACCATGGATGCTGAAGAGTGTCGGAAACGTCGAGAATATAAAAATAAGTTAATATACGTGATAAAATCCGTAAAATTAGTTTTATTTAAAAGATTTAGAAGATGTTTTCTTCGTCGCACGACTTCCTTGTGGGATCGATTACCATCAGCGATTTTTCCGGACCGATACGACTTAGGGACCTTCAAGAAAAGAGCGTACTCCTTTTTAAAAGGCCGGCAACGCATCTGCGATTCCCTCCCTGGTGTTGCAGTTGTTCATCGGCGGCGGTAGTCACTTACCATCAGGTGAGCCGCATGCTCGTTAGCCCCCTCTGCTATAAAAAAAAACTAACTTAAGGCTGTTTTCTAATTCAAATATTTTGTTTTAATAATTACTATTTTATTTTATAGACCTAAAATTTTATTTATTATATAATATAATAAGGCGAATTTACACTTTTAGATTGTGTTGGTTAAATCATTAAAAAAATATGCAACACCTTTTTCAACTACACAGATATATTCATCGTTTTCTAATTTCCACAAAAAAATATAAAAAAATCTTATCTCCGAACTGTCTTTTAACGTAGTCGTCGCTTACGACACCTATGGGACGTAGTTAGGTTCAGGTCAGGCCATGCAGCTTAAAGATTAAAGTCCATATAGTTAGACTATTTATTTACATAATTATTATTAAATTACATTGATCATCCTTTATATACACTGGAATTTATATATACACTATTTAGGTCTGTATTGCATTAAAAATAATTACATCATACTGAAGCTGTTAATATTAAAATATTCACAGAAGTTACTTATAAGGGCAGTATTGATAAGGCTTGAACTACACTATAAAATTTTTAGCACACAAAATAAGCGAATATTAAAAGTACATATTTGCTCAGAGTGAAAAAATGAAATTATTTTAAATAAAATATTTACCGTGACATTCTGGAATAAGAAACGCCATACTTATATATATTATGATGATGTTTACATATTTGAGCAACATATAAATTTAATTATGACTTAAGATAAACAAATCCAAATCTATATATTTTAAATTCTACTTTTAACTATTAACTTTAACATAAAACCTTATTTGATAAAAACTTTTTAGAGTTAAAATTTTCATAATATGTGAGCCATGCATTGAAAATTAAACAAAAATGTGGCACATATTGTTATATTATTGGTCAGAAATACATAAATGCTATTCTAAGATACAAGGCACATAAATAGTGCGTAATATTTTGATTTGTATGTGACAGACCGGGGTAGATATGTGTCATTCATTCATTTCTAGTAAACCGATCATTCAAGTACTTACGAACCGAATCATTCGGGTCGATCATTCAAATGGATTATTTTGAGTTTCAGTACTCTGTGTTCTGTGAGACCCGCCCGAGGAAAATTCAAAAAACGTAATTGCAATCATCAATACTTTGATGCGACCCGGGTCAAATGAACAAATCATTCACGATTGACACATGTCTAGACCGAGGTGTTAAATAGCAAAGACATGATTGCTTTATACACATAGCTTTTCATGGACTTTATAGTTAATATCACAGAAACATAAAGTCGACGTTAAGGTAATATATTATATTACTTTTCTAGATCGATATTGCACATACTCGGGCGTATGTAATAACCTGTTATTATATTCATTGTAAAAAAATACGACGATAAATCCAGTTTTGGATTCCAAACAGTATTCGTAGTTCATTACATTTAAATATAACCATTTCAGGGCTTCAGTCAAGTTAATATGCTTAATTCTTATCTAAGCAACAATTGGATAGTTGACACCACCAACTTCAAATTATTTCAGCATTTAATTAGAAATTTATATCCTTTTGTAGTGTAAAAACTTGGTCTATTTGCTGTATTAAATTAAATTAGATTCTTATTATTTAAAAAAAAGAAGTTATTTATAGACTATAAGAAATTAATTATGTTAAAATTAATTCGCAAAGTTCCACGTAAAATATAAAAACAGTTGAGCTCTTCAAACTAAGCGAGACAAAATGTTTATTTTTTACGCTAATGAATTTTATAATCTATAACAATAAATAAAAATTCAAGTGTCTATTTGTAATTTGAAAATAACAGCTTTTTATTAAATGCATATGAAAGTGTATACTAGAGATGTTACGAGGGTTCGATTCCGATTCCGAAAGTTCGGAACTTCCGATTGATTTTGCACCTTCGATTCCGATTTCGGTTCCGTTAAATTTTAATCGGAAGTTATATATCGGAGGTCGATGCACAGTGAACAAGTTTATATTTGTCGCCCCGGGAACCTCCTTCCCCGTGCCTTCTGTCGATTACTCTTTAACTTGATGTTTTGTTTCGTATTTCGCAATTGGCATGTTATGCGTTCGCGCTTCATTTATACTTATCCGAGTTTTTATTAGTTTTAGTCATTGAGTTATATGTACTACGTACTAGAGAAGCCATTTCAAACAAAACCTGTGTCCTACTCTATGTCTTCGCGCATGCGGGGGAGTTGTAGTCGCGCTTGGGCGAAGACTTTAATTTGATATAAAATAAGATATTAATATAAAATAAATATAAGAACTTAATATAAAATATCTTAATTTCATCTAAACAAACATGTTATATTTCTAAATAAAATGTAATAATAATTATTTTATGGAATTCACAAATCTTCAATTTACGCAATATTTAGTTTGTACAGATTGCACTACAGTTCAGTTGAACATAGTCAATGTTCGGAATGGCTTCTCTAGTACGTAGTACATATAACTCATTGGTTTTAGTAGCGTTTTATTTGACATGAAATAGATTTATTTGAATTGGACAATGAAGCCAAAATCAAGTGCCATTTGGAATTATTTCAATGAAGTTTCTGGGAATACAGAAAAGTGTAAACTATGTGAGAAGATATATTCACTGAAGGGAAGTACGAATACTACGTTAAAGAGTCACTTAAATTCTGTGCACGCCACTGAATTCGAAGAATTCAAAAAAAAATTAACTGGAAAGAAAAATACAGTGCAATAGACCTGCCCTTAAGACATCTCTTCTGTCTCCACTTCCGATTCCAGTTCCGATTTCGGTTCTGGTTCCGACAAACAGAATTTAAAAACTCCGCTTCCGAATTCGGTTTCGATATAACCACTTCCGTAACATCCCTAGTGTATACGTTACTTATAACAAAAAAAAACTTGATTTTGACGAGACTTTCACTGGCAGATAGCTAATGTTATAAGGAGTAACTTAGGCTACTTTTATTTTAGAAAAATATTTTAGCTTCTGCGCAAAAAAACTAAAAGCCATGAAATCCAATCGTAATAAATTTCACGCGGACGAAGTCGCGGGAAACAGCTAGTCTTTAATATAATGAATTTCCGCAAAGATCTAAACACATTACCTCTTATTCCTAAACAATTTCAATAGAAAATTTCAGTATTCAATTAGCTAAACAGTAAATTAATTAACATGAGTGTCAACTACGAGTACCTTATTGTTTAATAAAAGGGTTGACATATTAACACTATGCATAGAATATACGAGATATGCATAACAATAACAATTTTAAAGGCATATATACATACACACAATAAATATGGTTACACGTTTTAGATTAGATTACACATACAGGGTTATTTTGCAATAACCGGCCAAATTTGCAGAGAAGGTTGGGTTGACTGTTGACAACCCAACCAGAATACAAAGAGCGCAATCTTCAAATCTAGCAACTTCTATATTAAGGAATGCAATAAAGGATAAATAAATAAAAAGTTCAGAATAAGTAATACAGACAAATGGTGAAGAAACGTTAATTAAAAAATCTCAGACACTGTCTTTCAGGATAACGTACCCAAAGGGTAACCAACGGGACCCTAGTGTACTAAGCCTAGGCTGTCCGCCCGTCCGCCCGTCCATCCGTCCGTCTGTCTGTCTGTCAGCGGGCTGTATCTCATGATTCGCAATAGCACAGAATAAATAATAGTACAAGAAGTAAAAGGTAGACAGTTGAAATTTTCACAGATTGTGTATTTCTGTTGCCGCTATAACAACAAATAATAAAAATAAAAATCAATTAAAAATTAAAGATGGTCTCCCCTACTAGAAACGTGTGTGATGGTACAGAACCCTTCATACGTGAGTTCAACTCTCACTTAGCCGGTTTTTTTATCTTTTAAATTCAAAATGCGTAGTAATGCATTATTTTTACTGATTTTAATGCGCACACGTACATTCGTAAGGGTCGATCGGTAGGCAAAAACGTTGCTAATAAATCACATTCAAATTGGGATAATTTCAAATAAAAGTAAAAGCCTTATTTATTCGTATTTTCAAAAACTGCAATAACGGTATTTCATTATTTATATATTTGAACTTAAGTTGAAAATTAGGCTACTCTTTGAAAAATAACCCCTGTATAGACACAAAGAACATATGAACTTTGCTATATATGATGAAAACGCACTTACTTTAAAAATTACAGCGAAAATAGGCTTTTTAGACATACATTTAAATTATAGAAACAAACTCAAATCTGCCCTTTCGTTAAATCGCACAACAAGCTAAAAAAATTGATAGTTAAAAAATATTCCTCGTCTATATGTTATCCGAAAACAACTGAATGATGAGTTGAGATTGAATAGATGTTAAAATAAATGAAAATAAATTTATTCAAAGCGACTTCCGTATGATATTATCGAACTGACCAGTTCACCCGATATTAAATGGCTACCAGTGCATTACTTTTAATTTATATAAGAGGGGGCAAACGCGCTTGCGGCTCACCTGATAGTAACTGACCGCCGCCCATGAACAACTGCAACACCAAGGGAATATATTCATTATATTCCTCAGAACTAAGCAGAATGCCTCTTACTCTACAAACATGAACAGATTAATGGGTGCACTCAGTGTTGCCAGACGTCCCTTTTTTGACGAGACCTCCCGATTTTTAGCCTGCAATTATGTGCAAGTATTTTTTTTCATTGCTACTGTAGAAAAGTACTTTATATTTAATTTTTATTGGTCATCGCATGCATCCCGCTTACTTAAAAGGATTTAAATTCCCACTTTGCCTGAAAAAAAACTTGTCAACGCTGGGTTGCACTGATGCTTGGTGGCAGAAATGGCTACCAACTGCACCCTATAGCTTGTATATAGCTTGTATTAAAACCTAAGACGTTTACTTGTATTAAAACATTTTAAAATGTAACACAAGTTGTACATATATGTAACAGAATTTTACTACCTACTCCAGCAAAAGTGGTAGTTTCTTTTTGAATTGTGTCAATAATAAGCAATAATTTAATTTCTTATTTCAGATCAACGAGCATTTTAATGATATGACACTGGGTGCGTAGGCTAAATATTATATCATTATAATTTAAAGCATTAAATAAAAATATAAAAAATTAATCTCTAATGTAAATAATTAGTTTTGAGTAATATAGATTCCAGTCAAAATAAATAAATAAATTTAGGTATTAAATATATATTCTCTTATTCGTAAAACTCTTCGAAACAATAGGGTAGTAAAACTCTTCGTAAAAACTTCTTCGAACGACATTAATCTGTTATAATATTCAGAGATTATTAATTTGTATCAGATCATAGCATGAGACCGGATTTTAATAAAAATTACAGTCTTAATAACCAAAATTTAGAATTTTTTGTAATAAAATAAAGAGATAAGATACAAACTAATCATGCACGTACATGCATTGACTCTAAACCTAAAAAAAACTATAAAAGTTATACTAGATGGGATACTAGCCCTTTCAAGTGATAAAATCAGAGAAAGAGTTGTGGTCATGTGCTAAACTGACGATACACCATAAGACAAAGCTGTTTGAATATCAGGAAACTATTTACACACTATTGAAAAAAGAACAAACGCCTTATAATATGGAATGAATAATAAAAAAATTAAATAATATTTTACTGAAATAAATATTCCTATTCTCCTTACTATGAATGTGGCCAATTCGCACATTTAAAAAACAAAAAAAATAGTGCGGTTGTAATAAATGCGTATTATTTTAAATTTATTTGTGCTTGATACTAAATAGAATGATGTATTAAGGTGGCACAAGTCGCGGGCTCGAACTCGCTGGTGGGCGCGGCCAAAAAGCACGCTGTCTCACCTGGCATCGTGCCCGACAGAGATAGTATCAGTGATGAGCATATCGACACTAGTATTCACGCACGTCTTGTTCGTACGGCATTCAGAACCGTTTGAACAAAAACGAAGTTATACACGAACACGATGCAACATTTATACAATATACTAATATAATAAAGCAGAAAATATAGATCTTTACTCCGTCTAAAAAAAAGTCCGCGATACCATATGTCTATTTTTTATATACTCGTATAAGCCACAATTAGGCATTTTTATTTTGACAAAAAAAAAATGAAAATTTAATTATTAGGCATGGCATATTTATCCTTACGAACGAAAGTTACTTCATTATCAAGACAATTTTTTGAAGATAAACTTCGTTGTTTATGCCATGTTTATATAGTACATAGTTGAGATAATGTAAAATTAAAATAATTCAATACTTGGCCTTGACGCGCAAACAACGCATAACCCCTAGCCCGGTGCGAACTGAGAAGCCAGTATTGAAAGCTTCTATGAGCGAGGTTAGGTTAGCCGTTAGTTCAATCATTATCTATATCTACACAAATAAATAAAATTGAAGTGTCTGTTATAATGTCAAAATAACAGCTTTTTACTAATTGCATATGAAATTATATACGCTACTTATAACACAATTTTTAACATTTTTCTGTCTGTCTGTCTGTTTGTTCCGGTTAATTTCCAAAACGGCTGGACCGATTTTGACGGGACTTTCACTAGTAGATAGCTCATGTTATAAGTAGTAACTTAGAATGCTTAAATTTTAGAAAAATTATTAGGCGTCCGTGCAACAAAATTAACACCCTAAACTAAATGCGGACGAAGTCGCGGGGAACAGCTGGTAGCTAAAATAAATTCAAAATTAATTGAGTGCTTTTATCTATCTCCCAGGTGAGCGTAACAATGATTAGTTAATTCTGAACTCTTTCATTTCACGTTGCTATGGTATTTTGAAAGTTTAATTGATTAATAAGTTTTTATTTTATTTATTTCTTTAAAAAAAAAGACGTTACCCCCACACTAGGATTTTCTCGTGTATCGTGGAGGCAGTTTACAAACACAAATTGCACAAGGACAAACATCCAGACCCGGAACAATTATTTGTAGGCCATACAAATACAAATACTTGATCCGTGCGGGATTCGAACCCGCGGCCCCCTGCTCAGCAACTCATTGCTAAGACACTGCGCCACGGAGCCGTATAAGAGTATAAGAGGTTGATAGCAAATGTATCAAGAATCATTTCTTGCCTACACACTTTTCATGTATCGTGTACGTTTTTCTTTAAAACTGAATAAAACCGCGCATAGTATGCCGACAGATAAAATAAAAGTACTTCATTAATTATGACAATTTTTCCATACATTATTATCAAATAAAATATTTGATTGCAATTATAAAACTAGGTGTCATGTCATGCCATGCATCTCGGACACATGATGACGCGGGTGAAACCGCGAAATGATTAGGCGCTGCTTTATCGCTTCATATTATACCTCTGTGGCTCTATATACCTAATATAGATTGCTTATTTTATTATGTTTAGTTTTTCCGAGTGGTTATGCAGCGATCACTCAAGAGTTCGGCTTCGAACGTGTGTAACTGCAAAAATTATCCCACGGGAACGAAATATTTTATATTACTGGGAGCCGCGGGTTCGAATCCCGCACGGAACAAGTATTTGTATGGCCTACAAATAATTCTTCCGGGTCTGGATGTTTGTCCTTGTGCAATTTATGTTTGTAAACTGCCTCCACGATACAGGAGAAACTCCTAGTGTGGGTGTAACGTTTTTTAAATAAGAAAAAAAAAATTTGTATGGCCTACAAATAGTTGTTCCGGGTCTGGATGTTTGTAAACTGCTTCCACTATACAGGAGAAAATGCTAGTGCGGGGGTAATGTATTTTTAAAAAATAAAAAAAAAATAAAATTCCAGACTATAACCTATCTCTGAGCAAAATATCATCCAGGTCCCTTCAGCGGTTCTGGCGTGATTGAATAACATACATCCTTTCATTCGTCCATCCAAATATCCAAACTTTCGCATTTATAATATTTAGATAATAATTGTAATTAGTTCTGCTTACCTATAAATTTTTTTCAAAAATACTTACCTGTCTTCTTACTTTTTTTTATATATACTCAATATCACTAAACGTAAACACAGGTTTTTATCAAGACAAGTGACCCATCAAGATTGTTTTCTTAGTACTGACGTACCTACCTAAAGTTTACAATTTTGTGGCCACGACGCGGTGACGTTTTGTGACATTTTGTTGTATTGTAGGTTGTAGGTATCTAGGTAATAACAGTAGGTACCTATGAAAATCCCACATAATATACCTTGTTTGTCCGCCGCAAGAGTCGTCTAATAAATAATTAAACTGTTTTGTAATTCTTTATTTATTTATAACACTTGCATTGAGAGCCGTGGTAGCTCAGATGGTTATCGTTCGCCGTAAGTATCACACTACGCGAGCAACCCGGGTTCGATCCCCGTCGGCACCAATGAAATTGTTGCAATTTTATATAGTAATCGTATATTATAGACTTAATTTTTTTTCTTTTATAATTATATTATATTACAGACGAAAATTTTACAAAATTGTCTGTCGTCCAAAACGCATCATCTCTTTCAATTATATCAATTTCCATGCTGTCTTTTGTCTTTGGCGTCCAAATTACAAAATAGCAAAACTTTTCGTTTCGAATAAAACTCGAATAAGCCCGCGTCACCGCCCGTGCATGTGTGTGTAAGCGTCGTCCTCCCGCACCGCACCGGGGCAAACATTATTCAGTGAGATGCACGATAATTCATAGTAACATACGCGCGTAAAAAAATACGAAAAGGCCTTTGGAAGAAGGGGTTTTATGAAAAAACCACTGCATAAATTAATTACGAATAAAATTTCTTGAATTCTTCGATAATTGAGCTGTGTCGGTACCGACTTTGTTTTGGAAATTTCACACTTCTTTTATTACTAATTTACGCCCAAAGTTGTGTTAAAATTGGCAATAAAAACGAATCTTTGGTAGCTCGTAACTTTTTAAAAACTTTTTATTTTACTATTCTGTTTCCGTACAGACAAATTTGATAATGAGACAAAACGATATCATGTTTAACTTTGGATGTACACTGTCAAACAGCGTAGTAAAACCCCTCCGAAATTTGTATGGAAATCAATGGAAATATTGTCGACTAGTGTCACCTTAATTAGTAAATATATGCCTTATTTCCAATTGCTTATAACTCGGTCGATAAATAGTAGGGATTCCGCGCAAGCGGATCAGTTATTATCGGCCAGCAAAAATGAGCCTTGAAATTATTATCGACCAGCAAAAATGAGAAATTAAACCTTGCAATAATCGATGATTGAATGATCGACCTTCGGGCCGACCATTCAGTCATAGATTTTCGGCCGCGTAGTAAGACATAAATTGATTTGATGATTGCATAATCATTGAAAGGCAACCATTGATGCAACAAAACACAAGTACGTAACTCAAGTCAGTCTTGTGAATATGCTAAACTAGCTGATACCCGCTCGCTTCGCTGGGCGCACGATAATATTATTGCGGAACCTATTTATTTTTTTATGGAACTATCGTAAAATCCGCTCTTAGTGACTGTAGTTCACAAATAAGGTTTCGTGTAATTTGACAAACGAAAAAAAAAACATTAGCAAGTATATTCAAGCTTCAATTTAAAGAGAACAAATATATAGTAGAGACGCCACGATGATAGTGCTTTTGATTTGTTAAGCAGACTTAAGGAACAGGTGATGTCTAATAATAATAGCAACTTAAAATGACCCGTATTACGTACGCTCAAGGTTCAGTTTTATTTCAGTTTTGTAACTGGCAAACTGAGTACAACTAGTGGGAATATACGTTATATTTTCAACGTGGTATTTCTTCAATGTAATCTATTTCATACAATGAACTTTCAATATGATTTTGGAGGATTACATCTTTAAAGCTTTTGAAATAAGTTATAATAAGTTAATACAATTAGTAACATTATATGATTTTAATTCTAGACTATGAAATATACTATGTAAGGCCGATTTTGGATTGATTCTTCGATCACATTTTAAAATTTTTAAATTATGAACAGCTTTAAAGTTGAAGCCGATAATATAAAAATTGTATGTTATTATGATAAAAATATTATAGACATAGCTAGATAAAACAGCACAGTAGGTAAAATAGCAATTGCAACCAATATCAACTTTGTGGCTACTAGATACAAGGATCACTTTCATTTGCAATTGGATAGTAGACACCATATGTTTTTAAGGTAAATTAGGATTTTTATTATTATTACAAATTAAATGCTAATATCAGAACAAAAAATTAGTTACTGGTATTTTAAAAAATCGTTATGATATCTCATAAATAATATTTTAATGGATATGAGTGTCTACTACCCTCTTCCTTTTATTTTATTTGGCTTTATAAAAAAGCAACGCTTGGAATTAACTCACACAATTACAAAAGCCATAACACGTTACCACAAATTTGAACTATAAAGGTTCATACAATAAGGTCCATTACAAATTGTTACTCATAATTCGGTTGGAAATGAGCACTTTCATTCCGTCGATCCATTATAAATCCTTCTGCCTCGTATCGCTGTACTGTGGCACTTGTTTGTACTCCGGGAACGGGTACAGGACGAGATGGTCAGCGGTTTTATACCACGGAATGAGACCATTCTGAAAGAATAATTACAAGTTACATTATAACTACGCAAATTGTTTTAAATTATTTCATTATTATATATTTCATGCCATATTCCGTTCTTCTTCATCAACCTACTACGTCTGTTGAAACGCCTGCATCGTCTTTCTAAGCAACAAATCACAAATAACCTACACGTAGTAATTACGTTAATTTTAATATGGTTCTTTGTGCTTGCAATATTTTATGGATCTATCAGACAGAGGGCGTTCACGCGTTCAAGCGTTCTACGTTCGCCTTACATCGAGTTCCGCGTCCGTTGTTGTATTACGTTACATAGACATACCCAAACAGCAGCCAGCAATGTAACGCGAACGCGGAACGCTTGAACGCGTGAACGCCTTCCGTCTCATAGATCCCATAACTGTTGTGAGTATAACACAATCGTCTAAGTTACCGTTCAAGTTGAAGTACTTCAAAATAGCCCTTAGACTCCTGAATAAAGTCCATAACTGGATATGAGCCTCTCGTCAGTGAGGCTTCGTTTTAGTCGTCACATACGTATATTGCAAGTCACAAGATCGTTTTGGCATATCTGTTAGTTGATTCTTACGACACATAGGTGACGAAATCGCGTGATGGATCCTCTTAAGCCACGACCTCACGGCAAATCCATCTGTATTTTATTTCACACTACACACATGAACTTAGAAGTCCTCCTTAGTAGTCCTTGATAAGTACATAGATAGATAGATAAACCATTTATTATTTCTCCAATCACACACTTAAATTCAGTGACTAAACTAGGTACTAAGTAATGTATTACAATAAAAGTTACATAATATTAAGATCTAAAAGTGCATGTGTGTTTTTTTTTATAGGATAAGTGTGTCAAACGAGCACACAGTCCACCTGATGGTAAGTGGCTGCTGTGACCCATAGACATCTACATCTATCCTTGTTTGCGAATCAAAATGCAAATGCGTCGTCAATCGTAAGGAAGATGGAATACCTCATTTCCAGTAAAAAGGGTCTCCGGTTCTCTCCACTCATTATTACAGTATTCTGTGAGAGCGTGGTCATTCCCCGGTCGAGCCGACCCATTCGTCCTACAACTATACAATTAATATAGCTGCAGCATGGCTCTACTACGTTTAGCAGTATTGCAGTTTGACTTTGAACATTTGCCCATACTGACCAAGTTGGGCAGATGGGCGCAGAGGTCAATCGCACTAGTAACGCCACTCTTCATCACAACTCTAAAATTTAGGCTCTGAGGTATTGAGTTGATATTCCATTAGTGGCTCTACAACGGAGTATCAGTGAATATTTTTTTGATTATGTACTTTCTCACTTTTTAGGTTTATGTTACAGTTTAAAAGATAAAGTTACGTACCAAATTTGTTCTCTTGTTTGTGCCTCTGCCGTAACCGTTCCAGTGGTTACCAGCCACGCCTATTAAATCTCCAACCTGTACAAATTTTAAATGATTATATAAATTAAACATTTCGTTTAGAAAAAAAGCCACTATTCAACATGGAGGGGTTACAGACACAGTGAAACCAATCTTCATCATTACATCATTATAGACCTTCAGATGTCCTAAGAGGAGGAGATGGCAACGGGGAAGCGGTCTCCTCCTCCCCCAAGGAATGCTAGACAGCACGGTTCAGAGCCACGTTCTAGAGCATCCATCGACTTCCTGCATCTCTTACCAGATCGTCACTCCATCTAGTGGGGGGAAGCCGTACACTTCGCTTGCCGGTACGAGGTTGCCACTCGAGAACCTTTCTTCCCCATCGGTTGTCGGTTCTTTGAACAATATCGCCGGTCCATTGCCACTTTAGCTTGCTGTTCAGAGTCAATAATATTGATAATAAAACCAATCTTAAAACTATAAGTACCCAAATGATTTGAACTGATAGAATCGCGATAGAAGAGAACTGAAACAGGATATGGGCAGCAGCGTCTTCTAATAAGTACTAAAAGTAAAAAACTGCGGTTGCCAACCCGCTTGCCAAGCGTGGCAACTAAGGCAAATATCCCCCCTATGTGGCAATCTATGGAGGAGGCCTATGTTCAGCAGTGGATTTTAATAGGTTGTAACGGTAAACGGTAACAATACAAACCTGGAAAGAGATATCCTCCTTTCCTTGAGCATTGTGCGACATAATAGCTCGGCGATCGTGAGCGTTCTGACCGCCGAAGTAATAGATGTCGTCCAACGAGAAGAAACTCTCGGACGCATCCACACGATTCGTCTGCATTATCTCGTATGCAACCCGTCCCACCTGAGAAACAATACTGGGTAAGTTAATGCATAAAATGATGTGATAATGTACTCCTGACCGATTTCTTTTTATACGGGGTAGAGGCATGCCGCAGCTATAATATAGTTGTAGCACAAATGGGTCTGTTCGATCTTGAAAGAACCACGGTCTCAGGCAGAATACCAGCTTAAAATAGCAGCTTAATGCTGCCGTTTTTATTGGAAACGAGGCATTCTATTTTTGCATTTTGATTCGTAATCGCAGATACGTGCCATCAGGTGGACTGTGTGCTCGTTTTTCACCCTTAACCTATAAAAGACGGACTACGACTACGAGTTCCGAATACTGCGGGATGTTTTTTTTTAAAAAGAGTGACAAAGGAGAACACAGTCCAACTGATGTTCAGTGAATGATGTGAGTTGTAATCCAGATACCTATCAGCAGATACCTGAGGACTAAGATGGAATGTCTTGTTACCAGTATAAAGGTGGTCGAGAAGACGCTGCTATGGGGTACTGGCGGTGGTGGGGAGGCGGATGTGTTCCTTACCTCGGATGTTGTTGCAAGTCGCCGGTCTGGATTTTTTAACTCTAGCGTAAACAACATGGTATATCGGCCTTGAGATCTTTCTGATTTATCCCGTAATTGCCTCTTACGACAACGACACTATCGGCAGGCCTCTGTCACTCGAACGTAGCTACTGCAATAGGTTTCTACACTTTCGGACACTCCAAGCTAGGCGCTGCCGATTTTATTCAAATTATGCATTTAGTAGTAGCAGTATAGCAAATCAAACTTGGAGTTTTTTTTTGTCTCTTTCTGATAAGTATTCTGTCCACAGAGCAAATACAAAGAGGAGATGGCATAAGCTACTTTGCACTGTGATTCTAAGTAGTCCTGACGTCATCACAGTGGGCGTGGCTTTACTTAGTATACTATCAACGTTCGACCTATGCGCTTGTGTCGAAAATCGCAAATCGGTGTATTTTATTGACCGGTGTATTCTCTGATGCTATGGATGGCATCACATTTCATTTGTAAGTAATTTTATAACTAATTTATTAAAAAAAGTTCTAGAAAAATCTCTGTCGGCTTTCAAATGTAATTAAATATATTCGACACTAGATGGCGACACTTTGTGTCAAGGGAACTAAAAATATAAAGGTACGTAGAGATCAGTATTGGTAAAATAATCATACGAAGGTGTTCAAATTTGTTTTGCATTCAGTCCTAAAGAATATTTAATCGCCAAAATATTATTTTTATAGTTTTTATAATCATGTTGTGAACAGGCCGCCATCTACCGTCAAGGTAGCTAAACTACATTGCAACATTGATATGAAACGATGCGAGTAGTTTTACTATTTATCGGTAGATGGAATAAAAAAAGAGGACGGGGCTTAACATCCCCTCACCCCACAAATTGTCACGCGCTATTACATATGTCATCTAATTACAACACCTCCTCTTTGTATTTATTTGCTCCGTGATTCTGTCCATTCAATTGTATATCATATATCATTTATTTACGTAACATTCAAATATTATATAAAATATTAAAAAAATAATAATAATAAAACTAAAAATAAAAACTTAAATTATCATACAGTCCTAGCCTTACGGTAGTGTCAAGAATGCTGGCTGCGTTTTTTCTTAACATTTACTTAGCCTTTGAGTGAAAAAAAAGAAGCAGCCTTCTTCACCAAGTAGCCACTAGGCGCGGATACAGTTCCTTTAGGAACTTTCTAAAGTGTTATGGAACTTCTTTGTAATATAATATTCCATTCGATTAAAAAGCATTATATTTTTATCAATGATTTTCGATTTATGATTTTTATACAATTTCACTGATATATCGATATATCAAAATATTTTTTTATAGGATCGAGTGACAAACGAGCACACAGTCCACCTGATGGTAAGTGGTTGCTGTGGCCCATAGACATCAACATCTATCCTCGTTTGCGAATCAAAATGCAGATGCGTTGTCACCCGTGAGGACTAAGATGGAATGCCTCTCATCCAGTAAAAAGGGTCTCCGGTTCTCTACACTCACCATACGAAACACAGCAGTGTTAAGCTGGAATGCCTCTCATCCAGTAAAAAGGGTCTCCGGTTCTCTACACTCACCATACGAAACACAGCAGTGTTAAGCTGCTATTTTACGCTGGTATTGTGAGAGCGTGGTCCTTCCCCGGTCGAGCCGACCCATTCGTGCTACAACTATACTACTAATATAGCTACAGCATGGCTCTACCACGTATATGTTATGAAATGGATGTTAATTGTTAATATTTTCTTAAAATATCGCTATATATCGTATATATCGATATTTTTGGCACTTTCTGCATCCCTATTCTATGTCACTTACACAATTAAGACGAATCTAACGACACCCCATAAGGTAAAAAATCAATTAAGCCGTTTAACTTCTCAGATCCCAACATTGTATCGGACCAACTCCCTCAGACCTGTGGTCAGAGGCCAAGGTCAATAATGTTTTTTGTATTCTTAAAACCAGGTCTGTCAACTAATGTATGGAACCTATGCGGCATTACTAACAGCGCCATTTTATTAAATTCGCAGAGAACTACGTCTTACGTACGTAGTACTATTACGTACTATTTTTACAGAAAAAACAACATAGTATTTTAAAATCAATAGGTGAGTACTCCCATTTTAGAGGGTTTCATATAAATTGGTAACTTTAAGAGGGTAAAACAAATCGTTACAAGTGTAATAAGTCTGAAACAGCTCCATTCACAATAATTCTGAAACAGCGCTATCTATATAGTTTGTTAAGTATTAAATAGACTTGCGAAGCCAACTTAGTTGTAATAATTAGTAACGTAATGGCAGAAGGTCGTCATTTGAAGTAAATTCTCTTAATTAATTTCTCGTATAATCTTAGTTTTCGTAATTTAGTAACGAGATTAATTTTAATAAATTTTTTAGAATTTTGTTATAAAATTCTTATAAATAACATTTAAAAAAGAATTGTTTTGAGCACTCATATCTATGGTTCTGAGGGGTCTAAAAACGTGGCATGTGATAATCCAATGTGTTGGACAGAGACTTCATAGATTAAGCTACAAAGTGTTAAAAGAAATAGATATACAATAATCATACATACATGTTTTCGAAAAATATTATCTTCCTGGGGCAGTCGGGACAAAATTAAGACATAATGAAACCATCATTTTCTTTGCAATTAAAGAATTTAGTGATCCGCAGAAACAATTAAAAATTAAACGTTTGCAACTATTTTGCTATTCGTACTTCGCTCTAGAATTATCATTTTCAATTACCGATACGACTTAAGGACCTTCAAGAAAAGATATTATTTCTATCTCAAAGGCCGGCAACGCACTTGCAATTTTCTAGTGTTGTAGTTGTTCATGGGCGGCGATAGGTCAGGTGAGTCGCATGCTCTTTTGCCCCCTGTCATGTGAAAAAAAACCTTCGACAAGGTTCCATCGTGAGCGAGCGCGCGCAAATCTCAATAAGGTAGGCAGTGTTGTTTAAAGAATGTTGTGACCTGGCTGCTGAAGGTGCAGACGAGGTGGTCGCAGGCGGACAGCATGCGCAGGTCGAGCAGCAGGCCGGCCAGCGACTGCGGCGTGTAGCGGCGGTGCGTGGCGGCCGTGCGCGCGATGCCGGCGTCGCCCACCACCTCGTACTGCGGGTACTTCTTGCGCGCGTCCTCCAGCACCTGCTCCAGTGCCCCGTGATTTTTTTTATTTATTGTGCCATTGCCTACAAGGACTCCCATCCAAAGCCAAATTATATAAACAAACAATAATACAAACAACATAAAAAAATAACACTTTCCCGCCATTTTTAAATTGTTTTTCTATCCACCAAAATGAATGATTCTAACGAAAAAATTGGAAAAAGTTTTATAGCAAAAAAGGGAAAAATGCGACTCAAACCGCGAAAATAATTGTGACGTTTATGAAGCATATGCAGTGTCATTAAGAGTAGCACAAAATTGATTCAAGCGTTTTCAGACCGGGAATTTTGATGTCAAAGATGCAGCTCGCTCTGGGCGCTCTCGTACGCATAAAGTCAATGTCATTTTTGAAAAATTGGAGCAAGATCGACATATTAGTAGTTACGACAAAGCCGATGAATTGAGGATTGACCACAAAATAGTTTTGACCCATTTGAAAAAGTCTGACTACACAAAAAAGCTCGATATTTGGGCACCACACAAACTCACTGAAAGAAACCTAATGAATCGTGTACTCATTTGCGATTCTCTATAGAAACCTTATGAAACCGAACCATTTTTGGAAAGATTGAGCACTGGTGATGAAAAATGGATCACCTACGACAACAACGTGCGAAAAAGAACATGGTTAAAGAGTAATGAAGCTTCACAGACTACTACACCAATAAAGTGATGCTGAGTGTATGGTGGAATTTGAAGAGCATCGTTTATTATGACTTTTACGACTAGGCAAAACCTTCGATTCGGAACTCAACTGCTAACTAATGATATTCAAGCAAGAAATTGAGAAAAACGGCCGGAATTGATCAACAGAAAAAGAATCATCTTTCATCATGATAACGCCAGACCACAAACATCTTTGGCCACTCAGCAGAAATTAAGAGAGCTTGCTTGGAAAGTGTTAATGCATCCATGTAGTCCTAACCTTGCACCCTCAGATTTTCACCTGTTCCGATCTCTTCAGATTCTTTGGGGAGTGTTAGGTTAACAACAAGAGAGGACTGTCAAAACTACATGTCGCATTTTTTTGATCAAAAATCCCTGGATGGACAGGAACGGGACTATGTCCCTACCTACAAGATGGCAACAAGTTATCACATAATGATTTCTTATATTTACGCGAACACTACACATTTAAATAAAACTAATTTTACGGATTTTATCGCGTATATTAACTTATTTTATATTTCCGACGTTTCGAGCACTTTACAGCACCCATGGTCACGTTTCGTGCACTTTTGTCACACAATGTGGTCTCTCTTATATAGGACAAACAAAAAGATCTATAAAAACCCGCGTTAAAGAACATATAGCTGACGTGAAGCACCGACGTATCGGGAAGTCTGCAGTTTGTGAACATGTTCAAGATCGTCCCCGCCATTACATTAGATTTGATAGACCACAAATCCTCGCTAAAGAACACCGATTCCTCCCCGGGATGATTCGCGAGGCTATTGAAATTAAAAAACATCCTAATATTAATAGAGAAGATGGCTGGGTGATACCATCTGCTTGGGATCCCATAATTAATAAAATTAAATCCCAACCCAAGCATACAACTACAAGACTTCATGATACTGTAAGTTCATTCTGCGTAGATCGGAACAAAAATTTATAATTTTTAATCTGAAGGGAGCCGTGGTTAACTATGACATTGGGTGCTGAAGAGTGCCCGAAACGTCGGGAATATAAAATAAGGTAATATACGCGATAAAATCCGTAAAATTAGTTTTATTTAAAAATGGCACATATATATTACAATTAAAATAAGTTTCGCGCAAAATAAAAATCACAAAATCTGAATCCAATAAGTGGGTCTATAGTAGAGTTGTTAACATTTTTTTTTCTAGTGACACTGTTGAAAAGTACGAAGTGAATATCAGAACAATGTCTACCGGGTCATCTAGTACACATATGTATAAATTAAATACATACACACATACAGGTCAAACTAATATAATAATAGAAGCATTCACACTCACATTAGCGTCATCAGTCGCCAAATAAACCCTTCTAACGTCAACGACCCTGGTCAGTTCCAGCTGATCGTAGTAGTCCTTTACATGCGTCATGTACTCGTGTATGTGATGGAAAGCGGCTTCTGTTCCCACTTTGTCCGTTCGCCGGATGTGTACTCTGTAACAAATTTTTGGTAATGTTATAAAAATTAATTGATTGTATCATCAACACTGAAGATACTAATGGGCAAGAAACGTTCTCGAGTGGCAGCCTCGTATCGGTAAGCGAAGTGTAGAGCGGGCTACCACTAGAAACTGTTTACTGTTCGTTTTCACTTATATTTATTGTTTTTTTTTTTAGCCAAATACAACGAAATATTATGTATAATTATTAAGGAAAATCTATTATAAAGTATACAATTGTGAGAAAACAATAACCTACGTTTACGACTTAATAAACAAGCTCGCAAAACTTTTATTGCCTATTGTTAATACTTTTTCAATTCATAAAAGTAACAGAAGGCTATTAAGCATTTAATAGCATATACATGTAATATAAGAAAAATTCACTTATATAAGAAAAAGACATATTATACGATACAGTATACGTAATTCATTCATTACAATGGCAGACCGTGACCGACTTGGTCGTTCCTGAATTTTAAATAAATACAAAAATTTTGAAATAGACGCAGATAATTTTGTTTTCAAATTAAATTTTGTTTATAGGATAAGGGTGACAAGCGAGCACACAGTCCACCTGATGGTAATCTAATATGACATCTATATTCTCGTTTGCGAATCAAAATGCAGATGCGTTGTCAGCCGTGAGGACACTTAGATATAATGCCTCTTTTCAGTAAAAAGGGTCTCCGATTCTCTACACTCACCATAAGAAACACAACAGCATTAAACTGCTATTTTACGCTGGTAATCTGTGAGAGCGTGGTCCTTCCACGGTCGAGCCAACCCATTCGTGCTAGAACTATACAATTAATATGTTAATATATAATAATGTATTAATACGTTCTGTAGCGGGCTTTTGACGGGATGTAATGAATGACAGATGATGAATATTTCCTAACTGTAGTGCAGTTTCTGAAGAAATTTCAACAAATAAACATAATTACCCAACAATAGGACTCTTAAAGTTCATCTTGGCGATGGTTTCGTTGATAGCCTTCTGCATACTCGACCTTGGCTTGAGGATGTACTTCAGCATCTGTCCGATCCACCACGACGCCGGGTCACCATTGAATCGGACTATTCTGCACAAGCAAATGAGTACTTTAAACTGTAGCAATTTAGATCTATAATTAATCAATACGTAATAAGGATTTAAAAAAAATGGTAAATTGTATCGTTCTCGAGGTTAATATCCAGGTCTGCAGATTTTATGACTTATTTATCATAATTTTAAATCATACCGTCGATGTTTCCCTTCATCGCCGAGAAAATCGTAAAACAGCACATAAAATTTTAATGAAAAATTTCATTAGTGTCGTCGGGGATCGAAAACGGTGTACTTGCAACTGCAATATTTTAAGGCGAGCGCTTATGATACTCAAGTGTCTGTGGACTACAGCATCCACTCGCTATCAGGTAGTATTGTACAGATGAACTGTGTGTCCGTTTATCACACTTACTTCAAAAAATCTAATGTTTAACATTGGATATGACTGCGCTAATAAGCCACGGGACCTGGGTTAAGAAAGCCGGTGGGAAACCATTTTTACTCAACCGCCTGTCTCATGGTCGCAGGTTCGAATCCCGGGTCAAGCCAAAATCAGTTATTAGGTTTTTCAGTCAAGAAATTCTTAGTAGCAACTCGAAATCAGAAAGTTTATGGTGTTTCACTCCCTAGCCTCACGTAAGGTCGTGGGCCTGCGCCTGATCGGCCTCCATTTAGGTCAGATTGCCGTCACATCGGACTATGAGAATGAGGAAAGAGAGTGTACCTGTGTTTACGCACACACTAGTGTACTATAATTCTATCCTGCACAGATGACTAGTCTCCTGCGGTGAGACTGGCCACCGAGACCGAAATGCGGTCTAGTTGCACCCATGTCACAAACATCTCATGCTAGTGTGCCTCCGATCTAATCCCATAAGCATTTCACAGTATACGTCACACACACTTGTGGAACAATATCTCCTGTTTATTTGATTTTACTATATTCTATTAGTCGTCTCTTACGAAAGGAGATTCGCTTATACCGCCAATAAAGAAAAGAAAAAAGCACTAATATTATAATAAAAAGTAAACAAACCTATGCATACCTATGCGCAAGGTCCTTCGGTATCGCCAGGGGCAGGAACTTTGGCTTCTGCGATATGGAGTCAATAAAGGGAAGTGAGACTACTTTCGCGTCGTATCTTACTGTGAAAGAAAGTTATGCAGTCAAGACTTTTAACATTAAATACGCGGAAACCACTCACCGGATTGTAAGTATTCGCAGTAACTTATTTAAGTGACAAAGGGCACAACTTATACAGGGTTATTTTGCAATAACCGGCCGAATTTGCAAAGAAGGATCAGAATAAGTAATATAGGTAAATAGATAAAAAGACAGAAAAAGGACAGAATGTTTGAGCATTCTGTCCTTTTTACTTTTATTTTAAATTCAAATTTTGTGGTAATGTACAATTTTAACTGATTTCACTGCGCACGCGCACATTGATGGTCGCGCACAGTAAGGGTCGATCGGTAGGCAAAAACGTTGTTGCCAATAAATCACATTCAAATTGGGATAATTTCAAATAAAGCTCAAACAAGCCTTATTTACTCGTATTTTCAAAAATTGCAATAACGGTATATTATTATTTATATTTTTCAACTTAAGTTTAAAATTTAGCTACTCATTGAAAAATAACCGTGTATATTGGGATATTTATTTTTATCCGGATATGTTACTGTAAATTCATATTCTACCGTTTAGAATTTAGAAGTGGTGTTGCCAGCGCGCCTTCGAAGCGGGGCAACTTTAACAAATATATGAGGCAATTTATGGGGGAGGTCAATGTTCAGCAGTGGACTTTTGATAGGCTGTAACCGTATATTCCTTTGCCTTCAATATAGAAACCTGATCATATAAAATATTATTAAACCTGCGCAGTGAAGAAATCACTGTGAGGACATCTATACGTCTAAGAAATTACATTTAGAAAACATAATAAAGTAATTTCCGCTAACTTAAAAAGTGCCCAGTTCCAAAACTCTAAAAAATATGAGACAAACAGACTGTCACTGGTTTTTATTCTACAAAAGAATCTTCAGTACCAACACAGACCAAGATGAGGAACGACCAACTAAACAAAACATACGCAATTTTATTCTCAACCGGGGATAAATATGTCTGTGTACTACAACATTTCCTCATAGGGGGGATATTTGCCATAGATGCCAATTTACCATATTGGCGCACGGGTTGGCAAGCAGTTTTTCAATGAGGGCTAATAATTTTCTGCTCACCAGATGTCGCTATTTGACACTGAGGTAAAGTTTTTTGTTATACAGGGTAATTTAATTCAGAAGTTAGTTTTTAATAAAAGTAAATCAGTTTCTAGCGACTTAAATTACTACACAAAACAATGCGTCAGTGGTTTGCTCTTTAATTTTTTGCACATTTTTAACTTTTTTTTTATTTTTCTACTTTTATGAATATATGTGGTTTGGTTTATTTATTTTTAATCTTATTAATATAAAATATAGCTAATAGTAGTGCAGAACAAAACAATAACCTTTACATTTTCCGACCAAATTAACTTCCTCGCTCTGAAATCTGTCAAAAACAACCTCACTTTCTAGTGGCGCCGCCCTGGTGGCAGAAAAAGTCGTGAATGCCCTCATTATTTGTAGATTTTATCAGAAATATGCTGCTGCCTATCTTCTATTTAATTTCCCTCAGTCGCCTCTCACGACATCCACGAGGTGGTGTAGGGAAGTAGATTATCTTAACTCACCGCTACACGGTTATACTGTCATCTTATTTTAAATTACTAAAAACGAGGCATTCTATCTTGGTCCTCAGGTGTGAAAGCGCATCTGCATTTTGATTCTTAATTGAGGATAAATGTAGATGTCTATGGGCCTCGGCATCCACTTACCATCAGGTGGACTGTGTGCTCGTTTGTCACCCATATTCTATAAAAAAAAGAATACAGCGTTAATATATTGCAAAAACAACACATACCTACAAATCTGATTACTACACATTACATATTAACTAAGCTCTAAGATGATACTCATGTGTTGCACGCATTAAAATTGATAACAACGAATTGATAACCTTTTAAGTTTTTAGTAAGCAATACGTCGTAAAATAATATTTAATTCTCATTTTTCAAAATTACCTGGCCACGGCATCACTTTGTCATCGTACGCCGTTGTGCAACTGTCCGAGATAGGTTCAAAAACATAGTCCCATCCTTTAGTGTTGTACCTCCAGCCTTTGGAATTCAATATTAACGTTCGCTCGGTTGCGTAAGCGAATATTAGGCAATACACAATGTGGTGCAATTGGCAGCCGAAACCGCAGCCCTGGAAAAAAATTTAAAGAAAATTATTCGTGCTAGATTGTGGGATTACATTATCGCCAAGACCATACGAGTAAGTCCATTTTTAACCGACTTCAAAGAAAGAAAAAGGTTCTCAATTCGACTAAAGTGTAGTGTACTGACTTTATTTGAAAGCTGGTGCTCCTCATGTGGTCCCATATAAATTTGATCAAGATCTGATCAGTACTTTTTGAGTTATAAGTATAATGCGTATTTAATTGACTTCGACTACATTGATGAGGTTCTCATTTTATTTATATTGAAGTCGGTTGTACAAAATTTTTAATTTTACTACTTGTTTACTTATTATAATCCAGTGGTTGACCACAATCCGTGGTAATTGGTGATGAAACCCTAAATGGTAAATCGCACTGTCTTAGCGTAACAAAAGCAATTTCTGTCACTAAGCTGCAGTGCATTCACTGTTGTGAACTGGTTTGAAGGATAGGGAGAGCCAGTCTAATTACAGGCGTCAAAGCATTCCTTCTTAGTTCACAGAGGTCCACGTCGAGCCATACCGTTAATAGCTCAGTAGCGCAGTGGCGGAGAGATTGCTAGAGCCCTGAAGGGCCACGGATTCAAACCCCACAAAGTTCTACAATAATAAACAGAAACGATTGAATAGTTGCGAGGTGTGAAGCATTTCTGTATTCTTTCTCGTGGTTAACAAAGCACCTATAGTCTTCTTTGCCTGAATTTAGTTGCGTGTATCTATCCATAGGTAATCATTTGTCTCTATTTGTAATATTAAAAATAAGTGTTCTGCACTAAAACTGTAGCTTTATTGAAACTCGCATAGTGACGTAGCGCTATAAAGCCATTGACCTACTTCGCGACTCACTTTAATCCGTCCTATAAAAGCACAATGTACACGTTTTAAAGTTTGCGGAAATGTTTATTACGGTCCTAATACCTACCTACAGCATTTTATTGCATGGTTAGTTATGAACATACACGGATTTCAAATATGTATATTTTCACACATTTTGTAAAATTCCTACATTCTGTTTTATAGTATCTACTATTTACATAATATATTCGAAGCACATATAAAAAGCATTCTTATAAAGAAAGGATAAATTAAATCATATAAAAGATAAAAATACGTAGACATCATTTTACGTGACAAAGGTTTTTAGACATTTTTTTTTTATATTTTATCTTGATTTTATATATTTTATCTTTATATATAAAACTTACGTGTCACGTTGTTTGTCCGCGATGGACTCCTAAACTACTGAACTGATTTCAATGAAATTTTGCACACTGTGTGCATTTTGGTCCAACTTGAGAGATAGGATAGTTTTTATCTCGATAAATGACCCTCAAAATTTTTTATTGCGAAATTAAGGATTTTATAGGAAGGGTCGTTGAAAAGGGCAGAACAACGTCTGCCTGGCGAGCTAGTATTTATTATAATATATTTTATACTAGCTGTGCCCGCGGCGTAGCTCGCGAATAGAGGTAGAATATTAAACGATTTATATCATTACTGTATGAATAAGTGGTAACAAAATAAATCGATATGCTCAAAGTTCTAAGTCGTTTATGATAGAGCTTCTGTGTAAACGACGATAGAAGTAGACTTAGCCGGGGCGTACAGAAAAAGGTTACGGGGACTACTAACGCGGGATAAAGAAACATAAAGTTGGCCATATGCAAAACAATCAGTACTGAGGTCCACTCCTGCAACGCGTAAAGTTTGACCTTGCGCTTTATTTACGATCGTCGCATAACACGCTGAGTGGGAAACACACTTAAAATAGGGATGTTAGATGATCATCGATGTTAAAAATTAAAACTTCGATGTTTTAACATCGATGTTTGACATATATGTCAAACATCGAAACATCGACGTCAATGAACCCATAATCGATTATTGGGAACTTGCAAACAATGCGAACTCGCGAAATCAATATCAACTAAATCTTGCATCTGCTCTGAAGATTAAAAATTTTGAATAATTCAGAATTTCTGAACGCATCGTTAACCTAAAAAAATGTCAGTATGGTGAGTCAAACTTAATTGTTAAGTGTCTCCTGTAATGTCACAATGGTCACTGCTTTCGCTTTATTTTGTAGTGTCGTTGTCGGTTGTCGCATAATAATTATTCTACGTAAATTGACATTCAAGTTAATTGTTACTTTTCCCTTGCAGTGTATACCCACATAATTTTGAAACAGTGTGTAAGTATCTACACATATACAAAAACCATCGATAATGGTCAACATCGATGTTTTGAGTAGCCTAAAAATCGAACATCGTTGTTGAGCTATCGATGCCAACATCGATGTCATCATCGATGTTATTATCCCTATCTTAAAACTGAAGCCTGAGCCGTGGTAGCTCAGATGGTTAGCGCTCGCTGTAAGCTTCACAGTACTCGAGCAACCCGGGTTCGGTCCCCGCCGGCACCAATGAAATTGTTAATTGCAATTTTAAGTGCTGATTTACCACGTGCTCGGCGGTGAAGGAAAACATCGTGAGGAAACCAGCATGACTGAGAAATAAAAAAAAATTTCGATGACATGTGAATTTCGCCAACACGTATTGGGGCAGCGCGGTGGACATTTCCTTGCCCTAAAACCCTCTCAGAAATGAGAGGAGGCCTGTGCCCAGCAGTGGGACGTAAATAGGCTGCAACTTTACTTTACTTTACTTAAAACTGAAAGGAGAGTTATTTGGTATTAGAGGGATTCTGGGTATAAAACAATATCACTATCACGACATTTATTGCAATTTTGCTACTTTTAGTCGAATAATTGAATATCTCTTTTTTCTGGTTTTTGTTTCAGATGATTTTTGTGATGTCTTGTTAGCCTACACGGCTCTTACAGGCAGGCATATATTATTGTATATATACCTTACAGGCTTGCAACTTCGTCAGACTCATGGACATAAATTATTTCAGTGAGTCTCAATACGATTCACTTGCGAAAAATCTTAACACCGCAATTCAGAAAAGGTTGTAATTTGTACAACGCCATCTATTACGTTCTTTGTGAGAAAACATCCTTTTTTAATTTAAAGAAAACATATTTTTTACTGTATTTTAAGTACTATATGAACAGAACGATATGAACTTCATGCGTCCATAAACAAACAGACAGACCGTCAGATAGTACAATTCTAAAAATTATAAATATGTACTTATTTAATAATTTACAGTCCCCATAATGATTTTAGTCACAAATTAATATACTATACAATATTCAGAAACAGATACAACATGTTATTACCATTTTTATTATATGTACAGATTTAAAGAGAGATGGCGCTGTTAACATCAATTCTAAAAATAAGAGATTAATTGACACGATTGATACAATAAAAAACATAAAAGAACTTATAAATCAGTGCCTACATAGTAAGCAAAAAAGAAAATTTGATCCTCGCCGAAAAACGAAATTGTTAATAGCTCTTAAAATTTGATTTACCACATAAGAGTAAGTACTCGGCGGTAAAAAAAAAATAAATAAATGAGATTGTCAACACGCAGTAGGGCAGCGTGTCGTTAATATAAAGGTTAGAAGCAAATATGAAACTCATCTACAGGAAAAAATTTTAACCTGCCTTTTTGTATCACATTTGTGCCACACCACCATCTATCGATGAAATTGGTTAACTGTTGTACTTTAATTTAGTTTAGATAATAAGGTTAATATATTTTGTATATATTTATTACGTTCTTTATGTAATACTTTTGTTTACTGCGTTTTAGATATAATTATATCATTATAGAACATTATTTTACATCATTTAATTATGATTTATAATATGATATTAATTTTAAAATGTACTTGATGACTCATCCAACGCCACTATTGAACAAATTCGTACCTATACTTAGTACCCATACTTCAGAATATTTGTCATAACTTTTGATGGAATTAACCAATTTTAATGAAATAAAGACTAAATGTAACCTGAATATACACTTAATAATTTCCTTAACTATTCTTATGATATAAATTAGTACTTTATACGTGATACGTTAACAAACAAACAGACAGACAGAAAAATCTAAAAATAGTAGAAATGTATTTAATTACTTATTTTTGGTACCTCTCAATCACTTTTATTAAAAAAATATAAAATGTACAGACATCTGCTATTTACATTTTTATTATATGTATAGATTTTATCTTGATTTTATCTAATTTGAGCGTAGATTTAAGCAAATTAATATATTCTATATCTTTTATATTGGATAATAAATTAAAAAATGTTCCAAATATTATCTTCTACAAATGTACTTACAAACTACTTTAACCTCTTTATAATATTAATTATAAAAGTTTTTTTTTTAATAATTAACGTATTTATAGTTTGCGGTTTTAGAATGGGCATAAGCTAGCAAGCGATAGAGAAGGTAGATTCTCAAGTGGCAGCCTAGTAGGTACTGAGTACTGACAAACACAGTGTTAGGCGACCGCCCACGAAATACATACTATTAAATACATATAAAATACATATATTATATTGTTTATCAAAGAAGCTTATAGTAAGGTGAAAGCGCCAGGTTAGCCCGCGAAATTCAAATTTTCTTACATTTTTTGCAATCTGCAGATCAGTGTCAGGTTATATGTTTAACAAAATATGATTCGCGACCGTAACGAGTACGTATTTACAGAATTATAATCATTATAATCATCAATACATGCTTCTAAGTTCGTATAATTCCATTGTATGGCTACTTCCAGTCATTCAAAGGGATTATATGGACTGATAAGAAATCTATAAGAAATAACTAGTTTTCCTCTACATAGAAAAAATAACAATTCTACTATATTAGGATAGTTCGGAACGAACCTAGATTCGTTTCACCTGTCCTTGTTTATTTCTACCGAATATTCACACCTAGTAGAGCCGGCAAGCTGACGGTAAATCATTGTTGACAGTAGACGAAACGTGTCACCGACCTCACGTAACGTACTATTCACGACAGTAGAATTTAGTACCGAGCAATTTTATTGCATACAAATAAGCATTCATAAATAAAAGTCAAAATTTCGAAGAAAGTATACCATACCTCCCAGAGATTTGTTACATTCTTATAGATAATTTTTTTCCCTTTTTCCATATATAAATTTTCTCTTTTTTTTTTATTTGAATCGAATATTGAATATTAATATCTATTTAAAAAAAGTATATGCTTAACTAATATTGCCCTATTAAAAAATATGCAAATGAATACATTCTCTCCCACATGAATAAATTATGCACAAACCAACTAAAATGAAACTTCTAACTACAACAGCTTTGTTCATGAAATTTGGAATTCTAGGTAGGTACCTCATTAAAAGGTCCTAATTAAAAAAAAATACAATTAAATAATAGTAAGTCTAATAGATTTTGACTAATGATATTTTTGGCTCTTCTAGTTAAACTTGGAAAGCAAAACATTATCTAAATACAAATTTTCTTTTAATTAGTACATATAAATACAAGAATTGCTCCTTTAAAGTACAATTAAGGAATATTTTATACTAATATTAATATTAATCAAACATTAAACGAACTTATAAGCCCTTGTTTTGCTTTACGTGTGTAAACCCCTTCAGTTATAATTTTATGGAAATTTTTGTAGCGTATATGATCGAAAACTACTTCACAAAATTTATTTTGTTGTGCATCGTACGTTTTGTTGATACCATTTTGTGTTACACATGTCCACTGTACTTTTTAGCTTTCAATTAGCGTTCGTGCGATGTATTTCTATAAAGGAATTTGAATAGAAAGGACAGCAAACGTTCATTTTCTATAATATTTAAATAGACTAGTACTTTATTCATACCCTGGATTCGCAAACATTGACAAAAATATATTTATTTAGATATAGTTATAACGCATTTTTTATATTACTACAATTATAATATGTATTATGTTACTGTAAAAGCTCGAACTACGATAAATCCGATTTTTCAGTAAAACCTAACCTTTAGGAAGTCTTTATGGTAAAGGTCCATTATCGTGCATTATTACCCCCCAGATTTAATGTTTTTATATATACTTTTTACTTTTATTATACCTACATTTTTATTTTCATTATCAGCAATTACTTAATATTCATTGGTAAAAATCATGCTAGATTCTAGCATGTACCAAACTCTAACAGTAAAAGCCCGAAAAATGTCTCAACTCATGTTGGTAAATCCTAAGATTTAAAAGAAAAGATTTACCCAAATACAGACTTTTACGGTAACATAATACATATTACTTGTATGCACTCTGCTCCTAATATATCTTCTCCGCTGAACCTAGAGGTATACTGGTAGAGAATGCCTTGTGGCATTATATCTAACTTTTTGTATGGGCTTGTTATACAAATAAAGTTTTAATAATACATATACATACATAAACACTCACGCCTGTCACCCAGAGGAGTAGGCAGAGATTATGGACTTCCATTTGGCACGATCCTGACACACCTCTCTCGCTTCCTCCACATCCATATACCTACGCATACACGCTCGTCGGTTAAAGGTACTCTTGATTTGGCCCATTTTTAATATATCGCCAATGTGGTCGATAAACTTTCGCCTAGGGCGACCCTTCCCGACTATGCTGTTCACCTCTGCAACATAAAATTTGCTTTGTCACTCTTTTCTCATTCATTCTTTTTACATGGCCAAACCACCGAAGCATTCCTTTCTTAATCCTGGTCACAACATCATCTTGCAAACCACACTCTTCTCTTATTAAACAATTTCTCACTCTGTCATTCAGGTTCATCCCTAACATACTCCTTAATGGCCGCATTTCTACAGTATTTATTCTACTCTCATGCTTCTTCTGCCACACCCAACTTTCACTACCATACATTAAAGTAGGTACTAACACAGCATTGTGAATTGCCATACGTGCCTTTTTGGACACATTCTGACTTTTCACAATAGAGTGTAGAGCCCCATTCACTCTATTTCCTGCATTCACTCGTCGTTCTATATCCTTATCATATCTACCATCCCTGCTAAACACACATCCCAAATATACAAACTCATCTACTTGCTCTACCAACTCCTCTTCTATTCTTATTTCACATATCGTTTTACTTTCTTCTCTTTCAAAAACCATAACTTTCGTCTTACTTGCGTTCACTTTCATTCCCTTTTCTTTTAATGTCCTGTTCATTAATGAAACCATCATTTGCAACTCGGCTGCCGACGATGCAAGTATGACTTGATCATCGGCGTACAAAAGGCATTTGACGGTTAACTCACCCATTCTTAACCCACATTCTTCTACTTTCAAATTTTCCAAACAACTGCCCATAAATAGGTTGAACAACCACGGGGAAGCCACACAGCCCTGTCTGACACCTTTATGGATGCCAAACCAGTCCGAATAGGCCCCGTTGATCCTGACACAAGCACTAGAGTCCCTATATAGAGACTTCAATGCCTGTATCAGACCAGCGGTCAACCCAAATGAGTTCAGTGTTTGCCATAACACATCCCTGTCCACTCTGTCATAAGCCTTCTCCAAGTCTATAAATAAAAAATAAAATAAAATAAAAATAATTTATTTCGGACAACAAGATCCATAGAATTTGTTAGTAAAGAAAAACTTACATCTATGTTAGTAATATAATTTATACTCAATACTTAATTATTAAACAGGACATAGTCCTGGCGATCATTTGTTTAATCAGTGGACAGTCCCCACTGTCTGCAATCTCACTCAGCACACTGTGGCCGCTGCCGCGCACTCTGTTTAGCAAGGATGCGGTCTTTTTTCTGATTATTGCATCAAAGCTATCCACACCCGCCAGTGCAAACATCGCAGACGCGCTACAGTAGCGCGGCAGCCGCAACAGCGCCCTAAATGCATTATTGTATTGAGTACGTAGGGCACTATAGGCCTTTTTGGTGTAGTTGGTCCATAGGCTGCAAGAATAAAATGACGTACAATATGCTTTGAAAAGCGTGATCTTTACAGCGTCAGTGCAGCGACCAAATCTATGCACCAACATATTCGCCCTGACCGACAGTGCCCTACGTTCTCTTTCAATGTCTTCATCGTCTTTAAGACTGTCAGTCAAAATATGTCCAAGATATTTAAAACTATAGACCCTTTCTAGTGGTTCGTTATAGAGCTTTATAGGGGGTACAACACTAGGACATCTACTGCCAGCCTTAAACACCATGAACTGTGACTTTTTGGTATTGTATTGTAAACCATGTGAGACAGCAAACTTTTCGCAAACACCGAGTAAAGCTCTCAGCGCACTAACTGAGGGTGCCAGCAGTCTATGAATCTATGAACGCAAAAAAATCTTTTTGGTTTTTGGCCAAAAACTTCTCCGCGATCATGCGCATGGAAAAGACCTGATCCGTACATCCCATTCTCTTTCTAAATCCCGCTTGCACATCCCAAATTTTTCCATCAGTTTCTTTTATAACTCTTTCAATTAGTACCTTAGCATACAGTTTTCCCACAATAAAGTTTTAAGTTTTAAGGTAAGTAGTCTAACGCGGCGTTGAGTTGGAATTCCTATTTTTTTTAATAATATATCCAATCCCGGATAAATGATTTGCAGGTCATACAAACACTTTCAGTTTTAAGGCCAAAAGACCGATATGTATTTTTTACCAAATGTCCCAAAACAATGATCTGTTGTAGCCAGTAACTAGGTACTTGAAGACTTTACTTTAAAGCTAGAATTGCAAAAGCTATTATTTAATTTAACAGTTTTTTTTTCGATTAACAGGTAAAAAAATAACAATTTTTTCGGATATGATGGCTTCTTTACTAAATGTAATTTTTGTAGGCGAACATTTGTAAAAGAAACAAGCAATTTTTACGAAATTAAAAAGTTAATGAAGCAATATTTCATTTTATGCGAGCAATTAAGATGTGAATTTAGGACTGACCAAAGAGATAAATTTCACTAATGTCTACAGTTTTATTTATTTAATAATGAAGACTGGTTTCTTGGGGTAGAATGCTGAGGAAAGAACTAACAATCCATCCGATGATAAGCGTCACTTAAGACAATGGCGGTCACAGATAGTCATTTCTAAGGTCGAAGATTGGAATGAATCGATGAGTAGTGATTATTTTTAGTCGTTATTAGGAAGACGCTGCTGCCCATCTGATTAGTTTCCCTCTGTCACCTCTTACGACACCCACGGGATGATATGGGTTAGTGGATATTCTTACACCACCACTATACGACCACCGACTCCAGAATTTGAAATTATTTATTCCTTTTAGTTGTTTCAAGTCGGCTTCTATTTTTATCAAAAGTTAATATTTTGCTATGACGTTCGGTGATAACGTACTGAAGTGTCCTGAGGAGCGACCGTACGTCCTTTTAAATACTCTCTGTGCAGACCTTTACTCTTCGACCACAACACAGAAAAGGGGGCTCTAATACAAATTAAATTAAAAAAATGCAGATGATTCTAAAGACATATGTTTTTTTTAAATGATTTTTTTTTGTTGACTTTTTACTCAGCGTAGTTTCACTATCACACTATTATGATTAGCCAGTAAACAGTCCACAGCTGGGCATTGGCGACAATGAGAGAGCATTGTAGGTACGATTTTCCGTAAACATTGAGTCATCCAACTCAACACAACGCCCGAGGCGGCATGTGGACCGCTCATTTTCGGACCGGCGGTCGCGGGTCGCGGGGAGTCAGTCACTATGCCCGGCATCGCACAATCCACTCAACTGCATTTTAATTTAATGCTTCCTCTACATTACACGCGAAGTAACTTCGACGAAGTGCTCGTCGAAGTCGATCGCAGTCCGAAGAACGTGACCACACACTCGTGCTACTTCGCGAAAAGCTCAGTCGTCTTGAGTCTCCCGCACCGTTAACATGAAAGACGTTCAAGAGGCAGCTGCTGTAGGTACCTAATTGTGTGAACAGTACGACGTCAATGCGGTAACTAAAAAAATAATTTTGTAGAAAGTTACATATTTAATATTTATATATAATAAAAAAAAATTATTCATAACTGGCGTACGCCGAGTAGTGTAGTGAGACGCTTCGTGTAACTTCGGGGTACTTCGCGAAGTCCTTTGAATCTGGCGCAAAAAACCGACAGCGATCGGAAGTCGCCCTAGGCGAAGCGAGGTTATACGAAGTGAATCGAAGTACCTCTCTACACTATTCGCCTCGTCCAACTTCGATCTACTTCGCGAATAGTGTAGAGGAGGCATAACAAACCGAGCTACGAAATCTATATTGGTCCTTCGAGCCGGATGAACCAGCCGCCACAATGTGTTTACAGTGTATACAAGCTTATTTCGCTTAAAGTTCACGTAACGGCGGACGTCGAAATAGTTAAAACTTCCGCGTCCTTTCGCTCTTAGAAAGTCTATTACTCTCAAAACATAACAAAAACATTTTTGTTCACGACAGCGCGGAGTGTTACTTGTAGTTTAGATGCACATGCACAGTGTTTTAGTGTCACAAAGGAAAGTAAACGGAGAAAAGTTGCAGCAGTGATTCAAGAAAATAATACGTTCTCTGCTAAGCATCCGAGTAAGGTTTGCCCACCATCGTGAGATAAAACATATATACGTAACCATAAAACTTAAGCGGAAAATCGTCTTACGTACACGCTCCGTAACTATAAGCCTGCTGCGTGGGATCGAGATAAGATTTTCTAAGAAAAGACGACGTCAAAGCGTCCGACGAGGCCCTTCCCTTGATGGTGGTATTCTCCTACCAATAACATGATATTGGGATGCCGAGCAATCGGGTTGGGATCCGTATCCTCAGATATGCGACTCTGAGGAACGTGATGAGTTGAAAGAGGACTGAAGTCATCGCGATAGAACTGTGAGTGCTCATGACAGTAAATTACATTACAAATGTAGATTCCTGAACTAAAACCGGATTTTACCAAAAATAGAGTCTGGGATTTCATTTACGTTGCCCCCGCAGCGAAGAGTATTATTAAAAATTATTAAAAAGGCTCCTTTTTGCTTACCTTATTCAAGTTGCATATAACTTTCCTCGCCTCTCTGCAGTCGGGTGGGTTTTGCAGATACTTTAGCCTCCTCTGTATTAGGTCGCTCACGTTAGCTGCCTCATTTTGCCGCCATTCGTGATAACCGTCCAGTTCTGGAAGTTTCTGCTGGTCTGACAGCAGCGATCTAAAAAGGGAACAGTGCTTAGAATTGACTAACAAAAACCTTGTTCAAATGGAATTTTAATTATTGCGAAATTAAACCGCATTGGGCTTAAGTTCATAATATATAGACCTAATAACGTACTAATAAGTGGCGACTGTCTGCTTCGCTGCGGACCGCGATTTCAAACTTTTCAATCCGCACGAATCAAGTATTGGTATGGACCAGAGTGAATGAGAGTACGAAAGCTTCGTACAAGACAAGATACAAGGGTCACGCAACGCACTCACAAAAGCTCGGGGATCACTTACAATAGCAGAGAGAGAGAACAACGCGTTGTTTGCGTCAGCAGTACTAAATATCGCGTCAATATCTCCGCTACTGTAAGTGAACCCCGAACTTGTGTGCGTACTTTGCGGAACGTATAAAGCTTACGCTAGCTTAAACGAATAAAGCTTCCGTACTCTTGTTCACTATGCATAGGATAAAAACAATTATCATGTTTGTTCATGTGCAATTAAAATGTGCAGAACGCCTACACAGTACAGTAGGTTAATGTTTCAAAGAAAATGTTTATTAATTTATAGTATATCTATGATAATATATCGACACGTCTCCGACCCTAGGAAAGTAACTTCTGATTGCATTTATTAGCCTAGAAAGTTTATAGTCAACTTTTTCAATGTTTACATCATTTTCTCCAAGCATATTAATCAATCAGTGACTTGAATGAATAAATTTTGATTTTCAAATTTTATAAAATATACAAGCTGATATATTAATTGCTTAAGATATTGTGTTTTTAATAAAGTATAGATGACAAACGAGCACAGTCCACCTGTTGTTGAAAGGATATTGTGGCCCAAAGCTACCAAATATACATAACTCTTCTAATAATTAATTCTGTTTATTTCGCAAAGTTATCGGTTACTCATTGATTGGCGTGCCTGCATGATGTCTGTGCAATGGATTCGACACACAATTTTACCACAAATTACTGATAGTTACGCCCCATCGTGCAGCGGGACAGCGTGAATGACAACCACTCATCTACCCACGCCGCACGCACGTCAAACGCTCTCTTCCTTTACCCTTTAAATTCAGCTATATCACAGATATCTGCCGCAACTTATCAATAAATGGCTCTATGTGCAGATTAAGGACGATGCCGTGTTATCCTGATTGCACTACGACGAACATCCAAGTCCTATCGCAAGTAATCAAAGTGCAAAATTCTACAAGAGAAAAAATAGTTGCGCAACACTAAAAATCTTTTTATTTTATTGATATGTGAACATAGGAGGATTATAGGGACGCACGCGTCCGGTCCAGTCAGGTTAGTTGAACAGAGTACAGGATAACATATCGTCCGGACCAGACCCGAGCGGTTGGTCTTAGGGACATACCGTACAGCTGTATGTGGTGGCTTGAGAGAAAGGTGCCGTCCGGTCCATGCGTGGTCTAAGGGACGCACGCTTTCGATTATTGTATGATTGAGGATGTTAGTATATTTACAAGAGGGTATGTGTTGCTAAAGTGTATATCTTCTATCGATGCTAATAGTGCTGTGCAAGCTGTATAAAGAGCTGTAAGTCTGTGTGTGCTTATTGGAACGAGACAGTTTCTGTTTCAAAATTTTAGAAGTAATAAAATTTAAAAATAGATACTTTGTTATTTTATTTTATAGGATAGGGTGACAAACGAGCACACAGTCCACATGACATCTACATTTATCCTCAACCAAGAAACAAAATGCAGGTGCGTCGTCACCCGTAAGGACTATGATGGAATGCCTCTTTTCCAGTAAAATGGGTTTCCGGTTCTCTACACCCACCATATGAAACACAGCAGCGTTCAGCTGTTATTTTACGCTGGTATTCTGTGAGAGCGTGGTCCTTCCCCGGCCGAGCCGACCCATTCGTGCTACAACTATACTACTAATATAGCTGCGGCATGGCTCTACCACGTACACGTTATACAATATAGATTATAAATAATACTTATTGAAAGTCTTATGTTTAATATTACCACTGGTTCGGAAAATACCTCTGTCCTAGAAAGATCCAGCAAGAAACCCAGCCGTAATTTCTTTTTTATTTTGGATAAAAGAACAGTTTACAAAAATGTTACATTTTAACAACACAAATCTAATTAGAAATAACTCGGTAGCGATCACCTCATACCCAGGGTTTATTAACTCCTTAATATTATAATGACCCTTTTTATACAATCCTCTTTTAAGAGTATTTAAACTTGACGGAAGTCAGTTTTGTATTTTTTCTGGAATTTGTTGTAAAAGCGCCTAAAAAATGAATTACTGATTCTATGGAGTCGAAAAACTGGTACTACTAGCTTGCGGACTACTTAGTATTTACAGTGAAGATCACTTATTTTCTATAACTACTCATATTTTTGTCCTACATTCATTACATTTTTGTATTGTGAGAGGAGGTCTAGAGTAATGACAAAAAAACTTATTAGAAATGAATATATTTCATTTCTAATAAGTAATAAAATTTTGTCATTACTCTTGTATCAGAATAATTAGTACATTTTATAATAATTCTAGTTTAATTTTGTTGTTCATAATGTTGCAAGCAAATTAACACCATGTAAGTTTTTATACTGTGCTTATAGCTACTGCGTGCGTAGTATCATATTATCCTTGAATCGGCCATCCTAATGATCGTTTTACTAAATCATGACACGTGCTTCAACGCCTGCACCTACCAAACGCACCAACGTCATGCAGCCAGACCGGCTCCATTCCATTCACATAAGTGATTTACACGCTGCTGATACTAAATCAGTCATCCTAACGACAGTTAAGTCTATCCGTTGTCGCCTCTTATACTATTTAGGAAATGGATTCCTTATTAAAGTTGACGACTGCGTCGTAGATGCGCACTAAATAATCGACCGAGTGCGAGTTTGTACCATTGTAATACACGTTTATAGTAGGGGAGACCCCTTTAATTTTTAATTTATTTTTATTCTTTTTTGTTATAGCGGCAACAGAAATACATATTCTGTGAAAATTTCAACTGCCTACCTATTACAGATCATGAGATATAGCCCTCTGACACACATAAGTACGGACTACGGAGGCTTAGTAATAGGATCCCGTTGGTTACCCTTCGGGTACGAAACCCTAAAAAAGGAAGGGAAAAGAACGAAATGAGGGTAATTATGTTTGTATTGCATTTGATGATGTTTGTACGCATTTTGATCACAATCATGGCTGTATGCTGTGAAATTAGTAGAATTTCGACCAACAGCGATACTGGAAACACTTAGTATAGTAGTGATAAGATAACCGAACCCACTCTAAACTAAAATATATGATCAACATCGCTACAGATTATTAATATAATATGTATATACGAAAATCCGGTTAATATGGGGAACGAACGAGCCGTGACCAGCAACATAAATGTTAAGATAAAATGTAATAATAATTGAATGGATTATTTTAGACGATCATGTCATACATAAGCTACCTGACGATCTGATAGTCGCTCGTATTGAGTTCGAATTCATTCAGTATTTTGGTAGACAGGTACATCCGACCATTGACCTTCAAAAATTAAAATTAATGAAAAGCTATGAAATTTCTTATTTTCATTCATTCATTAATTTAAGCCAGACAATGTCACATACAAATATAGGCTTCCCCAAAGATTTGTCTCAGTAGGGGAATATTTGCCATAGTTGCCACGCTTGGCAGGCGGGTTGGCAACCGCAGTATTTTTTATTTTTAGCTGTTATTAGGAAGTCGCTGCTGCCCATCTTCTGGTTTGTTTCCCTCTATCGCCTCTTTTTATTTCTTTTATCCTTATGTTAATAAATGTTTTAAGGTGTTCTTAACGCATGATTACAAAGTGATAATTGTACAAACCACAAATGAGGCGTATTAATAAATACACGCCATTTGCCGGCGTTATCTCGAATGAGATAACAAAGCACTAGCAACTATAATATTATTTTAGATACGCGGTTTTTTGTAATCGTAAAATAGAAAGATCTGGCAGAGAAAATCTCGACGATATCAAAATTTGAGTCTAGACCAAATGTTACATAAATTTTGACTTTACACACATAAGCTCGAGATTGTCTTTGACTAATGGTTATAGTCATCTTGTACATAAAAGTTTAACAATCTATGTAGCAGTGGGTGGTATATATTTACGACCCACTGCTGGACCCATACTGATTTGTCATAAAGTCTGCCGCGCTGCCCTAATGCATATTGTCGGACTTTACAAATCGCGGAAAACGTGTTTTTATTTTAAATTTCTAAAACATGCAGCTTTTCTATTCACCTCGACCGCCAAGTACGTGGTTAATAAGCACTTAAAATTGCAAGTAGTAAATTCAATGTTTGCGCGCGTTCTATGAAGCCACACGCCAACACGGCTCAATTTCATGAAACTGTTGCCCAAATACTCGAACGCTACCTAATTTTATGACGCCGTTAAGTCTCGTCCTGTCTCTATCACTTTATGTCAAAGTGACTGTGAGAACACGAGACTTAACGATGTCTTCAAATTGAGCAACGTTTGAGTATTTGGGTATATTATATAACTCTATACGTATATAATCATTAGAATCCTGCGGAAGACTGCACTGCAGGACATGGCCCTATTTCCCAACGTGCACCACTTAGCCGCATCCTCGGCTTCACACATGCAGTCACTGCCAGCCGTCTTGCTTGAATCGTTTCTCCATCTAGCCAGGGGGCGTCCCACATTGCGTGTCCCTAAGCGCGATCTCTACTCCAGCGGTTATCACATCTGCGACAGATATGACCAGCCCATTGCCACTGACCTTGGTTCTTCCGCAGAGTTATTCATCATCATCATCATCATCATAAACCCGCAAAATTCCACTGCTAGACATGGACCTCTCGTTACAAGTAGGATTTGCCTTCATCGTCACTTTCGACAAGCAGATTGATGATTGTAGTACCAGACGTCTCGCACCTTTGATGTTGCTTGTTGGAAGGGACGAAAGTTCACAAGCGACTGTAATAAAAAACCAACCTTTTTCTGTCAGCAACTTGATCTAAAATCGCTTGTATCTTCTCGACCTTGATATCTTCCGTCATAAGTTTGCCCAACTCATGATTTATGTAATACCATATTTCTTTAGTATTGGAGTAGATTCGTCTCCTGAGATTCTCGTACTCCTCGGTCGGACCCTGATCGGAGTCGAACAACGACGGATCCAAATCCTTAAGGTTTCCATTTAGTCTGTAACAAAAATTAAGCATGTATAACTTTTCAAAAATAATAGTGTACTTCATCTGAAACTTGACCTTCACACCTAGTATGTATGATACCAAAACCCTCACCACTACTGCACGTGGTAAAATACTAAATTAATTAAAAAAAAATATATATATATATATATATATATATTTATGGTTTATATATTATGAGAACCGTGGTAGCTCAAGGACTCGGCAATCGCTGTAAATTTTAGAGTACGCGAGCAACCCAGGTTTGATCCCATCCGGCGCCAATGAAATTGTCATGTGAAATTCGACAACATGCATTGGGGCACGGCGGCGACATTTCCTTGCCCTAAAACTCTCTCTCCTGTATACATAGGCTGCAATTTTACTTTACTTCGATATTTTATAAGCGTGGTAGCTTTAGCTTTTTTTTAACCTCTGGTTAAACGCTCGCCGGAAATTTTACACGCGAACAACACGGGTACGACTCCTGACTTTGGATCGACATATTTTATTTATCAGAAATGCAACCTGCATATAAAGACAGGTGACACTGTGAAGTCCGACAAGACGCATTTAGCAGTGCAGTGGACTAATCGCTCCAAAACCTTAGAGTATAATTAAGCAATCTATAATGCGCGCGTATCGTTCATTGCCCATTATACCTACCAAACGTAACCAGATGTTCTATAGATACTGGAGCAGTTGAAGTTGAATAGAGATGCGCCAAAACTGATGCCTATGAGTTATTGTAATTAAATTATTAATTTAATCGCATAAGTATTTGTGAATATTAGGTAGGTCGATAACATAGAATTATTACCCAGTAGAAACGCAGTCTAGTACAAAACAGCGAGCGTTAAAGTGATGCAAGGTCATTATGTTAGTGGGCGCGAGCCGAATGTGCCTACGCTAGTCACACGCACATATACACGCCTTTCAGTGATACCAGTTTCTGGCGTTTGCAATCAAATTGTGCAAATCACTATTTTATTGATTAATTTTAAATAATCGATACAATAAAGATTACGTATTACATACGAAGATGTATTTTATGAGAATATAAAACGGAATAAAATAAACACGATAATGATGGTACTAATATAACTTTATTATACATATTTTAATGGTACAAAAATGCAGATGTAATAAAATTTAAGAATATTATGAAACACAATTAATTTGCTCGAATACATTAAGCACATCCTTCAAAAATTTAATTTTAACCGACTTCAAAAAAGGAGGAGGTTATCAATTCGGTGTATTTTTAAATGTTTCTTACCTCAGAATTCTACAATTTCTAAACCGATTTAGATTTATTTATTTGAAAGGATATATACACAGATTGAGGTAATATACACGCTGAAATTTTAATGGTTGTTTTCCCGAAGTCAAATTATTTTGTCTTGGTAGTACAATAGACTTATTAAAATAAAAATTATTAGGATGCAAAAATGGCAGATTTACAATCGAGAAAAACAAAACTCGATTGCGATCTCAAACTAATAGCAATATCTCGCAAGTAGATCGGGCGTACAGGCTAGCTTATACCGTATTACTATAATAAAGTCTGAATAAAAAAATATTTGCTGGACGTAACGTAGTGTTACGTCTATCGCACGCGCTACCGCGCTGCCGCGCGCTGCCTACACAGTGAAGGGCCACTAATAAATGTTCAGGGCATGAACTCTCTAGCGTAGTGATACGACATAAACTAATCTGGACGCCCGACTAGCTTGTGAGGTATTACTATTGTAAATCTGCCCTTTCTCAATTGTAATATTTTTTATTTTAATAAATTGACTCTACTATCGAGACAGTATAATTTGGCTGCGAGACAACAGCCACTAAAATTTCAGCATGTTTATACGAATTGATCTAGAATCGTCTTAGAAATCAGTGTACATACATATTGATAACCTCTCCTTTTTGGGAGTCGGTTAAAATAGACTATGTTTGGGTCTAAAATAACATCTGGTTAATGTTTGGATGTAAAGTGACATCTGGTTAGTAAAGGCGTTCTTATTAATAATCCCTTGATGTTGTTAATAAAAAAGTTTTTATTCTATACCCTAAAACGTCGACTTAGTCAATAAACAAAGCAATTAAAATAAAGTAGTTGTGTTAAAATGACGTCGACGAATCGCGATTAGCTGATCACTCCGTATTAGTTTTAAGTAGGTACCCATTGTTAATATTATGTTAATACTTAGAGAAGTAGGTATCTAAATATAAACATTTGAGTTTTACACAGAGCGTTGCGATTAAACGTTTTAAACACAAATACAAAATAAATATTTTTAAAAGAAAATTGTGATTTTTTCCCCACAACTAGCAACATTTTTATTATGATAGCTTAGGTAAGTATTTTTTTAGTTTTACGTATTTATAATGAATTAAATATATGAATTTACATGTGAAATGTAAAATCATCACTTCTTTTATGTTTATCATCACTGTTGTGACAATATTTTACAACACAAACGGACATTTTTACAATTTTTCGCGAGCTCTTCTCCGTAAGAGGTGACATTGCGCACTAACGCGTCACTGAGTGAACTTACGCGGTTTCGCGTTAGTTTTACTTGCTTCACTTTCTATGCGCGTACTAGTATTCTATACGTAATAATTCTATGGTCGATAATTATAAGGTTTGTTTTAGGCTGAATAAAACATAGGTACGTTTATGAAACGACGTTTATTAATCATGCACAAAAACCTAATTTACTGCCCCTTAAAAATGATTAACTTATTATATAATTGTAGTTTTGATTGCTTGATCGCAGTTTTACGTACAAGATATTTCAATCTAATGTCAATATATTGTTTAATGACATCCATAAAACGTAAACATTTACACGTAATTATGTAGGTAGGTATTATATATTTTTTAATCTCTTTAAAATAAGTGTAACAATACTTCAAATTTAAGCACTGGTGTTGCACCTAGGGTTGCCAGATGGTCGGGATTCGTCTGGATTCTCCCGACATTTTAAATGATCTCCAGACTCCCGACAAAACTCAAAATCTCCAGACAAACGGCTTCTCGGAAAGTGCTATACAAAATAATAATTTAATATTGCCACGCGCGGTCACATTTTTCTTCGTCATGTCCCGACATCATGGCTATCTCTTTTGCCTACTGTAGACCATTTACTGTATTGTTAGTCTGCTGTAAAGCAGTATTTTATGTTGAATGGGGAAGACGAATGTCGAAAAGAGATATTTAACAAAAAGTAAAAGCCATATTGATAATAATAGTGATAGGGTTGACGAATGCAAACAAGAAGGGGATTTCAGAAGCGTATTTATACTCTGTACTTTGTAACGTAATCTTGGAGTTACAAGTAGCAATTTTAACATTGGAAAGTGCTCCATGCACTGTCCTGGAACTTGACAGTGTAATGAAAAAACTAATGAGTCTTCTCAAAAACAGGTTGGATGACAAATTCTTAGGTAGTAGAAAATAACCTTATAAAGGAATGTTTCTGAATGTTTCCAATAGTGAGAAACCCTTTTTTGCGTCAAAGCTGAATATTTTTAAAACGAGCTATTGAATACTTTTCTGAGAACTCTATATAAAAAGTCGCTGTATTGTCTTTACAAGGTTCTAATTTATTTACGTGGGAAGAGTTATCCGTATTGCCTGACGTACTTAATATTTTAAACGATATTGACTTTGAAACACTTGAACTTCTTCCAAAAAACTAGGACATGTAAAATGACAAAATTTGGAAATTTTTTTTAATTTTAGCAAAACGTCCTAAAACTTGAAAAATAATATATTATTTGTGTTGCCGATTCCTATAAGCAATGCATACTGTAAATGGGTGTTTGGTTTGCTATATAATTTATATACCAAAGAGAGGAATCTTTAGTAATTGAATTGTACTTATTTCAAGTAAATTGTTTGAATTTTAAATCATTTCTGAATACTACTAAACGACCTAAAGTGGGGGACTCAGTAAAGTCCAATGCCAAATACATGTCACAACCTAAAATTTAAGTGTAATTAAATTGGTTATATGTCAAAAATGTTAAGCCTATTAATTAAAAAAAAATATTTTACGTTATTATTTTTCATATTTATTTCTCCCGACAACAATCCCAAAATCCCGACATTTTCAAATTTTGTCCAGATATTTTGGCCTTCCGATCTGGCAACCCTAGTTGCACCTCCAACCAGCTTGCTTGTAGACTGCCACAGTTTCAAAATAAAGTGGATGAAACAAACGAAATTCCTGATAGTGGGCTCCCAGTTTTATGATAACACCAGCCTTACAATATTATAACAAATACATTTTACAAATAATTTTGGAAAATTCGGACAACAAAAGTTATCCACTATTTGATAAGGATATACTTAATGTGTTGTTAGCAAAAACGTTTAAATCAAATTATAATTGCATTAGAGCCCTCTTACTAAACATGCATAAAAAATTAATGTTATACGTTTTATTCTTACCACCCATTTATTTGCCAATTCACGGCTTTCGGAAATCAGAAATTGGAAAAGTATTTTAACCGAATTTACGTTTAGTATGTACCTATAAAAAAAACTTTTCGAAGAGAGTTTTATTTTAGACATTGATCCATATGGGTTAGGAATACAAAGGATTTTAACTTCAAATACTATAATTATTACGAGAGAAATCATGTTATTAAAAATATCCGAGTACAACGTGGCAAACACTAGCTCTAATTCGGGGAAAACCCGAAGTTCGAGGCGCGAGGCACGTGCCGACTCGTGCACACGCGCACGGGCAAGTGTTTGACACCCTAAGTAACTTTTTTAAAACCAGTGTTTTCTTACAGAAATTATATTACATACCGACGGAAAGAAATATCATTGTTCTTCTTAGTTTCCTTCCATGAATCGTTTTTGCAGCTTGGCACTGCACATTTCACCACGGTAATTTAAAACTCATAAATACCGTTGGGAGAAATAATTTACGCGCGTGACCTCTCGTGACTAAAGTCACCCTTGCAATTCTGAGACTGTTCACACCCGTGCTTACTGTTCTGACTCGCTAACGAGCGTTCTATAGCTTGCTTATAAATACTGCTGCGCGCCACTATTAATGTCTTGTACATGGCAACACTAGTTACACTAGCACCCCTAGCGTCGAGTAAATGAAAGTGTTGCGCGCCACTATTAATGTCTTGTACATGGCAACACTAGTTACACTAGCGCCCTCTAGTGTCGAGTAGCAGAACTAGGAGAGTCGAGATCCTTCCAGAAATTTCGGGACCGATATGTACTCGAACATTCTAGATGTCGCTACAGTAGAAGGTTCTGGAAACTATCTGAGGCCCTATATAAGGCCGGTATAGACCACGACCGGGGCAGTATTGAATTGGCGATACAAGAGAATACTTCGAAGCGAAATAACGGCGAACTGTGTTTTATTATTAGTGTGATTTTAGATTGTAATTAGTGTTGTGTAATTAAAGTGTCAATTTTGGTAATTCAATCGGCAGTTTTTAATTGTCTCGAACCCCAAGCTCGTAACAATTGGTGTCAGAAGTGGGATCAAATCATGCCGATTTTACCAAAGGACGACATGGAGGGTGGTATCCGTACCCGAAGTCAACGCCAGCTGGAGACGGACCAGAGACGATTTGGTAATGCATCGCCGCAAACGTCGGAGGGCCAGCTGCCGACCGAGGAGGCCGGGCCGTCAGCAGCTCCTGCATCTACAGCACCTGACTTAGGTGCTCTGATGATGATGCTGCAGGAGCAAGCCCGCCGACAGGAGGAACAGGCCCGTCGGTTGGAAGAGCAGCTGCAGCGTGGACAGGAGGAACAGGGCCGCCGGTTGGAAGAGCAGCTCAAACGTGATAAGGAAGAGCAGATACTTCTCATGAAGGACCTTCACGCTACCTTTGGGAAAGAGATAAGGGAGGTGAAGGATAAGGTTGCACGATATGACAACCGCCTGTCCGAAGCTGAAACTCGAATCGACCAAGTGTACAATCGGGTTGACAATGTGATGGCTGATGTGAAGAAAACGCTGGACGACCTCAAACTTGGGGATGGAATTACAGCCCCCGTAAGAGCTACAACACCTTCGCTACGTGGATTCAAAGTGCCGCCGTTCGACGGGAGTTCTTCCTGGTCGGCCTACAAAATCCAGTTCGAGGCTGTCATGAAAGCGAACGGCTGGAATAAAAGTCAGGCCATGACTGCTCTCACCCTAGGCCTACGCGACCAGGCCTTAACTGTTCTGGAAGCTCTCGGTAAGGAAGTGACTTATGAGCAGCTCCTTGAGGCATTGGAGGCGAGATATGGCGATGCTCACCTGGAACACGTCTTTCGTGCGCAGCTCAAAGATCGCGTGCAACGCAGTAACGAAAACCTGCAGCAGTGGGCCCTTGAGGTGGAGAAGCTGGTTCGAAAAGCGTACCAGTCTGTACCTGCGCTCATTGTAGGGAACCTGGTGCAGACATTCGTCGACGGCATCCGCGACCTTGAAGTTAGAGCTGCTGTGAGGCTCGGGCACCACGAGACGCTTAAGGACGCCTTGGCCCATGCACTGGAGGTGGAAGCCGTGCGGCAGGATCATCGTGCCCACCGAGTCAGGGAGGTTGCAGCAGCTACAGTTCAGGACCGCAATAAGGGCTACAGCCCTAGGTGCTACGGCTGTGGGGAAAGGGGCCATCTTCGATCCAGCTGCCCTAAACGAACTGTAGAAAGGGAAGGTGATCGATATCGAGAGGGTAGTGTGGCTGACAGCACCGCCCAGCAGCAGCAGGGAAACTGGCGGGTGCTGGCTGATGTTAAAAGAGCCCCAAGGATTTCGATCTCACAAACCCGTGATGGAAACAGCCTGATCAGCAAGGGCGAGGTCAACGGAAAGCCGTGTAAACTGACCATAGACACTGGAGCCTCTCGCACGGTTGTCAGTTCCCAACTTATAAATCAGTTTCTTGGGGCCTCCGCATACAACCGCGAACGCATTAATTTGGTGACAGCCACCGGTCAGCGCATACCCGTCCGTGGAGAGAAGGAGATGGAGTTGAAGCTAGGCAACATGATCTACCTGCATAATGTTATCGTGGCTGATATAATGGACGACTGCATCCTGGGCCTAGACTTTATGAGGAAGAATTGTTGTGAGATCAACGTTAAGCAAGGTGTTTTGAAATGTGGCCAAGAGGAACTTTTCGTGGAAGGGGCGTTACCAGGGAATGTGTACAGCCTTAAGAAGATTGTTCTTCCGCCGAGATCGGAAACGCTTGTGCCGGTTAGTCTTCCTTGGAGTCCTGGGCAAGCTCATCGTTGTGTACTCGTGGAAAGGGTAGACAATGACGTTCCATGGAAAGTGGCTCGAACCTTGGTCAGAACCGCCGACAGCTCAGGAGTACGTGTGCTGAACCTTTGTGATCAGGAACAGATTATAGAAAAAGACACATTGGTTGGTACTAGTGAGGAAGTGGATTGGTTGCGTCGGTGCGAATATCTATCGACTGGGACCCCCAGCAAGGATGGACAAACTAGAGTGACCACACTTTTAGAAGACTGTCGCAGCGTTCTCTCCCCGAATGAAACGGTCAAAGCGAAGAAGTTGTTACTCAAGTACGCCAATGTTTTCTCGTCAAACGAAGCTGACATAGGAAAGACTGGCTTAGTTCAACACAAAATAAACACAGGACAAGAATTGCCTATTCGTCAGCGGCCAAGAAGATTGCCTGTAGCACGTGAAAAGGAAGTGGAAACCATGATTGAGGGAATGGTGAAGGATGGTGTTATTGAACCTTCATCTAGTCCATGGTGTTCACCTGTGGTGCTGGTAAAGAAGAAGGACGGCAGCATGCGGTTTTGTGTTGACTACCGCCGCCTGAACGACGTTACAAAGAAGGACAGCTATCCCTTGCCAAGAATTGATGACACGCTGGACATGCTTACAGGCGTAAAGTGGTTTAGTACGCTGGATCTGAAAAGTGGCTACTGGCAGGTTGAAATTGACCCTAAGGACAAGGAGAAAACTGCATACTCCACAGGAAAGGGCCTGTGGCAATTTAAAGTCATGCCGTTTGGATTGTGCAATGCTCCAGCAACGTTTGAAAGGTTGATGGAGCTTGTACTTACCGGGCTAATTGGAGATGCCTGTCTCGTCTATTTGGATGACATCATCATCGTAGGCCGTACGTTTGAGGAACACCTTCAAAACCTGGAACGCGTGCTCATGAAGATCCAGAGTGCCAACCTCAAGTTGAGTCCAAAGAAGTGCTCACTATTCAAACGGCAAGTTAGTTTTTTCGGGTATGTAGTGTCGGAAGAAGGTATCCGCACGGATCCAGAGAAAATTGCTGCTGTCAAGGAGTGGCCGGTCCCAAAAGACAAGACACAGGTTAGAGCATTTTTGGGTTTGTGCTCTTATTATCGGCGATTTGTGAAGAACTTTGCAGATATAGCCAAACCTCTGCACAAGCTAACCGAGGAGAAGCGACAATTCTGCTGGGATGAAAGTTGCGATATTGCATTCCAGGAGCTCAAGAACCGTCTATGCAAAACACCTATTTTGGGGTACCCTGATGCGGGCAAGGAATTCATAGTTGACACAGACGCAAGTGATATAGGACTTGGAGGTGTGTTGTCTCAACGGAATGGTGATCAAGAGATTGTGATAGCGTACTTCAGCAAGTCGTTGTCAAAGCCGGAAAGGAACTATTGTGTCACAAGACGGGAATTGCTTGCTGTGGTAAAGTCCTTGCAGCATTTTAGCAAATATCTTCTAGGGCGGAAATTCCACTTACGAACTGACCATGCTGCACTGAAATGGCTATTGCAGTTCAAAAATCCGGAAGGACAAGTTGCGAGATGGATTGAACTATTGCAGGAATACGACTTTGTGATCGAACATCGCAGCGGGAAATCTCATGGCAATGCAGATGCATTGTCAAGAAGACCTTGCCCTGAAGATTGCAAGCATTGTACTAGGCAAGAGGGTAAGGAAGTGGTATCTGTGAGAATGCTCAGCACAGACCAGCTCAGCAATAAGTGGAAGGACAGCCTACAACATGCACAGCAGGAAGATTCGGACATTAAGCCGATTCTGGAATGGATGAAGGCCAGTGCTCCTAAGCTCAAGTGGAGCGACGTCTCAGCAATGAGTTCGACCACGAAAAGCTATTGGGTCCAATGGGACAGCTTGCTGATTCAGGATGGAGTCCTGTGCCGTAAATGGGAAAATGGTCGAGGAGACAGGTGTCATTTGCAAATGGTTGTCCCTAAGGCTAAAGTGCCGGATATTCTACAGCTGTACCATAGTGGTTGTTCAGGAGGCCACCTGGGAGTTAAACGAACTCTCCTGAAGATCCGAGAACGGTTTTACTGGGTCCACTGTCGTGACGATGTCGAGGACTGGTGCCGCAAATGTACAAGTTGTGCGGCTGTAAAGGGACCTCAAATTCGTAGTAGAGGCGCATTGAAATTGTACAATGTTGGTGCACCATGGGAGAGGATCGCCATTGACGTTGCGGGGCCGTTTCCAGAAACTGAAAGTGGTAACAAGTATTTCATGGTTGTGATGGATTACTTCACTAAGTGGTCAGAAGTCTTCGCCATTCCAAATCAAGAAGCTTCAACCGTTGTAGATAAACTAGTTCATGAAGTCTTCTGTAGTTTTGGAGTACCCTTAGAGATTCACAGCGATCAAGGAAGAAATTTTGAGTCTCAAATATTCCAGGAAACTTGCCGAGTTATGGGTACTCAGAAAACACGAACAACTTCTTACCAACCACAATCTGATGGAATGGTAGAAAGATTTAATCAGACATTGGAGAGGTACCTAGCAAAAGTTGTGGAAAAACGGCAACGAGACTGGGACAGGCACATACAACCGTTTTTGTTGTCATATCGAAGCGCTGTTCACGAAAGTACATCAGTGACACCAGCTTTCGTAAACTTTGGGAGAGAATTGCGGCTGCCTGCAGACCTGATCACCGGAATACCACCTGATGCCCCACGCAGTATAACCGATTATGCAAATGACTTGCGGAACAAAATGAATGACATTTATGAGCACGTCAGACAGACGGGCCAGCAAACGTCTGAGAAGATGAAAACACGGTATGACCGCAAAATTAACAACAAGGGGTTTGATGAAGGTTCACTAGTGTGGTTACACAATCCAGTTCGCAGCAAAGGGAAATCTCCTAAGCTTCAAGCTAAATGGGACGGACCGTACCGGATTGTGACAAGGATCAATGATGTAACCTACCGCATACAGAAAGGTGCCAGAGGTACTCCTAAGATTGTCCATGTGGATCGACTGGCGCGTTATTATGGGGCCAATAATGCTCGGGACGAGCATGTCTTAGGAGGGGGCAGTGTTGCGCACCACTATTAATGTCTTGTACATGGCAACACTAGTTACACTAGCACCCCCTAGCGTCGAGTAAATGAAAGTGTTGCGCGCCACTATTAATGTCTTGTACATGGCAACACTAGTTACACTAGCGCCCTCTAGTGTCGAGTAGCAGAACTAGGAGAGTCGAGATCCTTCCAGAAATTTCGGGACCGATATGTACTCGAACATTCTAGATGTCGCTACAGTAGAAGGTTCTGGAAACTATCTGAGGCCCTATATAAGGCCGGTATAGACCACGACCGGGGCAGTATTGAATTGGCGATACAAGAGAATACTTCGAAGCGAAATAACGGCGAACTGTGTTTTATTATTAGTGTGATTTTAGATTGTAATTAGTGTTGTGTAATTAAAGTGTCAATTTTGGTAATTCAATCGGCAGTTTTTAATTGTCTCGAACCCCAAGCTCGTAACAATACTCTAAACTCTCTTATAAGTCTAAACTCTCTCAAAAATGAAAAGAGGCCTATGCCCAGCAGTGGAACTTCTATATATATTTCTATTTTTTTATTATTTTTTATTTTTTTCTTCTTCTATTCTTCTGGCTGTGAATTAACGTGTATTTTTTATAGTGGCTATATTTTTATATTATAGAGTTATTACAAGTGGATACATATTGTGGCATGGCAGAAAACCACTAAACTAATCAGCTAAGGCTATCGACTGATAAGCCAAGACACGTATCGAAGTAAAAAGCACTGAATTCATAAGCAGTTGTTATATTGTAAGATATTGTTATTTTTATACAATGTGGAATATGACGGTACGTATTTAGTTTATATTAAAAGTTTAACTATTTTACACTTTTTAATGCTACAGCACATAAACGTATAATATATTGATTTTCATTCAAGCGTTCTCCAACTTAGGCGTTCACTTTCTAACAACTTCTTTTCTTTTTCATAATTTTCTTTAGTGTAGTAGTAAGTGTAGGTACTTGTTACTTGCCCTATACTCATATATATTTTCTGACACACTTTTGTCATATTAATATTAAGTGTAAATGACCTTCATTTTTGTTATAATTATATTATTTTTGAAATTAGCTGTAAGTTTTCAAGCTAATAAAAAAAATATTTAAGTGTACTAAGAAATATCACAAGTTTAAGGAAACAAGAATGTCGTCTAAATAGTTCAGTACATTAAAATAATCATCCCCTACTTTTCACTCCTATTCAATTGAAATGGGACCATGCCTGAGTAAAAACCTATTTACTGTTACAACCTGTTAAAGTCTACTGCTGAACATAAGCCTCCCCATACATTGCCTCATAGCGGGGACATTTGCCATAATTGCCACGCTTTGCAAGCGGGTTGGCAACTTTTACTTTTAGTCGTTATTAGGAAGAAGTTGCTGTCCATCTCCTGATTTCTTTCCCTCTGTCGCCTCCTACGACATGCAAACAATGATATGGGGTAGTGAATATTCTTAAACCGTAACCGTACATAACCTATTTAATTTTAAAAAAAAACATTCAATTCAATTAAGTTGTTTCCGTAAAATCGGTGAACATACATAAAATAATGTGCGTGTCGAATAATATTTAATGAACCTCCTCGTTTTTTGCAAGTCTATTAAAAAATAAAAAAGCAGTCCGCAATGCTGCCGAGTGAGGGTCAGTGAACTTTATACACATGTGTATTTGAAGATATATTTTATATTGCTACATCTCCCTTAGATCAGGGGTTAAGCGCTCGCTGTAAATTTCACAGTACGGGAGCAACCCGGGTACGATCTCCAATGAAATTGTTAATTACAAAGTGCTAATTTACCACGTGAAGGAAAACATCGTGAGGAAACCTGCATATCTGAGCAATAACAAAAAAATATTTCGAAGACATGTGAAGTTCGCCAATGCATTGGGACAGCGCGGCGGACACTTTCTGACTTTCCTTGCCCTAAACCCTCTCAGAAATGAGAGGAAGCCTGTGCTTACCAGTGGGACATATTTGTGCTCTACCTTCTTTGCTACGTGCATTACTTCACAATATTTCTTTCTAATGTTAAATATTACAAAATTAGCACGTGAAACTACAACAAACGATTTTAACTGTACCGGCACCGGAGATAAACTATTATATTAACTATATTAAACTTGGTAGAGCCATGCTGCATCTATAGTAGTAGTATAGTTGTAGCACGAATGGGTCGGCTCGACCGGGGAAGGACCAAGCTCTCTCAGAATACCAGCGTAAAATAGCAGCTTAACACTGTTGTGTTTCGTATGGTGAGTGTAGAGAACCGGAGACCCTTTTTACTGGAAAAGAGGCATTCCATCTTAGTCCTCACGGGTGACAACGCATCTGCATTTTGATGCGCAAACGAGGATAGATGTAGATGTCTATGGGCCACAGCAACCACTTACCATCAGTTGGACTGTGTGCTCGTTTGTCACCCCATCCTATAAAAAAAAAAAGATAAAACTTAGTATACACCAAAATAAAAACACACGCTCTATTCTGCTCTAGAAAGAAATTTCCAAAAATAAAATTTTACAAATAATAGAAGCTTTTTTTTTTAAATAGAATAAGGGTGACAAACGAGCACGCAGTCCACCTGATGATAAGTGTATACTGTGGCCCATAAACATCAACATTCTTCAATTAAAACTAAAATACAGATGCGTTGTCACCCTTGAGGACTGAGATGGAATGCCTCGTTTCCAGTAAAAAGGATCTCCGGTTCTCTACACTCACCATACGAAACACAGCAGCATTGAGCAGCTTTTTTACGCTGGTATTCCATGAGAACGTAGTCCTACCCCGGTCCAGCCGACTCATTCGTGCTATAACCATGATGTAGCTGCAGCGTGGCTCTAACACGTATAGAAGCAGAGAGCCTTCAGCATAGCGCTACCTATGCTCGACAGTGAAACTAATTTCGTATAAGTACCTACTTAGAAGTCTGCTAATTTTTCTAGAAGCAAATTCGTCAAATCGAATTAACTTTTATTATTCGAATACGAAAACAATTATTGCCCCTTTTTATAGCGGTTGTGAGATAAGACTAAATGGACTGCAATTTTATTAAGTGCTTCGCGTGTTGAAGTACCTAACAAAGTAATTTCAATGTTTATTACTTAAACCTTGGAAAGAGCGAAGTTAAACTACTATCCTCGTTAGGTCCTGAATGACATAGGTGAGTGTTTTTTTGTGGTATCATTTTTTTAATCATCAAAGACTACTTATTTTATTAATTATTTGATTTCTCAAAAAAAATCCTAGTTTTTCGGATGAAATATAAATTAGATCGTCGCATCGCGTCGCTTCGCATTTTATTTTTTATATGTAGAATAAGATGGACAAGCAAACACACAGTCCACCTTATGGTAAGTGGCTGCTGTGGCCCATAGACATCTACATCTATCCTCGTTTGCGAATCAAAATGCAGATGCGTTTTCAGCCGTGAGGACTAAAGCTTCGTTCAGATCTCCAACACGTAGCGTGCCCAGCACGTAACGTGACAGACACCGCACAGACAACGGTTTTCACATCTCACGCACCCGGCATGAACAGACGTCATCAGATTAAACTATAAAGTGCACGTGCTTACAAGATTTTTCATAAATAAAATCCTTCTGACATGAAACTTGAAGTTTTTCTGCTACTTCTTTCCATGTGTAATCTTTTTTTTTTTGGTTGTCACTGTACCTGCGATCACACATATCATACCAAAATGTATGTTAGACACCCGCAGACGCTCACCAGCACAGACAAAACATTCTTGTTGAGAATGCTGGCCAGTGCCGGCCCGTGTTTGCGCGGACACGTTCCGCTTGCGTGAGCTAGATGTGAATATATCTTTATATAGTGTATAAAAGAATATTATTTTGTTTTAATATTATTTCGAAGCTTAAGATGGAGTGCCTCTTTTACAGTCTCCGGTTCTTAATACTCATCTTACGAAACACAGCAGGACGGGGCAATCGTGCAGTGCGGTGCGGTGCGGAGCGAGACGCGGGCTGAGCACTTTTGAACAGACAGTTCCCGAGCGGCTAAGGGCCGCTCGGGAACTGTCCGCTAGGGTTTTCCTGTCACGTAAATAAATTAAAATGGTTCACACTACATGTGCGGTTTAAAATTGTGGGTCGTCCTCATTCAAAAATAAGGAATTACTTTCATAAGTTTCCACTACACAACATTAATTTATTTAAGCGTGAAATAAAATAAAATCTGTTTTTTTATTACTTCCCATTCTGACAACCTTCGCAATTTATTGTTTATGCTGTGGTATTTGGTTCTTAGGCTGTGGTAGTATTGTGATCGTCAATCCACCTACCATGTGTGACAATTAAGGTATTTCCTTTCTTCGACGTGAAAGAATACATTCATGATCAGCAGTGGATTTTTCCAAGCTGATAAATATGAACAAGAACACAAATAACCAAAATAACCGTGGTGTGTGACGAACGGAATTAAAACTTAAATGTTTATGATAAAAATGCTTGCCTCAACGCGATTCAAACCAAATCTGCAATCCGAATCAACAAAATCAGAAATAACAAAAGTAATCTGCCGTTTCGTGACATAAAACTGGGCACGAATATTCTACAATCATTAAATAAATCTCGTATTTCTAAAATAATATCAACACACATAGTTCATACCAGATCGCTGACGATATGAATTAATTATCTTGACCGGTTTCGCTCTTATTGCGAACTTCCAAAATATGAGGTTTAGAAACCGACTATTTCGTTCGTCAACTCTGAACCGATTTTCATTATTCTTTTTTATTAAATAGATGGGAATTAGAATGGGTCGGGATCCCGTATAAATTTGAAGAAAAAATTTCATTCCTAAAGGTCCCAAATAAGGGTATGAAATTTTTAATGTAACTATTTAAACGGCTTTGAGTGGTCCTACTCCGGTCGAGCCGATCCATTCGTGCTACAACCATAACATATAGTTTATATAGCACGTATAAGATATGTATGATTCCTACGCTTAGAAATGAACACTGAACACTAGAAATAAAACACCAATTTAAACTGACTACATTTTCCCCGAAAATGTAATTACTATCTCACTAATATTTCCATTTCCTTAACTATTTTGTTACTTGATTACCGAAGTTTTACCAAACAATTTTTCCGAAGTACCGAATCCAAACCATTTTACAAATTTTAGCTTTCTACACTCCTTTTCCATATAAACCTTTGACTATGCCAAATCTCACGCTCCTCTGTGCGCGCATTTTTAACAAGGGGTACAAAGTTTACCCTATACGTAATTATAAATTTTAAGAAGATTGACTTCCGGCACGATTTAGATAGAAGTTGTCGCGAGTATTGAAATAGGTCAACTTCGTCATTCTATAAACAAAATAATATGTCTTATTATTTACATAGTACAATAGATAATGGACTTATAGTTTAATATAACCACTGTTATGATAAGATTATGAGTGCTCTTTAACTTGTCTGTCTGGATACACTTTTTTGGTGTTAGAATTTTAAAACAATTTAAATTTCGAATATCGGTTTTTTTTTAATCGCAATGACCAAAAGCATCTAAAGTTTGGCTTATAATGTATGTTACAGCTAATGTAAATGTAAATAAGTCACTTAAGATCAGCCGGCTTAACTTGATTGTTTTGAATGAAGGCTAATGTTGCGTTTTTTAATGCTATTTAGTTTACGTTTATATTCAAAAAATTCGGCTATGGGGTGGCCCTTGGGGCACATAGTTTTACATATGAATGAACCGTATACGTCTTAATTTAACCAAGTAGTTTGTAGTTTTAGTTTTTGTAAAACTGGGTGTCACCGGTCGCCAGTAGGTTAAGGTGCGGCTGGAGTGAATCGAGCACTCGGAAGCACCAGCCTTCCCGAACGCAGCGGCGGATCTAGCCTGTGGTTCTGCTTGAGGGTAGAGAGAAAGGGGCCTCGCAATAGTTGGTATACCAACACTCCTCTTTCCCTGCGGCCCCAACAATACCGCATGAAAGGTGCGGCCCCGCCAGAGTTATGGACTTACGTAGGATCGGATCCGGCGAATAACGCATCGCCATACTAATACTCTTCCCCGCGACTCCACCTCGATTTCAGCGGGAAGGGGGAGCGTTAGACGACACCATTCATTAAACTTGACAATGTACGTGTATCATATATATGTAAACTCCATAAGTCTTTTCGCATGGTTCCTATTTTCAGGCCTTTCCTGAACCGTAAGTTGCCAGAAACCAGTTACTACCAGGGCTCGGAAACCGGTTGTAATTCTAAACCGGTTTAGGTCAATGACCCCAAAACCGGTTTTTGCGGAATACCGGTTTTTCACAAATTTCGGTTTAGGTAGTAAGAATTAACCGGTTAAAACCAAGTTTTGTAATATCCCCCTCTCCCTTACCCCGCTTCCACCCATACGTACAGGTACGGCTGCCACTGTTTAATTCTCGAGGTTTTTAGACACATGCACGATATATTCATTGCATCAACGCGACTGCCTTGTGACGTAACTCCCTCATATTTTTTCATCTTTCCGCAACGATCGTATTATAAATAACAGATGTAAGTTCTGTTTCAATTAATTATGCGTTATCTTCACTTTAAAATTAAGTTTTGATATCAAGTTTCATTTGACGTTATACATATATTTAAATTGACTTTAATTATATTTAACTTATTCTATTAAAATTACGCTAGCATCTTTATTTCAATGTCATTAATTTTAGTAATATATCGCAATAAATGATGAACTTTCTTAACAGAACACAATATTTTTAAAAGTTTATGAAATTATATGTTATAGTATTTTTGTTCTTTTTAGGACTAAAGTGAGGCAGATTAACAGATTTTTTTAAAATTCTGAAGCTCGTAATTACCACCAACCTCTATCTCAGTCTTTGCAAAATTAAAAATGACCACTTCTGAGGTGTAAAGTTTAACTAGAAGTCATGTCTAAACACGACAAAAAATTGTTTGTTATGTTCAGAGAATTCTAACAAAAGAAATTACCATTTTTCACATCTCATTAAAGCGAAATTGGAGCAAATCTTATCATGTTGTGTACGTGCAAGATGCTACTAAAAATATTAGTTTTTCTAAATAGAGTGCAAGGTAACCACATAGATGAAATTAAATTAACTGATACTGAAATTAATAAAGAAAAATAATTTGAATCTAACAAATTATTATGATTAAATTCGGCTATACTTTGCTGTCGACTGTAACCAAATACATACACTAAAAAATCCTGTCTTTTATTTAAAGTAATTATTAATAACTCTCAATTAACTACATCATCACAGATATCTACGAACATGTATTGAATTATAAAAGCGAATTATTAAAAGTGCAGCCAAGTTTTCTAACGCCTCAAGATCAAAATAATATAGTAATCACTTTCAAATTTTTTACAAACTTTCATACTTTACGCATACGAAACTATTAAAATAAATAAAATTGAAGTGTCTGTTCGTAACGTCAAAATAACAGATTTTTACTAAATACATATCATGAAAGTATATAATTTTGTCTGTCTGTATGTGGTTACTAGCGTGACTGTGAATCATGATTTGGTCCTGGGTTTAAATCGTGTCCCAGGGCGTGCCAAGTACCGTTATTGGATTAATTTGGGTATAATGAGTTCTCTAGAAACCACCCTGATAGTCGTATTCAGCCCTCAATCAAGCACTTAGATTTTTGGGTTTTCTCGTCGTACGTTTGCTTATAGAAAAGGGGGCAAACGAGCATGCGGGTCATGTGATGGTAAGTGACTACTGCCACCCATAAACAACCGCAACACCAGGGGAATTGCAGGTGCGTTGCCAGCCTTTAAGAAAGGAGTGAGCTCTTTTCTTGAAGGTCCCTAAGTCGTATCGGTCCGGAAAAATCGCCGGTGGTTAACAATTCCACAGAGAAGTTGTACTAGAAAGAAAACTCCTAGTAAAACGCACAGTGGTGGCCCGTCAAACATCCAGATGGTGAGGATGGTATCGTGAATTTTGACGCGATGTGCGTTCGTGAAATTTGGCGGCTGGAATTAAACCGAACAATTCCTCAGAGCACTCACTTGTTCTATCACCGGGAGGACCATCTGTCCCGAGGAGGTGTCGGATTTATCGTCCACAAGTCTCTCGTTAACAACGTTGTAAAGATTGAGGGTGTGTCGACGAGAGTTGCGTAACTTATACTCAGAATCACCAAACGTTATTCGCTGAAGGTCATACAGGTTTACGCACCAACCTCGGCGCACCCCGATCAGGAGGTGGAGGAAATGTATGAGGATATCTCTAGAGCCATGCATTCCTCCAAAACCCAATATACAGTGTTAATGGGAGACTTCAATGCAAAACTAGGCAAAAGAGAGAACGGTGAGCTGAAAGTAGGGAAATTTGGAATAGGACAACGGAACCCAAGGGGCCAGCAGCTGGCCGACTTCATGGAGAAAGAGGGACTCTTTATGATGAACTCTTTCTTACAGAAGCGGCCTCACAGGAAGTGGATCTGGTCGAGCCCCGACGGTTCGACAAAAAATGAGATTCACTACATTATGACGACCAGACGACAACTGTTTAGTGATGTCTCCGTGATCGCGAGGGTGAAAACTGGTAGCGATCACCGAATGATTAGAAGCACACTGAACCTAAACGTTAAGTTGGAGAGGTCTCGTCTAATGAAGTCAACGCTCCGTCCCCCTCGTGCTCTGTTCCAAAGTCCCGAAACCTTTCAGCTCGAGTTACAAAACCGTTTTCAGTGCCTAGAAGACTGCAATGAATTGGACGATATGAATGACAAGCTCGTGGAATCTGTCCATGCGGTTAGAGCTAAGTTCTTCAAGCGCCCGCCGCAGAAGAACACAAAAACTCTCCGATCACACTCTTAATCTCATGGCTGTTAGACGGGAGATGAAGCTACACTCTTCAACAGATTTGACAGCATACAGGCAACTGAACAGACAGATCTTCAAATGCATGCGGCGGGACTTACGCAACTTCAATACAGCTTGTATTGAAGAAGCGATCGAGCGGAACCAAGGCTCCAAAGTATTTGCCAGAGATCTGTCTGCCAGAAAGAGCCAACTGTCAAAGCTGAAGACCGAGTGTGGCAGCATCGTTTCCGGGGCACCTGAGATTTTGAGTGAGATTGAGAGGTTCTATGGGCAGCTGTACACGTCATCGTTGGAGCCACACGCAAGTGTGAGTAACGATGCAAGAGCGAGTCTTATCCGACACTATTCCGAAGATATCCCGGACGTCAGTCTGAGCGAGATTAGAATGGTTCTCCAGCTCCTTAAAAACAGCAAGGCCCCAGGTGAGGATGGTATTACAGCGGAGCTTCTGAAAGCGGGTGGAAAACCAGTACTTGAAGTCCTTCAGAAGCTCTTTAATTCCGTCCTCCATGGTGGCATTACACCGGAGGCTTGAAGCGGAAGTGCGGTGGTCTTGTTGTTTAAGAAAGGTGACAACGCTCTCTTGAAGAACCACAGATGGATTTCCCTTCTGAGCCGCGTCTACGTGCTGTTTTCGAGCTGTATGTGTATGTAGACTATGAGAAAGCCTTTGATTCCGTTGAAATTTGGGCGGTGCTGCAGTCCCTTCAGTGGTGCCAAGTTGACTGTTGGTATATTGAAGTGCTGAAGTGTTAGTACAGTAGCTATCCGAGTACAGAACCAGAGTACGAAACCTATCCAAAAGCAGAGAGGTGTAAGACAGGGTGACGTTATATCCCCGAAACTCTTCACCTCTGCATTGGAAGACGTTTTCAAGCTACTGGACTGGAAAGGATGCGGTATTAACATCAATGGCGAGTACATCACTCAACTTCGATTTGCCGACGATATAGACCTAAGCATTATGCTCAATGACCTCAATAGTGCTTCCCAACAGATAGGTCTTAAGATGAACATGGACAAAACAAAAATCATGTTTAACGTCCATGTCACACCTATGCCGGTAGTTGTTGGGAGCACTAAGCTCGAAGTTGTTGACGAGTATGTTTACCTGGGACAAATAGTCCGACTAGGTAAGTCCAACTTCGACCGAGAGGTCAATTGACGGATTCAACTCGGCTGGGCAGCGTTCGGGAAACTACGACACGTCTTCTCGTTAGACATATCTCAAAACCTAAAAACGAAATTGTACAACCAGTGCGTGTTGCCAGTGATGACTTACGGATCTGAGACGTGGTCCTTCACTGCTGGCCGTATGAGGAAGCTCAAGGTCGCTCAGCGAGCTATGGAGAGGGCTATGCTCGGAGTGCCTCTGCTTGATAAACTTAGAAATGAGGATATCCGCAGTAGAACCAGAGTAACCGACATAGCCCAACGAATTAGTAAGCTGAAGTGGCAGAGTGAGCTGGCCGTATAGCTCGAAGAACCGACAAACGATGGGGGGAAAGGTTCTCGAGTGGCAGCCTCATACCGGTAGGCGAAGTGTAGGGCGACCCCCCACTAGATGGAGTGACGACCTGGTGAGACATGTAGGAAGTCGATGGATGCAGGTGGCTCAGGACCGTGCTTTGTGGCATTCCTTGGGGGAGGCCTATGTTCAGCAGTGGACTTGTGAAGGGCTGTAATGGTGATGATGATAACATGTGAAGTTCGCTAACAAACATTGGGGCAGCGCGGCGGACATTTACTTGCCCTAAAACCCTCTCAGAAATAAGAGGAGGCTTGTGCCCAGCAGTGGGACGTATAAAGGCTGCAACTTTATTTTACTTTTACTGGTACTCGAAGACGTTTCCCGAGAAATATGGCACGGCCGGTGTATATTGCATCACTAGTGCTGTCGTTGTTACCAGTTTGCAAAATATCATTGATATGCAGTAGAAACAGCGTTGGTGATAGCACGCAGCCTTGTGGAACGCCAGCATTAATAGGCTTGTAATCAGAGCATGCACCGTCTACTACGACCTTCATGCTCCGATCAGCAAGGAAACTGGTGATCCAATTGCACAATTTCTCGAGAAGCCTATAGGAAGGGAGCTTCGAAAGAAGCGCTTTGTGCCAAATCCGATCGAAGGCATTCGCAATGTCCAATCTAACGGCCAATGCCTACCCCTTAGACTCTACTGCCTCCGCCCATCTATGAGTTAGATAGACCAGAATATCACCAACTGATGAACCCCGACGAAAACTGTTTATAATGGATTCCATTATTTTGGAGAACAAGGAGGTGATGGTGATAGGCCTGTAGTTTGACGGGTCTAAGTGGTCGCCTTTTTTAGGGATCGGGGTGAACCAAAGCTGTCTTCCATGAATTTGGGATAACGCCTTAGGAGTAGAAGTACCGGAAAAGACGCGTTAAAACAGGTGTCAACTTCGGAGCACACGTCTTCAGCACAATGGAAGGGAACCGAGTGCTGTATATTCCTCCGTCATCGAGAGTCGAGTTGTACGCAAAAAGAGAGATTAACAGATCGGCTTTCTCCTTTGCGGCAAGGAATCAGTGAGTCGCTCTCTCTTTGCACAGAGGGCTGACAGAAGTTCCTTTGGACAGCCTTAGCAAGAGACCAGAATGAACGGGTTACCGAAGGAAGGCGAACTAGCCTCTCACCAACTCCGCCGATGTGCTCTGACCTTGCCTTGGCAATTAATTTTGAAGAACCTGGAGGCGGAATTATACTTCTTATGAAGAGCGCTGATGTTTACATCTCGATACATCAACGTCTCGGAATGTAAAGATGTCGTCAGCCCCCGATGGGCACCACAGAAGATGGAATAAAAAGTTCCATATCCTCAAGTACCATATCAGTGACAGAACCAGCAACATTGCTGGGATTGTTCAGCGGGAAGCAAATTCGCCCTCAAGGGTAGAATGCAAAAAAAGACCGCATCCTTTCCCAATCGGCCGATATATAGTGCCAAACACGGCGGCTGCCTGCAGAATGCAACCGCGAAGATAGTGTGAGTGACACCACCCTCCGGACAAGACAATGGCCCTAGGAGCCGTGAGGGGTGTCAACGGAAACCTGATATCCGTCCGGATAAGAGGTCAGCAGAAGTTCCAACAGGGAAGGCGCATGATCCTCCACATCTGGAATCCGCGTAGGCGCGTAGGTAGTAACCAGCTGTGCAACCATATGCCAAGGCAAAGTCATAAACAAATTTCCCCACATGATCGGTTAAATGTGAACCGAGCCATTCGGCGTGATGGTCGTTAAAATCGCCAAGGATCACGATCTCTGAGGATACCCCCCTACCCCCCACTCCCCTGTATACCAGAATACGCGGGGCAGCTTGAGCACACATGCTCAGGAACAGTAGGGTAGCTTGGGCGTGGGTGCTCAGCGAAGGATTCTCCGTCACCAGGATTCTGGTACCCTGGGGTAGTTTTTTATTTGATGCCGCTACCATACTTTAAGGGGGGGGGGGGGGGGATTGGGACTCCGACCACCCACACCTACCAAGCGAAACGCAGAAGTAAACTTCTACTTCACATGCGATAGCAAAAGCTACCGCGTGGCTCTATCTACTACTACTGTTAAAACGTAAACATGGAATGAATTCTATTTACTTTTTTTCAGCCCATCATAAATAAACAACCGATACACAAGAATAAATTCTTTTCTTCATTATGAGACACGTCAAGTCTTAACGAATAAACCAAACACAATAACTGCCTTTCTTTCTTCAAAACTTCTCCAATACTTTCCAGTTTTTCGTAAACGCCAAACTCCCACTACACACCCTGATCGCGACTAAAACAATGTATCGCTTGAAGGCAGATAATTGATGTGTGCCCGCATGCGGCGATGCCGCATAAGCACCTCGCAACGTGAATCTACCTGTCCTATTCATAACTGCATTTACGTTTTACGGAATCAACCGGTTAATTTGAGTGTCGAAACCGTTAAGTAACCGGTAACCTTTATCGTTAAGGTTTAATAAAAACCGGTTAATTTTATAACCGGTAATTGAAGGAGCGATAAATTTACCGGTAATTAATCGAAATTAACCGCTCTTTTTAAACCGGTTCCGAGCCCTGGTTACTACAACATTACCCAACAAGTTTAGTTGAAACCTTTGGTAAAATAATATTTTAAAAAAGCATTATCCCTACGCTAGGATTTTATCCAGTATCACAGAGAGGCTTTACAATTTTACATGAACAAACATCCAAACCTAAAACAATTTTGTGTAGGTTATACAAAAGCCTGCAGCCTCGCAGCCGAACGATCAGCGATTGTGTTAACAAGGCGTCATATGTTCAACATAAAAAAGGTTAATTGTGTTACATTGCGTGTGAAATAGGGCGTCAGTTTGAAATGTCACGCTATTACAAATGAGACCAACACAATCTTTCAACTTTTCCGACGAACGTCGTTAAAAGCAGCTTTGCGAATGTACAAAGGGATTAATTGCAGTAATCATTCCTCTGAGACGGAGTGTATATGCAGAGAAAAGTTTTGTGTTACTGCTATTTCCCACGGTGAAGTAACAGTCTAAAACGACATGGCTACATCTATGGAATGTATAGAATATGAAAATTACATACATACATAAACTCAATAATTTTTATACGTGGTGGAGCCATGCTGCAGCTATATTAGTAGTATAGTTGTAGCACGAATGGGTCGTCTCGACCGGGGAAGGACCACGCTCTCACAGAATACCGGCGTAAAATAGCAGCTTAAGCTGTTGTATTTCGTATGGTGAGCGTAGAGAACCGGAGACCCTTTTTACTGGAAAGGAGGCATTCCATCTTAATCCTCCTCTCAAGTGACAACGTATTTGCATTTTGATTCGTAATCGAGGATAGATGTAGATGTCTATGGGCCACAGCAACCACTTACCATCAGGTGGACTGTGTGCTCGTTTGTCACCCTTATCGTATAAAAAAAAACACTCACACCGGTGTCACCCAGAGGTGTAGTAGGGCCAAGACTTTCATTTGGCACGATCCTTACACACATCTCTCTCGCCTCCTCCACATCCATATCCCTACGCATACATGCTCGTCGGTTAAGGGTACTCTTAATTTGGCCCATTTTCAATATATCGCCAATTTGGTCGATAAAATTTCGCCTAGGGCGTCCCTTCCTGACACTGCCGTTCACTTCTGCAACATACATTTGCTTTGTCACTCTTTCCTCGTTCATTCTTTCTACATGACATTCTACGTTCATTTCCGCACAACGTGGCGAAGTTGACGCTTCTGTTCCATTCATTTCCACCACAATGTAAATTGAGCCTTACAGTGCATGAACGTGTGCAAGCACAGAATTCACTTCGTTGTCCAGCAATCCGACACAACCGGAGAGAGATCAGGCGCAAAAACAAAAGGTTTTACGTGTTTTCCGAGACACGTGGGTGAAACGTCGCTAACTTCCTGACTCCGGGCTGTAACTAAGAATTTCTTCAAAAAATACTCAATAACTAAATTTGGCCTGACCCGAGATTCGAACCTGAGGTTTCATGATCAGTTGTCGCGCTTACGCCCACTAGATAAACAACACAGTCACGTTTATTTACATTTCCAGCAGGTAATTACAGTAATGAGTCATATTTCCGAAGTCAATATTTTTACTTATTCCACGTTTGAAGGTTGTCGTATGCTGTGGTTTTTAAGAATATATTTGTGTATATGAAACGCACAAGTAACATACATTACGTATACTACGTATTGTTACAGACATTACGTATACGCAGGCAGTTTCGTGTCCGTGGTTAATTTTCCGTTCACACATCTGTTGATATAAATAATATATTAATAAAATAAATAGTTTTTGATTATCTTAAATATAAATCATCGTAAAACCACATTAATAGAACCTATCCGTGCGTAGCCGGGGTGGATCGCTAGTCTCGAATATAAATAACAAGCTGTATCACCCTTATTCACCCTCTCAGGGGTTGAATTTTCTAAAATCCTTTCTTAGTGAGTGTCTACGTCGAGGAAGGAGTACATATGCCAAATTTCATGTGAATCGGGTGGTGTATTGTTTTGGAGATCTGCTGATGAGCGAGTCAGTCAGTGGTATTTCGCTTACATACATATATTATAAAGATGGATTTACAGTTTAAGTGATGGTAAGTGGCTACTGTAGCCCAAGGACGCCGGCAGCTATCTTTAAACAAAGATAGCTACAGATGCGTCGACACCCCACATGCCTCACAGTGTGTAATTATACTGGTTCTGTATTTTTTTTATAGGATAGGGTGAAAAACGAGGACACAGTCCACCTGATGAAACATGGTTACTGTGACCCATAGACATCTACATCTATCCTCAATAAAGAATCAAATTGCAGATGCGTTATCAACCAATGAGGACTAAGATGGAATGCCTCTTTGCCAGTAAAAGGGTTATCCGGTTCTCTACACTCACCATACGAAACACAGTATTGTTAAGCTGCTATTTTACGCTGGTATTCTGTGAGAGCGTCGTCCTTCCCCGGTCGAGCCGACCCATTCGTGCTACAACTTTACTACTAATATAGCTGCAGCATGGCTCTACCACGTAAAATACCCTTCAGACCGAAAAACTGCAGCTTGGACTGTTATTTGGAAGCAGAAATAGGTCAGAGGTACCTACTCCGACGGAATTCTAGGCAGAAACGAAGTCCTACCACCTTTTTTTATAGGATAGGGTGACAAACGAGCACACATTCCATCTGATGGTAAGTGTCTGCTGTTACTCATGGACATCTACATTTATCCTCGTTTGCGAATCAAAATGCAGATGCGTTGTCAGCCGTGAGGACTAAGATGGAATGCCTCTTTACCAGTAAAAAGGGTCTCCGGTTCTCTGCACTCACCATACGAAACACAGCAGTGTTAAGCTGCTATTTTACGCTGGTATTCTGTGAGAGCGTGGTCCTTCCCCGGTCGAGCCGACCCATTCGTGCTACAACTATACTACTAATATAGCTGCAGCATGGCTCTACCACGTAAAATACCCTTCAGACCGAAAGACTGCAGCTTGCACTGTTATTTGGAAGCAGAAATAGGTCAGAGGTACCTACTCCGACGGAGTTCTAGGCAGAAACGAAGTCCTACCACCTTTTTTTTATAGGATAGGGTGACAAACGAGCACACATTCCATCTGATGGTAAGTGTCTGCTGTTACTCATGGACATCTACATTTATCCTCGTTTGCGAATCAAAATGCAGATGCGTTGTCAACCGTGAAGACTAAGATGGAATGCCTCTTTTCCAGTAAAAAGGGTCTCCGGTTCTCTAGACTCACCATACGAAACACATCAGCATTAACTTGCTATTTAACGCTGGTATTCTGTGAGAGCGTGGTCTTTCCCCGATCAGCCCTACCCATTCGTGCTACAACTATACTACAAGAATAGATTAGCGATCGCAATAAGGACTTTCACTGATTTAATGCTATTTTTGTCTCTCGTCCCAAAATACTGAATATTTTACAGCCGTCATAATATACAAGATGAAATTCTAGCATTTATCGAAGATCATGCACTCTTACCAGCCTTGTTCATACACACCCACAGAATTAAATCGCACACCAAAATCTCATTCAGTATGAAAAATAAAATCTAATCTATATAATATATAAAAGAGGATGTTTGTATTCTATGAAACCGTTTAACTCAAAATCTATTTGATGAATCACCATGAAAATTGGTATATATATTTATTTTTTAATGGAGAAGGTAAAAAAATTAGCAATAGTAACAAACAAAATTTAAAATTTTTGATTTTGCTTTTTTTGCAATCAAGCGCAGAAATAAATAAATTAAATAGCATTCGCTGAAATAAAAAAAAACGTTGCTGAAGACAACTGGCAGGACAATGTCTGTGGGGTTAAACAGCTAGTCTATATATCTAAATATTTAATCTAAATAATTAATCTGTAGTGTATAAGTAGTGGCACGAAAGTCTAGCGGTTATTGGAAATAAGTCGCGCTGATTGGCTCATGCGTAACGTTTGCACTCCATTCCATTTCTTCCATTCGTACGTGTCCTCTCCACGTTTCGTTCACCGCTAGACTTACGTGCCGCGACTTGTAGTACGTATACTAATACTTAAAATGAAATGTCTACACTCCTATATATGTACTGTAAACCTATTGTTAGTGAATAAACATTTTTTGATTTTGATTTTCGTTCTGTAACTTTTTACGATTATCACTGTAGAATAATTATATGTCCTAACTCTGATTTGATTTTACTGCTCCGAATAGTGCAGTGGCTAATCTGATATCGGCGGTGTGGACCGCGAGTTTGAGTCCCGCACGGAACAAGTGTCATCGTAATGTCGCGAAAAGTTATAAAATCGCTAAGAAAGTGTGTTTCACATGAAACGATTCATGCTATTATTCAGAGCACTAGCACAAACAGGTTCGTTATAAAACGCAACTTTGCCAGACGTTTCTCGTCTGCAGCAATATAGGAAAATTTGAAGTAGGCACGATGCACGACTTGTATTCTTAATGAGACCCAGACTTCTAGCAAAAGTTATACTTGATTTAAGTTGCTTTGCGGAAAAAAAGTAAAGTGCAGTCTATGAATATCTTACAGAAGACCTCCATTCAATTTCAAAAGAGTTTTGAAGCAAAAAAGGGAAACAGATTTCGATCCTCGCAATATTTTTACTTTCCCAGAAATTCAAGAACAATCACGATATTTTTCCTTTACTACCGAACACGTGGAATGTTTTACGATTGGATTTCATGGGTAATCAATCTATTCTAATTATTTTACTAAAATAAAAGTAACCTCAGTTACTCTTTATAACAACAGCTATCTGCCAATGAAAGTCGCATCCAAATCGATTCACAGATTTTTGCGTGATACGTGTTCAGACAGACGTCGTATTAGAGTTTTATTATAATATATAGATAGATAGATAGATAAAAGATATAGATTACCAATTTGTGTGTACAAAGTGGCATTGGGAATTGTACACAGGTTGCTTACGTACTATAAAAATTAAATCCAGCTCGGGAATCAAATTCAAGCTTACTATATTATTTACTTCAACCATTCAGCTCCAAGCTAAGCTGCCACATTTTATATGAAGTAAAATTTTTGATTCAATTTCAATAGTGCAATAAAGTAAAACATAATGAAATATATAATAACATAAAATACTAATGGCATATGTACTAGATAGCAGATATCACACTCACCCCGAGGATTTCTTGATCTGTGATATAAGGTTGCTATGTTGTTGCCTCAGCGACTCCAGTTGTGCCGAGACGCTTTTCAGGCGTTCTTGGACCTCCAGCAACTCATCTGCGCTGCCGTTGCATCTGCAATAATAATAAAATTAATATTGTGAAAAATTTAACACTGTAGAAATCAATAAATCATCATCGTCATCATTACAGCCCATCACAACTCCACTACTGAACATAGAATTCCCCCCAAAGAAGCCACATTACACGGTCTTTCACCACCTGCATCCATCGACTTGGCATCTCTTATCAGGTCATTACTCTCTCTAGTGGTGGCGCCGACCTACATTTCGCTTACCGGTACGATAATTAATAAAACTTTTTTTACGGGTTTTATCTCGTTCTATTTTAACTGACTCTTTTTTCCCGACAATCTGAGAACTTTGATGTTGTAAAGCATACAAAACGTATTCTCTTATGACCATAAACCTTTTTTCTATTTTTTTTTCAATTGCTACACCTACGTCAAATTCTCACCATGGGTTGACTGGTAGAGAATGCCTCAAGGCACTAAGTCCGCCCTTCATATTCTTTTTTTTTTTTTAAAGAAATGCAATAAAGTTGTTAAAATAAAATCATCAATAAATAAATGTACAATTAATTTTACGAATAATATAAGAAATCATAATTTACAATCCAACTTAATAGCTTAATCTATACAAATAAATAAAATTGGAGTGTCTGTTAGTGATGTCAAAACAACAGCTTTTGACTAAATGCATAAGAAAGTATAGGTATACGGTACTTATAACAAAAACACAATTTTTAAAATTTTTGTCTGTCTGTCTGTCTGTTTGTTTAGATTAATCTCTGAAACGGCTGGACCGATTTTGATGGAACTTTCACTGGCAAACAGCTGACGTTTTAAGGAGTAACTTAGGCTCTTTTATTTAAGAAAAATAATTAGGGTTCCGCGCAAAAAAAATCTAAATTACACGCGAGCGAAGTCGCGGGGAACAGCTAGTATCAAATATGTTGAAACCGTAAACATAAATATTAATTTATCTCCCGTACCAACATGTCCGCCAGCCCCCAGCGTCAGCCTTATAGATTTTTCGATAACACCCATATACCAACATACGCTACTGCATGCAACATAAATTGATCTAAAATGCCTAAGGCGCTACCCGAGGAAAAACTCTTTCTTGACGGCTTGCCGCATTTTCGTTGCTGTTTTCTCATTATTATTTGAGAGATATAGGTACGTAAATAAAAAATCGTTATAAATTTTTTTATCTTGGCAAACTAGGAATAATATACGAGTATCATTAGATCATTAGCATTTTTTTACTTATTTCTAAGTGATGGACAGAGATACTTTTAAATTGATTGCTTTGTTTAAAAAGCCTGTTCTATATATACTATATAATAAAACTCTAACACGACGTCTGTCTGAACACCCATCACACAAAAACCTGCGACCCGATTTGGATGGGACGTCCCACTGGTAGATAGCTGATGTTAGAAGGAGTAACTTAGGTTATTTTTATTTTAGGTTAAAAGTAGGTGTTTAATAAATGACATAATGATAAATATCAATGCAGTCTCGGTTGGTAATACACAGTTGATTTTTTAATTTATTTTAATTAATTTGTTTACATAGTAAAATTGCACCAATTTCAAGCCCGTCAACGTTTTCCGGTAATTAAAAAAAAACAGTCGCCTGTACCGGAAACAAGGTGGCCGAAGCGACACACAAACAAAGCGATTCACTCTCGTCCTCACGAATCCGAATCTCATGAAAAATTTAATGCGATTCCCTTATGGATAAAATGAATAGTCAGACTGATCTACTCTGTCTGTAGGCAACATATTACTCTACACATTGATTAGTCTGAGTACTTACACTCACTACGCAGGGTTTATTTGTCTGTACTCTGTATTGTGCAAAACTTGGCATTGTCTCACTTTTTTATTCGGTATAGTGTTTGAAAACGTCAAGAACGTCTCACAGTCCCGGTTCAGAATAAATCCTGGGATTTACTTTTTTTTTTAAATAAATTTAGATACGATTGAGTTTTAACATTGATTCTAAAATCAAATTTTAATATTGTGTACGCAATAGGTACTCATACCAATATTAATACATTTTAAGAGCTATCAAAAAATATAATAGAAATTCTGTGGGAATACCAGTAAATGACGTCAATTTCTTTAAGTCGTCTATTTTTTCCTATTTTGTAATAATTATTTTTTTTTAGTTGACTACAAAAAACCGAGTGAGCGACTGGCTGTGAACGACTACAAAGTCCGAAAATATTGAGTAGTAATAAAAACACAATATTTTTTACCATTTCTTTTTAACGAACGTGGCAACGTTTGCTTGGTTTTCTTATTTTTTATATTATTAGGTAGACGCTGCTGTCCAATCTCTGCTTTGTTTCCCTAGATCACCTCCTATGACACCCACGGGACGAAGGGTATATTCTTACTCCGCCATTACAGGGTTTCAATTGTTCAACATTTAGCTAATCTTCTATTTAAACTGAGCTGAATTGTATTTAATAAAGCGAAACCTCACCAAGAAATATCTTACTAATATGTAGATAATATTAGCCTGTTACATTTTCTCATAATATTATATAAATGTTCGCTTTGAAGCGGATCAGTATCAGTATTTTGGTTACTCATTTATTATTTATATTGCTCTCCTAAAATTTTAATACGCATATGGACTATATGGATGTGATTGTTTGCCACTTTTTCAGCTCGTTTTCGGCTTTTTCTGTGTCTTCTTATTGACTAATACGCACACCTACAAACCAATAGCATGTCAGTTTGACGAGCTACACTCGTTAATTTGCACCGCTGCCAAAGACTTTTTTGTTCCGATCTACGCAGTATGAACTTACAATATCTTGAAGTCTTGCAGTTGTACGCTTGGGTTGGGATTTAATTTTATTAATAATGGGATCCCAAGCAGATGGTAGCACCCAGCCGTCTTCTCTATTAATATTAGGATGTTTTTTGATTTCAATAGCCTCGCGAATCTTCCTGGGGAGAAATCGGTGTTCTTTAGCGAGGATTTGTGGTCTATCAAATCTAATGTAGTGACGGGGGCGATCCTGTAAGTGTTCACAGACTGCAGACTTCCCGGAACGTCGATTCTTCACATCAGCTATGTGTTATTTAACGCGGGTTTTTATGGATGTTTTAGTTTGTCCTATATAAGAGAGACCACATTCACAATCAAGCTTGTACACTCCTGCATCTTGCAGAGGAATATTACACTTGACTAATGGTAAAAACTGACTAATCTTCTTCGGCGGCTTGAAGTATGTTTTAATGGAAGCACGCTTCAAGATGTAGCCAATCTTGTCAGTGACACCTCTGACATATGGCAGTACAGCAGGCACTTGCTCGACTGTGGCCGGCTTCGCTCGTTCACTGTGACGTAGGCGCGGGATCCGAAGCTTATTGTCGTGCAAAACTTGCTTGACGTGTTGAGGCTCGGCGGCCAGGTGATTACTGTCACAGATCCCTCGTGCTCTGTGTTTCAGAGAGCACGAGGGATCTGTGACAGTAAACACCTGGCCGCCGAGCTCCAACACGTCAAAGAGCACGATTTGGGATTTAATTTTATGAATTATGGGATCCCACCAAAATTAATAAAATTAAATACCAACCCAAGCGTACAACTGCAAGACTTCAAGATACTGTAAGTTCATACTGCGTAGATCGGAACAAAAAGTAATAATTTTTAATCTGGAGGTAGCCGTGATTAACTATGACATTGGGACGTCATACACCTCAGTCCCCCCGTGACTATGGGAGCTGTAAAGTGCTTGAAACGTCGGGAATATAAAATAAGTTAATATACGCGATAAAATCCGTAAAATTAGTTATATTTAAACGACAGATTCCACTCTGCTGGGCAGCGTTCGGGAGATTACGACACATCTTCTGGCAAGCATACCTCAAAACCTCAAAACTAGATTGTAGGTAAACTAGGCCTATGGATCTGAGACGTGGTTCTTCACTGCTGGCCGTATGAGGAAGCTCAAAGTCGCTGAGCAAGCTATAGAGAGGGCTATACTCGGCGTTTTTCTGCGTGATAGACTTAAAAACGAGGATATCCGCAGTAGAACCAGAGTAACCGACAGAGCCCAAAGGATTAATAAGCTGAAGTGGCAATGGGCCGGCCATATAGCCTGAAGAACCGACAATCGATGGGGAAGAAACATTCTCGAGTGGCAGCCTCGTACTAGCAGGCAGAGTGTGATAAGTGTGAAAATTAATAATTAAAAAAAGCTGAAGGTACTCCGGGTTAACTCTGACATCGGAACGTCAATCACCTCAGTCCCCCGTGACCATGGATGCTGTAAAGCACCCGAAACGTCGGGAATTAATAAATAATAAGTTAATTAAATGCGATAGAATCCGTAAAACTAGTTTTATTCAATGTGTAATGTTCGCATAAATATAAGAAATCATAATACCTATAATGTTTTCTTTAGTAGATTGAATAAACAACCTTTCTGAGTATAATGTTTGTTTTTATTCATAATGTTTATAATCAAATTTTCGTCTTCACTAAAAGGCTGACTACTGGGTGTTTTACCCTATATGTATTGCAGTGTTACAATTTTTTTTAGCTATCATACTCCGGTTACCTATTCCCCTGTCAATGTTTTTTGGATTACTCTTCGCAATAAGAAACATGAATGGACTATTAATAAAATATATTCAAATGAGAGATGATCCTGATCGATATCATAGTAATTTGTTATTAAATTAAATCTGCGTATAAAAGCAAAAGTAAAGTTACAACCTACATACATCCTACTTCCAGGCACAGGCCTCTCATCTCTAGGCTACCCTAGTGCGTGTTTGCGTACTTCACATGTCTTCGAGTTATTATTTAATGCCTCAGACACGCATATTTCCTCACGATGTTTTCCTTCACCGCCGAGCACGTGGTAAATCAGCACATAAAATTGCAATTAACAATATCATTACTGACATCGAGGAACAAACCCGAGTGGCTCGCCTACTATGATATATAAACCCGTATGTATATAACCACGGATCTTAATCTGCGTATACACTGTGTTAAATTTAATTTAGCAAAAGCGTTCAAAACGATCAATACTACGCGATAAGTGCAACCATTTACGAGTATTGTTTTCACGCTCAGATGTGTAATTTTACTGTTTATTTGCAATAATCGTAAAAATTCTAAGACTGTTTTTGTTAGTTTCGTTTTTAACATTACTAAGTTTTTCTTAAATGTTGATTTCATACGGGTACTTTTGCCAGTGTTAGTTATGAATATAATCCTGTTTAAAAACTATCTATGATATGTTTATGTGTCATGTTGCGAAATTTTTGGGAGATTTTGAAGGCAGATTAAGCCAGCAGACAGTCAATAACGATAGGATCTCAAGGCACCTAAGCAGACAGAATAGAATCATAAGTTGAGGTTCAGGTCACCATGGGAGCACTTGTTTATACACAACATTTAATAGGGGCTTGTCTGTGTGAAAAAAATTGTAACGACGATATCCGCAGCAGAACAAAAGTTATTGGCCAGGGTTGCACGAGATATTATCTTGATAATTATGCACTGATATTTATCAATGACAATAACGTTTATTCTGCGTGTAATATTGTGTGTAAAATCTGTAGTTTGAATCCGAACGCAGGTAATATTCAATTTTTTGGCGTCAAGTCGATAGATATGTATGAGAAATATAAAAACTTTTAGAAAAATTTACTTCGCAAATATCTGCGTTATAAAATAAAATGATGTGTCTTACCTAGTATGAAGAGCACCTCCCGCCCTCCCTCAATTGCGTGCACTATTATCCCCGTCAGCACTAATCCCAGCACCGCTACTCCCAACACCACTACACTAGGCAAGACACACCACTGACAATAATACGACACGTGTTTCGCCTCTACACGAGGCATCCACAGGTGATATAGACTCTACGGTGGCTAACCGGTTAAGCTTAGGCTGAACGCTGAACCGATTTTGGTTTACAATTTTTTTTTAACTAAAGTTGATTTTTTTTTGTGAAATTAATAAATTCATAATTGTTTTATGAAATGTAAAGTACGTCATATTAATAAATAACCAATAGATAACCTAGGCGAAGCCGGGACGGGATGCTAGTCATAAATGAAATCTATACCTACTCTTATTACTTGTATTGACAAGACATAACAAACGACCAAACGACCAAACAACGCAAAATCAGCATTAATTACGCGGAATCAAATTTATTAGGAGGGTAAGCACGTGAATCAACGAAAAGGGATCATTATAGGGTCGCATTTCAATGCACGCAGCAGAAGATATATGAGACACGAAGGAAGTTTATTCATTCCATAACGACATACAAATATTAGACATTACAGCTATTATCAAATATTCGGATTCATTGTTCGTAATTTTTAAACTAGTTGAGCAGTTGTTTTGCTGATGTTATAACTGAGCGACAACGTCTTCTTGAAGTGAAAACTCCTTTAGAGTAGTTGTGATTTGAAATTCAATAAAACGAAAAAGCTACACTAAAGGAGACAAACAATAAATATATACATCTATAGGATTTAGCATGCGAGTGAATTTGATAGAATACAGCAGTGTGGCCTATTAACAAGGTCTCCTATTTGTGCGGTGTTTTAAATAAGGTCTCTTTAACTGTTAAAATAACAATTTTTTTAAATATATAAGATTAACCATATTCACTAAAATTATCATATCAAATCCATTCATAACAAACAATCCACGATTTCCTAATCGATTTATATTAGATTTACTGTTTACATCACGTATAATTTACGTGCCACCTTGAGAGTCAATCAACGTTTGTGCTAAAATGACTTTACCTATAAAATAAAGTAGGTGACGCTATTACAAAGCAATTTTACTCGAAAGATAATATTCTTTTAATTTATAACATAAAAATTTAGGCTCTATATGTCTTTTTTATAAAAGACAAGTTTTTTTTAATATAAAACTACAGACAAACGAACTAACAGTCTACGTCATTATAAGTTACAAATAATTTAGCAGCGGTTCTCACACTAGGCACCTGCAACCAACATTATTTTTATAGCAGCAGGGGCAAACAGTCACGCGGCTCACCTGATGGTAAGTGACTACCGCTACCCATGAACAAAAAAAGTTGAGAAGTCAGTCCAATTTTTTTAAAATAAATAAGTTGACCAGCGCACTTTTCACCTGAAAATAGTGACGCTGGGGCTCACAGATACCGATATCTATCCTTGACTAAGAATCTAAATGCAGATGCGTTCAAATTAAAATGAACACAAAGTTAATTATTTGCTTGAAAATGAAACATTGTTAATCGTTGTCACCCACTAAGAACAAAGATGGAATGTCTTGTTACCAGTAAAAATTTAAATAATCTCAGATTCTCTGCACTCACCATACGAAACACAATAAAGTGGGAACTTACGACTACCTAACAACTGCTTACACTGTTATATGTGAACAGTAATCAAATGAAAATTGTTTGCCATAGTTGCCACGCTTGGCATACGGGTTGGCAATATACATCTATATCCCTAATATATATGAGGCAATCTATGGGGGAGGTCTATATTCAGCAGTGGAATATTTATAGGCTCTGATGATAATGGTAACGGAATATTATGTTGAAGATGTTAAAATTGATTAACTATATATTGTCGTCAGTGGTGTGTCTTTCCTAGTGTAGTGGTGTTGGGAGTATGGTGCTGGGATTAGTGGTGACGGGGATAGTGCACGCAAATGAGTGAGGGCGGGAGGTGCTCTTCAAACTAGGTAAGACACATCATTTTATTTTATCGAGCGGATGTACGCGAAGTAATTTTTTGTCAACTTTAATAAAATGATGTGTCTTATCTAGTTTGATGAGCACCACTCACTAATCCTAACACCATTACTCCCAACACCATTACACTAGGTGACACACCACCGTCGGCAATACGACACCTGTTTCGCTCCTAAACGAGACATCTTTCAGTGAAATAGACTCTGCGGTGATGGACCGCTAGGAATATTTATGTTCGTTATAATTTACAGTATTCGTCATTCATCAAAAGCATAGTTAAAAAAATATAAACATAAACCTGAGTGTATCGGATCGCAAGAAATTAACAAAGTTTTAATAATCAGTCTTATTAAATTAATAACATAGCATACAAATACAAGTCTAAAATTATTATTAGAATAAATGGGAAATTTATTTAATATTATGCAGAGCCACGCTGCAGCTATATTATGGTTGTAGCACGAATGGATCGGATCGACCGGGATAGAAGCACTCTCTCGCAGAATAGCAGCGTAAAATAGCAGCTTAATACTGCTGTATTTCGTATGGTGAGTGTAGAGAACCGGAGACCCTTTTTACTGGAAACGATGTATCTATCTTAATCCTCTGGGGTGGCAACGCATCTGCATTTTAATACTTCATCGAGAATACATGTAGTAGAGAGTCTTTGAGCCACAGCATCCACTTAACATCAGGTGGACTGTATGCTCGTTGGTCACACTTATTCTATAAAAAAAAAATACAATTTACATCACATAGCGAATGCGAGATTACAATAAAAATATTTCTACCAAGATTTCGACTAGCATCGGGCCGAAATCTTGCCAGTATCGGTATAGCAGACAGGCAAAAATCGTCGAGACACGATTCCCGTGATGGAGAAACTATTTCCTATACAAAACCCGAGGGCGAAAGTCTATTCATATAGACGGTGCGGCTTTTATTCACATAGCCTTGCGGCCAAATAAATACTAAATATACTGGTTTGTGTGTTTAGACGACTTTACGGTCAATACCCTCTCGTATGTCAAAAACCTACTTTAATTGAAGCAATACAGCAATTTGGAAAAAAATGCTAAATTGCTTTGCATCATACACTACATTGAGTTAAGCATGATCGAATCGGTCAATATTAAATTTTAGATATAAAATATATTACTTTTTTCAGAATTAGATTAAAATGAGTGCCTTAGAAAATTTTGTGTCTGCAACAAAAACTAATCCTTCAACTTCTGATTTGACGAAAAAGAAAAACACTAACGAATGTGCATCACCTGAAAACCTGTTTTTGTAGCCAACTGTCCGGATTTAAAAACCAAATTCCCGATTATTTTTACCTTCCGTCCCGAAATTTTACCCACCGGACCTACCAACACTAGGCAGCAGCGACAAAAGTGCGACACGTTTGGTACTGCCAAGCTTGCCGATTAAGGTAAAACCTCCCCCTACAGCAGGAGAGCTCTTTGTAGCAGCAGTGGCAGTGGACGTTAATACTAACTGAAGATGAATGAATGCAATAATCAACCGGGTTCTTTGACCATGATAACTTTAGCCGTGGAAGAAGTAGAGATCTCCCGCCGGGCGAAGCGTTCAGCCCGGGGAGCAGCCAATGTTCCGTGTGGTCGTTAAATTTTTTTGTAGATTGTGAAAGATAAATATGGAATTCTTTTGAAATAAACAACACGTGAAAAGTCCACTGCAGAAGATAGCACACAAAGCACAGCATTTGTGGTTATCGCCTGGCTTAGCAGACGGGACAATCGTAATGCCGATATAACTTCGTAATGCACTTGATCTAAAAGATGCAGCGACAAAGGCGCGAAACGCGATGTACTGCGATCGACGATCGGCTAAGCGATGCAATTACGCGGTAGAGTCATGCTGCAGCTATGTTAGTAGTATAGTTGTAGAACGAATGGATCGGCTCGACCGGGGAAGGACCACGCTCTCACAGAATACCAGCGTAAAATAGCGGCTTAACACTGCTGTGTTTCGTATGGTGAGTGTAGAGAACCAGAGACTCTTTTTACTAGGAAAGAGGCATTCCGTTCCATTCATGAAAATGTTTTTAATTTTTTTTTTTTGATTTTTTTTCTATATATAGTACGTGAAGGTAATATGGTCATCCGGTTAATATGGCCACTTTCTTATAACTCACAAAATACAGCCTTGTTAGCTTACATGGCTCTGTGATACGATAGCTCTTCATCAGTCAATCAATTAAAAAGAAGCAAAAAGGGCGCCGCTTTATCGACGCCATTTTGGCAGTTGACAATAAAGTAAATATTTAAGTCCATTTTAGTATTATATAGTGTAGTATAGAGCGGCAAAGATTAAGGTGACCATATTCATATTACCTCACGTACCTTATTATATTTTCTGTTTATTAGTTATTTTCTTACTTGTTTTATTTTTTATTGTTACACTAATGATACAGCTGAAATAATTATTTCTGTAGTAAGTTGCGATCCCCAAATAGGAAGAGTTGGTATCTAAAAGTTTCCCCAAAACACTCACGATATTTTTGGAACGTAAACAAATATAAAATTGCGAATTACGTTGTGGCGTAGTGAGTCAGTAAGTTTGAGCAACAGCAATCGCTCGCACCTCACATAAAAACCGCCATATTGTAATGCAATTATTTCTCATTTTTCTACATATTTTAATCACAAAATAATGCGGTACGGAAACATTACAAAAACCATCAGCGCGGTTACACAATGGACATCGAGCGAAAGCCGGTAATAAATGTAAAAATCAACAATAATTGAAATCCGGTTCCAAATGTCGTTACGGTTCTTCATTAAGGTACGATTCTGGTACCGTGGGATCACAGCCTCCGTTTCGTTGTGGTTTAGCCTTATTATATTTTTAACAGACTTCAAAAAAGGAGGAGGTACTCAATTCGACTGTTTTTTTTTTTTGTGTGTTACGACAGAACTTTTTTCTAGCTGAACCAATTTTGATGATTCTTTTTTTATTTGAATACTGGTGCTTTTCATGTGGTCCCATATAAATTCGATCAAGATCTGACCAGTAGTTTTTGAGTTATCCTTAATAATGCGTACATATTTAATTCACTTCGACTACATTGATGATGTTCTCATTTTATATATATTGATGTAGTCGGTTGTACAAAATGTTTAATTTTACCACTTGTTATTATCGTAACCTCGATTGTAACATAGGTCTTCGCATTGATAACATCATTTTTGACTGCACTTCATAAATTCAAGCAATTTATAACGATAAACATACGGAAACTGACAGTTTTTTTTTCTTTTCTTTTCTTTAAGGATGGACAATGGAACCACGAGTGCGAGGCAGTGGTGAACAATTTTCGACCCTTTTAGAGTTCACAGAAAGGTAAGAAAGTATTCACCTAAACCATGAAGTTGATTAAATTCAAGTCACTTTTTTTTATAGGATAGGGTGACAAACGAGCACACAGTTCACCTGATGGTAAGTGGTTGCTGTGGCCCATAGACATCTACATTTATCATCGTTTGCAAATCAAAATGCACATGCGTTGTCACCCGTGAGGACTAAGATGGAATGCCTCTTTTCCAGTAAAAAGGGTCTCCGGTACTCTACACTTACCATACGAAACAGCAGTGTTAAGCTGCTATTTTACGCTGGTATTCTGTGAGAGCGTGGTCCTTCCCCGGTCGAGCCGACTAATTCGTGCTTGTAGCACGAATTATTCGGCTATACTACTAGTATAGCTGCAGCATGGCTCTACCACGTAAAAAAATGCTCACTTGAGAATGCTCAATGTAAACAATGACGTGATCCTAACAATCCGTTGCTTGTTGCCCTATTCTTTGTTCAATTTCCGTCGCGGCGATCTATCTAAGGGCGCTTGAAATCCGAGCGGCTGTGGTGCGATTTGGCGATGATATTAAACTCAATCGGTGGTGGAGTAACTAAATAGGCAGACAAGATGGATAAACTAACAATTCAACAGCTATATATAATAATAATCACTTTATGCTTTACTTTATCTCTATTAACCATCTATTATTTATTATACACTATTACTTATTAGATTATTACCTAACGTTTCTACATATTGCTTAATTAATTTCGAAGGTTTGGGCAGACTGGAAGTCGAAAACAAAAAAAGCATCCCTAATAAGGCGTCATTCAAGTAGTACCGGTGGTGGGCCGAGTAGTCGCCATACCTTTACGACTTTTGAGGAGAAGGTGTTGGCTATCATGGGAAATTTGACTGTGGAGGGTCAGCCAAGCATTCAGGAACAAGGCTTCGTAAGTATTGAACTTCTGCATTTAAAATTCAGGGTTAACTTATTACTTGAATATTTAAAAACATGTACCTACTTATATCTATACATATAATAAAAATGTAAATAGCAGATGTCTGTACATTTTATATTTTTGTAATAAAAGTGATTGAGAGGTACTAAAAATAAGTAATTAAATACATTTCTACCATTTTTAGATTTTTCTGTCTGTCTGTCTGTCTGTCTGTTTGTTTGTTAACGTATCACGTATAAAGTACTAATTTATATCATAAGAATAGTTAAGGAAATTATTAAGTGTATATTCAGGTTACATTTAGTCTTTATTTCATTAAAATTGGTTAATTCCATCAAAAGTTATGACAAATATTATGAAGTATGGGTACTAAGTATAGGTACGAATTTGTTCAATAGTGGCGTTGGATGAGTCATCAAGTACATTTTAAAATTAATATCATATTATAAGTAAATCATAATTAAATTATGTAAAATAATGTTCTATAATAATATAATATAATTATATCTAAAACGCAGTAAACAAAAGTATTACATAAAGAACGTAATAAATATATACAAAATATATTAACCTCATTATCTAAACTAAATAACTTAATAATAATAAGTAACTTATTATTATTAAGCGCATGATGTGTTCCCCTATAAGTAGTTATGCACTTAGTTTAAGACATGTTAGAACTTGTATTTTTTATTCAAATGTATTGTGTTATAACTGTTGGAGAACCTAATAAATAAAATAAATAAATAAATAAATTAAAGTACAATAGTTAACCAATTTCATCGATAGATGGTGGTGTGGCACAAACGTGATACATAAAGGCAGGTTAAATTTCTTTCCTGTAGATGAGTTTCATATTTGCTTCTAACCTTTATATTAACGACACGCTGCCCTACTGCGTGTTGACAATCTCATTTATTTTTTATTTTTTTACTGCCAAGTACTCTATGTGGTAAATCAAATTTTAAGAGCTATTAACAATTTCGTTTTTCGGCGAGGATGAAACTTTCTTTTTTGCTTACTATGCAGGCACTGATTTATAAGTTCTTTTATGTTTTTTATTGTATCAATCGTGTCAATTAATCTCTTATTTTTAGAATTGATGTTAACAGCGCCAGCTCTCTTTAAATCAGGTAATAACATGTTGTGTCTGTTTCTGAATATTATATAGTATATTAATTTGTGACTAAAATCATTATGGGGACTGTAAATCATTAAATAAGTACATTTTTATAATTTTTAGAATTGTACTATGTGACGGTCTGTCTGTTTATTTATGGACGCATGAATTTTTGAGTAAACATCTTTTTTTCAATGAAATCCTTAAGAAAATCATAAAGCGTATTATCAAGTTCATTGACATTATGATTATTATTTTGAAATGTAGGTTCGAATTTGTTTAATGGCGCCACAAAATCTCAGAAATAGTAATAAAAAGATTCGTGTGTAAAAAAAACGTTCTATTATAATATATTTCGTATCGTTCTATTATAGTACTTAAAACACAGTAAAAAATATGTTTTAGTGTATGTTTTCCTTAAATTAAAAAAAAATGTTTTCTCACAAAGAACGTAATAGATGGCGTTGTACAAATTACAACCTTTTCTGAATTGCGGTGTTAAGATTTTTCGCAGGTGAATCGTATTGAGACTCACTGAAACAATATATGTCCATGAGTCTGACGAAGTTGTAAGCCTGTAAGGTATATATACAGTAATCTATGCCTGCCTGTAAGAGCCATGTAGGCTACCAACACATCACAAAAATCATTAGAAACAAAAACCAGAAAAAAGAGATATTGAAATATTCAATTATTCAACAAAACTCGACAAAAAGTAACAAAATTGCAAAAAATGTCGAGATAGTGATATTGTTTTATACCCAGAATCCCTCTAATACCAAATAACTTTCCTTTCAGTTTTAAGTAAAGTAAAGTAAAGTTGCAGCCTATTTACGTCCCACTGCTGGGCACACGCCTCCTCTCATTTCTGAGAGGGTTTTAGGGCAAGGAAATGTCCACCGCGCTGCCCCAATACGTGTTGGCGAACTTCACATGTCATCGAAATATTTTTTTTTATTTCTCAGACATGCAGGTTTCCTCACGATGTTTTCCTTGACCGCCGAGTACGTGGTAAATCAGCACTTAAAATTGCAATTAAGAATTTCATTGGTGCCGGCGGGGATCGAACCCGGGTTGCTCAAGTACTGTGAAGCTTACAGCGAGCACTAACCATCTGAGCTACCACGGCTCAGGCTTCAGTTTTAAGATAGGGATAATAACATCGATGTTGGCAACGATAGCTCAACATCGGTGTGCGATGTTTAGGCTACTCAAAACATCGATGTTGACCATTATCGATGTTTTTTGTATATGTGTAGATACTTATACATTGTTTCAAAATTATGTGGTTATACACAGCAAGAGAAAAGTAACAATTAACTTGAATATCAATTTACGTAGAATAGTTATTATGCGACAACCGACAACGACATTACAAAATAAAGCGAAAGCAGTGACCATTGTGACATTACAGGAGACACTTGACAATTAAGTTTGACTCACCATACTGACATTTTTTTAGGTTAACGATGCGTTCAGAAATTCTGAATTATTCAAAATTTTTAATCTTCAGAGCAGATACAAGATTTAGTTGATACTGATTTCGCGAGTTCGCGTTGTTTGCAAGTTCCCAATTATCGATTATGGGTTCATTGACGTCGATGTTTCGATGTTTGACATATGTCAACATTGATGTTAAAACATCGAAGTTTTCATTTTTAACATCGATGATCATCTAACATCCCTATTTTAAGTGTGTTTCCCACTCAGCGTGTGTTATGCGACGATCGTAAATAAAGCGCAAGGTCAAACTTTACGCGTTGCAGGAGTGGACCTCAGTACTGATTGTTTTGCACATGGCCAACTCTATGTTGCTTTTTCCCGCGTTAGTAGTCCCCGTAACCTTTTTCTGTACGCCCCAGCTAAGTCTACTTCTATCGTCGTATACATAGAAGCTCTATCATAAACGACTTAGAATTTAGAGCATATCGATTTATTTTGTTACCACTTATTCATACGGTAATGATATAAATCGTTTTATATTCTCTTTCCCTAAACGTCAAATTCTTTAAGTAAAACCTATATTCGCGAGCTACGCCGCGGGCACAGCTAGTAATTAATAAAAACAATCAAATGCATACCTAATTTATTGACATGAGTAATATCACAAGAAGTTTTTTTATATGAAATCGTAATAACTGATTTTGGCCCGACCCGGGATTCGAACCCGGGACAACGTGATCTGTAGCCGCGTTTACGACCACTAAACCAACGAGGCCATTATTAAGGAATAACTGTCAGGTATTACTTAAATGAATATTTCAAGTCATTTTTTTTTTGCAGGGACTATCACAATTCATCCCGTCGCCAACACAGGCCCTGACTTCAACACCAGCCACGTACCAACAAGATGCAATTGATTTTGAAATTGCAACAGCCGATCGTACGTCTAGCTACCTACATCTAAATCTTTATATAAAAATTACGTGTCACGTTGTTTGTCCGCGATGAACTCCTAAACTACTGAACTGGTTTCAATGAAATTTTGCACACTGTGTGCATTTTGGTCCAACTTCAGAGATAGGATAGTTTTTATCCCGAGTTTTTTTTTTGGGAAAGCAAATGGTCGTTCGGAATGGGCAGACCAACGTCTGCCTGGTCAGCTAGTCTTTATATAAAAATTACGTGTCACGTTGTTTGTCCGCGATGGACTTCTAAACTACTGAACTGATTTCAATGAAATTTTGCACACTGTTTGCATTTTGGTCCAACTTGAGAGTTAGGATAGTTTTTATCCCGAGTTTCTTTTTTTTTTTGGGAAAGCAAATGGTCGTTCGGAAAATGCAGACCAACGTCTGCCTGGTCAGCTAGTCTTTATATAAAAATTACGTGTCACGTTATTTGTCCGCGATGAACTCCAAAACTATTGAACTGATTTCAATTAAATTTTGCACACTGTTTGCATTTTGGTCCAACTTGAGAGATAGGATAATTTTTATCTCGATAAATGACCCTCAGATTTTTTTATTGCGAATTTAAGGATTTTTATAGGAAGGGTCGTTGGAAAGGGCAGAACAACGTCTGCCTGGCGAGCTAGTAATTTTTTATTCTTTATTAAGTAGGTATTTGAATACAAGTTCATTTTGTTTACAGAATCTGTGGCAATATGGTAATATTACCCACGACTTATACCCGCGACTGCTATTCCTACACCATCTACTAACTGGAAGCCACCGCACACAAACACGCACACAGTTCTACTTCACCGCCGACTAGCAGACGACGATTACCATCAACCCTGAGGTGTTGGATAACGGCTTCCCCTGCACGAACGACACTAAGGGCGCGCCGGAGGCGTACACTCGCACCATTCGATAAAGCGACGAGCGAGTTCGTTGCCATCGAACATCTACGTTTTCGGCAGGAGGAGAAACGAGACAGGCAGCTATATGGACTCGAAGGATAGAGGTTTACCCCGAGCATAATCAAGTGTTACGCATGTTTGCAGACATTGTGCAAGCATGGTTTGACCACTATGGGATTAAGGACAATACAGAGCAATTAGATTTAGACCATACTCCATAAGTTCGATTCGTAATCGAAGATAGATGTAGATGTCTATGGGCAACAGCAACCACTTACCATCAGGTGGGCTGTGTGCTCGTTTGTCACCTTATCCTATAAAAAAAAAGTCAAAAGTGCCACTTGTCTAGGTATTGCTAGATGATAAGATAATATCGTTCGTGTTATTAGTTCTCTTTATAGTTTCGTTACGCAGTTTGACATTGTTTAGCAATTAGCGATCGAAAACGATCGATCACGTGATGTTTCGAAAGCTTATGTCAATTCCATACATTGCGTAGTTATCTAATTTCGTTATCGTTAATGAAAATGTGACTTTGTCTAGGGGCCGAGGACCGGTCCAAACCAGGTATTTTTTTTAAACAATTAGGTTCTCATAAAATTTGTCTCAGCGGCTTTTTATAACAAAAAAAAACTTAATTATCACGAAATAAAAAGTTGATAGTGCGGGTAGACCCAATCACACCAACACACCTAGAGGAGGTAGCTATTTATACGACACCATATTTTTGAAGTGAAACCTTCTCGTTTTGATTTGAAACTCGATGAAACGAAATAGCTACACTAAAAGGAGACAAAACATACACATACATCTATGGGATTTAGTCTGTCTGAGAATGAGATAGAATACAGTGTACAGTGACTCCCATTATCTAGGTCTCAATAAATTAATCTGTACATATAAAAGAGAATGTTTGTATATATGAAATCGTTTATCTCAAAATCTATTTGATCGATTACCATGATAATCGTTATATATAAAAATTACGTGTCAATTTGTTTGTCCGCGATGAACTCCTTAACTACTGAACTAGTTTCAATGAAATTTTTCACACTGTGCAAATTGGTCCAACTTGAGAGATAGGATAGTTTTTATCCTGATAAGTGACACTCAATATTTTTTTATTGCGAATTTAAGGATTTTTTTTTTATATGAAGGGTCGTCGTCGAAAAGGGCAGAACAACGTCTGCCTGGCCAGCTAGTTTGTGTATATATATATATATGTATATACACATATAAACAAAAAAGATATTGAAATAATTTTTTTATTTTTGATTTTTTTTTCCATCAAGCGGGGCAATTAATAAATTAAATTACATGCGCTAAAATAAAAAAAACGTTGCTTAACACAACCTATGATCAGGCGCAGAAACTACGGCTTTACGTGCTTTCTGAGGTGAAACACCGCCAACTTCCTGACTCAGAACTGCTACTGAGAATTTCTTGACAAAAACCCAATAAGTGATTTAAGCCCGAGTCCTCATGATCAGCAATCGCGTTTACGACCACTAGAGGCAGTTTCCGATGGTGGCTTAAGGCATCCGCTCAGGCGCCTAAGTTATTGTTTTAACTATCGATACAACTTCACAGTGAGACGCATCTGGACCATCAGATCACAGGAATTTTCCTGACATATCCGGAATTTTAACCCTCTGTCAGGGAAACAGGGAAAATATGAAATTGTCAGTAATTGTTAAACAGAAAGAGAAAAATATAAGAACTACAAATTAAAATACATACTTATCAATCAGTTTTATCACTAAAAATAATAATAGATGTATCAAATGTCAACAATGTAAATTTTTTCATTCATCTAATCTGGTTCATACTCTTTTTATTGCTGGATATTGCACATAAGTAAAGCACTAAGCTGCATCAATGTTAGGATATTTATTGAAGAGTCAGGAATTTTGTGAGGAAAACTCATTTTCATATCTGGAAATCCTAGACGCATCAGTACATTGTGATGACTTTCGTGATCATACACACATCTAACTAGGCTGTTTATACATTTTTGGATTCAAATAGAAAACAAGAGCTCTTGAACTAGGAGGAACAATGTGGACTTTAATGACCAAATCGCAAACTATACAATATATACATCTCAATCAGAGACCTGCCTACCTAAAAGAAATTCTTAATCTCAAGAAATACCGGCATGAAATGGCAGCATAATTCTGCCATGCTTGCTGCTTCATATGTTAACATTGCCTCTGCATTTTGATTCTTAAACATAAATATAGGTGTCTATAGACCACACTTACCATCATGTGGATCATCTCCTAAAACCCTTTACCTTACCTTACCATTACAGTAAAAATTTATAGTAGACTATGACCGAATATGCCTATCATAGTAAAGTTTTTTTGAACATCAACTGCCCTAATAGAAAGGGTTGTTTCCAAATAAATGTGTGCATAATATACATGTTTACACTGTTTTGTAACCTATAGAATAAAGGGCTTAAAGGCTTTTGAAGTAAAATGGTTGTAGTTAGAATCATCCTTATCACCAGAATGTTACAAGCTATAGTCTATAATTTATTACTCAATACAATGCTGGCAAAACACAATCATAGCACTTACTTCAAGTGCATTTTGACAAATTTTCTGTCATTTAATTACTAAATAATAAATTATTTGCATAACTTATTTTAATTTGTACTACGTAAATGCTCACCTGAGTGGCGAGATGACTAAGTATGTGACGACTATCCAAACAAAGAGCAGGACGACAGCAACTCGCTTCCATTTCGCCAGGTACATCATAAGGTAATCATTGACAGTTGCGTGACCATTCGGATAGTGCCTCATGATAGCCAGCACATGGTCACATCTATTTTTCGACCTGTGACAATAATAAATTATTTTAATAAAATTTTAACATAAGCTGCGTTCTAGGTCGATGATAGTGGGCAGGCAGATATGGGATGGCAGATAGTGCTTGCAGCACTGAAAGTTTTACCAGAGTTAGACCAGTAATAAAAACACAGTGGTGAAAGAAAACATCTTAAAATCAAACTCAATAGCATCATGGCGAGAAGCTGCTCACCTGCACAACAATGAGACTATTTAGCCTATCTTATGTTTAAGTTCTCAGATTTACCCAGCTTGTTTAAAGCTAGTGATAAAATTTACTCAGGTTTAATTTACATTTTTAATAATATAACATCTATAATAATTTTTCTTTTAACATTTATTTTTACAAAGAAGTAAGGAAAACAACAACCACATGGTTTAGTGAAATGTAGATCTTTATTTCCTTGACATGTTTTAGCACACTAAAATTTTGCTCGTCCACATTATTTAAATTAAAAATCCACAAACACCAAATTTGTCTGCCCCGGAAGAAATGATGTGAATAATCACTACAAGTATCCCCTTTAGCATTATTAAAATATGTCAGTGCTCACTCAGAATTAAACATTATCCAGTCATATTTCAGATTTAAATTCTAAATGGAGCCCACATTATGCAAAAAAAAAATATGCTGCAGCACTGCACTCAACTTAGTGCATAAGCATTACATCAAACAAGAGTTGAATGAAATGAAATGAAATTGAATGTTTGCACTCAAGGCACTAAAATAAGCACATTGATAAGTCCTGCATAATTTTACTACTATAGTATACACAATGACAGTGCGGCTCATTGCTAATTAATATGTTTTCCCTTGCTTTTGTTATTTCTTTGCAACATTGCCCTTTGCATTCATTGCCTTTCATTCAGCTGTTATTGTTTAACATTGTGATATATTTAAGACTTAAAATATCAATGTTCAGAGCAGACCAGTGCACAAATACTTGGTCAGAAATAAGGAGATTAATACTAGGCATGGGTCTTACTAGCCAAATGGTAATAATATCAAAGCCTTAAAATACCAGTGCCATTAATGTGTAGTGGCGGTGTAAGAAAATACACTAAACCATATCATCCTGAGGGTGTTGTAAGACGCAACATGGCTAATATCTCCCCTATGAGACAATCTATAGGGGAGGCCTATATTCAGCAGTCGACTTTAATAGGCTGTTACAATAACAGTAACAATAATAAAAACACCAGCACCAAAACCAAGGCCCACAATATTTTCCAGTACTTTTTGTTACAGATGAAAAATACATTATAATTGAAAATACTTGCATAGGAAATTGTTCTCTTCTTAAATATAAATATGGTTCACAATTGTGTTTGCAAAGAAATACTTTCACACCTAGAAAGTAAGAAGACTTAGGAAATTGCAAGCACAAAATATAAGGATAAAAATAAAATAAATTGAAACCTTGGAAGTAATTCAATTGATCAATGGGATATTATTCCTTTGTTATTTTTATTAACCCCCCATAAAAACAGATGAGTATTTTTTGTAGTATCTGTGTCTATCTGTGACATCATAGCCCCTGAACAGAGGAACCGATTTTGATTAAGTTTTTTTTTTGTTTGAAAGGTCTGTGCGTGTCTTTATTGAGTGTTCTTAGCTATGTTTCAAGAAAATCTGTTCAGCAACTTGATGATCATCAGATTTTGTGTTTTTATTTAGGAGTACATTTCAAGCAGGGCTCACAATAGTGTTGTACCAAATGTGGCTGAAACCACACTACAAACAAGTGAGTTGCCAAGTAAAATACTTCAGTCATTTTTACATCGTCATTTTATGCAACAACTCAGTACATATCGTATTTTAAATATTTTTTTATGTTAGAAATTATAAGATTTATAAATAGGTAATAACACAAAAAAGTACTTTTTAGTACTGGAAAATCTTTCTCCAAGTACAATACAATATATGAAACAAACTCAATCGTTATTACAAGCCGGATACCGACAATTTAGATCAAATCTTTCTAATAGAATGGAGCACAATTTGTACTCAACAGACAACTGATATCAACAAAGCACGATATCAAAAAAAAACAACCAAAAATAAAATATTTAATTAAAATCATGCAATAAACATTTGAATTTAATAAAAAATAAAGCAGAAGAAAATACTTTATCATTTTTAAATGAGTATAAGTAATGAAAAAACAACTGACCTTTAAAAACAGTAAATAGATACACAGTTAAAAAGCTCACAAATGTTGTAAAAGTTAATTTTACAATTTTTAACACTGTACAAAGTAATAGCAGTAAATTTGAACAAAAACGAATTAATAATTTTAAGTCACAAAAATACACGCCACTTGCCCTGGTGATATTCCACAGACTACCACAGACTAACTAGTAGATACTAAGTAATAGGGATGTTCGATGATCATCGATGTCAAAAATGAAAACATCGATGTTTTAACATCGATGTTGCCACATGTCAAACATCGAAACATCGATGTCAATATACCCATAATCGATTATTGGGTACTTTCAAACACTGCGAACCCGCGAAATCAATATCAACTAAATCTTGCATCTCCTCTAAAATATTTAAATTTTTGAATTATGCAGAATGTTTGCACGCATCGATAACCTAAAAATATGTCGCAGTTGTTACTGATTTCGTTTTGTTAATGGTGTCGTTGTTGATTGTCTGTTTCTTTGTTGGTTGTTTTTAAAAAAAAATCCGATGGTTGATCTTAAACGCTATCCAATGCACGCTTAGAATAATGTTATTGGTTCTACCTATATAAAATAAAATAAAAAAACTTGCGGGGATATATTTGACCAAAAACATCAACGCCGTCTGAGCGGTTATCTACCGATTTCAAAAAGGAGGGGTTTAGTGTTTCAATGTATATAGTATACAGTAAATATTGTTATTTGTTTTATTTACTAATAATTTACCATGCACAAATACACAAACATACATTTATATATAAGTCACTGTCTCGAGCGCACCACGTCAGTTACACGAGAGCCTCGGGCCAGAGTGGACGTGTTTAGTAAATTGCGTGCCGAGCCTGTGTTACACTACAGTGATTAGAGAAGATAGCAGACAATACAAGTGGCGACTAGAAAAAAGGTAAATACCTGTTTAGTATAAAGATATCAACAAAAAGAGGTTAGCAATGTGCAACTATTAGCATTGCAATTGCAAATTTTAAACTAAATCCTAGAGTACCCGCGGAAAAAAACTTTGGATTATGAATTATGATTTATTGTTTTTAACCCTGTTATGATCATTTTAATAATTTATATAAATTATATGTTCGCATATGACCACGCTTATGGTGTGCAAAATTTATTTTCTTTATTTAGCAATGAAAAAATAATGATTTATTTTAACATATGTCTATTAGCACAACTTTTATTTAAAAAAATTTTTGATGGAAAAATAGTAGATCTAACTAATCACTCCTCTCGATTCGAACCGAAATACAATGTCGTTAGCTAAATTTTAGTGGCATTTTACATGTAGGTGTGATATTTATCGCCTTTAATAAAAATACTATTTTACCGCTTTCATGGCATATATAAGTCTTACAAAAAATCGTGGACACTTCACGACTTCTGTAAATTGCACAGTAGGTAACGAGTAATACTGTAAATGCGCATTATAGGTATTGAATTCACCCAAAGCCTAAATGGCACAGCAATGGAAGTAGTCGGTATAACAAATAAACCGAAAGAGAAGGGCGAGTGTTATGGAACATATTACTATCATGAAATTGAGTTTGGGTACCAAGATCCATCCATCCATTAAATTGGTGTTGGGTACTAAGATACCATCATTAAATTGAGTTAGGGTACTAAGATACCACCATTAAATTGGAAATTGGGTACTAAGATACCACCATTAAATTGGAGTTTTGGTACTAAGATACCACCATTAAATTGGAGTTTGGGTACTAAGGTACTACCATGAAATTTGAGATTGGGTACTAATGTAGGTACCACCATTAAATTGGACTTTGGGTACTAAGTTACTACCATTAAATTGGACTTTGGGTACTAAGTTACTACCATTAAATTGGATTTTGGGTATTAAAATACCAGCATTAAATTGCAAATAAAAATATAAGAAACTGTTTCAGTTTACCCCTAAAATAATAATAGTAATGATACCGTTATCAGCTTTAATGTGATAACACATCTATGGCTATAAGGTGTGAAAAATGGAAAAGGTCTCTACTAATCTATCTGGATGCAGCTGAAGTTATATCAGCACTCAAGAAACGAGCTACGCTATTGAATTTTGGTGGCTCTGGGATACAAAAAATATTCTACAATTCACCGGGTGCCAATGTCGAATCATCAGAAACCGTTGATGTATTTAAAGTAGCCATAAAAAACTCGACGAGTATTTTCAACCTAAACGGAGCAAAGTTTATGAGCGGCATGTTTTTCGATTGCTAAAACAGGAAAAAGGCGAAAAATTTGAGAAGTTATTGATAAGATTGCGTCAACAGGCTGAAAAGTGTGCATTCGAAAAGCAAAATGATCATCTCATAGATCAAATTGCGGAAAAGTGTAATTCGAAATTGCGCAAGAACCTTATATCTTACAAACGTGGGAAGAGTTAAAAAGCAAAAACGTATATGCTTTTAATCAAATGTAAAGACCAGAGAAGACATTATTAGCATATGGTAGTAACTCTCCTTTGGCAAAAGAGGGTTCATTTGAAACTATACTCGAAGTCGATGGACGAAAGGAACATACAACCATTTACGTGATTTCGGAGGGTACTAGAGACCTGTTGGGTAAGAACACAGCAGTCCGTCTGGGTGTCTTAAAACTTGGTATCGGGATAAATCAAGTGGAGAGTACCGATCCCCATTAAAGAGAAGGTTGCAATCAAAATTAAGGAATCACTAAACAGTGATATAATTGAAGAAGTGCAAAGCCCGTCTAAATGGGTTTCACCAATGTTCCAATCATGAAAGAAAATGGTGAATTACGTTTGTGCGTAGATATGAGATGTACGAACGCCGCTATATTGCGAGAAAACCACCCCTGCCTACTATGGACCATTTTTGTCTAAAATGAAGAAACCTAAATATTTTAACAAATTAGACATAAAAAAATGCCTTCCATCAAGTGGAAATTCCCTGTGAATCCAGACACATAATGACTTTTATAACTCCCAAAAGATTATATAGATATAAAAGAATAATGCTTGGAATTACCTGCGCTTCCGAGATTTTTCAGAAGATCATTGAAAGGATGCTGATAAACTGTGAAGGGGTCGTCAATTTTATTGATGATATCCTGGTATTCGGGAACAGTGAAGAAGAACATGACGCATGACTAAAGAAAGTTCTACAGGTACTTAGTAAAAACAACGCCGTGCTGAATAGCAATAAATGCCTATATAAAACGCAGGATGTGAATTTTCTGGGACACAGGCTTACACGTGAAGGAGTAAACCCTTCAACAAGTACGTTGAGAGCATTATGAAATTTATGTTCCCAAACACCATAGAAGAACTCCAAAGTTTTTTAGGACTCTTAAACTACATAAACAAATGGATACCTAACTTGGCCGCCATGACAGAACTTCTGAAGCACCTGCTAAGACAAAAGATGAGCAAAAGGAAGAGCTTGGAAAAACAATGGTCTGGGGAACAAGATAAAGCATTCCAAAAACTCAAACGGATGCTCACGGAAATACAGATTTTAGGGTATTATGACGTCAGAGATGCAAGACAGGTGATAGCAGATGCTAGCCCTGTCGGACTTGGTGCTGTCCTTGTACAAAATGATGCAAATGGCCCTAGAATTATTGCCTATGGTAATCGAACTTTGACAGACTGCGAGCGCAGGTATAGCCAAACTGAAAAAGAGGCACTAGCATTAGTTTGGGGGGTCGAACATTTAATATTTTTTTATTTGTAAAACCTTTTGATTTAGTCACTCACCACAAGCTGCTAGAGATATTGTTCGGGTCTAAGTCAAAACCATGTGCGAGGATTGAACGATGGGTACTGAGGCTACAGTCTTATTCATTCAAGGTTGTATACAAGCCAGGAAAAACAAATATAGCTGATCCCTTGTCACGATTATATAACTATCCTGATAACCCACCAAAAGGAAAAGACCAACATGTGTACCAAATAGTGTAAAATTCTAGACCAGTTGCTACACCAATGAGTAACATTGTAGCATATTCAGAAAAAGACCAAGAGATTTACAAAGTGAAAAAAGGTGTCTATCAGAACGACTGGGACGATTCGATTAAGAGTTACAAATTTTTTGAAAACGAGTTGTTTCCATGATAGCATTCTACTTCGTGGAAATAAAATTGTAATACCACAGCAACTCTGCAAAAGTGTGTGTATTAGATGCTGCATACGAGGGTCATCTAGGTATCGTAGCGATGAAGGGACGCTTGAGATCAAAGGTATGGTGGCCCCGTATCGATAAAGACGTAGAACAATTAGTAAAGGCCTGTAAAGGTTGTACCTACACCTACCACCTACACCAATGAAGAGACGAGAGTTGCCTGCAGCTCCATGGATAGATGTCACAATGGATCTAATGGGACCATTGCCAAGTAACGAGTATCTGTTAGTAGTGGTCGACTACTATAGTCAATACAAAGAAGTAAAACTTACAAAAACATCACAAGCTTACAGATTATTAAAATGGTAAAAGAAATGTTCAGTAGACTTGGTTATACTATTTCTATCACCGCAGACAATGGCAAGCAGTTCGTTAGTGAAGAGTTTCGATCTTTCTTCAAAGAATGTAACATTGAGTTATTTAGTACTGTAGCATATTGGCCTCAAATGATCGGCGAAGTTGAAAGACAAAACAGAGATATTTTGAAACGTCTTCGTATCAGCCAGATCGAGGGGAAGGATTTAAAAGAATGTTTGTGGGAGTATCTTCTAATGTATAACAGCACCCGTCCTTACAGTTACCGGGAGGTTACCGTCTGAACTGTTTTTTCAACGAAAAAGTAGGGATAAAATTCCATCAATAGGTGAAATAAATCACAGACAATCATTTAGATTCAGATACCAGGGATAGAGACCAAATACAAAAAGAAAAAGGAAAAGAGTATGTAGATAGGAAAGGCAGAGCAACTCACTCAGATATTATACAGGGAGATAAGGTTTACGTAAAAGCAGTGGAAAAATCGAATAATCTTACAACAAATTTTAAACAGACGCTACACGTCGTAGAGAGTAGAGTGCACGAGACGGTGACTGCACAGTACGCAATAGTGAAACGAACCAAAGGTTTAGGAGAAATGTGATACATTTGAAGAAAGTAGGAGGCGATTGGACGGCTATTCCACCCGATCAGAATGAAAAAGAACAAAATCTAGAACAGGAGAAAGAAGACGAAACGATATAATAATTAATACAGACAATAAAATACTGTAAATATTGTTATTTGTTTTATTTACTAATAATTTACCATGCACAAATACACAAACATACATTTATATATAAGTCACTGTCTCGAGTGCACCGCGTCAGTTACACGAGATTCTCGGGCCAGAGTGGACGTGTTTATTAAAGTGCGTGCCGAGCCTGTGTTACACTACAGTGATTAGAGAAGATAGCAGACAATACAAGGGGGTACTCAATTCGAATGTATGTTCTATTTTTAATGTGTGTTACCTCATAACTTTTTTCTGAGTGAACCGATTTCGATTATTCTTTTTTTTATTTGAAAGCTGGTGCTTCGTCATATGGTCCCATATAAATTTGACCCATATAAGTCTGACCAATAGTTTTGCATTATCCTTATTAATTTATATTGAATACGGTTGTAAAAACTTTTTATTTTTAAATTATTTTCAATAGCTGCCTTAACTCTTTATCAACAGCGAAACAGATTGAAAGATACTTCTTTGTCGAAATCTGGGGGCACGGCAGTGCCCCCGCCAAGTCGAGCAAAAAATCGGCACGGCCGTACAATCCTTTTCTCGAAGCAGTTCAGGCCATTTTCAAAACCATATAACTTCGTTGTGGATAAAACTAGAAACATGAATTTTCAGTAACTAAGTAGACATTGTATAACCTCGATATGTTTCAAATTTTATTAAATTTGAACCAGTAGTTTAAGAATTAAAACTAGTCAAAGTTTCTTAATTTTGTCACTCACTGACTGACCGAACATCAAAACTCTAAGGCACTTCTAGCAGACACAGAAGCTTCAAATTTGGAATACAACTATTGTTTAGTATATAAATCAAGGGAAAATTAAAATATTTTGCATTTTCGGTTTATTTTTCGAGATACACAAACTGCATAAATAACTTTGTAATCCCATATAAGTATATAGGATTACAAAGTCACAATTGCAGTGAATGAATCTGTGTACCTATATATGTGTTATATAATGGAATAATAGGTGTAAATAAGCATCTAGATATAACTATCTACAAAAAGAATTGAGATGCCATCAAAAACATAACTTGTAAAAAAAATCGGTTGTCTGTAAAGTCGGTTTACTGACGATAGTTAAACGTGACAACGCCGATTGTGCCTCTTTGTTGCTCGTTCCACGCTCTCGCTTGCACTTCAAGCCTTAAATGGAAGAGCGAGCGAGGTAACGCCGCATGATTCATGTATTTTCGTGCGTGCAGCCAGCTTCATCGAATTATAAGACGTTGTCACGTCAAAACCAAGTCTCGCAACTCAGTTCTTCTACCGTAAATAGTTGTGAAATCCATGTAATACCAAGTCGGTGAATTTATTCAGTCCCTATTTAAGGGTCCTTCTGTCTTAAGTTATTACGTAATTAGCTAACCTAACAACATCTTATAGTGACCATATTAATATTAAAAATCTTTTATGTTTTAAATAAATAAATTGACTTGGCAATCTCACTAAACAATCTAATTTAATATAATATGTATTACTTGAGAGATACATTGCGTTTTCATGCGATGGCCATGCAGCAACGATTGTGGCGTGCAGCAATTTATTATCGTGGTAGATAATATATTGCTGCACGCCAAAATTAATACCACTAGCGCCCTCTAGTATCGAGTAGCAGAACTAGAGTCAAGAACCTTCTAGAAATTTCCATGGAAGAACTTTCTGGAACTATCGACACCTAGTCAATCGGGACCGATATGTACTTGAACATTCTAAATGTTTCTACAGTACAAGGTTCTGGAAACCATCTGAGGCCCTATACAAGGCCGGCATAGACTGCGGCCGAGTAAGTGTTGAGTTGGCGATACAAGCGAACACTTCAAAGCGATACAATGGGTCTGGCCACCCAATTTCGTTAAGGGTATCAAAAAATTGTATAAAAAATTACGAATTCAACGGTATTCTTAATTTTTTTTCTACCTTTAAAAATGACTGAAATATTGATGAGTAAAATGGTGTTTTACGGTAAGGGCGACCGCTTTGCTCCGCATCGCGATGTGACGTCACAAAACGACACGACGATGCCACCAGTCTTTATTGTTATATTTTTCTTATTCTCTCCACATTTATTACTCCATATTTTTCTTGTCATGTTATTTATTTATCAGTTCTGTTATATCACGCTCCTTGGGAATAAAATGGTGACCTAAGATACAGGTTTTACCTAGTTTAAGCACCAGTTTTTCACCTTACAATAGTATTGTATCAGATGTAAACACTAATTTTTTATTCTGAATGTATATTGTTGGTGAAAATAAATAAATAAATAAAATAAAATAAAAATAAATTAAATTTTACTGGAAAAAATCATATAAAAGCTAAATGTTCAATACTTTAGTTTATACATCAAATCAAATAGTTTATTTGTGATTCACAGTTTACATAAAGGTCTTATTTAAACACAAATAAAGTTCAGTCTGTGATCAGCCTCATGGGCATCATCATCATCATCATCATTATTACAGCCCATCATAAGTTCACTGCTGAACATAGGCCTCCCCCAAGGAATGCCACAAAGTATGGTCCTGAGCCACCTGCATCCATCGACTTCCTGCATGTCTTACCAGGTCGTCACTCCATCTAGTGAGGCGTCGCCCTCCACTTCGCCTACCGGTACGGGACTGCCACTCGAGAACCTTTCTTCCCCATCGGTTGTCGGTTCTTCGAGCTATATGGCCGGCTCACTGACACTTCAGATTACTAATCCGTTGGGCTATGTCGGTTACTCTGGTTCTACTGCAGATATACTTATTTCTAAGTTTATTACGCAGAGAAACCCCGAGCATAGCCCTCTCTATAACTCGCTGAGCGACCTTGAGCTTCCTCATACGGCCAGCAGTGAAGGACCACGTCTCAGATCCGTAAGTCATCACTGGCAACACGCACTGGTTGTACAATTTAGTTTTCAGGTTTTGAGGTATGTCTAACGAGAAGATGTGTCGTAGTTTCCCGAACGCTGCCCAGCCGAGTTAAATCCTCATGGGCATACAAATGTCAAATATTATTAATAGTTCATTGATGATATGCACAATTCATAATAATAGACAAATTCTTCAATACATAATTCATAATAATAGATTAGATTATTAGATTAAATGATTCATCATAAATAATATTGATTACATTGGATTAGATAAGATTATTCATAAGTTATTAGTTCAAAATTATTATATAGTCGTTGGGTTTATTATAAGTATTATGTCATCTATACTTCCGAGTGCGCGGTTAGTACTGAACTTAGCAAGTTCCTACTGCACGTTCGCTCTATCGGATTGTGACGTCACGTCACAGAGAACGAGCGGGTAAAAATTAAAAAATATTGCGAAACTTCAAAACGTTATAACTTTCGTGTTTCTGCACCAATTTGGATGAAACAAAAACTATTGTTATTTTCATTAGAACATGTTAGTGTGACCCATTGCAAACTAAAGGGATCTGTAGTACAATTATGTTTTGTTATTAGTGTGGTTTTAAGTTGTAGGTTAGTTTTCTGTAATTAATGTGTCAATTTTGGTAATTCAATCGGCAGCTTTTAATTGTCTCTTGTTACATACTAATAAAAAAGTGGTCACTTGTCATAGTCATTTCTAATAGGTGAGCCGCCGGTCAAGTTCCCGCCAAAACTTCGCCTACTAAATAATAAGAGATACTCCCACAGACTAATATGATGCTTACTACGCGTAGGCTGAAGTCTATGTTACTAGTTACTAAGATGGTATGAAGCATGTATATACGTTTAGTCAACGTAAATGACATTTTTCAAGATTCTTGCGCAGCCTCAGAATATATTTTGCTCTCTAAGCTGCAATATCATTGCGTCCTATCAATACTTTTCGTTTAGACTAGCACCTTTTGTATTTGTAGCCCATAGTCTTTAAAATGCTCCTCAACGATGTTCTGCCATATTTAAAATCAATATCAGCTTACAATTCCAACCAAAGTTTATTTATGGTAGGAATCTCTTTCTTCACGACGTAAAACGATTGAATTAAATGCCTTATAACGCACATATCAAAATTAAAAAAAAAAAGAAAAAAGAAATTAAAAACGAACAAATCGAAAAACTTGGGGAGTTTTATTGTTATGGCAGCCCTAAAACTTACCTGTCAAATATGCAACGCGGGCTTTAACTTTGAAAAACGGTACTGTTACTGTAACGATACACTTTTGACCTTCAAGATAATATCCCTGCAAGCACTTTTAATCACTTTCGGCATAATGATAACGATTATTTACTGCAAAAATGAATAAAACACGCCACCTAATACTCAATTTTCACACCTGTCAAAAACAGTAAGATGGAGGTACACGATTAGTTCCAATTTTTGCCGCGCGCAGAGTTATCTTGCGCGCACTCTACGCATGATATTCCACAGATTATGGCCCGCCATCTGCGTTGCCAAAACCAATTTGTCAAATTCACCAATTTAGGAACAAAACTTCAACAGATGAAATGAAACAATTTAAACTAATTACTAACTAATTTCATAAGATTTACTTTTTTATAAGACTATTTCAAAATGATTTCTCTAGAAAACCGCATGGAGATTGATTTAATTTTTGCTTCGAAAATTATTAGTGGTGTTATTGACTGTCCTGAAATTTGAAGTAAATTTAATTTGTGCGTTCCCTATCGCTATCCACGTTTTGCTCGTAAGATTAAACAGTTGACTGGACCTCATCGTATAACAGTGTTTGGCTCCAATTCTCCAATTGCTAAAATGAGTAAAATTGTTAACAAATTTAGCGAAACAATCGATTTAATTTTCGACCCTCCTAACAAGCTCCGTCGCATATTAAGAGACCATCACTTGTAATATTCTATAAAACGTTTTCTTTTCTTTTCGCTCTATGTATTTTTATTACTGTATATCATTATCAATTTTTTTTTATTTTAGAACTAAAGTGACACAGTGCTGAGATAGTTGTTAGCATGTGGTATCCGCCTGTAATTATTTGTACATTTTAGTTCTTATTGGTTCATTATATTTAAAAAGCATGTAAGGAATGATACAAATGTTGGTGGATCAATAACAAAAAAAATATTTTTAACTAACATTTTTTTTATCAAAAATTTTTTTCCCACTCTCCAAATTTTTCTTTCCCTTGCAGCCATTAAATATTACCACAGTATCTGCATTTTGCATGCGCTTCTCTACTTTAAAATTTAAAAATAAAGAAATGAAAAGCATTAAATGATACATAAATGTTCCCGAAATAAATCCAAAAATTAAATGTAGTGCAATGAAGATAATTGAAAAAGGGAGTCATTTGTTACGCATAAGTAACCTAACAAAAATGTTAAGATAATAAAGTATTTAGATTTCTTGAAAAATGGTTCTGACTTGGCCCGAGCTATCGATTTTCAAAATCCCCGCATTTTCCCCACATAATATCAATTCCCGAAAAATCCCCAACCAACTTTAAATTCCCTGCAATTTGGGGACATACGGAATTCCGTTTCGGGATTCCATTACGGAATTCCGATTCGGAATTCCAAACTCAGCAAGTACATAAAAAATCTATGAGCCGACACACACACGATAGTTTTCCGTTCGAAATTTTGCGGGCAAAACAGGATTCCGCATCCACACACACACGGAACTCGTTTTGCCCGCAAAATTTTCCCAACCTGTTGTGAATTCCGAAACGGAATCCCGAAACGTTATTCCGTATGTATGTAGCCGCCCATAGTGTAAGAGGAAGATACTCAGAAATAGTGATACGACTCAATCATAATATATAATATTGTAGTCTTTGGACTCGATTGTAATTTTACTCGAAGGACTCGAGTGACGAGTGATATTAAAAAAAACTCTCATTAGAGTAAGATAATTTTAACTCGAGTTTAACTGGAGTCACTCGGCTCTTACATGAACTGTGAAGTTAACTCGCCAGTATCACAAAATAAATAATAGTACGTTTTAAAAGCCCTAATAATTATAATTTATTAGATAAATCAGGCACGCAAGCTAAATCAAACTTCATAGATGCGCGCGTGTCCGGATGGCTTTACATATTTTCCTCTTCCTACGTCACGGACAACATTCCGAGGTTATCTAGTTCAACAAAGAGTAAAACAAGTGGTAAAATTAAAATAGAATAGAATAGAATGATTTTTTATTCAATATTTTATTACATACTACTTCTTAAAAGTCATTTTTTTATTTACTACTGCTTCGGAAAATACTTCTTTCCTGGGAAGAACCAGCAAGAAACTCGGTGGGACATTTTTTTACAAATTTTTGTTTACAATTATTTTGTTTGTACAATTTCTAAATGAATTTTCATAGAACCAGCATGGTGACGATCATCTTATACCCAGGAGTTATATTTATTCATTTATTACTAGATATTATAATAACTCTTTTTACAGTTTTTCTTTCATAAAACTTTTAAATAAGTTTATTGAAAATTTTCATCATTATAGCCCTTCACAAGTCCACTGCTGAACATAGGCCTCCCCCAAGGAATGCCACAAAGCACGGTCCTGAGCCACCTGCATCCGTCGACTTCCAGCATATCTTACCAGGTTGTTACTCCATCTAGTGGGGGGACGAACTACACTTCGCCTGCCGGTACGAGGCTACCACTCGAAAACCTTTTTTTCCCATCGATTGTCGGTTCTTTGAGCTACATGGCTGGCCTAGTGCCACTTCAGCTTACTATTTCGTTAAGCTATGCCTGTCACTCTGGTTCTACTGCAAATATCCTCATTTCTATGTTTATAACGCAGAGAGACTCCGAGCATAGCCCTCTCCATAGCTCGCTGAGCGACCTCAGATCCATAAGTCATCACTGGCAACACGCACTAGTTGTGTACAATCTCGTTTTCAAGTTTTGAGGTATACCTGACGAGAAGATGTATCGTAATTTCCCGAACGCTGCCCAGCTGAATTGAATCCGTCGATTGACCTGTCGGTCGAAGTTGCCTAGTAGTCGAAGTACCTAGTCGGAGTATTTGTCCCAGGTTAACATACTCGTCAACAACTTCGAACTTAGACCTCCCAACAACTACCGGCATAGGTGTGATATGGACGTAATACATGATCTTTGTTTCGGCCATGTTCATCTTAAGACCTATCTGTTGGGAGGACCTATTGAGTTCATTGAGCATAGGGCTTATGTCCTCCAGCGATTCTGCGATAAGGACTATATCATCGGCAAATCGAAGATAAGTGATGCATGTGAGTCCAGTAATTTGAAAACGTCTTCCAATGCAGCGGTGAAGAGTTTCGGGGTACGTCACCCTGTCTTACACCTTTCTGCAGTTGGATGGGTTTCGTTCTCTGGTTCTGTACTCGGATAACCTTCGTAGCTCTGCTGTACAAATACTTCAGCACTTCGATATACCGACAGTCAATTTGGCACCACAGAAGGGACTACAGCACCGCCCGAATTTCGACAGAACCAAAGGCTTTCTCATAGTCTATAAAAACTTTTAAACTTTTAGGAAAATTTACTTCGAAAATATCCGCGTTATAAAATAAAATGATATGTCTTACCTTGTATGAAGAGCACCTCCCGCCCTCCCTCATAGTCCACATACACAATACTTTTCTACGTGGTAGAGCCATGCTGCAGCTATATTATGGTTGTAGCACGAATGGGTCGGTTCGACCGGGGAAGGACTACGCTCTCACAGAAAACCAGCGTAAAATAGCAGCTTAATGCTGCTGTGTTTCGTATGGTGAGTGTAGAGAACCGGAGACCCTTTTTACTGGCAAAGAGGCATTCCATCTTAGTCCTCACGGGTGACAACGCATCTGCATCTTGAGTCTTTATTGGGGATAGATGTAGATGTCTATGGGTCACAGTAACCACTTACCATCAGGTGGACTGTGTGCTCGTTTGTCACCCGATCCTATAAAAAAAAACACAAGATATAGTGGAAAATTGTACTCCTCGGTTTTCTGTACAATTTGTTTAAGCGAATGCATTTGGTAAAGCCTTTTCGGAAACCGTCTTGTGCGGGAGGCTGGACGTCATCGAGTCTGTATGCAAGACGATTCGTAATGACTCTTGAAAACAGCAGGTAGACGCGACTCAGAAGAGAAATTTGTCTGTAGTTCTTCAAAAATAGAATAGAATAGAATAATTTTTTATTCAATATAAATCACATGTGTAATTCTTATTGAAAGTCATTTTTTACTTTACCACTGGTTCAAGAAAAAACCTCTGTCCTGGGAAGAACCAGCAAGAAACCCAGCGGGACTTTATTTTAAAGCAAATTTTACATTAATGGATGTACAAACTATATAAGTACAAAATTTATTTTAGGAACAGCTTGGAAGCGATCACCTCATTCCCAGGGGTTATTATCAACCATGTATTCATTTATACTATAATAACACTTTTTATACAGTTTCAACTTAACAAAACATTTAAACTTGCTAATAGAGAGAGCCTGTACACGCAGAGACCGTTGTCGCCTTTCTTGAAGAACAAGACCACCGCACTTCTGCTCCATTCCTCCAGAGTAGTGCCACTATGGAGGACGGAATTGAAAAGCTTCTGAAGGACATTAAGTACCGGTTTTCCACCCGCTTTCAGTAACTCCGCGGTAATTCCATTCTCACCCGGGGACTTGCTATTTTTAAGGTGCTAAAGAGCCATTCTAATTTCACTCAGGCTAACGTCCAGAATATCATCGGAATAGTGTCGAATAACTTGCTCTTCGTTCGTCACTCACACTTGCGTGTTGCTCCAATAATGATGTGTACAGCTGCCCATAGATCCTCTCAATCTCACTCAAAATCTCAGGCGTCTTAGAAACGATGCTGCCACACTCGGTCTTCAGCTTCGAACAGTTGGCTCTTTCTGGTAGACAGATATCTGGCAAAGAATTTGGAACCATGTTTCCGCTCGATCGCTTCTTCAATATAAGCTGTATTGCAGTTGCGTAAGTCCCGCCAAATGCATTTAGAGATGCTGTCAAAGCTGCTGAAGATTGCAGCTTCATTTCCCGTTTAACAGCCATGAGATAAAAAGTATGATCGAAGAGTTTTTGTGTTCTTCTGATGCGGATCTTGCAGAACTTAGTTCCGACCGCATGGACAGTTTCCGCAAGCTTGTCATTTATATCGTCCATTGCATTGCAATTTTCTAGGCACTGAAAACGATTTTGTAACTCGAGCTAAAAGTTTACGGGACTTTGGATTAGAGTACGAGGGGGACGGCGCGTTGACTTCATTAAGCATTACCTCTGCAACTTAACGTTTAGGTTCAGTGTGCTTCTCACCATTCGGTGATCGTTGCCGTTTTTCTTCCTCGCGATCACTGAGATGTCACTGAACAGTTGCCGTCTAATCGTCATAATGAAGTCATTGGTCACTTTTTGTTGAACCGTCGGGGCTCGAGCAGCTCCACTTCCTGTGGGACCGTTTCTTGTACAACCGACTTCAATATTATTGCGTGCCGCAATTAATGGAAGGTACACGGCAACACTAGTTACCACTAGTGCCCTCTAGTATCGAGTAGCAGAACTAGGAGAGTCAAGATCTTTCTAGAAATTTTCATGGAAGAACTTTCTAGAACTATCGACACCTAGTCAATCGGGACCGATATGTTCTCGAACATTCTAGAAATTTCTATAGTAGAAGGGCCAAGGGTACCGGAGGCCCTATATAAGGCCGGTATAGACCGCGACCTGCGCGTTCTTCTCCCAAAGGAGGGTCGCTTCCGATCCGCAAAGAGGCTTAATCAGCCAATTGCCAGTCCCCAAAGTGGAGTTTAGTGGGTATCACTTAGGTTCCCCAGTAGGTAGTCACAGTGAGTCCCACAAAACCACGACAGACCGGCTGTCGTGGTATGCATAAAGCATTCTCCACTTCGTCGCGTATCGGGGTAGCCCTTTCCAATTGCTTCAGGGCGCAAAAAAAAAGCGAACGGGGCAGTATTTAATTGGCGATACAAGCGAATACTTTGCAATACAACGGCGAACTAAGGAGACAAATAAAAAAACAAAAACAATTTTACAATGTTTTTCTTAGATAATTGATGTTATAAGGAGTAAGACAGGCTAATTTTATTTTAGAAAATAACTAGAAAAAATTAATACTCATGAAATCCAATCGTAATAAATACCAAGTGGGCGAGGTCCGGGAACAGCTATTATGTAACTATTGTGTACATAATTTGTATTAAACTTTAACTTAATTTTACATGCATTGTAGTTCATAAAGAAATAAATGTTTCGGTTTTAATTTTTATATGGATAGCTAATCGATAATTTTTGCTTTGCTTTGTGTATCGTTAATAGCCTTTTTTAAATCGATTTAACAATGTGCCATCTCTTGACACGCCAAAAGTGTAAGCTGTCACCGGCACCATGCTATAACGCAACTCTTTGGTAAATAAATCATGACGTTACTGGATAACAGAGGGCGCTTATTACAATAATGATAAATGTTCTAGAACAATCTACCAGAAATAAAATTTAAAAATTATTGGGTAGATATACATTATTCTTGCGATAATAAACCGAAATCTCATTCAGTTTTTGCTCCATATCGGGACTTAAAATACCTTAATGCACAATCTCTTTATATATTAGTCTATGGCACAATCGGGCATATTTTCTATAAAAAAAAAATTTAAACTTAGGAAAAGAATGCGTTTAGACCTTTTGACGATATCGCTAAGACTAAATGACACAAATCCGAAATATATCCTATAGGACATAAGTAATAGGTGACAATTTTGTTGTTGATGTCCGGCCCATTACTACTACTTAAATGTTTTTGGATGGGTGGGTACCACTTCTCTCAGTATGGGAACCACAGAGTACTTTTTATATACCGATGGGGACCATATCTAGTAATGCCTGTGTTCTTTTTTGTTTGTTCATATAGTCCGGACTAGAACTATTCCACAAACATATATGGAATTGATATTTCTCAATAAATCGTGTAATTTTTTCGCGATCTGCCGTTTTGATGTTTGTGATCTTAGAGTAATTACACATAGTGTGATAGTGACTTTCAAAATTCCGTTCAAAGTTGAAGCAACAACACAATTAATGTGTGCATAAGCGGCCTGTAATTACGTTTGCCCACACGCACACAAGCAAATGAGTAATGTTTGCAAGTTAATGATATAATAGTAGACATAGTCATAGAATTAATATTTAGGTTGCGTTCATAATTATTTAATAACTATTTGCAAAGAGAAAAATGTAACATTTTTTATTTTTGTAACTTATGTAATATTTAAATTGTTTATTTACGTAATATCTTGTGTTATATTCACAAATCTATTATATAATTATATTATTCTGTTAGAAGTGGTATATTTATATATTAATATAAATATCTGTTATTTATCTTCCATTAAATCTTATATTATTTGTAAATATTAATTTTTATATAATACTCAATGGCCTTATTCTATGATATATAGAGAAATGGAAGAAATGGAGGAGGCAAATGCCTACATCTATTTCTTCCAGTTTTTCCAATCCAGTCCCACTAACACTTAACAAGAGAATAATTGTCAGATAATCATTTTAGCTGTCAGATATTTTTTTCATTAGTTATTCCATACTAGCTGTGGCCCGCGGCTTTACCCGCATATTAAAGCATACACTGATCGCGATTCTTGCCATTCTAAGAATCTACGTGATATATTTAATTTAAATAGGTTTCAACGTAAAGGTTACAACATACAATTTTCGTTACAACATACAATTTTCACAGAGTGAATATAACATTAGAAGGAATCACGAGACTAAGTACGGACAAGACAAGTGCGGTCAGCTTCGAGTGATTATTATTATTACTTTATTGGATATTATGTTTTGCATTAAAACAAAATAAGATTCGGAAGAAGATAAACTATTCCAATAAAACAGGAAATTAAAAATGTTTATTAAATAATATAATATAAAATAAAATATACCCAAGTTCTTAAAAAAATATCTTTTAACGATCCTGAAACTGTAACTGTTTTCTAAACAACTGCCGCTTTGATGACGCTATCCTCGAAATGTTATCATTTTTAAATTCATAAAAGAATCGAACTAAAAATGTTAAATATATTTAAATTATAGTACGGCCGCTGAGTTATTACCGATTTGACAGATTATTCTTAAATTAATCGATATAACCTTGCACGAGCGACACATTTGCCGAGTGATTTAGAATACCTCTTTAATATAAAACTTTATGTCAAAATGTCAGAATCAAGTAATTTTCCAATAAACTCTGTTTCAAAACTTAAAATAGTTTGTAAATATGTAATATGAAAACATTTATTTTTTGTTCTTTGGCGCGCTTGTACAAAGTTACATCGTGCGTCTAGTTTTCACAGTGATGTGCTTGATAGTATTCGGTCCGAATTCATTGGAATAGATATGATATTTATTTTATTTGGATATTTTTATTTTACTTATTCCTTCGAGCAACTAGACTATAATGCTACCATTTTTTTGCGTCTCCTAATTGCACTGTGTTGCCAGTATCTCTATGATTTTTAAGATTTATGTGTGATCCAAAGACAGAAATACTGTTTTCTATGATTTAAAAATAAATACAATTAAAATGATTATGTATAATTTTTAACATTCATAATATATAAAACAACATTTAATAAATATAATTTTCTCCCTCAATTAAGCAATGTTACAGGTGTATTTTTTTTAAGTAATTGGCGATACTATTCTGGCAACACCCTTACCACCGCTATTTTAATCTGTTTAGTCGTCTTCCGTACTCTCATGCGCACAGACTACGTTCTCTTGTGTAACCGTTGTTTTTTGACTCGGCTTTCTCCTGTTTATCGTTGCGCTTTATTGGACTAATTTTGTTTGTGTTTGGTAATTTTGTTGAAAATGCCGAAACGAGGAAAAACATTGAATAGTCAATGTCGTGAGCTTGTACTAAAGCTACAGGATTACTTTGAGCGTGAGTCACAAAATGGCGGCCCTTTGACAGTGACAGGAACTCAAGTGAAAGATCGGGTTTCACAAGCTCTTGGAATTGGTGCAAAAACACTATATAATATAAATACCGAAAAATTTGGTGCTTCTGGAAGTGAAGATAATGTTTTACGTACTCCTAAGAAAAAACGAAGACAAAAGCCCGTGACAGGTGTTGATGTTTTTGATGCAGATGCAATAAGAAACCACATATATGGTTATTATACTAGGAACGAGTTTCCAACTAGACGTTTGCTTTTGGTCTCTTTAAAAGAAGCTGGCTTGTTTAAAGGCGGTAAAACGACGTTGTCAAAAGTATTGCACGAAATTGGGTTTGAATATAAAAAAACGAATAAAAGGAAAATATTAATGGAAAGATTTGATTTAATAATTAAAAGGAGCTAGTTTTTAAGAGAAGCCAGAAAAATCGAGTCTTGGGACAACGTCGTTTTTGTTGACAAAACATGGTTAAATGCGAACCACACTGTGTCACGCTCTTAGACTGACGAAACAAAAGCATCAACCTCAAAGGTTCCAATTGGAAAAGGATCGCGACTGATAATTTGTCACGCCGGTTCTGCTGGAAGTGGTTTCTTTGAAAATGGACTGCTGGCTTTCGCGTCAAAAAGTACTTCCGATTACCACGAGGAGATGGATACAGACACTTTTACGAATTGGTTCGCCAGAGCCTTCTATCATAATAATGGACAACGCTTCATATCACTCGAAACAAGTGAATAAAGCGCCTACTCAGGCCGACAAGAAAGCTGATCTCGTAGCATGGCTACACCAAAATGGAATTGAAACTACTGCCGAAATGCTAAAGTCTGACTTAGTAAAGTTGGTACGCGAAAATAAAACATCAAAAGTCCGTTATGAAGTAGATGAGATAGCTCTAGCACATGGACATCGGGTACTTCGAATTCCGCCTTATCACTGCCAGTACAATGCCATTGAGCTAATATGGGCACAAATCAAAAGTATTGTTTTTTATCGCATAAGTTATGAATATGAATAACTTGTACTATTATAACATCCAATATTCAGCATATAAGTAAAAAGATACATAACTAAGAAATAAATATCTCATGTCCCTTACATGTAGGTAATTGTGTAACATTTCGTTTATTTAATGTAATAAATTAACGTTATTTAATGTTTACATTACAGGTTACGCAGCTCGTAATAATACGACTCCGCCATTCAGTACTAATAAAATGATGGGTCTATTAAAAGATGCTTGCAGCAAAATAACGAAAGAAGATTGGGTCAAGGTCGTCGAAAAGACTCGAAAACTAATAACAGAAGATTACGAACACGATATAAGAGTGGACACCATTATAGAGAATGAAATTGTCATACAAGTGACTGATAGCGATGACAGCTCTGGCGAATCTGGTTCAGAGTCTGAATAATTGTTTTAATAAATGATAGGTAGTCATTTATTAAAACATCTTGTACCTACTCTATTCATTAAAATGTGTAACAGTGTTTACAAATTTGTTTTATTTTGATATGTCCTCGACCAATTATCTACGCCCATCAAGGATACTCCACCTAATAAAGAACCTGTGTCTTTAACTATTATTGTTTTGATTTTATTTAATTGCACACTATACTAGAATATTTAAAAACAAACTATTCCCAAATGATATTAGGGTTACTGGTTCAGTCACTTCACTAGTATTGTCAATTCATCATGTGTCAAATCGGTAATAACTCAGCGGCCGGACTATAGAATAAAAAACAATCATAGTCTAATACATACCATAAAAAGGTAAAAACAACTGCACATTATCAAAATAAAATAAATTCAACATATTTTTTTCGTGGCAAATGGGAACCCTAATAATATTTGGCAAATAAAAATACCTATTTATATGTGAATGAGACTATTGGCAGTATGTATGTATTTTTTTCAATGTGCATTTTTATATAATAATAATAAGAAAAAATGGGGTAAAATATTTTACTATGTCTAGCAACATTTTATTATATTGGCGCCTGTCAAATTAATTATTTATTATTTTGTTTTGATGAATGTTTTTTACAAAAATATAAGATGCTAGGCAGTACTTAACCGTGAAATGAGATTTTTACATTTTTTTCGTGATTATGTGATGAGTTGTGACACCCTTTCACAGTACAGTACGTCATTTTATTGAAAATTTGTGCGAGCTCTTTACACGACTACGTGAACACTAGTACTAAGTACTAACGCACCAAAAGTCGTACTTAGCCTTTAAAGGCTAAAGGTGGCTACTGACCTGCCTGCCGCAGGGGCAATCTAGGGTGTAGGAGTGGGGATGACCATTAATTGCCTCCTTAATTGTGATGTGTGTAGGCAAGCAGGTGCAATTTTTAAGTCGGCCCTGCGACCTCCGATATTGCTCCGATCGCTGTGCTCCCTAGATTGCCCCTGCGGCAGGCAGGTCAATAGCCGCCTTAACTTGAAATGGCTTCACTTTGCGTGCGCCTACTGCGGTTCTAAGTCTAATACTTCTTTTGTGATTAAAATATTTAATGATTGACAGGAGTACGAACGAAGTACATAAAATAACCAATCTCCTGTACAGCCAGTTTCCACACGATATAGAATACTTTGTTTCAAATCACAACGATGCTAAGGAAGTTTTCACTTCAAAAGGAAAAGATTTGGGTACGAATTTCCATTGACGTCCGTCGAGTTTGGTGTTGATACGTATTTTTACAGAAAGATTTACATTTTTGTAAGCACACACACAAAGTTTCAATATGCGGAAACACAAACTTTCTGAGAAAAAAAATATTGAAAATCAAATATTTTTGCAATATTTATGTCAATTCCTACCGTGAAACTGACGCCATTTTTATTATTATTGTCAGTAGTGAAGTCGATTCTTTCCGAAAAAGATCGATGTAGAACGAACGAATCCATTTTCTGAGAAAAAAATTCCCCTCAAATTAAAAAAAAAATAAGGGGACTGATTCAGAAGGATTTCTGTATCTATTTTGAGACTGCTACGTCTCCGGCGCTGCGGGAAGAGCGGCCTCTACGCCTTAGCGTAACAAATCGCAGGCATCCCTCCTCGCCTCCGCAGTTTCGGCTTGTTGATCGCCTTCGGCGGCCAGCTTCAGTCGCTCCGGCTCGTCCGATGCCTACAATTTGTTACAGCAGGCGAAGGCTGCTCCCCCTACGCGCCTCCGGCTCTATAAAACTACTCTAGGGGTAGGACAGACTCGTACCAGGTGGAGTCGGGGTCAATCAATTCGGTTCTTTGACATAAGTTGAACCTTACCTATTTTATTTGTTATCTGCTCTAATAGGTACTGTTAAAATAAAACAAATTTCAATAAGAGATCATTTAGCATGGTATCTTTCTTGTTTTTCATAAGATGGGTTTAAATTTACATTATAAAAGCAAACATTAAAAAAATACAGATATTTTAGAAATCGATTTTTTGTGAACCGATACATCAGCTTACGATTTGAATCGATTTAAAAATCGACCTTTTCGTAAAGAATCGACATCCCTATTGACGTCGACAATGACATTACAAAATGGCGCCAGTTTTACGGTAGGATTAGACATAAACGTTGCAAGAATAATTGATTTTATATAAATTTTTTCTAAAAAATTACGCGTTTCCGCATGTTGAAACTTTGTGTGTGTGCTTACAATAGTGTAACATTTCTGTAAAAACGTATCAACACCCAAATCGACGGACGTCAATGGAAAGCTAAGCCGTAAAAGGTCACGTTGTTGATAATTTGCATGATTTTGATAAATACATTTTTAACAAAATTTTTACAAGTACGCTAGGGATTGACTCAACTACTTCAACATTAATGTCGATATTTATCTTGAATGTTTATAATGAATCGATAGACGTGCCTACACAACAAGAAGAGGAATGAAAATAAATGCTCAATTTGCGTTCTATTTATTTTGCGTTATATTTTATTTTTCCGTTTGTCAAGCAGATCTCTTCCGGATTCTCCGGATTTATCTGAAAGGATCCAATCAAACTGGGATAAGTCTGTCACAGACGTTCTTCCCAGAAACACCAAGTTGGGCTTGGGCGGTCAACGAGGTGGATATGAACCCTGTGAAGGAGTATCAGAAGAGAGCGTCTGAAGCCCCTTTCTCAAAAGAAAAGGTCAGACGACGAAGATTACGGGTCCTCTTGAAGTGGTCCCGGTCCAGTCGCCTTATACTTTTTGGTGGACTGTATTGATAGGTGGTGGAAGATCCTTTAGGAATGAAACAGCATTTATCTTCAAAATTTTTCCATAAGACAATATTAAGTAATTAAGGCTTAAGTAGGTACTTATATAGGTATAAGGCAATATTAAGTACGCCATCAGTTGCGTGCAGTTATCTTGCGCGTACCACAGTGATTGGTCGCATGTTTTATCGCATGACGCAGTCGCTCGCTCCTCAAGTAGAGAGCAGTTGCGTCATCGGTCTGTATAAAAGGCACTTGTTTTGGCTCGCCGCTCACTTAGCGGTTAGCCACCGTAGAGTCTATATCACCTGAGGATGCCTCGTGTAGAGGCGAAACACGTCTCGTATTATCGTCAGTGCTGTGTCTTGCCTAGTGTAGTGGTGTTGGGAGTAGCGGTGCTGGGATTAGTGGTGACGGGGATAGTGCACGCAATTGAGGGAGGGCGGGAGGTGCTATTCATACTAGGTAAGACACATCATTTTATTTTATAACGCCGATATTTGCGAAGTAAATTTTTCTAAAAGCTTTTATATAATGGATTTCCGCAAAGTAACGCCTGATTCTATTAATTATATTAATGAATGTTGTTAAAATTAAGTTGCGAAATACATTGCACTTTCAAACAATTAACGCTATTTTAATTGTTCTTACAGGACTAACTGCCGTAATAAATTATATAAATTGCTGTCAACACAGCAATTGCTATATTTATAAGTCGATGTCCTTCGAAGTATTGTTACATCGGATTAATATAGCCAGAAAAAAAGTAAATGTTGTTTTCTTTACTATGATGATAACGAAATTAAACGATTTGGTTGAACATTGTTTGTGTTTTTATTATAATTTATAATTTAAGAAAAAATTTAAATTATTTAGCGCAAAATCTATCGCTTTTTTTTAAAGCGCTGTGTTCATGAAATCTAGCTTTTTTGTGTCGCCTAGCGCTGAATGAGGTTTTTTGATCTGGCAGCACTAATTAGTGTTGGCACTTGGCAACGCTGGACAATTGTACGGATGTGACATTGAGTGTAAAAATCGATTACTAATAAATCGATTATTTGTTTTGTAATATTAATCGATTTAGGAAAAATCGATTTTTATTAGAAAAAATAATCGATTTTTGCGGAAAAAATTTTTATTCGAAAAAATGCCTGCTTTCCTATATATATTTATAATACTACGAGATTAGTATAGCATTAACAATTTATTAGAATAAAAATCAAATAAAAGGATAAGTATAAAAAATTATCAGAACGACAATCTTCTGGTTTCAAAACTAAACTACAAAATACTTTTTTAACCTATAACTTTTAACAATAAAAAACTAAAAGTAATTACTGCTACTATATACATATCATTTAACAATTTATTATAACCAGAATATAAAGAAACGATAAGCTTAGTAAACGATAGTTTTTTTAAAGTAAGTTTGAACAAACAAAAAATCTAAATATCACTATTGCCACAAATGTTCAGTACCATTGACATTGGATTAGATTGAAAATAAAATAAAACTATAAGTTTAATTAATCAAACCTTTTGGTCTCAAAACAAATATACAAAATAAATCTTTTATAAAATTTAAGATTGAACAAAAAAACTATAAATAATTATTGCCACTAATGTTTAGTGTCATTTACATTGGACTACAATAAAATAAAAATATAATTATAAATAATCAAATGACAACCTTTTGGTCTCAAAACTATAATATAAGACAAATCTTTTTTTTTAAACTTGTGTAAATAAAAAAGTAGAAAAAAATATTGCCATGAATTTTCTGTTAAAGAGTTTAAAAACAATAATTTTAACAACATTCTTCTTCGTCTGTTTTGTAAAATACATCTTCCTGACAATATTTCCCGCTTTCGAAAATAATCTTTCGGATGGCGCCAAACTGGCCATCACAAAGAGGTGTTTACTGTTTAAGAGCCAATTCGGTTAGTTGGAGACGGCTCCGTGGCGTAGTGGCTTAGCAATGAGTTGCAACGCTTGGGGCCGCGGGTTCTCGAATCCCGCATGGAACAAGTATTTGTATGGCCTACAAATAATTGTTCCGGGTCTGGATGTTTGTCCTTGTGCAATATATGTTTGTAAACTGCCTCCACGATACAGGAGAAAATCCTAGTGTGGGGGTAACGTTTTTAAAAAAAAAATAAGTTTAGGGAAAGTTTTCTCAGAGGACTTAGTAAGTATTGAGGACATCTGCCTTGAGATTTGATAGTGTTGCCGCAATATATCGGTCCAAGTCAGTATTTTTGCCTATTGACTTGTTGACCGCTATTATTTTTTCTTTATAAAATGCTTTCGTCAGCCACTTTTAGATGTTTTACAAGATATTTTTATTGTTTAAAAATTATTTACACTCTTTAAAGAAACAAAGAAAACCACAGAATACTTTTACTCCTAGCGGAGAAAGAAAACTGTTGAAAACATATGAAAGGCAAAACTGTTTTACATACATAGAGATACATACACCTGGCGCCGTCTTTTGATAACATGTTCATGTTAGTGAACTTACTTTGCGTTTTTTCATCTGTCGCACAGATGACGCTGATTACAAAAATCGGTCGTAATTTACATAATCGATTTATTAAAAATCGATTTATATTATCAAAAAATCGACTTTTAAAATCGATTCTAAAAAAAAATTGATTAATATGAAAATCGATTATTTTTCACATCCCTAGACATAGACAATTGATATTTTAATTTTTATGTGTTTTTATGTAGGCTGTACCCATGTTTCTATATAGTTTGTGGCTGTACCTGTAACTGTAATCCTGTAACGTTTGACCATCTATATAGTTTGTGCGTTTGACGTTTTGATAGGAAGTCTAAACAAATTTTTATATTTTATCAGAATAATGCCGAAAAAGCCACCACGTAATGCTTTTTATTTTTTCATGGTGGATTATAGAGAACAGCAAAGAAAAAAGGGGATTCATTATGAGAATATGGCAGAGGTTGCAAATGCGGCTGGTCCAGTTTGGAGGGTATTGTAAAGAAATATTATATCTTAATCTGTATGTAATAAGAAAATATTTAAAATGATATTATCAAACTAGTTTTCAGTAGTTAATTTTCTATTTTAGTAATTTAAATGCAGGACTTTCATAAAAGCGTAAAGATCGTTTTCTTCACTCTGTAGTTGCAGTTAGGTTTCATCTATAAAAGGCGTCGGTCAGCTATACAAAACGTACAGTCGATTTAATTGTTCAAGCTTTTATGAGAGATTGATTTTATTTGTGTTAAGTCTAGTCCTAATTTTTATCCAATATAATTTTTTTTTACGTTTATGTGATAGAGCCAGGCTGCAGCTATATTGTGGGTGTAGCACGAACGGGTTGGCTCAAAAGAGGTAGAATCACGCTTTCACATATTACCAGCACAATAATAGTGTGTTCCAGAGTAATCAGAGTAAATCAGCACTTATAATTACATTAAACAATTTCATTGGTGCTGGCTGGGATCGAACCCAGGTTGCTCATGTACTGTGAAATTTACAGCAAGCGTTAACCTTCTAAGCTACCATGGCTCATAACTTAAAAGCTAGCCAAATATTGATATTCATTTGAATAATTTTGGGAGTAAGTTTTACTGATTCAGAACCAATGGTTTTAAAAATTATAATAGTCAAATTGTTCTACTAATGTTTTGTATGTTATCTCAACAAAAGATGTTTGACTTGATTTTTTAAACTAACAAGACATTTTTAAAGGGTGATCAAACATTAGAATTTAGAACTTGCAATTCAGTCAATGGGGGCTGGTTCTTTTTTGCTCAAAGACTAAGTGTGGCTATTCAGCAAGGAAACACAGCCAGCGACTTTGGCACAATACCATGGGGTTTAGGACTGTATGATAATTAAGTTATTTGTTTTAGTATTTTTTTATTATCGTTTTTTAATATTATACATATATTCAGTTGAATCAAACTTTTATGTAATAAGAGAATTTTTGTAGTCTTTTAGCTCTTAATTTTCTTGCCATATAAAGGCAGGGAGAATTTATTGCCCATTTGATAATTACTAATAATTAGGATCGAATAAAACTACTTCTACAGATTCTATCATGGTATTAACTTATTTTTATTAAATTCCTGACTTTTCGGGTGCTTTACAGCACCCATGGCCACAGGGCACTATTTTTATCCAATGTGTAGTGTTCATGTAAATATAAGAAATCATTAAATAATTAGAATCCTTAGTACTTAATAAATACATCACTACTGCAATAGGTAACCCTGTAATTCTAGCTTTCAGTATGTAATAAATATTTTCTGTAAAAAAGACTCGTTTTAAGAAGCATCAATATAGGACCCACTAGTAGTAGGCTATGCAGCTGATTATAATATTATAATTGCACATAGTTATACAAAAACTTTCAAACCCACAAGTCATTCAAAAATGAGTTCTTCTTCTTTACATTTTGGCTTCTCTTAAAGAATTCTGCCAATGTCAAGTCAGTCATGGGAGTGACAATCAAAAATGAGTTGTGGGTTGGAACGTTTTTGTATAACTACGTCCAATTGCAAATTTATGTTACATGAAGGATGCGCCACCTTCTACCAGAACAAAGTTTGAAGATATGGCTAAAAAGGCAAAGCAGAAGTATAATGTTCCTGAAATGAAATACACAAGCACAGGTAAAACATATTATAACTGACTTTCATATAAAAATATTATGAAATATATAATAAGTTTAATAAAAAGTGGCATAAATGTTTACATTTCCTTATTTTTTTGTGCTTTGTCAGGTATATCTCTAGCTGAAATAGAACAACGAGAAAGAGAAGCTCGCGAGGCACAAGAAGCTGAGCTGGAGGATATTAAGAATCTAGTCACACTCAACGTCGTTAAAGGAAGTAAGTACACTTACATAACAATAATATTATTTTTTTTTCTTTAATTTGTTTAGGATTTTTGTCAAAATGACATGCCAAACCCATCATACCTTATACTAATTACTGCTAACACTAGAACAAAATGAAAATGTATAATAAAAGCCTTAGAAAATATACAGGGTCTATCCAGTACTAAGTTTAAGTATTTTACTAAACAAAAACTATAAAAAGGGTTATTATAATATAAAATTAAATACACGGTTGATAATAACCCCTGGATATAAGGAGGTCGCTACCAAGCTGTTTTTAAATAAGTTTTGTAAGTAGTTTGTACAACCTGTGTTTTATTGTATAATTTTACTTTGAAAAAATTTGTTCTTGCTGAGTTTCTTCCCAGGACTGAAGTATTTTCTGAACCAGTGGTAAAAGTAAAAAATGAATTTCAATAAGAATTAGTGGTAATATGTACATATTAAATAAAATAAAAAAGCCCAGACCTCAAACGTTCACATAATGTTTTGAATAATCAATTTACTTTTATTAATTTCCGAAACACATATTTCTTTTAAAGCTACATAGAATTGTTTGTGTTTAACCCTTTACTACTGGAATATAAATTTTTACAGTTTTCCAAATTTAACTTTATTATATTACTAAGGTAGGTAAAAATAAAGGAATAGATTTTTTTAGAATTTTATTATACCTAGAAGTACTATTTCTAAGATCTAGACTAATTTGTACCGTCAGTTACTTTAGGTATCACAATGTTAGGAACTTTGATAGAAAATATAAGTAAGTAAAAAAAAAAATGAAATCAAACGTAAACCTCGTGATATTCTACAAAACATTATTTTTTATGATGCAAACATAAAAATACATTGCATTGGGAACATTTAGTATAAGGTTCGGACTGAATCTTCTTGAAGTTGCAAACCTCACACCTTCCTCTCTTTTCCATTGAAGTATTATGTACTACTGTCATTCATAATGGGGGTATCTGCCATAGTTGCCACGCTTGGCGAGCGGGTTGGCAACCGCAGTTTTTTTTTATTGTTAGTTTGTTGTTATCAAGAAGATGCTGCTGCCCATCTCCTGCCTGTTTCCCTTTGTCGCCTTTTACGACACCCACGGGAGGATATGGGGTAGTGGATATTCTTGACCGCCACTACACGGCACCTATCCAATCGAAACCTATCCAATTGCAGAGAGGCGTAAGACAGGGTGACGTCATATCCCCGAAACTCTTCACCTCTGCATTGGAAGACGTTTTCAAGCTTCTGGACTGGAAAGGATACGGTATCAACATCAATGGCGAGTACATCACTCACCTTCGATTTGCCGACGATATAGTCATTATGGCAAAATCGCTGGAGGACCTAAGCACTATGCTCAATGACCTCAATAGTGTTTCCCAACGGATAGGTCTTAAGATGAACATGGACAAAACTAAGATCATGTTTAATGTCCATGTCACACCTATGCCGGTAGTTGTTGGGAACACTAAGCTCGAAGTTGTTGACGAGTATGTTTACCTGGGACAAATAGTCCGACTAGGTAAGTCCAACTTCGACCGAGAGGTCAATCGACGGATTCAACTCGGTTGGGCAGCGTTCGGGAAATTACGGCACATCTTCTCGTCAGGTATACCTCAAACCTTGAAAACGAGACTGTACACCCAGTGCGTGTTGCCAGTGATGACATACGGAACTGAGACGTGGTCTTTCACTGCTGGCCGGATGAGGAAGCTAAAGGTCGCTCAGCGAGCTATGGAGAGGGCTATGCTCGGAGTTTCTCTGCGTGATAAACTTAGGAATGAGGATATCCGCAGTAGAACCAGAATAACCGACATAGCCCAACGGATTAGTAAGCTGAAGTGGCAATGGGCCGGCCATATAGCTCGAAGAACCGACAACCGATGGGGAAGAAAGGTTCTCGAGTGGCAGCCTCGTACCGGTAGGCGAAGTGTAGGGCGTCCCCCCACGAGATGGAGTGACGACCTGGTAAGACATGCAGGAAGTCGATGGATGCAGGTGGCTCAGGACCGTGCTTTGTGGCATTCTTTGGGGGAGGCCTATGTTCAGCAGTGGACTTGTGAAGGGCTGTAATGATGATGATTATGTACTAAGTATGGTAGTACATAATATCTCAATGCTCTTTTCTGAAAATGTAGGCTAATGTATAGGTACCTCTATTACCCAAACACACATCACTCTTTGATCATCGATTCGTCCACGCTTATTTCACGGGTCCCATGATAGCACACTTGAAATTTTTTATTGAGTGCATCAACAACAGGTCTGATTTTATATAGCTTTCTTTGCAGTTTTTAGGCATTTCAGCATTATCATTGCAGTGTAGATGTGATAAAATCATAGCAAATCTATCTCTTGGCTTGGTGTTGCATATAAGTGGATTGTTCAGTTCAGATCAAATGCCGAGGAGTAATGTTCTTTCCAAGCTGGTCGAGTATTGTAGCACATATAGAAATTCATAGATACCAATAAATACTAAAAGTTCCTCCTTTTTTAGATTCATTACCTAGCCTTTCTGTGAAGCATAATGGTTACTTTGGTATACAATCCCAAAGACGTATTAAAAAAGATAGGATACACACTAACATTATTGCATTTTAAAGTGACGCAAGTAGTACTATATCTACGTACAGTTATTTATTATGACATGTTGCGCTAACAAAAAGAGACAAATAATACGGCATACCTATCGTTAGAAAAAGATGAATATACATCATTAGTTGCGTATTGATTGCTGCTGAGCGCTCATTGGTGCGCTCGTGACATACCGATATGGAAATGAACACACTAGCTAGCGTCAAAGTTTGCACTAGCGGTTAGTGTTGAAATAATAAAACCAATTATGAACAAAACATCTATATTCAAAATATTAATGAGACGTTTTTCTTGTCTAGTAACAGTTGTCGTGTAATTTGTGCACCACCTAAAAACACAGGAAGGCATTTTTACCACGAATAACTAGAAGATTTACGCGCTGTAGCGAAGGTATAGCCGCGACGCAAGAGCGTGCCCAACTGAATGCGAGTCGGGCAATTACCTGACTTTAGTATTGCCATTTTAGAGAGAGTATGACGTATCTATATTTTAAAAACATCTAAAGCTAGGGTCCCACGGCCTGTTTTGTCACAGGTCAGACCGCGCCAGGCCGGACAACAGGCCGTGGGAACCATCGCATCCGATGAGGCCTGTGGTGGCCTGTTGGCGCCCGTCCGATCCATCGGGAGTCGGTAAGATCAAAGGCGCGGCGCGACGGCGCCTGTCGCGGCCTGTACGGGCGCGTCTGCATCGGTTGCAATCGTTCATTTCAACTGCGGTGGCGCTTGAGCGTACATGCTCATGATGGAATGGACGAACGAGCTTATATTCGAGTTTTTAACTCTTTATGAAAATGAACCAGCGCTTTGGAATAGTTCGTCACCTCAACTTAAAAACAAGAACGGCTTTTGTTGAATGATGACAACCACCAGCCTCGTTTTTTCTGCTTTCTTTTTGCTTGGTTTATCAAACGTTCACCACTGAATAAAACCACCGCGGCCGCACACGCAGCCATGCGCTCCGTATCACTTCACATATTGGAATGTCAGTCGACAGGCCGCACCAGGCCGGCACACGCCGTGGGAACGCTCAGTACGGGCCGCGACAGACCCATACAGGCGGGGTTTTATTCAGTGGTGAACGTTTGATAAACCAAGTAAAAAGAAAGCATAAAAACGACGCTGGTGGGTGTCATCATTCAACAAAAGCCGTTCTTGTTTTTATGTTGAGGTGACGAACTATTCCAAAGCGCTGGTTCATTTTCATAAAGAGTTAAAAACTCGAATATAAGTTCGTTCGTCCATTCCATCATGAGCATGTACGCGCAAGCGCCACCGCAGTTGAAATGAACAATTGCAACCGACGCAGACGCGCCCGCACAGGCAGCGACAGGCGCCGTCGCGCCGCGCCTTTGATCTTACCGACTCCCGATGGATCGGACGGGCGCCAACAGGCCACCACAGGCCTCATCGGATGCGATGGTTCCCACGGCCTGTTGTCCGGCCTGGCGCGGTCTGACCTGTGACAAAACAGGCCGTGGGACCCTAGCTTAAGTACAATCCTATCTAATATATCGTCAATCAATACAAAAAATATATCAGTCGGTTTAGTAGAGTGAGCAAAACTAGAAAACACACTAGAAAATTATGAGGGACACTTATTCAAATTTGCGGTTACGCAAGAAATTGTAAGATGTTGAGAGAATTTCAGACAAAATACTATTAATTAATTCCTGTTCTAACAATGAAGGTTGAAAGAAATAACAATAAAGGTGTAATTAAAAAAATAAAATTAAAACATTGTCGGCGGACAGCCCTGGAACATTTAAGTTTTTATGGAGCAAAAAAAAAGGTTGAAAGTTTTCTCTTTCTTTTTAATGTTTTGCTTTGCTTATGTGTTATGTCTTCATTTTAATGCAACAAATAAATTTCTTTAAAAAAATATTAAAATTTAAAACAGCATGTACAAAGATGACAGCATGTAAACAGGTAAACAGTTGACCGCTATTTTTTTTTTTCAAAAGATACATTTTTTTGAGCCCCACTCTCATATGGGGCGTTCTATTGAGTCTTCGCGTCAACTGTAATTCCGAGGAAACCAGTAAATTAAACAAGACTTAGCTCCTCCCCACTTAAAAACACACTAGTATTCACCTGTTAAACATTTTGTGCTTTGAATTCAATAAATTTTGTTTTATTACCGTTCAAAAGCAAATTGTGGACGGTCAACCAGTGTACCGTGTAGTGCCGGAGGAAACGAATCAGAAGATGGTCAGTGTCTTCCTAATAATACCGCTTGCCAACCGTGGCATAAGGCAAATATCCCCCCACTCCTCACCCGTATGAGACAATCTATGAGGGAATCCACTGCCAAACATAGACCGTTTGGCAGTGGACTTTAATAGGCTGTAACGGTATTGGTAACGTTAAACCAGTGTAGGTACTGCTTTTAATAAAGCATGATGCTACTAGCACAATTATGTTGTAGGTCATTTTCTGAACTTGTTTATTAATTTACTGATAAAAGAATATGGACTATGGTAGACGAAATATTTTTTATTTAACATTATTCGTATTCCGTTTCATTGTAAAGGATTGTTTTCGCATCGACTCAACCGTACCTCTTCCTTCTAAGAACAAATAAGACGGTTAATTTAATTGTTCATTGTGTGATAAGAACGCTCAGATTTAACTTACCTTTCAAGTGCTACTTGCGACGTAATGTAAATACCGCTTAAAAATAAGTCCACTATAACTTTTTTCGTGGACCTTTTAATTTTGAAGAAATACCTAATTAATGTATTTTTTACCGTGTAGTGGCGACGCAAGAATATCCACTACCTCATATTTATCCCGTGAGCTGTCATAAGAGGCGACAGACTAAAACAAACCAGGAGATGGCAGCACCTTCTTCCTAATAACAAGTAAAAAAATAGATAACGGCGCTTACCCAGCATGCCTGCCAAGTGTGACATAGACAATTTATGAACGAGGCCTATGTTCAGCAGTGGCCTTTAATAGGCTGTAACGGAAACTGTCCGACCGAAAAAAAGTCCTGAAAAATACAGTTCATGATTAGATTAATAATATGAATAATTTTTATATTGACTGTATAATATAAAAGTGAATTTTAATCATTTCTAGAAGTTGATCTGGAGGTGATAAATATTGCGTCGCCCACGTCCATCGCGCTCTCACTCGTGCGTAACAGTTCTTGAAATTTCGGCGTTTGCTAAGAAACCTTCGGCTTCCGCCAAAACTTCGGTCCGTTTTGGCCGAGGCCGAGGCCGGTTCCGCCCGAGCTGGTTATTTTGACTGAAAGATGGCCGAAGCCAAAACTTTTTATTTGCTTAACGTTTTTTCTCTGTTGCACCACACCGCCAGCGAAACGACAAACTCTCCCGGTTTCGACTCAAATTGCCACTACTGGCCTCCGAAGTATCACTTTAAATTTTTCGCTATGTTCAAATCTTGCAATTGCCCTAAAACAGGACGTTATGTTCCGAAGCTGTCCTCTGGGACACCGGGGCGGAGTATAGAAGAAAGGGACGGTTTAAAATGGGACGTGTGGTCATGTTAGGTGTACAATATTGTATACACGTGGTAGTCATGCTGCAGCTATAATATGCTTGTAGCACGAATGAATCGTCTCGACTGGAGAAGGACTACGCTCTCTCTCAGAGTAGCAGCTTAATATTGCTGTATTTCGTATGGTGGGTGTAGAGAACCTGAGACCCTGCTTGTAGTATTAATGAGTCGGCTCGACCGGGGAAGGACTACGCTGTCACGGAATAGCAGCGTAAAATAGCAGCTCAATGTTGCTGTATTTCGTATGGTGAGCGTTGAGAACCGGAGACCCTTTTCACTGGAAAAACGAAGCATTCCATCTTAGTCCTCAGGGATGACAAAGCACCTGCATTTTGATTATTAATCGAGGATAGACGGTAAACGTTTGGTCACCCTTATTCTATAAAAATATATTTTTTATTAATTAATAATGTGTGCGTATTTAAATAATTCACTACGGACTGGAATAATTCGTAAACAGTTCTAGTACATTAAGTTCTTCCATAAAATTATATAATAAACTACCTGACATATTAAAAAAGAAAATGAAAATAATGATATTATATTTACAAAAAAATGAAAACAGTACCTAACTAATAAATTTTACTATAGTACTAATGAATATTTTACAAATAATACTTATATAGGTTTTACAAAATTATCACTAATTTAAATTGAATTCTATCTCAATAAATCACAATGACATTTTTATAAGTAGTTAAATAGGCTCTCTCCTAGCCCCTAAATTGCGTGCCCAACAGGCAACAGGGTCCATAACACTGGTCTCACATTATTTTATAACATCTTGTGTATATTATGGTTTAGCAATAAATGTTTCAGTTTGATAATTAAATAATCTTGACAGTATCATATTCTTAAAACTCGGATGTATGATCACCATGTAATGTAAAACTTAGATCTCGGGTGTATTGGTCATGTACCTACCTTGTTTATTTATCACAGTGTAATGTTGATTGGTAGGTAAGTTTATGTTTGCTTTGTAAGTTCTAAGAAACTCGATTCGAGTCAGATAGTAACGTAGGTATCGAATAAATAAGTGTGTCAAGTAGAGACTTAATAACATCCTCGGTTTGTAATAGAATTGTATTGTAGTGTGTTTATGTGTTTCTGTATCTCGACAACAGGTTAAAATGTGAATCTGAACCACCTAGGGACCTATTCAAATTAGGGTTGCCAGATACAGGCATTTTATTTCCGGGACAATTCGAGGGTGACGAATTCAGTCGGTAGGACAATATACGAAAATAGATAATTATTTTTGAAAATCGCTTTACTTGTATTATTTTACAAACATAGTATTATATCTATGGTAAAAACTAACTAATGTACCTACATTACTCGTACAACGCAGTTTATTTTAAAAATATTAAAACATAAAACTTCAATCAAAAATTGAGCACCGCATCTCGCATTCAAAGGGATTATATGAACTTACAGGGTTGCATTAGTGATTTTAATGATAATAACTCTGTAAACACATAATCGCCTACGGTCGCGAATCAATTAAAAAAGTTTTCAAAAATTAAAAAGTCCCGCTGGGTTTCTTGCTGGTTCTTCCCAGGACAGAGGTATTTTCCGAATCAGTGGTAAATAAAATAATGACTTTCAATAAGTATTATGTAATAATCCATATTGAATAAAAATCATTCTATTCTATTCTATCATATTTTGTTAAATATACAACCTGACCCTGACCTGCAAATTCTAAAAACCGCAAGAAAATTTGAATTTCGCGGGCCACACTGGAGCTTACACCTTAATACAAAAATTGAGATCGCTTGCTTGGTCGAATGAACCGAGACCAAATGTTTGCTCAGTAAATTAAACTTTAGTAGAAAATCAACACCAAATTATAATAATATTAAACATAAAAACCACTTTTAAAACAAAATTTAAAAACCTCTCTTTTGCTTATTGTTAAACTCGAATATTATTAAAACCACAATTATTTTGGCTCAGTAATTAAATCAAACGATAAACTGACTAATTTTTTTAAAATATTTGTCACTATATTCTGAAATCCGGGATTATAAAGTGTAATTCCTGGACACGGGACAATACACTTAATTCCGGGACAAACCCGGATTTTCAGGACACATCATCAAATTTAATGAAATTCTTTGTGTGAAAAATATTACACAGAAAAAATTTCATCAAAGTCGGTCGGTTTTGAATTATAGCGAAACTAACGGACAGCAATTGATTTTAATGGGCAAGGCTCCAGGCGAAGACGGAATACAACGGAGCTTCTTAAAGCGAGTGGAAAACCGGTACTTGAAGTCCTTCAGAAATTCTTTAATTCCGTCCTTCATAGTGGGACTACTTCGGAGGCGCGGAACAGAAGTGCGGTGCTCTTGTTTTTCAATAAAGGCGACAACGCTCTCTTGTAGAACTACAGACCGATTTCCCTTCTGAGCCGCGTCATTACGAATCGTCTCGCACGGAGACTCGACGACTTCCAGCCTCAAACAAGTCGGTTTAAAGGCTTTAGTATCATAGACTACCTACATACCCTTCGGCAAATTGTACAGAAGACTGAAGAGTACAATTTTCCACTTTGTCTTGCGTATATGATCTATGAGAAAGCTTTTGATTCCGTCGAAATTTGGGCGGTACTGCAGTCCCTTCAGCGGTGCCAAGTTGACTGTCGGTATATCGAAGTGCTGTAGTATTTGTACAGTAGGGTTACGATGGCTATCCGAGTACAGAACTAGAGTACGAAACCTATTCAACTGCAGTGAGTTGTAAAACAGACTGAGGGTGACGTAATATCCCCGAATCTCTTCACCGCTGCATTGGAAGACGTTTTCAAATAACTGGACTGGAAAGGATACGGTATTAACATCAGTGGCGAGTACATCACTCACCTTCGATCTGCCGACGATATAGTCCTTATGGCAGAATCGCTGGAAGACCTAAGCACACATGCTCAATGACCTCAATAGTGTCTCCCAACGGATAGGTCTTAAGATGGAGAAAACAAAGATAATGTGTAATGTTCATGTCACACCTATGTCGGTAGTTGTTGGGAGCCCATATAGGTTCTCGTGTAGCAGCCTCGTACCGTTAGGTGAAGTGTAGGGCGACCCCTCGCTAGATGGAGTGAAGACCTGGTAAGACATGCAGGAAGTTGATGGATACAGCTGTCTTAGGACCGTACTTTGTGCATTCCTTGAGGGAGGCCTATGTTCAGCAGTGAACTTGTGAAGGGCTGTAATGATGATGATGATGATAGAGATTATATGTAGTATACGCGGAGCCATTCTGCAGATAATATATTATTATGCTTAATGATTTTTTTTTATTTTTCAACAATACTTGGACATAAAACAATACATGTTACATGTCACTAATTTTACGGATTTTACCGAGTTTTATTTAACTTTTTTTACGGACATTATAATATCAAAATATACAATATTATAATGTCATAATATATCTAACTTGCGTAAAAATCTCCACTACCCCGTATCGTCTCGAGGGTGTCGTACCAGGCGAGGCGAGGCGATGCGGCAGAGGCAACATGAAACAGCAGATGGGCAGCATCATCTTCCTGATATCAACACAAAATAATAAAACACAGCGGTTGCCAACCAGCTTGCGCGGCAACTATGCCAAAATCCCCCCATGAGGCTGTAATGGATGGATATATGGATGGAAATATCTACGGTCCAAGAATTTATAATTAGTACCTGTGTGTCATTGAGTTATACTCGTATGTACTACGTATTAGAGAAGCCATTCCGAACATTGACTATGTTCAACTGAACTGTAGTGCAGTCTATACAAACTAAATATTGCGTAAATTGAAGATCTGTGAATTCCATAAAATAATTATTATTACATTTTGTTTAGAAATATGTTTGTTTAGATTAAATTGAGATATTTTATATTAAATTCTTATATTTATTTTATATTAACACATAGAGAAGGACACAATTTTTGTTTGGAATGGCTTCTCTTGTACGTAGTACATATAACTCAATGCTGTGTGTAGTGTAGTGATCGACATTGGTTAGGAGAACTTATCATGAGAAAGAAATATATTTTTTTATTCAATTTAGATTTAAATTATACTTATTGAAAGTCTCTACTTAAAATCTCCTGTTACCCTACTTTTGTTTGTACACTAAAATACTTTTTATTTTTCTTGTAAGGCATATACACTGAAGACTTCTACCTTATGGATGTTAACTTTTACTGCAAGGCCGGCACTCACTATGTTATTGGAGAGAGCACCGTGTTGAGATTCAATCTTAAAGATGGAATTAAAGATAACTATCATGAAATCATTAACCCAGGTAAGGTTCACTACCAATGTATTTAATGATATATAATCCAGCACGTATAAACCAGAATTCACATATTTTAGTCTCTGTTTAATCATATGGATACGTTTAACCCTTTGGCTGTCCCGTGCACTACATACTAAAAAGTTCGCGGCCCAGGTACTAAACGATGAGTAATTAGCTTGTTACTCATATCACTTTTATTTTTATAGGAGAGAGGGCAAATGAGCATGCGGCTCACCTGATGGTAAGTGACTACCGCCGCCCATGAACAACTGCAACACCAGGGGAACCAGGGGAATTGCAGATGCGTTGCCGGCCTTTTAAAAAAGAGTAGGCTCTTTTCTTGAAGGTCCCTAAGTCGTATCGGTCCGGAAAAATCGCTGATGGTAATCGATTCCACAAGGAAGTCGTGCGAGGAAGAAAACATCTTCTAAATCGCACAGTGGTGGACCATCATCCAGATGGTGTGGATGGTATCGGGAGTTCTGCCGCGATGTGCGTTCGTGAAATTTGGCGGCTGGGATTAATCCGAACAATTCCTCAGAGCACTCCCCGTGGTAAATGCGAAAGAAAATGCAAAGGGATGCAACATCTCTTCGCAGTGCCAATGAATCGAGCCGATCGGAAAGGACTCTGTCGCCGACGATTCGAGCCGCTCTGCGCTGGATGCGGTCAAGTGGAAGGAGCTGGCACTGGGGAGCCCCTAGTTGCAACACTCAAAAATCACTAATTAAGTTTGCACTCATAGTTCAATTATTTATTGAACAACAAACACCACCATGTCAGCCGAATCTGGAAATTTAGACCACCGCGCTGTGATAAAATACCTCGTAAAGGGAAATTTTTGAAACTGAAAGACATTTTTGAAGATATGTCATCGGTTCTTCAGGATTCTGCGCCTTCATATATGATAGTGAAAAAATGAGCCCGCATATTTCAAGAAGGACGAGAGAGCTGTGAAGACGACCCTCGCCCGGGCCGCCCTGTCACGGTGCTGACCGAAGAAAACGTCCGAAAAGTCGAAAAAATCGTTCTGGCCGACCGAAAAATTAAACTGTGGCAGAATACTGAAGAACTGCACATTAGCAAAGAACGAGTTGGAGAAATTTTACATGAACCTTTGAATATGGGAAAAATTTGCGCGCGTTGTGTACCGAAAATGCTCACACCGCTCAACAAGCAACGTCGACTCGCAATTTGTATAGATTTTTTGGAGATAGTCGGCGATAACAAGGAAGACATTTGGTAACAGATAGTCACCGTAGATGAAACATGGATTCGCCAATATAATCAGGAGTCCAAACAAGAGTCCATGCAATGGATAAAAAAGGAGAAAGACCGCCGAAGAAATTCAAGCTGGAAAAGTCGGCGTCCAAGCTAATGGCGACTGTTTTCTGGGATAGCGAGGGAATTTTGCTTATCGACTACCTACCTACCCAGGGAAACTACGATGAATGGCCAATATTACGCCAATTTATTGACTCAGGTTCGCGAGGCTATTGTACAGAAATGACGTGGAAAACTGACGCGCGGAGTGCTTTTTCTGCAAAGACAGCGCGCCTGTTCACACCGCACATGTTGCGAGGCAAGCCCTGAAAGACAGGGGGTTCTCAGAGATTGACCACCTTCCGTATAGCCCAGACCTAGCACCTAGCGATTTTTTTCTGTTTTCCTATTTGGGCCGGAGATTTGCAGACGACAACGAAATCGTCGTTTTGAAGAGAAAGATACAGAATATTTATTAGGGGGGTTATGTGAGATGTGAGAAATGTATTTCACTTGAGGGATATTATATTGAAAAATAAAAAATAGAAACCATATATTTTCTTTCATTAAGTGCCTTAGGCCGAGGACTTATCAGCCGCCCCTCGTATAGATCATTGCTATTGTCTTACTATTGTGTCTGAAAACCGGACAGTGAAAGTTTTAAAATATTAGCTGTGGTAGGTAAGTGTTAAATGTTGGCCATAATTTTATATTAATAAACTAGCTGTTCCCCTCGACTTCGCCCGTGTGTAATTTATTACGATTATAGTTTATGGGTTTTAAGTTTTTTTTTACGCGGAACCCTAATTCTTTTTCTAAAATAAAAGTAGCCTATGGTTACTCCTTATAACATGAGCCATTTCGGAGTTAAGCCGGAACAAACAGACACTAAAACTTTAAAAATTGTGCTTGTGTTATAAGTAACCCGTATACTTTCATATACATTTAATAAAAAGCTGTTATTTTTACATTACAAACAGACACTTCAGTTTTATTTATTTGTATAGATTACCACCACCCAGCTTGTTCCGTCTCTTGGAGTAGTTTTAATAAAATGGTTTTGCATCCAATAAATTAAGGACTAAATTCCTATAAGTGTTTGAGAACTAACATAGTCATTAAGTTTTTATGGATACTGACCACCTATGGACTCTTATGTAGTCTGAACAAATAAATAAATAAAAATAAGCAAGTGGTAAATTTAAAAATTTTGTACAACCGACTTAATATAAATTAATAAGGATAACTCTAAAACTACTGGTCAGACTTTTCAAATAAAAAAAGAATCATCAAAATCGGTTCACCTAGAAAAAGTAATGAGGTAACACACATCAAAAAAGGAAATAAAGACCATGAAGCAAATACAAAGAGGAGACGTTGTAATTAAATTTCACTATGTAACAAAGCGTGACAATTTGCGGGGTGAGGGGATGCAAAGCCCCGCCCACTACACTATCTACATCTACCGATAAATAGTAAAACTACTCGAATCTTTCCATATCGATGTTGCAATGTAGCTTAGCTACCTTGACGGTAGATGGCGGCATGTCCTCAAAATGTTATAAACTTTAAAAATAACACTTTGGCGATTAAAATTTCTTTATGTCTGAATGCAAAGAAATTTCAGCACCTTCGTATGATTATTTTATCATTACAGAGCTCTACGTACCTTTATATTTTTAGTTCACAAGACACATAAGTGTCGCCATCTAGTGTGGAATATTTTTAATTATATTTGAAAGCCGACGCAAAGAGATTTTTCTAGAACTATTTTAATAAATTAGGTGTAAAATTACTTACAAATGAAATGTGATGCCATCCATAGCATCGGAGCGTCTATCTTATGAAGCAAATACATTCAGACAAAGAAATTTTAATCGCCAAAATAATATTTTCATAGTTTTCATAATAATCTTGGGAACAGGCCACCATCTATCGTCAAGTAAACCTCATAAAAAATAACAAAAAGACAGGGCCGCAATTAGAATTCAATTATTTTACCCAGTAACCCAACATTCAATATTAAAATGAAGGAAATTGTACTTGGCTGGTTTTTACGAAATGTTTAAGTTATATTTAAGTGACATTCTATATGCAAAGAATCACTTAAATACAATTTTAAATATGTTTATCATTTCGTGAAAGTCAATCAAGAAATATTTATTTTATCCATAAAATACAGTCTCTTTGAAACTAAATATTCTATGTTCAATATTAAGTAGGATATTTAATTTGGAACTAAATATCCTAATAATCTCACTAATATTATAAAGGCGAAATTTTGTGTGCTCTTTCTGTCTCCTTGAGCTTATTTCACACTAAGTATGTGTAATTTTTTCACGCAGAAACGGCTGGATTATTATTTATGTGTGGGTTATACTACTTAATATCTCTGAGGGAGAACAAATAATAGACAAATTATTATAATTAATATAATTTTATTTACAAATCAATTAAAATATAAATATTTTATTCCAAATTAGGCATCCGAATGCACTTTTTGAATGCCAGTCTAAGAACATTAAATTGTATTTAAGTGATTCTTTGCATATAGAATGGCACTTAAATATAACTTAAACATTTCGTAAAAATCAGCCTAAGTACAATTTCCTGCATTTAATATTAAAAGTTGGATTACTGGGAAAAATAATTGAATTCTGTGCCCTGTCTTTTTGTCATTTTTATGAGGTTTACTTGATGAGAATACGGCCTGTTCTCAAAATGATTATAAACTATAAAAATGATATTTTGCGATTAAAATTTCTTTATGTCTGAATGCAAAACGAATTTCAGCACCTCCGTATGATTATTTTACCAATAATGAGCTCTACCTTTACATTTTTAGTTCACATGACACAAAGTGTCGCCATCTAGTGTCGAATATATTTAATTATATTTGAAAGCCGACGCAGAGATTTTTCTAGAACTATTTTATATATTATAAATTAGGTGTAAAAATATTTACAAATGAAATGTGATGCCATCCATAACATCAGAACGTCTATCTGAGTAGTTCTTACACAATAAAACACAACACTTCATCCTTTTCTTCTTAATACTACGAAAATACACCGATTTGTGATTTTTTCAACACATAAGCGCACAGGACGAATGCTGACAGTATACTAACTAAAGCCACGCCCACTATGATGACGTCAGGACCTACTTAGAATCACAGTGCACAGTTGCTTATGCCGTCTCCCCTTTGTATTAGCTTCATGATAAAGACAGTCGAATTGAGTACCTCCGCCTTTTTAAAGTCGGTTAAAAATTGCGCATGGTCAAATGTCCAGACTCGAAACGTTTATTTATAGACTACGCAAATATTTGTTCAGCACGTTTGAAACCCGCGCTTGAAACCCATTGCGCCCCAGAGCCGTTTCACACTATGCGAACAAACAACGTTCGATCCCAACTGGCATCAATAAAAGTGTTAATTGCAAATTTAATTAATCAGAATAAGTAAGTGCTCGCTGCTCGCTGGTCTGGGATAACATCATGTATCTGATATTTAAAAAAAAAGTAATTCTTGTGCATGCAAGCACAGCTTACATGCATTGAGACAGTGCCGCGATCTTTTCCCCGCACCAATAGCCTTTAAGAAATAACATACCTATGGGCGCTGCGACTGCCAAGTGTATATCACCTCGACATTTAATAATTTTATAATGTAGCACAACGCTTTTAGCTACGTTGAAACTCCCCTTTCCTTACAATTAATCTACAAAATACCATATACATGTTTACACCCTCCCACACCCCCTCCCTCCTACCTACCCACCCACACACACACACACACACACGCAAGCACGCGCGCTAAACTTATACAGATTTTTGTTGCCAACGTCTAAACTATATAGTTTATATATTTTTTTGGGGGAATACACTGGCTGGCATTAAGAGCTAAGACGTCACGTTTATTTGTAAAAAGTTATTGTTGAAGTAAAACTATTATATTTATTCAATTACTGTTATATTTAATTTAAATTATTATTATTCCAACACTGTTGTATTTAATTAAAAACATAATTATAATAATTTTTTTCAGGTTCAATACCAACAGGTTATGCACACGATGTGAAACTGGGTAGCCAGGAGCTTGGCCTGGAGATGCCCGATGAGACTGTTCCCCGCAGCAACTATATACAGATCCTGGCCACCATCATTGATTACCTGAAGCAGCAGGACAGTAACTCCAACATCCTGCCACCGATATTCACAATGCCTGACAAAGTGTTGCCAGTGCAGGATTTCTTTCTGCAAATGTGTAGCAGAGCCGGTATGTTAAATATACCTTTTCTTGTATGCTTTCTTATACCTTATTCTCATTAAATTCTAAGCAATCAATTACTGGATTATAATCTCCTGGCAGGCGAATTTTTAAGAAGTAATAATTTTTAAGTAGCTTGTTTGAGTATTTAACGCCTATTACTGAGACTCTATAAACTCCTTATTTCTTATTAAAACGCGAATAATGCGTGACTGCACACATGTAAATTTTTACATGTGTGCAGATCAAAGTGTAATACAAGAGAACATTCTTACCTGTGTGCATGCCAAAATAATACCAACATTATCATAATTACCTGGAAAGTGGGAAATTCTGATTTTTTTTCTAGTGCACAGTGAATTTCTATTTGAATGAATTTAAATGACAGTGCCTTTCGTAGACCAAGCGAAACGTCGGACAGCTTGAACGACACTTTAAGTGAGCGTAGTAGGCATCTAGATCATATTATATACCCTAAGGCCTAATATAAGTGAGAGCTGTCTATTGTAGGTCACTAGATCTTTTGGACATTTCCAGTATTAAATCTTAAGAAACCTCAAGGATGGAGTTGAAAAATAGGTATTTTCTGAATCGGTGGTAAATAAAAAAAAATACTTTACATAGAGGCGTAAGAGAATCCCCCATTTCGATTACTACCCCCATTACCAAAAATTGTGGTATTTCCCATGGTCGTCCTTACGACACCCATGGAAAATACCACAATTTTTATGGTTTCTAATAAATGTTGATGGTTTTCAACGTGGTAGTGCCACGCTGCAGCTATATTATGGATGTAACACGATTTGTTGACTCAACTGGGTTAGGACCACACTCTCATAGAGTACCATCAGTAAATAGTAGTTTAATGCTGCTGTGTTTCATATGGTGAGTGTTGAGAACCAGAGACCCTTTTTACTGGAAACGAGGCATTCCATCTTAGTATTCAGGGCTGACGACACACCTGCATTTTGATTCTTAATCAAGGATAAATGTAGATGTATATAGGCCACTTACCAGGTAGACTGTGTGCTCGTTTATCACCCTTGTACTACAAAAAAAGATGGCGTTATATCCAGCTCGTTTAGGCCAGACGTAAAATACCAAGATCAGTGACGAGCAGCATCGTCAAAGGTGCGATACGTGTGTTACTGTGGTCGTCAATTAACGATCAAGGCAAACTTACCGAGAATGGGACAGAATTTGATTCAGCTGTGTACATCTACAGGCTGATGAAGGAGTATTCTGTAATAAACTATTATTGACTAAATTATTGAATTTGAAGTATTCTCTCTTGTCCTATTTTATGAAGGGCCATTGTTAATGTGGGACTGATCATAGTAACATTATTTAATATGTGCTAATAGCAACTAGTGGTAAAATTAAAAATTTTATAGAACCAATTTCAACATACTTCAAAGATAATTTAAAAACTACTGGTCAGATCTTGATCAAATTTATATGGGACCACATGAGAAGTGCCAGCATTCAAATAAATAAAGTATCATCAATATCGGTTCAACTAGAAACAAGTAATGAGGTAACACATAAAAAAACTGTTGAATTGAGTACCTCCGCCTTTGTGAAGTCGGTTAAAAAAAATTGTATTACTGTATTGTTGTACGTGGTCCTTCACTGCTGGCCGTATGAGGAAGCTCAAGGTCGCTCAGCGAGCTATGGAGAGGGCTATGCTCGGAGTTTCTCTGCGTGATAAACTTAGGAATGAGGATATCCGCAGTAGAACCAGAGTGACCGACATAGCCCAACGGATTAGTAAGCTGAAGTGGCAGTGGGCCGGCCATATAGCTCGAAGAACCGACAACCGATGGGGAAGAAAGGTTCTCGAGTGGCAGCCTCGTACCGGTAGGCGAAGTGTAGGGCGTCCCCCCACGAGATGGAGTGACGACCTGGTAAGACATGCAGGAAGTCGATGGAGGCAGGTGGCTCAGGACCGTGTTTTGTGGCATTCTTTGGGGGAGGCCTATGTTCAGCAGTGGACTTGTGAAGGGCTGTAATGATGATGATGATGATGATGATTGTTGTATTACTTCCCTAGCTCTGATTGTGTAGGCGTTGGACCAGTCATCTCACTTCTTTCGCAATTTTCCATCTAGACCAATATTTTTTTACCTATGTAAGCGAGGTGAACAGCGTGGCTGCTCTTTGAAAGTTGCCTACACCCGTTGCGAATATTCTGTTTCTATTCTGTTCTGTTCTATGCCACAACCAATAGGCAAAATCGCTTTTATTACATCTATTAATTAACTTCCCGACGAAAACTTTTTGTTTTTAATTATACTTTTGTTGTATGTATCTGTGTATCTTTGTGTCTATCTGTGGCATCGTAGTTCCAGTACGGATGAACCGATTTCGATTAGGTTTTTTTTTTATTTGAAAGGTGTCTTAATAGAGAGTGTTCTTAGCTGTTTCAAGAAAATCTCTTTTTGTTTATGGGTTTTTTTTTTAATTTTATTTATTTTGTGTTTGTTTAATAATTTCATAATGCTTGTGTCTACAATAAGTTAAAAAGATTGTTTATAGACACAACAACACAACTGTTGCATGCTGACCTTCGTTGATTTATGATTTCTAATGTAGCCGGTTAGAATGCATAATATGCTATCTCTGCTATCAGGTTATTTGTACTAATTCACTGTGTTTATTATGCAATACAAACAAGTGTCAATCTTGATTGACTCGCTACTTAAGTCTCTAGTAATACTTACACCTACCAAATTACATAAGCTCCTTTCTTAAGAAATCTGACTAAATTTAACGTAGACTGTATCATTCTTAAAGTGAGTACTGTTTCAGAAACATTATTTAATAATTTTTATTGAATTCAGTTCTACTTACATAGTATTATTCCCAGATAAGATATATCCTATCACCGGATGCTTACAACAATACTTATTGTTGAATATTATAAAACTCTTTTGTATTATGTACTTGTGTTGTTCGTAAATAAAATTTGAGTATGTCAAATATCTTCATTTTTTGTTAAACACTATTAATGTAACATTGAAATTAATTATACATTGTTACAACCTCACACCAACAGAGAAAGATAGACAGAACACTATGTACATGAAGTGACGCCGAAACCATGCGCATCTTATTGTGTAAGCACACAAACTCAAGCATACATGAACGTACAAGTGGTAAATTACATTAATAATCTATTAATGACTAATAATGACATATAGCTAATTATTGAATTCGAAATATTCTCTCTTGTCCTATTATGTAGGACCCATGTGTATGTGGGACTGATCGTAGTAACATTATTTAATACAGCAACAAGTGGTAAATTTTTTTTTTTACAACAAACATCAATTAAATAAACCCTTAGATTATTTACTCTCTAGATACAGTAACGGTGGCTCAAAGGCGTCGATAAAAATATCAGCTAATTGTTAGCCTCTAGAGCGCTCCCCGCTCCTTAGTATCAATTGTAAAGCCAAGAGGTACGCACGCACGGCTCGTTTTTTCGTTAGATTATTTTGGTAAAAATGACAAGTTGCGCGATCAAAATCTGTAGAAATTACAAAGGACGTTTACAAACAACTAACAAAATCTACCATCGGTAAGTAACTCAAAACTAATAGTATTTTACGAATACAAAACTAATAAATTGATAATTTTTTTCACAAAATCAACGCGTCTTTTTTTTGGTGTTGCCAGTCTTAGATTGCGAATTTCCCTGTATAGTTAGCTTATGTGTGTTCATTTTTACCTGACTGCACCAAAAGGAGGAAATACATCAAGGAAGATGTGTGTATGTATGTGTATATTTCAAAAATTGCTTTCCTTAGCCTACAGTCTAAACGGATGGACCGATTGTTTTTGTTTTACAAGCTACTTCGCAGTCGGGTGTTTTTTTATTATTCTTAAATATTATTTCGTTATTTTTTCTCTTTGTCAAAATCTGTGGTAACCATTTGGATACAGTATGGTTTTTAGAATACCTTGGGATAAATTATTTAACTATGACGCAGGCGAAGCAGCCGGCCAAACTCTAGTATTTTTATAAGTCAGACACCATACATTAAATAATAAAACATATTTTGTAAATGCGTAATTGGTCTTAATTTGATTATATTTTTCTATACAAAATAAGATTATAACTAAACAGACAACTAAACTCACAATTGAAAGCACCATATTAAAATATTATAATTTATGATTTTACAGTTTTCCGCCATTTTATCGGGATAGATTCATTAGCTGGTAACTCCCAGATACAAATAACGCTGGTGTAAGATATAACAACCGCTAAGCGTGAGTGCGTGCCTCACGCACACACGCTTGTAAACACTGCCCAGTTTTTGTTGCATCGCTCATTGCGTGAGGCGTTATCTAGAGAGTAAACGAGTTGAATGTAATTTCAAGAAAAACAACTTCCTTCTGCGTGAATCCCATATCTCTGGTGCCCTTTGACCTACAGGACCCAAATTCAAACTCGACCGAGCTACTACCTGAAGGTATCCACATACCAAATTTAAAGTCAATCGGTCCAGTGGAACGGAAGTTATCGTGTCGGCATACAGACTAACAGACTGCCAGCTAAAACCATTAACTTCCTTTCAATGCTACGCAGAAGGAAGTTAATAATCTAAGATGAGAACATCGTCAATGTAGTCGAAGTTAATTAAATACGCATCATTAACCTTTTGACCGCCACGCCAAAAACGCATTGCCGTGTCCTGTACGCCAAAGCGAAAAGTAAACAAAAATACCTACGAAAATAATAGTGTTGCCAAGAGTAGATATATCGATAACACAAAATAACTTGTTTTTGTAGGTTTTTTATGCAACTAATGACTCTTTATAATCTGGTATGTTTTATTTAATCTTGTGCTGTCTTCCACTCTTTTTATATATGCACTTTGTACATAAATAAAAAATAATAACAATAAAATAGTAGTAAACCACAGCACTACTCTCCATCGTGATGACGTCACTGTCACGACTGGACGACAACGGCGTAGCTGACCTTCCTTTTTGATACTTTCTTAGAGATGTAGCCGTGTCGCTCGTTGTGTATCGATTTCGAAATCGATCTAATCAAAATATACAGACATCGAATCAAAATATTTTATGTGTCGGGGGAGGCGTAGGCCAAGTGAAGCACAGAAGAAAAGTCTTACGCTCTTATGACAATGGGGGTTTGATATGACGCTGATGCTACCAGATGATTTTGAGATTGAGAAAAAAATCGCATAACACAAAATGAAAAATTGCTCTTCATACCTTAAGTAAAAAAAACACATTTATTATTTGTAATTTTATATTATTGAAATAAAAAAGGTACATAATTATTCACTAATCTGTTGATTGTATATAATTATTCGCACTAGGTAAATCAGTCAGAATCGTTCATCTTGCACTGCACTACTTTTCCCGCTAATCACTTATGACGTCATCAGGGTGTCGTCTATCCTTGACCACGGCGTCCAGTGAACTAATTTTCGATGACGCGCTAAGGATGCGCCTGAGTTGAGATATTAGATTTATTATATTTTTTTATTCATGTAGCTAATTATAGTTTTGTTTCTAAACTTTTGTTTTATTCAAATATCAATAATAATAGAAAAAAAAATAACACGTTTGAGCTGAATTTTGGCTAGTTTTCAAGAAATCTATGCCTCTCGCGCACGGCACTAGCGGTCAACTATAGACGACTTTGGCGTGCTGGACATAGTATTTGCATAGATAAAAATCATTTTTTTTTTAGTTCAATGTTTCTTAGTACTTATGGCTCTAGGAGACTTGTTTTTTTACACTCACATGTTGCTGCGTTATTCCTTTTTGATGAGTGTGGAATTAAAATACCAGTAATAATTTTCCAATATCTATATTTCATATTTTTGTGGACCGGGTTTTTTGTCAACTATAGACGTCGTTGGCGCTCAGGGCCCGCAGTTGCTTGTCAAGTATAGGCGACTTTGGTGGTCAAAAGGTTAACCATAACTCAAAAACTACTGGTCAGATCTTGATCAAATTTATACGGGACCACATGAAAAGCACCAGCTTTCAAATAAAATTTCATTTTTACAACTATTCACAAATGTTCATTTTGAAAAAGGGTCTCTCTCATTTATCTAAACAATTGACAGGTCTATACATATATGTAAATAAAAGGCAGGTCTGTGCATGATAAACGCTTCAAATTATCGAGAGTAGAGAAGCCCAGACTTGAAATGATTGCATTTTAGCGGGCAAGATACTACTCCTTCAATTTTAAATTACCGAGGGGACCAATTAATATTGATTGTATTCAAATTAACGAGTGTCTAATTATCAAGAGTCGACTGTATATTGTCGAGTGCAAATTGACATAGTAAAAGTATCAACTACTTTTTACCATACTACTGCTTCAATGAAAGTACTACTTCATTCTATTAGCAGTTTTTTTTTCTTTTTTTTTATAGCTGAGGATGAATCTCTCTTCCGCATTTACAAGTTGGACACGCTTTTCTATAACCTGATCAATTCAATCAAAACGCGCGGGAACGAGGGTTTCCCAAAGGAATCCCTAGCACTGACGCAGCTCAAGAAGGATCTCTTTAAATATACTCCAGGCTTAGGTTGTGAGGTATGGAAATTTATAAACTCATTTAATTGTCATTTTACTTCTAGTAAAAGCCATGACACGGTAATCAGATGCTTACTGTGTATTGAATTTTATTAAATCGAGGTTTTGGAGTAGGGAAGACTTGTCAATCATGTTAACAAATATTTTTTTACTTCCTCAGATATTAAGGTTTCCTCGCAATGTTGTAAATAGAATTGTGTCTTAAAACTGAAAGTAACAATTTATTAATGACTACATATTTGTGCCATTTGCTGTAGAGACTATCGGTCCGTGGGGTCCACTTGCGGTGAAGTTCCTAAAGGAACTCCATCCGCGACTGCTTGTTGCTGCTGGTGATAAGGGGGCTGGTTCTTTTCTCTCTCAAAGGCTAAGTATAGCCATTCAGCGGGGGAACGCAGCCAGCGTTCATGGCACGATACCGCGGAGAGTAGGACTGTATGATAATTAGGTTACTAATTGTATTTTTTTTAATTATAGCTTTTAATATTGCATATTGCATTAAATACGAGGGCGGGTCAAATAAGTCCGTGAATTTCTGACCTCTTTACTGAAAAAGCAACACTACTCCTGTCAACAGGCATCTGTCAGTTGACTCCTGTCAAATTTGAACTTGCTGCGTCAGTTAGTTTGTGTTTGACAGCTATCTTTATCGGACTATCCAGTAATTTGAGGAAAAAATGGAAAAAAGTGAATTTCGTGTGCTTATTAAGCATTATATTTTGCGAAAAAAAAACCATTACTGAGACCAAGGCTAAGCTTGATAAATACTATGGGGACTCCGCACCATCGATTTCAATGGTAAAAAAGTGGTTTACTGAATTTCGTTGTGGCCGTACAAGCATTGAAGATGCCGACCGTCCTGGACGCCCAGTTGAGGTCTCTTCAACCAAAACAATCAAAAAAATTCACGATATGGTGTTGGCTGACCGAAGATTGAAAGTGCAAGAGATTATGGAAGCCGTAGGGATCTCGCATGGCTCAGTGGTTTCAATTTTGAATGATCACTTGGGCATGAGAAAGCTTTCCGCAAGATAGGTGCCGCGTTTGCTCACAGTCGACCACAAACGCAATCGTGTAACAATTTCACAGGAAGGTTTGGCGTTGTTTAATCGCAATATGGAGGAGTTTTTGCGCCGTTTTGTAACCGTGGACGAAACATGGATCCATCACAACACACCAGAGACCAAACAACAGTCAAAACAGTGGGTTTCTAAGGGTGAATCGGCGCCAAAGAAGGTCAAGGTGGGTTTGTCAGCCAATAAAGTTATGGCGATTGTTTTTTGGGATGCACGCGGGATAATCCACATTGACTACCTTCAAAAGGGAAGAACAATCAATGGGGAATATTATGCCAACTTATTGGACCGATTCAATGACAATTTGAAAAAAAAAGACCTCATTTGGCCAAGAAAAAAGTTCTTTTCCACCAAGACAATGCAAGGGTGCACACGTGTGCAGTTGCCATGGCAAAAATCCATGAATTCGGCTATGAATTGCTCACTCATCCGCCCTATTCTTCAGATTTGGCTCCGACTTCTTGTTCCCAAACCTGAAGAAATGGCTTGGTGGAAAAAGATTTGACTCCAATGATGAAGTCATCTCGCAAACAAAGGCCTATTTTGAGGACCTCGACAAATCATATTTTTTGGAAAGGATAAAAAAATTGGAGAAGCGTTGGACAAAGTGTATAGAGCTCAAGGGAGACTACGTTGAAAAATAAAATGATTTATTTATCAAAAAATCTGTGTTTTATTCTAAAAGTCACGGACTTATTGACCCACCCTCGTATATATATAAATTCTGCTACACATGTGTTCATCGCTGAACTCCTCCTAAACGGCTGGATTCATTTCGATGAGTAGATGGCTTGGATACACAATCGGACCCAGTAGTTGTCGTAGTTGTCTAGATCCAGAAATCACCCGTGCGAAGTACGGGCGGATCGCTAGTATAACATATTTTTCTATTTGGTACTGGTAGGAATCAAATTCTGGTTGCTCTTACTGTGAAATTCACGGCGGGCTCTTAGTCCCTGAGCTATCGCGTCTTTAAAAATTATCCTAATAAAATTATTACTATCATTAATTATTTTCCTCAGCATCACGAAGAAGCAGATAAGTCTGTGGAATGCACACTCTCAAAAGTTAAACGTCTGGCCTTCACCATATTAGATAGTTGCTGCCCCATTGCCGGCATTGATGTGGTGCCTGGAAAGCATTTGCCCTTCGATTATGATATTCAGGTATATATTTTTTTTATTTGTTAACTCCCCATTTAGAAGTTATTATAATGGTAGTGTCACGGCCTACGGCTGCTCCCTTAAAGGTCAAATCCTCAGGGGCCCATTCAGCTGAGTTTCGACGAGCAGACGTAGGTCGGGCCTCCGCCAGGCCAAAGTGGAAAATCTCTAATTACACTAAACTATATGGAGGAGCGTTCTATTCTACGGCCACTCGACCGGGAGGATATTAGACGGAGCTTACTTACCTATATCCAAGGCGACTGGTCCCTCCGGAGTCGGTCATGTCGCATGTGGTTGTGTAGTGCAAGGGAAATAAGGTGATGTGATGTGTATCTGGGTGTGACTGATGGTGATTACCTTGGCCGTCGGCAGCAGCCCGGGCGTCGACACCGCTCCAAATTGAAGGAACCTTCCGCGGCGTTGTCCACAGTCACTTTCCTCGTTCGTCACGATGACAGGTAATTAATTCTATCGTACGATTAACTAACTTACAGAAGCCACAACTCTCGTTGGGTATAAGGTTAACGCACAAAACGCACACGGAGTGTCCGGATCAAAGGTCACTACCGTTTCGCGTAGCAACAGTTATTTCTAGAATATCAAAGGCCGCACGAGCTAATATTGCCGAATGCACTTATGCAGATTCTGAGTCAGACACAATGAGTCCCTGGGAAGCTCTCCAGAAGGAATGCGCGTCACAAATCCTAGACCGTATATTTACTGGCCGCGCCTAATTATTCCGAGTTCCCGACAAAAATGACAGCGTGCTGTCCCAAGCACAGCTGACAGACGACTCCACTGCTCCTTTACGCGTTCTCAACCCCACCACTCGAGCGACGTCAAAACCGGTATGGCACCGGGCCGCGCGCCCTCTGACGTCGATTCCGAAACCACCGTTCGAGCGTAAACAGGTAGTGATATTTAAAAGTTCAAATATCAACAAATCAAATACATTTATTTATTTTCATAATACAGGTATGAAAATTGTTATAGAAAATTGAAATATGTACACTGTATTATTACCTTATGAGGTGTGCAAATGCAATATTAGGCTACGCATTACTAATAAAATAATGTTGCGTTTAAATAAAAAAAAAATAAGAAAAAAATTCAATAGTTGAGTAGAGTCTACAGTCCTAGTAGTAGTGGGTGGGTATGTTAGAGCGTTCTTTGTAGTACAAAAAATTAGGAAAAACCTTTTGACAGCTGTCTGATCAATTGGACAGGCATGTGGACCAAAAAAGTCAGTGCCTACAGGATTCGATTCTTAAAAATCAATATCGATTCTTGAGGGCTGACAATCGATTACAGTTTGACCTAGATTAATGCAAGAATAAATTAGAACCGGATAACTCAAAACACGAATGCTGTTTAAAGTGAGACTACCGCAACTACGTCCTATTTTCGAGAAATTATTACTTGCTGAGTCCCGTCTAGCTATATATATAAAGGGGTTTTCAATTGGCACGGGTAGATTTTGGCGGCCCGTGGCAGCCATAATGTTTTGGTGACATCTATCAAATCTTTTGTTTATTATTAAGTTACTTATGGCAAGTTACACGATTGAACAGCGAGGCGCATTTTTGAATGAATGGTTATGTTAACAAGCACAATTGCCGTATATGGGATGACACCAACCCACGCAAGGTTCATCAGGTGATAATGCATCCTCAAAAAGTTACCGTTTGGTGTGGATTATGGGCCGGTGGCGATATTGATCCATACTTTTTCGAAAACGACGCTGGTGAGGCGGTCACAGTTACGGCGACCGCTACAGAACGATCATAACCTAACGATGATATGGACGTAGACTACATGTGGTTCCAGCAGGACGGCGCTACGTGCCACACAGCGGACGCCACGATTGACATTCTCCATGAGCGATTTGAGCGTAAGCTTATCTCTCGCAGGGGTGATGTGAATTGGCCACCAAGGTCATGCGATTTGACCCCGCTAGACTTTTTCTTGTGGAGGTTTCTTGAAGTCGCAGGTCTATGCAAACAAACCACAATCGACCGATGACATAACACAGGCCTTCGCTCAAATTCAGCCGAATATTTGCAGAAGAGTCATTGAAAATTGAACCACTCGGATTCTTGCCACTGTAAGAATCCGAGGCGGGCATTTGAACGATGTCATATTCCACACTTAATGGCACATGTGGGCCTTTCAATAAAAAATATTTTATTTAATACCTCACACACAGCTTGTTTTATTTCATTTCAACATCTACCCGCCCTTATTGAATGAAATGCCTTTTAGCATGCCAAAGTCAACAAATGAAGTAGAATCGGTTCAAAAAAGTCATAGCCAAGTCAAAAAGTAAGAGACACAAACACAAAAGTACACACACTCAGCTTTCAAGATGGCGGAAGACTGCATGGTGCGCAATCCGCAGCCATGTTTAGTTGAAGTTGTGTTTTTAGCGCGGCCTTAGACACGAGCCTTTTTATATCTACGTAGATTTACGCTTACAAAGCAGTAAATTATTATAAAAATATCAACCCGCCTGCCAAGCGTGAAGATTAAGCCAAATCCTTCTAATAACTGGAGAGGCTGATGACGAAGAATATTTATCTTTTTTTTTTTATTTATCTTTAAAAGAACGTTTTAACCAACCAGGATTTCTTCATGTATTGTAGGGGCAGTATACATACATAAATTTCGTAAGGACTAACATCCAGACCTCGAGCAATTATTGGCCATACAAATATTTGTTCCGTGCGGGATTCATACCTGTGGCCCTCGGCGCTGCAACTCAAGTGGTTTAAGTGGCATGGTCCACTTGTACATAGCTGATGGAGACCCAATGGACACCTGCACTCAAAGTTGCTTGTATTATAATGGAAATATATTGTTTTTAATATTCCAGGGTATACTGTCTATCAAGGAGCAGAAAAAAGGAAGACTTGCAGCTTCAATTGCTGGCTTGCCGGTAAATAATTATCTTTGTGTAAAAATATTATTACTAGCTACTACTAAAAAAATACAAAAATGATGACAGGCATTGCATTGCATATGTGTTTCTTATAGTACGGACCATAGTTAAAGACTCGTACAGCTCTTGCAGTTAAGTTAGTATATAGGTATGGAATAAAACTATTTTTACCATCGGTCACGGGGGAGGTAAACCTTTTCCCGTGACCACTTTTTTTTTATAGAATAAGGGTGACAAACGAGCCCACAGTCCACCTGATGGTAAGTGGTTGCTACGGCCCATAGACATCTACATCTATTCTCGATTACGTATCAAAATGTAGATGCGTTGTCACCCGTGAGAACGAAAATTTAATGCCTCGTTTCCAGTAAAAAGATTCTCCGGTTCTCTACACTCACCATACGAAACACAGCAGGGTTAAACTGCTATTTTACATGGTATTCTGTGAGAGCGTGACCCTTCCCCGGTCGAGCCGACCCATTCATGCTACAACCATACTGTTAATATAGCTGCAGCATGGCTCTACCACGTCCGGGAATTAAAAATGAGTAAAATAAACGCGATAAAATCAGTAAAAAAAGTTTTATTAATGTGTAATGTTTATAGGTGTGTACTCGTAGTTTTAAGACGACGTATTATGTGTGAAGTATATATACGTGTTGTTACTTTAGTCAAGTCAAATTTAAAAATAGCACATTATACGTTTTTCGTGTCGGTTTCAGACCGCAGTGTGTGTGTAAATTACCTTAGCCGCAAGGCTACGGTAATTTACCTACGCCTTTTTTCATCATTAAGCTGACATTAGACTAAGGTAAAAACTAAAAAAGTGTGTCTTCTAAAACGTAGCACACCCAGCTGCATGGTTTAAGACCTACGACGTTATCACGATAATGATTTATTATATTTGCGCGAATACTACACATTTAAATGAAACTAGGTTTTACGGAATTTATCGCGTATATTAACTTATTTTAAATTCATGACGTTTCGAATACTTTTAGGCCACGTTCACACGGCATCTATACGATTCGATTTTTTCGTATACGGTAAAACTAATGAAAAGCATCCAGTTCAATAGTGCGCGCCATCATGAATCTACGTGTTCCTTTACTTTTATATTGGTTTTAAAAACGGAGATGCAGCGTCCTATGAGGTATTGGGTTCATCCTTTTTATATAATTGTGTGATTCAAAGGGCAAGTACGGGGACTCGCGCAAGTGCGTACGGTACGATTTTAAAGCTAGTTAAAAAATATAATATTTTTAATTGCTACCACATAACTTTTACCTCTAGCTAATAAACTCATTTATTTGTCTGCTAAAAATCCATACCCTCGACCACTAGTATGATAGTATAGAATCTGTGAGATTCAAGTCCATGAAATTTAATATTATCTATATCTCTTCTCTCTTCAGGGTTTATCATCTTCCAACAGTTCAGTGGTGAACGACTCCTTCAATGACTCAACTCTGCATACTACTGCAGAATCAAATGGTTTGTTTTAGCAATTTTTGATTTATTTATGAGTATTAGTATAATTTAAATTTAAAAAAAACGTGTGTGTGGTGTGTACGTATGTACGCTCGTAAGAAGTTATACTTCTATAGCATAACAAAACAAAAATAACTAACTTGAATATAGTTATCAGTTCTCACGAAAACTTGACAGTTGACAGACAAATACCAACTGAAGTTGTCGCTTTTAGGTTTCGATGTGCGCGCGCATCGTAACAACTTCATGGTGTCGTTTTTAAGCGTCGGTGTGCGCGCGCATCGTATAATATTCACTCTCATCTTTTTTCTCAAATGCACCAAAAGAAGTATAGCTTCAAAATAGCTTACTTTACAACAATATGCCGGTTTCCATGCTTGCCAAGCCTCGGCAAACGTCTTCAAGCCCCAAGCGTCCACAAATCTCGTTTGGCATTTGGAAGTCGTTTTCATGCTTGTGAATGCGTCAGTGTGCTACGTAAACCCAAGCATGGCGGACATCGAACTTGTGTCGGCTATTGCGTTTGGTTTAACACACTTTTATTTGAAATACAAGCAAAGTAATACAAAAACAAGGAATTTTTGGCTTTTAATTCTTTTACTGGCTTTCCCGTTAACTCTGCAAGACGACTCCAAGCATTTGCAACTTTATTTTTATTTTTATGATTAACGTCTTTGGGGTTCCAGATAGACGATTCGGTCTGGTAATATTCCAGAAACGATAAACTCTCTTCGTTCGACCAGTCACTCATTTTAAACAATGAACTAAACATGCGCACGTCGCGAAATCACAATTTCTACTAAACGCGCACCAACGTGTGACTGCGTTGCAAGCGTTTGCCGCCAGCGCCCATTGATCTGAGTCCAAAAACCGACACTAGCCCGGATCGGGGACAAGCGTCCACAAGCTCATGCAAGCCAAGCCAAACGCCCTCTTTACACACTTGTGCTTGTGGATGCTTGCCGAGACTTGGCAAGTGAGGAAACCCGGCAATAGATATATACAATTATTTTTATTATTTTTCTATTAATACAAAATTAACAAATTAATTTAAATTTTGGTTTAGAACATGTCTAGCTTCTAGTATATCTTAATTATTTCAGTTGTCAAAAAGGAGCGAAGAGTTCATGAGCCTTTGCGGATGCCAAAGACAGATTGTAAGTACAAATATTCTATATTTATATATTTTTTTATTGAAGAAGTGTGACTTACTAGCTCACAGTCCACTTGATGGTAAGTGCATGCTGTGGTCCACAGACATCTACATCTGTCCTGGAATAAGAATCAAAATTCAGATGCGTTGTTACTCCTGACGACTTAGATGGAATGCCTTGTTTCCAGTAAAATGGATCTCCGATTCCCTATACTCACCATACGAAACACAGCAGCATTAAGCTGCTATTTGACGCTGGTATTCTGTGAGAAGGTGGTCCTTCCCCAATCGATCTGACCCATTCGTGCTACAGCTATTCTTTTTTCATTTTAAATCTAGTGCTTCTCATGTGACCCCATATAAATTTGGTCAAGGTCTGACCAACTGTTTTTGAGTTATTCTTAATAGTTTATCAGGGCTCGGATAACGGTATATTTTTCGAAACGTTTTCGCCTTAAATACATGAAAACTTATTTGTTTCGTTTATGTTCGAACGGAATCATAATAAAAACGTTTATGAAGAGAACGAAATATTTAAATCGTATATGTTCAAAAATAGTATATTTCATTACGAGTGCGGAAAGCCTGTCATTGCAAAGAGTTCCGACAAATGTCTATCCGAGACGAGGCGCAGCCGAAGGTGAGGGTTGAGAGTCGTAACAAGTTGCAATGACGGTTCCGCACGTGTACTGAACAACTATTTTTAATGCAGTTGCGAAAAAAATGAAGCAATTTACAAACAACTAAACTCGCAAAAAACATTATTGGAAAATGGCGCCAACCGTAAAAGAATATAAGCAGAGATTTTTTTGTTTTCTTCACCCATTCTGGGTCGGCAAAGGGAACTATGCCCATACAGCCAAGTCTTCAATAGAATTTTTTTATTGATATGAAATGAAAATGAAATTTAATGAGATGAAATGAAATGAAACCTAACCTAACTCATTGAATCAAATCATTAAATCTGATATTGAAACAAATTAGTAGCTTCTTTTTAGAAATATATGCATGAATTATAAAATTCTATGATTTTTTTTAGTAAAAACTTCGTGGTTGGTTTTTTCATTTTAATAGACATTATTTTGACAGTTGGGAAAGAGAACGCACGAGTTCGGAAAAGGTAAAGAAAAAGCTCGAGTATGTAGTAGCCCACATCCCGAACGCTATACGTCTCTGCAATACACCACTTTTTGAGCAACTGTATTAAAAAAGGTTTTTAAACATTTTAAACAGTTTTCCCTTTTTTTGTCTCTGCAATACGAAACAAAAATACCTTACAGGTTTAAACTTGTCATGGCACGCGCTATTCATTTAGCTTCCTGCGGAATAAACCGTTTTTCACGTTTTCACATTACGTTCTCATTTCGTTTTTGTTCCGAATAAAATGTTATACAAAGAACCGTCCCAAACGTTTTAAAAACGTTATTTTTAATAACGTTTCCGAGCCCTGATTTATATTGAAGTCGGTTGTACAAAATTTTTTATTTTAAATTATGTTTAAGGATAGTTTGAAAGTAAATATATCTTAACAGTTGTGAGTCTTGTACATATCTGCATGAGCGTATAATGGTCAAATAAACGCAATTCAATCATTTAAAAGCATACTGATTAATGTTTTTTTTTTTATAAAATAAGTATTTATATAATATTTATTATCCGTTTCCCTCCCGAAGTTATTATCCGTTTTCCTTTCTGCTCTTTAAGTTATTTTTAATCATTCATTCATAACAGTCCATCAAAAGTCTACTGCTGAACATAGGCCTCCCCTATAAATTGCCTCATATAGGGTTTATTTGCCAGACTTGCCATGCTTGGCATATAAGTTGGCAACCGCAGTTTTTTTATTATTTAGATCAGAAAGTTGCTGCTAGCCATCGCCTATTTCATTTCCCTATGTCGCCTCTTACGACACGAAAAATGGGGTAATGGATATTCTTACTCCGTTACTACAACGGTCACTATTCACTACAAGCCTTTATACCTGTAATGTTTATTAGGCTTTGATCTAAACAAACTTGCAAGCTAAATTAGAAACACCTCATCTTAGCGGGTTTTGCTTAAACACACCTTAAGTTCTGGTGACAATAATATGCAATACCCAATATTTGAATAAACTTATTTTATTTTATTTTTTACTATTAATTTATGTATTACTTTTAATATAAACAACATCTTGACTGGCATTTACTGCTTTTGTGCAATACCGATGAAGCGAAGTCGGGGTCGGTTCGTTAGTACCAAATAAGATATAAGTTAACTTGGTTAAATAAATTACAGTTGCCCAGAAAGTCCGTCTGGCTCCCGACTTGACGGAATCCAATTTCCCGAAGCTGACTGCTGGTCACGGAAGAGGTAATATAATATTATATAGTTATATCACATTTTAATTTAATTTCGATTTGTTCTTGCTTCAGGGCTGCATTTTTGGATCCCACATAGTACAGTACAGTACACTATAGGTATAGTTGCAGGCTATATCCCGATCTGAATGTTACTCCAGATGCAAGTTATGTACTACACTGCTTACATAGTTTTGAACATATTTTTTTTAAGTAATGAAAATAAAAATAAAAATGAATGTTTCAAAGTTTGTTAAACTATACATACATACATATACACTCACGCCTGTCACCCATAGGGGTAGGCAGAGACTATGGACTTCCATTTGGTACGATCCTGACACACCTCTCTCGCTTCCTCCACATCCATATACCTAATCATACACGTTCGCCGGTTAAAGGTACTTTTGATTTGGCCCATTTTCAATATATCGCCAATTTGGTCGATAAACTTTCGCCTAGGGCGACTCTTTCCGACTCTGCCGTTCACCTCTGCAACATAAATTTGCTTTGTCACTCTTTCCTCATTCATTCTTTATACATGACCAAACCATCGAAGCATTCCTTTCTTAATCCTGGTCACATCATCTTGCAAACCACACTCTTCTCTTATCAAACAATTTCTCACTCTGTCATTCAGATTCATACCTAACATACTCCTTAATGAATGCATTTCTACAGCATTTATTCTACTCTCGTGCTTCTTCTGCCACACCCAACTTTTACTACCATACATTAAAGTAGGTACTAACACAGCATTGTGAATTGCCATACGTGCCTTTTTGAACACATTCTGACTTTTCACAATAGGGTGTAGAGCCCCATTCACTCGATTTCCTGCATTCACTCGTCGTTCTATATCCTCATCATATCTACCATCCCTGCTAAATAAACATCCCAAATATACAAACTCATCCACTTGCTCAATCAACTCCCCTTCTATTCTTATTTCACATAACATTTTACTTTCTTCTCTTTCAAAAACCATCACTTTCGTCTTACTTGCGTTCACTTTCATACCCCTTTCTTTCAATGACCAGTTCATTAAAGTAACCATCATTTGCAACTCGCCGCCGACGATGCAAATATGACTTGATCATCGGCGTGCAAAAGGCATTTGACGGTTAACTCACCCATTCTCAACCCACATTCTTGAACTTTCAAAGTTTGCAAACAACTGTCCATAAACAGGTTAAACAGTCACGGAGAAGCCACACATTCCTGTCTGACACCTTTATGAATGCTAAACCAGTCCGAGTAGACCCCGTTGATCCTGACACAAGCACTAGAGTCCCTATACAGAGACTTCAATGCCTGTATCAAGCCAGCGCTCAACCCAAATGAGTTCAGTGTTTGCCATAACACATCCCTATCCACTGTGTCATAAGCCTTCTCCAAGTCCATGAACGCACAAAAAACTTGATTGTTTTAAAATGATTTTTATAAAAGTTATAAACTATATATTTTTCTTTGTTTCAGGACGAGGTTTATCTGGCAGCTTCGGCAAATTGAAACTTGACAAATAAATGTGATAAAAAGTTCCCAATTATTCAATTAAACCGAACTATTTTCTTAAAGATTTAAAATAATAACTTTTTTATAAAAGACTTCACAGTTTGTTATTTTACATATTAAAAATATGAAGATATTTCTAATTAATGCCCTTCTGAATAGGATTAGTCTGTAAGGATTACAATTGACGCAAATGTTGTTAATTAACATTATTTTCTGTTTATTTTTTTTGTTACCGTATGAATGTTGGACCTGATTGTATAAGGTAAATAAATGATTAAATCAATGTTTTGGTTTTGTTAGATAAAATTACTTATCCCGGACTGGAAGAGGCGGGGCGAATTTTATTATAATGCGGTAAATATGGTTTGTTTGTTTTAATGACCAACTGCTGGTTGAGAGTTATTAAAGATATGATTTTACGTAGATCATGCAGTGTATAATGCGGTGAGAATATATTATTTCGCGATACTGCATATGTCACCAAATTCGGGCTACAGGACGGACGTGCAAAAAGGCATGTGTATTTACCTAGACTTCCGTATTGGACGGACATGAAAGAAGGTATGTGCATTCCTAGACTACCTAGACTTCGCAGAGCTGCCTCGTGTCTCCAGGGCTGTGTTGGAAGTTGGTGGGATGACGGCTGTCTTCACAAATAACTCACTGATTTTCGCGAATTATTGCGTTATTTTAAATGTCTATACACTTGCTGTTTTCTTGTATAGTTCAATATCTAAATTACACCACGGCGCGAGACGATGAAGCGAGATACAGCGGTGCTGTCAGTTGCGTGACTTGCGAACTTGTGAACCCCGTTTAACACACGAGTGCACATGCTGGGCATAAAGGTGATAGATAGGAAACCCCAGGAGTGGCCCTTGCAGTATTCTCATTGGTTGGATAACAATTAACAAATTCATAAGCGTTAGGCGGTAGTTGCAAGTGGCGCGAACAGTTTCTTTATTTACCTTCGTATTTGTAAGAAATTATTATCTAATTTTCTTAACTGTTACCATTACAGCCTAAGTCCACTGCTGAAAATAGAGCTCCCCCATAGATTGCCTCATAGATATTTGCCATAGTTGCCATGCTTGGCAACCGCAGTATTTTTTATTTTTAGTCTTTATTAGGATGACGCTGCTGCCCATCCCCGGTTCGATTGCTTTTAAATTCTTTAACATTTTCCTATTTCTACTCAGAAGAAGGGTAGTGTTTTAGTGTGTGTGTGTGTGTGTATGCGCTAGTGTGCGTGCGTGCATGTGTGTGTGTGTATGTGCGTGTGTGTGCGTGCGTGCGTGCGTGAGTGAGTGAGTTCGTGCGTGCGTGCGTGTCTGCGTGCGTGCGTGCATGAGTGCGTGCGTGCGTGCGTGCGTGCGTGCGTGTCTGCGTGCGTGAGTGCGTGCGTGCGTGCGTGTGTGCGTGCGTGCGTGAGTGCGTGCGTGCGAGTCTGCGTGAGTGAGTGCGTGCGTGCGTGCGTGCGTGCGTGAGTGCGTGCGTGCGTGAGTGCGTGAGTGCGTGCGTGCGTGCGTGAGTGCGTGCGTGCGTGCGTGACTCCGTGCGTGCGTGCGTGTCTGCGTGCGTGCGTGCGTGCGTGAGTGCGTGCTTGTCTGCGTGCGTGCGTGCGTGAGTACGTGCGTGCGTGCGTGAATGCTTGCGTGTCTGCGTGCGTGCGTGCGTGCGTGCGTGAGTGCGTGCGTGCGTGTCTGCTTGCGTGCGTGAGTGAGTGAGTGCGTGCGTGCGTGCGTGCGTGCGTGCGTGCGTGAGTGCGTGCGTGCTTGCGTGCGTGAGTGCGTGAGTGAGTGAGTGCGTGCGTGCGTGCGTGCGTGCGTGAGTGCGTGCGTGCGTGCGTGAGTGCGCGTGAGTGAGTGAGTGTGTGTGTGTGTGTGTGTCCATTTCTTTGGCACTTTGTTGCCTGTACGGCTACATATAGATTTTAACATATAGGTGTCGCTAGATTCATCTTTGTTGTGAAAGTGACGTAAGTAGAATATTTAAATTTTGCTCTTTTTAGTAAACTTAATAAACTTTAACTTTATTTTAGTTATTCGGGTAGTTTTAATCATTTTTAGTATGAGAAGGATAGAATCCCAGAATTTTAGTCATAGTTTTTTTTTTGTGATGTTTGTGCTGTTAGCCAGTATTTAGCCTTTTATATAGGAGTTTATAGAAAAGAGATGGGTGATGATTATGGTAGGGATATTTTTATTTAAAATTGCCTTATGAATATTACCTACATACTAATTGAAGATCAACTTTAAACGATTTACCAATGGGTTGGACAATATTATATCTGTTCTGCGTAGAACTAGGAAGAAACGTTACCATATTATATCATTATTAAAGAACTGTGATCATCAGTCACCAAGGTCAAGGGAAACGAGGAGATGGGCAACAGCGTCTCCCTAATAATAACTAGAAAATAAAAACTGCGCTCGCCAGTCCGCCCACCAAGCGTGGCAACAATGGCAAATACTCCCCTGATGACGAATTTTATGGGGAGGCCTATGTTCAGCTGTAAACTTTGAGGGACTGAAATGGAATGGAATGAATTCACGCTCAGTACTGGACTGCCGCATGTTGGTAATAAGGATACGATTATGATCGTGATGAAATGACCGATAACTATGTCTTTCTTATTATCTGGCAAATGGGAAATAAGTACATAAAAATAAAACGATTTAATTAACTTTTAAAAATTTTGTATTAAAAGTAGCGATGTGTCGTAAATATTCGATTATCATTTGTCAACAATTTTCAGTTTATCTTCGTATGTATAAAAATATTTTTTGTTAATATATAGGTATAGTTATGGACCAAGTGATTAATAGGACAGTATTCATAGTGTCCGGGCAATATGAGTACGCAATATGATAAAAAATATTGAAATAATTAAATTGAACGGGCAATATGAATAAAGTCTGTTACTTACTGCGCAGAGCAATAAAAAGATAGGTTAGGCCAGGTTTTTATTTTTTATTTTGATGAACACAAATACAATGGGAATAAAGTTTTTCATCAAAGGTATTTTTTATTTGTAACGCACACTTTACATATTTACACTTGTTAATTTCAGATTTGTTACATTATTAATTTGTCATATTATTTATGTAGTAATATTCATAATGACCAGACAATGTGATAAATAATGAAGTTTAAATCAGTAAGTATTAATTACATATCCAGATTTAACTTGTTATTATTCATATTTCCCGGACATTATAAATAGTGCCTGATTATTTAATTGGTCCATAACATATATATTTTTAATGGTAAAAATTCCTAATTGAAAAATGATGGACTGATATTCATTGTATTATATAATATATTTATTAATAATTATTCTTCCTTAGGATTCTCATTGACTGTTTCTAACTTTGTGACCTTTTCATCGGATTTCGGCTCTGTTGGTTGTGGTTCTGTTGCTTCCGAAGCCGCTTCCGGTGGGGTTTCTATGTCGTGTACAGTCTTGCTTTCGTTTGGTAATTTCGTGACAGAATATAAAGCGATGTGGCCGTTTTTACTATCGGCAGTCTCTTCTTTTATTTCTACTATCGCACTTCTCACTAGTAAGATAACGTAACATTGGAATGCTGAAATTATAAAAAATAATATAAAAATGTCTGCAGGTGTGATTCGATCTACATTTAGCGTAGGAACGCACTAGTGGCTGGCCGTGATTCGGCAAGTCGTTGCGGCAGACCGCACTTCGATTTTCATATGAAACCGCATGATATCTACGCATATTGACTTGCGGCCTGGCGTCAACCGCACCGGTTAAATGATGCGGCGCGCCGCAGCCCCTCCACACACTCGGCGCGGTTACCCGCAAGACAGCCATGTTGATTCGCTTAAAGAAAAATCTATCTACGATTCCATTCGATAATATAATCGATATAAATAAATAACTGCTGCAACTCCTTCGATATCCATTATGTCCAATTTTTCTCGAAGTACTGACGATTGTGGTGGACTGCAATAGAACCGAGAGGATGCGGTTAGCCGGAACGGCGTGTCGTTGCGGCAGACCATATACAACACGTAACATAATTGACGCACTTTGAGAAAGTAGTTTGTTCAGAATCGTTTACTGAATCGATTTCTATCATTTTTAATATAGGTAATTTTTTTATCCCAAAAATAATTGAAACTACGTAATTTACAGTCACACTAAACCTGTACAGTCAAAACAAATAAACAACTCATTGCACGGAGTTCTGACATCTGTTAATGTTCATAGGTAGGTATTTCTTTAACGTAACCAATCATGATGTATTATCGGCTTTTTTCTAGTCTAGGCTAGCAAGACCTATACCTAGCGTTCGTAGTTTTGTACGGTGACCACAACATCCTTCTGGAATTAGCATAACTAATTTAATAAATAATCAATGCATAAACATGTTTAACTAAGAATTCAGTGTATGTATTATGATTATAACATAATATACTAATTGGGGTGTCTGAGGATGTGTTAATTACGTTAGATGTTGTATACTGTCGCTAGTGCGTTCTTGGCCTTAGCGTAGCTAAGGCGTTGTCATAGGTTAGACAACGCGACGCAACTTAGTACGAGAACGAGAATAACAAACTCTTAGATGAATGATAAGTCATGACCGCGATGACTTATTATTAATCTAAGAACAAACTATTGGTATCTATACGTGGTCTTTATTGTTGTGTTGATCAGTTTACGACCATAATTAATATACTTGTAGTTTCGATCGCGTTGCTTGGGCAAAGGCAACGAGGTGCGTGAATTGCGTCGAGATTTCACGTTTTCAGTCCTTGTTTGTTTATGTTTGTCTTTATATTTATTATCTTCAATAGATACCGAATCGTTAAAGCGAAATTAAAAATAGATGAGTTATGTTATTCTTTTAATTTTATCATCAATCTTACTTCCCTCTCATAAAGAGGTTCGATGATGATGTAATCCATCTATTTCTATGACCCTGTACATGTGCAAACCTTCTGACGACGCGGCGTAAGGAAATTCGCAACCACATTTTCCTCACACGGTTATCATAAAAGTTGAAAGGTGAAAAGAATATTGGGACTACCTGCAAAATCTCATAGGCTTCGATAGATGGCAGCTCAACCATATCCTATTTTCCCGATGTGAAATAGACCAAGAACAGGGATTTGCAAACGATTACACAAGAATCGCACTCGAATATAGTTCAGTTTGAGCCCAAAAACTGTTTATTTAACTTCTTTTAATACTAACCCAAGTCGCCTATAACGTTGATCTTCGTAAGAGTAGATAAGACGGCTATGACCATAGAGTAGACGAGAACGGATGCCACAATGGATGCCAATCCGAAGTACATATAAGTCCTCAGTAATACTGTGTCTTTCTGAAAAAAAAATGCAGTAAATTAAGTTTGCTTGTTCAAATAAGCTCTTATGAATTGTTCACAAGTCCACGGTAAGAAAGGCCGCCTCATAGAACTATGTTAGCTCAGCGGATAAACGATAGTCTTAAAATTCTCCCAAAATAAGTATAAATAAGATAAACGACAGTATCTTTAAAGTTGTTAATTAGAATTTGTGCAGATTTACGATTTGCTATTTACCCGGCGTTGAAGAAAACCTTCTATACAAAAACAAATATCTCTTCCCACTACACCGTATCATACCATGACCGTGCTAGGAACGTGTCAGGCAAATAAATATTATTTGTATTGAAAAGTATGACACTGTTCCCACTAGAACCGTTCCGTCACCGACCAAAACCGTCGCGTGCCATGCACAGAGCGTCAACAAATGTCGGCGAGAATAGTTTGCCGGTGCGATCCGGCGAGTATATGGGTTGTAAACGCGTATGATGACCGTTATGTAGGCGTTGTAAGCGCGTTGCCGTAACTTAGTCATTTATTGTCAGTTCACGAGATGTAAAGATGTTGTAAAATGGAGGACGAAAAATTAATAGAATGTGTACGTAAATATGAGTTTTTATGTAATCTACAACACCTGAAATATATGGATAGGGTGAAAAAAGAAATGGCTTGGAAGGAAATTTCGGAACAACTAAAACAACCAGGTTTGCAGGTTTGTTTATTAAATTATTGTTTATTTGAAGTAATTTAATATATGAGTTAGTTAACCTATTTGTTAGTTTATTTTTTAGATAGATAGTAGTTAAGGCATTTTATTTTAGTATAGTCTAGTTTATAAAATGTAATATTAACATTGCAGTAATGAAATGGATTCCTATTGGTTTTGGTGGATGTTGCATACGGGCATCATACGGGTTATATACGGGTTGCATACTAGCATCATACGGGCTGTATACGGGCACAGAATGCCGTCGATCCGTTCAGTGGGCATAGTAGAGCGTACCGTGTTGCTTTTCGTGTCTGATACGCTCCTAGCACGGTCATGGTATGATACAGTGTAGTGGGCAGAGACCTTAAGAAGTAAAAAGAAACATTTTGAGTACATATTACGTACAGTTAGGATTGGCAACCCTAATATGTAATAGGCACAGTGTCCTTTAATAGGGGTCCGAATATTAATATATCCTGCTAATATTATAAACGTGAGATTTTGTGAGGATATATGGATGTTTGTTACTCTTTCGCGCAAAAACTACTCAATGGATTTTAATGAAACTTTACAGTTATATAGGTCATACATCAGAATAACACATAAGCTATAATTAATAAAGATATTGTGTAAATTGGCCAAAATATAACGATAAATGTTACGTAAGTAGGAAAATAAATACGACGTCAGTCTGAACACGCATCACGCAAAAACCTGTGAACTGATTTGGATGGGACTTACACTGGCAGATAGCTGATGTTATAAGGAGTAACTTAGGCTACTTTTATTTTAGGGGTCCGCGCAAAAAAATTCCACTCGGGTGATGTCGCGGGGAACAACTAGTACTATTATTATAAAGTGGGTACAACTGCTATATTTTAATAACGCTGATTACGTGGTATTCATTGCTTTGAGGAGCTGGCTATGTCTTGTTACTATTAAAAGTAACAAATACTTTTTAAATTTAAATATATTTTAAACATTGTACATAACATACTGTGCCCATGACAAGTAGAGCACTTTAATGGATTAATATAGAAGAATTAAAATATGTTTATAGTTACCCGATACATCGCGCATAGTAATAACATGTTGAAAGCCAGCTCGGTGCCGTAAGCTAATATGCCGATGATCTTAGACCCATCATCGTCCAGTATCACTTCCTGTACGGCCATCAGTGGAGGCGTAATGCCTCCGTCAGCAGTTCCCACTAATGAGAGCATCTAAAAATCGTTTTGTTTTATTGAATTTTATTAATAACTGTAACGTACAACCTGGGTTGGATTCCAGCTGACACCAGTAAAACTATTATTTACAATTTTAAGTGCTAATTCACCACGTGCTTGGAGGTGAAGAAAAACTTCGTAAAGAAGCCTTCATGTCTAAGAAATAAAATATTTAGAGGAAATATAAAGTTTATTAAAAATTGTTTATTGCTTGTAACATTATGAATTTAAGATGGTAAATTACTGATGGCCCTGCAAGACCATGTCAACATTAGGGTTGTAATAAGCCCGGCAAATTGGTAATACGCGGGAACCTTGTCACATTAACGTCCACGTGACGTCATCTGCAATTAAAAAGTACAGTGAACAAAAAAAAAATAAGTATACCAATATTATTGATGTGAAAATAACTCTGTCTCCCGCTTAACTATTAACTTAACTATTTTTTGATTATCTAGATATTAAACATAAATTATAAAATATCATAATGATTCAATATTATTTAATTTAAGTTAGGTACCTAGTTAAAATAATCCCCATAATCCTTTTTCTTCTTTGAAATAAAAGAAGGCTTTGACCAAAACTGGGCGTACATAGGCAGAAAGTTTAATGAATAAACAATTTGTAAAATATTGATGAATAGTGATGTGAAGCTGGCAGAATAACAGTGTTGTAGATTTTCTGCACGCTTATAGTGCGCCCGAGACCATTTTTATTCCACTAACTTAGTGATTAGCTTTCTTAATGCACTTTGATCATTGACTTATATATTACTAGACTTTGATACTTATGGTCAATGAATATATGTTTTAATATTATTAACAAGCGTTCGCAAGTATTGGACTTTTCTATTAACTATATGGCATATGAATGAGAGTAGCTGATTACCGAGTACAACGGCACATTACGATTGTATCCCAATTCGCAACAGAAGCCAATGAGAAGGTTTTCATTACTTCTTTTTTCGTTAACCACACCAAGCACCTAAGCTTGTGCTTGTTTTGAAACTAAACCCAAAAAAAAATGTTCCTTCCTATATTAGGATACTAGTAAATAATAACCTTCGATTCAAAAATAAAATAATGTATCACAACGCTTATTCTAACGATCATCGATGATAACTAATGACATGCTGCTCTCGAATAAATGAACTCATAAATAATACGGTAACTATATCGTGTTATCGCGTAATGTAATGCGAGCAAAAAAACCCAACACATCGAGATACAAAAATACTACATTAAAATCTACCAGATATGTGCTTCTTCATTATTAAATAATAATTATTATGTTTATTGATTAAACAATATACGTCAGTATCTTCTATTACATTTACTAACTAAAACTTAAAGTAAGGTAGACTGAGGCAAGTGTGACAGTAGGGCAAGTGTGACAAATGCAAATTATGCTCCATAAATACGTTTTTTTGGTTAAATGACATTTCTTGAACAACGCAGGAACTTTTATGCTGTTGACTATACCGACAGTTAAGTAGGTATCTGCAACTATTTTATCGACAGACGTCATTTTTTTTAAACTACTCAACTGGCGAAAGCCCGCGCAATTTTAAGAGGCGAAGTTTTTAAGTGTTTAGATACGTCACTAATATATTTTAAACAAGATACAAGGTGAGTGATAAAGAATAATATTGGTACTTATAGTGTAATATGTTTATGTGACCTGAAATCCACTATTCCTTGAAATACGGATACAGCCTCACCTAATATCTAACATCGGGGTAAGTGTGACAGTGTCACGTCCCCTTACCCACGTTACCCCGATCATCTTGTATGAGAATATCGTAACTAGTGATGGGACAGCATATTGTTTTTAACTGACTTTCAAAAAAGGAGTATGCTGTTTAGCTTTGTGTTTGTATGTATTTATATCTAAGTGTTTACTTTTATATTTATACTTAATAAACGAGCGAACGAAGGGAGTGAGATCTCAGACGAATTGGTGTTTGTATGTTAGTAGGTACTTGTGTTTGTATGTACATACGTAAGTCTGCATGATTTTTTATGTACGGTGATAACTCTTGAAAGACTTATCTGATTTCAATTAAATTTAAAATGTTGATATATACATACAAATAGAAAACTGGTGGGTTTTGAAATATGGAGGAGTGTGTCAAAAGGGGTGAGAAATGTCATGGGGTATGCCTTTTTTTTAACTCGGCGAGAAGTCAGAGCTTTAGTTGGCCAATATGTTCGTCGCAATGAAATCGATACTCCCTTCAAAAATGGGATTCCGGGAGACGAGTGGTTAAGAACAAGGAAGGAACAAACCATCGATTAAAAAAGCCTCAAGCCGTCATATCGCAAGAAGAAAAGCTGCCGACTAGAATTTCCCTACGAGTTCAACGATGTGCTTGAGACAGTCATACAAAAACAACAATTCATAGGTGATCAAATAATGGAATCTTGGTGAAACAAGTTTCTGTCAAGACCCAGGAAAGTTGAAAATAATTGGCCTAAAAGGTTTTCAAAGCACAAGAACCACTAGCTCACCAGGCAGCGATAATACAACTATATTGTTGACATGCAATGCCTGGGGCCAGAAAGTTCCTCCGTTAATAATTTTTAAAGGAACGTATCTTTGAAATACATGATTACCTGGTGATAATTCGATTAATTTGGCATTTGTCGCTACGCCAAAGGGTTGGATGGCTTCAGTCTTCGAAAGTTACTTTTCAAATGTACTGATCCCGGAATTATGCAAATCTGGCAACCCACAACTTGTAATATATGACGGCCATTCAACACACCTTGACTTAAATGTTATTATAAAGGCTAACGAAAACAATATTACCCTTCTAAAACTACCGCCTCATTCTTCCCATATTTTGCAACTAAGCGGAATTTTATTTATTTGAGAAATATTTCACTGATGTTCCTATCTTGACAACAGAGTCATTGAATGCTTCTCCAACTGTCGCCGAATCATTACTTAAACAGAATGTTAATACCTGTTTAAAAGAATTTGGATTTGAAAAAGTATTACCGCATAATATTGTAAAATACTTCAAAACCATTGATGTAAAGAAAACCGCAGATTTGTGGGGGATTTCCGTTACAGTGATTACGTCCATAATAGATTTAATTGCACCTCATCTTGCTATTATTTTTAATACTTGTATCGATTCTGGTGTGTTTCCTGATTTAATGAAGTATAGTAAAGTAATACCTTTATTTAAATCTGGTAGTACATTGGACCCCGCTAATTATAGACCTATTTCTGTACTACCAACTCTCAGTAAAATTTTTGAAAAAATAATTTTGGATCAATTGTTAATTTTTTTTAATACAAATAAATTACTTCATAAAAATCAATTTGGTTTTACAAGGGGTCGCTCGACGTCTGACGCCGGTGTTGAGCTTATGAAATATATTTTTAATGCCTGGGAGAATTCACAAGATGCCTTAGGTATTTTCTGTGACCTTTCCAAGGCTTTCGATTGTGTTCATCATGATACATTAATCAGGAAACTACAACATTACGGTGTAAAAAATTTGGCGCTTAAACTTATTACTTCATATTTAAGTAACAGAACTCAAAAAGTCGTCATTAATGGTAAATGTTCCTCCGGATCGGTAGTATCAATGGGCGTTCCTCAGGGCTCGATTCTTGGCCCATTCCTGTTCTTAATCTATATTAATGACTTACCTTATCTTGTAGGGGACAATCACGATATAGTATTATTTGCTGACGATACCTCTTTAATTTTCAAACTGAAACGGCAGTCAATTAAATATGACGATGTAAATAATGCTCTATCGAAACTAGTACATTGGTTTAACGCCAACAATTTGCTCTTAAACGGCAATAAGACAAAATGTATTAAATTTACAATACCTAATGTAAAACATTCGAAAACCAATGTGCTCTTAAATGGGGAGGAGTTGAGTCTTGTGGATACCACTGTTTTTCTCGGTATTACTATTGACGCGAAACTTCAATGGGGCCCCCATATATCTAAATTAGCAAGCAGACTTAGTTCTGCAGCATATGCTGTAAGAAAGATTAGAAGTCTCACAGATGTTGAGACAGCTAGGTTAGTGTATTTTAGTTACTTTCATAGCGTAATGTCTTATGGAATTTTGCTATGGGGTAATGCGACTGATATTGAAGCTATATTTGTTTTGCAAAAGAGAGCCGTACGGGCGATTTATAATCTAAATTGTAAAGAGTCCCTTAGAGAAAAATTTAAAGAAATAAACATATTAACTTTGGCATCGCAATATATTTATGAAAATGTAATGTATGTACATAAAAACATAAATAGCTTTAATAAGAATAAGGATGTTCATACCTTAAACACTAGGAACAAACATAAGCTTGTAATGCCACTTACAAGACTCCACAGAATTAGTAATTCATTTATGGGGCAATGTATACGCTTTTACAACAGAATCCCAGAACATGTTCAAAGTTTGTCAATAAACAAGTTTAAAAGTTTTATTAAAGAAAAACTGTACAAAAAGGGTTATTATAATATCAAGGAATACATGAGTGAAAATAACCCCTGGGAATAAGGTGATCGCCACCATGCTGGTTCTATGAAAATTCATTTAAAATTGTATAATCAAAATTATTGTTAAGTGAAATTATGTTTAAAAAAAAAAAAGTCCCGCTGGGTTTCTTGCTGGTTCTTCCCAGGACAGAGGTATTTTCCGAACCAGTGGTAAATAAAATAATGACTTTCAATAAGTATTATGTAATAATCCATATTGAATAAAAATCATTCTATTCTATTCTATTCTATTCTAAAAATTAAAGTTATTTTTCACTTAGCATTGTTTTTATTACTTTCAAAACATCCAGGGCAAGTGTGTGACATAAATCCATTTATAGGCACATCACTATATCGGTTAAAAACTGTCACACTTACCCCATTCGTAGAAAAAGCCATTGTTACACAAAAATAGACGTTCAAATCTTTCAAATAGATCTTTTATACATTAGTATCATCTCATCAATTTTCGAAAACTACAGATAATAATAAAGTAACTACAAAAAGAAGCGTACTGTCACACTTGCCTCATTGATGGGGTAAGTGTGACAGTCTTCCACCTTAAATAGTTTTTATTACCTCAAATTCAAAATGCTACTTGTAGATACTAAAATGCTTGAACAACCACTTATTAATTGATGTTTTGAAACGGAATTATCTGTGTTAAACACTTACAGAGTAGAAGTATTTAAATGTTCATTTTAGTTTTAATTAATTTATGTCGCACTTGCCTCGGGTGACTCTACAAAAAATAGTTTAAGGCAATACTTGAATACTTGAATGTATTATGCTGTGAACGTTTCATCATCATCATAATAGTCATCATTACAGCCCTTCACAAGTGTGCTGCTGAATATAGGCCTCCCCCAAGGAATGTCACAAAGCACGGCCCTTAGCCATCTGCATCCATCGACTTCCTGCATATCTTACCAGGTCTTCACTCCATCGAACGTTTCTTACGTAAATATAATTGGCAATGAAAAGTCCAAGATTGGAATTGCTAGCATCTAAACTATAAACCTGTATCTTATACGCTAATTTCTTCCTTAAAAATAATTATAAAATATATATTTATAGACTAACATTCATACATAGTAGCCGCACACACACGTGACAGAAGTTGAATATCAGATTCGAACAGTAGACTTTTAAATTTGCGGTTTCCTAAACTATTAGGTCCTTACATATGAAATTAGCGTTTTGTCTTACTGACCACTTTGATCTGAAATATCTCCTCTTTGGTTAAGAATTCCAAATTCAAATTTATAAATTCATTTATAATTTTTTTAATTTAAATTTAGCTGGTACATTTGAGTTTTGAAAACAGTCATTCATTTGTTTTTCCCTCATTATTTTTTCCTTTGGCGTCGCTTATTACCGCACAATGAAAAACATGAAATATCGGTATATTTACGAGTACGAGTTCTATCGTGGCACCAGTACTGCAGAAACAGCTCGAAGGATTAATGATGTGTACGGCGTTGGTGTCGCATAAGAAAGCACGGTACGTTTTTGGTTTCAACGTTTTCGTTCTAGAAATTTCGACCTTCAGAACCTACCCCGTGGACGGCCGGAGACCAAAGTGGAAAATTAAGAATTAAAGGCTATTGTGGAAGCGGATGCATCACAAAGCACTTCAGAGATAGCTGCAGGCTTTGGGGTGAGTGATAAAACTGTATTAATCCACTTGAAGCAAATCGGGAAGTAAAAAAACTTAAACGATGGGTACCTCATGAATTGAGTGAATCGAACTTGCAAACACGCGTCGACTCCTGTGCTACTTTGCTCAACCGACACAATAATGAAGGGATTTTAAAGCGAATCATTAATTGTGATGAAAAGTGGACACTGTACGATAATCGGAAGCGCTCATCGCAATGGCTGAACTCTGGAGACCCAGCCAAATCCTGCCCTAAGCGAAAATTGACTCAGAAAAAGTTACTTGTGAGTATATGGTGGACTAGCGCCGGTGTCTTTCACTACAGCTTTCTAAAATCTGGCGAAGCGCTCGTCGCAATGACTGAACGCTAGAGACCCAGCCAAATCCTGCCCTAAGCGAAAATTGAGTCAGAAAAAGTTACTTGTGAGTATATGGTGGACTAGCGCCGGTGTCTTTCACTACAGCTTTCTAAAATCTGGCCTAACGATTACGGCAGATATCTACTGTCAGCAACTGCAAACCATGAAGGAAGAACTAGGTGCTAAACAACCGAGATTGGTCAATCGCTCTAGGCTACTGCTGTTTCACGACAACGCAAGACCAGACACTGCACAACAAACAACCACTAAGTTAGATAAGCTACAACTGGAATGTCTGCGACATCCACCGTACTCCCCGGACCTCGCTCCAACAGATTACCATTTTTTCCGGAATTTGGACAACTTCTTACAAGGGAAAGAATTCAACTCCGATGCGGCAGTCCAAACCGCCTTCAAAGAGTTTATTGATTCTCACCCCCATGGTTTTTTTAGTAAAGGGATCAATGAACTACCTATGAGATGGCAAAAGTTCATAGATAACAACGGTGCATACTTTGATTAATTATATTTTAGAAAAAAAAATTGACTTTATATTCCTCCCGTACAAAACGCCAATTTCATATTTAAAGGACCTAATACTAATAAAAAAAAAGAAAAGATAGAAAGATACATAGAGACAATTAATAACAGGTCGGGGGACAATAATTGTCTTCGTATTTTGTTTGTAAAAAATTGAATAAAAATCTCTTTGGTTGTACTGTTTGTATCTGGCTGGTTTTAATATCAGTAGGTACTTAAACGACATTAAGAAAAAGAAACGTAAAAAATAAAAATAAATCACTTTCCCGCCATTTCATTTTTGTTTTCTGTCCGCCAAAATGAGTGAATCTAACGAAGAAATTCTGAAGTTTTATTAAAATACAAGGAAAAATGACAATCAAGTCGCGAAAAAAAAATTGTGACGTTTATGGACCTAATGCAATGTAGCACAAAGTTTCGTTCAAGAGTTTTCAGTCCGGGAATTTTGATGTCAAAGTTGTAGCTCGCTCTGATCGATGCCATTTCTGAGAAAGTGGAGCAAGATCAACAAATTAGTAGTTACGATAAAGCCGAGGAATTGCGGATTGACTATAAAACAGTTTTGACCCATTTGAAAAATCTTGCTATACAAAAAAGGATATTTGGGTACCACACGAGCTCACTGAAAGAAACCTAATGAATCGTGTACTTCTATTGAAACGTAATGAAACCGAACCATTTTTGAAAAGATTGATCACTGTTGATGAAAAGTAGATCACAAGAACGTGCGAAAAAGATCATGGTCAATGGGTAGTAAAGTTCCACAGACTGTAGCGAAACACGAATTAACACACAATAAGGTGATGCTGTGTGTAATGGTGGAATTGGAAGGACCTCATTTATTATGAGCTTTTACCACCGGGCAAAACCATCGATTCGGATCTCTACTGCCATCAACTAATGAGACTCAAACAAGAAATTGAGAAAGAACGACCGGAATTGATCAACAGAAGAAAAGGAGTGGTCTTATAGAGCTTGGTTGGGAAGTGTTATTGCATCCACCATATAGGTCTGACCTTGCACTTACACACTTCTTCAGAATTCTTGCGGCAGTGGTTTGTCAATACCACAGAATACGGTGAGTGTAAATAACCGGAGGCCTATTTTACTGTAAACGAGGCATTCCATTTTAGTCCTCAGGGGTGTGAACTGTGAACGCATCTAAATTTTGATTCTAGTTCGTAGTTAGATATCTGTGGGCCACAGCATTTATTTAGCCAGCAAGCTATGCTTATAAATACTATAAAGTATCAGGTGGTCTGTGACTGAGCTCATAGGGTAAGCGTAAAAATAAAAATTTCAAATTAATACTCGAATTAACCGAGTTCGATCCTTGCCGATATCAATCAAGTTGTTCATTACAATTTTAAGTGCAGAATTGGTGGTGCCGAAGTGATCATAGATAAAGGAAAATATCGTTAGTAAACCTACACTTCGGAAAAATTAAAAAAAAATGAGGACGTATGAAGCCCGTCTTCCGCATCTTGATAATGAGATATTGTAAGCAGGCAAGGAGAAAACCTGTGCCCAGGCTAGACTCTAGTAGACTTTTATACGTGGAAGAGCCATGCTGCAGCTATATTATGGTTGTAACACGAATGGATTGGCTCGACCGGGGAAGGATGACATAAATTTTACATGCAATCTAGTACAAATTCACGACTTAATAGGGGCCACGGTGACTGAATCACAATTTCCAGAGTGAAATAAACAATATACCTACAGATCAATGACAATGATTTCTTACCGATAAAAAAATATTAAAATATCCCGTAATCAACACTCCAGTCCTCACAGGCGCGAAACAACAACAGCTTTCCAATTTATAGGTGACGATGGCATTTTTCACTGTATCATATAATTTCTCCATCGTTACCAGCTCACGCGCATGCACTGCCCCGCCACGGTAACTAGCGAATGTCATCCGAAATGAACGTGAAAAATAACTCGTTCGTAATTAGGATGCGAGTTAATGAAAAGGTCGAATAAAACTTTTAAATAGTTACGCGGTTAATGAAGCCACAATGTCCAGTACTAGTGTTCTATTATAGGTACAGCTGTTATTTGATGAAAAAAAAATCGATTCTGCTTTTGGTCCAGTGGTTGTAAACGCGGCTGCAGATCATGAAGTCCCGGATTCGGACCAAAAATAGTTATTGAGTTTTTCTGTCAAAAATTCTCAGTAACAGCCCGGTTAGGGTGGGGTGTCGATGTTTCCGAGGCACGGGAAAGCCGTCCTGCGCCTGATCTCTCCACGGTCGTGTCGGATTGTCGTCCCATCGGACCATGAAGGCATAGAGATTGCTGTGGGTGCGCATACACTCGGACACTATAATCCTGCCTTGAGCAGGTGGCTAGTCTCTGTTAAGACGGACTGCCATCAAGGCGGTGAAATTTGGTCTGGAGGACATTTTTACAGATATTTAGGATCTAAGTCTGTATAATAAGATTAAAGAAAATGTAACATTTGCGTAAAATACATAATTCAGGGAACTACGTTATAAAAGTAATGTTAAAGTCGTATCCGTCCCACAGAGAGGGATAAGGAATCGAATTTTGTGAAATCACGGATAGCGCTTAGCCTGTGAACTACCATTCCATGTATATGTCGCAACCAACAAGCTTAATTAGTCTTTCAGTTAACAGACTAGCCTTTTTAATAAACTACGCCGTTCTACTAACGGCCTGAAATACTATGCGGCGCGATGTGTCCAATGCAACATTTCACCTATCTTATAATATCAGCGACAGTAAGTAGGTTGAGGTGCGGCTGGGGACTGGGGTGGCTCTTGGGTCACCCTAAAGCCGCGTACATTTATGTAATCTAGCCCATCGCGACATTACATGGCATGGTCACCCTATTAATTTAATTCAAAGAGACGGTCGAGTTAAACGGCGCCGTTTAGTAAAAAGACTAGGCTGTTAAATAAATGTCTAATTAAGATGCGTCATATGCATACTTCGTAATTCATTTTAAAATTTATTTTGTGTATTCTATTAGTAACATTCTTAAATGCTGAAAATAATTTGCCTAGCGATAATTGACTTTCTAAAAATGTAAAAACCGATTGCAAAGAACTAAAAAGAATATAATCATCAAAATTAGTAGACGTGGTGCAGAATTATTCGGCCATATGTCGTGCAGATGCATTTGTAAATTAAAGAGTTATATGATTCTCTCATGGATTCCATCATCAGATCTTATTGGAACCTTTCCGCTTTATCATCATTACAGTTCTTCACAAGTCCACTGTTGAACATATGCCTCCCCAAGGAATGTCACAAAGCACGGTCCTGAGCCACATGCATCCATCGATTTCCTGCATGTCTCACCAGGTCGTCACTCCGTCACGCCCTACACTTCGTCTACCATCTCGCTTACTAGCAAAAAAGGTCAGACAACGAGGCCAAGAATTATCGCTGAACATACATAGAAAACTATTCCAATAAATTGTGAACTGCGTCCTATTTAGAAGTCGGTTAAAACAGCTTTTGTTCCTGTTTCTAAAATATTTATGTAAAGAGATTGAGTTAAGACATCTTAATTGGACCGTATTGTGCAAAAATGTTTCAACCCGCAAAACATAATTAGGATTAGAAAGATAAGTGCATTTCTTTTTGTTGCAGAAACTCTATTATTATATATGTGATACTTATATATAGCTAGAACGAGTGGGAGATTACAGTTCTACCATCATTTATTCGTATTTTCTTTTTTTTTTACCCTCAGTCCTGATATACTACTGATGATACTATAATCATGTTTTGGTTTCATATAATTTTAAAGAAAATTGTGTGTAGATTTTCGGATAACTTGTTATTTTTCAGAAGTGTATCATATTTGAAAATAAACTGCCTCTGCCTCATAAAGTACCTCTGGATCATTATTTAGCCAGTTTATGGGTTGGATGGATAATTTTGCACAACACGGTCTATTCTTCAATGGAAATTGGTTTGTTACTAATTAGATACTATAGAACGATCAAAGCTGGAATCTGAAGTCGAAACGTGAAAAAATGGAAAAAATATAAATAAATATTCTAATAATTATCCAATAGAATTAAAAAAAAACTAATAATAGATAATTTATTCGTTTATTATGTACATAAATGGTAGCAAACATTTTTAATAATGGTACTATGCCAGTTTGATATTTAACTAAATAATACATTTTTTCTGGTCCATATATAAAAGGTACAATTGTAAAGAATAAAATATTCTCTTATGGTAATTATTATATAAGAAGCGAGTTAGGAAAATGTAGATTTTAATTTTTTTAAACTATGTAAGTAAAGGTAATGAGGACCATCAAATATAGCTGAACTAAGCAAAGAGTACCTAGGTATATAATCCACTATTTAGCTTCGAAGTAAGTTAGAGCATGCATTGGAGTTTAACTGTAGCGCTGTGAGGTCTTTTCTGCCGACTTCCAAAAAGGAGACGGTACTCAATTCGACTGTATGCTTTTTTATGTGTGTTACCTCATAACTTTTTACTGGGTGAACCGATTTGGATGATTCTTTTTTTATTTGAAAGCTGGTACTTCAAGTGTGATCCCATATGAATTTGATCAAAGTCAGACCAATAGTTTTTGAGTTATTCTTAATAACTCATATTGAAGTCGGCTGTACAAAATTTTTAATTTTAAATAATTTCGTTATGGTCAAGTATTTAGATGGCCTAAAATTATTGGGTATTTTGACACTAGTCAACTGATACCCTTTTTAAGTTGTCCAAACAATAATTCTATAGAAGTTGTATACGAATATAGTGTAATGACGTCATCGATTGCATATCAAATAATCATCTCATTTGTAAATGTATAAATACTAAAAATGTAATTGACATTAAAATAGAAAATCGACCAAGTTTTAAGGCACCACATAGTGTAACAAAATTCTAGTTACATAATGAATGTCGAATGTGGTATCAACTATCGTATTGTTCTAGGTCTGTGTTGGCCAAGTGAAATTTCATCGTCATCATTATAGCCCACCACCAAGTCCACAGCTAAATATGAGTCTCCCCCATAGACCATAGATAACCTCTTTGAGGATTTTCTATAGTTGTCAGGCTTGGTTGGCAATGAGTTATTGGAACGAAGTTCCTTATCGGACGGTACGGGTTTGGCGGTTGTAAAAAGTGTAAGATTTTTTCGTCACTACCCCTTGTATCTTAGTGTAGACGGCTTTGGCGGCGAAATATGGAAGTGAGATGGAATAATATCCATTTCCCATTCGCACTTTTTCTTATCTTGCCATGAAAGAATTATTATTTTATCAAATGACGCTTCATTTTAATAGACGCTAGTAATGCATTTATTTGTATTCATTCTACGTTCCAATCGAGTGTTCCACGACACTCACGTATTTTTTTTATTTTAGTTGTTATTAGGGGCATCTCCCCGTGCTGCCCATATCCTGTTCCATACCGTGCGTCGCCTCTTACGACACGCACGCGACGTTATGGGGTAGTGGATTCTCAAACGCCACAGCTACACGGCGCGAAATGAAACCAGAATTGTAGATTCAAAGTTAAATGAATGACTCTTAAGCCGCGTATCCACCAAAAATGTTGACAACAGTTATGTTTCCAATTGTTTCCAACAAGCGTCTCCACCGAGGCAACAAATGTTGGCAACAAGCGTATTCCTTTGATGTTGCCGCCGAAAACTTTGGAAACAAGTTTTGTTGGCAACTGTTGTGTTGGCAACAAAACTTTGGTGGAGACGCGGCTTTAGAGTGGCTGATATAATATTATCAAGATTTCTCTGTGCTTAGCAGTTTCAATTAGGTAAAATATGCTAAGTAGGACAGTGAAAGCGTAAGGGTTGTTTTATAATTAGCGCCTCCAGAAGTCCTATCTTCTGTTCTCTTGTTCTTATTTCCAAAAATATTTTGGCACTTTCTTTTAAATTTTGGCCTTCTGACATAGTAATACCAATTACTGTAATTCGAGATGTGCAAAACACATTTTTGTATGAACTGTGAATGGTCCTCCTTACCTCTACCATCTACTTTTAAAACGTCAATTGATAACTTCGAAAAGATATGCGTTACCCACCACCAATCATAGTGTATTATCGTTTCTAATGATGAGAGTCGTTAAAATTAATATACTTACTTAAGAAGAAAAGTTTGGAATACTTTTAATAGAAGAAAGAAGTCAAAAGCAGGGATTGAAAACCGGTTCCAAGCTACAGTACGATTTAAAAATTTGAGATACGGATTCCAAAATACCGAAATTTTTCAAGTTTTAAATAGAAGGGGATGGAAGGAAATGTATCACACTTCACACAATTTTTTTTTACTGCATGTTTTTTTACCAAAAACATTATTTTATGACTCAAAAAAAAAAATCAAGAATCTTTAGTATCAGAACCGCTATATATAATTTCTTTACCGGTATTTTTGCAACCTTTTCAATTCCCGGTTAAAGCAGTAATACATATATTTATTAGACAAGGAGCCAATAACATTTTTTAATAATATTATATACAAAAAAGTTTATTTATACGAAATGTCTTATAGTTACTGTGAGTTACTTTGTCCCTATTTTCGTTATCTTCATCAGTGTGGTGTCTTAAGAGGAGACTATGGGAAATGCCAAATAAAACTTATGGCTTCCGAGAGATGGCGGTATACAATCTTGATTTAACCCAGATGTTACTGTAACTATTTTTTGTTTTCGATCTTGGTGATATTCGGATATGATAGTTAAAATGACTCATAATAACGAGGAAAAATAGTAAAAAAAATTACATGTTTTCAGAAAAGCCGGAAAAGGGTGGGCTTTTAAAAGTCCCGTCGTAATATGGGGATTGTTTACATGTATGTGGCGGTCTAATAATAAAACAAACTGTTATTACGAGTATATTAGTTTTTTATTATTACGGTAAATTTTAACTATACAAAAGAAAATAGACATAGGTATAGCAAGTTATGTGATATGATGTCTCACAATAAAACAACAGCACTTCACTAAGTATATCACATTAAAAGTCAGTAAAGTTCACTAACTTTACTGAGTTTTAGTGTGATATTCAAGGAAACAGTTCTTAGGATGTAAATGAATCTTACACTTTTGGCAAATAAAAAATCTTTTAACTTTGCAAACTTTGCATCTTAGTTGGGGAGCGCTGTACTGGACCAAGTGATCAACCCCATCATATCGAGATGATTCAAGATGAGATCTACCTGTGGGACATGGTCCCCTCTTATCGCTTTTTTTGTAGCTTTCGAGCAAACCTTTCGCCAGTAGTCTACGAAAAGTGAGATGATCATGTTCTCCACCGTCTCGCTTGTAAAGTTGCCATGCATTATGCACAGCCATATCTAAGGTGTGACAAAACAGTGAAAAATACCATTTCTTGCCACGAATAGAAGTCCGATACAACCCTATGTTTTGATCGGATCTATCGACCCCTCCCATATTTTCATTGTATTTTCTTATAACCGACGGTTGGTCAATATGTACAAATCTTTTTAGTTCTTGCGAAAATCTCTTGACTTTTTGCAGGGGCTCCACAGTTTCAGTATTCGATGCAACAGTAACGACACTATTGTCATTCCACTTGCAAACCAAAATATTGGTAGGCAAACTGGATTTGAATACAAATGAACCTCTATCAGTATTTTTGAAATCTTTGTTAGACTCGAGAGGACACTTGGACGTTCTGTTTTCACGAATAGTTCCAGTGGCTCTTAGACCTCTATTACTAAGTTCATGCAGTAGAGGAATAGAGGAAAAATAATTGTCGAAGAATAAATGAAATGGCAATGTTGGATCACGACCTTGTAGAACATCAGCAAACTCCAAAATCACACTCCCACCTAGACCAAACTGTTTGTAACCTTCTGCAATGGTTGAAGATTTTCCCTGGTAAGGATCAAACCAAATCACGTAGCCTAATCTTGTAGCACCAACCCACAGTTTATACCCCCAACGAATTGGTTTGCCACGTATAAACTGTTTGCAACTGTGACGTCCATAGTATGGAACCATAGCCTCATCTATGCTGTAGTTCTCTTCTAGCGGAGCCATTTCAGTAAAGATTTTATTTAACTCGTCAAACAGAGGTCTCAACTTAGCGAATTTGTCAGGAGAATCACCAAGAACTGTATTATCACAGCAGTGGAGATTTGACATAATAAAAGTAAAACGATCTCTTGACATAGCGTTGTGCACAATCCTAAAGTCGGCATCTGTCGATGTCTCCCAATACATAAACCTACGGGGTACTACTACATACCCGCTGTACATAAGGATGCCCAAGAAACACTTCATTTCAGAAACAGTTACTTTGCCTACTTTATTCCTCTGTCCTGCATACAAATTGGTATATCGCACTAGTAATTCAATAACATTGTTGTTGAACAAGCAGTCGAAATAATATAAGGGTGATTGTAAGTTTTTTGGACCTTGTTCGTCATTCCATTGATTGAAATGGTTTGGAATATGACGATTCTTCCATCTATAGGTTTGGTTTCGGGGAACTGTAGGCTGAACAAATGTAGAATTAGTTGACACATCTGAAGTACAAGAAGGTACGGCGTCACTATCTTCTAAAGTCAAATCCATCGTGCGTCTTCTTTTTGACAAACTTGACAAAAGTACATCATCTTCTTCGTCGGAACTCATATGAAAAGTGACCTCGGCTGGAGCTCGTAGTTGGGAGCCTATAAAAAACAGATATAAATATTGCAACCATATAAATAAAACAAGATAGAATCATTGATACGTAGTTATATCAACCCGAAAACAAATATTTTACCTGGTAGATTTTGCAATGCAACAAATTCTTCATCTCCAGAATCCTCATCTGTGACGTCGGCATTAGCGTTCTCAGGTGGAAAAATTGTAATTTGAGTTGGCAACAAATCATCATCCTCACATCGCTCTAATTCATCAACTATATCGTTGAGAGTGAGTGCTCTCAAAGGTCGCGTGCTAAAAAGAAAACAATAATATTATAGACTCCCATATTGCGACGGGACTTTTAAAAGGCCATCAATTTGAAACGTGAAAAAGGAATGAGTTTTTGTTGCACCAAAACAAATAGATAACCTGATATTGTAGATAATATTTCTAAAATTAAATATCAAAATGTATTAGCAACAACATCCAGATATATAAATGATAAAAGCTTACCTTTGTCCAGACATCATGACACTAATACTCCTAAGTCTTCAATGACACAAAAACTTTAAATAAACAAGTGTCCAGTTGTAAACAACACCACATGAAATCATACACGGATAGGTACTAAGTAACCTGACAGTGCAAATATCTTAGAGAATTCATTTTAACAACTCGAAACTTGAGGGTATTTGTAATAATTTTTTCGGGTCTTTTAAAAGCCCCGTCGCAGTATCTGGGTTAAGTCAGACGTAAAATACTGAGCAAAAACTTGGCAGTGCAAGGAGTGCCAAGTGAGGCGATTCCTCCTCAAACAATAGGTATGGGCCTCAGCAGTGGACTTTTACGGACTTATGAAGAACAACCTCACCACATCGAAAACATCGAGCCTCTCATAGAGCAGTTAAGCGATAGCAGTACGAGTTTTGCATTTTTTATGACCGCGTGCTAATTATTATTTGTATCGCCAGTTTTATTAAGATTATATTAGTATAGTTTATATACCAGGAATGATACAGTATGAATATTTTTAAGAACTATATAGTTTAAGATAATCGGTGAAGGAATTTAGAATCGATAGCGAAAATTATTATATAATTTTAAGAAACCCATCAACTGTGTTTTATTTCTTACCTCAACAATTAATTTAATTTGGGATAAAATCACATATAATAATTTATAGCGTTAATTAAATACGATTGATATGCGATAGTTGTTTTATTAAATAACCGGTCTAAAATATTACTGGCTCCTAGAGTACTTGCTTACAAAAATGTATTATCATACGAGAAAAGGCATCGGGCAGTGCTCGTATTCACATAATTACTAAGCTTTCGATTTCTTTCGTTTCATTCAGGTCAAGGCACTGAAAATTAAATCTACTTTTATAATTACATAAAAATTATTTTCGTTTGAATCAGAATAACATAAGTATTTTTCTGATAATACAGTACACTAATTGTATTTTAATATTACTGTGAGCTACTGATAAATAACAATTAATTCCAAAGTTATAATTATGTAAAAGCAATAAACAAGTTGACATCAAAGTCCCAATTTATTTATAAAAAATACGGATCAATATACAATCTGAATGATTTAATTATCAATATATTTCTGTAAACATTTGAACTATTAATTAATAATAATAGATTTAACTTAAGAAAAATCCCTGTAATAATGAAAATAGAAAAAAAAATGTATGAAAATAAACAATTTATTTAACACAACAACATAATCATTAAACATGTAATTTATTCATGAAAATAACGATTGGAATAAGTGCAAAATAGCACGCTTTTATTGACAACACAATATAGGCACATTTAGACTTGATTTATGTTTTACTAATATTGGTGTTATTTTCGATAAAAAGGCTTGGGCGTAGCTTTTGATGGAGGAGCTATTCATTTAAGATCTATTTAAGTATATTGATATTTATTTAAGTATATTGATTAAGGTTAATGAGGAGGATCATATGAACTTACCTTAACTTTTATTCTGTATTCAGGTATCTTTCGGATACTAACAAATTAAGCGAGAAGTGAATTTAATAAGGAATTACAATTCAATGCCCATGTTATTTTGAACCAAATACAAAGAAAGCCACGTCCCAATACAAAAAAAAGTATCCATGTCCTCACTTCATCAGAGCCCTCACAACCGCCTCCGGGTTCAGAGCCTTTAAGTCGGTGTAAGTTTGTCCCGTGCCAACGAACACAATCGGCTGTCCCGTTATGTAAGTCATCGAAATAGCGGCACCGACCTTGTCGTCGATCGTGTCAAACTTGGTCAGCACTATGCCGTCGATGACGTGAGGGTTGGAGGATGAGCTGTGGTCGGCGAGGGCCTGGTTAAACTTGACCAGCTGGTCCACTGCCTCGTTGCCAACGAGAGCTTCGCCGACGAAGAGCACCAGATCGGGTTCGTTGACGGTGATCAGTTTGGCCAAGGCTCTCATTAGAGGCTCGTTGTCTTGCATTCGGCCAGCCGTGTCCACTAGCACGACATCGGTCTTGGTGTCTGCCGCGTAGCGGATTGCTTCCATCGCTATTCCTGCCGCGTCCTTACCTGAGGATTTGTTGAAAATGTTTACAAAAATTGACGCTAGATGGCCGAAACACGAGTAATTTAATGTAATATTTTATGATTCTCTCGCAGGCTAAACCCTACAGATGTATGTATGTTTGTCTCTTTTAGCGTCACTTTTTCGTTTCATCGAGTTTCAAATTACAACGATTCTAAAGAAGTTTTCACTTATATATTTATATGGCACAAAGATTTTCCCACGGTAGCTAACTGTTAGCTACCGTGGGAAAATCTTTGTATCAGAGAGCACGAGGGATCTGTGACAGAAAACATCTGGCCGCCGAGCTTCAGCACGTCGAGCAAGTACTGCAAGACAACAAGCTTCGGGTCCCGCGCCTACGTCACAGTGACCGAGTGAAGCCAGCCACAGTCGAGCGTGTGCCTGCTGTACTACCATATGTCAGAGGAGTCACAGACAAGGTTGGCTACATCTTGAAGCGAGCTTCTATTAGAACATTCTTCAAGCCGCCGAAGAAGATTAGTCAGTTCTTACCATCTGTCAAGTGTCATATCCCGCTACAAGATGCAGGAGTGTACAAGCTGGAATGTGAATGTGGTCTCTCGTACATAGGACAAACAAAAAGGTCTATAAAAACCCGCGTTAAAGAACATATAGCTGACGTGAAGCACCGACGTATCGGGAAGTCTGCAGTTTGTGAACATGTTCAAGATCGTCCCCGCCATTACATTAGATTTGATAGACCACAAATCCTCGCAAAAGAACACCGATTCCTCCCAAGGATGATTCGCGAGGCTATTGAAATTAAAAAAACACTCTAATTTCAATAGAGAAGATGGATGGCTGCTGCCATCTGCTTGGGATCCCATGATTAATAAAATCAAATCCAAACCCAAGTATACCACTGCTAGACTTCAAGATACTGTAAGCTCATTCTGCGTAAATCGAACCAAAAATTAATATTAAAAAACTGAAGGTAGCCGGGCTAACTATGACAGCAGGACGTCAAACACCTCAGTCCCCCGTGACCACGGGTGCTTTCCAGCACCCGTTAACTTATTTTTATATTGCCGAAACGTCGGAAATATAAAAATAAGTTAATATACGCGATAAAATCCGTAAAATAAGTTTTATTTAAAAAAGAGGCTATTAAAACAAAATTTCTTGCGTAGGTGCAGGTTGTGCATTTCTGTTGGAGGACGACACTTTGAGAATTTTTATCACAATCAAAAGTGTTTTTATGATTATTTTTTTCATAATTAGTTATAATTTAAAGAAAAAAAAAAGAAAAATTAAATACAATTAATTTTTTCTAAATTTCCTAAAAAAAGTGGCTTCTTTTTAATTTGATGGTAAGTTACAGAAAATAAATCCACATTGAGGTCTAGTTCTTTTTAATGTTTTTTGTTCTTGAAAGTCCATAGCAGTTTTTAGAAACACTTATAAGCCATTGGCATAATTTTTTATAATAAAATTTATGAGTCGAACATTTGTGACTAATGCTCGAACAGTAATTTTGAACTTTCAACTCAATTTCAGTCATGTTCCATAGGGTCTAGGTAAACCATAACTTATAAGGTGGTATCAGACGTTTTGGTAATGAAAAAATCACAAACATCCACTAGAAAGTGAAAAAATATCAAAATCGTTGTCAGGTGAAAATTATGAAAAAAAAAATCATTAAAAAAATTCCACCTCCTAAACTACTAAGAATCGCGGAACATACATGGGGGTGATTCGGATACCCCTCAACATAAGGCATCTAAATTTTATCTTTGGACGTCACTTCTCCGGCCATCCTGTATACCTAGTCAGGTCATAAGTATTGTCACACAGTAAAAACTTTTCTTTTAGAATGCTGGCCACAAAAAGTTTATTGAATTCGAATTTCGAATTGTTCATGAAAATAAAACTGTATACTTTTTAGAATTTTACTCATTTTTAAATATGGAGTGGACGCTTAAAGAAGACCGTGTTGCAGTTATTGCGTTGCATCGTTGCGGTTACGCGCCAATTCAAATTTTTGATATACTGAAAAATTTGAATATAACCAAAAGATTCGTTTATCGTACCATCAAACGATACAATGAAGACTCTAGTGTAGATGACAGGTCAAGAAGTGGTCGCCCTCGGTCTGTTAGGACTCCAGCAGTGTAAAAGCTGTGAAGGCGCAAATTCAAAGAAATCCCAAACGTAAGCATAAATTGTTGCCCTTCAGATGGGGTTAAGCAGAACCACGGTGAAAAGGGTGTTGAATGTAGAAATGAAGACTTAGGGCTTCGGGCATATCGAAGAAAAACAGGACATCGTTTGAATGCTCGTCTAATGGACCTGAGACTGAAGAGATGCCGCGCTTTGTTGAAGCGGTACGCGCGAAAAAATATCGGGAAATTCTTTTTTCGGATGAAATAAATTTTACCTTAGAAGAGAGCTACAACAAACAAAATGATAAGGTGTACGCACACAGTAGTGAAGAAGCGAGCAACCGTATTCCGCGTGTCCAACGAGGTCATTTTCCATCCTCGCTCATGGTATGGTTGGGAGTTTCTTATTGGGACTTAACAGAGATACATTTTTGTGAGAAAGGTGTAAAAACGAATGCAGTTGTGTATCAAAATACAGTCCTGACGAACCTTGTGGAACCTGTTTCTCATACCATGTTCAATAACAGGCACTGGGTATTCCAACAAGATTCGGCGCCAGCTCATAGAGCGAAGAGCACACAAGACTGGCTGGCGGCGCGTGAAATCGACTTCGCGGCACGAAGACTGGCCCTCCTCCAGTCCAGATTTGAATCCGTTAGATTACAAGATATGGCAACACTTGGAGCAAAAGGCGTGCTCAAAGCCTCATCCCAATTTGGAGTCACTCAAGACATCCTTGATTAAGGCAGCCGCCGATATTGACATGGACTTCGTTCGTGCTGCGATAGACGACTGGCCGCGCAGATTGAAGGCCTGTATTCAAAATCACGGAGGTCATTTTGAATAAACTTTAGTGTCATAAGAATCTATGTTTTGTAAAGTTCATTTTGGTATATAAATGGTTACATAATGAATAAACTTGTTTCAATTATTTTATATTAAACATGTGACAGAATTTATGACCTGACTAGGTCTGACGGCAAAAAGCCAAAATGAAGGTTACACCTAAGTTTAACCGGCTAAAATTAGGTATAACCAATGTTGATTAAACTTAATTTTATTTGTTCATAACTAAAACGAGGTGCAGCCAGTTGTTTTCTGGTAGAACTAGGTAAAATAGTACGAATAATAACATAGTAACATAAAATGTATATACAGGGTTGTTTTGTAATAACCGGCTAAATTTGAACAGAATGTTCAGAATATGTAATATATGCAAATGGTGAAGAAAAATTAATTTAAAAAAAATCTTAAACAATGTTCTTTTTATCTTTTAAATACAAAATGCGTGGCAATGCATTATTTCAACTGATTTCACTGCGCACGCACATATTTGTAACGGTAGGCAAAAATGTTTGTTTCCCATAAATTACATTTAATTTAGGATAATTTCAAATAAAAGTAGAAGCCTTATTTACTCGTATTTTCAAAAACTCCATTAACTGTATGTTATTATTTATATATTTGAATTTAAGTTTAAAATTTGGCTACTCTTTGAAAAATAAACCTGTATAACGCATCTGAAGAATAACCTATTTAAAAAATTAATCATTAAAATCGGTTCAAAATTCACGAAGATATTATATAACATACATACAAAGAAGAACATACAGTCAAATTGAGAAGATCTTCCTTTTATGAAGTCGAATAACAGCATACAATAATTAAGATAGAAACTTTAAACCAACCATATCCCTTCTCGTACAGATGTACCATACGTCTCGAGTGCACTTGCTGAGGATGAAGTGCGTCCAGGCGACGCACGTGAGTCCTCAACTGCTCCACAGCACCAGCCCTGAACGTGTCGCAGGCCGCTATCAACACGGACAGGTCGTTTTCCAGCAGCCAGAAACACACTTTAGCCAAGTTCGTTGATTTTCCAACACCATTCACCTACAATGAGAGCCCCACTTAATACACTAACAAATGGTAAAATTAAAAATTTTGTACAACCGACTTCGATATAAATAAAATGAGAACATCATCAATGTAGTCGAAATCAATTAAATACGCATTATACTTGTAACTCAAAAACTACTGGTCAGATCTTGATCAAATTTATATGGGACCACATGAGGAGCACCAGCTTTCAAATAAAAATGATCAAAATCGGTTCACCCAGAAAAGTTCTGAGTTAACAGAAAGTAAAAAAAAAAACAGTCGAGTTTATAACCTCTTTTTTGCAGTCGGTTGAAAAACATGTTGAACTTCTCATTTTATCATATAGGGGCGGTATATTAGAATTAATCAACTGACGTCGCCCAATGGTTCCCTCCATTAGCTGGCGGTGCTATCATTTCAAATAGGAGAAATTAAAGTAAACTTATAATACTGCTTAGACCAGTGATTCCCAACCAGTGGTCTTAGCAGAAGCTTAAATATGATCCGCGAAAGATTTAATTATTTTACCTACCTAATTGTTTTAAAAACCGCACCGCGAGTCATGTATAGTGAGTACCTACTAGCTTTAACAATAAATACACAAATCAAATAATACTGCCAATGAATGCTTCTATTCAGAAGTAGTGATTATAATTTATTGTTATATTAACACAGTTTTTTCATTCACCTTGTGCTCATTGCTAACCACAAAAAAAAATCAAATTGGTCCCTGGTCAAAAAAAAGGTTAGGAAATCCTGGCATAGATCAAAGACTATGTATACTACTAGACAGGCAATTCAGAACGAAAAACTGTGTCACAACTGTGGATCGCGCGGGCCGGTATAGTCTGTTCGTTAAGATAGCGTCGGTACACCGGAAGGTTCACTTATTATTTTGCTTTTATTTTATTGTTTTTCACTGTGTTTCTTAAATAAATGTTTTTCTATTCTAAGAATAAACTAGAATACTATTATATTGTTATGGCTATTGTAATAAAAACGAATATAAATAATAAACACAAGTTAGGTAGCAAAGAACCTTTCACTACAGCGCTTCGTTTTGAAGTGCCAAATTTTCTTGTGGGTGTACGCCGTACACGTTGACCTTTGATGTCACGGCGGCGCCTTTGACAAGATGCAGCACGTGCAAAGGCAGCGCGAGATAAAGGCGGCCGAATCTAAGTGAACAGACTATAGCTGGCACGGTAAATACGTATGCCGTATTTCACTTACGACAGTTACCGTTTTAGACATATACGAAATTAAGTTATAAACTTATCTGAAAGAAACTTTAAATCACGTTGACAAAGTGTTCACATAAATAATGACAGCGTTTTCTCAGTCACATTAAACAAAATCAGTGTCAGATTGTCGAAAACAACGTTCGCGATTTACAAAAGAAATAACTAGTCTTCTCAGCCACTCCCTGTCGACGAAAAAGTTACAGAGAATTGATCGTAACTTAGTGCGCATTGCATTAGTAACGAGTGTCCGCCTCGTAGTATACATACAAGTATTTGGCTAAGACACTGATATAAGAATAAGATAAGAAGAAACAATACCTCGTTTCCAGTGAAATGGGCCTCTGGTTCTCTACACTCACCATACGAAACTAATACAGCAGCACTAAGTTAATATTTTAACACTTTCACTGTCCGGTTTTTAGACACAATAGTAAGACAATAGCAGTGACCTATATGTAGTGCACGGGACAGCGAAAGGGTTAATGTGATATTTTGTGAGAGCGTGCTCCTTCAACGGTCGAGCCGACTCATTCGTGCTAGAACCTACCTAACCTACCACATACATTATTTCACTAAAGAGAAACTATAAAAAAAATGTTCACCAATGATTTTAACGTCAATTAACACAAACTTAAATGATAAAATGATATACACAGTAACTACTAAATCGAGGGTACTTTATAAAATGCAATAACTAATGTAGTTTCAAAGAAAAAACAAAAAAAATGTGGGTTGAAATTATAGTATAACAACGTTGCTATGCTAAACACTATACCAGGGCTGGTTTCAGATATAGTTTAATATATTATTTATTTAAGATTGATGATTACATATATTTATAGTTTGCTTTTAAACACTGTAATTTTATTGGACATTTGTATATCTAAAAGTACTTCATTGTAGATCCGTGCTCCATCATCTCTGATGTTCTTTTTGCCGTAATTTGTGCGTGGTTTTTGAAGATTTATGTTATTTTTACTTCGAAGAGGTTGTAGATATATATCTTTTTTAATTTAAAACCTAATTGTGAGTGTACAGTGTCTGACGTTTTTTTTTTCATTACGTTCACGTTACGAGAATTTATACAATTGAATAACATAGCAATAAATATTAACAAATTTACTGTCTAACAAGAGACACAATAGTAGAACAATAGCAATATACCATATGTGGGTCATGGGACAAGAAATGCGTTAAACTGTTTTAGATTCCTGATATATGATTCTTTGCAATCATCTTGGGACTTTCGCGAAAATTCGATTTTCCATTTATCCTACGATATTTAAAAACACTGCCACACACAAGACAAAATCTCGTTAACGTTAAAAAAAAAAACAAAGAATCCAAAAATACATTTTGGATATTAACAATCACTCACCCCACAAAAGGCCATTACGTACGGACGTCCCTCCTGCTTAGCGTGCATACAGTCGCGCAGGATGTCGACGCGACGCTTCGGCGACAGGATCTGAACCAGGGACTCCGTCAGAGTACTGCGCACCGTCTTCGCGACACTGTCGAACGTACCAAGCACCTGTTGGAGTAATGCGGAATATTTAAAACTCAAATAATATGGTTATTATGATCGTTGATACTATGTTAGTGAGTAACTTCTGAACCGGTTGACCGGTTGAGGTTTGAGATTACTCTCACAATATAGACACATAATTTATCGAGACTTTGGTTCATAGATATGCACTGTAGTCAAGTTATCAACAAATTCTATGTTTATGAACAAAAATGACGTATATTCACAATATACTTTAGTTTAGTGCCAGAAAATAAAATCGCAAAATCTGGACCCTATAGGTGGCGCTGTGGTGCGAAGTGTACATTTACAGAACAGTGTCTATCGGGTCAGGAAAGTTATTCGTGTAAAAGAAGGACACATACATATTTTATACAGGGTTATTTTGCAATAACCGGCTATATTTTCAGAGCAGGTTCAGAATAAGTAATACAGGCAAATGGTAAAGAAAAATTAATTTAAAAAAATCTTAATCATTCTGTCCTTTTTATCTTTTAAATTCAAAAAGCGTGGTAATGCATTATTTTAACTGATTTTACTGCACACGCACACATTTGTAAGGGTCGATCGGTAGGCAAAATCGTTCTTGCCCATAAATCACTTTCAATTTGGGATAATTTTAAAGAAATGTAGAAGCCTTATTTACTCGTATTTCTAAAAACTGCAATAATGGCATATCATTATTTATATAATTGAACTCAAGTTTAAAATTTTACTACTCTTTGAAAAATAACCCTGTATTATACTATCGAGAAAATTAAATAACTTAATCAGACAATTATTTTATTTATTTATTTATTTATTTACTCTTTATTGTACACCAAAAACAAAACAAAAACGAATACAATTAAATCTAAATTAGATAATGTACAACAGGCGGTCTTATCACTCTGAAAGTGATTTCTTCCAGACAACCTTAGTGTAGAAAACTGATGTAAACAATAGTTAAAAATAGAGGGGGGCGTACAAAATAAAAATAAAAAATATAAAATACATACAAATAAAGGCAAGTGAAGATTATGTATGATATAATATAATAGATTAAATGAAAAGAGTACGAAAAAAGAAAAGTGATTTATCTAATAGCGTTCTAAGTAATACGATTTAACAAGACATTTAAAAGAATGAAGAGATTGAGCACGACGAATGTGGAGAGGTAAAGAGTTCCACAAACGTACAGCAGTTACAGTAAAGGATTTCTTAAAAAAGTAGAGAGAGAAAGATTGACGGAGGATCGAAGGAACCGATTATGGGTAAGGGAAAGATACTGGAAACGGTCTTTTAAATAATGAGGAGTGGAAGGATTAAACAGCACGCTATACAAAGTGGAGAGAATGTGAGTATTCCTGCGAAGGCGGATCGGGAGCCATTTGAGCATTAGTGTTCAGTATAAATAAAAATAGGTATAGGACTCACAATTTTTACTGCAAATGTAGGGTGAATTATTTTAATTTATTTGCGTGACAGGACAACCCTAGCGGATAATTCCCTCGGGCGTGCGCCACCCGCACCCCGCCCTGTCTAGACGCCTTCGATGACTGACTGTTAGTAGTATTTAGACTGTGTCTTTATTATCGATATTCCACGAATTCGAACCAAACTGTTTTTTTCGTCCTTTCTAAAGCGCACAGAAATGCAATGGAATAATATGTTAGGATAGACAGTGTGATTTAGTATCTATGAAGTCATAGATAATAAATCGCACTATTTCCACTTTCCGCCAAGTAGGGTATTAGTCAAACACTGGCTAATAATATTAAAAAAAAAGTGCAAACAACTTGATTAAAGATCGTTAAAGTCTAAGATGGAATGCTTCACGGCCTGATATTATACTGGATCTCTTTACCCTTCTACCCAGAACACAGAAGTGAATGCACTGCTGCTTGGTGACAGAAATTGGTAGGGGCTTCCACAGTTCAAGGTCAAGGTCGGAAAAGAATACGTGAAGTCGGGGCGTGCTAATTCGGTTTTAGTATTTGATTTTTGAGTATCGATATCTCGGAAACTAAGCGAGATATCGAAAAGTTTTATTCTTACTTTTCCACGTATCTCGTCGAGATCTATGCGAATCCGCAGCGCCGTAAGAACCGTAGTCGTGCCAATTGGTAAGAGTGATAGTGATACTAAAGAACGACATACATTTGGGCAGAAAAATAGCCTTACCTAGAAGGAAATGGTTTTATAACGGATATTTTGTGCCAATCACCTTTCCTTCCAGCTTGGTAGCGACAGAATCGCACAGTTTGTTGGCTATGTCAGCCGCAACGTTCTTGCCTATGAGATGGTCCCGCAGTTTGTCCAGCACTGGGCGCATCGTTTCCTCAGTCAAGGCTTTAGATCCCACTAGGCCTAAAACAAAAATAGCAATTTTATTTACCTATAAAAAATTAATTGTAACAAATTATTGTTATACACCGGATGGCATCCACACTGATTACAGTGTGGATGCCATCCGGTGTATTCTGTCCCTATTTTCTTATAATAATTTCCCTTTTTAACTAGTTATAATTTCCCATTTTCAACTAATGATAATTTCCCCTTTTTAACAAATAATTAATTCCCTATTTCAACTAAATATAATTTCCCTTTTTTGACAAATTATAATTTTCCTTTTTTAAGTAATTATAATTTCCCTATTTTAACTAAATATAATTTCCCTGTTTAAGTAATTAAAGTTTCCTTATTTTAACTAATTATAGTTTCCCTTTTATAAGTAATTAAATTTCCCTATTTTAAGTAATTATAATTTCCCTTTTTTGACTAGTAAAAAGTATGATATAATTTTATATATTTAATTTTGGTCTCTTGCGCATTTGAGATTGCATGCATTGAGATAAAATTTACTCGGCGGGTCAGCTAGTATTTATATATATATATATATATATATATATATATATATATATATATATATATATATATATATATATATATAAATAAAATGATAAAGGTTGCAGTTGTGTGTTCATCACTGAAAAACCACTGGATAGATTTCAATTAGGTTTTCTAAGTTTTATTTATTAGTCACTTGGCCCTTATCTAACAGAAAAAATATTGCAAAATCTTCATTTAATATAAAGTTACTAAAGTTTTGAAAAACAAATTTTTTTATAAGCACTATGTGTTCAGTGATACGTTTGTTCTTGATATATCAGCTAGTATACAATTAAATACAGTAACCTTTAAACAGACTGAACATGCCACCGGATTTTTTGGGACTGGCCTCCTTCTGTTCCATCTCTTCATCACTGCTGCTGTAGTCTGATTCTACTTCCAAGTCCTTAATTGCTCCTGCCATTTTCCCCACGAGCTGTAAACAAGGTTTCCTTAGTCACAACATATCCCAAATAAACTTCAATTTTCAAAATGCATTTGATTGACATTTACATTACTAATTTACTAACGAACTAACGAATTCTATTACGCAGAAAAATTCCAAGCATGTTTATGATGATAATTATAAAAAGGCAATATACCTGCGTATCTGGAACGATGTCATTGACCGCTTCATCCTTGTCGTTGCTGAAGTCCAGGGAAGGCAAGTCACGTGAGCCACCACCGAGCTCCCACACGCGTGGTTTCTTTACGCGATCTACGGTCTTTGGACTTTTAGGCGACTTCCTGCATAAATAAACACTTTAACATAACTTAAAGGCTCCGCGACGCAGTGGCTTAGCATTGAGTTGCGGCGCTGATGGCCGCGGCTTTGAATCCCGCACGGAACAAATTTTTGTATAGTAGCATAGTATAGTTATAGCCTATATACGTCTGGCTACTGAGCACAGGCAAGGAAATATCCGCCGCGCCGTCCCAATGAGTGTTGGCGAACTTCACATGTCTTCGAATATATTTTTTTTAAATAATATTTCTCTAATAAATGGCAAATGCATGTCAAATCAAATTTATTTACTGCACACGTTTATACGTGGTAGAGCCATAATATAATAATAGCTGTAGCACGAATGGGTTGGCTCGACCGGGGAATGACCACGTTCTCATAGAATACCAGCATAAAATGGCAGCCCAACGCTGCTATGTTTCTGCTGTGAACCGGAGACCCTTTTTACTGGAAACGAGGCATTCCATCTTAGGCCTCAAGGGTGACAACGCAGCTGCATTTTGATTCGTAATCGAGGAGAGATGTAGCTGTCTATGGGTCACAGCAATCACTTACCATCAGGTGGACTGTGTTCTCGTTTGTTACCCTTATCCTATAAAAAAACATAAGGTAAGGTTTTGCTGTGCTTGTATACATAGTTTCTAGAGAAGAATTGAACGGATATACAGGTGGGGTTTAGTCCATATAAACATATTCCCCTCTTGTGACATGAGAAAATATATATTTTACTATACAATCTAAATCTACCACTGCCATATTTTTTTTAAAAAGTAATTATTTTAAAAACTAGGAATAATCCTTACATTGTTCTTAAAAACCGGTCCACTTTTCATTAAAGAAACAGTGGAATACGTGATTTTGAGCTGCAGTTGTCTGTGTCCGTTATCTAGCTTGATGATTCAGACTCACAACACATATATCCTCTTACAGCTGATATTTTGGTACTACAAAGCGACGTTACTGTTCATTACAATTTTGTTCCCTAAATCAAATATTAATAAAATATTCACTAATTGCTCTTTTCAGATGTTTTTTAGATTATTATCTTCTTATACAACTGGCGATCTGCCCCGGCTTGGCACGGTTAATCTTTGGATCTCCACAACAACGGCACCCACCTACCGGGTTCAATTGTGAATCTAAACCATTCTCTAATCAACATAATCACACACACAAAATTTCATCAAAATCGATCCAATCGTTTAGGACGAGTTCAGTCACATACACACGGACAGAAGAAATATATAATATGCATATATAATACATATAAACCTTCCTCTTGAATCATTCTATCTATTGATATCCGTTGCGTAGTTGAAAAGATCTAAGCCTACAGATGGTGGGAAGTGACTTTGTTTTATACTATGTAGAGATGATAATACTTATTTTTAAAAAAAAGTTAGGGGGGAGAGAGAAGACTGAGGCTAATCAAGATTATTCTAGCTTACGAAAGTCGAAAAAATAAGATAAGATAACCGGCGTAGTGCGAGTCGGACTCGCGCATAAAGGGTTCCATACCATTGTAATACACGTTTCTAGTAGGGGAGCCCCTTTTAATTTTTAATTTATTTTTATTATTTGTTTTTATAGGGGCAACAGAAATACACATTCTGTGAAATTTCAACTGTCTCCTTATTACGAACCATAATATACAGCCCGCTGACAGACAGACCCTTTTGGTTACCCTTTGGGTACAGAACCCTAAAAAAGCATGGGAAACTATTAAATTAATTTATATGTGAATAAATAACACATCAATTTATTCCAGTTAATTCTGTTAACTATTTCAACTAATTACTGCTATAATATTGTGCAGAAACTATCAGTTTTAGCCAGTTACCGTCGACGGCTCCGTGGCGCAGTGGCTTAGCAATGAGTTGCTGCGCTGGGGGTCGCGGGGTCCCGCACGGAACAAGAACAATTTATATGGCCTACAAATAATTGTTCTGGGTTTGAATATTTGTCCTTGTGCAATTTGTGTTTGTAAACTACACCTACTACAAAAAACTACCTCCACGATACAGGAGAAAATCCTAGTGTGGGGGTAACGATTTAAAAAAAAAAAGAAACAAAAGAGAAGAAAGTTACCGTCAGTAAAGGGCACTCTCATAATAAGAGTGCAAGTTGATTTATTTAGTAACAAAAATAAAATCTTTAATTGCCATTTCTACTCTATTCATAATCTAATTATAGTTTGGAAAATCCAGAAGTGCACGCATTATGAGCATTTCATTTAATTTCGATGAAAAAAATAAATCGATTACACAAATTATAGGCTGTATGGTACATTTCCCCTTTGTCAGCAATAAAATGTATAAAACATGAAAATAATTTTATTAACAAACAACACGTACTAGGCTATTGATATGAAATAGGGAACTAGTTGACGTAATTCTGAAGGTAAAAAAAAACCAGGTCTCGATACGTCAATTTTATCGGGAGTTATCGTGACCACATACAAAATCAACATTCAGACGTCCACGTAATAAATTTTTCAAACCGTTTTTTATCAATGATTTTTTTAGAAAATATAAGATGGATTAATTGGAGTATTTTCTTGATATACTGCTACTCATATTATCGTATAAGTGCAATATGTTTATGATAGAGGCATTTTAGGACCACAAAATTGCTTGACCTTCACATGTCGAAAGTAATACACTGCCAAATAAAGCTTTGCGTTATGAGGCATGCAATATGATGTGTGAACTTACTTGGGTTCCTTCTTGTTCTTTGAGGCCAATTTCTGTGCCAGTTTAGCCCTGTTTGCTGCTATCACATCATCCTCAGGCTCAGGTGACTCTTCTACTTTACCATTTGTCAGATTCTTAGATTCAACTATTTTAACTGAAATATAGACATAAAAAAATGAGTGTTTTAAACCATGGTTGCTTAGGGGGACGCTGGCCTTTTAAAAGTAAGTTAGTTTTGCTTCTAATGGTTAAGTGAAATTACTACTTATAGTTTCAAGTGCTGATTTACCCTGGTGAAGGTAAACACCATGAAAAAAGTTAAGAAGAAAGAAACTTAATAAAATAGACTGGCATTCACCCGCAGTCAACTCAGGACATTTGGAAATAGTGTGATAGGTGCCAAATATAAAAAGTACTTTAAGGGCTGATTTTTCAACCACCAGATAAAAGTTATCTATCAAATAAATTATAACCTGACTGTAAATAATAGTAAAAAGTTAAACTATTTTATTTACAAAACTGTAATTTTTATTATTCATAGGATTACCCATCCTATGAATAAGTTTTATTGGAGGATTGAAAAATCAGCCATAACTTAAATATGTATTGTTACAGCAACAATATTACATATTACACTAATGTCTATATAAAAACATATACAATGTGATTCAAATAAGAATAGGAATGTCAATAACCTTAAATGACCGCAATCTGTCAACTATCGCTTGAAAACTATTGTTTGCAAAGAAAATTTATTTACATATAAGAAACGTTTCTTTTTCCGCTTTATTTATCTGAGTCTTAGTATTACCAATCTATTGAGCTCATAATTATTTTTAAAATTAATTCAAAAGATTGATACTAGTCGGTGAAATAATTCAAATACCTACATTAATCAATGTTCTATTTTTATAAGGGGAAGCAGCAGTGATGATAATAATGACAATGATGACTACTCAGACAGTGATGCAGAGATGAGAAATAAGCGAAACTGAATTGCTAAATTCAGAATGATATGCTTTTGTTAATGGTTCTTTTGTAAATAATATTAATTCAAAAATATCTGTTTTGCTCACCTTACATAAGTGGTTTGAATTGACAGCTATGACGTCACATTATGACGGCACATTTGAATTGCATATTACATATGCAATATACTTATATAACATTATAAAATTATTTTATACATTATAATATTACACATTCATACATCCCATCCCATATTTAAATAATAACCTGACAACAACATACATATAAATACCGAACATACAATATACATACTTAGGGAAATACATGTAAATGTATACATAAATAATTTATTGGTGTCTATTTAGTTTGTCTCTATATGAGAACTCAGCTGGGACATTCATTTTAATGCAATAACTGATCCATTGTTCTAAACAATGTTGGTATATTTACATATGGACTACTAATTTCTAAAACAAAGCAGCAAGGTAGACTTACCAGACTTCTTATTTTTTTCATCTCCTTTCCTCTCTATCATAGAAGCTACAGTTTTCTTGGATTTTTGAGAATCCTCAAAAGTTCTCATTTGTTTCGGAATTTTAGCCTGTGACTTTGCTGCAAAAGTGAAATATCTAATTTAAAATACCAAATGAAAATAAACATAGAAATTTAATTTCTTAATGATGTTGTACACATGTTGTCCCAGAAATCAACGTCAAACTGGTCAAGTTGTGACAGTTATTAGAAAAATATAAAAAAAATCAGGCAAGTACTTTTCAAATTATAAGGATTCAAAAATAAATATAAAAAAAAAAACAAACTGACACCCTGTAATCTTTCAAGTCCTGTGACAACAAATATTAACTTTTCATCAGTTGTATTTCCTTGATGTAACCATGAATAACCCTTCTGTAAATTACAGTTAATAGTTAAAACATAACTTCCTCAGTTTTTAACAAAATGTTTGATTTTTGCCCAACATTGAAATCAAAAGAATTAGTGTCCAACAGTGAGACTCTTTATATGTGGTAGAACCATGCTGCAGCTATATTGAGTCAGCTCGACCGGGATAGGACCACGCCTTCACAGGATACCGGCGTAAAATAGCAGCTTAATGCTACTGTGTTTCAAATGGTGAGTGTAGAGAACCGGAGACCCTTTTTACTGGAAACGAGGAAATCTATCTTAGTCCTCAGGGATGATAACACATCTGCATTTTTTTTCTTAATCAAGGATACCTCATCTGAATAAGAAAATCTCATTTCTGTGATCATAGGTTGTGATATATACTATGGCAGTGGACTAAATGCGTTATGGGATCCAGTAACTCAAAAATTAAGAATCAGAAAACAATTAATTAATATACTATTTATAATTCCATATATTATGTTCAGATTTACATGTTGTAAATAAAGAATTAAAAATAAAATTTAAATATTTCATACCCCAGTGTTCACATTCTTTGAGGACCCTATCGAAGCACATTTTAAACTCAAAGTCCATATTGTGTCGCCCTGTTTGTAGTTCATTTTTGTACTTGTCCCTAAACTCCAAATGCACATCATTTAAAAATTTATCCACATATGATAATTGTAGTATGCGCTGATACGCTACTACAAACACGAGTTCAAACTCGTTATCAAGTTTATACTGGAGTGTTAAAGAGTTATGATTGAATGTATTATTTCCAGACCGTTCCTGAAATTAAAAGTTTAATAGGTTAAAAACGAGAAAATGAATATTGAATAATTCATGTCCTAGCGTCCACGTCAGACAACACGATTAATTATTTCATGAAGGGCTTCGCACGACACTGAACTTACTTGCAAAATTACACTGCGAATTAGTGCGTTAACAGAAGGCGAGAAAATCTCGCTGGTACTTTGAAAACACCAAAGCACTATCCCTCCTTTACTAAAGATGCTAAATAAGTCAAGCATTTTCTAAAATTTTGATAAATGATATTTTAGTGCACCTTCTAACAGATGTCTCACGTCTATATTATATTATAGTTGAATTGAATGCGTTGTGTAGTTGTATACGTATACACACGTCGTACGTTTAATAGGTGACAGACAGACTTGACATTGACATTTGTTTGACACTTGATGATTGTTGGTGGTTGTTTCGATTCACCAATTAAGGCAGGCAAAGATCTTATATTATACAGGCTAGTCTGATTTGTATTTTATTTACTAATTTCTTCACAATGTGCTGATGCGACACACTATGTTTTTAAGGACAGCTAGACCCAGCGAACAGTTAATAATGATAGTATATCAAGCTGCCAGAGCGCAACAAACATGTAAACGTAGCGCTAAAACACATATTAAAAGACCGTAATTATGGTGTAAAAACATTGCACTTAAACTTATCATGATCATTAAATAATATAATGCAAACAATTGTTATTTATAGGAGAAATGAGGGGTTATTATCATTCATGTATAATAACATAAATAAATGATTAATAATAACCCCTAGGAATGAGGTGATCGCTACTATGCTGTTTCTAACTGTTTTATGCATATTGTAAATTACTGTTTCAAAAAAGTCCCGCTGGGTTTCTTGATAGTTCTTACCAGGGCGGAGATTTTATTCAAACCAGTGATAAAGCTTGAATGGCTTTTATTAAGTATTCTTGTTATCTATATTATTGAATAAAAATGATATCATTCTATTCTAATCTTAACAATAACAGCTAGTACTGCGTTTAACAGCCTTGGTTAATTGTGAAGGCTAATAATTTTCTGCTCACTAGATGTCGCTAGTTGACACAGAGGTAAAGTTTTTTTTGTTACACAATGTAATTTAATAGAGAAGTTGTTTTTAATAAAAGTTCATCAGTCTCTAAAGTATTATATTAATACACATAACAATGCGTCAGTGGTTTGCTCTTTAAGTTCTTGCACATTTTCACTTTTTAAAATTTTTCTACTTTTATGAATATCTGTGGTTTGGTTTATTTATTTTTAATGTTATAAATATAAAATATAGCTAATATTACAAAAAGAAACAATAACTTTTACATTTTTCTAACAAACTAGCTTCCCCACTATAATATCTGTCAAACATTATACCTCAGTTTCTAGTGGCGCTACCCTAGCGACAGGAAAAGTCGTGGATAGTTGTCGCCCTTATTTAGATACCTAAATTACTTTATGACCATAGAGTACATTTTATATACACTATGACTTTACTCTAGTTGTTTATGGAGAGAATTTGGCGGGAACTTGAACGGTGGAGGAATGCTGCTCTTGTATTATTGTTTAAATAATGGTTTGAAGTGGATTTTGATACGTAAAAGTGGTGCTATTTTTTGTATTAAATGTCTCCGCATGTGAACTACTAGTGGAAACAGTGAAACAGGTGCTCTGATAGTGATGTGATATCAAGATAAGGTGTCTGTCTGCTTAGGTGCCTTGAGATACCATCGCCAACATCAGCTGTCTGCTGACTCAAATTGCCGTCAAAATCTCCCAAGGGCTGCACAATTTGACGTATTAAGGACGCGTTTACAAAATTGATAGGTATAGAATCGAACTATTACATTGACACGGGTCACACCCACAAGTGTACGCACGGTTAGCTGCGGGAATCGCAATCAAGTATAAACATTTTGATAATTTGAAAGATTATTTTTTTTTTCATATTTCTTATATCTACAAAAATATACTTAGAATGGCTGCTCCAGAGATAGCTATGTACTAGAAGCCCTCTACAGGGAGTGAGATGTTGGCTGTGGACTTTGGGCTGGTTTTGTTAGTTATGATAACTTCAGCTCCGAACTTGGTGAAGTGACTTGAAGGTATACTTGGGTGACTGCTACTGGAAGTCCGGGACGAGTAGTACCATGTGTGCCGAGTTTGGGCTCATTATGTTAGTTATGATGAGACCTTGCCTCCGGACTGGATGGAGACCTGAATGTGTGATTCGGTGACTGCTACTGGAACTCCTCGTCGAGTAGAAATAGGTGTGCCGAGTATAAGCTCGTTTTGTTAGTTATAACGAGACCTTATCTCCGGACTTTATGGAGAGACCTGACGGTGTACTTCAGTGACTACTACAGGAACTCCTGGACGAGTAGAACTAGGTGTGCCGAGTTAGGGCTCGTTTTGTTAGTTATGACGAGACCTTACCTCCGGACTTGATGGAGAGACCTGATGGTGTATTTCTGTGACTACTACTGGAACTCCTGGCCGAGTAGCAGGTCTCTCATCAAGTTCGGAGGTAAGGTATCGTTATAACTAACAAAACGAGCCCAAACTCGGCACACCTAGTTCAAATCGTCCAGGAGTCCCAGTAGTAGTCACTGAAGTACACCATCAGGTCTCTCAACAATTCCGGAGGTAAGATCTCGTCATAACTAACAAAACGAGCCCAAACGTGGCACACATAGTTCTACTCGTCCAGGAGTTGCAGTAGTAGTCACCAACGTACACCATCAGGTCATTCTGTCAAGTCCGGAGGTAAGGTCTCGTCGTAACTAACAAAACGAGCCCAAACTTGGCATACCTAGTTCTACTCGTCCAGGAGTTCCACTAGCAGTTACCGAAGTACACCTTCAGGTCATTCCATCAAGTCCGGAGGTAAGGTCTCGTCATAACTAACATAATGAGCCCAAACTCAGCACACCTAGTTCAACTCGTCGAGGAGTTCTAGTAGCATTCACCGTATACTTTCAGATCACTCCATAAAGTCCAAGATGAATAGGATTTATATATATTTATATATTATAAATCCCACTTGCTTTTAGCGAAACAAAACATTATAATAAGAATTTGTGATTATAAAAATATTTATATCATGTATTATTTTACTTTGTCAGGTCATGTACCTATGTATCAAATGCGAATATTTTGTGTTTGTACAGCGATCTTTTTCAGCTGCTGCAGGCGGTACTAGACGTGGGCGTTATTTCACGTCACTAGTTACAATAACTAGCTACGCGGCATGTAACCGAATCACTAGTTTCGAGTCATATTACAAGTAGTGATTTTTGTAAATGCGTTATTATTGTTAACTGTGATTGTTGCGAGTCGACTCTCGGTCGGTCAAGCGCAAAGCGTACATGTGGCATACAACAATAAACAAAACAGCGTATGTAATAGTATTATTGTACGTTTAATTTTCATACGTAAGACCATAGATATAGACAATATAAATAGAGTGATCTTTGTTTGTAAAAAATTTCAACGCTTTGCAATTCCGGGAAGCGATAGTCACATTGAATTTAAGTAAAATAATTTAGTTTGTTTTAGTTCACCGTTGTACTTGTTTATAATTTTGAATACTATCTTGTAAAAATTTACATTTATATGTTATTTTGGTGTTTTATGTACATTTACTGTAACGTTTCTTTGTTATTATATTATATAAATATAATTAGTGTGGATTGTACAAGTTTAAATAAACTGTGAATATCAATAATCATTGTATATATAATCAAATTGACTTGTAAATACCCCTGCATTAATAATTTTATGAAAATCTTAGTTTCATAGTAAATACAAAACAATCATAAATACATTTAATGCAGTCAGTTCTAAGCCTGAATAAAGTATGAAGGGAAGTTAATTTATTGATTTAACTGTATAGCTAAAACACTTTAATAGTGATTAAATTTATTTTCGTTTCGTGTGTAACTGTATAGTTCTTGGTGGTATTTATGCAAACAATCACAGTAGCCAAATAAAAATAGCCAGTTACAAAAATCACTAGTTTTGAAACAGGTGACGCCGACCAAGTCACTGGTTTCGTTACGTTTCTTGAAAATGACGTAACGACCCACGTCTAGGCGGTACAGCAACCACCCGCGATAGCGGCCGAGCGCCGACTGTGGTTTCATCGAAATTTTTGTACAACATATTAAAACAGGCAATAAAAATAAAATAACCCTTATTGCAATCGATTAGGATTCATCCGTATCAGCAAAATATGTCAAAAAATAAGCATCAGTTTTTATTTTTTTTACGACCATTTGTGACATTTTGATAAAAAGTAATCTCCAGCATTTTTTATTGAATATGTCTGCCTACTTACAGTATTTTTAGAAATCTTAATATATGTTGATAATAGAACAAAAAATGTACCGAAACATGAGCCGGTATCGTTAATTTTGTAGAAAATGGCTAGGGAAGATCCCTTATACAATGTAAAAAACTATTATTTTCAAGAAAAAAGTTACCACCATTTGAAGATAAAGAACCATTCTATACGTTGTAGCTATTAGCTATATTTGATTTGGTTTAGTTTTGTCACAAAATGTACCGAAAAACAGCATAATTAGGCCCGATTTGCAAACGCACCCTTAACATATTGTGAGGCACTGTACATACTATGAAGGATAATTAATAATTATCATTCATAGTATTCACACTCCTATTAATATAATATATAGTTACAAAGCAATTTTTGTTCATCTGCGTAACGCATAAGCAAGCAATAATTAATCAGGGAACTTTCTATTAACTCAAAACTAAGTTTAGTAGTGAGTATCACACAGTAACAATCACAGTATAATAAACATACAGTAGGACGACGCCTTTGATCTCGTGGTAAATGCCGACAACGGCTAAACAGCGTATGGAGGTTAGGGTTGTCACAAATTCACAACTTTTACTAATTTAATTATTTATTTTAGATTTAAATCGTCATCAACAGTATGATTACTAATATAAAAATAAGTAACAATTTGTTGTTCTTAGATTTTTCCTGAAAGTACTCAAAACGTTAATTGCCCGCCTCACAACGTGAGGGAGTGCTCTACTCTCGATATGTGGCCATATCTCAATTTCGCTACATACAATCGTTCTTATACTCTTAGCTGGACATCAAATCTATATTATTATTAACGTTACAATGACTACAGACATTGAATTATTGGTTTATTTTATAATTGATTCTTTAGGCTTTCGAAAGTTCTTCCAACTAAATCAGGTCTTCCAATAACTTCCATCCATAATTTGCATCTGAAATTTTTAAATACAATACTTATTAATAAATTTTCATAATTATCACCCCCAGAAACCTTAAAATTGACATCCATATTGTATTATTAAAAAAAATCCACCATCTTGGATATGAAAATTGATGCCGTTTACGTAATTGCCACCCCAAAAAACCTTGAAATTAACATCCATAACATCAAAAATATCATATCCACCATCTTGAATTTAAAAATGAATTCCATTTTCGTAATGAGCACCACAAGAAACTTCGAAATTGATACCCATATCATATTATTAAAAAAAATGTCCGCCATCTTGTATATAAAAATGGATGCCATTTTCGTAATCATCACCCCAATAAACCTTGAAATTGACATCCATATCATACATATATTAAAAAATGACCGCCATCTTGGATATAAAGATAAATGCTATTTTCGTAATTAGCACCCCGACAAACCTAAAAATTGACCCCTAAATCTTAATATTTTATAAAACACTTCGAAAAACCGAATACGAGGCACTATAGTATGGTCTAAAACCTTAGCCTGTCCAACCACACGATTTAGATGAAGAAAAATAATCAAATTTCGAAACAGTAATGTCCAGCGACTAATACAGTGCCACCAACTTATCTGTTCAGTTGACAGAGTCGCTAGTGGAGTGCTTACTATTGCCATTTAAGAAATTTACCGACGAAATAGGTGACTACATATTCATTGCAAATAATGTAAAATAAAACAAATTTCGTGTTAATATATTAAAATTAGTGTTATTATATATATATTATTTATATTTTATAAAAATAATTGTGGTTGTGATCTTGGAGTTCAAGCGGCAGAACTCCAGTTGTTTTGAATGATGTACCCACGTTAGCTACTGGTGACAACAATTCATCTTTTGCGTCACTGGAATCACTTTCACTATCGCTCTGTAACTCTGTAATAAAGGGTTCATCTGTCTTTTTGTCTGTATTCATTTTCATTTTTTTTCACTATATTTTCACTCCACCAGTGTAATTTTATGGTCTGCATCTTCAATTATTTGAGGCATTTGAACATTAGGTTTTCCAACATTTTGTCTGCTACGTTCCTTTTCATAGAGCTCCATATCATTTCAATTGCGTTCAAGCCGCAATGATCAGGTGGCAATCTAAGAATATTATGGCTATGACTTTCATCAGGCTATTAATTCCATATTCCGGAGCAGATTTATTTCTATTTATTAACTCACATTTTTTCATATTTTTTATTTATTTCCGTATGGTAGAAATTTCGTTTCACACTGAATAAAATTCGTGAATTTTTCTTTTTGTCCAATGTCAAAATTATTAATTTCTTGTTTCCCGGTTTATCTTTGCCTTTTTTGCCAGGGGCAGAAGTTTTAAAATTGGATTCTTCAGCGTGTTTTACTTCATTGACGAGTTTGTGTACAAATCGCTCAGAAACACCTGTAAGAAACGACATATAATTATTATATAGGTATAATTAATTAATATAAGCCCGTAAATATGCCCTCACTAAAGCTACTTCCTAGACTACAAACGCTGGTATTTTAGATGGATGATAGTAAATTGAGATAATTTTATGTTTCACGAGTACATTATTTGGTGATTTTACTTTTCCATATCTGGCAATACTAACCTTTTGCAGCAGCAACGCGTTCACACAGCTTTTTAAATGGTATAATTGGGGCTTGTAAACGTTTTTCTTCTTTCATAGGACGTAAAACTTTTAAGATAATCTGCCGCGTATCACTTTTAAGACCTTTAGGCATTTTATTTGTACTTTTTAAAACACTCTGAATAAAAAATGGCTGACAGCGATATGTCATTTACAAAATGGCGGCCTTAGTTCCAATTTTGTCCACCTGAACAGATAAGTTGGTGGCACTATACCTATTTTTACGTCCGCCATTTTTTTTACGTTGGCAATTTGGCATGACATGACAAAAATTTAAAAAATAATAACAATATTTATTTACCTTTCTTCCGTGTGCAGGATTTCGTGAAATCGCAGATCTTTATTTATGCGAGATAACGACTTGCAATCTCTCACAGCACACGTCGTATAAACCATTTTAATTATAAGTATCAACACTAAATTTAAAAATTATAAAAGCAAACGCGCGTTAACCCTGGAAGTCGTGTCCCGAGCTACTAATACGATTGGCACGAGCAGCTCGGGCTCGTCCTTCCCGCGTCTCACCCCTCACACCCCGCACGATTACCCTGTCTAGACGTCTTCGTCGGACGACTGTATGGATTTATAGACTGTGGTAACAATTGTGCAAGTCCGGAGTCCACCCTTTAAAATCCACCCTTTAAAAATTACTAGGAAACTTATCTCAATTTATAAAAAAAAATACCATTAGAAGTATTTTTCTAAATACTTTACAAATTATAAAGTAGTACTTGTATATATTTATTAGCCCCAAAATTATTTTTATAATAAAGAATTTCAAAATATATTAGCAATGAAGAAAATATTTATTTTTGTCAGAAGAAAACCATTTCATTATAACAAATAATAAAATCCCGCTTCCCACAAGGCTTATCTATATTATACAACGTTTAAAGTCATTTACCCTAAATTGCACTACCTATTCCGATCACTATAATTATACATTGTTACTTCATGCTCAGAAGCGCTAGAACCCAGAGCCATAAAGCCAGTTATAAAAAAATGTTTATGGGGAAAAACGAATTTGACAAATCATCGTGAACTCATTTTAGAGTTTGTAATTTCATTGTTATTTTCACAAAGAAAAGTTATTGATTTTTGATTCAATATTTAAATATAAAACAAAGTTGATCAAAATGAATATCACGTCAGCCGCAGGGATAATATCCCTGCTCGATGAGCCTATGCACGAAGTGAAAGAATTTGCACTTAAAAGGTTGGATAATATTGTAGACCAGTTTTGGCCAGAAATATCGGAATCTATTGAAAAAATTGAAATTCTCCACGAAGATAAAGTGTTTTCGCAACATCAACTTGCAGCTTTAGTGGCCAGTAAAGTGTATTATCATCTGGGTGCTTTCGAAGACTCATTAACGTACGCACTCGGTGCAGGTGATTTGTTTGATGTAAATGCAAGAAATGAATATGTTGATACAACAATTGCAAAAGCAATTGATTTCTATACTCAAAAACGGAAGGCTTTGTTTGTGGACAGTTCATCGGAACCAATCGATCCTCGCTTGGAGGCCATCGTGAATCGCATGTTTCAAAGATGCCTTGATGATGGACAGTATCGACAGGCTCTTGGGTTAGCGCTTGAAACTCGTCGCATGGATATCTTTGAACAATCCATCATGAAATCTGATGATATACCAGGTATGCTTATTTGTTTTGAATTTTATCGTAGCATTTGGGCTTGCTTTAGCACTGTGGCACAAATTTGATAGTGATTTGCATCTTAATCAATGTGCAATAATGCTTTGATGCATACCCTAGCTGATTTTTGCATGAATATAATGGTGTAGTTTTTAATAAATTACCACCCTATTCTTGCACATTTTAAAAATATTAATGGGGAAGCAGCCAAGTCTCTTGGAGGGCCACTAAAACTGACTGCACAGATATTTCATACACAATGAATTAAACGCTTTACAGATAAAAAAAACTAGAAAATTTACAATATTTTATTTTGTTATTATTTTTATTCATATCAGAATTAATAACTTAAACATCAGATATTTCCATTTTCGTCCTAGGAATAAAATGCATTAAACACCTAAAAGTTATACCACGTGGCCAAAAATGTAAAAACCAACTTTGAATTGCTAAAAAAGAAGTTATTTGCTACCCTCAAGGGTGGATATTTTTTCCAAATTTATGTGAGACCAAGCTTGTAACTGATTTAATAAAGAAAATAATTGTCAAAAATTGGTTCACAATCTGTGAAGATATTACATAACATATATACAAAAAAGCATACACTTGAATTGGAACCTCCTCCTTTTTTGAAGTCGGTTAAAATAAATCTAACTTACATTTTAGAAACATACAACTTATAAGCATTGTAACTTTTTACAGTTTTCATATTTATCAAGGGAACATTATCATCAGTTCTTTCTTTCACATATCTAATTATATGATTTTCACTAATTTCCTCACTTACATTAGAAATTAACAAAGTCAATTTGACGTCAGCAGCCCTAATATTACCATCAGGATTTGCACATCCTTTCTACCCAATAAGTTTACAACGTTCCAATGATTTATGTTGTGCTATTGTCCATTCCGTATTTTTCTCCCTTACCATCTGTACCTTTCATTATCAATTTAGATGGTTATCTTTCTGTATTGTCACCGTATCACCGTATCCGTATGATTATTATCCGACATAAAAAAGGAGGAGGTTCTCAATTTGAATGTTTATTTTTTTATGTATGTTCAGGCATAACTCTGTCATATATAGATGGATTTGCAAAAATATTTTTGGTTCCAAAGAGCTTTATTCCGAAATGGTGCATTTAAATTTCATAAAGATCTGATTATGAGTTTCGGAGACAGACAATGGAACTCTGTTATAAATACCAGCAAATTAACCGCAATTGCAGCTATCTCTATGCATTGTTTACACAATCACACAACATAATATCACACCTGTACCCTGTAAAGGGGTACGCAGTTATGTTCAGTATACTACGGTATACTCTCATTTGGGTCAAAGTTGATATTGGGTTACCTCTCTTGCAAGTAAATTCAGCTTAACTTTTTGTTTGTTTATGAATTGATTTAATTTATATTGAAGTTGGTTGTACACAATTTTTACTTTACCACTTGTTATTAAAACCTACGAGACATGTTTCAGTATTTTTGACAATTCTACCCATAAGGGAGTAAAATTAAAGATGAAATATTGTTTAAAAACCTGCCATGTTTTAATTATATATTTGACAAGACTATTATAACCTTTCAATTAGATACTTAGTAACATGTATTCTAGAATTTATGAATACTCCACCCCTAAAGGTAAAAATCGGGATGAAATCAATTTACACAAATACTCCACATTAAATGAAACTAATTATACATATTTTATCATGTTTAACTTTAACCAACACCCCATGGGGTGACCCTATGGGTCCATGCGACAGCATCCAAAATGTTGAAAGTTAAACTATTAAAATTAAACGTGAAATAATACAATCCGTAAAATAAGTTTCATTTAACAGGGGATGAAAGTAAAATTAAAAACTATTTTTGATGCGACATTCAATTTATCAATATACTTTATACCAATAGACATTGAAACCGAAACAAAATTAAATAAATAAAAAAAGTACACAATTTCCAGACAGACAAAGAATTGTTCACTACAAATGACTGAAGGGAGGTGTACATAAATTATACAATTAAGTTAAGAAATTAAATAATTTTATTATTATTTTGATGCACACAAGACAATCACAGTTTAAGAAAGTAAGATAGATACAAGAAAGGAAGTGAAGTATGATGGGAATTATTTATTCCAAGTATTGCTATACAGTAAATTATTCATTGAAGAAAGAGGATAAATGTATGTATGTATATGTTGAGCATAAATAGGCAAATTGTTTGAGCAGTTTTCACTATTTGAAAGGCCTTAGTCTAACTTACAATCTGTGGTCATTATCATTCTGAAATATGAGAAAATTTCTCTATGATGGTTTGAGCTTTCCTTATTATCCATAAAACCTCATAAAATATCATATAAACTGTTTATAATATTCAATTAGCTTTTTAGTTAAATGCTTGAAAAAAAAAGCTTTGCTACAGTGATCATGCCATAAAAATCTCATGGCTACTTGTAGATGGTGGTACAACCCATCCCTTGGTGGTACAACCCCTTTATACGTAAAAAACCCAGAACGGCGATAGCAGGCAGCTTCAAAGTTCTCAGAAGTCTGGGACTGCCCTACATACGTTTCCTGTATTGTCTAAGTTTATGTACATAAATTGTACAAAGACAAACATCCACACTCGTAACAATTATTCGTAGGCCATAGAAATACTTGATCCATGCAGGATATAAACCAGTGGTCCTCAGCGTCACAACTCTATACTTAGCCACTGCCACACAGCCATTCAAAAAGTATAATCAATAAACTTTGTTTCTTTTATTTCAGGAATGCTTCAGTATGCCTTCACAGTTGCGATGAGTCTACTGCAAAATAGAGGATTTCGTAGCACAGTTTTACGCTCCCTTGTGGGTTTGTATAGAGGACTGAATGTTCCAGACTATGTCAACATGTGTCAATGCTTAATCTTCCTCGAGGACCCATTATCGGTTGCGGAAATTCTTGATAAACTAACCCATGGACCACAGGAATCTGTTCTTATGGCTTATCAGATAGCATTTGACTTGTATGACTCCGCTACACAACAGTTCTTAGGGAGAGTATTACAAGCTTTAAGAACTACCGCACCTATTCCCGGTGCCCTTGGTGGGAAACCACAACCTCAGGGTGGACCTTTTCCAGAATCATCGATGGAAGTCGATCAGGCACCTACTGAAGAATCCAAGAAACCAGAAAGAGATATAGATAGTCTGAATGATGAAGAAAAGGAGCATCAAAAAAGGGTTGAAAAGTTAATATCCATCCTAGGAGGTGACGTGTCTATAGGGCTACAGTTACAGTTCTTAATCAGGTCAAATCATGCTGATATGCTTATTTTGAAGAATACAAAGGATGCCATCAGAGTTTCTATATGCCATACAGCAACAGTCATAGCAAATGCTTTTATGCATGCAGGGACAACCAGTGATCAATTTTTGAGGGACAACCTAGAATGGCTCGCAAGGGCAACTAACTGGGCTAAGTTAACAGTTACAGCATCTCTTGGTGTCATTCACAGAGGTCACGAAAATGAATCGTTAGCTCTTATGCAATCATATTTACCGAAAGAAGCAGGCCCTTCATCAGGCTACTCAGAAGGTGGTGGTCTGTATGCTTTAGGCTTAATCCATGCCAACCATGGTGCCAATATCATTGACTATCTTTTAACACAATTAAAAGATGCTCAGAATGAAATGGTACGCCATGGTGGGTGCCTTGGTTTGGGCTTAGCTGCTATGGGTACCCACCGGCAGGATGTTTATGAACAACTTAAATTTAATTTGTATCAAGATGACGCTGTCACTGGTGAAGCTGCAGGTATTGCAATGGGTATGGTCATGTTAGGATCGAGAAATGCAGCGGCTATTGAGGATATGGTAGCTTATGCCCAGGAAACTCAACACGAAAAGATCTTGCGCGGTTTAGCCGTTGGTATTTCGTTTACCATGTATGGACGACTTGAAGAAGCTGACGCTCTTGTTCAACAATTACTTAGAGATAAAGATCCCTTATTGAGACGTGCTGGTTGCTACACTATTGCAACTGCGTATTGTGGCACGGGTAATAATGATTCTATTCGTACCCTCCTTCACGTTGCTGTTTCTGATGTTAATGATGACGTACGTCGCGCGGCTGTTACTGCTCTTGGCTTCTTGCTATTTAGAACCCCTGAACAATGTCCATCTGTAGTTTCCCTACTAGCGGAGTCTTATAACCCTCATGTTCGTTACGGCGCTGCTATGGCTTTGGGCATAGCTTGCGCTGGTACTGGTAACCGTGAAGCTATCGGTCTCCTAGAACCCATGGTCAAATTTGACCCCGTTAATTTTGTCAGGCAAGGAGCGTTAATTGCGTCAGCAATGATACTCATTCAACAAACTGAGGCTCTCTGTCCTAAGGTCACATACTTCCGTCAACTTTACGCACAAGTCATCTCAAATAAGCATGAAGATGTTATGGCTAAATTCGGCGCTATCTTAGCTCAAGGTATTATTGACGCCGGTGGACGAAATGTAACAGTATCCCTTCAAAACAGAACCGGCCATATGAACATGCTGGCTGTAGTGGGCATGTTAGTTTTCACCCAGTATTGGTATTGGTTCCCACTTGCTCACTGCTTGTCCCTAGCATTTACTCCAACTTGTTTGATTGCACTTAACTCTGACCTAAAAATGCCTCAACTAGAAATAAAATCAAATTCGAAACCATCGCTCTACGCTTACCCAGCACCTTTGGAAGAGAAGAAACGCGAAGAAAGGGAGAGAGTTACTACTGCCGTATTGAGTATCGCCGCTGCAAGAGCACGCAGGAGGGCGCACGGAACTGATAGTTCTAGTAGCAGTGCTACAACTTCAACCACATCAAAAATGGAGGTAGATGAAGAAGAAAAGAAGCCATCAAAATCGCCCAATCCTAATATCACTGTTCATGGTAAATCCGAAAAGGATGCCGCACCATCGAAAGAAGGGAAAAAGGAAGAAAAAGAAGGCGAAGAAAAAGAGTCTAAAGAGAAGAAAGAACCTGAACCCAACTTTGAGATTCTGAACAATCCAGCTAGAGTAATGAGGCAACAACTTAAAGGCATATCTATTGTTGAAGGCTTTGGTTTTTCTCCTTTGAAAGACATTACCATTGGAGGTATTGTTATGCTAAATCACTCTGGTGATGTTGAGCAATTTCTTGTTGAACCTGTTGCAGCGTTTGGTCCAAAAACGGAGGAAGAGAAAGAGCCCGAGCCACCAGAACCATTCGAGTACTTGGATGATTGATATAGCATATTTGGATAAATTTTTGCAAGTAAATAGTGTTAGGACAACAAGAATCATTATAAATGTATTGAACAAGTAACAATATTACAGCATAGAATAAATTTGTTAAAGTACATAATAATTGGAAATTATTAATGAGTAACTCTGTCAAATAAATGATTGCGATTAAAATAACCCGTTTTTATGAAACTGTCTTTACGTATACATATCTATATAATTATAATAATGTGCGTTCATATTTTTAGTCGTCTTCAAAGAAGATTTTAAATTCGACTATGTTCTTTCTTGTATTTGTCACTCGATATCTTCGGCAATTCCGAACTGATTTTAATGACTATTAAATTAGGACTTTATTTCAGGGGTGGTACCATATAAATAAATAAAATCCACCATTAAGGTCTCCTGAGGAGTGAAACATTGACTTATATTTTATTGCGTAGTCTTCATCAACAATTGTTCTAACTTCTTATTGGGTCAACATTTACCGTTAAAGATTGATTATATATATATATAAAAATCCACACAAGCGCGTTTAAAATGGCGTCACTAAAGTGGATGTAACGATGTCATTTTTAAATAAAAGTGATGAAAGAACGGTCGTAAATTCATTCGCAAAAATGCAAACTTGTGTTGTAAAGGTTTGCACTAACTACTACAAAAAGCGCAGTAAAAAAAAAGGATTTAAGTGTGTGTCTGTAATACGTGCATGTAACGAAATAACTGCCTTTAATCGAGCTTAGGCCGTTATTAGCATGCTATTAGGACATGATTTGTTTAATTTGTTTTAATTTTCAGAATGACTAGAACAGGTAAATGAAATTGTATACTTGGGGAGTGCTCTCATCCGGGATGGAAGATGTGATTTAGATGTGCAGACAGATGGACAGGCGTGTCGCTGCCGGGAACAAAGTCAATGGTGCCCTGACTGCGTTAGTCAAAAGGCAAGGCGTAGTGAAGAGTGCACGCCTTGCAATACATAACGCAGTGTTGGTACCGACTTTGCTATATGGCAGCAAAACCTGGGTATGCCAGAAGAAGCATAAAAGTAAGTTGAATGCAGTGGAGATGCGATCTCTTCGTAAAATGTGCGGCGTTACCATGGCCGACCGAAAGCGAAACGAAGAGATTCGCAATATGGCAGATTTGAAAGATGACCTTATCACAAAAATTGATAAGGGCGTGCTTCGATGGTTTGGGCACGTTGAGCGAATGAGTGAAGACCGAATGGTGAAGAAAATATATAGCGCGAAAGTAAATATTAAAAGGTGTCGAGGTAGACCGAGACTAACTTTCGAAGACCATGTGAGCAAATTGCTCGAAGAAAGGGAGGGTCAAGAGTACTCGGATACCTAGACGTGCATGTATGAAGAAGATAATGAATCTGAAAGAAGCGAAAGAGGTATGTAAGGATCGTGACACTTGGCGATCTGTTCTCTCTGGCTACCTCGTCAGGGATTGTACGTGAAGATAAGTAAGTACTGAACCGATTGTGATAAAACTTCACGAACGGACAGAGAACAATGCCAGGAGCGATCTAGGTTAATTTTATCCGAAGAACATGGCGCATTATAAAATAAGCATCAATGACTTCTATTCATCTCACCAATCACATCTCATCTCGCCTCGGCTATATTCTATATTTTATCTATAAAAGACTTGGGAGTATTTTTTTGTAATACCGTAAAATCGTTAAAATAAAATGGTCTTTGATGATTATTTTGAAAAATCTAAATGACGCCAAATTAATAGACCACCCAGGCGAAGGCGAGCAGGCCGCTAGTGAATAAAAAGCGACGCTCATTTGTTGCAATGTACTGTTTGCAACCGAAAGAGTTTTAATCAGGCTTCAGACCCAGAGGTTAATAATTTATTTCGTCATTTGATGTTCTATGGAAATGGTTTGACATCAGTATACTCGTATTATGTAATCTTCCACATATTCTAAGGAATCTCCTTTAATTGTGATATTGAGTTTTAGGTGGTCCTTTTATTTTGGTCTTGCTAGTGTTCATTTTTAGTCGGACTTATATGCTGTCTGCATTTAGATTATTTAACATACCTATATAACAGATTTTCAGGGAGTTCTTCAAGTAGTACCAGATAGTCGGCAAAATCTTAAATGGTGCAGTTTTGACCCGTTTATATTGATGACGTACTAGCCTGGGGCGAATGATGATGCGGAATATATTTTCCAACACAGCAGAGAACAACTTTGGGGATAAAGGGTCTGCCTGCCTCACACGTCTTCGTATGCTAAATTCATTTCCTACAGTTTTCAGCTGGATTCTGGTCTTCCTGTTTGTGTAGATGATTTTTATGATTTGGTATAAATGCTTGGTACATATTCCTTGTTGAATTAGATTTTAGACTCATATATGTGTTATGGACCAAGTGATTAATTGGGAATTATTCATTTTGCCCGGGCAATACGAATAATGCTCAATATGAGTAGGCAATGTGATATAAAATATTGAAATAATTAGATTGACCCAACTCTATGAATAAAGCCGGTATTGATTTCGGTTAAGGTTTGGGATTACGCTACCGGTATAAAAGGTGAATATAGTGTGAATGGTATCGAGGGTTTTGCCGCGATGTGCGTTCGTGAAATTTGGCGGATGGGATTTATCCAAACAATTCCTCAGAGCACTCCCCGTGGTAAATGCGAAAGAAATTGCAGAGGGATGCAACATCTCTTCGCGGCGCCACTGAATCGGAAAGGACTCGGTCGTCGAAGATTCGAGCCGCTCTGCACTGGATGCGGTCAAGTGGAAGGAGCTGGCACTGGGGAGCCCCATCCCAGAGAAGGGAACAGTATTCCATATGAGGCCGAACCTGCGCCTTATAAAGTTGCAGGCGTTGCGCCGGCATGAAATACTGTCCCGCTCTGCTGAGCACGCCAAGCTTTTTGAGGTCAATTTGGCCTTCTCTACCAAGTTACGACGAAACTGCGCGTCACTCGATATGTCGACGACGAAACTGCGCGTCACTCGATATGTCGACGACGAAACTGCGCGTCACTCGATATGTCGACGACGAAACTGCGCGTCACTCGATATGTCGACGCCGAGGATTCCGATACTGGCTGAGGCAACGAGGGAAGTACCTTGAAACTGAGGAGATACGACAAAGGGGTTCTTTTTAGCGGTTAAAGCGCAAACTTGTCTCTTCTGAGGATTAAACTGGACTGGATTTAGTCGCCCCCAATCCGAGACTGTTAATATTGATATCGCAATTTTATAAAGGTAGAACGAAAGCGGTGTAAATTCACTGACACGCCATCGAGTAAAATAATGGTAGCACCATTTTTAGGGCTATCGTTATACTTTAGTAATAACCAGGCCTGTCTCACTCCGCGCTTTAGGCATGAAAATATACCTCCGCTGCGCGGCTCCCTACGAGGGGCTAATTTCGCGAGATTGTGACACGCGCGCTCGAGCTGACGCGCGCCTTATTTTAACAAAAAAATAATTCTAGTATATAGGCACTTTTGATATTTATATTTGAAGTTTTATTCAAGTATGGCCTCTCAAAAAGCCAAAATGTACTGCATAGCATACGGTTGCTTATATAACAATAGGAATATCGAATTTTCATTTACTGTTCCTAAGGATACCGAAAGGTAAGATATTATTATTTATAGGCAAATATAGATAATTAGGTACCTAATTACTGACGCCATAGTTACAGATTTATTATTTGATTAGCGACTCGACCACAGATTCGCAGTTTTCGATATTTTTTCGCGTATAATGCCAATGACCTTAAAAAAACAGTTTAAGTAGACCTTCCAGTACTAGTGACTGCCTGCTAATGTAAGATTAGCATATACTGGTTATTAGTTTAATACTTGGTCGATAAAAGAAAAAGATTGATAATAGCAGCAAGTATTTGTGTGGCCTACAAATAATTGTTCTGAGTCTGGATATTTGTCCTTGTGAAATCCATGTATGTAAACTGCTCCCGCGATGCAGAAGAAAGTCCTAGTGTGGAGGTAACGTTTTCTTAAAAAGAGAAGAAGAGAGACAATTAATGAAATTAAAAATTAAAATCGGTTCACCCAGTAAAAAGTTCTGAGGAACACATAAAAAATACAGTCTAGTACCTCTTTTTTTAGGTTGGTTAAAATGGTAAGTAGGTAAATTATCTGAGTTTCAAAGACGTTCACGTTGTTACAATCTTAATTTTTCTTATTGTGGCATATTAACCTTCCTCACGTTGAACAATAATGTTCACTCGATGTATTCTATTTACAACTAATATCAAAGGATTCATTTTTGTTTTCTCACAACATCTAACCCTACAGTAGGTGCGGCCTTAAAAAGGCGCGTAACGGGCTAAGTAGTACAGACTATCGCACGCGGACGCAAGGTGCATTTTCATAAATTTTTTTTCGACGTTTTTGACGAAGGTCGTGTCCGAGGCGTGCAAAGTATTATGAACATTAGCGACCATGTAACTGTGTTTAAACTCGCAAGTTTGCTATCGCAAAGTGATCCTTCTGTTCTTGTACTATTATTTATTCTGTGGTATAACCACAGTTTAGACCTTTAGTTGTGAAACGTCTTTGATGTCAGGCGTTGCCGCCACCTGTGTAGGTATTGACGCGGCCAGTGTATGCTAGGGCTTGTCACGAAAACGGAAATAAAATAATTTTGGATATTGTAATACTCATTATCATTTATTAACATTATGTACCTACATTACTTATAGGTTAAAAACATTTATCGAACAAGATCATTTTTTATTACTACAAGAAAAAACATATTTACAAGTGTTGCACTGCCAAATATTTTCGTGACACTTTTTTTTATATTTGTTTTCAGTTTTCGATTGTTACATTTAATTAAGTAGTGTGTTCGTAATTCGTATTCGGATAAGCATAAAAATGAGGGAAACAAGCATTTGCATTCAATTTTACTTAGTAACTCATATAACTATAACAGTAATTGACCATTATAGATATTATATTTTCGAAAATTGTACTTAAAATTAGTTAGATAAGTACTATAAAACACGCTTGCGCCAACCGCATGTAGGTATTGTTTAACAAACTCAGTGAAGTACGCTAGCACAAGGTCGTCCCGCCCCCTGCCTCGTAGTGCCCCCACAATTGCTCTGCGCAAGTACATTCGTTTCCCAACTGTAAGGTACGTCTTTTAACTGTAGTTTAACCTTAACATAAGCGAAATTATTTCGGTAACGAAAAATATCGAGCGGGTAAGCGAAGATGCAAGCCTCTCGGCGGAAAAAACAAGAAATTCTAAGAATCTAATTGCAAACTAAGATATTTTTGTAAGCGCAAGAAAAAGAAAACCTTTATGTTACCTATATATTATATATACTTACATTAAAGGCAAAGGCGGATTAAATGTCGACAGTGCACTAAGCTAGCATTACATCGGCGCTCCTCTAGCGGCTATATCTACATAACATGAATGATGTTATATATATCTATATAACATCATTCAAACCTTATTTATCTTACCCAGATTACAAACTGGAACATTCCTTTCTACATCGGGCCAGATTTTGTGTGAAGACTTGTATTTTTTACATGGTAAATGCCTACGCATATCCGCCTCGCGGGCACAGACGGATTATGTCGGACTCGCACCGACTAAACCCCATGGTGTTCTACCTTTGCCGCATATTGGCAGGGCCACGGGAACGCTTTTGCACACATCCGCGGCCCTACCAGCACTGGCCGCCTCATGGCAGCCCCTCCTCCGGATAGGACTTCTCCTCCGCATACTTCTTCTCAGACAAGGCGCACCAGGAATACATGGCATGCCTTCCTCCACGGCCTCCAATTCCACCCGCGTAACGGGCCCCCCTGTGTCCGATACGCTGAGGCCATGAGGCCAGGAAAATCAAGCGCTCGGTAGCACCCGCTTCCCCCTACCCCAGCGGCGGATCTGGTCACTGGCTTCGCCATCAACCAAGTTTGGACCGCGGAGAGTAGGTAGAGCGGCACCTCGCAATACCGACACCTCTTCCACTGCGGCCCCTCTACTCCGCATCAGCGGTCCCGCCAGAGTCGAGGAGGATAGGGCGAGTGGCGCTTTGCCATACCAACACGCGTTTTCCCCCGCGACTCCACCTCGGCTGCAGCGGTAGGCGAAGAGGCCACGTCTCTCGCCGCAGAGCACCGACACACATCCAAAATGGGCTCGCCAAGCCCACTCGGAGTGGCCACCTCGGACCGACCTGACCGCGGGTGACCAAGCCACGGCTACTAAGTCCTCCCGCCACGACAAGGCGGGTAGTTAAATCCACAAAAGACAGGTTTGCGCGTTTTCCGCAAAAAAGAACCACTTTGTAGTATCTCTTCAATTTCAGGGCACTCTCCTCGTTGCCTCAGCCAGCATCAGAATCCTTGGCGTCGACATTTCGAGAAACGTACAGTTCTGCAGTTACGTGGAAGGGAAGGCTAAACTGGCCACAAAACAGCCTGATGTGCTCAGTTGATCGAGACGGTATTTCATGCCAGCCTACCGCTTGCAGCTTTACAAAGCGCAGGTTCGGCCTCATATTAAATACTGTTCTCAGCTCTGGGCCGAGGCATCAAAGTATATCAGCTCCTTCCACTCGACCGTATTCAACGGAGAGCGGCCCGAATCGTCAAAGACCATGTTCTTTTCGAACGGCTTGATGCACTGGTCTTACAAGAGACGTTTCTACCGTCTAATCTTGTTCTTTTTAATCAATTAAAATCCACTGTTGGACATTGACATATAAACACATCTTTCACATATTTTATTTTTCATGAAATATCTAAAAATTCATGAAGAATTTTCTGATATAGTGAATGGAAGAATTATAGGTTATTTTAAAGTCTTTACTAAAAAATAAAAAAACATTTCGTAATTATTTTGTTTTAATTAAAAATGTTAATTTTTTTAATCGCCGTAGAAAATTAGTATGATAAAAAACTTCATTGCTTCTTGTAAAACTATTAATTTTAATTAACTACACATAGACATCGATTGTTTATACTTAAAATTAAATTATCAATGTCTTGCTGCGGTATGAGGTCCCATGTTCTTTGCAAGATACAAGTGTTCGTAAAGTTGTCGTTCCGTCGTCAAATTTGGCGGGAAATCTCAAAGCTTTTCGTTGTAACATGTCCCAGGCATGCTCGATAGGATTTAAGTCGGGCGACTGTGCAGGCCAATCCAAAATTTGAATATCGTGGTCTCGGAGAGCGGCCGACACAAGCCGCGCCGAATGGGAAGGAGCATTATCGTGCATGAATAGAAATTACTGGCCCATTTGGATTCAGTGTGGGACAATAACAGTCTCTACTACCTCCTTGTGGTATTTTTGTGCAGTCATGCTGCCTTGGGTCTAAATGAGCTGGGGTTTTCCGCCAAGACGAATTCCTGCCCATACCATGATTGTGCCGCCTTGGTATGAGTGGATCTCCGGTAGATGGCTAACTCTCCCTGGAGAAACTTCCCTTCGTGAATCCGGATGAAGCCCAAACTGGCACTCATCGGTGAACAACACCAAACTACTGCCTGTCACTACATGGTAAATGCTCCCGAGCCCACGAACGCCGCTGACCGCGATGGCCACGTCGCAATGTCCAGCATTGCGACGTGGCCATCGCGGTCAGCGGCGTAGCAGTCTTCGAGCATGAAGATCAACTTCATACAACCTCCTTCGCACGGTTCGGTCGCTTACCAGCAGTTGGTGGTCCTCCTGGAGTCTTTGTGGTAGTTGTGTCACTGTGACGTTGTCTTCTGGCGGACATTTGGAGAAATCGATCCCGTCTCTGCGTAGTAACACGATATCTACCCGTGTGCTATCTTAGAGTTTTTATTATTTTTAACAACTTTAACATTATCAACTTATTGTTTTAAAACTTAAAAGTGATTAACATGGTTAGGTTTGGCTAGATTACGAGGGTGACACTGAAAGTTCTTAGAAAATCAAAAACTGAACAAACTAGCAAGTTATTAGTTTTATTATATCTTTTCAAAATAGTGTTTACATCAATACATCGCTGTATCCGATGGAACCACTGAGAAAAGCACTTTGCCCACTCGACCTTAGGGGTCTCTTCGACGGCATTTTGAAACGCAGCTACTGCTTCCTCGGCGTTCATAAAACGTTTTTCTCCAAGTTTTTCTTTTATTTTCAGAAATAAATAAAAATAGCAAAGTGCGAGGTCGGGGCTATAGGGCGGGTGACAAGTGGCAAACAATTGTTAGTAAGTATAACACTCTGCAGTAACTGTTTTTCGATCCTTTGAAACAATTGTTACGTAATGACCTATCCTTCCGAAGAACGAGGCCATCATCTTTTTTCCCGAGCGTCGATCTCTCTTCACTTTAGTTGGCAACTCCTCGGAAGGAAACACCCAGACAACAGACTGTCTCTTAGTTTCAGGGTCATAACAATAAACCCAGCTTTCGTCACCCGTAAGTATGTCGAACACACCTCCGTTAAATCTTTGAACCATTTCATGACAACAATCAACACGATGGAGTTTTCCGGACTCTGTCAAATTATGAGGTATCCACCACAACACAACAGGGCACAAAGCTTCCTGACCGCTAAATGTTCATTGAGGATTTTGTGCACTTGACTCATACCGATGGCTAAGCTTGTCTGAATCTGCTGATAAGTCACACTTTTTTCAGTCTCTATCATACGCCGCTCAACACTGATGTTATCTTCAGTCGTCGCCGTAGAAGGCCGTCCCTCACGTAGATCATCGATGAGATTAGTGCGACCACGTTTAAACTCATTAAACCAGTTGTAAACAGTGGCACGAGATGGGGCCTCATTGTCAAATTGCCAATCGAAGTCTACCATAACTTTCTTGTTGACTTAAATAACTTTACGCGTTAAATTCATGCTGATGTGGCACAGACAATTTTCAGTTTGCCGCCAAACCGTACAAATTAATAAAATACATACACAATAATATTGGCAAAGAGTTCCATTGTCAAAATTTGAACTTATTTTTTTATTATATCGTTTACAAGTGGCCAGTTCAAAAAACTTTCAGTGTCGCCCTCATATATCAAATTGCCTAACAGTTCCGTAGCAATAGGTATTCATAATGACCAGACAATGTTATAAATAATGAAGTCTAAATCAGTATTAATTAAATAGTCCTACGTGACTTGTCGTTATTTATATTGCCCGGGCATTATAAGTAATACCTTAATTAATCACTTGATCTATTACATAGTCATCTGTAAGCTATCGAAGGCCTTGGCATAGTCTATTAAAGCTATATAAGATTTTTATTGTATTTGTCTTGTACCTATTTGATCGTATTAATATGGTCAGTGGTTGAGAATCCTTTCCTAAAACCTGCTTGCTCGACTGGCTGTTATTTATTACTCTTGTGTCCGCTCGGTCATTTTAAAGATCGTTCTGTACTAGTTCATTTCGGACAATGAACTAGTTCATTCTATTAGCTCTATTCCAGTACCATTATGTTGTTTAAACTGTATCTATCTGTAGGGAATGGTTATCTCAGCCAGTCAATCCCAGTCGATTGATATCTGCTCTCGTCGTAATTTTGTTTGATTACTCGTACATACACACTTGTTCCTGACGTCACTGCCTATGATACTCCCCGGCTCGTGTCGTCGGGCAGCGGATCTCAAACCGGTTCTGCGAGCGCTTCACGGCCCCACCACCTTCATGGAGACAACGCGGCACCGCTGCAACATCTTCTTGCTCGGAACAACCCAGTCGCGAACGCACGCATTACGGCTACCTCTCTTATAGCAACCAATAAATTACCTACACAATCTACATATTGAAGTTCTTATTTAGTCAAGAATTCCACCAGCACAAGTGGAGCTTGATACCCAACAACACTTGATAATTTCTTGGTCAAAATAAAAAGCTCTAATATCTCCTATCACACTCCCCGTCCTTAATTGTATCTGTCATACCCATTGCCTGCTTTAGAGGGTGGAGGTAACACGGGCGAGCTTAACTTCACCACTTAATTTAATTTAACTGTTTATTAATCTAAAGTAAAAATAAATTCAGCGTAGGTATTGACTTTTACGAACTTATGTCGTATGAAGCGATTATCGATTTTTTTATTCATACTCAAACTGAACTCTTTTCAAAGTTGGTTCAAGCGTTTTCAGTCCGGAAATTTTGATGTCAAAGATGCAGCTCGCTCTGGTTACCCTCATAATAATAAAGTCAATGCCATGTTTGAAAAAGTGGAGCAACATTTCATATTAGTAATTACGACATAGCCGAGGAATTGGGGATTGACCAATAAACAGTTTTGACTTGTAAGAAAAAGTTTGGCTGTACAAAAATGCTCGAGATTTGGGTACCACACGAGCTAAATGAAAGAAGCCTAATAAATCGTGTACTCATTTGCCATTCTAACGTAATGAAACTGAACCATTTTTAAAAGATTGATCGACTGGTGATGAAAAGTGGATCACCTACAAAAACTTGCGAAAAAGATCATGGTCAAAAGTCAGTCAAGCTCCACAGACTGTAGCAAATCCCAGTTTAACACTCAATATGGTGATGCTGTGTGTATGGTGGGATTGCAAGGGCATCGTTTATTATGAGCTTCTACTATCGGGCAACAAATGAGACTCAAGTAAGAAATTGAGAAAAAACGGCCGGCACTGATCAACAAAAAAGGTCTTTCATCATGATAACGCCAGACCACACACATCTTTGGCCACTCAGCAAAAATTGGGAGAGTTTGGTTCGTAAGTGTTAATGCATCCACCATAATATAGCCCTGACCTTACACCCTCAGATTTTTACCTGTTTCGGTCTCTTCAGAATTCTTTGAGAAGTGTTAGGTTAACACCATAGATAAATATATATTATGTAGCAAGCTAGTTAACACCAAGAGAGGACTGTCAAGACTACTTGACGTATTTTAATTGTTAAAAAATCCCAAGATTTCTACAGCAACGGGATTATGACACTACCTACAAAATGGCAACAAGTTATCAAACAAAATGGCTCATAATATGTATTATAATTAAATGTAATTAAACTTTGAAAAAAAGTCTTGAATTTTTTTATAAAATACGAAGAATCTTTTCCTCCAATCTATTATAATACATACATACATATATATTATATCGATGATCTAAAAGACAAACGGCTAAATGCAAAATTTTGTGCACTTTTTAATGCCAAACATTCTAAATATATATTTACATTTTATGTTATTATATTAATTCAACTATTTGAATAAAGCGTCAGTCGTTATGCATACAACGAAACAGTCGAGAGGAATCGGATAGATGTTTGGATTGAGTGCGATCTCCGCAAAAAAATAGATTGATAGAGATTTGGATCGATCTTTGTACATCTATATACATATACAATCTCGGATTGTCTTTAATATTAAAAAAGAGATACGTTATTAACTTCGGACGTAAATCTTTAAAAAAAAAACATATAATGAACAAATGAATGAATAGATAAGTGCAAGACATAACACGTGCATGCATAACAACGCAGTGCGACGATCACTGCGTTCGCACGCATTTACCTCCTTCATCCGCTCCAGGCAACCATGGATTAAAATATGTTTTAATTAAAGAATACGCTAACTGCCCATATAACTTTCATTCACTGTGATTACCATTTTTTATTTGTACATATCTCCTTCATCACTTGTTTTTTCTAAAACCAAGCTTTAAATACGCTGTTTTAAGGTCTTAAGGTTCTAAAAAATACATAACCCCTTCATCCACTCATGTCTTCACTCTAAGGTTTGATTTGACGAGTGACATGATAATGACAATTAGCTTGCTACATATTCATAGATCACAGACTAGTATGATGCTTACGCATTACATATTTATTTATGATTAGTAATGACAATCACAACTGACAGAGTTTTGGCGGGAACTTAACCGGCGGCGGTTTCCTGCTCGTATATTATTGTTTAAATAATGGTTTGAAGTGGACTTTGATATGTAAAAGTGGTGCGATTTTGTGTATTAAGTGTCAGCGCATATGAACTATTAGTGGAAACTGTAAAACAAATATTAAACTGTATTCTCAAAATAAGGTGTCTGTCTGCGTAGGCGCATTGAGATACCATCGCCAACCGTCAGCTGTGTACTGGCTCAAGTTGCCGTCAAAACCTCCCACGGGCTGCACAATGTGACGCATCAACATATTGTGAAGCAGTATACTATGAAGGATAATTATAATATATTGTAACTTCAGGCTCAGAAGCGCTAGATCCCAGAGCCGTACAGCCAGTTATTAAAAAAAACACAACTGACAAGGTGACAAGCCAAACAAGTGGCAATGGCATCTACAAATGACAGGCAATGACCGATTGTGTTTCGGTGTCAGGTTTGATTGTAATTCACATAAAATATTTACAATACTATAAAAAATGAGGTGACGTGGATTCATATAAAAGATTAAAGTTTAATCATTCCATATATTATAGTCATAAATATTTAGTTGTATGCTAAAAATGGCGGGTGCACCGATGAAATTGGGTTCTATAGTCTCATTTTGTATTGTCCTTTATGCTATTTATTTTCGTAAAAACGACATAGGTGATGAAAGATTAGTGTCTTTGAAAGAACATTTGTTGTTTTTGGAAAGTAAAAATAAAGTCGGTGTTGGAGTTTCGCAGCCTAAAGTAGCGTTAGGTTATGGAGCATGCCACGACTTATTTGTAAACGCAACATTACTCCTAGATTATCAAGATCTCAAAGGCAGTCCGGAGCACTTCAATGAGATCTCTAATAAAGAAGAGTTTGTTAAAAGTTTTGCATACTTTTTTAAACATGGTGCAGCTGCTGAGTAAGTCAAACCTTTTAATATAGCCATTTCTTATAGTGAAGAGTCAGTTGCTCTACATGCTATTTTAATCTAATATTTAATAATAAAATTAAAAGTCTAATATCAAACAAAATATTGTATTTTCATTCATTCTATAAATACCCTATCAAAAGTCCACGGCTGGACTTAGGCCTCCACAATAGATTGCCTCATAAAGATTAAATTTGCCATAATGGCCATTCTTGGGAAGCTAAAGCAGGACAACTACAGTTTCTTAATATTATTAAGTTATCAGAACAATGCTGATGCCCATCTCCTGTTTTATTTCCCTCTATCGGCTCTTACAACATCTATGGGATTGCATAGGTTGTGAATTCTTATATATAATATATTAAATAATAATGGATTGCTGTATATAATATATGATAAGATACTTATCAACTTAATTAACTACACTTTTCCTTCACAGGAGATTTATGTCTAATAGTAAACTATATGACGATCTAGTGGAACAAGCACTCAAACTACCAGATACAAGATGGGCTATTGGGGGAAATGCACCTCTAATGGCTAAAAGGTTTTATCTAGAAGGATGGAAAGTGCTGTTTGGGGCTAAAATGAGTAAAAAACTGAAAAGTTACATTCCGGAGGAAATATTAGTAGTGGGTGACAATGAAAATGAAGAAGTGAGAGATGATATTCATATGATACTAGAGTACAAAGCAGATGAAAGGTTTGGTGAATACAAAGCACCAAGAGCCAATAGATATATTATGCATAATGACGAGAATAATCCCTTATTGAGTTCCTTAGAGAAACTGGGTGAATATTTGCCAAGTTTTAAACCGAATTTACTAGTCATAAGTGGTCTACAAATGATGGACAACTTTCCATTTAAAAGGGATGGTAAAGGTGAGACAACTTTTTTTTAGTCACAATATATGATTCTTTAGTTCTTTCTAGCAAATGACATGTAAGCATCCAATAGATGGATGAATCAATCTTCAAATATAAAATAATGATTCCTATCCTTACCTGCACTCTTCTACAAAGATACCTAGAATTTAATTATCTTTTTCATACATTAAGGTAGCTCACTTGCCTTATTATCCAATTATCTATAATTATTTAACATAACTGTTTTAATAAGATTGTGTTTTAAAAAAAACACCTTGCATGTTTTGACAGTATTGTTAAGTACCTATATCAAATAAATAGTTTCAGATTTTACTAGTGATCACATTTATTTTGCTATTACTGAAAAGTTTTTGCTTATGCTAAGCTAATGTGAACATATTAACTCAAATGTTAATAAAAATGTTGCATATTTAGGAAAATTACTAGAACATGTGAAGATTGCCATTACATCCTGAAATTGAGAGCTGTTTCATTATTCAGTACATTTTATTTTGCAGATTTAAGAGCAGAGAGGCTAGACTTGGTCAAACAACAAATTTTATCTCAGCCCTTAAGCACATTAGCCCACTTTGAGATGGCAAGTTATGTGGATCTGGAGCTTCTAAAACACTTGACAACCAAAGTACTGCCATATGTTGACTCAGTAGGCATGAATGAACAAGAGCTCTCCAATCTTAACAGTGTTTTAGAGCGTGGAAGAGTAGTAGTTGTAGCAGACTCCAACCCAAGGATAGCTACAGCACTTGATCAAATGCGGAACACATTTAGACTTATAAGGCAAAAGAACAAAAAGTTTGGTAGTAAAAGGAAACTTACCCGTATGCATGTGCACACTTTAGCATACCAAGCAATTTTAACTGTACAAAATTTGAAATGGAAAAGAACGCCTGCAGCTGCAGCTAAAGCATCATTAACTGCTCACAGATATGTTTGCAATACACAGAACATCAATCTTGAGAAGACAAAACTACTGCTTGATGATAGTTTCTCAACAACCACAGACAATGATAATAGCAGCAGAGTGTTTTTTGAAGCAAATAAACCAGTGGCATGTTGGGAGGAAACAATAGAAAGCGATAAAGTTGAGATATGTGTCGCACCAGTCTTAATTTGTACAGAAGCTCAGTTGACAGCTGGAGCTGGGGATAATATATCAGCTGCGGGGCTGGTTTTGCAGGTGGAAATATGATTCTAAGTCAGATAATACTTAAAGAATGTTAATTTATATTTATGTTTAAAAATAGGACAAATAACTGCATATTTATAAATGAACAATAATATTTTTTCCTACTTCACTATATTCTTTATTATGTACGAAATACGTAAGCTAGAATAATTGAGGACTTGCCTGGAACTGAAACATAGGAAATGTTTCCTTATTTAGATTTAGAAATAGGTTATTTATTAATAATATTCAATATATAAATGGTGGTCTGAATAATGTGATTTACAATTTACTTACTGTAATCCATTCCATATCTAAGCAATAAATAATTTGTTAGTTTTAAAATTATGTTAACTTGGAGTGGGAATACATCGATATTGCTTCTGCTGATATGGACAGATACTTATACCAATATCAATTTAAGGATATATTATTCAACTTAAAGCTATATTGTTCTTTCAAAATAATATATATGAACAAAAAAAAATCTAAATAATAATATGAAGGTGCATTTATATTTTACTTGCTTGCGGCATCAAATTTGAAAGATATCAGTGTATTGGCAGATAAATATTACTTATGCAGATATAACAACAAGTCCAAAATATTATTATAATCTATATATGTATCAGATGCACTGTACTGTATCTGATGCATCCCAGGAGTCTATATCCATAAATAATATGACGTGTCAGATGATAAACAATGCATTGACTTAATTTATTATTATTTACTAAAAGTATTGTTAATAATTTAATATTATAATATTTTATTTCAGATTATTATTTCACACAAAAATCATTCCATTAAATATTCCTTACAATGTTGTGTTAAATAAAAATAATTTATGTATGTAGAAAGGTGCTTTATTTTTAAATATTTACATGGTTATATAAATAGCTAACATAACAATCTTAAATGACCACTCATTAGTGCTGTTGTTTAAAAATAAAGTATATAAATAATAATAATACATCTATCACTAATTTTCCAGTATCAACAACATATTGACTCATAATTTGCACAAGTAACACTGGAAAAGAATATTAATAAATTAACTCTAACACAATATTTAATACTTGAAGCATGCAATTTTCAGCTTCAATATATTATGGCAAAATGGAGATACTTCATAGTAGTAAATGTACTTGAAAATTAAATTATAAAACTACTTTTACATTTTAACTATCTAACTTATATGATTATATCATCAATGGTACCTACCTTAACTTTATTAAATAAATAACAATACACATGTAAAACCTTACACTATAAATTCCAAATATTTTATGGATAACAAAAGGCATATTGAGAAATTTCTCCAATTATAACTCAGTCTTTTAAAAATAAACTATCACTTCAATCTTTAATCGTCATCTTTGAATATAATTTTCTTATTTGGTGGTTTTGCAGTTTCCCTGTAAGGATCGTATAAACCACTCCTGACAAATCTTTTAGCTGCTTCAATATCGACTATAGGTCTTTTATCACGGTCTTTCACTTCCTGCCATTTTAACATTGTCGCTTTTATTCTCTGAAGTTCTTCTTTAATCGGATGTTTGGTAGGATCCACGCCTTGTATGCGTAAATTTATCCAATGAAGTGAATTTAGTGCAAAAGCAAGAAATAAATCAAGTTCTATTTGTGCTGGAAGGGACATTTTATCATATTGGGCTTTTAATGGTAATAGTTGATCCAAAACCTTCTGTACTTCAATTAAATTCATTTTCAGATTTTCACATTTATTTACGAAGTCTTCGTCTTTTGACAGTTCACCGTATTTCAGATCAAGGTTCATTTTCTTTATTAATCGACTGTCTTGTTGATTTAATGGATTGAGGTTAGTAATAAAATGTATTTATACTACTATAGAATAAGACCAATTACAATTACAATAAGCAAATACCACGTTTTCTAAATATAACCTGTAACAAGCAATTAGAAAAAAATCACCGGGAAACGTCAATTGTAATTTTGTGATTGAAATGACATTTAAATGACATTTGTACTCTGTGGAAATAACAATGATTTTTTTAAATAACTGGCTTTACGGCACGGGGTTCTAGTCCTTCTGAGCCTGAAGTTATAATGTATAATATCTTTCATAGTACACTGATTCACAATAATATGTTAATACATTTACAATTAGTAAAACAATTTTTTACGGTAAAATAGACACTTATTAGTTAACCCTTAAGTGCATAGTTTATCAAAAATGATAACAGACTTTTTCATGTGTATAACTTCCGTACAAAAGATATTTAAATAACATAACGTTTTTGAACGTTTGTGTACGCGTCATTCATACAATCTGTGGACATGACAAAACTATCTGGGCTGGGTGTTTTGGCGGGAACTTGACCGGCGGCGGTTTGCTGCTCCTGTATTATAGTTTAAATAATAGTTTGAATTGGATTTTGATATGTAAAAGTGGTGCGATTTTATGTATTAACTGTCTACGTATGTGAACTATTAGTGGAAACTGTGAAACAAGTGCTCTGATGGTGATGGATTCTCAAGATAAGCTGTTTGTCTGCATAGGCGCCTTTAGATACCACCGCCAACTGTCAGCTGTCTGCTGGTTCAAATTGCCGTCAAAATCTCCCAAGGGCTGCACAATGTGATGCATCAACATATTGTGAAGCAGTAAACTATGAAGAAATTATAATAAACCGAATAAAAATACTCAAGACTTGGCCTAAAAGTCATAGATACCAGGCTATAAACTCCAAAAAAACTATCTGGGCTGTGATCATAGATTTAGTAATCCTCTGTGATTGGTTGAATTTGACATTACAAACTGAAAGGTCGTAGTAATTGAATGGCTACGAATTTGAATATTTTAGCATTTCATATCAAATATAAAATAAGTGTTATTTTTCTCCAAAAAAAAAACATACTTTCTGAAAGGTAAGGATTTATATTTTATTATGATGTGTTTATTTTACAAAAAATATTTGTGGCATGGTACTAATTTTGCTTTGGAATGTTGTTATCAAAAATGATAATCTATGCATTACCGGTATCATTTTTTCTTATTATGGATGTTTATGAATATTTTTTCAATGCTATGTTTTTCAAGCAAGTTATATATGTTTTGGTGTTGGGTTGGTTGGTGCCGTGTAGTGGCGGTTAAGAATATCCACTACCCCATATCTTCCCGTGGGTGTCGTAAAAGGCGACAAAGGGAAACAGGCAGGAGATGGGCAGCAGCATCTTCCTGATAATAGCCAAAATAACAATAAAAAAACTGCGGTTGCCAACCCGCTCGCCAAGCGTGGCAACTATGGCAATATACCCCCCATAAGCAATGACAATAATAAACGGCCCCCAGTCCCCGGCGGCCCCGCTATTCCTGGCTACGGTGGCGACCATGGTAACGGCGGGGCAGGGGGTGCTAAGAATCTCCGGTGGAGGTTCGGTTGCCACCTACGACGACTCGACCTGGCAACATACAACGCACGCACCCTGAGGACTGACGAGAAGATTGTGGAGCTGGAAGAAGAGATAGACAAGTTACGCTGGCATATTATAGGATTATCCGAAGTCCGAAGAGAGGGGGAGGACACGGTAATCCTCGAATCCGGCAACTTGCTCTATTACCGGGAGGGCGACCATCTGTCCCAAGGAGGTGTCGGATTTATCGTCCACAAGTCTCTCGTTAACAACGTTGTAAAGATTGAGTGTGTCGACGAGGGTTTCGTACCTTATACTCAGAATCACCAAACGGTATTCGCTGAAGGTCATACAGGTTTACGCACCAACCTCAGCACACCCCGATCAGGAGGTGGAGGAAATGTATGAGGATATCTCTAGAGCCATGCATTCCTCCAAAACCCAATATACGGTGTTAATGGGAGACTTCAATGCAAAACTAGGCACAAGAGAGAACGGTGAGCTGAAAGTAGGGAAATTTGGAATAGGGCAACGGAACCCAAGGGGCCAGCAGTTGGCTGACTTCATGGAGAAAGAGGGACTCCTTATGATGAACTCTTTCTTCCAGAAGCGGCCCCACAGGAAGTGGACCTGGTCGAGCCCCGACGGTTCGACAAAAAATGAGATTGACTTCATTATGACGACCAGACGACAACTGTTCAGTGATGTCTCAGTGATTGCGAGGGTGAAAACCGGCAGCGATCACCGAATGGTTAGAGGCACACTGAACCTAAACGTTAAGTTGGAGAGGTCTCGTCTAATGAAGTCAACGCTCCGTCCCCCTCGTGCTCTAATCCAAAGTCCCGAAACCTTTCAGCTCGAGTTATAAAACCGTTTTCAGTGCCTAGAAGACTGCAATGAAGTGGACGATTTGAATGACAAGCTCGTGGAAACTCTCCATGCGGTCGGAGCTAAGTTCTGCAAGACCCGCTGCAGAAGAACACAAAAACTCTCCGATCACACTCTTAATCTCATGGCTGTTAGACGGGAGATGAAGCTACATTCTTCAACAGATTTGACAGCATACAGGCAACTGAACAGACAGATCTCCAAATGCATGCAGCGGGACTTACGCAACTTCAATACAGCTCGTATTGAAGAAGCGATCGAGCGGAACCAAGGCTCCAAAGTCTTTGCCAGAGATCTGTCTGCCAGAAAGCGCAACTGTCAAAGCTGAAGACAGAATGTGGCAGCATCGTTTCCGGGGCACCTGAGATTTTGAGTGAGATTGAGAGGTTCTATGGGCAGCTGTACACGTCATCGTTGGAGCCGCACGCAAGTGTAAGTAACGATCCAAGAGCGAGTCTTATCCGACATTATTCCAATGATATCCCGGACGTCAGTCTGAGCGAGATTAGTATGGCTCTCCAGCACCTTAAAAACGGCAAGGCCCCAGGCGAGGATGGAATTACAGCGGAGCTTCTGAAAGCGGGTGGAAAACCGGTACTTGAAGTCCTTCAGAAGCTCTTTAATTCCGTCCTCCATGGTGGCATTACACCGGAGGCGTGGAGCAGAAGTGCGGTGGTCTTGTTCTTCAAGAAAGGCGACAATGCTCTCTTGAAGAATTACAGACCGATTTCCCTTCTGAGCCGCGTCTACGTGCTGTTTTCGAGAGTCATTACGAATCGTCTCGCGCGCAGACTTGACGACTTCCAGCCTCCCGAACAAGCCGGTTTCCGAAAAGGCTTTAGCACCATAGACCACATACATACCCTTCGGCAAATTGTACAGAAGTCCGAGGAGTACAATTTGCCACTATGTCTGGCGTATGTGGACTATGAGAAAGCCTTTGATTCCGTCGAAATTTGGGCGGTTCTGCAGTCCCTTCAGCGATGTCAAGTTGACTATCGGTATATCGAAGTGTTGAAGTGCTTGTACAGTAGGGCTACGATGGCTATCCGAGTACAGAACCAGAGTACGAAACCTATCCAATTGCAGAGAGGTGTAAGACAGGGTGACGTCATATCTCCGAAACTCTTTACCGCTGCATTGGAAGATGTTTTCAAGCTTCTGGACTGGAAAGGATACGGTATCAACATCAATGGCGAGTACATCACTCACCTTCGATTTGTCGACGATATAGTCCTTATGGCGGGGTCGCTGGAGGACCTAAGCACTATGCTCAATGACCTCAATAGTGTTTCCCAACGGATGGGTCTTAATATGAACATGGACAAAACAAAGATCATGTTTAATGTCCATGTCACACCTATGCCGGTAGTTGTTGGGAACACTAAGCTCGAAGTTGTTGACGAGTATGTTTACCTGGGACAAATAGTCCGATTAGGTAAGTCCAACTTCGACCGAGAGGTCAATCGACGGATTCAACTCGGTTGGGCAGCGTTCGGGAAATTACGGCACATCTTCTCGTCAGGTATACCTCAAAACTTGAAAACGAGACTGTACACCCAGTGCGTGTTGCCAGTGATGACATACGGAACTGAGACGTGGCCCTTCACTACTGGCCGGATGAGGAAGCTCAAGGTCGCTCAGCGAGCTATGGAGAGGGCTATGCTCGGAGTTTCTCTGCGTGATAAACTCAGAAATGAGGATATCCGCAGTAGAACTAGAGTGACCGACATAGCCCAACGGATTAGTAAGCTGAAGTGGAAATGATCCGGCCATATAGCTCGAAGAACCGACAACCGATGGGGAAGAAAGGTTCTCGAGTGGCAGCCTCGTACCGGCAGGCGAAGTGTAGGGCGTCCCCCCACTAGATGGAGTGACGACCTGGTAAGATATGCAGGAAGTCGATGGATGCAGGTGGCTCAGGACCGTGCTTTGTGGCATTCCTTGGGGGAGGCCTATGTTCAGCAGTGGACTTGTGAAGGGCTGTAATGATGATGATGATGATGGTGTTGGGTTGCATGGTTTTATTATGGTTTTAGATCGCTATTGATACGACAAAAAACGTGGATGACTATGGATATTGTATTATAAACATGGATATTGAAACACTGTTATGACAACTTGAAAATGACGACATCTCTGAGGATGAAGCAGATATCGATGAAGATGTTATTGATTACTATGACGGTGTGAATGAGTTGATCGAAGACCATGAAGATGTAGAACAGGAAGTAGAAGAAAAGCAAATGGACTCAAATGGTAATCTAGACTGTGATCCCCTATTGGTAATTGGCGATTTGCCTGAAAATGAATCAAGGTCCACTAATTATAATCCAGTAAGAAATTTAGTTTGAAAAAGAAAAATATGCCTGTGATTGATCAAGCTTTTAACTCTCTTGGCGTCACAGGCTACCCTCAACATATTTTAGATTTATCCAGTCCTTACCAATTTTTTTACTTATTTTTTTGATCAAAACCTACAAGAATTAATTGTTGCTGAGACGAATAAATATGCTGTACAAATAAATCCCAATTTTACCGGCCCTATCAACTCATTGGAACTTCGAAAATACCTTGGCATCTTGATATATACTTCAGTATACCATTACCCCAGCATCAGATCTTATTGGGCAAGAGCTGTACAATTCCATCCAATTTCAGATACAATGACAGTAAACAGATTCGAAAAGATTCGCCAAGTAATACACTTCAACGACAATAGCAACCACCTACCTCCTGACCATCCTAAGCACGATCGACTGCATAAAATACGTACAGTAGTAGACCATTTCAATGACTACTTCATGTCAGTTCCGTTTGACCTTCGCCTGTCACTAGACGAACAGATGTGCTCGACAAAGATTGATCATTTTATGGAGCAATATTTGCCGAAAAAGCCACACAAATGGGGATTCAAATTATACGTGCTTTGCTGCCCCATGGGCTACGCTTATACTTTTGAAATTTATTCAGGGACTCATAATATTCAAAGGCTACCAAATGAACCCGACTTAGGAGTAGTTACAAACACAGTCATAAGTTTGCTTCGACCAGTACTGGGGACTCTAAATCATATAATATTTTTCGATAACTTCTATACGAATTTGTCACTATTCCATTACTTATTCAAAGAAAGAATTTACTGCTTGGGGACAGTACAGAAAAATCGACTGGGGAAAACATGCAAACTACCTGATAAGAAAGACATTCTCAAACCATCACTGCCGAGAGGATCGTAAGATGAAAATGTTACTACATTTGATGGGGTTGAATTTTCTGCCACCAGCTGGAAGGATAATAAACAGGTGTTATTGCTCTCCTCGTAGTGGGCTCAGAACCTGTAGATACAATAAAAAGATACGACAAAAAGCTAAGGAAAAGCATTGCCATATCCTGCCCTAAAGCTATACGCGAATATGGGCGGTGTTGACACAATGGACAGTTATTTGGGTACATACAGAATTAAAATGAAATCCAAAAAATGGACAAATAGACTCCTTTATCACATGTTGGATATGGCAGTAATCAATAGTTGGATTTTGTACAAAAAAGTTTTGCTGAAGAAGGACACGAATCCTAAAAATATTTTGTAAGTGGCTGATTACAGAACTGAACTTGCGGAAACTTTATGTAAATTGGCAGCACCACATCGGAAAATAAAAGAGGCCGCCCATATTTAAATAAAACTGAAGTCCGTGTAATCAAGCAGGAAAGACCAAAGCTGGGTTACCAAACATTACCCCCTGATGACGTACGTTTTGACGGTGTTGGACATGAAAAATCTTATGGTTCCAAAAGGAACCAGTGTAAATATGCTCTATGTAAAAACTTACGTCAGTCATGTGTGACAAATGTCGTGTATCACTCTGTGACAACCGAAATAATAACTGTTTTAGGGTTTTCCACACTATATAATTTTCTTAATTTTCTATGAGCTTACTGCATAATTTATCAAAAATGATAACAACCTTTTTTCCATAAAAAATAATTTTAAACATTTCAATTTTTTTTTATTATTTTCCCCGTATTATAGAGATCTCATTTTATAATATATATATTTTTTTACGAAAATATAAAAAAATCATGCATCTAAGGGTTAATGAGGGCATCCACGACTTTTGTTGCCACCAGGGCGGCGCAGTTTACAGTGAGGTAAAATATTTGACAGATTTCATAGCGGGGACGATAATTTCTTAGGAAAATGTAATCTTTAAGGTTTCTTTTTGTATTATTAGCAATATATTTTATATTAATTAAAATTATATTAAAAATGAATAAACCAAACTGGAAATATAAATAAAAGCCGATTTTTTAAAAAAAAGTAGTTATAAAGTGCGAAAAATTAAAAATAAAACAACCGACACATTTTGTTGTGTATTAATATAATACTCTAGATAATGATAAGCTATTATTTAAAACTATTTTCTCAATTAACTGACACTGTGTAACAAAAAACTTTACCTCAGTCACAACTAGCGACACCTGGTGAGTGGAATATTATTAGCCCTTATTGACTTTGTGTGTGTAAATAGTGTTTTTAACATGGCGGATATTTTGAAAATTTTAAAATTTAGGGTCCCATTAAATTTTGCAACTAATATGCAATAATATTTATTTCGTTCAGTTAAATTTTCGCGAAATAAAAAAGTGGTGGTAAAATACCTAAACAGTTTAGTGAGTAAGTTTTTATTTCGTCGCACATTGTCAAACGAACCAACGGCCGTGCCGACAATAACACTGTAGCCTGAGAGCTGGCGACGAATTTTGGGAAGGTCCTTTGGGCAAGTTGAAATTGTGAAAAAATATAATTTCGTCAATTGGTGAATCCAGTCTCGCAAGTCTGGCAGATCGTTTGCGGTTATTTCGTTACTGCGCAGCATATAACATTTGCAAAAAAAAATCCAAAAAAATGTTTTTCTGGCAACTTGATTTCTTTTTTAACTTTTAATTTAGTTTTTATATAATTCCAAAAAAATAATCCCAGACGTTTTTGTCGGTTATAAAGTATTGACAGACCTCTCCAAAAATATTTTTTTTTAATTCCCAACGAATATACTTTTGGCAATCTCGAATTTTAATCATGTGTTTATTGAGTAATTTTTAATAATGCCTGCAAATCGCCAGACGAATTTAGCGGTTATAAACAATTCCCAGACGTGAATAAAATTTACAAATGAATACGACAAAAAAGTCTTATGCATGTATATAAGTGCGAGAAAGAGCTTAACGAAGCATGCCGACAGCGGATGGGGGCCTAAGACGCTCGCGCTGTGATTGGTTATTAAGAAATATCTTTTTTAAAGATTTTAAGACTAAATTATTGTTTTGGGATTTAGCATGTATCTGTATCTAAAAAAGGATTATGTACTTACCGCCCAGAGGTGAAGGTCAAAGGGTCTACCTTATTGTAGTTATGTATGAGCTACATTATTGTTAAGTTTCTTTAAAATACATTTGGTAGTTTTTGAATGGAAGATAGCAAACATCCATACATCCACACATCCTCACAAACTTTCACGTTTATAATATTAATAGGATTCAAGTCAATTATTTCTTATTAATTACTACTAAAACTGAAAAAATTAAGAAACTAGGCCACGGTCAATGATTATTCTTTTACCTTGACAGGAACAATAATTTTAAGGTTCAATCATTCGATAATTTTTTTTATTTCCAATTTTTATAAATTTGTTTAAATAATAATATTAAGGCCTTAACAGTGGTTGAAATGCCTAAATCTAGGATATTTAAGTAAAAAATCTCAATAACTGTTCATTTAATCCACAAAGAAAAAATACAGGGTAACAGAAGAAGATTTGGTAAATATTTTTAATTTAACAAAATTGTATTTTTGTCAACCCCTTATTAGAAAAAAAATTCCCAAAGAGTACCTATCTTTGTCATATTTTGCAAAATTTCTCCAAAACGACACAAGCTTTTTAAATAGTTCTTACACTAAAAAAAAGGTCTTAAAAATATTAATATTTTTAATTGAGAGTTTTATTTTTATTACCCGTTTTATAAGAGAATATATCATTTTTCCCTGAAATTGAATATATTTACACGAGCGCGCATGCTCCGTCGCCATGTAAGCTCTGTCACAGTCCGTTTTCGGACATCGTCGAGGGTGGACCGCACGTCGGTGTTGGAGCGACTTCGTTCAAATATATATTAGTTTTTTAAAAGTTTATAATCAATTATAAATATTTTTATGACTAGAAATACTTAATTTAGTTAGTATCTGTACACTGGTAACTGTAAATATTATTTTCTAAATAAATGAATTTTTAAAGTGCCCAAAGAAGAAGAAATTTTTGCGGCGACGTTGATTAGTGAAATTGAATAATGGATTTTTATATAATTTAGATGTGGAACGACGAACATGCTGTCGTTACTTAGATTTCGATAGTTTTTAATACTTATGCAATTTTATTGTTGCATATTTTTATTAATTAGTTGATAATGAATTTTATAATTATGTATTACAATAAAACGCTGTTTTTATGAGTATGACTTTATAAAATATTATTGGACTTTATAAAATATATAAATAATATATAAAGATACAGATACTTACATTTAGGTACACTGTTATCAAATTAAATCAAACAATTTAAATAAATAAAAGAATGGTGCTTACCTAAGTATAAATAACTATATAAAGACATTCTTGGGTTTATGGTTTTTTTTTATGTTAGACAAACTATCATCTAAAAAATGTAAAAATTTTAAATTAAAGAGGGGTTTCTCTACGTGATAAAGTTAAAAATGAAGATATTTGCATTAGAACCAGAGTAACTGACATAGCTCAACGCAATATTACAGTGAAATGGCAATAGGCTAGCTATATAACTTGGAAAACAAATAAAAAATAGGAAGAAAGGTCCTCGAGTGGCAACCTCGTACAGGTAAGCGAATTAGTACTCAACCTTTATTCCTCTTCACGTATTCTCATACACTTTTCTTCACACATACACATACACACACACGCACACGCGCGCAAGCACGCACGTGCGCGCACACACACACACATACACACACAAATAGGTCGCAAATAATACTTACCTAGTACTATTAGGCAAGAGTGAATAGGTTTTTGTTAAGTCAGTGCAATTCACCATCTTAGACTACATAACCACTTACCGATGGGATTGTAGTTGCTTTACTACTTGCTGGGTAAAAATAGTAAAAAAAAATTTACCCTGTGAAAGTTTGAATTTAGATATAATTTTTCTAACCTACCATAGAAATGTGATGAGAATATGTATAGAAGTATAAAGGTTACCTCACACGGGACAGTAATAATATAATATTATATCTTCCATTATCTAAGCATGAAAACTTTTAAAATCTCTGAATCCCGAGGTATGTTCATAGAGGCTAAATAGAGCCACATTGAAATGCATGGGGATCGTTTTGAAACTTCACGTCATTATCGAAAAAAATTGTACGTATTTCAGGTGGCGGTTTGCAAAACACGATTCCACAAAAATTAACTCAATAGAAAATAATTGCAAAGTTGCTTCTAAAAATACTTAAATTTTCAACGTCAATTTTTTTTACGTGGTAGAGCCATGCTGCATCTATATTAGTAGTAGGTATAGTTGTAGCACGAATGGGTCGGCTCGACCGGGGAAGGGCATGTAAAATAGCACTTTAACCCTGCTGTGTTTCGTATGGTGAGTGTAGAGAACCGAAAAACCTTTTTACTGGAAAGGAGGCATTACATCTTAGTCCTCACGGGTGACAACGCATCTACATTTTGATACGTAATCGAAAATAGATGTAGATGTGTATGGGCCGTAGCAACCACTTACCATCAGGTGGACTGTGTGCTTGTTTGTCACCCTTATTCTATTTAAAAAAAAATCTTTCTAAGATTTCAGTAAAATAATGTTAAGTATTGTAAGCACTCGTACAATTATGTCTCATGTTAATAAAGCTATTGGGCTATTTTGATTTGTAATAAAGTGATTTTACTTTATAGGTTAAATAATTTATTTACCTTTCTATATCAAGAACCGTTTTTCTGTCACTCCTAAGTAATTTGACAGTGCTTGCTGAAATTTAGCATCTTTAGATGGATCATAATCGCCCGCTGATCCGGCTGTTAGATATTGCAAAAATAATCGAAAATATTTACTTTTACTTTCATGCTCAAGACTACCTTGTTTTATTTTATTACGGTCAAATAATATTTATTAGGTTATAAAGCAAGTATTTTTGTAAATGTTTTGTATTTAAATGTAAATGTTTTCATTATTTTGTTATTCTATTGTTTACAGTTATTATCACGTCTTAGCTTTACACCACGAATTACATTAGAAATTCTTGATGTGATGCGATGTAATGCGCATACATTATTTTCATCAAGAACTATAATATATATATTTGTTTTTTTTTTACCAGTAGAGTTTCAACAAAATCTTAAAAAAGTTCAATGAATTAAAAAAATGCCAATAATTATATAATTTCAAGTCAGTGTTTTACATTTACAGATCAGTTATAAAGAGCCAATGTTATTAATTTCATTTTGGTTAATTTAATTCGAGACTAAAATAAATGTGAAAGGGCTTTTATCTGCAATAATAATTTTCATCAAAAATAACATAGACTTATAAAAGTCATATACACGGTCAATCATACTGAAGATTATCAATTGTACTACAAAATATTTAAAAGACTATTTCCAGTATAATGACCCGAATATCATCATTAATGTTTGACTGGCACACTTAAAAGTTTTATCACATGGCTAAATGATTGACTTTTATATTATGATAAGGTCATGCTTTTCTATAAAAAGTTGCAAGAAATTTTAATTCATGGCCCTATTGGTTTGTTTTTTTTTTTGCCGTTTTACTTAATTAGTGAAAAACAAGATGGACTGCTCTAAAAGTTTACTTTCTTGTGTAAAAAGTGCTATTTAGAATTTTATGCAAATGATAATTAAAGTTTCTATGTTAATAAGTGTAACATAGCGGGTATTATATTCAATGGTAGCGGCCATCCATATTTGCAAAGCCGGCATCATTTTCTGTACAGAAACCGGCAAAGTGTTGCTCAAGGCACTATAAACAAAGCAGGTGATAAAATGTTACACTCATAACTGTTAACAAAAACTGTTTTCACAAATTGTCTTATATATAATAATAACTATTCCGCCGTGTTAGGTGCAGGAGCTATTATTAGAAGGAGAAGAGGTAAAATTTTGTTTTAGAAATGGGCAATCAATATTGTTTTGTCTGCAATTGAGCATAAAATAAAAAATAACTTCAGCCAAAGAGTAGTACTGGCATTATACTCAGGCCCATCAATTGGTATGGAAAAAAATAATTTTACCAGGTTTCAAAAAATCAATCAAAATTCAAAAAACATAACTATTAAAATCAAAAAATGTATATATGTATGTCTATACATACATATAATGATTTATGGCCGCTTAGTAACTGACGGCGACTCACTATAACATCCTACAGTCACGCCGAAACTAAGAGGAGAGAATCGCTTTAGATTGGTAATAATTTATTGCAGAAATTTTGTGATAAAATTAAAAAAAATATATAAACTTATCCAAATTAATCAAACTTAGTCTAACTTATCCTTATGCGTTACAAACAAAACAAATAATAAAATAGTGAGATGGAGTCAGTTTTTAAGAAGATATAACAAAAATAAACATAAAATAAATTTCAAAAAAGTTCAGTATTTAATTGATTATATACCGCTGACACTTAATCACGCTTTTCGAAACCACGCCAGTTGTAAACAATACTTGTGTGAAAAGACAAAATCTTCTTTTCAAATTTCCGCCGAGTTGTAAGTAGAAGGCCAAATAGGTCACGTGTCAATTTTAATTTTATATATTTTATATGAAGTGATCTTGACTACGTTTCATCAATTAACCAATGGTAAAAATTAAAACAGGAATTTTACGATTGTGTTTACAAAAAACATTATCAGTTGAACCTTGCAGCTTGTTCATTATTTTTATTATAAATACCTATAAATGTATATAATATTAATAAATAGTTCCCATAATATATTGTATTATTTTTTATTTTGCCCTATCTGCAATGTTCTACGCTCTATAGAAAATGTGGCGTATGACATGACTGACAATCTTTCGAACGTTTTATCTAGGTACAAAGATGTTTTACGTTTTCGTCGCCTCGACATGATATTTTTGTCAGCATAAGGTACCCTTCTATATCTGAAACGAATATAAATATTGCTACAAAGTAAAGTAATAGGCTATACAAGTCCCTCTACTGGGCACAGGGCTCTTTTTTTATTTCTGAGAGTGTTTTAGGGCAAGGAAATGCCCGCCGTGCTACCCCAATGCGTGTTGACGAAAATTGCAATTACAAATTTCATTCGTGCTCTCGGGGATCAAACCCGGGAAAATTTACAGCGAACGCTTTGACGACATATTTTTAATACGACACAAATAAATACGATTTAACATATATAATAAAAATTCTTACGTACTTGAAACTTGAACACTTGATAGCTCGTGATGCCTACCGGACAAAGCTACAGCACCACACCGTGCAATGTAATTGAAGATGCGTAACCGCGATATAATTCTCAGTGATGCGCAAGCATAACAGGCAGTATGTCACTTATATAATTGTCATCTCTGCAGTCTATTAATCTTTGCACTTTTATAAGTAATACAGAACGTAGTTGCTAGACGGTGTTGACATCGGCTAAAATCTCTGCGATCGCCGTTTCGTCAAGGTCATTCAGGCTAGTTAAAGCCTTAAAGGAAATTTATAGAGATTTATCATTTTATTAATTTTCCTCATCTTCTTCACTGCTCTCTGAAAGTTCTCTGTCTGGTTCCAGATTTTATGGCATGGAGTCGTTTTACGCAAATATTATAATTTATGAGGTTTCAGTTCAATTTGAAAGTCAATTATCCCGTTTTAGTTTTTTACACTATTTGATGATAAGAGTAATGTAATTCTGTTTAACATTTTCTTTGTAACTGATAATAAAACTATGTGTCTAATGTCTTTTATTTAACTTATTTCATGGTTATCGGCCTAGTGTGACATTTAAAACACATTTTAAAAATATCTACTCATGCAAGTAACCGATGTCCTATAAAAAGAACATAATAAAGCTACATTTAGGTAATTCAAAAGTTATCTATATCTGTACCAAATCACTGTGAAAAAAGTTACGGCTGTAGAGAACGTGCAACTTGTTATTTTTTCCACCTTCATCTCTGGGCGGTAAGCACTTTTTTACATAGTCCTTTCTTAAGATAATGGGGTGGTAACTATCAAGACATATATTGCCAAGTTTACTATTAATACTATGTTAAAAGTAATAGCTATTATATAAATTATTACAGCACTGATCTAAAATAATTCAAACTATAAAATGTGTAAAAAATTTGGCGCTTAAACTTATTACTTCATATTTAAGTAACAGAACTCAAAAAGTCGTCATTAATGGTAAATGTTCCTCCGGATCGGTAGTATCAATGGGCGTTCCTCAGGGCTCGATTCTTGGCCCATTCCTGTTCTTAATCTGTATTAATGACTTACCTTATCTTGTAGGGGACAATCACGATATAGTATTATTTGCTGACGATACCTCTTTAATTTTCAAACTGAAACGGCAGTCAATTAAATATGACGATGTAAATAATGCTCTATCGAAACTAGTACATTGGTTTAACGCCAACAATTTGCTCTTAAACGGCAATAAGACAAAATGTATTAAATTTACAATACCTAATGTAAAACATTCGAAAACCAATGTGCTCTTAAATGGGGAGGAGTTGAGTCTTGTGGATACCACTGTTTTTCTCGGTATTACTATTGACGCGAAACTTCAATGGGGCCCCCATATATCTAAATTAGCAAGCAGACTTAGTTCTGCAGCATATGCTGTAAGAAAGATTAGAAGTCTCACAGATGTTGAGACAGCTAGGTTAGTGTATTTTAGTTACTTTCATAGCGTAATGTCTTATGGAATTTTGCTATGGGGTAATGCGACTGATATTGAAGCTATATTTGTTTTGCAAAAGAGAGCCGTACGGGCGATTTATAATCTAAATTGTAAAGAGTCCCTTAGAGAAAAATAAACATATTAACTTTGGCATCGCAATATATTTATGCAAATGTAATGTATGTACATAAAAACATAAATAGCTTTAATAAGAATAAGGATGTTCATACCTTAAACACTAGGAACAAACATAAGCTTGTAATGCCACTTACAAGACTCCACAGAATTAGTAATTCATTTATGGGGCAATGTATACGCTTTTACAACAGAATCCCAGAACATGTTCAAAGTTTGTCAATAAACAAGTTTAAAAGTTTTATTAAAGAAAAACTGTACAAAAAGGGTTATTATAATATCAAGGAATATGTTCGCGACGGTTTTAAAGACTTTAAGCAAAAAGTGATTAAAGAATATTAAATTGTTTTAAAAAGTGAAATTGGCAACAAAATCGAACAAATTGTGTTTTAATATAGTTTTACAGTATGTTTACAACTCGTAATATATTTGTATAAAGTATCGTTTTAATAATAAGTTGATATAAACGACTTTAAACATTAAATAAAATTTCGACCAATCACAGCGCAGCAATCGTGGAACTTTCTAGAAGTTAATTAACTGCGCAATAGTTTATATGAAAATAATGAGAATATTTTTATGGTCTGAAAGAATTGTAAATACGATATTTAGTTAGCATATGGTATATAGAATGAAATAAGTAAATAGATAATTTATGTAAATAAACGCATTTGAGAAATATAGTAAAATTAAAGATTTAATGTGCACTTTTGTTATGTAAATTAGGTACATTTTGATTAATAACTTTTTTGAATGTAAATATATCAAGTAACCCTTATCACGTAATGATAAAGGACCAAAATGCCTCTTTTATAGTGTATAGCGTGTTAATGTAAAAATTAGCATTATATAGAAAAATTGCGATTTGTGCAAAATACATAATGAAAATGTTTGATAATAAAAAGGCAAAACCGGAAATTGGCAAGCGGCTCTCTATAGAGTATAGCCGAAGTCTACCTTATGGGGGCAAATCACAGTAACATTGTAGTAGGAAGAACTACCAGTAACAAGCAGTAGTATCCGGTAGTAGCTGAAGTGACTAGTAGCAGAACACAGTGAAAAGTTAAAGTGAAATAGAAAAAGTTTAGCTAGCCGAAAAAGGTCGTAACTGAAAAATCGCAGTTACACATAGTCGGAAAAAGTGGCAACTGAAAATTCTCAGTTGCATATAGAAAAATAGTGTCAGCTAGCCAAAAATAGTGGTAACTGATATTCGCAGTTACATATAGTGAAAAAGTGTTGGCTAGCTGAAAAAAGTGGTAACGGAAATTTCGCCGTTACATATAGTGAAAAGTGTTAGCTAGACGGAAAAAGTGGAACTGATATTCGCAGTTACAAAAGTGTTTAAATTCAACTAAATTTAGTTGATTAATAGCTGCTAGTCAGTAGTGTTAGAAAACCAGCTGCTACCAATAGAAATATTTGATACTACCAATAGAAATTTGTTACTCCCAATAGATATTCAAAATTACCAATAGAAATAGTAGAGAATACCAATAGAAACTTGTTACTGCCAATAGAAATTTGATATTACCAACAGATATTTTGAAAATACGAATAGAAATTTTAAAAAACCAATAGAAATTTTAATATTACTGTGTGTTTAATTAAATCTGTGTTTTAAAATATATAGTGAACAATCATAGTTGAAAAACAGTGTTAAATAAATAAATAAGTTATAATATTTCGTAACTAATTAATCAGTCGAACCGCTGGCCACTCCCTTGCTATTTTAATTTATAAATCGTGCATTTTTAATTCTGAACCTCAGTCCACAGTTCTCCAACAGCATACACAAAGGCGGTAGTGAAAGTATCCACCGGAACCTATAGGTGTAGGACGTGAGCGGCTCGCGGAGTATCTTCGACAACATTTACTCCGGAGAGTTACGCCCGTCCGGCACAGAATACATGAATGAAGATAACCCCTGGGAATAAGGTGATCGCCACCATGCTGGTTCTATGAAAATTCATTTAAAATTGTATAAACAAAATTATTGTTAAGTGAAATTATGTTTAAAAAAAAGTCCCGCTGGGTTTCTTGCTGGTTCTTCCCAGGACAGAGGTATTTTCCGAACCAGTGGTAAATAAAATAATGACTTTCAATAAGTATTATGTAATAATCCATATTGAATAAAAATCATTCTATTCTATATACACAGATATTTACATGGTCATATATGCGCATAAGACTTTTTTGTCGTATTCATTTGTAAACTTTATTCACGTCTGGGAATTGTTTATAACCGCTAAATTTGTCTGGCGATTTGCAGGTATTATTAAAAATTACTCAAAAAACACGTGATTAAAATTCGAGATTGCCAAAAGTATATTCTTTGGGAATGTAATAAAAATATTTTTGGAGAGGTTTGGAAATACTTTATAACCGACAAAAACGGCTGGGATTATTTTTTTGGAATTATATAAAAACTAAATTAAAAGATAAAAAAGAAATCAAGTTGCCAGAAAAACATTTTTTTGGAATTTTTTTTTGCAAATGTTATATATGCTGCGCAGTAACGAAATAACCGCAAAAGCTCTGCAAGACTCGCGGGACTGGATTCACCAATTGACGAAGTTATATTTTTTCACAATTTCAACTTGCCCAAAGGACCTTCCCAAAATTCATCGACAGCTCTCAGACTACTGCGAGCGTGGGTGCGTGCGTGCATGCATGTGTGCGTGCGTGTTTGTATGTGTGCGTGCGTGCGTGTGTGTGTGCGTGCGTGCGTGCGAGCGTGCTTGCGTGCGTGCGTGCGCTTGTGTGTGTGTGTGTGTGTGTGTGTGTGTGTGTGTGTGTGTGTGTGTGTTTTAGATATATAAATTAAGCATACAATATTTAAACGCTCAACACGGGGATCCCGAAAGTACTCGTATTTACATACGATTTCGAAAGCCAAACAATTGTTCTACATAAGGCGCGACCGGTCATCGTGCGCCTAAAATGGAATAACACGAGACGGTAAGAACTTTGCTGATGAGCTGTGTAATTCATTTTACAGCGTAGGTACATGCCAGTGAGAGTACGTACGTTACTAAAAGTGTTGGAATAATTTGAACAGAATCTAGGTTTCATATTATTTTAACACTAAATTGATTTATATCTTAAGACTGGTATTGGGGGGAACATCAACTGTGCAACTCTAATTCGAAGAACGTGGTTAAGAGTTATCGCTGACGATTTGATTACCTTCCTTCTTTTGATGACAGTTAATCAAAATCGTTCGCTTTTCGCGTCGCTCTATTTATCATAATTAAGGACTAAATAACATTCAATGTAACAAGCAACCAGAACAAAAAAATATTAAACTACAACTTGACTGATCTGGGGAGAATGTTATATCTACTGTAGGTACAATTTCACCATTAATTTTGTTTCATCGGAGTCAGGATTGGGTAAAATAACGTTGCAAGTAGCAAATTCCTTTGAAATATTTTTACACTTAGCTATTCGCAAGGCAGCATTGCGGGCACACTTCATTAGCAATAAGTCGTCGAACAGCAGCATTAAGCCGCTATTTCACCTTGGTATTCTGTGAAAACGTAGTTCCTCCGCGGTCCAGCCAGCCCATTCGTGCTATAAACATAATATAATTGCAGCGTAGGTCTACCACGTCTAAATTTTATTTTTACATTTTATATATTACTTATTTTTGACTTTAAATTGTTATCATGGAAGCAATCAAAGACCCTAAAATTTTACAGTTCTTTATTGATATTGTTACGAGGGCGACACTGAAAGTTTTTAGAACTGGCCACTTGTAAACGATGTAATAAAAAAATAAGTTCAAATTTTGAAAATGGAACTCTATGCCAATATTATTGTGAATGTATTTTATTAATTTGTCATTTGTTTACGATTTGGCGGCAAATTGAAAATTGTCTGCGTCACGTCAGCATGAATTTAACGCGAGAAAATTTTCGTACAATGATTTTTTATGACTTTCGATGTCAATTAAGTTCACAAGAAAGTTATGATAGACTTCGATTGGCCTTTCACGATGAAGCCCCATCTTGTGCCACTGTTTACAACTGGTTAAAATGAGTTTAAACGTGGTCGCACTAATCTCACCGATGATCTGCGTGAGAGACGGCCTTCTACGGCGACGACTGAAGATAACATCAGTGTTGTGCGACGTATGATAGAGACTAACAAAAGAGTGACTTATCAGCAGATTCGGACAAGTTTAGGTATTGGTATGAGTCAAGTCCATAAAATCCTCCATGAACATTTAGCGGTCAAGAAGCTTTGTGCCCGGTGGATACCTCATAACTTGACAGAGGCCCAAAAACTCCTTGATTGGTGTCGTGAAGTGGTTCAAAGATTTAACGGAGGTGACTCAAATGCTTACGGGTGACGAAAGCTGGTTTACTGTTATGATCCTGAAACTAAGAGACAATCTGGTGTCTGGGTGTTATCTTCCGAGGAGTTGTCAACTAAAGTGAAGAAAGGTCGAAGCGTGGGAAAAATGATGGTGGCCCCGTTCTTCGGAAGGACAGGTCATTACGCAACAATTAATTTAGAGGATCGAAAAACAGTTACTGCAGAGTGGTACACTAACAATTGTTTGCCACTTGTCTTGGAAAAATTTCGGGAGAAACGACCTTGTAGTAGGATCCTCCTTCACCACGACAACGCCTCGTCGCACACTGCCAAGCAAACAATCGACTACTTGGCGACGTCAGACGTGGAATTACTGGGATACCTGCCCTTTAGCCCCGACCTCGCGCCTTGCGATTTTTATTTATTTTCGAAAAAAAAAACTTCGAGGAAAAAGTTTTAAGGACGCCGAGGAAGTAGTGGCTGCGTTTTAAAATGCCTTAGAAGAGACCCCTAAGGACGACTGGGCAAAGTGCTTTTCTCAGTGGTTCCATTGAATACAGCGATGTGTTGATGTAAATGGACACTATTTTGAAAAGATATAATAAAATCATTGAGTTATATGTACTACGTACTAGAGAAGCCATTCCGAACATTGACTATGTTCAACTGAACTGTAGTGCAAATCTCAAGTCACAAATCTTCAATTTACGCAATATTTAGTTTGTAGGGAACAAACTAAATATTGCGTAAATTGAAGATTTGTGAATTCCATAAAATAATTATTATTACATTTTATTTAGAAATATAACCTGTTTGTTTATATGAAATTAAGATATTTTATATTAAATTCCTATATTTATTTTATATTAATATCTTATTTTATATTAAATTAAAGTCTTCGCGCATGCGCGACTACTACTCCCGCGCATGCGTGAAAACATAGAGTTAGGACACAGTTTTTGTTTGAAATGGCTTCTCTAGTACGTAGTACATATAACTCAATGAATAAAACTAATAATTAACTAGTTTGTACAGTTTTTGATTTTCTAAGTACTTTCAGTGTCACCCTCTTAATAAATATAAAAGAAATTAACGCAACGGTACGAACAAAATGCCAATTATTTTAATTGCCGTCATAAAGATAACTGAATAAAAAGTAACTTGTATCTTAATCACATTCACGCGCCATTTTAGTAACAGAGCTAAATATGGAAATTTAATAAAACGTTATCATTACAGGGCTTGCTATAAAATTATACTTGTTACATACTTAGTTGAAATTTACGTAAGCGGTGAAGTAATTGAATACTTTCAGTACTGTGATAAAAATACCGTGTTTTATAAGTAAATTGTGATTTTGTTATAACAGAGAATTTTAAAACTGGGTCTGCAGTCTGCACAGGCCTTGATTTGGAGAACATGGGCTGATGAGATTTTTGAAGGGTCTATTTCGATGAAAGAAATTTAAATACATAGGTATACTATACTACTACTTAAATGTCTTTGATTTCGATAAAATATGTTTGTAATATTATTAGTAGGTACCTCTAAAAATTTTAAAAAATTGTGGTTTAGATTCTGTAACAGTTAAGTGCACTAGCAAACGCTAAATTTTAAACATTGTAATAAAATTTTTACTAAAAATTTTAATTAGCGGAGATCCGCGTAACAATTGTGAACAATAAAATTTATTTTTATTCCAATTCAAATATATCGGGCCCCTATTGAAAAAATACTTTACTTAATTAAAAAGAAAATAATAAACTAGGAATTAACGTGCAACACATTTTTGTCCTTATTACAACTGTCACACATAATTAATTTATATATCAAGTTCATCATCATTCAAATCAAATTTCAATTAATAGATTTTATTATGTTCTTAGGTTCAACTGCGTAGTAACGGTATAAGAATATGCAATATGCACTACCCCATATCGTCCCGAGTGTGTCGTAAGATGCAACAGAGGTTGCCTATCCGTCTGACATGCTGGCAACATTGGCAAATGAAGCAATTTATGGATAGTTCTATGTTCAGCAGTAGGCTTTGATAGGCGTGATGAATGAATGAAGAACATTATTATAAGTACTTAGTAAAAAATAAATAACTGAATTAAAACTAGCTTTAACCCGGGACTTCGTTCGCATACAACTTAAACAAAAAACCTACAGATCTATAAAAGCGGTCTTTGAGCAGGTAGTTTAATTGTCGAGCAATCACTTTAAACTAAGTTGTTTTTATAATATCTCAAAAATAATGTAAAATGTGGGAAAACTTTTAAAACAAAAATTGAAAATCTACTAACATCACGTAAAAAGGTTTTATTCACCTTTGTGATAAAAATATGTGGATTCCACATCGTGGAAGTAAAAAAAGTTAAAGATTCAAAACTTTAACAGATCTAATAAGGAAATAGCAAACCAAAGAAGTTTTATTTGAGAGTTTTATCAAATAACATTCGGTTTTGCAAAAAGAAATCTGCATGTTTTGGCATAAAATATAGCATAGATCACTGACATTGCTCTCTATCTATTTATGAAACCAAATCACAATTAGTTCAGCCATTCCGAAGATAAGCCCGGACAGACAAACAGACAAAAATGGTGATTTATGTCTTAATAGTACGAGGGAAAACTGAATTTTTTGTGTAACTCATAAATAAAACAATTTGTAATATATAAATTAATATATTTACTGTATTCTCCATTACATTAGCTAAACTTTTTTTCATTACCGTTAGCTTTCCAAACCATTTTGAGAATATTACGGCAACTGGGCATGTTTTTCACGTACTGGTTGAATGCTACGACGACCTTTTCTGGGTCCGTAAATGGCAAACCTCTTATCAAATATTGGATTATTGGGAAAATAAATAAATCACATGATGAGAAGTCTGGACTGTGTGCGGGGTGGGTTCACGAGCTCTTTTCAACCGACTTCAAAAAGCAGTAGATACTCTAATTGTAAGAGGAGGTAATCATAGTGTGTTACCTCATAACATTTTTCTACATGAACCGATTTTGATGATTTGTTTTTTATTTGAAATCTGGTGCTTCTCATGTGGTCCCATATAAATTTGATAAAGTTTGACCAAGTGGTTTTTGAGTTATCCTTAATAATTTACATTGAAGTCGGTTGTACAAAATATTTAATTTCACCACTTGTCAGTAACCTCAAATTACTCAATATTATGCGACTTCTCGGTCGCTTTTCTTAAATTTTTCAAAGAAACTGGGCAAACACATTATGGTGTATCACTTAGCATTGACTATCATTTGTTGATAAAGGGCGATCGTGCAGACAGCACCTTTTGGGAGAAAAAAAATCGCACAAATGTAATAATATATCCATGTTTCATTGAGCTATATGTACTACGTACTAGAGAAGCCATTCCGAACATTGACTATGTTCAACTGAACTGTAGTGCAATCCATACAAACTAAATATTGCGTAAATTGAAGATTTGTGAATTCCATAATATAATTATTATTACATTTTATTTAGAAATATGTTTGTTTAGATTAAATTAAGATATTTTATATTAAATTAAAGTCTTCGCGCATGCGCGGGAGTAGTAGTCGCATAGAGTAGGACACAATTTTTGTTTGGAATGGCTTCTCTAGTTCGTAGTACATATAACTCAATGCCATGTTTCATGTCCTGTTACAATCTCATACACATTTCTCTTTCACTGCGTTTGAACATTCATGATCATACTTCCTTTAACAACATTTTTTACACCAATCAACTCGAGCCCGTTTTTGTTCTGGGGTAAGTTCATGAGGAATCCAGAGGCAACACAGTTTTCTAACTTTTAAATGTTAATGATTTTTTTTTGGATATGGCTCATACTAATACCCAGTAGCGCCTCGAATCTCCTCATAGGTGATGCGCCGATTTTCTTTAATTAGTCGTCTGACAGTAAACACTTTTTCCTCATGCAGTTGGGGCTCGATTTCCTTTTTTCTACGTATGAAGAACTTTAACTTGCAATAAAAATAATATAACAACATTGTTATGTTCCCGCCGAAAAAATATTTTATTCAATAACAGACTTTTCATATGTTTGTAAAATATATTTTACATGGTAGAGCCATGTTGCAGCTATATTGTGTTTCTAGCAAGACGGGTCGACTCGAACGGGGTAGGACCACGCTCTCACAGAATACCAGCGTAAAACAGCAGCTGTATAATGCTGCTGTGTTTCGTATGGTAAGTGTAGAGAACCGGAGACCCTTTTTAATGGAAACAAGGCATTCCATCTCAGTCCTTACAGGGGTGACAACGCATCTGCATATTGATTCTTAATTGAGGATAAATGTTCATGTCTATGGGCCACACCATTCAACTTCCATCAGGTGGACTGTGTGCTCGTTTGTCACCCTTATCGGGGGTTCGAATCCCGCACGGAACAAGTATTTGTATGGCCTACAACTAATTGTTCCGGGTCTGGGTGTTTGTCCTTGTGCAATATATGTTTGTAAACTGCCTCCACGATACAGGAGAAAATCCTAGTGTGCGGGTAACATTTAAAAAAAAACAGAAAAAAAACATTATTCTACTAAAAACGTATATAGGCGAGGCCCTGAGTATACAAATAGCCTTCTGTGCTTAAAGCAGCCAGTATTTTTAATATTGAAGTAGAATAAGACTTATTATTATATTATTGGACGCAAAACTTTAATTTAAAAATAGAAATTTCATCATAAAAATATTTTAAGTTTCAATAAATTCCACTAGGTAACTAAACAAAATGAATGTATTTTATGAACTTTAAATTAAAGTAGGTGACTAAGTGCACTCGTACAAACAGAAGACAATTATTATTGCTAGCTGTATTTATCAGTCTTTTTATAATACAAGATAAAACATATTTAAGGTGAAAACTTGACTAAAAGGCATAAGGTGAGTCCTTATAAGGCAGTCACGTATTGTTGCTGCCGAAATAACCGGCGGAGATGAAATCTCCACGTTGTAACTGTCTGGCGCCGGCGACCGGGCACAGCAGCTACTTAGACTGAGGAGTTCACTAGTTTTTGCGCAACCTCATTTTTTTACAAGATGCACCGTTACAGACCCTTTGTAAAAACGTTGGTGTATTCCGTCTTAAACGTCTTAGAGTAAATAATATTGTACTGTCTTTCTTAGAGAAACTATAATTGAATGTCATGATTTATCTATACATATAATAAAACTGTAAATAGCAGATGTCTGTACATTTTATATTTTTGTAATAAAAGTGATTGAGGGGTACTAAAAATAAGTAATTAAATACATTTCTACCATTTTTAGAATTTTCTGTCTGTCTGTCTGTCTGTCTGTCTGTCTGTTTGTTTGTTAACGTATCACGTATAAAGTACTAATTTATATCATAAGAATTGTTAAGGAAATTATAAAGTATATCTTCGGGTTACATTTAGTCTTTATTTCATTAAAATCAGTTCATTCCATCAAAAGTTATGATAAATATTCTGAAGTATGGGTAGGGAAGTATAGGTACGAATTTGCTCAACGGTGGCTTTGTTTGAGTCATCAGGTGCATTTTAAACTAATATCATATCATAAATCATAGTTAAATTATGTAAAATAATGATATAATTATGTATATCTAAAACGCAGTAAACAAAAGTGTTAAAAAACGTATTAAATATATTATACAAAAATATATTAACCTTATTAACTAAATCTGAAGCACAATAGTTTTCCCATTTCTTCGATAGATGGTGGTGTTGTGAAAATGTAATGCAATTGCAATGTTTTTTTTTTCCTGTAGATGAGTTTTCATATTTACTGCTAATCTTTATTATATTACTCGCTGCCCTACTGCGTGTTGATAAACTCAATTTATTCTTTACCGCCGAGTACTCTATGTGGTAAATCAAATTTTAAAAGAGCTATTAACAAATCGTTGGTTTTGGCGAGAGTCAAACTTTATTTTTTGCTTACTGTGCAGGCACTGATTTATAAGTACTCTTGCGTTTTATATAATGTATCAATCGCGTCAATTAATCTCTTTTATTTTTAGAATTGATGTTAGCAGCGCCATCTCTCTTTAAATATATACATATAATAAAAATGATCATAACATATTGTGTCTCTTTCTGTACATTGTATAGGTATATATTTTGGTGGCTAAAATCATTATGGGGAACTGAAAATAATTAAAAAAGAACATTTTATAATTTTTAGAATTGTCTGTATGTCTATTTGTCTGTTATTATATGAACGCATCACGTCTAAAGTAAACATCTTTTATTTTCAAAGAAATCGTTAAGAAAATCATAAAGCGTATCTTCGAGTTACATTTAATCTTTGTTTTATTAAAATTGGTTAATTCTATCGAAAGTAATGATTATTATTTTGAAATGTAGGTTCGAATTTGTTCAATGGCGCCATAAAATCTCAGAAATAGTAATAAAAAGATTTGTGTGTAAAAAAACGTTCCATAATAATTAATATATTTATACTTAAAACACAAAAAGAGATTTAAAAAGGATGTTTTCTCACACAAAGGACGTAATAGATGGAGTTGTACAAATTACAAACTTTTCTGAATTGCTGTGTTGAGATTGGAATGTATAGCGCGCATTTCGAAATTTTAGCCCTAGCTTAATCCAGCGGTTTTTGGTGTATTTAGCACACATTTCAATATTTTAGCGACTAGCGGGTTATTAACTCTTTTATAGCAGCACTGTTAGTCCACATTAGCGATAATAATAATAATGACCTTTATTATTTTTTCCCACAAATAGTACATTGCAGTTTATCTTTTTCAAACATATTTTTTCCACAAAACAAAGAGCATAGGAGACGAGTCCAAACTAGGATACCCTGTGCTATGGATCTCCTGGCTTCCCCTTTAGGATGATCAACTTGATTTTTTTACCGACGACTATAAGCGGGGAAACCCCTTTATTAAAGTTTTTGTTCATGGTTTTGGCAACGCATTTATTTTGCTTTATTCAGTTTCAGTCAGTTGCTTAGAGCACAGCTAAGTTAAAAGTTACTTAGAAGTTATAACACAAAGAAACTGTGTAGCAACCGCAATCAGATGCTGACATCTGAAACTAAGTTGCGAAATACATTGCACTTTAAAACAATTAATGACATTTTTATTGTTCGTACAGTACTAACTACTGTTGACAGCAATTGCCATAATTATAAGTCGATGTCCTGCGAAGTATTGATACATCAAAAAAATATTGCCAGAAAAAAAACTTAATGTTGTTTTCTTTATTATGATTATATAAAAAAACACAAACTTTGTTTGTAGTTAATTTAGCGCGAAATCTAGGGCTTTTTTAAAGCGCTGTTTTCATGAAATCTAGCGCTTTTTGTGTTGTCCTAGAGCTGAATTAGTTTTTTTTTATCTGGCAGCACTGCCCAAAAACCCTCTATTAAGAAGTAACTTTCCTTTCAGTTTTAAGCGCGTTCAGTTCCCAGTTACAGTGAGCGTGTGTTATGCGATGACCGTAAATAAAGCGCAAGGTCAAACTTTACGCGTTGTAGGAGTGTACCTCAGTACTGACTGTTTTGCACATGGCCAACTCTATGTTGCTTTTTCCCGCGTTAGTAGCCCCCGTAACCTTTTAGTGTACACCCCGGCTAAGCCTACTTCTCACGTCGTTTACACAGAAGCTCTATCATACACGACTTAGAACTTTGATGATAATGATTTATTTAGTTACCACTTATTGATACAGTAATGAAATAAATCGTTTAATATTCTCTTACCTAAACGACAAATTGTTTATGTAAAACCTGTATACGCGAGCTACGCCGCGGGCACAGCTAGTATTAAATATTTTTGTAACGTCCGAATATGGATTTTATTTTTTATTTTTATTTTCTACTATAATGTAAGTCTACGCAGTGGGGGTGAATGAGGAATAATCTTTCGTTCACCAGCGACATCTGGTTGACACTGAGGTGAAGTTTTTTTTACACCATATCATTTAATTGAGAAGTTAGTTTTAAATAAAAGTTTGTCGGTTTCTACATTATTATATTAAGTAATATATAAAACATTGCCTCAGTGGCCAGTCTTTAATTTTTTTGCACTTTGAAAGTGATCTCTTCCAGACAGCCTTTGCGCAGAGGACTGATGTAAATACTTATACTTTATCTAGAATTGTTCATGAGTACTGTCTTTAGTAATATTCTATTAATATTTACTTGGCAAGAAGCAAAAATAATAGTGTGTATATATCTCATAAAAGATGAAGATGAAGAGCCCAATATTGATATTAAAAAAGTTAACGACCTTCTTTATCTAAATTAAAGTATAGGTAGTATAAGAATACCCTGAATTTAAGAGACTTCCGTTTGGACGTTGCACGGCCACGGCGCGGCACATACACCACTATTTTTGCAAAATTTAAAACTTTAAATACATGCTTTTTTGGTATTTATCATTTAGGAGCGACAGGAGCCTAATGGCCAGATGCGAATCGCGAACTCAAAAAGTTCGTGGGTTCGAATTCGCCATTCGACCACTGTTATGAACTATTCCTAACACAAGTATTTTCAGCTTACCAGGAGTGGTTAAAGCGAACAGTAGTAATGTTAATAATATTCCTAGTAATTAAAAAAAAATGTGAATGTTCGCAGTGTCGGTGGTGTTTTGGAAGCTCGTGGTATCGGGTCGAATGATTCACTCGTTGAGGTCAGGATTTCCAGTTCGCGGGAAATGAATGAGCGGTCGCCGTCCAGCAGCCAATAATGCATGCCGCGATACCCTCGTATATTATCGAAGATTTTTACTCCTTTATACGCATACTTGCTTAAAACTTATTCCATGTTTAAAAAGTTATTAATGATCGTGATTATATCGATGAAATGTTGCAATTAGTTAATGTTATTTAATGCCATCTTTTTAATACTAATTTAAACATGATGCTATACAGAGAGGAATAATTTTTTGTTTATGATTTTTAATTTTGTATTTTTAAATTACGTATCGAAGTGAAAGTAAATTGTTTTTTTTTTTTTTTACTTATTATAAGCCAGTGCGTGTTTAAAATCTTACCATACTGTCGTAGTCTAATGCTATTAAAATATCAATGTTGTTAAGAAACATAAATTTATAGGCATTTGTGTTGTATACCGTATGCTTATTAAGTGGCGAAGCTTGCGAAGTCACTTATTGATTTCACGATGTCTGTCCGTCTGTCCGTCTGTCCCACGATTATCTCGAGAACGGTTTCGAATTTTCAAATTCTGTTTCAGCAATCGATTACTGATCACCCAGGCATCTGAACCTCCTATTTTTAAACTGATTGCTCAACGGCAACCGTTAGAAACCGCTACAAAGCTGATTGCTTCGCCACTTTGCTATGCTGTTAGCTTGCTAGGTTTATTATTAGCTTATTATGTTCACAGTACTATGTAAATATTTTTCTCTTTTAATTTAAATTCATAAATTACACAAGCGTAAACATCAACAAGGAACAACTATTTGTATCATATAAATAATATACTACCTACGAGAATATGACACGGTTAATATGGTCACTTTCTTGTAACTCAAAAACTATAGCCTTCTTTGCAGTGAGGGCTCTGTGATACGATAGCTCTTCATCAGTTTCATTCATTCATTCATTCATTACATCCCTTCACAAGTCCACTGCTGAACATAGGCCTCCTCCAAGGAATGCCACAAAGCACAGTCCTGAGCCACCTGCATCCATCGACTTCCTGCATGTCTCACCAGGTCGTCACTCCATTTGGGGGGTCGCCCTACACTTCGCCTACCGGTACGAGGTTGCCACTCGAGAACCTTTCTTCCTCATCGGTAGTCGGTTCTTCGAGCTATATGGCTGCCACTTCAGCTTACTAATCCGTTGGGCTATGTCGGTTATTCTGGTTCTACTACGGATATCCTCATTTCTAAGTGTATCACGCAGAGAAACTCCGATCATAGACCGCTGAGCGACCTTGAGCTTCCTCATCCGGCCAGCAGTGAAGGACCACGTCTCAGATCCGTAAGTCATCGCTGGCAACACTGGTTGTACAATTTCGTTTTCAGGTTTTTGGGGTATGTCTAACGAGAAGATGTGTCGTAGCTTCCCGAACGCTGCCCAGCCGAGTTGAATCCGTCGATTGACCTCTCGGTCGAAGTTGGACTTACCTAGTCGGACTATTTGTCCTAGGTAAACATACTCGTCAACAACTTCGAGCTTAGTGCTCCCAACAACTACCGGCATAAGTGTGACATGGACATTAAACATGATCTTTGTTTTGTCCATGTTCATCCTAAGACCTATTCGTTGGGAGACACTATTGAGGTCATTGAGCATGGTGCTTAGGTCCTCCACGATTCTGCCATAATGACTATATCGTCGGCAAATCGAAGGTGAGTGATATACTCGCCATTGATGTTAATACAGTTGGATAGGTTTCGTATTCGGATAGCCATCGTAGCTCTCCAAACCTCCCCCCCATCAACATGGTCGTCTACTACCATCTCGAGACGGCGAAGCCGGCCTTGCTCTTTCTGACCGAGACGCAGGTTTCCTCTCCGGCTGATACTTCGTATCTCTCCTGCCCAGGGTACAAATTGGAGCACTCCTTTCTGCCTCGGGCTGGAGTTTGCGTGTGTGTCAGAGAGGACATCTGTTGTCGACGCCTCGGCAGTCTTGAAGGTTCGGACCTGTCCATCCTTTGGCTACGCGTAGACAGCGACGACCATCCGCGCGTCTACGGGTGCCTCTATAGGTTCCATTGCGGTAATGCCGAAACAGACCGACTCATCGACCACGTCCAAATGGCTACAGATTCTTTGCTACAACAGGTCCCATCCGCAGAGATCGTGATCCTTGGCGATTTTAACGCCCACCACGCCGAATGGCTCAGTTCACGTTTAACCGATCATGCGGGGAGATCTGTTTATGACTTTGCCTTGGCATATGGTCTGACACAACTGGTTACTTCGCCTACGCGGATTCCAGATGTGGAGGATCATACACCTTCCCTGTTGGACCTTCTGCTGACCTCTCATCCGGACGGATATCAGGTTTTCGTCGATGCCCCTCTCGGTTCTTCGGACCATTGTCTGATCCGGAGTGTGGTGCCACTCACGCTCCCCTCGCGGTTGCATTCTGCAGGTTGCCGCCGTGTTTGGCATTACAGGTCGGCGGATTGGGACGGAATCAGTGTGACCATATGTGGCAGATTCCTGCCATTTTGGCCGGACTGGCCTCTTATTTTAGCCTGTGGCATGATCGGTTGACGTTTTATTAAACCTGGCAGTATACGAGTATTTGGCAGTATTGGGATATTAAAAATATATTTCATTATGGCAACTTAAAATGACGAAAATGACAACCCTAGATACTTCGCCAGCATGTTGGGGATTTCCCTGTATTTCTCGATTTCTCGTATTATGCTTGTATCACATTCAATAAACAATTTTAAAAAAATTTGTGTATAAAGTTGATAATCTTAACACAAGTTGGTTAATATTTCAATCAGTCATAAAAGAGACGTACTTTAGTATGGTATAGAATTTGATTTCATTATCACCACGAAATCTTGTTAATAATATTTCGTGGACGATAGTAATTATAGGTGGCGGTGATGAAGCGAAAATAAGAAAGGGCGTATAAAGCGAAGTGGAAGCAAGATCTTTTATTTTCATCATGGATCTCAAAAGCTAAAGATGATCCAGACTGAGACCTTTAACCAAATTGGCACCCCGGCTGTCCGCTTAAAGGAGCATGCCGCTACTAGTAAACATCAACAAAACATGAGTGGATTCAACATGCGAAAGAATATTCTCTAAAATAAATTTAATTAAGACAAAAACACGAAACAGATTAATAAATAAACATTTAGCGTCTATCTTGTACGTTAAACAAGCATGGCGATTGCATTGCATTCGAACCAACGAAAGATATGTTTAATTTTAATTTAAAAAATATAGCATTTATATGTGTATTTTGACGTTTCTTAGTATAATACAATGGTAACTAAAGTTGACAGTATTTAGGCATTTTTCATTACAGATTTTGGCAGGATTTGGCAGGTTTTTAACCAAAGTATGGCAGGATCTGTATTTTAAAGATGGTCACACTGGACGGAATGCGGTCTTTCTTTGCATCCTACCCATGGGGGTGGGTTTGCTTCTCGACGGTTGATCCCAGCGCTGTTGCTGACTCTGTTACTGATGTGGTGCTACAGGACTATTTATTCCATCATCTGTGGTACCCATCGGAGGCAGATCTCAGCCTTGGTTTGGTCGCTCCTGTAAGACTGCATTACGCAGTAAGCAGGAGTGTTATCAAGCCTGGGCTGCAGCTTCGGCGACTCGGGATGTAAACACCAGCACACTTAAAAAGAAGTATAACTTCACCTCCAGGTCCTTCAAAGGAGTTATTGCCAAGGCAAAGTCAGAGATCATAGGCAGAATTGGCGAGAAACTAGTTCGCCTTCCTTAGGGAACCCGTGCATTCTGGTCTCTCGCCAAGGCTGTCCAAGGGAATTTCTGTAAGCCATCACTACCATCTCTGCACAGGGAGGACGACTCACTGGCCCAAGCCGCAAAAGACAAAGCCGACCTTTTAGGCTCCCTTTTTGCGTCCAACTCGACTCTTGATGACGGGGGGAAAACACCGCCGACCATCCCGCGGTGTGAGTGCTCCATGCCGGATGTGCTGTTCTCACAGCGCTCGGTTCGCAAAGCACTCCTCTTCCTCGACATTCAGAAGTCGAGTGGGCCTGACGGAATCCCCCCAATTGTGTTGAGGACGTGTGCTCCGGAGTTGGCACCGGTCCTAACGCGCCTTTTCCGGTACTCCTAATCCCAAGGCATAGTCCCGAATTCATGGAAGACAGCTTTTGTCCACCCGATCGCTAAAAAAGGCGACCGCTCAGACCCGTCCAACTATAGGCTATCGCCATCACCTCCTTGTTCTCCAAAATAATGGAAGCCATTATTAACTACCAGCTCATGCAGTACCTTGAGGGTCACCAGCTGATTAGTAACAGCCAATACGGTTTTCGTCGGGGTCGATCAGCTGGTGATCTTCTGGTCTACCTGACCCATAGATGGGCGGAGACAGTAGAGTCCAAGGGGGAGGCGTTGGCCGTTAGTTTGGACATTGCGAAGGCCTTCGATCGGGTTTTGGCACAAAGCGCTTCTTTCGAAGCTCCCTTCCTATGGGCTTCCCGAGAAATTGTGCAATTGGATCACCGGCTTCCTTGCAGATCGGAGCATCAAGGTCGTTGTAGACGGTGCATGCTCCGACTACAAGCCTATTAACGCTGGTGTTCCACAAGGCTGTGTGCTATCACCAACGCTGTTTCTTCTGCATATCAATGATATGTTGCAAACTGGTAACATTCATTGCTATGCGGATGACAGCACTGGTGATGCTTTATACACCGGCCGTGTCAATATTTCTTGGGAAAACGTCGCTGAGTACCGGAACAAACTTTTTTTTTTTTTTTTTTTTTATAGGAGAGGGGGCAAACGAGCATGCGGCTCACCTGATGGTAAGTGACTACCGCCGCCCATGAACAACCGCAACACCAGGGGAATTGCAGATGCGTTGCCGGCCTTTTAAAAAGGAGTAGGCTCTTTTCTTGAAGGTCCCTAAGTCGTATCGGTCCGGAAAAATCCCTGGTGGTAAACTATTCCACAAGGAAGTTGTGCGAGGAAGAAAACATCTTCTAAATCGCACAGTGGTGGACCGCCAATCATCCAGATGGTGTGGATAGTATCGGTAGTTCTGCCGCGATGTGCGTTCGTGAAATTTGGCGGCTGGGATTAATCCGAACAATTCCTCAGAGCACTCCCCATGGTAGATGCGAAAGAAAATGCAAAGAGATGCAACATCTCTTCGCAGTGCCAATGAATCGAGCCGATCGGAAAGGGCTCGGTCGTCGACGATTCGAGCCGCTCTGCGCTGGATGCGGTCAAGTGGAAGGAGCTGGCACTGGGGAGCCCCTGCCCAGAGATGGGAACAGTATTCCATGTGAGGCCGAACCTGCGCCTTGTAAAGTAGCAGGCGGTGTGCCGGCATGAAATACTGTCCCGCTCTGCTGAGCACGCCAAGCTTTTTAGAGGCCAATTTGGCCTTCTCTTCCAAGTGACCACGAAACTGCACGTCACTCGATATGTCGACTCCGAGGATACCGATACTGGCTGAGGCAAGAAGGGGAGTGCCTTGAAACTGAGGAGATACGACAAAGGGGTTCTTTTTAGCGGTAAACGCGCAAACTTGTGTCTTCTGAGGATTAAACTGGACAAGATTTAGTCGCCCCCAATCCGAGACTTTGTCCAGCAAAGACTCGACTTCAGACACAAGTTTGTTCCGGTACTCGGCGACGTTTTCCCGAGAAATATTGGCCCGGCCGGTGTATAGAGCATCACCAGTGCTGTCATCTGCATAGCAATGAATGTTACCAGTTAGCAACATATCATTGATATGCAGAAGAAACAGCGTTGGTGATAGCACACAGCCTTGTGGAACACCAGCGTTAATAGGCTTGTAGTCAGAACATGCACCGTCTACAACGACCTTGATGCTCCGATCTGCAAGAAAGCTGGTGATCCAATCGCACAATTTCTCGGGAAGCCCATAGGAAGGCAGCTTTGAAAGAAGCGCTTTGTGCCAAACCCGATCAAAGGCCTTCGCAATGTCCAGACTAACGGCCAACGCCTCCCCCTTGGACTCTACTGCCTCCGCCCATCTATGGGTCAGGTAGACCAGAAGATCACCAGCTGATCGACACCGACGAAAACCGTATTGGCGGTCACTAATCAGCTGGTGATCCTCAAGGTACCGGATGAGCTGGCAGTTAATAATGGATTCCATTATTTTGGAGAACAAGGAGGTGATCGCGATAGGCCTATAGTTGGACGGGTCTGAGCGGTCGCCTTTTTTAGGGATCGGGTGGACAAAAGCTGTCTTCCATGAATTCGGGACTACGCCTTGGGAGTAGGAGTACCGGAAAAGACGCGTTAGGACCGGTGCCAACTCCGGAGCACACGTCCTCAGCACAATTGGGGGGATTCCGTCAGGCCCACTCGACTTCTGGATGTCCAGGGAGAGAAGTGCTTTGCGAACTGAGCGCTGTGAGAATAGCACATCCGGCATGGAGCACTCACACCGCGGGATGGTCGGCGGTATTTTCCCCCCGTCATCAAGAGTCGAGTTGGACGCAAAAAGGGAGCCTAAAAGGTCGGCTTTGTCTTTTGCGTCTTGGGCCAGTGAGTCGTCCTCCCTGTGCAGAGATGGTAGTGATGGCTTACAGAAATTCCCTTGGACAGCCTTGGCGAGAGACCAGAATGCACGGGTTCCCGAAGGAAGGCGAACTAGTTTCTCGCCAATTCTGCCTATGTGCTCTGACTTTGCCTTGGCAATAACTCTTTTGAAGGACCTGGAGGCGAAGTTATACTTCTTTTTAAGTGTGCTGGTGTTTACATCCCGAGTCACCGAAGCCGCAGCCCAGGCTTGATAACACTCCTGCTTACTGCGCAATGCAGTCTTACAGGAGCGACCAAACCAAGGCTGAGATCTGCCTCCGATGGGTACCACAGATGACGGAATAAATAGTTCCATTCCCTGTAGCACCACATCAGTGACAGAGTCAGCAACAGCACTGGGATCATCCGGCGAGAAGCAAACCCGCCCCCATGGGTAGGATGCAAAGAAAGACCGCATTCCGTCCCAATCCGCCGACCTGTAATGCCAAACACGGCGGCAACCTGCAGAACGCAACCGCGAAGGGAGCGTGAGTGGCACCACACTCCGGATCAGACAATGGTCCGAAGAGCCGAGAGGGGCATCGACGGAAACCTGATATCCGTCCGGATGAGAGGTCAGCAGAAGGTCCAACAGGGAAGGTGTATGATCCTCCACATCTGGAATCCGCGTAGGCGAAGTAACCAGTTGTGTCAGACCATATGCCAAGGCAAAGTCATAAACAGATCTCCCCGCATGATCGGTTAAACGTGAACCGAGCCATTCGGCATGGTGGGCGTTAAAATCGCCAAGGATCACGATCTCTGCGGATGGGACCTGTTGTAGCAAGGAATCTGTAGCCATTTGGACGTGGTCGATGAGTCGGTCTGTTTCGGCATTACCGCTATGGGACCTATAGAGGCACCCGTAGACGCGCGGATGGTCGTCGCTGTCTACGCGTAGCCAAAGGGTGGACAGGTCCGAACCTTCAAGACTGCCGAGGCGTCGAGAACAGATGTCCTCTCTAACATACACGCAAACTCCAGCCCGAGGCACGAAGGAGTGCTCCAATTTGTACCCCGGGTAGGAGAGATACGAAATATCAGTCGGAGAGGAAACCTGCGTCTCAGTCAAAAAGAGCAAGGCCGGCTTCGCCGTCTCAAGATGGTAGTGGACGGCGTTTAGGTTAGAGTGAAGTCCCCTGATGTTGCAGAAATCCACGGATAGCGTGGCAGGGGTCGCCTTGGTATTGTTGCTCAGCTTGCCCCGAGCAGTTTTGTTTTTGAGCGGAATTTTGCCCCCCCCAGAATACGCGGGGCAGCCTGAGCACCCACGCTCAGGATTGGAATAACATGGTCGTGGATGCTCAGCGAGGGATTCTCCAGGGGTACTGGTACCCTCCTGGGGTAGTCTATTGTCTAATTCCGCTACCATGTTGATGGGGGGGGGGGGGGGGGGGGGAATTGGGCCTCCGGCCACCTGCACTCACCAGACGAAACGCAGAAGCAGAGCCTCTACTTCACGCCGGTATTCTGTGAGGTCGTGGTACCAACCCGGCTCGAGCCGGCCCATACGTGCAACAGCAAAAAACTGCTGCAGGGCTCTACCACCGATAAAAAAACTTGTGTCTGAAGTCGAGTCTGAACAAAGTCTCGGATTGGGGGCGACTAAATTTAGTCCAGTTTAATCCTCAGAAGACACAAGTTTTCGAGTTTACCGCTAAAAAGAACCCCTTTGTCGTATCTCCTGAGTTTCAAGGTACTCCCCTTCTTGCCTCAGCCAGTATCGGAATCCTTAGAGTCGACATATCGAGTGACGTGCAGTTTCGTGGTCACTTGGAAGAGAAGGCCAAATTGGCCTCTAAAAAGCTTGGCGTGCTCAGCAGAGCGGGACAGTATTTCATGCCGGTACACCGCCTGCAACTTTACAAGGCGCAGGTTCGGCCTCACATGGAATATTGTTCCCATCTCTGGGCAGGCGCTACCCAGTGCCAGCTTCTTCCACTTGACCGCATCCAGCGCAGAGCGGCTCGAATCGTCGACGACCGAGTCCTTTCCGATCGGCTCGATTCATTGGCACTGCGAAGAGATGTTGCATCCCTTTGCATTTTCTTTCGCATCTACCACGGTGAGTGCTCTGAGGAATTGTTCGGATTAATTCCAGCCGCCAAATTTCACGAACGTACATTGCGTCAACATTCACGATACCATCCTCACTATCTGGATGCTTGGCGGTCCACCACTGTGCGATTTAGAAGATGTTTTCTTCCTCGCACGACTTCCTTGTGGAATCGATTACCATCAGCGATTTTTCCGGACCGATACGACTTAGGGACCTTCAAGAAAAGAGCCTACTCCTGTTTAAAAGGCCGGCAACACACCTGCAATTCCCCTGGTGTTGCGGTTGTTCATGGGCAGCGGTAGTCACTTACCATCAGGTGAGCCGCATGCTCGTTTGCCCCTCTCCTATAAAAAAGTTAGTTTTTTTAAGTAAGTTTTTTTTCTTAATTAGTTATAGTATACGACTTTGTGTTTTTGTCTCTGTTCTCCTCTTAGTTTTGGTTTAATAGGGCGGCAAAGCTTAAGGTGACTATATTATCCTTACATTACTTCAATCGTGCGGGATTCGAACCCACGGCCCTCAAGGTTGTAACTCAATACAAAGCCATTGCGACGCGGAACCATCAATCCGTCAGAAATCGTAACTCATGATAATTATAATATGGATATTATTTAGTAACATTTCGCCAAGTTTTTTTCGTAATGCAGATGCGTTATCAGACTAAGGTGGAATATGTTGTCAACAGTAAAAAGGTCTTTGGTTTTCATTACTCACCATACGAAACGGCAGCTTTATGCTGTCATTTTACGCTGGTATCCTGTGATAACGTAGTACGCCCCCGATCGAGCCGACAACCATGCTGCAGTCATAATACAGCCGCAGTGTCTTTATCACGTAGCGCGTATCTGTCAAGCGTGTGCTTAACGTTTACTAGATAGAGATAGCAAATAAAGATATAGCAATAGACGAAATTAATAAAAGCTATTAATAGCCGTACCGTGTGGTGGTGGAGCAAGAGAATCCACCTCGTGTGTGTGGGTGTATAAAAAGGCCAGAAAAATCTAACGTGTCCGATAGATGGCGGTATAACCAATTCGTTCACGCTAGAAGTAATAAGACCAGATCGGCAATGTGCAGGAGCACCAAAAGTGCGAGACGTCTGGTGCTGCGATCGTCTAACCGCCTGTCATGACTTGTATATCATCATCGTCGTCATCATTACGCGCAGTCTAATAAATGTCCACTCCTATAAAGCATAATAGGCCTCCCCTATGAAGCATATGGGTGATATTTATCATAGTTGCCAAACGCAGTTTTTTTATTATTTCGAACTTTTATCAGACAGATGCTGCTGCCTATCTGCTGTTTTATTAACCGACTTCAAAAAAAGGAATAGGTACTCAATTCGACTGTATTTTTATGTGTGTTACCTTAGAACTTTTTTTCTAGGTGAACCAATTTTGATAATTCTTTTATTTGATTTTTATTTGAAAGCTAGTGCTTCTCATGTGGTCTCATATAAATTTGATCAAGATCTGACCAGTAGTTTTTGAGTTATTCTTAATAATGCGTACATATTTAATTGACTTCGACTACATTGATGATGTTCTCATTTTATTTATATTGAAGTTGGTTGAACAAAATTATTAATTTTACCACTTGTTTCCCTCTGTTGCTTTTACGATTCCCTCGGGAAGATAATATGTATGTGGTAGTGGATATTCTTACACCGCCTCATAAGTACCAAGCGGGAAAACTTGATTGTTTGTTGAGGAATGCTCAAAATTGTATTATGGCGCGTCTCCACCAAAGTTTTCAACATTTGTCAACACTTACCAAACACTAGTGCCTTCAAATCCTACGCACAAACAATAGCATAAAGTCGCGTCTCCACCAAAAATGTTGACAACATTTATGTTTCCGACATGTTGACAAATCAACAAAAGTTGCAAATCAAAGGAATACGCTTGTTGCCGACATTTGTTCCCTCGGTGGAGACGCTTCTTGCAACATTTTGAAACAAATGTCGTCAACTTTTGTTGATTTGTCAACATGTCGGAAACATAAATGTTGTCAACATTTTTGGTGGAGACGCGACTTTATGCTATTGTTTGTGCGTAGGATTTGAAGGCACTAGTGTTTAGTAAGTTGTTTTGTTACTTCATGAAAGTTTTGCTAAGATTGTTGTACAATAAAAAGGACATATAATTTTATGGTAACGTTCGCCTCGAGTAGAAAAAAGTATATAAAAAGATTTCGTGTAATCTACGAACTTTAATCTATATATCAGTGTTTTTATTACTTTTGTATTATCTTGACTGAAGTTAATTATTTCTTTTTCACGGATCCGTTACGAATTTTTTGAGTTAATGAATGTATCATATTTATTCATTATCTAGTTGAGTTATATTAATATAAAGTTATCTATATATAATGTTATCTAGCTGAGTTATATTAATTTCTTAAAAAATATTTATGTTAGTTAATTTGTAATTGTTAAAGGAATAAATAAATAAATAAATAAAAAATTATGCAGAAAAAGCGTGCTGGCTACAGCAAAAAAGATTTTGGACAAAGATTTACATTTTTATTCATATAGATAATACATTTCATATATAGATTCCTTCAACCTATTTCTGCCGTCAAAGTGCATGTACTGCTATGTCCGTTCTGAAGGAAAGTATACGACTATGTGTATACCCTGTAATTATAACTTTCAACTGTAATACTACCATCCTTTGTTGGTAAATAAAATAATTACTTTCAATAAGTATTATGTAATAATCCGTATTGAATAAAAATCATTCTATTCTATTCTATTATCGGTAAATTAATGGTATCAGCAGTAAAAATATTATTATCGTTACAGGTTACGACAAGTCAGCTCACAGAAATCGTAATTACGATTTCTGTGCTACTGTTGAACAAAGGCCTTCCCCATAGATCGCCTCATAGGATACTTGTCATAGTTGTCACGCTTGGCAGGCGAGTTGGCTACCGTGCTTTTTTATTTTTTTGTTACTATTAGAAAGACGTTGCTGCCCATCTACTGGTTTGTTTCCCTCTGTCGCCTTATACGACACCCGCGGAGACATTATGAGGTAGTGGATTTTATTACACCGCCACTACAAGGTGCAAAGTAATATAAGGATACAAAACCTAAACACAAAATAAAGATAATGTCTGTGAGTGATGTCTATGTGTGCTTTGCGGTGTGCACATTACATATTTTTTTATAGTATAAGCGTGACAAACGAGCTCACAGTCCACCTGATGGTAAGTGGATGCTGTGGCCCATAATATCTACATCTATCCTCGATTAAGAATCAAAATGCAGATGCGTTGTCACCCCTGAAGACTAAGATGGATTGCCACGTTTCTAGTAAAAAGGATCTCAGGATCTCTACACTCCGGTTTTATACACTCATCATACGAAACACGGCAGCATGAATCTGCTATTTTTGTTCTGGTATTTTTTTTTTTTATAGGATAGGGTGACAAACGAGCACACAGTCCACCTGATGGTAAGTGGTTACAGTGACCCATAGACATCTATATTTATCCTCAATAAAGACTCAAGATGCAGATGCTTTGTCACCCGTGAGGACTAAGATGGAAAGCCTCTTTGCCAGTAAAAAGGGTCACCGGTTCTCTACACTCACCATACGAAACACAGCAGCGTTAAGCTGCTATTTTACGCTGGTTTTCTGTGAGAGCGTGGTCCTTCCCCGGTCGAGCCGACCCATTCGTGCTATAACTATAGGTACTACTAATATAGCTGCAGCATGGCTCTACCACGTAAATTTATATTCTGTAAGAGCGTGGTCCTTCCTCGGACGACCCACCTCATTAAATGCTCTGCCACTTAGAAGCTAATAATATATTATGAAGATTTACTATTGCACTTTTTTTATTTTGTAACTTAACACTTTCACCGCCTGATTTTCAGACACAATAGTAATAGCAATTAACTAACTACTACTGTATGTAGTACACGGGACAGCGAAAGGGTTAAGTATGCAGTTGTCAACATAATACTAACATACCGTTACGAAATAATCACTTTTTTTTACGCGCATGTACTTCAAAGTTGCTTTATAAGCTTCGTTACGGTTACTTTATAAGGCGAGGTGTTGACACGGTGATCGTTTAAGCAGATTTGCATGTTAACTTGCATCAGCTCAGCTATAAATATGCGGTCAAGAATACGAGGTTGGATCTTTAGGTATTTTGGAAGAGATAAAATCTAATCGATGACATTAATTCCTTGATATGGTTACGGCAATCGGTTTACGGAGATTAATACTAGGATGTAGACGTAGTAGAAGAAATTTGAGTTGACAATGAGGTAAAGTTTTTTCTTACACAATGTCATGTAATTGAGAAGTTAGTTTTAAAAAAAGTTTCCTCAGTGGTTTGCTTTTTTAATTTTTGGCACATTATTAACTCTTTTTTATTTATATTTTACTTTTATGAATATCTATGGTTTGGTTTATTTATTTTGAATCTTTTTTTTTAATAGAATCGGGTGACAAACGAGCTCACATCACATAGTCTACCTGATGGTAAGTGTTTGCTGTGACCCATAGACAAACTACATCTATCCTCATTAAAGAATCAAAATGCAGATGCGTTGTCACCCGTCAGGACTAAGATGGAATGCCTCTTTTCCAGTAAAAAGGGTCTCCGGTTCTCTACACTCACCATACGATACACAGCAGTGTTAAGATGCTATTTTACGCTGGTATTCTGTGAGAACGTGGTCTTTCCCCGGTCGAGCCGACCCATTCGTGCTACTAATAATATAGCTGCAGCATGGCTCTACCACGTACAGTATGTAGTTAAAATAAATTAAAACTAATAGTAAAGACACACTAGACACATTAACACTTTCCGAACAAATTAACTTTCCTGCTATGAAATCTGTCAAATATTATACCTCATATTTAAGTGCCACCGCCCTGGTGGCAATGGCTCGTGGTTTCTTGAAGTGAAAACTTCTTTAGAATTGTTGTGATTTCAAATGGTCAGTCTCAAAAAGCGACACCAAAAACTGACAAACATATACATCTATAGGATTTAACCTGCGTGAGAATCAGATGGAAAACAGTATACTTACAGTGTTTCCTATTTTCTATAATATAATAGAATGAATAATATAATTTTTTATATTTTAACAATATAGATCATCACAACATCAACATCATCATCATCATGATGTTGTGACCAGGATTAAGAAAGGAATGTTTCTTTGGTTTGGTCATGTAGAGAGAATGAATGAGGAAAGACTGACAAAGCGAGGTGAACTGCAGAGTCGGGAAGGGACGCTCTAGGCGAAAGTTTATCGACCAAATTGGCGATATATTGAAAACGCGCCAAATAAAGAGTACCCTTAACCGACGAGCATGTATGCGTAGGTATATGGATGTGGCTCCGCAGGTGCGTCAGGGTTTTTTTTATAGTATAAGGGTGACAAACCAGCACACAGTCCACCTGATGGTAAGTGGTTGCTGTGACCCATAGACATCTACATCTATCTTAGTTTGCGAATTAAAATGCAGATGCGTTGTCAGCCGTGAGGACCAAGATAGAATGCCTCTTATCCAGTAAAAAGGGATTCATGACTTATGTGGTCCTCAGCCGTCGCGCTTACGATCATTAAACCATTGGGGCAGCAAAATAAATAAAATAGTATTCGATTTAATTTTTGTGTATTTATTTCAATTTAGTAATTTAAAACATAAACACTCACACCTATGACCCAGAGGGGTAGGCAAACACTACGGACTTCCATTTGGCACGATCCTGACACACCTCTCTCGCCTCCTTTACATCCATATATCTACGCATACACGCTCGTCGGTTAAGGGTACTCCTAATCTGGCCCATTTTTAATGTGCCGATGCCGATGCCGATTTGGTCCATAAACATTCATTAAAAAATAATAAGTTATTTAACAGTCATTTTTAATTAAAGTTATTTAACATTCATTAAAAACGAGTAGGTAAAAATAATATGTTTTAACGCACGGTCCAACAAAAAATCCAGTTTCGTAATGAAATCTTAAAATTACGCTTATCTCTCATTGTTAATTAATAAAAACGTATTAGAAGTTCATTGGCACTATGGTCAAAACACACATATGCATGATTTTATTAAAAAAATAAATAAGACTTCATTAAAAATGTTATGGTTCGGATACCTCACAAACATTAAATCACTAGACCGAATAGATTGTATTACTTATATCCACTAATATAAAAAAATGCAAACAAAAATTTTAGAAATGATATAGTGATAAATTTTTATTAAGTTAGGCATCCGGTAATATTATATTTTTTTGTTTCTAATCCTAAGATGTGAGCCTCTTAGATAGGGAACGATTGAGCTGATCTTGAAAGCTAAAAGACAAAAAAGAATTTAATATTTATATTAGGTATATATTACTTCTTTCTTTGCAAAATAGTTCGGCAGCATAGGATCTTCCAACTATCCTCAGCATACATATCGGTCTGCTGACTGACATGTATGCTGAGGATAATTTATGATATGATGATAACGCTACTACTTTCAAAAAGATTGGGATCACATGTTGATCTAAATCAGAATAACATAATTTGCCTTGCGGTGACGATATATAAGAATATATCATTCCAAGACAATTAGGATTACCCTTCATAAGGATATATCTGAATGTAAGTGACTACAGCTGCACATGAAGACTACAGATGTGTTGGCACACATCCACCCGCTGAGCCGTTTCTACCAGAGCTGTGCTGAGTGAGGCTAGTAAATGAAGTAATTCTATTGGTTTTTAACAAACACATCCCTCGCTACGCATCCTCGCACATCTCTGGTGGAAACGCAGCGTAATGATTTCTTTTATATTGCTGTTTTTGTACATTGCAAAACTCATCCCTAAATCACCTTTGTGCTTGTACGTACAGTTTGTATGAATAAAATATTCGTAGAAATTGTTGCCTACACTATTGCGATATCCTGGAGACTTTTGACATGTATCACTCTGGGCTATAGTAGGTAATTATAGTAATTGAAGTCGGCGCGTTGGCGCCACTTGCTCGTTTAGAAATACCGATTGAGCCTTGTTTAAGCTGTATGAAATTCATGATGTAACAAAATAAATATCGATGTTTTTTTTTTTAAATTTAATGTCAATTGATTCGAATTCTAACTTTATGTTTATATTAATTACAATTACTTGAACGACAGTTTTTTTTTTAACTTTAACATTTATGGTAATGTGAACGAAGGATCATTCATTTTAATAAACTTGCGATTTCTTTACGGTTTCTGTAGGAGATGTCTACACTTTTAGTATTTATAATGATAATTTAAGATGATATTAATAATAAATCTATATAAATAAAATGAGAAAGGTTTTCAGTTGTGCGAAAAACTACTGGATAGATTTCAATAAGGTTTTCTTAGTTTTATTTCTTAGACACTTGGCCCTTACCTAAAAAAAATATATTGCAATATCTTCATTTAATATAAAGTCATTAAAGTTTTAAAAAACAACGATTTTGTAAGCAAGGTATATTTTTGCTTGCGATTTTTTTTGATGTTTTTTTCCTTCGCACATACGAAAACTTTATTAATATATCAAGCAACGCGAACGAAGTCTTGGGTATCAGCTAGTGATAAATGAAATTATATTAAAATCGATTCCATGGCGTGGTAAGTGCACACTAATTTTATAAAAGTAAAGCATTTACAATTTTACAAGTTTTCATAAGACAATATAAATTATAAGAATACTTTAGACAGACAATAAAATGTTATTAATTAGTACCTACTGTTGGTTAACTAGCTGCAGCAAATAACTTCAGCTTTGATTCATAGCTGGTACCAACATTTTTTTATGCTAATTTAACTATACCGATATTTGTTTCAACTTTATATCTTAGAATAATACGCCACTTTTACTTTAGACACCAAAATCTAATATATAAAAGTAAATATTTGTTTGTTCGTATTTTATGCGTTGCCATACCGTTCATTAGATTGCGCTAAAACTTTGTTAACTTATTGTTTGCACGTGTGCGAAGGTTATAGTACAATTACATACAATTACATAGTACAATTAACTTACAATATGGCGGCGCGTGTATACTAATACTAATACTGTATACTATTACAAATTTATTTGAAAGTTATTCATCATTCAACTTAACAATATAACTCTTCCAAATTTAAAACAATATATCGACAATTATTTTTTCTGTGGCAGCAACGCGCCGGGTACCGGCCAGTAGTATATAAACAAAGTTCTGCGACTGAAGGAGATCAACTATAAAGTTCAACCATTTATTGTTGTAATAGAAAAGCTTTTGCAGTTTTCGTTGTTACAATACATCTGTAATTATTTAATTGAAACCGTGGGTCGGGGCAAGTTATTCGATTGACTTAGTTCATGTGAATGTCCTGACTCTGTAATTACTGTAAATAAACTGTGAACTGTGAAGTTTTAATCTTTTTATGTGTTCTTCGTAAGGTTTTCAATGGATTTTTGCCTATAAAAATCTAGAACTAACATACTTTTATTTCTTTTTCGGTGAACGTAGAGCCTTACCGTCTACTACCCCATATCATCCCATGAGTGTAGTAAGAGTCGATAGAGGAAACAAATCAGGAGATGGGCAGCAAAGTCTTCCTAATAACGACTAACAAAATACAGCGGTTGCCAACCTGCTTGCCAAGCGTGGCAACTATGGTAAATATCCCTTATAAGGTAATCTATGGGAGAGGTCTATGTTCAGCAGTGTTCCAAGTGTTCGGCTGTTGATAATGTGGTTCGAATCCTCGGTCAGGTTAAAATCAGTCATTGGATTTTTATTTATTTATTTATTTAAAACTTCATATACACATGTGGTATATAGGCGGACTTAATGCCTGAGGCATTTACTACCAGTCTACCTTGGGATGATGCAGAGATAGAATGAATTAGGTGTAATCAAAAGTTAATATGCTAATGCTAAACTAAAATAACAAAAAAAAATTGTAGCGCATGGAAATAAAATACATAAGATTATAAATGGTAATAAAAATAAAAATATATATAAAATTGTAAAATTGTATTTTGTACGTGGTAGAGCCATGCTGCAGCTATATTTCGGGTATAATTGTAGCACGAATGGGTCGACTCGATCGGGGAAGGACCACGCTCTCACAGAATAGCAGCGTAAAATAGCAGTTTAATGCTGCTGTGTTTCGTATGGTGAGTGTAGAGAACCGGAGACCCTATTTACTGGAAAAGAGGCATTCCATCTTAGTCCTGACGGGTGACAACGCATCTGCATTTTAATTCGCAAACGAGGATAGATGTAGATGTCTATGGGTCACAGCAAAGATAATAAAAATGTATAATACTTAAGTACATATTATAACGTCAGAGGTATGTAAACTCATAAAGATATACAAATATACACATAATCAAATAAAATATATAATAAACATAATAACAATATATATATATATATATATATATATATATATATATATATAAACTGTTACTATGATGATTCTGTCAATTTATTAATTAAGTGTTCCTGAACCTTCAAATTGAACGCGTAACGATTGCTATTTTTTTTTAATATTTATTTTTCTGTCAAGAAATGTTTAGAAGCAGCCCGGAGTCAGAAAACTTGAAAGGTTTTGCGCCTAATCTCTTTCCGGTCGTGTCGAATTTCAGGTATCATCGGACTATGAGAGTAAGCGAATAGAGAATGCACTTGTGCACTGTAATCCTATCATGTGCAGATGGCTAGTCTCCATTGAGACTGGCCGCCGTGAGCGAAATTCGGTTTGAAGAATATTATTATTTTAATAAAATCATAATTAATATTATTTATAATAATACGCATTACGCGCATATGTCGCCACTATGTTGGTGTATTGTTCTATGTGTTAAATGTTTTTATTTAATTATACAAATTTTTCCAAATTGAGTCTTATTAATAACTCAGTAAAAGATAATTTATAGCATATGCCGATGCTTACTGACTTAATTTGTCGCTCTTTTGCAAATTGCACGCTTCGATAAATCAAAATACCTTAATTATCTTGTGGAGGAAGCGGGTAAAAAAGCTGTCATGTTTAACACAAGAATGTAATAAAACTGTTCTTTGAATTAAATACATCATTAAAACCTGAGAAAATATGATATATTACCAATAGTGTTCTTCTAGGAGCTCACTAAGCTGCTGTCTGACAACTTTTTGTTACAGTTTTTGAATTACTTATGTTGCTCCACAAGGTAATTTTTTAAACGACTATGCATTCGTTGGAAACATTTCCAAGTTACTATATGCTTTAAATCTGTAAAAATAAGGGTTATAAAACTGTTTACAAACAGTAAATAGCTTGTTTCGGTTGGATACCCTTTAGATAGAATCCAATTAGCGCAACACGAGACTTTCCTACAATGAAGACAGATTCAGTTATTTTGTATTTTTTCAACGTCTGCAAGTCGTCAATCCGACGAATGGACTACCGTGAATACCGCAAAGGCAAAGATATATTTTATCTTAGGTGTCAAATATAATTCTTCATAATTAGTCTACTTATTGTTATTGTCCCACCGGTTCAATCTTATTATAAAAGATAGAAAAAAAATTGGCCCGTAACTCTCACTAGTTACAAAGTAAAAGTTGTATAATATGATTAGGTTACTTTTTTAATATATATGTGTATATTAACTAAATATATAGTTTATATACATATATAAGTTCTCACGCCTGTCAATCAGATGGGTAGGCAGAAACTACGAACTTCCATTTGGTACGATCCTAACACGTTTCTCTTGCTTTCTTCACATCCATATATTAAGTCTTTACCTTATGATATTGCCATTTTTCTACCGATTTCTAAAAAGAGGAGGTACTTACTTCTTTTTTTATTTGAAAGCTGGTGCTTCTCATGTGGTCTCATATTTTGATCAAGGTCTGACCAATATTTTTTGAGTTATTCTTAATAATTTATATTGAGTCGGTTGTACGAAATTTTTAATTTTTAATTATTTTGGAATAATTATTAATTAATTAATTAATAAAGAATTTTTTTTTCTATATTTTTTATTTCTAACAATACAAACAAAGTAATCACCCATGCAATCGATGCATCTTTGTCAACGCAGTGGCAGTTTATTGTTGCCCATCTTGAAGAAATTAGCTGATCGGGAGCCAACAACTTCTTCAAAAGCATTTTGTACTCCCTCTTGGGTATTGAAATTTTTTCCGCCAAAAAGTTATCCGAATTCTGGAAAAAGTAGAAGTCTGTAGCCGCAAGGTCTGGTGAGTACGGTGGATGACGGAGAGCTTTCAACCCCAGCTCTTGAAACTTGGAGACCATCTGTTGTACAGTATGAAGTCGCGCGTTGTCGTGCAGGAGCAGTGGGGACGAGCGATTGACCAAATCTGGTTGGAGACGTGTGAGCTTCACCATCATGGTGTTCAGTTCTCCACAGTACACATTTGCAGTAATGTTCATCCCGTTTGGTAAAAAGTTGTGATGCATCACACTGGCGCTAGACCACTAAACAGTGACCATCACTATTCTAGGGGTACGTTTTCGTTTAGGGCATTGTTTAGGTGCTGAACCAGGATCTAACCTACTTGCTGAGCACTTGTGATTGTTAAACAGAATCCATTTTTCGTCGCAAAATTCCTTAGTTTGTGTACCTGTTGAGCAGTGCAAGGCAGGTCTCGGCGCGTACTTCGCGATGGAGATCATTGAGTTCGTGGGGAACCTACTTGTCAAGCTTTTTTACCTTGCCAATTTGACGCAAATGGACAAATATTGTTTTGATGCTAACGTCGAAAGTTGCTGCTTAGTCAGCAGTAGATTGAGTGTCGTCAGCTTCCACAAGCGCCTTTAATTCGTCATTGTCGACCAAAGTTTTCGGACGATCAAGGGGTTCATTTCTCAGGTAGAAATTTCCAGAATGGAAGCGGATAAACCGCGGGTAGCATGTGGTGTGGTCGTTTGTAGTATTCTCTCCGTAACTGATCCTCCGTCGTTGATGTTGCGTACCGCTTGTACCGCGTTGCTGTCACGACGGTACTCATATCCCTACCATAGGTAAAGACCTACTATGAACGCGTACGTTCATAATAGGTCTAATACAATTACAGATAGCCGTGGTTAACTATGACATTAGGACGTCAAACACATCAGTCAACCCCGTAACCATAGGTGCTGTAAAGTGCACGAAACGTCGGGAATAAAAAATAATTTAATATAAGCGATAAAATCGTAAAAACTAGTTTTATTTAAAAAGAAAAATTATCTTTATTATAGTTTTTTAATATTGTAAATAAGAATTACATATAATCTATATTGAATAAAAATATTTATAATATCTATATATTAAAAACATTGAAGATGGCCTATATCTTTCCGCCTGTCATGAATTGAGAGTTACAGTCTTTTTCTCAGTAAAGTGGTGGTGGTAGCTTATTTAACAAGGCCTCACTTTAAAGTTACATACTACGCGTAAGCAGGCTTAACTTTTTATATAAATGATAACAATATTTGAATGAAAATTGTCATCCTTTCGCGATTTATGACCGAATAAACTTTAGTATAGGATGCAAAATCCTATCAATTTAGCTTTGTTAGTGAATTTAATGTAAGCAGTATTGAGATAGTCTGATCTGAGTAACAATTTTAAAATTCATGGAAACATATGTATTAAAAACTCTAATCCAATCGCATTAGGTTGAAAATGGAAATATGTTTAGTTTTACAAAGGTAATAGCAGGATTGGTAACGGCAAGTCCGATTCATCCTTTATAAGGGAAATCTACATCATTCACAAACGTATCTATAGTGTAGTAAAGTCTGTTCTATTTAATATTAAACTTTGATAATGTTTTAAACTTTTTTAATTTTATTACATTGTTATAAGAATCTGAGCAATGTTCAAATTTCAAGTCTAGCTCTTACGGAAGTTAAGTTTGAAATCGATTCCAGTGCTCAAATCGACATCTATACATATAATAAAACTGTAAATAGCAGATGTCTGTACATTTAATATTTTTGTAATAAAAGTGATTGAGGGGTACTAAAAATAAGTAATTAAATACATTTCTACCATTTTTAGAATTTTCTGTCTGTCTGTCTGTCTGTCTGTCTGTCTGTTTGTTTGTTAACGTATCACGTATAAAGTACTAATTTATATCATAAGAATTGTTAAGGAAATTATAAAGTGTATCTTCGGGTTACATTTAGTCTTTATTTCATTAAAATCAGTTCATTCCATCAAAAGTTATGATAAATATTCTGAAGTATGGGTAGGGAAGTATAGGTACGAATTGCTCAACGGTGGCTTTGTTTGAGTCATCAAGTGCATTTTAAACTAATATCATATCATAAATCATAGTTAAATTATGTAAAATAATGATATAATTATGTATATCTAAAACGCAGTAAACAAAAGTAATAAAGAACGTATTAAATATATTATACAAAAATATATTAACGTTATTAACTAAATCTGAAGCACAATAGTTAACCCATTTCTTCGATAGATGGTGGTGTTGTGAAAATGCAATGCAATGTTTTATTAAAATTGGTTAATTCTATCGAAAGTAATGATTATTATTTTGAAATGTAGGTTCGAATTTGTTCAATAGCGCCATAAAATCTCAGAAATAGTAATAAAAAGATTTCTGTGTAAAAAAAAACGTTCCATAATAATTAATATATTTATACTTAAAACACAAAAAGAGATAGGATGTTTTCTCACACAAAGGACGTAATAGATGGAGTTGTACAAATTACAAACTTTTCTGAATTGCTGTGTTGAGATTTTTCGCCGATGTATCGTATCGTAGATGACGCCTTGACACATATGAGTATTGGTATTGTATAGTTTGTAATATGTAGTATATTGTAATTTGTATTGTATAGCCAATATTATTTGTAAATTATGTGTTTCTTTTTTATGTTATCTGTGATGGCGTCATTTTGGATAATAAATCTTTCTTTCTTTCTTTCTATTGAGACTTACTGAAGAAATTTGTATCCATCGAAGCCATACAACGGAACCCGACCAAAAATAAAAATTTCGCAACGAAAAGTCGTGATATTGTATTTATAATATACGCAAAATCAGAACTGCCATTTTAGCGCTTTGGGAACTAGATTTAGCACTTTTTTGGAATGTATAGCGCGCATTTCGAAATTTTAGCACCTAGCGCTTAATCCAGCGCTTTTTGGTGTATTTAGCACACATTTCAATATTTTAGCGACTAGCGGGTTATTAACTCTTTTATAGCAGCACTGTTAGTCCACATTACCGATAATAATAATAATGACCTTTATTATTTTTTCCCACAAATAGTACATTGCAGTTTATCTTTTTCAAACATATTTTTTCCACAAAACAAAGAGCATGGGAGACGAGTCCAAACTAGGATACCCTGTGCTATGGATCTCTTGGCTTCCCCTTTAGGATGATCAACTTGATTTTTTTACCGACGACTATAAGCGGGGAAACCCCCTTTATTAAAGTTTTCGTTCATGATTTTGGCAACGCATTTATTTTGTTTTATTCAGTTTCAGTCAGTTGCTTAGAGCACAGCTAAGTTAAAAGTTACTTAGAAGTTATAACACAAAGAAACTGTGTAGCAACCGCAATCAGATGCTGACATCTGAAACTAAGTTGCGAAATACATTGCACTTTAAAACAATGACATTTTTATTGTTCGTACAGTAGGTACTAACTACTGTTGACAGCAATTGCCATAATTATAAGTCGATGTCCTGCGAAGTATTGATACATCAAAAAAATATTGCCAGAAAAAAAACTTAATGTTGTTTTCTTTATTATGATTATATAAAAAAAACACAAACTGTTTGTAGTTAATTTAGCGCAAAATCTAGGGCTTTTTTAAAGCGCTGTTTTCATGAAATCTAGCGCTTTTTGTGTTGTCCTAGAGCTGAATGAGTTTTTTTTATCTGGCAGCACTGCCCAAAAACCCTCTATTAAGAAGTAACTTTCCTTTCAGTTTTAAGCGCGTTCAGTTCCCAGTTACAGTGAGTTTATGTTATGCGATGACCGTAAATAAAGCGCAAGGTCAAACTTTACGCGTTGTAGGAGTGTACCTCAGTACTGACTGTTTTGCACATGGCCAACTCTATGTTGCTTTTTCCCGCGTTAGTAGCCCCCATAACCTTTTTGTGTACACCCCGGCTAAGCCTACTTCTAACGTCGTTTACACAGAAGCTCTATCATAAACGACTTAGAACTTTGATGATAATGATTTATTTAGTTACCACTTATTGATACAGTAATGAAATAAATCGTTTAATATTCTCTTACCTAAACGACAAATTCTTTATGTAAAACCTGTATACGCGAGCTACGCCGCGGGCACAGCTAGTTCTTAATATGTTGTGATTTACCCCGTTTTAAAAACTTTTATTTGATGATTGAAAAATCGGCCATGAAACGTAAAAATCGATTATTTTATGTTCAGTTTGAAGTTCTACGTTTTTATATTATGTAAAACTGAATTTTAAACGGTACCTCTACAGTAGCATTTTCTACTATATCGTGGAGGCGGTTTACATACATGAATCGCACTAGGACATATATTCAGACACGGAACAATATTTATTTTTTATTTTTACAAATATATAGATATCAAATAGAAGTATTTGGAACACATTTTTGTCGCCTGTACCTGTATAAAAAGCCCGTAATGGGGCAGGAAAGCGGACAGTTTTCAATTTAATAGCATTATTGCTATATATATTTTATCGTGGTCGTGAGAACCCTGGTGCACCTTAGCATCGAGACGATGAGATTGACAACTCCGCACGAAGGTTGTGCTTTGTTTACTAACATTTATAGCAATGATATATGGTGACTAGAAATTGTAAACAAAACGTGTTGTCATTAATGTAATGGGGACTCGGGTCAAATATATTGCAAGTAGCTGACACGCGGACGGTTTGTGTTAATATGATAATTGTGAGCATAATCACACCGATTTAGGTATTGCGTGATAATAAGATAGTAGCGAGTGTACACTATTCGCTTATTCTGTGGATATAAAGGACCTATGGAGATATTATATTGTAGGCCTACTAGCGATACGCCCCGGCTTCGCATGTGTGATTTCTGGATCTCGACAACAGTGCCACCTACCGGGTTCATTGTGAATCTAAACCATTATAGAATAGAGTAGAATAGAATGATTTTTATTTTAATATACATTATTACATAATACTTATTAAATGTCATTTTTAGGGTTCCGTACCTCAAAAGGAAAAAACGGAACCCTTATAGGATCACTGTATTGTCCGTCTGTCTGTCTGTCAAGACCCTTTTTCTCAGGAACGTGGAGGTATCAAGCTGAGATTCTTATCAAATACTCAAGTCTACTGTCCCTTCAAGCTGTGAAAAAATCAAACTCCTAAGCCAACGCAATCAAAAGATACAGCCGTTTATGCCGCAAATTTTCGACATTCGCAATGGAATCAAAACCTACAGGGTACTTTCCGTGAACTCAGAAATTTAAAATTTGGTACGAAGCAACGTATTATAGCAAAGATAATGGAAAAATTGCGAAAAGCATAAATTTTTAGTTACATCATATAATAAAAATATTTTTAATAATTTTAAACTTATATACCTACGGATTTCTTCGGAACCCTCGGTGCGCGAGTCCGACTCGCACTTGGCCGGTTTTATTTTATTTACCATTTCAATCTATTTTCCAATCAACTTAATCACATACACAAAGTTTCATCAAATTCGGTCCAGTCGCTTAGGAGGAGTTCAGTCTCATACACACGGACAGAAGAATTATATACCTTTGTGGCGGTGTAAGAATATCTACTACCCATATCGTTCTGTGGGTGTGGTAAGAGGTGACAGTGGTCCACAAAGTAATTTTTTTACATTGTCAAGTCAAGCATGTTTGGGTTAATTCGAGACATAGAATTGAGACTAGGAACGTCAACTCTCACAGAACACCAGCGTAAAAATTAACTTATTACTAACTGGCTGTAACTCGCGACTTCGCCCGCGTGGAATTTATTACGATTTCATGGGTTGTAATTTTTTTGCGCGGGACCTTAATACTTAAAAAAAAATAAAAGTATCCTAAGTTACTCCCTATAACATCAGCTATTTGTCAGTGAAACTCCCGTCAAAATCGGTCCAGCCGTTTCGGTGATTAGCCGGAACAAACAGACACACACACAAAAATTTTAAAAATATTTTTTTATTATTAGTAGCGTATATACTTTCTTATGCATATAGTAAAAAGCTGTTATTTTAACGTTACAAACAGACAATTCAATTTTATTTATTTGTATAGATGTTTAACTCCTACAATCATTTTCATGCACTAACGTATACTTCATAGAATAGAATAGAATAGAATAGAATGATTTTTATTCAATATACATTATTACATAAAAGAAAGTTTATCGACCAAATTGGCGATATATTGAAAATGCGCCAAATCAAGAGTACCTTTAACCGACGAGCGTGTGTGCGTAGGTATATGGATGTGGAGGAAGCGAGAGAGGTGTGTCAGGATCGTGCCAAATGGAAGTCCATAGTATCTGCCTACCCTTCTGGGTGACAGGCGTGAGTTGTTATATATAAAGGGTTTTTCAACAAGAACTTTGTTTTTCAATTGGGGCAACACCAAAAACATGACCGTTTTGACATTTAGTTTTTTGACCTATTCGTAGTAGATGCTTTGGCAATTGCTACAATGAATTCAATTTCGCTCGAAAATCGCATTAAAATAATTAAAATCCACTATGAAAATGGTGGTTCTGTTAAAATTACGTTTCGTAAAATTCGTGATATTTTAGGACAACATAATCGTCCTTCTGAGACCGCTATTAAGAATTTGGTCGCTAAATTTGAATCGACAGGCTCGGTACAAAATGCGCCAACACCAACGCGTGTTCGACCGGGTCGTCAGGTCAGTACGTCAGTACTTGTCAGAGTACGTCAACAAGCAAAATTGCCGCATTTGGGCTTCTGAAAATCCTAAAGCGATTATTGAGAAGCCTTTGCATGCTCAACGTGTCACTGTATGGTGCGCTATGTGGTCTGGAGGCGTGATTGGGCCGTTTCTTTTCGAAGATGAGGCTGGAAATGCGGTAACGGTCAGTGGATCACGCTATCGCGAAATGTTAACATCTCAATTTTGGCCTATTATTGATGACATCGATATCACAAACATATGGTTTCAACAGGACGGTGCCACATGTCACACAGCCAACGAAACGATCAATTTATTGCAAACCAAATTTCCCGATCGCATAATTTCACGAAATTCAGCTATTAAATGGCCAGCCAGATCGTGTGATTTAACACCACTGGATTATTTTTTGTGGGGCTATGTTAAGGACAGAGTCTATACGGAGCCAATCGAATCGATCGCGGCCTTAAAACTCAGAATCCGTGACGTGATTAACAAAATAGACCCGCCATTTTGCCAAAAAGTGATTAAAAACTTTGATGAAAGAATCGACACCTGTCAGCGTGGTCGTGGTGGACATTTGCCAGATATCATTTTTCATTCATAATTGCCAAACTTTTCTCTTCGTAATACAATAAAAATTTGAATCATCTTCATCTAAACTCTTTGTTTTATTTTGTTTTAGAAAACAAAGTTCTTGTTGAAAAACCCGTTATTACATAATAGTTATTGAAGGTCATTTTTTTATTTACCACTGGTTCGGAAAATACCTCTATCCTGGGAAGAACCAGCAAGAAACCCAGCGGGACATATATTGTAACTAGCTGACCCGGCGAACTTCGTACCGCCTAACAGTCGATTCTTTAAAAAATTTTTAACACTTATTCGGCCATTAGGGACACCGGGTCAGCTAGTAAGATAAAAAAAGAAAAAAGAAAGTTGATAAGTCAACAATTACATTATGTCAAAATATAAAAATTATAATTGTTTTGCCTTCCCGGAACCGCTCCACTAACACTTAAACTTTATGGTATCGTATTAAAGTTCAAATTGACTTTTAAGTATTATTACGAATCTTTTGTATGGGAATATAGAAAAGTGTTGTTTTTATACTTTTTCAGGCATTTTTTTAAATTTTTCTCTCCGTAAGAATAATCTTCGTACTTCAAGTAATATTATAAAAAAAGAATTAGCGAAATCGGTTCAGCTGCTCTCGAGATTTGCGCTTAGCAACACATTCAGCGATTCATTTTTATATTATAGATATACATAAAACACATATATACACCCACACATTTAGTTATATGCACTACGTATTAGAGAAGCCATTCTAAACAAAAATGTGCACTACATATGTCTTCGCGCATGCGCGGGCGATAGTAGAGTCGCGTATGCGCGAAGACTAATTTAATATAAAATATATATATATATATATATATATATATATATATATATATATATGAATTAATATAATAATAAATTTAATATAAAATACTCTTATTTTAATCTAAACAAACATATTTCTAAATAAAATGTAATAACAATTATCTTATGGAATTCACAAATCTTCAATTTACGCAATATTTAGTTTAGTGTACGGATTGCAGTACAGTTCAGTTGAACATAGTCAATGTTCGGAATACGAAATCTAGTGCGTAGTACATACATATCTATGCACCCACATATTTATCGTATTACTTAGTCGTTGTTACATACATATTATTACACCATTTTCTTTTTTAATTTTTAATTTAAAGTATTATAACTTAATTAGCTGCTCCCCGCGACTTCACCTGCGTGTGGTTTAGGTTTTTAATGTTCCTCCGCGGTACCCTATTTTTTTCGTAAATAAAAGTAGCTTAAGTTACTCCTTATAACATCAGCTGTCTGCCAGTGAAAATCCCATCAAAATCGGTCCAGCCTTTTCGGAGATCAACTGGAACAAACAGACAAAAATTTAAAAAATTGTGTTTTTGTTATAAGTACCGTATATACTTTCATATGCATTTATTGAAAAGCTGTTATTTTGACATTACAAACAGACACTCCAATTTTATTTATTTGTATATAGATTGAACAAAATAAAATAGAACGTAATCATATTAAATTGAAGTAGATTAGATTAATATTGTTAGTTCATAAATTATGGAAGGAGCTAGTGGTTAATCGGAATCTATAAATGTATTATAATGTGTTTCAGGTAGGTTATGACTGTCGGAGACCCTTTATATTGGTAAAGAGGTATCTATAGCATACGGGGTAGTCATGGTGCAGTATATTATATGTCTGCACGAATGGCTCGGTACGGATTGATTCTTTAAACACGCATGTTTCCTCACGATATTTTTCAGCACTGTAGAGCACGTGTTTTTTTTTTAAGAATAAGGGTGACAAACGAGCACACAGTCCACCTGATGGTAAGTGAATGCTGTGGCCCATAGACATTTACATTTATTCTCAATTATTAATCAAAAATGCAGATGTATTTGTCACCTCTGAGGAGTAAAATAGAATGCCTCGTTTATAGTAAAAATTGTCTCCGGTTCTCCACACTCACCATACGAAACACAAAGCATTATTCCGCTGTTTCACGTTGGTAATCTGTTAAAGCGTGGTCCTATTTCAATCAAGCTACAAACATAATATAGCTGCAGCATGTCTCTACCACGTATAATCGAAATATTAACTGCTAATTGCTAACTGGTAATGTTACAATATATTTGTAAATGAGAATATTTCGGTACACAGTAGCGCGGGGGAAATAAAACTACAACAGTACACCCATCATTAGTTGTTATGTAATAAATTATAGGCTTGAAAGCCTATACTTTATTACATAATAACTGATTTCTTTTGAGATCGATTTATGATTTATTCTGAGGTTTTTTAAGAGTCTAGTCCATTTCTGGTTGAGAAGATCCATTCGTGCTAAGTCATAATACAGCTTTCGTGTAGCTCTACCACGTATACAATAAATGATTTTGCCTGCCATGGGAACCAGTACCCACAAACAAGTTAGACAGAGTAAAGTAAAATAAATAATATACAGAACTTAAATGTTATAGTGATATACTAAAACGGACTAGTGTAATAAAATTAAATGACACATAAAATAACAAAGTTGTCAATCAGAGTGGCGAGGTGGTATCACAAAATCATCAATATTTTGCGCCGAGAGCCGTTTATGGTCAATGGCCTTAAAAGGCAACAGTGTACTGGGCCACCGCATCGATTGACTCACGATAGTTTTAATAGTGTTATACTATCAATATTTATCGACTTCGCCTAACCTGGTTTGACTAATCATGGATTGTATAAATAATTCTGATGCGTGTAACTTGTATACGTTAAGTTAGGTTAGGGATTTTATACCAGTCTACAGCCACTTTAATGAGTCAAATTGTTTACATCCTTCTAGTATGTTTTTTATGTTGATAGGTATAAAATTATTTTATTTTATTCTTAGAGAAAACTGTAGCCATTACTTAAAACAATAATAGTAGTTAATAATCATCGATCACTAATAAAAAACTAGATACAAAATCCAATGCAAAACTTCTCTAAAAACTATCGCCAATTGTTTTGACGTAATTGTAGTTGAAATAAATATACATTAATGTAAATTACACCTTAAATACATTACCTAAAGTTGTATTCATAAAGCTACCTACAAATTAAAAGCGCACCCGAATGTTCGAGTGGGCGCTCTTTCGGTGAGGACATTTTTTGTCACTGATTGTGTATCTAGTTTTTTATTAGTGACCGATGTTAGTAATAGTTTTATTCAACATATTTGTCATTAATTATTCTGTACCTGTTTGTGATGATAAAATAAAATATATTAATCATTAAAGTAAATATAATGTAAATAGTCACTATCCGGTAGTTCCGGTATCCGGTAATTTTCACCAATAGATAGTCAATATTAATGAAGATATAAAATAAAACTATTGAAATTACTCATTTTGAATGGTTTAGTACTGGTTGACAGTAAAAGAACATTAAGGTTTAAACGCCCAAAGGCTAAATACTCAAAACGCTTATCAATTTTAAGATACTCGTATCGTTAATTCTCGTGGCGTCAAAGTGATAATGACAGCACGAGACTTTGAGTAGCATTTGAGTATATGGGCATTGGTCCACTTGGTTTGGTATTTAAAAGAGCTCAACGCCATGATCCTATAAATCGTTAAATTCATGTACACGCGTAATAAGAAAGGATTTTTGTACTTTGTTCTACGTGCAGGAGAGCGTATACAAAATTCGCATTTTCGAACTCTAGAGCAATGGAGAGACATTTTTTTAAATAGCCATGTTTGGTAGGTGCTAAACCGTCTGTCAATCGTGGAAACTTCATTTTTTTTAATTGTAATTCGTCGTTGACGTCGCAAAGGGGCTAACCTCAAGTTTTTAAAAAATTACAGGAGAGCAAGAAAACATTTATTATTCCCCGATTACTAGGTATTTTCATCAGAAAATTAATCTTATTTGTAGTATTCCATTAAGTCTAATATATTTAATTTTCTGATGACAAAAAGCTAGTAATCGGGGAATAATAAATGTTTTCTTGTTCTCCTGTAATTTTTTGAAAAAATGAGGTTTGACCCTTTGCGGCGTCAACGACGAATTGAGTTGTTGTAAGATCCCGTGGGTTTCGTCAGAAGCGTGGAGAAGAAATGACGTGGAGTAGTGGGTACTCCTACGCCGCCACTACACGCCATGCGATCTACTATATAGTAATGGTGGATAGCTGGAACGTATATAAAACTAGCTGTTCCCCGCGACTTCGCAAGCGTGTTGTTTGGGGATTTTTATTTGCGCGGAACCCTAATTCATTTTCCAAAATATTAGGTTACTCCTTATGACATCAGCTATCTGCCAATGAAAGTCCCGTCAAAACTGGTCCAGCCGTTACGGAGATTATCCGGAACAAACAGACAGACAGACAGACGGACAAAATATTTAAAATTAAATTTTTGTTACAATCACCGTATATACTTCCATATGCATAATTTTTTAGTAAAAAGCTGTTATTTTGACATTACAAACAGACACTTCAATTTTATATATTTGTATAGATGTACAGATATAGATGACAATGTTCATGCCAGCAGATTCGTAGCACCATAGGCGTAAGTATGATCTAAATATTATACTTTAATTCGTAAGCTTCTTATGAGATGATTATTGTATAAAAGATAACTGCTTAAAATGAAGAGCTTCCTCATCAATCGCGAGCTTCAACTGCATTGCGATTATGTAACATGGTGGGAAATGTCGTTCACTTTGTTGAAACGTTTGATGTTTGGTTTCATTATGTTGTGTAAATGCATTATGTTTGTTATATTGATTATAACTCCCGGTAGAGAATATTGTTGTTCTGTGTATTAAAAGCCGATGTCTTGTATTAATATGTTATTAGGAGGTTACAAAATGTATCCATCATGAAAACCATAACGCAGTTGAAGAGTGAGTCGACAACCTATACTCACCAGAGATACACAATTGCACTGCGCCTGGTTTTTAGGGTATACCATACCTATTATTACGCCTCCGCTGTCCACCCGTCTGTCCGTGCATCCGTCCGTCTGTCTGTCAGCAAGCTGTATCTCATGATCCGTGATAGGTAGACAGTTGTATATTTCTGTTGCCGTTATAACAGCAAATAATAAAAATTTAAATAAATTAAAAATTAAAAGTGGCTCTCGTATTAGAAACGTGTATTACGATGGTACGGAACCCTTCACGTGCGAGTCCGACTCGCACTTGGCAGGTTATTTTTTAAACTGAAATTAAAAACGAACTTACATTTCGCCTGATTGTAAGTGGCTAGTACATTCTATGGACACTTGGACACAACTTCAAACAAAGAAGGCTATATATCCATTATCACATCTGAGAACTGAGATATAAATATAACGCCTCAAGTTCTGTGATTATACTGTCTATCTATACCCTTTCAACTGGAAAACAGCAGTGCAAGCACTAAGTGCGGGTGTCGACTCTACGCTCTTAGTGTGGAGGCATATTTTCAAGTGGGCATGTTCCTCAAAAAACCTAAAGATATCTAAAGAGGATTATACAGGAAGGAAGAATTAAAAGTTAACAATTATTAATAATTCCTTAAACAGTATGGCATAAAATTATGTAAAATAAAAGCTGTAACACCCTATCTCACCCCCGCAGTGGTTGAATTTTTCTTAATGGGTGTCTACGTCGAGATATGCCAAAATTGTTTCTTATGGTTATAGAAGGAATGGGTTAGCTCAATCGAGGAAGGACCACGCTCTCACAGAATACCAGCGTAAAATAGCAGCTCAATGCTGTGTTCTGTAAGGTGAGCCGGAGACCCTTTTTAATTAATATGAGACAAACTATCTTAGTCCTCGGAATTGACATCGCATCTACATTTTGATTCTTAATTGAGGATAGATGTAGATGTCTATGGGCTACAGCCACCACTTACCATCAGGTGGACTGTGTGCTCGTTTGTCACCCTTATTCGAGGGGTGTATAGGATCTATAAAAATGTTTTTTTATAAACCCTACTCTTAACAACTTGAAAATAGCTGGCTGTGGCGAAGTCGAAATTATACTCGTTAATAAACGGCTGACATTTATGCTCAGTTTCTATTGACTATTAGTCATAATGTGATGTCAGATCGTTCTAATCGTAGCTTGCAAAGGTTCTATAATAGATAGAGCCGCTGACTTAAACTGTGTCAAATATAGCTTTTTTGTTTTTCATAAATTACTCAATATACGAGTAGCATTTTATACAGGTAAGTTATATCCTTTGTTTGAGAGCCATTATTTAAATATAAAAAATAACATACAAACAGACATTTCAATTTTATTTATTTGTATAGATTTGAATATCTCTTTCAATAATAATCAATTGCTGTCCGTTAGTCTCGCAAGAACACAAAAACGGCTCGGCAGATTATGATGAAATGTATTGTGTACTAGCTGTTCCCCGCGACTTCGCCCGCGTGTTATTTGGGGTTTTCATTTTTTTGCGTGGAACCCTAATTCTTTTTCTAAAATAAAAGTAGCCCAAGTTACTTCTTGTGAGATCAACTATCTGCCAGTGAAATTCCCGTCGAAATCGGTCTAGCCGTTTCGGAGATTAGCCGGAACAAACAGACAGACAGACAAAATTTTGAAAAATTGTTTCTTTTTTGTTATAAGTACCGTAAATACTTTCATATGCATTTAGTAAAAAGCTGTTATGTTGACATTACAAACAGACACTTCAATTTTATTTTTTTGTATATATATTTGAATAGGTCCCTAGATGGTTTATATTCACATTTGGACCCGGTAGGTGGTGCTGTTGTCGAGATAAAAAAATAACCCGTGCGAAGCCGGACCGGATCGCTAGTTGTTAATAATAATAAGAAATCTTATAACATACCGTTATTGATATTATTACAGCCATTCAAGAGTCCAGTGCTGCACATAAGCTTCTCCCATAGATTGGATCATAGAATATCCCCATATGGTCCCATATACATTTGAAGAAAAAATTTCAGCTGTAAAGGTGGCGAAATAGTAGATGAAGTGATAATGTAACTATTTACACGATACTGAGATTCTGATATTCCATATTCCATTAAAAAACTTCAAAAAGTAGGAGGTTCTCAATTCGAGTGTGTTTTTTTTTGTATGCATGTTCGCGATATCTTCGCAGATTGTGAACCAACTTTGATGATTCTTTTTTTATTAAATAGTTTATACTTCAAGGGTGGTCCCATATACATTTGGAGAAAAAGTTTCACCCCTAAGGACAGTAAAATATAACTTCTTTTTTAGCTATTTCAAGTCGGTTTTTACTTTTTGTTAAAATTCAAAATTATTAGTTATATGAAGTAGTTTGTGATATTTATTAACCTTACGTTATATCTTGAATGGTAAAGCCATGCTGCAGCTATGTTAGTAGTATAGTTGTAGCACGAATGGGTCAGTTCGACCGGGGAAGGACCACGCTCTCACAGAATACCAGCGTTAAATAGCAGCTTAATGCTGCTGTGTTTCGTATTTCGAGGCATTCCACCTTAGTTGCGGGTGACAACGCATCTGCATTTTGATTCCTTATTGAGGAGAGATGTAGATGTCTATGGGTCACAGCAGCTACTTACCATGAGGTGGACTGTGTGGGACTCATTATTCACCCCATTTCTATAAAAAAAAAAAACTTAAAATCGTTAAATGTATCTGTTAGTGATCGTCTAAATTTTGAACGATTGAGGTCATATTCATAATTAACCTACACATTTGTTTTATTGAAACTACAGTTCATAGTTATGCTAGAACCCGATAGGTGGCGTTTCAGGCTTTCACTTAATTAATAAATTCTATATTTATGGACTAAAATGACTTATATTCATAATACATCACGGTAAAGCGTAAAAAAGAAAATCATAAAATTAGGATCCTGTCGGTGGCGCTGTCACCATGTATTACCGTGTAGTGGCGGTGTAAGAATATCTAATACCCCATATCATCCCGTGGGTGTCGTAAGAGGTGACAGATGGAAACAAATCAGGAGATGGTCAGCAGCGTCTTCCTAATAACGACTAAAAATAAAAATAAAACTGCGGTTGCCAAGCGTGACAAGTATGGTAAATATCTCCCCTATGGCAATCTATGGTGGAGGCCTAAGTGCAGTGGACTTTTATAGGTTGTAAGGGATGGATGTATAGAAGATAATCTAGCAGGAGCACATGACCCATTGAGAGGTGAAATTATTAAATCAACAGTAACATTACAACTATGACAAAATATCCTCTATGAAGCAATCTATGGGGGAGGCCTATGTTCAGCAGTAGACTTTTATAGGCTGTAGATGGATGTATAAAAGATAATCTACCAGGAGCACATGACCCACTGAGAGGTGAAATTATTAAATCAACAGTAACATTACAACTATGACAAAATATCCTCTATGAGGCAATCTATGGGGGAGGCCTATGTTCAGCAGTGGACTTTAGCAGGCTGTAATGAATGGATGGCTCTACCGGAAAGGGCAGATCAATATCAGCCGGGATAGCTAGTTAGTCTATAAATTAAAAAATATAATTTCCCGACACAACTAATAGAAATGACAGTTAACATTTTCAGCTGTCAGTGGGAGTGACATCTATCAAGCAACTTACAAGCGCATTTGCCAATAAGGTACCTACCGCTTTCGAACCACATTTCCCACGCCCACAATGCCCGTGGGTTTCTAACTCAGTTAAAATAGTACGTGCCGTCAGACACGCCCGCGGACATGCACTTACATATGGTCATGCGCTCATTTTTGTAAGCGTTTATAAAGAAATACAATATGATCTATTTGGTCGTGAGCTTTTGCACACGACGTGTCATGCGCGTCGTTCAACAAAGATATATTTTTGTTACGAGAAATTTTATGTATTCTTAATGCTTTGAAAATAGTGATCATATTTCAGTAAATTCCTACTTTTAAGACAGTTGACTTATTGTTGGTGATAGCATAGGGTTTATACACCTGATGTAGACGTATTAGGTAGGTGAGCGTGCGTTCTATTGGGAAACAGGCCTAGAGCGGGCTTCTCGTGAATTATTTTGGATTTGTTTCCAGAAATGGAAGTGCATTGGCATTGAGGGGCTGTTTTAGAAAGGAGTCACCTTGAGTTTACCGACAAGGTCATGGTAAAGATGATATGAGGGTGAAAATGTTTATGAATTAATATTTCAAAGAAAATAACTCATTTATTTTTCCTACAATATGCTTTGTTATATAACCAACCGTCACCTATACCATAAAAACAAGAGTATACAACCAGTACGTGTTGCCATTGATGACATAGTACAGATCTGAGGCGTGGTCCATCACTGCTGTCCGTACGAGGAAGCTCAAGGTCGTTCAGCGAGGAATGGAAAGAGCTATGTTCGGAGTTTCTCAGCGTGATAGACTTAGAAATGAGGATATCTACAGAAGAGCCAGATTAACCGACATAGGGCAACGGATCAGTAAGCTGAATTGACAATGGGTTAGCCATATAGCACAAAGAACCGACAACCAATGAGGGAAAAAGGTTCTGGAGTGGCATTCTCGTACTGTTAAGCGAAGTGTAGGGTGGCTTTTCACTAAATAGAGAGACGACTGAGTAAGAGTTGCATGAAGTCGATGGATGCAGGTCGCTCAGAACCGTGCTTTTTGGCATTCCTTGGGTTTGCAGTCTGTGAACAAGTACAGGATCGCCCCTGTCACTACATTAGATTTGATAGACCACAAATCCTCGATAAAGAACACCGATTCCCTCCAAGGATTTTTCGCGAGGCAATTGAAATCAAAAAACATCCTAATTTCAATAGAGAAGATGACTGGGTGCTATCACCTGCTTGGGATCCTATAATTAATAAAATTAAATCCCAACCACACAACTGCAAGACTTCAAAATACTATAAGTTCATACTGCGTAGATCGGAACAAAAATTAATAATTTTAATCTCGAGGTAGCCCATATCTTCCCGTGGGTATCGTAAGAAGCGACAGAGGAAAACTGAGGCAGAAAATGGGTAGCAGCATCTTTCTGATAACAGCAAAACAACATTAAAAACTGCGGTTGCCAAGCCGTTCGCCAAGCGTGGCAACTATGGCAATATGCCCCCCATGATGAAAGTTACGAAGACACGACCCGCAGTCCCCGGCGGCCCCGCTATTCCTGGCTACGGTAGCGACCATGGTAATGACGAGGCAGGTGGTGCTAATAATCTCCGGTAGAGGTTCGGTTGCCACCTAAGGCGCCTAGACCTGGCAACATATAATGCACGCACACTGATGACTGACGAGAAGATCCTGGAGCCGGAAGAAGAGATAGACAAGTTGCGCTAGAATATTATAGGATTATCTGAGATCCGAAGATAGGGGGATGACACGGTAATCCTCGAATCCGGCAACTTGTTTTATCACTGGGAGGGCGACCATCTGTCCCAAGGAGGTGTTGGATTTATCGTCCACAAGTCTCTCGTTAACAACGTTGTAAACATTGAGAGTGTGTCGACGAGGGTTGCGTACCTTATACTCAGAATCACCAAACGGTATTCGCTGAAGGTCATACAGGCTTACGCACCAACCTCGGCATATCCCGATGACGAGGTGGAAGAAATGTATGAGGATATATATAGAGCCATGCATTCCTCCAAAATCTGGCCTCCAAACCTGTTGTCGGGTCTTCGAGCTACATAGCCGACCCATTTCCACTTCAGCTTACCGTTGGGCTACGTCGGTTACTCTGGTTCTCTGGTGGATGTCCCCATTTCTAAGTCTATCACAGTGAGAAATCCAGAGCATGGTCTTCTCCATAGCTCGCTGAACGACCTTGAGATTCTTCATACGGACAGCAGTGAGACAGCTGCTATGCTTGGCTAGCGGGTTGGTAACCGCAGTTTTTTATTGTAATTTTGCTGTTAACGGAAAGATGCTGCTGTCCATCTCCTGCATCAGTTTCCCTCTGTCGCCTCTTACGACACCCACGGGAAGATATTTCTGCACCGCCATTACACGGCACGTCTAACGTCGATTTGAAAACTAATTCATTAAAACGAAACTAATATTGAAATGAGGTCAAATGGACCGCAACAAACAAAAATGCGTAATTCAAACGTGTTTTATTTAAGAAAAACTCGGTTACCTCCAGTGATTACAAATAAATAGATACAACATATTAAGTAGGTACATTTGAAATAATAAAAGGGACAACTTACAGAAGCTTAATTTTTTTGTACTATTCAAGAAGCCTTAATAATTTTACGTTGCTGATTGGTGATTGGATAATTCACTCAAATTATGATGGCGCATTTTCACAAAAAGAGGAGCGTTGGTAAGGCGATGCGCCACTCGCCCTATCCTCCGCAGCTCTAGTGGTAGGCCACGGGGAAGAGAAGTTTCCGTATTTTGAGGTGCTGCTCTATACTCTTCTCAGACGAAATTTGATCGGAAGAGGAGCCATAGTCTGCTGCCGGGGTCGGGAAGTCTCGTACTTTTAAGTGATCGATTTTTCTCACGCATGTGGGGCGATGGAAATTTTGTAGAAAGGCGTGCCTTGTTTAAGGAGTTATCCTCTACTGAGGAGGGTCCACCACTAGGAGACTGGCTCTAGTAGAGTTGCGGATGTGTGCGAAAATGTTCCCTTGACCCTGCTATTACGCGGCGAAGGTAGCACTAAGGGGTCACAGTCGGTGCGAATCTATCTTTGCCCCTACGAGACGGGTGTGCGAAGGCAGTTCCTCATGAAAAAAATAGTCGTAAATAGGTAGTAAAATAATCGAATATATTGTGTAAATTAGGACTACAGTGAATTTTAAGACAATTATTTCTGTCAATAATATTAATAGTAGTAAAATGTATAATATTTTTTCAATCTATTTATTTAAAACATAAAAGATTTTTAATATTGATATGGTCACTATAAGATGTTGTTAGGTTAGCTAATTACGTAATAAATTGAGACAGAAGGACCCTTAAGTAGGGACTGAATAAATTAACCGACTTGGTATTACATGGATCTCACAACTTTTTACGGTAGAAGAACTGAGTCGTTTCAAAACTTATGTTTTTGATGACATCTTATTCTTTTTGTAGACTTTAGTAGGACTATACCTACTTTTATCCTTTCCGGTACCATCTACTTCTTAAATATCAACTACGGATTTTCGGGCAATTTAGTCTACTTAATACTTTGCGGGATTTTGGTACAACTTCATAACATGTCCCATTCTTGCTTTTTCATTCCGTTGACTATTTTACAAGTTACCTTTGAACATAATTATATCTAGGTACCTATCTACATCTATTATTCCATTAGATTATACATTTACAGGTACACTGATTCATTCATTGCAAATGTAACTTTGTAATCCTTTATACTTATATAGAATTACAAAGTTATTTATGCAGTTGGTGTATCTAGAAATCTGTACCGAAATTACAAGATATTTTAATTTTCCCTTGATTTATACACTAAACACTAATTGTATTCTAAATTTGAAGTTTCTACATATGCTAGAAGTTATTTAGAGTTTTGATGATCGGTCAGTCAGTGAGTGACAAAATTAAGAACCTTTCATCATCATCATTACAGCCCTTCACAAGTCCACTGCTGAACATAGGCCTCCCCCAAAGAATGCCACAAAGCACGTTCCTGAGCCACCTGCATCCATCGACTTCCTGCATGTCTTACCAGGTCGTCACTCCATCTCGTGGGGGGACGCCCTACACTTCGCCTGCCGGTACGAGGCTGCCACTCGAGAACCTTTCTTCCCCATCGGTTGTCGGTTCTTCGAGCTATATGGCCGGCCCACTGCCACTTCAGCTTACTAATCCGTTGGGCTATGTCGGTTACTCTGCTTCTACTGCGGATATCCTCATTCCTAAGTTTATCACGCAGAGAAACTCCGAGCATAGCCCTCTCCATAGCTCGCTGAGCGACCTTGAGCTTCCTCATACGGCCAGCAGTGAAGGACCACGTCTCAGTTCCATAAGTCATCACTGGCAACACGCACTGGTTGTACAATTTCGTTTTCAGGTTTTGAGGTATGTCTGACGAGAAGATGTGTCGTAGCTTCCCGAACGCTGCCCAGCCGAGTTGAATCCGTCGATTGACCTCTCGGTCGAAGTTGGACTTACCTAGTCGGACTATTTGTCCCAGGTAAACATACTCGTCAACAACTTCGAGCTTAGTGCTCCCAACAAATACCGGCATAGGTGTGACATGGACATTGAACATGATCTTTGTTTTGTCCATGTTCATCTTAAGACCTATCCGTTGGGAAACACTATCGAGGTCATTGAGCATAGTGCTTAGGTCCTCCAGCGATTCTGCCATAAGGACTATATCGTCGGCAAATCGAAGGTGAGTGATGTACTCGCCATTGATGTTGATACCGTATCCTTTCCAGTCCAGAAGCTTGAAAACGTCTTCCAATGCAGCGGTGAAGAGTTTCGGGGATATGACGTCACCCTGTCTTACACCTCTCTGCAATTGGATAGGTTTCGTACTCTGGTTCTGTACTCGGATAGCCATCGTAGCCCTACTGTACAAGCACTTCAACACTTCGATATACCGACAGTCAACTTGGCACCGCTGAAGGGACTGCAGCACCGCCCAAATTTCGACGGAATCAAAGGCTTTCTCATAGTCCACATACGCCAGATATAGTGGCAAATTGTACTCTTCGGACTTCTGTACAATTTGCCGAAGGGTATGTATGTGGTCTATGGTGCTAAAGCCCTTTCGGAAAAAACCTTTGAATAGTTATAATTCTTAAACTACTGGTCCAAATTTAATGAAAATTGGAATATACAATGTTTATACAATGCATGCTTGGTTACTGAAAATTCAGGTTTCTATTTTTATCCACAACGAAGTTATATGGGGTGGAATATGGCCTGAACTGCTCCGATAAAAGGAAGGTACGGCCGTGCCGCTTTTTTGCTCGACTTGGCGGGGGCACTGCCGTGCCCCCAGATTAAACTCTCTTACCTTAAATACACCTAGATTGTAATTGGACTAAGAGTGTTACCATACCAGACGTCGATCGACAATGAATTGATGTGGTTGTGGGTTCATCATCTTTTATTTTGATTTATGTTTTTTAATTTTTTTTTATTTTAATTTTTTAACGTTACCCCACACTAGGATTTTCTCCTGTATCGTGGAGGCAGTTTACAAACACAAATTGCACAAGGACAAACATCCAGACCCGGAACAATTATTTGAAGGCCATACACATACTTTTTCCGTGGGCCGCAGCGCAGCAACTCATTGCTAAGCCACTGCGCCACGCAGCCGTCAAACTTTATTCAGAAAAGGACAAGTTATTGTTGGCCAGTACCCTCTTGCCCGTATTGTTATTACGGAGACGGAGATGCAGAAGACTCCGGATGCGACCGTTTTTTAGGCCAGAGATAGCTTATTTCATTCAGACGACAGTTTAAATAGCGGTCGGTGGAGCGGTGCGGGTTCTCGAATAATCAAGCTCGATTGACGTCGACTAATCCATTCTAACATCAATCGATGCCATGGATCGGTCGATTGGTGTGGTAACACCCTAAAAGTCAGATGCCGGCAAACTGTTCTACTCCCTTGCTGTATGCATTACGAAAAATGAATGTATGGAATATTGACAGCAAAGGGATGAACAAAATTATTTTATAGCATAAGTAAACATACACAGTACATAGTCCACCTGATGGTATGTGGAAGTTGTGACCCATAGACATCTACATCTATCCTCAATTACGAATCACAATGCAGCTGTGTTGTCACCCTTGATGGCCTAAGATGCCTCGTTTCCAGTAAAAAAAAGTCCGTTTCTCTACTCTCATTGTGAGAGCGTGTTTCTTTTCCGGTTGAGCCGACCCATTTATTCTACAACCCTAATATAGCTATGGCATGATTCGTATATTCTTAATATTTCGTATTATTTAAAATAATCATACATACCCTTCGGCAAATTGTACAGAAGTCCGAGGAGTACAATTTGCCAGTATGTCTGGCGTATGTGGACTATGAGAAAGCCTTTGATTCCGTCGAAATTTGGGCGGTGCTGCAGTCCCTTCAGCGATGCCAAGTTGACTGTCGGTATATCGAAGTGTTGAAGTGCTTGTACAGTAGGGCTACGATGGCTATCCGAGTACAGAACCAGAGTACGAAACCTATCCAACTGCAGAGAGGTGTAAGACAGGGTGACGTCATATCCCCGAAACTCTTTACCGCTGCATTGGAAGATGTTTTCAAGCTTCTGGACTGGAAAGGATACGGTATCAACATCAATGGCGAGTACATCACTCACCTTCGATTTGCCGACGATATAGTCCTTATGGCAGAATCGCTGGAGAACCTAAGCACTATGCTCAATGACCTCAATAGTGTTTCCCAACGGATAGGTCTTAAGATGAACATGGACAAAACAAAGATCATGTTTAATGTCCATGTCACACCTATGCCGGTAGTTGTTGGGAACACTAAGCTCGAAGTTGTTGACGAGTATGTTTACCTGGGACAAATAGTCCGACTAGGTAAGTCCAACTTCGACCGAGAGGTCAATCGACGGATTCAACTCGGTTGGGCAGCGTTCGGGAAATTACGGCACATCTTCTCGTCAGGTATACCTCAAAACTTGAAAACGAGACTGTACACCCAGTGCGTGTTGCCAGTGATGACATACGGAACTGAGACGTGGTCCTTCACTGCTGGCCGGATGAGGAAGCTCAAGGTCGCTCAGCGAGCTATGGAGAGGGCTATGCTCGGAGTTTCTCTGCGTGATAAACTCAGAAATGAGGATATCCGCAGTAGAACCAGAGTGACCGACATAGCCCAACGGATTAGTAAGCTGAAGTGGCAATGGGCCGGCCATATAGCTCAAAGAACCGACAACCGATGGGGAAGAAAGGTTCTCGAGTGGCAGCCTCGTACCGGCAGGCGAAGTGTAGGGCGTCCCCCCACTAGATGGAGTGACGACCTGGTAAGATATGCAGGAAGTCGATGGATGCAGGTGGCTCAGGACCGTGCTTTGTGCTTCTTTTGGGGAGGCCTATGTTCAGCAGTGGACTTGTGAAAGGCTGTAATGATGATGATGATGATTTAAAATAAAAATTTCCCGTTAAGATGGAATCCGGAAAATCCTCTCTTTCTGTTGAAAAGCTTAATTTAAATTTTGAATAAAGGCTGTTACTCGTATAACTATTTTTTTCTGTGGTCTCGCATTCCAGTTACAAACATTTAAATATTGAACCGTAATTCCTTGGAAAAGGAAATCATCTAAAAATTACATTTAATTTAGAAAAGTAACATATCAAAATATTTAAGGTTACTTTCTGCCTACATTTTACATGGCGCTTAACACTGCGTATCACCGTATATGATTTACTGGTATGTTTGCTTGCTCTGAACGAGAAGCGCAGTCCAGTTGGAACTAGGTGAGGGTCAGGATATTTTTCTCACACTAAACGAGACTTGTAACCCGCTAGGCGCCTGTTTAGTTGTAAGGTCACATGTATACGGCGTGGAAAGTTATCTGCTTAGAATGTTTTCTAAGAAGTGTTTATAATAATTATCTTAAAGTATAATTAGCACATATACAGTACAAATATATTAAAACTCCAAAAACACAAGTATTCATGGAGCTTCACCATTTATAAGTCTAGAAAGTGGATAACAGAGAGAAGAGGGATATTTAATAAAGGAAAAAAGTTGTTTGCAGTGATGTAAGAAAAAAGTAATGTGCCCTTTGTTAAGCCAAACTTAAAAATAATCGTTTATCGTGGTCATTTACAGAACTCTATATGCCAATATACATACGACCTGACTCATAATAATTTTAAATTTTAAATTTTGTACAGCCGACTTCAATATAAGTTATTAAGAATAACTCAAAAACTATTGGTCTAACCTTGATCAAATTCATATGGGACCACACGAGAAGTACCAGCTTTCAAATAAAAAAAGAATCATCGAAATCGGTTCACCCAGTAAAAAGTTATGAGGTAACACACATAAAAAAACATACAGTCGAATTAAGTCCTTTTTGGAAGTCGGCAGAAAAATCACGTAAATTTAAGATATTCATTTTAATTTTTCGAATAATAAATGTTTTTCTTTCTCTTTCCACTAAATGACAATAAAAGAGATAGGTATAGAGATAATTACAACTTAATATAATTAAGAGAGACTCAATAATTTTATGTAAGACATGGAATACTATAATAAAAATACATAAATATCTAAGTATAATATTAAACACAGTTATTAAGTAGTTCTCATACACATAAACTCTGACGCCTCTTAACCAGAGTGGTAGGCAGAGACAACGGATTTCCATTTTCACGATTTTGACACACATCTCTCGCTTCTTTCACATCCATATATCTGCGCATGCATGCTCTTGGATTTGTAGTGCAATTTATTGTGGCTCTCTGTTTTCTTTATTGAATAAAGGAGCACACACTCCAGTGATGGTAAGCGGATACTGTGGCCCATAGACATCTACAATCCTTGATTAGTCTCTTATTCTCTACACTTTAACACAATACGAAACACAGCAGCATTAAGCTGATATTTCACGCTGGTATTCTATGAGAGCGTGGTCTTTCCCCGGTCGTGCCGACCTATTCGAACTACAACCATAACATAGCTGCAGCATGGCTCTACCACGTTAAAAATAATAATGTTTTGGTCTAGTCAAATAATAATGTTATCCTTATCTTTATAACATCCTTATTTGAGTTCACTTCCTCATCAGTTCGTAAAATTCTACTGGTAGAGTTTTTCCTTAATCATCTCTCTCGCTGCCTGCCAAGGATTGACCATTGAAGTAGTTCGCATCTTTGACGCTGTTTCTAGTAATCTGTCTGGGTTACGTCTAGTGTTAGCGAGATGATTATAAAAGTTAAGTAACATTTGCCCTACTATTTATGACATAGGATGTGACGTCATATACTTTTTTGCCTTGTCATCAGGCTGGTACTGCAAAATGCCACCTGACAGCGTTAGACTCAGTGGAGAGACGTGCTAAAAGGCTCATTGGTAAACTTGATTTGGTTGAAACTAATCTTGTCAGCTTCGAGCAGAGGCGAAGAGTAGCCAGACTCTCGGTATTCTATAGGATGTATTTCGGTGAGTGTGCGCAGGAATTACACGCTTTAATTCCTCCCTCTCCTTTCCACCATCGGACAACCAGGCGGTCGGCGTGTCTTCACTCCTTTGTTGTCAATATTTCACGCATTAAAACCAAACGGCTTGCTTCGTCTTTTGTAATGCGTACAGCAAAGGAGTGGAATAATTTGTTGGCGTCTATCTTTCCATCCGATTACAATCTGGGCATCTTCAAGACAAGGGTGAATAGGCTTTTATTACGCTCGGACTGTAATTTATTATCTAAGGCTACATCACCATTTACCATCACGTGGGATTGTGGTCAAGCACTGGCTTATAATAAGTAAAAAAAAAACGTGTGTGTACTTATGTACGCACGTAAGAAGTTATACGTCTTTAGCGTAACAAAACAAAAATAACTAAAAATTATATATGATCCTGCTGACAGTTAATTGACGGCTCCGTGGCACAGAGGCTTAGCAAGGAGTTGCAGCGCTAAGGGCCGAGGGTGCGATTCCCGCACGGAACAAGTATTTGTATGGCCTACAAATAATTGTTCTGGGTCTGAATGTTTGCCCTTTTGAAATCTATGTATGTAAACTACCCTAAGAGAAATTCCTAGTGTGGAGGTAAAATCTTAACAAAAAAAATTGTAATTTGTTTTTATTAAGATTTTTAAACTCTATATTTACTCTTAATGTTGTTTCACAAAATTAACATACATCAATCACGTCTTTTGATGGGTTAATTTAACCTTTCTCTTTCATCTTTATAAAGATATAAATAAATATAATAACGATTTCACATCATTATGCTGAAACTAATAATAATACAGTTTCATATTAAACGACGCCATAACAAATTAAAATAATGTTACAATGGTTTGGTGAAAATAGGATTGATAAACATTCTCCGGTGAAGCAGATACAACACTTCCACTGTCTATTTCACATAAAATTCACTTTGACACTATCGACACTACCGCTCTCATCGGTGTACCATATAAACATCCTATTATTTTAAAAATCGTATGAAATACATTTTACTAAATCGTTGTCATCCACCTCCAAATAATTGTTGCTCTTATAACCACACTTACAAACACGTTTTAATGCCCTTTTTTATTACACTTTTGACAAAAATTATTCCCATATCGACATTTATCTTTAGTTTGGTTCTTATACCCACAAATTAAGCAAGATATGTTTTTTCTGTAGTTTGACGAACAGAATTTTCTTGGGCTCGTAAACCGAAAACGGGTTGAGCTGCCGCTGATGATATGGCTAGTCCCTCATCTTGCAATGACCTTTGAACTGCAACTCAAGCACTAATTGTGCTAATTCTAACGCTTTGTTAAATGTCAAACTATCGATGTTTTCACTAAAAACCTTTCCTTTTTCTTTGGCATTCACCAATCTTAGCACAAAATTGTCTCGACTTCTATTTTAAAACCTCAAAACTGTGCGAGATAACGAACTCGGGCCGCCCATTCAGTTAAGTCTTCGCCTTGTCTTTGTTTCGCTTTATAAAAAACATATCACTCCGCAAACATACATTTCTTTGAGGAAAACTGCTTGTCTATCTTTTCGAGAAGGGTCATATAACCTAAGTCTTCTAGTTTTAACGGAGAAACCAAATCGCGTACTAGACAATACGTATCTTCTGCTAAAAATATCTCACTCTTGCATATGGTGATCAAATGTGAGGTTGTTGCCGAACAACACATTTCTTTTATTTGACATTATTTATTTGTAACTATTTAACTTTATTGCACTCAATAGTGCGCGAATAAGGTCCTCGTCGCCAAATATTATGTGTTTATGGGGATTTCACCAGTAGAACACAAATGAAATTTATACCTTTTATTGAATGACACCACAACTGCCACATCTTAGTTTTTCCATAAGCCAACAATATGCCTTTTATTATTCATATATATTTGAATAACTACCTTAAATATAGTTATCAGTTCTCACGAAAACTTGAAAGACAATTAACCACTAAATTTGTCGTTATTAGATGCGCATCGTAAAAATTATCTCCCATCATTTTTCCCAAACGCACCAAAAGAAGAATAACGTCAAAAAGATTAAAATAGCAAGTAAAAAAGAAAATATTATTAGTGAACGCGGTCTTATTAAAAACAAAACCAACGGGTATCATTTCATGGTTACCGCCGAACATATCGGTAATTGAATCGATAGCGCGGATTCTTATACAGAAAAACTTCTTTCGTATCCTTTACTACCAGTTAAGGAGCACAAACATATATTTTTTATTACTACTTTCTTGAAACATGGCGTGATTTATCGCTTAAGCGCCTAATAAAGTGTGTTTAGTGTGTGAGAAAAACCTTAATTGACATTTTTATGAAAAACATTTATAGTAAACACAAGCTAAATCAAGCTGTAATTGCGTAATCTATATGAGCTCAAAGTAAATAAGTGCCCTCGTACCTGTGACTTGAATTAGGATTAGCGAAATATTAAATTTAAAATAAAATTCTCATCTTCGTCTAATTCACTTGAACATGACAAATTCTCATAATAACAAGGGGTAATATTAAAAATTTTGTACAACCGACTTCAATATAAATTATTAAGGATAACTAAAAAACTATTGGTCAAACCTTGATCAAATTTAAATGGTACCACATGAGAAGCACCAGCTTTCAAATAAAAAAAGAATGATCGAAATCGGTTCACCGAGAAAAACGTTATGTAGGGTAAATACATAAAAAAACATACAGTCGAATTGAGTACCTCCTCCTTTTTGAATTCGGTTGAAAAGCATTTGCCGGAATCGGGCCGCTTGGCCTGAGTATTGGCGATTTTAGCTGTCATGACACACTTCTGTTATTGTCTCTAGACGTCGCTGGTCCTTTTTAGGTTGAGCCGCCTTGGACGCACGTAAGGGCACTGGACGAAAAATAAAGTATTAGTTTATAGGTGTCCCACAGCTACAAGAGTCCTCTCACACAGGATACAAGAGTCCTTTTATTATTTAGGGGACAATGGAAACAATCCCTTACGTAGCGACACGAGTGACATTTCCAATATGGCTATAAAATTGCATTAAAATCTAAGCGATGTCTTAGCTCCATTTACTGCATTTTTACTTTTGTTTTTAGGCTTAGATCAGTTAAAGGCTGTTTAGTTTTTTTCCTATTTCTGCAACAAAATATAAACAATCAATGTGAACTTGTACCGTCTTTATTTAAACGATGTTATACAAAATAATAGAGTGACAAACGGGCGTATAATTACTTAATGTGTTTTTTTTATAGTATAGGGTGACAAACGAGTACACAGTCCACCTGATGGTAAGTGGTTGCTGCGAACCATAGACATCTACATCTATCCTCGATTACAAATCAAAATGCAGATGCGTTGTCACCCGTGAGGGCTAAGATGGAATGCCTCATTTCCAGTAAAGAGCGTCTCCGGTTCTCTACACTGACCATACGAAGCACGGCAGTGTTATGCTGCTATTTTACGCTGATATTTTGTGAGAGCGTGGTTCTTCCCCGATCGAGCCAACCCATTCGTGCTACAACTATACTACTAATATAGTCTGCAGCATGGCTCTACCACGTAATAAAATCTAAGTGCTGTTTTAGCTCTATTTACTCCATTTTTACTTTTGTTTGTAGGATTTAGCTTAGTTAAAGAGTATTTAGTTTCTTTTTAATTTCTGCAACAAAGTATAAACAATCAATAAGAGCTTTTACCATCATTATTTAAAGGATTTATACAAAATAATAAAGTGACATACGGGCGTATAATTACTTAATGGTATAATTACTACTTGCTTGTGGATTTTTTTATTACTTCGGAGGATAAATAAGGATACTCAAAGCCTGTAATTACTTTTATCTTTAAACTAACACATGGAACAGACAGAACTGACACAGAACAATGAATAGCATGGCAGAAATTGGTTGTGAATACTCAACGTAGATCTCATATATTGTGGTTATAGTAAGAATGGGTTGACTCGACCGGGGGAGGACCACGCTCTCTCAGAATACCAGCTAAACGCTGCTGTGTTTCGTATGGTGAGTGTAGAGAATCGGAGACTCTTTTTAATGGAAACGATGCATTCTTCATCTTAATCCAACTCCATTCCATCAACATTCTGATTCTTAATCGTGGATATATGTCGATGTCTATTTTTCACCCTTATTCTAAAAAAAAAATAACCTATTACGATTATTAGACAGAAAAGAGCGCAATAATTGGAAATACTTTGTCAAAAAACGTTTCCACGTTTCGTCTAAGTTTATGTTGAAAATACGAAAACCTGATCATTTATAATATGTCTTCTTCTGAGTAAATAAACAACCAATTAGTGCAACAACATGTTAACAAGTCATGTGTCAGATCCAGCCGCATATAGTTATCCGTACAACATTCTTAATTCCTTTACATGTTGGTAATTATTGCGTTTTACATTAAAAACCGAACCGAAAAAATGTATGTAAGTCAATTAATATTAATTAAACGTATCACATAAATTAAAATTTTTGAACCGAGATTATTTATGTAGTTCGCTTGAGTTTCCATCTTACACTATGCCTTATTCACAAAGCGTAAAATCCCCCAAGGGCTGCACAATGTGACGCATCAACATATTGTGAAGCAGTGTACTATGAAGGATAATTATACATTGTAACTTCAGGCTCAGAAGGACTAGAACCTAGAGCCGTAAAGCCAGTTATAAAACAAATCGAAGTATAGAAGAAAGAGACAACAAATCAGCAACCTATCGTTATCTCCTTTCATGATTGTGGATGAGAGACAATGTAAAAGTTGTAAAACAATGTACTCCAGACAGAATTTCATTCACGGCGGCTCGTCTCTAAGTAGCATAGCCATCTGCGCGCAGTTTAGATAATAGTTACTACGTAAGCAGGACAGGATTATAGTACACGAGTGCGTATGCAAGCACAGGTGCACTCTCTATTCCCTTACTCTCATAGTCCGACGGTAAAGTAAAAAATGACTTTCAATAAGAATTACTTATAATCAATATTGAACAAAATTAAAAAAAATCAGACACGAGCACGAGATTTACTTACCAGAAAAAATCAATACCTGATTTTGGCCTCGCTTACAACCACCAGGCCAACTAGACAGTCCAATTGTAAAGTCCACCTGTTGAGCAGCCAAGCCCTCAGATGACGACAGAATTTCTTTCTTATGAGCCGCCAACTTTCTGATGTGGTCGTTCAGTCCTTTTTCTATGTTTGTTTCTACAGACTTCAAAAAGGAGGAAGTAGTCATATATATATATATATATATATATATATATATATATATATATGACTACTTGAGATCCATGTAATACCAAGTCGGTTAATTTATTAAGTCCCTACTTAAGGGTCCTTCTGTCTCAATTTATTACGTAATTAGCTATCCTAACAACATCTTATAGTGACCATATCAATATTAAAAATCTTTTATGTTTTAAATAGATAGATTGACTTGGCAATCGCACTAAACAATCTAATTTAACATAATACCTAGTCAGGTCATAAGTATTGTCACACAGTAAAAACTTTTCTTTTAGAATGCTGGCCACAAAAAAGTTTATTGAATTCGAATTTCGAATTGTTCATGAAAATAAAACTGTATACTTTTTAGAATTTTACTCATTTTTAAATATGGAGTGGACGCTTAAAGAAGACCGTGTTGCAGTTATTGCGTTGCATCGTTGCGGTTACGCGCCAATTCAAATTTTTGAGATACAATGAAGACTCTAGTGTAGATGACAGGTCAAGAAGTGGTCGCCCTCGATCTGTTAGGACTCCAGCAGTGATAAAAGCTGTGAAGGCGCGAATTCAAAGAAATCCCAAACGTAAGCAGAAACTGTTGGCCCTTCAGATGGGGTTAAGCAGAACCAGGGTGAAAAGGGTGTTAAATGAAGACTTAGGGCTTCGGGCATATCGAAGAAAAACAGAACATCGTTTGAATGCTCGTCTAATGGACCTGAGACTGATTGAAGCGGTACGCGGGAAAAAAATATCGGAAAATTCTTTTTTCGGATGAAAAAGTTTTTACCGTAGAAGAGAGCTACAACAAACGAAATGATAAGGTGTACGCACACAGTAGTGAAGAAGCGAGCAACCGCATTCCGCGTGTCCAACGAGGTCATTTTCCATCCTCGCTCATGGTATGGTTGGGATTGGGAGTTTCTTAGTGGGGCTTAACACAACAGAGGTACATTTTTGTGAGAAACGTGTAAAAACGAATGCAGTTGTGTATCAAAATACAATCCTGACGAACCTTGTGGAACCTGTTTCTCATACCATGTTCAATAACAGGCACTGGGTATTCCAACAAGATTCGGCGCTAGCTCATAGAGCGAAGAGCACACAAGACTGGCTGGCGGCGCGTGAAATCGACTTCATCCGGCACGAAGACTGGCCCTCCTCCAGTCCAGATTTGAATCCGTTAGATTACAAGATATGGCAACACTTGGAGGAAAAGGACGTGCTCAAAGCCTCATCCCAATTTGGAGTCACTCAAGACATCCTTGATTAAGGCAGCCGCCGATATTGACATGGACCTCGTTCGTGCTGCGATAGATGACTGGCCGCGCAGATTGAAGGCCTGTATTCAAAATCACGAAGGTCATTTTGAATAAACTTTAGTGTCATAAGAATCTGTTTTGTTAAGTTCATTTTGGTATATAAATGGTTACATAATGAATAAACTTGTTTCAATTATTTTATATTAAACATGTGACGGAATTTATGACCTGACTAGGTATATATATAGGAATATCGCAGGCTGAAGGTGCAGTATAATGATTCTTTCCGCGTGTTGTTCCGTCACCGTATGTTCGCAGAGGCCCGTGTCGTTGGTTTGGATGCGTTGATCCGTCACCGTATCGCGCGATTTAGAAGTTTTGTTTCTGGGTCGCAGAATAATCTCATCAAAATTATTTATAATATTTATGCATGTAGTGAATTTTTTAGTAGGTGGTCAAATTTATTAAAATCTTAATAATAAAATGTAATAATATCATTGATTAACCGTTCTTTTTTATCCCCGCTAAGAGGCAATCTATGAGGAAGGCCTATGTTCAACAGTGGACTTTAGCTATAGCGCAATATGGCTGTAACACGAATGGGTCGGCTCGACCGGGAAAGCTATATACTGTAGGTACTGTATGGTAATAAAGGTATGCTGACGTGTTTCTTATGGTGTTGTGTGTAAAGAGTATAGAGAACCGGAGAACCTTTTTACAGGTAACGAGGCGTTTTGTCTTAATAAACTTTACTCTTTATGTATTAATAAACGTTACTCAGCTTCAAGTACACGCACTTGAGTACAATATTGAGATTATGATCTTATTAATAAACATATCTCAAGATGCGGTTTAGGTTTAGGATATCATAATGTGTTTTCATAAAAACAAAGGTAGTTTTAGTAAAAAAAAAACGACGGGTTGCACTCCGGGAGTGCCGGCTGAAGTGAAAACTTGAATATTAACGTTGTGCATTTTTGATAATTTGGAACGGCGGAGATTATTTATTATTATCTTATTTCATTTATTTTCATTCGAAATTATTTGTTTGGTAAACCTACACCGCACACAATAAGCACTTATTGTGATGTTATAAAAATATAGATTAATGCTATAAAGTATAAACATATTACAAATATTACATCTATAATGTGTAAGTACATATGTATCTATATTAATAATTTCGTCAAGCAGTACAGTAGACTCGATCGAAACCTAATCTTAATAATAAAATTATATTAATTAATAAATGAAAATTAATTAAACCTAACCTAACCTGAATAATACTACTACGCCGCGCCGGCTGTCTACTCTCCGTTCATCTTACGATCGAAAATCAGGACACGTGACCTGACGCGAGTTTAACATTTTTTACCCATTACAAAAAAAGTGCACAAGGCCGCTAAAGAATTTTTCACTTCAAAAAAGTGATATACATTCTGTAAACACTAGGAATAAACACAAGCTAGTGATACCACTTTCTCGACTACATAGAGTCAGTAATTCATTCTTGGGGCAATGTATACGCTATTACAACAAGGTCCCGGAAAGTGTACAGGCTTTCTCTATTACCAACTTTAAATGTTTTGTTAAGTTGAAACTGTATAAAAAGGGTTATTATAGTATAAATGAATACATGGTTGATAATAACCCCTGGGAATGAGGTGGTCGCTTCCAAGCTGTTTCTAAAATAAATTTTGTACTTATATAGTTTGTACAACCATTAATGTAAAATTTGCTTTAAAAAAAAGTCCCGCTGGGTTTCTTGCTGGTTCTTCCCAGGACAGAGGTTTTTTTTCGAACCAGGGGTAAATTAAAAAATGACTTTCAATAAGAATTACACATGTGATCTATATTGAATAACAATTATTCTATTCTATTCTATTCAGTTGAGTGCCACACTGATTAATAAACGAAACTCGACTCTCAAGTGTGTGTACTTGAGTGCAAGTCACAGAACAGTATTCCTAAGTACAGTGTTTTGAGATACGATTTTTATGTGTTTATTAATTAGCAACGATCTTGAGATGCTGATATCGTAATGATTGCATATCAAATATATATACATATATCAAATAAACAATGTAATGCCTCGTTTGCCGTGTAGTGGCGGTCAAGAATATCCACTACCCCATATCCTCCCGTGGGTGTCGTAAAAGGCGACAAAGGGAAACAGCCAGGAGATGGGCAGCAGCATCTTCCTGATAATAGCCAAATGACAATAAAAAAACTGCGGTTGCCAACCCGCTCGCCAAGCGTGGCAACTATGGCAAATACCCCCCAATGATGAGAGCAACAAAAAAACGGCCCCCAGTCCCCGGCGGCCCCGCTATTCCTGGCTACGGTGGCGACCATGGTAACGGCGGGGCAGGGGGTGCTAAGAATCTCCGGTGGAGGTTCGGTTGCCACCTTAGACGACTCGACCTGGCAACGTACAACGCACGCACCCTGAGGACTGACGAGAAGATCGTGGAGCTGGAAGAAGAGATAGACAAGTTGCGCTGGCATATTATAGGATTATCTGAAGTCCGAAGAGAGGGGGAGGACACGGTAATCCTCGAATCCGGCAACTTGCTCTATCACCGGGAGGGCGACCATCTGTCCCAAGGAGGTGTCGGATTTATCGTCCACAAGTCTCTCGTTAACAACGTTGTAAAAATCGGGAGTGTGTCGACGAGGGTTGCGTACCTTATACTCAGAATCACCAAACGGTATTCGCTGAAGGTCATACAGGTTTACGCACCAACCTCGGCACACCCCGATGAGGAGGTGGAGGAAATGTATGAGGATATCTCTAGAGCCATGCATTCCTCCAAAACCCAATATACGGTGTTAATGGGAGACTTCAATGCAAAACTAGGCACAAGAGAGAACGGTGAGCTGAAAGTAGGGAAATTTGGAATAGGGCAACGGAACCCAAGGGGCCAGCAGCTGGCCGACTTCATGGAGAAAGAGGGACTCTTTATGATGAACTCTTTCTTCCAGAAGCGGCCCCACAGGAAGTGGACCTGGTCGAGCCCCGACGGTTCCACAAAAAATGAGATTGACTTCATTATGACGACCAGACGACAACTGTTCAGTGATGTCTCCGTGATCGCGAGGGTGAAAACTGGTAGCGATCACCGAATGGTTAGAGGCACACTGAACCTAAACGTTAAGTTGGAGAGGTCTCGTCTAATGAAGTCAACGCTCCGTCCCCCTCGTGCTCTGTTTCAAAGTCCCGAAACCTTTCAGCTCGAGTTACAAAACCGTTTTCAGTGCCTAGAAGACTGCAATGAAGTGGACGATATGAATGACAAGCTCGTGGAAACTGTCCATGCGGTTGGAGCTAAGTTCTGCAAGACCCGCCGCAGAAGAACACAAAAACTCTCCGATCACACTCTTAATCTCATGGCTGTTAGACGGGAGATGAAGCTACATTCTTCAACAGACTTGACAGCATACAGGCATCTGAACAGACAGATCTCCAAATGCATGCGGCGGGACTTACGCAACTTCAATACAGCTCGTATTGAAGAAGCGATCGAGCGGAACCAAGGCTCCAAAGTCTTTGCCAGAGATCTGTCTGCCAGAAAGAGCCAACTGTCAAAGCTGAAGACAGAATGTGGCAGCATCGTTTCCGGGACACCTGAGATTTTGAGTGAGATTGAGAGGTTCTATGGGCAGCTGTACACATCATCGTTGGAGCCACACGCAAGTGTGAGTAACGATCCAAGAGCGAGTCTCATCCGACACTATTCCGAAGATATCCCGGATGTCAGTCTGAGCGAGATTAGGATGGCTCTCCAGCACCTTAAAAACGGTAAGGCCCCAGGCGAGGATGGAATTACAGCGGAGCTTCTGAAAGCGGGTGGAAGACCGGTACTTGAAGTCCTTCAGAAGCTCTTTAATTCCGTCCTCCATGGTGGCATTACACCGGAGGCGTGGAGCAGAAGTGCGGTGGTCTTGTTCTTCAAGAAAGGTGACAACGCTCTCTTGAAGAACTACAGACCGATTTCCCTTCTGAGCCGCGTCTACGTGCTGTTTTCGAGAGTCATTACGAATCGTCTCGCGCGCAGACTTGACGACTTCCAGCCTCCCGAACAAGCCGGTTTCCGAAAGGGCTTTAGCACCATAGACCACATACATACCCTTCGGCAAGTTGTACAGAAGTCCAAAGAGTACAATTTGCCACTATGTCTGGCGTATGTGGACTATGAGAAAGCCTTTGATTCCGTCGAAATTTGGGCGGTGCTGCAGTCCCTTCAGCGGTGCCAAGTTGACTGTCGGTATATCGAAGTGTTGAAGTGCTTGTACAGTAGGGCTATGATGGCTATCCGAGTACAGAACCAGAGTACGAAACCTATCCAATTGCAGAGAGGTGTAAGACAGGGTGACGTCATATCCCCGAAACTCTTCACCGCTGCATTGGAAGACGTTTTCAAGCTTCTGGACTGGAAAGGATACGGTATCAACATCAATGGCGAGTACTTCACTCACCTTCGATTTGCCGACGATATAGTCCTTATGGCAGAATCGCTGGAGGACCTAAGCACTATGCTCAATGACCTCAATAGTGTTTCCCAACGGATAGGTCTTAAGATGAACATGGACAAAACTAAGATCATGTTTAATGTCCATGTCACACCTATGCCGGTAGTTGTTGGGAACACTAAGCTCGAAATTGTTGACGAGTATGTTTACCTGGGACAAATAGTCCGACTGGGTAAGTCCAACTTCGACCGAGAGGTCAATCGACGGATTCAACTCGGCTGGGCAGCGTTCGGGAAGCTACGACACATCTTCTCGTCAGACATACCTCAAAACCTTAAAACGAAATTGTACAACCAGTGCGTGTTGCCAGTGATGACTTACGGAACTGAGACGTGGTCCTTCACTGCTGGCCGTATGAGGAAGCTCAAGGTCGCTCAGCGAGCTATGCAGAGGGCTATGCTCGGAGTTTCTCTGCGTGATAAACTTAGGAATGAGGATATCCGCAGTAGAACCAGAGTGACCGACATAGCCCAACGGATTAGTAAGCTGAAGTGGCAGTGGGCCGGCCATATAGCTCGAAGAACCGACAACCGATGGGGAAGAAAGGTTCTCGAGTGGCAGCCTCGTACCGGTAGGCGAAGTGTAGGGCGTCCCCCCACGAGATGGAGTGACGACCTGGTAAGACATGCAGGAAGTCGATGGATGCAGGTGGCTCAGGACCGTGTTTTGTGGCATTCTTTGGGGGAGGCCTATGTTCAGCAGTGGACTTGTGAAGGGCTGTAATGATGATGATGATGATATCAAATAGGCATATCAAATGATTACGCACTTGAGTTCGTCGTTGAGTAACGTTTATTAATACGGGCCTTAGTCCTCAGGGGCGATTCTTAATCGTGGATAGACTTAGGTGTCTACTGGCCAAAGCACTTAAACCTAAAAAAATTTTTGAGATGTGGAATTCTAATCAACATTTTTTTTATAGAATAAGGGTGACAAACGTGCACATACTCCACCTGATGGAAAGTGAATGCTGTGGCCCATAGACATCTACATCAATCCTCGATTAAGAATCAAAATGCAGATGCGTTGCCACCCGTGAGGACTAAGATGGAATGCCTCGTTTCCAGTGAAAAGGGTCTCCGGTTCTCTACACTCACCATACGAAACACAGCAGCACTGAGCTGTTATTTTACGCTAGTATTCAGTGAGGGCGTGTCCTTCCCCGGTTGTGGCGACCTATTCGCGCTGCAACCATAATATAGCTGCAGCATGGCTCTACCATGTAAAAAAACATTAACGTAAACTCGTATTTCTGTGAAAAATATTATTCAATGTGCTATTAATAATTTTCCTTGTTTAATAAACAAGTGTTAATTAGATAAACAGTTCGCGAGTTCAATTAAAATGTATCAATTTTGTATGACGTCTGTGCAAGGAATGCTTTTGAGTCATCGCGTTACCATTTTGTATTTTAATGATGTCACAGGACATAATAAAAGCATTTTACGTATGTTAATTTATGATTAGGAAACCCTTTTTATATTTGTGTTTGCTTATAAGGCATATATATCATATACCGTTACAGCCTTTTAAAGTGCACTGCTGAACATAGGCCTCCTCCATAGATTGCCTCCTAAGGGGGATATTTAACCCGCTTGGCAAGCGGGTTGGCATCCACAGTTTATTTTTATTTTTAGTCGTAATTAGGAAGACGCTGTTGCCCATCTCTTGAGTTGTTTCCCTCTGTCGCCTTTTACATCACCCACGGGATGATATTGTTACACCGCCTCTACGCGCTACACATATATATATATATATATATATATATATATATATATATATATATATATATATATATATATATATATATATTAATTAACCTAACCTATGTACTTTTTCTTTTTTATAAATAAATGCGATAAATTTCGTAAATTTTACTTAACTCAATGTGTACTTCTTCAGTACCTAAGTATAGGAAATCCATAGAATTATTGTTGTAATAATAATTCTATGAGGAAATAATTATCTGTTCTGGGTATTTGCCTATGTATAGCTTATTTTTTTTGTTAAAATTCTCTACGAACAGGAGAAATTCCTTTCTGGCTATATTTCTTACTATATTGCTATATTTCTTACTCGTATTTTTTCTCGCTATATTGCTCTCTTTACTCGCTGTATTGCTATATATCATTTCCAAAAATAAAAACCGGTAAACGTCTACTTTAGTCTATGAATATGATGTTTAAAAAAATAAAACAATATAGTGTATTTTATACACAACTCTACCTTTAGCAAGTGTGTGTGTGTGTGTGCAAATTTTTCCTGTTTTGATAACTTTTAATGTTAGAATGTTCATTATATTTTAATCTAAAGTCTTACTCTACCCTTCAATTGACTTTTGAAAACTTACACTGCTACTTTAATAGCTCTCTATTTTGGGTTTTGACTAGCATTATTTGAAAATCGGGATAACTGGAAGTCCGTAGTCTCTGCCTTCCCTTCTGGGTGAAAGGCGTAACAGTTTATATAGTATAGTAAACATATTTTTTTTTTAAATGAAAATTGCCTTTGCTTTTAGTTTCAAAAATGCCGCCCGCTAAAATTTGCCGCCTGGTACCAAGGAACTTCTTCTCCTCCCCCTCACTCCTACACCACTACTAAAGCATTAACTGCAATAATTATAAACTTGCTAATGTTAGTCATATCCTGAGGTCATGTCGCTTAAATTACGTTTTATGCGAGCGTTTAAATAATGCCTAAAAATTAAGTGCTGTAATAAAAGAAATGTTTTACGAAAAAAATATACCCGCGTAAACGAAATTGATGACGATGTTGTCAGACACATTATTTAAGCGTCGAATCAATTTTATTGACCACCCGTGAAGATATCGCTTAACCAACTTATGGACGAAAATCGGCTCTTAATTCATGTTGGAATTCATATTTATGATGTTTTACTTCGATTTTCTTACACACTTTTTTCTGCGTTGGCAAATAAAGCGGTTTGGTTTATTAGTGTCATGTTTCTTTTCCACACATCACCTTAAAATATAGTTATTTGAAAATGGCTCCAGTCACGGAAAAGTTGAGAAGGTCTAGTCTGGTATAGGCATATTAAGAGACGGGAAGTAAACCATATGACAAGAAGAATATTGGCTATATATATATGTAAATAGATGGATATAAGAGTATAGAAGGAGGCTTAAGAAAAGATAGATCGACTGCATTAGAGATGATATTCTTAAGTAAGGAGTTAGTGAAGAGATGACGGCTAATAGAGGAGAATGGAAGGGATGGATTAATCGCCACATTAAGCAGACGGATTACTGGCTATGTGTGCCATCAGTGGTCTGGGTATGTTATTGTTTGTTGTGGAGTAAATGAGAGTAAGTTTATCGATCAAATTGGCGATATATTGAAAATGGGCCAAATCAAGAGTACCTTTAACCGACGAGCGTGTATGCGTAGATATATGGATGTGGAGGAAGCGAGATAGGTGTGTCAGGATCGTGCCAAATGGAAGTCCATAGTTTCTGCATGCACCTCGCTGGGTGACAGGCGTGAGTGTTTATGTATATGTAAATGAGATTGCTATATTATCACAAATTTTCGGAGGCCATGTGATCTTCCACACAATCTGCTATATACCAAGCTTAAAGTACAATGGTCAGTCTCCTAACATGCTTGGATACGTAAAATATAATAAAACGTATCTTAATAAACATGATAAAGTCGTTTAATTTTCTATCTTATATAAATAAAATGATAGAGGTTTGCAGTTGTGCGCGCATTACGGAAAAACTACTGGATAGATTTCAATTGGGTTTTCTAAGTTTTATTTATTAGTCACTTGGCCCTTATCTAAAAAAAGAGTGTGTGTACTTATGTACGCACTTAGGAGGAACAAATAAACTTCAGAGACAATTAGGCCGCGTTTCGACGACACGCACCCGCTACGTGCACGCCACGCGCCCATCTAAGTTGTCGCTTTTAAGTGTCATTGTGTGCGAGCATTGTAACAATTTCATAGTGTCGTTTTTAGGTGTCGGTGTGCGCGCATCGTAAAAATTCACTCTCATAATTTTTCCCAAACGCTTCAAAAGAAGTATAACTTCAAATATTGCGGTATCTTCATTTAACACAAAGTTATTAAAGTTTTAAAAAAACAACGATTTTTATAAGTACGACGTGTTCAGTGAACATTTCTTGAGGTTTTTGTATATATTTTTGTATACCTATTATTAATCTGTAGCATTTTGAATTGTGAGCTTTTCACATTGCGCGCATTTTGTTTCTAGTCCGAAATGCCTTTTGTTATTTGAAATAATGGTGCGTTGCACTCGACTGAGTTACGAATAAAGCTCTGATAAATAAATTATTGTGGAAAATTCATTGAAATTGTCAAATTTAATTACAAAATTTCACAAACCAGTGATGGGAGTTGTATCACCAATATGAAGGCAATATCAATAATATCAGCAATATCAGCTTTGCGCTAACCAACTCGTCTGCTTAGAGTGCTGAGCATAGCCAATTTAAAAAAAAATGTGCGTTTAATTGCGTACACACGTACGAAGCGAAACTTCTTTACGAGATATCATTCTTTTTAGGGTTCCGTACCTCAAAAGGAAAAAACCGAATCCTTATAGGATCACTTTGTTGTCCATCTGTTTGTCTGTCAAGACCCTTTTATCAGGAACGCGTGGAGGTATCAAGCTGAAATTCATATCAAATACTCAAGTCTACTGTCAATTGGAGCTGTGAAAAAATCAAACTTCTAAGCCAACGCAATCAAAAGATACATGCCGTTTATGCCGCAAATGTTCGAGATTCGTAAGGGAATCAAACCTATAGGGTACTTCCCGTGAACTCAGAATCTTAAAATTTGGTACGAAGCAACGTATTATAGCACAGATAAAGGAAAAATTGCAAAAAGCATAAATTATTAGTTATCTCATATAATTAAAATATTTTTAATAATTTTAAACTTATATACATACGGATTTGTTCGGAACCCTCGGTGCGCGAGTCCGACTCGCACTTGGCCAGTTTTTTTATTTTATTACTTACTTATTACCCAGCGGTGAAACGTTACAAGTAAACGTGACGTGTTTTTTTTTTGAATACCGTACTAAATTTCTACACTACATCGAAAAAGAAGTTTTAGGTACTTTAAAAAAACATTGCGTTTAGGGCAATCCAGAAAAATCCTATGTTCAACAGTGGTAGCAGGTTACTTAAAAAGTTAATGACAATGATAATGATGTCAAACTTTTGTCTGGGAGTCATTGTACTAGCTTTTCCCCCCTTTCATAAAGACCTTGATAGCGAGATAGGATCCAAATTGTCGTACACAAATCCCACAGCTAGGTGGTGGCCAGCTACACCACCACCTCCAGGTTGCAGCTTCGCGGTAAGGTACTAAAAAGACTTACTACGACGATTACGTGGGAAGAATTTTCCACCTGTCAATAGGCTTTTTTATAAAAGTAAGGATGAAAAATAAGCCCACAGTCTATCTCATTGTAAGTGACTGCTGGGGTTCATATACACCTACATTTATCTTCTACGATACATGGAAGATACGTTACCATTGAGGACTAAAATGGAATGCCTTGTTATATAAATAATAAGATTCTTCGATTCTTTACGACCACTACACGAAATGTAGCAGCATTACGCTGCTATTTCACACTAGTATACTATAAGGGCGTGGTCCTTCACCGATCGAGTCGACTCATTTCCGCTACAGCTATAATACAATTGCAGCGTGGCTCTACCACGTAAAACACTTCTATTTTATAGGATAGGGTGACAAACGTGCACACAGTCCACCTGATGGTAAGTGGTTGCTGTGACCCATAAACATCCACATCTATCCTCAATAAAGTATTATAATGCAGATGCGTTGTCACCCGTGAGGACTAAGATGGAATACTTCTTTTCCAGTAAAAAGGGTCTCCGGTTCTCTACATTCACCATGCGAAACACAGCAGCATTAAGCTGCTATTTTACGCTGGTATTCTGTGAGAGCGTGGTCCTTCCCCGGTCGAGTCGACCCATTCATGCTACAACTATACTATTAATATAGCTGCAGCATGGCTCTACCACGTTATAACTTCCCTCGAAATATAGTTTTTCTCTTATATGCAGATAGATTACCTTACAATGACTTCCGTTATCGTCGTTACAGGGTATTAGAGTCCACTACTGAACACAGGCCTCAGCCATAGATTAACTGATAGGGGGAATACTTGTCATAGTTGCCACGCTTGGCTAGCGGGTTGGCAACCACAGTTTTTAATTTTTAATCGTTTTTAGGAATAGACTGCTGCCCATTTCCTGATTTGTTTCCCTCTGTCGTCTCTTACGACACCTACGCGATGATATGGTGTAGTGGATATTCTAACATCGCTACTACACTCTATACAATGATTTTACCAACAAATAGTTAAGGTAACAGTCCATTTGATGGTAAGTAGTAGCCCACCGACTATAAACGAAGAAGATCACACATGAGTTGTCATCCCTGAGGCTCATAATCTTGATGAAATGCTTCATAGTCTGTTAAATGTGATTACGATATACTGGCCGGTTATACTGGGCTTAATTTGCCCGGTTTTAGGGAGGCCTAAACCAGGTAAAAATTTGAGAGCCCACCAAATGATCATGAAGATAACACCGGGCGCACATAAACGAAATGGAATACATATGATGAATTAAATAATGTTTTAGTTTTATAATTTAGTTTACAAAGTAAATCATCACAATTAAACACCAGCTACCAACTACAACTACCTTCTTTGTATATCATTGTTTTTTTCTCAAAGCACCGGAGACCCTTTTTGCTGGAAACGAGGCATCCCATCTTAGTCTTCACGGTTGGCAAGTCATCTACATTTTGACTCGTAATCGAGAATAATGTAGATGTCTATGAGCCACCAGGTGGACTGTGTGCCCGTTTGTCACCGTTATCCTATAAAAAAAAGGTATTTTTATGTAGCACGTAATTCCATTACATTAAAATTAATTACAACAAAAACAAATCATCCTATGTAATAGAGGCTACTACTTAGTACTTACATTTTACGACGTGGCAGAGCCATGTTGCAGCTATATACTTATGGTTGTAGCACGAATGGGTCGGCTCATTACCGAGGAAGGACCACGCTCTCACAGAATACCAGCGTAAAATAGCAGTTAAATACTGCTGTGTTTCGTATGGTGAGTGTAGAGATCCGGAGACCCTTTTTACTGGATACGTGGCATTCAATCTTAGTTCTCAGGGATGACAACGCATCTGCATTTTGGTACTTATTCGAGGATAGATGTAGATGTCTGCTGCGTGTTCGTTTGTCACACTTATTCTATAAAAAAAAAAAAACAAAAAGAAATACCTACCCGAACAAAATCTTGCCTTACCTACGATTCAAACGCGATGCTTTGTCATAGTTTTTTTTCCATTGCTTTTTACGATATCCGATTTTTATGACTTTTAAACTTAATGTTAACAAAATATAGGGAACATTACAATGCTAATGAATTGCTGCAATGAGTGTTATTAGTAAGCAGTATTGCAAAATTTATCTCAAGGTCATCGTTAACTGTTACACGACATAAATATTCATCATAATATATATGAATTTAATATATTTCAGATAACGACTTTCTTTAATTGAATATTCGCGTTGATGTAGGCGCTGCTTGCGGCTATTTGCGTGGCCTTTAAAAATGTTACATGTGATGTCAAATGACCTTGCCTGCTGGTAATAAGTCATATTTGGTTGGGCACTTGAAGCAAGGCGTTGTCTATGTGGGCGATACATACATGCTTCAAGCTTTCTTTAATGTCACTCTTCAAAGGAGGATTGCAGAATATGTTTTACACGCTTTTATTAGCTTTACATATATCTACGAGTATAATAATAATTATAATAAATTTTGCTAACATGCACCTCTCAATGCGTGTGTTTTAGTTTTCTTAAATTTTAATATTATTTATTTTAATATAATGTTAACATTTAGTTATTATTTATTCTGTGTTATTCTGTGTTAGTCACAATTCTAAAAGTCTAAAGCTATGATAAATATCCAAGATGGCGAACACGCGAAAACGTCAACTTAGAACTGCCGGGAGTATGGTGTGAACGATTAGAATCCATATAAGGTTCAGAAAAATAATAATTGACGATTCGAGTTTCGAGGCTAGCACTTATAATTATATTATATATATACTAGCTGTTCCCCGCGACTTCGCCCGCGTTACTATTGAATTTTATGGGATTTAATTTTTTTTGCGCAGGACCCTAATTCTTTTACTTAAATAAAAGTAGCCTAAGTTACTCCTTATAACATCAGCTCTCTGCCAGTGAAAATCCCGTCAAAATCGGTCCAGCCGTTTCGGAAATTAGCCGGAACAAACAGACAGACACAAATATTTTAAAATTTGTTTTTTGTTATAAGTACCGTAAATACTTTCATATGCATTTAGTAAAAAGCTGTTATTTTGACATTACAAACAGACACTTCAACTTTATTTATTTGTTATTTGTATATATACAAATAAATAAAATTTCTGTTTGTAATGTCAAAATTACTGTTTTTTACTAAATGCATTTGGAAGTAAATACGGTACTTATAACTAAAATACAATTTTTAACATTTTTGTCTGTCTATCTGTCTGTTTGTCTATTTGTTCCGGCTAATCTCCGAAACGGCTGAACCGATTTTGACGGGACTTTCAGTGGTAGATAGCTGATTTCATAAGGAGTAACTTAGGTTACTTTCATTTTAGAGAAAGAATTAGGGTTCCGCGCAAAAACATAAAAACCCTAACACGCGGGCGAAGTCGCGGGGAACAGCTAGTAGATTAATAATTATGTGCGCCAATGAGGTGCTGCCCCCGCGGATTTTTTTTTATTTTAAAAACGTAACCTCTATAATAGGATTTTTTCCTGTATGGTGGGTCTGCTTACATACATAAATTTCACAACGACGAACATCCTTACCCAGAACACTTATTCGTAGGCCATACAAATACTTGCTCCATACGGGATTCGAACCCGAGGTCCTCAGCGCTGCAAGTGATTGCTTAGCCACGGCGCCACGGAGCCGCTTGGTACATTGTGCATTTGTGCACAATGTACCAAGGTGATTCAGAAGGATTATAGCATTGCAGCCTAAGATGTTTTTTCTTTTTTAATACGTCTTTGATTGCGACCCACCATAATATAAACAGGATTTTAATCAACACACAACGTTAGTTCATTAAGAGAATATCCGTGCGGCGTTTAATCCATACAACGATATTCATGGTTTCTACATGGGCACTAGAGATTTTTTTACAATGCAACCTATATCAACCACAGCCATGTTTTTTTTTTATTTATTTATGTATACACAACAAGATACAGAAACAGTCTTATAGTGAGTTTGTACAAAGGTTCTACTTATTACATAATTTGCTCAAATATCTTCCAGTAGACCCACAAAGGAAAATATATTAAAAAGGCAAACTTAGTGCGTACTATGTTTGTATGTTTTGTTTTGCTCCATAAATGAAAATATTTTAAAAACTAGGAATCTTCTGAAACTACTAATATTGTCCTGTTATAGGTACTGCTGTTCCTGTCATCTTCCTTATAATAACTCAAACTTTAAAAAACTCCGCTGGTTGCCAACCCACCTGCCAAGCGTGGCAACTATGACAAAATCTCCCCTATAAGCAATCTACGGGAGTGGACTATGTACAGCAGTGGAGTTTTATAGGCTGTAATGGATAGATGGATGGGTACTGCCGTTATCAGACATTCAGCAAAATATTTAATGAATGTAAAAAAGAATTAATAAATATATAGACCTTCCTTGTATTGTTTCGCATTTTCTGTCCGATTTTATCGACTATCAATTTCACATGTTTACATTTTAAATACTCATAAGGTCTAGTGATGGACAGAAACTTCTAACAAACGATTAATGTTAAAAGTTCGAAGAACAAACTATAAGTAATAATGAGTTTTTGTCGTACCTATATTTATCAGAATTCGAATAGGTAATTATGGCGTATAATCACTGCGTAAGATAATCCAGAGCCCCGTATCATCCTGTAGATGTTTTAAGAGGAGACAGAGGATAAACTGGAACATGAGATGGGCAGGATCTTCCAGGTAACATCTTTAACAGCGCTTGTCAAAAATGATAACTGAGCACTTATCTCCCCTAAGAGACAATCTATGGAGTACGTAAGCCTACTTATATATTTTTATGGGATGTAATGAGTGAAAGAATTCTTATTAATGACAAAAAATTATGCAATTATATTTAGAATAATATTCATTTATATTGGCTTTATTGTGGCGTTGAGTGATGATTTAATCTTCAGTATCATTATTGTAAAAAAATCCAGTTTCAAAACGCACCTACCAGTTTCTTGAAAGAGCGGTTTACCCACGCGCCCGTGGCTTTTGCATACAAGCAGAGAACCCGAAATGAACAATCTAAATGAGAATCACTGTACACAATATGTGAATAATCCCAAATTTAATGTGGAAATGATTCAAAGTATTTTTATTAATGTTTTTACGAGTGATAATATTTTTTGTAAATACTAAAGAAATAAATAAACATGGTAACCGTTCACCTGCTGGTTCATTATTCCGTTAGCTAATACAGCTAATGAAAAACTACAACTACTACATCATTAAAATAACTTAATCAATGAAGTTCCGACAAACTTTCGAATATTGGACCATACATACAAAGAGACATATAATCCTCTTAGTATGCGAGGTTATTAAGTTAATTTTAATTTTAAAAAATAAGGTGAATATTAAGTAGGTAATACTTTTATAATTTAAGAAAAATCTTATAAAACATTTTCAGCTATCAGCTAAATCTCTCGCCTAAAATGGCGGACAATTACACTTAATTCGCTGTCACCGATACCCGCAATCAATACCTACATTATAATATAAAGTATGATGGACAGTTTCATACATGACTGTGGACGTAGTCGAAATCAAAATAAAATGTGAACATGTTTCGGGGTCATTTTGGCCGTGTGTCATGTGTCATTTAATCACATAATTCAGTGAACTGTCATGGCGCCCGTATTTGGCGGGAAAGCAATCCGCTTAAACTAAAATGGGCATGAGCCGGGATACCGCTCTTTGAATCTTTATTGCATGACACGATCATTGCATAAGTTTTGCATTTTTATACTAAACAAGCAACGGTTAAGTTTCATTTGAACGTAAAAATCATATAAATTAGGTACCTACCTACTCGAAAAGTTCCTCTTTATTCAGTGTATTTTTTTGTAATAAAAATATGAGATAACTGAATTATCATAATTTTAGGTTGTAATCCATGCTGCAATTATGTTGTGGTTGTTATATTATAAGTATTTGTCGTGTTTTAAGGGACCCATATCGTCCCGTGGCTGTCTTAAGAAACAGTGACAGACGGAAGCTGAAACCTGAAATTGGCAGAGGCATCTTTCTGATAACAACTCAAAATGATATAAAAACTGCGGTGGTTGCCAACCCGCCTGCCAAGCGTGACCAGTTAAAAGGGTCTCCGGTTCTCTACACTCACCATACGAAACACAGCAGTGTTAAGCTGCTATTTTACGCTGGTATTCTGTCCTTCCCATTCGTATACTACTAATATAGCTGCACCATGGCTCTACCACGTATGAAATGTAAATGTATGTTCAGCAGTGGACTTTCATAGGCTGTAATGGGTGACTAAAGTTTTAACGTTTAAGGTCCGGTGTCACTGTTCACTTGTAAATTCGGCTTAGCAAAACAGATGAATAGAGAGAGGGTTATTCCACAAATATCATAAATTTCTATTAATTATCGGTTTCGGTTTAAATTACTTGGTATTCGCTTTGTAATATCAATAAACAAAATGGGAAATGCCAGAAAAATCTTATATCTTCTAATACATGGCGGTATGGCTATTACTTTGATGCAAGACGTAAAATACAACGTGAGACAGACGAAAAACCCGTGTCCTTGCAGGTACTGAAGATAAAGAGATGAAGGAGAAGAAAATTAAAAGAAGAAAAAAGTCATCCATCGTTAAAAATGCCTTTCTTTGAAGATTCAAATACACCATGTTTCTTCCGTATTTTTGCTGGATTAGTAAATGACTCAAAAGTGTAAAAAGAATTATCGTTCCCTACTTAACATAAAATTTTGCAACCCATGAAGCTCTATGTTGTTAACCTAATTCAAAAAAGGCGGAGGTTCTCAATTCGACTTATGTTATGTATATTAACTCAGAACTTTTTTCTAGGTGAACCGATTTTAATGATTCTAGTGCTTCTCTTGTGGTCCCATATAAATGTGATCAAGATCTGACCAATAGTTTTTGAGTTATCCTTAATGATGCGTATTCGACTACATTGATGATGTTCTCATTTTATTTATATTGAAGTCGGTTGTACAAAATGTTTTAATTTCACCACTTTGTTATAAATTAGAGTAGGTAATTGTTGCGTAAAAGGTGCGAGATGTCTGATACTGTGATCGTCACAAATCCTCCCCACAACGGGAGAGGCTTTTGTCCATCACCGTAACGGGCTGATGAAGAACAGTAACTGTTAATATTTTCGTACTTCACGTTTCGTAACGTTACCTATACAAGGTTATTTTTCAAAGAGTAGCCTTAATTTAGGCTTTCAGCTCATAATATAGTCTGTTAAACCGAAGTAGAGTTTACTTTGCTTATTATAATTTATTGTAATTTTGTTTTCTATTCTCAAACTTGTTTTGGTCGTTCTAGTGCATTACTTTAAAATTGTCATTTTTGCAGTCGGGTTTTTGATTTTTTTTAAATTATTTATTTTATTTTAGACTTTTTTGTGTCTCGACACATGCTCATGAACTAAATTTCATATGATAGCACGAGGTTCGACACAATCATGGTCCATTTTTATGCAAATAAAAACATATTTAAATCAAATTATTATTCCTAATTAAATTTAAACATATGACTTATTTACATTTTTGTAATCTCCTTTTAATTTACTTCATTTTGATACCGTACTCGACTGGTTTGGGTAACTTTTTTTTATTAACGTACTACTATTTCGTGCCAAAAATCCGCCATTTTGTTTATTTTTTCAAACAGCTATCAAAGTGGGTTAACACTTGTGTTTTTAAGACGAATATAACGATACCTTAACTGTCAAAATCCATCCAACCGCTTGGAAGAGACGAGGTAATAAAGAAATTTACAAACATACAAGATACCCGCGATAAACATAACCCTTCCATGGCAGTTGGGTAAATACGAGTAAGTAAGGCTTCTACTTTTATTTGAAATTATCCTAAATTGAATGTGATTTATGGGCAACAACGTTTTTGCCTTCCGATCAACCCTTACGAAGGTCTGCGTGCGCAGTAAAATCAGTTAAATTAATACATTACCACGCATTTTGAATTTAAAAGATAAAAAGGGATAGAATGTCTGAAATTTTTTTAATAAATTTCTCTTCACCATTTGCCTATATTACTTATTCTGACATTTCTCTGCAAATTTGGCTGGTTATTGCAAAATAACCCTATATACGGAGCTTTTGCTGCTATAGTTATCTATGCACTTAATCGGTTTTTATGATGAACTTATCGTTACTTTTTGTTACAGCCTATTATAGTCCACTGCTGAACATAGCCCTCCAGCATAGATTGCATGATAAGGGGATATTTGCTATAGTTGCCATACTTGACAAGCGTTAGTTTAGTTGTTATTATTATTTATTTTATTTTTTTTTTATTAGGAAGACGCTACTGCCCATCTTCATTTGTTTCCCTCTGTCGCCTCTTACGATACCCACGGGATGATATGGGGTAGTGAATATTCTTACACCGTCATTTCCCAAATTTCTTTTGTTTCTGAGTTCTTAGGTGTGTTGGAACGATTACAACAAAAATATGGAAAGGTAGCCTTGTATCTTGCATCTTTTCTCCAGTAGATACGTGATATTGTATCATCCAAATTATATTGAGGTGACGCCTACTATTGATGAATTTTCCAACTACCATGCCTCAAAAATTGTGTAAAGTCGTTGGTCCGGCGGGTGATCTCTCCCAGGTCACGCTCGTGCATTATAATCCTGTCTCTATGATGGCTGGTCTCCGTTGAGACTGGAGGCCGTGACTGAAATTCGGCCTAGAAGATTTTGGATTATTTTGCAGACTATATGAAACTAAACATCCTCCACCCGTTTTGCTATATGTTTCAGTAATTAATGTTCATAAACATATCGGTCAATGATAATTCACTGATGGACATACGCCTGTGCTAATTATAAAGCACTAGTTTCCCCACTGTTTCACCCGCGTATATCACGCATCTGAGCCGGGCGACCAGTGCTGCCAACTTAGTGAATTTTCCACAAAACCTAGTGATTACGACCCCCTCCCCCCATTTTAGTGCACGAATAGATTCGATAGATAGCTTCGATTTGGGATAATATCAAATAAAAGTAGAAGGATTATTTACTCGTATTATCAAAAACTGCAATAACGGTTTATCATTATTTATATATTTGAACTTAGGTTTAAAATTTGGCTACTCCTTCAGAAACAACCCTGTATACCTATTTTTTCTTTCATACGACTAATAAAGAAAATTTTTTTAGTGGACAATTTAGGGATTAGGAGTGTAGGGTCGCTCTTTGTTAATGGTTTCTGGTGGTTCTAGAAGTTGAATCTGGTAGAGATCTAGTTTAGTAGATAGCAACACTGAGGGCGCCATGACATGACACCTCGCTTATAGAAGCGTTCACTGCACATTTTAATTTTTAATTATCTTTTAAACAACGCATCCAAATAGCATAAAGAGCAAAGTTTATCTTTATAAAATTGTCTTGATGATAAAGAAACTTTCGTTCGTAAGGATTAAAATGCTATATCTAATAATGATGCTCATAAATCCCTTTTCATTTATAAGAAATAGGAAAATGGTATCGCGGACTTTTTTCGCGTATTTACATATCATCCATTACGCCAGCGCACAGGGAAAGCGATTTTTCTTGTGACTTGCTTAACAAAAATCAATATTTAAGGCTAGCTGAGAGGTGTAGCTTAACGTTAGATAGCCTATACTATTTCTCATGAATCTGGCTATAATATACAGTAATAATTTATCAAATAGGACTGGTAGTTCTAGAGATTAGCGTACTTAAACAAACAAAAAAGCAAAAAAAAACTCTTCCGCCTCATTATATTAGTATAGATTATTACATTAGTATAGATTATATTAGTATAGAGTATAGTTATAGATTCTTATTTCCCGTCTTTGGACATGTAACAGTAAATTAAAATTACACGTTATAAGTATAAAGTATAAATAATATAAGTATTATTTGGAGCAGTGATGAATTTTATAAAATAGAATTGAGATAAAGTTGCATACCAAGTAAATTATTAATTTTTTAAGGCTTTAATGTAATCTAAAAATGATTGTATGCGAACGAAAACAAGGGCATAGCTAGTAACATAATGTTTAAAAGTTACTACAAAACAGTTACAAAAATAACCTAAATGTTATTCCAGGGTATAAGCTATAACCGTGCCAAGTTCCATCAAAATCCATCAAGTAGTTCAAGAGCATATTGTGTTCAATGGGATAGACAAACAGACAAAAAACGTGGTAGAGCTATGCTGCAGCTATATTAATAGTATAGTTGTAGCACGAATGGGTCGGCTCGACCGGGGAAGGACCACGCTATTACAGAATACCAGCGTAAAAGAGCAGCTTAACACTGCTGTGTTTCGTATGGTGAGTGTAGAGAACCAGCGACCCTTTTTACTGGAAAAGAGGCATTCCATCTTAGTCCTCACGGGTGAAAACGCATCTGCATTTTGATTCTTTATTGAGGATAGATGTAGATGTTTATGGGTCCCAACAACCAATTACCATCAGGTGGACTGTATGCTCGTTTGTCATCCTATCCTATAAAAAAAAACTTTTGGTAAATCGAATTGTGCATGCCATTTAGCGCATTAAAAAAATTACGTATATCATGAATATACCTACATTTTTTAAAGTACTTTAAATACACACAAGTTTTCACTAATAAGTAATTCACTTTGTTAGTGCGATTTAGGCTTCGATGTGTTTCGCTTGTGGCGCGACGACAGTGCCGCCACATCACCCCCTTGCTCAGACCGGAGGTCGATAGTGCAGTCCGATTGCCGGTGCGTACTTAATGCCGGTGGGGAATGCATGCCGTACTACGCACTTGCAAGTGATGCCGGTGAGAACGATGAGCCAGAGCAAGTGCCTGGGATTGCCTTGTAGTCTGCGGTGAGTCGAGAAGAAGCCAAGTAATCTGCGAGAGTGCCGTGAAGCAGAGGCGAGCAGTAAGGCTCAGAGCCGTGCCGACCCTGTATCTCAGAGTAAGCAAGAGTAGCTTGAAGGAACTGGAAGCATTATTATTCCAGTGCTGCGATGAACCTTTGTAAAGCTAGATGGCTTGCAGAATGTGAAGACTGCAGACAATATCTGCTCGGGAGCGAATGAATGGGGTACTTGAGGAAGATGACGAATGTTTGTTGAAGTTGTAGTTTCCGAAAGTTGTTTGTTGCGTGTTCATATCACGTCGGTTGGTCACCACTGTGGCCGTAGGAAGGAAAAGGGGAGATCTCCCGCCGGGCAAGGTGTTCTGCCCGGGGAGCGGCGAACGCTCTGAGTGGTAGTTCGGAGCTATTCTATATATACTGCTTTAATTTCGGAACTTTGTTTGCGCGATTTAGGTTTCGATGTGTTTCGCTTGTGGCACGACGACAGCGCCGCCACACTTAGCTTCAATTTGTGGACTGTGTGCTCGTTTGTCTCCGTTAGTCTGTAAAATAATGGTGAAACCTAAAAGGTGAGAAAATTCCCGAGTTCTGTGAACGTCTTGCTGATTTAAAGGTTGATGTTAAATCAGATATTGATACCATATGGGAACATTTACGTAAGTCCATTATAACTACTGCAAACAACATTCTTGGCCGTACAAAAAGCGGTAAAAAATCCGACAGAGAGACGTGGTGGTGGACAGAGAAGGTGCAAGATGCAATACGGGAAAAGAAAAATGTTTTTAAGACCTGGCAGTCCACTTTAACCCCAGAAGATCGGGAAAAGTACAAAGCAGTTAAAAAAGTTACCAAGAAAGTTATAGCCATAGAACGTGCGCAGTCCCAGAAAACGCTTTATAGTAAATTAAGCGCAAAAGAAGGCCAAAAGTGTATATATAAGCTAGCAAAACAGCGTTGTCAAAGCACAAAGGATCCGGCCAGGTGTAAAACTGTCAAAGGTCCAAATGGCGACTTGTTATATAAAGACCATGATGTCATAACAGCTTGGCATCATTACTACGAACAGCTACTATCCCTACCCCATCTAGCTGCCACACAACTTCCTGGAGTGGAAGTGAATGCAGGACTTATACCTCCAATACACCCTGATGAGGTAAAGAAAGCCCTACACAAAATGTCCAACAAGAAAGCCATTAGACCTGACGGAATACCAGTGGAAGCTTGGAAATGCTTAGGTCCACGCGGACTCGTGCTGCTAACCGATTTCTTTAACTGTATGTTGTTCTCTTCAAAAATGCCAAAGGCGTGGAGATTGAGCACTATAGTTCCCATCTACAAGGGAAAAGGTAGTAAGTACGAGTGCAACAACTACCGCGGAATCAAGCTCCTCAGTCACACCATGAAGCTCTATGAGAGGGTAATTGACAGCCGCATAAGATCCGAGTGCGAGCTGTCTAAGAACCACTATGGCTTCGTACCTGGATTGCCTACCACGGATCCGATGTTTGCTCTTAACACGATTGTCGAAGAGTATCGCGCGAAAAACCGACCATTACATGTCGCATTTTTGGACATGGAAAAGGCGTTTGACCGTGTCCCAAGGGATACGATCTGGTGGAGCCTTCGTAAGAAAAATGTCCCCGAACACTACGTTAACATCATTGCCGACATGTACAGAGATGCGAGATCAATGGTTCGGACGGTGGTGGGTGAGACCAGGCCGATAGCGGTCACAGAAGGAGTGCACCAAGGTTCTGTATTGAGCCCTTTTCTGTTTTGTTTGGTTCTGGACTCACTCACCGAAGCGGCACAGAATTCAGCAACGTGGACATTTATATACGCTGACGACGTAGCCATCTGCACAGACAGCCGCGCTCACTTGCAAGAGGCACTCGTGTCGTGGAAACATCAGTTACAGACCGGTGGCCTAGTGCTAAGTGTGGCAAAGACTCAGTTCATGTCCTTCAACGACCCAGATACAAACAACAGACCGATTTCCATCGATGGACAATTGGTGAACTCGTGTGATCAATACAAGTATCTGGGTAGTATGATGAGCGGTTCTGGGGACTTGGAAATTAACATTCAGCACCGAATAGCCGCAGCGTGGCTAAAGTGGCGAGAAGTGACTGGTGTCACGTGCGATAGGAGAATGCCGGTCAAACTTAAAGGTTTAATCTATAAGACCATCATCAGACCAGTCCTATTGTATGGCAGTGAAACATGGGCCGTAACTCAAAAGAATGTGCATACCATGCAAGTTGCTGAGATGAAGATGCTGAGGTGGATGTGCGGCGTTACCAAGCGCGACAAAATCCGCAACGAGTACGTGCGAGGAAGCTTGGGCGTGCGCGACATCACTGACAAGATGCAGAAAATAGGCTGCGATGGTATGGGCACGTGAAGAGGAGGCCACCCGACTACGTAGGGAACTTGGCACTACAACTCTCCATCCCAGGTCGAAGATCCAGGGGCAGACCCAAAACACGATGGAAAGATGTAGTGGTAAAGGACATGAGAGAGTGCGAAGTCTCCGAAAATGAAGTCGAGGATAGAGCGAAGTGGAGGCGTAAGACAAGAAAGGCTGACCCCACCACCATGTGGGACACATAGCCAGGAAGAGAGAGAGAGAGAGTCTGTAAAATAATATTAGGTTTCTATATCAATATATACGCAATTAATATTTTCAAAAAATATTCAATGTATGTTAGCTGAACGCTTATTTACGACTACGCTATCAAGCTTTCAATATATTATAACAACTATTAGAGTGCAATAACAATTAAACGCCACCCACGTTGGCGTTTAAGTCATTTAAGTAGGACTATGCTAAACAAATTGCACCAGTTTATCCAAACCATCGTTAAAGTGCACTTTAGGACTGATCCTAAAGTGCACTTTAACGACGTCGCAGAATCATCCTTATGAAGACAAATATGTCTGCACTTGACTACAACTGCATCGTTAACCTTGAGCTTTCAGGATTGTGATTTGTGTGTTTGTGATTATGCACAATAACGATTTTTGCAATTAAAGAAGAATCTCAAGTCAATTAATGCACGGTGAAAGTACAGACAGAAAAAGTTACTGATTAATACTGGCTACTAACCTTTTGAAATATCTGAACTTGATAGTTTAAATGCGAAAGTATGTTTGTTTGTTTATCCTTCTTTAGCAAAGCAACGGATCGATATGTTTTTTTTTTGTTTTTAATAGAATTTCATTATATAGTTTTTAGGCCGGAGAATGCCATAGAACAAATACACGGTTTCTGTAAAAGAGTTTATTATTAAAAAAAAAAAAGATTCCTCCACACTAGGATTTTCTCCTGTATATATTATCTTTATACATAGATATATAAAAGTTACGTGTCACATTGTTTGTCCGCGATGAACTCCTAAACTACAAACTGATTGCAATGAAATTTTGCATACTGTGTGCAGTTTGGTCCAACCTGAGAGATAAGATAGTTTTTATCCCTATAAGTGACCCTCAATATTTTTTATTACGAATCAAAGAATTCTTATAGGACACAGGGTCGTCGGATAGGGCAGAACAACGTCTGCATGTTCACCGATGTGTGTGTATGTGCGTGTGTGTGCACGCGCGCGCTGATGTGTGTCAGCCTCTTTAAAAACCACTACTGAGCATAAGCCCATAGATTACCTCATACGGAAGGATATTTGACATACTTATTCTTATAGTTTATGAGTTATTATCAGGAACATCTCCAGTTTCATTTCCTTCTCGCCTCGTACGACACCCACGGGATGACATGGGGTAATTGATTCTCTTACGCCGCTAATACACGGAGAAAAACAGTTTTAAAAAAAATATAACACGTGGTTAGACGGCGGGCGAGTCAAAGTTTTACTACCAGTGACGACATTACTGTCCTACTGAGATTTTCAACTCTGGAATTAACGGGCTTACATTCGGTTAAGCTGGAGGTAAAGGATCTCAGTTCTGCTGGTGCCTAACTTAAATGTACCTGCCGAGATTTTTCGACGGCACCAGGTTACGCATCACAAAGTTAGGGAAAATAGCACAAAGGCACACATAGATGTAGATGTCTATAGGCCGCAGCAACCACTTACCATCAGGTGGACTGTGTGCTCGTTTGTCACCCTTATCCTATAAAAAAAAATAGAACAGGACTGACAGACGAGCACACAGTCCAAGTGATGGTAAGTGGATACTGTGGCCCATAGACATCTACATTAATACTCGATTACGAATTAATATGTAGATGCGTTGCCACGCGTGAGGACTAAGATGGAAAGTCTTGTTTCCTGTAACAAGAGTCTCCGGTTCTTTATACTCGCCATACGAAACACAGCAGTGTTAAGCTGCTATTTTACGTTGGTATTATGTGAGAGCGTGGTCCTACCGCGGTCGAGCTGACCCATTCGTGTTAGAACCATAATATAGCTGCAGCATGGCTCTATCACGTTAAAAATACGTTGATATATAGCGAAATATATTGGAAGATCATAAATTTACTAATGGGTTCTAACTCTTCGCCGCCGCCCTGTTTCACCTACAACCACACGACACTATTATCGTTCAATTTGTCGGGGAAATATGAAAGATAATTATTTTTAGCTTGTTTTATTTTTAAAATCGAATCGAACCGAATTTCACGTAAAAAGTCAAATAAAATTATATATTATATATTTTATTAGACCTTACAGTAGTAGACTTAGTAGCACTAAGTGTATTTATTATTATTTTAAATATAAATTAACATAGTACAGAGAGTGAGAATCACTAGTCTAAGCCGCGAACAAAACCTAATGTTATTATAAATTTGGAAACAAAATACTAGGAGAGATTTGGCGACAACTTGACCGCCGCGCCGGTGGATTATTGACGTTTAAATAATTCTTTGATATGGAGTTTGAAATCTTGATACGAAAGTGGTGTGATTTTGTGTATTAATCTATTCTTGAAGAAGTTTGAAAAACATTTATGTTTACCTTAGCCCCGGCTATATATTTAAGTAAATTTTTTGTCTTGTCTAAAGACAATGAGAGAGATCGATGCGCGTGGGCAAGGCACCACAAATATTGCAACAAGGTTCCATCAAGCATGACGCACGGTTCGAGATGTTACTCTGTACTATGTCATGCCCACGCTTCCTGGCCCTATTATTTTGTTATACGTAACGATTATTCCGCGCCATTGGTTTCGACTTGACTAATGGTTTGAGAAACCTCTGGTAAATGTTTGATTTCTCAACTTTTTTTAAGTCTAATGAAATTTACAATATGTTTTTAAATTAAATTCGGTTCTAATCGGTTTGAATAATAAAACTGTCAAGTTAAAAATAATTCTTTAATGTAGGTTAATTAATATTTAAAATAATAATAAATACACTTAGTGCTACTAAGTCTACTACTGTAAGGTCTTATAAAATATATAATATATAATTTTGACTTTTTACGTGAAATTCGGTTCGATTCGATTTTAAGAATAAAACAAGCTAAAAATAATTATCTTTCATATTTCCCCGACAAATTGAACGATAATAGTGTCGTGTGGTTGTAGGTGATGCAGGGCGGCGGCGAAGAGTTAGAACCCATTAGTAAATTTATGATCTTCCAATATATTTCGCTATATACCAACGTATTTTTAACTTGATAGAGCCATGCTGCAGCTATAATATGGTTCTAACACGAATGGGTCGGCTCGACCGGGGTAGCAGTATTAGAGAACCCACTACCTTATATCATTCCGTGGGTGTCGTAAGAGCTGATAGAAGGAAATGAAACAGGAGATGAGCAGCAGGATCTTCCTGCTAACAACTATATATATATATGATTGGTTTCGACGTATGACAAAGTAACTGTGATGGAAGTCATTTTGAAAAACTCTGAAAATAAAAGGTATACTGCGAAACTTATATGTATCTGTTTGTAATGTCAAAGTAACAGATTTTTACCAAATACATATGAAAGTATAAAAGGCACTTAAAACAAAAACTTTTGTCTGTCCGTTTGTTTGTTCCGGATAATCTCCAAATTGGCTTGATAGATTTTGACGGGAAGTTTACTGGCAGATAGCATATATTATAAGGTAGCCTATGTTACATAGGTTACTTTTATTTTAGAAAACCACGCTCTCTCAGAAAACCAGCGTAAAATATCAGCTTAATCATGATGTGTTTCGAGTGTAGAGAACCGGAGACCCTTTTTACTGGAAAGGAGGCATTCCGTCTTGGTCCTCAGAGGTATAGACAGCACATCTGTATTTTGATTCTTAATCGAGGATAAATGTAGATCTCCATAGGCCTCAGCACTTACCATCAGGTGGATAGTGTGCTCGTTTGTCGTTTGTAAAAAAATATATTCTAGGTGAACCAATTTTGTTGATTCTTTTTTTAATTTGAAAGCTGGTGCTTCTCATGTGGTTCCATATAAATTTGAATAAGGACTGATCAGTATTTTTTGAGTTATACTTAATAATTTATATTGAAGTCTGTTGTACAAAATTTTTATTTTACCACTTGTCTGCCATAAAGCAATCATTGCAATGGCGTGTTCCACTCGGGGCATAGAGAGTCGGTTTTTATACGTGGTAGAGTCATGCTCCAGCTATATTATGGTTGTAGCACGAATGAGTGGGCTACATCGGAAAAGAGCTACCCTCTTAAATTTACGCGCTTACACCGATTAATACATCACTCCAATTGGAAACATTATGACCAGAACGCACGGCCTGTTGACAGCCTGGAAGATATGATGAGAACCAATCCTGGGCTGAAGACGAAATATTCAAGTGAGAGAGTAGAGCCAGCAGGATAGAGTGGTCGACAATATTAAAAGCGTTAGAAAAATCTATTAAAATAAGAACTGTTAATATAACAGCGTGAAATTGCAGTTTAATGTTGCTGTGTTTCGTGTGGAGAGTTTGGAGAACCGGAGACACTTTTAACTAGAAACTTGGCATTCCATCTTAGTCCGCAGGGATGACAACGTAATTGGCTACAGATGTTCATGACTGTAAATTCCTTTTTCCCTTCAGTTTTATTTTTAAAAGAAACTAGCTGTTTATTACGATTGGGTTTCATGGGTTTTAATTTTTTTTGTGCGGAAATCTATTTTTTTTTCTAAAATAAAAGTAACCTATGTAGCATAGGCTACCTTATAATATAAGCTATCTGCCAGTAAACTTCCCGTCCAAATCTGTCAAGCCAATTTGGAGATTATCCGGAACAAACAAACAGACAGGCAAAAGTTTTTTTAAGTGCCGTTTATACTTTCATATGTATTTAGTAAAAATCTGTTATTTTGACATTACAAACAGATACATATAAGTTTCGCAGTATACCTTTTATTTTCAGTTTTTCAAAATGACTTCCATCACAGTTACTTTGTCATACGTCGAAACCAATCATGAAAAATGTTCCTCCACATTTATATTGGAGTTATTTTAAATTAATCTTTAATGTAAGGTACATTGAACTAAGGATTACAATGGTTGAACCTAACGCGTTAAGAAATTATCTTCCAGTTAACCTCGGGAGAAATAGAGAAATAAAAAATGACTAAACAATAGCATGTAAAAAGACAATATATATATATATATATATATATATATATATATATGTACATATTACACACATAGTATGTATAATATAAATATAAAAAACCATATTTATATTATATACTTTAAATGATTTACAAATTTTATTTTAGAAACCTATAAAAAAAACAAAATAAATCTATATAGCAACTTAATTATCATAAAGTCCTACTCGCCGTATCGTGCCAAGAACGCTGGCTGCGATTCCCCGCTGAATAGCCACTTAGCCTTTGAGCGAGAAAAGAACCAACTCTCTTATCAAATATATAATATCTATTCTACTGATAGTATGCCTCCCCCACAGATTATTTGAGATATTTGCCGCAGTTACAAAGCTTGGCTGGCGGGTTGGCTAATGCAGTTTTTTTGAGTTGTTAGCAGGAAGATCCTGCTGCTCATCTCCCGTTTCATTTCCTTCTATCAGCTCTTACGACACCCACGGGATGATATAAGGTAGTGGATTCTCTAATACTGCTATGCTGCTACACGGCGAATTATCTTGGTTATTTTCTTCTTTATTACATAAGATGATTTTATAAAATATTATAGCGATTCAGCATGGAAACGTAGACAGCGTTCTTAAAGAAAAGTACATAACGCTATACGTCTCTTATAGAACAGGACTGACAAACGAGTACACAGTCCAAGTGATGGTAAGTGGATACTGTGGCCCATAGACATCTACATTAATACTCGATTACGAATTAATATGTAGATGCGTTGCCACGCGTGAGGACTAAGATGGAAAGGCTTGTTTCCTCTAACAAGAGTCTCCGGTTCTTTATACTCACCATACGAAACACAGCAGTGTTAAGCTGCTATTTTACGTTGGTATTATGTTAGAGCGTGGTCCTACCCCGGTCGAGCTGACTTATTCATGCTATAACCATAATTTAGCTGCAGCACGGCTCTACCACTTAAAAATCGCCTTTTCGCTAAAAAAAAGTGTGTTTTTTATTCAGCGCTTTAATAACTCAAAGGCTAAATGCTCAACGTAAACTCAATAGGGCACCGTGTCAGTATCGACGAAATTGCTAATTACAGTTTTAGGTACTGATTTACAACGTATTTGGAGATTAAGGAAAACATCGCGAAGAAGCATGCACGTCTGATAAATAAAATGTTTTAATTACATGCCTACTGTAAAACAAATTTAGGTTTTAACTAATAACTATATATATACAAAATTGCCACCTGCCAAGCGTGGCAGCTATGACAAATCCCTTACGATGGCATTCTATGGTAGGGCTTACGTTCAACAGTGGACTTCAACAGGCTGTAATGATAAATGAATATAAAATGTTAGGTTAAAAGATCTCCCTGACATTTTTCATACGACACCCACAACACGAAATGAGGTAATGTATGCTTCTACCACAAAGCGAAGTTATACGACAAAATGAAAAACTTCATAAGATTACGTAAGAGTTGCAAAAGAATTATCTTGGTTACTTTTTTATTAATATAAAGTTATAGTAGTCATTTGTTCTACATCGTAGTCATTTGACAAACATAAATTGCTTTGGACAAACATCCAAGCCCGAAACATTTATTTGCAGGCCATTCAAACACTTATGTTCTGTAGGTACGAAATTCGTACCCGCAAAGCCAAACGCCATGCTACATATTATTTAATCTGTGAATCTACTGAGTTGTTTTATTGTATTTATTCCTGTTCCTGTTTAATGTGCCTATAATTATTTAATTTCTCTCAACATACATAACATAAAATGTACAATATTTATTCCATAATTAATAAATAAAAAAAACTAAAACTTAAAACTTAAATTATCACACAGTCCTAGGTACTCTCCACGAATACTGCAAAGAACGTTAGCTACATTTCCTCGCTGGCTGTACCTAGTCTTTAAGCGAGAAAAGAACCAGCCCTCTTATCACCAACAGCGACGACAAGTTGCAAATACACACACTACCTTAGGAACTTCACCGCATGTGGACTCCACGGTCTGGAAGTCTCTACACAATGTGGCACAAATATGTAGTCGTCTCTCAAAGACTCATACTTGCGCCACTTACTCAGTTCAACCACCTCTGATGCCACACCTGCTTTAAACGAGGTACCCCTGAGATAAAAGGTTACCAAAATGTCTATCCATGTAATAATCATACTAGGGCTGTACTTCTCTCTCCAAGGGACCCAAGTGCTACTGTCGGGTATCATGCCATCGTCTCTTACACAATGCTCTAAAATCGGAGGAACATTTATAGAGACAAGGGCTCTTCAGATAAAAATGTTTCTCTTATTAATTATTTTTATTATGCGTGTATAAAAAGTAAGCCATTTTTGACATTTACTCACTATGTGGTAGAGACATTTGTATTATGGCTTCAGCATTTTTTTTTATTATTATTTACAGGCTTTACCTTGGAAACTGCGATCACACAAAATATCAGTAAATAATACTCGTAACAAAGTCAAAGTCAAAACTTACTATTAAATTTAAGCTTGATTAAAGCTCTAATGAACATCAACATACATCGGTATATTATCAATGTTTAACAGTAATGACATCAATGTTGCTTTTCTTATCATACATTCAATTAGGGGTGGACAATACATCAGCTTTTCGACTGTTATTTGGGGATAGAAAGAAAATTCTTTATTGCACTCAAATAAACAAACATTTGGTACAAAGGGGAACTTGATGCCGAAAAGACATTCTCTGCCAGCTAACCTTTGGTAGTGTGGTGAGAGCTAGATTAAGTGTCTATGGGTAACACCATCGACATATCATCAGGTGGACAAAAATTGTTCAAAAATCTTCAATACACCAATACATCACAGATTTTGGTCCCGCATCAGAATGTCTAACATTATTGTCTCTTTCAATCAATGACCTCATATATTGAAGTACCTTAATTAAAACAAATACTATCGGTGAATTTAATAGGGTAAGAAAATAAAACGCGTAAATTACGACTAATTCCTCCTAAACATGAAAGAGAGTAAAAATGGATTTATGCTGAGATGCAAAGTCTGCTGACGATCACATTGCATCTTGACAATAGCAATAATTTGTGCCCTTGCATATTATATGCATGCATTTTTAAGATGATTTACCGCGTGATGTCGGCGCTAAAGAATCCATCACGACAGTAAATATTTAAAAAAAAAAACTTCTTTATTTTGATCTATGATGACATATGAATGGTGGTTTTAACTTTCAAAGCATATGAGTTTTAGAGGACTCTATATTTTTAATCTTTTTTTTTTAAATTATTGCAAGTAAAAGCACATAACTATATTTTAATTAAGAGACAATATTAAACATTTCGCCTATATTTTGTGTAAATCTGAATTTAAATATAAATTTAATAAAAAATTAAATTGAGTCCTCATTATTTTGCGGATAATGCGCGTGCATTGGTGATATTACAATTTTATTTTTTAATCACATAACAGTAAATATTTTTCACTTTCTCATAAAATTTAGATTTCTTTATATTTTTTTTTCCAAATTCTGGTTTGATTTGATAAAAAATATTTAAATTATTTGCAATGAATATTACGCACGAGTATGATTCATTATTAATGAATAACAAAATGTGTAGCTTGTTATTAGGTTAAATAAAATTATAAATGTAACGTTTAAACGAAAACAATTTATTATAAAAATATAAATAAATAAAATCTCAAAATAGAATTAATGCAATAAACTATTTAAACAATTAATTAATAATATGGCAAATTTATTTAAGGTAAGTTTATACCTAATTGAGTCCAGCACAACACAACACTGTCACGCGAATGTCCTGTCAATGTCCACGTAGTCGAATTCCGCAAAGAAGGTGTCAAAAGGCGATAAGGAATCTTCGGCAAATTCCGAAGGAGTTTCTTGTTCCGTTGAGAATTCTGACAGATCCGAGCAGAGAGGTGACGGCCACCGTTCAGGTCTTTGTTCAGCATCCCGGTCAGGACTCGAGTCTCTTAGAGCAGCAGAAAGAGCCGTTATGTACCGCATTGCGAGGCGCAGGGTGGTGATTTTCGTGAGTTTCTCGCAGGGTACAGGAGTTCCGGTGATTTCCGAAGCAGGCACGGCCCTACGTAAAGCCTCGAAGGCGCGATTGATCTCCCGCATTCGGCTGCGCTCGCGGGCGTTTGCAGTTTTCCTCCTGTACTTGCTGAGCGGTTGCGGAGTCCTGCGGGCGCGCGGTTCGCGACTCCGCGCAGCCCGCGGACGCAACTGGTACTTTTCGTGCTCGGGCATCGAGTGCCGGCCCGCGAACACGACGCCCGCGCCCGAATTCCGCTCGAAAAATACGCTCACTCCGCCCACTTGCCCCGCTGCGTATGTAGTTGTAGCATCGCGCAGAGAAGTGGTTAGGAAATGGGAACATAGCGTTTGATGCGCTTAAAGTTAGTGTACTGAAAATAATAATGATAACTCCGCAAATGAAAATAATAAATAAAATAATAATAAATAATATGATATAGCACTTATTATAAATAAGTAAAAAAAATAAAATAATAACGTAGCAATTTCTATCACAGGTAACGTAATATTGCATTATATTTACATATATGTTTTACCTTAAATACCGCTGTCTTATACTTATTAAAATACATACAGCATTAAAGGATGTTAAGCTTTTTTTTGTGGACGTAATTAAAATTATAAATGTTCTTTCTTTTCTTATAGATAAAGGGTGACAATCGAGCTCATAGTCCTCGTCTACATTTATTATTGATTAAGAATCAAAATATAGATGCGTTGTCACTCATGAGGAATAAGATGAACTGCGTCCTTTCCAGTAAAGAGGGTCTCCGGTTCTCTACACTCACCATATGAACCACAACAGCATTAAGCTGTTATTTTCTGGTGACCTGTAACACAGGATTTCTTACAAAAACCTACTTCAGGCACCAGTCTCTCACAAAGCTGAAACCTGATTGTGGCAAATTTTTAACTCTAAAAGTACTATTTGTGAAGAGAGAATAAATGATTTATTGTTATTATAGGTTATCTATATAGTTTTCCCATCTATAAATACGAGTATAATACATGTATAAATATATAATTGTAGACGAGAAATATAACACATAAATATCAATAAAATATAATAAATACATAAATAAATAAAAACCCAACCAGGTGGAAGCCCTCGGCAGGGGAGACCAAACGGCCGAGGGTTAGAGGGAAATGAAAAGAAACCAGCGGACGATGCGGGCGGTATCAAGGAGCACCGCCTTCTGCACATGAGCCTGGAGTGGTTCGTCACGGACTCCCAGTCGCCTCAGATGACCTGAGAGACTGACCGGGGTTAGCCCGTTCGCAGAAACGATCACAGGAATAATTTCGATCGGCAGACCACCCCACAACATGTCAGTCACCTCGTGACCCAGGTCCAGATATTTTGTCAGCTTATCTATTTTGGTTTTCTAGAAGTTCTCGTCATATGGAATGGTAATGTCGACCAAAAATATCCTTAATTGTGGCCGGTCCATCAGCATAATATCAGGCTTATTCGCAAGAATAGTCCTGTCTGTGATGATGATTCAGTCCCAGTAGAGCCTGGCGCGGTTATTTTCGAGCATGGCTTTCGGCAAGTACTTATAATATGGCAGTTTCCGATCCACGAGACCGTATTTCAGAGCGAGCTCCTGGTGTAAAATCCTAGCTACTAGGTTGTGTTTGTGTAACTACTCAGAGTTAGAAAGCGGCGAACAACCGGAGATGATATTTTTTTATAGGATAGGGTGACAAACGAGCACACAGTCCACCTGATGGTAAGTGGTTACTGTGACCCATAGACATCTACATCTATCCTCAATAAAGACTCAAGATGCAGATGCGTTGTCACCCGTGAGGACTAAGATGGAATGCCTCTTTGCCAGCAAAAAGAGTCTCCGGTTCTCTACACTCACCATACGAAACACAGCAGCGTTAAGCTGCTATTTTACGCTGGTTTTCTGTGAGAGCGTGGTCCTTCCCCGGTCGAGTCGACCCATTCGTGCTACAACTATACTACTTATATAGTTGCAGCATAGCTCTACCACATAAAAAAAGTGACTCACCGGGATGGCGACAAGCTCAACAGATATCCACGGCGCCATCCTTTAGGATGTATTTCCGATAACTGTTGGTGTTAATAACCTTATTATTATTATTATTTTGCTTTGGTGTTCTGTAAGAGCATGGTCGAGCCGACACATTCGTGCTACAATCATAATATACGAGTTGCTGCAACGTGGCTGTACCACGTATAAAATCTCTTCTTGTTGCCTAACTCAAATTTCTATAACGTAATCTTTAATTTGAAAAAAAAAAGACTGTTGGAAAAGGTCTCCAAATGTTACATTTTTGTGTATCATTCTGCGATAGATTTTCAGATTTTGGAGTGAAGAGCTAATAACTACAAACGTATAGTTAAATTATCCCTGGCTAGCGAGGGATACTCTATGCTGCAAGGAGTTACGAAAACCTAAACTCAATAAAATTTCTAAAAAAAAAACTCTTTCGTTTTTGGTTATCACTTAAACAAAGTCTCCTCTCCGCGTCTTTTTGTTTATCTGCTTTAACAGGTTCCTTGTCCGCAAACAACAGTTAAACAATCGAAATGTTCATATAATATGATTCACAGGGAAAGGCTTAAATATGTAATTGGGAACCATTAATCTAAGTGAATCGTGAGTGTTTTTATTGATAACTAGCTGGTACCCGGCGCCTTGCTGCTGCATAAAAAATAATTGTGGAAATATAGTTTTAAATTTCGAAGAGTTATATTCTGGGGGTCATTGTAGAAGCGTGCTCGTCGCGACCCCTGCCAGCCCTTTTCAGGGCTGCAATTCTACTCAGCTGCGCACCCATGTCAACGAGGGTTAGGGCGTCCCCCCAAGGCGACGCACACCAGCTCGTCCCCGTTGGTGTGGAATGCAGCGCGCAAAGCGGCGATGGGGACCGCCACCCGTCACGCACAGCCCGACACGGCGGAATGTGGAGGACGGAGTGCAGAGTTGGCACGTGGAATGTTAGAGGAGGCATGAGAGATAAGACGAATGAGTTGATCGAAATAATGAAAGAAAGAGAATTAGATGTCGTGTGTATGTCGGAGACCAAACGGAAGGGCAGTGGTACTGAAGAGCTCCCTGGCGGGGCGTTTGCTCTATGGTCCGGAGTCCCGGAGAGCGAGAACGCCTGCCAGGGAGTGGGGGTGCTGCTGTCTTCTCGGTTGGTCGATGTTATGACTGAATATAAGTTTGTGAACTCAAGACTTCTCTGGGTTCGCTTTAAATTGGGACTGACGAAGTTATTCCTTTTGGCTGTTTATGCGCCGGTGGCTTCGTCGTCCAGGGCTGAGCTGGAGGAGTTTTGGGAGAATGTAAGAGAAGTTCTAGATTTGGCTAAGGGAAACGAAAGGATTGTTGTATGTGGTGATTTGAATGGATGGGTTGGTACCGCTCGACCAGGGTACGAGTCGGTACTTGGAAAGTTTGGCGATAAAAGGGTTAATGATGCTGGCAAGCTTATACTGGCGGTATGCAAGGAAAAGGGTCTTCTTGTGACAAACACTATGTTTAATCACAAGAAAATCCATATGTATACTAGAGAAAGAAAGAATGAGAGAAGTATGATCGATTTGTTCCTGGTGGATGACCGACTGCGAAAACAGGTTATGGATACGCGAGTGTTCAGGGGTGCTGACCTGGGAACGGATCACTATCTGGTGATTACTAGATTTAGGGGTCTGTTCGCGGGTTGGCGCTACCGGACGACAGTGACAGAACCACAGTCGGTCTGTCGCATCCGAAGCTGGAAGCTTCAGGAAGCGGATACTAGGGACAAATATCATGCGAGGGTAGCCGAAAAGCTTGACACCATCGATGGCAGAAACGAATGTGTAGAAAGAACATGGCAGAACCTTAGGGATGGAATGGTAAGTGCAGCGGAAGAAGTGTGTGGAACAATAAAAAGAGGCAGTAGTAAAAGAAGAGATGCATGGTGGAATGATGAAGTGAAAGAAGCTGTAAAGAAGAAGAAGAAAGCATGGTTAGACTACTTGGCCTCTAGTAATGATAAGGATATGAGAGAGAAGATGAAAGAAAGATATAAGCTGCAGAAAGTTCACACGAAAGCATTGATTGAGGAAGTGCGTGAAAGGTGTAGAATGGAAGCGGATGAAAGGTTGTCGCACAACTTTAAGGAGAACTCCAAACTCTTCTGGAAAGAGGTTGGAAGGACCCGAAGTGGTGCGACGGCCTTAAGAATGAACAAAGTGCTTTCGAGAACTAATGACGTCCTCTCAGAAAAATCGGACGTCATGCAGCGATGGAGCGAATTTTATAGAGAAATGTATGCGTGTGATGATCTTAGTGAGGGATCCGGGGATGACGCCGTGACTGGCACGCCAGACCCGGACCTCGATGACACTGAGGTCATCAGTATGAAAGAGATTGAACGTGCGATTCGAAGTTTGAAATGTGGTAAGGCTGCGGGACTAGACAGAGTTACTGCTGAAATGGTCAAGTATGGTGGGCCTCGCGTCTGGGACAGCTTTCATCTGCTGTGCAATTTGTGCTGGCGGACGGGGGATGTCCCGGATGATTGGCGATCCGCAGTCATTGTGCCTTTATATAAAGGTAAAGGTTCACATTTTGACTGCGGGTGCTATCGGGCGATCAGCTTGACCAGTTTAGCAAGTAAAGTTTACTCGAAGGTTTTGACACGTAGGATGCAAGAGAAATCGGAAAGATTTCTATGGGAGGCACAATGCGGATTTAGACCTGGAAGAGGATGCACGGATCAAATGTTTTCTCTCCGTATGATCACGGAAAAGCTTCTGGCTGTTAACCAGAAGATTTTCTGTGCTTTTGTGGATCTTGAGAAAGCATTTGATAAGGTTGTAAGGAAGAAAATGTGGGAACTGTTGCCGGGGTATGGTGTGGATGGCCGATTGCTAAGGGCTGTGCAGTCTCTTTACTGTGACTGTAAAGCCTGTGTGCGGGTAGGGCATGACCTGTCACCCATGTTTAGCGTCCAAACGGGCGTAAAACAGGGTTGTGTCATGTCTTCCTGGCTGTTCATACTGTATCTCGACAGCTGTTTACAAAAGCTGAAAGATAGCTGTTTGGGTGTGAAATTGGGTGACATAAAAGTAAATTGTCTGCTGTATGCTGATGATGCAGTGCTTATTGCACCATCAGAGGCAGAACTGCAGGCATTAGTCACGTGTATGAAAGAGGAATGTGAAATTAAAGGTCTCCGTTTGAATGCTAATAAAACTAAGGTTCTGGTATTTGAAAGGGACGAAGAGAGAACGAAGTGTGAAATATGGGTAAATCAGGAATGTCTAGAACAGGTAAATGAAATTGTATACTTGGGGAGTGTTTTTAGCCGGGATGGAAGATGTGATTTAGATGTGGACAGGCGTGTCGCTGCCGGGAACAAAGTCAATGGTGCCCTGACTGCGTTAGTCAAAAGGCAAGGCGTAGCGAAGAGTGCACGCCTTGCAATACATAACGCAGTGTTGGTACTGACTTTGTTATATGGCAGCGAAACCTGGGTATGCCAGAAGAAGCATAAAAGTAAGTTGAATTCAGTGGAGATGCGATCTCTTCGTAAAATGTGCGGCGTTACTATGGCCGACCGAAAGCGAAACGAAGAGATTCGCAATATGGCAGGTTTGAAAGATGACCTTATCACAAAAATTGATAAGGGCGTGCTTCGGTGGTTTGGGCACGTTGAGCGAATGAGTGAAGACCGAATGGTGAAGAAAATATATAGCGCGAAAGTTAATATTAAAAGGTGTCGAGGTAGACCGAGACTAACTTTCGAAGACCATGTGAGCAAATTGCTCGAAGAGGGTAGGGTCAAGAGTACTCGGATACCTAGACGTGCATGTATGAAGAAGATAATGAATCTGGAAGAAGCGAAAGAGATATGTAAGGATCGTGACACTTGGCGATCTGTTCTCTCTGGCTACCCCGTCAGGGATTGTGCGTGAAGATAAATGAAAAATGAATGAAATGAAAAGAGTTATATTGTTTAAATGGGAATAATAATACATTCATTGAATTGAATGATATATAACTTACAAATTAATTACCACTTATACACAAATCAAAGAATACCTCATTAAAGTCATTAGTTACTTATAAAACCAATTACACATTATTTACATAATATCTTATGTTGGACACTCAAATTGTAAATACTTATTTAAATTCAAATAACTTAAAGAAATGGCTTGAAGTAATTTCTAATTTGCTGCAGAACAGACACAATATTTCGTTTACACACTCACATATCACGCACGTGACACACACACACACACACACACTAACAAAAAAAATTGAATTGAATTAGTAATCTTATGTAGACTGTTTTTACAAAATAAAATAAAATTATATTAAATTGAATTCAATTAGTAATCTTATGTAGACTGTTTTTACAAAATAAAATAAAATTATATTAAATTGAATTCAATTAGTAATCTTATGTAGACTGTTTTTACAAAATAAAATAAAATTATATTAAATTGAATTGAATTAGTAATCTTATGTAGACTGTTTTTATAAGTAATCACAAATGCTACACATTATTTGTAACTAATACTTACCTTGTAGTCATATAATATGGAAGAGCGATAACTTCCTAATACAGGTATTTATATACTTAAAAGGAATGTTATCAAAATGTGTTGGTAAACCTGGTATGTTACAGAAATAAAGCATTTTTGATTTTGATTTTTTTTTTGATTGTTGCTTGTATCTCTTACCAGGTTGTCACTTCATATAGTGGTCAATAGATTACAGTAGAATTCGCAATTAGAATAAGTACAAATACTTAAGTGCTCGATTGTACTATCATAATGAATGAAAAGGCGGTAAAGCACGGACTGAGGTCGTTTTGATTGGATTAGCATATTGGTTTCGGCATTTCCGTTGCGAGACTTAAACGACTAATTGTTTGATTTTGTCAAGGCTTGTTAGCGTAGGTTTCCGCCTAAAGCTCTGCGTAGGAGACAAATTGTCACAATGATGTTCTACTACTTGATTAAATTAGTAATGATAAAAAAGATATTCCGAATAATGTGAACCGGAAAATGGTCCCAGTAACAATATGAACTACTTCCGAAAATTTTCGAAAAATATCAACTACAACAAGACAGCAGTGGGTGCACTGCTACTGAAAACCAAAATTATAGTGCGGAGAAATAAGATCTAGAATTCTTGATGGTTGTGATCAATTGGATCTCATTTCAGACACCAACGTCGAAATAATTTTGGTCTGGTATTTGAGAGTATTGAAGTTTATTTATTTAAATACACCAACGATTGTTACAACAATGCAGAAATAGTAAACACAAATCCACTTATATACTAATTGTAAAATCAATTAAAGTTATACACCACATGCGTTTTACTAAAAAATTACCTAGTAATTCTAAATACATATAATACAAAAACTTATTAAATAAACATACAACAAAATAATATTATGTATATAAAACAATGACTTACACCTAGTTACTTCAATAATGTATCGTTTACTGTGGGCCTTAAACTTAGCTAGAGACATAACATGAACATCTATTGACCCTCCGCATTATATAGTTGGGAAATTCTCGAAACCGGTGAATTGGCTCCCAAAACTGTTTTGCGAAACGGACGAGGCATTCGTGACGGAACTAGCAGTGCAGGACAACGCAACTGATAACTTATAATCTTGAAAAAGAAGGATAGGTCAGAGCTCTGCATCTTTAGAAAATGTAGTAGGCCCTTGTGGTTGTAGGCGCTCAATCTTATAATATGCCAGAAGTGTGAGAACACCAAGTGTTTCACTAATCGTATTTGTATGCGTTCAATACGAAGTGTGTGAGTAGCATAATGTGGACGCCAAACCACACTTCCAAGTTCAGTGATGAAGATCAGGATTTAGTTATTCAAAGCATTCTTACATTCATTAATTACAGCCTTTCAAAAGTCCACTGCTCAACAGAGACCTTCCAGATTGTCATATATAGGGAATATTTTTCATAGCCGCCACGTTTGCTATTGGTTGCCAATCGCAATGAATGGCTTTCAAGCAACTACCCATCACCTACTCCATTCCCTCTGTCGCTTCTTACGACACTCACGGGATAATATAGTGTAGTGGATCTTCTTACGCCGCAACTTCACGACGATTTAGAGGGAAGATGTTGACAAGTCCTAGGGTCAAAACGGCAATTAAAAAAACCCGACTGCGTAAAAAAAAACTTTTTTTACGGTTCCGACCTCAAAAGGAAAAAACGGAACCCTTATAGGATCACTTTGTTGTCCATCTGTCTGTCTGTCAAGACCCTTTTTCTCAGGAACGCGTGGAGGTATCAAGCTGAAACTCATATAAAATACTCAAGTCTACTGTCCTTGAAGCTGTGAAAAAATCAAACTTCTAAGCCCACGCAATCAAAATGACGCAAATTGTCGACATTCGCAAGGGAATCAAAACCTACAGGGTACTTCCCGTGAACTCAGAATCTTAAAATTTGGTACGAAGCAACGTATTATAGCACAGATAAAGGAAAAATTGCGAAAAGCATAAATTTTTAGTTACATCATATAATAAAAATATTTTTAATAATTTTAAACTTATGTACCTACGGCAAAGATGTTGACCTATAAAACATCTTTGACCTACGGATTTGTTCGGAACCCTTGGTGCGCGAGTCCGACTAGCACTTGGCCGGTTTTTTCTATATAAAAAGAAGCAAACAAACATACGGCTCACCTGATGGTAAGTGACTACCGCCGCCCATGAACAACTGCAACACCAGGCGAATTGCAGGTGCGTTGCCGGTCTTTTAAAAGAATAGGCTCTTTTCTTGAAAGAAACTTTACTGAAAAGAGAAAAATTCAAATACCCTTTAACGTGGTAGAGCCACGCTGCAGTTATACTATGGCCACCTGGGATCCCTTATTACAACGGAAGAGGTCCGTCATGTCCAGCAGTGTTTGTTATGGTGGTAAATAATTACCCCTACAGTAGGATTTATATATATATATATAAATCGCACAAGGACGAACATTCATACCCAGAGGAACTAACTAAAGGCTATTATTACACGTGGTAGAGCCATGCTGCAGCTATATTAGTAGTATAGTTGTAGCACGAATGGGTCGGCTCGGCCGGTGATTAACCACGCTCTCGCAGAAAACCAGCGTAAAATAGCAGCTTAACGCTGCTGTGTTTCGTATGGTGAGTGTAGAGAACCGGAGACCCATTTTACTGGAAAACAGGCATTCCATCTTAGGCCTCACGGGTGACGACGCATCTGCATTTTGATTCTTTGTTGAGGATAAATGGTGATGTCTATGGGTCACAGCAACCACTTACGATCAGGTAGACTGTGTGCTCGTTTGTCACCCTATCCTATAAAATATATTACACATTTGTTCCGTTCGAAATTCGAACGCGGAGCCCTGCTGCGGCTTAACCGAATACTTAACGACTGCGCTACAGTGTTAAAATATTTAAAACCGGTTATAAATTTCTTTACAGTTCTTTATTGATTTTGTATAAAGGAGCACTTTTTACTGTTCCGGTTCTGGGTCCAGTAGTAACCGGTTTTAAGACACCAAAATCCCAACATTTTTCAGGTTCTACTCGAAAGCTTCCCTTTATACATGCTTTATATTAGCATGACCTGCATGGTTGTATGTATCACATATACTGTATGTATGAATGTAATGGAGTTTTTAATTCAGTTTTCACCTACTTTTAAACTCTATAATAATCGGAAATTTTGCAGACGTAATAAGAGTCGATGACGATGCATTTATATGCCGTTACTTTATAATACTGGAATTATATACTCACTAGGATTATCATAGCCCATGATCAATGCGTGTTGTTTATATTTTCTTACAATCTAATTACCTATTATGTTAATCAGTTTTTCATCAAGCCAAAAGCCAAGTTCGGAAAAGAAAATAGTGACGCACCGGTTGTGTGTAAATGTACACACAATTGGTGCGTCGCTATTTGTACACGAACTGTTTCGAGCTACTTTGGAATAACTCAAAAATTATTAGCATCCACACGTATTGTGATTTCGCACATCTCATGGCAGTTATAAGAATAGAGTACATTTTTTTTGTAGAATAAGAGTGACAAACGATCACACAGTCCACCTGATTATAAATAGACGCTGTGGTCCATAGACATCTACATTTATCCTAGATTAAGAGTCAAAATGTAGATGTGTTTTCCACCCTGATGACTAAGATGGAATGCCTCGTTTCCGGTAAAAAACGGTCTCCGGTTCTCTAGACTCACCATACGAAACACAGCAGCATTAAGCTGCTATCTTACACTGGTATTCCGTGAGAGCGTGGTCCTACCCCGGTCGAGCCGACCCATTCGTGCTACAAACATAATATGGCTGCAGAGTGTTCTACATTCCTATAGATTCTATGATTTAAGCAACTACTATGGAGCTTGGCGCTCGTTCAGATCTCAATTCTTTTATCAGCGAAACCGACAACCCCGAACGTCATTTGTACCAAACTTGACTCTATTTTTACATTTATGTTCTTGGTGAGTAATGCGTCATAAAAAAGGACCATGTAGTGACGATGCAATAATTTCCACTACCCCATCTCATCCCGTGGGTGTTGTAAGAGGCGACAGAATGAAACAAGTCAGGAGATGGGCCGCAGCGTGTTTCTAATAACCACTAAAAAAAACTGCGGTTACCAACCCGCTTGGCAAGCGATACAACTATGGCAAATAGGGGGGATCCCCTATGAGCTGTAACGGCCACGTAGTAACATTATTTAATCTGTGGTAACGATGCCGGTAACGGCGGTAAATAAATAACCATAGACTAAATTATAATTTGCTATTACTGTTTACCATATTATAATTTACTTCATGTAAATTTCCTCCGTGTCTCTGATACAGCTGACTGAGATTCTATGACCTATTATAGCGTAAGTATTCATGGCACGAGGCATTTCAATTTTTTTAGTAACTGTGTAAACTAATTTTTTCTTATTTATTTTACAGAGCACGTATGAATATTTCGTTTTGAGTAAGCCACTTTACATCCTATATGATGAAATCATGCAACTTATGTGACGTAATTAGTGTCCATTACACTATTACCCCATTTGATCTAGTGGGTGTCGTAAGAGGTCATTATCGGAAATGCCAGAAGGATCTAGGCTTCCGATAAATGACAGTATAACCATGTGACAAGGAAAATTTTATACGTGGTAGAGCCACGCTGCAGCTATATTATGATTGTAGCACGAATGGGTCGGCTCGACCGTGATAGGACCACGCTCCCACAGAATACCAGCGTAAAATAGCAGCTTAAGGCTGCTGCGTTTCGTATGGTTAGTGTAGAGAACTGGAGATCGTTTTTACTGGAAACGAGGCATTTCATCTTAGTCCTCAGGGATGACAACGCATCTGCATTTTGATTCTTAATCGAGGATAAATGTAAATGTCTATGCGACACAACATCCACTTACAATCAGGTTAACTGTGTGCTCGTTGCTTTATGCTATAAAAAAGAGCAGCTTCAAGGTACAAGACATCTGATACTTCGCTAAGGGTGGCGAATATGGCAAAGACTTCGTTTCAAGGGAAGAGGCCTATGTCCAGCATTGGACTTTAGAGGGCTGATAAAGAAAGAAAAATGAAATGAAAAATATAGGGGTATATTTATTACTATTACCTAACAACTTTACGATATTTTCCAATCAATTCGATGGCTAACTTGCTTGACCTTGTCAGTATACGATCCCACTCGCGTGGGTTTGTATGTTAACCGTCCCGCGTAGGCGACCAAACTGTTGCAAAGTGACGATTATGTAATAAATCCAGGAGATTATCGTACCAACTTATTACTCGCATTTCTCGTTATCTTAATAAGGATGTAGAGGCCAATCTTTATGGGTATGATCCAACTGTGTTATGGGACCAGTTTAAAGTATTGCGCCCGATATGGACGAACACTTGGACTGATTTGAGCAAATACTTTCCCATGTGACAGTTGTAAATCACATTTAGCATGTTAAATCACGGTGCAATTAATATTATATGCATCATCATCATCATCATTACAGCCCTTCACAAGTCCACTGCTGAACATAGGACTCCCCCAAGGAATGGCACAAAGCACGGTCCTGAGCCACCTGCATCCATCGACTTCCTGCACATCTCACCAGGTCGTTACTCCATCTAGTGGGGGGACGCCCAACACTTCGCCTGCCAGTACGAGGCTGCCACTCGAGAACCTTTTATCCCCTACGGTTGTCGGTTCTTTGAGCTATATTGCCGGCCCATTGCCACTTCAGTTTACTAATCCGTTGGGTTATGTCGGTCACTGTGGAGCTACTGCAGATATCCTCATTTCTGAGTTTATCACGCAGAGCAACTCCGAGCATAGCCCTCTCCATAGCTCGCTGAGCGACCTCGAGCTTCCTCATCCGGCCAGCAGTGAAGGACCACGTCTCAGTTCCGTATGTCATCACTGGCAACACGCACTGGTTGTACAGACTCGTTTTCAAGTTTTGAGGTATACCTGACGAGAAGATGTGCCGTAATTTCCCGAAAGCTGCCCAATCGAGTTGAATCCGTCGATTGACCTCTCGGTCGAAGTTGGACTTACCTAGTCGGACTATTTGTCCCAAGTAAATATACTCGTCAACAACTTCGAGCTTAGTGCTCCCAACAACTACCGGCATAGGTGTGACGTGGACGTTAAACATGATCTTTGTTTTGTCCATGTTCATCTTAAGACCTATCCGTTGGAAAGCACTATTGAGGTCATTGAGCATAGTGCTTAGGTCCTCCAGCGATTCTGCCATAAGGACTATATCGTCAGCAAATCGAAGATGAGTGATGTACTCGCCATTGATGTTGATACCGTATCCTTTCCAGTCCAGAAGCTTGAAAACGTCTTCCAATGCAGCGGTGAAGAGTTTCGGGGATATGACGTCACCCTGTCTTACACCTCTCTGCAATTGGATAGGTTTCGTACTCTGGTTCTGTACTCGGATAGCCATTGTAGCCCTACTGTACAAGCACTTCAGCACTTCGATATACCGACAGTCAACTTGGCACCGCTGAAGGGACTGCAGCACCGCCCAAATTTCGACGGAATCAAAGGCTTTCTCATAGTCCACATACGCCAGACATAGTGGCAAATTGTACTCCTCTGACTTCTGTACAATTTGCCGAAGGGAACCGGGAACCGGAACCGGCTTGTTCGGGAGGCTGGTAGTCGTCAAGTCTGCGCGCGAGACAATTCGTAATGACTCTCGAAAACAGCACGTAGACGCAGCTCAGAAGGGAAATCGGTCTGTAGTTTTTCAAGAGAGCGTTTTCACCTTTCTTGAAGAACAAGACGACCGCACTTCTGCTCCACGCCTCCGGTGTAATGCCACCGTGGAGGACGGAATTAAAGAGCTTCTGAAGGACTTCAAGTACCGGTTTTCCACCCGCTTTCAGAAGCTCCGCTGTAATTCCATCCTCGCCTGGGGCCTTCCGTTTTTAAGGTGCTGGAGAACAATTCTAATCTCGCTCAGACTGACGTCCGGGATATCATCGGAATAATGTCGGATAAGACTCGCTCTTGGATCGTTACTCACACTTGCGTGTGGCACCAACGATGACGTGTACAGCTGCCCATAGAACCTCTCAATCTTACTCAAAATCTCAGGTGCCCCGGAAACGATGCTGCCACATTCTGTCTTCAGCTTTGACAGTTGGCTCTTTCTGGCAAACAGATCTCTGGCAAAGACTTCTTCAATACGAGCTGTGTTGAAGTTGCGTAAGTCTCGCCGCATGCATTTGGAGATCTGTCTGTTCAGTTGCCTGTATGCTGTCAAATCTGTTGAAGAATGTAGCTTCATCTCCCGTCTAACAACCATGAGATTAAGAGTGTGATCGGAGAGTTTTTGTGTTCTTCTGCGGCGGGTCTTGCAGAACTTAGCTCCGACCGCATGGACAGTTTCCACGAGCTTGTCATTCATATCATCCACTTCATTGCAGTCTTCTAGGCACTGAAAACGGTTTTGTAACTCGAGCTGAAAGTTTTCGGGGCTTTGGATTAGAGCACGAGGGGGACGGAGCGTTGACTTCATTAGACGAGACCTCTCCAACTTAACGTTTAGGTTCAGTGTGCCTCTAACCATTCGGTGATCGCTGCTGGTTTTCACCCTCGCGATCACTGAGCCATCACTAAACAGTTGTCGTCTGGTCGTCATAATGAAGTCAATCTCATTTTTTGTCGAACCGTCGGGGCTCGACCAGGTCCACTTCCTGTGGGGCCGCTTCGGGCCGCTTCTGGAAGAAAGAGTTCATCATAAAGAGTCCCTCTTTCTCCATGAAGTCGGCCAGCTGCTGGCCCCTTGGGTTCCGTTACCCTAATCCAAATTTCCCTACTTTCAGCTCACCATTCTCTCTTGTGCCTAGTTTTGCATTGAAGTCTCCCATTAACACCGTATATTGGGTTTTGGAGGAATGCATGGCTCTAGAGATATTCTCATACATTTCCTCCACCTCCTCATCGGGGTGTGCCGAGGTTGGTGCGTAAACCTGTATGACCCTCAGCGAATACCGTTTGGTGATTCGGAATATAAGGTACGCAACCCTCGTCGACACACTCTCAATCTTTACAACGTTGATAACGAGAGACTTGTGGACGATAAATCCGACACCTCCTTGGGACAGATGGTCGCCCTCCCGGTGATAGAACAAGTTGTCGGATTCGAAGATTACCGTTTCCTCCCCCTCTCTTCGGACTTCGGATAATCCTATAATATGCCAGCGTAACTTGTCTATCTCTTCTTCCAGCTCCACAATCTTCTCGTCAGTCCTCAGAGTGCGTGCGTTGTATGTTGCCAGGTCGAGTCGTCGTAGGTGGCAACCGAACCTCCACCGGAGAATAGAATAGAATGGAATGATTTTTATTCAATATGGATTATTACATAATACTTATTGCAAGTCATTATTTTATTTACCACTGATTCGGAAAATACCTCTGTCCTGGGAAGAACCAGCAAGAAACCCAGCGGGACATTTTTGTTAAACATAATTTCACTTCACAATAATTTTGTTTATACAAATTTAAATGAATTTTCATAGAACCAGCATGGTAGCGATCACCTTATTCCCAGGGGTTATTTTCATTCATGTATTCCTTGATATTATAATAACCCTTTTTGTACAGTTTTTCTTTAATAAAACTTTTAAACTTGTTTATTGACAAACTTTGAACATGTTCTGGGATTTTGTTCTAAAAGCGTATACATTGCCCCATAAATGAATTACTAATTCTGTGGAGTCTAGTAAGTGGCATTACAAGCTTATGTTTGTTCCTAGTGTTTAAGGTATGAACATCCTTATTTTTATTAAAGCTATATATGTTTTTATGTACATAGATTACATTTTCATAAATATATTGCGATGCCAAAGTTAATATGTTTATTTCTTTAAATTTTTCTCTGAGGGACTCTTTACAGTTTAGATTATAAATCGCCCGTACGGCTCTCTTCTGCAAAACAAATATAGCTTCAATATCAGTCGCATTACCCCATAGCAAAATTCCATAAGACATTACGCTATGAAAGTAACTAAAATACACAAACCTAGCTGTCTCAACATCTGTGAGACTTCTAATCTTTCTTACAGCATATGCTGCAGAACTAAGTCTGCTTGCTAATTTAGATATATGGGGGCCCCATTGAAGTTTCGCGTCAATAGTAATACCGAGAAAAACAGTGGTATCCACAAGACTCAACTCCTCCCCATTTAAGAGCACATTGGTTTTCGAATGTTTTACATTAGGTATTGTAAATTTAATACATTTTAGAGATTCTAATCACCCCTGCCCCGCCGTTACCATGTTCGCCACCGTAGCCAGGAATAGCGGGGCCGCCGGGGACTGGGGGCCGTTACATTCATAGGGGGGTATTTGCCATAGTTGCCACGCTTGGCGAGCGGGTTGGCAACCGCAGTTTTTTTTATATTATATGCATTTATTATAAAATAAATATCTTTTATCAGTATTATAAATTAATAATGAAAAAATTATTTGAAATGTTATATCTACCTATGTAAGACATAGGTACATACTTTTAATTAATATAGATACATAGATAATTTTAATTAGTTAAAATTAATATAAAATCCCGAGAACCGTGGTAGCTCAGGGTCTAAGCAATCGCTGTAAATGAGGTACTTTACCGTACTGTGATCGCGAGCAACCCGGATTCGAATTCCGCCGTGTCCAATGAAATTGCTTATTGCAACTTTAAGTGCTAATTGACCACGTCCTCGGGGGTGAAGGAAAACTTACATGACTAAAAAATAAAAGAAAAATATTTCGAAGACATGTGAACTTCACAAACACGCATTGGGGCAGCGGGCCGGACATAGGAGTCCAGGGTCCAGTCATGGAATATATATAGGCTGTAACTTAACTGACTTAATCTAACATTAAATACTAACTTAAATTAAGCATATAACTTAAGTTAATATAATTATGTAACTTAAATTAACTTCAAATAAATAAAAAAAAATAAAAGTAACAATAATATTTTATCTGTATTATATGCAACTTAAAAATAAAAAAGAGTTGGAGGGAAAAAAGTTGATTAAAGGTACAGCTTACATAATACCTACTTACATTTAAGAAAAAAGTTAGCAAGATGGAACTGTATTACAAGTTGTTGCTTTACTTGGACAAAAGGGGCTTCTTAAATGAAATGAAAAAAAATTGTGTTTCCTTCTTGTTTGAGTGTAATACTGACAAACAAAGTAACAGATTTCCACCACTACGGCAGTTACTTGAGCTTGACATCATGGACTTACTAAATATTTTTCCGGATCTGGGGGATTTTTTAATAAAAGAACCTTTGCAATTTCAACGCATTTGCAACGATATATTATATGCTTGTGTCAAATCCTTAGAATATGAAAACAAACAAAATATAGATGTGATGCAAGTGGCTGTAATAATAAGATTAAAATGCTTTCCGCCGCACATAACTTATCCTAACCAACGGCAATATAACGGAGTAATATTCTTAAAAGGTTTACTTTTGGACATTTCAACACCCAGTTCCTATGTTTTTCACACAGTGTGGTCATGTCCAGAAGAGTGTGAAAATAATGAAGTTATCTTACAATTTATACCAAAAGCACCCCCTAAATGCTATATTTGCAGAAATATTTTATTTGAAAATAGTGGTTTGAGAAGATGCGGTGAGCAAGTTAAGGCTACATTTATATCAGAATTTGAACTTATTCCCAAAAAATATTTAGTTGCTGATGATTTAATACCTAAATTAAAGATAGGACGTATATACAATATTCACGTAGTAGTTCTAAAGAAGATAAAAGCTGTTTGGTCGGTGGAAGAGACCACGTATTTACCTGCACCATTAACGTATCCTATTCCTGAAGATATAAAAGAACTGTTCGAAGTATGTGATGGGGTACCCTGGAAGTTTATATACTGCCTAGCTTCACCTATAGGCGCCCGAGTTTGCCCTTTACACTGTTTTATGCATGTTAAAATTAGTTTATTACTCAGCTTAGTAAGCGTAAAAGCGAATTCTGTTTTAGGATCACCAATTATTAATGTCTTGATCTCAGGTTATGAAACAAAGTATGTTGGAGATTTGATGAGGGAAGCAGCAAAATTAGCTGATAGATCAGTATTACTAGGCAATTCTCATGGTTCTGTTAAAACATCATTTATTGCTAGTTCTGGTGGTGTATGTTTTTTACCTTTACCGCTATATTTATACAATCAAAAACAGATATCACATGTATTGAAAACTTTAGAAAGCGGGGAAATTACTACTGAGAATAGTGAAATGAAAATGCAATGTGCGGTTTGGGCACACACTAACTATTCAAAGAAAATTACTATAAATAACTTATCAAGTATATTTGGAACAGTGTGTCGCGGGGACTACGGGGAATATTCTGACGATATATCTGAATTTTTACTGCGGGGATCAATGGAAGAGACAAAGATGAGTAGGGATGAGGTAAAAGCTATAGAAACCGTTATGTCATACATTAACTTAACTGCAGGTATGAATGTTACTTTAGACAGAACTGCCGAAAATCTTTTGAAAAACTACTTCTTAGCGGCGAGGAAAGAAAGGCCACAAGTGGCAACAATTGGGAGCATAGGAGCTCTAATTGCCGTTTCTATGACGTCGGCCAGACTCTGTCATAGGTCTGTTGCTAATATTGATGATGCGCTGTTAGCAATATGGCTGCATGTGTGCGCAAGCCCTGAACCTAGATTTGCACCGGAAGAATACCTTCAGACACCGCCGTGTATACAAAAATTACACAAAAATATGACGCATTTTAAAGATTGGTTGGAACAATTCACAGGCAGTTGTATTTTATAGTCATATCTTTTACGAAACTTGCATACATATTAACATTTCCTTATAAACCCATGATGTCATACTGGCTAAGGTCAAACTTTGTTTATACAATGAAGAGCAGCACTACATTAAAGACGCATTTATTAAAGAAAACAAAGTCTTATTGATAATTTTTTATTTCCGATAGCATTATAATAAACTTTATTCTAATAAATTAAAAAATAAATTCTGGACTTTCACTGACTAGAAATAAATTGCAAGTAGATAGATATGAAATAATTACAAAAAAAAAAAATGCTTATTAAATTTTAATACAAAACACATAATATATCTTATCATCTAATAAAAAATAAGGCACTTCTTAAATTCTTTGGATTTATGATACCTTTTTATTAAATACTATTTATGAAATACTTTTATATGTTATTCACCATCTAAAAAACTAAAATCATAAACTGATTTCTGCAAAGACATTTGTTGAGAATTCAGTTTTTCACATAGGCTTGTCTGATATTTCCTTATCTTTAAACTTTCTTGAATTAGCGATTTTAGTTGTACATCTTCTACTTTATTTGGTAATGTAATATGATTAGATACTGGCTCTCCGACTTTAAAATCTCTTTTCTGAAAAGAAACAACACTGTAGGGAAGCTCAGATATATGATCGGCATCTCTAATAACAAGACTTATTGTAGACCACATGCAATTTGTCAATTCATCAATCAAAGTTTCTAAACAGCTTGATAGTTTCTCTGTAGTTTCTGCTGCGTTAATAACTATTTCACTAATTTTAGATAACTCAACACTTAGATCCTTTAGTTTTTGAATGAAAGTCTGGTTTTGCATTTCCATTACAATTTTACTCCTAAGTTTAAGACAGTCATAAGATGACCGAACAATATCTGAAACATTGTAAAATTGAGTTTTTATGTCTTTAGATTTGTTTTCAAAATAAAAATCACTTTTTTTGAAAGAGTTATAAGACTTCAAGGCATTAGTGAAGATAGTTTGAAAGTTATATTTGGTCACAAAATTATTGAGGTCTGTGGAGATAGCTTCATTACTTCTTCTAGCTGCTGATTGAAGTCGAATAGATAGCTGTGACCATGCACACTGTAACTTGTCTATTTTATCAATTTGATCATCAACTTCTTTAAATATTTTTTCAAAGCCACCAAGAAAGTTTGTACCAATACTGTTCTCTTTCAAATGTTCTATGTGTTTCTTTCCTAATGCAGTTGTTTTCATAATAATTTCCTTTTTGGCCAGTAATTTTCCCATGTCTTTATCAACAGAATTGTGTTTTACAATAAGCTGTTTGCTCTCATGTTTTAATGATTCAGCTCTAGCAAAAAGACCATTTATGAGACAATCATAAATTTCCATCTGAGACAGAACAAAGTAAAACCCATTTCTATATAGATTTTGACTGTTCTTATAGTTGTACAATGCTTTAGGATGTTCAAGACATCTTCTTACAGCAATTGGTACTATAGGTTCAATATTATCATCAACAATTGATTTCTTCCCATAAACATATAACATGGGAGCATTATTTTCATTCCAATATTTAACAACCTGATCTTCATTGCCAATAACAATATATGTAGCCACTGAAATGATAATTTGTTCTTGAACAGGAATTTTGATGTCATTGTTGATCCATAATTTTAACATTTCTACAGTTGTAGAATCATTAATTTCATATGCCAAATGTGATAGGGTTGTCACCGAGAACACTTTAATAATTTTTTTTGCCAAAATTGATTCAAGTAGATCAAATATAACAACTTTACTAGCAGCTTCCTTTTGCTCTGATGGTAAATTGAATGTGACTTTAGATGGTGCATCTCTTCCTCGCATTTTTGGATCCCACTCTAAGGCAACTTGCAGCCATTTTTCCATCAAGATTTTAAAAGGTTTAGATATACGGTTTTCAGGAAAAATTTCACTTGAATATTCTACATCCTCATAAAATGTTTCAAACACACATATATGTTCATGAGATTTTTTCTTAACATGGGGCATCCATTGGACCGGGGCTAAATATGGAAGAAACGGTCTGATACCACATATAATTTCAAAAGCAAGAAGGCCAAAGGACCAAAAGTCAACAGAATTGCTGTATGTTTTACTATAAAATATCTCAGGAGCAAGATATTGTAATGTGCCAACAAAACTACCACAAATGGAATTGGAGTCAATTTCTTTGGCATAACCAAGGTCTATAAGTTTATATGACACTTTTCTCTGACCTTGTATATCTTCAGATTTATTTGAGCTGTCTGAAGTGTGCAACACAATATTTTCAGGTTTGAGGTCTCTGTGAGTAATTTTATTAGTATGCAAAAACTGCATAGCATTTCTTATATCACTAAGTATTTGTCGCACCTGGTTTTCTTTCAAACCTCCACATGCATCTGGTTTATTCAAAACTTGCCGCAAGTCTCCGCCACTGCAGTATTCCATACAAAGTATAGGCAACTTAGATGGATTAGCTCTCTCTAAGCCAAGAATAAATTCAGGTGGCAGTTTCTTTGTTCCCACTATATTAGGATTATTGCAACATTGTAGCATTTCTACTTCTTTAGTCCATCTTTCTTTGTGTTTAGCGGTTAACTCGGAACCCCATTTACATGTCTTGATTGCAAGTTTTTCCTCCGTATATTTATGTTTCCATAGAACCACTGTGCCGAAACTTCCTGATCCTAAAATTCTATCTTTTACCCAATCACCAATAAAAACTATATCATCCATATTAAAAACATAAAAAATCGGAGCCAAGAACAGAATATGTAAAACTAAGATAAAGAGAGGAATCAGGAAGTACCTAGTTTTTAAATAACTTTTCACCTCAATTCTTCTCCTATATCTTGTATTTTGGTCTGGTACTAACTTCATTTCAGTTTACGTGCGTATGTCAAAAGTCAATGACAAGTGTCAATGTCGTTTTTTATTAAGATTAGCTTGGATGCTTATCTTTTTTAAGCTATGTCTTCATTTCATTCGGGATCTTCGTTTTTATAGATTTTCTATTGTGGATTTAATGTATTTGTAAATAGGCAAAAAATATTTTATCTTCTTCAAAAACACAGTCAATCGGTGGAGGTCATTATTTGCGATTTTTCTTCTTATTATAAGCCAGTGCTTGACCACTATCCCACCTGGCGGTAAGTGGTGATGTAGCCTTAGATGGTAAATCGCACGGTCTTATCGTAACAAAAGCCTATTCGCTCATGCCTTGAAGACTTCCAGATTGTATTCGGACGGAAAGATGGACGCCGGCAAATTATTCCACTCCTTTGCTGTACGCATTACAAAGACGAAGCAAACCATTTGGTTCTAATGCGTGGAATATCGACAACAAAGGGATGAAGACCCGCCGACCGCCTCGTTATCCGATGGTGGAAAGGAAAGGGAGGAATTAAAGCGTGTAGTTCCTGCGCACACTCACCGAAATGTATCCTATAGAATACCGAGAGACTAGCTACTCTGCGCTTGTGCTCGAGGCTAACAAGATTGGTTTCAACCAAATCACCAATGAGACTCTTAGCACGTCCACTGAGTCCAATTCTGCCAGGTGGCATTTTGCAGCACCAACCCATATGTGATAGCAGTACTCCATGCACGACCGGACTTGCACTTTATCCCCGGCGTGAAGTACCGCTGCAACCGTGCAAGGACACTAAGTTTCCTTGCAGCTGCTTTGGCTCTGGAGTCAATGAACCATCCATAGTTTAGTTTAGAAGAAAATTCAATCCTTAACAACTGAAGGTGGTCAGTGTAATCCAACGATACATTCCGGAAAGTAGGAGCCAAGGTGAGCGGGCTCCTTTTTGCGGTAAAAAGACACACTTGTGTTTTTGAGGCGTTAAATCTCACGAGATAGGCATCGCTCCATTCGGAGACTGCCTGTAGTGTGAGACTCACACGCTCAACCATAGCCTCTCTTTCTGACTAGATTAGATCCCGACTGGCCCGGGCACTTGGTTGGTATCTCTCCACATCTGTGCTATCGTCTGCATACCCATAGATACCGGGAATGAGCAGATCATTCATATGCAGCAGAAAAAGAGTTGCGGAGAGAACGGACCCCTGAGAAACACTGGCGTTAGTCGCCACAGTACGGGATGAGCAGCCATCGACGACGACCCGGAGAGACCGTTCACTTAAAAAGTCCTTCACCCAGGCAATCAGGCCAGTGGATAAGCCGTACGCTGAAAGCTTGCCCAATAGACTAGCGTGCCAAACCCTGTCAAAGGCCTTCGAAACATCGAGGGAGGCAGCAAATGCTTCACCACCATGTGTGAGTGGCATACGCTAGAAGGTCCCCAGTTGATCGATTTCACTGTCATTGTCACACACTTCCAACAGGTGATATAGAATAGTTCCAACTTGATCATAATGTGGCTACAAGTTTGAGGACAATACGTTAAAATGAGCAAGGTGTACATCAATTTTATGATGCCTGAACCGGAGTCGATTTATATCGTAATACAGTCACGACTTGCTTCTTTAAACTTAGCGTACCGCGGCTTTTTAGGTATTTCGTCTTGTATACTTCCATACCACTTGCCTTTGTTTTCTTGGTCTTTCTTGTACATATATTTCCATAATAAGCAAATATTCTTTCTTATTTCAGTATAATAATCAGTAAAAGGTAAGGGTAAAATATGGCATACGTCAAGTGGATTTATTCCTTCACATGCAGTCATTTCCAGTACTACCTTTATGTGAAAGATTCCACATGAAGGCGTTTTATACACCCTTTTTTGACAAGTGTATATAAGTATAGAAGAATATATGTTCTCTAATATTATAGACAAAATAGTTAGTTTTAAAATGAATTGAGTAATTTTCTATATATAAATTAAGCTGAGAGAATTGGTTCATCATCATCATCATCATTACAGCCTTTCATAAGTCCACTGCTGAACATAGGCCTCCCCCAAGGAATGCCACAGAGCACGTTCCTGAGCCACCTGCATCCATCGACTTCCTGCATGTCTTACCAGGTCGTCACTCCATCTCGTGGGGGGTCGCCCTACACTTCGCCTACCGGTACAAGGCTGCCACTCAAGAACCTTTCTTCCCCATCGGTTGTCGGTTCTTCGAGTTATATGGCCGGCCCACTGCCACTTCAGCTTACTAATCCGTTGGGCTATGTCGGTTATTCTGGTTTGCGGTGTAGTGGCTGTTAAGAATATCCACTACCCTATATCCTCCCGTGGGTGTCGTAAAAGGTGACAAAGGGAAACAGGCAGGAGATGGGCAGCAGCATCTTCCTGATAATAGCCAAAATTACAATAAAAAAACTGCGGTTGCCAACCCGCTCACCAAGCGTGGCAACTATGGCAAATACCCCCCAATGATTAAAGCAACAAACAGACGGCCCCCAGTCCCCGGCGGCCCCGCTATACCTGGCTACGGTGGCGACCATGGTAACGGCGGGGTAGGGGGTGCTAAGAATCTCCGGTGGAGGTTCGGTTGCCACCTTAGACGACTCGACCTGGCAACGTACAACGCACGCACTCTGAGGACTGACGAGAAGATCGTGGAGCTGGAAGAAGAGATAGACAAGTTGCGCTGGCATATTATAGGATTATCCGAAGTCCGAAGAGAGAGGGAGGACACGGTAATCCTCGAATCCGGCAACTTGCTCTATCACCGAGAGGGCGACCATCTGTCCCAAGGAGGTGTCGGATTTATCGTCCACAAGTCTCTCGTTAACAACGTTGTAAAGATTGAGAGTGTATCGACGAGGGTTGCGTACCTTATACTCAGAATCACCAAACGGTATTCGCTGAAGGTCATACAGGTTTACGCACCAACCTCGGCACACCCCGATCAGGAGGTGGAGGAAATGTATGAGGATATCTCTAGAGCCATGCATTCCTCCAAAACCCAATATACGGTGTTAATGGGAGACTTCAATGCAAAACTAGGCACAAGAGAGAACGGTGAGCTGAAAGTAGGGAAATTTGGAATAGGGCAACGGAACCCAAGGGGCCAGCAGTTGGCTGACTTCATGGAGAAAGAGGGACTCTTTATGATGAACTCTTTCTTCCAGAAGCGGCCCCAAAGGAAGTGGACCTGGTCGAGCCCCGACGGTTCGACAAAAAATGAGATTGACTTCATTATGACGACCAGATGACAACTGTTCAGTGATGTCTCAGTGATCGCGAGGGTGAAAACCGGCAGCGATCACCGAATGGTTAGAGGCATACTGAACCTAAACGTTAAGTTGGAGAGGTCTCGTCTAATGAAGTCAATGCTCCGTCCCCCTCGTGCTCTAACCCAAAGTCCCGAAACATTTCAGCTCGAGTTACAAAACCGTTTTCAGTGCCTAGAAGACTGCAATGAAGTAGACGATATGAATGACAAGCTCGTGGAAACTGTCCATGCGGTCGGAGCTAAGTTCTGCAAGACCCGTCGCAGAAGAACACAAAAACTCTCCGATCACACTCTTAATCTCATGGTTGTTAGACGGGAGATGAAGCTACATTCTTCAACAGATTTGACAGCATACAGGCAAATGAACAGACAGATCTCCAAATGTATGCGGCGGGACTTACGCAACTTCAATACAGCTTGTATTGAAGAAGCGATCGAGCGGAACCAAGGCTCCAAAGTCTTTGCCAGAGATCTGTGTGCCAGAAAGAGCCAACTGTCAAAGTTGAAGACCGAATGTGGCAGCATCGTTTCCGGGACACCTGAGATTTTGAGTGAGATTGAGAGGTTCTATGGGCAGCTGTACACATCATCGTTGGAGCCACACGCAAGTGTGAGTAACGATCCAAGAGTGAGTCTTATCCGACACTATTCCGAAGATATCCCGGACGTCAGTCTGAGCGAGATTGCTGGAGAGCACCTTAAAAACGGCAAGGCCCCAGGCGAGAATGGAATTACAGCGGAGCTTCTGAAAGCGAGTGGAAAACCGGTACTTGAAGTCCTTCAGAAGCTCTTTAATTCCGTCCTCCATGGTGGCATTACACCGGAGGCGTGGAGCAGAAGTGCGGTGGTCTTGTTCTTCAAGAAAGGTGAAAACGCTCTCTTGAAGAACTACAGACCGATTTCCCTTCTGAGCCGCGTCTACGTGCTGTTTTCGAGAGTCATTACGAATCGTCTCGCGCGCAGACTTGACGACTTCCAGCTTCCCGGACAAGCCGGTTTCCGAAAGGGCTTTAGCACCATAGACCACATACATAGCCTTCGGCAAATTGTACAGAAGTCCGAAGAGTACAATTTGCCACTATGTCTGGCGTATGTGGACTATGAGAAAGCCTTTGATTCCGTCGAAATTTGGGCGGTGCTGCAGTCCCTTCTGCGGTGCCAAGTTGACTGTCGGTATATCGAAGTGCTGAAGTGTTTGTACAGTAGAGCTACGATGGCTATCCTAGTACAGAACCAGAGTACGAAACCTATCCAATTGCAGAGAGGTGTAAGACAGGGTGATGTTATATCCCCGAAACTCTTCACCGCTGCATTGGAAGACGTTTTCAAGCTTCTGGACTGGAACGGATACGGTATTAACATCAATGGCGAGTACATCACTCACCTTCGATGTGCAGACGATATAGTCCTTATGGCAGAATCGCTGGAGGACCTAAGCACTATGCTCAATGACCTCAATAGTGTCTCCCAACCGATAGGTCTTAAGATGAACATGGACAAAACAAAGATTATGTTTAATGTCCATGTCACACCTATGCCGGTAGTTGTTGGGAGCACTAAGCTCGAAGTTGTTGACGAGTATATTTACCTGGGACAAATAGTCCGACTAGGTAAGTCCAACTTCAACCGAGAGGTCAATCAACGGATTCAACTCGGCTGGGCAGCGTTCGGGAAGCTACGACACATCTTCTCGTCAGACATCCCTCAAAACCTTAAAACGAAATTGTACATAAAACAGTGCGTTTTGCCAGTGATGACTTACGGAACTGAGACGTGGTCCTTCACTGCTGGCCGTATGAGGAAGCTCAAGGTCGCTCAGCGAGCTATGGAGAGGGCTATGCTCGGAGTTTCTCTGCGTGATAAATTTAGGAGAATTGGTGGAAAAGGAAATATTTATAATGATTTACAGAATAAATTCGCTTCAGAGCTTCAATGACTGCATATTCCTCTGCCGTAAGTATAGTACGATTATTCTGAAAAAGTTCTGACGGAGCTTTATCTGGGGATCATATACCAATAGCGCTCCTTACGTGAGAATAAGTTTTACTGCTATCTGTATACAAGGTATAGTAATTATTATCATCCAAAATTACTTGTAAATACTGATTATTCTCAAGTTTTGTTTTAATTATGTTTGCCTCATTATTAGCACTGAAAAATGTTTACAGTATAAAGGCCACAAGCATTGTTTATGTATAATTTGATATTGCGTTTGCAGGTTTACAAGAATTTGAGATGATGTTGGAAATTTTTAGATGTAGATGTCTATGGGCTGCAGCAACCACTTACCATCAGGTGGATTGTGTGCTCGTTTGGCACCCTATTCCTATAAAAAAAACATATTACAAAGCAAATCCGATGCGTAAACCAAGGGAGATTGAACCGTTGAATGAGATGGTAAAACTTTTCTACCGACTTCAAAAAGGAGCCGGTCCTCAATTCGACTGTATTTTTTTTATGTGTGTTACCTCATAACTTTTTACTGGGTGAACCGATTTCGATGATTCTTTTTTTATTTGAAAACTGGTACTGTACATGTGGTCCCATATAAATTTGATCAAGGTCTAACTAATCGTTTTTGAGTTATTCTTAATAACTTATATTGAAGTCGGTTGTACAGAATTTTTAATTTTAAATTATTGTCATTAAGTGATCTGTTGGTAACTTGATAACAAGTTTGTACAGAACCTTTCTAATAGAAACAGCCGTCTAAGTGAAAGTGGCATTATGACTGTTTCGCCCTCAATGGCTCTAATTGGAATCCAGCACATTGCCACAGATATAGTCCTCAGGGCTTTATTCTGCACTATATCTTACCTATTTACATAACTACTGTCTATATTTGCTAATCGACTATAATCAAAATGACTTCTTATAGCAGTTTTATACAAAATAGAAAGTGTCAGAGGATCAGCACCCCATGTGGCACCAGCTAAAACATTTAAGAATGCTCAAACTTTTTAATGATTTTTGTAAAATGTTGGCACTATGGGGCTTAAAAGATACTCGTAGTTCTTTATCCATAACAACACCTAGAAGTTTATGATCATTTGCCATAGGAATAGCGTAATCATTATACATTACTGCAGTACAGTAGTAAAAATCTTTAGTAAATATCTGCCCTTTTTGTGGATTAATTTTTAGGTTGTCATAATATTTTCCTAAATTACAGAGAGCTAAAGGAGAATCCCAGATCGTGCCCCTCCTTGTACAAAAAAGGTAAATATATGAAAAATAATCTTATGAATTTTGAAGTTTTTTGTGATAAATCGGCATTTTGTACAACTTACGGTAAAATATGATTGAAAAAAAGGAATCAACGATGAACATTTCCAGTCTTTTCTAATAACATCTGCGTTTCTTTGTACGAATAAGTACATATACGTACGCATAACGTATCAAACGATACATATTTCTATTAAAATATATTGTAAGTCTTTGTCATATAAAGATATTACTTATCAATTTTTGTTTTCAGTTATTATTATAGGTCGATAATAATCATGATTGCATTAGATAATTACTGAATAACAATCATTGATTTTCGTGCATTTTGTGAAATGATACATACACGTCATTGTAACAATATCGTAAGTACGTATGTCAAATGAATGTCGGATATTTTCACACATTGACTAATTTGTGCTTGTGAAATATATTGATTATGATTATATCACATTTTTGCTTGTGCTGATTCCCGCTTTCTTTACCGTTGCAATTTTTCCTGCTTTTGCTGACGACTTTTGATTTTATTAATATACGGAGTCGATCACGCCTACTTATTGACTTACTGTTAGTTACTACTGATAATTACATCCAACATGTTGAGGTTTACTAATTGTCATCTTTTCGTCGATAGGATGGAGGGGCATTTTGTGTCTTCATTTCGATTTTCAATCTTACCCTGCTTTCAACATGGAGATCTTTACAACAGATATATTTATTTTTATAGCTTATTTATATAGTTGATAATTTATGGTCCTGCCGCTGTCGTAAAATTAGTTACTATCTGTAAATATTTACAGCTTCTTCAGAAACATGCCATAATAATATGTAGCTTGAAAAATAATTTCGTAAATAATATAACTTGTTTACATGACTAGGACTTAATTTTTTTTTATTTTCATTATAATTTACACTGTAAAAAAGTAAGCGCTAATATGCACTACGCGAGTAAAAAAATCAATTATCGGAATTTTTTGTCTATTTAGTGTTCCAAATTGCTGGCCAACTCTGGATTTCGATTTCATTAATTTTTTATATCTATCCTAAGCGTACCACGTGCACACAATCTCACTCAATGGCGAGCAGACACAAACTGAGCCGCACAGTGCGAATAGCAACCGTCCGGCTGGCCGCTATTCGAGCCACAGCCCTCCGAGCGACCGGAGCGGTTTGCGGGTAGCCGCATTGCAGTGCTAATAGAAATAGATGTTACGTCTATATTTTCGGGAATTACCGCATTGCGGGTAACAGCATTGTGCGTATGAGCGCTAAGTCATCAGCAAATTGAAGGATATTTACATTATTTACAAATTAGAGATGTGAAAAGGTTGTATAACATGAAGCAACACGGGCTGCCGATGTACTAGACTTGACACAGTTTTACAGCTGTCTGCGCAGCTCCTGCCTCATCTGACCCCTAAATGCTTGGAATAATGTTATTGGATTCAACAAAATGATCTAAGCGCACTTGGATCATAGTGTCAAATAATCTTCCTAAACAAGAAGACAAAGAAATAGAGCGATAAGAGTCACAACTATCAGGAGGCTTATCAGATTTAAGGACTGTAAGTTTACCATAATTAAGGAATTATTTGCTTAAAACAAAGATTATTGAGAATCGTTAAAAATAATTTTTGAGCCCTAAAATTCAATTTCTTAATTAGAATATATGGAAAATCGTCTAAATCAGGTGTACTATTTTTCCGGCATTGGAGGCTTACTAAGAATTCTTGAAATGTGAAAGGTTCTAATATCTATTTGGATATTGGATAGTTCCTGTTCAAATCAAAAATATTATTTAAGTTATCTGAATTCACATAAAAACTGTCTGATAATTTATCTACGAAAGATGGAATAAATTCATTATCATAATATTTATTATTTGCTTTAATTCCTTTGAACCTTTGAATATTGGTCCAAATAGTAGAACTTGGAGTAGTTCTCTTAAAGTTATCACACAAAGTTTTCCAACTATTCTTTTTTCATGAGCAACAGTTCGTTTTTAATTAGATTTATTTTTATACGATATGTAATTTTCATTGGTTGGAAAACGCCTGTAAAACTTTAAAGACTTTAGACCGACTAACACTTTCTTTACATTTACCATTCGACAAAGGTGCGAGTAGTCTGTTTTTGTACTCAAAAGTATTTGTAAACTTAGGAATATATTGTGTTTTCAGCATAGAATGTACTTCACTTTTAATCGCAATTCTACTACCGGTCAGTGCAGTCGCTTCATAATAACGTGACGGCTCTAATTCCGAACCTACAATATTTTCGTAGCGTAAGCATACCTACTGCGCGAAAATAATTCGAAATGGCGTGTCAACCTAAACGCTCCGAAACCGTCGTCATCCACAAGTTCCTGGTCTTTGTTCAACAAAATTTGGACGTCATGGACCAGGTGTCTCTGGAGCAGATACTGATGACAAGATTCAACGAGGACAAGATCGTCCAAGCGAAGAAGGTGTTAGCAGATTCAGCCGTGACCCAAATCCGGCTTATCACACGTCACAGGGATGGACGCGGTAAAAAAGACCTGCAAGACATCTTCAGGCTGATCAATGAGACCGACCCTGATGACATCACAACTTTCGTCATTGTGATCTCAACAAGTTGCCTCCCGTGACGTTCGATCACGTAGATGTGATCAGATTGTTGAAAGACATCACCGCGTTGAAAGCCGATGTTACCGACATCCGTTCCAAATTTGAAGAATCGGAACGAGCCGCAACAGAGTTGCAAAAGCCATCAGATTTTGGGCACGATCACACCTATTACACAAGGAGTAAAGAACTATCCTTGGTTGAGTGTTGTTTTATTTTTTATTTGTTTACAGGTAGAGGCGTAATATAGATACTTACGTAATTTTCTTCATTTACTTGTTATTATGTACCTAATTTTAGGTATGCATTGCATTATAGTTATTTATATTTAAATTATTGTTTTAATATTGAAGGCAATAAGGTGCCTCACTGTAGTACCAATAATTGGGGATTGACCTTGCTTATTTAGGGCAATCTCTTATCTGTTGTATTGGAACAAATTTTTGACTTGATAAATTCGGAAGCAAGTGCGTTGTGAATTACGTTATTCCGGCCATTTTGTTGTTTATTACAATATCAAACACAAGCGTATAGCTTACCCAATAATGTTATAAGTACATGCGTAATGCTTTACTGAATCGTTGAGCTGTTTAGTGTTTATTTCCCATTTTGGCAACAAAACGCGTGCACGGTGCAGGTGTCTATTTATTTATGACACACTGGTCGTACGCGTAGGACAATGTAATTGTTAAGATTAAAAATAAATAAACAATACTGTCATTAAGAATTACTTAACATATGAAAGGTAACGCGTTTGTAAATTTGACGTGGTAGATCTCTTATTGCAGCAAAAAAACTGAATAATTCGGCATATTTGTAGGATGTCGATTCAGTCGCGCAACTAAATTTAGTCTAGTGAGCTGTGTGTACGCTGTGTAGTTGCGAGTTTTATTGTACGCATAGGACAAGTGGACTTATTATTTGGCACAAGGGAACGCCTGTGTATGGCTACTCACATCCGGTATGTCGGCGTCCCATCTTGCTTTATACAAACGCATAACGTTGCCCCTCCCCTCCAACCTGAGCCTACGAATTTGGAGTATATATATATATATATATATATATATGTGTGTGTGTGTGAAAATAGTTAAAGATCTAACAACGTTTATGTTACTTCAAGTAATTAGAATTAGACACTTTTTGTTATATAAAAAACTGCACCTTGCTTGAATATCATTGCACCTTCGTTAAAAATGCTAAAATGCAATATTAAGTGCAAAAAGTTAATAAAATCAGTTAGATGCAACCCCAGAGAGTAATTTAATATAGTCGTGTTGGGGTGTTTCGCTTTTACCCTAGTCCTTAATATTTATCGAGATATACATATTAACATGAAACAATAATAATAATATCCCATTATTAGGAAAAATTGACTAAAATATTTTGCGTTCCAGATTTCGCCAATTCCATGAATTTGCTTTATGTAAATTTTTTTCATCACTATTGTCCAATAGTTGGCGATAATTATTTTATTCATAGATTTTATTTACTTATTTGTGTTTTGGCACACTCCCGGCATCTTAATTATATATTTTATATTAACTTTTTGCACATAATATTGCATTTTAAGCATTTTTAACGGTGCAGTTCTATTCAAGCAATGTGCAGTTTTTTCATATTGCGTAGTACCCAAATCTAATTATTTAGTTATATCGACGTTATAAGGCGAGTGATTTTACCTTTTTTTATTTATAAACTAAGTGAGTGCAGTTTAAATAATTAATATTTTTGACATGTGCTATTAGAAATAACTGTCAGGATTTTTTTATATAAATACTCCAAATTCGCAAAAGTTTTTCCACAAAAATTTTTTTATATAGAAAAAGTATCTAATTCTACTTATTTGAAGAATTTTTTCTAAACTACATGAGTGCAGTTTATATACTCTAAGTTTATATAATTAATATTTTTGAGATGTGCTATTTCAACTTCGTCTGTCAATATTTTTGATGACTGAGTCAGTTGAACTGAATTTTATTTTTTTCGTCACTTGAGAGTATGAGTGTTCTCATAGACTTAGAATATACGCCATTATATTCTATGTCTATGAGTGTTCTTGATATTACTCGCGTCACTATGAAATATATGATATAGGTATTAAGCTGGCTTTTCACTATGGGATATAATATATATTATATCTCAGCCTGGGCGTTTTCAGTTTCTAGCTGCAACCGTTGTATCAGGGGTGTCACTTCCACTATGGAAGGTATGGAGCACTCCATACCTCAAGTTTTTCAAGGTATGGAATTCCATAGCTGCATACTTCTCTATAAAAATTTATTTATTGAATATATGTGGGATATTAAGGTTTACGAGTTCGCGGTTTTATTAAGTATTTATTAATTTGACTATAATATTGGAGATGAAGTTGCAAAAGTTTACTTTTTTGTACGTGGGGCTTTAACAATTATGGGTTATTTACTCGATTTGTTTATTAAACTGTAAGACGTGGGGTATTGGGGATTGAGATTTCGCGTTTAACTTTATCACAGCGATTTTCCATACCTCAGATTTTTACAAAGTGACACGCCTGCGTTGTATAACCGATATTTAGTTTCCATATCGTTATTGAAAACTGTTTTCAAATATCGATATCAGTAGTAATGGCTTGCTACTGAATGCGCAATCAACAACCGAAACAAACCGATAGCTAGACGCTTTCAAAGCTGTTCTTATACCTCAAAGCTGGCGTTGTTTTCAGCTTACTGTCAGCCACTTTACACTCCTCAGCTGTGGACCAATTACACTAAAGAGGAATATCGCAGGCTGAAGGTGCAGTATAATGATTCGTTCCGCGTGTTGTTCCGTCATCCACGATACTGTAGCGCGTCTCAGATGTTCGCAGAGGCCCGTGTCGTTGGTTTGGATGCGTTGATCCGTCACCGTGTCGCGCGGTTTAGAAGTTTTGTTTTTGGGTCGCAGAATAATCTCATCAAAATTATTTGTAATATGTATGCATGTAGTGAAATTTTTAGTAGATGGTCAAATTTATTAAAATGTTATTATTAAATGTAATAATATCATTGATTAACCAATAATTATAAATAAAATTTAAGGTAGAGTTTTAAAAAATTTAATTTTAATTTTGTAATGGATCTGTGTTGTCTGTATTAAATAAATTATTATGTGGTATCTATAAAGTTTTCTCATCTGGTTGGGAAATATAAATATATAATTGTAAATAATCATGGTAAACGTACATAAATATCAATAAAATAAAATAAATACATAAAAAATACATAAGAATATAAAAACCCAACCAGATGGAAGCCCTCGGCAGGGGAGACCAAACGGCCGAGGGTTAAGGGGAAAGGGAAAGAAACCGGCGGACGATGCGGGCAGTATCGAGGAGCACCGCCTTCTGCATTTGAGCATGGAGCGGTCCGTCACGGAGTCCCAGTCACCTCAGATGACCCGAGAGGCTGATTGGAATTACCCCATTCGCAGAGACGACTACAGGTATAACTTCGGCCGGCAGTCCACCCCACATGTCGGTCACCTCGTGAGCCAGGTCCAGATATTTTGTCAGCTTATCTGTTTCGGCTTTCACGAGGTTCTCGTCATAAGGAATGGTAATGTCGACCAAAAATATCCTTGACTGTGCCCGGTCCATCAGCACAATATCAGGCTTATTCGCAAGAATAGTCCTGTCTGTGATGATGGCCCGGTCCCAGTAGAGCCTGGCGCGGTTATTTTCGAGTACGGCTTCCGGCAAGTACTTATAATACGGCAGTTTCCGATCCACGAGACCGCATTTCAGAGCGAGCTCCTGGTGTAGAATCCTGGCTACTAAGTTGTGTCTGTGCAAATACTCAGAGTTAGAAAGCGCCGAACAACCGGAGATGACATGCCTAAGTAACTCACCGGGGTGGCGACAAGCTCGACAGACGTCGACGGTGCCATCCTTTAGGATGTATCTCCGATAATTGTTGGTCTTAATAACCTGGTCCTGTATCGCACAGACAAAACCCTCGGTTTCCCCAAAGAGGTCACCGAAACGTAGCCAGTGGAGGGAGGCGACTGTGTCTACGAAAAGGTCGTGTAGAACCTTGTAGAACCTCCCGTGGAGCTCCTTCTCCTTCCATACGGACTCCCGGTCGGAAATGCTCTGTACTGCCGGGTCCCGCCATTGCTCGTTGGCTAAGGATAGAGGGGTAAGTCCTTTATCACAAGAAATAACACCCCTATAGTATGGATCATCCGCTCTCGTCAGAAAGTAATTACGGAGGCTGCACACTTCGCGATTATGCATGGTAAGCGCGCTTAAAAAGCCGCGCACACAATGCTTCCGCGGCAAGTACAGCCTCATTACTGACGATCTCGGATGATGCATCCTGTGGGACGTCATTATAGTGCGGACTTTTCTGTCCAGAGCGTTTAGTTCGGTCTGAGTCCACCTAAGTATGCCAAAGGTGTACATGAGAACAGGCATGACCCAACCGTTATATGCGTGCGTCTTATTCACACCGGACAAAAGGCTGTTAAGCACTTTGGTCAAGCGTGCATAAAACACAACGCAAACTGACTGTTTCATACCCGCCTCATCTACACCGATGTTCTGTGACATACCCAGGTATCGGTATATTTCAGCCTCGGAAAGGGTCCTTATGTTGATGGGCATAGATAAATCTATGCCCTCAGAGTAAGCAACCCTTCCCCTTTCAACATGGAGGACCGCACACTTATCCGTCCCCACCTCCATTCTAATAGAATTGCTAAAATCACAAGTGATGTTTAGCAATTCCATAAGATGAGAGCGACTGGAGGCGAATAACTTGAGATCATCCATATAGAAAAGGTGGCTCACTTTTGTACCTCCCTTCCGAAGTTGAAATCCCCTCCCGGAGCCCTCCAGTAAGGTACTGAGAGGGTTCAGAGAGAGGCAGAACCAGATTGGACTCAAATAATCGCCCTGGAAGATACCCCTTCTTATCTTTATGTGGTTCTCCGCAGCCGTCATCCGCTCGCCTAGATGACAAAGGATCGTACTCCACTGCCCCATACACTGCCCGAGGAAGTCTCTAACTGTACAGTCAATCTTGTACAGCTCGAGGACCCTCTTAAGCCATGCATGAGGCACCGAGTCGAATGCCTTTTTGTAGTCTATCCAGGCGGCGGAGAGGTTCCGACGGTTGCGACTAACCACCTTGCCAATGACCGCGTCAATGAGGTTCCTTGGTTCCACGACCACCGCTCCTACATCCATTCTGAGCGCGCGACATCACCTGATTTGAGTTCAGGTGACGATTGATTCTCGCGCTCAAAATGGATGTTAGTGTCTTGTATATCGTGGGTAGACACGTGATGGGGCGGTATTTGCTCGGGTCTGTGGTATCCTGATCTTTAGGAACCAAATGAGTGATCCCAGTAGTGAAGAGGCTCGGGAGCGACTTCTGGTTGAGAGCCTCTTGAAACTGTCGGGCGAGCACAGCGTGACACACCACGAACCCCTTCAACCAGTAGTGATGCAGCCCGTCGAGCCCCGGACATTTCCAGTTCGGGGCTCTACGGACCGCCTCAACTACGTCATCCGGCATTATGATGACGGGGTCCATGGGCGTAATATTCGCACACTGACTCGCCACAACTTCCGTCCAAGGGCCCTCGCTGTGGTTTACGGGCTCTGACCACAGGCCGCGCCAGAATGCGATAGTGTCGGCCTGATTCGGTGCTGGGCCCGTTTCACGTACCATTAACCGCTCCAATGATTCATAGAGCCTCTTCTGATCACTCTGAAAGAGACGATTCTGGTTGAACCGTGTCGACCTCTCGGTATATCGCCGAATCCGCTTCCCCCATGCAGCGATTCTCTGCTTCAGGTCGTCTATGCGCTCCGTCAGTTTTTGCGTTATATCCGGCTGGGACAAACTGATATTTGTCCCAGCAAACGCCATTTTGACGGTGCGCACAATTCTCGGCCTATTATTGCCCGACCTGAAGCTTATCAGCCTGCCGATGAGGGCCCTTGCCTTTACGATACGGTCCTCAATCCTTCTTCTCCAGGCTGGGATGGCGCTACTTTGGCGTCTAGTAGCGCGTCCAGCCATGGGAAGTTTGGCGCCAACAATACGGCAAACTGCCAGTGCGGCGCCATAAAGAATTGAGTCCGTCTCGCAAAGGTCCCGGCTGGCTTCCAAATAGGTCACCAGCATTGGGTTGAGAGCCCTCACGACAGCCCGATTCCGCTTGCTTAGGGGTATGCGCGGGAGTCGCGGCCGATTTTCGAGAGGCGTACTGCGCGTTTCCACATTACATCACAAAAATTTCACTACATGTATGCATGTAGTGAAATTTTTAGTAGATGGTCAAATTTATTAAAATGTTATTATTAAATGTAATAATATCATTGATTAACCAATAATTATAATTAAAATTTAAGGTATAGTTTAAAAAAAATTAATTTTAATTTTGTAATGGATCTGTATTGTCTGTATTAAATAAATTATTATTATTATTATTATTATAACAGAAAACTATAGAATCAGTGCCCCCTATATATAATGTACTCTGTGAATCAGTGCAACATTTAATTAACGAATTACTTTGATTATTTTAGTTTAGAAGTCAGAGGCTCTAATATAATCTTAGATGATGTAATATTTAGACATGATATGTTAATTTATAATTTATGTAAATTCATTGTTATTCAGTAATATAGTATTATAAATGTCTAAAATTACATTCTTTCTAACCTTATTTATTTCTATAGTTTATACAATTTTTTTTTAAAGTGAGACGTAGGATCACATTTTGATTTAAAAGTCAATAATTAAAGTGTATTCAGAAGTAGTAAACATAATTTATATATTATATAGAAAATTATTTTTGGTAGTTTATTTATTAATGATTATTTAAGTTGGCGATTTTACTTCATACTTAACTAAGTTTAAGACCAGCAGAAAAGTTTTAAAACGAATGTACAAAATGAACACAAATATTACAAATAAATGCACAAACTGCAACGTCAAAAATTAATAATTTTACAGATAATTTCAATGCCATTCCATTCAAAACATAAACAAAAAGTTGCCTAAATCAAATATAAGTCTTCTGGCTAATGACCTAAAGATCATTTAAATTTGACAACTCTCACGACTACACAAACTTAAAAATTAGGCAATATTAATCATTTAAAATTCGACCTTACTGATAAAATTATATTTCACTACGTGCGCCGTTGTGTGATAACTACCAAATCATCGCAACGAAACCCATATTCGCTTCATCTTTTTCTATATGTATTTACGACACCTTCGCAAGAAAGAGAAACAACGAGTATCAACGAAGGACATCGGTTAGTTTGTGGGCCGTGTTGGCATATGGTTCCAGTTTGCGTTTTACGTTTCGTATGTTGGTTAGTTGGTTTTGGTTAGATATGTGATAACGGTTATGTACTTAGGTTTATCGATATGATATGATATTTGATGATATAACGTTATTAGTTACGTTTTGATATATTGGTCTCATGCCTAATTATATCCCATTCCCATAGTGAAAAGCGGGCGTTATGTAGTGCTCTGTGGTTTAATAGCTTGCTGCATATTTATTTATCTATGGAGTATGGACTATAAATTTGAAATTGATACACAAGACTTGGCCTAAAGGTCTAGATGCCAGGCTATAAACTCCAAAAAAAAAAGAATTTGAAATTGTAAACTTGTGATTATAGCTTGTCTTGTCTAAAATTATAATTTAGTCTTGCTTTTATTACGTTATATACAGTTATTAAGTGTTTTGTTGCTGGATATTATGTTAATATTCAAACATGGTGGATTTAACAATTACATGTCGAACTTGTATGAAAAGTTCTGATAATCTGGTAGATTTGTTTGGGCCTTTAAAAATTGAGGATAATTATAATATTCTCCTAGCCGATATCCTGATGATCACTACAGCAACTCAGGTGACATTCTATATACACCTAAGAATTGTATACTAAATAAATTCAGAGTGAATTAATTCATATCTTTTTCATAGGTATCAAGAGATGACGGATTGCCACGAAGTATCTGCAGTGAGTGTGTTAACATTCTTGAAATGTTTGTTATATTCCGTAATAATGCTCTGAAATGTGAAGAGCAGTTGAAAAAGTTAGTGTTGTTACAAAGTACTCTAAAAGAAGAATTGAAGGATGATGCTACATGTGTAGAACCAACTTATGAAAGTATTAAAATTTGTTCAACAAACTCTCAAAGTCCTAAATTTGAAACTAAAACTGAGGCAAATTTATATGTATGTGACAAGTGTAAAAAGCAATATGTTAGTCACAAAAGGTTTTTAAATCACTTAGCAACCCATGATGAATCATCTTTCAGCAGGCAACTTGATGTTGAGGTGAAATTAGAACCTGACTTCACTGATAGCTTAGATGATAATGTTAGTGAATCAGCAATCTTAGATATTGAAACAGATAGTAGAGATGAATATAAATGTAATGAATGCAATCAAATATTTTATAAAGAGAGATCGCTCATATCACATCGAAGAAAACACAGGAACTGTAATTTAAAAAATGATGGTAATCCTAGGTTTGAATGTGATTATTGTGGCAAAGATTTTTCTATGAAACCACTTTTAAAAAGACATTTGAAATTACATTCAATCGATCGACCGTACATATGTTCAAAATGCCCAAAAAGATATACAAGACAAGACCAATTACTGGAGCATATGAAGAGACATAATAAAGTTAAAACCCACATTTGCACATATTGCAATAAAGGTAAATAATGTTCCTTAAATACAATTGATAAAACTGTCACAACTTACATATAATAATTTACTTGAATATTTTTGAAATAAGTATCCTTTTTGTGAAATTCTTGTAATTTTATAGGTTAGGATATTAAATTGCCACTAAAATATGTTTCATGTATTGCTATGCACTGGCATATCTTAAATGCATGTATTCATTAAACAGAATTTGTCATAATACTAGATTTGTTCAAAAATATTTTTTTTAAAAACATACAAACTTCAGTTTTTCAAATAGTGGAGAAGAGAGAGAGGACAGAATAAAATATCTCTTTCACCTTTGGGTTGCAGCTGAATCTAATATTACTGAATGGATCTTAAAAATAAACAAAAAAATTTTTTGTTTTCATTGTATTGTGGCATTGGCAAAAACATCTTACGGCTTCTAATAAATGTGGGACATAACCTTCATTAAAGTTGCAGCACGTAAGTCTAGCACTGAACGAAACGTGGAGAGGAAGCGCACAAATTGAATTGCACAAATGCGACTGGAGCCAATCAGAGCGACTTATGCGCAATAGCAGTCACCGCTAGACTTTCGTGCCGCTACTTGTATGTCAGACCTATTTTACCCGAATTGGTGAAAATAAGCAGCATCAAAGGTGTAGCTTATCAGGAATGTGGATGGTCAATATGCTTGCCAAGTATAACAATTAAGGCAAATCCTATCTACAACAAGAGCTGGATGGATATTTGAAATGATGAAGAAGATTTTGAATGTAAAATTTACTTAGTACTAATTTTAATAGAGTAATATACAATAAAAAATTATAAAATTTTGTAAGCTTAATACTGAGAACCATAAATATTACAGTAAGAGTATTCCTAACATAATCTGCATTTATATAAGTTTTGTTATTGTATTTAGAGATTACATGTACCTAATTCCACTGAAAATTTTAGATCTGGCATAAAAATCATTGGAGGTTTCATGATCTTAGCACTCCCTTTTTTGTGCTGCCAAGCAATAGTGCATTCTTTTTGTATTCCTGTCTGTATTGTATTATATTAAAAATTGGAGGGTTGTGTGAAAATTTAAATATTAACTTCTAACTAGTTCACATATAGACTAGATTAGCATACGAAACTTTAAATCTTATCTCATAATCAGTGTATGTTTGGAGTAGTTAATTTAATAGGGTATGCCAAGCTTTTCGACTTAAAACTTAAAACTTCGGGTAAAAGTAAAAAAATGACTTTCAATAAGTATTATGTACTATATATATGAAGTTTTAAAAAAAGTTAGAGAATTACTATATCACCATAACTTGTGACTTTTATTGCATTAGTTTTTCTCTTTGTAGTTAAATTTCTGTTTGTAGTTAAGGAATTATTAAGTAATAATTTTTATTCATTGAATTTCAGGATTTTTCCAGTTGTGTAGTTTGAAAGACCATCTCCGTGTACATACCAAAGAAGCTCCGTACTTATGCTCCGAGTGTGGAAAAAGTTTTTCAAGTAATTCCAATCTACGTCAACATATGAATAGGCACACGGGTATTAAGCCCTTTGCTTGCACATTTTGTCCAAAAACTTTCACTACTAAAGGTGAGAATGATTAAAATAAACTAGAATAAAACTAATTTTACAGTTGTTTGTGTGATCCACCTGATGCAAGAACCAAAATGCAGATACGTTGTCGCTTATGAGTACTATGATGGAACGTTTCACTGATAGGTTTCCTCATCACATCAGCAGAATTTTGCAGATATTTTAGAGTGGTAATTGTGAGAGAGAAATTTAGAAAGGAATATTCCAGGCAAGGAGACACATTCATACTGAAATATGAATTTTTACACCACAAAAAAACGGACAAAAAGAGGATTGCAATTTATGGGGCACATTTAGTAATAAATTTCTATATAACATAAATAACTTAATGCATATTCACTCAATTGTATTTGAAAATGAAAGCCGTATATTATCACAATGGTTAAATTTAAAAGGTCACACTTTAAAAATATGGACAACATCTTTTTGTTTTGATATAAACTTGTAGTGCATATAATATTCTACATATTCGTTTAATCGCCGTGTAGTAGTTGCGGCGAAAAAAAATCCACTACCACATATTATTCCGTGGTTGTAATCAGAGGCGACAGAGGGAGGGAAACGAAACAGGAAATGGGCAGCAGTATCTTCCGGATAACAACTCAAAATAATGAAATACACTGGTTGCCAACCCACTTGCCAATGTCAAATATCTAAATAGCTGTGGCAAATATCCCACATATAAGGAAATCAGTGGGGGAGGTGTGCGTTCATCAGTAGACTAAATATTATATATTTTTATATGTTTATTATAAATATACACATGTGTGCAATTTCATAAATTTACTATTTTAAGGAGACAGTAATCAATTCGACTGTATGTTTCTTTTTTATGTGTGTTACCTCATAACTTTTTACTGGGTGAACCGATTTTGATTTGATTTTTTTATTTGAAAGCTGGTACTTTACATGTGGTCCCATATGAATTTGACCAAGGGGAGAGACTGATTCTTAATAATTTATATTAAAGTTGGCTGTACAAAGTTTTAAATTTTAAATTATTATACATGATAGTCAGGTTGAAGTTATATTATGGTTGTAACACAAATGAGTAGGCTCAACCAGGGAAGTACGACACACTCACAGAATACCAGTGTGAATGTTAAAAGTTAAAGTTACAGCCTATACACGTCCCACTGCTGGGCACAGGCCTCCCCTCATTAATTTCTGAGAGGGTTTTAGGGCAAGGAAAGGTCCGCCACGCTGCCCCAATGTGTGTTGTCGAACTTCACATGTCTTCGAATTTTTTCTTATTTCTCAGACATGCAGGTTTCCTCACGATGTTTTCCTTCACCGCACGTGGTATATCAGCACTTAAAATTGCAATTAATAATTTCATTGGTGCTGGCGGGGATCGAACTCGAGTTGCTCGCTTACTGTGAAATTTACAGCGAGCGCTAACCATCTGAGCTACCACGGCTCACTCACTAGTGTGAAATACCAACTTAATGCTGCTGTCTTTCATATGGTCATTGTAGAGAACCAGAGATTCTTGTTACAGGAAACGAGGCATTCTCATCTCAAAAATAAAATAATAAAATTGTGTGGGTGGCCTATGTTTGCCACTGGTCTTTTGATATGCTATAATGATGATGGCGATAATGATTAATTATGCGGAATGTTTAAGTCTTTTTTGACTTTACTGATGTTTATTTTAAAGGTCAAATGATGGGTCACTTAACAACTCACACCGGTGCCCATCCTCACAAATGCGACGAGTGTGGCGCTAGCTTTACAAAGCTCAATTCATTGAAGAAACATAAATTTATACATCTTGATATTAAAGCATTTGCCTGTGATACCTGTAATAAGAGGTGAGTAAAATTTAACAGGTTAAGCTCATTATCATCATTGTGGCCCATCAGAAATCCTCGACATAGGCTTCCACCAAGGGCCACAAGTCATGGTTCAGAACCACATGTTTTCCTGTATGTCTCAATTTATTCACATCTAGTAGTAGAATGGAATAGAACAATTTTTTTATAGAATAAGTGAATGCTATGGCCCTTGGACATCTATATCTACCACCCTCATTTAAGAATCAAAATGCAGATGCATGTCACACCCTGAGGACAGATAAAATGCCTTGTTTCCAGTAAAAAGGGTCTCCTGTTCACACCACACTTACAATACAAAACACGCAGTTAAAAAGCTGCTATTTTACACTGGTACTCTGTGAGATTATTCAATTTATAATTATTCACCATAGATTATAAAATAATACTTTTTATCATTGCGCTTGTTAGACTAAGAATGCCACATGAGAATCTTTCTTACCTATTGGTTGTTAGTTCTTCGAGTTATATGATGGCTCAGTCAGTTCAGCTTCATAATTTTTTTTTCTTTAATAAGGGTTATCTCCACACTAGGATTTTATCCTGTATCGTGGGAGCAATAAATTTCAGAAGAACCATACAAATGCTTGTTCCATGTGGGATTCGAACCCGTGGCTCTAAGTGCTGCAATTCATTTTTAAACCACTGCACCACAGAGCCTAATCCATAGACACTGTTAGATACTCTTGTTCTACTGCTAACTATGGACTCGTAATGTGCAGGAAGAACTCCATAGCTACCTGAACAACTTGAATTTCCTCACAGTAGTGAAGGTCCCTGCCTTAGTTCTGTAGGTCACGATTGTTGAACTTTTTTTCTTATAGTAAAGGGTGACAAACGAGCACACAATCCACCTGATGGTAAGTGGTTGCTGCGGCCCATAGACATGTACATTTATCCTCTATTACAAATCAAAATGCAGATGCGTTGTCACCCGTGAGGATTAAGATAGAATGCCTCATTTCCAGTAAAAAGGGTCTCCGGTTCTCGTGTGGTGAGTGTCTACACAGCAACATCAAGCTGCTATTTCACGCTGGTATTCTGTGAGAGCGTGGTCCTTCCCCGGTCGAGCCGAACCATTCGTGCTACAACTATACTACTGATATAGCTGCAGTGTGGCTCTACCACATATAGACACATATAAACTATATTAGTTGTAGAGATCATGTAATTTTAAACTGCAACATTGCCATAATAAAAGTGATAAAACATACAAGGTTTATACTAAAACAATACAAGGGAGACATTAAAAATTAGACGATCTCTACACTGATTAGATTTGAAGAAACTGAATAAGACACATTACTCTGTGTAGAGATATTAGTGTCGTAAGTCGTCGTCCACACTTAGGCTTTTTGACACACACCAGACAAAATGCAGTGATGTGTTTTCTTACACTGCCACCATACTGTAAATAACTCAATAATTATGGCAAGTAATTTTATTAGGCTGCAAAATATTCATGAGGGTAGTTATTGTGTATGGAATAGAACATTAAAAAAAATATTTACAGGTTCTCTTGTAATGACCACTTAAAAAGACATAAGCGTATTCACACTGGAGAGAAACCATACCGCTGCAAGTATTGTGACCGCGCCTTCACGCAGAGCAACGATGTGGCGAAACATATGCGTATGCACGTCGGACAAAACATTTATCAGTATGTATTTTTATCTACTTATCCACTCAAGCGTCCAGCCCGCGCAATTGTTGTACCCTTGTATGTCAAGATACGCGCGGCCCTGATTCTGCTGCTACCGCGCACTCATCTTGTAACAAAAAAACCTACATAGCTACTTAACTATAATAGCTTAGAATAAAGAAAAAAACTACGAAAAAATGATAGAAGAATACAAATTAAACCTATGTATGTTTTAAGATCTAAAATAATAATTTAAGATATTAAAAATAGGTGTGAACAATTGAATTCGGAGAAAAATAAACGTATATATTTTATTAATTTACATCACAACGAAGAAATATTGTATTTTTAACAAATAATTCAATGTCACAAAAGACTAGACGTATTTATCTTCCTTATGATTCATAGGTGTCTATGTTTAATTAAGACTAAGTAGTTAAATAAATCGTAACAAAACACCTACTCCTCGTAATTTTACCGCAAGGCCTCGAGCGCTTTCGCCTCGATCGCGAAGGCAAAATATAAGCAAGATGGCCGCCTATCTAAAGTCTCATTCACACTTTGTAATTTAAGCAACTTAAAAAAGGGTAGTTATGAGTTTTTTTTTGTTGAGGTTTTAAATTAAACACCAGTAATAAAATCAAGTTTATTGACATAATAAATGTATTTTTTTTTTCACAAAACCATATTATTATCATCCATTATTTAAACAAATTGTGCCAAGCGTAAACTATATACCGAAAAATGAATGATTTTTATTAAATATGATAATTAAATTATTGTCAATACGTAACAAGGAAAATCAAGTGAGTTGAAATCGCAGAACACATCCTCCATATAAGTAAAGTGAAGTTAAATAAAAAGAGTAAAAGTCGACAATCGTAAACAAAAATAACATTATTATAACACAAGAACTAAAACTATGAGATATGACGAAACACCAAGCGAAAAAAAAAACTCAACCCAAACCAACCAAAAACCAGGCTGCAAAAAAAAAACAAAGCAAAACATATTGCAAACATATTTTGCTATTTGCACCGACCTTTATTTATAATAATTGTGGTTACGTCCATGGATACCAAACTAACCACAACAAAAGACCTGAGGAACACAATAACATTTTTAAGGAATCTTCAGTGAATATGGTTTAATTCTGTTTTTAAAGTGCATTATTATATTTATTATGAACTATCACTCATTGCTTAAATATAATTTTACTGAAAAACAAAGTAAATAAAATTAAAATTGGGCCGACGACTTCACAATGGCCATTTTTTTTAAACAGTTGTACTTTGAGTTTAAAATATGACTCGATTTTACACTTAGAACTGTGATATGTGTACGTAATTATAAAGCCCGAATCATCTAGTTTACTATGATGTATAATAATCTAAGAAATATTAAATTGGCTATATATAATATAATTTCTAATCATAACATAAGTTATCTCTGTATATTATACTAAGTGCCTAGTAAATTCGGGGGGGGGGGCCTGGTGACCTGTAATACGGGTCTTTGAACCTACACGGGCACCAGTCTCCCACGAATGACATAATATTGTTAAATAGAGATGTAACACTAATGTAACCAATGTCCATGTCGTTTGTGGTGAGTAATAAATAAATAAATAAAATAAATAAATAAATTAAATAAAACTGAAATACTTACCACATAATCGCTGGCACTACACCGAGTGTAGAGTGAACTGAAGCACTGAAGTTAGATAATTATTTGTTCATTCGTCAGGGCTTGTTACACTGCCATCTCGTATTTAGTACGTAAAATAGTTCATCGGCTATCGACTCCATATACAAAACTCACAAAAATAACCGCAGCTGTCCATAGATGTCAGTTTTATAAAACTTGACACTAAGGATACTATAGTATCCAGGACGTACAACGCTACTTTTATTTTGGATACCATAGTATCCATGGACGTTTGAGTGGTTATCTATATCTATACATCTATACTCTATACAAATAAATAAAATTGAAGTCTGTTTGTAATGTCGAAATAACAGCTTTTTACTATATGCATATGAAAGTATATAAGGTACTTATAACAAAAATACGATTTTTAAAATTTTTGTCTGTCTGTCTTTCTGTCTGTCTATCTGTCTGTCTGTTTGTTCCGGCTAATCTCAACGGCTGGACCGATTTTGACCGGACTCACTGGCAGATAGCTGATGTTATATAAGAAGTAACTTAGGATACTTTTATTTTAGAAAAAGAATTAGGGTTCCGCGCAAAAAATTTAAACCTATGAAATCCATTCGTAATAAATTACGCGCGGGCGAAGTCGCGGGGAACAGCTAGTACATAATATAACAAACTAAAATTAATATTGAGTTCATGGGCGCCGGCAGCAGGATACAAGGGGGTGCACTTGCACCCCCTTGTATCCTGCCGGTATCTACTCAGATGGTTTCCTGGGTATCTAAAATATTTCTACTACCTTGAAAAATTTTAAAACCTGTGATTTATAGGACCTCTCTCTTATTCAAAACGCATTTCATAGCGCTTCCAGACCTAGAGAAACTTGTCATGACAACAACAGCATTTCACACACCCAATCGTGTTCTTGTGTTCTCATTCTGAACAGATAAGTTTTTTTTATAGGATAAGGGTGACAAACGAGCATACAGTCCACTTGATTATAAGTGGTTGCTGTGGCCCATAGACATCTACATCTATCCTCGTATACGAACCAAAATGCACATGCTGTGTCACCCGTGAAGACTAAGATGGAATGCCTTGTTTCCAGTAAAATCGGTCTCCGGTTCTCTACACTCACCCTGTAAAACACAGCAGTGTTAAGCTGCTATTATACGTTGGTATTCTGTGAAAGTGTGGTCAGGGAGCCAACCTATTCATTCTACAACGACTACTTATGTAGCTACAGCATGGCTCTTCGACATATAATGGATATAATGGATGATACCACATATAACTTTATTTTTTAGATGCACGGAGTGCAGCATGAAATTCAGACTGATGAGGGATTTAAAGAAACATTACCCAATTCATTACATCAAGGGCGAGGAAACCCCAACCGTACCAATTGGGAAAGGAATGGTGGCTCCCGTTGTAGTACTAAAATCAGCCGAGGAGCCCACCACCGCAATACCTGAAGAGCCTATAAGTCACACAGACAGACAAATAACAATCACTGTTAATAGTAATGGATATAGAGATGGTGTGGCCGGTGATATCATTATAAATGTGGTGCCACAGAATAGCTAATAGATACTTTGTTCATGTGACTGCATAAAAATCTTAGTGCCTATTGGTGTACAGGTTAGATTTTTGTTATTTATATATATAATGAATGTTACTTTGTTTGTCCCATATGCCTTTTTTATACCATTCATCCAATTACGACGAAACTTTGGTGAGCTATTTAGCACATATTCGTTAATATTTCTGGCATTGCAAACCATGTTGGGAACAGCTAGTTCATAAATAAAATGAGTAACACTATTAGTTGGAGATTTGAAGGTTATATTATGTTTGTTGTCGTCATGCTGTCTCTTTCTAAACTTGTTCAGAATTTGTTCCAGTCAAGTGTGTTACCAGGTATCTTACTTGATTTTTTATTTGATGACTCGGTAACTGTTGTAATAATTATTGTTCTGGTTATTTGTTTATATGCAATTTATCTATGAATACAAAACATCTGCACTGTACAGAAGAAATCTCTAGTGTGAGAGTAACATTTTCATTTCCGTTTTTTCGATTATTGACATTATTTCTACACATTAATTGAGGGATAGAGCTCGCTGATTTTATAGAATATCATTAGGTTGTTACTTGTTACACTTGTATTTAAATTCCCAGTGAAAATTGATTATTTAGAAATGCTGATTTAAAATGTACTTAGATAATGTTTATAATAAAACTAGAAATTTGCAACAACTTTGCTATTTACCAATGTGGTTTTACCTTTTACGTGATAACAAACTGCTTACTTTTCATTACTATCCTTACATTAAATATGCATGTATTGTATATGAGAACTTCCTCAAGAAATTATTTAAATGATGATAAAAATGAATATCCATCAAACAGTAGGGCATTTCCACCAAAAAAGGTACCACAGTTTAAAATTTCTGTGTCATAAATTTTTAAGCCTATAAAGACTAGTTTATAATGCAATATGTTGTTAATTGTTTCACTACTGTGACTGCTAAGCGCAAAAGGCTTCTTATTTACGAAAAATTTTGATTTGTTTAATATCAGTGTAAGACAATGAAAAAAGAAAATAATTTATAAAATAAGAAAACTCAATGAGTTCTTTCCAATCTTCTCGATTCACTGCCCTTGCGAAGAGACATTGCACCTCTATGCATCTTCTACCACATATATCACGGGGAGCGGTAAGAGAAATTGTTCGGATTAATTTCAGCTGCTGAATTCAACCATTGTACACTGCGACAGAACACGAAATTCCATCTTCATCATCTCAATGGCTGGTGGTCCACTACTGTGCAATTTACGCGTAATTTTCTGTCTCGCACGATCTGTGAATATACTGTTGCCAGCAGTTTTTCCGGATCGATACGCTCTTTTCTTGAAGGGACCTTCAAGAAAAGAGCCTACTCCTTCCTAAAAGACCGGCAACGCACCTATAAATCCCCTGGTGTTGCGAATGTTCATGGGCGACGGTGATCACTTACCATCAGGTGAGCCGCATGCTCGTTTGCCTCCTCTTCTATAAAAAAAAAAACTTCTAACCAAGCTGTGGGCCGTAACTACACCTGACATATCGGAAACAAAACTAACCAGGTAAAGTTAGGGTTACACTAAGCCGATTTTAACTGTTTTTAACTAGTATTAGATTGTAAATAAAAGTTAAAAATTGACATTAAAACATTGCCAAAAACAATTTGTAAAAAACATGTTATCTATTAAACCATCAATTATATTTACTCAATTTATTTAATTTAAATCTAAAATAAATCCTGATATGTTAGGTTGCATAAAATGCTAGGGGCTCTTAATTAATTATGAAATAAAGAATCGAATTAGCCGATTTTGACCTTTTTTAACTGGTTGATTGGGTTGGAAAATGTACAATGTATCGCATAATGAGTACTTTTAAGACATTTTGAAATGACTTAATGTATAACGCAACAAACAAATCATAGTTTTTGAGGGCAGAACTGTATGAAGATGTTATAATATTTCATTTATTTAATATTCGGCCATATTTACATGTAATATTAAACATAAATTAGTACTACCATAACATTTTAATGTGTAATTTTGTCTGTTCAAGTTTTTTAAAAAAATATGGTGCTCACAATTTGCATGAGATAAATTTTGGTGGAAATGCCCATAATATTTTTAAGTAAACACACGGATGACTGTTTCATAATGATCAGTGACTATAGAGATATACATTATCTGCTGCTATTTATTGATAATTAAAAATTAAAAATTTTGTACAACCGACTTCAATATAAATTATTAAGAATAACTCAAAAACTATTGGTCAAATCTTGATCAAACTTATATGGGACTACATGAGAAGCACCAGCTAAAAGAATCATCGTAAAAAGTTATGAGGTAACACACATAAAAAAAAACATACAGTCGAATTGAATACTGTCTCCCTTTTGAAGACGGTAGAGAACTGGTTTTAATGTGTGACACAGGTGATACTAGTTCATAATATATAAAGCCTAAAGTAGCTTCGAAATGCCTTGACTACTATTAAGCTCTCTAATATAATTTAGCAATGTAAGATATAAGGTATAAGGTATTACAGACTACTAAGAGGATGTTACGCATTAGACAGGTATCTTAGAACAACCAATACGAACACGGTAGTTTAGAGTTTGAAATTTATTTACTTTTTAGCCATTCAGGAGTCGCGTATCTAAATGAGACAGCAGTAGTCGCATGAACTATAAATGTAGTCCATTGTTAAAATGAAAAAAAAATAATATTTTAATATTATTTCTTTATTTTACTAATGAAAATATAGTCAATACAGTTTTCTTAACTAGATACATTCAATAAAACTTAATCATAACCTCTGTGTAATAATTGATAAATAAAAATAAAACTCTTCTCTAAATTGGCACAAAAATCACAGCTTTCGCTCGAATTGAAATCGCAAGATACCTATTTACTACAAATTAATTACTATAATAATGTCTGTGCAGGAAAGACACATTATCTTGGAATGACCTCTACAATTAAACTTTTTGCACGCTTTGCACGACTTTCGCTTGTTTTATGATGCGCTATTCCACAATCATGACAACGGCGCACTACTCGACATCGCCTCCGAGGTTGGTGGTTGCCTTTCTGCATTCACATCACCCCGTATTAATTAACGTTAGTCAACGACGAACTCAAGTGCGTAATTATTTGATAAGCCCTCATTACGATATCAGCATCTCAAGATCATTGCTAATTAATAAACAAATAAAAACAGTATCTCAAAATACTGTACTTAGGAAATACTGTTCTGTGACTTGCACTCAAGTACACACACTTGAGAGTCGAGTTTCGTTTATTAATCCATGTGGCACTCAGCTGATATCGTAAACCTAAACCGCATCTTGAGATATGTTTATTAATAAGATCATAATCTCAATATCGTACTCAAGTGCTTGTATTTAAGCTGAGTAACGTTTATTAATACGGCCCCATGAGTCTTTTATCCCTATTGTTAGGGACCTTGGCAACGATTTTTTTTTTCAATTCTCTTCTGAGCCAATGGTTTCATCCATGCCAGAGACAAGTCGATCAGGAAATCACGACGACAAACACTCTGATAGTTTTTGTTTGCTGTGTAAATTGCATATAATGCGTTGAGTGCACTTGCATTTTGGAATACTACTTGCAAACTCAAGTATTTCAGTGATGGAATTTCTTTCTTTGATGATTAAAAGTACGAAATTTTCTTAAAGTCTCCGCATGAAATATTTCGTCGGCAATGACGTTCCTGTTAAATGGCAATATGCCGCCTTTTTTAAACCGTTTCTTTTGATTTTTGGATCTAGCTCACGCCATACTTCACCAATGAGTCTACTAAATTCATCTTTTGGTAACTTGGTGCCGACATTTAGTCGTTGCCAGTTAACAAGTTTTCCATCCCATGAATTTTTCATGGATTTCAATACTGCTAAATCTTAAGGCTGCTACATGTGACTTACATGTGACGGTAATTTGATTATGGTCACGTCTAGACTTTATGCTCTGTCTAATTTTTTTTTATTGAATATGGGTGGAACGGCCATCTAATATTAATAGTGCAGGACGATCTTGGCTTGGTAGAACTGTATTAAATATGTATTTCTCATAAACCTTAGAGTCAATCTAGCCATTGTGGCAGCATATGATGTATTTTTATAACCATGCTCCGACATCCACTGATCCCAAGTATTTTTGCCACGATTTATAATTAGTGGAGGCAACTTGTCGCCCATTGCATTCGCTGCAAATACAATAGTAACATTATCTTTTTCAGATGATGCAATTGTACAAGTACTGGTATATCCACGTGCACCAACTAGTTGTTTTTTCAGGGTCTTTTCCGAAACTTGATTCATCTAGGTTCCATATTTTGTCAGGTCATTCTTTCAAATCAAGTTCGTTTAAAACTTCTTCAAGAATGTCAAAAAAGATATCTACAATAAAAGGGTCAGCTGCCGTTTTCCTTGACATCTCCACTGCTTGTGGGTTTCTTTTTTTTAGAGAAAGTTTGTCTTCTTTTAAAAGCCGCAAACCAGTCGTATCCGGGCCTGTTATTTTGTAATTATTTTGACTAACATGTATACTGAATGAATCTAGCTTTTCCTTAGATGAAAGCCCAAAACCATATTTTTCTATCACCCGTAAGTCATTAGCTAGTTTGAGCTCAAATTCTCTATTTAATGCAGTTGGCCCTCTCTTATTTTTCGCTCTATCAGAAATAGTAGTGCGGGGTATGTTATATTTTTTGCTGCTTCATACCCGTTAAGCTTACTAGGTTTGACCTCATCTACTGCTTTCTTTAGTGTAATAACAAATGTTATTCTAAAGTACCGTTTGTCTATGGTTGAAAATAAGGACCAATTTTTTTTGTTCTAAGATTCCATGCACTGGATACCCATAATACTACACTGTCATTAAAAATACTATATCAATCAGTTGAGTTTGCTACTTACAGTGTCTCGAAACTTAGTCGATTTTACGACATAAGTCAAATAAGAATTTCTTTTAAATATATTATTTAATAGAATAAGGGTGACAAAGAGCACAGAGTCTATCTGATCGCAAGTGGATACCGTAGCCCTTAGGTATCTACATCTATCCTCAATTAAGAATGAAAATGTAGATGCGTTGTCATCCCTGAGGACTGAGATGGAATGCCTCGTTTCAAGTGAAAGGGATCTCCTGTTCTCCATACTTACCAAAGTTGTTAGATTGACATACGTGCCCATTACTTGTATAATTTTCTGCAAGCTCTGATGCTATTTCTAGGTTTTAATAGCATAATATATAAAATCGTAGCACCGAAGTTCTGTACAAATTACTAGCCGAATCTATCCGAACATATCCAACTTTTTGATCTCTGGCCCGGATATTTGAACCACGGAAAAAGATGAACTTTATAGTTGTCAAAATATCTAGATTCGCCACTAGTACTACCAGTATATTAAGAATAAGCCTAAGATGATTCGATTAATATCTTAGGCCGTTTCTTAATATACTTATTATATTGATAAACTAGCATTTGTATTATTTTATTATATAAATTAAATGTTCATCTTAAAGTCAACTTCTACTGACTTCTTTTTAAATGCCTGCATGGTAAGCCTAGCTCTACCGGAGTAAGAACTTAGGTAGTAACTGTTATCTACATGAAATTAGGACTTTGGGGCCAACATAGTATTTGTTGAATATATATATATATATATATATATATATATATATATATATTGAGTAAAACTTAAATTACTATTAGGTACTATTAGTTTTAACTTATGTGGAGTATTCTTATAAATATAAGAAATTATTAAATTCTAACATGTTCAAAGTTTTAGAATATGCTATGTTATGTTGTACTACTAGTATCAGTCCTACATTATCCAACGCAAAAATTAGTTTGTGTTTGCACTATATTGTCCCTCTAGGGATTTAAGCTCAGCAGCTACGGACGTACCTACAGTCGGGGATTATATTATTAGAGCCACAGGAAAAAAGTAGATTAATATTAGTTTAGGTAGAAATAAAATAACAGTTTAACAGTGGTAGAGCTGCCACGCGGCAGCTTTTGCTGTCGCACGGATGGGCCGGCTCGAACCGGGGCGCTACCACGACCTCACAGAAAACCAGCGTGAAGTAGAGGTTTACTTCTGCGTTTCGCTTGGTGAGTGCAGGTAGCCGGAGGCCCTTTTTACTGGAAATGAGGCATTCCATGTTAGTCCTCACGGGTGACAACGCATCTACATTTTGATTTGTAATAGAGGATAGATGTAGATGTCTATGGGCCGCAGCAACCACTTACTATCAGGTGGACTGTGTGCTCGTTTGTCACCCTTATCCTATATAAAAAAAAAGTCATGATGTGAAGGTTTTTGTTTAAAATATATTTTATTAAGTATATTGCTTTATTAATACACTTAAGAAAACGGAACTTATGTATTGAATAAGTGCAATAAATATAAAAATACAAAATAAATCAATATTTAGTGACACCGCCTTTTGCTTCTATAACCGCCTGAATTCTCCTGGGCACACTTTCGATACATTTTGAGCAGTTTATCGTTATTGATTCACTCCTGTGCCAAACATCTATCAAACGCTCGATCAGTTGGCGTTTATTACTGACGAGTTCTCTGGAAATTTCTAGTTTCATCAACTCCCAGAAGTTCCCTATGGGATTGAGGTCCGGCAAATTCCCAGGCCAGTCAAGAACCTTTACTTTCTGGGCATTTAGAAATTTCGTGACCTTTTTTGCTTTGTTGCAAGGATCAGAGTCATGCACGAACGTATATTCGCCGTTCGGTAACCACTCCTAGACCTGGGGCACCATCTTTGTCTCAAGGACCTGGATATATTGATACTGCCGCATAGTTCCTTCCACAATAGTAGTATAGACGAATAGTATAGACGACCAGTGCTTTTGCTGCTTATTATGGACCATACCATGATGCTGAGTGGGTGCTTCACTCGCTTGATTACGCAATCTTCTTTGAATTTCTCACCCTTCCTTCTTACAAATTCGGCTTTGTCCGATAAAATGTGCACTGACGATTCATCAGAAAAATAAACCTGAAATATTTATTATTATTTTAGTGTACAGAAGTGAAAATTTATATCGAATTTAAATTAATGTGGATCTCGCTTTTTACTTCCAGCAGCTTCAAGAATTATTCACCTACCTTATTCCAGTCTTCGGCAGTCCAATTCTGGTGTTCTTTTGCCCATTTTAAACGCTTTGACATCATAGCCTATGTAAGGAGAGGTTTTTAGCCGGTTGATGACAAGTAAACCCCAAGTCTTTCAAGCGTCGACGAACTGTTGCTAGGGAAATGTTGATTCCAGCGTCCTGTACCTTCTTAGTAAGAATCTTCCGAGGTGCCTTCCTGTTTTCAACACAGATATCCCTGATTTTTCTTTCATCACGTGGCGTGGTAATTTTCTTTCGCCAAAATTTTTCGCACGTTTCGGCGTCAGCTCAACATTTGTGTCAAGTATATTTTTTATTCGGTCGGCAAGATTCCTTTGGGAATGCCCAGTATGCAGTAATAAAGTTTTAATTTCGAAAATTTTCCTTGGAGACAGATCCTATTCCCATGATTTAATATTATATCCTGCAAATAAAATAAAAAATTTATGTGAGAAAGAAAATTTTTAGCGACAAACCTATTTTAAGCAAGCTGCATATGGACGAACATTGTTAAAACTCACCAACACTACAAAAAATTCGATAAAAATGCATAAATAATCTCAAAAATACTCACCCGAACGAGACTGTTAAGTGTCGACTGACTGTGCTACAACAAAATGGCGAACATGTGACAGATTATGCACCCTCAGTGTTGCCAGTTAAAAATTCATAATCTGCACACATCCATAAATTCATAATAACAAAATATAAACTTAGCAGACATAGTTTGAATACAATATATATATATTAATTAAAATGCCAAATCGATTATTTAAGTAAATGGCTCTAATAATATGAGCTACCACTGTATGTAAGCGAAGTGTTAGACGGATGCAAGTGGCTCAACACCGTGTTTTGTCACATTTCGGAAGGGAGACCTATGTTCAGAAGTGAAGTGAAGGCTTATAATGATAATATTGATTTAATATTCCAGAGGCTTTAAACAGCTATTAATAATTTAAGATATGTAAATATTCATTATTTTAAGTTAGTTTAATCAAGAGTAGTAAAGTTACGAATATATGACTCCCAGTCCCCGGCGGCCTCGCTATTCCTGGCTACGGTGCTTACCATGGTAACGACGGGGCAGGGGTTGCTAAGAATCTCCGGTGGAGGTTAGGTTGCCACCTAAAACGACTCGACCTGGCAACATATAACGCACGCACACTAAGGACTGACGAGAACATCCTGCTGGAAGAAGAGACAAGTTGCGCTAGAATATTATAGGACTATCCGAGGTCCGAATATAGGGGGAGGACATGGTAATCCTCGAATCCGGGAACTTGTTCTATCACCGGGAGGGCGACTATCTGTCCCAAGGAGGTGTCGGATTTATCGTCCACAAGTCTCTCGTTAACAACGTTGTAAAGATTGAGTGTGTCGACGAGCGTTGCGTACCTCATACTCAGAATCACCAAACGGTATTCGCTGAAGGTCATACAGGTTTACTCACCAACCTCGGCACATCTCGATGAGGAGGTGGAGGCAATGTATGAGGATATATCTAGAGCCATGCATTCCTCCAAAACCTAAACCTAAAAAAAAGACATTATACGGTGTTAGGCTCCCAGCCTTCAACGCAAAACTAGGCACAAAAGAGAACGGCGAGCTGAGGGTAGGGAAATTTGGAATAGGGCAACGGAACCCAAGGGGCCAGCAGCTGGCCGACTTCATGGAAAAAGAGGGACTCTTTATGAGGAACTCTTTCTTCCAGAAGTGGCCCCACAGGAATGGGACCTGGTACGAGCTTCGACGGTTCGACAAAAAATGAGATTGACTTCATTATGACGATCAGACGACAACTGTTCAGTGATGTCTCAGTGATCGCGAGGGTGAAAACCGGCAGCGATTACCTAATGGTGAGAGGCACACTGAACCTAAACGTTAAATTCAAGAGGTCATGTCTAATGAAGCCAACGGTCCGTCCCCCTCGTGCCCTAATCCAAAGTCCCGAAACCTTTCAGCTAGAGCTACAAAAGCGTTTTCAGTGCCTAGAAGATTGCAATGTAGTGGACGATATAAATGACAAGCTCGTGGAAACTGTCCTTGCGGTCGGAGCTCAGTTTTGCAAGACTCGCCGCAGAAGAACAAAAACTCACCGATCACTCTTAATCTCATGGCTGTTAGACGGGAAATGAAGCTGCAGTCTTCAATAGATTTGACAGCATACAGGCAACTGAACAGACAGATCTCCAAATGCATGCGGCGGGAATTACGCAACTTTAATACTGCTCGTATGGAGGAAGCAATCGAGCGAAACCAGGGCTCTAAAGTCTTCGCTAGAGATCTGTCTGCCAGAAAGAGCCAACTGTTGAAGCTGAAGACCGAGTGTGGCAGTGTCGTTTCCAGGACACCTGAGATTTTGAGTGAGATTGAGAGATTCTATGGGCAGCTGTACACATCATCGCTGGAGCCACACGCAAATGTGAGTGACGAACCAAGAGCAAGTCTTATCCGACACTATTCCGATGATATTCCGGACGAGCGAGTCTGACCGAGATTAGAATGGCTCGCCAGCACCTTAAAAACGGCAGGGCCCCAGGCGAGAATGGAATTACAGCGGAGCTTACGAAAGCGGGTGGAAAACCTGTACTTGTAGTCCTTCAGAAGCTCTTTATTTCCGTCCTTCATGGTGGCACTACACCAGAAGTGTGGAGCAGAAGTGCGGTTGTCTTGTTCTTCAAGAAAAGCGACAACGCTCTCTTGAAGAACTACAGACCGATTTCCCTTCTGAGCCGCGCCTGTGCTGTTTCGAGAGTCATTACGAATCGTCTCACATGTAGACTCGACGACTTCCAGCCTCCCGAACTAGCCGGTTTCCGAAAAGGCTTTAGCACCATTGACCACATACATACTCTTCAGCAAACTGTACAGAAGTCCGAGGAGTAAAATTTGCCACTATGTCTGGCGTATGTGGACTATGAGAAAGCCTTCGATTCCGTCGAAACTTGGGCGGTGCTGCAGTCCCTTCAGCGGTGCCAAGTTGACTGTCTGTATATCGAAATGCTGAAGTGTTTGTACAGTAGGGCTACGATGGCTATCCGAGTACAGAACCAGAGTACGAAACCTATTCAACTGCAGACACCCTGTCTTACACCTCGTAAGACAGGGTGACGCTATATCCCCGAAACTCTTCACCGCTGCTTTGGAAGACGTTTTCAAGCTTCTGGACTGGAAAGGATACGGTATTAACATCAAAGTCGAGTACATCACTCACCTTCGATTTGCCGACGATATAGTCCTTATGGCAGAATTGCTGGAGGACCTAAGCACTATGCTCAATGACCTCAATAGTGCCTCCCAACGGATAGGTCCTAAGATGAACATGGACAAAACAAAGATCATGTATAACGTCCATGTCACACCTATGCCGGTAATAGTTGGGAGCACTAATTTCGACGTTGTTGACGAGTATGTTTACCTGGGACAAATAGTCTGACTGGGTAAGTCCAACTGGGTAAGTCCAACTTCGACCGAGAGGTCAATCGACGGATTCAACTCGGCTGGGTAGCTTTCGTGAAATTACAGCACATCTTCTTGTCAGGTATACCTCAAAACGTGCGTGTTGCCACTCATGACATATGGAACTGAGACGTGGTCCTTCACTGCTGGCCGGATGAGGAAGCTCAAGCTCAGCGAGCTATGGAGAGGGCTATGCTCGGAGTTTCTCTGCGTGATAAACTTAGGAATGAGGATATCTGCAGTAGAAACAGAGTCAGCCCAACGGATTAGTAAGCTGAAGTGGCAATGGGCCGGCCATATATAGCCATATAGCTTGAAGAACCGACAACCGATGGGGAAAAAAGGTTCTTGAGTGGCGGCCTCGTACCGACGAACGAAGTGTAGGGCGTCCCCCTACTAGATGGAATGACGAACTGGTAAGACATGCAGGAAGTCGATGGATGCAAGTGCCTAAGGACCGTGCTTTGTGGCATTCCTTGGGGGAGGCCTATGTTCAGTAGTGGACTTGTGAAGGGCTGTAATGATGATGATGATGATGAATCAAGAGTAGAGGGAGAGAAGCGAACTAATTTTATGTTGTAAAAATTAAACGAAGTTATGCAAAAAGTATCCAATTCACAGAAGGATACTTTTGAAATACAAAAGTTCAAAGTTGGATGAAGATAATGGTTTGCTCTGTTTATATTCTTGCTTTTTTTCTGATTTATTGGCTGCCAAGTTTGATGCATTTTTTTAACTCAAATTATCAGAGTATATAACCTATTGCACTCGTAAGAATTATTTTGAGATATATAATTGTTGGTCTGAGTGTGGTTTGGATACTTTTAAGTAACTATGTCCAGTAGAGATCTTAAACATTTAATTTATTTGTATTATTATATGAGAAATGATGTTAACAAACTTAAAATTTCATTTAATATTAATATCCCAGATCCAGTTTTTTTATTTGTTTTATAAATTAAAATCAAAATATAATATGTCTGAAATTGTGAATCGTATTAATATTCCTAATTTTCAATTACCTTAAAAAATAAGTTGAATAGTATCATATCGCAAGGAATCTTAACTAGAATCTAAAACTAGAATAGATATATATTTATTACAAAAGAAATTAAATTTAAATGTTACATTTAAATGAAATAATTTATTAAAGATCTGATAAAAAAGTTTTTATTTATTTATCTTCCAACCACAATAGCTAAAGAAGAGCAGTGCGCAAGCAATAGAAGATTGATTAATGATACCTGTGTTTAATAAGCTAGAGAAATATATTTTCACGTGGACACACGTGACGTAAAGTGTACCCATTCGCATTGACATTGACAATGAATATTATCCTTCCATAACCTAGCAAATCTAAGAAAATTTATGACAATTAAGTAAAGAGAGATCTTATGATCTAGGATAAGTGGCGGTATACGACCTCGTTATTCTTTATAACAATAATAATGGTCACCAGATGGTAAGAATGCTTTGTCACATAGACACATCTATCTACATAATAAAATCAAAACGTAGATGTGTTGTCACCCCTTAGGACCAAAAAGACCATTACCTCGTTACTAGTAAAGTGGGTATCCGGTTCTCTCCATTCACCATACGAAACATAGCAATATGCTGCTATTCTGCGAGAGTCTGGTTCTTCCACGGTCGAGCCGAACCATTCGTGTAATCATAATATAGTCACAGAGGTACTACCACGTTAATAATGTATATAATAATCGTAGATGTCATTTGTAAAATATGTGACGAAGAGCAGCGTAGTGAGAGAAGGGTTCCTTGTGAGTAGGTACTATCTTCTTACCTACTTCTGACGCCAAATAGCAGTGCTTGTGTTTCGATCTTAAGGGTGTAGAGCCATTCCATCTTGGTACTCAGAGGTGAAAACTCAACTGTAGCCTTCTTTGTTAGAAATTGTCCATGGTATTTTTCATGGTCACTTAAACTTATTAGTAAAAAAACTACTCCCATTAATGGGAGTAGTTTTTCCGGGTCGGTGATATCTATAGGTGTTCCACAGGGTTTAATTCTTGGCTCCTTCCTGTTTTTAGTTTGACATGACGACGGTTCTTACGGCGCCACGATTTGAAGGCGGATTCACATAGATCTCGACGAGATACGCCGAAAAGTAAGAATAAAATTTTCGATATCTCGCTTAGTTTCCGGAATATCGATACTCGGGATTACTTTTTTTTTACACAGGAATATTGACCCAAAGTTACTTCTGCGACGGCTTCGGCGCTGCGGGAAGTGCAGACCCTTCGCCCTTGCGTAGCGAATCGCAGGCACACATGCTCACCTCCACCACACAGCTTTGGCTTATTGGTCGCCTTCGGCGATCAGCCTCAGCCGCTACAGCTCTCCCAAGTGCTACTACTTGCTACATTGGGCGGGGGCTGTCTCCCTCGCGCCTACGGCTTTACAAAAGCACTTTATAGGTAGGACAGACAAGACTACGTGGAGTCAGGGCGTGCTGATTCGGTTTTAGTATTCGATTTTTAAGTATCGATATCTCGGAAGCTAAGCGAGATATCTAAAAATTTTAGTTTTACTTTTCGGCGTATCTCGTCGAGATCTATGCGAAACCGCCTTCGAATCGTAGCGCCGTAAGAACTGTACCTTAACTACCCTAACTGTACCCCCTTAAGGCGGCTACACACTTACCTGCCGCAGGGGCAATCTAGGGTATACAGCGTTTGGGGCAATATCAGAACTATCTCTACACACATGCCTGCCGCTCATTATAAGAGTGTACATCTTGCTGGACACGCGTTGAGAATGACGCCAGTTTTATCTAAATATCAGTGAATCGGTATATTATACTGCCTTGGCTCTTTCTTATATAGAATAAAGGTGACAAATGAGCGCAGTCCACCTGATGGTAAGGGGATACAGTGGCCCATAGATATATTTATCGATAAAATAACTAATTAATAATTACAATTATAATATAGTCCTTAAAAGCTGCAGCATGACTATCACGTTTAAAAACGTTACAACGTTCAAACAACGTTCTTCCTGCGGTGCTACCGCAAAAAAGCCAAAAAGGAGATACGGGGTGAAGAAGCCGCTTTTATATCTACACTTCTATCACCATTGTCAAAATTTCACATTCTTTATTGTTATCCATTGTGACTTGTATTCACACGTATGCTCCGCGCGAAAGTCGCTAACGAACTGATTGAAATTAAACCAATTGCGCTAAACACGTGGCAGTGACAGGGATCTCATTTAGGGAGCAAGGAAGCTCTTGCGGCCCTGCCGCCTTGCCGGAGGGTCGACTTAGAAAATTGCCCCTGTTTGCATACACACATCACAATTAAGGAAGCAATTAAGGGTCATCCCCACTTCTACACCCTAGATTGCCCCTGCGGCAAGAAGGTGAGTAGCCGCCTATAGTTTATATTAAAGACTTATTTGTTGATACTTCGTTGATTTTCCTACTTCACAGGCAATTATTAAAATATGACGAAGTGAACAATGCTATATCAAAAGTCATAAACTGGTTTAACGTCAATAATTCGCTTTTAAACGGTAATATAACTAAAAAATGAGGCCTTACATGTGTTGAAACAGCTAGATTACTTTATTTTAGATATTTCTATAGCAAAATATCATATGGAAACTTGCTATAGGGTACGAGGGGCACACTGAAATGACCGGGAATAGAATTTTTCGGATTGAGTTACAATAAAACGGTTTTTAGAATTTAAATACTGGCCTCTTAGAATCTTAATGACATTCAAACAATTAAAATGTTTAAAAACAAAAACAATGTTGGTTTAAAGTTGACACGTCGTTGACAGAAATTGAGCTCACGCGTGAATAATTCCGTGCCATAATTTATCACAATTTTCGTCGCGGCTTATCTCTAGATAAATGTCTCAGCAAACTTCTTTCGATTTATGCTGTTGAAGCACCGAGTCAAACGACAATATACGCTGGTATGCCGAGTTACGACGTGGTCGTGTGTCGCTCAGCATTGTTTTTTCTGCAGGTCGGCCAAGAACAGCGGTCACGCCTGAAAACATCGCAGCTGTGCGAACTATTATATTAGATGACCGTCATGTGACATACGAGCAGATTCGGGCTGTTATCAGTATCGAAATGACTGCAATTCAGTCGATATTACATAATGAGCTTTGTGTAAGAAAGCTAGTTTCCCGCTGGGTTCCCCACAATTTATCCGAAGAGCAAAAGGCAGCTCGTGTAGATTGGTGCCGGAATACTCTGCGACGCTTCAACGGAGCGAAGTCAAATGCCGTTTATAATATCGTCTCAGGTGACGAATCAAGGATTTATTCATACGAACCTGAAAGAAAACATCAGTTTGCAGTTTGGGTCTTCGAAGACGAGGTCAAACCAACGAAAGTGGTTCGCTACCGCAGCATGTCAAAGAAAATGGTCGCTACGTTTGACTCAAAAAAGGCGCATGTTGCTACAATTCCTTACCGCTGAGTGGTATATCACGGTTTGTTTGCCAGAAATGATAGCCGAACTCCGAAAAAATAACCCGAAACGTCGCATCATCTTACATCACGATAATGCGAGTCCCCATACGGCTCGGAAGACAAATGATTTTTTGAAGCGTTGAGCTGATGAGCCATCCTCCGTACAGTCCTGACCTGAGCCCAAAAGATTTCTTTACATTCCCTAGAATGAAAGATTTATTATGCGGTCAACGGTTTGAAGACCGCGAAGCAGCTGTGGAAGCGTACAAATCAGCCATTTTGTTAACATCAATTTCAGACTGGAACTACTGTTTTAATGATTGGTTGGCAAAATTCCGCTCGTGACTAATACTGCTCGGGGCAAGCGAAGCAATAAGACCAAGGCGACCCCTGTCACGCTATCCGTGAATTTTTGCAACATCAGGGGACTTCTTATTAGCATCTAGAGACGGCGAAGCCGGCCTTGCTCTTTTTAACCGAGACTCAGGTGTCCTCTCCGGCTGATACTTCATATCTCTCCTACCCGGGGTACAAATTAGAACACTCCTTTGTACCTCGGGCTGGGGTTTGCGTATACGTCAGAGAGGACATCTGTTTTCGACGCCTCGACAGTCTTGATGGTACGGAACTGTCCATCCTATGGCTGCGCGTAGACAGCGACGACCATCCCCGCGTCTACGGGTGCCTCTATAGGTCCCATAGCGGTAATGCCCACACAGAGCGACTCATCGACCACGTCCAAATGGCTGCAGACTCCGTGCTACAACAGGTCCCATCCGCAGAGATCGTGATACTCAGTGTTTTTACGCCCACCACGCTGAATGGCTTGGTTCCCGTTTAACCGATCATGCGGGTAAATCTGTCTATGACTTTGCCTTGGCATATGGTCTAACACAACTGGTTACTTCGCCTACGCGGATCCGGATCGCGGAGATGTGGAGGATCATGTACCTTCCCTGTTGGATCTTCTGCTGACCTCTCATCCGGACGGATATCAGGTCTCCGTCGATGCCCCTCTGGGCTCTTCGGACCATTGTGTGATCCGGAATACGGTGCCACTCACGCTCCCATCGCAGTTGCGATCTGCAGCTTGCCGCCGTGTTTGGCACTATAAGTCGGCCGATTGGGACGGGATGCGGTCTTTTTTTGCATCCTACCCCTGGGCGCGGGACTGGTTTTCGCCGGAAGACCCCAGCGTTATTGCCGATTCAGTTGCTGATGTGGTACTTCTAGTGTTGCCCAAAATCAGTCTTTGTCTTGCAGTCTTGGTCTTGTTCTTGCATTTTTGCAAGACCAAGACCAAGAACAAGACCGCCTCTTTTTAGCAAGACCAAGACCAAGACTGACCGTGCAAGATTTGCGCAAGAACAAGACTTAGCATGCGAGACTCTTGCGTCTTGCAGTTAGGACTAAGTGTCGTTTCAGGGAGTATAGAAGTTCGGGTATACGCTTAGGGACTCTATGAGACGCAAAAAATATAATGAAAAATAAATTGGAACATTGTACTTATGCGCATTACGAACAATACCATAAATATACATAGCGAATGAAAATATCCATTAAAAGAAAAAAGAGTGCATCCCTAGTTTTGACCATCGGCACTTTGATGGTGCGCGGCGTCTTGTTGTCGGCGTCATCAAAGGTCGGATACTGACCTGTCAAAGAAGTTGTGCAGCTATTCGAAAGTACAAGGTCAAGATACACGTGTCGGCGGCTACTATTGATATCGCATAATCGTCGCCGCCGCGCCACACGCACTACATTTGACACTGTTTGATTGCCGCCACAGAGTACATGTTTCAAAGATAAAAATAAGTTTCCGGGTGCTCAGAATGGACACGAATACATTATCCTGATCTCGCAAGAAATCTTGTAATTAGATAATAGGTAGGTATCATAATAATTTATTCTAGTAAGTAATTATTATAAAATTAATTATATGGATTTATAATAATTACTTAATATTATTGTTATTATTATTACCTAAAAGATAAACATGTTCAGTAAGTTCACTGCAAATCTCGACTTTTGCAAGTGTGTGTTTTTGAAACACAAAGTGCTCGAATATGTCGTCACACATTTGATAAATATGGTTGACACCATAGCACTTTTAAAACACTTGAAATGTGTAAAAATGGATCTGGATCTTGTCTTCAAGGCTTAGTTATTAAGGAGTTGGAGGGGTACCTAGGTAAACCCAGAGCCGTCATCTCGGAAGACATTTTAGACTGTTGGAGGACGCATGAGACAAAATATCCGATTTTATCGAAGATGGCCCGTGATTTTCTTTTAATACCTGCAACTTCAGTACCTGCTGAGAGATTGTTTTCTAAAGCATCATTAGTAATTAGAAAACATAGAAATAGGTTAAGTGATGAGTCAGCCAGATGGTTACTTTGTATTAATGCTTTGTCAAAAGAATAAATATAAAGTAACAGTAATGTCAAAGCTGTTGTGTACATACTGTGAAGTAATTTAATTTGCATCGTATTTTATTTTTTATTTAAATAAATTGTATATTGTATAACTCTTTTATTCCATTTCATATATGGGGAGGGTCCATCAATCTCTTTCTAGTGGGATAATGTTATTTAAAATACAGTGTAGTTATTGCCATTAATTTGTTTTTATATGTATGTTTAACCATGTTTTAGCACATGTAAGCTTATTAAATGTAAACGTTTATTAAGAAACTGACGCCCGTGGCCGTGGGACACTCAGTTGGTTGGAGCATCGGCACGGATCGCTTAGGTCGTGGGTTCAAACCCCACCCGGTGTCAGTTGATTTTTCGAATTTCTCATTAAATGTTTAGACATTTATTAATATGGTTGGTCTTTACTATGGTTATGTTAATTCAAGCTCAATATGTACCTACTCTGTTAAGTTGTTCTAAGATCTAAAGTAACGTTTAATAAATAGTAATAGGCTAATAGGTCATTGCGAGACTTGCGAGACTCTTGCTGCAAGACCAAGACCAAGACCAAGACTCGGAGCGCAATACCAAGACCAAGAACAAGACCAGGTGTATTGACGCAAGACCAAGACCAAGACTTGCTAAGTCTCGTCTTGTTCTTGCATTTGGGCAACACTAGGTACTTCAGGGTATGGAACTTTTTATTCCATCATATGTGGTGCCCATCGGAGGCAGATCCCAGCCATGGTTTGGTCGCTCCTGTAAAAAAGCATCACGCTATAAGCAGGAGTGCTGCCGGAACTGGGCTGACGCATCAACGTCTCGGGATATAACCACCAGCGCACTTAAAAAGAAGTATAATTCCGCTTCCAGGTCCTTCAAAAGCGTCATTGCCAAGGCAAGGTCTGAGCACATCGGCAGAATTGGCGAGAAGCTAGTTCACTTTCCTTAGGGAACCCGTGCATTCTGGTCTCTCGCCATGGTTGTCCAAGGGAACTTCTGTCAGCCATCTCTTACATCTCTGCACAGAGAGGACGACTCACTGGCCCATGCCGCAAAGGAGACAGCCGATCTTTTAAGCTCTCCCTTTGCGTCCAACTCGATTCTAGATGCCGGGGGTAATACACCGCTGACCATCCCGCGGTGTGAGTGCTCCATGCCGGATGTGCGATTTACACAGCGCTCGGTTCGTAAAGCACTCTTCTCCCTGGACGTTAGCAAGTCGAGTGGGCCTGATGGAGTCGCTCCCATTGTGCTGAAGACGTATGCTCCGGAGTTGGCACCGGTTTTAACGTGTCTTTTCCGGTACTCCTACTCCCAAGGCGTAGTCCCGAATTAATGGAAGACAGCTTTGGTCCACCCGATCCCTAAAAAAGGCGACCGCTCAGACCCGTCCAACTACAGGCCTATCCCCATCACCTCTTTGTTCTCCAAAATAATGGAATCCTTTATAAACTGCCAGCTCATGAGGTATCTTGAAGATCACCAGCTGATTAGTGACCGCCAGTACGGTTTTCGTCGGGGTCGATCAGCTGGTGATCTTCTGGTCTACCTGAATCATAGATGGGCGGAGGCAGTAGAGTTCAAGGGGGAGGCATTGGCCGTTAGTTTGGACATAGCGAAGGCCTTCTATCGGGTCTGGCACAAAACTTTCTGTTGTATACCTGACGAGAAGATGTGCCGTAATTTCCTGAACGCTGCCCAACCGAGTTGAATCCGTCGATTGACCTCTCGGTCGAAGTTGGACTTACCTACCTAGTTGGACTATTTGTCCCAGGTAAACATACTCGTCAACAACTTCGAGCTTAGTGCTCCCAACAACTACCGGCATAGGTGTGACATGGACATTAAACATGATTTTTGTTTTGTGCATGTTCATCTTAAGACCTATCCGTTGGGAGACACTATTGAGGTCATTGAGCATAGTGCTTAGGTCCTCCAGCAATTTTGCCATAAGGACTATATCGTCGGCTAATCGATGGTGAGTGATGTACACGCCATTGAAGTTAATACCGTATCCTTTCCAGTCCAGAAGCTTGAAAACGTCTTCCAATGCTGCGGTGATGAGTTTCGGGGATATAACATCACCCTGTCTTACACCTCTCTGCAGTTGGCTAGGTTTCGTACTCTCGTTTTAAGGTCCTGGAGAGCCATTCTAATCTCGCTCAGACTGACGTCCGGGTTATCTTCGGAATAGTGTCGAATAAGACTGTCCTGTGTAGTAGCGGTAAAGAATTCTCACTACCCCATGTCTTCCCGTGGGTGTCGTAAGAGGCGACAGAGGGAAACTGAGGCAGAGGATGGGCAGCAGCATCTTTCTGGTAATAGCAAAACAGCAATAAAAAACTGCTGGAGGTTCGGTTGCCACCTACGACGACTCGACCAGGCAACGTATAACGCACGCACCCTGAGGACTGACGAGAAGATCTTGGAGCTGGAAGAAGAGATGGACAAGTTGCGCTGGAATATCATAGGATTATCCGAGGTCCGAAAAGAGAGGGAGGACACGGTAATCCTCGAATCCGGCAACTTTTCTATCACCGGGAGGGCGACCATCTGTCCCAAGGAGGTGTCGGATTTATCGTCCACAAGTCTCTCGTTAACAACGTTGTAAAGATTGGGAGTGTGTCGACGAGGTTTGCGTACCTTATACTCAGAATCACCAAACGGTATTCGTTGAAGGTCATACATGTTTACGCACTAACCTCGGCACATCCCGATGAGGAGGTGAAGGCAATGTATGAGGATATATCTAGAGCCATGCATTCCTCACCCACTATACGGTGTTAATGGGAGACTTCAACACAAAATTAGGCACAAGAGAGAACGGTGAGCTGAATGTAGGGCAATTCGGAATAGGGCAACGAAACCCAAGGGGCCAGCAGCTGGCCGACTTCATGGAGAAAGAGGGACTCTTTATGATGAACTCTTTCTTCCAGAAGCGGCTCCACAGGAAGTGGACCTGGTCGAGCCCCGACGGTTCGACAAGAAATGAGATTGACTTCATTATGACGACCAAACGACAACTGTTCAGTGATGTCTCGGTGATCGCGAGGGTGAAAACCGGCAGTGATCACCGAATGCTGAGAGGCACACTGAACCTAAACGTTAAGTTGGAGAGGTCACGTCTAATGAAGTCAACGCTCCGTCCCATTCTTGCTCTAATCTAAAGTCACGAAACTTTTCAGCTCGAGCTACGAAACCGTTTTCAGTGCCTAGAAGATTGCAATGCAGTGGACGATATGAATGACAAGCTCGTGGAAGCTGTCCATGCGGTCGGAGCTAAGTTTTGCAAAACCCGCCGCAGAAGAGCACAAAAACTCTCCGATCACACTCTTAATCTCATGGCTGTTAGACGGGATATGAAGCTGCAGTCTTCAGTAGATTTGACAGCATACAGGCAACTGAACAGACAGATCTCCAAATGTATACGGCGGGACTTGCGCAACTTTAATACTGCTCGTATTAAAGAAGCAATCGAGCGCAGGGCTCCAAAGTCTTTGCTAGAGACCTGTCTGCCAGAAAGAGCCAACTGTCGAAGCTGAAGACCGAGTGTGGCAGCGTCATTTTCGGGACACCTGAGATTTTGAGTGAGATTGAGAGATTTTATGGGCAGCTGTACACATCATCGTTAGAGCCACACGCAAGTGTGAGTAACGATCCAAGAGCGAGTCTTATACGACATTATTCCGATGATATCCCGGACGTCAGTCTGAGCGAGATTAGAATGGCTCTCCAGCACTTTAAAAATGGCAAGGCCCCAGGCGAGAATGGAATTACAGCGGAGCTTCTGAAACCGGGTGAAAAACCGGTACTTGAAGTCCTTCAGAAGCTCTTTAATTCCGTCCTCCATAGTGGCATTACACCGGAGGCGTGGAGCAGAAGTGCGGTGGTCTTGACTTCCAGAAAGGCGACAACGTTCTCTTGAAGAACTACAGACCGATTTCCCTTCTGAGCCGCGTCTACGCGCTGTTTTCGAGAGTCATTACGAATCGTCTCGCGCGCAGACTTGACGACTTCCAGTCTGCCGAACAAGCTGGTTTCCGAAAAGGCTTTAGTACCATTGACCACATACATACCCTTCGGCAAATTATACAAAAGTCCGAGGAGTACAATTTGCCACGATGTCTGGCGTATGTGGACTATGAGAAAGCCTTTGATTCCGTCAAAATTTGGGCGGTGCTGCAGTCCCTTCAGCTGTGCCAAATTGACTGTCGGTATATCGAAGTGTTGAAGTGCTTGTACAGTAGGGCTACGATGGCTATCCGAGTACAGAACCAGAGTACGAAACCTATCCAATTGCAGAGAGGTGTAGGACAGGGTAACGTCATATCCCCGAAACTCTTCACCGCTGCATTGGAAGACGTTTTCAAGCTTCTGGACTGGAAAGGATACGGTATCAACATCAATGGCGAGTACATCACTCACCTTCGATTTGCCGACGATATTGTCCTTATGGCAGAATCGCTGGAGGACCTAAGCAGTATGCTCAATGACCTCAATAGTATTTCCCACCGGATAGGTCTTAAGATGAACATGGACAAAACAAAGATCATGTTTAACGTCCATGTCACACCTATGCCGGTAGTTGTTGGGAGCACTAAGTTCGAAGTTGTTGACGGGTATGTTTACCTGGGACAAATAGTCCGACTAGGTAAGTCCGACTTCGACCAAGTGTTCAATCGACGGATTCAACTCGGTTGGGCATCGTTCGGGAAATTACGGCACATCTTCTGGTCAGGTATACCTCAAAACTTGAAAACGAGACTGTACAACCAGTGCGTGTTGCCAGTGATGACATATGGAACTGAGACGTGGTCCTTCACTGCTGGCCGGATGAGGAAGCTCAAGTTCGCTCAGCGAGCTATGGAGAGGGCTATGCTCGGAGTTTCTATGCGTGATAAACTTAGAAATGAGGATACCCGCAGTAGAACAAGAGTGACCGACATAGCCCAACGGATTAGTAAGCCGAAGTGGCAATGGGCCGGCCATATAGCTCGAAGAACCGACAACTGATGGGGAAAAAAGGTTATCGAGTGGCAGCCTCGTACCGGCAGGCGAAGTGCAGGGCGTCCCCCCCACTAGATGGAGTGACGACCTGGTAAGATATGCAGGAAGTCGATGGATGCAGGTGGCTCAGGACCGTGCTTTGTGGCAATTCTTGGGGGAGGCCTATGTTCAGCTGTGGACTTTGTGAAGGGCTGTGATGATGATGAAGACTCGCTCTTGGATTGTTACTAACACTTGCTTGTGGCTCCAACGATGACGTGTACAGCTACCCATAGAACCTCTTAACTTCTTTCCTGAACTTCTGTCCTGGGAAGAACCAGCAAGAAACCCAATGGGACTTTTTTAAATAAAGTAAATTTATAACATATTATTTTATACAATTAGTTTTAAGGGCTCCGTGTCGCAGTGGCTTAGCAGTGATTGGCAGCGCTATGGGACATACAAATAATTGTTCCGGGTCTGGATGGTTGTCCTTGTGAAATGTATGTATGTAAACTGCCCCCACGATACAGGAGAAAATCCTAGTGCCCCGACACTAGGACACTACTTTTTTTTTTAAAGCAATTTAGTATGTAAACTTTTAGAAACAGCATGGTAACGGTTATTATAAATCATGTACTCTTTAGGAATATAATAACCCTTATTAAACAATTTTTGCTCAATAAAAGTTTTAAAATTTTTGATAGATAAAGCCTGCATATTTTATGGGACTTTGTAGTAAAAGCATTGTCATTGCCTCATGAAGGAATAACTGACTCTTTGCCGAGTCACTGGTATAACTAACTTGCGCTTGTTTCTAGTATTTACAGAATGTACATCATTATTTTTAATAAAACTATTTTTTCCAAAGACTTTGCCTGAGATCTGTCTGCCAGAAATAGCCAACTGTCAAAGCTGAAGACTGAATGTAGCAGCTTCGTTTCTGGGACACCTGAGATTTTGAGTGAGATTGAGAGGCTCTATGGGCAGCTGTAACCGTCTTCGTTGGAGCCACACGCAAGTGTCAGTAACTATCCAAGAGCAAGTCTTATCCGACACTATTCCGATGATGTCCCGTATGTCAGTCCGAGCGAGATTAGAATGGCTCTCCAGCATCTTAAAAACGGCAAGTACCGGAAAGAATTGCAGTGGAGCTTCTGAAATCGTGTGGAAAACCGGTACTTGAAGTCCTTCAGAAGATCTTTAATTCCGTCCTTCTGCGCCGCATCTACGTGCTGTTTTCGAGAGACATTACGAATCATCTCGCACGCAGAATCGACGACTTCCAACCTTCAAATCAAGCGGGTTTCCGAAAAGGCTTTTTTTGTATTGTACAGAAAATCGAAGAGTACTATCGACCACTTCGTCTTGCGTATGTGGACTATGAGAAAGCCTTTGATACCATCGAAATTTGGGCGGTGCTACAGCCCCTTCCGCGGTGCCAAGTTGACTGTCGGTATATCGAAGTGCTGAAGTGTTTGTAGGGCTAGGATGGCTATCAGAGTTCGAAACCTATCAAACTGCAGAGAGGTGTAAGACAAGGTGACATAATATCCCCAAAACTCTTCACCTCTGCATTGGAAGACGTTTTCAAGCTACTGGACTGGAAAGGATACGATATTAACGTCAATGGCGAGTACATCACTCAGCTTCGATTTGCCGACTTCTGTGGTTTTTCACTGCTGGCCGTATGAGGAAGCTCAAGGTCGCTCAGCGAGCTATGGAAAGAGATATGCTCGGGGTTTCTCTGCTTGATATACTTAAAAACGAGGATATCTGCAGTAGAACCAGAGTAACCAACATAGCCAAACGGATTAGTAAGTTGAAGTAGCAATGGGCCGGCCATATATCTCGAAGAACACACAATAGATGGGGAAGAAAGGTTCTCGAGTAGCAGCGTCGTGTCGGCAGACGAAGTGTATTGCATCCCCCCACTAGATGGTGTGATGAGTAAGACGTGCAGGAAGTCAATGGATGCAGGTGGCTCGAGACTGTGCTTTGTGGCATTCTTTGGGGGAGGCCTGTATTCAGCAGTGGACTTGTGAAGGGCTGTAATGATGATGATCATGAGTATTAATTATGCTGTGTATACAAATATTATTATGAATTTGTCATTTATAATAAGATAATCCATCGCAGTATTGTGGCACCAATAATGTGGAAATTGCTTGTCATAACTTATATTAACGTCGCTGTTGCTCCCAACACGTTCGCACTTCATAGGGCTCCCCGTACGACTGTTAAATCCGCTGATATTTCTCCGTAGCTATGCAAAAACCAAGCCAATTCTCAAACGACATTCACCTTCTAACGAAAACTACTGTAAGAACAATTCTGTTGTTTTTTCTATAAAGAGAACTTCAGCAACGGGAACTTGTGACATCAAAATATAAATTTCACGTTTTTGGTAGTTACGTCATTGTTCTATTGGATGAGCGATATGTAAAATATCTCCATGACACAGGAGAAAATTCTAGATAGCTTTTTAAATGTAAATAAGTCCATATAGGTGAACATAAAATTAAAAAGTCAGTCTGTAATATGAAAGTAGTTAATATAAGCTTAAGCTACAAAAGCTGCTAAGCTCAGGGGGTTATTTGCATGCTGCTAAGACATAAATAAACATTTTTAAAATTTCTGTCTGTCTGTCTTACCGGGCTAATCTTCGAAATGGCTATAGCGATTGTGATAAAACTTAACGAACAGATAAAGCCATGACAGGAGGGCTATATTTTATCCGAAATAATTGATGATTGTTTTTTTGAAAAAAAAAATTCGTCTTTGATTATCTTAACGCTAAATAACGCCACTTTAATAGATCCTATCCAGGCCAAGCCGGGCGGGTTGCTAATTAAAAATATATTAACATTTGAGATTAATAGCAATATACTTCTATCTAACAATTTAACCTCTTGGTATGTGCGATAATTATATTAATAATCTTGTTATCCTTGCTGACCATGGCAACAACCACCGAGTACTATAGAAAGCTACGGCTAATACACCTTTTTGGGCGTGGAAGGAAAAGGAGAGATCTCCCGCCGGGCAAGGTGATCAGCCCGGTGAGCGGTCAAGGCCTCTGCCTCCATAGCTTTTTTTTCTGAAAGTGTATGCTGTTGGCCCTGCGGCCTTTACAGCTTCATCGAAATAGGCTCGTAAGTAAGGACTTACGAGCTATTGATATTGAGTGCAACGATTCTGCCGGCTGGAGATTCTCTGGATTCCCCGTATTACGGGTACTGAACCTCGTCTGTGAACTCGCGTTCGCCGGCGAACGCGGTGTGCCCTAGTGTTCTGTACTAGTAATATATACTACTTTTACTTCGGAATTTTGCTAGCGCGATTTAGGCTTCGATACGTTTCGCTTGTGGCGCGACGACAGCGCCGCCACATCTATTATACTATATATATCTATTCTCTATTCAGAATCAAAATGCAAATGCGTCGTCACTCCTGAGGCCATCAATTCAAATCACATCATTAATTTCCATCATCATTAAAAAGAGAAGGAAGCCCAGCATCATCATGCTGCTACTTTACGCTGGTGCAAGCGTGGTTCTTCCACTGTCGAACCATTCGCTGTCAGCCATTATATATTGCATCGTGGCTCTACTACGTTTAAACAGTTCAAACATTTATCAAAAATATTAGAAAAATATATCTCGAAACAGATACGTTGAACATAGACTTAACAATTATTACGGCAAGAGGATGAGAAAATATTTAGTACCACGTATTTTTAATGAGATATTTTCTGAAGACGAATTTGGTAATAAAGAAATATTTAAAAGGAAGGTGGCATGGTTGCCGGATAAATTATACGAGTAATAGTTAATATTGTCTAAATTTAAAATAATAGTTGTAATTATTAATAGGTTTAAGGATAATGAGGAATGTAAATAATACTGCTAAGTTTAAATATAATTTTTCTATTTTAAGTTTTAAATCCAAGTTATATATTATTTAAGGTACATAGAACGTAAGTGAGCGATGTATTCGCCAACAAACTACCCTACAGTTTGGTGTAAGAAGTAAACAATCGACTGTATTTTTGTGCAATAAAACATTTAATTTAAAAAACTTTATTATATTATTTTCTATTTAATTTAAAAAAAAAACGTTAAGCTTAATTTAGTTTAGTTAAGGGAAGGTTTTATTTTAAATAATAAACAATTTATTCCCACTTCACAAATGGTACTTCTAAGTTAACAATTTGCCAATATTAGGTTCCAGCTTTGCGAGAGACTGGTACCTGATGTACGTATTTATAAAACAAAAAACTGCGTTACGGATGGGTGAGTGAAGTGAGTGTAGTGTCAAAGACACGGAGAAATTCACATCAACTTCAGCCTGTAGACACCAGCAACCAACTTCCCGTAAAGAAGGCCACAGATATACTTTATCACTTCTGAGAATTAATACCCCTTAATAATTGTTCTGGTTTTCTTATCCTTCAAGCCGAAACAACAGCAGGGGGCGCACCGCCTCTTGACGGCAGAAATAAATTAGATAATGCTACCAACTCAGACGGTCAACTAGGCAGAAAAACAACCATACGACATGGTAAAAGATTTGTTGTTCAACTAACTATTAAATACGATCCTAATAAATGGAATTATTAATATACTAAAGTAGCACGCTCTCACAGAAAACCAGCGTAAAATAGCTGCTTAATGCTGCTGTTTCGTATAGTAAGTGTAGAGAACCGGAGACCCATTTTACTGAAAAAGAGGCATTCTATTTTAGTTCTCACGGCTGACAACGCATCTGCATATATTATATTAATTCTCAAACGAAAATAGATGTAGATGTTTATGGGCCACAGCAACCACTTACCATCAGGTGGACTGTGTGCTCGTTTGTCACCCTTATTCTATAAAAAAAATGCCACGCGTGGCAACTATGGCAAATAACACTCCTATGGGTGAGGCCTATGTTCTGCTGTGATCTTCTGATAGGCTATAATGATGAAAATATTAATTTTTGCCTCGTGCAATTATTTTATTGAGAATCTGACCAGATTTAACTACTGATATTACATGAAATGTTTATCGCCTTTATTTAATTATAATACATCAAATACTAATTGAGATAGACGTGTTCTAAAAAGTAAATGAAAGCATTTAATTTTAAGAAAAGAATAGTGATGTTTGGCTTTAACATTATTATCGGACGATGGGGTCTAAAATGCTTATTTGAGGACATAACACGTTTGACTGCTGGCAGAGCTATTTCAATAATGACATCTTCACTAATCTGTAAATAGTAATGGGTCGGGCTGACCCGGTAGGACCACACTTTTACAAAATATCAGTGTGAAATAGCAGTACTGCTGTATCGTATGGAGAGTGTCGGAGACCCTATTTCCTGGTAACGAAGCATTCCATCTGGGTGACAACGCATCTGCATTTTGCTGCCTAATCAACGATAGATGGAGGTGTCTATGGACTACATTAGTGTTATCATCGGTAGAAATGTATGCCCGTTTGTCACCCCCCTCTGTAAAAAATTTGACTGCTAGTTCTTTGCTCCACCAAAGGATCAAGTTTGATTCACCAAGATATCACCAAGGATTGAGTTTTTGGTGTAATCTATCCGATTAGCATGCAAATTTGTGATCTTAACCGGCCAGCCTCACAATCAAGATATTGATGATGCTGCTCGCTGCCTTCAATCCTGGGTGCTTAGCCCTGGTTTTTCTGGAGTTCAGTTATTTCGCGTGTACAATAATAAGAAATACTTAAAATATTATGCATAATCCCCAATCTACCTTAATATTCTTTGCCGTCGGGCGGGCGGGGTGTGTCTCGCTGTTATCACAGTGCGCAGAGAGCGGTCCAGCGCGGCACACGAGGTGAGTAATTCAACCTCGCTACGAATTTACTACTTAATACTACTATTTACTAAATTTTTCATGAAAGCGTGTATTATACATTTTTATTTTAGTATTAAAATCAAGAATATAACTGTTAAAGATATCGCTTTGTAGATTGTTGTAAAGACAATTTTCATACGTTATTTATAGTGAAAAGCTTTCAAATCGTGCCGATTGATGGTTTTTCCTAACAATGATTCGATTGGGTAATAAATTTTAGGGGAGCGTCGTGTCGTGAGAGATTATTTACAAGAAATAATTTTGATAAGACCTGAATGAACTTTTCACAATAACGTTTAAATTTCTGGTAACAAAATCGATTGTCTCTAAATTGAGACTGACAGAGACATATACTTAAATATTTTCTTTGCCGTTATATTGTTTAACAATAAAGATTTTCATTGTAAATAAAATAATTGTCTTATCGTAAACAAGGCATGATTAAAATTTTGAATGTATGTATATTAGCACTTAACGGAATTCTTTGATGACTCCCTTTCCTTTGTTTTTATCATAATACAATTCGTCAAATATTTTTTTTACTTCATTAAGCAACTACAAAAAATTTACTAAATATTTAATCTTGTATCCAACATAATTATAAGAAATAGATAAAAGAAATATTAACCAGACATTTTTTGGTTTAATTGCAATCTGGGACATGATCTAAAGTGCATTTGTAGGTATTTAAAACGTAATTAGACGTAATAATAAATCTAAATAATAGAATCAAAAAGTTGAGTTTCAAATTACCCAAGCTAACAACCATACTTTTGATGTTAAATAGTAATAAATTAGTTTAAATCTTTTGCGTTTATTTAGGAACTCCCAACATACAAACCGCAGATTTGTATAGGTCATGAAGGTATCAATTTTGTGATATCCATATTTTTATAGCAATTGATATGTTTATTGCTGTTAAAACCGTAAAATTTTAACACTTCGGCGGTGGATCCATGCCAAAATGTTTATGTTCGAACGATTGGTTTTCTTATTAAAAAGTTCAAAGCAGAACGTTTTTAATTGGGCTTCGTTCAGTCATTTTTGAGAGCGACAAAATTGGGCTCGCTATGCGTCCCAAGCTCAATGGGTCGGGACTGAGGAGGGAGACGTTAATTGTATGCTATTGATTTGGGTTGCTTTGCATGGCCAGTTCTTTGTCTAAATATTTACAGTTGATTCTTCCTTTTCCTACCTTTTCCTGGATTCCAACATTTGTTTTTTCTGTCGTAAAGGCTAAGAGAGTCTGTATAATAAAGAGCTTTTTTATAGCATAAAGGTGACACACGAGCACACAGTCCACCTGATCGTAAGTGGATGCTGTGGTCTATTGATGTCTACATCTATCCTCGATTAAGAATTAAAGCACATACGCATTGTTAAAGACTAAGATGGAATCCCTCGTTTCTATTAAAAAACAATTTCCGGATCTACACACCTACACACACCGTATGAAACAGCAGCATAAAGTTGCTATTTTACATTGGTATTCTGTGAGAGTGTGTTCTTTCCCCGGTCGGGCCGACCCATTCGTTCATAATATACCTACAGTATGGCTCTACCACGTAAAATTCCTGGAGTTAAAATACGTTGTAATTCGTGATTTTCTTTGTTCGAAGATCGTTTAGTTCATTGGCTGCAGCAGCTACTTGCCATCGGGAGTGAGCTTGCATGTGCATCCGATATTATTAAAAAAATAGTGAGACATTCACCAAATCACTGGCAATATACAAAAAAAAAATACTTTTTAAAAACTAAAGTTTTAACACAACAAAAAATAGTGAGACATTCACCAAATCACTGGCAATATACAAAAAAAAATACTTTTTAAAAACTAAAGTTTTAACACAACAAAAAATAGTGAGACATTCACCAAATCACTGGCAATATACAAAAAAAAATACTTTTTAAAAACTAAAGTTTTAACACAACATAGCGTAGTTAGCTTGTTATGTTATATTATAGCTATAATTAAAAATTAAATATTTTGTACAACCGACTTCAATATAAAGTATTAAGAATAACTCAAAAACTATTGGGTCACATCTTGATCAAATTTATATGGGACTAGATGAGAAGCAACAACTTTCAAATAAAAAAAGAATTATCGAAATCGATTCACCCAGAAAAAAGTAAAGAGGTAACACATACAGTCGAATTGAGTACCACTGCCTTTTTGAAGTCGGTAGAATTTTTTTTTATTACTGTTCAATGTTATAGATTTGCACTGTACCCTTCGATATGATAGCATGTTTTATTTTTCTATAGCAGGTTCGTGGCCATAACATCGATCCCACAAAATGATTAACTAAAACAGTCAGCTTTAGGCTTTATTAAATTTATTTTTATATTTAATTCCAAAGAATCATCATCATCATTACAGCCCTTCACAAGTCCACTGCTGAACATAGGCCTCCCCCAAGGAATGCCACAAAGCACGGTCCTGAGCCACCTGCATCCATCGACTTCCTGCATATCTTCCTAGCTCGTCACTCCATCTAGTGGGGGGACGCCGTACACTTATCCGCCGGTACGAGACCGCCACTCGAGAACCTTTTTTCCCCATCGGTTGTTGGTTCTTCGAGCTATATGGCCAGCCCATTGCCACTTCAGCTTACTAATCCGTTGGGCAATGTCGGTCACTCTGGTTCTACTGCGGATATCCTCATTTCTAAGTTTATCACGCAGAGAAAATCCGAGCATAGCCCTCTCCATAGCTCGCTGAGCGACCTTGAGCTTCCTCATCCGGCCAGGAGTGAAGGACCACGTCTCAGTACCATAGGTCATCACTGACAACACGCACTGGTTGTACAGTCTCGTTTTCAAGTTTTGAGGTATACCTGACGAGAAGATGTGCTGTAATTTCCCGAACGCTGCACAAACTGAGTTGAATCCGTCGATTGACCTCTCGGTCGAAGTTGGACTTATCTAGTCGGACTATTTGTCCCAGGTAAACATACTCGTCAACAACTTCGAGCTTAGTGCTCCCAACAACTACCGGCATAGGTGTGACATGGACATTAAACATAATCTTTGTTTTGTCCATGTTCCTCTTAAGACCTATCCGTTGGGAAACACTATTGAGGTCATTGAGCATAGTGCTTAGGTCCTCCAGCGATTCTGCCATAAGGACTATATAGTAGACAAATAGAAGGTGAGTGATGTACTCGCCATTGATGTTAATACCGTATCCTTTTCAGTCCAGAAGCTTGAAAACATCTTCCAATACAGCGGTGAAGAGTTTCGGGGATATAACGTCACCCTGTCTTACATCTCTCTGCAATTGGATAGGTTTCGTACTCTAGTTCTGTACTCGGATAGCCATCGTAGCCCTACTCTACGAGCACTTCAGCACTTCGATATACCGACAGTCAACTTGGCATCGCTGAAGGGACTGCAGCACCGCCCAAATTTCGACGGAATCAAAGGCTTTCTCATAGTCCACATACGCCAGACATAGTGGCAAATTGTACTCCTCGGACTTCTGTACAATTTGCCGAAGGGTATGTATGTGGTCTATGGTGCTAAAGCCTTTTCGGAAACCGGCTTGTTCGGGAGGCTGGAACTTGTCACGTCTGCGAGCGAGACGATTCGTAATGACTCGAAAACCGCATGTAGACGCGGCTCAGAAGGGGAATCGGTCTGTAGTTCTTCAAGAGAGCGTTGTCGCCTTTTTTGAAAAATAAGACCACCGCATTTCTGTTTCACACCTCCGGTGTAGTGCCACCATGGAGTACGGAATTAAAGAGCTTCTGAAGTACTTCAAGTACCGGTTTTCCACCCGCTTTCAGAAGCTCCGCTGTAATTCCATCCTCGCCTGGGGCCTTGCCGTTTTTAAAGTACTGGAGAGCCATTCTAATCTCGCTCAGACTGACGTCCGGGATATCATCGGAATAGTGTCGGATAAGACTCGCTCTTGGATCGTTACTCACACTTACTTGTGGCTCCAACGATGATGTGTACAGCCCATAGAACCTCTCAATCTCACTCAAAATCTCAGATGTCCCGGAAACGATGCTACCACACTCGGTTTTCAGCTTTGACAGTTAGCTCTTTCTGGCAGACAGATCTCTGGCAAAGACTTTGGAGCCTTGGTTCCGCTCGATCGCTTCTTCAATACAAGCTGTACTGAAGTTGCAGAAGTCCCGCCGCATGCATTTTTAGATTTGTCTGTTCAGTTGCCTGTATGCTGTTAAATCTAATGAAGACTGCAGCTTCATATCCCGTCTAACAGCCATGAGATTAAGAGTGTGATCGGAGAGTTTTTGTGTTCTTTTGCGGCGGGTCTTGCAAAACTTAGCTCCGACTGCATGGACAGTTTCCACGAGCTTGTCATTCATATCGTCCACTGCACTGCAATCTTCTAGGCACTGAAAACGGTTTCGTAGCTCGAGCTGAAAGATTTCGGGTCTTTGCATTAGAGCACGAGGGGGACGGAGCATTGACTTCATTAGACGTGACCTCTCTAACTTAACGTTTAGGTTCAGTGTGCCTCTCACCATTTGGTGATCGCTGCCAGTTTTCACCCTCGCGATCACTGAGACATCACTGAATAGTTGTCGTCTGGTCGTCATAATAAAGTCAATCTCATTTTTTGTCGAACCGTCTGGGCTCGACCAGGTCCACATTCTGTAGGGCCGCTTATGGAAGAAAGAGTTCATCATAAAGAGTCCATCTTTCTCCATGAAGTCGGCCAGCTGCTGGCCCCTTGGGTCCCGTTGCCCTATTCCGAAATTTCCTACTTTTAGCTCACCGTTCTCTTTTGTGCCTAGTTTTGCGTTGAAGTCTCCCATTAACACCGTATAGTGGGTTTTGGAGGAATGCATGGCTCTAGAGATATCCTCATACATTTCCTCCACCTCCTCATCGGGGTGTGCCGAGGTTGGTGCGTAAGCCTGTATGACCTTCAGCGAATAACATTTGGTGATTCTGAGTATAAGGAACGCAACCCTCGTCGACACACTCCCAATCTTTACAACGTTGTTAACCAGAGACTTGTGGACGATAAATCCGACACCTCCTTGGGACAGATGGTCGCCCTCCCAGTGATAGAACAAATTGCCGGATTCGAGGATTACCGTGTCCTCCCCCTCTCTTCGGACTTCGGATAATCCTATGACATTCCAGCACAATTTGTCTATCTCTTCTTCCAGCTCCAGGATCTTCTCGTCAGTCCTCAGAGTGCGTGCGTTATATGTTGCCAGATCGAGTCGTCGTAGGTGGCAACCGAACCTACACCGGAGATTCTTAGTACCCCCCTGCCCCGCCGTTACCATGGTCGCCACCGTAGCCAGGAATAGCGGGGCCGCCGGGGACTGGGGGCCGTCTCTTCGTTACTTTCTTGGGGGGTATATTGCCATAGTTGCCACGCTTGGCGAGCGGGTTGGCAACCGCAGTTTTTTTTAATATGAGGCACTATTCAAAAGAATAGTGCCTCATATTAAAATTCTCATGCGCCGAATTGTCTAAACAAATGTTTAAAATATTATTTTAACAATTCGTAAAATTGTAGACGCGTGTATAACCATAGCGAGTTTGAATGTAAAGCAATAAGCAGTATATTCTATTTTATTGCGAAGAGATGAGGTGTTTAGTAGGTCTACAAATTCCTTGGAACGGCTCAATAAAACAAGCGGGATGGCGGGAAAGTTTTTAATTAAATTGAAAATGTTTTGTAAATTCTAGATTTTTCTATAACGAATTTACTATATTTTATCGTTATCGTCACCGTTACAGCCTATCAGAACTCCATTGCTGATCTTAGGCTTCTTTCATATAGATTACGAGGATATTTGCCATAGTTGCCACGGTTGGTATGCTGGTTGACTACCGCAGTTTCTATTTTCTACCGACTTCAAACAGAAGGAGGTACTCAATTCGACTGTATATTTTTTGTGTGTGTTACCTCATAACTTTTTTCTGTGTGAACCGATTTCGAATATTTTTTTATTTGAAAGCACCTCCTGTCTCTGCATTTTACACGAAAATAACGGTGTAGATTCTTTATTAAAAAAATAACGATGAATAACTACAAGTATTTTATCTACGATCTGTACATACCTTGGAGTCTCTTCGGCAAATATGAATTATTTATAATGCTATATGATATGAATTCTGAAATGGCTTTACTCCGAGGTCGCGCTACCCTCCTATTGAACCTTGTGCTTACGATTTTTGCTATCTACTACCTATTCAACTAATCATTTCACAATTCGCGAATAATACTCGGGTTCGATTCCCTGTCATCGTATTTTTTTGATTTTAATGTTAAGCGCTGATTAACATCGATTTTAATGGAAAAATCTTGAGAAAATATATTAATGTGTATATTGTGTTGAGGCTTAAATATCACCTTGGTGCCGGTGGTAAGCGGGTTTATTGTAGCAATACGACTTGCCCGTAGACATCGCATACCCCTACCGATTGTGGGCGGCGTTTTAGCGCATAGTTTTATGATACGTCGGCTATCTTTCGGATTAGAAAGAGTGTATTTGGTAGTACTTTTAAGTGCAGCAAGCATACTCAACTCCATCTATATCTTAGATGCATGTCAGAGGTACAAAATATTTCGAAGATTTGTAAATTTCGTCAACACATTATAGCAGCAAGGCGCACAAGTTGCTCCATAGCACTATCGGAAATGAGAGGATGCCAGTGCCCAGTAGTAGTATGTACATAGGTATTTTTAAACCTGTGATAAAATAACGTTATATTTAAATACAAAAATACAATCATCATCATCATCATTACATCCCTTTATAAGTCCACTGCTGAACATAGGCATCCCCCAAGGAATGTCACAAAGCACGGTCATGAGCCGCCTACATTCATTCACTTTCTGCATGTCTTACCTGGTCGTCATTACATCTAGTGGGGGGCCGCCCTACACTTTGCCTGCCGGCACGAGGCTGCCACTTGAGAACCTTTTTCCCATCGGTTGTCGGTTTTTCGAGCAATATGGCCGGCCCATTGCCACTTAAGCTTACTAAATCGTCGGGTTATGTTTATTTATAGCTGTTAAATAACAGAGTAACAAATGTGTTCTTTAAAATTTATCTTTATATCGGTAGACGCACGCAACATTTGCTCGGGGCCATTTCACACGTGCACTTTCTTGACTTTCTTAAAGTTGTTTATTCAGTTCATTCACTCCAATACGCCCATTTTGTGTTAGAGCACTACATGCAGACATGCACTTTAGCAGCCGCACGAACTTCAAAGGATACGAAAAACAGGTGATAATATAAAATTAATATTTATGCTTAAGAGAATCAATCTGGTTATGGTATAGTCAAAAGCCATGACCACCGAAATATGGCTGGTAGGTTTTTCAGATAACGCAAGTTTATTTATCAACGTCATAATTGCCTCTGCATCGCTGACAACAGATCTTTCTCAAACATTATCACAAAAATTTTCCTAAGCCAACTGAACGCATCGACTCCTTTAATGCCGTAGGCCATCATTAACGAGTCGACTAAATTGAGCTTGTTGTCACCAGGCTTTCCCACCAACTTTTCTCCTCAAAAATACCTTGTGTATTATTTTTTTTTGTTCATTTAACAAAGTAGCATTAATAAGTTAACATATTAACATTAGTCAGCAAATGATATTTTAACTTTAAAATAAGAAATAATAGTAATGGTAATGTTAATATTACGAATATTTAGTTAAAAAAATTAATTAATATTAATATCACCTACATATAGTCCCTTAACCACTCCAACATTACAAGTAAGTTAGAATGGTTGTGGGGTGTGGTTCACAATAGTGCTCCAACGGTGGATTCGAACTTATGTTAAAGTAATAAAGTCGCAGTAGTTAGTTACGTTAACCATCATGTTCTACTGTTGCCTCTCTATAAGACAAGAGTAACATTTTATACACACGTACGTAGCACTTTCTATTTATAGTCCAACACCCATATTAACTTATGTTTAAAATCGCAAAGGTTAACAACAATTTTCTAAGCTTTTGTGTAAATATATATTTAGTAACTTTTACAAATTACTAGCCTCGAGAGAGCCTTGAAACCAACGAGCTGTGGGAAACTGATTAATTACACGTACTTTGTTAGGGATTGTACTGCGGCTTCCGCTGTAGAGACAACTTTGTAATTAATTTAATCTGAATTTCTTGCTTTAGGTGAAATTTCACTACTAAGTTAACATTTATTACAATTTTGTTTATTATAACCATCACAAACCAATTCCCACATCTATATATGTATATATATATATATATATATATATATATATATATATATATATGTATATGTATATATATATATATATACATATACACAACATTGCTGCATTTACATCAATACATCGATGGAACCACTGAGGAAAGCTCTTTGCCCACTCGTCCTTAGGGGTTTCTTCGACGGCATTTTGAAACGCAGCGACTGCTTCCTCGGCGTCCATAAAACGTTGTTTGCTTGGCGGTATGCGACGAGGCGTTATCGTGGTGAAGGAGGATCCTACTGCGAGGTTGTTTCTTCCGCACTTTTTCCAAGACAAGTGGAAAACAACTGTTAGTGTACCACTCTGCAGTAACTGTTTTTCGATCCTCTAAAACAATTGTTGCGTAATGACCTGTCCTTCCGAAGAACGAGGCCACCATATTTTTTCCCACGCTTCGACCTCTCTTCACTTTAGTTGGCGACTACTCGGAAGGAAACACCCAGACAGCAGACTGTCTCTTAGTTTCAGGATCATAACAATAAATCCAGCTTTCGTCACCCGTAAGTATGTCGAACACAGCATTTGAGTCACCTCCGTTAAATCTTTGAACCATTTCACGACACCAATCAACACGACGGAGTTTTTGGGCCTCTGTCAAATTATGAGGTATCCACCGTGCACAAAGCTTCCTGACCGCTAAATGTTCATGGAGGATTTTGTGCACTCATACCGATGCCTAAGCTTGTCCGAATCTGCTGATAAGTCACTCTTTTGTAAGTCTCTATCATACGCCGCACCACACTGATGTTATCTTCAGTCATCGCCGCAAGCTTAGGGTGATAAAGGGATGCACCTAGTACAGCAACAATGGAATCACAATCAGAAAATCTTCATCATTATTCGCTGGCAGAATGTCTAGACTCAATGGCTAACGTCTCTCAACTGACCATTGTTAGGCCGGTCACATACATACGGGATTCCGATTATGTGTGACCGAACCGTTCGAAATTCCGAAACGAAATTCCGTAACGGAATTCCGTATGTATGTGGCCGGCCTAACAATGGTCAGCTGAGAGACGTTAGCTATTGAGTCTAGACATTCTGCCAGCGAATAATGATGACCATTTTCTAATAGCGATTCCGTTGTTGCTGTACTGGGTGCATCGCCTTATCCAGATTTTTGCATATAATTTATATTAGGCAGACTTCTGTAAAACTAAAAAAGCTCCGAAAGCTATTTATATGAAGGTAGACAATCGTTTTTGGGCCCACTAGAAACTTTCACGTAACTTAATTTTATTACACATAAAAAAGATACCAATTTATTATATAGTAAACGTCCTAGAGATTTTATGAAGATGTAACCGGAATCATAAAATATGAAATAAAAGTTCTTTTGATATTCGTGAATTGGCTAGTGTAATATGAAAAAAATGCGTACGAGGGCGACACTGAAAGGTATAGAACTGGTCACTTGTAAACTATATAATAAAAAAATAAGTTCAAATTTTCAAAACGGAACCCTTTGCCAATATTATTGTGTATTTTATTAATTTGTCATTTGTTTGCGCGTTAGGCGGCAAATTGAAAATTGTCTGTGTCACGTCAGCATGAATTTAACGCGAGTTAATTTTCTTACAATGGTTTTTTATGACTTGCGATGTCATTTAAGTCAACAAGAAAGTTATGATATACTTAGATTGGCCTTTCACTATGAAGCCCCATCTCGTGCCACTGTTTACAACTGGTTTAATGAGTTTAAACGTACTTCTGTAAAACTAAAAAAGCTCCGAAAGCTATTTATATGAAGGTAGACAATCGTTTTTGGGCCCACTAGAAACTTTCACGTAACTTAATTTTATTACACATAAAAAAGATACCAATTTATTATATAGTAAACGTCCTAGAGATTTTATGAAGATGTAACCGGAATCATAAAATATGAAATAAAAGTTCTTTTGATATTCGTGAATTGGCTAGTGTAATATGAAAAAAATGCGTACGAGGGCGACACTGAAAGGTATAGAACTGGTCACTTGTAAACTATATAATAAAAAAATAAGTTCAAATTTTCAAAACGGAACCCTTTGCCAATATTATTGTGTATTTTATTAATTTGTCATTTGTTTGCGCGTTAGGCGGCAAATTGAAAATTGTCTGTGTCACGTCAGCATGAATTTAACGCGAGTTAATTTTCTTACAATGGTTTTTTATGACTTGCGATGTCATTTAAGTCAACAAGAAAGTTATGATATACTTAGATTGGCCTTTCACTATGAAGCCCCATCTCGTGCCACTGTTTACAACTGGTTTAATGAGTTTAAACGTGGTCTCACTAATCTCACCCATGATCTACGTGAGGGACGGCCTTCTACGCGACGACTGAAGATAACATCTCATGTTGTGCGGCGTATGATAGAGACTGACAAAAGTGTGACTTATCAGCAGATTCGGACAAGCTTAGGCATCCGTATTAGTTAAGTGCACAAAATCCTCCATGAACAATTAGCGGTCAGGAAGCTTTGTGCCCGGTGGATACCTCATATTTTGACAGAGGCCCAAAAATTCCGTCGTGTTGATTAGTATCGTGAAATAGTTCAAAGATTTAACGGAGGTGACTCAAATGCTGTATTCAACTATACTTACAGGTGACGAAAGCTGGATTTATAGTTACGATCCTAACACTAAGAGACAGTCTGCTGTCTAGGTGTTTCCTTCCGAGGAGTTGCCAACTAAAGTGAAGAGAGGTCGAAGAGTGGAAAAAAAGATGGTGGCCTCGTTCTACGGAAGAGCAGGTCATTATGCAACAATTGCTTTATAGGATCGAATAACAGTTACTGCAGAGTGGTACAGTAACAGTTGTTTTCCACTTGTCTTGGAAAAAGTTTGGGAGAAACGACCTCGCAGTAGTATCCTCCTTCACCATGATAACGCCTCGTCGCACACCGCCAAGCAACTAATCGACTACTTTGCGACGTCAGACGTGGAATTACTGGGTCACCCGCCCTATAGCCTCAGCCTCGCACCTTGTAATTTTTATTTATTTCCGAAAATAAAAGTATAACTTCGAGGAAATGGTTTCATGGACGCCGCGGAAGCAGTGACTGCGGTTCAAAATGCCGTCGAAGAGACCCTTAAGGACGAGTAGGCAAAGTGCTTATCTCAGTGGTTCCATCGATGTATTGATGTAAATGCAGTGAAGTATTTTTTTTATAGGATCGGGTGACAAACGAGCACACAGTCCACCTGATGGTACGTGGCTACTGTGACCCATAGACATCTACATCTATCCTCAATAAAGACTCAAGATGCAGATGCGTTGTCACCCGTGAGGACTAAGATGGAATGCCTCTTTGCCAGTAAAAAGGGTCTCCGGTTCTCTACACTCACCATACGAAACACAGCAGCGTTAAGCTGCTATTTTACGCTGGTTTTCTGTGAGAGCGTGGTCCTTCCCCGGTCGAGTCGACCCATTCGTGCTACAACCATAATATTGCTGCAGCATGGCTCTACCACGTAGTACCATGTATTGATGTAAATGGACACTATTTTGAAAAAAATATAATAAAAATTAATAAAACTTGCTAGTTTGTTCAGTTTTTCATTTTCTAAGAACTTTCAGTGTCACCCTCGTATAAAGAAGAACGATCTACTAAAAAAAATCCATCAACCCTAAAGTACCTATAAATGTGCCTACAACTTCCTTTTATACTATTAATTATTGACCAGTGCACTGTTCTTACTTAACATATAATAGCGGTTAAAACTACTAGACAATCGTTTTTAGTTTGTTTCCCCCGTTTTGATCTGTATTCCCGTTAGATACGGTAAAACTAATATTCCTATTGTAATCTATTGGTTATAAGGAATAAGTCGACATGTGTTTCATTAAGTTACGTCTGGTTACGGTGGTGGGCCCATTCTCAATACAAAAAGAAATTGTCTCCTTTGCACAGATAAGTACCTTAAATGGCATCGTTATTCGTAGTTTGAATTTGTATCATTCACCTGAGTATAGTCTGTACTCATCCGAATGAGTGTACTATATTTTAATTTATAGCCTGGGATATATAGTGAATCTAGGCGGGGATCTATTCACGACTTCGAGTAACCTTGACCCGGTATCGTGCGCAGCTCTGCGGCCTTAATAAATGCCTGAATGCCCCGACGTCCTTTCGGAGACCGATTCTCTTTATCTATAAGTGATGGAATTCTTTCGTTAAAACCGAAATCAATTTTTCCTTTGTTGTGGAGTTCATATGTCGGTATTTCCTCCTTCGCAGAAGTTCTGTCATAACTTCCAAGGAGTAATTTCTGTAATGATTCTAATTTCAGGACCAAGCCATTCTACCCTTTTATAGAAATGTTTTTCCACATTATAAGATTTTAAACTGTATGGTAGCGATGTAAGAATATCCACTACCCTATATCGTCCCGTGGGTGTCGTAATATGCGACAGAGGGAAAAAACCAGGAGACGGGCAGCAACGACGAATTGCTAACGAGTTGAATAGTTTTCGACGGAATCACCCAACACGTCAGCTGCTCTGCTCAAGCCCTGTCGCTTGGTTTCGTGTTTTATCCTCACTTCTATTTGTCTCTTTTTATTTTCTTCAAACTATCTCTGACAACACAATGAAAATATATCCAAACGGGCGACACGTGCCTTCCCCAGCATCCGAGTCGCAGTACAGCATAATGATCTGACAGAACAGCACGCGGAATGCATCATTGTACAACACCTTCAGCCACCGATACTCCTCTTCAGTGTCATTCGCCGTAGTTGAGGAGTGTAAAGTGGCTGATATTAAGCAGCAGAACAACCGTTGTAACACTTCTGAAAGTGGTAGGCTAATCATATTGCAACGCACTGATAGAGCACGTCACGTAATAATATAATATGTTGAAGACGTTGAGTTACTTCAACTACTTCATCCATTACAATTTCGAATTACCCAGATACACTGGAGGTTAGAATTTGTTGACGAGCTAAAAGTTGTTGACGAGTATGTTTACCTGGGACAAATAGTCCGACTAGGTAAGTCCAACTTCGACCGAGAGGTCAATCGACGGATTCAACTCGGTTGAGCAGCGTTCGGGAAATTACGGCACATCTTCTCGTCAGGTATACCTCAAAACTTGAAAACGAGACTGTACACCCAGTGCGTGTTGCCAGTGATGACATACGGAACTGAGACGTGGTCCTTCACTGCTGGCCGGATGAGGAAGCTCAAGGTCGCTCAGCGAGCTATGGAGAGGGCTATGCTCGGAGTTTCTCTGCGTGATAAACTCAGAAATGAGGATATCCGCAGTAGAACTAGAGTGACCGACATAGCCCAACGGATTAGTAAGCTGAAGTGGCAATGGGCCGGCCATATAGCTCGAAGAACCGACAACCGATGGGGAAGAAAGGTTCTCGAGTGGCAGCCTCGTACCGGCAGGCGAAGTGTAGGGCGTCCCCCCACTAGATGGAGTGACGACCTGGTAAGATATGCAGGAAGTCGATGGATGCAGGTGGCTCAGGACCGTGCTTTGTGGCATTCTTTGGGGGAGGCCTATGTTCAGCAGTGGACTTGTGAAGGGCTGTAATGATGATGACTGGAGGTTAGACACTTCCACTCTTAGGCCGGCCATATACATACGGAATCCCGTTTTTCAAGATTTCGAACGGAAAACGACCGTACGTGTGTGACGGGTCATAGATTTTATATGGACTTGCTGCGTTGGGAATTCCGAATCGGAATATCGAAACGGAATACCGAAACGGAATTCCGTATGTATGTGGCGGGTCTTAAAAAGCAAGAGGTTATCTGACGCATATATTTTTCACACCTCAAGAGTAGTGCACGCAGTGTAGCAAATCGAAGTGCTCAGTAGCACCATATCATCAACATAACTCAACTTATTAAAACACTCAGAACCGACGTGACAACCAAGTCTGATGCTTCTAAATTTCACGATCAGCTGATTAACATAGAGGATAAATAGAAGATATAATCTCAGCCCTCCGTACTTTTTTACGTGGTAGAGCCATGCTGCAGCTATATTAGTAGTATAGTTGTAGCACGAATGGGTCTGCTCGATCCGGGTAGGACCACGCTCTCACAGAAAACCAGCGTAAAATAGCAGCTTAACGCTGCTGTTTCGTATGGTGAGTATAGAGAACCGGAGACCCTTTTTTAGGCATTCCATCTTGAGTCTTTATCGAGGATAGATATAGATGTCTATGGGTCACAGTAACCACTTACCATCAGGTGGACTGTGTGCTCGTTTGTCACCCTATCCTATAAAAAGAAAACCTTACCTCGTATTGTAGCTGATATTCCAGAGAGTAAGTATAACGCGCCTCTTAACTACATTAATTTGCCTACTCTACCATGCGATCAATATGTTAATAGATATTAACGGCACTCCCGTTTCACTTAACTTTCTCCAAAATGTATCATAATTGACTCTATCGAATAATATATTACCAATATTACATTATTCCAATGAATATTAGTTACCGTATAATGGCGGTTTAAGAATAACCACTACTTCGTATCATCCCGTGGGTGTCGTAAGAGGCGACAGAGGGAAATAAATCAGGAGATGAGCAGAAGCGTCTTCCTAATAATGACTAAGAATAAAAACTGTGGTTGCCAACCCGCTTGCAAAGCGTGACAACTATGCCAAATATCGACTCCATGAGGCAATCTATGGGGGAGCTATGTTCAGCAGTGGACTATAATAGGCTGTAACGGATGCAACGGAATATTATTCATTACTAATTTTTTTTATAGCATAAGGTGACAAACGAGCATACAGTCCACTTGTTGGTAAGAAAATGCTGTGACCCATAGATATCACATTTATCCTCAATTAAGAATCAAAATACAGGTGCATTGTCACCCTTGAGAACTAAGATGGAATGCCGTGTTTCCAGTAAAAAGGGTCTCCGGTTCTCTACTCTCACCATACGAATACGCAAGAGACAGGAGCATTAAGCTGCTATTTTACGCTGATATTCTGTGAGAGCGTGGTCCTACTCCGGTCGAGCCGACCCATTCGTGCTACCACCATAATATAGCTGCAGCGTGGATCTACCACGTGAAAATTATCTTAAAATAATTACATAAAGGCTGCTGAAATCTACTTGAAGCTCAATTACAGCTTACAAAGAAACGAGTGAGCGGGTCCCGACGAGATATCCTTTATGATCTGTAAATTGACGCTGGCTCTTGTTGTTCAAATAGGTACGCTGATTTCAAAGAGGTTTTGGAAGGTCCTTCCTTTTGATTAAACAGGCAGAAATCGAAGAGTATGCATTGTTAACATTTTTTTTTAAATTATTCTATTACAAGCAAGAACTTTATTGTTTCACTAAATTATATTATAAATAGGAATTAATTTCTATTTATAATATTAATGATTAACACGATAACTGTTAAACCGCTGGTAGGTGGCTACTGCGGCCCATGGACTTTTTCTTCTTCATCATTCCGTAAAATCTTCTACAGTACATGAGCCTCTCCCCATGGGTTGTAGAAACAATTTGCCTTAATCGTCACTCTTTGTAGGCGGATTTTCGACCGCAGTACTAGATGGCAGTAGGACTGCAGATTAGTTGCAGTTGTCCATAATCTGCAGTAGCCACTTTTCCTCTGCTGGACTGTAAACTCGTCGGTCACTTTTTTTTTTATAATAATTAAAAATGTTGTGGAACCAACTTCAATACAAATTATTAAGAATAACTCAAAAACTATTGGTCAAACCTTGATTAAATTTATATGAGACCACGTGAGAAGTACCAGCTTTCAAATAAAAATGAATCATCAAAATCGGTTCACCCAGAAAAAAGTTATGAGGTAACATACATTAAAAAATAAACATACAGTCGAATTGAGTACCTCCTCATTTTTGAAGTCGGCAGAAAAGCATCTATATCTTCACTAAGAAGGCCACTCATTTCCAATCTAATATTATAAAGAAATAATGTTATTTTTACGTAAGTTTGCCCGTAGAACGTAATCTCTGGAACTACTTGATCACATTCTAAATTTTTTTTATAAATGGGATCGGATACAATTAAACTAGTTGGCAGTTTTATGATTGTAGCCAAAGGTCTGATCCACAGATTTCTAAATATTAAGGCAACATTAAAAGTACCTTAGTATTTAGGTTTCTGTGGTCTGATCTAAATGCCAAACAGTTACTTAAATTAAACACAAATAGCTATAATAATTAAATGGTTGTTTAGTAAATAATTACAGTGTTTGCGATGGTGGTAACATTTTGTTTATAATATTTTTGAAAATAATTGATATAACATAATGTTATGTTGTTGTTGATTTGTGTTACATTTATCCGAAATTTACGTGCGCATACAGAAACAAGCAAGCACGCTTCTATTTAAAAACAATAAAATAGATATCTAAGGACGTCCAAAATAATATATATTAAAGTTTCCCTTCATCTTCCTCTTCGAGCTATGTGGCCGACCCATTGCCACTTAAGCTTACTGATCTGGTGAGTTCTGTCGCTTACTCTAGTTCTACTCCGGATACCCTCATTTTGAATTTTATCATACGAAAAAAAATGGAGTATATCCATCTCCATAGCTCGATGAGCATAAAGATCCGCCCCGGCTTCGCACGGGTGATTTCAGTCCAACTAAAAATAAAATCCACGAAAATCGATTAAGCCGTTTAGGAGGAGAAGAATTACGAAGACACGAACACCGGAATTGATGTCTAAAGATATAGTTTTTACGAAAACATTTTTTTTTATTTCAGCTATGGTGCGCTTTGTGACTATAACCCCGGAGATGGGCGAGGCTGTCCTTCAGCATCTTCGGGACAGCTTCTTCGCAGATGAGCCTCTTAACAAGGCGGTGTCTCTGTGTGAAAGGGGACAACCACACGCTGCACTCGAGCGACTCTGTACTGCTACTATGGCTGACGGGCTATCCGTTGCTGCGATGGATGATGATACGGTGATTAATATTAGAAAAACTTGCGATATTATTGGACAACTTTTATTACGTTCAAAATTCCTTTTCTCCCTAGGAAACCGTTTTTTGTATACGATATGAGTGACAACTGAGCACACAGTCCACCTAATGGTAAATGGTTGCCGTGGCCCATAGACATCTAAATCTATCCTCGATTACGAATCAAAATGCAGATGCATTGTCACCCGTGAGGACTAAGATGAAATGCCTCGTTTTCAGTAAAAAGGGTCTCCGGTTCTCTACACTCACCATACGAAACACAGCAACATTAAGCTGCTATTTTACGCTGGTATTCTGTGAGAGCGTGCTCCTTCCCCGGTCGAGCCGACTCATTCGTGCTACAACTATACTGTTAATATAGCTGCAGCATGGCTCTACCACGTATGAAACTTGCAACAACATGGCTCTGCCACGTTTGGGATATGTTTCTTAACCATTTTTGGCAAAAGCAAGCAGCACTGATTCAACTATCGTGCACAGATTTGAATACTCTACATTTTCACTCTATCAGCACATGTTATTACTCTACGTCTTTTTATTATCAGCCTGTAAAAGTTCACAGCTGGACATAAGTCTCTCTTATTGGAGGGTTTGATTTAATCTTTAGGCTTGACTTGTGGATTCATGATCCACAAGTCAAGTACTAAGTCACTGAATTCTTCTCCTGCCGTCGCCGAATCATTACTTAAACAAAAAGTAAATGCGTGTACAAAGAATTTTACATTTCATAAAGTATCATCAAAAGATATTGTAAAATATTTTAAAACTATTAATGTTAAGAAAACTGCGGATCTGTGGGGGATTTCCGTTAAAGTTATTGCGTCTATAATAGATACAATCACGCCTCTTACTATTAAATATAAAACATTTCTAAACAGCATGGTAGCTATTTAGAAATGTTTTATATTTAATTGTTTACTTTATTTCCAGGGGTTATTATTTTTCTTATTAATGAAACATATATTAATGAATTTTTTATTTGTAATGAAATAGCTTTATTAAAAATACTTTTTTAATGATTTCTGGTTGCTGATGATGTTTGTGCTGTTAGCCTTTTGATTTTTACAGCTAAATCGGACTTTAAAGATTTCGTTGTAAAAGCGAGTATATAGCGATATATATAGGTTGTCCCAGTAATGGTGGATAATCTGGTACGTAAAAAAAATTTTTCCCGAAATTGTGTTTTGTAAACAAGAGTCCGAAATAATAGAGCACATGCGATGTTGAGAAGGTCGAGATACACACTAACCATATTTAACAATAACCAAATATGAATTCCAAACACGATTTCATACAATGGAGAATCTGTCGATCCTTTTTACTCACATTAATCCTAAGGACCGTTTGTCTCGCTTACACAGCTTAAAATTCGTCCAAACAAGGCGAGCAGGTAGTAAAGTAAAATTTTCAAGGGCGACAAATGTACTTACCTAATAAAGACATGCAGTGTTAAAAAAGTATCTGCCAATAATTATGTAATTTTGTAATGAAATGCCTACTTTTACACATTAATGGCTATAGCTTAGTGTTCATGCCCTTAGCTGCCCTGGCAAAGGTCGAATGCCCATAGTATTCGACCTCGACCTCGTCCGTCCCTCGACGGGCAACAGAAGACGGCCCACAGCCTTATATCTACACAATAGATATAAGGCTAGGTAAATAAATAGGACGTACCTGGTTCTAAATCGAGGACCGACCCCAAGGTGCGGTCAGGCGTTAAGTATGTGCATGTAAGTAGTGTGTTAGAAGGTGTGTATGTGTGACCTGACTTAACCGAGGTGATCGGGCAGCGGCCTGGTCCCATGATGCCCCACGATGTGGTATCACTCCAGCGGACGTCACCAATTGACAACTTCTGCCTTCATTTCACTATTTCAGTTTATCAACTTTATTGTACACTATTTCAATCTATCAACTTTATTGTACATTTAATTAACTTCAAACTCAACTAAATCCCCGTTAATCGTAATCAAACACGTGACACGCGGCACAACGAATGAACGGTCGATCAAAGTTCAATATTCAATTTCACTTAGTAACAAAATATTTCTAGAGACCGAACGCGACTTCTCTCGGGTCACAAGGTTCAGCGTTACACACAACAAACTAGAATTCTTTCGTACGATATTAACAGTCCACACAAGCAAAAAATGCGTAAATATTGCAAATGCGCTTCAAAATGCAATCACTATACAAATTGACGTAAATTACTTGCATACAAAGGTAAGTTAATTTAATCACTCAACACTTAAACAGACCTTGTTATCGCGTAAACGCACTAAAGTGATAACTCAAAATAGAAGCGATCTTAAAGCGACCTCACGAGTCTAGCGAAGAACCGGCGTCCGCGCAAACAATCTATTTTTCTAGACTCAACAAAACTCCTTGTCGTTGCATAAATTTGCTAACAAAAATCGACACTATTTAGAAGTTATACGGTACGCGACCACACCGTTCTAGTGACTGCGCTGCATTGTGTCGACTTCCGACACGCCACGCCCGAAACCAACTCCCACCTCGCGCGAACGTCAAACCGGTACGAATGTACCGCGCCGAGTGCCCTCTAGCGTCAATTCTTAAAATTAGCGTTTGGCGCAAACACTCAGTAAGTAATGACATTAAGTACATGGTCTGCTGTTGTTTTAGAATCCTCATGATGTAGGCAAACTATTTTAAAGGTTAGCCACACAGATCCTATACGTTTTTTTTTTCACCACAGCTGCTCGAACTTAACAGTTAAAAAAAGTAAAAAAAAATTCAATGTATGTTTAGTGCCATCTTTTAAAATACTACCCATAGTCAAAACTTTAAGGGTAATTTAGAAACATCATTATTAGGGAATACATTAAAAGAAAAAAATCCAAGGCATTAAACTGCGGACGTGATGACCACAAATGTGATCAGAAGTACGAATTTTTGGAATTTTATAAAACATCTATTTTTTTTCTTTTCCTTTTTTTTTTAAAAAAAAAGTTACCCCCACACTTGGATTTTCTTCTGTGTCGTGGAGGCAGTTTACAAACATAAATTGCACAAGGACAAACATCCAGACCCGGAACAATTATTTGTAGGCCATACAAATACTTGTTCCGTGCGGGATTTGAACCCGCGGCCCCCAGCGCAACAACTGATTGCCACTGCGCCACGGAGCCGTCATCGCGTAGACCGCGAACCGTTCGGGATGGAATTTATTTTTAGGGAACCGAGGCCACCTCACGCAAAATACGCGCATAGACGTGGAGTTGCGGAAAACAGCCCGTCGTAAACTAAACTAAACTAAACTAAACTAAACCGAGGCCACCTCCCTCCGCCCGAACACGTACGTACCAGATTATCCACCATTACTGGGACAATCTGTATAAGCCTAAGTATGCTATTTTTTATAGCGCCATCTGTTAAAGACCGTGACATCCTAGTATTTCTCAAAGAAAACTGTTACTACATCACAAAAGAACTTGAATTACGGAATATTCTAGAATAATATAAATTCCAGGTCCTAGGCGTTGCTCTTAATGGGATATTGTGACCCGGGGACATCGAGCATTCAATCGAGAAAATCCAACAATCGTCCGACGAGAACTATAACAAGATTTTTACAATCTTGTACACCGTGAGCCGGGACCTTGATCTGTTCAATACTTTCCAAGTTGACAGCATCCTGGAGTGTAGAATCATTTCTGTTTCCGACAAAGCGAGGGGGAAAGGACTCGCTAAGGAACTGATGAAACGAAGTATTGATATTGCCAAAGAACATGGTTTTAAGGTTAGTATTACGTATCATGTGTCATGTGGTGCCGAAATAAGAAAATCTACTGAGTCATTTTGTCTGTTGGGTGTCGTGAAAAGCGACTATGGAACATGCCAAAAAGATTTTAACGTGGTAGAGCCATGCTGCACCTACATTAATTATACAATTTTTAGACCGTTTTTACTGGAAACAAGGAATTCCATCTTAGTCTTCACGGCTGACAACGCATCTGTATTTTGATTCGCGAACGAGGATAGATGTAGATGTCTATGGGCCACAGCAACTACTTATCATCAGGTGGCCTGTGTGCCCGTTTGACACCCTATCCTATAAAAAAAAATGTTCCTTACATGTTTCATAATTTGCTTCTTTAACTATCTTGTATGTGAAATTATTTATTATTTATTTATTTATTCTTTATTGCACCAAATATTTGTACAAAATGCGAGCTTAATGCTTTATGGCATTCTCTACCAGCTAACTTTGGGTAAAACTTTTTATATTTTATATTTAAACCCCCAATATGGAATTGTAAAATACCTGGCAATGAGCAGCAGTGTCAAAAGCGTGAGACATTTGGTACTGCGATCTTCAATCCGCCTACTAAGCGTGACGGTTAAGACGAATTTCATCACGACGTCGGAGGCCCATACCCAGTAGTAGAATTTTCATATGCTGAAGAAGGAGAAGAAAAACAAGTATTAATAGAATCAGGCGTTACTTTGCGGAAATCCATTATAATGGGGTTGTTATAAACTAATTTGCTTAATTCAAATTAAGTTACAGCCTATATATGTACGTCCCACAGCTGGGCACAGGCCTCCTCTCATTTCTAAGAGGGTTTTAGGGCAAGGAAATGTCCGCCGCGCTGCCCCAACGCGTGTTGGCGAACTTCACATGTCTTCGAAATAATTTTTTTTCTTATTTCTCAGACATGCAGGTTCCCTCACGATGTTTCCCTTCACCGCCGAGCACGTGGTAAATCAGCACTTAAAATTGCAAATAACAATTTCATTGATGCCAGCGGGGATCGAACCCGGTTTGCTCGCATACTGTGAAATTTAACGCAAGTGCCAACCATCTGAGCTACAACCCAGCACAACGAGTATGGTGCGCGTGATTGAGCGAGGGTGGAAGGTCCCTTTAAAACTGGGCAGGACACATCATTTTCTTTCTTTACACGGAATTAAGCAAATTAGTTTATAACAACCCCAAAACAAGTATTTACTAAGTTGGGGATTGGGATTGTCACTTCTTAACACAGTAATAAGGGTTGTTCTGTCACAAAGCTGGGAGGACATAATTAAATTCATATAATTTATACTAACACAATATAGTAATCACTGCTGAAACAAGTTATTCTGGCTAAGAGAACACAATTAAACTCATTTATTAGTAGAAAATACTAGCACCAAATTTTTTTACATCATTATAATTTACTATAATTTTAGTTGAAAATATTCATATTATACGTAATTTGTTTGCTATGTAGTGGTCGCAAAAGAGAATCCTATATGCTACCGTGTGTGGGTGTCTTAAGAAGTGACAGAGGGTAACTGAAACAAGAAATGGGCATCGTTATCCTGATTACAACCCAATAATAAAAATAAAAATTTGCAGTTCGCCAAACAAGTCCAATACCTCTCATATAGAAATATTTATAGAGAATAGCTACTCAGAAATAGAATTTGATAGGCAAAAATTAATTAATAAATGAACAGTTACGGGGTTAAAATGGCGAGACGTCTATTATTACCTTGAATTTTAAAAGTAGAAATAACGGCAAATTGTGTTGCGACAGTTTTTTTATAGGATAAGGGTGACAAACAAGCACACAGTCCACCTGATGGTAAGTGGTTGCTGTAGCCCATAGACATCTACATCTATCCTCGATTAAGAATCAAAATGCAGATGTGTTGTCACCCGTGAGATCTAAGATGGAATGCCTCGTTTCCAGTAAAAAGGGTCTCCGGTTCTCTACACTCACCATACGAAACACAGAAGCGTTAAGCTGCTATTTTACGCTGGCATTCTGTGAGAGTGTGGTCCTTACCCGGTCAAGCCGACCCATTCATGCTACAACTATACTAGTAACATAGCTGCAGCATGGCTCTACCACGTAAAAAAGTAGCGATATATTCAATATATCTACATTTCAGTAGCGAAATATTTAATAGGTAATGAGAGGAATAAGAAATTACAAAATTATCTTTTCCAGCTGTTCAAAGTGGACGCAACCGGTGCGTATTCGCAACGCATCTGCAGCAGTCTTGGTCTGCGGACGCTGCGCCGCGTGCGCTACTCGGAGTACTGCGACGAAGACGGCGTGCCGGTGTTCAACGTTCCGCCGCCGCATGACGCACTCGCTGTCATGGCGCTTCAGCTGCCTTAAATGTCGCTTTGTGTTGTCTTAGAGTCTTTTTTATTCCCATCACTATTATTTGCAATCGGCATTTGTGGTTTTCTACGTGGTAGATTCTGCAGCTATGTTGCAGCAAGAATGGGTTGGCTTGACCGAGGAAGGACCACGTTCTTACAGATTACCAGCGTAAAATATCAGCTTAATTCTGTTATGTTTCGTATGGCGAGTGTGACCGGAGACCTTTTTTGGAAACAAGGCATTACAATTTAGTCCTCTTATGTCCCAATACATCTGCATTTTGATTCTTAAACGAGGATAGATGTAGATGTCTATGGGCCACAGTATCCACTTACCATCATGTAGACTGTGTCACCGTTGTTCTATAAAAATAATGACATTTCTCTGGTGGTTTTATTAATGAAATCTCTTAAGTATGTTAACTTTTCATTATTATAACCTTCTTTAGTTAGGTGGTCAACTTCATGAGGGTCTGTGTTAGGAAAGGTTTTTGTTAATAGTTCTAGGTTTAAACCTAAAGTACATGTGATAAAGTTTCAATATTTTTTCTCTTCTTGGTGTTCTACAACATGACAAAAGGGAATATCGCATAAAACAGCATTTTGTAAGGAATGACGGTCGGAATGCTTTAAGGCGATATTACACGGATGAATTTCGTTTCAATATTGCTTTCAATTTAATTTCTTCAATAGGGTTGAAACATCTAATTACATTTCAATGCGATTGCGCAATCTCATTGAAGCCTTCGATTCACCGAACGCTTTCAATGTAATGGTAACAATATTGAGCATTGTTCAATGCGATTGAACAATGCTCAATATTGTTACATGAAGTTTGACGATGATTCATTCCGCGCACCGCACGACACTTATTTCGCGTGCGCACATGGATTTTCGAAAATGGTTTTCAAGTGGCGTGAAAATGGGTTTTAAGAAGTTCATTATATTGACTTTGAGTCATTTGCAAATGGTTCATATAAGAATTTGGATTTTCTTCTGCCAATTCTACTAATAAGGTGCTTGAGGCTTCTTTAGTTATCCTTCTCGAAATCCACGGGCGCAGCCACCAATGCCAAGATTTTCTTTTTTTTAAATTATGCAACTCATTTATTAAATAGTAGCAGTATATCGAAATTCCCGCACGTACGAGTTGGCGCGACATTTCATTGCGCTGTGAACATTAAACGTCATTTAAACGATTTTCGTGTATATTGGTAAAGCCGTTCAATGTGCAATGTTCAATGCTTTTCAATGGAATTGTTTCAATTTGGTTGATTCGTATAATATCGCCTTTACAACGTGGGATAACATTAGTGGTTGAACGTCTTACCGGCTATAACTATTTGTAGTTGTATAAACCTATCATACTTTTGTAACCCTTTATAAATATATTTTTTATCATCAATTAACACTCACAACCATTCTTGCTATTTTCATGATGGGGTTAAGCCTTGTCGCTTGCTGTTGCCTCATTGTTTTTATCAATCTCATAATTTCCTAGTATAAATCGGATTTGACTGCAGAATATTTATTTCTTTATACCAGTTTACGTTATCAGCTTGTAAGAGTTCATAGCTGAATATGAACTTATTCCAACGTGGAAATGATTCCTAAGTTTCTTCAGTTATTTACAACCACTACCAACTACTATTACCCAAGTAATTTTCCATTTTTCAGAGCTGCTTCATAAATGTGACTCTTTTCAATTCGTTTTAAAATAAAGTTGGTTAAAGTTGTTTGTTAACAAATAAAACTGGTTGGATTTTACTTCAAAAAACAAGCAAGAAATGACACAAAGTATGATCAAATGTGTATAAAAAAATGTTTCTAATACTTAAATATAAATGTAAAGCACCGAAGCGCCTAGTGTTAACACAGATGAAAAGGTGGTATCATAAGCAAAATAAATTTTGAATGAATTGTACTCGTTTTGTATATTGTTACGTTCATAGGTTGGTCGTGAAATGATCAATGTAAATACATAACATTATGTAGCTTTGTTATTTCTAATGGCTAAGATTTTTAACTAGAGCAGATTTATTTTGAGCAGAATATTTTTTTATCACAATAAACTAAAGGATACAAAATATTTAGAAATTTAACCTACCATAATAAATGCATGAATCATCTAATCATCTAAAATAAAAACCACAATCAAGATATAAAGACTCTAGTAAAATATAACACAACTTGATCATTATCCAAAAACAATGCTTATGAAAAAATATTTATTACATAACAATATATTAAATAGAATATAAAAAATATAAGCAAAATCCGTAGATTACTTCACGGTTACAGTCTAGATAGGGTACATAATGAAACTCTACTTAGAAATTTAGATAGAGCACAAATTAAAGTTTAAATTTTTACCCCTATAATGACGCCGTTTAGTATGTTTTATATTTTTACATTATTTTTAAATGTAAAGGAAATGAAATATATATTAATAGTCGATATCAAAAACATTTACATAGGTTGTTATCGGAATAAATAAATATATATTCGACTGCAATGCAATGCAAGAAATAAGAAATGCGGAGATTACATATTATTACTTGTTAATTTTAAACAAATGAATAAATACGTATAAATGAAGGTTTTTTTCAGTTTATACTTGCGAGTGTTGTTGGTCGCTTGGTGAATTTTTATCTTTATTTTTCGGATCTGTATTGATCCAAATACTTGTTTCACTAATGAAGTAGAATTTGAAAATAATTCGATTACATCATGGATTACATTAATTTATTGCAGATGTGTACGTTGTTATTATTTATATACCCTTATAATGCCGTGAGACGAAAGCGGTAATTATAATAAGTTAATTAAAATAAATATTAGTATAACAAGTACATGTCAAAATAAATCACAAAATTCATATTAATAAAATTTTCGAAACACACGTCATGTGCAGTGAATAACTTCCGTAAGTAATTTTAAATGGTAATAAAGTAGAAAGTTTTCAAACGTTAACCTTGGTAGTGTGCGGTATGTTTCTTGCGTCATGCATTGTTGATAGCAACCCAGTATTATTGTGAAATATATTATATGACTATGTTATAAATCTATACGTATACAATGTATAAATAAATGTCGTTTTGTACGTGTTTACACCCTTCTTAGTATGTAGCTGTGGCTGTTGGATGTTATATATTATGTCTATTATATATACACTATGCAATGTATGCAAAATAATATATCTGTGTTAGTGACCTACTTATGTAGAATTGTGGAAGATATGATACTGTTATAATAAACTTTACATAAATTGTATTAGTTTTTTTTACTATTATAAGCCATTGCATATATGAAGGTGGCTGACTTTAAACCCCAATAAATAAGTAATAATAAATTGCTTAATTATTGTTATTATCATTAAAGTACACTGTTAAACATGAAATGAAAAAAGGTTCTCGAGTATCAGTCTCATATCGATAAGAGGAGTACAGGACACTATCGCCAAATAAAATGACGACCTAGTAAGACATTCAGGAAGTTGATGGATGCAGATGGTTCAGGAGTGAGTTTTGTGGTACGTTGGAGGATGTTAATTATTCATAAACTCAAAAGTAAAACTAAAGAAAAATAGAGGTTGATCAGACCGACCCACTGTTGCTTTGACCATAGTAAAAAATAGTGACCTCTATGTACCATTATTAAGGGTAACAAATTTAAGACTTCTCTGGTCGCCAACAGTACTAATATGAGTAGACTCGTTCACGTCTCACTTGTACTGAAGGTATTGTTCCCTAGTACCCGTTACTCCCGATTTTATCATCCAATCATGGAAACATACCCTGCTCGAGGACTATATGCTTTACCAGTGATGGACGTTCCCGTATCTCTCCATTACTTGTTTATCAAGGTCAACATATGTTTTATTTCTATTTTCTTAATAAATCTTATTTCCTTCTTTATTTATACATAACCGTGTTTTTTTTAAACATCTTAATATCTATTTGAGTGTATCGGTTATTTTTTATTCACTTGCATGCTCCACTTCCATATACTAACTTGCATTATTCTCACTCATAATGAATTTCATACCAGGAGTTTAAGCATTCATCAATATTTGGGTGATCAGTCCAATATTGAGGAAACTTAGCAACTCAATCATTCGTATTCACACTTTCGAACATTCTTTTCTTCCATTCCTCATATTTTTTAATTACATACATTTAAATTTTTGTACAAGTGGGATAACATTTTTGACAGTCAATTTTTTTTGCCGTTTTTAACTCTGTTAAGGAACATTAGTATTAAACCCTCTCTTAATTATTTTATTTCTTACTTTACTGTATTTCATTATTTTCATATTTATGTTAATACTATGACAGATCATTTCTTATTTATTTTCTGATATTATTATTTTCGTCTTTCTGACCCACTGGTGCTTTGACCATAGTAAGCCTACACCACGTATAAAATTGTTTATTTCGTAGACTTTCGTAGCAGTGCTACATGTTTAACGTAAAAATTTGTACTTGTGCTAAGTGTTTTTTTAGAGGAGAGGGGGCAAACGAGCATGCGGCTCACCTGATGGTAAGTGACTACCGCCGCCCATGAACTATTGCAAAACCAGGAGAATTGCAGATGCGTTGCCAGCCTTTTAAAAAGGAGTACGCTCTTTTCTTGAAGGTCCCTAAGTCGTATCGGTCCGGAAAAATCGCTGATGGTAATCGATTCTACAAGGAAGTTGTGCTAGGTAGAAATCGTCTTCTAAATCGCACAGTGGTGGACCGCCAATCATCCAGATGGTGTGGATGGTATCGCGAGTTTTGTCGCGAAGTGCGATGGTGAAATTGACTGGCTGGAATTAGTCCCAACAATTCCTCAGTGTTTTAGATCGTGGTGTTATGTACATTGTGGAAAGAGCGTTTTTTGTAGCATAAAATTTTGTAACACAAGTTTTTTTGTCGCATAGATATGTATAATGTTGAATATCAAATGTTTGAACAAGTAATCGAAGGCGTGAACATTTAAAAAAATAATTTTTTCAAATGTTCTTGATTTCGAATACTTGTTCAAAACATACTCATAATAAGAGACTTTACATTTATTACTATCAATATACAAATATTATGATATGAGCATATACGTACGTATATATGATATATAAATATGAATGAATATTCCTATGATATTCGTTCTATTATAATGAATCTTTGTTGAATAGTTACGTGCGTACAAAGTTTTCACTGAGAAGTTTACGAAGAATTCCCACCAGCATCAACGAAATTGTATATGCACACTCACCACGTTGGGCGGTGGAGGAAGATATCGTGAGGAAATCAGCATGTCTGAGAAATAAAGTGTTCAAAGTCCACAAACATGCATTGAAACAGGTTCCATAGTACTCTCAGATATGAGGGGAGGGCTTTGTTCAGTAGTGGGACATATAGTTTTCTATACTAACTTTATTTATTTATCAAACACGTTCTTGTACTAAAGGTACAAACGGCGGACTTAATGCCATATGTTATTTTCTTTCAGCCAAACGGAAATTTAGTGGGAGAAGTTTAAGAGGATAAGACTGCAGTGAGCTGGGGTGAAAAACGTAATAGTGATACAACAAAATGTAACAGCGAAGGAGTTTGAGAGAAAACCATTACGGCGAGAGGGAATTTTCAGTACAACATTGTCTTGAGACCGATTGCAATCATGGGAACAAACCAGGCATTTGAAACCTACATTTCAAATACTCTGGGGCCAATGGATCGTTTAGAAAAGATTGCTAAGATATCTAAGATTAATGCGTTGTGAAATATTCAACCATTTAAGTTGAGAACGATAGAATGAGACGAGGTCATTCTTTTGAAGACAGAAAGCGAAGTGGATACAGTTGTTGAAAAGTTAATCCAATTTATTGACTCAGTAATAACTTTACTGCAGGCTTCTTATCAACTTATATAATATGTTTAGCCATATATTATTTTTACGAGTAGGAGAGCCACGCTGCAGCTATATTGGTAGTATAGTTGTAGCACGAATGGGTCGGCTCGACTGGGGAAGGACCTCGCTCTCACAGAATACCAGCGTAAAATAGCAGCTTAACGCTGCTGTGTTTCGTATGGTGAATGTAGAGAACTGGAGACCTTTTTTACTGGAAAAGAGGCATTTCATCTTAGTCCTCACGGGTGACGACGCATCGGCATTTTAGTTCTTTATTGAGGATAGATGTAGACGTCTATGGGTCGCAACAACCACTTACCATCAGGTGGACTGTGTGTCCGTTTGTCACGCTATCCTATAAAAAAATAACAGCTTAATGATGCTGTGTTTTCGTGTGGTGAGTGCACAGAAACGGAGATATATTTTTTTATAATAAATATCATCGACCACGTCCAAATGGCTACAGACTCTTTGCTACAACAGGTCCGCGATACGTGGTTCTCTACACTCACCATACGAAACACAGCAGCATTAAGCTGCTATTTTACGCTGGTATTCTGTGAGAGCGTGGTCCTTCCGCGGTCGAGCCGACCCATTCGTGCTTCAACTATACTATTAATATTTATATAGATGCAGCATAGCTCTACCACGTAACCAGATACTTTATTTTCGCATCCGTTTAAGATGGTAATTCGATTCGCAATCCAGTCAGTGAGAATGATGTGAGCAGAACTTATATATTCATTTACCAAAAAAAACGTGTGCAGTTCACACGCAGTAAAAGGGAAACCTTCAAAAGAAATTAAATATATAATAAAAATATTTTATGACAAATGATTTATTTAATATGATCATTTTCAGCCACAAGTGCAGCATAAAATAACTAACCGTTTAATATAATAAGTAATATAGCAAGTAAATGTTACAATCCTTATTCTTAAGATTTAATTTTAGTGTTATAAAAATTGCTTTGTAATAGCTCATCTACTTTATTCTATAGACAAAGTCATTTTATAGAACAAAATTTTATTAAGTCTCAAAGTGGTACATAAGATATTCGCTAGATGGCATAAACACGAATAATTTAATATAGGTAAATCGATAAGCTATGAAATCGTGGATTGTTAGGAATAAATTGGATATGATAATTTTGTACATTATGGTAATTTTATTTATTTAATAAATTTGTTAATTTTTTAACTGTTTATTTTAACAGTTAAAGTTCATATTAAACATCTTTAAAGTATCGCACAAGAGGAGACAGAAATTATAAGAAACACTTTTTTTTAAATACTAGCAATGTTATTAACACTAATATAATTCCCTTTAACCACTATACTTAGTATAAAAATAAAATATGCATGTAATTCGAACTCGCAACCTTTTGAGTTCGCGGTCCGCATCCTACCATTAGGCTATTGTCGCATACTACATTGTATTCCATCTCATTCATTCGCAGGCTAATTGTAATAATGTATACAATTGTCTCTTTTTAGTTTCGCTTTTTCGTATCATCCAATTTCAAATCACAACGATTCTAAAGAAGTTTTCACTTTAAAAATGAAAATTATGAACATTATGACATTAGTGACTTCTTTGTTCGTTCTAAATTAAAAATAACTCTTACACAAGCATTAAAATTTAATTTAAAGGCCTCTCGTAAGAACATTGATCAGATTAGTCGATGATGAAAATCAAACTGATATTTTTTTTCTTATTTTTTTTTTATTTTAATTTCAAAATTATAATTGTTCCGTGAGAGATTCGATTCCGTTGCCATCAGCAACGCAACCTAAGTCACTGCACCGCGGAGCCGTCAAAAATTTAACTAGGAATATATCGTATAATTGACCCACATAAACAAAACCGGTGGTAAAATAAAAAAAAATGTACAACCGACTTCAATATAAATAAAATAAGAACAGCATCAATGTAGTTGAAGTCAATTAAATACGCATTATTATGGATAACTCAAAAGCTATTAGTGAGATCTTGATAATGGGACCCATGAGAAGCATTTCAACAAGAATCATGAAAATCGGTTCATCAAGAAAAAATTTCCGATGTAACACACATAAAATAAAATAAAAAAACAGTCAAATGGAGGTATTTGACTATTACTATTATATTTGACTTTTATTTCATTTTTGAAGTCGGTTTATAAGGAACAAATAACAATAAAAGAATAGCTACAAATTAAAAAGCTAACGAATTTTAGTGCTGAGTTAAAGACAAATTTGGCAATGGTTTAGGGTAGCTCACGCTCGACCGCTAAGTGCAGCGTGGGCGACTGCCAGCGGTTGTCGACGCACGTCCGAATCCATCCAGATCACACCGCACGTATAAAAAATTATACTCAATGTTTGTAGATAATATTGAATACTGGGGGATTCATCTGCCAAGACTGTGTTGCTATTGAAAGACTAAATACAATCGAAAATGTATTTATTACTTAATACATGCCTAACATCAGTTCGATTTTCAATATGTATTTGTTATGTTCCCACCAAAAGTTATTCAACTTAAAGTGTATTAGAAAATTCGACACTTTTATACCGCGTGTTAGTGAAACGCTCCCGAAACCGAAGACAGACGATAGTGCTTACGATACCTTTGATGATGGATCAGAAAGAAAATCGATCCCGAGGAAAAATCATCTTTTCATAACTTTTTATTAGCTTTATAGTATAATATATTTATAGGTATATGAATTTCTGTCAGCAAAGTAGCAGTGCCTGTGCTACTGTGTTCCAATCTGAAGGATACAGAGAGACAATATGTTACTGTACTGTGTTACTACTCGTATTACAGGCTGAGGGGCATCCCATCTTAGTCCCCAGTGGTGCCAACGCAATTGTAGCCGCCTTCTTTGTTTAAAGTTAGTTGCAAGTGTCCACAGCTGCAGTAGTCGTTTACTATGAGGTGGACTGTAATAGTAAGCTAGTCAATCTATTTTATTAAATTTTTATTAAAAACTGTAACATTAAATAAAGATTGAAGTTAATATTATTTTGTACACCAAACTTTTGATTCCATATATCAAAAGTCCATTGCTGAACGTAGAGAAACATTTACCATAACTACCAAGCTTGGCAAGCAGGTTGACTACCACAGTTTGTTATTTTTATTCAGCTGTTCACTTCAGGAAGATGCTGCAACCCATTTGCTGGTTCCATTTCCCTCTGTCGCCTCTTACGCTCCCAGGATGTTATGGTGTAGGCGATATTCTTACCAACCACCACTATACGATTAACATTCGAGCAATACATAATTATTACAAGTATAATAATGTACTCACTTGTTTAATTTTTCTTTTTTTATTATAATTTTTTCGTGAAGTATTAAACAATACATAAAAGAACTCTGCAACGACTATTAGAGGCAACCGATCGGCTAAAATTAGCTCGCAGTGTCGCTGGTGAATAATTCACTGCAGCAAATCGACCGCGGGTCGCCAAGCACTCTAACCAGCTAGCTATACCACGCACGTGCCACCTTTCCACTCAAAGCTATCGATTCTTACATTACACTCTTTTAGATTATGGAAATATTTTATCCGTAAAACGTTTAACTTGCGGTAAACCGTAATAGCCTGTTCCCATTTGTCAGATATCAGATAAAATTTTTAATCGAATTTCTGAATCGAATGACGAATCGAATGTTGAATCTATCTGAATATTATCGTCGTGGCACAAAATATATTGGGTATAATTGTAAACACCGCAAAATATTTTGTATCTTCTACTCCACCTGATGGTAAGTGGACGCTGCGGCACCAGACACCTTTTTTATAGAATAAGTGTGACAAACGAGCACCTTACCAGATAGTAAGTGGATGCTGTGGCCCATAGACATCTACATCTATGCTTGATTAAGAATTAAAATTCAGATGCGTAGTCACCCCTGAGGACTAAGATGGAATTGGTCGTTTCGATTAAAAAGGCGTCTCCGGTTCTCTACATTCCCTATACGAAACCAGGGCTCGGATAACGGTATATTTTTCGAAACGTTTTCGCCTTAAATACATAAAAACTTATTTGTTTCGTTTATGTTCGAACGGAATCATAATAAAAACTTTTATGAAGAGAACGAAATTTTAAATCGTTCTTGTTCATTAAAATGTTTTTAACCATTTTAAACAGTTTTTTTTCCAATTTTTGGGCCCTGCAACACGAAATAAAAATTCCTACGGAATAAAGCGTTTTTTACGTTTTCACATTACGTTCTCATTTCGTTTTTGTTTCGAACAAAATGTTATACAAGGAACCGTCCCAAACGTTTTAAAAACGTTATTTTAAATAACGTTTCCGAGCCCTGTACGAAACACAACAGCATTATGTTGCTGTTTTACGCTGGTATTATGTGAGAACATGTAACTCTAATTAATAGAATCAGGCGTTACTTTGCGGAAATCCATTATATAAAAGCTTTTACAAAAATTTACTTCGCAAATATCCGCGTTATAAAATAAAATGATGTGTCTTACCTAGTATGAAGAAGCACCTCCCGCCCTCCCTCAATTGCGTGAACTATCCCCGTCACCACTAATCCCAGCACCGCTACTTCCAACACCACTACACTAGGCAAGACACACCACTGACGATAATACGACACGTGTCACACGTAAATTTTTGTAAAAGCTTTTACATGTAACTCTGTAACCTAATTCTACTCTCAATTCGATCAAAGACCATTAATTTTATCAATTTTTTGATTTCAGAAAAAATCTCCATGTTTTTCTTATAAAATATAGCATAGATCATTCCTGGCATTACTTTCTATCTGTCCTTGAACTTTACAATCGGTTCAGCCATTACTAAGATTAATCCGGACAGACAGACAGACAGAGAGAGAAACAACATTTTTAAAATGCATGTAAATAAGCCCTCGGCTACATAAAATATAGTTAATTACATACAGACATTTCAATTTTATTTATATTCACATTCTGGAATCGAGGTTATTCGTCAATTTTTATACGTGGTAGAGCCATGCTGCAGCTATATTATGGTTGTAGCACAAATGGGTCGGCTCGACCGGGGAAGGACCACGCTCTCACAGAATACCAGCGCAAAATAGCAGCTTAACGCTGCTGTGTTTCGTATGGTGAGTGTAGAGAACCGGAGACCCTTTTTACTGGAAACGAGGCATTCCATCTTAGTCCTCACGGGTGACAACGCATCTGCATTTTGATTCGTAATCGAAGATAATGTAGATGTCTACGGGCCACAGCAACCACTTACCATCAGGTGGACTGTGTGCTCGTTTGTCACCCTTATCCTATAAAAAAATAATCTTATTTTCCCCCCATCGTCTTGTTCATAAAAGCAAGATCGTAAAATATTTCACTATAACGACACAGCGTAGGTGTCGATCATAAAACTAATGTTAATTGATTGATCATACTTCTAAATATTGTGATACAAGTTTTTTTTTATATAAAACTGACGTGACAGACAAGTTTATAGTCCTCATGTTGCGTTAACAGGACTAAGATGGAATGCCTAGTTTCCAGTAAAAAAGGGTCTCCGGTTCTCTACACTCACCATACGAAACACAACAGTGTCAAGCTCCCATTTTACGCTGGTATTCTGTGAGAGCGTGGTTCTACTCTGATCGAGCCGACACATTCGTCCTTCATCTATAATATAGCTGCAGCGTGGATCCAGTACGTATAAATTGCCATTGTTTTTTCATAAAAGATAATTGTTTGTTATCGGCTCCATCAAAGCATTTTGTTGCGTGATTCTTTCATTTATCGAAAAGTTGATTTCACCTTTTTCATTAAATGAAACTAATTTTTACGGATTTTATCGCATTTAATTTAACTTTTTAATTCCCGACGTTTCGGGTGCATTACAGCACCCATGGTCACGGGGGAGAGGGGGCTGAGGAGTTTAACGTCCCGATGTCATAATTAGCCCGGCTACCTTCAGTTTTTGAATATTAATTTTTGGTCCGATCTACGCAGAATGAGCTTAGAGTATCTTGAAGTCTTGCAGTGGTATGCTTGGGTTTGGATTTAATTTTGTTAATTATAGGATTCCAAGCATATGGCAGCAGCCATCCATCTTCTCTATTGAAATTAGGGTGTTTTTTAATTTCAATAGCCTCTCGAATCATCCTTGGTAGGAATCCGTTTTCTTTTGCGAGGATTTGTGGTCTATCAAATCTAATGTTATGTAACGGGGGTGGGGGGAGGGGTTATATTTAGTCGGGCTAACTATGACATCGGGACGTCAATCACCTCAATCCCCCCGTGACCATGGGTGCTGTAAATCACCCGAAACGTCGGGAATTAAAAAGTTATTTAAACGCGATAAAATCCGTAAAATTAGTTTCATCTAATAAAAAATTATTCTCTACCAGACGACAGAGATATTGAGAATAATTTTCCGTAGGTGTCTCGGTGTTTCATTTAATGTGGAGTCTTCGCGTAAATATAAGAAATCAGTATGTTCTCCTTTTTCATCATAAACGATTTTTTTGTTATAAAATAAGGGTGACAAACGAGCATCTAGTCCACCTGATGTTAAGTGGATGCTGTAAACCATAAACATCTACATTTATCCTAAATTAAGAATCGAAATGCATGACACTGATGCGTTGACACTCCTGAAGACTAAGATGGAATGCCTCGTTTCCAGTAAAAAGGTTCGCTATTTCTCTCGACTCACCATACGTAATACAGCAGCATTAAGCTGCTATTTACTATGATACTTTATAAATCCACTGCTGGACATACGCCTCTTCTAGACTCTTGTATAGAAGTTTGAGCTCGTAGCAACCGATATCTAACGACTTAAATGCTTTTGCCTTCCTCAAGTTCATTCATACATTCATTACAGCCGTCATATCAAATGTCCACTCCTGAACATTGACCTCCACCAAAGAATGCCGAAAAGCACAGTCCTGAGCCACCTGCATCCATAGACTTCACTGCATGTCTTATCAGGACGTCACTCCTTCTAGAATGTATTCTTAAATATGATTAAGTGTTTGTTAATGAAATCGGATTTACAATTTATAAACAACTTCAGATAACCTTTCCAAATACCCTAAATGGTAATAAATTATATTGTTTTCATTTTTCATTTTAAATAAATAATCAATTGTAGCGTAGTGATTAGTAAGAACTAACTTTACTACTTAGTAATCACTACGCCATATAATGATATTGAATAAAAGTCTGTGAGGGTTATGAAACAAATAGCTCGCTGCACGCTCCAGATCATGTTGACGGAGTTCACATGCCACTGAAATATTTTATTCACGATGTTTTTCTTCACCATCAAGCAAGTGGTAAATCAGAACTTAAATTTCAATTAACAATTTCATTTGTACCATTAAGTGCGCATTGCTGGCGTACTGTGATGTTTATAGCGGGCGCTCAGCATCTGAGTTACAATGAATCTACAAACTCTCTCAGAAATTAGAGTAGGTTTATGCCTCAATTACACAAATATATGCTTTAACTTAATTTATTTTTTATATAACATAAAATACAACAGTTATATCTATACGACGTCTCGTATCGTTATCGTTATATCTGATATCGTTATATCAGCTTAACACACCAACATGATGAAATACAACGTATCATCGCATTTCAACTCATCCGCATTTTGATTCTTAATCGAGGATAGATATGTAAAGTCTATGGGCCACATCATCCACTCACCATCAAGTGAACTGTGTGCACGTTTACTTCTATTTTTTTATAGAAGTAGTACTCTTCTCTCCACCGCATATTGTCACATAGGATTAAGAAAATAAAATATCCAATAATAATTATGAAAAAGTTGATTTATTATAATTATAATTATAATAATTATTATAATACAGTTTACAATAATTACAAGCGATCACCAAACGGGGTGAAACAAAACGGCGAATTAAATTATGGGGCGGCTGCGCGCGGTCCAGCGCGGCCGGCGCGCGCCCCGCGCAGCCGCCCCGCGAGTTAGGTTATAGTCTTTCGAACGCGAGGAACAAAATGTTACACAAGTCGAGAATATTATTTATAATCGATAAACGATTCGGAGTAAATCGGATTCGAGAGCGGCGGAAGCGAGCCGCGGCGTCAGCGGCGGGGAGCGGGGCGGGGCGGGCGGTCTGTTCACTGCCGCTACGGGCAATCGCACTCCTCGACTACCATCTCGGGCAAGTCGCGCTTGATGATGTTCGAGTCGGCGCCAAAGTAGATTAGCGACAGCGCGGAGAAACGCACGGGAGCGCAACACGCGGCGCGCTCCAGTTTTGCCGCTTCAACCACCTGCGCGTGGTAGTTAAGGATGGGTGCGCAGGCTCCGCGGCAGTAGTTCGCGTAGTAGCCCTCCGGCGCTACGATCCAGTCGTCCCAGCCGAGCGCGCGGAAGCTCACGTAGTAGGTCTGGCGGCAGCAGCGGCCGCGTGCGGCGGCGTCGCAGTCAAGCGCGCGGCGGCGGCGCGTAGCATGTTGCCGTAGCGTGAGTCGTAGCAACGGGCGGGCGGCCGCCGCGCCACCCAACCGAAGCCGCACGCGACCCGCGCAACCGCTACAATCCAACAACAGCCGTAGAGGGGCGCGCGCGCCAGCCGCTGCCCAGCGCCGCGCTGCGCCCGTCACGTCCAGTCGCTGCCATGCGCGCGCGGCGCCACGCGTAGCACCCGCTAGGGCGCCTACGCGCGTCGCGCTACCATTGCCCGCTACGGTAAATGCCCACAGCGTGTAGCGCGGTCGCCGCGCACGTGGTGCTTCAGCGCGCACGAGCAACTCGGCGCGCGCCACCGCAAGACCTTGTTCGGTCTCGGCTTCATGACCCAGCCGGAATTCGATCAGGCGCTGTCCGTTCAGGGTCTCACCTGTAAAACGACAGAAAATTACTATATTTTACCCGATTGTTTTCAATCCTACGATCCCTACCTACGGCGAAATGACTCATTGTTCGTGCTCGGCGATTGCGACGTACAGGAAGGTAAGAGGATAAAATAGGCAGAGTGCACACGGTGGTCGCCCATGGCTGTGGACTGCGCGTGCGTGGTCGTCAAGAATGCTCGGCTTTGTGGCGAAGCCGCTCGAACACCCACGACGGGACACGGTTTGCGGTAGCCGCGCGAACGCCTGCTTTGCTACATCCCCATTGGGACCTATTGGATTATGGGAGTATTGATAACTTTAAATGGGATATTTCACCGCCGCAATCACCGATGCTTTGATGTTGAAGTAATTAATAGTTTTGGGTTGAACTTTGACAACTCCAACGTTGAACTCCAAGAAAGGCGTCGCTTGTAGCGTTGCTTGTTGCGTCTCTTTTCGCGTCGCATATTCGCTCGAAGATGCCACCTCAGTTATCTGGAAAAGGATTAACAGTTGAATGTCAATTAATAATCTAAGATCTTAAATCTAGCCGACGATGATACGTTCCTGGCCTATTTCTACGGCTTTCTTAACCTTCAAATATAAAATAAAGTGGATGGCACTTCTGCTTGGTGGTAAAAATAGGTAAGAGGGTGATAGGTTGGTAATAAAAGAAGCCTCTTATCTACATTCCCACCTTTATCTTGGGGACCTCTCCTGGTCCCCAAGATAAAGGCTATGCCTAGTTTGGGGTCCGCCAGTAAATTTTTTATATGTAATAAGATTTAAAAATAATTTAATATAAGTAACTTTTTTTGTGTTTAGCTCTCTAACTCTATTTATTAGGAATAAATGTTTTTTATTTTTTTTTTTTACATTTGAGGCTATTAAATTAAAAACGAAAAATACAAGAATAAAAAGAAATGACTGTTAAATGTAAATTTTGCTGCCCATAAATACGTCCCACTCGGGCACAGGCCTCCTCTGACTTGTGAGATAGTTATGGATCAATTAGTTCGCTGTGATCTTACAGTACGTGTTTGTGGACTTCATCCATTTTATTAACCAGACCTGCAAGTTTCCTTATTATGTCTTCGTTCACCGCTGAGCATGCAGTAAATCAGCACTTAGAATTGCAATTAACAATTTCATTTGGTCCGGCGAGGATCTTTTTATTATTTTTACCTCCACACTAAGATTTTTTCCTGTGGCAGTTTACATACATAAATTTCACAAGGACAAACATCCAGATCTGGAGTAATTACTTGTAGGCCATACAAATACTTGTTCCGTGCGGGATTCAAACCCGCGGCCCTTAGCGGTGCAACCAATTGCTAAGCCACTGAGCCACAGTGTCGTCAAAGATCAAGTCAAGGATCAAACCTTATATTATTAAAATTGATATTAGATGACTTTATTTATTTATTTATTTATTATTTAATTAATCTTTTATGCACAAAATTGTATATATGACGGACTTAATACCATATGGCATTCTCTCCCAGTCAACCATTAGGCTAAACAGAGATATAAAAACAAAAGGCGATGCAGCAGTAATCAAAATAGAAACGGCTAAAAAAATATTTTATATACATATATAAATACATACATACATATATACACAATACGTATAAATATTATATATATATATATACATATACGTATGTCAGAACAAATATGAAATATACATATGCGTATGAAAATAAGAGCTATGTTAGTTCAAACTTGCAACGAGTTTTTCACATGCTTACGGACTTGATTTTTAAAAACAAACTTGTTGGAAGCTTTTTTAATGTCAAGAGGGATGTTGTTCCAGAGTCTGATGGCCGTGAGGGCGAAGGAGTGAGATAAATAACCAGTACGGTGTAAAGGAGTGGGCAACTAAATATTGGCCGAAGAACGGAGAGAACGATTATGAGAATCTCCCAGGTATTGAAATTTGGATTTCAGATACTCGGGAGCACATGGATCGTTAAGAATTGTGAAAAGGGTGCAGAGTATTCTAACATATCTGCGCTAAAGGATAGGCAGCCAATTTAGCTGAGCACGAAAAGAAGATACATGGTCGTATTTACGGAAATCCAATCCAATGTATTGTAATGTACTCGTATTAAGATGATGTTGAGACAGTTCTGAGCAACACACATCGACACAATCAATAATCGGTAGGATGACTGGACGAGTAAAATCTTAGTGTAGGTGGGAAGAAAGTTTTTTAATCGATATAGAGATCGCAAAGTTCCAGTGCTTTTGCGACTCACCTCCTGTATATGTTTGTTCCACCATCAACGTACAGAACAAGGTTCTTTGCATGGGGAGAGAATGGTATGACATTATTTTTAAACATAATTGATGGTAGGGTGGGAATATCCAGTTTCGATAATAATCGTGGGCTACCTAAGATTATTGTTTGGCACTTGATGGGTTCACGTTTATGCCATACACAGTGGACCATTCGGAGATGTATGTCAAGTCATCATTTAATAATGAGATAGCATTAGAGATATTTGAGGGTTCCACTTGCACATATAAATATAACTGCAGATCATCAGCATACAGATGGTAAGAGCACTTGAGATTTAATGTGATGAGATTGATAAAATTTAAAACAGAAGAGGAGACTATACCGCCTTGAGGGACGCCAGTAGACACATCACACCCACAGACACACAGTCAGATATATGTCCAGTGCGCACGGCCTGTTGGCGGCCTCGAAGATATGATGAGAACCATTCCTGAACTGAAGACGAGATATTCAAACGAGAAAGAAGGGCCAATAAAATATCATGATCAACAGAATTACATGCGTTAGAAAAATCAATTAAGATGAGGACGATCAGTTTTGATTTTTCTATCTCCTCTCGGATATCTTCCGTCACCTTGAGAAGAACAGTAGTAGTAGAATGACTAGGGCGGAAACCCGACTGATAAGACGAAAGAATATTATTTGAGAAAACAAAAGAAAAAATCTGTTTATGAGCAACAGCTTCCAGAACCTTAAAGAGAAAAGGCAGAATAGAAATTGATATGAAATTGAATGCAACTCTGTACGTTGCAGTCGGTGGATTTAGCAATGGGAATAATAAAGGCTTTATGCCAGAGAGACTCCATTCGTCAGCGAAAAGTTAATGATACTCGTATGAGTTATCACGGGTATAACAGCATCCAACACGTGTATAACTATTACCCTACTCACATCATCACCACCAATGGCTTTCGATTTAATAGAAGAAAGTGCTTTACGTATCTCGCCTTCGTCTACAGGAGAAAAAGTGAAAGTTTCGTGAGAATAAGGATGCATGGAAGATATAAATGAGATAGCATTAGGTATAGAATTATCAGAAACTATTTGAGAAGACAGAAAATGACGATTGAAATCGTCAGGAGAAAAAGTGATGCTATTATAATCAAATTGCGATTTTCTATATCCAAGCGTTTTGAGAAACTTCCATATATCAGCCGAAGATGAATTAAGTACTTATTGGTCGATATGTCGGTGCTTAGCAGCTCTCACCATCTGATTACATCGATTTCTCGCAGCTTTATATGCCTGACACTTTAGATCAGTACGATTCTTCTTAAAAGCGCGAAACATTCTGTCGCGTTTTGCCATAGCGATTCTTACCTCAATCGTGATCCATGGAACGCATAGGGGCATGTTCTTTATACAGTCCTAATATGTTGCTATTAAAAGAAGTCGACTTTTTCATCACATGTAGAAGCAGTATACACAGATGATCAGTTAATAGCATCCGCATCACACTTGAGCTTATCTATATCTAGTCCAGCAAGACTTTGAATAGCGATAGACACGGATAAAGGCTTAGGAGACTTTAATTTATATGACGGAAAAAGCAAGTCATGCCGTGAAAATCCAGAAGCAGGGAATTGTCTATAATTACAACGTGTTCAATGGAGGAGACGGCTATAAGGTATATCCATGGGTCAGCAGAATGGAAGTTGTGATGTGTTGCATTTAGAGGCAAAATAGTGAAATTATGCGACATCATGGTAGACCTCATTTTGCAAGATTTGAGAGAAGCCCCTAATAGGTCAGGCAGTTTACAAACATAAATTTCACAAGGACAAACATCCAGATCCGGAACAATTATTTTAGGCCATACAAGTACTTGTTGTACGAATACGAACCCGTTGCCCGCAGCAGCGCCACACAGTGTCAAACCACTGCGCTATGGTACCGTCAATTTTGATTCTTAAATCCTCATTTAAGAATCAAAATTACAAAGCTAGGACATAGCTTACCATTAGATGGACTATATACTAATCTGTCACCAGTTACATTGCATTCTATAAAACAATTCTACATAATATCTGAGTTAAGCCACTTTCATTTAAAATCCACGATATTTTCATGACATATATCTTCGTGTGAGCTAGCCTTTATAACAAAACCTGACGGCCGATAGCGCCGCCGACACTTAAATGGAGTTAAGCATGATCATACTGGATAGCTTAGCACGCGATGGTTGTCACCAGCGAGGCGATATAGCGAATGGGCCATAGGTTTACGCCCTGCGGAATGTGTGTCGCAAAAACCGCAAAATAAATGCATTTAGGTCATGTCGTGTGCTTTTATATACCTAATCGACCACACATAATTCAAAGTCGTTGCATTTTCTAAATGATCGAACGGATTAAGTTTTGAAGGTTAAATTATTTTCCTGCCTAAAACACGTGAACAAAGTTACTTGAGGATATTTATTGGATTAAAACTGTGTTATGGCAGAGTACGAGATTCCATCACTCCATTTCGTCCCGTGGTTGTAATAAGAGGCGACTATACATAATTTAAAATTAAAATTTTTATACAATCGAATTCAATATAACTTATTACTCGTAAGAATAACTCAAAAACTATTGGTCCGACCTTGATCAAATTTATATGACATTTTAGCGGGAACGCACACAGCAAAAGTAAAAATCAATCAACATCGATGATTCTTTTTTATTTGAAAGCACCAGCTTTCAAATAAAAAAGAATCATCGATATCGGTTCACCCAGTAAAAGGTTATGAAAAATAAAAAACATACAGTCGAATTGAGTACCGTCTCCTTTTTGAAGTCGGTATAAAATACTAGAAATGTCTTATGGCTTCCGGTCTTCATGCCTGGTAGTGATATAACGATTTTATAGTGATATAAAATCAAAGATGTGAGAGGTCTGGCACTGCGACCGTCAGTCTACACTAGCTTGACAAATAGGGTAATTCCTCCCTACGAGAAGTAAGGCCCAAGTCCACAAGTTTGATGGCCCTGTGGCGCAGTGGCTTAGTAATGAGTTGCCGTGCTAAGGATCGCGGATTCGAATTCCGCACGGAACAAGTATTTGCATGACCTACAAATAATTGTTCCTTCGTGTGGTCTGGATGTTTGTCCTAAGGAAATTCATATATGTAAACTGCCCCCAAAATACAGGAGAAAATCCTAGTGTGGAGGTTACGTTTTTTTTTTTGCATAAATAAATAAAAATAAGTGCCATTTCGAAGTACCGATAACAGATGGGTAAGAAAGGTTCTCGAGTGGCAGCCTCGTACCGGCAGGCGAAGTGCAGGGCGTCCCCCCACTAGATGGAGTGATAACCTGGTAAGACATTCAGGGAGTCGATGGATGCAGGTGGTTCAGGACCGTGCTTTGTGGCATTCCTTGGTGGAGGCCTATGTTCAGCAGTGGACTTGTTAAGGGCTGTAATGGTGATGATGATGATGAAGTGGCATTTTATGGACTGATGAAAAAGATAGAATAGACGCGTTCTTAGGTTTTTTTTTGTAACATGTTCATAAATTGTATATAATGTATACGATTAACGGTCACACTTTCTTTATGGTAAATTAGAAAACAAGCAAATATCTATTAATCTACAGTAAATTTTGTGTTGTTAATAAATGTTAATATATTAAAATTTACGGCCTTATCATTAAAATCTGCATCTTTTTCAGGTCCTTGGCCAACGCTTAGAATTGAGTTACGGTGCTGAGGGCCGCAAATTCGAATCCCGCACGGAACAAGTATTTGTATAGCCTACAAATAATTGTTCCCGTTCTGGATGTTTGTCCTTGTGCAATTTATGTATGTAAACGGCCTCTATGATACAGGAGAAAATCTTAGTTTGTGGGTAGCGTAATAAAAATTACGGCCCGATTATAAAAATCATTTTTTATGGATTAATTTGTTGCAGTATTAATGGGTGGGCTCGAATGGAAAAGACCACGATAACACAGAATAACAGGGTGCAATATGCGGCATAATGCGGTTGTGCTCCGTATGTTATGTGTAGAGATTCAGCTACTCTTTTTAGTGGTAAACTAGCTCTCCCCCGCGACTTCGCCCGTGTGTAATTTAAGGTTATAATTTTTTTTCGAAGAACCCTAATTCCTTTTCCAAAATAAAAGTAGCCTAAGTTAATCCTTATAATATTAGCTATCTACCTTATGAGATTAGCCGGAACAAACAGACAGACAGACAGAGAAAAATGTATACCGTTTATACTATTTATTTATTATTTATTTATTTGCTTTTTAGTATGTATGTTACATGAAATACTATTAAATATGATGTATTACATACTAAGTCCCTAATGGAGACATGTAAATTTGTTTATTCTTTGAAAGTTTTGTTTTATAAAATTAACATATCAAAATCAATCAATCACAACAAACAATCCATTTCATTATATAAAAATGTCAAAATTGTAATTAAAAAATAACAAACAAAGATATTTAATTAAACAATATTAAATACCATGTCAGTTAATAATAAAATTGTCGATTTATCAGCTAGTCTTATAAAAAAGTTGTCATTAGTAATTTAAAAACTCAATTGCCTAGTAAAATGTATTTTGAAGAAGCCACTGGTTTTTTTTTAAATTTTTGTATAGGACGATTTCTGATTGTTTGCGGTATTTTATTGAATATTATTTTACCATATAGGTACCAATGTCACTGGGGATGGTAACTTTCCATTAATGTTTTATCTCCTTTTTTATATAAGGGTTTTACAACAGGCACCTTTAATTTTTCTGCAAATGTGCCAGATTTCATTGACAAATTAACTAAATAGACTAGCACCTTACTAATTTGATTTTTGCACGCTTTGATAACCTTTGTACATATGCCATCATAACCTTCTGAATTTGTATTATTTAATGTCATTTTTATATTACTTATATTATATTCATCAACCGGTGTTAGATAAATTTAATTTTTTATTATTTATTTTATTTATCAAATTAATATAGTAATTATTAAAAGCCTCAGCTATTTTTATAGGTTGAGTTATTAAAGAGTTATTGTCTTTTATTCATTCTAAATATTTATCTGTTGCTGTATGCCCTACACACTACAAATAATAGTTCATTTTTAATAATTTTCCAGGTGGATTTTATGATATTTTTGCTATTTAGTATAAACTTATTATTACTATATTTTTTGCGTAATTTATACATTTTCTTAAAAGCCTTGTGTAATCATTATATAAAACTTTATTATGATTTGTTTTATTTATGTAATATTTGTAACGTAATATTTTTTTCATAAAACAACTTTTTTTAAATAACTTTTGAAATCCACTTTATATCTGGTCTGATGTTAGATTTAATTTTTATTATCGGAAAGCAAAGCTTCTAAAACAGATGCAATAGTTCATAAAATTTATTAAAAGCTAAATTTAGGTCAGTTTCCAAAAACACTTCAGAAAACGATAAACTTTCTCGGTAAGCCTGAAACTTATTAATATTTTCTTGAGAAAAACTTCTTTTGAAAGAAAGGACTCTCCTATACATTTAGTAAAACGCTGTAATTTTGACATTACAAACAGACACTCCAATTTTATTTATTTGTATATATATATATATATATATATATATATATATATATATATATATATATATATATATATATATATAAATATACGTATGTCAGAACAAATATAAAATATAAATATGTGTATGAAAATAAGCGCTGTGTTAGTTCAAACTTGCAACGAGTTTTTCACATGCTTACGGACTTGATTTTAAAAACAAACTTGTTGGAAGCTGGATTTTTTTTTGTCGGCATCATATTCTTCAACACAAATTAAGCCTTTGACACTCCATAGATGAAAATTAATTCAACGATATGCTGTTCTTCAAATCCATTAAGCTGATAATATAGCAAAGAAAGAAACAAATATACATGCGACCAATTAATGTATGTAATGAAATGTAGCGTGTCTTGTTAGAGATAGCATGACACAATTATTTAACTTTAATAAAAAAATTGACCAATATTTTTTATTTCAAATTGTTATACAAATCCAATTTTAAATAAAACTACTTTTACGGATTTCACCGCGTTTAATTCTACTATTTTTTTAATTCCCCACGTTTTGGCTGAAGGTTCTCTGGGTTATCGGGACGTCAATCACCTCAGTTCCTCGAGATCATGGGTGCTTGCTCCAAAGCACCGGAAACGTCGGGAGTTAAAAAAAATAAACAGAATTACACGCGATAAAATTCTTAAAAGTAGTTTCATTCAATGTGTAGTGTTCGCGTAAATATAAGGAATCATTATTATAAAAATCGACTTATTAAAGTCCATATATGATAATACATATAATAAATAATGTACCTACTGTTTTCGTGTTTTGTACCTTAAAATTATTTTTGTTTTTGAAGACGAAACGTAACAGCAATAACTGTCGATTGTATACAGAATTCTGGCAGATCTAGGTTTCGCATAATATGCCTAAACGAGGCCACGTTGACACGTCCGCTCGACGAAATAAATTGGAAACATTTATAAACAGCTAGGCATATACGCAGTAGCAGCATTTTATTGTAAAACTAGCTTTAATCCGGGGCTTCGCTTGCGTAGAATACGCCCGCAAAAGGAAAGTAAGTGGAACATAGAAGGTCGATTTGGACACATATATATCTTTATATATAATTGACGGTTCCATGGCGCAGTGGCTTAGAAATGAGTTGCTGCGCAAAGAGCCGCGGGTTTGATCCCGCACGGAACAAGTAATTGTATGGCCTACAAATAATTGTTCCGAGTCTGGATGTTTGTCCTTGTGAAATTTGTGTATGTGAACTGCCCCCACAATACAGAAGAAAATCCTAGAGTGGAGATAACGTTTTTATTAAAAAGATATATATATATATATATATATATATTCTTCTGTGTGTATATGAATGAACACGAATGACCGATTTTGATGAAATTTTGTGTGTGATTAAGTTGATTTAAGAATGGTTTAAATTCACAATTGGACCCGGTAGGTGGCGCTGTTGTTAAGATCCAGAAAGCACCCGTGCGAAGCCGGGGCGGATCGCTAGTTAGTCTATAATATATTCATCTAGTAAAGCTAATAAAAAATTATAGAATACTACGTATATAAGATCTAAAATTTATTGTGCCTGAAGTGATAAACTGACTTGCAGACCACCTAGTGTTAACTTTTTTTTATTTTTTTGTAATTTTAGAATCAGGGTGACAAACGAGCACACATTCCACTTGATGGTAAGTGGATGATGTGGCCCATAGACATCTACATCTATCCTCGATTAAGAATCAAAATGCAGATGCGTTGTCACCCCTGAGGACCAAGATGGAGTGCCTCGTTACCAGTAAAAAGGTTCTCCGGTTCTCTACACTCACCATACGAAACACAGCAGCATTATGCTATTTTACGCTGGTATTCTGTGAGAGCGTGGTCCAATTGTGAAACATTCATGCTACAACTAGACCATTAATATAGCTGCAGCATTGCTCTACCACGGTAAAAACACGTCTGGGTTGGTACCAGTATTATACTATTTTATGGTATGAGTATGGTGGGTGTAAAGAACTGGAGATCCATTTTACAGTAAAAGAGGCATTTCATCTTGGTTCTCACTATAGTGAAGTGTTTAAGCGTTAATAATCCATACAGTGGTTTTACTTGGTGCTCACTTCAGTTTAAAAGAAATGGACACTATAACACAGAAAAATATTACTAATATATTTAACGACCATCTTGCAATTACCGAGACAACTCTAGAATGTTCATATAGTAACATGCGTTATGGAGTTAAAGATATTACTTAGGACAAGCGATATAGATGTAGAATGGAAAGCAATGGGCCGTTGCCGTGAATAACTTCATGTCACGCAAAAATATTAGCAGAGTTCGTGTCGGAAAACGTAATTATTCAAAATTATTTTGGATTCTATAGTAGCTACACTTGCCTCGAATTATCACAAAAAATTTTTTTTTACTCATCACTACAGCCCATCTAAACTCCACTGTGGAACATAGGCTTCCCTCAAGGCTTACCGGAAGGTATATTAGCCATAGTTTTCAAGCTTTTCATCAAGCCAGGAAAACACAGTTTTTTTTTTATTATTATCTAGTTGTTTTTTTTTTAGAAAGATACCGCTGTAGTCTCTTGTTTCAGTTTTTCTATATTACCCTTTTTAATCGTTTCCCTGTCCCACGAATCATATATGAACATTTTGATTGTAATACGATTGTCCGCGAAATAGACACAATAACCATTGTGTCTATTTTGCGCTATTTATTATTATTATGAAAGTTTCATAACTCGGAAGAGAATAGAAAAGTGCGAGGGAGATGGATATTGTTCCTTCTCGCTCGCACTATAGAAATGGGGTCGTGATGGAAAAATCTTACACTTTTTCTCGCCTAGCCCCCATCCGTCAAATTCGTACCGTGCGATAAGGAACCTCGTTCGATAATAATTTTCTTGTACAAGTAAGGTTGAGTAACGAACACACAGTCCAGCTGATGATGCGGATACTGTCTGCATACATGACTACATTTATTCTCGATGAATCAAAATGCAGATGCGTTTACACCCCTTAGAACAAACATAAAATGCATCATTACCATGAAAGCAAAAGAATTATCCAGAAATATTTTAATCTATAACTCTTATTTTCACAAGGCTTTAAACAAAGCAGTGTTAAACTGCTATTTTACGCTGGTATTCTGTGAGAGCGTGGTCCTTCCCCGGTCGAGCCGACCCAATGCGTGCTACAACTATACTACTAATATAGCTGCAGCATGGCTCTACCACGTAAATAACGTGTGTTTTACGTCTGACCATAAGATTTCTCTGCTATTTCCCATAACCGCCACTTACACCATTAACGGGAAGAAAACGGGGTGATATGTTTTTTACGCTGCCACGGCAAGCAAGTCTACAGCTTCATCATAGCTCCAACTAATATTGTTTCCAATTTTCAACCACACTGATAAACCGAAAGACATTGTGGCCGTGAAAAGAAAAGGGGAGATCTCCCATCGGGCAAGGTGTTCTGCCTGAGGAGCGGCCAACGCTCTGAGTGGTAGTTCGGAGCTATTCTATATACACAGCCTTTACTTCGGAACTTTGATAGCGCTATTTAGGTTGCGATGTGTTTCGCTTGTGGCGCGACAACAACGCTGCCACAGTATACAAAAAATGAAAATAATGAGCATAAACGAAAATATGAGGAAGTTTTATTTAAATTGTAAAACGAATAGAATGTTTTTATCGTTTATATCTATTTAAAGAATTTTTAGCATATAATTTATTTGCTATTCTAATTTTAAAGTTTAGTGGTCGAAATTATGTAAGATTTTAAATAGCGCCGGTCTTTTTCGTCGTGAAATGTGACTTCACTAATGATTTCGACGAGTGATGGAATTTTCTTTAAATTTTTTTCGTTTTTTATATTAAATATCTATTAAAAATTAACCATATCTGTCCTATGCATGGTTCAATCAAATTCGATTCCCAGTAAGTCTAAGAACTGGCGCGGCGGAGTTTATCCGCTGCATTATTGTCTCAACAATGAAATACGAGTTGTTAAAGTTAAGGTTAGGTAAATAGTTTAGACACAAACAGCTTTTACCACAGACTTTCTGATTAAATAAAAACGCCGCCCAAAAAATAAACCAAATTACATATTTGAAATCATTACACACCCTTAGTCAATTGTTACGAGACCAGCCGGCGGAAGGTGCTTCTAGCTTTTTGACTTTTTTTGCGTTAGCTCGTAACATAGCACAGAACATACGTCTCTCTCATAATATTTTATTGAATTTTTGTCAATACTTCACATTAAAAAAAAAAACTTAAAAAACACGCTTTTGTAAATAACCGAACTAAAAAGTAGAAAATAGTTTTCAATAAGTTTAAAATAAGAAAATAGTGATTAACATAAAAAAAAAATCATTGTATTGTATAAAGCGTGGGCTGCTTTTTCTGATATTTTTATGATGACGCTAATTTTACAAATATCGACAAAAATATTTACAACAAATGACATGAAGCAACCTACGCTTGTTTACAATAAACTGAATTTTTTATGTTAATCACTATTTTCTTATTTTAAACTTATTGAAAATTATATTCTACATTTTAGTTCGGTTATCAAAAAAAGCGTGTTTTTTAAACTATTATTTTCTATTTTTAGTGCGGCTAACTACAAAAGCTTTTGTTTTTTGGAACGATGTTCTTTTACGCGACTTATAGTAGATTGAACTGGCAGAAATCGTAGTTATTTTACGAATTATTCGGAAACGCGGAAGATCCTGACAAGATTAATGGGACAAACTATTTAAATTATTGCATTGCCATCGGTCCTTGATAAGTGTGCGAAGTTTCAAATCAATCCGACGTTTTGAAGGGGATGAAAATCACATTCAAAAATTCCGTTACATAGATACATACCAAGCTAATAGAAGCGTGTTAAAAATGCTACTGATGCGTTGTCGCCTATGAGGATTAAGGTGGAATGTCTCACAGTCTGTATCTATATATCCATATACATATATATATACAAATAAATAATTTTAACATATTTATTATTGATTTATTAGTGACTATCGTAAAGCGCCCGAAACGTCAATCTTTTGTATCATATAAATTATATAATGTAATAAATTGATGGGTTTGATTTAATTTAAAGTTTATTTTCTTCTTTTTAGAGAATTTAAATAAAAACTTGTTTTTACTATTTATTTATTTATATTCTGTATTATTTCTGGTAATCAACCACGAAAGCCGATACTTTAATAGAATTTATTGATTTATATAAGAGCTAATGTTTTTTTTTTAATAATATACAAAACCTATTTTATCAACCCGCTGAACAATCAACAATGGGTCACGGATTTAAATAATACTTTAGATTGACAAATATGACTATGATTTGTATCCTCTGTATCCCTCAGTGAAAACAGAATAATAAATATATAAATATTTCCTTATGATTCTTTGAAGATTAGTAAAGCGATTAATAAATATTACTTATTTTATATTACTAAAATATTTCAACGATCAATTCTACAATATAAAATAATAATTACAAGGTTATCGCAATATAAATCACATACTACTTTTTCTTACCTCGAACTCAAGTTGGATAGTTCCCGTTAAGCTTCTCACGTAAAAAGTTTCCCATAACCGGCGCGAACATCCCTCGCCCTCAGAACCGCGTTTCGCTACTAATCGTTCACGGGGAACTCCGTTCGCTTATATACTCGCGAGGGTAAGTTTTTCCACGACCGTGATTCACAGTTTGGGAAAAACAGAGGAGGGTCGCCGGCAACGGTTCGTCTGGCTTGCGTCAGTTATATTTTACTGTCAGTTTTCTGGCAATAGTGCAACTTACTAACTGAGATTTGCTCTACCTTCACGATTTTTGAAAAAATTGTCTCAAAGCAATTTACTGCAAGAATGTTTGCATGGGTTCGTTATTCTTATATACTCTTATGATGCCGAAAGGCGAAACCGGTCGGTTTTTATAATTAGTAATTTAATAATTTGAACTAAATATTATGAAGCAAGTACAAGTGTTATCCAAATTAAAATAAATGAAAATTAAAATTTTTGTACAACCGACTTCAATATAAATCATTAAGAATAATTTGAACACTATTGGTCAGACCTTGATAATGATGAATCTCATGAATGACCTTGAGGGTTATTTATATGGGACCACGTGAGAAGCACCAGCTTTCAAATAACCCAGAGAAAAGACCCAAAAACAAGTTATGAGGTCACACATTAAAAAAAATATAGGCCTATCTAGTGCCATATTTATCCATCGACTTCTTGCATCTCATTTTTATATAAAATTGAAGCGACAAACAAACTTACATCCAGCTAGTTCCTACAGCCCACATTATCATCATTACAGCCACTCACAAGTTCACTGCTCAACATAGGCGGGACCGTGCTTTGTCTCAAGGAATGCCACAAAGCGCGGTCCTGAGCCACCTGCATCCATCGAAATCCTGATTGTTTTACCAGTTCATCACTCCATATAATGGGGGAACGCCCTACACTGCATCTGCCGGTACAAGTCTGCCACTCGAAAACCTTCGGTTCTTCGAGCTAAATGATCGGCCCATTGCCACTTCAGCTTACTAATCCATTGGGCTATGTCGGTTACTCTGGTTCTACTGAGCACATCCTCTTTTTTAAGTCTATCACACAGAGAAACCCCAGGCATAGCCCTCTCCATGGCTCGCTGAGCGACTTTGAGCATCCTCATACGGCCAGCAGTGCAGCCCATGGACACCTACAGCCAACTTTAAACTAAGAAGGTTACAGATACGTTTCACTTCCGAGGGTTAAGATAAAATGCGGCTTCGTGGCGCAGTGGCTTAGCAATGTGTTCCTGCGCTGGGGGCCGCGGGTTCGAATCCCGCACGGAACAAGTATTTGCATGGTATGGCCTACAAATAATTGTTCCGGGTCTGGATGTTTGTCCTAGTGCAATTTGTGTTTGTAAACTGACTCCACGATACGGGAGAAAATCCTAGTGTGGGGGTAACGTTTTAAAAAAAAAAACAAAAAAATGCCTCTCATTATGTGATTATACTACCTCTTTCAACCATAGTCTTAGTCTTAGTGGTGAGGAGTTTTGTCACCAATCCAACCGCTCTGTGTGAAACATACTACAGATCCTAACAACAAAAGGGGCTGCCTATTTCCTGCACAACTACAACAAATAATATTTATTTTTAATTTCATCAAACTGAACACTGGACATAGAATGCGGTAGCAGGCAAGGTTTTCCTTAGAATATTTGACTAATTGCGCGGGGCAATATCCTAGGGAAAGCGTGGTGTGGAGCAGAACTGATAACCTCCATCTAAATTTGGTACCGTAATACGCGAATACACGAAAGTTGGACCTGAATGGTGTTCAACCCTTTGTATGTCAATGACGGTCACAACCGGCGGATTTAGACGTGTTTTATAGGATAAGGTTGACAAGCGAGCACACAGTCCACCTGATGGTAAGTGGTTGCGGTGGCCCATAGATATCTACATATATCCTCGACTATGAATCAAAATGCAGATGCGTTGTCACCCATGAGGACTAAGATGGTATGCCTCTTTTCCAGTAAAAAGAGTCTCCGGTTTTCTACACTCACCATACGAAACACAGCAGCATTAAGCTGCTATTTTACGATGGTATTCTGTGAGATCGTGGTCCTTTCCCGGTCGAGCTGATCCATTTGTGCTACAACTATACAATTAATACAGCTACATCATGGTTCTACCACGTTACAAAAAATATTTCTCTGATTAGTACGTCATTCACAGAACTAATGATTTCAAATATAATTGGATCTGCTTGAAATTTACATGAGAGCCAAGAATACCTTTTAGATAAAATAAAACACATTGTGTTATAACACAAAACAATAAAGTCGAGGTTTTGGACTGTATTGCTTTTTTAAAGCCAGTTAACAATTACAATGAAAAATCACTTCACCTCTAAGAATTCCCTTCCCTAACGCCTACAGTTTTCTTGAAAGCTTGTGTTATATTTACAAACTCATTTGTTTGCACGAATAATTTGATGATCGAATTATCAATAACTAAATTTACTTTGAACTAAGTACTTCCTGTAAATATCACAATACACGTGCAACCCGAGTTCGCCTCCCTCCTCCTCCCTCTTTCGTCATCAATAAAATCGTTCATTTCAGTTTTAAGTGCTGATTTTTATACGCTCGGCGGTGAAGGAAAACGTATGTATGTATGTATGTATATATATAAACACACACTTCTTTGGCGCCCTCCTTAGCCTAAACGGCTTAATGGATTTTATTAAGAGGGTGTAATTTAATTTGTCTTAGTTATGGAAGTCACATATAATTATTGTTAAAAAATTATTTTAACATCTTTTGTGTATTCTTTTCAGTAAGCTTTTTATGCAGTCAAGTTTTTTAATTACTGTGTTAACCATTGGGCCATTTATAGAATAAAGGTGACAAACGAGCAAAAATACATCTGCATGTGTGCGCCCATAGACATCTACATCTATCCTCGTTTAAGAATCAAAATGCTGATACGTTGTCTCACCTGAGACCTAAGATAGAATGCCTCATTTCCTAGTAAAAAAAATGTCCAGTTCTCTACACTAATCATACGAAACACAGCAGCATTAATCTGTTATATAACGGTGGTATTCTGAGGGAGATTACCGTGTAGTTGCTGAATAAGAATATCCACTGCCCCATATCGTCTCGTAGGTGTCGTAAGAGATGACAGAGGGAAATTGAAACAGGACAGCAGCATGTTCCTGATAACACAAAATAATAAAAACTGGGGAGTCATATGTTTATGGATGGATGAATGGACTGATGGTATCTGAGAGAGGGAGGTCCTTTTTGATGCTACAACCATATTATAACTGCAGCACGGCTCTACCACAAAAAAAATGTTACCATTTCACTAATTACTAGGAAGTAATCACACTGGTCAAATATTATGTAATAAGTGACCATTTCACAATTAGGTGGAATACTTGGGGAGACCTACTCATCAAAGGTCGAACCTACTGCGTGTAACAACTTTTAATTAAAGTGAGTGTTGTACAAACTGAATAACGATGATTCACAATGATAAGTAGACCTAGGCCTACACTGCGCTGCGCGTTTTCAGGCAAAATGTAGCCATAGTGCGACGAATAACGAATACGAAGCACGTGTATGCCTAATCATAAATTATTCGAGTGGGTCAACGACCACAGGCATAATTTATCATGCCGTGTCAACCTTTGCTGGAATGCGTGATATTAAATTATTATAAAGGTGTTTATACACCATTTTAATCAGATATTGCAAGGAAATATTGATACATATTATTTTGCAATTCCGCAAAATAACACCCATCAATATCTGTTATTCAATATTAAATATCTATGTTTTTTTTATAGGATAGGGTGACAAACGAGCACACAGTCCACCTGATGGTAAGCGGTTGCTGTGACCTATAGACATCTACATTCATCCTCAATAAAGAATCAAAATGCAGATGCGTCGTCACCCGTGAAGATTAAGATGGAGTGCCTCTTTTCCAGTAAAATGGGTCTCCAGTTCTCTACACTCACCATACGAAACGCAGCAGTGTCAAGCTGCCATTTTACGCTGGTTTTCTGTGAGAGCGTGGTCCTTCCCCGGTCGAGCCGTCCCATTCGTGATACAACTATAGCACTAATATAGCTGCAGCATGGCTCGGTACCTAAAACGGTTACAGCAGCAGCGTCAAAGGTGTTTTTTTTTTCAAATATGGCGGATGGGGGCTAGGCGAGAAAAAGTGTAAGATTTCTGTCTCAACCTCTTCTGACGGCCTTGGCGGTTATAAGGAAGCGAGATGGAATAATGTCCATCTCCCTCGCAGTTTTTCTTATCTTGTCATAAAAGAAATATTATTTTGAATGACGTTTCATTTTGTTAATCAATAATATAATACGTTTATCAATAATAATATAATACGAAAGGAATTTCGTTCCAACCGAGTGTTCCACGACACTCACGGATGTTTTTTTTTTATAGAATAAGGGTAACAAACAAGCACCCAGTCCACCTGATGGTAAATGGATGCTAGGGCCCATTTCCGATCGGCTCGATTCACTAACGCTGCAAAGAGATGTAGCATCCCTTTGCATTTTCTTTCGCATTTACCACGAGGAGGGCTCTAGGGAATCGTTTGGATTAATCCAGCCACCAAATTTCACGAACGCACATCGCAGCAAAGTTCCCGATACCATCCAAACCATCAGCATGTTTAGGTTCAACACTGTATGTTGTACTAGAAGTTTTATTTGTGGAATAGCTTACCAGCGGCGATTTTTCCGGACCGATACGATTTAGTACGTACCTGCAATTTCCCTGGTGTAGCAGTTGTTCATGGGCGTCGGTAGTCAATTACCATCATGTGAGTCGAATGCTCGTATGCCCTATCTCCTATAAAAAAAGACATTACATTTATCTTTAATATATATATATATATAAAAGTAGTAATTAACAGTAATAATAGCCGATCTATAGTCATTTATTTGGGGTTTTGTTGTAGGTAGTCTGTATACACCTCAAATAACTTATTTCCACTTGAACTTTTCGAAGGTCACGTCATAATATTTGTAAAAATAGAAATACAAAAAGTTATCGTACTTTAAGTGGTTTAACTAAATATTTCCGTGTATCGTTCCATTTCTGTCAAAAATTTTATTAAAAAATTAATTCAAATAAATTAATTCACATTAGCAAATACTTAGTAGGTTCTGTATTTAAATAATTACTCATTCTAAGGGTGTTGCCACACCAATCGATCGATTTGTGTGGTAACTTTGGCTGATCGACGGATACTGGTCAATAAAACGATGTTCAATCATCGATCGACAATTAACTGATGTGTTTGTGGGCTCATCATCAGTATCTTTCAAAATGTATTCAGAAGAGGATGCGTTATTGTTGGATAGTACGCTCTTCCTCGTATTATTATTACGGACCAAACCACCGAAACATTTCTTTCTTAATTCTGATCACAACTTCATCTTGCAGACCACACTTTTCTCTTATCACACAATTTGTCACCCTATCATTCACATTCAACCCTAACATACTCCTTAATGACCGCATTTCTACAGCATTTAAGTATATACTATCGTGCTTCTTCTGTTACACCCAACTATCACTACCATACTGTTCTGTACATAAGTTTATATTATATGGCCTTGGATAAACGTGTGGTTCAGTTCGAGGTAAAGTACACAGCTCTCACTTATTATTCTGTATCCAGAGTTTTTTATTATTCTGTATCCAATTTTCATCGAAATTTTAATGTATTATAAATATTAGTATATTATAATTAAGCCTTTCGCACAGGAAGGGCAAATTTGCAAAGTTTTAGTGTTATTTTTGCATCGTTAATTACTAAAAATGTGGTTTGTGTCACCAATGAAATTGTTGATTACAATTTTAAGTGCTGATTGGATTTGATTGAAGGAAAACATCGTGAGGAAACCTGCATGTTTGAGAAATAAGAAAAAATATATTTCAAAGATATGTGAAGTTCGTCAACGCGCATTGGGGCAGCACGGCGATAATTTTCTTGCCCTAAAACCCTCTCAGAAATGAGAAGAAGCCTGTGCCTAGCAGTGGGACGACTGTTTGTGGACGTTTAATTTAACGCTAATATATGTTACTTATTTCTTTTTATGCTATTGTCCACTTAACATTTACTTAATAATTGGAAACTAACAACAGGTTAAAATTTATAGACGACCACTGTGGTCTTTTGATTAAAAAATCAGCTAAATCGGTTATACCTATAATGTTGAAGATATTGCATAACAAACAATCATAGATTAATGATAAGTCATCGCGCGCTCTGACGATGACTTATCATTAATCTATGCAAACAATTATAAACTTACATTTTTAATACATACATACATATTTAGTTATAAATAATTTATGTCTACAATCGATAGGCAAGAAAGGTTCTCGTGTAGCAGTCTCGTATCAATAAACGGAGCGTAGAATTTTTTTTATAGAATAAGGGTGACAAACGAGCACACAATCTACTGTCCACCTGATGGCCTATATTTGATGAAGCGGCGACCTAGTAAGTGATGTAGGAAGTCTATGGATGCAGGTAGCTTAAGACCGTTAATCCACCGAGCGGTGGATTTGTAGAGGGGTGTAATAATGATGATGAAACATTTTTTTTTTAGAAAAACGTTACCTCTGCACTAGGATTTTCTCTTGTAACGCGTGAGCAGTTTACTTATATAAACTTCAGATTGCGTGATTCGAACCCGCAGCCTACAGCTCTGCGCCACGGAGGCATCAGTAATATATATTTTATTTCATTTCATTCATTCATTATAGCCTATCGAACTCCACCGTAACTTAGGTATGTGGTTTCGCAACCGCAGTTTTTTATTATTATCAGTTGTTTTCAGGAAGATGCTGCTGCCTCTCTCCTGTTTTAGTTTCCGTTTCCCTCTGTAGCCTTTTACGACACTGGAAATGATATGGGCTAGTGAATATATATTTTATAGGTGACAAACGAGCACATAGTCCACCCGATGGCAAGTGGCTGCCGTGGCCCACAGACATCTACATCTACCCCCGATTACGAATTAAAATGCAGATGCGTTGTCGACCGTGACGACTAAGATGAAATGCCTCGTTTCCAGTAAAAAGGGTCTCCGGTTCTCCACAGTCACCATACGAAACACTATCACGTTGGTATTCTGTGAGAGCGTGGTCTTTCCCCGGTCGAGCCCACCCATTCGTGCTAAAACTATACCAGTAATATAGCTGCAGCATGGCTCTACCACATAAAAATTCCGTAACGCCCCAACTACCCGCCGACGTTTGTATTCCATCCATCCATTACAGCCTATAAAAGTCCACTGCTGAACATAGGCCTCTCCCATCCCCCCCGAACGCGTTCCCGCCTTGTCGTGGCGCGGGGGGGGGGCTTAGTAGCCGTGGCTTGGTCACCCGCCGTGAACAAAGAAGAACCCCTTGGCTGGTCCGTGGTGTAGGGCCGGCCCAAGGTGGCCACTCCGAGTGGGCTTGGCGAGCCCACTTCGGATGTGTGTCGGTGGGCTGCTACCAAGATTCGGCTGCGGAGCCATAATCCAGATCCGCCGCTGGGGTCAGGAAGGCTGGTGCTTCTGAGTGCTAATTGGAGGCCGAGGAGGAGGGCGCGCCATGTGTTCTGGTGCGCCTTACCTGAGAAGGAGATGGGCGAGGAGTAGTCCTCTCCCGAGGAGAGGCCGCCATGGGGCGGCCAGCGCAGGTGGGGCCGCAGATGTGTGCGAAAGCGTTCCCGTGGCCTTGCCAATATGTGTGGAACATAGGCTTTCCCCATAGATTGCATTATAATAGGAATTTTGCCCTAGTTGCCTCGCCTCGGACAAGTGCAGCTTTCTATAATAATAAAAGAAAGAAAGGCGGAACCCTTCTATTCCGGCCTAAGTGGTGAATCCACTACTCATTTGCCATTTCCAATTAAAAATTTCACTGCTGAACACAGTCCTCACTTGCCATGCGGGTTGGCAACCACAGTTTTTTACTCTTTAGTTATAGATGTTGCAGCCCATTTTCTGTTTCAGTTTCCCTCTGTCCTCTCTTACAAAACTCACAGGACGATGTGCAGTAGTGGATATTTTTACACCACCACTACATGATGGTATTATATCTTGAATAAAATTCAATATTATGTTTAATACTTATTAAAAGTATTTTTTTTTTAATTTATCACCTGTTTGGGAATAGTAAATCAGCAAGACATTTTTAAACTATAAATTACAATTAATGTATCGTGTTATACAATTAATTATACATGTCATTTTATAACAACCTTGGTAATGATGACCTCATTCAATGGGGTGAAAATATATAAAAATCCGCCAAATAATGATCATTACATTATAGGCTGGTTTTAGGAACGAAGTACAATAATCACAGTAAATGTATTTTCGGCTGTAACCCGAATCTAGGCTGAATAATACCATGCAGGCAAACTCAAAGCATTCCAGGAGACAGTTGGACAGCAGGCGCCGGTTTGTCGGGTGCAGGGATTCGGGTGCGTGCGATCGATGGCTCCCGGAGACGACGCGGCGCCGCTTGCGTCGGGAAACTTACGTGATGCCTTGATGTAAGTAGCTGCTTGAGCGTTACAAGAGATATAATATTAGATACGATAAAACTAATAGATTGGTATGTAACATATTTATGATTAATTTATTTTAACCTGAAACGAAAGGTCCGTTGAAGTGTATATATAATTTTTAATATACAGCGTTTATTTATTTTAAAATTAATTTCGAGTTTCTTTTTAGAGTGAGTATTCTTTTAAAATTAATTCTATGAGAAAACACAGCCAGCGTTTTTAAAATGATACCGCAATAATGAGCTTTTGCGTTGTAAATATTATATTCGATATGTACGCATGTTCTCAATCTCGATATGTAAGCTCAATGACTAAAGAGCAGCAGCCCGCAAGATGTCACCTGTTATAGAAATAATTTGCCTTAATCGTTACGCTTGACAGGCTCTTTTTAATTGCTGCCCGGCGCCGGCTTGTGTTTAGCTATCGAAAGCTATTTTAAAGTATTTTTTGGCATTTTCCATAGTCGCTTCTAACGTCACCTACGATACGAAAAAGGCGATGGATTCTTTTAGGATGCCACCGCATGTCGAATTACACCGTGAATTCGCAAGTACCCCTCGATCCTAAATGGTTAAAGTTACGGACTATGAAACTTAAAATGGTGGGTTTGGATTCGCCTTTCGACTACTGTCGTGAATCACTCCTTATATAGGCTATTACTTTACGTTAATTATACTCATATTGTATATTTTAAATAAGCAAAATACATTAACACTCTGTAGTCATTTATTTTCTATAATTGCATTCGTCTATATATTCTCTATGCATGACATATTGCTGTTATATTGGGATGGTGGTATTAAATAGTGTATAATACTTGACTATAATAATAGTGTATAACGTCACATATTTATAACTATCACTGGAAGCTATGCGCTAACATTGGCATTCTATTGGCATTCATGCCGCAAGACTTAGAGCCACAGAGTGATTGCCCGCCGTTTCACAGTTCGGGAGTCCAAACGGCAAAACTATTTTAAGTTGTGTTATATCATTACAATTCAATACAATAATATCTTTATTTCCGTCATCACGAACTTAACAAATGGTAAAATAAAAAATGTTGTATAACCGATTTCAATATAAATAAAAATAAAACATTATCAAGGTAGTCGAAGTCAATTAAATACGCATTATTAAGCAAAACTCAAAAATTACTGGTCGGATCTTGATCAAATTTATATGGGACTATATGAGAACCAACCAATTTTCAAATAAAGAAAGAATCATCAAAATGGATTCACCTAGAAAAAAGTTCTGAGGTAACATACATAAAAAAAATAGAGACGGATTGAGTACCTCCGCCTTTTTTTGAAGTTGGTTGAAAAGTACAATTTCATAAGCTCACGAAATTGTAAAATTCAAAAAAATAAAAGATGGATAAATAAAAGTTAAAATTACTAATTATGTACTAGGTTGATCGATAAGTTTTTGGAAACCCAATGAAACTCTAGGATAAGTATGTAAATTGTATTTATTTTTAACGTAATCCTTTTAACCTTGAATAGCGTTTTGCAAGTTCAAAAAGGGCCTCTACCGCATCTCATCTTTGCGGTCGAATTTTATACCACGTAAGTGCTTTTTCAGGTGAGTAAAAAGGTAAAATTCACTCGGAGCTAGGTCCGGAGTATACCGCAGCTACCGTATACGGTAGGAGCTGCGTCAACTGAAACCCAGCAGTTTGGACGGCAGCGCCTGCAACATCAGATTGATGGGCAGGGGCATTATTATGATAAAAAAGCACTCCAGTACGCAATTTCCCTCGAGGTTTGCTCTCTAGTTCTTCGCGTAGTTATTTTTGCGTAATAATCTCCGGTTATTGTCTCTCGTGTTCTTAAATGGTCGATTATTATTATACTTTTCGCATTCCAGAAGATAGAAACCATTATTTTTCCGGCGGACGCAGACACCTTGAATCTCTTAGCTGACAGAGAAGACGGTCTTCACCATGCCTTACTTTGGTTATTCGTCTCCGGGTCAAAATGGTGTACCCACTTTTCATCTACGGCTACGAAATGAGCGCAAAAAGAATCTGGATCTACTTCAATTATTGCTAAATTTAGCTTTGAAATGTCAACTCTTGCTTTCTTTAGGACGTCTCTTAAGATTCGAGGAATCCAGTGCGTAGCCACATTTTTGAATTTTAAGGTACGAGTTAAAATTAACTGAATTGTCCCAAACGAGTAACGAGCTTTACAGTCTCAGATAAGTTATGGATGATCACACGTCGATCTACCTTAACAATTTTTTCGATTTCTCTTAATATTTTCTTGTGTAGTGGCCATTGTTGCCCACCCGGAGCAAGTGTCGGCCATAGCAGGCGCTTCTGCCACGTTAAAATTCAGCGCATCAGTACGCCACTGTAGAATTATGATAATCATCATTACATCTCTTCACAATTCCACTGCTGAACATAGGCCTCCCCCAAAGAATGCCATAAAGCATGGCCCTGAGTCACCTGCATCCGTCAAATTCCTGCTTGTCTTACCAGGTTGTCACTCCATCTAGTGGGTGGCAGTCCGACAGGTCGCCTACCGGTACGAGGCTACCACTCGAGAACCTTTGTAGTGGTATAGCCCCCACGACTATATATATTAGTGTTAAGGTAGAATAAGAACATTATAATTAAAGTTATAGAAGCAGCAACACGTCTCTATTTCATTGACATATTTCCTATATCACATGGCGACCGTGACAGGCGGTGTGCTGCTACAATGCACGCGCACCGCCACGGCCTGCAAAAGTTGTTGAAGATAATATAAATATCTACGCGTACAACACGGAATATATACCCGGATGTGACAAAAAATAAATAAATATGAATACAAGAAGAGGCCACAATAATAATTTTACAGAAAGTGACTGGAAAAATTAAAAGGTATAATGTATATGAAGTAGTACTATGAAAGCAACTAAGAGGAAAATAAAAAGTGGTTCTTTATATAATGAGCAAAATTTAAGAAACGGCAGATTAATTTAAAAAAGATAGAAACGGTTGTACTCTTGCAAGCTTCGTCCAGAAAAACAAAGAAGAAAATTGAGAGGTAACTTCGCACCTGTGTGATTTTAATTCCATTTAAAACTTTATTTATCAATTTGAGATTGTTTTTATATTCTTTTTGCTATAATATTTGTTGAAGTTAAGTATTAAATATTTAAATATTCTATATTTAATACACGTATGTTTAAATTGAACTTATTTATCAGATAACTCACGGTACAATTGATTTTTCAATATTTTTATCACTATTTATATATATAAAAAATGTAATCATAATACAATATCAAAAAAGCACATTACATTTTAGGCACTTATGGCATTTGTATTATGGCACAAGACAATTTTATATTAAATTTTATTTAGTTGTTGTTTTTTGTTTTATATTATTTTTATTACTGTGCAGGACACAATACAAAAACGAATGAAATAATATAGTAGATCACATTTTTAAATTTACCATGGTTTATCATAAATTAATTTTTCGTTTAGTTAAAATAACACCGATGATATTTTTCGTTGTGATTTTTTTTTCTATACTAAATTTTATTTAATTGTTTTAATTCAATTCGAAAAGGGTTTAAAACCATTCGGTATTAATAAGTATTAGTTTTTCTTTTCTTTTATAAAGGCAGTGAACCTTTAAGTTATGCTGATATACATAAACCTACTTAAAAATTAACATTGGTCTTTTTAATGCTTAAATAAATTAATGTTTTGCTGTGTAAAGTTGATATGTGTAACAGTGATTATTAAATTATTTTCTGTATACGATATAGTAAATACCATACTTCTAGAAATCTTTTTCGATCCAACCAAAAGTAATGTGTCAAAAATTCTGTGTAAATAAGGAATTTAAAACTATCAATTTACTTGTATCCACATATTATGTATGTTATAATAACATTGTATAAGTTACGTTTAAATTAGGTGATCATAATACGATGTAATCGCAAATGTTACCATATACGTACTTTGTTAATTAAAACAAAGGTTTCTCAAATCGCTTGCACTGCTAAGAGTGGGATTACAATTTGTATTTTGATCTGTCTGTCGTTATGCGATTATGTTATTGTTATTGAAAACATTTAACTTTCCTTTGACTTCTTTGTTCTATATCTTAATAAGAAATACAATAATTTATTTTTGATTTAATATTGATTAAACTATCATAAGGTTTTAACTATTATAGTTCATTCTTTTTGGGATAATAGAATGAATATCTAATCTATTTGTGTGGATTATGAAAATAATTACTTCGCTTAGTTAAATTTTGAAACTCTTTATATTATGTATATAATTAATTAATTTAAATTTTATTGTATCCATATTGTGAGCCTCAATCCCTGACCGACAACGATGTAACTAAATATTATACGAGACTATTATATGATATAAATTTGTAAAAGATGTGAGTAAATGTTTGGCTAAGTTACGGAATACGTAATTATTAATGAAAAATATTAATAGTTTGTACCTAAGTGTGAGAGTAAGGTAAATAAAAATTATCGGAGGTTAGCATATCCATATACAATCAGCTTGATCAGCTGAGAGTTTGGAAAACCTAATAACCGATTAATTTTTAAGGTGGTTCTGACACTATTAAATACGGAATAAGTTTTGATGTATTGTTAATGAGGTAAATGAGAATTTATTATGAATTGTATAAGAATATTATCCATAATATTAATCATGTATGTACGCAAGCCGTGTACGTGAAAATTATGGTACCAATAAATAATGATTAATAAATACTATAAATGTAAAGAAATAAATAGAAATAAACAAAAATTGACCTGCATAAATAAGTAATGGAGAGATACGGGAACGTCCATCACTGGCAAAACATATAGTCCTCGAGCAGGGTGTGTTTCCATGATTGGATGATAAAATCGGAAGTAACGGGTACTAGGGAAAAATATCTTCAGTACAAGTGAGATGTGAACGAGTTTACTCATATTAGTACTGTTGGGGACCAGATAAGTCTTAAATTTGTTACCCTTAATAATGGTACATAGAGGTCATATCCTTCTTTGGATCATAGTGTGAACTTAGTTTCCTTCGTGACAATTGTTGGAGTCCTTTTAAAATGACTTAAAAGTTGACCTCAAGGTTATGCACACAACCCAAGGTACAGTTTTACCTTGATATAGTATGATAAAAAAAAGTTTATGTACCAATAAAATAAAATAAATGTAGTGGAAATGTGATACAATACCCAAATAAATGCGGGGCCCATATGTATAAAGTACCCGCGTGATAAATATCACGAAATAAAATATAAATGAAATGAATTAATACTCCGATTCCCGGTATCTAAATCTAAATAATAAATAAATATATAAGTGAATAAAGAGAAATAAAGCTAGCTAAAGGTAAAAAAAAAATCATGAAAAAAAGTACGTACAAGAAGTATGAAAAAAAAAAGATAATAAAAAGGCCTAACAATCAAAAATAAGGAAGGAGATGAAAAAGTATGAATAAATATAATAAAAAGAGCAGAGTATTTTAAAATATAAATGAATGTACAACTATACTAGAACTTCCCGAATCACATAATTATGTCAAATAAGTATGTTGTATGTATGCATGATACATCATACCAATTCTATTATGACGTTGAAATTACTATGGGGCAGAGGGATATGGCCACCCGAACTACCCATAGGATATACCTATTTATATTTACTTTAGTAATTTATGTTATTATTAGACTCACTTTACATATTTATTTTTATAAGTTAAAAAAAAAACAAATGTATTCATTTATTTTTTATTTTTTTGTCGGTGGGAGGTGTAGTGGTATAGCCCCCACGACTATATATATTAGTGTTAAGGTAGAATAAGAACATTATAATTAAAGTTATAGAAGCAGCAACATTGACATATTTCCTATATCACACCTTATTAATCCGTTAGGCTATGTCTGTTACTCTCGTTTTACTGCGGATATCCAAATTTCTAAGTTTATCACGCAAAGAAACCCCATGAATAGCCCTCTCCATAGCTTGCTGAGTGACCTTGAGCTTCCTCATACGATTAGTAGTTAAGGACCACGTCTCATTTACATAAGTCATCTCTGGTAACACGCAATGGTTGTACAATTTCATTTTCCAGTATTGGAGGTATATCTGATGAGAAGATGTGTCGAAATCTCCGGAACAATGCCCAGCCGAGTTGAATCCGTCGATTGCCCTCTCGGTTGAAGTGTAACTTATCTAGTCGGACTATTTGTCCCAGGTAAACATATTTGTCAACAACTTCGAGGTTGGTGCTTCCAACGGCTATCGGCATAGGCGTGACATGTATGTTACACATGATCTTTGTTTTGTCCATATTCATCTTAAGACCTATCCGTTGGGAGACACTATTTTAAGGTCTTAGAATAATAAAATAGCCAAAAAGGAAATTAGTGCTTAGGTCCTCCAGCGATTCTGCAATAAGGATTATATCGTCGGCTAATCGAAGGTATACTCGCCATTGATGTTAATACCGTATCCTTTCCAGTCCAGTAGCTTGAAAATGTCTTCCAATACAGCGGTGAAGAGTTTCGGGGATATAACGTTACCCTCTCTGCAGTTGAATGTGTTTCGTACTCTGATTCTGTACTCGAATAGCCGTCGTAGCCTTACTGTACAAACACCTCAGCACTTCGATATACCGACAGTTTACTTGGCATCACTGAAGGGACTGCAACACCGCCCAAATTTCGACAGAATCAAAGATTTTCTCATAGTCATGCGGACTGAAAAAAAGACAAAGTGGCAGATAGTACTTACTCTTCGGACTTCTGTACAACTTGTCGAATGGTAAGTATGCGATCGATTGTACTTAAGCCTTTTCGGAAACCAGTTTGTTCGGAAGGCTGGAAGTAGTCGGGTCTGTGTGTGAAACGATTCGTAATGACTCTTGGAAAGAGCACGTAGGCTCAGAAGGGAAATCGATCTGTAATTCTTCAAGAGAGCGTTGTCGCCTTTCTTGAAAAATAAGACCACCGCAATTCTGCTACATGCATCCGAAGTAGTGCCACCATGGAGGATGCAAGTGTGGGTATACATCAGTCTGAACGAGATTACAATGGCTCTCCAGCACTTAAAAGACTATAAGCCCTCGGGCGATCGATTAAATTACAGATGAGCTTCTGAAAACAGGTGGAAAACCGGTACTTGAAGTCCTTCAGAAGCTCTTTAATTCCGTATTCCATGGTGGCACTACTCCGGTGGTACTGTAGTTACACTGCTCAGGCAGAAATATTTAATAATCGCACGAAGTTCGAGTTTTTTTTTTATTTTGCATACGAATCAATTTCCCACCAAATGTGAAGTTTAAAAAAAATTGGGTATAATTTTTAATTTAGTATTTTCAGCCTTGGCTACTAACGATTTGAAGATTGGAAAAAAAAAACAGAACTCATTTCTATAACTCATTGATAAGTGTCCTATTCCGAAAACTTATTGATTAACCTAGTACAAACATACGAGTACAATCTTGTGACATCTACTTACCATCAGGCGTCGAGGCATCGAGGCGCCCGCCAGCCCGTCTACAACAACAGTAAACATTCGGAGATATCGCATCCGTACAATCATTGTCTCTTGCTCCATTATCTTAATACTGTTTACACTGAGGGACGGACTAACACTGTGGTTAAGACTCTAGTGCAATTGGTTAATTAAATATCTTGTAGCAAGCTTATTTTTTTAACTACTTAAAACTTGTTTATCAACCTTTTAAGTCAACTTCGGGATACAAGCCTTTTCAAGAAACAGAAACTTTTTTATACAATATAGATTATAAATAATAATCATTGAAAGTCACTCTTTTATTTAATTACCACTGGTTCGGAAAAAACCTCTGTCCTGGGAAGAACCAGAAAGAAACCCAGCGGGACTTTTTTTAAAATAACAGCTTACTATCATGTATATTACACAATTAAAACACAAAACACATTAGAAATAGCCTGATAGCTATCATCTCATTCCCAGGGGTTATATCGTGGCTGCGGGCTGTTCGAAAGAGATACCGCGGCTCCGGAACGTAAGGGCACTGTAGGAACACGGATGGTTTTTAGTCAGTAAAAGTCTGACACTCCCTTCCGCTCCACCCAGAGCGAAAGGCGTCATTTGATGATTTTCCATCCGCAAAAAAAAAAAAAAAAAAAAAAAAAAAAAAAAAAAAAAAAAAAAAAAATATTTTTATACAAACTTTGCTTTATAAAGTTTTTGAACTTTGAGCAGGTCACATTTTGTATATTTTCTGAAATTTTGTTGTAAAAGCGTATTATACATCGCCTCAAGAATGAATTACTGACTCGGTGCAGTCGAGTACCTAACTGGGATATAGAATAACTGGGATAATATAGGATATAGAATAAGTTAAATAACGCTTCTCTCTAAATATTAAAATATAGTCACTGATGGGCAGTTAATAAGCGCAGGAAAGATGATATGCCATTAATCTAAGATGACAATGAACTAAGATGATATAGCATTCGGCTTATTTGGAAGCCACGGTGTAGCGGCGGCGTAAGGGAATCCACTGCCCTATTTCGTCTCCCTTATCCCGTAAGAGGCATTTTCCTGATCATATAGAGATATATATATATATTGTTGCGCGCCACTATTAATGTCTTGTACATGGCAACACTAGTTACCACTAGTGCCCTCTAGTATGGAGTAGCAGAACTAGGAGATTCAAGATCCTTCTAGAAATGTTGGGACCGATATGTACTCCAACATTCTAGATGTTTCTACAGTAGAAGGTTCTGGAAACTATCTGAGGCCCTATATAAGGATAGCATAGACCACGACCGAGTCAGTATTGAATTGGCGATATAAGCGAATACTTCGAAGTGATATAACTGCAAACTTAAATGATCAGTAGAACAATTGTGTTTTTTTATTAGTGTGGTTTTAAATTGTAATTAGTGTTCTGTATTTAAAGTGTCAATTTTGGTAATTCAATCGGCAGTTTTAATTGTCTCGAACCCCAAGCTCAATAGATATATATATATATATCAGGCAACAATAGCATATATCCCCTATTTAAGGCAAAGACAAAATATGGGGAAAGTCTATACTCAGTAGTAGACTTTGCTGAACTGTAATGAATGAAGGAATATCTGAATAGATTTTCCGCAGAAGCTTATTCATTAGCTGGTTGCTACCTGCAAATGGTATTTGGTATATTCCCCTTCATATAGTATATAACTTTCACGACGCCTTTTGTAACGTAGACTGTAAATCTGTTAATGGCATTTATAAACAATTTGAGACAAAATAAAAGTAGATACTCTTCAAATTAAGAGAGAACATTTTTGAAAAAGCGAGGCGATTTTAATTTCCAATAGGATTAAAATAACAGAAGTAAATGACAGCCTATTAACTTTCAGCTGCAGTCTGAAGAGTATCCTCCATTCCTTCTCTCATATTATGAAAGAAATGGACATGAAAAGAGTTCACCACGCTGCCCAAGCGCAGAAAGATGTACTTCTTTAACATATAAAATCGAAGTAATATTAAATTTTTATTTCTCATACATATTTACGCGAACACTACACATTAAATGAAATAAATTTTTCGAATTTTATCGCAATATATTACTTTTTAGTTCCAAACGTTTCGGGTGCTTTACAGCACCTATGATTACGGGGCGGACTGAGGTCTGAGGTGTTTGACGTCCCGATGTCATAGTTAGCCCGACTACATCTTATATAGGACAAGTAAAAAGATCTATAAAAACTCGCGTAAAAGAACATATAGCTGACGTGAAGCACAGATCCGGGAAGTCTGCAGTCTGTGAACATATTCAAGATAGTCCCCGCAATTACATTAGATTTGATACACCACAAATCCTTGGAAAAGAACACCTATTCCTACCGAGGATGATCCGCGAGGCTATTGAAATTAAGAAACATCCTAATTTTAATAGAGAAGATGGATGTGTGCTATTATCTGCTTTCAAGGTACTCTTAGCTCGTTCTGCGCAGATCGGAAAATTGATATTCTAAAACTGAAGATAGCCGGGCTAACTATGACATCGGGACGTCAAACACCTTAGTCCCTCCGTAGCCATGGGTGGTGTAAAACACCAGAAACGTCGTGAATTATGAAGTTAAATTAAACGCGATAAAATCCATAAAATTAGTTTCATCTAATAAAAAATTATACTCTACCACACGACAGAGATATTGAGAATAATTTTCCTTAGGTGTCACGAAGTTGACTGTGAAAATTAGAATTTAAAAAAATACTGACATATGGTACGCGAAATGTCTGGATTCTATTACGATTCCCAATCCGTCAAACGCGAAAAGCGCTAATTGAGGCAAATCGAATCAAATTAAGGCACAAGGGCAACTGTTGACCTTTGACGCAAATAGGCTGGTAATGAATAACAAAGATATATTTTCATTTTTTATAGGAGAGGGGGCAAACGAGCATGCGGCTCACCTGATGGTAAGTAACTACTACCGCCCATGAACAACTGCAACACCAGGGGATTTACAGATGCGTTGTCAGCCTTTAAAAAGGAGTAGGCTCTTTTCTGGAAGTTCCCTAAGTCGTATCGGTCCGGAAAAATCGCTGGTGGTAATCGATTCCACAAGGAAGTTGTGCGAGGAAGAAAACTTCTTCTAAATCGCACAGTGGTGGACCGCCAATCATCCAGATGGTATGGATGGTATCGCGAGTTTTGTCGCGATGAATACTTGATTTTTCATTTACTTTGGCAACGAACAGTCATATTACAAACATATATTTACACTACACTTACTTTAAGACATAAAACCAAATAGTGCCAATAAATCTACATTAGCAAACCAGATTTACATAGTGAGGCAAAAATATACGTAATTACTTGTTATTACATTTTTTTTACTCTTTATAAGCTAGTGCTTGACCACAATCCCACCTGGTGGTAAGTGGTTATGCAGCCTTAGATAGTAAATCGCACTGTCTTATCGTAACAAAAGCCTATTCACTCTTGCCTTGAAGACGCCTAGATTGTATTTGGACGGAAAGATAGACGCCGGCAAATTATTCCACTCCTTTGCTGTACGTATTACAAAAGACGAAGCAAACCATTTGGTTCTAATGCGTGGAATATCGACAACAAAGGGATGAAGACCCACCGACCGTTTGGTTGTCCGATGTGTGTAATTCCTGCGCACACTCACCGAAATGCATCCTATAGAATACCTGGCTACTCTGCGCCTGTGCTTGAGGCTGACAAGATTGGTTTCAACCAAATCAGGGTCACCAATGAGCCTCTTAGCACGTCTATCCACTGAGTCCAATGGTGCCAGATGGCATTTTGCAGCACTAGCCCATATGTGACAGCAGTACTCCATGCAAGACCGGACTTGCGCTTTATATAAGGTAAGAATCTGCCCCGGCGTGAAGTACCGCCGCACCCTTGCAAGGACACCAAGTTTCCTTGCGGCTGCTTTGGCTCTGGACTCAATGAACCGCCCATAGTTTAGGTTCGGAAAAAATTCAATCCCTTACAACTGAAGGCGGTCAGTGTACTCCAAGGATACATTCCGGAAAGTAGAAGCCAAGGTGAACGGGTTCCTTTTAGCGGTAAAAAGACACGCTTGTGTTTTGGAGGCGTTAAATCTCACGAGATTGGCATCGCCCCATTCGGAGACTGCCTGTAGTGTGAGACTCACACGCTCAACCATAGCCTCTCTTTCTGACTGGATTTGATCCCGACTGGCCCGGGCGTTTGGTTGGTATCTCTCCACAACTGTGCTGTCGTCTGCATACCCATAGACACCGGGAATAAGCAGATCATTTATATGCAGCAGGAAGAGAGTTGCGGAGAGAACGGACCCCTGAGGAACACCGGCGTTAGTCGCCACAGTATTGGATGAGCAGCCATCAACGACGACCCGGAGAGACCGTTCACTCAGAAAGTCCTCCACCCAGACAATTAGGCCAGGGGGCCATAAGCCGTACACTGAAAGCTTGGCCAATAGACTAGCGTGCCAAACCCTGTCAAAAGCCTTCGAAACATCGAGGGAAACAGCAAGTGCTTCACCACTGTTATCGAGGGCTTCGCCCCATATGTGAGTGGCGAAACCCGTACTGGCGATCACTGAGGAGATCATTTATTAAAATATATCAGTATATTTTATTCGAAAAAATTTTAAGACCTCATGAAGCAATTTAGAAGTTTTGTACGATATATAGATACATATGAACAACTTTATTCATTCTCCCATCAGTAATAAAAATTATAGTATTTTTTGCCACTAGTAAACATATTTTGCCTGTTTATTTAAAGTTTGTTCTATTCAAGATTTCCATAATACGAACATCTAAGACCTACCTTATCTAAAACTTTAAGAATGGGTTAGCATAATTTTTTTTAAGATTAATAATATTACATTGTCAGGTTCGTTATCCCGCTTATTACTAACATAATCATATAATATATAATAGAAAATTAACATCTAAAGGAAGGAAAATACTTAACTCAGGTACTGTAAACTGTAATCTAAAAAAGTAGCCTACAAGTTAGACAACTGATGACAAGATGTAAAAATTTAATTTAAATTTCTACGTGGTAGAGCCATGCTGCAGCTATATTATGGTTGTAGCACGAATGGGTCAAGCTCGACCGGGGAAGGACCACGCTCTCACAGAATACCAGCGTAAAATAGCAGCTTAACGCTGCTGTGTTTCGTATGGTGAGTGTAGAGAACCGGAGACCCCTTTTACCGGCAAAGAGGCATTCCATCTTAGTCCTCACGGGTGTCAACGCATCTGCATCTTGAGTATTTATTGAGGATAGATGTAGATGTCTATGGGTCACAGTACTTACACCACTTACCATCAGGTGGACTGTGTGCTCGTTTGTCACCCGATCCTATAAAAAAAATGAAAACGTAGTTAGTGAGACCACTAACTACGTTTTAATTTTTACATCTCTGAAATAGAGAAACGCTATTGTATATATAATCGATATTCGTACCCTTTAATGTTTAAAAATAAAATGGCTTTTGTTTCTCTATGCTGTATATTACATAAGTATAAAACGGCTATAGCTATATTTGATTCGCATTTTATTTCATCCTTAATATTATTTTAAATTCTTAATATGGATTTTAAAAAAATATTTTCTCTTTTCATTCGTGTCATGATCATCTTAAGGCGTGAAGAAAAACATCTCATCCAGGTTTAAAAGTGTAAAAGTCGCTGAAAAGTGTTCATCCATAACCGTGATGGTAACTATATTAATGTTGCCTATTCTACTCTAATTCCTTAGCTTTAGTAATAAGTAACCTGTAGTTAAGAAAATAAAAAACAAAAATAAGTGCTAAAAATAGCCGTGCAGTAACGGAGTAAGAATATCGTCCAATTGTGTCCGGAGAATATCGTAAGTATTAGGGACAGAAGTGGACTGTATGAATTTACTATGCAAATGGACTGTATTGATTAATTGACTGACTGATGTTGAGGTATACTACACTAGGGACTGCTTAAAGAAAAGATGGTACTGTAGACTATACTGTGTTAAACTATTTACAAATGCTGCTTTCACTAATTAAGTATATACACAGAGGGGAGTCTTCAATGGAGTATTAATTCTTCTCTCTTTTGAGGTTTCTTCTCTTGCTATTGTCTTCGAGTGCCGCTTCCGAAATGAACAGCTCACAGACTAAAACGCCCTTCTTATATGTAATTTCCCTCTGTGTAATTTGTTGTAGAGATGTGGGCCAAGGAAGCATTGAAAATGATGAGAGATAGCAGTGTTAAATTTAGAAACCGGACATATATTATGAGCTCTTCTTTTTATTTTATATAGTTTTGGATCAAATAAAGTAGATTTATGTTGCCTGAGAATACTACTTAATACAAAAAGTTGACGACCTGTTAATAATTGACAGTCAGAGTAGAGATGTTTAGTGGGGAACTGAAATGATTTATAGGTCATTACCTTGATGATTGATCTTTGAGCTCTTTCTAGTGGGATAATCATACTTTTAGAGGCTCCTCCCCAGACCGAGTTGCAATAAGTGAGTGTAGATTGGCATAAGGTAAAGTATGCTGTTTTTAAAAGAGTTAGGTATATCTGAAATCCGTCGTAATTTATTAAAAACCCAAACTAATTTGCGACTGCGTGCTGATACAGTATTAATATGATATTGCCAGTTGAGTTTCGAGTCCAGATAAATACCTAGGTATTTAAATATAGATACTTTTTCAATAGAGATACATGGACATGTGTTATTATTGTTATTTCCACATTCATGAGCCCTGATAAAATGAATACTATTGAGTATGGGGTCTCCTCTAATTGAAAAGGGAAGGAGTAAGGAGTCTTATCATGCCTTCTAAGGCTTCCACTAATCGTTCTATACCCCTATCTTTCCCTCGCGGGGTGAGCGACCTATCTCTATCCCTATTTCCCTCTAGCCTACGCTGTGGCGCTGGCGACCTATGTACACCTACATCCTTGTAACACGGCGACGGTAATCTACGGTCCGCGTGGCGATGTGGCGATGGCGATCTATGTACACCTACATCCTTGTAACACGGAGACGGTAATCTACGATCCGCGTGGCGATGTGGCGATCGCGATCTACGTATAGGCGATAGAGTGCGGTGTTGGACGTGTGACGGTGATGTAACCCGTACACGGCGATCCACCTGGTTCATTTCTACGGCGACTCCATTGTCCCTCTGTATCGTATCTACGCGACGTGGTTGATCATTATTCGCAGCCGACCTCCCCTGGGCATCTTCAGCGTGGTCGTAACCGGTTCCCCTACTCGGCGGGGCCTGCTCTATCTCAATGCGGGGCGCGGGCTGAGACGGGCGGTAGGACGGCTCCCCCCGCACAGTCTCCACGTTCTCTAACCACCTATCAACGCGTACCCTATTTTCCACTAAATCGTCTTCCTTTAAACTATCCCTATCCGTTTCTTCTTGCAGTTGAGCGATGTCCCTAGCGTATTTCTTCTTGATGAGATCTTCTTCGATTTGCAATTGCTTCCTTCTAATTGCAGCTAGTTCCTCCGCGGTATTATACTCGATTTGTTTTAACTTTGCTATCGCGCTAGCTGTCGACCGGGCTGAACGGACTGAACGGACCGACGGGGCGCGGGGCGCGAACCTATGTACAACGTCTGCTACAGGCGCGACGGTACGCACTATCGAACTAGTCTCTGTTACCGGAAGATCTTCTATAATCGCAGCGAGCGTCTCTGTACGCGGCGCGGATGTGCTAACCTCTCCCAAGCGATCGGTTGTAGACACGGACATAGCGGGGCGCAGCGGCGAGGGCGCGGGCGCGTGCGCGGGCTCGGGCGCGGGCGCGGGCGCGGGCGCGGGCGCGGGCGCGGTCGCGGGCTCGGGCGCGGGCGCGGGTGCGGGCGCGGGCGCGGGCGCGGGCGCGGGCGCGGTCGCGGGCTCGGGCGCGGGCGCGGGTGCGGGCGCGGGCGCGGGCGCGGGCGCAGGCGCGGGCGCGGCCTCGGGCGCGGGCTCGTGCGCGGGCGCGGGCGCGGTCGCGGGCTCGGGCGCGGGCGCGGGCGCGGGCATAGATGCGGGCGCGAGCGGGGGCTGGGGTGCGGCGGAGGGCGCTTGTACCAACGCGAGATAATTGGACGGGGACGCGGGTGCTTCCTCGAATATTCGCATTCCTACCGGCATTTCGTCGTCATTCCGTGTCTTCTGGCTTCTTGTCTTCCTCATGACGTCACACGTTGCGGCTTCCCATCGTCTTCAAAAAGACGCCGTTCCCGCCGCAAGGGCGTTACCAGATGGTCGCAGTTTGGCACCGTTAGGGAGCAACCACCTGGCCGCGTAAACGCGGTTAAGAAACAAGAAATTGTCTGGAAACAGACAATAGACGTATATGTAGACGTAGACGTAATAAGAAACGGAGAAGAAATTAGTACACCGACGATCTTCTCTCTTCGTCGACGAACCTCTTCCTTCCTTGAAGATCTTCTTTCTTCTATGATTATCTTCTTTCTTCTGTAATTATCTTCTTACTTCTCGCTTCTATCCGGCGGCGATGGACCAAGAATATTAGGGAAGTGGACTGCATGAATTTTACTATTGCAAGTGGACTGTATTGACCAATTGATTGACTGATGTTGAGGTATACTACACTAGGGACTGCTTAAAGAAAATATGGTACTGTAGACTATACTGTATTAAACTACAAATGCGGCTTTCACTAATTAACTATATACACAGAGGGGAGTCTTCAATGGAGTATTAATTCTTCTCTCTTTTGAGGTTTCTTCTCTTGCTGTTGTCTTCGAGTGCCGCTTCCGAAATGAACAGCTCACAGACCAAAACGCCCTTCTTAAATCTCGCAAGAGAGCGTCTCAGTATGTGAGTAGCGTCGTGAGGTCATGCCGCGCGCTGATTGGTCGGCAACATCGCGTGATCTATTGGCGGTGTGCGGGGTGCACGCGTCTCAACGGGGTATGAAGGGGCGACGGGGCGGCGGCTCCCCTCGCCGTCCGTAACAGTAAGAATCTCTTGGAACATGCAATTCACCTTTAAAATATGCAATTCACCGGTGCAGTGATCAGGCCCAAACTTTTTTTTGTATTCACTACCAATAAGTCGTAATAAATACTAAGGTAACTACTAAACAACCTATGTTTGAATTTGGACATCGACCTTTTTTCTAGGCTCCTCTCATTGAAGTCAAGACCTTTATTTTACCTAACTACGACTTCGTAAGTCTTCGTTTGTTACGGTGCGTCCACATTATATATCATAACATGTTATAAAACGTTGTTATATAACATGTTTTAGTAATGTGGAGGCTGAATGTTATAAATCGTGTTATATAAAGAGAACAAATGTTATATAACTCGAACGGCAGAACGACAAACAACAATGTCATACGACAATGTCACATAACATTGTTATATTGCATTGTTATTCTAATGTGTACAGTATTGTTATATGTCGCAATGTTGAAAAACAATGTTACATAATGTGGACGTGTTATAAAACAAAAGTTACACAACATGTTACTTAATCTGTACGCACCCTTAGATCTTTTAGTACAGGCATCCCGTACCTATTTATATAATATAATCATAGTATATAATCACTTAATGGCTAGAGCTAGGGCTGTTAGGGTGATAGAGAAATCAGATTGCATTGGGCGTTAGGTACAGTTAGGTTACAGATCTCCTATATCCGTACCATTTCTGTATAGTCAGCAAACTAATGTAGGACACGAAACAACTACATAATGACAGATAATAGACACCTAACACGCTTATCATACTAATAACTAATACCTCTTTATTAGGTAGTTAACTAGAATAGAATAATGTTTTATTCAATATTGATTATTACATAATTCTTATTGAAAGTCATTCTTATTGAAACATTTCTTATTGAAAGACTCTACAGTAAGATACCATTTCATAGCTTTTTTTAATAAAATGGGTGTAACAAACTGAGCACACAGTCCATCTGATGGTAAGTGGTAGAGCCACGCGGCAGCTTTTGCTGTCGCACGGATGGGCCGGCTCGAACCGGGGTAGTACCACGACCTCACAGAAAACCAGCGTGAAGTAGAGGTTTACCTCTGCGTTTCGCTTGGTGAGTGCAGGTGGCCGGAGGCCCTTTTTACTGGAAATGAGGCATTCCATCTTAGTCCTCACGGGTGACAACGCATCTACATTTTGATTTGTAACAGAGGATAGATGTAGATGTCTATGGGCCGCAGCAGCCACTTACCATCAGGTGGACTGTGTGCTCGTTTGTCACCCTTATCCTATAAAAAAAAAAAAAAAAGTGGATGCTGTGGCCCATAAACATCTACATTTATCTTCGATTAAGAATCAAAATGCAGACGTGGTGTCACCCCTGAGGACAACGATGGAATGCTTCGTTTCCCGTAAAAAAGGTCTCAGGTTCTCTACAATCACCATACGGAACTCATCAGAATTAAGCTGCTATTTTACATTGGTATTCTGTGAGAACGTGGTCCTTCTCTGGTGGAGCAGACCCGTTCGTGATACAACCATAATATAGTTGCAGCGTGGCTCTACCACAAAGTAATAGCTTGTGATATATGACGGTATAACCGTGTATGACGACAAAAGCAACATTTGGTACCTTTATCGCTTGAGTGTCGTAAGAGGCGACAAACGGAGCCTGAAACAGGATATAGGCAGCAGCATCTTTCTGCTAACAACATAACGACAACAAAAAATAATAAAGAGAAACGGTTGTCCAACCGCCTGTTAAGCGTAGAGACTATGGCAAATATTCCCCCCATGGGGCATTCTATGGGAGTGAACTACGTTCAGCTGTGGTCTTTTAATAACCTGTAATGAATGACGACAAACTTAAAATACCCATAACGAATGGTGACGAAGAGAAACGTCAAGGCACGACATGTTTTTAACTGCGATTGGCAATCCCCTTAATATACATAGCGATTATGACAAATACTAAAACAAAAACTAAAGGAGTTTACATCGTAAAGAAGAAAAAAAATGTGTGCAGTTTACACCCGGTAGAAGTAAAACATTCAGAAAAGTAGATCGAGATAGTAGGAAACACTACATCCTGTAGTAGTCTCTATTTCTTATTTTTATTATTTTATTATTATTTTATTTTTTCTATTCTATTTTTAAACACAATTATACTGTTGTTTCACAGGCTTAATCCTGTAGATGTATATGTTTGTTTCATTTTAGTGTAGCTTTTTCGTTTCAACGAGTTTCATATCACAACAATTCTAAAGAAATTTTCACTTCAAAAAATTTATACCAAAGAGAAAGTAAACTCTCTACTGAATACTCATGATAAAACGTAAACAATACATAACTTTAATGCAAAATTGATTATTCGGATCGAAAGATTAAGAGTCAACAAATAATATCTACGTTGGCATTCGTTTCAAACATTCTAGAACAATGTCGCGACGTTTGCGGTTAATACAAACATCTCTGTCTGATTTGGAAGCTATGCGCTAACATTGGCATTCTATCGGCATTCATGCCGCATGACTTAGCCACAGAGTGCTTGTCCACCGAGCCGTTTCACAGATCGGAAGTCCAAACGGCAAAACTATATTCCGTTGTGTTGTATCAATACAATTCAATACAATAATGTCTTTATTTCCATCATTGCGAAATTTAACAAGCGGTAAAATTAAAAATGTTGTACAACCGACTTCAATATAAATAAAATGTGAACATCATCAATATAGTCGAAGTCAATTAAATACGCGTTATTAAGGATAACTCAAAAACTACTGGTATGATCTTGATCAAATCTATATGGGACCACATGAGAAGCACCAGCTTACAAATAAAAAAGAAATATCAAAATCGGTGAAAGAAAAATGAAAAAGGTTCTAAGGTAACACACATAAAACATAGAGACGATTTCAGAACCTCCTCCTTTTTTTGAAGTCAGTTAAAATAAGGAACATATGGGTCAATTAACATTATAACACAAAGAGATTAAATAACCTAAAATATATATAAAAAAATATGACAAACTATTTAGGAAACTCGTCTTTAGCTAGTTTCTGTATCAGAAATTGGGAGAGAAGGATGTCTCTTTGTGTTTGGCAGGAATCTGGACTATAGAAGAGAAAGTATCACATGAATTATTATCTTATTACAAAACCCCCTGGGTTGGTATTGAATAGAGCTAAGTGAAAGCGGAAATTTAGAAAAGCAGACCCCATCATCAGGAAATAATAACTGCGCAGGAGAGGGAGAAAGTTTCACTTAATATTAGGATACTATATTATGTAGTAGGCTTGATAACCCTAAATATGTTGGATATACGTAAAGTGTCATAACGAAAAGTTGTCGGTCTAGATGTTTTATATCCGACATTTACGAGATGGTACCGTAGAGTACCTCGTTTCTGTATTGTTTCTGGTACCTTTTATCGTAAGTATTCCCTACTGTCGCCGCTCACAAAACCCACGAGGAGATGTTAGAAATAAATAACACAATTTTTTAATCTAATGCGTTACAGCTATAAAAAAAAACCAGCAAATTATGCTGAAGAAGTGATGCCTTAACGTTGTTATTTTGTTGGTGTCTCTGATTCACGCACGGTTGTCGAACATTTTAATCCATTGCATAGAAATAGAAATTACTGCCAACATTAAAAGCAAAAATTGCCAACAATATAATTTTTCATGTTTCTGTAAACAAAACTAAATAAGTAAAAAGTTTAAACGGTTATATAACTTCTAGCCTGTTTATTAATTAATTTATTTATTTAAACTTTATTGTTTACACCTAAATAATAGGGTTACAAATGGCGGACTTAATGCCTTTAGACATTCTCTCCCAGCCAACCCTAGATGTGGTCTGGTAATATGATAGGTGCATTTTATGTACATGAAATTTGTCTGAAAATAATGTAAGTACTATCATTATATTTTAAGAAAAACTTGTCTTAATTACAACTTGACTACAAAAAGAAAAATTATTTTTAACGAAGCATTAATTGTTAAAGAAAATTACTTTTATGATAGAGTTAGTTATTCTTACACGTAGAGTTTGTAAAATCAACAATCGAAAGTATCTTGAAGAGTTAGTGCGTTGGCGGATGTTGAAGTCCAGATAAAATAGACTTGTATTTTACTTTGAACAGTGTTTTTCTTTCAAGTTTTATAGAGAGGTCTACATTTTCTATAAATATAATACTCAACGTCTGTTAAGTTAATTATTACTAAAAATATTCCTAAAAATTTAGCCTAGATAGGTAATTTTTGTTTAAATTTCGATTATTTTATAACATTAGCTTTCAATTTTAATATTCTGATAATAGTTGTTAGGATTTATTACATTACGCGAATACTGTAATAACTGCGTTTCATAAAAAATCACACAGCCCAACAGAACTCCGCTACTGAACATAGATCTCTCCTAAAGAATGCCACAGGTTCTAAGCCACCTGCATCTATCGACTTCATGCATCTTTTACCGTCGATGAGCCAAGGTCCTGCAAAGAGCTCTACAAAACTATAAAATCAAATGTTTTACACTTTAATATATTTTAAAATAAAATAACTTCATGTAAACAATAATTTAAAAAAAAACACATTTTATATGCATAAGTAACATTTTACACTGATATGACCTTAAAAAGTAGATGGTGTACCAAAGTTTTAGAAAGTATATGTTTTCTCGCTCCCACCAAACCGTCATCGCTGTCTCTATACCATACGAAGTCAATACAGTGTAAGGTAAGTAGCACAACACGAGAATATCTTATTCGCGCACACAAGAAACATCTTATTTCTCTTATTTATTCGTAAAAAAAATAGTAGTGCTGGCGGATTTGTTGCAACAAAAGGATAAAAACAAATAGTTTTGTATAAATAAGTATTAATAACAGCCAATGGAAATGGAACATGATGCGGATCAGAGAAAAACAGTAAGTGTAAACAACTCAGTTGTTATTTATGTCAATACATCGTCTAATTTTTTTTATTGATATTAAAATATGAACCTTCTATTTTATGAAATGTTTTCAACCGACTTCAAAAAGGAAGAGGTTTACAATTCGTCGGAATCTTTTTTTTATGTATGTTCACCGATTACTCGAAGACGCCAGAACTGATTTGGCAAATTCCTTTCATTGTTTCAAAGGGTATATATACTTCCCAGGTCCCATTAGATGTATATCGAAATCGGTCGAGCGGTTTTAAAAAAACAGCAATAAATTATTTTATTTATATTGAAGTCGGTTGTACTAATTTTTTAACTGTACCGCTTGTTAAATCAAATAAATCGAAAGAAAGATTGAGAAACATATCAGTCACATAAATAAAACTTACACTTAGTTTCAATTATAATACTCGAGACCGAGTGGATGAAATATATCATTGTTTACAAATAAAAAAGTTACAGTCTTAAATCCGTCGTGTCACAGGTTTTCTCTCATTTCCAAGATGATTTTGAAGCAATTAATCAGTCATCTCGTAACATTTTATTCCTCAGATGAAAACTTCCTTAGGATGTTTCCCTTTACCGCCAAGCACGTAGTAAAAAACACTTAAAATTACAATTTACAGTTTCATTTGTACCAGCGGTTATCGCATCCGGGTTGCTAATATATTATGAAATTTACGACGAGTGTTTAGCATCTGAGCTACCACGGAGGACAGAGAGCTCAAGCACATAATGAATTCTGCTTCTCGTGGCTGGTCACCCTAATGATTTGTTATTAGGATGAGCAGGATGTTTATGATGTAAACCGTTTTTATACATCCGAACCAAACGGTACCTCGTCGTTCACAATGCGTACAGCAAAGGAATGGAATAATTTGCCAGCATCTATTATTACAATGTGAGTGCCTTCAAGGCAAGCTTGAACAGGCTTTTGTTATGTCGAGGCAGTGCACTTTGCTATCTTTGGCTGCATCATCACTTACCATCAGGCGGATAAGTAACCAAGCACTGGCTTCCAATAGTTAAAAAAGATACTTTTACAACAAAAGCCTTCTACTGTCATGTGCAAAATTAAATTTGATATGAATTGTTTAATTTTATTATTATTTTACTAATACGCTATTTCTTGATATATATAACTAATACCTACCTTTGTTTATAGGTCACATCACAAATATCAAGGAAAGAAAAAAATAACAACACCGAATTTGCCGAAGAGAGACATTTCCTTAACAAAATAGCCCGCAATATTTTGAACAAAAACGAACCAAATATAAATGTATATTTACTTATATGTTTTGTAGGAATCACGCTAGGATTATTACTGCAGATTATTAACGTAAAAAATACGTTTAAAGATATATCAAAAGATTATGAAACAGAAGGACGCAAGTATTGGGTGTATTCTGCGTACAGTGACGTAGAAAATAAAAATGGATTATTAAAACATGTACATTTGGTTCTAGAAAGGATTGGTTTCGAGAAAAGTACTAATAAAACACCATGGACACTTCTGTGGTCTCACGATTACCCTTTCCGCGTTCTGTATCCAAATTTGCATAGATTAAAACCAAATCAGAGAGTCAATCACTTTCCCGGCACGGGATTTATTACCAACAAAGTTGATTTAGCGACATCTGACTCTAAATATATTCCAAAAGCATTTAAATTGCCAAAGAACAAGGAAGAGTTTCTAAAATATGCCTCCAAGAATAAGAACGCATTATTTTTGGAGAAACACAATCAACACCGAGGTGTGTTCCTCAAGAACGTGAGTGAAATAGACTTGTCAAGCGGTGAAAGTTTCGTGCAAGAATACGTGCAGAAACCATTCTTAGTTGACGGACATAAGTTTGACATTGGCGTGTACGTTGTTTTGACGTCGGTGAATCCTCTGAGAGTGTATTACTACACAGGTGATATTTTATTCAGGTACTTATATATTTTTTATATAATATATAAACATTACAACTGTTAAATAGTAACTTTTTTAAAAGATCACAGTGATAAACGACCTGCTCTTAAGCAAAAAGTGAGGTAAGGTGCGCATATCAAAAGTCCACTGCTTAGACCTCTCACATAGATTGCCTTGGCGGTTTGGCAACCGCAGTTTTTTTAGTTTTTTTTTTTATAGGATTGGGTGACAAACAAGCACACAGTCCACCTGATGGTAAGTGGTTACTGTGACCCATAGACATCTACATCTATCCTCAATAAAGACTCAAGATGCAGATGCGTTGTCACCCGTGAGGACTAAGATGGAATGCCTCTTTGCCAGTAAAAAGGGTCTCCGGTTCTCTATACTCACCATACGAAACACAGCAGCGTTAAGCTGCTATTTTACGCTGGTTTTCTGTGAGAGCGTGGTCCTTCCCCGGTCGAGCCGACCCATTCGTGCTACAACCATAATATAGCTGCAGCATGGCTCTACCACGTATAAATTTGTTATTAGGAAGACGCTGCTGCTGCTCATCTCCTGGTTTGTTTTCCTCCGTCACCTCTTATGACACACACGCGACGATATGGGGTAGTGGATATTCTTACACCACCACTACATGGTGTAAGTAAGGTGAAAGTGAAAATATTTTGCTTCTTAGATATGTTTAATTAGACTACATAGTTAGAACAATGTTTGCAGTGTGGATCCATTATTTTTTATGAATCGCTGACAGTTTAGTTTTCATTCAAAACCAGGGACAAGCAATGATACTTTTCAATTCGACTGTATGTTCTTTGTGTGTGTTAGCACACTTTTCCTAGTTGAACCGATTTTGATAATTTTATTTCAAAGCTGGTGCTTCTCATGTGGTCGCATATAAATTTGATCAAGGTCTGACCAGTAGTTTTTTTTTAAACATAATAATGCGTATTTAATTGACTTCGACTACGTTGATGGTGTTCTCTTTTTATTCAGGATTATTTTGCAATAACCGGCCAGATTTGCAGAGAAGGTTCAGAATAAGTACTTTAAAAACAACAAAAATTAATTTAAAAAAAATCTCAAATATTCCGTACGTTTTATCTTTTTAATTCAAAATGCGTGGGAACTAAACAGCGTAACTGATTTTACTGCGCACGCACACATTCGTAGGGGTCGATCGGTAGTTCGCGTAATGTATATATTTTCTTTGTCGGTAGGCAAAAACGTTGTTGCCCATAAATCACATCAATTTGGGATGATTTCAAATAAAAGGAGAAGTCTTATTTACTCGTATTTTTAAAAACCGCAATAACGATATATCGTTATTGATATATTCGAACTTAAGTTTAAAATTTGGCTACTCTTTGAAGAATAACCCTGTTTATATTGCAGTCGGTTGTACAAAATTTTAATTTTACAACTTGTTAATGTTTTGGATCGAAGAACATAACAACAATTATTTTTAACTAGCTGTTCCACGCGACTTCGCCCGCGTGTAATTTAGGGTTTTAGTTATGTTGCGCGGAACTCTAATTCTTTTTCTAAGATATAAGTAGCCTAAATTACTCCTTATAACATCAGCTATCTATCTACTATTGAAATTCCTGTCGAAATCGGTCCGGCCGTTTCGGAGATTAGCCGGAACAAACAGACAGAAAGACAGACCGACAGACAGACAGACAGACAAAAATTTTAAAAATTGTGTTTTTGTTATAAGTACTGTATATACTTTCAATGACACTTCAATTTTATATGCCCCCTTTAGGGAAACGGGGGCGCAGATTCGGTCGCGGTCTATACCAGCACCGGCCTTATGTTGGGTTTCAGGTAGTTTCCGGAACTACTGCAGAAACTTCAAGGATGTTCGAGTACATATGGGTCCCGATTGACTAGGTGTCGATAGTTCTAGAAAGTTCTTCCATGGAAATTTCTATAATGTTCTTAACTCTGCTAGTTCTGCTACTCCATACTAGAGGGCGCTAGTGGTAACTAGTGTCGCCATGTACCATGTATTAATTGTGACGCGCAACAATATTTTTTTATAGGATAAGGGTGACAAACGAGCACACAGTCTACCTGATGGTAAATGGTTGCTGTAGCCCATAGACATCTACATCCTAGATTAAGAATCAAAATGCAGATTCATTGTCTCTTCTGAGGACTAAGATGGAATGCCTTGTTTCCAGTGAAAAGGATCTCCGGTTCTCCACACTCACCATACGAAACGCAGCAGCATCAAGCTGCATTTTCACGCTGGTATTCTGTAAGAGCTTGGTCGTTCTCCGGTCGAGTCGACCTATACGTGCTACAACTATAGTATAGCTGGAGTGGCAAGTGGCTCTATCAAGTGTGTGTTACTTCTTTTCTTCCAGACAGGCTGATATAGGTTGATCGATTATATTACGCCACCATTACACGATAAATACTCCAATTAGTAAGAGTGCTTTAAAACAGGGACGAAGGCAAAAGTCCACCACATTGTCTCAGTGCATATTGACGGATATTTCGTCCCTGATTTCTTTCTTTTATTTCTCAAAATGCAATGTTGTAAATTGCAAATAGTAAATAATTAAAAAACAATTTTATTTTTGACTGCAGAGATCGTATCATAAAAATTTATGGCTCTCTATAATGTAGATGTATGTGTGCTAGAGTATCTGTAATAATAAAAATATATTTATTTCATATATTTGTATTGATGTTAATTAATCCAGATCTACTGCTCCTTTAGATATCTTCCACCATTCATTTCATCTACTCAATGTACTAAATATGACAACCGTAAAAATATCTATATTAATTCCATTATCAATGTTATCAATGGACTTATTTCGGGCTCCCACTAAGTAATAAACTTTGTATCCAATATTATCTACTTCATTCACAATTGTGTATTGTGAATGAATGACAATAGTGCCTATTTTTTGGAAAAATAATAATGTATCTTTTTAGAAGTATAGTAACTTTTTACTCTATTGAAAACCAACATATTAAAAGACAATTTTTTTACCTATTTAAAAATAGCTTTCCCATAGGCTGTTCATGAAATCATTTTTTCATTTTTATCCTTTATGTCACATGGGTATTGTAGAAATCGACTGTATTGTAGTTTTTAGTAGTAACAAAACGTTTTATCTAGATTATTATTAGGGGATGGATAGCTCAGATCCATCTGATAAATTTGTCTATGAGTCACAGCAGTCAGTTGCCATCTCAGGTGGATTATTTGCTTATTTTCCACCCTTAAGAGTATCTACAAATAAGATTAGTTAACCATTAACCTTTTCTGTAACGATAAAATTTTGTAGCATACGACATGTGGCAATCTCGATAACCAGTCAAGAGCGAGGCAGACTCGCGCATGAAGGGTTCCGTACCATCGTTATACACGTTTCTACTAGTGGAGCGCCCTCTAATTTTTAATTTATTTTTATTTTTATCATTTCTTATTATAGCGGCAACAGAAATACACATTCTGTGAAAATTTCAACTGTTTACTTATTACGGATCATGAGATACAGCCCGCTGACAGAGTGATGGGCGGACGGACAGCGGAGGCTTAGTAATAGGGTGCCGTTAGTTACTCTTCGGATTCGGGTACGGAACCCTAAAAATTACGGAGTTCAAATGATCATATGTTCGATTTTATAACATTAACCCACTTCTAGCACAACCCTGTCAAACATCTCGTAATAATACCAATATATGAAATTGTTACTTTAAAAATCATTCGTATAATTTTAGATACTGCCCAGCAAAATATTATCCTTTTGACCCAAAAAATCTTGACAAATATGTCGTCGGGGATGACTATCTGCCGATCTGGGAAGTGCCATCATTAGCGCATCCTTATACCGCGCTAGGGTTCAGCATGAAGGAGGTTTTCAATACCTACGTGCGATCTAAAGTAAGTGAAACAGGTTTATAATATATCAAGTAACGAAAAGAGGTTGCTTCTTCTGCAATATTATACGGTTTAATAATCACGCTTGCTATTTTCATTAATTTATTCATTATAACCCTTCACAAATCCACTGCTAAACATAGGCCTACCCAAGGAATGCCACAAAGCAGTACCTATCAGTGCCAGTCTGATATACGGAACACAAACTCGTAGTTTGTTTAAAATACCTTAATCTTTGTTGTTTACTAATTTTACGAATACAGAAAATAGACGAAATGTAATAATTTAAATGGCTTGGTACTTCAATTTTGGATTGTATACGTGGACCGTTTTTTTTTTAAATTAATAGCTTATAAACTAGTCAGTTAGATAGGTATTTTAAAAAAGGCGTGAGTTGTATGCATGCCTCAATACGCAGTTTAGCAGATTTTTATTATTATTGTCCTTTGTTCGATAAACGTTCTATAAATTCATCTACAGTAAAATTAATTTCATCCCTTCCTTTACAATAAAATCATTTAACACAAAGACAACAAGGATTATTCTGTATACATATTTGCAACAAAGATTTTTCTATACCTATACATTTTTTTTTAAATAAATCATTAATAAATTACGAAATGTCTCAGGGAAAAGACCCGGCAATAATGTGGGAGGAAGTGGAAAATGCAATTACAGAAGTTTTTCTCAAAAAGGAGCATCATGTTATTGAAGCTGTGAGTATACGCACGTTTTCTATTAGTTACTTTCGATGAAGGTAATTCTATTATACTATAGTATTGGATTACTTTTAGTATACTAATGGATTAACTTATAAATGGGATATTTTCTAAATAAGATTTTGACGTTTTGTATATTTTTTGTTTGTAAAAATTATAAGAGATACGACAATACGACATTATAGCTACTCATACTCATATTACAAGTCACTGCTTAATATTATAAACTAATATTTCTTTCATGGCAAGATAAGAAAAAATGCGAGGGAGATGGATATTATTCCATCTTGCTTCCTTATCAAAAGTTAGTCAAAATGGGTCGTGACGGAAAAATCTTACACTTTTTCTCGCCTAGCCCCCATCCGCCGAATTCGTACCGTGCGATAAAGAACTTCGTTCCAATAACACCACATAAATAAATCCTACCCAGTTTAAAATAAAAAAGCTGAATTGTGAATCTTTGAGAACTAACTAAATAACTTTTTTATACGTGGTAGAGCCATGCTGCAGCTATATTAGTAGTATAGTTGTAGCACGAATGGGTCGGCTCGACCGGGGAAGGACCAAGCTCTCACAGAATACCAGCATAAAATACATAACGCTTAACGTTTCGTATGGTGACTGTAAAGAACCGGAGACCCTTTTTACTGGAAAAGAGGCATATTCCTATATAAAAAAAAACTAAGATAGAATCCCTCGTTACCTCGAAAAAGCCTTTTTTTATATATGATAAGGGTGACCAACGTGCACACAGTCCAACTGATGGTAAGTGGTTGCTGTGGCTCATAAACATCTACATCTATCCTCGATTACGAACCAAATTGCAGATGTGTTGTTACCCGTGAAGACTAAGATGGAATGCCCCGTTTCCAGTAAAAAGGGTTTCCGGTTCTCTACACTCACCATACGAAATACAGCAGCATTAAGCTGCTATTTTACGCTGGTATTCTGTGAGAGCGTGGTCCTTCCCCGGTCGAGCCGACCCATTCGTGCTACAACTACACTACTAATATAGATGCAGCATAACTCTACCACGTATAACTCTACACTTGTTGATACTTGATTGTAACTTGACAGTTCCTCAAGCATTGTCTTATAAGATCGCCACCACATTAATTGAAAGTCTGCCTAGCTGCGTTTTCATAATAACTTTTATGTTTCAGTTAAAGAATTATCCTTCATCCGACAATTTCTTTGAGCTCATGAGGTTTGATTTGGTGGTAGACGAAAATCTAAAGGTCTATCTTCTAGAGGCGAATATGTCGCCGAATTTAAGTTCGGCGCACTATCCGCCCAACCAGTTGCTCTACGAACAAGTGCTATACAATCTATTCTCGTTGGTTGGTGTTGCCAGCTATATAAATGGGCGCGCAAATATTAATTTAAGGTAATACTTAATACAATTTTAACCGTTGTTTCAAGTATTCTATTTTTCTTTTTCTTTTAATACACATAATATAGATAGCTTTTTTTCTTTGTAATCGTATGTCTACGGCAGTGTATAAGCAAATAAGTTCAGAAAAGAAAAAGATGACGCATCGGTAGTGTGTAGTAAAAAATAATAAGCACGAACTTTTTATTTCCTTTGTCAACGGATTGTCGAACACTATATAACGATAATCACATTCCACTGTTGGGCGGGCTCCACTAATTTCTAAGATAATTTTGTAAAAATTATGCCACCGCGCTGCACCAGTGCGTGGTGATAACCACGCAGAAATCAGAAATACCAGCTTCTGAAATTTTGCTTCACTGCTGACCACGTAGTAAATTAGAATTTAAAATTTCAATTAATAATTTTATTGATACTAGCGGGAATCGACACCAGTTGCTCATGTTCGTTATTTAAGACATAATAGATGAGTCATGATCAAATGAGAATCATAAGTAGAATCGAACTTTCCAAACGAACGTTCGAACAAAACTGAACTAAACAAATTCACATTGTATAGTTCCGACAAGTTCACTCGGCGCTCGGCGGTGGCACCGGCAAATCGATGCGACATTAAAGGAATATGACCGAGTCCGCCATTTCGTATGAACTGGCCCTTTACACATTAGACTGTTTTATTTCGACGTAAAATCAGCATACATAATCTTTGTTTTCACTAAGATTTTATTTTCAAGTTGCGCCATCTCCTTTTTGTTACGAACAAGCTCGGAAGAATGTTTGTACTTTGTAGTAAGGTACCGTTGAACGATCGATAAATTCAATTTCCCATGTACTTCACTTTATAATCATGACTACCGCCACAAGAAACGACACTTCATGAACATGAAAGCTAGGAAGAACCCAGGTTCGAAACCCGCCAGCACCAATTAATTAATTAATTAATTGCAATTTTAAATGCTGATAACTACCAGCTTAGTGGTTAGGAAAACATCGTAAAGAGTCTTGCATGTGAAATTTATTCCACAGTCTCAAGGACATGTGAAGTTGTGAAGTCCATAGAGACGCATTGGAGCAATGCGGCGGACCAATTTCTCCATAACCCTTTCAGAAATGGGAGGAAGCCTGAACCTAGCAGTGGTACATATATAAGCTGTACTTTATAGACATTTTCATTTTATTTTAGAGAGCAAACCTTAGCTGAAAATATGGTATCATCGCAGAAAAACATAGCGGTATGGAGTGATGAATGCAGTACCAAATGCAGAGATCGATGCGAAGAATTAATTATATGTGGTCTATGTAGACCATGCCTTAGTAATAAATTAAGAAACAGTCTGCTAAAGTCGTACAGAGAATTCCTTCATAAGGGTGATTTTAAGAGATTGTTTCCCCCAAAAATGGTTAGTAGTTTTTAATTTTTTAATCGTACCTACACGATCTAAAACATAGCATTGAACATGTCATTAACCTCAGATCGCAACAGTTCACTGCTGGACGTTGGCCTCGCCGATTATACCAAAACGAAAGATATGACGATATTACGTTTTTAGGTAGATTTTTTTATAGAATAATTGTTAAAAACGGGCATGCAATCAATCTAATGGTAAGTGGATGCTGTGGCCCATAAACATCTACATTTATTCTCGAATAAGAATCAAAATGCAGATACGTTGTCATGAGGTTGAGGAATATGATGGATTGCCTTGTCTCCAATAAAAAGGGTCTCCGGTCCTCTTCACACACCAAACGAAACACAGCAGCATGAAGCTACTATTTAACCTGGTATTTTTGTAAGAATGTAGTCCTACCGCGGTTGAGTCGATCCATTCGTGTAACAACCATAATACTGCTGCAGCGTGGCTCTACCACGTATAAAATTGACGATTAAATTGGAAGATTAACGTTTAAATTGCCAAATGTCTTACATCTTGATCTTTAACGTTGTTCCCCGTCGTCGATTTGGGTCTTTTTTCTGGCAATAATGGTGTTGAAAGCCACGACGTATTTTTGGCCTTTCCCATAGTCGAATCTATGACACCTACGGACGATATGGGGTGATGAGTTCATTTACACCGCCACTACAAATATTTTATACGGTACTGTATTACATTTACCCACTGCCACAAGTTACTCTCTACCATGTTGGAAACATTTTTCATTATAACATTTGGCAGACAGATAATATATTACGACACGACTACGGTTCTTACGTTGCCACGATTTGAAGGCGAATTTGCATAGATCTCGACGAGATACGCCAAAAAATAAATTTTTTTTGATATCTCGCTTAGTTGAGACCGTAGAAGCCCCTATATTATCATAGTACGAACTAAGAGACAAGACATAGCCTTGTACCTTGAACATAAAAAAATGATTTTCAATAAGTATTTTTGTTTTTTTGTTTGTAGGTACAAATTTTAAATGATGATGAGTTTTAATAGAACCAGCATGGTGGCGATCACCTCATCCCAGGGGTTTTTTTCACTTACGTATTCTTTGATCTTATATAATAACCCTTTTTGTACAATTTTTCTATTTAAACTTATTTATTGAAAAATGTTATACATTTTCTGGGTTTTTGTTGTAAAAGCGTATACATTGCCCCATAAAGGAATTACTAATTCTGTGGAGTCTAGTAACTGGTATTACAAGCTTATATTTGTTCCTGGTGTTTAAAGTATGAACATCTTTATTCTTATCAAAGCTATTTATATTTTTATGTACATACATTACATTTTCATAAATATATTGCAATGCCAAAGTTAATATGTTTATTTCTTAAAAAAAATTCTCTAAGGGACTCATTACAATTTAAATTATAAATCGCGTACCTACGGCTCTCTTTTGCAAAACAAATGTAGCTTCGATATCAGTCGCATTACCCCATAGCAAAATTCCATGAGACATCACGCTATGAAAGTAACTAAAATAAACTAATCTAGCTATCTCAACATTGGTGAGACTTCTAATCTTTCTTACAGCATATGCTGCAGAACTAAGTCTGCTTGCTAATTTAGATATATAGCTAGATAGCTTTGATACCCATTGAAGCTTCGCGTTAATAGTAATACCAAGAAAAACAGTGGTATTCACAAGACTCAACTCCTCTCCATTTAAGCACATTGGTATTTGAATGTTTAACATTAAGTATTGTTAATTTAATACATTTTGTCTTATTGCCGTTTAAGAGCAAATTGTTGGCGTTAACTCAATGTACTAATTTCGATAGAGCATTATTTACATTGTCAAAATTAATTGACTTTTGTTTGGGTTTGAAAATTAAAGAGGTATCATCAGCAAATAATACTATATCGTGATTGTCCCCTACAAGATAAGGTAATATAGACTAAGAACAGGAATGGGCCAAGAATCGAGCCGTGAGGAACGCCCATTGATACTACTGACCGGGAGGAACCTTTGCCATTGATAACGACTTTTTGAGTTCTGTTATTTAAATATGAAATAATAAGTCTAAGCGCAATATTTTTGATACCGTAATGTTATAGTTTCTTGATTAATATCTCATGATGAACACAATCTAAAACCTTGGAAAGATCACAAAAAATACCTAAGGCATCTTGTGAACTCTCCCAGACGCGTTAAAAATATATTTCATAAGCTCAACACTTCCGTCAGTCGTCGAGCGACCCCTTGTGAAACCAAATTGATTTTTATGGAGTAATTTATTTTTATAAAAAATAACAATTGTCTTAAAATTTTCATTTCAAAAATTTTACTGAGAGTTGGTAGTACAGAAATGGGTCTAAAATTAGCGGGGTCCTACCAGATTTAAATAGAGGTATTACTTTACTATGTTTCATTAAATCAGGATACACACCAGATTCGGTACTAGTATTAAAAATAATAGCAAGATGAGGTGCAATTAAATCTATTATGGACGCAATAACTGTAACAGAAATCCCCCATAAATCTGTGGTTTTCTTTACATCAAGGGTTTTGAAATATTTTACAATATCTTGTGGTAATACTTTTTCAAATCTAATTTCTTTTAAACAGGTATTAACATTCTGTTTGAGTAATGAATCGGCGACAGTTGGAGAAGTATTCAATGACTTTGTTGCCAAAATAGGTATATCAGTGAAATATTTCAATATATATTACATAGTAGGGTCTGCCTATCTTTTTTTAAACAGTGATTTGATTTTTTTCCAAAATACTTGGTGTACTGTTTACAAAAAAGATAATATATGAGACGACACAGACAAACAAACCGTAGTCTCCTATTTTTTTAAACATTTAACACACGCCACTATCTAAATCTAGACACATGCTGATAGAGATTCGATCTCACTCAAACTGTCAATCACTATTTAAAGTTCAGATTCTCTCACAGACAATGCGAGGAGACCTTTTCATGTGGGAATTATTCTTTTATTTTTAGTTCTTGTAATCAATTTTTACTTAAGTATAATTTGTTACCATTGCTAGGTTTTTAATGTATCTAAAAATCTTTGTAAATAATAACATTTTCTTTTTATTGCAGGTTCAAAAAGCTTTTGCACCAGAAGAAATAAAAAACTTAAATGAAATGAACAAGCTTCAGTACTTATGGTATCAAGGGAAATGTAATATGGATATCACCTGGTGTGCATAAAGACATAATTATTTATTTATTCAAAATAAGTTTTTTATACAAATTACAGTATTGAAATAAAACAATATTTTATTTAACTTATATATTAAATCACTGTACCATTGATTGAAGTAATCCTAAAATATAACTCCCTAAGTCTTCATCTTGATTAGTCCATGACACATATATATTTTTGGTATTGTCATTATCACCCTCTACCTTTATAAGGACCGATTCTACAGATATATTGCCATCTGATATAGTAATGCACCACCCTTGTAATTTTTCTTCTAAAAGTGTCTTCAACTTCTCTGCAGTTTTAATGGCAGGCCCACTATCTTCAAAACGGACTGTACTTGTAAAACGAATAACATGCCTATTTATACCAATCTCATCACAAACTTCATCAATATCAAGGAATGAGAGTCTGTTATCTTTGACACATAGGATACCATGAACAATTCTACGTCTCTTTGGATCCGGTGGCTGTGCATTATACCTAACAGCTTCAGCTTTAAGTAATCGTAAAGAAACATCAATTGGTATCTTTGTCGGAGTAGTGATTGTGCAAGTTTCACCATTCGCAGGCATATAGCAACTGATTTTGAATTCCTTTTCAATTTTATCCTTCAGAAATTCCATTTTCTGAGCCTCTCCATGCACTAATAGCACATTCTTAGGTTCACAGTATTGTATCAATTGCATAATACCTTTGGCATCTGCATGAGCTGAAAATGACATATATTCCACAGCCATTTTAACCTCTACAACTTGACGGTTTTCAAATTCTACTTTCTTAGCACCGTTTAGTATTTTATGGCCAACTGTACCTTGTACACAAAATCCAGGCATTATCAACATATTCTGTTCAAATGGAGCCCACTTTTTGAATATATTTAATGATAGACCCGCATGCAGCATACCTGGAGTAGCAAAAACTACCATCGCTCCGGGGTTATCAATATAAGATTTATCAAAAGGTTTGATGTGCTTAAAATCAAACATGTTTCTTTGTACAAAAGTCTTTCTTATCTTTTGATTAGTCCATGTTATAAACATTTTATAATAGTTATTAGCCTTTTCAGTCAAACCTAATGCAAAGTAGACAGGAATCTTCAAATTCATTCTCTCCCAGTATGTTTCCAACAGAATACATAATTCTTGAGCTCTACCTAGTGCAAACACAGGAATAAGCACTTTTCCACCTTTTTCTACACATTCATGTACCTTTTTTAGAAAATCTCTTTCACGGCAACGTTTTGAGTCACGAATGGTTGTAGCGTACGTAGACTCTGTTATCATTAAATCTGGCCTGCATTTGTCTATCCAAGCTGCTCCTAAATGTCTATCTGGAGTCATATTGTAATCACCGGTATACACAACTGACTGATTTCCCACTCTTATCCAAAACATAGCTGCACCTAAGACATGTCCAGCATAATAGGCCTTGATCTCCAACTCATTATCTACCATCACAGACTGATGGAGAGTTACTGCAGTCACTTTTTTTATACAATCCTTTATCATTTGTGATGTGAAGAAGTTTGACTCTCCTTTTCTTTCCACAATGACTTTTCTCATGTCCTCTAACAATATGGGCGCTATGGCCTTGGTTGGATGGGTCATATAAATTGGCCCAGTATAACCAACCATTTCAGACATATAGGGCAGTGCCCCACAGTGGTCAAGATGGAAGTGGGATATAATAACGCAATCTATCTGGCTGGTGATTGGACCCTCTGGTACGATATAGGAAAAATCAGGAAATCGCCGTTCATCATTGTATCCCATGTGCATTCCACAGTCTAACATAATATTTTTACCACCCATAGACAGCAGTATACAACTGCGTCCAACGTCCTGACCAGCTCCTAGCGGAGTAATTTTTATGTCGGGCATGCTGGGGAATTAAATTTTGTGCAAATATCGTTATGTTTTCTCGTTAAATTACAATTTAAAACCTTTTAACTCTTCAAACTTATGTTTTACTAATAATATATAAATTTAGAGATCTGACCCTTTTATTAATTTAATAGTTCATTTACATATATCAATGTATTATTTGACTTTGTAACAATTAATAATGCAGGAAATATTACCAAACTCAATAAAATACATCGCAGTAGCACTTGACAGCTGACAGCTGCAGCTGACAACTTGTGAGCTTGAACTTGAAGCTTGTCAGCTTGTCAGCTTGTCACATATTTGTTGGTTGGTATTATGGAGTGTAGAGTACAAGGAGAACCATCTTATAAGGGGCGAAAGTTGAAAAAGTGTCCTACTATTTACTGAAAATAGAGGTTCCAAAACCTACCACAATAGCGCTGGCGTCTGAAAAACTAGCTGTTGTGAACGGAGTGAAGTCAGCTGAATTCAAATATTTAAAAAATTTCATGATTAGAATAGTAAAATGCCAGTATACAAAATCTCACCTATTTACATAGTACAAAACCAAGCGGATTGGTCGGTCCTTATTTATTTCTCCATCTTATTTTAATTACTTTGGCGCTTTTTTTCAAATTTATCTTATGCTATTGCAGCGCCACCCTTATTGGACACGTTTTTAGGGACACTTTTCATTGTATAGCGATGGTCCTCTTTCTCTCTACACTCCATAGTTGGTATATAACTATAGGCTGGCTTTTCACTATGGGATATAGATATAGTATACATTAGCTTGCTACATATTTATTTATCTATGGTATACATTAGATTGGCCATGGCGTGATTAGGGTGAAGCCAAAATCGAAATGTACCCGTGTGAGTTAAATGTGCATGTGTGCGACAAGAATAGTGCTGCGTCATGTATTAACTTCAATTATCGATACAGAACGCCGTGTCTGTTTCATAAAATTAATATTATTATGTTTGAAGCCATAAAAATAAAACTACAAACAAAAAGTTTGTGACTTTTTTCCACCAAAAATAACTAATTGATTGTAAAAATGTCGTAAGCTCTCCATAAGAGGTATTTTGCAATTTTGCTTCGTACTTCAATCTAATAATCAAATAAGTTTCGATTATTAATGTAATAATTAAATGTTTATGGTTTGTACGAATCGTACATATGTATGTCAAGTAGGTTAAAAAAATTTTGCAGGACACAAGGCATTCGTTTACTAATTTTCGAAACATATTTTCGTTTACAATTTTCTTTTCACATGTTTTCAGAAAACTTGTTCAGAACGAATACCTATCTCATAAACTTTTCTTTATCACCCTTTCGATGAGATGCTGCAACAAATCGTTTGAACTAGATGCTATTACAGCACTAATGTTATTTAGAAGTGAGGGAAGCCTTTCTAGGTTTTTATCACTTGATAAAAATTTTCCACTTTTTATTAGCCCGTTTTTTTGTGCTCTGACATTTTTTAGTTTTTTTTTTGTTTCATATCTAATCTTCTCCAAAGAATATCAGTAATTTTCTTTATTTTTCTTTCTCGGGGTATTGTCTATAACAGAAACGTTTATAGCTGAGCTACTGGGTACTGGCAATATATCTCTGTAGATATATAATGATGCTTTGCGTACTGGCTTCAATACAACCTACAAACAAATATAATTAGTGTATACATTATGTACTTATCTATGATTAAAATTCATGAAATACCACCCTTTTACCTATTTCTGCCGCTAAACAGCAGTGCTTACACTACCGCTAAACAGCAGTGCTTACACTGCCGCGATCCAGCCTGTTGAGTATAGAGAGCCTGTATAATTATAAGTTGTAAGACATTTTATCTTAGCCCTCAGGGGTGAAAACACATTTTTTTATAGAATTAGGGTGACAAATGAGCACACAGTCCACCTGATGGTAAGTGGTTGCTGTAGCCCATAGACATCTGCATCTATTTTCGTTTGCGAATTAAAATGCAGATGCATTGTCAGCCGTGAGGACTAAGATAGAATGCCTCTTTTCCTGTAAAAAGGGTCTCCGGTTCTCTACATTCACCATACGAAACCCAGCAGCATTAAGCTGCTATTTTACGCTAGTATTCTGTGAAAACGTGGTCCTTTCCCGGTCGAGCTGACCCATTCAACTATACTATTGATATAGCTGCAGCATGGCTCTACCACGTAAAAAATTTGTAACTTTCTTTGTTTGAAGATGACTGTAGGTAACCAAGTACTGGAGTAGCCGTTTATTATCAAGTGATACTGTAAGTTCCTTTGTTACTTTCGTTTTATAAAAAAAAATATACACCACGTGGATGACAACAACAAGTTGTACACATTAAACATGCGTAAACGAAATGAACATATGTACAGTAAAATATATTAAGGAAATACGCACGGGCATAAATAATGTGGGTATTGTTCCAGAACGCAGCATTACTCTTTGAGAAAAACATTTTTGTTAAAAGTGCTTGCTACATGTAGTTGAATTTTTTTTTGGGAACCCATCCTTCTCTATTTATCATTTTTAACCATTTTTTTACCTGAATATTTTGGAAATCTGAAATATCATAAGAGTCTAAATCATCTCATTAAAGTATTCACAACTATTTTTTACTATTATACTACCACTATACTTACTATTACGAAACACTAAAACATAAAAATAGAAAATTAAAAAAAAACGAATTCATAAGAAGCTGCATCCAAGGATATGCCTTTGCCTGTTATAAACATATTATCGATAAAATGATATTGATAGTGTCAATCCCTACAAAAATTTGATCAGAAATAGCGGGAACACGCGTATTTGTTATTATTTTTAATATTATCGTAATAAAATGCGATATTTTTCCATATCCATTTGTGTATAAAACATTTAGACATAGTTACGCAAAAAGGATCCAATGTAATTTGTATCAAAAATGTTCAGTTGAAAAATAATGTTTGTGGTGTATACTATTATGTAATGCAACAATTTTAGCGAAAGTAACACAAATAAGAAGAAAAATAACAAATACAAACACAAGCCATACAGATCCATTCTTCAAATTTCATAACCTCAAATTAGCTTTCTTTTTAGGGTTGGATCCTTTTTGCATAACCACGTCCATGTGTACTAGTTCTGAAATATTGAATTTAGAGTGCTAAATATTTTAATTGTACTTACTACGTAATTTTGCGGATTTTCTTTTCTCGATGAACTGCATTCAGGTACGGCACACGTCACCATATTTAATCACACCTTTTAAATACTTATTAATCCTTCAAAATCAAAACTATCGTGAAAATAAGCGGGATTTATTTAGTTAACCATTGACGTCAGGCTGATACAGGCTGATAGCGTGTACGTGTATGGTCTAGCCATTCTATCTCGTTCTAACGTAAGCATATGCTATACCCTTTCTCTTTTACATTGCCAATCTAATTATATACTAAATCTATACTATGGGATATAATATAATATATTATATACCGAAATATAAATTATATCCCGCGATTGGTTTTCACACTGTGAGATATATCTTTAACCAGTGTGCGTTCGTCATTGGATTATAACCCACACACGGTTCTGCGGCGGTGCGGAATGGCGTACGGGGTACAGGGTGCGAAACATAATATAAAAATATTGCTCGGTCGTTCGAAAAAATATTTCACTTCTTTATAGTCCAAGGGGGAGGCGTTGGCCATTAGTTTGGAGATAGCGAAGGCCTTCGATCGGGTTTGGCACAAAGCGCTTCTTTTGAAGCTCCCTTCCTATGGACTTCCCGAGAATTTGTGCAATTGGATCACCAGTTTTCTTGCAGATCGGAGCATCAAGGTCATTGTAGACGGTGCATGCTCCGACTACAAGCCTATTAACCGCATTATAGTTCCACAAGGCTGTGTGCTATCACCAACGCTGTTTCTTCTGCATATCAATGACATATTGCTTACTGGTAACATTCATTGCTATGCGGATGACAGCACTGGTGATGCTCTATACACCGGCCGTGCCAATATTTCTCGGGAAAACTTCGCCGTGTACCGGAACAAACTTGTGTCTGAAGTCGAGTCTTTGCTGAACCAAGTCTCGGATTGAGGGCGACTAAATCTAGTCAAGTTTAATTCTCAGAGGACACAAGTTTGCGCGTTTACCGCTAAAAAGAACCCCTTTGTCGTATCTCCTCAGTTTCAAGGCACTCCCCTTCTTGCCTCAGCCGGTATCGGAATCCTCGGAGTCGACATATCGACTGGCGTGGAGTTTCGTGGTCACTTGGAAGAGAAGGCCAAATTGGCCTCTAAAAAGCTTGGCGTGCTGAGCAGAGCGGGACAGCATTTCATGCCGGCACACTGCCTGTAACTTTATAAGGCGCAGGTTCGACCTCACATGGAATACTGTTCCCATCTCTGGTTAAGGTCACTTAAGGTTGAGGAACTGGGTGGTATAGTTAAGGCCTTGCCCAACACGGCTCCGGGACTCGATGGAGTGAGTGCGAGAATCGTGAGGAATGTGTGGATTGCGGCACCGAGGGAATTTCACTCGGTGTATGCCAAGTGTGTGGAAGAGGAGGTTTTCCCCAATGTATGGAAGGACGGAAGACTGATTGTCATTCCCAAGGGTAATGACATGCCGCTCACCGACGTCAAGGCATACCGTCCAATAATGCTCCTCCCTGTTTTGGGAAAATTATTGGAACGAGTAATTTTAAGATGTGCTCCCGCGATTAGCCGCGGGATACCAGCACGGATTTTCTCCGGGGCGGTCTACAGTAACAGCGCTGCGTGTACTGTTCAGCACGGCAAGGTATTCTCAGGCATGCTACGTGCAAGCAATATTCTTAGATATCTCCGGCGCCTTCGACAATGCCTGGTGGCCGATGATGATGGTCAAGGCCAAAAGGGGTGGATGTCCACCCAACATTTATAGAATGTTGGTGGACTACTTCACCTCCAGGCGTGTGGGCCTCTACATCGGGGACCGGGTAGAGTGGAAGACGTCGACCATGGGATGTCCTCAAGGCTCCGTGCTGGGCCCAACACTGTGGAATGTGCTGATGGACGACCTGCTCCGACTCCCTCTGCCCGAGGGAGTAGCCATGACTGCATATGCCGATGATGTTACAATCTTGATTGAATCGGGAACGACAGCGGGTATCGAATCCAGGGCCAGAGTCACTCTGGACCTTGTACGGGAGTGGGGGCTAAGGAATCGACTGGAGTTTTCCTCCTCAAAGTCGACCACCATGACTGTTAGAGGGAAACTTCAGCGCCCCCCCGTTATTAAACTTGGTGGGGAATCTATTAAGACTGTGACTAACGTTAAGGTATTAGGCGTGGTTTTAGACTCGGGACTATCGTTTGTGCAACATGCATCCGATATCTCTGAAAGAGCGCCCAAGGGATTCGGCAAGATGTCTCGCGTATCTACATCATCATGGGGTGTACGATATCAGAGTTTAAAATTAATTTATAGAGGAGTGTTTGTGTCCACGCTTACGTATGCGGCAGAGTGCTGGTACCAGCGTGCAAACATGTACACAGTTCGTAGCGTACTACTGAGATCGCAGCGATCCGCTCTTGTATTGTTAACCAAGGCGTACCGATCCACTAGCACGGCGGCCTTACCGGTGCTGGCTGGCGTTCTCCCTGCTGACCTAGAGGTCATCCGTGCTGGTAGGATGGGTATAGCACGTTTGACCGCCCCCAAAGAGGAGTTGAGCAGACGGAATCGCGATATCTGGACTGAGGTGATAGGCGCCTGGCAGGATAGATGGACGTGTGATACAAAAGGACGTGAGCTACATCGATTTTTTCCGGACGTGGCGTTGAGACTCAGTTATACCTACGTCTCACCGGACTACCAAAACTCTCAGATTCTCACCGGACATGGATGCTTTCGGAAGAGACTGAGCGACATGAAACTGTGTGAAATTAGTATGTGTGAGTGCGGTATGTCGGAGGAGGATGTTCACCATGTTCTATGGGAATGTCCTCTGTATGATGACCTAAGAGTGAAAATGATGGATGGACTAGTTCGTCCGGTTCAGGGACCAGTTTACTACTCGGATCTCGTCAGCGATGTGGTAAACTACGGACTGTTGTGAGAGTTTGCGCATAGGTGGCACGATCGCAGGACAAGGAAGGATGGAAGGCTGGTAGGAGTGCCCGACGACGTAGGCGTCAATGTGTCGTCAACCCCAGAAGGGGAAGAATGACATTAAACTGGGACAAGGAATAGATTAAATATTTGTAGGGAGTCAAGAAAGTGTGCGCGGGAAAGAGCAACGTGCAAGTACCGCGCGCATCTCCCGAGATTCGGCCCGTAAGACCTGAGAGTCGGTGGGGCCATGGGAGGTGGAGGGTTGTTCCCATCTCTGGGCAGGGGCTCCCCAGTGCCAGCTCCTTCCACTTGACCGCACCCAGCGCAGAGTGGCTCGAATCGTCGACGACCGAGTCCTTTCCGATCGGCTCGATTCATTGGCACTGCGAAGAGATGTTGCATCCCTTTGCATTTTCTTTCGCATTTACCACGGGGAGTGCTCTGAGGAATTGTTCGGATTAATCCCAGCCGCCAAATTTCACGAACGCACATCGCGGCAGAACTCTCGATACCATCCACACCATCTGGATGATTGGCGGTCCACCACTGTGCGATTTAGAAGATGTTTTCTTCCTCGCACGACTTCCTTGTGGAATCGATTACCATCAACGATTTTTCCGGACCGATACGACTTAGGGACCTTCAAGAAAAGAGCCTACTCCTTTTTAAAAGGCCGGCAACGCATCTGCAATTCCCCTGGTGTTGCAGTTGTTCATGGGCGGCGGTAGTCACTTACCATCAGGTGAGCCGCATGCTTGTTTGCCCCCTCTCCTTTAAAAAAAATATCTCAAGCCATCAAAGCGGGAAAAAAACCTAAGATATATATCTTTACCATCATCAGCAATTGTAACATCAATTTTAGTAACAGTTGAAATGAGCAGATATTTAATACACAAAATCTCATAACTTTTACATACCAATATTCACTTTAAATTTACAATCATTTATTTTTAAACAGATGTAACAATCCGTCGGTGGTCAAGTTCCCTCCAAAACTTCTAAAATGCCAATAGACACAAATTTTGCCAAAAGTGAAATTGTCGAAAATCAACTATTTTCACGGAAGTATAGACAAACTGGAACCCACACTCCTAATATCAACGTTAGGAATAATCAAATGACCTTGAGTAATCCCTGTTTTCCCTACAGGATAGCCAACATGACGACTGATATTACCCCATTGAAAGCCATCAAGAATTTCAGTATAAGTTTAATTCTCAGTATGGCAAGAATTTTAAGTAAAAAATGATAACGAAACTTGTCAAAAACTATTTTCACTTAAGTGTTTGCTGTTTCTTTTAAACACTTAATAAAGATTTACGATGAACTATTTGCCTAACTTCCGACATATTTCCCCTATTTTAGATTTATTCTTAAAAGTCGTTATATGACAACCCAAAATCTATTTGTCAAATAATTTTTACTGTACATGGCGGATGTTTATGTTCATTTCGTAAGTTTGTTTTTTGAATTTTGGAATAATGCAGAGGCAAAACTAGTAAAATGGTCATTAACTTTATTGTGCGCAGTTGCGAAAGTGAGTGGCATCCAGAATGTAATATTATATTTCATTCTTAAGTACAAAATTCCATACAAATACTGCGCGTCATGTCAAACTGATTTTTAGTGATATTTCGACTTTAATTTTTATTATTTCTATATAGAAATATGGTTATTTTGGTTTAGATGTTAATTTTTGTTCGGTATTTCCAATTTTACTTCGCTATTTGCTTAATAATTAATGTTTCATGTTTGTATTATAATTTCGACTAGTGTGACCATACATTGTAATGTATTTTCATTTTAATTACAAACGGAAAAGGTTTTCTCGAATGGAATCTCTGCTCGATTTCCGTGAAATTTCGAAACGTTGTTTACACGAATGACGATACACTGAAACGTCAAAATTAAAATAAATTTATATCTTTTATTACTTAATTTTTTGCAGGTTTCCTTCCAATCTAACAGAACGTAATAAATTGTTAAATAATGTGGAGATAAAAATACCCTTTTTTGAAAAAGCAAAGATTTGTAATCTTTTTCATAACAACCAATTACATGATTACTGGGAAACAACCGAGTCAAGGAGTCACACCGTTTTTAAATGAAATAGCAGATTGTTCTGTGGTACAGGCATGAACTTTAGTTAGGTACTTGTTATTTCTTATTTCAAAGCGAAGTTTTGTTTCCAGGGAAGAAAAGTAATTTAAAAAAATATTTTTTTCTGAAAAAGAAAGAAAAATGCATTCTGTTACCTAAAAAATAGGAACAGCTTAATATGTTATATCACTAGGCTATACTTTGTAAAAATAATTACAACCTATTTTTGTACAACATTTTGCTAAGTATTTAATTGTATTTAATTTTTTAAATGAAAATTTACACATTTAATCAAAATTGCGGTCTCAGGAAATCAAGTTTTTGACAATTTTGTTACACGTATGTAAGTGATATCGCTATAAATAAAGATACAAATATAAAAAAAATAATTTTTGTTTTAATGTTTTTACATGTAGTTCTAATTTATTATACAATATGCAACTTTGCCAAACGTTGAGATCTTAAGACGGTCTTTGGCCTTTTTTAATTGCATTGTGGGGCTTTCCAATCCGAATCCGATCTCAAATACTAATGATACAGATACTAATGATGAAATCGAAAACCACTTGCAGGCTTTGGAGTCACAAACCACCCATACGGATTATCAGAAAATTATTCTTTATTATATTACTGGTTATATAATAAAAATATTGTCAAACAGCTGAAATGTAACGATTGTAAAAATTTGCTAATTGCTGCAGATCATTTACAAACCGATCATTTATACGTTTTGAATGTAAATAAATATCATTATCTACAACATTTGTAAATAGAGGTAAATTGCTTATTCCATCCGCAGAGGTGTACAAAATTGTCCTTTTTGCGGATAAAATATTTAAAAGGGCATCAAATATGAATAGTCTGAGTCAACCTTATATTAAAAATGTATTAATCAATATTATTATTCAACACTTCACACCACAGTTGCGACCAATGTTTTATTTATATATATAGTGTATTTTATACGTAGTAGAGCCATGCTGCAGGTATATTAGTAGTATAGTTTTAGCATGAATAGGAATAGAAATAGCTCGATCGGGGAAGGACCACACCTTCAACAGAATACCAGCGTAAAATAGCAGCCTAACGCTGTTGTGTTTCGTATGGTGAGTGTAGAGAACCGGAGACCCTTTTTATTGGAAATGAGGCATTCCATCTTAGTTCTCACGGGTGACAACGCATTTTGATTTGTAATAGAGGATAGATGCAGATGTCTATGGGCCGCAGCAATCACTTACCATCAGGTGAACTGCATCAGCCTATGGATGACAGTATTAATTGCTCTGAATTTCATTAATCCAGAATTTAAAAACATTTTTTATATAGGATAGGGTGACAAACGAGCACACAGTCCACCTGATGGTAAGGGGTTGCTGTGAATTTCAAACTCTTTTTTGACCATGCGTCTCAGAACGCATCTAAAAGATTTTATGGACCAAAAGTTGAGAGCTCTTCGTACCAAGCGACAAAAACTGCACAAAACTATTCAATCATGTATAAAAATTGTGTTGTTGTAAAAACCTTCACCTCTAATTATTATTGTTGTATATTTTAAATTTGTACACACTATTTCTATTGTAATATTAAATGTAAATAAAAACGATTATTACTTTAGTTTTATTATTTCCTAACATTATAAGGGATGTAAAGACATCCTCCCGAAAACTTTAACCATGAACTCATCATGACCATCATCCTGAGCATGGTACTGAAGGAATTTCTTTGTGGAAATTAAAAAAAATTGGCTTCGCATACAAAATTGGTCACGTGACATTTAGAATTTATTTTTCATTTCTGGACAAAAATTATTTTAGATTTTGTTCAGGATGATGGTCTGAGTTCATGGTTAAAGTTTTTCATATTGAACCCGTTCACTCGTTTATTCGTTTATTGACAAAAAAGTACACGAATAAATAATATTAATTAATAAACTTCCTCCCTTCCTTCGTCCTTATGAATTTTTCTAATATCATGCGTTTCAATGGAACTCTACTATTTTCTATTAAAATAAAATTTTATATGTGAATATAATAATAAAAAACTGATTTTTCCCCATAATATCCCAAATTCTTGTATTTTGTGTTCACCCTAATTAGAAAGAGACTGAGGGGTAATGAAAAATTTCAAGGTCGTTTTCTTGTATTTTTTATGTCATTCGAGACTGCGGGTTCCAGTTTGTACGAAGTACATATATTTCCATGACTATTTTATTTTATTTTATAGAATAAGGATGACAAACGAGCACACAGTCCACCTGATGGCAATTAGATGCTGTGGCCCATAGACATCTACATTTATACTCGATTAAGAATCAAAATGCAAATGCGTTGTCAATCCTGAGTACTAATATATAATTCTTCGTTTCCAGTAAATAGAGTCTCCGGTTATTTACACTCACCAAAAGAAACACAGCAGCATTAAGCTGCTATTTTACGCTGATATTCTGTGAGAGCGTGATCCTAACCCGGTCGAGCCGACCTATTCGTGGTATAGCCATAATATAGCTGCACCATGACTAACGTTTTTGTTCATAGAATACGATTTAATGTAATTAATTACATAATTTACTTGATTTTTATAAAATGTACTCTGCTGTGTCTGCAGTTTAAAGTAATAAAATTGTATAAAATATAATATTTTATATATATATGTCGGAAGTATAGTGGGTATAGTACAGAGACTGATTTTGTGGTTAGGAATAATAACTAATTCGTTTACACGAATTAATTATCCAACGAGTCGAGGATAAACTAGTAACGCAATACGACAAGCGCACCGTTCCACGTCAGAGCCAAGACTGCCTTAACGGCTTTTTTTTTTTTGCGCCCGAAGCAATTGGAAATGGGCTACCCCGAAGGGAGGCAGAAAATGCATTACGCATACCACGATGGCCGGTCCATCGTGGTTATGAGGGACTCACTACCTACAAGGGGAACCTAAGTGATACCCTCTAAAAACTGCCTTTGGGGACTGGCAACCAGCTGTTGAAAGCTTCACATGCCATATCTAAAGCGACCCTCTTTTGGGAAAAGAGGGCGCAGACGGCTAAGTGCCGTTTAGGGACTGCCTACGAAGGCATATTGATTTTAAATAATTTTTACTTTAATTAGTATTGGCCTGAGCCGCCAGAAGACAGTTCAGGTCGCTTGAAAGTTTATTTGGCTGGTCCGAGAGAGTGTTTCTCGGCCTGCGGACGGTATAGCGGGAGGGGAGTGGGGCGGTATAAGTTACTGCCTCACGAATTAATGAGTTATTGTGCGACTCTGAAACTTTAAAAAAGTTTTCAGAGAGAGTTTTAGTAAATTGCTGAATTGTTGGGATTTCTAAATCCCGGTGAAGATCGGCATTACGGACGTACCAAGGTGCGTTCGTAGCTCGACGACAGAATAAGTTTTGAACTACTTTTGTAGTTCGTTAATAATTTTATTATCGGCGTGTGCGAATACGGGGGCCGCGTAAGTCATTACGGGACGTATACAAACCTTATAAAGGGTTCGCTTATTTCTAAGTGACATTTTACTATGTCGGCCTAACATACTGTTAAGCCTACCTAGGTATAAACGAGCTAGACGTGTTACTCTTTTGACATGAGACTCAAAAGTAAGCCTGTAGTCAAGGGTGACGCCTAAATATTTTGCTGACATATGCCATGGGACAGGGGTCCCTAGCATTCGTATAGGTGGAGTATTTTTCTTGTTTTTATTACGGCGTCTTTTAATATCGAATTGAACTGCGGAGCTCTTCTCCGGGTTCACATCGATACGCCATTTTTGGAACCAGTCTCCTAGGTCATCGACTGACTTTTGGATCTTGTTCCTTGCTGAAGATATTCTAGGACTTTTGAAGTATAGAGCAGTGTCATCTGCGAAGAGTGAGAGCTGTACACCATTCGACGGGATTGGAATGTCGTTGGTGTACACGATGTACAGGAGGGGAGCTAGTACTGATCCCTGAGGAACACCAGCTTTAATGGGGCGCTGAGAGGATAACGTGCCTTCGTGTCTAAATCGAAAGTTACGATGTTGTAGGTAAGAGGCTACGAGACGTACTAGACGATCGGAGAGTCCTATCCTATATAATTTGAAAATAAGGCCTTCGTGCCAGACGCGGTCGAAGGCTTTGGCAATGTCGAAAAAGACCGCGATTGTCTTTAGTCGACGTGGATAAAAACCGCTGAGGACATATTCCACAATGCGGTGTACTTGTTGTGGACACGAGTGTTTAGCACGGAAACCAAATTGGTGTGGGATGACAAGGGGGTCACCGTCTGTGGGAAACAGATGGCGCCTCATTCGAATTTGAATGACTCTTTCAAAGAGTTTGCCCATGGCCTTTAGGAGGCTAATGGGACGATGACTGGAGGGGAGGTTAAGAGGCTTGCCTGGCTTGGGAATACCAATGACAATTGCCTCTTTCCAAGTAGTGGGAAAATAACTAAGATTGAAGCAGGCGTTAAAGATAATAGATAAGAGGGTTAACACCTGCTCTGGAAAGTTTTTAAGGGCTTGGTTGGATATGCCATCCGCGCCCGGAGACTTTTTGGGCTTAAGTCCTTTGATGATGGATGAGATATCATCGTTGGATACAGTGATAGGGTCAGAGGATGTGGGGGGTGAGTTCCGGCGGCGGACCTCATCTTCCACTTCCTGAATGTGTGAGGGGTCGACAGGTTGAGAGCTAGGAGAGCATTGTGCGGCAATGCTGTCTGCAAAGCACTCAGCCTTTTCGTCGTCCTCGAAGGCAACCGTACCGTCGGGGCGGGAGAGAGGGGGAGTGTGAGCTGTAGCGTCTATACGGAAGGCTCTAGCCATCTGATAGTACGCTGTATGAGAAGGAGATATATTCTCCATGAGTTCTCTCCTTTGGAGGTCTCGAAATTCATAAAGGTGTAAACGGAGTTTTCGTTGAAGACGATTAGCCGTATGCCTATATTCGGGGGTGGGATATTTAGCTGCTCTCCGGAAAGCAGCTTTTTTAGCTTTTAATATGTTGCTAATATATAGGGGAAGCCCATTAGTATTAGCAACCGGGACGACCCTTTCATTCTCCTTAAGGGAGGATTTAATTAGGGTTGAAAGTGATTCAACCGCGGTGTCGATTTTTACGGGACTGTCTAAGTCTAAATCCGACGATAGGTAATTAGGGGAGTCCTGCGAGTCCATAGCTTTTGCTAGTGAGTCCTTGAAACCCTTCCAATTAGTGAAGGTTTTCGTAGTTATAATAGGGGGTGGCTGATGGCCAAGAATAAGGGAGACCGGTCGGTGATCGGATCCTATATCGTCTAGTGTCTCAATAGACCTGAGGTTGAGTGAAACTCATTTGAGTAACGCAAAATCTAGTACATCTGGGTTTAAATCGGTAGCATCGGGATAGTGCGTTGCACCGAGCGGGCTGAAAACGGTTATGTCAAGAGACTGCGTTATATCACGCAGTATCCTACCATTAGTATTAATCGTACGGCATGTCCATTCAGTATGTTTAGAGTTAAAATCTCCAAACATAATGACTGAATTACTAAGAGATAAGATTGCCTCAAAATCATCTTTGAGGGGGAGGTTTTTAGGGGGAATGTAACAGGAGGCTATGACTAAAGACTGATGTCCCGTCATAGATAACCTGCATAACGTAGCTTCCATATTGGTAAGCTGCGGAGTATCAATAAGAGAGCAATGTAGTGTCTTCTTGTAATAAATGGCCGTGCCACCGTCTCGGCGGTCGTGCCTATCATTACGAAGAAGAGAATAATTTTTAATGGATAAGCCTTTAGTGTCTTTGTTTATAAGGTTGGTTTCCTGTAAGAGGAGAAAATCAGCTTCGCGATCTTTAAGGAAGAGCTTAAGCTCTGGGAGGTTATTTCGCAATCCGCGAATGTTCAATGAAATAAGCGATAGCCCTTTGGGCTTGATACGACCGTGACTTTTAGGCAGAGCGGAAGGCTCTGTCATTGTAAGCTAAGTTAATTAAGTTAACTTAACTTACAACGAACGCAATAGGTTACTGTGCTCTACGAGAGCCAGAAGACGGTCCTGAGGGGACCGAGCGGCGCGCAACTTGTTTGCTAATATAGCAATTTCATTAACGTCGATGTTCCTTATCGCGGCGTAAACCGTGTTAAGGTCATCGGCGATTGTAGGCTGTTTCTGCTGCGGAGCAGAGGTTGCCTGCGGTGTTTCGACCTTTTTGGGGCCCCAGGGAAAAACTGGAGCCTGTGTAGGCTTTGAGAAGCCCGGAGGTGGCCTAATAGGTGCTTTTGGTGGTCTCGGGGGACCCTGAGGGGGTCTTGCAACGCCCTGAGACGGCTGAGATGCGCCCTGACGGGGCCTCCTAACATATAACGCCGGGAATGAACGGTCATTTACCGGCGGTGGGACCTGTCTAGTTATACGAGGACGAGGAGCGCACGGGCATCCTCTGTAGCTTGCCGGGTGGCCTGTCTGTTGACACAGGACGCACGCGGGCGGGGATACGGCATCTTTAGGCCGGGGACACTCTTTGGTGATGTGTGGGGCGGAGCAATTGGCCGCCGCGTGACCATATAGTTGGCAGCGGTGGCACTGCGCCGGGAAACCGCGCCTATGCGGTGACTCAACCCTAACTCCCGACAAGCCGCACACCGTGCGTACTTTCCGGAAGATGGTTTGCGCCTCCGGAACGTTGGTAAGGATAACTAAGACTATCGGGTATCTCAACCCGGTCCTACTGTGCATTTTATGAACAGCTTCGACGGGGAATCCTTGTGACTTAAGGTCATCAAGAATCTCCTCGTTGGAGAGTTCGAACGGAACGCCTCGGATGACGGCCTTGACTTTACGCTCTTCCGGAAGAGCGTATGTATGGTACGATACTCGTTCATTAGTAAAAAGCCTAGTGAGTCGGCGAAAATCGTCAATCGATTGCGGAACTATTTTTATCGCTACGCCCATGTTCGTAGCTATGTCATATTTAATTCCAGAGTCGTAGCATATCTTGCTAAGTCTAGTGAACTCCGCCTTGTCTCTCAAAAAGACAGGGGGCGGGACTGGTTTTTTCGCGAGTTGCGGAGCGCAACGTGAAGCCGGCTTCGACGGCGCTGCAATATCTAAGGGGGTCGAGGCAGCGACGGGGGCTGCGGAGGTAGACGTGGCAGCGGCGGGGGCTGCGGGGGTGGGGGGAGCGGCACGGGCCGCTACGGCGGGGGGCGAACGGTTTTTCGCGGCGCGCTTCGCTGCGCGCTTTGACGAAACCGTGGTGTAAGACGATTCGTTCGAAGTAGCACCGGTGTCATCGGAGTCAGAGGATTCCGATGTCCTGGTACTGGAAACTGCGGCGGACCTCTTCCGAGAGGCAGACATTGACGACGTTGACGCGGAGTCGGAGTGAGAGCACTCCATATCTATCTCAAGCGCGGCGAATGAGTTCTGGGACTCTATGTGGGCCGCTATTACGGGCGGCGGGATGACTGCCTTACGGGCGGGACAAGCCAGAAGGGCTAGAGTGGCGGCAATCTCCTGCGGGTTCATCCTATTGATGGCCTCGAGAAGCGAAGATTTTTGGTCCTGAGCGGACATTTTAACCTATTCTACAACTAAACTAAAAAATAAACTAAAAATTAGAACTATCGTATGGCGTGGGGGATCAGGGATCACCGTTCTGAAAAGAACGGGACGCTCTTAATCCAAGAAACAGACCCCTGTTCTCAAAAGAACAGGGACTTGCTCTGAAAAGAGCAAGTAACGTTTTACAAGAAACAGATACACGGAATATAATAAACAGATATGTAATAAAATATACTAATAAACTTATACACTAGTATCTAGTGTTCTACAATATAAAACAAGCGGTGCCTTAACGGCGGCCGCTCCGTCCATTTTATACAAGCAGGACGGGCGGCAACGCAGGTGTGCGGTACACGTGTCGTTTACAAGAATTGTGTTTAGCTAGACCGACGCCACCGCACCTACAACGACGGTGCAGGTGCCGTTATATATATATATTGACTTCAATGTGACGTATACTATAAAATGACCTTTTATTTACGAAATACGTACAGACTCAACTGATTGGATTTCTTTCACTAGAAGTTTTTTCTACCATCTTGTCAACTTATAATAAATGTTACTTTTAGTAACATTCGGGTAACTTCATTAAAACCCCACTAATAATTTAAAAGTACCCTGTGGTATTCTAAATTATAAAGTACTGTGCATTTCACTAGTAGAACCGAGGTACTATTTTTGAAAAGTGTATGTTTACATGTAAAATTCTATAATATACATAAAAAAACGAGATGGAGGACAACAGTGGTATTAGAAAGGAATTAATTTAGCATGATTCTAAATAAACAGAAAAATAATTATTACATTAATTATTTTTCTGTTTATAACAACAACAGAAAAATAATTAAAGTAATAATTATTTTTCTGTTGTTGTTGTTGTTGTTATTTTTCTTATCTTTTGTACCTAGTGAAATGTCATATACATATAGAGTTCAACTAAAAGCATTTTATTCTAATTCTAAGATTTAGGTACCTAGATTAGTAGTAGATTTAGGTATGCTTGTACTTATACTACGAGGCTTGCGTTCTAGAGTTCTTGCGGAAACTTAACCGTCGGTGGAGAGTTGCTCCTGTTTTATCGTTTAAATAAGGGTTTGATTTGGTTTTTGATACGAAAAAGTGGTGCGATTTTGTGCATTAAATGTTTGTGTAAATGAACCACTAGTAGAAAGGATAAGGGTCGTCGATGGTAATATAAATGTTAGTCGAGATATTATCGTTATTATCTTTCCGCTGTACTGTCAAATTCTCATAAAAACTTTAAAAGCTGCCAAAGTTGTCAATAATAAAGTTACACGATTACGAGGAGATGCGCTGTAAACGAAGGAACGAAGCGTATTGAATTAATAACCAATAATCAATTTGGGGGTCATTGTAGAAGCGTGCTCGTCGCGACCCCTGCCAGCCCTTCTCAGGGCTGCAATTCTACTAGCTGCGCACCAATGCCAACGAGGGTTAGGGCGTCCCCCCAAGGCGACGCACACCAGCTCGTCCCCGTTGGTGTGGAATGCAGCGTGCAAAGCGGCGATGGGGACCGCCACCCGTCACGCACAGCCCGACACGGCGGAAGGTGGAGGACAGAGTGCAGAGTTGGCACGTGGAATGTTAGAGGAGGCATGAGAGATAAGACGAATGAGTTGATCGAAATAATGAAAGAAAGAGAATTAGATGTCGTGTGTATGTCGGAGACCAAACGGAAGGGCAGTGGTACTGAAGAGCTCCCTGGCGGGGCTTAGGTCTATGGTCAGGAGTCCCGGAGAGCGAGAACGCCTACCAGGGAGTGGGGGTGCTGCTGTCTTCTCGGTTGGTCGATGTTATGACCGAATATAAGGTTGTGAACTCAAGACTTCTCTGGGTTCGCTTTAAATTGGGACTGACGAAGTTATTCCTTTTGGCTGTTTATGCGCCGGTAGCTTCGTCGTCCAGGGCTGAGCTGGAGGAGTTTTGGGAGAATGTAATAGAAGTTCTAGATTTGGCTAGGGGAAACGAAAGAATTGTTGTATGTGGTGATTTGAATGGATGGGTTGGTACCGCTCGACCAGGGTACGAGTCGGTACTTGGCAAGTTTGGCGATAAAAGGGTTAATGATGCTGGCAAGCTTATACTGGCGGTGTGCAAGGAAAAGGGTCTTCTTGTGACAAACACTATGTTTAATCACAAGAAAATCCATATGTATACTAGAGAACGAAAGAATGAGAGAAGTATGATTGATTTGTTCCTGGTGGATGACCGACTGCGAAATCAGGTGATGGATACGCGAGTGTTCAGGGGTGCTGACCTGGGAACGGATCACTATCTAGTGATTACTAGATTTAGGGGTCTGTTCGCGGGTTGGCGCTACCGGATGGCAGTAACAGAACCACAGTCGGTCTGTCGCATCCGAAGCTGGAAGCTTCAGGAAGCGGATACTAGGGACAAATATCATGCGAGGGTAGCCGAAAAGCTTGACACCATCGATGGCAGAAAAGAATGTGTAGAAAGAACCTGGCAGAACCTTAGGGATGGAATGGTAAGTGCAGCGGAAGAAGTGTGTGGAACAATAAAAAGAGGCAGTGGTAAAAGAAGAGATGCATGGTGGAATGATGAAGTGAAAGAAGCTGTAAAAAAGAAGAAGAAAGCATGGTTAGACTACTTGGCCTCTAGTAATGATAAGGATATGAGAGAGAAGATGAAAGAAAGATATAGGCTGCAGAAAGTTCACACGAAAGCATTGATTGAGGAAGTGCGTGAAAGGTGTAGAATGGAAGCGGACGAAAGGTTGTCGCACAACTTTAAGGAGAACTCCAAACTCTTCTGGAAAGAGGTTGGAAGGACCCGGAGTGGTGCGACGGCCTTAAGAATGAACAAAGTGCTTTCAAGAACTAATGACGTCCTCTCAAAAAAATCGGACGTCATGCAGCGATGGAGCGAATTTTTTAGAGAAATGTATGCGTATGATGATCTGAGTGAGGGATCCGGGGATGACGCCGTGACTGGTACGCCAGACCCGGACCTCGATGACACTGAGGTCATCAGTATGAAAGAGATTGAACGTGCGATTCGAAGTTTGAAATGTGGTAAGGCAGCGGGACTAGACAGAGTTACTGCTGAAATGGTCAAGTATGGTGGGCCTCGCGTCTGGGACAGCTTTCATCTGCTGTGCAATTTGTGCTGGCGGACGGGGGATGTCCCGGATGATTGGCGATCCGCAGTCATTGTGCATTTATATAAAGGTAAAGGTTCACATTTTGACTGCGGGTGCTATCGGGCGATCCGCTTGACCAGTTTAGCAAGTAAAGTTTACTCGAAGGTTTTGACACGTAGGATGCAAGAGAAATCGGAAAGATTTCTATGGGAGGCACAATGCGGATTTAGACCTGGAAGAGGATGCACGGATCAAATGTTTTCTCTCCGCATGATCACGGAGAAGCTTCTGGCTGCTAACCAGAAGATTTTCTGTGCTTTTGTGGATCTTGAGAAAGCATTTGATAAGGTTGTTAGGAAGAAAATGTGGGAACTGTTGCCGGGGTATGGTGTGGATGGTCGATTGCTAAGGGCTGTGCAGTCTCTTTACTGTGACTGTAAAGCCTGTGTGCGGGTAGGGCATGACCTGTCACCCATGTTTAACGTCCAAACGGGCGTAAAGCAGGATTGTGTCATGTCTTCCTGGCTGTTCATACTGTATCTCGACAGCTGTTTACAGAAGCTGAAAGATAGTTGTTTGGGTGTGAAATTGGGTGACATTAAAGTAAATTGTCTGCTGTATGCTGATGATGCAATGCTTATTGCACCATCAGAGGCAGAACTGCAGGCATTAGTCACGTGTATGAAAGAGGAATGTGAAATTAAAGGTCTCCGTTTGAATGCTAATAAAACTAAGGTTCTGGTATTTGAAAGGGACGAAGAGAGAACGAAGTGTGAAATATGGGTAAATCAGGAATGTCTAGAACAGGTAAATGAAATTGTATACTTGGGGAGTGCTTTTAGCCGGGATGGAAGATGTGATTTAGATGTGGACAGGCGTGTCGCTGCCGGGAACAAAGTCAATGGTGCCCTGACTGCGTTAGTTAAAAGGCAAGGCGTAGCGAAGAGTGCACGCCTTGCAATACATAACGCAGTGTTGGTACCAACTTTGTTATATGGCAGCGAAACCTGGGTATGCCAGAAGAAGTATAAAAGTAAGTTGAATGCAGTGGAGATGCGATCTCTTCGTAAAATGTGCGGCGTTACCATGGCCGACCGAAAGCGAAACGAAGAGATTCGCAATATGGCAGGTTTGAAAGATGACCTTATCACAAAAATTGATAAGGGCGTGCTTCGGTGGTTTGGGCACGTTGAGCGAATGAGTGAAGACCGAATGGTGAAGAAAATATATAGCGCGAAAGTTAATATTAAAAGGTGTCGAGGTAGACCGAGACTAACTTTCGAAGACCATGTGAGCAAATTGCTCGAAGAGGGTAGGGTCAAAAGTACTCGGATACCTAGACGTGCATGCATGAAGAAGATAATGAATCTGAAAGAAGCGAAAGAGGTTTGTAAGGAAGGATCGTGACACTTGGCGATCTGTTCTCTCTGGCTACCCCGTCAGGGATTGTGCGTGAAGATAAGAAAAAAGAGAAGAAGAAAAAATAATCAATTTGACTATGGCATCGGCGTCACTAACCGTCTTGCATTCTCTAAAAACAAAATGTCAGTCTATCCCACTCTATTGCACTTTTAACCATATATGTAGAAACAGAAACAGAAACTTTTTTATTCAATATAGATTATAAATAATACTTATTGAAAGTCACTCTTTTGTATAATTACCACTGGTTCGAAAAAAATCTCTGTCCTGGGAAGAACCAGCAAGTAACCCAGCGGGTTTTTAAATTACAGCTTACAATCATGTAAGTTACACAAGTTAACAACACAACAATTTAGAAATAGCTACAAATTCTTTAATATTATAATAACCCTTTTTATACAAACTTAGTTTAATAAAGTTTTTGAACTTTGAGTAGGTCAAATTTTGTAATTTTCTGAAATTTTGTTGTAAAAGCGTATACATCACCCTAAGAATGAATTACTGACTCGGTGGAGTGGAGTACCAGTTGGTACTACTAGCTTGTGTCTGTTCCTAGTATGTACAGAATGAATATGACTTTTTCTGTAAAACTACTTTTATTTTTGTGTACATACATTACATTTTCATAAATTTATTGAGAGACCAAAGTTAATATATTAACATTTCATTTAATTTTTGTCGCAGCGACTCTTTAGGCTTGAAATCATAAATTGCGCTTATGGCCCTCTTCTGTAAAACAAATATAATTTCAGTTTCAGCTGCGTGTCCCCATAGCAAAATACCATACGACATTATGCTATGGAAATAGCTAAAGTAAACTAGTCTAGCTGTTTCAACACTAGTTGGACTTCTAATCTTTATTACGGCATATGCTGCAGAACTAATTCTGCTTGCTAATTTTGATAAAATATGGGGGCTCCATTGAAGCTTCGCGTCTAGTGTGATTCCAAAAAAATTGGTGGTATCTACAAGACTCAGTTTCTCCTCATTTAAAATTACATTAGTATTTAATTGTTTGACATTTGGAGTCATGAATTTCATACATTTCGTTTTAGTGCCATTTAATGCATATTATTAACATTGAACCAAGTTACTAATTTAGATATAGCATTATTTACTTCGTCATATTTTAGCAATTGTCGACTTAATTTGAAAATTAAAGAAGTGTCATCTGCAAATAATACTATATCATGTTTATCTCCTACTATGTAAGGTAAGTCATTAATGTATACAAGAAACAGAAAGGGGTCGAGAATTGAGCCTTGAACCACGCTCATTTGTACCATCGACCCGGAAGAACTCATACTGTTAATGACAACTTTTTGCGTTCTCTTACTTAAATATGAAATAATTAATTTAAAAGCATTACTTCTTACACCGTAGTGTTGAAGTTTCCTGATTAATGTTTCATGGTGAACACAATCGAAGGCTTTGGATAGGTCACAAAATATACCCAAAGCATCCTGTGAATTCTCCCATGCATTAAAGATATATTTAATCAGCTCAACACGGCCATCAGTTGTCGAGCGACCCCTTGTGAAACCAAATTGATTTTTATGAAGTAAATTATTTATATTAAAGACATGTAACATTTGATCAAGTATATTTTTTTCAAAAATCTTACTAAGTGTTGGTAGTACAGAAATAGGTCTAAAATTGGCGGGGTCTAATGTACTACCAGATTTAAATAAAGGTATTACTTTACTATACTTCATTAAATCAGGAAACATAACAGATTCGATACTAGTATTAAAAATAATAGCTAAATGAGGCGCGATTGTATCTATTATAGACGCATTAACTTTAACGGAAATCCCCCACAGATCCGCAGGTTTCTTAACATCAATAGTTTTAAAATATTTTACAATATCTTTTGATGATACTTTATGAAATGTAAAATTCTTTGTCCTCGCATTTACATTTTGTTTAAGTAATGACTCGGCGACGGCAGGAGAAGAATTCAGTGACTTAGTGGTTAATATCGGAATATCAGTAAAATATTTCTCAAAAACCATTGCAATGTCCTGATCTGATTCGGTTAATTTGTTAATAATACTTAACTGGTAGTTTGAATTGCGAGAGTTGATCTTACTAGTTTCGTTACGTTGTTGCTGATTCTGTCGCTGATGTGGTGCTTCAGGGAATGGAACTTTTAATTCCATCATTTGTGGTACCTATCGGAGGCAGAACTCAGCCATGGTTTGGTCGCGCCTGCAAAATTACTTCACGCCATAACCAAGAGTACTACCGGGCCTGGGCTCACGCATCGGCGTCTCGGGATGTAGATACTAGCAATCTCTAAAAAAGAAGTATAATTCCGCTTCCAGGTCCTTCAAAAGTGTTATTGCCAAAGCAAAGTCAGAGCACATCGGCAGAATTGGCGAGAAACTAGTTCGCCTTTCTTCGGGAACTCGTGCATTCTGGTCTCTCACCAAGGCTGTCCAAGGGAACTTCTGTCAGCCATCTCTGCCATCTCTGCCATCTCTGCACAGGGTGGACGACTCACTGGCCCATGCCGCAAAGGAGAAAGCCGATCTGCTAGGCACTCTCTTTGCGTCCAACTCGAATCTTCATGACGGGGGAACACACCGACGACCATCCCACGCTGAGCGTGACCCATGCAGGATGTGCTGTTTACCCAGCGCTCAGTGCGCAAAGCACTCCTCTCCCTTGACCTCAACAAGTCGAGTGGGCCTGGTGGCGTCCCTCCTATTGTGCTGAAGACAGCTTTGTTGCAACCGATCTCTAAAAAAGGCGACAGCTCAAATCCGTTCAACTACAGACCTATCGCCATCACCTCCTTGTTCTTCAAAATAATGGGAACTATCATAAAATGCCAGCTTATGAGATACCTCGAGAATCACTAGCTGATTAGTGATTGCAAGTACGGTTTCCGTCGGGATCGGTCAGCTGGTGATCTTCTAGCGTACCTAACTCATAGATTGAGAAGGCGGTAGAGTACAAGGGGGAGGCGTTGGCCGTTAGTTTGTACGTTGCGAAGACCCTCGATCGAGTATGGCACAAAGCGCTTCTTTCGAAGCTCCCTTGCTATGCGCTTCCCAAAAAATTGTACAAGTCGATCACCAGTTTTCTTGCACATCGGAGCATCAAGCTCGTAGTAGACGGTAAATGCCCCAATTACAAGCATATTAATGTTGGTATTCCACAAGGCTACGTGCTGTCACCAACGCTGTTTCTGCTGCATATCAATGCATATGTTGCAAACCGTTAACATTCATTGATATACACACAACAGCATTGATGATGCTTTATACACCGGCTGTGCCAATATTTCTCGGGAAAACGTCGTCGAGTACCGGCACAAACTTATGTCTGAAGTCGAGCTTTTGTTGAACAAAGTCTCGAATTGGGGGCGACTAAATCTAGTCCAGTTTAGAAGATGTTTTCTTCCTCGCCCAACTTCATTGCGAAATCTTTTACCACCAGAGATTTTTCTGGACCAATACGACTTAGAAACCTTCAAGAAAACAGCTTACTCTTTTTAAAAGGCCAGTAACTCATTTGCAATTCCCTTGGTGTTGCAATTTTTTATAGGCAGCGGTAGTCACTTACCATCAGGTGAGCGGCATGCTCGTTTGCCCCCTCTGCTATAAAAAACATACTTCTTTGCGAATTCCAAATGTTTTAATATTTTTGAAGTCAATACTTCTTTAGCATCGTTGTGATTTGAAACTGGATGAAATGAAAAAGCGACACTGAAAAGAGACAAACGTACATATCTATAGTATTTAGCCTGCGTGAGAATGCGATCGAATACAGTGTATTCTTTTCTTAGATTTTGATCAACACGAACTTAAAAATCATGAAAATAACAAGGGTGCTGAATGTTACTGTGGTAAAGTGCTAAAGCATACGAGAAAATACATGTTCCCAATCACAAATATTGTGATGTCCTTGTTGCACATACTGCCGTTTTCATACGCATCGTTCGAACGATAATTAAGTGTGCTTCAAAATTTAAAAACAGAAAACCGGCAACAAGAGAGAGGATTAAAATATTGGGTGGAAGCATCTAGTTTAACCCTTCAAGAAAAATGCTTGCAACAATTGAAATGGAAGAAGTGTAATAGTACAAATCTTGTTTTTATGTTTAAAATAATATTGAGAGGCATTTATGGAGAATTAGCAGATTTGTCCCCAAATTTGGGGAATTTTATTCGTATTTTTGGGGAATTACACACATTGGCATTGGCAGCCTTGGTTATTTTGCGTCATTTTGACATTAAGGAGTTTTGGACTTTTTTGTTGGGCTTAGTTTAGTTTAGATAGCTAAGTTTATTGAATGATTATATATTAGCGTTTTATTATGGATGTTTTGGTATACAAACGCTATTCACAAATTATACACGGCAACTGGCCACAATAAAGATCTACGTGTAGTTTTATGTCATCATTTATTGCTCATGTTAACACTTCCATTATATGATAAGCTTATCTCTCAATCACCGGCTCGCCGAGTGTAGACGTGTTTTAAAAGAATAGTTTTTCAGTGTAAATTACTATGTCAGGAGAAAGTTCGAATACTAAAGCCCATGGGGAAAGAAAAGTGGCTCTTATTACCGGAATTACGGGTCAGGTCAGTGTGTTATAACAAATTTGAATAATTATGAAAAAATACGGATTCTGTACACGTATATATACACAAACATTTCTTGTGATTAAGCAATATTATCTATAATCATTATCAGACTGCAGAACATCACGCTATATTATGCCAATATTATAATTTCTTAAGTTGATCTGAAACAAGGCGACGCGATGAGCTAACTGCTCCATAAACCTCTAAGAAATGAGGATAGGTATGCCAGGGTTGCATGCCTTTTGAATGAAAAATATGGGCAAGAATAAATCATATACCCACCCAGAAGGCAAGAAAATAATAGGCAAAATAGAGCCTGAATATAAAATATTACCAAATTTTAACATTTTTTTAAATTAATTTAACACATTTATAAAATTGAAGTTAAATGAGTTATCTCTATAAAGAATATTAATACATTCATATTTTGCAGCAATTACTGTTTAAGAAAAATTTAAAGAACATCTAGACTAGACTAATAATAATAACAATTTCACTTAACCTCTGAGAATATTGTTGGAGAATTCATCACCCACTCATACATCTTACTGCATAATAAAATTATCTTAAATTTAAATAGCTAATTTATATACTTAATTTTAATCTTTATAGTATATTATATAATGTTATAATATTAAAACTAAAACTGTGATACAATAGTTGGATAACACAAGACGAATACCTTCTAATAAATATTTTGAAGCTAAGGGAATCTTAGGTTACTAATTTTCTAAAAAATTAATATGAAATAGAATTTAGGCATTGATAAAGAATGTATTTACCCACTAAGTAACTGAAATTAATAATACTATAATATGAATGTACTTACAGCACACCGGTCAGAAATTCATATACTCTATACATATACATACAGTTACATAGTATTTTAGACCAAAGTACTGTAGGCTGGGGCTGCTAGAGCTAAAAATTACTGACATTTTTCTTATTTTTCAAAATAGGAATGTTCTATATATATTATTTGCATATTATTTAAAATGAATAAAATAGTTTAATTTATTTTTGACTCTACTTAAGGAGGGCCATGGTAGCTCAGGGACTAAGTGCAGCTCTAAATTCCAAAGTATTCAAGCAACCTGGTTTCGATTGTTCCATCGACAATTTATTTTATACTTTTCCTTAGGCTTAGCATGCATGAGTGTAAAGATTATCTTTATTTAACAAATTTGAAATATAATGGCATCATTTAAATTATACCCAAAATGTCCCCTGATTACAGACAGACACTTCAATTTTATTAATATTGTACAGATGTATCAATAAATGTATATTATATTTCTTTAAGGTAATGGGCTTTAAATTTTTGGTTGACTTTGCTATAGCAAAACTCAAACCTTCAATCAAAGTAAAAAAAATCTTTTGTTTCTAATATTTCGTCATCCTTATGTCTGACATGATATTGACCGAATTGTTACATGACAGCCATTAATTTAAGAGGAAGTAATTTTTTTTATAAAATAATATATACCAATTCATAATTACTAAAAATAGTAATATCTAAACACTGAATAATACATACAATTGTAGTGTAAAATCAGTGACGACATATGAATCTGTGACATGTTTCTCCACTGCTGAACTTATGAAAAAGCTTAAGGTTGCACCACTAACTACGGAGAGGGCTATGCTTGGAGTTTTCCTATTTAATAGAATTTGTAATGGAAGTATCAGCAGTAGGACCAGTAAGTGACCTAGAAAAGATCACTTCTTTTAAAAAAAATTAAGTGGTAATTATGGTCCGTATTATGAAGCCCCATATTGATAAAGATGAGGTGGAAAAATACTCGGGTGGCAGCCTTGCACTAGTAAGCGAATTGTAGGGTACCTCCCACTAGATGGACTGACGACCTGGTAAGACACGGAAGCAGGCTATAAATTCAGGTGGCTCAGGATTGTGTATTATGCCATTTTTTGGAGGAGGCTTATTTTCAGCAATGGACTTATATTGAGACCTGTAATGATGATGATGATAATGATTAATAATAATAATATGTAAGCAGTGTACATCCCTGGTATGTAAGATCCGGACCAGCTCCAACAGCATCCTAGTGATGTACTCATATAGAGTTTACTGTCAGTATCTGAACAATTGTTGTATGGTTCATGTACTGGCAAATCTGAAATCAACTATGTCCTTACTGTAAGATTTTTATTTATTCTCTTATTTATTTATTTTTATTTAACTTTTCTTTATTATTATAATTAATTACTAACAATAGGCTATGTTATCATCACCTAATTATACTAATTATGTTATATGATCCTTGTTGCATAAAATAAATAAATAATAATTATTATTTATTTGATTAATAATTGCATTGAAACTTTAAACAAACGCGAAATATCGAAATACAATGAATGCAAAGACAAACAAATAGAAAAATACCAAAAATTAACTATCAAATCAAATGCCAAACATCCATGTCAACGTAGAAACGAAACGCAACAACCGTTGACCACAGACGCAAACAATAAACAACGCACGGTCTATAATTTGTCAAAAGATACACTGGACGAACCTACAATAAATGTATTGTCGAAAGGCTTAAATTTTGCTATAACGCCGCAAAAAATCCCGTACGAAGAAATTATCTGTAGCGTTGAGGATTGTCTGTTTAAGAATAATATCGGTAAAGAGGATTTAGAGGCTATACGTCAAGACATTTCGTCCTTGTTACGTCGAAGTTCAGCGCCGAAACTAAATCTTTCCAAAGACGAATTTAAAGCGTTGTACAACTTACGCAACAGACCAGAGCTCACTATTCTCCGCGCGGATAAAGGAAATGCTACGGTAATAATGGACACGTCAGAGTATAATTTCAAAATACAACAACTTTTATCGGACGTAAGTACATACAAAAAGGTCAAAATAGACCCTACAACTAATACACTCAAAACAACTACTGATTTAATAAAGAAATACTCCGAAAAATTAGATCTTGACGTGAATTCGACAATACCATCATGTGCCAAACCACCGAGGTTGTATGGGTTACCGAAAATACACAAACCAAATGCTCCACTACGTCCTATAGTAAGCCAGATCGATTCACCAACTTATAAGTTGGCTCAACACTTGGCAAAAATACTGTCACCACTAAGAGGACATACCAGAGCACACACAAAGGATTCATACCATTTTGTTAGTGAGATTAAAGACCTACATCTCGCTGACAATGAAACTATGGTCAGTTTTGATGTTCAGTCACTATTCACATGCCTACCTATTGAAGACTGCATCTCAATTGTTACTAGAAAGCTAGAAGATAACAACATGCCTACAGAATATGCAGTATTACTCAAACACTGCCTCACATCTGGCTATTTATTGTGGAAAGAAGAGTTCTACATGCAAGTAGACGGAGTGGCAATGGGCTCACCTGTATCTCCCGTAGTCGCCGACATATTCATGGAGGACTTTGAGGAGAAAGCCCTTCTTACTGCTCCTGTAAATCCAAGATTCTACAAGCGGTACGTAGACGATACTTTCACAATTTTACCATCTGACAAAGTAACTGCATTTTTAAACCACCTTAATTCCATAAACCCTAAAATACAATTCACAATGGAGTTAGAGGCAAACAATACTTTAGCTTTTCTAGATGTTTTAGTCATCCGAAATCCTGATAACACTATTGGTCATACTGTGTACAGAAAAAATACCCATACCAACCGATATTTAAATGGTGAATCTCACCATCATCCTTCACAGTTAGCTACCGTGGGAAAATCTTTGTTTCAGAGAGCACGAGGGATCTGTGACAGAAAACATCTGGCCGCCGAGCTTCAGCACGTCGAGCAAGTACTGCAAGACAACAAGCTTCGGGTCCCGCGCCTACGTCACAGTGACCGAGTGAAGCCAGCCACAGTCGAGCGTGTGCCTGCTGTACTACCCTATGTCAGAGGAGTCACAGACAAGGTTGGCTACATCTTGAAGCGAGCTTCCATTAAAACGTACTTCAAGCCGCTGAAGAAGATTAGTCAATTTTTACCATCCGTCAAGTGTCAAATCCCTCTACAAGATGCAGGAGTGTACAAGCTGGATTGTGAATGTGGTCTCTCGTACATAGGACAAACAAAAAGATCTATTAAAACCCGCGTTAAAGAACATATAGCTGACGTGAAGCACCGACGTATCGGGAAGTCTGCAGTTTGTGAACATGTTCAAGATCGTCCCCGCCATTACATTAGATTTGATAGACCACAAATCCTCGCAAAAGAACACCGATTCCTCCCAAGGATGATTCGCGAGGCTATTGAAATTAAAAAACATCCTAATTTCAATAGAGAAGATGGATGGGTGCTGCCATCTGCTTGGGATCCCATTATTAATAAAATCAAATCCAAACCCAAGTATACCACTGCTAGACTTCAAGATACTGTAAGCTCATTCTGCGTAAATCGAACCAAAAATTAATATTAAAAAACTGAAGGTAGCCGGGCTAACTATGACAGCAGGACGTCAAACAACTCAGTCCCCCGTGACCACGGGTGCTGGAAAGCACCCGAAACGTCGGGAATATATAAAAATAAGTTAATATACGCGATAGAATCCGTAAAATTAGTTTTATTTAAAATATTAATAATGTTTTGAAATAGTAAAACACACAGACACATTATTATTTTTTCTTAATTACTAGCCTGAAATGAAGTCTAGTCTACGTGTGAGGTGTGAGACGTGCAGGAGGCGTTTTTGTCTAGCATGTAGAACACCCCGCTCTGCTGCTTGTCACTCAGTTTCTACACTTAAGAAGAAATTATATAAATTTTACTTTTTAGGATGGTTCATATTTAGCAGAATTTTTGATTGAGAAAGGGTACGAGGTGCATGGGATTTTGCGACGCTCCTCCTCCTTCAACACTGGTCGTATCCAGCACTTGTATGAGCAGCCAGCATGCCATACTGGGGGTCAAATGCACCTACATTATGGTGATCTCACAGACACCACTTGCCTCATAAGTATTATTTCTAAGGTATGTGGAAATAATTTATATACATATATATTATTAATGTTTCATTATTTTTTTTTTATGAAATTGAAGTTACAAACGAATTTACAGTTCATCTAATGGTAAGTGACTACTGCAGTCCATGGAAACCTGCAGCCAACTTCAAACATAGATTTTTTTTATAGAATAAGGGTGACAAACGAGTACACAGTCCACCTCATGGTAAGTGGCTGCTGTGGCCCATAGACATCTACATTTATACTCAATTAAGAATCAAAATGCAGATGTGCCGCCACCATTGAGGACTGAGATGGAATGCCTCGTTTCCAGTAAAAGGGGTCTCCGGTTCTCTACACTCGCCATACGAAACACAGCAGCTTTGAGCTGCTATTTTCGCTGGTATTTTGTGACAGCGTGGTCCTACCCCGGTCGAGCTGGCACATTCGTGCTGCAACCACAATATAGCTAGGCTCTACCAGATTTTATTACAGATGCATTGTCACTACCGAGAACTGAGATGGAATGTCTCACAGCATGTTATTGTTATGTTATTGTGAGCGTGTCTGACGAAGTGGCCGGTTGTGAACAAAGGGCGCACCCACACATTGACGCGTATACAGTTACGTTTTTACTACAACTAAAGCACATGCAAATCTGTAATGAGGATATTCACAGGAGAATAAGAATAACTGACATTGCCCAATAGACAAGTAAGCCGATGTGGTAATGGTCTGGTCTGGTGGAAGAACCGACAACTGATGGAGAAGAAAACTTCTCGAGTGCTGGAAAGCGCAATTAGTTGTGCACCCTTGCAGGTGTCTATGGGCTGTATTAGACCTTGAACTTGACCGTTAGCCCGGTTACTGATCAAATATAAAAACAAACTTTTGTTAGAGCACCAAACTTTTTAAGTCTACCAACTATCAAACGACCAGTTAATTCGTCAAACGATTAACGTGATAATGATAATATGAGCTTATCACGTTTCTGTATTCTGATTTTCAATTTATATAAAATGAACAATAAAGGCCTTCCATTTCTGTGAGGGTTTTAGGGCGAAGAAATGTCCCCTGCGCTGCCCCAATACGTTTTGGCGAACTCCATAATGACTTCGAAAATATTTTTTAATTTCTCAGACATGCAGGTTTCCTCACGATGTTTTTTTTTATATAATATAAGAGGAGTCAAACGAACATGCGGCTCATCTGATGGTAAGTGACTACCGCCGCTCATGAACAACTGCAACACCAGGGGAATTGTAAACGCGTTGCCGGCCTTTTAAAAAAGAGTAGGCTCTTTTGTTGAAGGTCCCTTAGTCGTATCGGTCCGGAAAAATCGCTGGTGGTAATCGATTCCACAAGGAAGTTGTGCGAGGAAGTAAAATTTCTTGTAAATCGCACAGTGGTAGACCGCCAATCATCCTGATGGTATGGACGATATCGCGAGTTTTGTTGTTTTCATTCCTCGGCGAGCACTAGGTAAATCAGCACCCACTTGAAATTGCAATTAAAATTAACCATTTCATTGGTGTCGGTGGGGATCGGATCCGGGTTGCTCCATCACACCATATTAGTCATATATATGGCAAATAAAAAATGTCTCAGTAAGTATTATGTAATAATCTATATTGAATAAAAATCATTCTATTCTATTCCTATAATGACGTTTCTATTAAATTGCCCTCAATATTGACAAAAAAGTACGGCCTCAATTGCTCATGCATCAATGCGTTATAATATAAGTAGTATACTAATGCAGGGAAGGAATACTTTATGTGGTAGAGAGCTATGCTGCAGCTTAGTATAGTTGTAGCACGAATGGGTCGGCTCGACCGGTGAAGGACCACGCTCTCACAGAATACCAACGTTAATTAGCAGCTTACCGCTGCTGTGTTTCGTATGGTGGGTGTAGAGAACCGGAGACCCTTTTTACTGGAAACGAGGCATTCCATCTTAGTGCTCACGAGTGACAACGCATCTGTATTTTGGTTCGTAATCGAGGATAGATGTAGATGTCTGTGGGCCGCAGCAACCAATTACCATCAGGTGGACTGTGTGCTCGTTTGAAGCCCTTATCCTTAAAACAAAAAACTCAAAATAAACACGTGGCTTTTATCTCGTTTTGGTGGTACATCCTATCTATGTTTTATTAGATACACATTAATTGACATAACTATCTTATAATTATTATTACTTTTTATAAAAAAAATTGTATGTTATTTTTAAAATTATCTATTACAATCGTTTATTCATCGCTAGCATTATTGAAAACTGATTAAAATTATTAGATCTATTATCTGTCAGCGTAGAAAAAATGTCAAAAACAACTAAGTAACATAAAAAATGTATTCATTGAAATCGATCAATGTGGTAAAGAATTATTCGCCCATGTGCGCCGCAAATGCTTTACCAAATTAAAAAGTTTTGATTATTTCCGCATAAATCCCATCCCATAAAAAGAATCATTAAAATCGAACTACGTAGTAAAGAGTTATCGCTGATCATATACAAAAAATATTCCGACGAATTAATAACTTTGTTTTTTTTTTTGAAGTCGTTTGATAATTATTTTACTTTTTCAATCGAATTATAAGAATAAATAAAATGTTTGTAAATGTTCGTATCCTGTAATTTATTAGGGAGCCAACGCTGGAGGCATATCATAGCTGCAGCATGAATGATTAGACACAACCCATGACCAACATGACGCGAAAAAGTTTAAGGTGCGAAAACAAACAGCTTGTGTTTTTGCACGAATTTTGGGTAACCTCTATCGAAACTGGGTTCCGTATCGTAGTAACCGAGATCTCTAGATCTCATGACCTTACAATATATTATTATTTTAGACTACTAACATAGACTGTTTTTTTTTTACCAATATACAATTTGTCTCTTATATATAAGGAAAGAACGCCGCTGACATATCTTCTTTCTTTGTTAGCCTGTAACTGTTTACAACTTAACATAGGCCCGTCCGTTAGTTGAAAGTAATTTTTAGTCGCCACGCGTGGCGATTGCAGTACGAACAAATTTATCGCACCCTACACGCTAAGTCCAGTCGCCTATCTGTGCATTTCATGGCTGGCATATACTACATACTATGTTGCCACGAAGTCTTGTTGGCTTTTCTTATAGTCTCCTCTTATGACGGTTACTGGAAGTTATGACACAGAGGTTTTCAATTTAAATATCCTTTTCAGACTCGGCCAAAGGAAATTTACAACCTGGGTGCACAATCGCACGTTAAAGTATCGTTTGAGTTAAGCGAGTATACTGCACAAGTGGACGCCTTGGGCACGCTGAGGTTGCTGGAGGCGGTCCGCGTCGCCGGTCTCGAAAAGGAGACTAAGATCTACCAGGCATCCACGTCGGAGCTATACGGAAAGGTGGTGGAAGTGCCGCAAAATGAGAAGACCCCCTTTTATCCAAGGTCGCCTTACGGTGAGTTTACGTCTCTTTGTTTTTATCGATTGTAAACAGTGAAATGAATCCATTGACTTTAGGCTTAAAAAAGATTTAAGCCTAAAATCAATGGACTCGTTTGATAAAACAAAGATTACCTACAGTGTTGATCGTTGTTACAATGATTGATAATATGTTAGTAGATAGAGCATTAAAAGATAAGCTGTTCTAGCTTGGTTCTAATCTTATATTGGACGCTCTTTCTATGTAGTCGTTAATGGTTTTAGCTCAGAGTTACTAGATTTCACTGCTGGTGTTCCGCAAGGTTCACACCTAGGCCCTATTCTCTTTAATATCTTTGTAAACGATATACCTAATTACATAAAATACTCGTCCCCGTCGATGTTCGCAGATGACCTAAAACTGTGGAAATTCATTGAAACACAAGATGATGTTTCGCATTTACAAAAAGATCTTGATTCGCCAGTGAAATGGTGTCAGACGAATGGAATTGAGCTCAATATCAATAAATGTGTTCACATTAAATTCACTAGAAAATTGAATCCTATTCCATCCGTCTACAGCATTAATGGGATTCGATTAGGAGACAAGACAGTAGTAGAGGATCTGGGGTGCTTATGGATAGTAAAATGACATTTGTCCCACATATTGACAACATCATAGGAAGGGTGTCCAAGATGTTGGGCTTTATTATCAGGAACGCTAGAGTATTCAAGTGCTATTCCTCAAAAATTGCACTATACAATAGCTTGTTCAGATCGATCCTTGAGTATGGGAATGTGGCCTGGCGTCCACACTATGCTACACACACACTTCGTATTGAACGCATTCAAAAACGACTAGTAAAACACTTGGTGTTCTCACACTTCTGGCATATAAGATTTAGTCCATACAAGGACCTACTAGAGTTCCTAAAGATGCAGAGCTTGGACAACCGCATGGATCTACTTGACCTATCCTTCTTTTTCAAGATTATAAGATATCAGTTGGGTTGTCCTGCACTCTTAATGATATTAAAAAATAAGTTTTTTTTTTATAGGATCGAGTGACAAACGAGCACACAGTCCACCTGATGGTAAGTGGTTGTTGTGGCCCATAGACATCTACATCTATCTTCATTTGCGAATCAAAATGCACATGTTTTGTCACTCGTGAGGACTAAGATTGAATGCCTCCTATCCAGTAAAAAGGGTCTCCGGTTCTCTACACTCACCATACGAAACACAGCAGTGTCAAGTTGCCATTTTACGCTGGTATTCTGTGAGAGCGTGGTCCTTCCCCGGTCGAGCCGACCCATTCGTGCTACAACTATACTCAACTCTACCACGTATAAAGGCCCACAGTAGACGATACATTATTTAAGTAACTAGGTGTAAATCATTGTTTTATATACATAAAATTATTTTGTTCTATCCTAAGTTTTTGTATTTTATGTATCTAAAATTACTAGGTAACTTTTTAGTATGTGCATGCGGTGTATAACTTTAATTGATTGTACAATTATTATTATTAATAATTGGATGTGTGTTTACTATTTCTGCATTGTTGTAACAATCGTTGGTGTACTTAAATAAATAAATAAATAACTGATTTTCTTGTTATTAAAAGTTAAAGGCTTTCATACAATGAATGTCAATTTAAGAAACACCTAATGTTCTTTTCTCTCTTTCTCTCTTTTTTCACTAAATGAAAATAGAAAGAGACAGGTATAGAGATAATTAATCCTTGGTTTAAGTAAGCGATAATCATCGATTATAAGTAAGTCTTCTTCACTCATCCTAAACGTTCCACTCTAGAACTTGTTCCACTTGCATAGTAGAATGTGTAATCACAGCACCAGGCAGTTAGCCCTTTTGTCGCTTTTGTATATAAGAAGAACAAAAGAAAAATGACTTTTATACTTGTAATTTATTTATTTATTGACACTTTATTGCACACATTAAAAAAATTATTACAAAGGGCGGACTTAATGCCTTGTACTCTATACAAATAAATAAAATTGTATTGTCTGTTTGTAATGGCAAAATAACAGCTTGTTCCTAAATGCATATGAAAGTATATACGATACTTATAACAAAGAAAAAACAATTTTTTTAAATTTTTGTTTGTCTGTCTGTGTCTGTTTGTGCCGCCAAATCTCCGAAATGGTAGACCGATTTTGACGGGACTTTCTCTGGCAGATAGCTGGCGTTATAAGGAGTAACTTAGGCTACCTTTATTTTGGAAAAATAATTACATAAAATCCAACCGTAATAATTTTGAAGCAGACAAAGTAGCTGTGAACAGCTAGTATTGAATAAAAATTATTTCTATTCTCTTTATACTTTAATACGTGAGGTAAAGTTTGTTAAGGAATGGTATTCGTAACTGGTCGGACACTGCTTGTGACCATGAGTGGCGGTTCTTTTCTAGTGTTGCCATTCAGCTAGGAAACGCAACCAGTATATTTGGCAATATACCGCGGGGAGCAGGGCATTATGATAGTTAAATTTTTTTTTATTGTTATAAATATTGTTTAGATTGTTATAATAATAAATATAATTAAATTCAGCTTGCGCAAAATTGTACGGCTACTGGATTGTGGTGAACTACCGCGAGGCGTACGGAATGTTCGCTTGCAATGGCGTGTTGTTCAATCACGAGAGTCCGCGCCGTGGCGAGAACTTTGTGACGAGGAAGATAACTCGAGGCGTCGCAAAGATTACCCTCGGCTTGATGTCGTGCCTGGAGTTGGGAAATTTGGACAGTAAACGAGACTGGGGACACGCGAAAGACTACGTTGAGGTATGCTAGCTAGACGCTTTATTAATTTTTTTGTTTTTTATATTATTGAATAAGGTACACAAACAGACAGTAGTTATATTCAGTTCTAAAATTAAAAGCATAACGGTTTTGATCTGAACTACAATCCAAAGAAGTGTAAACAGTATAGTACTATAACTGCAGTAGAAACTTAGTCGTAGCAAAAACAAACATGATAAAATTATATGCATATACATTAAATATTAAGAGAAACGCGTAAATCTCTTTTAAATCTAACAAGGCTATTATCGAATATATCTAGATGTAGGTTACTACAGAAACAGAAACTTTTTTGTTCAATATAGATTATAAGTAATACTTATTGAAAGACACTTTTTTATTTAATTACTACTGGTTCCAAAAAAACCTCTGTCCTGGTAGGAACCAACAAAAAACCTAGCGGGACTTTTTAAATAACAGCTTATAATCATGTATGTTATACAATTAACAACACAACAAATTAGAAATAGCTTGGTAGCGATTAACTCATTCCCAGAGGAATTAATATTTATAATTTATAAATTATAATGTTAAGGAATTTATCGTCCATAAATTCCTTAATATTATAATAACCCTTTTTATACAAACTTAGTTTAATAAAGTTTTTAAACTTTGAGCAGGTCAAATTTTGTATATTTCTGGAATTTTGTTGTAAAAGCGTATACATTGAATTACTGACTCGGTGGAGTCGAGTAACTGGTACTACTAGCTTGTGTCTGTTCCTAGTATGTACAGAATGAATATCACTTATTTTTGTAAAACTACTTTTATTTTTGTGTACGTACATTACATTTTCATAAATGTATTGAGAGGCCAAAGTTATTTTTTTTTATATTAATTTCCTTAAATTTTTGTTGTAGCAACTCTCTAGGCTTTAAATCATTAGTGGCCCTCTTCTGTAAAACAAATATAATTTCAGTGTCAGCCGCGTGTCTCCATAGCAAAATACCATACGACATTATGCTATGGAAATAGCTAAAGTAAATTAGTCTAACTGTTTCAACACTGGTAAGATTTCTAATCATTTTTACAGCATATGCTGCAGAACTAACTCTGCTTGCTAGTTTTAATATATATGGGGGCTCCATTGAAGCTTCGCGTCTAGTGTTCCAAGAAAAATGGTGGTATCGACAACACTCAGTTCCTCCCTATTTAAAATTACATTAGTATTTGTTGACATTTGGAGTCATGAATTTCATACATTTCGTTTTAGTGCCATTTAAATGCAAATTATTAACATTGAACCAATTTACTAATTTAGATATAGCATTATTCACTTCGTCATATTTTAGTAATTGTCGTCTTTATTTGAAAATTGACATCAGCAGATAATAATATATCATAGTTATCCGCTACTATGTAAAGTTAATCATTAATCTATACAAGAAACAAAAAGGGGCCGAGAATTGAGCCTTGAGGCACGCACATTTGTACCATCCACTCGGAAGAGCTCACGCTGTTACTGACAACTTTTTTGCGTTCTTTTACTTAAATATGAAATAATTAATTTAAGAGCACCACTTCTTACACCGTTGTGTTGAAGTTTCCTGATTAATATTTCATGGTGAACAAAATCGAAGGCCAGAATAAACCCAAAGCATCCTGTGAATTCTTCCATGCATTAAAGATATATTTTATCAGCTCAACACTGGCATCAGTTGTCGAGCAACCCCTTGTGAAACCAAATTGGTTTTTATGAAGTAAATTATTTATATTAAAGAAATTTAACATTTGATCAAGAATAATTTTTTCAAAAATCTTACTAAGTGTTGGTAGTACAGAAATAGGTCTAAATTTGGCGGGGTCTAATGTACTACCAGATTTTAATAAAGGTGTACGCTTAATCTGGTAATCACGGCACATTTTGACAAAATTATTTATTGATAAAGGAAGTGTTATTTTTGTGTACGTCTAACTTAAAAATTCTTTGAACACGTCGTATACCGGAATTGTAACTTCAATTCCGGTATACGACGTGTTATTATATATTAGTTTTAGTAACTCTTAGTGAAACTCTTAAATTTTAGTGGCTCAGCTAAGCGAGCTAAAATTAAACTAACTTAGTTTAGTTTGCGGTGGACGTTCGGCTTAAAGAAGTCTGAGATCTTTTTGGCATTTCTTACGACATTCAAGGAACAAAATGGGATAGTGCATTCACTTAGGCTTTTAACACACGTCTTATGCGGTGCGTACATTAATATCCTGGGCAGCTTCCGATAGCATTTCAGCTGTCACCAAGATAAAAAATGGCAAGCGTAATCCGTAAGTCGACTGTCTTATCACCGCAGGCGATGTGGCTGATGCTGCAACAAGAGGAGCCCGAGGACTTCGTTGTGGCAACGGGAGAAACGCATAGCGTCCGAGAATTCGTGGAAAAAGCGTTCGCTCATGTCGGACGTACGCTGGAGTGGAGGGGACAAGGGGTCCACGAAACCGCACACGACGCGAAAACTGGGGAATTACTCGTACGAGTCAACCCGAAGTACTTCCGGCCCACAGAAGTAGTGAGTTACACATTCTCTTACCTATGTTTTTCTTTATAGGATAAGGGTGACAAACGAGCACACAGTCTACCTGATGGTAAGTGGCTGCTGCGGCCCATAGATATCTACACCTATCCTCTATTACAAATCAAAATGCAGATGCGTTGTCACCCGTGAGGAGAGGACTAAGATGGAATGCCTCATTTCCAGTAAAAAGGGTCTCTGGTTCTCTACACTCACCATACGAAATACAACAGCGTTAAGCTGCTATTTACGCTGGTATTCTGTGAGAGCGTGGTCCTCCCCCGGTCGAGCCGACCCATTCGTGCTACAACTATACTACTTAAATAGCTGCAGCATGACTCTGCCACGTGTAATGTAAAGTGAGCACCACGAATCCTCACGAAACCTTGCCCCAGGGTTTAATATGATATCATATCTAACCCGGGTAACATTCTAGGGCTACGTCACTGCTTTCCATCAGATGTAATGTCGTCTTGCACTGGTTTACTAAGTATAGAGGGTAGTGGCAAATTTTTTCGCTAGTGGCGCCCGGATCTGTGTAGCTCGATTCTACTTATCAGGAAAAATCATATACATTAATTACAGTCTATAAAAATTCCACTACTGCAGGGCTAGCATGGGCAGAAGACAATTTTATCCCCGGGGAAAGGAGAAAATGTTTATCTCCTCGCTTAATTTTATCCACCCTTAGAGCATGGGCACACCGGTGGATATAATATCCACAGTAGATAAATTGGGAAATAGGCTTAGACTTAGACAGATTTTTTTGTATGAATATAAACTTCAACCCACGTCCAATGAACTAGGATAAAATGGTCCCGTTCAAATATCAAAAAAGCATTATTTTTTATCTTTCATTTGGCTCCATGCTACGGACAGGGGATATATGTATACTCGTTATGTCAAACGGGGATATACTTCTACCCGTTTGACATAACAAGATAATTTTATCTTTTGTCAGTGGATATAATCGGGGGATGAAATTTTTGTCCCCCGCCATGCCCAGCCCGGCCATAGACCTCTCCTAGATTACATCATAAAGAATAGTTCCATAGTGGATACGCTTAGCGGGCGGGATAGTAACCGCAGTGTTTTGTTATTTTGGATACATTTTGTTTACTTACGTTATGTTTACCTAATTCTTCCTTAGTAATCAAATTAAACCGGGACTTTATGTTCTTCTTCAGAAGCTCTTTAATTCCGTACTCCATAGTGCGACTACTCCGGAGGCGTGGATCAGAAGTGCGGTGGTCTTGTTCTTCAAGAAAGGCGACAACGCTCTCTTGAAGAATTACTGACTGATTTCCCTTCTGAGCCGCGTCTACGTGCTGTTTTCGAGAGTCATTACGAATCGTCTCGCAAGCAGACTTCTGACTACTTCCAGACTGCTGAATAAGCCGGTTTCCGAAAAGGCTTTAGCACCATAGACCACATACATACCCTTCGGCAAATTGTACTTTGTCTTGCGTATGTGGACTATGAGAAAGCCTTTGATTCCTTCGAAATTTGGGCGGTGCTGTAGTCCCTTCAGCGGTGCCAAGTAGACTGTCGGTATATCAAAGTGCTGAAGTGTTTGTACAGTAGAGCTACGATGGCTATCCGAGTACAGAACCAGAGTACGAAACCGATCTAACTGCAGTGAGGTGTACAGAGTGACGTTATATCCCCAAAACTCTTCACCGCTACATTGGAAGACGTTTTCAAGCTACTGGACTGGAAAGGATGCGGTATTAACATCAACGGCGAGTACATCACTCACCTTCGATTTTCCGACTATATAGTCCTTATGGCAGAATCGTTGGAGAACCTAAACAGCACAATGATCTCAATAGTGCCTCCCGACGGATAGGTCTTAAGATGAACATTGACAAAACAAAGATCATGTATAACGTCCATGTTACACCTATGCCGGTAGTTGTTGGGAGCACCCGAAGTTGTTGACGAGTATGTTTACCTGGGATAAATAGTCCGATTAGGCAAGTCCAACTTCGACCGAGAGGTCAATCAACGGTTTCAACTCGGCTGGGTGGCGTTCGGGAAATTACTACACATCTTGTCAGGTATACCTCAAAACCTGATAACGAGATTGTACAACCAGTGCGTGTTGCCAGTGATAACTTATGGATCTGAGACGTGCTAGCTATGGAGAGGGCTATGCTCGGGGTTTATCTGCGTGATAGACTTAGAAATGCGGATATCCGCAGTAGAACCAGAGTTACCGACATTGCCCAACGGATTAGTAAGCTGAAGTGGCAATGGGCCATATAGCTCGAGTGGCAGCCTCGTACCGGAAAGCGAAGTGTAGGGCGACCCCACACTAGATGGAGTGAAGACCTGGTAAGACATGCAGGAAGTCGATTTATGCAGGTGACTCAGGACTGTGCTTTGTGGCATTCCTTGTAGGAAGCCTATGTTATGCTCTTAGTATATCTGCGTGATAGACTTAAAAATGATATCTGTGGTAGAAGCAGTAAACCAACGTTGTCTAACAGATTAGTAAGCTGATCCTCACAGTATAATAACACGCTGTAAAGCCTTTTATTTTAGTCCTCAAAGGTCCCTGTGCCCTTTGTTTGAAGCTCAGAACAGTAACTCTTATCCATGGGCTGCACCAACCACTTACCAGACATACTGTTAGCTCGATTATCACTAATGTTATAAATAATTCCAGGACCTGCTATTAGGTGACCCGAGTAAAGCGAAGGAGAAACTCGGCTGGACACCTCGGGTGACGTTCGAACAATTAGTCAAGGATATGGTGGATGCTGATTTGGTGCTGATGCGAAAGAATCCAGAGGCGTAACCTTAAAAATACCAGTGATATCTATTTGTTTACAGCTACAGGGTGATACATTATGCAGTTTTCAATTTATTTTATTTATTTAGAATTACGTTAGCAATATGAAAGTAAAACAAAAATCGTAAGTATTCTATTTCTAAATGTATTACGTTACAAATATATACATAAGTATATGTACGGATGAATATTAGTGTGTGCCATGGCGAGATAAGACAAATCAAGTCCAAGTCAAGTCTCGGGTCGTCCGCTCTCTTTACCAACTCCCTAAAGCAAAAGTTTTGAAGTAAGCGTCATACGGATCCGCATCGAAATATACACTATATACGGATTTGGTATTTTGTATTAATTTTACATCTTGAGCTTAGATCAGATACTGTACAGATAGAAAATCGTGGACGAAGTAGAAAAAGTAAACTCCAACTTTTAGCGACTATTATTTATTACCCATCTAGTGCTACTTGTGATCAAACAGAGTGCACACGATGTTTAAAAAAATTAGCAATTTGCATCTATGAGAATTTGCGCCATTAAATTATAAATTTAATGGCGCAAATTATACGCCGTGATTAAAATGTATTGGAAAAATTATCTAACAACACAGTTCAATTAAGTAACATCCTACATTTTACACCTTTTCACCATATTCTATATGTTATATAACTATATGTTCACTTAAATAGGTTATTCCATCGGTCTATTACAGCCTTTAAAGGCCACTGCTAAACATAGACAACCTTAACCAAAGATTCACTTATAGGGGACATTTTGTAATAATAGCCACACTTGACAGGCGTTAATTTGTTATCAGGAAGATGGTGCTACCCATCTGCCCGTTTCAGTTTCCCTCAGTCGCCTCTTACGAAACCCGCGGAAGGGTATATTATGGAATAGTGGATATTCTTACACCGTCACTTTCACGGCTTACATTTAAATAGGTTATTGTGTATAGGTTTTTGTTTGGCTAAGCGTTTTGCTTCGCCATCTTCGGCAGTGTAACCATTTACCCAGGTGGGTTACGTTAGTTAGGTTATCTTGCACTTGCTTATAGTATTAAAAAACAACGAGTTCGTATTCGTAGACCATACGAAATCAATCAAATATTAATTTTAGAAGTGTTTGATAAATTCACTAAAAATTGCTAGGGATTTTGTACGTTAAACAAAGAAACATACCTATTTACAATACATATATGTATAAAACATACATTTTATAATAACACAACGTATCTATTTTTTTAATTTCTCTACCTGATGGAAAAATCTTTGACATGACATGAACCTGTTGATATTTTGTGCAACAGAGACAGCAACAAATACATTTATAGTTCAGTTTCTTTCACAAGTTTCATTTGTAAGATATACCTACGTTACGTTTCGATGCCGATCCAGTGGACGCGTACCTCTACTCAAACAATGTGAAGTTGTTTGTTATTATTATTGAAAATAGGCTTTTAAAAACGTTATTGTAAATCTAATTAGAATACTCTTACAAAACTTATTTTGTTCAGCCCATGGGACCTGTAGGTTGTCCACTTTTCCTTTAGGTTATCCTACCCTTTTTATGCGTATTGCCAATGCATACCCGCTGTGCTAAAGAGGGAGGGGGTGGCGTTGTCGGACTAGCACTGACTAAAACCCCATGATGTTCCGCCTTCGCCGCATATATCCGACCCTAGTGTAAGCTCACATAATATGGAAGATAATTGTTAACATAGCCATTTTTTAATAAAAAGAAGTTTTAATCCTAGACTTGTAGGATAATGCACTAACACCTTGATTGTTCTAATAGCAGTTGTCGTTTTAATATATGTATAATATAATAAATACCGTAAAATACCAAAGTGTAAAAAGCCTATATTCTATTTTTATATTATTTCTATTTAAAAACTACTTTTTTTCGAAATTGTGTCTTATTTATATATAAATAAGATTTATAACGCGAAGGCGATATTGCTGCCCTAAGACTTCGAATCATTATTAACATATGTTGTACATGTATATATTTTAAGATATTGTAATGTTAGCACAAAGTAATATTATTGTTTGTTGGTAAATAAATAATGATTTGGTCGGTGTATTCTCCATTCCATTTGGATTGTAATGTAAAATTGCTATAAAAGAACCCATGTATATTTTGTTATAAAAAAAATTAAAGTTACAGTCTATATAAATTCCACTGGTGGGCACAGGCCTCTCAGAAATCTAAGGGGTTCTAGGGACAGGAAATGTCCACCGCACTGCCTCTATGCGTTTTTGCGGACTTCTTCGAAATATATATTTTTTTTAATTTTTCAAACATGAAGGTTTCCCGACGTAGTTTTTCTTCACCGTAGAGTACGTGGTAAATCTAAAATTGCACTAAAAATTTCATTGGTGCCAGCGGGGACCGAACCCGGGTTGCTCACGTTTACAGCGAGCGTTTAGTCCCCGAGCTTCTAATACTCTTATTTTTCTAATACTTTTTTATATGTGTAAATAATATTTTTAACTTTTCGTTTATAATTTATTACAAGTAAAATGTGTGAGATTAATATAACCACCTAAAGCTTTGCCACCTTATAAAAAAAACTAGTTGGAGCTAACTGAGACAAATACTGAAATGGCAAATAAACTTTGGCAATAATTAGGAACTCTTCAAAAAATCTGCTGAAAAATATTGTAAAAGACAAAATAACCAATGCAAACAGAATGCGACGTAATACAACAATATAAAGTAAACAATCGTAGGTAGGAAACAAAAAGTATAATAAAATGGAATCTTCTAGAACTTAGGTAGTTTCTTCTTAATTTTTTTTTAATATCCTAACATCTTTTTTGTTATATGTATTTTAATTTCATAGGCGAATTTTTTTAATTGCCAAAAATAATATTATTTGTGTATGAAAGTGCGATATTTCCTTAATGTCAACCTTCCATGCTCGCGTTACACCCTGTTGGTTAACGCACAAGTCTGTTGGAAAATCATGAAAACTAATCCCGAAACACGAAACCCAAATTTTACGAACTGGCATTATTGCCATAATCATTATCGTCTGTGAAGTTCACCTTTGTACTGATTGGCTCGTTGTTCTAATGGTCGTAAGCGCGACTATGATTTGGTCCCGGGCTTGAATTCCTGAATCAGTTTGAGTTTTTCTGTCAATAATTTCTCCGTAGTAACCCGGAGTCAGACAGTTGGCGGTATATCACTTCCTTGTCTCGGAAAGCACGTAAAGCCATTGGCCCTGCGTCTGTTCTCTCCGGTCGTATCGTAGGCTAGCCCATCGCCCTGAAAATGAGGTAATAGAGGGTATACCTACCTGTGCTTGCGCACACACTCGTGCACTGTAATCCTGTCCTGCGCAGACGGCTAGACTCTTATAACACTGGTCGTCGTTACTGAAAAGCGCACTTTCTTAGAAAGGCCCACAATACTTTTTATGTCCCCCAAATTTATTTATTATGCTGAGAAATCACATCGTGACCAGGCATTAGCTCATTCAGTCATAAAACTTATGAAAGGCTGCTAATGTATTGGGAATAAAATGACTATTTACACCATAAGTAATAAGTTTTGAGCGTTAACCGTTAAGTAGGCATTATGTTAGCAATATATGGCCAGTAGTAAAGGTACAATTTAATTAAAAAAAAAATAACTTGAGCACACAATTTTTTATCATTGTTGACAATATTATGTAAGTTTCGTAATCAAACATTTACTAATTTTCGACCTAGAGTGTACATTCATACTTAGCATTATTACATAATGCAAGGTTAAAATAATTATAGGTATTTTTATTGAAGTGCTAAGTTCTATACTAATTGAGTTTTCTTTGTCACATTCCGTGAAATACATAGTATTTTTTATGTAAACACAATCGCAATTGTATGTCTTTATTTTAAATATAAACGTAATAAATGTAAGTATGTAAGTACAATGTTTTTTTTTTCTTTCCATTCAGGGTTCCTTGTATGACAGAGAAAAAAAACATTAAAATTTAAAACATTTTCGTTCAAGCTGTCCGACCGAATTGACATTTTCTGCTTTCTATGTTTTAAGGTTTTATCGTAATTTCATAACTACGATAAAACCCAAGGTACCCTATTATAACATAATCTGTCTGTCCTGTATTAGCAGCTTCACAACTTTAAGTTTTAAACTGAATACTCAAAGTCCAACTAAAAAGTAGAACTACAAACAACTAAAAACTAAATAAGTCCAACTGTTTGTAATCGAATTCAAAATCGACAAGAACATTAAATGTAGAAATAAAGTTAAAAGCTACATATTTCCCAGAGCTGGGCACAGGGCTCTTAATTTCTAAAACAGTTTTCGAGCTGGGACTGGAATAAATTTCACATGCAGGTCTTCTCACGACGTTTTCCTTCACAGCCAAACGCACTATGAATCTGCACTTAAAATTGCAGATATCAATTGGACGTAGTTATACAAAAACGGTCCAACCCACAAGTCATTCAAAAATGAGTTCTTTTTCTTCTTCTTCTTTACTTTTTGGCTTCTCGTAAAAGAATTCTGCTAATGTCAAGTCAGTCATGGGAGTGACAATCAAAAATTAGTTAAATATACAGATCTACTTATTTTGACATCTTCGCGAAGATGTCAAAATAAGTAGATCTGTATATTTAACTCCTTTTTGAATGACTTGTGGGTTGGAACGTTTTTGTATAACTACGTCCAATTTCAGTGGTACCGGTTAGAATCGATTATTATTTTATTTTATGATGAGTGCAAGGACTGAAACTACACCAATAAAACTACAAGATAATATAATGGACGGCCATCAACGACGGCGATGTGGGAAGACCGGGCACAAATAAGTAGTGTAACATACTTGCACTATAATCATAAGAGGAATTACTAGGCGGCAAGGCATTTTTTATTCGGTTTTTAACGATCTTGCTGTGCCGTGTGTGAGAGAGACAATTGCAGCTCGGATTATACCTATGAAGAAACAAAACCGTCATCTCTTGTTCCTGTGTTTTAGAGAAGAATATACCTCTAAAAGTGGACCGATTTTAATTTTTTAAGAAAATACAAAAAGGATTGTGGATAGTGTTTCTTTTATGTTATTATTTGCTGGATGCTTGATAACGCCGGTACAACTGGGCAATTTTAGTAAAGATTTCTAGGGCTTAAAATAATGCACGGAAAGAAGCAAAACAGCAACATGGTAGATGTACCTATAAATTGTATCGCAAAAAATATTTGTTCTAGTGTCTTTATCCAGGAAGAAAACAAATGAATTTAACATTTTTATTTTCTTATTTTTTCGACTTTTTATTAAAATATACAAAATATATAAATAATGATATACAATACAGTGATATTATGTTTTTGAAAATACGAGTAAATATTAAAAGGTGTCGAGGTAGACCGAGACTAACTTTCGAAGACCATGTGAGCAAATTGCTCGAAGAGGGTAGGGTCAAGAGTACTCGGATACCTAGACGTGCATGCATGAAGAAGATAATGAATCTGAAAGAAGCGAAAGAGGTTTGTAAGGATCGTGACACTTGGCGATCTGTTCTCTCTGGCTACCCCGTCAGGGATTGTGCGTGAAAATAAGTAAGAGTAAATAAGGCTTTTATTTGAAATAATCACAAATTGAGTGTGATTTATGGGCAACAACGTTATTGCCCGCAGAGCAAATACAAAGAGGAGGTGTTGTAATTAGATTTCACTACGTAACAACGCATGACAATTTGCGGGGTAAAGGGATGTTAAGCCCCGCCCACTTTACTATCTACATACATCTACCAGTAAATAGTAAAACTACTCGAATCGTTCAAGTATATCGATGTTGCAATTTAGTTTAGCTAGCTTGACGATAGTTGGCGGCCTGTTCACAAATGATTATAAAAATAATATTTTGGCATTTAAAAATTCTTTAGGACTGAATACAAAATAAATTTCAACACATTCGTATGATTATTTTACCAATACTGAGCTCTACGTAACTTTAGATTTTTAATTTTTGTGACACAGTGTCACCATCTAGCGTCGAATATATTTAATTACATTTGAAAGCCGACGCAGACATTTTTCTAGAACCTTTTTAGTAAATTAGTTATAAAATTACTTACAAATGAAATGTGATGCCGTCCATAGCATCAGAGCGTCTATTTGAGTAGTTTTTACACGATGAAACACAACACTTCATCCTTTTCTTCTTAATACTACGAAAATACACCGATTTACGATTTTCGACACAAGCGCACAGAACGAACGCTGACAGTATACTAAGTAAAACCACGCCCACTGTGATGACGTCAGGACCTAGTTAGAATCCAGGGGCGTAGCTACCGCCGTATCAGCCGTATCAATGATACGGGGCCCCCGGGCTACAGGGGCCCCGAACGTGAGTAAGTAAAAATTCCAAGGGCTGCTATGGGACATGAAAGGCTATCACTATTGTCTATAAAAGCAAAGAATTTAGTAAAACTGAAATCGTCTTTAGCTATGAATGCCGCCGAATAGTCTTCAGCTATGTTCGCCGAATAAAAGGCAAGAAAAGTGTATATTTGATTTGAATTGTTTGGCTAGCTTAGTTCCTAAGAGTATTATTTTTTTATAGGAGAGGGGGCAAACGAGCATGCGGCTCACCTGATGGTAAATGACTACCGCCGCCCATGAACAACCGCAACACCAGGGGAATTGCAGATGCTTTGCCGGCCTTTTAAAAAGGAGTAGTCTCTTTTCTTGAAGGTCAGGGACGTATCGGCCCGGAAAAATCGCTGGTGGTAAAAGATTCCACAAGGAAGTTGTGCGAGGAAGAAAACATCTTCTAAATCGCACAGTGGTGGACCGCCAATCATCCAGGTGGTATGGATGGTATTGCGAGTTTTGTCGCGATGTGCGATAGTGAAATTTAACGGCTGGAATTAGTCCGAACAATTCCTCGGAGCACTCCCCGTGGTAAATGCGATAAAATACGCAAAGAGATGCAATATATCAACGCACTGCCAGTGTATCGAGCTGATCAGAAAGAACTCGGTCGGCGACTATACGAACCGCTCTGAGTTGGATGCGGTCAAGTGGAAGGAGCTGGTACTGAAGTGCTCCGACCCAGAGATGAGAACAGTATTCCATGTGAGGCCGGATTTGCATTTTGTAAAGTTGCAAGCGATGTACCGGCATGAAATACTGTCTCGCTCTGCTGAGCACGCCAACATTTTTAAAGGCCAATTTGGTCTTCCCTTCCAAGTGACCACGAAACTGCACACTATTCGATATGTCGACGCCGAGGATTCCGATGCTAGCTGAGGCAGCAAGGGGAGTGCCTTGAAACTGAAGAGATACGACAAAGGGGTTCTTTTTAGCGGTAAACGCGCAAACTTGTGTCTTCTCGGGATTGAACTGGACTAGATTTAGTCGCCCCCAATCCGAGACTTTGTTCAGCAAAGACTCGACTTCAGACACAAGTTTGTCCCGGTAGTCGGCGACGTTTTCCCGAGAAATATTGGCACGGCCGGTATGTAAGGCATCACCAGTGCTGTCGTCTGCATAGCAATGAATGTTACTAGTTTGCAATATATCATTGATATGCAGGAGAAACAGCGTTGGTGATAGCACGCAGACTTATGGAACACTAGCGTTGATAGGCTTGAAATCAGAGCATGCACCGTCTACTACGGCCTCGATTCTACGATCAGCAAGGAAACTGGTGATCCATTTGCACAATTTCTCGGTAAGCCCATAGGAAGGAAGCTTCGAAAGAAGCGCTTTGTGCCAGACCCGATCCAAGGCCTTCGCTATGTCCAAACTAATGGCCAATGCCTCGCCCTTGGACTCTACTGCCTCCGCCCATCTATGAGTTAGGTAGACCAGAAGATCACCAGCTGATCGACCCAGACGAAAACCGTACTGGCGGTCACTAATCAGCTGGTGATCCTCAAGGTACCTCATGAGCTGGCAGTTTATAATGGATTCCATTATTTTGGAGAACAAGGAGATTATGGCGATAGGCCTGTAGTTGGACGGGTCTGAGCGGTCGCCTTTTTTAGGGATCGGGTGGACCAAAGCTGTCTTCCATGAATTTGGGACTATATCTTGGGAGTAGGCGTACCGGAAAAGACGCTTTAAAACCGGTGCCAACTCCGGAGCACACGTCTTCAGTACAATGGGGAGACACCATCAGGCCCACTCGACTTGCTGACGTCCAGGCATAAGAGTGCTTTAGGAACCAAGCGCTGTGTAAATCGCACATCCGGCAAGGAGCCCTCACACGGCGGGATGGTCTGCAGTGTGTTCCCCCCGTCATCTAGAGTCGAGTTGGACGCAAAGAGAGAGCTTAAAAGATCGGCTTTCTCCTTTGCGGCATGAGCCAGTGAGTCGTCCTCTCTGTGCAGAGATGGAAGAGATGGCTGACAGAAGTTCCCTTGGACAGCCTTGGCGAAAAACCAGAATGCACGGGTTCCCAAAGGAAGGCGAACTAGCTTCTCGCCAATTCTGCCGATGTGCTCAGACCTTGCCTTGGCAATAAAGCTTTTGAAGGACCTGGAGGCGGAATTATACTTCTTTTTAAGTGTGCTGGTGTTTACATCCTGAGACGTTGATGCGTCAGCCCAGGCCCGCTAGCACTCCTGCTTATAGCGTGAAGCTATTTTACAGGAGCGACCAAACCATGGCTGGGATCTGCCTCCGATGGGTACCACAGAGGATGGAATAAAAAGTTCCATAGCCTGAAGTACCACATCAGCAACAGAAACGGCAACAACGCTGGGATCTTCCGGCGAGAAGGAAACCCGCGCCCAAGGGTAGGATGTAAAAAAAGAACGCATCCCGTCCCAATCGGCTGACCTATAGTGCCAAACACGGCGGCAAGCTGCAGATCGCAACTGTGATGGGAGCGTGAGTGGCACCGTACTCCGGAGTACGGTGCCACTCACGCTCCCATCACAGTTGTCTCTTCGGACCATTGTCTGATCCGGATCAGACAATGGTCCGAAGAGCCCAGAGGGGCATCGAAGAAGACCTGATATCCGTCCGGATGAGAGGTCAGTAGAAGCTCCAACAGGGAAGGTACATGATCTTCCACATCTGGGATCCGCGTAGGCGAAGTAACCAGTTGTGTTAGACCATATGCTAAGGCAAAGTCATAGACAGATCTACCCGCATGATCGGTTAAATGGGAGCCAAGCCATTCAGCGTGGTGGGCGTTAAAATCACCGAGTATCACGATCTCTGCAGATGGTACCTGTTGTAGCACGGAGTCTGCAGCCATTTGGACGTGCTCGATGAGTCAGTCTGTGTCGGCATTACCGCTATGGGAACTATACCCGTAGACGCGGGGATGGTCGTCGCTGTCTACGCGCGGTCGTAGGATGGACAGGTCCGTATCTTCAAGACTGCCGAGGCGTCGAAAACAGATGTCCTCTCTGACGTATACGCAAACCCCAGCCCAAGGCACAAAGGAGTGTTCTAATTTGTACCCCGGGAAGGAGAGATATGAAGCATCAGCCGGAGAGGACACATGAGTCTCGGTTAAAAAGAGCACCTGAGTCTCGGTTAAATTGGGCCTCCGGCCACCTGCACTCACTAAGATGTACGCAACGCAGATGTAAACCTCTACTTCACGCTGGTATTCTGTGAGCTCGTGGTACCACCCCGGTTCGAGCCGACCCATCCGTGCGACAACAAAAGCTGCCGAGTGGCTCTACAACTGTTAATTGTATGTAATAACTTATAATCAATATATAATTATTTTAATACAATGCAAGCGTCTTTGTTCCTGTTATGGAATCTTTGCTCTTCATTGGGGCCCCAAAACAAATTTTGATACAGGGCAAATCTAAGGCACACTACGCCACTGTTAGAATCACAGTGCACAGTTGCTTATGCCATCTCCTCTTTGGATTTGCTTTATTGCCTACCGATCGAACCATACGAATGTTTGCGTGTGCAGTAAAACCAGTCAAAATAATGCATTATCACGCATCTTGAATTTAAAAGATAAAAAGGACAGAATGTTTGAGATCTTTTTTTATTAATTAAACTCTTCACCATTTACCTATATTACTTATTCTGAACCTTCTCTGCAAAGACCGGTTATTGCAAAATAACCCTGTATATTTGAAAAGAAATAGAAAAACGAGGAATAAAAAGACCGATTTGGTTGTCATATTTATTTTAAAACTAAGAAAGTTATTTACAAATTTAAAGATAGAACATTATCCTTTTTATAAAAAAAAACGAAATAAAGTCACAATTGATCATAGGTACCTCAACAAGTATAATTCAACATGAATAAGAATAGTTTACTCATAACAAGATCAACTAAGGCTAGATAGTTACGATCTACCTGCGCCAAAAAACGCCAATGATTAGCTACGAAGCCGAAGATCGGGCTAAGTGGTGCGCTTCCAGAAGATCGTTGGCTGACGATGATGATTGAGAAGTAGATACTTGAGCTTACGATATTAAATATACAATATGTAACAAAAACCCTGTGGTTCCCGTTCAGTACGTTATCAGGATCATAATTCAAACGTATAGAAATAACTTTTTTTTTTTTAAAACTAAATAAAATAAAAACAAAATTTTTTATTTTATTTAAAAAAAATGTATGCAAATTGTATGTGGTTTTATTACCTCTGTCTCTTGTAAGGGGAGTAAGTGGATTGTCAAAGACCCCGCTTTACTTAGCTTTAGCATCGGCTAGTGTCCGTAAGAGATAATAAAACCACATAAAATTTAAAAAAAAATGTGGTCGTTTTAAAAAAATATTTCTATAGGTTTGTATACTGATCCTGATAACGTACTTAACGGGAACCACAGGGTTTTTGTTACATTTTGTATATGCAAATTAATAACAGAAAATTTTGAGACAGATGGCTGTCTCGCACCGTAGGTGTCAAAGGAGCTTCACAAAGGAAAGCGCGAAGATAACCATATCCTATTACCAACCAACCAACCGTGTAGTGGCGGTGTAAGAATATCCACTACCCCATATCGTCGCGTAGGTGTCCTAAAAGGCCGTAGAAGGAAACAAACCAGGAGATTTGCAGCAACTTCTTCCTACGGTTCCTACGGTTGCCCACCTACCTGCCATGTGTGGTAACTATGGAAGTATTCCTCTTATGAGGCAATCTATGGGGGAGGCCTATGTTCAGCAGTGGACTTTGATAGACTGTAGTGATGATTTATCTTTGATTACTGTACATGGTATTTATGTATTTAAATACAAAAAACGTTATTGTTTTCAGCTATCTATGAATACCTAATATACCTAAATAAACTGATAGTGCTTAGCGTGAAAAGATCTAACATTCAATAAAACGTTCGCTCGGTGTTTAATATTTTAAGGTCAGGTAATATATACCTACCGACTAAAAATAATATCTATTTCTGAATTTCAAGTGTTACAAAATATTTTTTCAAAAATATTTTTATATTATTCCTACATTTTTGTTTATTTCTTTTATTAGGCTCTCACAACAATGAGTACACTGTTACATACATATGGAATGACATCACAATTATATAACTAATACTTTGTTAGTTAAATGTTTCGAATTCGACATTATGTATTTTAATAAAAACATAAACGGAACACAAGTGGTCTGTACTAAATACATACAATCTTAAGGCGGATACAATTAAAATCAAATCCAACAAATCCTTTTCCTATAATTAAAATACAAAATAAGTTTAAAAGATATATAAAAATTTAAATTTAAATGGCAGGTGCGAAGACAACATTAATAACACAGCAACAACAACAAGTACTAAAAAGAGAATATTAACACGTTTACAAACGTTAATTACAATGAATTTTCTTTTTGATCTTTTTATCTATAGTATTCTTAAATTTTAATAAACAAATACGTTCTGAGGTGCTTATCACTAAAAATTTGGACTTAGAGACTTAAAAAATCTAAACTATTATTATCACGATAGTACATACATGAATAATATTATTTTAGTCAATTATAAGTTTAAGATGGCTTATAAACATTAGTTTAACTTTGAGAATTAATTATTTTTACAAATTAAATCGCCAGCGACAACTTAACAACTTTTTAAAATAAAATGGCACTAAAAGCGATTATACGGGAAAAATAGACATTTAGTTTGATTTATTAGATCTAATCTTGAACTGAGTCGATAATGAATGGACTGTAATAATAATTGTTATAATAAATGAAAAAGAAAATATCAAGCTATATTTAAAAAAAAAAACTGAAATCATTTAATAAGAAACAATTATAATATATTAGAAACATAATAATCCATAAAAATAGAATTCAGCCGTTTATTGTAAAGGCAACATTGAACACTAGAAAAATTATTTTAATTGCAGTGACCTCCGAAGTGAGTCTTGGTCACCGATACGAGAACACGCCACTTGTTCCCGTCTTGCGCAATCTCTCACCAAATGTCACCAGTTCAAAACGCGCGCAGGTTCATCTACGACTGACTGTTGCTGTTAAATTCATTCATTTCATTCATTCAAAAAAGACTGATAACGGGGAGCAGCTCTACTTTTGAGAGTTATCAGCATAAGAAACCTTTCATGGAATGCATGCCCCAGAAAACATGATCCTGGACCATCTCCATCCATCGACCACATCTCACCAGGTTGCGTTCTACCTAGGTCACTATCTGAATCAAGATTGTCACTCGAGCCCCTTTCTTCCTCAACGGCTGTCTGTTCTTCAGGCTATATTAAATTTTAATTGTGATGATAAGATATAAACCTTAAATTATTTCTAAACCTTAAAAAATAAGCATTATTTACTCCAACAGTAGGATCATATATCTATATAAAATTGTACACTGAAACAAATGCTTTTTAAATTCAACAGTACACGAGAAACTAATTAGTAATTACATTTCTGATATCGGATATGCAACCGGTTATGAAAACTCAAATGATTACGCCATAGGCATTCATAGGAATTAACACTTCTTTCTGCCAAGTTATTTGGGGTAGGCATAGCATGTCTTCCTCTACCATTTCCCTCTATTAGCCGTCATATCTTTACTCACTCCTACCTTATGCATATCATCCCTAATACAGTCCATTCATCTTTTATAAGGCCTCCCTGTACTCTTATATCAATCCACTTTCATAGCAAACATTCATATTCAACATTCATACGAATGAATACAAAATGTATAAAACTAGTATACAGGCTATTAATATTTTGTACTTTGAATGGGTAATTATTTACACGCTCTCAAAAAAATATTCACGCAAGCTTATTTCGATCGATATCTAATTTCTGCCTCAAAACACCGGCCAGAATGAATTCCGTCGAAACTATCGTAGCACCTTTCCGCTTCAGCGAGGGCCACAAGGACTTGTCTGCACTACAGGAAACGCAGATCCACTTTGGACCTTCTTCTTTCCACGTCCCACCAGAACATTCTACAATCACTGAAAAAGAAATATATTGTAAAAAAAAATCACGAATTTTCTCTACGTTCTTTCTACACATACATAGATTACACTTGGTGAAAAATCAACACCCAGAAAAATCACTTGTAGGCTATACAAATATTTGTTTCACACGAGATTGAAATCCGCGACCCGCGGCGCTGCAACCCATTGCTTAGTTAATAATAATAAAGTCATCCATAATTAATTCAGTCACTGCGACCAGTGTTAATACAGACTAACTTCTGTGTGATTTGTAACAGGATTATAGTACACGGGTGTGTTGTGCGCAAGCGGTTGCATTTTCTGCTCCTTCACTCTCATAGTCCGATGGAACGGCACACCGACGCGACCGGAGAGAGATCATGCGCAGGACCAATAGCTTTACGTACTTTCCAAAGCACCGTCGTGAAACATCGCCAGCTAGACTTTGTACGTTTTTTTATACGTGGTAGAGCCATGCTGCAGCTATATTAATAGTATAGTTGTAGCATGAACGGGTCGGCTCGACCGGGGAAGGACCACGCTCTCACAGAATACCAGCTTAAAATGGCAACGTACCACTGCAGTGTTTCGTATGGTGAGTTTAAAGATCCAGAGAGACCCTTTTTACTGGAAAAGAGGCATTCCATCTTAGTCCTCACGGGTGACAAGGCATCTGCATTTTGATTCGCAAACGAGGATAGATGTAGATGTCTATGGGTCACAGCAACCATTACCATCAGGTGGACTGTGTGCTCGTTTGTCACCCTATCCTATAAAAAAAAAGATGACACCGGACTGCAACAGAGATTTTTGACAGAAAATACCAATAACTGATTTTGACCTAATCTGGGATTAAAGTCCGGGAACATAAGATCAGCAGTTGCGCCTCGAACTATTAGACCAATAAGGTAGACAATGTCTATAAAGGTACGGACAGACGTGCTCATTACTAGCACGAAAGCATGCTTTTATTGGTCAAGTGCAAATTAGTAGCACGTTTGTCGCAACGTTGCTAGTAATGAGCATGCTTATTTTGAGCATACTACCTGCTGAGGCGCGGGTAGAAGGGTTTGCTTATGAGCATGTTATTATCGAATCGATCTCGATCCGCGACATTTAATGCGTCAATTTAAAATAAATTTTATTGAGTTTTGTACGAATAGCACTGTCATCATATCTTTGTACATCCATTTTGGCCGAGAGCCTGGTGCCAAATAGCACGTTTGTCTAAAGTTTGCTTTGAGCATGCTTATTTATGAGTATGTTTTAAGCGTGCTTATTGCTGGCAAATGTGAACAGTTGCAGAGCATGCTAATTTTAAGCAAGCTTATGAGCATGCTATTTTTTGAGCACATCTGTCCGTACCTTAATGGATCGTGACCAACCTCTGATCTAATCGCATAAGCGTATATAGGGCAAATAAGGACCATAGCTTTTAAAACATTTTTAAACGTTACCAACAGTTGTATTTGCATTGTTTGCACATTATTTTAGAAGTATAAACAAGTGTTCAGTTCACATGCGATACGAGTGAAAGCTTGAAATGAAATAACATTTCATAGCAAATGATTAATTTAATTTGATAATTTTCAACCACAAGTGCGGCATAAAATATAAAATAAAAGTGTAATTTTATAGCAAATAAATGTTATAATCCTTATTTTGAGACATGTAGAGCCTAAATTTTAGTGTATTAAATCAAAATAATATTTTCTTTCGACTAAAATTGCTTTGTAATAGCGACGTATACTTCATTCTATGGGTAAAATCATTTTATAGAACAAAATTGATTGATTCTCAAAATTTAAGTGGTCAGTAAAATAGACACTTGATGGTCTAAACGCGGCTAATTTAATATAAATCGATAAGATATGAAATCGTGGATTGCTAAGAATGGTTTGGATATGATAATTTTATTTAAGTATTTGATATTAAATTTGTAATGTTGTTTAATCTATATTTTAACAGTCAAAAGTTTTATTAACTATCTTTAAAGCACCGCACACAGAGGAAACCGAGTTATAGGAAACACTTTATACTGAACTATTGTTCCCCGCGGCGTACATCACGCTCTAGGCCGCGCGATATGACACCTCGTTTATAGAGCCATTCACTGCTGGTTTCTCTCGGTTCTCATCGGGTGGCTAAGCGTCGATCGCGCACCGAACAGATTGTTGAAATATTTTAATTTTCATAATATCTTAAACTATACGTCCAAATAACATGCTATATAAGCTCTTACGAAGTTACTACAAATTAACGATTTTTAAATTATTTTGTTTACTTGTGCTGTGGGACCTTAATTCTTGTCAAATTTCAAGATCTTAATTTTTGTCAACGGGAGTTGTTCGGTAACTGCAAGTATCAAAGTATGTACATGTTGCAGTAAGATGGTTAAAGCTGTGATATAATTATATCTCTAGGGATATAACTATATACCATAATATAGTTATTTCAATGTGGTTCATAACTATCTTACTAGGAATATAACCAGGCCTGTCTCACTCCGAGCTTTAGGCATGAAAATATACCTATGCTGCGCCGCCATCTACATGAGGCTAATTCCGTGAGGTTATAACGCGCGCGCTCGAACTGACGCGCGCCTTACGTTAACATAAAAATTATTTTTCTCTAATAAGTATTTAGGCACTTTTGACACATAGGCTGCACTAAAAGTATCGGGAATGGAATATTTTCACTGTTCCTGTCATATTAAAATCTTTTTAATTGTAAACTCCTTGGTTTTAAAAATCGAATACCATTTATTTATTTAAAAAAAGATTCTCGGTCTTCTCACAAGGTTTTGTCAAACTTGTTTAGTCGTTCAGAAAATGGAATTGACTCGAGAAAATTCAAGAGCGATGATTTATTATGACTTTCGAATGCATAAGCTGATTGAGGAAGATCGACATGTGACATACCGCGAAATTCAGGCAACTTTAGACATTGACATGAGTCAAATAAAAATAATCTTGCATGAACAATTAGGTGTAAAAAAGTTGTTTTCCCGATGGATACCGCATTCGCTCTGTGAAGAGCAAAAAGCGGCTCGCGTTACTTGATGCGTCAGAACTCTCGAAAGATTCCACACAGGATCCTCAAATGCTGTATACAACATCGTATCAGGTGACAAATCCTGGATATACGCGTACGAACCCGAAACAAAAAACCAGTCACGAGTTTGGGTGTTCGAAAATGAGTTAAAGCCAACAAAAATTGTTCGTTCACGGAGTGTTGCAAAAAAAATGGTGGCCACGTTTGTCTCCAAAACCGACCATGTTACGACTATTCCTCTTGAGGGACAAAGAACGGTTAATGCAGAATGGTATGCTAGCATTTGTTTGCTAAAGGTCGTTTCTGAACTCCGTAAAGAGAACTGCAACCGCCGCATCATCCTCCATCACGACAATGCGAGTTCTCACACCGCACACAGAACAAAAGAGTTTTTAGAGCAAGAAAACAGAATTATTAGACCATCCGCCGTATAGCCCCGACCTAAGCCCTAATTATTTCTATACTTTCCCTAAAATAAAGAATAAATTGCGTGGACAGAGATTTTCATCACCTGAAGAAGCTGTGGACGCCTACAAAACGGCCATTTTGGAGACCCCAACTTCCGAATGGAATGGTTGCTTCAATGATTGGTTCCATCGTATGGAAAAATGTGTCAAATTTCGCGGAGAATACTTCGAAAAGCAATAAATACATTTTTAAATAGTAATGTTGTGTTACTTCCTTGATTCCCGAAATTTTCACTGCCGCCCTCGTATTTATTTTTGAGTTTTTATTCAAGTATGGCCTCTCTAAAAGCCAAAAGGTACGGGCAAAGCATACGGGTGCTTAAATAAAAGCAGGAATGTCTACTTTTCATTCTTTACTGTTCTTAAGGATACCGTCAAGTAATATAATATTATTTATAGGTAGATCTACATAATTAGGTACTCAGTTACTGACGCCATAGTTACAGATTTATTATTTGATTTTTCGAGTTTTTCGCATATAATGCCAATGACCTTAAAAAATCCTTCAGGATCAGCATATACTGGTTATTAGTTTAGCACTTGGTCTATAAAGAGATTGAAAGTAGCAGCACTTCTCATTGCCACTCTTTCATTAATAATGAAGTCGAGTGTCGTATGTTTGTAAATAGCAAAAAATGTGAAACAGACAAGTGACGGCTCCGTGACGCAGTGGTTTAGTAATGAGTTGCAGTGCTAAGGGCCGCGGGTTCGAATCCCGAACGGAACAAGTAATTGTTAGTTTAAATAAAACTAATTCTACGGATTTTATCGCGTATATTAACTTATTTTATATTTCCGACGTTTCGGGCACTTTTCAGCACCCATGGTCCCCCCCGTGACCATTGGTGCTGAAAAGTGCCCGAAACGTCGGAAATATAAAATAAGTTAATATACGCGATAAAATCCGTAAAATTAGTTTTATTTAAATGTGTAGTGTTCGCGTAAATATAAAAAATCATTAAGTATTTGTATGGCCGACAAATAATTGTTCTGGGTCTGTTCTATGTATGTAAACTGTCCCTGCGATACAGGAGAAAATCCTAGTGTGGAGGTAACGTTATTTAAAAAGAGAGGAAGAGAGACAACAAATGAAATCAGCAAATCAGCGTCGCTATCCCGCGGCTAATGCTGAGACGGTCCCTTCCGCCACTTCATCTGTTTCGATTATTAAGTCATGAATTGTTGTTATATCCTCTATTTTTTTTTTGTTTATTCATTTTCTTGTGTTTTAATTTTTTTATTATTATTTGATTCTTATTCGTATTAATTTTGTTTATTAATTTGTCATTGTAATATGAAGTGTCGGAATAAATGTCTTTATGTCTTTAAATTAAAAATTTTGTACAACCGACTACAATATTAATACGCATTATTAAGGATAGCTCCAAAACTACTGGTCAGATCTTGATCAAAGAACAATGGCAGACTTTCATACATAAAATTAGTTGAGAAGAAATGGTAGCGTCTATATATCAAAAATATCTTAAAATGTTAAGCCTCAGTCCCTTAATAACTCTGTCAAAGTATTTTGTACTGAGAAGGCGTCAAAAAAAAGATATTTACATTTGAACTTTTTAATTTATGTCCTATGTCACTTGGAAAAAGTCATGCTTCCTGTGGTTGTTTGATGTTAGCTTAATACATAATTGAGAGTTTTTAGATTATTATATCTCTATTATATATTTGTATACTATAAATGTATATTTCTGGCATGGCTCCAGGTCCTTTTGTATCATAATGACATTCTCAGAAGGGCTAGAACCCAGAGCCGTAAAGCCAGTAAAAAAAAACAGTGACATTTTATTTTAGCTAGTGTTGGCATAACATTAAATGGAATTGTTACATAGTACTATGATTGAGATAATGTATTATTGTAGGAAATTCTTTGTAAGAGACTTATTCTCAGCCATATCACTTTTATTTTTATTATTACTGATAGTACAGTTATTACTAATAATAACTTAATATAAAAATATTTTGTGTGTTGTGTTGATAGTCTTAAAAATGTATACGAAAATAGTATAAATATACTAAATGGCAACATTTGATTAGAGTAAATTGATATAAGTCATTTGATATTCCCAAACATGTTTGCTTTTTTCTGTGACTTTAATTAAAATACATTTTTATTTGAAAAATCATAGAATAATAATAAAACTCATTTTATATATAACTTATTTCTAGACGCTATAATTTTTGTCAACTATTTTTCTGCCATAGCTCTTTATATGGGACTACATTAGAAGCACCAGCTTTCAAATAAAAAAAGAATCATCAAAATAGATTCACCTAGGAAAATGTTCTGAGGTAATGCACATAAAAAAATTACAGTCGAATTGATTACCTCCTCCTTTTTTTAACTTGGTTAAAAATGGTAAGTAGGTAAATTATCTGAGTTTCAAAGACGTTCACGTTGTTATAATCTTAATTTTCCTCGATTTTGCATATTAACCTACCTCACCTTGAACAATAAAGTATCAGCAAATTGATGGCTCCGTGGCGCAGTGGCTTAGCAATGAGTTGCAACGCTGGGGCGACGGGTTCGAATCCCACACGGAACAGTATTTGTATGGCCTACAAATAATTGTCCCGGGTCTAGATCTTTGTCCTTGTGCAATTTATGTTTGTTAAGTGCCTCCACGATACAAGAGAAAATCCTAGTGTGTTTTTGAACAAAATAAAAAAAAAATAAAAAAAATAATAATACATTGCATAACACCTCGGTGTATTCTAGTACCTCTATACCAACTAATATCAAAGGATTCAATTTGTTTTCTCACAACACCTAACCTACAGTAGAAGCGGTCTTAACAAAGGCGCATAACGGTCTAAGTGATACAGTCACTCGCACGCGGACGTAAGGTGCATTTTGATTTAATACGCGCGGCACATAATTTTTTTCGACGAAATAAACGGTAGGCTAATTTCAATAAGGTCACTTCCGAGGCGTGCAAAGTATTATGACCATTAGCGACGTTGTAACTAAGTTTAAACACGCAAGTTTGCTATCAGAGAGTGATCCTTCTGTTCTTTTAACTATTATTTATTCTGTGATATAACTATGATACTAGCACGATGTAGTAATATAACTAGACTAATTTAGGGAAATAATTATAAGTATATGTTACAGTCAAAACTCATAACCTGTGAAAACCAATTTTCACTGCAAAAATCAGGGACGTCCGTGATATTACAGTTATATCACGGCTTCAACCACCTTAGTGCGACATAATGATGTATCTTTTTAAAGTGTAGAGACCTGTTTCTGACAAAAGACAAAGCCTTGACAAAGAACTGACGGACGGACAAAGTGATCTTTTGTACGTGGTAGAGCCATGCTGCGGCTATATTAGTAGTATAGTTGTAGCACGAATGGGTCGGTTCGACCGGGGAAGGACCACGCTCTCACAGAATACCACTGTAAAATAGCAGCTTAACACTGCTGTGTTTCGTATGGTGAGTGTAGAGAACCGGAGGCCTTTTGTACTGGATAAGAAGCATTCCATCTTAGTCTTCATGAGTGACATTATTAGAGGAATTGTTCGGATTAATCCCAGCCGCCAAATTTCACGAACGCACATCGCGGCAGAACTCCCGATACTATCCACACCATCTGGATGATTGGCGGTCCACCACTGTGCGATTTAGAAGATGTTTTCTTCCTCGCACGACTTCCTTGTGGAATCTATTACCATCAGCGATTTTTCAGGACCCATACGACTTAGGGACCTTCAAGAAAAGAGCGTACTCCTTTTTAAAAGGCCGGCAACGCATCTGCGATTACCTCCCTGGTGTTGCAGCTGTTCATGGGCGGCGGTAGTCACTAACCATCAGGTGAGCCGCATGCTCGTTTGCCCCTCTCCTATAAAAAAAAATCTGCATTTTGATTCGCAAATGAGGATAGATGTAATGTCTATGGGCCACAGCAACCACTTACCATCAGATGGACTGTGTACTCGTTTGTCACTCGATCCTATAAAAAAAATCATATATCAGTTCCGTATTTTTCCTTTTGAGGATTTATTTCGTAAAAACTTACATTTCATCTCCATAGCATTGGGCATTACATTATGTGTTGATGATACATTGTATCCCTTCAAGAAATTTCTCTTCCCACATAACGTTCGCTCCAAGTTAAACTGGAAGCGTTTCTCTGTCGCCTCATCTTTGATAAGGTAATGCCAAGGATCTATATAAAACATAAAAATATTTAGTTTTAGGTTCTGCAGGCTTACTATTTTAAATTAATATTTTATCCATATAAAAGTTTATCAGCGTTAAGATATCAAATATATTTATTATATTTAACATAAAAATCCACTAACCAACAATCATGTTGGTATCAGCGCACGCTTGGACCCAACTGGGACCCACTATCGGCAGACCTAGTCCCATTGCGCATAGCAACTTAAATGTCCGTTTTATTTGTAATGTCAGCAATACTGTACACGCCGTCACATCCGTTACAATAACCGCACCTGGAAATGAGAAGCTCTTATAAAAGCTAGTAGTATTTCCTTATAGCTTGTTTCCTATAAAACTTGAAACAAGGTTTTTAATAATAATAATTTTATGCCTCAAGCTAAACGAAAACAAAATAATATTAGTATTAATGATGGAAAAGCCAATCCTATAGGCGAAAACAGATTCAGATTTTTTTTTAAACATAAATACATTAACTCCTACTCCTGTCACCCAAAGGGGTAGTCAGTGACCACGTAGTCACTTGGCACGATCTTAACACACTTCTCTTGCCTCTCTCATATCCATATATTGGACCATCTTCAATATATATATATATCGCAAATTTGGTCGCAAATTATATTCCCTTCCCGATTTTGCGATATATACTATCGCAAAATCGGAAAGGGACGCCCTAGGCAAAAGTTTATTGACCAAATTGGAGATGTATTGAAAATAGGCCAAATTAAGAGTGCCTTTAAGCGACGAGCGTGTATACGGAGGTATATGGATGTGGAAAAAGTGAGAGAGGTGTCAGGATCGTGCCAAATGGAAGTCCATAGACTCTGCATACCCCCCTGGGTGACAGGCGTATGTGTTTATGTATATGTATGTAATTTGGTCGATAAACATACGTCTGGGGCGTCTATTTCCCACTCAACCACTTCTGCAGCATTTTGCTTTGTCACTCTTTCCTCATTCATTATTTTCTACGTGCCCTAACCACCAAAAAATACCTCTCTTTATCCTGGTCACGGCATTGTCTTACACACCACACAATTTCTCAGCCTATCATCATTCAGACCAAGCATACTTCTCAATGACCGTATTTACCCAACATTAATAGCTTCCTTCAAGCCAGAATCAGGACATCTTTTATTATGCCAAGCTTTAGTGAGATTACAATTTGAGGCGAAAGAAAGAATGTGCCACTACCTTAGTCCCAATACTTTCATATCCCCAAAATATATTTGTTGTGCTGAAAAATTACATCGTAACATAAAAGACATTAGCTGTGGAGTAATCAGTATATTGTTCATCAGAGAAACTTTAGAGAAAAGCCCGGAAGATCTTGTTCAAGTCTTCAAAAGATGGTGGTCTAACTATCCCATAAACTAGGTGAGACCCGGCACACCGTGGTGTTTTTTACGTGGTAGATCTATGCTGCAGCTATATTAGTAGTATAGTTGTAGCACGAATGGGTCGACTCGAACGGGGAAGGACCATGTTCTCACAGAATACCAGCGTGAAATAGCAGCTTAACCCTGCTGTGTTTCGTATGGTGAGTGTAGAGAACCGGAGACCCTTTTTACTGCAAATGAGGCATTCCATCTTAGGCCTCACGGGTGACAACGCATCTGCATTTTGCTTTGTAATAGAGGATAGATGTAGATGTCTATGGGCCGCAGCAACCACTTACCATCACGACACGGTGGACTGTCTGCTCGTTTGTCACCCTTATTCTATAAAAAAAAAAACACGATGGAACACTGTGTTAAAGGTGCACAATGTCGACTATTACGATCGCCAATCTTTCTGCCAAATGTGACGTTTACGGCAAATCCTTCCTACTGTGGGAGAGTTTCATGCCCAATTTTATTCAGTTTACGATGAGAACAAGAGGAAGTGTGAATACTAGTTTTTATGTTTTTAGTACTAGTGTTTATATCTCTAGCCCAAAATTGCTCAAAACCACTAATTATGGATTTTCGAGCCTGTACATGTTCTGATTATGGTTGTGCTTCTGAACCCACGTCCAATCTGCTTATCTTTTGTAATTTAAATTGGAAAAAGGTAAGTTAGAACGAATGAAGTTTCTACATATTTGTTGCGCGTATACGTAATACGCAATACGTGAACAGTTGATGGCTATCGATAATGTTCGATGTTGTCGCGGTGATCGTAATCGATTAAAACAGTACTAATGACACAATGATATATATTTTAATCTCAATCTCTGGAGTTATAACCCCACACGGCCATATACTAAGCAGCTTTTACGGTTATCATTATGTTCCATAGGTAACAGAGAAACAGAAACAGGAGATGGACAGTAGTTTCTTTATGATAACAACTCTAAATGACAAAAACAATGTGCTCCTGCCTGCCAAGCGTGGTGACTGGCAACTATGGTAATATTTTATTATTTTACCATTATTTGATTTCCTTATGAGGCAATCTATGTTGGAGGCCTACGCTCAGCTGGACTTTTATAATAGAGTGGATTATGTTCCATAATATTGAGTTTATTTGTGTTGATCTTGGTAACATACAAAGATATAGACAATTTTAGGTTCGAGTGACACGAGCTAGTGGCGGCACGTTCATGTCACGTTGGTCTTTGTTGAGTATAATAAGAAATACCCACCTAATCTAAGAAAAAGTATTAGTAGTCAAAATGGCTTACCTAATTTTTCCAATTTCACTTTGACTTCGTCGCAGGGAAATGCCGTAAATAAAACTCGATGTGTTTTTATGTTCCTTGGAGTTTTTAACGACGTACTGTCATCCGCTTTTGTTACTGACCTAGTTTTCTTGACATTTGGAACTACTTCGTCATTTGAAGGCCTCTTAAAACGTTTATCATTCGGAGAATCTCTTCCTGATTCCGAAGAGATACTATGAATACTATATACAGTACTTTGCTCACGTTTGACTGGGTTATTTTTTTTAGAGTTAGATTTCGTACATTGTTCAATATTCGCTTCAAAGTCATTTTTAACTGTCCTCTGTCTCTTGCTTCGTCTTATCTCTTTTTCCGGTGATGAATTATCTTTGTCTTGATTTTCATAATTACGTTTTCTTTTATCACCCTTTCCTGACAACATGGTCTTATCTTTGGTTTCTTTATTAGTACATTTGATTTCATCTTTGTAATCGTTTTCTTTACGTCTAGTTCTAGTACGTGTTACACTTACTTCTTTAGACGTTTGTTTCATGTCATCCTGATTAATTTTAGTTTTTGACAGTTCATTTGCTGTTTCACGTCTCGTTACAAGCTCTGTACTTCCTCTTGTTTTATGAGAATCTTTACATGATTTTTTTACATTATCACTGCTTTCTATGGCTTCTTTTAATGTTTTATGTGATTTGCTTTTCTTTTTTATTTCAAAAAAATTCTTATTATCATTTTTCTTCTTATCACTGGCTATTTTGTCGTCATTTTTGGTTGTATCTGTCTGTTTGTGGTCATTGATTTTATGTTTCTTAGACTGTTCACGTAAATTTTTCTTATTTTCGATTTGTTTTTCTTCGTATAGTTTATCGTCCTTTTTGTTTTCACTTATTTTTTCTACATTAATTGGCTGATTTTGAGTGTTATTGGGTAACTGGTGTGAGTCTGATTTCACATCTTTTGAAATTTGTTCATCATGTTTTTTATTATCACTCGACTTCCCACTCTCACTGCCACTTTTCCTTTTAGCGGTTTTTCCTTTAAGACGAGATATATTTTCAGTAATAATTTCTTTATCAATATTTTCCTCTTGTTCTGTGATAAATCTGGGTTTTAATATATTTTTGGCAGTATTTTTTGAATCCATGTCACTATTTAGTAATTTCGCAGTAGGTTTTCTTACTCGCGTTATAATTCTGGAAGGTATTTTTTCTACATCGAATTTCTTTGTTAAATCTAATTTAGCGCTTTTATTTTTTTTATTTTTTCGGAACAGAATTGGAGTAAGCTGATCTTGTGAATCGTGTTCTGTATCAGAATCACTTGACGAATCAGTAACTAGTGTTCTTGAACTTAGTGTAACAGACGTTTTTATCTCTTGACTATTTGGCAACTCAGTTTCCATTAATGTATGGGGGCTTACTTTTTTAGGCGTAATATCTATATCTGAGTTATCACTAAGCACCTTCCTTACCTTCGTTATTTTTTTGCCTTTAACTCCGATAATATCTTTAATCTGCTGATTTGATAAATTAGTAACAAACCTATTTATTTTATCATCTCCGTCACTACTTTCTGAAGATTTGTCAACAGCGAAATTTTTCGCGACCAACTCTTTTTCTTCGGATATTAAAGATATGACACCATAACCACCGTTGTCTGTGCTTAACTGCTCAATATCTGAACACGTATCTTTCTGAGTGCACAAATCATTAAATATGTCTTGGGTTGCTTCATAGAAATTATCATCATTCATTACACGATTTTTTATTTTTTTCTCTTCTAATTTATTTAACAAATTATTTGTTACTGCTGATTTGTTAATTTCTTTTCTTTTGCTTTTTTTTAAAGATGGCATTGGAACTTTAAAAGGGCTTTTTTCTATAGAAATCACACTTTGTTTAAATGCTTCCGTTGGAGAGTCGATTTCTAATACTTGGGTTGGTAAATCTTCAAATGAAGAGTCTTTTGCACTTTTACCGATATTCATTGAACCATTTTCAATACTTACTTCTTCAATGACTTGCGTCGGCATATCTTCAAAGTCTAAGTCCGCAGATACTGTTTTATTTTTTATGTCGTCTGCCTCATTAGGTCTATCAATTGCTATAACTTGGGTTGCCAAATTCTCAAAACTAATCAATTTATCATCTTTTTTAATAATGGCATTTGAATTACAAGGTAGGATATCATCTTCACAATCAGTAGAATCATCATCATCTGGCTTATTATGAGCATTTTCATTAACTTTTTCTCTAGTTTCAAATAAATTATCTTCGCAGTCTGTACTGTCATCATTTGGCTTCAGGTTTTCAAGTATATTTAAATTTTTAGTGTTTTGTAATTTATCACCAGAGGGTCCGTTTTCTTGACATCCAGAGTTAAAATCTTGATTTTCTTGAATTTTCTGAGTAGGCAACATATCAAAATCCTCACAATCGGTCGAACTGTCACTGTTTATCCGTACTCCTCTCTTCATTAGTTTCTGATTATCATTTTTCTTATTTATGCTTGTGTTAGTCTCTTTGGGATCTAATATTTCAGCTCCTAATAGTATAGGTTGAGATTCGAAGTCATCTTGAAATGCTTCATTGTCCACTTCATCAAAGAGAATTTCTTCATCAGATATATTTAGACTTTTTTTGGGCGCGTTCTCAAGAGCTTCTGCAACCTTTTGATCTTTCTTATGGCCTATATTTGTTTCTATTTCCTCCTTGCTTATAACAAATTGCTGTGTTTCTGCATTATAAATGCTATTGCTATTTTCTTTATTTTCTACAAACAGATCAAGTTTCATCTCAAGTTGGTTGTGAATCTTTTGTATGTCAGGTAAGTTATCATTTTTCGTTAAATTTGTTTCCAAACTAGGAGTATTAGATGGTAATGGAATATTTGACGGTAACTGAGTGTTTGCAGTAAATATAGCATCTAGAACTTGATTTTGTTCAGGAAGAAAAGGAACTTGAGTATCCATTTCATAAATGCTTTTATTAGAAACTATATCGGTAGCTTTCAAAGGAGTTTCAACAACAGCATCACCCGAATCATCTGAATGCATTTCAAATGAAGCAGATTTTTTTGAGGAGTTCCAGTAAATATTATCAATTTTATTTGTTCCTACTGGCTGAATAGCAATAGTTCTTCCAGGTTTTATAAAGTGATTGTTTGGGCTTTTAAATCCTTTTTCATTTTTATCTTGTGAGGCCACAATAAAAGATTCATCCTGTAAATATTGAAAAATATATAAAAATATTATGACAGATAATTAATAAATACCTTCACAAACAGTGTTTAATGTTTACAATACTACAGTCTAATAAAAACTTTTATAAGATGTTCCAATTATTATTATAATAGAATATTATTATTGAATGGAAATTGTAAAATTGAATAAATTAGTCATGGCAAAATAAAAAATACAAAAATCTTATATCAAGCAGTACCTAAGACTATTAAGTACTTTTGTCAAGCCTGTATAAAACACATCACATACTGAATGTTTCATAGCTGCCTCATTGATATCTATGTTCTGTGACATACACGGATATGGGTATGTTTCAGCCTCAGAAAGAGGCCTCATGTTGACGGAATCCCGAAAGTGAAGAGGTTTCTGAAAGACTTCTGGTCGAGTTTATATATTATTATTCAAAAATACTTTTGTTTAAGGGTAGGTTAAAAGGGTTAAAAAATATTTCCTTAGACAAATATAACGTATTTTTAAAATGTCATTATATTTTTAACTGGGTTAAGTATCAAGAAGGTTCTGTATTCTATATACATCAGGTATGTTCTTTTTATGTATGTTCATAGATTTTTCGGAAACGACTAAATCAATTTAAACGATTCTTTTTTTATTAAACAGGCCAAATTAACACAACTATAAATAGTAAATAAGCAAAACTAACTATAAAAACTTACTTTATCACTAACATCTGGTGACTCCGGTATAATGGTAGTAGGAAAATTGTTTAGTTTTGATATATGCCTATTTATCATAGGTGTTTCAGGAATGTCTAAAGCCTGAGTCATTGGTAGATCATTATCTTCTTCAAGCAATCGGAAAACACCGAAGATCTGACCAAATTGAACAGTGTCGCCATTTTTAAGAGGATGAGGTATATATGGTGGCAAACTTTTCTGAAAAAGTGTGCATTCAATAAAACAGTAACATACACAGAGAGGGCCTACGTTTAACACATTAAATGATACCAGGTACTCTACGTTTTATTATCGTACACCGAAAATCAAATTCATTTGGTAGTTTAGCCACAGAAAATTAATATTATTTTAAAAAAATTTAAAAGTACGATAGGAGTTAGTAAATTGTGTCTACAAAATAAAGCGATGTTGACATTTAGACATTCTATCCTGACTTCTGTATTAATCTTACCGGCCCGGCGCGGCGGCGTGCAACAGCGAAGGAGCAAACGAAGGTGTTTCTTTTTTCATTTTATATTATAATCATATTATTTTGTTTGAAAAATTCATCATCATTATTACAGCCCCTCACAAGTCCACTGCTGAAGATAGGCCTCCCCCAAGGAATGCAACAAAGCACGGTCCTGAGCCACCTGCATTCATCGACTTCCTGCATGTCTTTAATAGCTCGTCACTCCATCTACAATCGCCCTACAGTTCCTCTAGCGGCCTGTTGCTACTCGTGAACCTTTCTTCCCTGTTGGTTTCTCGAGCTATATGTCCTGCCCATTGCCACTTTAGCTTACTAAGCTGTTTGAAAAATTACCTTTTTTTAATTTTGATATAAAAACAAAATTAAGAATTTCAAATTTATTTATGGCTCCACGGCGCAGTGGCTTGGCAGTGAGATACGCTCTTGGGGCCGTGGGTTCAAATTTTACAAGTAAATTTTTCTGAGTCTGGATGTTTGTCCTTGTGCAATTTATGTATGTAAACTAAGTATATATATATATATATATATATATATATATATATATATATATATATATATATATATATATATATATATATATATATATAATTGTGAATTACAATTGAAAAAAAACGATATAGCATACTCACATCAAGTAATCTTGTTTTGTTGGCTGAATCTAAATCCATGATCATATATTCTTTATCATTTAAAATATTAATAACAGCATGTTGTCTGGATACAGACTAAAACAAAATATAAAGCATATTATTCAAAATATCCATGTCACATTGTTGCAGCATAATAAAATTCACTATCCCTTGTAGATATTGTAAAGATAATCTAAAGACAATTGTGGGTGTGTTTAATACATTTTATTATATCAAAACTATAGTAAGTTAGCAGTAGTGTAAGTGTAAAGCAATTTTTAGTGATGATAAAAATTGCTATGTACCTAGTAAAAACTAATTAAAATGAGACAAATCTGATCCCAGGGCCATCAGACGTCACTTATTTTCTGACAAACGAAATGTAGCACATTGAGTAATGTAATATTTACTATGATTGCACGCCTACGTACTAGCTTAGCCAGAGGGCCATTTTCCATCCATTTATCAGGTAATCAAGGTACGTAAAAACATTACTCACCTCATGTTAATTCTCCCAGCTGATTTTTACGTAAATGTTAGATAATATAGTTAAAAAACAGTCATCAATACTCCCAGACACTTTCTGTCGGCAGTATCTCCTTGCAGACGCTATCAAAAATATTACTCAATTTCACTTGTATTGGACTGAGATGGAATGCCTCGTTTCCAGTAAAAAGGGTCTCCAGTTCTCTACACTCACTATACGAAACAACAGCATTAAGCTGCTATTTTACGCTGGTATTCTGTGACTGCCTGGTCCAACCCCGGTCGAGCCGACCCATTCGTGCTGAATCACTATATAGTTGCAGCATGGCTTTACCACGTAAAACGTATTTAAGTATGCATATTTAAGTATGTTTAAATTTCTTTATGACTGCAGCAGTCATAATACTTGTCATCCAACTGTCAAGCTGTTACATATCTATACATAACAGTTGTTTCATATGGTGTAAATTTGATGTCACAACATACTTTTCTTCAATATTTTGTGCAGTACCCACTAGTATAACATATATCACAGACTAGAGGTTACAAAGGACAGACTTCTCACATTGCAGGAAAGATTATGAACACAAAAACAAAATAGTACTTACATTTAAATTTAAAACAATATTGCATGTCTGTGGATCTCTTCCTATTTTGTTTGGACCTTTCTTCACTGGATATTTTGTACCACATATTCCCAGGAACCCAATCTAGATAAAATGTTTTTATTAAACATTAAAATTAATCACTATACAACAATGGGTATACTTAGCAGTTTAACATGGTTTTTAATACAGGGAAGCCAAGCTGTAGCTATATTATACTTGTAGTACGAATTGATCAGCTCAAATTGGGAAGGTCGCAAACCATTATTACTTTCATTTAAAGCTTACTTTCATATTTAAAGTTTTAATCACAGTGTTATAATAAGATACATAAAACTAATTCAACAATTGCTAACCCCAGTTTACATTTAAAAAAGTTCATTATTGCTATGAATACTCATTATAATTTTTTTATTATACAGAGCCATATTTACTCATATTTTCGACATATATCGACCCCTTGTGAAAACTGATTTTGGGGATTGACGAGGTCTAAAAATCGACCCCTATTAATGTAAGTGTAATAACTTGTGTTCAAGTTATTTGAAACTTTCAAGATATTGTATAAGTTGTGTTATGTGTACCAACTTGTTACAAGAATGATTAATATTTTAGTAGGAAGTATCATTGTTGAACTTTTAAAAAACTCAATAAGTTGATAAGCATGTACAAGTTCTTACAAGATGAAAAACTCGGCAAGTCAATAAGCTTGAACAAGTTTATGCAAGATAACGAGTTTGAGCATACATATCGTAAAGGCATTTTTAAAATTTAAATTAAATTTCTTATGATTCTTAAAGTAATTTGGCTATGGGGGTCTGAGGTAACAGTTATTTTGGAAAAGGTATCCCTTAATATTTAATGTATTTGTTATCTTGTTTATTTTAGCTACGACTAAGATTCTACTGGAGTTATATTATTATGCTGTGTACACTTTTTTGGATTAAAGTTTAGATCAATACCATTATACTTTTAATTTTAGAACTGAATATAACTACTGGCTGTTTGTCCTTATTCAATAATATAAAAATAAAATTATGTGCATTTTAAATGCCATATAATGGTAAAAGACTACATCATTCGATTTTAGACTTTGGGTGTCCAGACTGCAACTATGGGTAAAGGCAAAAAGTCTCGAGGCTTTCGATAGATAAATTAAAACTATCCCCTTTAGTAGTGTACATCTAGTGATGTAAAATATACAGACTGGTGATGGACAGTAATTTCCGCAGGGTCAGAACGCGATGTCTGTACTGCATCCGTCAGTACACCTTCCCTTTAAAACTACATTTTTCAGGCTAAAACAGAAGAAAATCATAAAGTTTTAAAGACTTGGTTAAAATAACAATTAGCCCCTATTCTATTTAATTTGAATTACTATTAAATTACATTCAGAACTATTAAACAAGTCATATATCGCATATTATATTTAAATTTGATTTCTGTAGGTTTGTTTGTGCTTAATAAAAGGCAATACATTTATAACTAAATGAGCAAAATAATTATTTATCTAAACCTGCTCCGGAAAAGACTTTTCCTGCTGACTACCATTAACCTCTTGTGTACACTCAAGTCTTTGAGTACACTCCATGTTATTTAATAATATATTGTTGCTAAAATAAAAAGATTATTTAAAACATTTTGTATTTGGTAATAGTGTTCTATGTTTGTAACGTAGTGTTTCTATATAGTTTGTGGTTGGTAACAAGCAAAACAAGCAATTTTCATAGATAAATAAATATGTTGCAAGGTAGCAGCAAAGGGATCTAGGCACATACAGCCTAGTCTGATGTGCATTGTACTCAGCGATACGGGCCTCCAACAGATCGGAATGAAGTAGCTATACACAGTCGTACCAATCTCAGAACATATTATCAGGTTAGGTTAGTTATAGAATTAGATTGATAAACGAGTGGACTGTGTGTCCACCTGGTGGTTAATGGTTGCTGTGGCCCATAGACATTTACATTTATCTTCAATTCAAATTCAAAATACACATGCGTTGTCACCCATGAGTACCAAGATGGAATGGCTCGTTTCAAGTAAAAAAAGATCTCCGACTCTCTAGGCTTACCATACGAAACACAGCAACATTAATGCAATTAAAAAATAGATTCAGTAGACTATATTAAATATTTCATACAAAATAGAAATATATCACAAACAAATTGTAAAAATAAAAATGCTTATAAGCTTGGGACCATTCCATTCTACTTTACTAAAATGAATCACTACATTAATATGAAAAATACAAAATCTGATAAAAATAATAGTATTATTAATAATGTATCAAATTATAAAAAAGGAACCATTCCTTTCTATTTTAAACCAGTCAATGAACAAATTGTTAATAACGTAACTAACAATCAGTTTATTTACTCCTGAGAACGTTCTGAATATTTTCCATGTTAATATACAAGGTTTAAAATCTAAATGAAATCTTTACTAAAGAAAAAACTTTAGTTATACTATGTTTTACGGAAACATTTTTGAGAAAAGATGAAAAGAACTTTTACAGGTTACTTGGCTTAGATTATTTAGTCTTTAAATAACGCCTCACGCAATGAGCGATGAAATAAAAACTGGCCAGTGTTTACAAGCGTTTGTGCGTGAGGCACGCGCTCATTATGTCACATGAGTAAAGAAATCGTACCGTACAGAGGCAAAGCTTCATACAACCGCGTTGTGATAGCTACATTACTACAAGCTTAAGGCGTATGTTTGCATGAGCACTAGCGGCTCGTCAGGTACAGAGAGAAACTATTTTAAATCGGTTTGACCAGTGTTCAAACTCAGAGTTGTGTAAAAAATAATAAGTGTCAAATTTTGTTTTTAAAGAATAATTCGTATCAAATGAAATATAATAAAGTGTGAATATGGTTTAAGAAGATTTAAATATTATCGAGGTTGCCACAAGAAATACTGCTGATTTTGTAAATAAAATTAATAATTTGTTTGATTTCTTAAGCTCAAGTACACTGCGATCTCCTAATAAATATAAAAGAGTATTTCGATGGGATAGTTATCAAATTGAGTTTTTAGAAGAAATGCTAACAGTTTTCAGGAACTTGAAATCATAAGAAGTGATAGGCAGAAAGACGTTACAAATAGCATGAAATTCATTCTCGGATTTCAAGTGTCTATAAAATCTCTAATAAAAGTTTCATTAAGAATTCAAATCAGAAGAAATTATATTTATTTATACTGACGAGACGTCTCAAACAAGATTCTCTCGAAAATTTCTTTGGAAAAGTCATACAGGCGGGTGGTAACTGCCAGGAAACAACATGTCGTCTAGTTAGTATAGTCTTCAATAAGATGTTTATAGCGAAAATCTCAGAGAAAACTCAAAATACTAACTGTGAATAGGATTTCAATATATTACCAGCTTATGAAACCAGACGATTGTGGTATTTTAATACACCATCACCGCAAACTAACAATGTTACTGTCCCTGTGTTAATAGTAGGAACTAATGATTATCTATTTGATTTACACCGAGGCACTGAGTCGAATGCTTTTTTGTAGTCTATTCAGGTGGCGGAGATTCCAACCATTTGGTTCCACGACCACCACCCCGACATCCGATTTGAGCGTGCAACATCACCTGCTGTTGTTCGTTTAGAGTAATGCTCGCGCTCAAAATAGATGTTAGTGTCTTGTATATCGTGGGTAGACACGTGATGTGACGGTATTTGCTCGGGTCTGTGGTAGCCCGATCTTTAGGAACCAAATAAGTTATCTCAGTAGGGAAGAGGCTCTAGAGTGATTTCTGGTCGAGAGGCTCTTGAAACTGTCGGGCAAGCACCGCGTAACACACCACGAACCCCTTTAGCTAGTAGGGATGCAGTCCGTCGAGTCTCGGACTTTTCCAGTTCGGGGCCCTTCGGATCGCTTCAGCTACATCGTTCGGCATTATGATGACGAGGTCCATAGGCGTAACATTCGCACACTGACTCACCACAACTTCCGTCCAAGGGCCCTCGCTGTGGTTTACGGGCTCTGACCACAGGCCACGCTAGAATGCGACGGTTTCGGCCTGATTCGGTGTTTGGCCCGTTCCATAAACCATTGGTCGCTCCAGTGATTTATAGAGCCTCTAGTGACTAATCTGGAAGAGACGATTATGGGTAAACCGTGTTGATCTCTCGGTACATTGCCGAATCCGCTTTCCCCGAGCAGCGATTCTCTGCTTCAGATCGTCTATGCACTCCGTCAGTTTTTGCGTAATATCCGGCTGGGACAAACTTATATTTGTCCCAGCAAACGCCATCCTGACAGTGCGAACAATTCTTGGTTTATTATTACCCGACCCGAAGCTTGTGAGCCTGCCGATTAAGGCTCTTGTCTTTGTGATACGGTTCTCAGTTCATTTTCTCCAGGCTGGGATGGTGCTACTTTGTCTAGTAGGACGTCCAGCCGTGGGAAGTTTGGCGCCAATAATACGGCAAACTGCCAGTGCGGCGCCAAAAAGAACTGATTCCGTTTCCCAAAAATCCCGGCTGGCTTCCAAATAGGTTACCAGCATTGGGTTGAGAGCCCTCACGTCAGCCCGATTCCGCTTGCTTAGGGGTATGCGGGGAAGTCGCGGTCGATTTTCGGGAGGCGTACTGCGCGTTTACAAAATAGCCTCTTCCAATATGCTCCTCATTTGCTCTAGTTTGTGGGAAACTATTTCATTATCGTCTGAATCAACCACAACTGGAATATCTACGGCGGCTAGTTTGTGTCTATAATGCATAATTGGATACCTAAATGGAAGGTTTAATATTAGTTTTATCCAAAAGCTAATTTTTTCTCTAAATAGTTCATTAGTCGCTTGTTAATTTTTTTTCCAGAATCTTAGACATTGTGCTCAAAAGTGAAATTGGGCAATTGTTAATCGGTGAATATTTATTTCCAGATATATATATATATATGGGATAGACAATTGCATTTGTACAGATTTTGGGGTAAGCACCAAATTCAAAGATCAATTTAAATAAATACGTAATAGGTTCCGAAATGTGTTTTGTGTTATATTTTAGAATTATAAATGTAAACGTAATATAATTGTATTCCTATGAGTTATTTCATTTAATACTGCAGATGACGCTTGAAACATCCACTGAATCAGTCAGATATTGATATTGACATTGAACCATTTGATGCATCTCAGCAGATCTCTAATATATATTACAATAATAATTTATGTTTGCAGAGAAAGAGTACTGTCAGTAGTGTTAAGTTTGGATAAAACGGTCTTAAACATAGGCTTAGAGATAGCGTTAGCTAGTGATATATATTTTACTTACAAGGACTATCGAAAAATTTAAATGTGTTAAATTAAAAAACTCCCGAAGGATCAGATTGGAAAGTTGTATTTTCGAGCTATGATTTTTGGAGAAAAATATTTACTGCAATGGACAGTTTCCCCGGAATTTCTTTTTTAACATATTGTTAATATAAATAGGTAAATACTTAACTAAGTATATACATATTTATATTTTACATATTTTATAAGAATGTTTTGACGGGGAAATAAAAAAACGGGGACACGGAATACATAATGGCTGCTTTATTTTTCATGTAAGTATTGTATTACTTTTGATAATTACAAACATTTAATAATTAATAATTAAATACATTATAGAAGGTTATTTCAACATTGGACTTAAATATGAATGTAAACTTAAAATTTATGTAAGGAAATTTGTACGAATCAGTTAAATAAGATGGTCGTGGATGTTTAAAGGTCAATATGTTTATGAGGCTTCATCATGCTTCATATTTATATTCTTTCATCTGTCCCTAAAAAGTATAAAGTAATATAAAAGTGCCGTGTAGTGGCGGTCAAGAATATCCACTACCCCATATCCTCCCGTGGGTGTCGTAAAAGGCGACAAAGGGAAACAGCCAGGAGATGGGCAGCAGCATCTTCCTGATAATAGCCAAATGACAATAAAAAAACTGCGGTTGCCAACCCGCTCGCCAAGCGTGGCAACTATGGCAAATACCCCCCAATGATGAGAGCAACAAAAAAACGGCCCCCAGTCCCCGGCGGCCCCGCTATTCCTGGCTACGGTGGCGACCATGGTAACGGCGGGGCAGGGGGTGCTAAGAATCTCCGGTGGAGGTTCGGTTGCCACCTTAGACGACTCGACCTGGACCTACGACTCAACGTACAACGCACGCACCCTGAGGACTGATGAGAAGATCGTGGAGCTGGAAGAAGAGATAGACAAGTTGCGCTGGCATATTATAGGATTATCTGAAGTCCGAAGAGAGGGGGAGGACACGGTAATCCTCGAATCCGGCAACTTGCTCTATCACCGGGAGGGCGACCATCTGTCCCAAGGAGGTGTCGGATTTATCGTCCACAAGTCTCTCGTTAACAACGTTGTAAAGATCGGGAGTGTGTCGACGAGGGTTGCGTACCTTATACTCAGAATCACCAAACGGTATTCGCTGAAGGTCATACAGGTTTACGCACCAACCTCGGTACACCCCGATGAGGAGGTGGAGGAAATGTATGAGGATATCTCTAGAGCCATGCATTCCTCCAAAACCCAATATACGGTGTTAATGGGAGACTTCAATGCAAAACTAGGCACAAGAGAGAACGGTGAGCTGAAAGTAGGGAAATTTGGAATAGGGCAACGGAACCCAAGGGGCCAGCAGCTGGCCGACTTCATGGAGAAAGAGGGACTCTTTATGATGAACTCTTTCTTCCAGAAGCGGCCCCACAGGAAGTGGACCTGGTCGAGCCCCGACGGTTCCACAAAAAATGAGATTGACTTCATTATGACGACCAGACGACAACTGTTCAGTGATGTCTCCGTAATCGCGAGAGTGAAAACTGGTAGCGATCACCGAATGGTTAGAGGCACACTGAACCTAAACGTTAAGTTGGAGAGGTCTCGTCTAATGAAGTCAACGCTCCGTCCCCCTCGTGCTCTGTTCCAAAGTCCCGAAATCTTTCAGCTCGAGTTACAAAACCGTTTTCAGTGCCTGGAAGACTGCAATGAAGTGGACGATATGAATGACAAGCTCGTGGAAACTGTCCATGCGGTCGGAGCTAAGTTCTGCAAGACCCGCCGCAGAAGAACACAAAAACTCTCCGATCACACTCTTAATCTCATGGCTGTTAGACGGGAGATGAAGCTACATTCTTCAACAGACTTGACAGCATACAGGCATCTGAACAGACAGATCTCCAAATGCATGCGGCGGGACTTACGCAACTTCAATACAGCTCGTATTGAAGAAGCGATCGAGCGGAACCAAGGCTCCAAAGTCTTTGCCAGAGATCTGTCTGCCAGAAAGAGCCAACTGTCAAAGCTGAAGACAGAATGTGGCAGCATCGTTTCCGGGACACCTGAGATTTTGAGTGAGATTGAGAGGTTCTATGGGCAGCTGTACACATCATCGTTGGAGCCACACGCAAGTGTGAGTAACGATCCAAGAGCGAGTCTCATCCGACACTATTCCGAAGATATCCCGGATGTCAGTCTGAGCGAGATTAGAATGGCTCTCCAGCACCTTAAAAACGGTAAGGCCCCAGGCGAGGATGGAATTACAGCGGAGCTTCTGAAAGCGGGTGGAAGACCGGTACTTGAAGTCCTTCAGAAGCTCTTTAATTCCGTCCTCCATGGTGGCATTACACCGGAGGCGTGGAGCAGAAGTGCGGTGGTCTTGTTCTTCAAGAAAGGTGACAACGCTCTCTTGAAGAACTACAGACCGATTTCCCTTCTGAGCCGCGTCTACGTGCTGTTTTCGAGAGTCATTACGAATCGTCTCGCGCGCAGACTTGACGACTTCCAGCCTCCCGAACAAGCCGGTTTCCGAAAGGGCTTTAGCACCATAGACCACATACATACCCTTCGGCAAGTTGTACAGAAGTCCGAAGAGTACAATTTGCCACTATATCTGGCGTATGTGGACTATGAGAAAGCCTTTGATTCCGTCGAAATTTGGGCGGTGCTGCAGTCCCTTCAGCGGTGCCAAGTTGACTGTCGGTATATCGAAGTGTTGAAGTGCTTGTACAGTAGGGCTACGATGGCTATCCGAGTACAGAACCAGAGTACGAAACCTATCCAATTGCAGAGAGGTGTAAGACAGGGTGACGTCATATCCCCGAAACTCTTCACCGCTGCATTGGAAGACGTTTTCAAGCTTCTGGACTGGAAAGGATACGGTATCAACATCAATGGCGAGTACATCACTCACCTTCGATTTGCCGACGATATAGTCCTTATGGCAGAATCGCTGGAGGACCTAAGCACTATGCTCAATGACCTCAATAGTGTTTCCCAACGGATAGGTCTTAAGATGAACATTGACAAAACTAAGATCATGTTTAATGTCCATGTCACACCTATGCCGATAGTTGTTGGGAACACTAAGCTCGAAGTTGTTGACGAGTATGTTTACCTGGGACAAATAGTCCGACTGGGTAAGTCCAACTTCGACCGAGAGGTCAATCGACGGATTCAACTCGGCTGGGCAGCGTTCGGGAAGCTACGACACATCTTCTCGTCAGACATACCTCAAAACCTTAAAACGAAATTGTACAACCAGTGCGTGTTGCCAGTGATGACTTACGGAACTGAGACGTGGTCCTTCACTGCTGGCCGTATGAGGAAGCTCAAGGTCGCTCAGCGAGCTATGGAGAACGCTATGCTCGGAGTTTCTCTGCGTGATAAACTTAGGAATGAGGATATCCGCAGTAGAACCAGAGTGACCGACATAGCCCAACGGATTAGTAAGCTGAAGTGGCAGTGGGCCGGCCATATAGCTCGAAGAACCGACAACCGATGGGGAAGAAAGGTTCTCGAGTGGCAGCCTCGTACCGGTAGGCGAAGTGTAGGGCGTCCCCCCACGAGATGGAGTGACGACCTGGTAAGACATGCAGGAAGTCGATGGATGCAGGTGGCTCCGCTACTCCCAACACCACTACACTAGGCAAGACACACCACTGACGATAATACGACACGTTTTTCGCCTCTACACGAGGCATCCTCAGGTGATATAGACTCTACGGTGGCTGACCGCTAAGTGAGCGGCGAGCCAAAACAAGTGCCTTTTATACAGACCGATGACGCAACCACTCTCTAATTAAGGAGCGAGCGACTACGTCATGCGATAAAACATGCGAACAATCACCGCTGGACTTACGCAGCCGTTTGTAAAATTAAAAACAAACCACCGCGCAACGCCCACCCTCCAACCACGCAACCAATCGCTGATCACCGTGAGGGTGACAAACGACCATATTGCGAGGCTCTCTATTATTAGAGAGCAGACTTAAAGATATTTAAGAGAGGTGAGTTAGTAACATTTGTTGGTTCATTCAGCAATGCAACGGTACTATTGTTACTTTTTAATATCTCTAACTGTTCCAGCACACACAACCGCAGCCCTTTATTACACGTATGTAAGACTTTAAAGGAGTGGTCGTTGGCTAGGTTGTGTCCAGTGTCCAAAAGATGTTTGGCAAAATGGGATTTATCGGGATTGCAATTCTTGTACGCGGCTAAATGCTCTTTATAACGTGTCTCGAAATTGCGACCAGTCTGACCCACGTTAACGGAAACAGAAACAGAAACTTTTTATTCAATATAGATTATAAATAATACTTATTGAAAGTCACTCTTTTGTTTGATTACCACTGGTTCGGAAAAAACCTCTGTCCTGGGAAGAACCAGCTAGAAACCCACCGGAACTTTTTTTTTTAAATAACAGCTTACAATCATGATGTTACACAAATTAACAACACAACAAATTAGAAATAGCTTGGTAGCAATGACCTCATTTCCAGGGGTTATTATCATCCATAAACTCCTTAATATTATAATAACCCTTTTTATACAAACTTAGTTTAATAAAGTTTTTGAACTTTGAGCAGGTCAAACTTTGTATATTTTCTGGAATTTTGTTGTAAAAGCGTATACATCGCCCCAAGAATGAATTACTGACTCGATGGAGTCGAGTAACTGGTACTACTAGCTTGTGATTGTTCCTAGTATTTACAGAACGAATATCACTTATTTTTGTAAAACTACTTTTATTTTTGTGTACGTACATTACATTTTCATAAATGTATTGAGAGGCCAAAGTTAATATATTAATTTCCTTAAATTTTTGTCGCAGCGACTCTTTAGGCTTTAAATCATAAATTGCTCTTATGGCCCTCTTCTGTAAAACAAATATAATTTCGGTGTCAGCTGCGTGTCCCCATAGCAAAATACCATACGACATTATGCTATGGAAATAGCTGAAGTATACTAGTCTAGCTGTTTCAACACTGGTTAGACTTTTAAATCTATTTTACAGCATATGCGGCAGAACTAAGTCTGCTTGCTAGTTTTGATATATGGGGGCTCCATTGAAGCTTCGCGTCTAGTTTGATTCCAAGAAAAATGGTGGTATCTACAAGACTCAGTTTCTCCCCATTTAAAAGTACATTAGTATTTAATTGTTTGACATTTGGAGTCACGAATTTCATACATTTCGTTTTAGTGCGGCGTAGCATTCATCACAAACAAGTTTGTAAACACCTGACTTTTGACGAATATCCAACTTATCTTTATTATTACAGATATTTTTAAGAGAATTGTTTGTTTTGAACGCCACATAAACGCCGTTTTGCCGAAGAGTATTAGCTACTTTTTCAGATATGGGGCCTAAGTAGGTCAAACTGCTCACATATCGATGAACACTTTGAGGTTGAACCGCGTACAGAGAGTTGCGAACAACATGCTTTTGTTTCTTTTTAATTAAATTGTTAATGAGATTTCTTGGAAAACCGTTAGAGACCGCTATTTGATAAATTATATTAAGTTCTTTTAAATAATTTTCCTTACTTAATGGGACAGTGAACAAACAGTTAATGTAACATTAAAAAGCGGCTACTTTATGTTGCCACGGATGACACGATGAGGGATTAGTGGTGACGGGGATAGTGCACGCAATTGAGGGAGGGCGGGAGATGCTCTTCATACTAGGTAAGACACATCATTTTATTTTATAACACGGATATTTGCGAAGTAAATTTTTCTAAAAGCTTTTATATAATGGATTTCCGCAAAGTAACGCCTGATTCTATTAATTATAAAGTAATAATAAACTTACGAGTCTCGTATTATCATTTTAGCTGCATGAAACATGAATTTTAAAAACATAATGATCTTAACAGAGTAAAGTGCACCAAGCGTCTGAGGATACAGATGCACCCTCTATTCTCTCAATCTCGGTATGTTAAGAAAATGGTCACTCATTCATGGAATGACTTACTTAATATATTTTATAATATATTTTAACTGGTTAGTTAAAATATATCAAGTAAGAGAAGTGAAAAAAAAAATTATGATTATAGACAATATTTAAGTTTTATTATGTGTTTGGAATATAATTTTACCCACAGACTTTAAAATATCTTTGATTTTTCCTTGCTGCCAAGTAGAATTAACATTAACATTAAAAGTGTTGTATGGTAAAATCTAAAAACTCAAATGTTAACGCGTAAGAGAGTCTTCTGTTTCTGCTTTAGCTTTTATCTTTAGTTTTATTACCTATGTTGTGGTGCGTTAATTCTTTATAGTAATTCCATACGTATCCTTCAGTATTATCGTCTTTTCTATTCTAATAGAATAGATAAAACAATTTATATTACAAAGTAACTATAAAGTACATTATAAGATTAATCTTAAGTTACTGATTAAGTTAAAGCTCAAACAACATAATTATTAATAAAAAATTAATAAAACAATTTCATTCCATTTTAAATATTTGTAAACTCTTCAAAATTTTTTCGAATTTTTATTTCGTCAACATAAAATTCGTAATAATCGTCGTTCTCAATTTTAACATACCGAATTTTATACTTTCGAATATTTGGTTATTTCGGAAGCTCGTAGCTGTGACTTTTTCGTCTCGTCGTCGTCTCGATGGCAAGACAAATCATCGTTCATAAAACATCGCTCATGAAGAACGATGTTTACGGACGATATATCGATGTTTGAAAGAATCGATGTATCGTTTTCATCACTAGTCACGCATCGAGTGTGTGCCCCAACTACTCTTAGTATTATTACATTGCACGGTGGTAAGCGCACTGCAGACTGGATCCACTTTGACGCCTCAATAGGGATTTTCTTACTACCTTACTCTTATTACACTATTCTTATTAACAGCTTAGGGACCCTGATTCAGTATAGTGTAATAGGGGTAATACCACCGTGCAGTGTAATAAGATCTAGATACTGTGATGTTAATGCTGTTAGTCTATGTGGCTCTTACAGCTAATGGAAATTGATCTATCGGCTAACGGTACTTGGTATTTCGTTACAATCATTTTTCTGAAACATTGATTTTGACAGATGAACGGTTATTCGTCTGTTTGTATTTCGGCATAGTATAGTTTTGTAGATGTATTCCGAAAATACTTAAGGTAACATATGGAACTACCACAAAGAATTAACGCTCCACAACATAAGAAATAAAATTAAAGATAAAACTAAAGCAGAAACAGAAGTTCATGTCTTCATGTCATCACCTGTGACTCCAATAAAGGGAAATGCGTTGGAAATGTAGGATGACGTGAAGGGGTTATTTCCCGGGCTTCACAGCCTGGCTAAGATCTATATGCCTGTCGTGGCAACTTTGATACCCCGTGAGCGGTTATTCTCAGAGGCTGGAGCTCCAATCACCCAGGAGAGAAATCGCTTACTGGGGACTTGGTTGTCAAAATTGTTATTTTTAAATTTAATTCTAAAGGAATAAAAGTAAAAATAAAAAATACTTAAATAATACTTGTTTACTCTTGAAAATTAATTTAAAAAATTTGTTACCCTTACCCTACTCCATCACGCAAAACATGACGATATATCGATATTTATCATGTGATATATATTGTTACTATTTAAAAATATCGATACAATAAATATCGAAACCAATATTAGATGAAAACAAAATAATTCCTAACCACTAATTTGGGTTTAGAGAGAATCATTCTACAGTGGAACAAGTGCAAAGAGTGGTACACAAAATCAGACAGTCCTTAGAGAAAAAAATAATATTGCTCAACGGTGTTTCTAGACATTGAGCAGGCATTTGACAGAGTGGCACAAGGGACTACAGTTTTACTTGACCATCTCTATGCGTGAGTAAGGGCGTAAAATTAGTGCATTGTAATAACTGAATTCCCTAATTAGGGGCCACGCTCAACCTTAATTCAGGGCTCTGATTCAGGGTAGTGTAATAGAGGTATCTACGGACCGGGTCCACTTCGACGCCCTAATTAGGGCGTCCTTACTCCCTTAGTCTCATTACACCCCTCTTATTAAGGCCTTAGGCACCCTGATTCAAGGTAGTGTAATAGGGGTATTAAGAACTTTGATAGGCTGTAATGAAATAATAAATGGATATAAGTAAGTAATAAAGTACGATAAATATTTGCACTCAAACAAACAAACATTTGGTACAAAGGCGAACTTAATGCCAAAAGGCATTCTCTGCCAGCTAACCCTTGGTAGTGTGGTGAGAGCTATGGGTAGGGGCACAACAGAGAAAAAAAACTAACTTATTTTCACATATTATTCAATCATATAATATAATGTAAATATGTTACTTTATACATATTTACACTTCTTATACACAGATATATACATATATATGAATGTATATATACACATAAATAAAAATACATACTATACCAATAAAATACATGCAATCTAGTACAGGAAATTATAATATTTTTATAAACCAATTACATTAGTCAAGTAATTTTAAATAATGTGAGGCACATTATTTAAAATTACTTGATTAATGTTACCCTTACGTTTAAATGTATTTATTGAGGGAGCATCTTTTAGATCTCGTGGAAGGTTATTCCAAAGTGTAATTGATGATACCGTAAAGGAATCTGAGTAGTATGTAGATTCATGCAACGGGATAGTTAGAGTTTTGTTGGTCATTGAACGCGATAAGCTTAAGTATAAAAAACGCTCTTTCAAATAAGCTGGGGAACAAGGATTGTGAAGAATACCATACAAATTGGTTAGAAGTTGTGTGTTCCGGCGAAAACTGATTTTGAGCCACTTAAGTCTTGAGCGAAATTGTGATATATGATCAAACTTGCGCAGGCCAAAAATATAGCGTATGCACAGATTGAGAAGACGATCGAGTTTGCTAAGCAGCTTCTCAGTGATATCTGGATAAGCAATATCAGTATAATCTAAAATAGGAAGCAATAGAGAGTTGACGAGCGTAACCTTGGCCGTCTGAAGGATAAACTTTTGCCAGAGCTTTAATGAATGCATTGTGCTAAAAATTCGTTTTCGGACCTCATTAACTTGTGACACCCAACTTAGATCGTCAGCCAAAATATATCGTTTGAAATGTAAAGTGGCCACTTTAGTCTCTTTATACTTTGTCAAATATTATTAAAAAATTTAGGATTTTGATTAATTCGGTTAGAGATTGATCAAAATTCTCAATTTTACTATTTTTTTCGCTAAATTTATGATGTGTTTTATGATGTAATTTACATCATGTAACCGAAAAAAAGCTACAACCATGTGAAAGAAGGAAGGTGACAATGATACAACTACTTTACGTACCACGAAAAATGTCATATGCTTAGAAAGTTGAACAAGAACAATTTTCTTTCTTATTTTAAGATTCTATATATGCTTATTCCTACTTAAACTGAGGCATAATATTAATTTAAAAAAAATTATGATGGCAGCATTAAAACTAAATTAGAACATAGGTAAGTAAATATTAAATAATTTTTTCTTACATTGGGTTTTTTTTGTCTAGAGGATTTGAATTTTGGGTGGATTCTATGTGCGCTAGTACTACTTATTAGATTGTGATTTTACGTAAAACTTGGGAGGAATGCGAGACGACCATCTTGCAACACTGGATCACAGTATTGCCTCGGCCACACACATCGCGATAAAATTACGTGATAAAACTTCGCCTTCGGCCTAGCGCGAAGGTAGGTGCCTGTCCACACTGCGTGTTGTATAATTTTATCGCGTTAAACACAGGCTAAAAACAAAATGGACGCCACGGTCACTCTGTATTATATGGCAGCGAATAATAATTTTTATAATTGTCTCTTTTTTTTTTAAAATAAGAAAAATATAAAAATAATTTCGGCTCGGATTCGTAATTATTTATAAATTCCAAATTATTTTAATTCTACCAATCCATGTCGGAAATACCTCGTAAATTCTAATTTACATTGACACATCCGCTACACACGATGTCTGTGGGCAGACATATTCCTGTATAGGACAGTTACTATACTTTTTGGAGCAGACTGAAGTGTGGCCGCACACGCGAAGTCCCCTTAATAAAACCCTTTGAAGTATGAGCATTTACCGACAGCGAAGCGATGTGCTTGAAACTCAATGACCTCTATATATGGACTGGCTATACACCGTGACATAATGAGGTGACTTGATTTTCGCCATTTTGATAGAATAGAGATAAAACAGTATAAAGTGTGCAATTGGATCACCAGCTTCCTTGCAGATCGGAGCATCAAGGTCGTTGTAGACGGTGCATGTTCTGACTACAAGCCTATTAACGCTGGTGTTCCACAAGGCTGTGTGCTATCACCAACGCTGTTTCTTCTGCATATCAATGATATGTTGCTAACTGGTAACATTCATTGCTATGCGGATGACAGCACTGGTGATGCTCTATACACCGGCCGGGCCAATATTTCTCGGGAAAACGTCGCCGAGTACCGGAACAAACTTGTGTCTGAAGTCGAGTCTTTGCTGGACAAAGTCTCGGATTGGGGGCGACTAAATCTAGTCCAGTTTAATCCTCAGAAGACACAAGTTTGCGCGTTTACCGCTAAAAAGAACCCCTTTGTCGTATCTCCTCAGTTTCAAGGCACTCCCCTTCTTGCCTCAGCCAGTATCGGTATCCTCGGAGTCGACATATCGAGTGACGTGCAGTTTCGTGGTCACTTGGAAGAGAAGGCCAAATTGGCCTCTAAAAAGCTTGGCGTGCTCAGCAGAGCGGGACAGTATTTCATGCCGGCACACCGCCTGCAACTTTACAAGGCGCAGGTTCGGCCTCACATGGAATACTGTTCCCATCTCTGGGCAGGGGCTCCCCAGTGCCAGCTCCTTCCACTTGACCGCATCCAGCGCAGAGCGGCTCGAATCGTCGACGACCGAGCCCTTTCCGATCGGCTCGATTCATTGGCACTGCGAAGAGATGTTGCATCTCTTTGCATTTTCTTTCGCATCTACCATGGGGAGTGCTCTGAGGAATTGTTCGGATTAATCCCAGCCGCCAAATTTCATGAACGCACATCGCGGCAGAACTCCCGATACCATCCACACCATCTGGATGATTGGCGGTCCACCACTGTGCGATTTAGAAGATGTTTTCTTCCTCGCACGACTTCCTTGTGGAATCGATTACCATCAGCGATTTTTCCGGACCGATACGACTTAGGGACCTTCAAGAAAAGAGCCTACTCCTTTTTAAAAGGCCGGCAACGCATCTGCAATTCCCCTGGTGTTGCGGTTGTTCATGGGCGGCGGTAGTCACTTACCATCAGGTGAGCCGCATGCTCGTTTGCCCCCTCTCCTATAAAAAAAAAAAAAAAAAGTATAAAGTAGTAAAGAATAGAGATAAAACAGTATGAAAAAATATATCGATAAGAGATCTATAACCCAGGCCTACCCGTAACATCCATTCTATTTATGTATCTTATTAATACAATAAACAAATGTATCTATTAATACCTAGACCTTAGACGAAAGCTTTGTACATCATATAAAACAAGAATCGACGCTGCGTTGATCTATAAACGTTTTTATTCGTTACTAGAGTACGGATTTTGTTCCGGGTTTCAAATGAGAAAATGCCTACGCATACCTGCATTGTAGGGACAAGAACGGATTATGTCGGACTTGCACCTACTAAAACCCCATGATGTTCTACCTTGACCATACATTGACAGGGCCACGGCAACGCTTTCAAGGACATCCGCGGCCCCACCAGCGAGGACCCTTCCTTAGTTGTGGACTTCCCTCCCCGAGTTCCCGAAACCGATATGTGGAGGCCATGGATGAGCACTCGGAAGTACCAAGGGGTACAGTTCCGCCAAAGTCGCGGAGGATAGTCGAGTGGCGCATTACCATACCAGCAATCCTCTTTCCTTGCGACACCACCTCGGCTGCAGCGATATAGAGAGAGGACTCTCCTCCGTTTACCATGGGTTACTAAGCCAAGGATACTAACCCCCCTCCTCCCCCCGCCACGCCAAGGCGGGAATCCGTTCAGAACGGAGTTATTTCTCACACCAACTTACTAAGAACATTAATAATTTTGCAGTCACCAATATAAATTTATTGCCTTGATACAATAAATTGGTTATAATAATTATACACATTTAACAAACTTACGTCTTGTAAACATAAAGTCATCATCAGGCGACCTTTGTACACTTGGGTATGGCCCTTGAGTCTGGGGGAAAATAAGGAGAGTAGAAATAAAAAAAACATTCGAAATATTAATCTAATACTTTTATACTTATGTACTGGTATTACCAGAAAATATTATGTGTATACTTTTCTTTTCTTTGTTTGTTTTTAAAAAACGTCATCCCCTCACTAGGATTTTCTCCTGTATCGTGGAGGCAGTTTACAAACATAGATTGCACGAGGACAAACATCCAGACCTGGAACAATTATTTATAGGCCATACAAATACTTGTTCCGTGCGGGATTCAAACCCGCGGCCCCTAGCGCAACAACTCATTGCTAAGCCACGGGCTGTCACTGCACAAACTGCACTTTTCATAGCTGGATTTTGAGCTGTCTGCTGGCTCAAGTTACCGTCAAAATCTTCCCAAGGGCTGCACAATGTGACGCATCAACATATTGTGAAGCAGTGTACTATGAAGGATAATTATACATTGTAACTTCCGGCTCAGAAGGGCTAGAACCCAGAGCTGTAAAGCCAGTTATTAAAAAATTCTCTTGGCAAACAAAGTGAAACAAAGAGTAAAGGAGCAAAGTTGAGTAAAGGAGCAAAGAGTATATCACAAACTATAATTAGAGAAACACTCACGTACTCCGTTAAAAGTAATAGGTTTCTGTTTCTGTGCTCACGCGTATGGAGCACAGAATACATTTAATCCTAGCAGAGAGTATAGAGTATATGTCAATGTCATAACTCATAATCAATAGTCTAAGCATAGAGATATATACCTATGGAGAGCGTAGATAGAGGTAATATACTATGTCTATGATGGAGAGGGCATATTCCACTATAGAAATAATAGTTATACAAATATCTATAATATCGACACACACTTGTCAAAAACAGTTTTGTCTCTTTTTAACAAAGCAGTAGCTGCAATAGAAAGAGAGATATCTACAGTTTGTAAAGTGCTTATTTTGGTAATACTTTAGTGTGACGTCATTAGCTCACCCTTGCGTGACTGCGCCGCCACGTTAAGCGCCAAGTTTTGAGGTAGATCTGCTGTCAAACTGTCAAAAAAGCAGTAAAATAGTGTTGTACACTCTTATCCGTGGTGTCGATAGAAATTATTTTAATAAATTAATTTTGTTCAGAAATTAAGCTAAATGAATATTAATAATAGCTTATAAATCCTGGATATCATATTCATCCACCGTTTCATGATCATGCCAGATTTTCGAATTTTAAATGAATAAAATTAATGTACCTGCGATAATAATAATATTTTTCATTTAAAATCTGAATTAAAAAAAAATTAAATATGATATCCGACAGAACCGAACATGATTATATCACTTAACATTTGTGATCAATTATCTGTAGAACGTTTTTTACCAATTAATAATAAATAAGTATTGAAAGAGGGACTCTTTATGATGAACTCTTTCTTCCAGAAGCGGCCCCACAGGAAGTGGACCTGGTCGAGGGGGTGCTAAGAATCTCCGGTGGAGGTTCGGTTGCCACCTTAGACGACTCGACCTGGACCTACGACTCAACGTACAACGCACGCACCCTGAGGACTGATGAGAAGATCGTGGAGCTGGAAGAAGAGATAGACAAGTTGCGCTGGCATATTATAGGATTATCTGAAGTCCGAAGAGAGGGGGAGGACACGGTAATCCTCGAATCCGGCAACTTGCTCTATCACCGGGAGGGCGACCATCTGTCCCAAGGAGGTGTCGGATTTATCGTCCACAAGTCTCTCGTTAACAACGTTGTAAAGATCGGGAGTGTGTCGACGAGGGTTGCGTACCTTATACTCAGAATCACCAAACGGTATTCGCTGAAGGTCATACAGGTTTACGCACCAACCTCGGTACACCCCGATGAGGAGGTGGAGGAAATGTATGAGGATATCTCTAGAGCCATGCATTCCTCCAAAACCCAATATACGGTGTTAATGGGAGACTTCAATGCAAAACTAGGCACAAGAGAGAACGGTGAGCTGAAAGTAGGGAAATTTGGAATAGGGCAACGGAACCCAAGGGGCCAGCAGCTGGCCGACTTCATGGAGAAAGAGGGACTCTTTATGATGAACTCTTTCTTCCAGAAGCGGCCCCACAGGAAGTGGACCTGGTCGAGCCCCGACGGTTCCACAAAAAATGAGATTGACTTCATTATGACGACCAGACGACAACTGTTCAGTGATGTCTCCGTGATCGCGAGGGTGAAAACTGGTAGCGATCACCGAATGGTTAGAGGCACACTGAACCTAAACGTTAAGTTGGAGAGGTCTCGTCTAATGAAGTCAACGCTCCGTCCCCCTCGTGCTCTAATCCAAAGTCCCGAAACCTTTCAGCTCGAGTTACAAAACCGTTTTCAGTGCCTAGAAGACTGCAATGAAGTGGACGATATGAATGACAAGCTCGTGGAAACTGTCCATGCGGTCGGAGCTAAGTTCTGAAAGACCCGCCGCAGAAGAACACAAAAACTCTCCGATCACACTCTTAATCTCATGGCTGTTAGACGGGAGATGAAGCTACATTCTTCAACAGACTTGACAGCATACAGGCATCTGAACAGAGAGATCTCCAAATGCATGCGGCGGGACTTACGCAACTTCAATACAGCTCGTATTGAAGAAGCGATCGAGCGGAACCAAGGCTCCAAAGTCTTTGCCAGAAATCTGTCTGCCAGAAAGAGCCAACTGTCAAAGCTGAAGACAGAATGTGGCAGCATCGTTTCCGGGACACCTGAGATTTTGAGTGAGATTGAGAGGTTCTATGGGCAGTTGTACACGTCATCGTTGGAGCCACACGCAAGTGTGAGTAACGATCCAAGAGCGAGTCTCATCCGACACTATTCCGAAGATATCCCGGACGTCAGTCTGAGCGAGATTAGAATGGCTCTCCAGCACCTTAAAAACGGTAAGGCCCCAGGCGAGGATGGAATTACAGCGGAGCTTCTGAAAGTGGGTGGAAAACCGGTACTTGAAGTCCTTCAGAAGCTCTTTAATTCCGTCCTCCATGGTGGCATTACACCGGAGGCGTGGAGCAGAAGTGCGGTGGTCTTGTTCTTCAAGAAAGGTGACAACGCTCTCTTGAAGAACTACAGACCGATTTCCCTTCTGAGCCGCGTCTACGTGCTGTTTTCGAGAGTCATTACGAAACGTCTCGCGCGCAGACTTGACGACTTCCAGCCTCCCGAACAAGCCGGTTTCCGAAAGGGCTTTAGCACCATAGACCACATACATACCCTTCGGCAAATTGTACAGAAGTCCGAAGAGTACAATTTGCCACTATGTCTGGCGTATGTGGACTATGAGAAAGCCTTTGATTCCGTCGAAATTTGGGCGGTGCTGCAGTCCCTTCAGCGGTGCCAAGTTGACTGTCGGTATATCGAAGTGTTGAAGTGCTTGTACAGTAGGGCTACGATGGCTATCCGAGTACAGAACCAGAGTACGAAACCTATCCAATTGCAGAGAGGTGTAAGACAGGGTGACGTCATATCCCCGAAACTCTTCATCGCTGCATTGGAAGACGTTTTCAAGCTTCTGGACTGGAAAGGATGCGGTATCAACATCAATGGCGAGTACATCACTCACCTTCGATTTGCCGACGATATAGTCCTTATGGCAGAATCGCTGGAGGACCTAAGCACTATGCTCAATGACCTCAATAGTGTTTCCCAACGCATAGGTCTTAAGATGAACATGGACAAAACTAAGATCATGTTTAATGTCCATGTCACACCTATGCCGGTAGTTGTTGGGAACACTAAGATCGAAGTTGTTGACGAGTATGTTTACCTGGGACAAATAGTCCGACTAGGTAAGTCCAACTTCGACCGAGAGGTCAATCGACGGATTCAACTCGGTTGGGCAGCGTTCGGGAAATTACGGCACATCTTCTCGTCAGGTATACCTCAAACCTTGAAAACGAGACTGTACACCCAGTGCGTGTTGCCAGTGATGACATACGGAACTGAGACGTGGTCCTTCACTGCTGGCCGGATGAGGAAGCTCAAGGTCGCTCAGCGAGCTATGGAGAGGGCTAGACTCGGAGTTTCTCTGCGTGATAAACTCAGAAATGAGGATATCCGCAGTAGAACCAGAGTGACCGACATAGCCCAACGGATTAGTAAGCTGAAGTGGCAATGGGCCGGCCATATAGCACGAAGAACCGACAACCGATGGGGAAGAAAGGTTCTCGAGTGGTAGCCTCGTACCGGCACGCGAAGTGTAGGGCGTCCCCCCATTAGATGGAGTGACGACCTGGTAAGACATGCAGGAAGTCGATGGATGCAGGTGGCTCAGGACCGTGCTTTGTGGCATTCTTTGGGGGAGGCCTATGTTCAGCAGTGGACTTGTGAAGGGCTGTAATGATGATGATGATGAAGTATTGATTTTAAAAACAGCTTATTTAATTTTTACTCAACTAATCATTATTATTTTATATTAAAAATATTATAATATAGGATTACAATGTGGAATCAAGGATCTCCATCCCATCTCCATACATTTGTTTACTGTACAATATTATTGTACAGTAAACAAAGGTATTTGGTATACAAGCAAAAATATTTATTTTCACACCACTCTGTCAATATTAATTTCTATTGTGTGCCTTATAACTTTTTAACGTTGTTCACATTGATATAAAACAAAACGTGTGTGTTTATTTATATACGCACGTAAGAAGTTATACTACTTTAGCGTAACAAAACAAAAATAACTTAAATAAAACACGTTTTATAAATTCATATATATTTGAATAACTACCTCGAATATAGTTATCAGTTCTCAGGAAAACTTAACAATTGACAGACAACAACCAATTGAAGTTGTAAATAATTCACTCTCATCATTTTTCTCAACCGCGCCAAAAGAAGTATAACTTCAAAACTTGAGTTAGCCTGTCGTCTGCATACTTAACTCATTGTTTGACCGTGTACCTAACACAAAAAATCTGTAGCAGAGTGTGTATTACGTAAGTGTACATATATGGTGAAGCCTCGTGAAGCAGCTCAAGCGAAATTTAAGGGATAGCAATCCAAAACTAATTTAACAACCCAACAATATCCATTGCTTCATGTGATTGAAAAATTAGTTTGCTCGACAACAAAAACCATGCAATGGATGTTGTTAAACTGTCAAATTGGTATGGTTTGCCATTTAAGGTGTGTTACGCAATTAGGCTATGGATTTAATTTCTATAATTATATGAAATAAGAACAAACTCATATTCGTAAAAATATCGATATCAGCTGCCCATATTGCAGAGTTACAACTCTATAAAAGGCGGCCATTTTATGCGCCAGAATTGTTTACGTAGTCACGCTGATTCTTTTGGTATGCCCAGTCTATATACTTCTAAGTCAGTGAATCTAAGTCAGTGATCAATAGGCACCACAAATTATAAAGTTGTATGTACAAGATTGATAGCCTGTATAGGACAGTTATTATACTCTTTGATTGATAGGGCACTGTATAACTGCATATTTATTAACACAGAACACTAATACCCTTAGTGCAGGGAATTCTTAGGGAGGGAGAATGGTGTGTTTTCTATTTTGTAATATGTATTTTCTTCAGTTTTAGGGTTTGAAACTCAGAAGACCACCAAAATAAGAGTGCTGTGTTCGGCAATTTAATTGTATTTTAAGCTGTAGTAAAGTAATTTATTTTATAGGTAAGAATATATTTAACCGCGTTCTGTTTTGTTTTCTTCACATGGAGTCACAAAGAAAAGAAGAATTGTCTGATGAGGACATTCCAAGTGATTTTTTTGATGACTTTAGTAAAGATGAGTTTATAGAAGGTCTTAGTGTAATAGACAGCTGGGATGTTGAAGAAGGGGTCCAGAAGCGTAGTTCCCGAAGTCGCATTGACGCTGCAGCAATTGATGGCGTTAGAGATCTACGGGAGCTCATCAGAGATGGAAGAGATGAAACAGAAAGTCGTCGTCAAGAAAAATATGAAAATAGATACAAACGGAAGCGATATGACCGTGATACTTCGTATAAAAGACATACCAACGACAAACGGCGCGAGAGCAGTTCAAGTCACTTGGATTACTATATTAAACCTGGTAGTCGTCGAGACCTTCGCAAAACCAATGAAGCAATTAGAAAAGACAAGCAGGTGAAAGTAAAAGAATACCTAAGCAAACATTTGGATTCAATTGATGATCTTAAACCTCCTGGAACGGAGCTTGATGATTTTCTAAACCAACCAACAATTCCTACCAAAAAAATAAATATATCGAAAAGTCCAGTAGCGCACTATTCGAAACGCCCATCAATAGAAATGAAATATAGAGATTCGCCAAAAAGATATTATCAGCATAAGGAAAGACGCAGCATTCACCGCAGTCCTCGACACACCTATTATATCAATCATCATCTGAAGCCTCGTCGTTATAGTCCCGACCGACCGAGTCAGAGACCAAGAAGACACTATAGCCCAAGCATCAGTGAAAGACGTGGTAGTAGACCACGATATAGTCCTTTACATCGAAGTCCATCTCGGCAGAGCCCATTTGAACATAGGAGAGAATTTCATTCACCATCACCTGTGGCATATTCTTATACTGAGAAGCACTCACCATCAGCTCAACAGAAAGATACCTTTCTATACCCAAATGAACATCATTCTTTAAATCAGGCTCAACCAATCCCAAACCTATACCAAACTGGACAAGCAGAGTTTTATACAAACCCTGGGTTAACTGCATATCCTGGAGCACCACAGTATTCATATTCTCAATGTGAATCTTATGTTGGTTATAATGCTCCATATGAATATGCAGCACCACCCAATGTAGGCTTGGTGCAGGCTGTCTCTACACCAGTCATGAATTCAGCTCCAGCCATGGTTCCTCCACCTCTGCAAAGTACTCCTGCAAATCCTGCTGTTACTGCTGCAGTCTTAGATCCACCAAATTCACAGGAAAAACCATTTGACGCCTTAGCAAAAGTAAATATACTTCAATTATACAAATATTTACATGAATATTTAATATATTATGGATAGCTTCAATTTTGCATAATTTTTACAAAATAAAAAATTTCAGTTGGTTGTGGAAGGCAAGATTTCTAAAGAAGATTATCTCAAACTGGCACCAAATAAAGGTAAGAGATGTAAATTATATTTAATGTTAAGAAAAATATAACATGTTATATCAAAAACTTAAAATGGGTGAATAATATTATCGAATTTATACAAATGGATATCTGCATTTCAGGTACAATTATTGAAAGTGCTGTAGACACACAATTGAGAGTTAAGGGTGGGTAATCAATAATTAATGTATTTTGTATTGTTTGCGTTTAAAAAGTTATTTTACTTGACTAGCATACAAATTGGAGCAAGCTATTAAATAGTTGAGTGACTTTTAAACTAAAAACTGGCATGTGGTAAATTTATGGTATATTTTTTGCATTTCTGGTATGACACAATTCGGATGAACATATTTTAACAATATAATGTTTATCACCTGCATTCAATGCACTCTTAGTATACAAAATAATATCAATAGTATTCTAAGTTAAGTGTTCTGTGTTTCGAATGGTCAGTCAAATTGTGTGTTGAAATATGTTTCATTATCATGGAAAAAAAACTGCTGATTATTATTTTAGTCATCAGGGAGTATGGTCATTATTTTAGTTATCAGGGGATGAAGAACTTTAGATTTAATTATCACCTATTGTTGTGCGTTAAGTTTTTAAATAACATATACAAATATAGAATTTAAAAAATATATTGCAATATAATATCAGTGGCAACATAATTTGGCTGCTTCGTCCACAAAACTGTAATAAGAAAAAACTTTTAGTTGAGTGTGTTGTTTTACCTATAAGAATGGTAATAAGTGCACATGAACACATGAGCATAATCGTCGGAAAAGTTAGTATTTAATATTACCAAATAAACTGTAGCTTACCCTATGATTGATTAGTTAAATAGGTGACTAAAGAAAAGAGCCTACTCTTTTTAATATGCCAACAACGCTCCTGCAATTCCCCTTGTGTATTGCAGTTGTGCATGGGCGGCGATAGTCACTTACCATGCTTGTTTGTCCCCTCTTATATATATTATATATATAAAAAATAAGTAATGTGCGTGATAACATGCTCCCTTTAAGCTTAAACAGGTACCCAGCCATTGTCAAACCACAGCAAAGGTAGCATGTATGTGAGGGATGAATTTAATCAAAAATTTTTGAGGAGCCAAGTATCATTGATACTGCAGTTGCTCTATTTCTCAGAAAACATTGTTTAGTGATTGACTGAATTGATAAAATGAATTGTACTCACATAAACATTTTATATCCACAGTGGTAAAGCGCTGCCGTGAAGCATTGAATAAGCTTAGTAAATTAACATTGCCTGCTCGTTTGTTAATAGACAATGATCTCATTGGCCAAGAAACCAAGCGTCTTGTACCCAAATATTGTTCTCCATTAAAGAGACAAGCTACAGTAGATTTCTACTTTACAAAAACAAGTGGTAAAGTGGAAACTGTGCACCAAAACAAACAACTAATAGACAGCATAGTTTCAACGTTAGGACTTAAAAATAAAGTCTCGCAATCATCGAAGAAAATTCGAAATGGTATGAAGGATGCAGCAGTACAAACAATAAAGCCGTTTTGTGAAGTTTGCCAGATTCGCGAATCAACCCAATCTTACGAAATAGGGACGTCTATCGATCGCGAGGATTTCACCACCACAGTTCACACTCAAGTTTTGGAACAAGATTTGATTAGTTCTAAGGCGATTTTCAACCCGAGTGGAAGCGTTTCGGACAGTGCGCCAATTTCTATTGCGCACCTCACTCCTGCACAGCTGGTTTCACAACTAGCGGCGCGTGCGAAGACACTGAAGCAATCTGAAGTTACACACCATTCGCAATTTTATAGGAATACTGGAAACAGCTATGACTACGATGGACGTGGAAACGGAAACCAATATAATTATAACTATCGTTATTAAATACGTGATGTGAAAAGTGAATCGAAATATGCGTACGTATGGTTTTATTTTTAATTTAAATCTGCAAAACGATAAATCTACAATTATAGCTCTTGTATTTACGCAGTTGTTCGTTTTTATGCATTAAAAATATTGTTATTTGTGTTAATTACGAGAACTGTCTGTTATTCCATTCGAGACCAAATTTCGTACAATTATTTCGATTCCAGACCAGACTTTCATTTGTTAACTTCCTTCTGCGTAGCATTGAAAGGAAGTTAATGGTTTTAGCTGTCAGTCTGTTAGTCTGTATGCCGACACGATAACTTCCGTTCCACTGGACCGATTGACTTTAAATTTGGTATGTGGATACCTTGAGGTGGTAGCTCGGTCGAGTTTGAATTTGGGTCCTGTAAGTCAAAGGGCACCAGAGATATGGGATTCACGCAGAAGGAAGTTGTTTTTCTTGAATTTACATTCAACTCGTTTATATCTGAATCTATTAGTCCCAAATTTAACAATACCGATTTCCCAGATGTTAAAACAATTGTGTTGTACCTAATTCCAGATTATTGAAATCTAGTATATTATGGCAATCTACACTTTTTAACTTAGCCCACTACAATAGCCACTTACAATAAATGCCTGGAAACATGGACTAATTACCATTTTCACGTCCTTTTTATTTTTAAAATGGGCAAGCAAGATGGGGCCACCTACATCAATCTTGCTTGGTATGATTGTAACATAAAAGATTAATTGTAAACTGGTCTAATGAAGTAGCTAAACTATATGTACCTTAAAATAAAAGTCAGTTCATTAATGTTATCAAATTTGGGTAAGTTATGATGAGAGGCTTAGTATAAAAGTTGCAGCCTATTTACGTCCCACTGCAGGGCACAGGCCTCCTCTCATTACTGAGAGTGTTTTAGGGCAACGAAATATCCGCCGCGCTGCCCCAATGCGTGTTGGCGAACTTCGTGCGTGCGGCGTGTTCATGTCTTCGAAATATTTTTTCTCATTTCTTAGACATGCAAGTTTCCTCACGATTTTTTCCTTCACCGCCGAGCACGAGACTTAGTATAATACCACAGAATAAAATAATAGTACAAAAACAGAAAAATTACTCTCTGATAGCAAACTTGCAAGTTTAAACCTAGTTACAACGTCGCTAATATTCATAATACTTTGTATGTTCCGGATACGACCTTAATAGCCTACCGATTAAAAAAATTAATGTGGCGCGCGTATTAAATCAAAATGCGCATTTGTTAAGGCCGCTCCTACTGTAGAGTTAGGTGTTGTGAGAAAACAAATTGAATCCATTGATAATAGTTGGTAGTACAATACACCGAGGTGTTATGCAATGTATTATTAGTAATGTGCTGATAAGAATATTATTGTTCAATGTGAGGCAGCTTAATATGCCACATCTAGAAAAATTAAGATTATAATAACGTGAACGTCTTTGAAACTCAGATAATTTACCTACTTACCATTTTTAACCAATTTAAAAAAAGGAGGAGGTTCTCAATTCGACTGTATTTTTATGAACTTTTTTCTAGGTGAATCGATTTTGATGACTATTCTTTTATTTGAAAGCTGGTGCTTATAATTTTTATATAACCCATATAAAGATCAAGATCTGACCAGTAGTTTTGGAGTTATCCTTAATAATGCGTAAGTATTATAATGCTTATTAATATTGAAGTCGGTTGTACAAAATTTTTAATTTCATTAGTTGTCTCTCTTTGTCTCTTTTTAAATAACGTTACCTCCACACTAGGATTTTCTCCTGTATCGCAGGGACAGTTTACATACATAGAACAGATCCAGAACAATTATTTGTAGGCTATACAAACACTTGTTCTGTGTGGAATTCGAACCCGCGGCCCTTAGTGCTGCAACTCATTGCTAAGCCACTGCGACACAGAGCCGTCACTTGTCTGTTTCACATTTTTTGCTATTTCCAAACATGCGACACGCGAATGCATTATTAATGAAAGAGTGGCTATGAGAAGTGCTGCTATTGTCAATCTCTTTCTTTTATCGACCAAGTGTTAAATTGATAACCAGCATATTATGCTGATCTTGCATCAGTTGTCAGTCACTAGTACTGGGAGGTCTACTTACAGTGAGCCTTTTATAAGTTCATTGGATTATACGCGTAAAAATCGAAAACTGCGGTCGGTTTGCTAATCATATAATAAATCTGTAACTATGGCGTCAGTAACTAGGTACCTAATTATCTAGATCTACCTATAAACAATAATATCTTACCTTTCGGTGTCCTTAGGAACAGTAAAGAATGAAAAGTTGCCATTCCTATTGTTATTTAAGCACCCGCATGCTATGCAGTACCTTTTGGCTTTTTGAGAGCCCATATTTGAATAAAAACTCAAAAATAAATATCAAAAGTGCCTAAATATTTATAAGTGAAAAAAACTTTTTGTTGAACGCGCGTCAGCTCGATTGCGCGCGTGACAACTTAACGGAATTAGCCTTATGTAGGCGGCCACGCAGCGTAGGTATATTTTCATGCCTAAAGCTCGGAGTGAGACAGGCCTGACAATACTTAGCGTGTAAACTTGTGAAACTATAATGACGTAATATTTCGAAGCTCTCGCCGTGGTTGAATTTGGTCGTTATGAAAATATTGTATTAAAAAATATTAGCATAAATTTGACCAAATGTTTTTGACTCCTTGCGTTTCTGAATATACAAAATTGTGTTTATCTAGGTACTTACTATTAGATGGGACTGTGCTTGTTTGTCACTCTTCTATAAAAATAAATATAAATAGATGTACCTAGTATACCAATATTTATTGAAATTTTTTATTTTTGTTTTTAACTGCATTATTAATGAACTGACTTATTGTTTTCAAAGGTTTCATTACTTAGCTACGTTAATTCAATAAAAATAAAGGTGATATAGGTCCTTGATTTCCTTTAAATGCTTCCCAAATTATAATTGGCATGTACATAAAATATAATATTAATTTAATATTATATTTTATGTACATGCCAATTATAATTTGGGAAGCATTTACTTAAGAATTTGATAGCATATGAGATAAAATGCTCTTTTTTCACTATAACTTTAAGTGGACAATAGATATAACTAAATTATAGCACAATAAAAGCTGTCATGTATCTACAACCAATCAAATATGTGGTTTCGTGGAAGTATAAGTAAAAGTATTCGATTTAGTCATGTGTCGATTTCTTTTGATTCAATCCGATCTCAAGCTACGTGAGAGTGATGACGATTGGATCTTGATCTGAAGAATAAGATAATTTAACCCACGACCTTCAATTTATGTCTATACTCTATACCTATTGTAGATCGATTATTGAAACTTTTTGTATCTACATGTTTAGTGTAATATGATTTTATTAATTGCTTTTAAGAAGATTTAAATGTAAGCCCTTAGTATTACTTTGTCACAAAAATCTCATTGATTTTCTTTTGTAACGATGATCGATCGAATCTACACAGGTCGTAAGAAATTATCGATCAACACGCGACTAGTTCGATTTGGCAGCAAATTTTGTGTTATTGCGTTTTTACGCAAAATCTGACTCGAGAGTCGGAGAGAGTTATATCTTTAGTTGTCCAATCTTAAATTTTTTACAAATTAATCATTGAGGTTCATCACTAGTTTTTATTTTGTTGATGTCCTTTTTTAATCTTGTTTTCTTTGCCATTAAAATAGGTAAGATTATAACCGGTTTATAGAAATATATAATTGTGGGGTAAGTGATATGCTATTGTGTACGTGCTTGTTCTTCATTTTGCGAGAGTTCTTGAATTGTGTTTAAATACCGAAGTCTAATAGTAATTGTAAATTAGTTATAAATGGTCAAGTTTTTTTTGGAATGCATTGTTGTTTAAATTTCACAAGAGGTGTAGCATTTTAAATACATGTTGAAAATATGTTTTATCTTGTAGAAATGTATTTTAAGATAGGGGAAAATAAATTTAAACACAAACTTGCAGTTTTCTTTTTCGGTAATCGCAACAATTGTTGACAATGGCGATTAAACTAGGCAAGTGCAGATGGATTTGGAGGAGAATTCAGTATTGCAGTGCAGTCTTCAGTTTATCTGTGTTGTCTTCTTTTTTTATACTGTACTAATATTTACCAAGACTGTATGTTTGCACATTGTGCTATTAGAAGTTGTTATCTTCGCTGATTCAGAAGAAAGGTAACATTAAAAACAAGTACTTACGTTTACTAAGTTCTCTTCTAAATCCAGCGTCTTCTTGCAACGGTCGCTGATGATAGACTAACGGTGGAGAAAACTTAACCTAACCGCTCGCTGTGAATTTCGTAGTACGCAAGTAAACTACTCTTTGGAAGCCAAGCATAAAAAATATGCTAGTCTAGTGCTAGTGTGTCGGATGTCGGTATTGCTTACCCAGCCAAAGCAAATATATAGCTAAAGCAGTTTTGTAACCAGCGCTTTTTTCAAAAGTTGTTTTTCTTTCAAACTGAAAGTTTTCTTATATTTATTTAAAATTTGATTTGTATTCTAGGATACTCAAAAAATCAAATAAAATTAACTACCTTCAAAATAAAGAATAAACAACACTACTTGTCGTTTTAATAAGCTCGCCAAAGTTTTGTAGTTAAGCGTGTCTGCGCGAGTGCGTCGATTTGAATTTTTGTATGGAGTTGAGCTACTGCTTGAACTACAATATTTACTGTAACCTAGTGTTGCAAGTATGAACAGTCATGTAGGCAGTGCTCACAAATTGGAAAATTCTTATGTCTAAAATAACCTAACACTTAATAAAAAAATGATACTGATACTACTAGCTACGACAACCAATCTAGCAAATGTATATAAATGTATGTAAATATATAGTCTGTGTTCGAGGAGTAAAACTTCTTTTGTGCTTAATGATAATTTGATTCCATAATTTATTATACTTATATCATATATATTATGTGGTTAAAATATATTTAACGCAGTGATTTGTGCTAGAAGTTTGTAATAGTGAATTTTCATCAGTAAGAGTGAGGCTACATTGTATGTGGAGGCGGTGCAGTGCCTGTGCGGCGACGCTGTTGCAGCCTCCTGCATATGAAAATCCGTGGCAAGAGATACTGTGCGGCTGGATTCTACACGACGTCCTTTGTAAGTTGACGTGATGAGACGCCGGCGCCGGCGCGGAACAGTTATCAGCTTCTAGTTCCGCATTCAGATATTTAATATAAAAAAATATATCTAAGCATTATGGTCGCCGTAGTGTTGCCAAAGATTGGAGCAGGACATGTTTTAATGTCTATGAATTGGGCCTTTAGTTTTTTAATTATTTAATACCAAAATATTATTAATATTTTGGTATTAAATAAAATGTTATATCGCATTCCTCATTTATTCGTGTACTAGACACTTTATCTAAACATTATATTTAGATAAAAAGTTTATTTGATGTTCCAATGAAACAACATCATGGTTGCTCTAAAAACGGCAACTAAAAACACAATTTGTTCAGACAGACGGATGAGCAGAGAGAATCATCGAACATCGCATTGAGAAAATTGCATTTGTGAAGTTAAAGGAAGCTGCAGTTTCGGTCATGTCTGTCGACCGACAAGTAAGGAAATATCCCGTTTCATCTGCATAAAGAAAAATTGCTGCCCCGGAATTGTGAAACGCGCAAGTTGTTGTAACGTGGCGACGCAACAAGTCGGACGGTCACGATTAATTCAATCAGTTAATCAATATATTCTTTATTGTACGCCAATACAATACTTTAAAACTATAATATATATATATATATATATATATATATATACGTGGAAAAACTGACTCTACTCGCCCCTACAAAATGTACAAAGTGTAACTTTTTTCAAAAATGGCTTGGGCAATGTACGTATATAAAATATATATTGGTGTAGAAAGCTTGATATTTAGGCTTTAAAATAACACTATTGTCATTTAAATTCGTTCAGTTCTTTTTTTAATATCGTTATATCCGTGTAAGCATCGAAAATGCGCTACGTACCGCGGCCGCGTTGTAACCTCCTATACATATAACTCCCTGCAAATGTGCACTGGCACACTTGTCAAGTCACTTATACGTTAACCTGAACACACCTACGCAAGTTAAGATCGCCGATTTACAACCACAATGGATAGAACGTCAGATGACGCCGCTCAATTTGTTGCTTTACTGCAGCAGAGCTTTAGTCAGCGAGAAATCGCTTGTCGACTAAACCAGAGCTAATTTGCTGTGTCAAGGGTGTACAGATTTCAAGAGACTGGGTTCTTACTCTAGGAGGCCAATTACCAGTCGGTGCCGGCTTACTTCTTTCTAACAGCAGCTGAGAGAGGTTCGAGGAGAACCTGTCAGTCAATGGACGGTCAGAAGATGATTGAAAGAAGCGAACCTCATTCCAAGACGGCCTGCCGGAGGCCCAAAATTGACCACAGCTTACCGACAAGCGCGCTTTGAATTTGCTCGCGAACACCTTAATTGGAGTGCCGAGAAATAGCGGCCTGTCCTGTTCAGTGATAAGTGCAGTGTGTCTACATGGCAACGACAGAAGTGCTCGGCTCTACAGGCGTCCAGGTGAGTGGTTTTCACAGTGCTGTTTTGTCGAAACAGTGTCCTACGGTGGTGGTTCGTGTACGATGTGGGTGGGCAATTCGCTGGAAGGAAAAACGGCGCTCGTTTTCGTCCCCGGTGGAGGCCGAGAAGGTGGTCTGACTGCCGCGCGATATGTGGAAAATATTCTTCTGGAGCATATCTTGCCTTATGAAGGCTTCATCGAGGGAAGCTTCCTCTTAATGCATGACAATGCCCGGTGCCATACAGCATAAATCACTCGACAGTTCATGGATAAAGTTGGCATTCGCACTAAGTCCTGATGTCAATCATATTGAGCGTCTATGGGATGAGCTCAAACGGAGGGTACGAGCCAGAAATCCGGCGCCTACAAGCATCGCAGAGTTGAAAATAGCGCTGGAAGAGGAGTGGGAAAGACTTCTTCAGGAACTGATTAAAAAACTTATCAGATCTATGAGAAACCGCCTTCGAGGTGTTATAAAAGCTAGGGGAGGCAACACCAAGTATTAAGACAATAAATATGAGTAATAATCATACATTTTATTTTAATTTTAGATCAGCCCAATATTTACTTTAATTAACTTCACTTTTGTTGCGTTTCCATTCAATCCTGATTAATTTAAAAAGTACTGGGTAGATTTTCAAAAATATGCTATCATTTTGAAGCTTAGGTATGTATTGACCTTTCATTCGTTTTATTTACATTATTCAAGCTATTTTTGATTAAAAAAAATACACTGTTCATTTTGAAGGGGTGAGTCGATTCAGTAGCTCACGAGTGTATATAGAAAGAACAACATCAAGATCAAGTGTCATTACTGGTTTCTATACAAAAGTTAAGCTGTGTTTTAAAAAATCGACGATACCTACTCTGTATTAAAGGCCTGATACTGAAGTATAATTTGTCTTTAAATTCATTTTCATATTGCATTTTAGCAATTTTCTTTAAATAAATTTCCAGAACTTATAAATTTTAGAACCTTACATATATTAAGTCTCAGGAAGTATTTTAAAACACTTTGTAACATAACGAATGGAACTAATTGCAATCCCAGAAACTTTAATCAACATAGATACTTTGAATATGCAAAGGTGTGTAATTTCTACAGATAGCAGAAGTACGTTACGATTACAACATTTAGTTCGGTGTGATTCTGGCATCTGGGGTGTACCAATTTCGTACTCTTAACAAAGTATTCGGAATTTATTGCAGACAGATTTAAGATTGCAAAGGGTTCCATTTCATATAGGCCAAAAATTTAACGAGGAAGCTGACATATTAGCTATAACTGAAGGTACAAACATTTTTTTATCCATACTGTATTGAAGTATTTACAGAATTTAAGTTATAAAAAGTTAAAAGAATATTTTGATGAGCGAAGTAAAGAAAAAGGCATTTAGTAGAAAACAATACAATGTCAATTTCCTCGTATACTTTGGTATGTTGAAATGGAAATAAGTAGATCATATATTATTAGAGCCCATAGAAGTACGTTCTGGATAGACACTATCCATCTGAAAAAAAATATGGATATTTAACGAAGAAAACTGATTCACCAAACTGACACATGTGTGGTAAGTTTTACGATGTCTAACAATTAATATGTTAAAAAATCAAAGAAAGAGGGAATCGTTAATGCTACGTAAGTAAATACATACATTGGTGCATTTTTTGTATTCTAACACGAACACTAATTGGAGAATGTAGCTAGTTACTTTTACGTGATTGTTAATGGCTCTCTCTTTCAATCAATAGTACAATTTTTGGTTGGGTTAAGGAAGACAACGGGATTGACACCCTTCTTGAAAACAGGCTTAAAAATAATAATTACATAAAAGTAGTCTTGCAAGTTGAAAAGTTCACAATGGTCATCATGCTGCATCAATCATCGTTTATTGGAAGTGTCCTACCAAAAAATCACGAAGCTTCACTTTTGTGAAATAGAAGTAGACTTCGGCCAAAGTTTATGAAGAAACAGTTTTGGACCGTGTAATGCAACTATTCAGTGATTTTTATTATTTTTGTATAATGATCCACTACAAACATAAAATTGATAATATGCGTTCGTTATCGTTTCTAGTGAAATAGAAAACAAACCTTAAAGTATCACGCAAATACGTCTAAATATGGGTGCCTTTTTGCGTGATACTTGAACGCAGCCTAGATATACCGGACGAAAACCTATAGTTGACGTGATTTTAATCAAAAATTAATTTTGTCCCTGTTCACCTTACACATCCAGAGAGACTTTCGTGATAACTTCTTTTAGCAATTCTACCAAAGTGGAAAATCAGAGGTGAGTATGTTCGTAATTTATGTACAGTATCCTTTTTAGTCCACTCGCTTGAAAAAGTTGGAACAAAGTTTCGGGGATACATCGCGGAAGGGAAAGGAGAGATCTCCCGCCGAGCAAGGTGTTCTGCACCGGGGAGTAGCCAACGCTCCACGTGGTAGTTTTTTTCATGTATTGTTCATAAACTTCAGTAGCGTCATTTTCAGAATTCCATTATTGTTTTCGATCTGTTGACGCTATTGTAGCGTTAGGACAACACCGTCTCTTCACCCCCGTGCTCAGATCAGAGATCGATCTATGAAGCAGTCCAGTTGTCGACGAAGGTTGCCAGGAGTTGCCTTGTAATCTGCGTTATTTCTAGAAGAAGGCTAGTAACTTGCGAGTGCCGTGAAGCAGACGCGAGCAGTACGGGTTCTCGGCTGAGCCCAACACCGTAGCGCAGAGAGTAAGTTGAAGTAACAATAACATTGTTATTCTAATGCTGCGATGAACCTTGTAAAAAGCTAGGCTGATTGCAGGAACTGAAGACTGCCAATGACGTTTGCTCGGGAGCGAATGTACGGTGTTCTTGAGGACGAAGACGATAGTTTGAAAATTTCAACGGTTGCAGGTGGTGTGTTCACATCACGTTGGGTATTCACAACTTTAGTCGTGGAATGAAAATGGAAGATCTATTGCCGGAAAAAGTGTACAGCTTGTGGAGCAACGCTCCAGAAAATGAAATATATTCATGTTTGACGTAAGAAAATAAAATTGCTTACAATGGTTCCTATGTGATATATATTTATATACCGGAGTAGTCCGGGAAATTGATTTGCGTGATTTAGGCTTCCATTGTTGTTGAGTTTTATTTACGCTAAGTAGCGCGGCGTCAGCGCTGCCACACGACGGTTTTTGTATTTTTAATATGCATACTTTATATGCTGTTTGTATGTACCTACTTTATATTATGATCTTTGATGTTCTATTTCAAAATTTCAAATTTATTCACTAAATCATTTCATGCATAACGAAAAATAAATATCTATGTTTAAACATTTTGTTTTATTTATTATTCTCATTATTATCTGTTTTGTTATTATTTAATAGTTAAATTAAAACATAGCAAAATAATAAGCAACGTTTAACAACAATATATATTCAATTTAATGTAATGTTAATAACTATTTTATACTTTAACGATGTTATTAACACGCATAAGATTAACTTAGAATTAATAGTAATATTAGCAAGGTTCAACCATCTAAGAAATCGTCAAGCCACTTCTCGAGGTCTTCTGGAGATTCAATGATAGGATTTTTCGATAATTTAGTTTCTTTTATTGGAACATCAGCACCTGAAACTAGAAACGGACATATGACAAAAGATTGCGATGCGGAGAAATATTGCACAAAATGTCAAATGATGATATGATATATTTTAATTATGTTATTCATTCTCTTCATCAACAGATGACTCAGTCGTAAAAGTCTATTTATGTTGGAATATAGGCAATATAAAGTCCCGTTCACATGCTCGTTTTGACCTACAAAGTTACAATTGTACAGTCAAAATTACACAAAACTCGAAACAGTTGCCACACGGTATGATTAAGGCAATCGGTACCAACCAATAAGTACTTTATTAATGTGGCCAACAGGAGAACCGTCTAGTGGCAAGTCTAGTCTATCATAGTCGTCTAGTGGGTGCAAGAATATCCACTTCCCATATTATCCCGTGGGTGTCGTAAGAGGCGACAAAGGAAAACCAATCTGGGATGGGCCGTAGCATCTTCCTAATAACGACTAAAAATATAAAAACTGTGGTTACCAAGCGTGACAACTGTGGAAAATATCCCCCTATGAAGCAATTGTGTTTCCAAATATAGCAGGTCACGTCGTCTTCAGTATAGAAACAAATATTTATTACCAAGCCCGCGCTGAGCACGGTTTTACGTTAAAAGAAAACAAACAAATTGAGAACTCTTTCTTTGAATTCGACTAAAAAATTATAAAAATTACCTTCATATACTTTTTCTACTTTCTGCTCTACATTGACACTCTTTTCAATATTTTCTTTCTTCTTTACATCATCTGCATTGTTTTTCACAATGTCTATTATGTCTTCGATATCATCCACAAATTTGTTGTCTACTTGTGTCGTTTTAGCACTAAGCTTAACTTTCGCACTAATATCATCTTTGTTTTCTTCTAAGTTATCAGGCTCACTTGGTTTAATTTCCTCAGTTTCTAATTTATCTAATTTAGACTCATTTGTAGTCATCGGTGTTTCTTTATGCGTAGCCAGACTCTTTTCTGATATTTTACTTACAAATTTAGGTGTGAATTCATTACTAATTTCAAGACTTTTAGTAAAATCTACAAGATTAGTTGTTACTTGAGTAGTAATATCTTCTTTGTCTTCGTAAATGATATTTTTTTCTTTTTTGTCATTTTCGTCTGATTTTGTTAAACTATTCAAAATCTTTTCTTGAACATCTAAATCCGGTGTCGTATATGATTTGTCGTTATAGTATTTTTGTTTGAATTTAATTATTCTATTGTTCATACTCAATATATCTGTGTCGTTAAAAATAGATTTATCTAAACTATTTCTTTCATAGAATGGTATTGTTGAAAGAGCTATAGCTAATTTGTCCATGTCAATTTCAAAATATTTGTCATATAAAGAAGGTCCTGAACTGATGTCCCAGGATTTTTCGTGTTTGAACTGAAAATGTCCTCCAATTGATAAAGGTGCTTGAATAAGAGTCTGAAAAAATAAAAAATAACTTTTTTACATTAGCTATTGTCATACATATTACATATTATCATAACACGCTTATATTAAAAAATAAAAGAATACTCATTAAATAAAACGAGTTTAATGGATTTTATCGCGTATATTAACCTATTTTATATTGCTGACGTTCGAGTACTTTTCAGTACCCATGGTCACGAGGGGGGGGGGGGGGGGGGCTGAGGTGTTTGACGTCCCAATGTTATAGTTAACGTTAGATGGTAGCACCCAGCCATCTTCTGTATTGAAATTAGGATGTTTTTTTTTTATTTCAATAGCCACGCAAATCATCCTTGGAAGGTATTTTTTTAGCGAGGACTTGTGGTCTATCAAATCTAATGTAGTGACGGGGGTGATCCTGTACGTGTTAACAGACTGCAGACTTCCCGGAGAGTCGATTCTTCACAGTGTGGCTCAAGGTGTTATCAGGATTCCGAATTACTAACACACCTAGAAAAGCTAAAGTATTGTTTGCCTCTAACTCTGTATAGAAAAAAGATCCATACATATATTCAAACGGTGATTCTCATCACCATCCTTCACAGTTAGCTACCGTGGGTTAATCTTTATTTCAGAAAGCACGACGGATCTGTGAAAGTAAACAGCTGGCTGCCGAGCTCCAACACGTCAAGCAAGTTTTGCACGACAACAAGCTTCATCAGTAAGCTTAAGTAAATATAAGAAATTATGTAAACTCATTAAAATTTATGTATATTATTTTATTCAACATTAACAGAATAATAAATACTTTAATATGTATATATTTACGTCTCATGAGTAATCTTGCGCCTTACATGGGTGAAATTACCGATGATGTTGCGTCCGACCGTTTTGTTGCGCCCAGTATATGGATGCAAGATTGACCCACCCTGATAATCAGCCAACAGACTTCATATTATCGGTAAACCATCTGGGCAAAATATTGGCATGGACATTATTTCATCAATTCAATGAATTTCGACGAATATTTTAGTTCCACAACTTGCCGCACAACATTTGTAGGTCGCTACTTCTCGGCGCTTATATCAGCGCTGTGTAAATTCTATTTTTTCCATCTATTACTCCGCGTATCCTGTTAGCGTATATTGTAGAGATTTTTAAAGTTTTTGTCAACTCAAATCGATGATTTAATTACATCCGCAAAAGGATCATGATATGGGCTGTACGGTGAAGTAAAGACGAAAGGGGACGGGAGGCTCTTACAATTCGCGCTCCGCCTTGTAGCGAATATTTGTTTACTAGCTAAAGGTCGCTGCACTGTACAACCAGTGCGTGTTGTCAGTGATGACCTATGGAACTGAGACGTGGTCCTTCACTGCTGGTCGGATGAGGAAACTCAAATTTGCTCAGCGAGCTATGGAAAGGGCTATGCTAGGAGTTTCTCTGCGTGATTAACTTAGAAATGAGGATATCCGCAGTAGAACCAGATTGACCGACATAGCCCAACGGATTAGTAAGCTGAAGTGTCAATGGGCCGGTCATATAGCTCGAAGAACCGACAACCGATGGGGAAAAAGGTTCTCGAGTGGCGATCTCGTACCGGCGGACGAAGTGCAGGGCGTCCCCCCACTAGATGGAGTGACGACCTGGTAAGACATGCAAGAAGTCGATGGATGCAGGTGGCTCAGGACCGTGTTTTCGTGGCATTCCTTGGGGGAGGCCTATGTTCAGCAATGGACTTGTGAAGGGCTGTAATGATGATGATAAAGGTCGTTGGTCGGTCATTAGGAGCGGTCGCTGCATAATCGTAAAAGTGAAGTGAGAATTTTGAGATCGTCTTGTTTTTTCTTATCATTTATTTGAATTATTGATTTACTGATTGTACTGATTTAATTAAAAAAAATTAAACAAAAACGATATTTGATTAATAATATTTGACTATTTTTATTTTATTTTTTCAAAATTCGTTGTCACACATGGGAAGATTCCTAGAAGAACAAAACTATTACAAAACATTTTTCTTGCAACACCTTAAGCTCCCCAGATTCCGGGTCAGAACCGGGGTAATATACGACCTCATAGACTACCAGCGTGAAGTAGAAGTTTACTTTTGCATTTCACTTTGCAAGTACAAGTGGACGGAGGCCTGATTCCCCCCACTGTTCTTAACATAGTAGCGGAGTTAAATAAAACACTATTCCAGGAGGGTACCAACACCTTTGGTGACGAAGATCCCCCGCTGAGCATTCACGCCCACTCTACCCAACTTTTCCTGCCTGAGCATCGTTTCTTAGTCTGCCCCGCGTATTATGGGGGGCGGGGGGAAGCCGGCCTTGCTTTTTTTTACCGAGACGCAGGTGTCCTAACCGTTGATACTGAGTATCCCTCCTACCTAGGATAGAAATTAGAACGCTTCTTTGTAGCCCGGGCTGGAGTTTACGTATACGTGAGAGAGAACATCTGTCCATCTTATGGCTGCGCCTAGACAGCGACAAACATCCCCACGTTTACGGGTGCCTCTATAGGTTCCATATAAGTAATGCCGACACAGACCGACTCATCGACCACGTCCAAATGCTGCAGACTCTGTGCTATAACAGGTCCCATCTGGAGAGATCGTGATCCTCGGTGATTTTAATGCCCACCATGCTGGATGGCTTGGTTTCCGTTTAACTGATCATGCTGGTAGATCTATTTATGACTTTGCCTTGGCATATGGTCTGACACAACTGGTTATTTCACCTACGCGGATCCTAGATGTGAAGGATCAAGTACCTTCTTCTGACCGTCATCCGGATGGATATAGGCGTCCGTCGATGCGTCTTTTGGCTCTTCGTACCATTCTGATCTGTCTGATCCGGAGTACGGTGCCACTCACGCTACCTCGCGGTAGCGTTCTGCGGTTTGCCGCCGTGTTTAGCATTATAGGTTGGCCGATTGGGACCAAGATGCGGTCGTTTTTTGCATCTTACCCTTGGGGGACGGGTTTGCTTTTCGCCGGATGATCCCAATGTTGTAGCTGATTCTGTCGTTGATGTGGTACTGCAGGGAATGGAACTTTTTATTCCATCATCAGTGGTGCCTATCCGAGGCAGAACTCGGGCATGGCTTGGTCACGCCTGTAAAATTGATGAACATCATAAGATGTGATGCAATTTTGCTGTTTATGCAGGAGTGCTACGGGGCCTGGGCTGACGCTTTAACATATTGGGATGCAAACACAAGCGCTCTTAAAAAGAAGCATAATTCCGCCTCCAGGTCCTTCAAGTGTCATTATCAAGGCAAATTCAGAGCGCATTGACAGAACTGGCGAGAATCTAGTTCGACTTCCTTCGGGAACACGTGCATTCTGGTCTCTCGCCAAGACTGTCCAAGGGAACTTCTATCAGCCAACTCTACCATATCCGCACAGGGAGGACGACTCCACTGGCCCATGCCACTAAAGAAGAAAGCCAATCTACTAAGCTCTCTCTTCGCGTCCACCTCGACTCTTGATGACGGAGTGAACACGACGCCGACCATCCCGTATCCGATTACAATCAGTGCTCCATGCAGGATGTGTTACTTAAACTGAGCTCGGTGCGCAAAGCACTCCTCTCCCTGGACCTTAACAAGTCGAATGGACATGATGTAGTTACTCCTATGATGCTGAAGACGTGTGCTTTGCAGTTGGAACTGGTTTTAACGCGTCTTTTCCGTTACTCCTACTCTCTAGGCGTAGCCCTGAGTTCATGGAAGATAGCTTTGGTTCACCTGTTCCCTAAAAAACCGGCCGCTCAGACCCGTCTAATTACATGCCTATCACCATTATCTCCTTGTTCCCCAAAATAATGAAATCCATTATAAACTGCCAGCTCTTGAGGTATCTTGAGGCTTCAGCTGGTGATCTTCTGGTCTACCTGACTCATAGATGGGCTGAGGCAGTCGAGTCTGAGGGAGAGGGATTGATCGTTAGTGTGAACATTGCGAAGGCCTTCGATCGTGTTTGGCACACAGCGCTTCTTTAGAAGCTCCCTTTTTATGGGTGTCCCGAGAAATTGTGCAAATGGATCAGCAGCTTTCTCGTAGATCGGATCATCTAGGTTGTAGTAGACGGTGCATGCTCCGATTACAAGCGTATTAACGCTGGTGTTCCACAAGGCTGCGTGCTATCACCAACGCCGTTACTTCTGCATATCAATTATATGTTACACACCGGTAACATTAATTGTTATGTGGACGACAGCACTGGTGATGCTTTATACAGCAGCCGTGCCAATATTTCTCAGGAAAACGCCGTCAAGTACCGGAACAAACTTGTGTCTGAAGTTGAGATTTTCTTGAACAGTCTCGGATTGGGAGCGATTAAATTTAGTCTAGTTCAATCCCCAGAAGACACAAGTTTACTGCTAAAAAGAACCCCTTTGTCGTAGTTTCAGGGCACTCTCTTTGTTGTCTCAGCCAGTATCGGAATCCTCGGCGTCGAATGACGTGCAGGGAAGAGAAAGCCAATATGGCCTCTCTTATTTTAAAAAAGCTTGGCGTACTTAGAAGAGCGTGACAGCATTTTATGCTGGCACACTGCCTGCAACATTACACGGCGCAAGTTCGACCTCACCTCAGTTTCAAGGCACTCCCTTTGCTGCCTCAGCTAGCTCGGAATCCTCGGCGTCGACATATCGAATAGTGTGCAGTTTCGTGGTCACTTGGAAGGGAAGTGAAGGAAGTCACATCTATGAGGAGACAGTATTTCATGCCGGCACATCGCTTGCAACTTTACAAAGCGCAAGTTCGGCCTCACATGAAATACTATTCTCATCTATGGGCTGGGGCAACCCAGTGCTAGCTCCTTCCACTTGACCACATCCAGCGCAGAGCGGTTCGAATCGCCGACGACCGAGTTCTTTCTGATCGTCTCGATACACTGGCACTGCGTAGGGATGTTGCATCCCTTTGCATTTTCTATCGCATTTACCACGGGGAGTGCTCTGAGGAATTGTTCGGATTAATTCCAGTCGCCAAATTTCACGAACGCACATCGTGTCAAAATTCACGATACCATCCTCACCATCTGGATGCTTGGCGGTCCACGACTGTACGTTTTACTAGGAGTTTTCTTCCTCGTACAACTTCTCTGTGGAATTGTTTACCATCGGCGATTTTTCCGGACCGATACGACTTAGGGACCTAGAAAAGAGCTTACACCTTTCTAAAAGGCAGGCAACACATCTGCAATTCCCTTGGTGTTGCGGTTAATCATGGGCGGCGGTAGTCACTTACCATCAGATGAGCCGCATGCTCGTTTGCCCCCTCTTCTATAAAAAAAAAACATGGAATACTGTTCCCACCTCTAGGCTGGGGTTCCCCAGTGCCAGCTCCTTCTATTTGATCGTATCCAGCGCAGAGTGGTTCGAATTGTCGGTGACCGAGCTCTTTCTGATCGCCTTAACTCACTGGCACTACTAACATCTACCACGGAGAGTGTTATGAGGAATTCTTCGGATTGATTGCAGCCGCTCAATTTACCGTCGCACATCGCGACAAAACTCCTTATACTATCCATACCATCTGGATGTTTAGCGGTCCACCACTGTGCGATTTACAAGAAGAATTTACTTTTCTTACTCGCACAACTTTCTTGTAGAATCGACTACCACCAGCGATTTTTCCAGACTGATACGACTTCGCGACCTTCTAGAAAAGAGCTTACTCTTTTATTAAATGGCCGGTAACGTACCTGCGATTACCTTAGTGTTGCAGATGTTCACGGGTGGAAGTCGAAACTTACCATCAGGTGAGCCGCATATTCGTTTGCCCACTCTTCTATAAAAAAATAACAAAGATTTCGTCGCAAGGAATCTTACACCCGACAGCTCATCAAGTATGATAGTTGCACTACGAAAACTGCCATGATTTCATACGGGATAGGGACGGTCTCAAGGTCAACGCATTAAGTGAGCAAAACAAACCATATATGGAATATACAGAGTGCCACATCATTTCCGTCATGAACGGACGCATGAAGTGAGCAAAACATACAAACCATATACGGAATATACAGTATCCATATCATTTCCGTTATGAATGGACGCATGAAGTGAGCAAAACATAGGAACCATATAAGGAATATACAGAGTGCCACATCATTTCCGTCATGAACGGACGCATTAAGTGAGCAAAACATACGAACTATATACGGAATATACATAGTGCCACATCATTTCTGTCATGAACGGACGAATGAAGTGAGCAAAACATACGAACCATAATATACGAAATATACATAGTGCCACATTATTTCCATCATGAACGGACGCATGAAGTGAGCAAAACATACAACCATATACGGAAGATACAGTGTGCCACATGCTTTGTATCAAGAATGGATCGCATTCTGTATGACATGCCTCTGCATAGCAGGCTTTTCGCGTACTTCACGACTGATATTTTCTTCTAGCTCGACGATATTCCTTGGAGTATTGACATAAACTTTGCTCTTAAGACACTCCCACATGAAAAAGTCCATGGGGGTCAGATCTGATGATCGCGGAGGCCATGCTATATCACCAAAGCGGGATATCGATTTTTGAGGAAACAGTACACGCAATTGTTCCATAGTGGCTCTTGTAGTGTGAGAAGTGGCTCCATTCTGCTGAACACCTCTCGCATTTTCGAAAAAATACAACCCGATTTTCTTCATCACTCCAAAACACATTATTCAAAGTGCGAAATCTCTCAATGACTGTCTGGCATAAACTTTTACGTAAATTGTGGACAATAGAGCGTGGGGTGGAATCGCCCCCCCCCCGCACTATTCAAACGGTTTTTTAAATATTCAAATTTAAAGTCTTAACTCTGCTGTAAGACACCCGTTATTAGCATGGCCTAAAAATAATTTGGTATCAATGTTTGTCCATGTGAAACTGATAAAATACCTCCACAATACAGGAGATAATCTTAGCATAGGGATAACTACATAGGGCGAATGCAAGAAATTACATACCATAAAGTATATAGTAATACAATTACAAGATAACAATGGTCTTTCATTCAAATACTAATATTTATATTAATTTTATTTAAGATAGTTACCAAGGTACAAGTATTTATTTTAGAAAGAGTGATCGCATTTGAGTAATAGCGCTATCTACTACATTGTATAGATAAAATCATTTTATTGAACAAAAATTGATTGAACCTCAAGGTGGTACATAGAGTAGATGCTAGATGTCATAAACCCAATAAAATTAATATTAAGTATAGTAAAGGTCAGTTATGAAATCATGGATTGTTATGAATGGATTACCAAACATTATAATTTTTTTTGTGTTTAAAGCCATCTAGCGTGGAGTCATAATTGGGATGTAACTTTTTTGAAGCTGGATGTATACTGAACTCGACTCCAAATAACTTTAAAACTGCACCATCATTAAAGTGAATAAATAATTTCAGTTTTGGATAATACTTGCGAAATAGACTCACGGTGAAAAATAAACTAAATATAAGCATCTTGGCGGCTCTTGATACAGCAGAAATGACGGCTGCCTTGTGGTCCATAACTAAAAGTTTACTACATAAATGCATTTCAATTATATTGCTAGTGATTTCATTGGATTGCCAGAAGTTAAAGTTATGCTTACATCACAAGCCTCCTCTCACTTCTGAGACGATTTTAGGGCAAGGAAGTTTGTCAGAGCTGCGCTCCCCTATGCGTGTTGGCGGGTTGAACATCTAATTTCCTCATAAATTTTGCTAAGAATACAATAAAAATAAATAAATAATATACCTCAAAATCGGCTCCCATATTCTCTTGTTCTTCAATTTCATCATAGGTCTCAATGGGCATTTCATATTTGGCCCAATTACTTTGTATTTCTTTTTTTTTATACTTTAAGTTAGCTTCCTCTGTTATTTTAAGTATTTCATCTGTTTCCCTTTTTAAGCTCTTATAAAATTCTGGTCCAGGTGGCTCATATGATGGTTTTTCCGGTGCCGCTGTATCTGCGAAATAATTGAATGTTTGACAAATATATTATACACAGTAGAGCTATGCTACAGCATACGTTGGTTGGCACAATTGGGGAAGCAACATAATGGACACCATAATCATCATCTCATCATCAGCCTGTGACAATCCACTGCTAGACATGTGCCTCCCTCATAATGACACCATAATATAATAATATAAAGAAATAAGACATTCTATTCTATCTCAGTCCTCAGTAGGTGACAAGACTAATGCAAATCGTTATAATTCTTAATCAAGGATAAATGTAGGTGTCTATGGGTCACAGATGCATATTTACTTACCATCAAGTAAACTGTGTGTTTCTTTGTCAACTTTAATTAGGAGAATAAATCATTATTTAAAATCTAATAACTTTAATTCAAGAATTTCACTATCATAATATTTATGTTATGAATGAGAATGATATCAATTTACAGCTCAAGATAATGTTTAAAATATTTGACTAATTCAAAATATAAATTTGTTTATATGTATATTCACCTAAAATTAAAAAATGTGTATATTATCAAGTATAAAAAATTACCATCCTCTTCCTTGCATGTTATATTTCTTCTGCTACAAGTACCACAAATACTATCTTGTTACTTTTTCAGCCAAGAATATGCCAACTGGCATTATTTCATGAAGGAGGTTTCATCATGTTATAATGGTAAGCAAAGCCATTTGGTCTCACACTGATGCAGCCTTAACTTGCTTTTTCCATTAGTATTTAATACACCACAAGGAATCAAGCTTGAATCTTGGATAGACAGTTATTAAGGTCCTCTTTATACACTCACTTACTGCCTCCCCCACAGATTGTCAGAAAGTTTTTTTTTTAAATAAGTGTGACAAATAAGCACACACTCCACATGATGGTAAGAGGATGCTGTGGACCATAGAGACATCTACATCTATCCTCAATTAAGAATCAAAATGCAGATGTGATGTCACCCCTGAAGACTATGATAAAATGTCTTGATTCCAAAAAAAGGATCTCCGGTTTTCTAAACTTACCATATGAAACATAGCAGCATTAAGCTGCTACTTCATGCTGGTATTTTGTGAGTATGGTCATTGGAGGTGGGCAAAGTGTATCATTTTTGGGATTGGAACATTTGCATCTTGATCACTGAAATGTTACGAAACACTGATATGTTTCATTTGGCTCATTTGTATCATCGCCTCAAAAGATATAAAAGAAAGAATGTTCCGAATAGGTACATTAAGTTGCGTCGCGGGCGTTTATTACTGACTGATCCGTGAAATATTATGTGGCAACCATGCTGAATAATATAAGTGCTTAGATTATTTATTGTGTACCGTAATAAGATTGTATATAAAATCGATTCTCCTTCATACTTTAACAAAAATGTCAATTCATTATTTACAAAAATGTCCATTTACACAAAACAACAATGTCTATGTACACAGATTTACTCGTAAAGTATCATAACTCTAAACTTTACGATGAAAAGGAAGAAAGTAAAGTTACAATAATCACTACGCAAAGAAATCCTAAACATAACTCAGTATGTTTTCGTAAACAGGCGCTAATGAATATAAACAATTTGAAAAGTGCCGCATCAACGTAAAATGTCAACTTATTAATGCAAACGTTACATACAAAAAACGACCGTATAGTATTTGACACATAAGCGCCTTAGTGGTAATTTTTACGTGCATGAATAACGTCAGCGAAAATCCGTACGAGTTGAGGATACAATTCTTATTTGTTATCTCTATCTGACTTGTGTGGATTATAATTATTTCACCCGCTCACTAGCCACTCGTGAGTCAATAGTTAAGTTAAGCATTGTCTCAGTCTCTCGCTCGTGGCTCAGTCGCCTCGCAAGCGACGCGTCGCGCGAAATGAGCAAAGAGCAAAGTAATGTTTCACTGTTCCAGATACAAATGATACATTTGAAACGTTGTTACTGAACCAATCTTTTGTGTCACTTCAGTGATTCGTATCAGTGAGTCGTTTCCGTAAAGAGATACACACGCCTAATGGTCATTGCCTGGTTTACCCTATTCATTAGTGCTAAAACCATAATAATCCTACAGTGTGGCTCTACCACATAATAATAATAATAATAATGTCCTCCAGACCGAATATCAGACACGGTGGCCATACTCAACGGAGACTAGCCATCGGTGTAGGATAGGATTATAGTGCCCAAGTGTATACACAAGCACATGTGTACTCTCTCTTCCCTCACTCTCATAGTCCGATGGGACGGTAAACCAACACAACTGGAGAGATCAGGCACAGGACCAACGGCTTTATGTGCTTTCGGAGGGCATGGGGGTGAGACACCGCCAACTTCCTGACTCTGGGCAGCTACTGAGAATTCTAGATGGAAAAGCTAAATAACAGATTTTTTTTGGCCTGATCTGTCATTCGAACTCTGGGCCTTATGATCAGCAGTCGCACTACTGCAACCACTAAACCATAGAGGCAGTCATATCACATATAAAGCCATATATATATTACAAATAGTCATACTACAGATTATTTGTTTGTGTAACATGATAGACATCATTACATGATAATACTAAATTAAAGGGTTATTGTGGACTTTCAAGACACATACTATATATAAACTTGACAATTCATTGTAAACCAGGTGATCTTACCTTTGGGATTTATCTCTGGTTGTTTAGACGTTTGCTGGTTTTCCTCCTTTTTCACAACTTGTTGATCATGTCGCCGTCTAGACCTCCTTTGTTCTTTAGGCTCATTTTTTCTACTATAATGAAAAGCACATCACCAGATTACGTACATGTATTAAGGTTAACCGCACAATTTGTTTAAATACTTACTTCGATTTCTTTTCTTCAGGCATATTTATTAATTTTATATTTTCAGTTTTCAAATATTGATGTTTTATTTAATGCCAATATCAATTGATGATCAGTACCTTTATTAAAATGTTGTACGAAATAATATAGGAATGTTACAGACGACAGTAGTTTGGAAGGTATGCAAGTGTATACCAACAAATCACTACGTATATGGTGTATGTAGGATTAGGCTAAGCCACTACTTCTTGCACTTGCACCGTTCACTAAATTGACAATTTTTAAATGAATACAACTAATTTCACGAACTTAATAACATCCTTTGGATGTCTATCATTATTTTTAAATAACATTGACATGGCAGTTCTCGGACACTTCCACAGAGTACTTTTATATATACTGAAAGACACTTCTTTTCCTTCTTTTCTTTATCTTTCGTATTGATAAGGCATTTTTATTAAGATTTTTTGGCTTAGATGCTTGCCTTTTAAGCCATGTCTTCATTTATCTCAGTATCAAGTGATAAAAATCCTTAATAATACGCAGCGTCAAAATATGTTGATGCGTCATATTACGTACCTAGTTTTTGTGCGATTTTGACAGCAGCTTGATCCAGCAGTAGAGGTGAGCGTTATTTAACGTAATCGGTTTCAGAAACTGCTTACGAGGCTGATTATCGTATACCCAGTTTCGTGGACAAAAATGTAACGATTATTTTACGTACGCAGTTGACACCATAGATAAATATATATGTAGCAAGCTACATATATATTTATCTATGGTTGACACTCATATAACGACCGCCGCACGCGTAAGCGTTTCGTTTTGAACAGATTATTTAAGATGATTATAGGTACGTAAAACAATATACGACTCGCACAGCGAAAGTAAAGAGTCTCTTCGGGATAGGGAGATAAAAAGAGACGGCAAAAAAAAAGGGAAAAAGTTAAAGTTCATTATGATAATGTTTTTTTAAAGAAATTGCGACCTTGAACAGTTGACCGTGTTTCTATTACAATTTTAGGTAGTTAACAAATGCAAGCGATGATTGACGAATGTTTTTGTCTCGAGTCTGTGAACTGTGTTCTTAAAAACTTTTTGCTTTATCCCAACCAAGCCGCTTTGTTACGAAGATACGGAAACATAGTCGCTACCTCCGTTCCTTATGAGCGAATATTTACTAAAACCAGTCTTACAATCAATGAACGTCGCACCCGTCTGGAAACAAATAAAGTGGCCCAACTAACTTATTTAAATGTAAATTTGAATCCAAACCGATTCAAAGTGTAAATATTTTAATCAAACTGCAAAATATGCGTAAACTGTAAATAGAAAAAAAAAACTGTACATTAACTCAAATGAACTTCTAAATACGCGTGCATTCTGTTTTAGAAAAATTCACAAAAATAACTTTAAAAATGAAATTTTGCAGCCAGTCCTAAGCCTAGAAAAGTATGAAGGTAAATTTAATTGACAAAACTACTATTATACTCAAATAATACGCATAGTTTTTAGGCCCAAAAATGGACATTTGAGACGGCATCCAATCGCCTTTGACTTGGCGAATCACCCGATGGTGTCGAGGTGGGAGGTAACGCCGACGGCGGGGGGAGGCGGCCGCGTGCTGCTGGCAGTCGCTCAACACGCGGGCTGACGAGAGTAGGTTTAGGGCAGTGACGCCGTCGCAACGTAATTTTTGTGGTGACAGTGGCAGCGATTTCGTGCGACCAGTTTTGGTTTTACCAGGTCTAGATTTTCAGTATTTGTGCGCGTTACTTCGCTACTTAAATTGTGTCTCGTGAAGACCGTCTCGGATTCGGTTGTCTAAGCTTTGCTGTGAGTCTACTCGAGCCGCGTGGTTAACTCTGATCGTGTCGGTTTGTTAGCAAATTTATGCAACGACGAGGAATTGTGTAGTCTAGAAATTAGAAGCCGGGTGACTAATTGTTGGGAAGTTAATGTTTAATTGTACCGTCGCGTTAAGTGCCTAAAAAGATCGCGTTCGGTTCTCGAAATTATTTGTTGCAGAGTGAACGGAAGTGAACTTTAATCCCCGTTCATCAGTCGCGCCGCGTGTTACGTTTTGATTATAATTAACGGGATTTAGTTGCGTTTTGAAGTTAGTTAAATGTACAATAAAGTTGATAGACTGACATAGTGAATTGAAGAAAGAAATTGTCCATTTGTGCCGCCGCTGGAGAATACCACACCGGGGGGCAGTGCCGGAGTCAGGGTTGCTGCCGACTTCAACGGTCCAGTCAGGTCAACCATAATACACACCACGAAACACTACTTTACATGCACCTACACACCTACGGCCTGACCGAGCCTTGGGACAGTCTTCGCCTCAGCATCAGGTAAGTCGCATTAAGTACCTAGTCCATATGTATTAAATATCCATAGGCATTTGAGCCCCACACTTATTTGTCCGTCGAATCTAACAGCTGTATGGGCCCCTGTATGGTAGACCTTATTCTGGACAACTAGGTGCGTGTACACTTTTGGTAGCAGAGTGTGGTTGATTGGTTCTCCAACCCCCCGGTCGTAATATAGATAAAAATAGTACGTAATAAAAATTACATATAAATATTTCTTTTGTTGGCGGGTAGAAGGAGGAACCACGCCCGTAGTGTTGTTAGGGCTAGGTACGCGTCAGGTATTTTGACTAGGTAGATAAGGTTATCACGTAATCGGATAATTATCGTTGGCGTATAATTATAGTGGATTAATTGTCGAAGGGTCAGTTGTTTGAGCGAGGCATTTTGCTGATTGACTGTAGTGTGTACCTTTAATTGTAGTGTAATTTGTATTTAATTTAATAAATAGTAATTGTATTTGTGTAATTCGTATTTAACTTGATTTGATCGTACCTGTATTTGTTATTTGTTAATTGATTTGTATTTGAGCCACGTAGTAAATTGTATTTAGTAGTGATGCCATCGCACAAGCTACCGATTCGTTGCCTGAGGGCGGAGCTGCGCTGGGTCGCTAGCGCCCATGGTTTGATAGGTCGACCGGATAGGGTCTATAGTTTGGAGAAGCGGCTCGAGCAGGTCGATGCTCGAAGGGCCGCAGTGGAGGAGGCTTACGCTGAGCTCGAGGACTCGGATGTGGAAAAGGGAGTCCTGGACTACGAGCAGTTCTTTTCGCTCACGGACGCGTTGATCGAGGCTGGGGCCAAGTATGCTAATGAAGCGCGTGAAGCTCGGCTGAGTGGCCTGGCCGAGTCCCCTTGGAAGCAGCTACTCAGCCGGAGCTGTTGGGACGACTCCCAACTCTGGACCTGCCAAGGTTCTCCGGGGTCCTCTCCGACTGGATGACTTTTGTAGGGCTTTTTGATTGCCTAGTGGACGCCCGGAGGGACCTGACACCAAGCCAGAAGATGGCGTACCTCCTAGCCTCACTGGAGGGGGAGGCCCTGGGCGTCGTCGGCCATTTGAGACTGTCGAACGACGACTACCAGACTGTTCGGGACCTTCTCGCCGGAAGATACGCCAACGTCCAGCGAATTGCGAACGAATACGTCAGGCAGCTTCTAGGCCTCCCACTGCTTAGGGACCGGGCCAGGCTACGTCCGGACCACTTGAATCCAGTCTTGGTGGCCTGTAATACGTTGAGGCGGCTGGATTTGCCGGTGGATGAATGGTCCTTCTTGTTGCTCCACATCGTGCTGTCCCGCCTGCCTCTCGACCTTAGGATACATTTTAAGGAGAGGTATGGCGGGGACGGCGCCTCCTATATTCAGTCCTTTAGTGATCTGCTGCGGTTCTTGGAGGAGCAGTGCCGGCAGATTGAGAAGGCGGCGGGCACCGTTGACGACTTACAAACCGTGCCCAGTGAGAGGCGGGATCCGCCGGGCAAGTCGTCGTTAACCCCCCTAAAGCCGATCGGAGCTTCCGTGGGAGGACGCCGCTCCCTACGATCTTACAGTGGCCTAGTGACCAGGGTGACGCCCCCCTGTTCCTATTGCCGAGCCTTCGATCACCGGGTGACGTCGTGCCCGAAGTTATTAGGTAAGCCGGTTCCGGCTAGGCGAACTATCGCTAAAGAGCGCCGCTGGTGCTACTTTTGTTTGGAAGGGCACCTCCAGCGCGACTGCCCGCACCAGCGGCCCTGTCCGTATTGCCAGGGCAAGCACCATGCCGTTTTGTGCCTGGGTGCGAACGGCGCTTCCTCTCCGGGCTCTGCCGCGCCCTCGACTCCCAAGGGCGGGGGCGCTCAGCTACGCCCTCTGTCGGGCGACGCTCGGCGCTCCTGCCAGCTACCGAGCCCCTAGGTTTGAAAGGGGCCCCTCCCCCGACCAGTCGGGGGGTCGTCCCCCCAGGGGCGGGGGTGTCGTCGATCCCCCTCAGCGTGTGGAGAGGAACTTCACGGCCACTCAGTAGTCAGCTAGACCCTTCTCACTCCCGTTAGCTGAGTCGCCGCGGCTGGGGTACCGCCGTCCCCCCTTTGATGGAGGCAGCCCTAGCTAGCTGCCGCCCTAGCTACCACCACGGCCGCCTCCACTGAGCCTTTGAGTCGTCAACAGTCCACTTGTCAAACTGTTCTGTTGCCGACGGCCTCAGTGAAGGCGTACAACCCGAGTGGCGACTGTTGGCGGCTCGCGCTCTATTGGATCCGGGTTCACAACGCTGTGTGGCCTCCACTTGCTTGGTGGGAAGATTAGGGCTCCTCGGGAGCGTTGAATTACGCTGTCAAGGACTATTAGATTTGGTTTGGTTGAGCACTTAATTAATAATGCGTTAAATTAAAATAAAAATGCTTTGGGTTTTCCGTGAAATGTTTCATAGTTGTAGCGGTTGTTAGTAGAAAATAAGTAATAATGATGTGCTCTTTGAATGCGTGTGCATATAGTTTTGTAAATGTATTTGATCATTGTGTTTGCTTTGTTGAAAAGAAAATTGAAATTGAATAACCCTATTTGTACCGAAGGAAATAAAAATCAATCCTCTCTTTGTTTTCACATTTTTGTTGGCACTGTCGAAGATATTTATTTGGAAAGAGAAATAGGGCTGTCTCTTACGTTTATCGTTTTGCTTAATTCGTCTGTTTTGATCTATGCGCATCGGTAAATTAATTTGTTTGAATTAATTCAGTAGTTGAACATTGATGCTTCTGAAACTTGGTTGAAATATGAGCATAGGACTACATGTCTAAAAGGGCTAGCTAGCTGGGAGATTATCAGATTGAAATCGGCTGCCGCACAATTGAGTAAATGATTATATGGTGGATGGCTTGGTCATGCCTGCTTGCTTGAAAATTCATACTAAGGACTATCTGTGCGTTTCGTTTGGGTCTCCTTAGACGCCGTTCATGTGGAACTGGTGGGTGCTCTCTGCACTGAAGCTTAGGTGGCTACGCTGGGCCGCTTTGTATCGCCGCGCTGTTTGCAGCCCTGATCCGGTCGGATTGTGGAATGAATCATAGGGACACAGATAGGTGTTTGAAGGAGGTCGTCGGATTTCTGTCCAGTAACAGGACTTATTTAAGTGCTGCGATGTCCAGGAAGGGCATCTAGTGGAGGTTCGACCCTCCGGCTTGCCCACATTGGGGCGGTAATTTTGAGGCGGTGGTTAAGGTTACAAGATCTGATGGGGTGCCTAAGGTGACCTAGGTTTGGTTGTAGATTCGGTCTTACAACGTGCCGTCGCGGTCTTACAACGTGCCGTCGCGACCCTGTCCCGCTTGCTGGTTTGCTCGCGGACATAAGTCCTTATGTCCGGGACGGGGGTTTGTTTAGGCCCAAAAATGGACATTTGAGACAGCATCAATCGCCTTCGACTTGTCGAATCACCCGATGGTGTCGAGGTGAGGTAACGCCGACGGTGGGGGGAGGCGGCCGTGTGTCGCTGGCAGTTGCTCAACGCGCGGGCTGACGAGAGTAGGTTTAGGGCAGTGACGTCGTCGCAACGTAATTTTTGTGTTGACCGTAGCAGCGATTTCGTGCGACCAGTTTTGGTTTTACCAGGTCTAGATTTTCAGTATTTGTGCGCGTTACTTCGCAGACAGACTACACTCACAGGCACAACCAAGTAGCAAACATCATTCATCAAAAACTAGCACTCAAACATAAACTTATACAAGACACAAACACACCCTACTACAAATATACGCCACAAACTGTTTTAGAAAATCCTACACCCAAACTTTACTACGACCGCGCCGTACTTACCGATAGGACCATTCACTATAATAGACCAGGCATAACACTACACGATAAAGTAAGTAAAATCACTTAACTAATAGATATTGCAATACCCAACACACATAACTTATACAAAAACAATAGGCGAGAAGATAAACAAATATGCAGAGCTTAAAGAAGAAGTGACCAGAATTTGGAGACAAAATAAAGTTTATATAGTACCCATAGTCGTCTCTACGACGGGCGTCATACCCAACCATCTCCACCATAGCTTCAAATTAATAGACCTGAAAGACTCAACATACATTATACTCCAAAAAGCCGCAATTTTACATACCTGTCGAATTGTAAGAAAATTCATGCAATTGGAAGAAAATGATATAGCTACCCAGAACACACCACCTACATAAATACTCACCCCACGCTGCATTTACTTGGCTTCGGCCCGTATGTGCAGTAAAAACTAGCTTGCTACATATTTATTTATCTATGGTAAAAACTAGCCAAAGAGCTAAGAAACAGAAATGTTTTCCCTATCATAAAGTTTATTATTTTTTTCTCATAATAGAAATAACATACGAGATAACTTAAAATTAAAGATTTTGTACAACCGACTTCATTATAAATTATTGACAATAACTCAAAAACGATTAGTAAGATCTTGATCAAATTTATATGGGACCACATGAGACGAACGCAGGAAATAGTCAAATCACTGACTTAGCCATTTCCGATTTTGCTGACCCGTTCTCTAAATTGTCCTCTACGAAAATCTACAATATAATTGCCTACATATTTCACAATACTAACATTAAATTCATATATACCGAAACAAATTACTTACCCTACTCCTGCCGAAGTTTCACGAATTCTCAAAGGAAATCAGGACTCAACAATTAAAAGGAAGGAAAAACGAATAAAAGGATGTTAAATCGTTTAAAATAGCTATATTTTTGGAAAAACATGGCATAGGGTTATGTTAAAAATAGTAAATTGTACCAAGTAAATAAACCACTAAGAACATGTAATAAGGCTCCAATGGTGATAAATTCCACAAGTACAAAACCATTCGCAAGATTAGCTCTAGATATAGTCAGTCCACTACCCGAAGCTGGTTTGCAAAACTTCAAATTCATATTAACTCTTACAAGATGACCTAACCAAATTTTTATGTGTATATCCAATGATAACTTATTAGTTCATTTTGTGTCATATTATATTATTAGTTCATTTTATCTCTTTGTTTGGGATTCCTAAAACGATATTAACAGATCTCGGCACATGTTTCACGACGAAATTATTTAAACAAGTAACTAAAATATTTAAAATAAAACCCTTATATGCTACTCCCTATCATCTCCAAACAAATGGTGCCTTCGAACGCACCCATGCTACACTCAAACTCTTGTTCACTCAGTGTTTTCTTATATTACTACCCCACATACCACTACTACAAATACATCCTATGAATTACTATGTGGGCATAAACCAACAATACCTAATTCTTTATATAATACGAGCAATGATACAACTTATTATGAATACATCCCCGCATTAATTGCGCGTGAATTTTAGTCAGAAGGCGTTAGAACACAATCAAAAGTAAAGAAATATCAAAAAATATTATGACACATATATTAAAGATATATCCTACAAAACAAGCGATATTGTTTACTTAAAGCGTCACCATAGACTTCGCAAAGCCTTATCTCCTACCTGGAAAGGTCCTTATAAAATTATTAAATTAAATGGCAAACATAACGTAACTCTTTTTATAGGTCGTAAGCACGTGAAATACCATATTAATGAAATTAAACCAGCTCATCCCTAATTTCACTTTATATCAGGGCCATAAGCCACCAATTCAACGCTGAAACTCAAATTCTACCTATTTACCAGGTATTTATTTCGATCAAAAAACTACAATTAATTTTTATAACGATTTTTGGAATGTTGTAACGCATATAGACGTAGTTTCACTTAAGCCACATCTAGACAATATACATTCACTTATAATTAAAACTGCAACGCTCTGCGAAAACTTCCAGCTCCGTAGTTTCGTTGAATGTAATGATATCATAAGTCCTATTGAGGTATTATTAAATTCTAATTTTGCAAAATTCGCATCTTTGTCGCATATAGTTTCTACTAAGAAAAAAAACAAGCCATAAACGAGCTTTAGAATTCGGTGGAGAAATTTTGGAATTCTTTTTTGTAACTCTAGATACGCTGATGATGCACGAAAATACGAGGCAGCCACTAGTGCTTGTCAAAATATCGAATCCGAATTTTTAAAAGTAATGAAGGATAATATCCACATAATTCAATCTTCTATTAATGTTTTTAACTCAACAATATATAAATTAAATATGAATGAAAATAAATTAAATTCTCAAATAAATTCTTCAAATATTGTGTTATCTCAAATTGTCAAAAATAATAATCAATTATCACATATTTCTAGAATATATGCTTTACTTAATAAATATAATAGAAAGCTCTTTCTTATATAATGTGCTAATTTCTTAGATAATGTACTAAACTTTATCTTATTTTCTAAGGCAAACATTGTACATCCTAGTGTGATAAGTCCTATAAACTTATTTCGGGAGCTATTAGAACACAGTAACTATATAAAAAGCGACTAGATTTTCCAGTACCATTAACGGTTGAAAATATACATACTCTAATAAATATTTTAAGATTTTTATTATAATAAAAGTAGAATTTTCATATTACGCATACCACTGATTTCTTCTTTAAAGTTCACTTTATACATACCCACAACAACTGCTCATAATACTAGTAATCCTAACCACAGATTAGTTAATAGTTTACTAAATCCTAACTCTTTCGCCCTAATTCAACCCACCAAGCCATATCTTGGAATAACAGAAGATAGACTTAGTTATAGTTTGTTAGATAACTTAAACGATTGCAATATTATAGTAGGTAATGATTATTCTATATGCCTTTTCATTTCTGTATTTTCTACAATTAAGAATCCATTTTGTAAAACAAAATTGTTAACCGAATTAACGTTATCTTTACCATCTCAATGTAACTAAACTTTTATATGGACAAATCGATGTATGGCATAAAGTAAATAATAATAAGTGTATCAATGTACAATCTGAAAAATGTAAATTAAATATAAAATGTAATAATATAATACAAGATTTTACCATTTTAGGAACAGGTATCCTAACTTTAAATTAAAGCTGTATTGGTTTTTCTAAGACAGTTCAATTATTACCACCTAGAACTAAATCTATTAAAATCGAAACTTATGTAATAATTAATAACTATATTACTTGACTATACTTATATCATAACGTTTTATGTTACATTAGAATTTAAGTTTATATTTTTAGTTTTATACACTGTGTCTTAGATATTAATATTATTCCACGTTTCTATTTGAAATAAAAATAAAATAAATAAATCTTAGCATTAATACAACACAGAATATTCTACTATTTCATTGTTCACTAAATCTTATAAAAAATATGCTAGTTCATAATGTGAATAAATAAGTTTTAATAATTTTGTGAATATATTGTTTAAGAATAGTTTAATTTTACTATGTCTTTGTATCAACTCAATTTCATTTTATAATAAACCTAGCAAGCTAACAGCATAGCAAAGTGGCGAAGCAATCAGCTTTGTAGCGGTTTCTAACGGTTGCCGTTGAGCAATCAATTTCAAAATAGGAGGTTCAGATGCCTGGGTGATAAGAATCGATTGCTGAAAACAGAATTTGAAAATTCAAAACCGTTCTCGAGATAATCGTGGGACAGACGGACAGATTTTATTTTAAAAAAAAACACCTTCAGAGTGGCGCTCCTAACAGAACGCACAGGCGGTCATACGTGACGCATACATACGGACCACATACATACGGAATCCCGAAACGGAATTTCGTATGTATGAGGCCGGCCTTAGACGAAATTTGGTATCGAGATAGTTTAAATCCCGGGGAAGGAAATAGGATTGCTTCGATCACGGAAATCATCCCTAAAGAGGGTGATGGATTTTACTATGAAAGTGCGATTTTTGATGGATCATCTATGATTTAAAGTATAATCTACGCAGACAAAGTCGCGAGCAAAAGCTTCTAATAACATAAAACGAAATTCATGGAATCATATCTACAAATTAAATTCGAAAAAACATTCGTAAACTTTCTTTTTTGTGTTTGTTTTTGGCCTGTACGCACGATAATTATAACAGGAACAAATTAAACCTTTATTTTTGCGTTACTATAAATTTGTTCATGAGTAGTATAGTTTAGTTGCATAATAATTAGGAAACGTAACATGCGGGTGTGATGAGAATGAAAAATGTGATGAGAGAGAGAGAGGGCGATGTAGGAGTAACTAAGTAGACGGGGCGCGCTTTGGAAGCTCTACACCTCTAATATTTTATTTTATTTTATTTTATTGAAGTAGGTACTTACTTAATCTTTTTCGTTTAAAAACTTCCGTGCGCGCCCCTAGGCATGTGTTAATGATAATCCGCCACTGCTATTAAAAATGTTTTGTTTGCGGAGTTACGCACATTTTTATGGCGCCACTGCGTATTTTTTAACCGTGAGGTGAAGTCAAATCTTTGCTTGAAAAATACTTCTTAGCCGTATCTTTATATAAAATAATAGTTTTATTTTTTACAAAAATTTACTTCGCAAATATCCGCGTTATAAAATAAAATGATGTGTCTTACCTAGTATAAAGAAGCACCTCCCGCCCTCCCTCAATTGCGTGCACTATCCCCGTCACCACTAATCCCAGCACCGCTACTTCCAACACCACTACACTAGGCAAGACACACCACTGACGATAATACGACACGTGTTTCGCCTCTACACGAGGCATCCTCAGGTGATATAGACTCTACGGTGGCTAACCGCTAAGTGAGCGGCGTAGCCAAAACAAGTGCCTTTTATACAAACCGATGATGCAACCGCTCTCTACCTAACGAGCGAGCGATTGCGTCATGCGATAAAACATGCGACCAATCACCGCTGGACTTACGCAGCCGTTTGTAAAATTAAAAACAAACCGCCGCGCAACGCCCACATTATTAGAGAGCAGGCTTGAAGATATTTAAGAGAGGTGAGTTAGTAACATTTGTTTGTTCATTCAGTAATGCAACGGTATTATTATTACTTTTTAATATCTCTAACTGTTCCAGCACACACAGCCGCAGCCCTTTATTACACGTATGTAAGACTTTAAAGGAGTGGTCGTTGGCTAGGTTGTGTCCAGTGTTCAAAAGATGTTTGGCAAAATGGGATTTATCGGGATTGCAATTCCTGTACGCGGCTAAATGCTCTTTATCTTTATAACGTGTCTCGAAATTGCGACCAGTCTGACCCACGTAAACGGCGTGGCATTCGTCACAAACAAGTTTGTAAACACCTGACTTTTGACGAATATCTAACTTATCTTTACTATTACAGATATTTCTAAGAGAATTGTTTGTTTTGAACGCCACATGAACGCCGTTTTGTCGAAGAGTATTAGCTACTTTTTCAGATATGGGGCCTAAGTAGGTCAAACTGCTCACATATCGATGAACACTTTGAGGTTGAACCGCGTACAGAGAGTTGCGAATAACATGCTTTTGTTTCTTTTTAATTAAATTGTTAATGAGATTTTTTTTGAAAAACCGTTAGAGACCGCTATTTGATAAATTATATTAAGTTCTTTTAAATAATTTTCTTTACTTAATGGGACAGTGAACAAACGGTTAATGTAACAATAAAAAGCGGCTACTTTATGTTGCCATGGATGACATGATGACGCGGGGATGACCGTGTCGGTGTGAGTTGGCTTTCGATAAATTTGGAAAACATGTGACGATTCTTTTCTTGTTATTGTTAAGTCAAGAAAATTAAGGGAACAATCTTGTTCCAATTCAAGTTTAAATTTAATTTTGTCATGGACTCTATTTATTTTATTGAGGAAAACATCCAGTTGTCTCCTTGTGCCAGTCCAGCAAATAATTATGTCGTCTACATATCGATAGCAATATAAGATATTTTTATTGACAACTATATGTTGTTTTTCGAAATTATCCATGAAAATGTCCGCCATAAGGGGACTTAGAGGGGACCCCATAGCTAACCTTTCTTTTTGTAGATAGAAACGGTTATTAAACCGGAAATAGTTTTGTTTCATACAGAGAGAGGTTAAGTTAAGAAGATCATTTGTTTCCCCGGGATGTAGACGACGTTTTTCAAAGAGATCTGCGAGTATACGCAAACAGTCAGCGGATGGGACATTTGTGAAAAGACTATCAACGTCTAAAGATAACAATATGGATTTAGGAGGAATACGAATATCTTTAATTTTGGAAATGAGATCTAAGCCATTTTTTAGGCTGTAAGTGGGGTTGAATCCAGATTTCTCTCGAAGGAGGAAGTTTAATTTTTTAGCAAGGAAATAAGCTGGTGCACCAATATATGAGACAACTGGACGAATAGGAACATGTTCTTTATGTATTTTTGGTAACCCATATAAAATGGGTGCTTGAGGATTCATTGGAACAAGATTGCTCCGAGACAAGTTGTGATCGGGAAAAACATATGATGACTGTTGTATACATAACTTAATATCCGAAGTAAACTTTTTGGTTGGGTCAGACTCCAATAGCTCAAAGTCATCACCTTGGATAACATCGTTAACTTTCTGGCTGTACCCACTACTCTCCATAATAACAACAGTATTGCCTTTATCGGCTTTAGTAACAATAAGGTCGTTTTCCCTTATTCTCTGCTTTAGGGACTTAAAAACAGGGAACTCAGGATTGAAATGGGAAGACGTGGGCACAGCCCGAATTTCATTAGCTACCAAACTTTTAACGATGTTATCTTTCCTCCCGATCACATGCTTATGCTTCTTCATACTAGGTAAGACACATCATTTTATTTTATAACGCGGATATTTGCAAAGTAAATTTTTGTAAAAGCTTTTATATAATGGATTTCCACAAAGTAACGCCTGATTCTATTAATAATAGTTTTATTGTTAAACAAATAAAAGATATTTTATTTTGCAAATATGGATACAGTACATGGTAATATAAGTAGTGAGTTCAGTCCAGTAGGCATGCAAAAAATACAGATTTATTTTTCATTTAAGAATTCTGTTACGCTATAGCATATCTAATATACAAAAATATTTTTGTTGGTTCGTATTTTATGCGCTGCTACACTGTTCATCAGATTACGCTAAAATTCATCAACTTATTGCTTGCACTAAGCGCACACGCAATAAGCGCGCATATCGTGCTATTGATGTATTACCATTCCTAATTCCTAATTAAATACTATAACTTCAACTTTTACAACTCCAAATTTAAAACGATATTTCAGCTACCAGCTAGTGTGTAATAAATATTATACATGTGGCTATAGCATGCTTTGACTGTCTAAAAGCTTTGAAGCCTTTTTTTTTAAATGATAGCGGCAATTCTTTCCAACTTTTAGGTATTTTATCATATGACGGAGCCATGCAGTAGACACTCTTGTCTTAGCGGATTGATGACACAATAGGGCACTGTCGCGTCTATTACGAGTAGGTACGAGCGGGCAATAAGAATAGGTTAAGTTTGACATTAATAAAAAATATAAAAAATCAACGTCTTTAATCAGGCTTTTGGTAATAAGGAACAATAGTTACTAAAGTTTTAATCTTAAACAAAAAATCAACTAAAAAATTAATTATTCTTAAAATAACATATTGTTTTTTGAAATCATGCTATTATCCATTTTTGCCTTACCGGGGTGGGTAAAACGAATTTGTTCGGCGGGCAATACGATTAGAAGCTAATAATCGGCATTTAGTCAAAGCAATCGTCGCAAAAATATGGTCCTAGATCCATGTAAAAGGAACATGCTTCGTGGGTCCACTCTCGGCATGTGTCGCATTGGATAGTCTTCCAGTGGAGGCGAAACATATTTTTCCTCACACACTTGGTTTTTTATGGACATTTTTCTTAGGGCTTTTTTGCCTTAATCTTTGATGATCCAGGCATGGTGTCTAGCTCAAGAGCCACTTTCTTCTTAGCAGAGGTTACATCATGCTTTCTTTTCTGCTCCAACTTTTCAGGAGTGCTGGTTAGTATTTCTGCCTTTTGTGTCTTGCGTCCTCCGTTATTCCTCTTCTTCACTTCTTTCGGGATCGGTCCTATATTCGAAGAATATCCAGATTTGATATATCGGCCAATGCAGAACCCTCTGTATTTTCTAATTCCTCTTCAAAGGCTGTGCAACGAGACTGTGCAACGAAGCTCGTTTTCTTTCGAATAGATCTCTGAGTTTGTCTGTGGTACATATTTTAGCAGAATATTTTGCTGCACTCGATTGATCATTCCTGGTTCTTCAGCTGTCTCGTATACATCTGACGGTGCATAATGTTCTTCACTAATTGCATGTTTATTAAATGGATAAATGCCACTGGCACGAAAGCCTCTTTGCTGGTGTCGCCCCTTTTAAATATGCCTTTGTGAAAAATTGTGCCACATCATACTGATAATTCGTTCTCGATGGAATTGTCTTTCTGAAATGTATTTACTTCAATCTCAAAGAACTTTTTTATAGGCCAAAGATTTTTTTTAATATTTTTAATTTTTTATAGTGGTTGAAGCCTGTGAGATGTATGTGGTAGAATACAAAGAAATTTTACGTTGTTTTTTTATGCGTACTCTAGAACAATTTAGCTTTTCTGGCTTTCGTGATTATCCAAAATTAATAGCGCTTTCCTATCTTCAGTGGGACGAACATATTGTACAAATCTCTGAACCTAGTTGTAAAATCTTTAAGCAGTAATCCATCCACTGTCTGAAATAGATGCTTTTGAACCTGGAGGAGATCCATCCAGCAGTCTTTCATCAAATTTCTTCAAAATGAAAAATGGATGTAATAATATCCCTGTGACACTGCAGCAACAGATAACCGTAGTTAAGAGTTTCATTTCTAGAAACTTGCTTTTTTCCGTAAGTTTAATAACGTCCGTTAAGTTTAGTAACTTTTGCTGGTTTGTTAGAAGTCGTCGTCACACCAGTTTCGTCCATATTGAAAGTCATATCTGGACGAATGTTGTACCGTGTTACTGTCTCGGTCACTACTTGCACGCGGTTCGATAACGTTCATAATGCGATCCTCGGTTCATCTCTTTAACAATTTGACAATAAACTAGACGCATTATTCTTTTTGCCCTCCCTCTCCGTCTTGTCCGTCCGTCCCTATACGTGAAACTACATCGGCGATGCAGTTTAACAAACAATCCAGCCTATTTAACACTTTATTGAACAATTAAAATAAAAGAATAAATTATATTATATTTATATTTAACTTTTTCTCGAAAACGGTTGTAACTTTGTACTTAGTTTAAAATGTTTTACTCTACAAGTTTTCTTGGTAGTTGTAATTTCTGAGAAAATTTGATATTTTTTCTAACGTCTAGCAAGGTTCGTTTGCCCAGGTAGGTACTACAGCATAAAGTATTACGTACATTGAAAACTATTAATTACGTATAGATATAATTATTATACAAGCTGTGTTACGGCCCCCAGCTGCCCCGGCAAAGGTCGCCTTGGCTAGGGCCCATAGTAGCCTCCTCGATGAGCAGCCGAGGATTCGGGCCCAATGGCCTATGGATAATTCTAAATTAATTGCAAATAAGCAAGCACAACTTACCGATCTCCGGAGGTAGGGTTGGCCACAGGGTACCAGTCAGGTGGTAAGTGATGTGCATGTAAGTAGTGTGTAGTAGTGTGTACATGTGTAACCTGACATCACGGTGAAGTCGGACCGCAGATCCTCAGGCGCTGATTTTCTCCAAATGTGCGATCCCTCCAGTGGTCGATCATCAATTGAAAACTTCTGCTATTATTTTCACTATATTTGTTTATCAACTTTATTGTACATTTAATTAACTTCAAAGTCAACCAACTCAACGTTCAATATTCAATGTTCCGGGTTCACTTAGCACAAAATTACAAACACGGGAACGAACGCGGCCTCTTCTCGAGTCTCAAAGTTTAGCGTTCCACACAACAAGGCAAAATTCCCTCGCACGATATCAAAATGCCACGAAGCAACTCGTCGAATCGAATTAATGTCAATCAAGGTTAAGTTAATAATTCAAACTCAATACAAGCCGTCCGTCGCGCAACAATTATTGGCAATCAGTTAATTTAATCACTCAAAACTCAAATTAGGTCTCTTGTCACGTAACACTCAAAACAGACACTCAATTCGAGGCGGTCCCAACCGGACCTAAATATTCGATAGCATATTCAAACGACGCGTACAATTATGGACACCAGCCGCGCCTGACCCACTAACGTTCGCAAACTACACTAGTCGACAATGCCGCAGCGTTCAATACATAGTTGCTAGCACACGCGGCCGAAAGACGGGAAGCGGCACACGCCCCCCCCCCCCCCCCGGCGGCGTTTACCTCACCTCAATACCATCGAGTGACGCGCCGCGCGCGCATCTTGATGCACGTTTTTTAAAATATTACGATTTTGGCCTAAACAAACCCCCGTCCCGGACATAAGGACCTATGTCCGCGAGCAAAATGGCAAACGGGATAGGGTCGCGACGGCGCTTTGCAAGACCGAATCTCCAACCAAACCTCGGCCACCCTAGGCACCCCATCAGATCTTGCAGGCTGGCAGGCGGGACAGCACGATGTGGAGCAACAAGAAGGACCATTCATCCACCGGTAAATCCAGCCGCCTCAACGCATTACAGGCCACCAAGACTGGATTCACGATGTCCGGGCGTAGTCTGGCCCGGTCCCTAAGCAGCGGGAGGCTTAGAAGCTGCCTAACGTATTCGTCCGCGATTCGCCGGACGTCGGCGTATCTTCCGGCGAGGAGGTCTCGAGCAGTCTGGTAGGCGTCGTCTGACAATCTCAAATGGCCGACGACGCCCAGGGCCTCCCCCTCCAGTGAGGCTAGGAGGTACGCCATCTTCTGGCTTGGTGTCAAGTCGCTCCGGGCGTCCACTAGACTATCAAAAAGGCCAACAAAAGGCATTCAGTCGGAGAGGACCCCGGAGAACCTTGGCGGGTCCAGAGTTGGGAGTCATCCCAACAGCTCCGGCTGAGTAGGCTGCTTCCGAGAGGACTCGGCCAGGCCTCTCAGCCGAGCTTCACGCGCTTCATTAGCATACTTGGCCCCCGCCTCGATCAAGTCATCCTTGAGCGAAAAGAATTTCTCCTAGCCCGCGAGGCAGGAGTCTAGGACTCCCTCCACTAAAGCCCTACGGGCATCAACCTACTCGAACCGCTTCCCTAAACTATGGACCCGATCGGGTCGCCCTACCAAATTATAGGCGTTCGCGGCCCAGCGCAGCTCCGCCTGCAGGCGAAGCGCCGGTGGCTTGTGCGATGGCATCACTACTAAATAAAAATTATTATCAAATTTAATTCAATACAAATTACTACAAATACAAATTACTATTTATTAAATTAAATACAAATTACACTACAAATACAAGTACACACTACAGTCGGTCAGCAAAGATGCCTCACTCTGGCGACCGACCCTTCGGCAATTAATCTACTATAATTATACGATATCGATAATTATACGATTATGTGATAGCGATAATTATCTACCTACCCGACGTGTGGTACCTAACCCTAAACTACACTCCCGCTTGCGCAACCTAACGGGCGTGGTTCCTAATTCTACCTACCTATCTGCTAACAAACAAAGGAAGCAAACAAAAAAAATATTTTTATTACGTATTACGGCCGGGCGTGATTGTAGAAACAATCAAACCACGCTCTGCTACCAAAAAATATTACGGCCCCCAGCTGCCTCGGCAAAGGTCGCCTTGGCTAGAGCCTATAGTAGCCTCCTCGACGAGCAAGGGTTCGGGCCCAATGGCCTATGGATAATTCTAAATTAATTGCAAATAAGCAAGCACAACTTATCGATCTCCGGAGGTAGGGTTGACCACAGGGTACCAGTCAGGTGGTAAGTGCTGTGCATGTAAGTAGTGTGTAGTAGTGTGTACATGTGTAACCTGACATTCTGGTGAAGTCGGACCGCAGATCCTCAGGCGCTGATTTTCTCCAAATGTGCGATCCAGTGGTCGATCATCAATTGAAAACTTCTGCTATTATTTTCACTATATTTGTTTATCAACTTTATTGTACATTTAATTAACTTCAACGTCAACTCACTCAACGTTCATCGAAATTAAAACAAGTGTCACACGACACAAGAAACAAACCACCTTAACCACTCTCACCACTTACCACAAGGTGAGTTGAAGAGAGGGACATCCACTTATCCTCAAAATTTCTCTTTTAACAATAAGAATTACTCTAATGGGCAGAATTTAATAACTACTTCAAAAGCCTACTTAGGCACTTCTGATTTACCATAAAGTGAGTTTCAAAATCATTCCAATATGAGTAGAGATCAGATCTCCAGCATAAATGTATCCCGGGAAGCTGTTCTAAAGTATCTTAAAAACTTGGATTCAAACAAAGGCGCTGGTTATGATGGAGTGCCCCCTGTGTTCTAGAAGTCCTGCGCCGACAGTTTAAGTTACCCAATCTGTTTACTTTTTAAACTTTCTCTACAACCATCTGTTTTTCCATTGTTATGGAAAAGAGCGCACATAATTACTCTTCATAAAAAAGGCGCCAAATCTAAGATAGATAATTACCGCCCAATTTCGATCGACCACTGTTGCGAAAATGTTTGAAAAACCAGTATTTGATAAAATTTATCCAATTTTTATAAAGGGTATACCGAACTCACAACATGGTTTCTTGAAGAGTCGCTCCATCACATCTAACCTTGCCTGCTTCACTAAGTACGTTCTTAATTATATGGAAAATGGTGGTCAGGTTGACGTGATATACACGGATACCGAAAAATCTTTTGACCGTGTAAATCATGTTGTCTTGCTACAAAGCTGCAGGCGCTCGGAATTAATGGGGATCTGCTTAGATGGGTCACATCTTATCTAATGAATCGATCTCAGGCAGTTGTTCTCGGAGGATACAGGTCAGATTTTATTACTATCCCATCTGGTGTGCCTCAAGGCTCTCATCTTGGCCCTCTATTCTACAACGCATTTATATATTTGATATACATAAATTTATAAGTAAGTCACATGACTTACTTTACGCCGATAAGAAAATATTTTTCAATGTTCGTACTATTGAAGACTGCGAATCTATTCAAAAAGACCTTGCCTATTTATATAACTTTTACGTAGCCAACGCCATAAATGTAAGTATATCTAAATGTCAGTGTATATCTTTCATCAGAAAACTGAATTCAATAGTATTTCCCTATAATTTTAATGGAATTTTAATTAAGAGGGTTACAGTGGTTCGAGATTCAGGCGTACTCTTTGATGCCGGCATGACCATGCGAGATCAATCAATATTATCAATAGTATATGTAGTATAGTGTAATCTTTTCGTAATCTTGGAATTGTCATACGCACATGTCTTCCATTTACGGAATTACTAAGTCTTAAAATAGTTTATTTTTTGTATATGAGATCCACTCTTGAGTATGCATGCCAGGTTTGGTCACCGTTTTTTAAAACTTACATTAACAATATTGAAAGAATTTAACATAAATTTATTTCACATCTGAAATATAAATTTAAACATAATAGCTCATCATATTTAGATGACTGCCGACACTATAACCTTCTTACGCTCGAAGAAAGACGAAAACTGTTAGATATAGGATTTATAATCTATAATGATGATGATGATGATTGACTGTCTGGATTTACTGAGTACTGTCACGTTTAATATGCAAAGAAAACGTACTAGAGTCACCAAGAAAACTATGTTTAGTATTCCTCGTCACTCCACACTTTACGGTAAAAATAGTATCTTAACATGACTGCTATCAAATTATAACAAAATATTTAATATCATTGATCCCTTTATAGGCAGTAAAAGTGATTTTAGAAACAAGGTACGTGCATGCGTTTTGAACACAGCTTCTGTTGTTTAAATTACCTGTGTTTGTAACCAGTTACGTATGATGCAGGTAAGGTACATTATAAAGAACAATTACTATAGGTAGCTATATTTAAATAATAAGTAAGCTATATAAATATTTTAGAATATGTATGTATATGTATGTGGGCGACGCTATAAGTTTTTAGAACTGGCCACTTGTAAAAGATATTATAATAAAAATAAGTTCAAATTTTGAAAATGGAACTCTTTGCCAATATTATTGTGTATGTATTTTATTAAATTGTCATTTGTTTACAATTTGGCGACAAATTGAAAATTGTCTGTGTGACATCAGCATGAATTTAACACGAAAATATTTTCGAACAATGATCTTTTAATGATATTCTATGTCATTTAAGTCAACAAGAAAGTTATGATAGACTTCGATTGGTCTTTCACAATGAAGTTCCATCTCGTGCTACTGTTTACAATTGGTTTAATGAGTTTAAACGTGGTCGCACTAATCTCACCGATGATCTGCGTGTGGACCGGCCTTCTACGGCGACGATTGAAGATAACATCAGTGTTTTGCGGCGTATGATAGAGACTGACAAAAGAGTGACTTATCAGCAGATTCGAACAAGCTTAGGCATCGGTATGAGTCAAGTGCACAAAATCCTCCAAGAACATTTAGCGGTCAGGAAGCTTTGTGCCCGGTGGATACTTCATAATTTGACAGAGGCCCAAAAACTCCGTCGTGTTGATTGGTGTCGTGAAATGGTTCAAAGATTTAACGGATGTGACTCAAATGCTGTGTTCTATATACTTACAGGTGACAAAAGCGGGATTTATTGTTATGATCCTGAAACTAAAATACATTCTGCTGTCTGGGTGTTTCCTTCCGAGGAGTTGCCAACTAAAGTGAAGAGAGGTCGAAGCGTGGGCAAAAGATGGTGGCCTCGTTCTTCGGAAGGACAGGTCATTACGCAACAATTGTTTTAGAGGATCGAAATACAGTTACTGCAGAGTGGTACACTGACAATTGTTTGCCACTTGTCTTGGAAACGGTTTGGGAGAAACGACCTCGCAATAGGATTCTCCTTCACCACGACAACGCCTCGTCGCACACCGCTAAGCAAACAATCGACTACTTGGCGACGACAGACGTGGAATTACTGGGTCACCGGCCCTATAGCCCCGACGTTGCACCTTACGATTTTTATTTATTTCCGAAAATAAAAGAAACATTTCGAGGCAGTCGTTTTATTTTATGGACGCCGAGGAAGCAATGGCTGCGTTTCAAAATACCGTCGAAGAGACCCCTAAGGACGAGTAGGCACAGTGCTTTTCTCAGTGGTTCCATCGGATGCAGCGATGTATTGATGTAAATGGACATTTGGAATTTGGAATTTTATTATATTTTGAAAAGATATAATAAAACTAATAACTTGCTAGTTTGTTCAGTTTTTGATTTTCTAAGAACTTTCAGTGTCACCCTCGTATGTGTGTGTATGTATGTGTATGCATTTGTATGTATATTTGTATATATATATATATATATATATATATGATAGATATAATATATTATGCCATGATATAAATAAAGGAATAAAAAAAAGTTAACTCGAGGAGTAAATCGCATATCAATTTATCAGAAAAGCTTAATATCGAAGTGTTTAGCACACAAAATCTCACGCCTGTCACCTAGAGGGGTAGGCAGAGACTACGGACTTCCATTTGGCGCGATCCTTGCACACCTCTCTCGCCTCCTTTACATCAATATATCTACGCATACACGCTCGTCGGTTAAGGGTACTCCTAATCTGGCCCATTTTCAATGTATCGCCGATTTGGTCGATAAATCTTCGTCTAGGGCGTCCCTTCCCGACTTTGCCGTTCACTTCTGAGATATAAATTTGCTTTGTCACTCTTTCCTCGTTCATTCTTTCTACGTTACCAAACCACCGCAGCATTCCTTTTTTAATACTGGTCACAACGTCATCTTGCAAACTACACTTTTCTCTTATCACACTATTTCTCACCCTTTCATTCAGATTCAGCCCTAGCATACTCCTTAATGACCGCATTTCTACAGCCTTTATTCTACTCTCATGCTTCTTCTGCCAGACCCAACTTTCACTACCATACATTAAAGTAGGGACTAACTGAATTGCCATACGTGCCTTCTTTGACACATTCTGACTCTTCATAATAACGTGTAGAGCCAGCCCCATTAACTCTGTTTCCTGCGTTCACTCGTCGTTCTATATCCTTATCATATCTACCATCCCTGCTAAATAAACATCCCAAATATACAAATTCATCGACTTGCTCAATCAACTCCCCTTCTATTCTTATTTCACATAACGTTTTACTTTCTTCTCTTTCAAAAACCATCACTTTCATCTTACTTGCGTTCACTTTCAAACCCCTTTCTTTTAATGACCAGTTCATTAAAGTAACCATGTTTTGCAACTCGGCCGCCGACGATGCAAATATGACTTGATCATCAGCGTACAAAAGGCATTTGACAGTTAACTCACCCATTCTCAACCCATATTCTTCAACTTTCAAAGTTTGTAAACAACTGTCCATAAATAAGTTAAACAGCCACGGAGAAGCTACACGTCTCTGTCTGACACCTTTTTGAATGCCAAACCAGTCCGAGTAGACCTCGTTGATCCTGACTCAAGCACTAGAGTCCCTATAAAGAGACTTTAATACAGGCGTATCAAACCAGCGCTCAACCCAAATGAGGTCAGTGTTTGCCATAACACGTTCCTGTCCACTCTGTTTAGTAAACCTAAAATTACTTAAATTTTATTACTGTTATTTTATTAAGCTATTTTAAATTGGTTTAATTTCCATCGTTTTTATTCATTATAATTGTACAAGGCGTACCTTTATATTTAATATGTGCATAACTGTTATTGGCATTGAAGTAAATTTGTAAATTTTATTTAGTGATATACGCTGTTGTTATCCTTATTAAAATAAAATAAAATAAGGTGGGATAGCGGTCAAGTACTGGCTTATAATAAGTAAAAAAAAATTAAACGATCCTATTTCTGAAGGAAAAGCAACTACCCTAAATATTTAAACTCGCAAGTTTCACTAAAGGAATAATAATAGTTTAATTCTAATTTTATTCTAGAATTTTAATGAGTCCCAGCTAGAAGTCGAATTACCACACAAGTCATTTGATAGAGCTAATAATCTCTTTAAATAAAAATCAATTGCTGTCCGTTAGTCTCGCTAAAACTCTAAAATGGCTCCACTGCTTTTGATGAAATTTTTTTGTGTGTTAGAGTGGTTCCCTGGATGGTTTAGATTCACATTTTTTGACCCGGTAGGTGGCGTTGTGGTCGAGATCCAGAAATCACCTGTGCGACGCCGGGCCGGCTTCACTAAACATAAAATAAATCAAACTTAAATCAAATAATAAAATTATTTCATTTGGTTATTTTACAACATCTATATGTAATCCATATTATGTATAGTATGTTTATTGAAAGAATTTTATTTGTCTTGCAACAAATTAGTAAAACTTCATTTTTAAATCTTTGCTAAAGCAGACTATTATTGTACTTTATTCAACTTTTTATTTAAAATAAATAAAGCAAACGCATAGTGTAATTAAAATGCTTGCCTTGTTTATAAATAATGTCCTCCTACATAAAACTTATTCCGGTTTCGGCTACGATTTGTATACTAAAGTACTCAAGATTATGACAAACAACAAAAGTAACAAACGAAAACCACGGTCTGGGATCACTAAGCGAGAATGGTAAGTATAAGCTGTATAACCCCAACCAGTTTTATGCCTTTTGTATGTATGCTTATTACAAAGTGCTAAAGTTGAATTTTATACGCTTTTCATCCTCTTTGATTATGAGCGGAGGCTTCGACAAATGGAGCGTTGGCGTTATGACTGTGGGCGAAAGTCTCGAAACAAAATATATCATGTAAAGAGACGAGATTATGTAGGAAGATTAAATAAAAAATAGAACATTTTTTTAACGTAACGTTGGAAAGGATGCGTCTTTTTGTGGTATTAATTAGTGAGCCATCAGTGGATGGAGTGTTCGGCGGGGCGTGGGCGAAGCCTTGCTCTCCACTGACATGATGGAATAAACTACGACTAGAATTTATTTTTAATAGTACCTACCTGTAACCTGTAATGGTCGCCACACACGGTCAGTTAAACTGATCAGTTTAACTGACGTACATCCAAAAACTGACCGTGAGTGTGAAATCTTAAGTCGAAATTTTTAACTGACGGTAACCCACGGATTTTTCCGGGCGCACTGTAATTCGTTGGCTTCAGTTCGTTTCAATTATTGGTAAGTACTTACTTTCTTAGTAGCTACTTACATTATTTCTATGCTGTTTAGATTTTATATTATATATATATTTAGAGAAGTTCGTTTGACGGAGGATGGAGACCTGTAATGATGTCACCTTCCTTCTGATGGACTCAGAAGGTGGATGAAGTATTTCAGTGATGCTACTACGTAGAACCATCTTGTTTGGACTCATTTTCATAAAGGTTAATGGAGACCTACATGACAAAAAAACGTCGCCGAGTACCGGGACAAACTTGTGTCTGAAGTCGAGTCTTTGCTTAACAAAGTCTCGGATTGGGGGTGACTAAATCTAGTCCAGTTCAATCCCCAGAAGACACAAGTTTGCGCGTTTACCGCTAAAAAGAACCCCTTTGTCGTATCTCCTCAGTTTCAAGGCACTCCCCTTACTGCCTCAGCTAGCATCGGAATCCTTGGCGTCGACATATCGAGTAGTGTGCAGTTTCGTGATCACTTGGAAGGGAAGGCCAAATTGGCCTCTGAAAAGCTTGGCGTGCTCAGCAGAGCGGAACGGTATTTTATGCCGGCACACCGCCTGCAACTTTACAAAGCGCAAGTTCGGCCTCACATGGAATACTGTCCTCATCTCTGGGCCGGGGCACCCCCGTGCCAGCTCCTTCCACTTGAACGCATCCAGCGCAGAGCTGTTCGAATAGTCGACGACCGAGTTCTTTCTGATCGGCTCGATACACTGGCACTGCGTAGAGATGTTGCATCTCTTTGCGTATATTATCGCATCTATCACGGGAAGTGCTCTGAGGAATTGTTCGGATTAATTCCAGTCGCTCAATTTCACCATCGTACATCGCGACAAAACTTGCGTTACCATCCATACCATCTGGATGATTGGCGGTCCACCACTGTGCGATTTAGAAGAAGTTTTCTCCCTCGTACAACTTCCTTGTGGAATCGATTACCACCAGCGATTTTTCCGGATCGATACGACTTAGGAACCTTCAAGAAAAGAGCTTACCCCTTTCTAAAAGGCCAGCAACGCATCTGTAATTCCCCTGGTGCTGCGGTTGTTCATGGGTGGCGGTAGTCACTTACCATCAGGTGAGCCGCATGCTCGTTTGCCCCCTTTTCTATAAAAAAAAAATAAAGACTATGATGATGTCATCTTTCTGATGGTACAATCCGAAGGTGAGTATATGATTTCAGTGACGGCACTAGATAGAATGATCGTGTTTGAACTCATTTGAAAGGGCTCATAAAGACCTAGGTGACTGTTATGACTTCAACTTTCTGATGGTGCAATCCGAAAGTGGGTATAGGGGATCTCAGTGGCGGCGCTAGATAGAACGATCGTGTTTGAGCTCATTTGAAAGGCTTCATAAAGACCTAGGTGACTGTTATGACCTCACCTATCTGATGGTGCAATCTGAAGGTGGGTATAGGATCTCAGTTGCGGCACTAGATAGAATGATCGTGTTAGAACTCATTTGAAAGTGCTCATAAAGACCTAGGTCACTGCGATGTTCTTACCTTTCTGATGGTGCCATCCGAAGATGGGTATAGGATCTCAGTGACGGCACTAGATAGAGTGCTCGTGTTTGAACTCATTTGAAAGTGCTCTTAAAGACCTAGGTCACTGCGATGTTCTTACCTTTCTGATAGTGCAATCCGAAGATGGGTATAGGATCTCAGTGACGGCACAAGATAGATTGATCGTGTTTTAGCTCATTTGAAATGGCTTATAAAGACCTAGGTCAGTGTGATGATATTACCTTCATGATGATGGACTTAGAAGGTGGGGTATAAGATCTCAGTTATGTCACTATGAAACACCACCATGTTTGGCCTCATTTGAAAGGGCTCAAGAAGTTACTAGTTGAAATACCCTTTCAGATTTATTGTGGTTTGTGGCTTAATACCAGACTGTGTAATAGAAAAAACAGTATTATTACTCACTTTATTAAGTTTTCAGGCAATTAAAAACCAGCAAAACTCCCAAGTAGGTACAAAATTAGAAATCGGCCATAAATTTTACAGGAAATAAAAACAAGGCAGAACGGAAAAAGCACAACAAACTACAACCAAAAGACGAAAATATCTACGTACCGCACCATTAACACTAATTGCTATAAATTACTAAGTTACCTGTGCTCAGTATTTAGAATTCAATGGTTTTCAACTGGAAGAAAATTTTTTAGATTTAGTAAATGAAACAATGTTGTAATCAATGATTTATTATACGAATACTTCATACGTAGGTCACTCAATAAATAATAAAAGATACTATTAATATTTATTTTACATCTTTTCAAAATATTCTCGATCGCACTCTATACAAGGTTCCATTCGCCTAAATTAACTCTGAAAACACTTTTGCCAGTTTTGATCTGACTAGTCGGAAATCGCTTCTTCGAAGGCAGCCACGGCTCCTTCGGCGCTTGAAAAAAACCTGCCTTTTATTTTTTCTTTGACTCTTGGGAACAAAAAGAATCACAAGGAGCTAAGTCAGGGCTGCAGGGTGGGTGACTTAGAGTTTCAACACCAGATTCCTCAATAAATGATTTTGTTCTAAAGAAGGTATGTGAAGAGGTGTTATCGTCATACAGCATGATTTCCCAAAACCCGGTTTTGGTCTTCTCTCCTGCACAGCTTGAAAAGCTTTGGGTAATGCATCTGTAGTATACTATTCAGAGTTGACTGACTTACAATTTTCCAGCATTGACGTCGACAAATATCCGCTCCGCGAAAAAACCTAGCCACCATTTTTTTGCCGACGTTGCGAGGTTTTGCAGTTATATCGGTAACTGTCCTTCTGACTAGACCCATACCGATGATTGCCTTTTATTTTTCAGATCATATTGATAGATCCATGTCTCGTCACAAGTAATGATTTCTGAAACACGCCTAGATACCCCGTTTTCAAGACGTAGACGCATTTCATGGCACCAATCCACACGAATCTGTTTTTCGCTTTCGGAGAGCAAACGAGGGATTCATCGACAACAAAGCTTTCTCACTCCAAGATATTGATGTAGGATGGTATGAATGCTCCCCGAACTAATGCCTACAATCTTTTCGATGTTCGTATAATATGTGATTCGTCGAACATTTCAGTAGTCCAGTCTAGTTCTTTGGTCATTTTTAACATTAATTTTACCCCTTTTGAATTCAGAAAATCAACTAAAAATTGTTGCACGTGATGGAGCTGAGTCCCCTAATGCTAATTGTAACAGTTGTAAACTTAATTGTTCGGTTAAACCAAATTTAAAATCATAATATATAATAGCGCGAAAATGTTCACGGTTATCCATCTTTTTAAATGAAAAGCTCGGCAAGCGTTATAGGAAAATTAATAGAACTTTGTTTTTTTTTAATATTGAGTAATTGGCTTATGGAGTTCTATTTTTAAATAAATTTCCTTTTTAGAAACATATAACACGGGTGCGTTCCATTTTTAAAAACTTATTGAGTGACCTACGTATTTAATAAAACAAAATTTTTGGATTTTATTTTGTTTAATTTAACTTATTTTTACTTATTTTATTTCATGACCTTTGGGCTCTTCTTCAACTTTATTTTAGAATGTAATATGTAGCGTGCTCAATTAGATAAACATAGAAAGCTAGGCTATCCTAGCTATTTCCGTTACGCGTTACCCATAAGCATTATTTTTATACGTGGTAGTGCCATGCTGCAGCTATATTAGTAGTATAGTTGTAGCACGAATGGGTCGACTCGACCGGGGAAGGACCACGCTCTCACAGAATACCAGCGTCAAATAGCAGCTTAACACTGCTGTGTTTCGTATGGTGAGTGTAGAGAACCGGAGACCCTTTTTACTGGAAAATAGGCATTCCATCTTAGTCCTCACGGGTGACAACGCATCTGCATTTTGATTCGCAAACGAGGGCAAAATGTAGATGTGTATGGGCCACAGCAACCACTTCCCATCAGGTGGACTGTATGCTCGTTTGTCACCCTATCCTATAAAAAAAATATCATAAGACCTTCAGACTGTGCCTATGCCCACGGATTTTTCTGGCAGCACTGTAATTAATAATTTAATTGGCTTCAGTTCATTTGCATCACGCCAAACTGAATGTGAGTGAGCGTGCTTATAGCAGGGCTCCGTCACTCATTCAAGGTTCCAAGTTTCAAGGGAAATGATGTTTTTATTTTATAGGAGTCACGTCAACCGAATGCGCGCGGCTGCGTCTCCGTCGATCGAGAAATGAAATCCGTTCCGTTTGAACTATACGTTGATAAATCGAAAAATCGTTATTATTATTTAGAAATATCGATATTTATTTCTAATATTTTTGGACGTCATATATATAGTTTGATATTGAAATATGGATATCGACAGTCGATATTTTTTTTAATAATAAGTTTTATTTTTTTTTACTTTTTAACGTAAATGATTTAATCTACAACACGATCGTAAACTTAAATCCTAATCCGTGATGGACCCAGGCTACTGTTTTTTATACTATATTATGCTTTATATTTTTCCCAGTTTATTTAATTGCTTATTATCTTAAAAGGAAATGTAATTTTGTCTAGTATATCTCTGTGGTATTAAAATGACTATAATCTATGAAACTTAGTACTACTTTACTTACTGTGAGTTTTGGCAGGAACTTGACCGTCAACTAATTGTTGCTCCTGTTTTATCGTTTAAATAATCGTTTGAAATGGATTTTTATACGTAAAAGTGATGCGATTATGTGTAGTTAAGTGTTTGCGCATGTAAACTATTAGAGAAAACGACGAAACAAGTGCTTCGATGTTGATATAAACCTCAAGTTATTTTGGTCACTTAGGCGTCTTATGATTTACTTCCGTGCTATCAGAAATAGCTGTGAAATATTTAATTTCTTCAGCTACATCTGTAGCATCTGAACGAATTACTTTTACAATTAATCTTTTAGTGCCCAATAATCGTAGTATTCAAACAGCTGAACGTATAAAATAACGAGTATTTTTAAAAACTCTTACAAAATATTGGTACACATAATTATCTTATTGAAATTAAACAATAATTACCAGGGGTGTCACTTCCACTATGGAAGGTATGGAGCACTCCATACCTCAAGTTTTTCAAGGTATGGAATTCCATAGCTGAAATTAGGAAATAAATCGCATATTACTACAAACCCCATATAAATAAATCGCAAGCCCTTAAACCTCAATACCCCACATCTTATAGTTCAATAAATAAGTTGAGTATATACACTGCAAACTCTTAAACCTTAATACCCCACGAGTAATGCGAACAAATTTGAAAATCGCGCCACCATTTTCCATACCTCAGATTTTTACAAAGTGACACGCCTGATAATTACTAAGACCTAACGTTTTCATACATTTATAATTGAATTTGTTTAATAAATATACTAAATTATAAACTATGTAAATCATTTTTGAGTTGACATACGATTGTTTTCTTTTAAATAAAGCCGATATATCGCTATGTTTTTGATATATAAAACTCCGATATTGATATATTTATAATCATCGATATATTGAAAATCCGATATTTTAGAAAAATAGAGTCCTAGTTTGACCTGATTAGTTGAACTGATCAGTTGAACTGACCGTGTGTGTCGAAATTTGTTTGGTTTAAATCGGTTTGAACTGATCAGTTGAACTGATGTCAGTTTAACTGACCGTGTGTGTCGGCCATAAGTTTAGTACCTAATGAAGAAATCTGTTCACTGTGCGTGCAGATAAAAATGAAGGGCTGGTCATATCTGCCATATACCATTATTGGAAATACGCACTGGTTGACGTTATCTGCCAATAGCTGCCCAGTCAAGTTGTATGATACAACTTGACTGGGCAGCTATTGGCAGATAACGTCTCTACGATCTATTTTTAGAAGATGACGTAGTAGGTGTAGTGACAGACGGTGCTAGCGTTATGACTGCCATGGGTCGTCAAATACCTTCATTTCACCAATTATGCCTCGCACATGGAATTCAGTGTGCAGTGGTGGATGTCATATATAAGAACTTATATAGTCAGAGTGTAGAAACTGTCGAAAATTCAGAAGAAATAGACACAGAGGAGACATTATCTACATTAGTAGATTCAGAGGCAGAAGAATTAGAAGATGAAGAAACAGATGAAAATGACGATGGACAAGGTTTTGTAGTTAGTAATGCAGAAACCAGAAGTGAATCCAGGCTTAATGTCGATTATAAGGATTTGATTGTTAAAGTACGAAAGGTAGTGAAATTTTTCAAGAAGTCTCCAACTAGGACAGAAGTTTTAAATAAACATGTCCTTGAAGATAACAAAAGAGCGGGCCTGGTTTTAGATTGCAAAACGCGGTGGAGCAGCATGGCGGACATGGTTTCAAAATTTTTGCTTTTAAAGGATGCAATATTAAAGGCACTGATTGACTTGAAAGAAAAAACTATGTTCAGTACCTACGAGCTTGATCTTTTGCAGGATTTATCTACGACTCTCACTATCGTAAAAAGTACTGTAGAAGCTATTTGCCAAGAAAAGGCGAATTTATTAACTGCGGATACAGCCCTGCAATTCATGGTCACTAAACTACAAGAGAACAATGGGGTTATCAGTAGTAGACTCCTTCAGGCTTTAACATTAAGAATCGCTCAACGCCGACAAGCAGATCTGGTATGTACACTGAAGTATTTACACAATCCTAACAAATACTACCAGGAACAATCTTCTACTGTCTTCCCTAAAGTAGGAAATGATGTTATCACCAAAGTCATAGTTGACATACAAAAAAAATACTTTAATCAAAGACCTTCAACAATAACTTATACTGGCGCTTCTGATGACGAAGATGACATGTTTCTAGCAGATCTACAGCATTGTCAAAATGAAGAAGCGTCTAGAATCACAAATATGTCAATAAAAGAACAGCTGCAGAAAAAAATAGATGATGAAATGTGTGCAAGGCCTTCTACGTCCACAGCAACTTGCGAAGATGATCTAGAATCATCAATAAAAATGCAGATGGCTTTATATGATGCAGGAGCGCCAAGACAAATACACCTAACTCAGGCTTATGACGTGTTAATGTGCATTCCACCAACTAGTGTAGAGTGCGAAAGGGTATTTTCTTCTACGAAGTATATCTGCAATCATCTCAGATGTAAATTAAGCGATGATTCCTTAGACGCATTAAGTTTCCTCAGGTCTCACTTTCAAAGAATACGTAAAAAACAATAATTATTATGGCTGTGTTGATTTTATATTATAATAGGTAAATCTGACTTAATTCTTAGTTATTATTGATGAATCTGATTTATTAGTGTAATATTGCATATGAAAATGATACTGCAATGCCTTTACGACACCTTTACATTTGTGATACTTTTTATTTTTATTATTAACGAGTTTAAGACTTTTTGAATTGCTTGAGAATTTTATAATTGTTTTGATTAACATGTTCATGTATAATCGTGAGATTTATAAGAACATAAGGTTCCTACTATGTTTAAGAATTTGATAATACTTTTTATTTTACTAAACACCGAGTTTATATTGTTTAAAGATAAATGATGATTCTATTCGTGTTGGTATGTTAGATTATTTGCAATATTTATTGTTTTTTTGTTTAATGATTATTGTTCTGTTCCTAAAGCAATAAAAGCTGATATTTGAAGTGTATTTTTTAATATATTCGAATATTCGAATAATATTCGAACAGCACTGAAAAAATATTCGAATATTCGAAAATCAAAACTATCGAATATTTGCAACCTCTAGTTGTATCCGTGGATTGACCTCTCGATGGAAGGGTGGAGGTCTGGCGATGTACGAAATACTTGACTAGATTTAATCAGTTAGTTGGTCAATGTATTAATGTAATTGAACGATGCGTTGAAGGCAGGACAGAGCCGATATTTTTCAAATATAAAATAGTGGAGACTATCGTTACGAGGGGTCCACGTGTGGTTAAGTTTATAAAGCAACGTTATTCGCGACTGGTGGCTAGAGCGGCCTGTTTCTTTACGGTAAACGACAAGGCAAGGAAAGTGCCAATAGTTATTCAGCGAGAAATGCAGCCAACAATTGATTAGATAGATATAGATCTGACACTATATCGCGAGTCCGCAAGTCGAAGGTTATAATTTTTTTAATGTTGTAAATATTTTTTCGACGTAATATAAATTAAAGTACCTGGGCGGACCGGGAAAAATTATTTTATCAGGGATGACACCTATCTAGACAAACTTAGGAAGAAAAACATTATCCAAGAGATTCCTTTACATTCAGGCTTACTATACCATAACTTTTTCTTATTGTGCATCGCCCGATTCTAGACAATATAATTATAATATGGAAATAACTAAAATATACTAATGTAGCTGTTTTACTATATCTGCTAATATGCTGATATATTCAAACAAAATGTATCTGCTTTTACAAAACCATAATCTCAAAACCACAACACAACTTTTCTGTCACCATGCATACGTACCCATGTAATACATCCTGGAAAAAAAAAGGAGAGATGTAAATGTACAATATTAGAACGAACATCTACAATAAAATACCTTGGGGCAATCCTCGACGAAAGAATAAATTGGCAACCTCATCTACCAAATGTATCTAAGAACTGTTGCGACCAAAACACTGCTACTTCAGACTTTTAAGGCCCTTTGTAATTGTCTCATAAATTATTGCTTCTGCATCTGCTCATGGGGTGGAGCTCCCAAAACATATCTTATTGAAGCCGAGCGAGCTCAAATATCAATACTAAAATTTATAGGTGTTACATCAATCTTATACATACCCAACATCAATAGTATACGAATTGTCTAATGTCCTCAGTGTACGAAAATTGTATAATATGTACAAATGCATATAACGATATCATAATTTTTCCCCAGTATATGTAGCTAAAAACAATAGAACACAAAAATTTCGAGTACCATTTGCGAAAAGGCAATATGACTACCAAGCACCTAGTTTATAATATAACCACCAAATTTTTCTACCGCCCCCCATGAACAACCGCAACACCAGGGGAATTGCAGATGCGTTACCGGCCTTTTAGAAAGATGTAAGCTCATTTCTTGAAGGTCCATAAGTCGTATCGGTCCGGAAAAAACGCCGGTGGTAAACAATTCCACAGAGAAGTTGTACGAGGAAGAAAACTCCTAGTAAAACGTACAGTCGTGGACCGCCAAGCATCCAGATGGTGAGGATGGTATCGTGAATTTTTACACGATGTGTGTTCGTGAAATTTGGCGGCTGGAATTAATCCGAACAATTTCTCAGAGCACTCCCCGTGGTAAATTCGATAGAAAATGCAAAGGTATGCAACATCCCAACGCAGTGCCAGTGTATCGAACCGATCAGAAAGAACTCGGTCGTCGACGATTCGAACCGCTCTGCGTTGGATGCGGTCAAGTGGAAGGAGCTGGCACTGGGGTGCCCCGGCCCAGAGATGAGAACAGTATTCCATTTGTGCCGAACTTGATGCTCCGAACCAGGAAACTGGTGATCCATTTGCACAATTTCTTAGATATGGGCTAGAAGGAAGCTTCGAAAGAAGCGGCGGTCGCCTTTTTTAGGGGATCGGGTGAACCAAAGCTGTCTTCCATGAATTCGGGACTACCCCTTGGGAGTAGGAGTACCGGAAAAGACGCGTTAAAACCGGTGCCAACTCCGGAGCACACGTCCTCAGCACAATGGGTGGGACTCCATCGGGCCCACTCGACGTGCTGACGTCCAGGGAGAAGAGTGCTTTGCGAACCGAGTGCTGTGTAAACCGCACGTCCGGCATGGAGCATTCACATCGCGGGATGGTCGGCGGTGTGTTCCCCCCGTCATCTAGAGTCGAGTTGGATGCAAAGAGAGAGCTCAACAGATCGGCTTTTTCCTTTGCGGCATGGGCCAGTGAGTCGTCCTCTCTGTGCAGAGATGGAAGAGATGGTTGACAGAAGTTCCCTTGGACAGCCTTGGCGAGAGACCAGAATGCACGGGTTCCCGAAGTAAGGCGAACTAGCTTCTCGCCAATTCTGCCGATATGCTCAGACCTTGCCATGACAATGACGCTTTTGAAAGACCTGGAGGCGGAATTATACTTCTTTTTAAGAGCGCTGGTGTTTACATCCCGAGACATTGATGCGTCAGCCCAGGCCCGGTAGCACTCCTGCTTATAGCGTGATGCTATTTTACAGGAGCGACCAAACCAAGGTTGGGATCTGCCTCCGATGGGCACCACTGAGGATGGAATAAGAAGTTCCATACCCAAAAGTGCCACATCAGCAACAGAATCGGCAACAACGCTGGGATCTTCCTAGGAGAAGCAAACCCGCCCTTACAGGTTAGGATGTAAGAAAAGACCGCATCCCGTCCCAATCGGCCGACATATAGTGCCAAACACGGCGGCAAGCTGCAGATCGCAACTGCGATTGGCGCGTGGGTGGCACCGTACTCCGGATCAGACAATGGTCCGAAGAGCCCTGAGGGGCATCGACGGAGACCTTATATCCGTCCGGATGAGAAGTCAACAGAAGGTCCAACAGGGAAGGTACATAGTCCTCCACATCTGGGATCCACGTAGGCGAAGTAACCAGTTGTTTTAGACCATATGCCAAGGCAAAGTCATAGACAGATCTACCCGCATGATCGGTTAAACGAGAACCAAGCCATTCAGCGTGGTGGGCGTAAAAATCCGAGTATCACGATCTCTGCGGATGGGACCTGTTGTAGCACGGAGTCTGCGGCCATTTGGACGTGGTCGATGAGTCGGTCGGTGTCGGCATTACCGCTATACCGACACAGACCGACTCATCGACCACGTCTAAATATATAAACCCCCCCCCCCCCCAATACGCGGGGCAGCTTGAGCACCCACGCTCAGCGAGGGATTCTCCAGGGGTACTGGTACCCACCTGGGGTAGTCATTTATGGGGGGGGGGGGGATTTGGGTCTCCAGCCACCTGCACTTACCAAGCGAAACGCAGAGGTACACCTCTACTTCACGCTGGTATTCTGGGTAAAAGAATAAGACTACAAAAATTATCAAAACCTATTTTAAGTTATGTACACATATTATAACAACACACACACACACACACACACACACACACACACACACAAAAGCGCGCGCGCGCGTGTGTGCGCACATTCATACACACACATGCACTGTATTGTACACGAAAAGGACATGAAGTCACACGAATCAATGAATTGTATTTTAATTCTGTGTTCAATAAATTATTGTTATATGGGGGCCCCACTGAAGCTTTGCGTCAACCGAAATTCCGAGAAAATCAGTGAATACAATAAGTCTCAGCTCCAATCTATTTAAAAGCACACTAGCATTCACTTGTTTAACACTTGGTGTTGCGAATTTAATGCATTTAGTTTTATAACCGCTCAAAAGCAAATTTCAGTGTACTAATTTTGACATTATTCACTTCGTCATAGCTTAATAATAATTAACCAAGTATGTATTATCAACAAATAAAACAATATCCCTACCAGGTAATGTAAGCTATTAATATAAACTAAGAACAGGAAGGGGCCAATAATTGAGCCCTGTGGAACCCATAGATATTACCAACCCGGAAAAACTACTCCCATTGATAAGAACTGTTTAAATATGATATAATAAGTTTAAGTGCTATGTTTTTAGACCATAATGATGTAGTGTTCTGACTAATGTCTTAAGGTACTCAGTCGAAAGCCTTGGAAAGGTCACAAAATGTGGTTTAAGCATCTTTTAAGTTCTTCCATGGACAGAAATTATGTTTAATCAGCTCAACACGTACACACAGGAGTAAGTTGTCGAGCCACCCCTTTCTAATTTTAGTGGAGCAATTTATTCACATAAAAAACATATATTTTAAAGTATTCACATACCTAAAGAAACATGTTTCAATAAGGTAAGTACGTACGCAAATAGGTCTAAAATGAGTGGGATCCAGTGTAGTGTCTACTAGATTTAAATAAAGGCATGAATTTATGTTTCATTACATTGACAAACACACCTAAATACCCATGTATATCCTTATATTTTACAATATCTTCTGACAACACTTATTTTATGATGTAAATTCTTTTGTACAGACATCTCATGGAATATGATTAGTTTGTCGATTTTGATATTTTTGTTGTTCAAATTACCTATGTAAGGAACTAAGATTATAACTCTTCAAATCAGGCGGCCTATGTGTACAGCAAGGAATAAGGATGGAAGACCGCGTCAAAGTGCGGCGGGTGCAACAGGGGTGACGCATCGCGCATGCGCCGCGCAAGGGGCGGCCGCGCGCAGTCGCCACGCGCTCGTCCTCAAAACAACATGGCGTGTTACCGCGTCCCTCAAGGACACGTTTGACAGGCCGGCGTATATACGTATATACCCAGCTGTTGTGAATTATTTAATAATACGCGTTTTTAAGTGATTAAAGTTGTTTTGTGTTTTTTGGTGTAGTGTTGAACTAAAGTGAATAATATTAAATATTTGGAATATTGACGCTTCACACGCCCTGAATTTGAAAGGTTCGTACGCAAAAACAATATTACATTTTATTGCATTTCGATTTCGGGACAATTTTTAATAGATGTATCATTTATTTAACCTCAAAAACTTTATCTTTAAAACTAATTTAATAGATGGTATGCTAAGGAAGCACCAACATTTCTCCGATAGAAAAAAAAAATAAGGACAAGATAATATATTTTTGGCGAAAAAGAAGGTTTACAATTCGACTGTTTTTTTTAAATTATGTTACGCGGTATCTGTGAACCGATATGGACGATTCTTTTTTTATTAAATAGTTATTTTTCAGGGTTGCTCCCATATACATTTGGAGAAAATATTCCACCCCTAAGGGTGGCAAAATGGGGGACGAAGTTAATAATGATTTTGATTGAGTCGACAATGAGATTGCAGAGTTCCTTAGTCTAACCAAAAGACTATTTTACAACGTTACAAAGGATTAGATCTCTATGCCTTGAAAATCAATTTTTTTATTATTATGCTAAAATGAATTCCACTAAAAGCTCCTCTCGAAATAGATAAAAAACAGAGGATTCAATATATAAAGTGCCCGGGAGATGGTTAAGCTGTTTGAACCCAATAAATATCCTTTATTACTATTTGCATAATAATTGTGGTTCGCATGAAAATTGCGGTGCAATGAACGTTGGTAATAATGATATCTTTTCTTGCAAGATGTCAAGGGTTAGCATAGTATTTATAGATGTTTTTAAATCTAACGTCAAAATTTTTATAATCCTAGTAAACTGGAGACAGTTTTATCATCAGATTTTTCTGAGATAACAGTTTTTTACCTTTTAGTTATCGTTCCTATGTCTCCCGCCATTTCATCATTATTAAAATATAGGGTCGTATTTGGCTTGCTAATTCTACAAAAGTCAATCGCGGGGTTTTCTTCTTTGATATCCGGGACTTGACCTTGAGCATATTGTACGCCTAGGGTTGCAATCGGTCCGGCTTTAGCCGGACATGTTTGGCTTTTTCGGGTTGTGTCCGGCCAAATTTTTATGTGTCCGGCCTGTCCGGCTTTTGTTAGGCTTTTTGTTAGTGTAACGCGTTGCACGCATCGCTTGCAGAATAGATAAATAACGTATACACTTGAAATTTTGCTGTGATTGATTAATAAACAATTAACGTATGTAACAGAGTATTTTCTTTTTTCGGGGGGTTGGAGTTGGTGAGTATTGGCTGCATGGCCTCAGAAAGGTATGTTTGGCTAAAAATTACTGTCCGGCTTCTAGGGCCAAAAGTCCGGCTTTTTGGAGCGCCGAGTCCGGCTTTTTCATTTTAGGAGATGGCAACTCTAGTCACGCCACGCGCTATTTTTTTTACCAAATTTCATCAGTTTTTAATACATGTATGTATGTGACCATAGACTTAGATGACATAATGTGAAATGTCACAAATGTAGATATATTCAATAAAAGTTGAAATATTGTTTCAAAGAATCGAGTTACAAAAAAATTTTCAAAGATATTAATTTTGTCTTTTTGGACACTAAAATGTTTGGAATATTATTATAATATGATGATTGGCTCATGCAATGATTTCAGGGATATTTGGTATCCCGTGCCATCAGGTGTTTGTCGCAAAGGCTTGTCGGGAAAACTGAAATTATGTCCAGGTGTTGGACGTCCCGGAAAATTCGGAACAGTTGGCAAGCCTAGTCGTAATAGATAATCATCGTTTTGTAGCTTTGTTTCTATGGATTCCAAAACTTCAGTATTCCCATGACATAACCAGAAAGATTTTGAACGGCTGAAAGGAAATTAAGATTCTAAATTAAAGAAAGAAATTTAGATTCTAAATTATAAATAATGTATGGATGTGATGGATATAATTTAGAATAGGACTTAAGATTTCTATCTTGCACAAATTTTGTTCAATACTTATAAATTTGTAGAGATTTCTATGGATGTTAACTTAAAAAAAATTGACTGCACTTCACAAAAACCCAACCCGCCAAATCACCATTGTCTCACAGCCTTATTTACTTTTTTTAAGTGCCTGTCCTCTTGTCGAAAATTAAACTTCGACCCGAATTTCAGTTTTATGTGTTTGATATACTAATGTTTTTAATTTTTTTTATAATTACACGAATGCAATTTATAATAACTATTAAGAGCTAGAAATACTACATTCTTCAATAGATATTACTCTGAAGCAAGTCGAGGATTGTCAGGCCGAGAGATTTTGGTACACTTTACTTCATATTTTATAAGTATATTAGTGATTTAAAAAAAATTTAAGATATTACGTTTTGAATTATGATAATCGATTTAAAGACTTAGTTTTCCTTGGTCTAAATAATTAAATTGCTATAAAATACTAGTTCAATCATAGATACGTTTTTAACACGATTATATAAATTATATAGTACCTACCTAGTAAGTTTTGGTACAGTAAAGACGCTACGATATTGGAGAATAATTTTAATATAGAATCTGTAAAAAATCTAGTGATTTTTTACAGAATCTTAAGACAGTGCTCTATTCATGTATTCCTATATTTATTTTGCAAAGTTAACATACATATTTCGTTGCGATGCAATAAAAATCCTAAAACTTTACTCGCGTCGGTGTTGTTGTGCACATAAAGTTTTTTCCTATATGCAATCATCGTTGAGTTCAAATTTGTTTAATATTGACATAATAATAAACTGTGTTAGTAGTCTAAAGCGAAATGCTATGAAATGAAAAATATATTGACTAAGTTGTTAAATGATGCATTAGACTACAATGACGCAATTACCTGACATCGAACATGAAATGTGAGGAAACGCATTTCAAACTATGTTTTTACACGTCTTAAATGGTTACACATCTTCAGTGTGGTGAATTTTAGAACAAATTTGGGTATTCTTCAACATGAATAAAAGGATAAACCATTTATAGGAATATGTTTGATATTAGGCAAGTCTGAAATTATTGAATGCTAAAATTGCCCATATATAATACTAAACTTACCAAATATACAAGAGCAATGAACTATGAGCCTGCAAATATCTGCACGCCGGCCCCTCCCTAATTCGATGACTGATCGATATGATTTGTCAGACGGCCGAAAACAAACTGGCAAAATTGGGATGTCCCAGTAAAAATTAATAGGTACTGCCACAGAATTATAAAAATGATGACAGATGTAAAAGCCTGGCAACGGCAAGCAGCTCGAAGGTTCAAAGCATCTGGAAATACAATAGCTAAAAATACGCTCGCCAAGCCTATTGAAGAGGCCTATCTTGAAGAAGATTTTTACTGGACTGAATTCATGAAATGGCAAAGTCGAGTATTTGTTTTAAAAAAAATTGTTACAGCTGTAATCTACTTTGGTTTGTCCTGGTGACGCAGAGTGGAACATAAAAGAGTCCAGGGACGGTGATGATATTATAATGTGGTTTTTATGTGCCTAAAACAACAAAATAAAAAATACATAAAAGCAGCAGCCCAGAGTCACCAACATCCTCTTCGTAGTAAATTCAGTTATATATGGATACGTTATTACCGTTAAGGAGTAAGAAACAATACGACCTTATTGCTAGAGTTGTCCTACATTAATTGTTAAATTCAAGATTTCGTTTCCTTCGTAGGTTCGTATCTTAGTTTTCAGGGTAGCCACCATTTCCTTTAAATTATAATAAGGGTTACAGAGGAGTACACAGTCGACCTCATGGTAAGTGGTTGCTGTGGCCTACATCTACATTTATCTTTAATTAAGAATCAAAATGTAGATTCGTTGCCACCCCTGAAGACAAAGATTGTTAGTTAAAAAAATGTTGTCTACCCTGAAAATTAAGATGGAATGATACGGTACTGAGGTCTTCGGTTTTCATCATTACTATAAAAAACACAGAACCATTATATTAGAATCATAATATTACTTTTTTTGGCTCACATTTCCTGGTTAAAAACTGCCGCTTGCATCATTGCACACCAACGTATCAATTTTGCTAATTAATATGCTAAATACATCAAGTGTTGCGAAAATTAACTTTCTTTTCATTAGTACGTGCGTTTCGTTTGATGAGTTGTTTGCAAATTTGGCTGTAATACTTTTTCAATACGTTGTCTACCTGCTGTACGAGCAATTCTGAAATTCCCGAAATAAGGCTTACTATTTAAAAATGAAAGTGATATTTATGAATCAATTAATTGTTGATTATAAGCGATATTATTGTAGGTGCATTTATTTATTGTTATTGAATATTTCTCTGATTTTGTAATTTTAAACTTCCTTGAAACTTGCTGTACTTCATCTTTTTGGGTGCTATTACACCTTACAAGGAAAAAGCGGAATTCTCATAGGAGCACTTTGTTGTCCGTCCGTCTATCTGGCGATCTGTGAAGACCCTTTTTCTCAAGAACGGGTTGAGGTATCTAGTTATAACAGATACTACGGTCTACAGTAGGTACCTTAGAGGTGTAAAAAATTCCAGCTTCTGAGTCAACGCAATTAAATATTTTAATACGTAGTAACAACATATTTTGACTGTCAAAAATTTATTCATTAAAACCTACGTGTCTGGTTATGTTTCTACCTTTGAGGACTAGGAAGTATAGCCTTGTAATTAGTAAAAAAACCGGCCAAATGCGAGTCGAACTCGCGCATGAAGGGGTCCGTGCCATCGAAAAACACATTTCTAGTCGGGAAGACCCCTTTAATTTGTAAGTTATTTATATTTTTATGTTGTTGTTATAGTGGCAACAGAAATTCACATTCGGTGAACTTTTGACATTTCTGAAATTTCAACTGTTTACCTATTACGGATCATGAGATACAGCCCGCTGACATACAGACGGATGGACGGACGGACGGACGGACAGCGGAGGCTCAGTAATAGGGTCCTGTTGGTTACTTTTCGGATACGGAACCAAAAAAAGGGCCTCCAGTTCTTATTACTCACGGCACGAAGTAAAGAAGCATATTATGCAATCACAGTGCACTAGTATTTTATGAATGCGTGGTTCTTCCTTGATCATTTGTGCTACTGTTATATATTAACGCGATTTTTCGTGGCTGCTGACATCGATAGAAAAAAAAAGTACAAACTGGAAGAAAGCTAAACAGTGACAAAACATATATTTCGTTGAGGGATTTAAAAAAGAACGCCGAAGCATACCGAAATGTAAACTAGCCAGTATTAAAAAAGACAGTTTCTTATAAGGATCGTATTAATGTGCTCTAGTATTACATTTGCCTGACGTGGGAAAATCCATTGTCATCAGAGTCGGTCAGGTGGATATTATTATGAATATGCTTGCATTACAATTGATATGTGTCATACGCTACTGCTATATCTAAACATGATAGCTGTATATCTACAAGGTGACATAATTTTACTGAAACCGCAAAATATTATGGCTGTGGTCTTAGAATGAAATGTAAACAAGTATACCTAATTATCTACGATAATTCCTATGCCTAACAGACTACACACCATTATTGGTTATTAATTCATCTCAAGTGCTACCGGATTAGTGTGATCGACAGGAGGTTATATAGAGAAATAAATAAAATTAAAAAAAAAGAAAGATAATTATGTCATTAAGGGAAATCTAAATATGATGAGTTTTAGGTCATTTGGCTAACAGAATTATCTGAACGCAATCCTTAACGGCGTACTCCCACGCACTAGCACCGCACGGTTTTTATGATAATGCTCTTATTTGTGGATGAAGCCGCAGCATTTGAAAATTTATTTATGTAGAGAGTTCGCTTATAGTATATTGAATAATAATGATTAATAACAAACTGTATTACATCTTCGTATAAAAGAAGATATTAGGTAATATGAAGCTGTGGTATCTCAGAGAGTAAATACGTTGAGAAATATATTCGAACTGGCAAAACATATTATAGAAAGTCGATGGATGCAGTGTGTTTTGTGGTGTTCCTTGAGGTCTATTTTCAGTGGTGGACTTTTCAAAGACTAACTCATTCTACAATCATTACATATCAACAATTTTAACGCAAACAAGGGAGTGTTTTGTGTTCCAAAGTAAACGTTCGCTTTACAATGTGTATTCAAAGGTATGATCTCATAAGGGACCTAAGTAATATGAAACAAACATAAACATTGTTTCGTTGAGTTTCGTAAATAATAATTTTACTAAAAATCATCAATCCTGCATTTGAATTTTACGTGTACGTACAAAAAAATAAAAGTAGTTTTACAAAAATAAGTGATATTCATTTTGTAAATACTAGGAACAGACACAAGCTAGTACTACCAGTTAATCGACTCCATCGAGTCAGTAATTCATTGTTGGGGCGATGTATACGCTTTTACAACAAAATTCCAGAAAATATACAAAATTTGACCTGCTCAAAGTTCAAAAACTTTATTAAACTAAGTTTGTATAAAAAGGGTTATTATAATATTAAAGAATTTATAGATGATAATAACCCCTGGAAATGAGGTGATCGCTACCAAGCTATTTCTAATTTGTTGTGTTGTTAATTTGTGTAACAGACATGATTGTAAGCTGTTATTTAAAAAAAAAGTCCCGCTGGGTTTCTTGCTGGTTCTTCCCAGGACAGAGGTTTTTTTTCGAACCAGTATACAAAAGAGTGACTTTCAATAAGTATTACTTATAATCTATATTGAATAAAAAAGTTTCTGTTTCTGAATTCAAAAACATTTAAGTCGTGATATTTAATGTTTTTGTATGCATCATACATTTAATGGAATACCATTGTCTTAATATAATATGTCAAACCACAGAATTTATCTGATATATTACCCCGACTCTTGCTTAAGTGTTATAAAAAATAAAGTAGCATAGTTGTTTTTAAGTGTTTTATGGCAAACTACGGGGATGGCCTACATATTTTACAGTTCCCTTGAAATAATATTCATGGTGATGATGATAGGTCAATATTATTTTTTATAGAATATGCGTGACAAACTAGCACATCGTCCACCTGGTGGTAAGAAGATACTAGGGCCCATAGGTATATACGTCTATCATCGAATAATAATCTAGATTTAGATGCGTTGTCATCCCTCAGGACTAAGATGGAATATATCTTTACTAGTAATAATTTAAAATCAAAAAATTTGTACAATCGACATCAATATAAATAATTAACAATAACTCAAAAACGATTGGTCAGATCTTCATCAAATTTATATGGGACCACATTTGAAGCACCAGATTTAAAATAAAATAAGAATCATAGAAATCGGTTAACCCAGTAAAAAGTTATGAGGTGACACTCATAAAAAACATACAGTCGAATTGAGTACCGTCTCCTTTATGAAGTCGGTAGAAAAGGTATCCGTTTCTCTACATTCATCATACGAAAGCAGCATTATTCTGCTGTTTCACGCTGGTTCCCTGGAGCTGTTAGCTGGAGCACGGTTCTACCCCGGTTGAACCGACCCATTCGTGCCGTAGCCATATAAAAAATTAAGGAAATACCGCTTTCTTACAACCGAAGAACGATTGTAAAATCGCTATGCATAGCTGGAGATTTGGTTAACAGCACTACCAAATATCTTGCACAATACGCTGGTTACTGTCACTGTCTTACTACCATGACTTTATGATTATTATCTAATTTTTATTTTTGACTACCTGACCCGGCGAACTTCGTACCGCTCAACAGTCGATTCTTTAATTTTTTTTTAAATACTTATTCTGCTATTCGGGCAACCGGTCAGCTACTAAGATAAAAAAGAAATAAGAAAGTTGATAAGTCAACAATTACGTTAAGTCAAGAAATAAAAATTATAAAACACTATTGACAAATATTGACATTAATATTTGTACGATACTAACGGCAATAAATTGTTTTGCCTTCCCGGAACGCCTCCACTAACACTTAAACTTTATGGTATGGTATTAAAGTTCAAATTGACTTTTAAGTATTATTACCAATCTTTTGTATGAGAATATAGAAAAGTATTGTTTTTAGACATTTTCAGGCAATTTTTTAAATTTTTCTCTCCGTAAGAACCATCTTCGTACTTCAAGGAATATTATAAAAAAAGAATTAGCGAAATCGGTTTAGCTGCTCTCGAGATTTGCGCTTAGCAACACATTCAACGATTCATTTTTATATTATAGATTAGTTCGCCATCAGAGGTGACGAGAGTTCTTTCATTTCCCCTTGACTAAGATAGAATACTATCGGATGATGGAGTCTCTAACACCGCTAACGAACGATGTTTGAATTTTTTTTCTATTATCCAGTCCGACTTATCAGTGTGATGTTAAGTTTTTAACGCTAAATCACAAAACACCATCTTTTCTCTGCTACCCATATTATAATATTAACAAATCTCGAGAAATTCTTTAAATGATGGTAAAACCGCATTAAATCATAAAGTAGTATTTAAACCGAATTAACAGACAGAATAAGCGACATTGTTTTATACTGTTTGGTGATACCTTTTTAACCGACTTCAAAAGGGTTAAATGAATTTATTTTTTCGATTTTATCGCGTTTAATTTAACTTTTTAATCCCCGACGTTTCGGATACTTTACAGCACCCATGGTCACGGGGGGTCTGAGGTATTTGACGTCCCGATGTCATAGTTAGCCCGGCTACCTTCAGTTTTTGAATACCGATCTACGCAGAATGAGCTTACAATATCTTGAAGTCTTGCAGTGGTATGCTTAATTAATATCAGTAGAACAAATTTAATTTTCCTTGACGTAACGAATTACTAACAATTTACCGTCGTATTTTGTTTGTTATTTTGCTTTTCTTATTTACATTTTTAAATTTTGAAAATAGAATAAAAGAGGTTTCAATCTGTATATAAACTTTTTATAGAAACTAAAAATATTTTAAACTATAAAGTCGTAAATAATTTAGGATTAAGGTATCCTGTTGATGTGTGTATATCTGGTGTTAAAGTAAAAATAATACGTATATAGAGGCTGAATCAGATCCCGATCGGAACTTAACGATGCAAACAAGATCAAATAAGACTTTACTTGCGCTTTAACTCATGTTTAGATTTCTAAATATAACGTGTTAGTCTGAAAGCAACCAACATCTAGTGCCATATTATTTCAAATCCTAAATAGTAATACCTACTTATATTTTTACACGACCAATATAAATAAGTATTTTGACTCACAATCTAGATAGGTCTAGTCTAGCCGAGCAGTCATGGCTTTCGCGTGAGATTTTAAACTATAAACATATAGCCAACTACATAACAATCTTGGGGTGGCCATCGTGCATGGCTCTATGTCTTGTCGAGACTCTAGCCTAGCTTAGTGGTTATGATTTTCGCGGAAGATTTTGAGATGGGTTACTTCACAACCAACAATTGTACCAGGTCTCTTACTATTCAAACTAATATAGCAATGGCATTGCTGCTTGCCGGTAGAACATTAATCCATACGGACATCAAGGCAAAAAAAGAGCTGTACCTTAATTGACCATTAATGTTTTGTTGTTTGAAAAAGAGACAAAGTAAATCATATAACCCTTCAGGATAAAACGACAAATAACTAATTAGTGACCACGACGCATTTGTAAAAAATTGTATCTGGTGTTTTGTACTAAAATGGAATGAGGATAAAAGTAATTAATTACTGTATCTTGTCGCTTCTCATGTTTGAATAAGTCATATTGTAACAAAGTTGACCAGTCTGTATTTAATTTTGAATACTTTACAATTACAACAAAGTAGCATTGTGCGACCGAGGACAATCAGCTCATTTCATGCGTACGCTGTTTAAAGTCTTTGTCGAAAGAGAACGTTCCATTATTCTCCATTAGCTTTGCGTAGTAAATGCCAAAACTTTTAACTTGAATTTCAAATAATATTATCGCTTATACTCTCGTATATACGGGACTATAACCGTGTTTGTCCAACTCGTCCCGCATTGATATGTGTCCCGTATTTGTCTCGTTTTTTGACAATTTCGACAAAATACTGAAATGGCCTGAGCTGAGCGGTGCGGGTGGCCGACGGGCATTACGGGGGCGCGCGCTTGTGAGAGGAGGTACAGGCCGTTCGGCGTTCACGCACATCTCGCTCTTCAATGCTTGTCTTACTAATAAACAATCCCTACCCACGACGCAAATTTAGAAAGAATATTTTTGTTGATGACGGACGAACGTAACATGTTGTCGGTAGATACCATTGAAACCATATTAATTTATCTTTATAATTTCAAAATGATATGCAGCCAGTTCTATGATTATGTTAAAAAAGAAAACGAGATCACTACAAAACTAAAATCAACCTCAAAACGTGATTGGGCGTAAAATTTAATTTAAAATAAAAATTGTTACTACGATTACTTCGAATATAACAACTTTGATATCGATTTTTTTATTACATACATTTATTATGTACTTTTGACTATTTTATACTTACTACAATTGAGATTTGAGGGTAGCTGTTAATAAAATGGGTGGTTTGTCTTTCACTAGTATACGAGTACAATCATGTTTTGGTGTAGTTGAAATGCGTAAAATATGTTTACTTGTTTTGGACATTGAAAGTGTTAAGCGTCCCGTATTTATTCCTGAGGCAACCCTATGTTATGGAGGATATTTATGTTGCTTAAAATATTGATGAATGAAATTGAAAACGTAACAGTAAATAAATCATAGTGCTACATTGGGAATTTTAGAAATACATAAGTAGATTTCCCGTTACAGTACATGACATTACAAATTTTTCCATGTATGACAAAATGTGGTATATAAAGACCACCTAGGAAAATAAAACGGCAAATTCCGTTGACTTGAGATATATAGTCCTGTAAAGGTACTTAAAAAAGAAAATGCAGCCTAATGTCCTCCTTTAAAGTTGACTTAAGTCTTAAAGGTGTTTTGGTATACTTATAGGTGGCTGAAGTACTAATATGTCTGGTAAATTAAACACAGTCTTATTATGTTTAGTATGCCAGCCTTAAAATACCGAGACCTGAGGACAGAAAGCGGAACGATCAAAATCTTCGAGCATGCGATTCACCTGATGGTAAGCAATCGCCCCTATCCTGAATAGCAACGTATATATATATATGCCATCAAAAACATAACTTGTAAAAAAACCACGTAAAAAGTTGTGAGATTCATGTAATACCAAGTCGGTTGATTTATTCAGTCCCTACTTTAGGGTCCTTCTCTCTTAAGTTATTACGTGATTAGCTAACCTAACAACATCTTATAGTGACATGCAGCATGAAAACGCAATGTATCTCTCAAGTAATACATATATATTACATTATATAATTTGATTGTTTAGTGCGATTGCCAAGTCAATTTATTTATTTAAAGCATAAAGATTTTTAATATTGATATGGTCACTATGAGATGATGTTAGGTTAGCTAATCACGTAATAAAAAGTATCTAAATGAGTTGCGAGACTTGGTTTTTTTTACAAGTTATGTTTTTGATGGTATCTCATTTCTTTTTGTAGATAGTTATATCTAGGTACCTATCTACACCTATTATTCCATTATATTATACATATATAGGTACACTGATTCATTCACTGCAAATGTATCTTTGTAATCCTATATATTTATATGGGATTACAAAGTTATTTATGCAGTTGGTGTATCTCGAAAATTGGACCGAAATTTCAAAATATTTTAATTTTTCCTTGATTTATATACTAAACAATAGTTGTATTCCAAATTTGAAGCTTCTGTGTCTGCTAGAAGTGCCCTATAGTTTTGATGTTCGGTCGGTCAGTGAGTGACAAAATTAAGAAACTTTGACTAGTTCTTATTTTAAACTACTGTTTGAAATTTGATGAAATTTGAAATATACCGAGTTTATACAATGCCTACTTGGTAATTCAGGCTTCTAGTGTTATCCACAACGAAGTTATAGGGGATCGAAAATGGCCTGAACTGCTTCGAGAAAAGGATGGTACGGCCGTGCCGCTATTTTGTTCGACTTGGCGGGGGCACTGCCGTGCCCTCAGATATACATATGCTTTTTATTGTAGATATCTAACCATAAATCTTATCGGTCTGAAAAACAGCAGCAGCAGCAAATCCCACGAAGCGGTCGTCCGAGACAGAGAATCCCTAAATTCTTAAAACTCCTAAATCGCACAGTGGTGGATTGCCACCAAACAAATTAGTGTGAATGAAGTTTAGATTTGTTTTGTAATGTGTCATAAAACTTTGAGGATGGAATTAATTCAATAATTCCTTAAAAAACGGAGTAGATGGTGCAGCAAACGCTAATCTATAAGAACTTGGTTGTCCATGATTCAAGCTGTTCTTCGTTGACTAGTCCTGAGACGCCTTAGCACAGAGCGTCTCAGTCTCTTTAAATTAATTCTTGAAGTAAGTAGTAGGCCGATATGAAATAATGTCCGGCTCTACTGCTACTACTAGATTCAAACTGATGAACACGTAATGACATTATCAGGACGTCAAGTATTCCGATACTGACTGAGGAAATAAAGTGATTGCGCTTAAAATATGGGGATACGACAAAGATATTATTTTTAGCGTTAAACGTACAAACCTGTGTCTTCTCTGACGATTAAAAGTTGGTTAAGTTATAGCCTATATATGTTTTACTGCTGGCCAAAGGCCTCCTTTAATATGAGAGGGTTTTAGGGCAAGGAAATGTCCGCGCGCCACCCCAATGCGTTGGCGAACATTACTTGTCTTCGATATATTGCATGCCTTAAGCGTGAAGCGCGTAGATATGTTCTACTAGCGCCTAAAAATTAGGATACCAACGTTTTGTCGCATGAAATCGTATATAACAATCACATTGTACATATAAATGTTATAAAAAGCACATTGTCAGAAAAATAAATGATTGTTGAACTTATTAAAAATTCTTTCAAATCGATTAATTGCTACTTTTACATTAAAAAATGTGGGTTTAGTAGCATATGGAGTGGATTTATCAAGTCCGCATGGAAGGGTAAACACGATAACTTTTGAAAATATCAATTTCTCAACTCAATATATTTTTAAGCTCTTCATCTATCATGTGGGAAGCCATGGAATGTAAATGGCAGTTTAATTTTGTTTTATTTATTTATAATAAATTTTTTCGGCTGAGAAATTCCGAAATTTTAGGTATTTTGAGCAGCCTTGTAATAATTTATTTTACTAAATACACTTTGCCTCACTCCGTCACTCTGGGCTCGACCGCTGTCTTGAGTGGATACTGTATCACTTGTTTGCAGCCAAGAAGATTGCTGTAGAAATACAAAATATCGGAAAATAAAATTTGATAAATTTAAGAATATCTTACCTTGTCAAGTATATACTTGACAAGGTAAGATATTCTTATTCGTAGTTCTGTAAGGCCCACCGCAGAAGAACACAAATACTCTCCGATCACAATTTTATATCTGGCTGTTAGACAGGAATTGAATCTTCAGCAGATTTGACAGCGTACAGGCAATTGAACAGAGAAATCTCCAAATGCATGCGGCGGGACTTACACAACCTCAATACAGCTCGTATTGAAGGAGCGATCGGGTGGAACCAGAGCTCCAAAGGCTTTGCTAGAGATCTGTCTGCCAAAAAGAGCCAACTTTCGAAGCTGAAGACCGAGTGTGGCAGCATCGTTTCCGGGACACCTGAGATTTTGAGTGAGATTGAGAGGTTCTATGGGCAGCTGTACAAATCATCATCGGAGGTAGGAGTAACGATCCAAGTCTTATTCGACACTATTTTTATGATATTCCGGACGTCAGTCTGAGCGAGATTAGAACGGCTATCCACCACCTTAAAAACGGTAAGGCCCCAGGCTAGGATGGAATAACAGCGGAGCTTCTGAAAGCGGGTGCAAAACCGGTACTTGAAGTCCTTCAGAAGCTCCTTAATTCCGTCCTCCATGGTGGCATTACACCGGAGGCGTGGAGCAAAAGTGTGGTGGTCTTGTTCTTAGAGAAAGGCGACATCGCTCTCTTGAAGAACTACGAGTACATACCAATTTCCCTTCTGAGCCACGTCTATGTGTTGTTTTCGAGAGCCATTACGAATCGTCTCGCATGCAGACTCGGCGACTTTCAGCTTCCCGAACAAGTCGGTTTCCGAAAAGGCTTTAGCACCATAGCCCACATACATACCCTTCGGAGAATTGTGCAGAAGTCCGAGGAGTACTATTTGCCACTATGTCTAAGACTATGAGAAAGCCTTTGATTCCTCCGAAATTTGGGCGGTGTTGCAGTTCTTTTCAGCGGTGCCAAGTTTAGCTGTCGGTATATCGAAGTGCTGAAGTGTTTATACGGTAGGGCTACGATAGCTATGTGAGTACAGATTCAGAGTACGAAACCTATCCAACTGCAAAGAGGTATAAGACAGGGTGACGTTATGTCCCCGAAACTCTTCGCCGCTGCATTGGAAGACGTTTTGAAGCTACTGGACTGGAAAGGATACGGATATCCGCAGAAGATTCAGAGTGACCGACATAGCCCAACAGATTAAAAAGCTGAAGTGAACCGACAACCGATGGCGAAAAAAGGTTCTCGAGCGGCGGCCTCGTACCGGCGGGCGAAGTGAAGGGCGTCCCCCCAATAGATGAGGTGACGAACTGGTAAGACATGTAGGTAGTCGACGGATGCAATTGGCTCACGACCGTGCTTTGTGGCAATCCTTGGGGGAGGCCTATGTTCAGCTGCAGTAGACTTATGAAGGGCTGTAATGATGATAACAAAGACAAGGCTTCTGGTTCTAGTACGTTTTGGTACTATACGACATGTTTTCGAGAAATATTGGCACAGGCTATGTATAAAGTATATCGCTAATGCCTTCTTTCTACATCTTCATTGTCTTAAAAGCAACGAATATTAATAGTTAATAAAATATCGTTAATGTGTAGAAAAAGTAGGGTAAAAGATAGCACGTAGCTTTGGTGACCACCAGCATTCACAAGCATGGTAGTCCAAGAGTCGACTACAGTCTGCGAGAGAACTGTTAACCCAATCTCATAATTTCTCGAAGAAACCGTAGAAAAGAATCTTCGAAAAGGCGCCTCGTGTCAAACCGTTGTTTCTGACAATGTGTTCTAACATTTCCGTGACGACAACTCTTTTATAGAACCTGAAAACAATTGCGTAGTTCAATATTAATTGTGTTTTTGTATTTCGGCAACAGTGGACTAAAATCTGATAAAAGTTTTAATTATACGTTAATAGTAAGGTAATTTTTTTGATTAACCATATATTAAAGTTGACTTTAAACAATCTACTATGAATGTACCATAATATTTAAAATCCAAATAGGTTTTTTAATCATTCATTTATATGTATTAGAACGAAGTTCCTTATCGGACGGTACGGGTTCGGCGAATGGGAGCTAGGCGACAAAAAGTGTAAGATTTTTTCGTCACTACCTTTTATGTCATAGTGCATTTTATTTGGGGGCACGGCAGTGCCCCCGCCAAGTCGAGCAAAGAAGCGGCACGGCCGTACCATCCTTTTCTCGAAGCAGTTCAGGCCATTTTCGATCCCCTATAACTTCGTTGTGGATTACACTAGAAGCCTGAACTTTTAGTAACCAAGTAGGTATTGTATAAACTCGGTATATGTCAAATTTCATTAAATTTGAACCAGTAGTTTAAGAATTATAACTAGTCAAAATTTCTTAATTTTGTCACTCACTGACTGACCGATCATCAAAACTCTAAGGCACTTCTAGCAGACATAGAAGCTTCAAATTCAGAACACAATTAGTGTTTAGTGTATAAATCAAGGAAAAATTAAAATATTTTGCAATTTTGGTCCACTTTTCTTGATACCTCAACTGCATAAATAACTTTGTAATCCCATACAAAAATATAGGATTACAAACATTTCAGTGTACCTATATATGTATATAATAAATAATGGAATACTAGGTGTAGATAGGTGCCTAGATATAACTATCTCATGATCATATCAATATTAAAAATCTTTTATTTTTTAAATAAATAGGTTGACTTGGCAATCGCACTAAACAATCTTATTTAATATATTATGTACTAGCTGTGCCCGCGGCGTAGCTCGCGTATACAGGTTTTACATAAACAATTTGTCGTTTAGGTAAGAGAATATTAAACGATTTATTTCATTACTGTATCAATAAGTGGTAACAAAATAAATCATTATCATCAAAGTTCTAAGTCGTTTATGATAGAGCTTCTGTGTAAACGACGTGAGAAGTAGGCTTAGCCGGGGTGTACACTAAAAGGTTACGGGGGCTACTAACGCGGGAAAAAGCAACATAGAGTTGGCCATGTGCAAAACAGTCAGTACTGAGGTACACTCCTACAACGCGTAAAGTTTGACCTTGCGCTTTATTTACGGTCATCGCATAACACACGCTCACTGTAACTGGGAACTGAACGCGCTTAAAACTGAAAGGAAAGTTACTTCTTAATAGAGGGTTTTTGGGCAGTGCTGCCAGATAAAAAAAACTAATTCAGCTCTAGGACAACACAAAAAGCGCTAGATTTCATGAAAACAGCGCTTTAAAAAAGCCCTAGATTTCGCGCTAAATTAACTACAAACAAAGTTTGTGTTTTTTTATATAATCATAATAAAGAAAACAACATTAAGTTTTTTTTCTGGCAATATTTTTTTGATGTATCAATACTTCGCAGGACATCGACTTATAATTATGGCAATTGCTGTCAATAGTAGTTAGTACTGTACGAACAATAAAAATGTCATTAATTGTTTTAAAGTGCAATGTATTTCGCAACTTAGTTTCAGATGTCAGCATCTGATTGCGGTTGCTACACAGTTTCTTTGTGTTATAACTTCTAAGTAATTTTTAACTTAGCTGTGCTCTAAGCAACTGACTGAAACTGAATAAAGCAAAATAAATGCGTTGCCAAAACCATGAACAAAAACTTTAATAAAGGGGTTTCCCCGCTTATAGTCGTCGGTAAAAAAATCAAGTTGATCATCCTAAAGGGGAAGCCAGGAGATCCATAACACAGGCTATCCTAGTTTGGACTCGTCTCCCATGCTCTTTGTTTTGTGGAAAAAATATGTTTGAAAAAGATAAACTGCAATGTACTATTTGTGGGAAAAAATAATAAAGGTCATTATTATTATTATCGGTAATGTGGACTAACAGTGCTGCTATAAAAGAGTTAATAACCCGCTAGTCGCTAAAATATTGAAATGTGTGCTAAATACACCAAAAAGCGCTGGATTAAGCTAGGGCTAAAATTTCGAAATGCGCGCTATACATTCCAAAAAAGCGCTAAATCTGGTTCCCAAAGCGCTAAAGTGGCAGTACTGATTTTGCGTATATTATAAATACAATATCACGACATTTCGTTGCAAAATTTTTATTTTTGGTCGGATTCCGTTGTATGGCTTCGATGGATACAAATTTCTTCAGTAAGTCTCAATACGATTCATCGGCGAAAAATCTCAACACAGCAATTCAGAAAAGTTTGTAATTTGTACAACTCCATCTATTACGTCCTTTGTGTGAGAAAACATCCTTTTTAAATCTCTTTTTGTGTTTTAAGTATAAATATATTAATTATTATGGAACGTTTTTTTTCACACAAATCTTTTTATTACTATTTCTGAGATTTTATGGCGCCATTGAACAAATTCGAACCTACATTTCAAAATAATAATCATTACTTTCGATAGAATTAACCAATTTTAATAAAACAAAGATTAAATGTAACTCGAAGATACGCTTTATGATTTTCTTAACGATTTCTTTGAAAATAAAAGATGTTTACTTTAGACGTGATGCGTTCATATAATAACAGACAAATAGACATACAGACAATTCTAAAAATTATAAAATGTTCTTATTTAATTATTTTCAGTTCCCCATAATGATTTTAGCCACCAAAATATATACCTATACAATGTACAGAAAGAGACACAATATGTTATCATTTTTATTATATGTATATATTTAAAGAGAGATGGCGCTGCTAACATCAATTCTAAAAATAAAAGAGATTAATTGACGCGATTGATACATTATATAACACGCAAGAGTACTTATAAATCAGTGCCTGCACAGTAAGCAAAAAATAAAGTTTGACTCTCGCCAAAACCAACGATTTGTTAATAGCTCTTTTAAAATTTGATTTACCACATAGAGTACTCGGCGGTAAAGAATAAATTGAATTTATCAACACGCAGTAGGGCAGCGAGTAATATAATAAAGATTAGCAGTAAATATGAAAACTCATCTACAGGAAAAAAAAAAACATTGCAATTGCATTACATTTTCACAACACCACCATCTATCGAAGAAATGGGAAAACTATTGTGCTTCAGATTTAGTTAATAAGGTTAATATATTTTTGTATAATATATTTAATACGTTTTTTAATACTTTTGTTTACTGCGTTTTAAATATACATAATTATATCATTATTTTACATAATTTAACTATGATTTATGATATGATATTAGTTTAAAATGCACCTGATGACTCAAACAAAGCCACCGTTGAGCAAATTCGTACCTATACTTCCCTGCCCATACTTCAGAATATTTATCATAACTTTTGATGGAATGAACTGATTTTAATGAAATAAAGACTAAATGTAACCCGAAGATACACTTTATAATTTCCTTAACAATTCTTATGATATAAATTAGTACTTTATACGTGATACGTTAACAAACAAACAGACAGACAGACAGACAGACAGACAGACAGAAAATTCTAAAAATGGTAGAAATGTATTTAATTACTTATTTTTAGTACCCCTCAATCACTTTTATTACAAAAATATAAAATGTACAGACATCTGCTATTTACAGTTTTATTATATGTAATAGATAGCTGTGCCCGCGGCGTAGCTCGCGTATACAGGTTTTACATAAACAATTTGTCGTTTAGGTAAGAGAATATTAAACGATTTATTTCATTACTGTATCAATAAGTGGTAACAAAATAAATCATTATCATCAAAGTTCTAAGTCGTTTATGATAGAGCTTCTGTGTAAACGACGTGAGAAGTAGGCTTAGCCGGGGTGTACACTAAAAGGTTACGGGGGCTACTAACGCGGGAAAAAGCAACATAGAGTTGGCCATGTGCAAAACAGTCAGTACTGAGGTACACTCCTACAACGCGTAAAGTTTGACCTTGCGCTTTATTTACGGTCATCGCATAACACACGCTCACTGTAACTGGGAACTGAACGCGCTTAAAACTGAAAGGAAAGTTACTTCTTAATAGAGGGTTTTTGGGCAGTGCTGCCAGATAAAAAAAACTAATTCAGCTCTAGGACAACACAAAAAGCGCTAGATTTCATGAAAACAGCGCTTTAAAAAAGCCCTAGATTTCGCGCTAAATTAACTACAAACAAAGTTTGTGTTTTTTTATATAATCATAATAAAGAAAACAACATTAAGTTTTTTTTCTGGCAATATTTTTTTGATGTATCAATACTTCGCAGGACATCGACTTATAATTATGGCAATTGCTGTCAATAGTAGTTAGTACTGTACGAACAATAAAAATGTCATTAATTGTTTTAAAGTGCAATGTATTTCGCAACTTAGTTTCAGATGTCAGCATCTGATTGCGGTTGCTACACAGTTTCTTTGTGTTATAACTTCTAAGTAATTTTTAACTTAGCTGTGCTCTAAGCAACTGACTGAAACTGAATAAAGCAAAATAAATGCGTTGCCAAAACCATGAACAAAAACTTTAATAAAGGGGTTTCCCCGCTTATAGTCGTCGGTAAAAAAATCAAGTTGATCATCCTAAAGGGGAAGCCAGGAGATCCATAACACAGGCTATCCTAGTTTGGACTCGTCTCCCATGCTCTTTGTTTTGTGGAAAAAATATGTTTGAAAAAGATAAACTGCAATGTACTATTTGTGGGAAAAAATAATAAAGGTCATTATTATTATTATCGGTAATGTGGACTAACAGTGCTGCTATAAAAGAGTTAATAACCCGCTAGTCGCTAAAATATTGAAATGTGTGCTAAATACACCAAAAAGCGCTGGATTAAGCTAGGGCTAAAATTTCGAAATGCGCGCTATACATTCCAAAAAAGCGCTAAATCTGGTTCCCAAAGCGCTAAAGTGGCAGTACTGATTTTGCGTATATTATAAATACAATATCACGACATTTCGTTGCAAAATTTTTATTTTTGGTCGGATTCCGTTGTATGGCTTCGATGGATACAAATTTCTTCAGTAAGTCTCAATACGATTCATCGGCGAAAAATCTCAACACAGCAATTCAGAAAAGTTTGTAATTTGTACAACTCCATCTATTACGTCCTTTGTGTGAGAAAACATCCTTTTTAAATCTCTTTTTGTGTTTTAAGTATAAATATATTAATTATTATGGAACGTTTTTTTTCACACAAATCTTTTTATTACTATTTCTGAGATTTTATGGCGCCATTGAACAAATTCGAACCTACATTTCAAAATAATAATCATTACTTTCGATAGAATTAACCAATTTTAATAAAACAAAGATTAAATGTAACTCGAAGATACGCTTTATGATTTTCTTAACGATTTCTTTGAAAATAAAAGATGTTTACTTTAGACGTGATGCGTTCATATAATAACAGACAAATAGACATACAGACAATTCTAAAAATTATAAAATGTTCTTATTTAATTATTTTCAGTTCCCCATAATGATTTTAGCCACCAAAATATATACCTATACAATGTACAGAAAGAGACACAATATGTTATCATTTTTATTATATGTATATATTTAAAGAGAGATGGCGCTGCTAACATCAATTCTAAAAATAAAAGAGATTAATTGACGCGATTGATACATTATATAACACGCAAGAGTACTTATAAATCAGTGCCTGCACAGTAAGCAAAAAATAAAGTTTGACTCTCGCCAAAACCAACGATTTGTTAATAGCTCTTTTAAAATTTGATTTACCACATAGAGTACTCGGCGGTAAAGAATAAATTGAATTTATCAACACGCAGTAGGGCAGCGAGTAATATAATAAAGATTAGCAGTAAATATGAAAACTCATCTACAGGAAAAAAAAAAACATTGCAATTGCATTACATTTTCACAACACCACCATCTATCGAAGAAATGGGAAAACTATTGTGCTTCAGATTTAGTTAATAAGGTTAATATATTTTTGTATAATATATTTAATACGTTTTTTAATACTTTTGTTTACTGCGTTTTAAATATACATAATTATATCATTATTTTACATAATTTAACTATGATTTATGATATGATATTAGTTTAAAATGCACCTGATGACTCAAACAAAGCCACCGTTGAGCAAATTCGTACCTATACTTCCCTGCCCATACTTCAGAATATTTATCATAACTTTTGATGGAATGAACTGATTTTAATGAAATAAAGACTAAATGTAACCCGAAGATACACTTTATAATTTCCTTAACAATTCTTATGATATAAATTAGTACTTTATACGTGATACGTTAACAAACAAACAGACAGACAGACAGACAGACAGACAGACAGAAAATTCTAAAAATGGTAGAAATGTATTTAATTACTTATTTTTAGTACCCCTCAATCACTTTTATTACAAAAATATAAAATGTACAGACATCTGCTATTTACAGTTTTATTATATGTAATAGATAATAGATTACTTGTGAGATACATTGTGTTTTCATGCGATGGCCAAGTCAATCTACTTATTTAAAACATAAAAGATGTTTAATATTAATATGGTCACTATTAGATGTTGTTAGGTTAGCTAATTACGTAATAACTTAAGACAGAAGGACCCTTAAGAATGGACTGAATAAATTAACCGACTTGGTATTACATGGATCTCACAAATGTTTACGGTAGAAGAACTGAGTTGCGAGACTTGGTTTTTTTTACACGTTATGTTTTTGACGATATTTAAGCTTCATTTTAATAGACGCTAATAATTAATTAATTTATATTTGTTAATCAATAATATAATATGTTTATCAATAATAATATAGAGTACGTGAGGGTAATATGGTCATCCGGTTAATATGGTCACTTTCTTATAACTCAAAAACTACAGCCTAATTTGCATAGATGGCTTTGTGATACGATAGCTCTTCGTCAGTCATTCGAATAATAAAGGGTCACAAGGCCGCCGCTTTATCGACGCCATTTTGACAGTTGATATTATAGTAAGTACGTGAGGGTAATATGGTCACCTTAAGCTTTATCGCCCTATAAAACCAAAATTAGGAGGAGAACAGAGACAAAAACACAAAGTCGTATACTATAACTAATATATTAAGAAAAAAATAGCAAACAAGCTTTGGAAATAATTAGGAACACTTCGAAAAATCTACTTAAACTGTCAAAATGGCGTCGATAAAGGAGCACCCTTTTGACCCTTAATTATTTGATAGACTGATCAAGAGCTATCGTATCACAGAGCGTTCTAGGCAAACGACGCTGTAGTTTTTGAGTTATAAGAAAGTGACCATATTAACCGGATGACCATATTACCCTCACGTACTATAGTTAGTTTTTTTAAGTTATTTTTCGAAGTGTTAGTAATTATTGCCACGGCTTGTTTGTTTTTTTTTTCTATATTAGTTATAGTATACGACATTGTGTATTTGTCTCTGTCCTCCTCCTAGTTTTGGTTTTATAAGGCGGCAAATCTTAAGGTGACCATATTACCCTCACGTACCTTACTATGAAAGGAACTTCGTTCCAACCGAGTGTTCCACGACACTCAAGCTTTTTTTTTATATTATACAATTCAAACATTTAAAAAAGTAAAATTTTCTAACCTAAGTGAATTGAGGACAGTCGGCTAATATTAAAGCTTAACATAATACTAAACCTAGGAAGCTGCTGCATCTAACTAAGGTTTTCTAACAGGATATTAATAGTCTGGCACGGATCCAACGCGCGAGACATCCTTACATAATAAACTTCATTGACAACAAATAAGGTTCTTAATACTGTGAATAAATTATACTCTATTGTAACGCGTAATGTATTTATTCATTTCATTTGACACCAGTGGGTAATGTTTCTTTTTTTGCTTATTTTTCTTGGTGACTAACTCATAGGGAGTAACAAAAGACATCCAGAATATAATACGTGCAGTATGCTCAGACTTTCTCTCACTAGGTAGGATGACATTGACTTCAAGCTGTTGGTACAGGTCCGTTATCGTTTTTATAATATTGCGCGCTTGTATAACAAATAAAGTGTGAGATATTTGCTGCACTTTTTTAAACATTGGCATTTCAATGACAAGAGTGATGATCACCACTTAAGTAGCTAACGAAGGGAGAGGTGTGGTGCTGGATTCTAACATCACCACTGTATGGAATATTAATCTAATCTCAATCTCAAATAGAATAGAAAATTACCGACAGTTAAATTTATTTTGTTTATTTCTATTGATAGTATAATTAATTTTCCTCGACCTAAATCACCGAAATATTTTGTTTCACTAAGTAAGCGTCGATTTAATCTCTTGATCTACTCCATTCTGCCCCTGAACTTCGCTCCGATCACGGGGCTCGTAAAAATGTTGTTATCGCGGGCGTGGGTCGGTGCGTGCGGTCTTTGAACTTCCCAAATTCCCCTCGCGGTGTGTAAGACCCGCCTATATTTAGAACTGCACGCTCTGGCCAAAACGGGATTACGATTTATTGTACACAATTTTGTTATACGAAATATCGTGAGTATCGTGAGTTTGTGTAATTAGAGTAAGAGGTGTTACGAAAGCTGGAGCAGTTGGCTGATGGCGTTATGTATATTAAGGTAGTTTGGCTAAGATATTGTCGGTAGATTTATAAATAAAATTGAAGTCTTTTTTTTATAGGATACGGTGACATACGAGCACACAGTCCACCTGATGGTAAGTGGTTGCTGTGGCCCATAGACATCTACATCTATCCTCGTTTGCGAATCAAAATGCAGATGCGTTGGCCCCCCTGAGCACTAAGATGGAACGTCTCTTTTGCACTAAAAAGGGTCTCCGGTTCTCTACATTCACCATACGAAGTAAAGCAGTGTTAAGCTGCTATTTCACGCTGGTATTCTGTGAGAGCGTGGTCCTTCCCCGGTCGAGCCGACCCATTCGTGCTACAACTATACTACTAATATAGCTGTAGCATGGCTCTACCACGTTTGAATGTGTCTGTCTGTAATATCAAAATAAGTGGCCCAGAGAACTATTTGCATGCTATTAAGACGTAAAGAATCATTTTTACAATTTTTGTCTGTGTACGGGCTAATCTTTGAGATGGCTGAACCAATTGTAATGGAACTTAACAAACAGAGAGTCTGCAGTGATCTGAGCTATATTTTATATGAAAACATGGAAATTAAATATAAAAACAATGTCAAATTTATAAGATTAACAATTTCCAATTATCTTAAATCTAAACGCACTATCCCACCAAGGCGAAGCCGGTGCATGTCAGTAGTTAGATATTATTAAATATTTCTCTCAATAATCACAGCTCTTTTTTCTTCAGTTTACCTACTTCTGTTTCGTTTTGATATGAAATAAGAGAGAGTAAAATAATTATTAGTTTTAGCTTATAATGCATTCCATCTTAGTTCTTAAATATGTTTAGCACATCCAGCCGTTTACCATCAGGTGCAACGTGTGCTCGTTGTCACTGAAGTGAAGTATAGTAAGGAGGAACCAGTTCTGTTGCAGAAGTGATCACAGCGATTATTTCATACACAATACTCAATGCGAATACACAATACAAGAATTTTCAGAAGAAATTCTTTCTGCTTGACTAAGAGATATTAATAGCTCGAACCACAATCACAAGGTTGAATTTAAATTAAGTAACCGCAGAAGAAAAGAAGTCGTTATAAAACAATGTTATGTACTTTAACAACGTAAGGCTTGGTGCACACCGCAGTTGATCTTTCGCTGATAATCAATAATATATATTTTAAAAATCGATTTTTAAAAAAAAATACTAGTAACGCAATTAAACATTACTAATATTCCCTTTAACCACTTCTGGTAAACTTAAAATGCTTGTGTTAGAAGTGGTTCACGACATTAGTTGAATGGTGGATTCTAACCCACGACCTATCGAGTTCGCGGTCCGCTCCCTGCCATTAGACTACTGACGCTTCATAATTATAAAAAAATCTAGTAATACAGCATTTCTTAACAGATTTTCGAGATCGTTATATAGAAATTTTTTGAAACATTTTAAGATCTTATTCAAATTTATACAATTATTTTACGTCCACCAAAACGCGTAAAATATAATTATTTTACGAGTTTTGGTGGCTGCAGCTATATTAATGGTATAGTAGCAGGAATGGGTCGACCTCGACCAGGGACGGGGAAGGACTCACAGAATACCAGCCTTAAGTAGCAGCTTAACGCTGCTGTGTTTCGTATGGGTGAGTATAGAGAACCGGAGAGCCTTTTTACTGGAAACGAGGCATTCCATCTTAGTCCTCACGGGTGGCAACGCATCTGTATTTTGATTAGTATTCGAGATAGATGTCTAAGGGGCACAGCAAACACTTACCATCATAGCATACTTACTTAACATAGATTATCTACATTATGTACATATGTACTTATGTTATAGTTATATGGATTTCGATAACATTTTGCAAATAAGTATATCTTGGATTTACATGCAAATACAAGATATATATAGAAACAACAACCAAGCACCTGTCGGTAAGTAGTAAGGATTTTTTTTGCTCAATTAATATGCAGATGCGTTGTATAATGTAACTCTTATATACATATTGAGTTACTTTAAAAAAATCCAAGACTGTCGGTGAAGGTAATAATTCGCGTGCATATTGCATTATTCTTAAATATTTGGTTGTCTGTGCGTTTCGCTTTTATTTCACATTCTACCTACGTGCCGACCATTACTCGATCTCGAGCACTCGATCGTCGAGTCGAGTTTTTTACGGCGATTCTTCGTGCATCATTGTGGATCTGTCGGATCATCTTTTTGCATTTTTGTGGAACATGATGCAATTTCACCTATGCCGGCTAATACAGAGTTTTTAATTGATGATACTGATGATTACATGATATATGGAAAACCGTTTTAAATTGTAAAAGGTATTGCTTGCATTTAAGGACTTTATTATTTACTAATCAAACAAAGATACAAAGTATTTGTATGGGAGTTTAATGACAGTATTTTCAAAGTTTTTGTTTCGTGATTTGTTTCAATAAGATGGCTGCTGGTACGTTATAAAGTACAGGAGAGCATTTAGCTTAACGAGTAAAGTAGATTTTATGTTAGTTACTTTAATTTATTATTTGCTCTTGTATTTGCTCTTGGTAGTTCACCGTCGTGTCGTGACTCAGAAAGAGCCGTAATAGCTCTGGTAGCTTGCCTTAACTTTCATTGTACTTGTTCGATTAACAATGACGTCACCACATACACCGGTTGCAGTGTAGTGATGGCGTAAGAGAGCTATTATCTCTTATTATCGTACGACAGAGGGAAATTGAAACAGAAGATGGACAGTAGCATTGCCCTGATAACAGTTTAAAATAGTATCAAACTGCGGTTGCCAACCTGCCTCTAAGCGCTGCAACTATGGCAAATGTCCATGGGGAAGCCTATGTTCAGCAGTGAACTTTTGACAGGATGTAATGATGATGATGATGATACAGTATAATATACACGGATACGCAGAAAAAGATCGTGAAGAAACCTGGGCAATTTAAAAATATTTCGAAAGTTTGTGATATCCGCTAACATCCATTGGGGGTAGCTCGATGTACTACTCTTCGGTGCTCTAAAAACGCTTATAAATGCGAGAAGGCATGTGGTTAGTTCAACGTATGACAGCTTTTCTACTTAGTATATAATTTAAAATTAAAAATTTTGTACAGCCGACTTCAATATAAGTTATTAAGAATAACTCAATAATTATTGGTCTGACCTTGATCAAATTGATATCGGACCACACTATGAAGAATCATCTTCCAAATAAAAAAATAATCATCGAAATCGGTTCACCCAGTAAAAAGTTATGAGTTAACATACATAAAAAAATATACAGTCGAATTGATTAACCGTCTTCATTATTGCAAGTTGGCAGAAAACAAAGTCGCTTCCCAGCGTCTGTACGCTTAGATATTTTCAACTCCACAACGGATTTTGATGCGGTTTACATCAATAGACAGAATAATTTAAAAGGAAAGTTTGTATCTATAAAACTGGCATATATTGGACCAATTTTGTGTGTGTGATTATTTAATATTAGAGAATGATTGTTGTCGAGATCCAGAAATCAACCATGCGAAGCCGCCGCTAGTTTACAATATTTTTTAAACTTATATCTTGGAATTAACGTATTATGAGACGAAAGTAAAATTTCTACCTACTTCGGACATATTTTTGTTTATTTTACCAAAAGGATTATTGAATGAATGTTAGTTGAGTATAATAATTATGGTACTGATTGATGATTTTGTAAAAATTAGCACTTTATAACGTAATTTCAAGCCTATGAGAATATCGCAGCAGTTTTTCGGTATCGTACGATAATGATGATAGGTCTTTAAATAATATTACAAAAAAATTATCGTTTTTACAAGTTATATGAAGATAATGCATCGATGTAATTGACTTTATAATCGTTATTGGATTATTATTCAATGTTTTCGCTACGTGAGCTTACTAATGCATTAGATGTAAATATAAATGCGATTGAAAGCGATGATGGAAGAATCGCGTCAAGTATATTATTAGTTTATTTCGAACAAAAATGATATGTTTAGTTACCTACATAGAATTATTAGTCTAATTACTCTATGTTTAGTTATTAATGATATTAATTGACCAATGTCACTATCATGCAGGTTTGTAATCAAAAATTGACTAAATGTACTTATAGAAAATTATAAATTAAAGTCTTCCACCGCGTCTGTATGTAGGTTTTGCTAATTTTAGAAACTAATGTCGGGATTTTCATTCGTTTTTCACGATTACAAGTAAGGAAGTATGTAATTTGTAAATATTTTGTGAAAACAATAAAATATAATGTTATAGATTATGTTTGTCGATTAAGTAGAAAAAATAGTTTTTTCAGTGTAGCTCGCTGCTCTTTGGACTTTGCCTACCCTCTCGGGGATCACAGGCGTAATGTTTATAACTAATAACTCGGGCTGTTCGCATACGGTTATGAAATTAAAGACGAGCGCATATCCCCAGAGCTACCTACCGCAGCTTATATCATGTTTCGCTTGTGTAATAAAGACGTACCTAGGTATTCTATTTTAAACCACGTTCGCAGCCTAAGGTTCAGTAGTGAACGTTTGGCGTGGCGTGCAGCGTGATTGTCATGCACGCCGAATGCTCTGCCCTGCTGTACGCTCGTAACTAAGTTCTTAATTCTTACACTAATATTTTGGTTTTATACTCACTATCATTACTTCTAAAATATAAGGTTTTTGAATCATCATTAGTATCAGTACTACCCCTCCCAAGTCTACTGCTGAACATCATCATTACAGCCCTTCACAAGTCCACTGCTGAACTTAGGCCTCCCCCCAAGGAATGCCACAAAGCACGGTCCTGAACCACCTGCATCCATCGACTTCCTGCATGTCTTACCAGGTCGTCACTCCATCTAGTGGGGGGACGCCCTACACTTCGCCTGCCGGTACGAGGCTGCCACTCGAGAACCTTTCTTCCCCATCGGTTGTCGGTTCTTCGAGCTATATGGGTAGTCCATTGTCACTTCAGCATACTAATTCTTTGGGCTATATCGGTTACTCTGGTTCTACTGCGAATATCCTCGTTTTTAAGTCTATCACCAATCTATTGGCCTTTCTATAGCTCGCTGAGCGACTTTGAGCTTCCTCATACGGCCAGCAGTGAAGGACTACGTCTCAGATCCGTACTGGCAACACGCACTGGTTGAACATAGTCTCAAGGAATGCAAAAAAGAAACAATATGTTATATTTATTAATCTTAACACTATTTGTATTGAAATTCAATAAATTAGCATTTTTTTTTATATAAACGAACTTTGATGCCTCGACGATGTTCAAAATTTTGATATTTCCATCCAACTTTTATTCGACACGAAAAGATTAGGAATGAGTGATACCTAGTGTGATTATTTTTGGTCCTATTTATATATGCGCTGCGTAACTGATAACTTCCGAACGTCTACGGAAGTCGTCGCCATGGTCAAAATCATTCAACGGAAACCCTTTAATTCTATATGTCGTCGTATCATGTTCATACGTGTAAATGTTTGGATTTGTTACTCAATCCTACATATAATATACGGCCTTGGAATATTACATTTTGGAATACAGATAAACTACGCCCTAACTCAATAAATGGGGTACTTTTTACCACGGTAAAATAAAATTTATCGTTACCGTTACAGCCTATCAAAGTTCACAGCTGAACATAGGCCTCTCCCACTGATTGCCTCCTCAGGGGGGATAGAAAATTTACTGCAAGAAAACGTACATGAAAGTGTTATATTTTGATGACCAGGCAAAAGCCTAGTATCATCATAAGTCTAAGTTTGTCATCATCATTGTCACGAATAGAGTGATGATATACTATGCAATATTACTTTGTATTTATTTCCCGCGTTTGTGTGCAGAATTTTGAAACCCTATCGGAATTGGAAGCGGCACATTGTCTTCCCTAAATGGAAAGGCGAAGGGAAATTGAACACCGGCCGATAGTGTCTTATTTCGATGGCTCACCGCACAAATTTACCTACAATAATATGTATTTCACTTTATTTGGATAAAGTTCTCGGTGCGTAACTATACAAATATACTGAGCTTTACGACGTATTTTACATGGATAATATTATTGAGCCAGCAGTTTAATGCTTGGATTATGGTGGTATATGCACGACGCTAATGCCAAGTTAAGCTATAATGGACATAACTGGTTGCACCTGGTATACCCTATAATATCTTCATGCTCATTTAAAGTTCTTTCAATTGGACAGAGTACTTTAAAATGTATGAGACGCATAGCTTCTTAATATGTACTGGTAAGCTTATATACAAGTAGGGTACATTTTACTAGTAACAAGGCATTCCATTCTAGTCCCTTGGGTCGACAACAATTCTGCTTTTTAATTCTTAATTGAGGATCGATATAGGTGTTTCTGGTGTGACCCATATACAGCATGCCGCATACGGCATCCAGTTACCATCAGTTGATCCATGTGCGCTCTTGTCACCCTTAAAAGTTAAAGTTACAGTCTACATACGCCCCAATGCTGGGCATAGGCCTATTACTGAGAGGCTCCTGTGCTTGTTGGTGGACTTCACATGTCTTAACAAAATTATGTGTATATATTAGTGTATGTATGTTCTTGGCTGTGTCCATCTACTCACACGGGTAGGTGAATGAAGCGCAACCCAGTGCGGTTAGTATTGGCAACACTTAAAAATTAATTGTAACTGTAAAATTAATAAACAAATCATGAATAAAATAATAATTCTTAAGTGTTGAATCAGTCACAGTCCAAAATATGTGAATATGTACAAATAAAGTGTTTTCGTATCGATATAATAATAAACCTAGCAAGCTAATAGCATAGCAAAGTGGCGAAACAATCAGCTTTGTAGCGGTTTCTAACGGTTGCCGTTGAGCAATCAGTTTCAAAATAGGAGGTTCAGATGCCTGGGTGATCAGTAATCGATTGCTGAAAACAGAATTTGAAAATTCAAAACCGTCCTCGAGATAATCGTGGGACAGACGGACAGACGGACAGACGGACAGACGGACAGACATTGTGAAATCAATAAACCTAGCAAGCTAACAGCATAGCAAAGTGGCGAAGCAATCAGCTTTGTAGCGGTTTCTAACGGTTGCCGTTGAGCAATCAGTTTCAAAATAGGAGGTTCAGATGCCTGGGTGATCAGTAATCGATTGCTGAAAACGGAACTTGAAAATTCAAAACCGTTCTCGAGATAATCGTGGGACAGACGGACAGACGGACAGACGGACAGACATCGTGAAATCAATAAACCTAGCAAGCTAACAGCATAGCAAATTGGCGAAGCAATCAGCTTTGTAGCGGTTTCTAACGGTTGTCGTTGAGCAATCAGTTTCAAAATAGGAGGTTCAGATGCATGGGTGATCAGTAATCGATTGCTGAAAACAGAATTTGAAAATTCATAACCGTTCTCGAGATAATCGTGGGACAGACGGACAGACGGACAGACGGACAGACATCGTGAAATCAATAAACCCAGCAAGCTAATAGCATAGCAAAGTGGCGAAGCAATCAGCTTTGTAACGGTTTCTAACGGTTGCCGTTGAGCAATCAGTTTCAAAATAGGAGGTTCAGATGCCTGGGTAATCAGTAATCGATTGCTGAAAACAGAATTTGAAAATTCAAAACCGTTCTCGAGATAATCGTGGGACAGACGGACAGACGGACAGACGGACAGACATCGTGAAATCAATAAACCTAGCAAGCTAACAGCATAGCAAAGTGGCGAAGCAATCAGCTTTGTAGCGGTTTCTAACGGTTGCCGTTGAGCAATCAGTTTCAAAATAGGAGGTTCAGATCCATGGGTGATCAGTAATCGATTGCTGAAAACAGAATTTGAAAATTCATAACCATTCTCGAGATAATCGTGGGACAGACGGACAGACGGACAAACGGACAGACATCGTGAAATCAATAAACCTAGCAAGCTAATAGCATAGCAAAGTGGCGAAGCAATCAGCTTTGTAGCGGTTTCTAACGGTTGCCGTTGAGCAATCAGTTTCAAAATAGGAGGTTCAAATGCCTGGGTGATCAGTAATCGATTGCTGAAAACAGAATTTGAAAATTCAAAACCGTTCTCAATATAATCGTGGGGCAGACGGACAGACGGATAGACATCGTGCAATCAATAAGTGACTTCGCAAGCTTCGCCACTTAAAAAACAATGTACAATATTTCATTTTTGAATGAAATTATGAAATATATCAAAAATACTAAATGTAATTTAATGTTAAATTAATTTCATTTCATTTGCCATAATAGCCCGTTGTATACATAAGTTATATGTTAACATACCTACGAGTGTATAATAATATATGTGCAATTCTCAAAATAGCAAATGTTAGTATTCGAAGCGTACGGATATTATGATTGCACTCGGAACCGGAACCGGAAACCGGAACCCCAATTTAATTGTGTTAACTTTGGATGATTATTCCATGCGTATCACGAAGGGACAGATGTGCACTGATCGACTGGATGCAGCTGTTAAGTCGATATGCTATATTTGGTGATTCGTTTTAAATATAGCAACGTTTTAACTCCGGCAATCTGAAGATTTATTTTTTATATTACCTTAAGGGGCTACTCCATGCGAACGACCTTGAGCATTTGGTGTGCCGCGCCAACTCGCTACAATATAATATCACGTAAGAAATATGTAAGGCGCCACCTACTGTAAGAACGTAGTATTTTTTCAACATCAATAAACTATTTTATGGAAATACACACAGCGTACAACGATAAATGTATGTCAAATTTTTTATTCGGTATATTAGTTGCATTATATTAGAGTTATGTATTCTCATATAATATTATCTAATTATGAAATTTTATAATTAATTATATATTAAAAATGAAGCATTGAAAATTGTGAGTTTAAAAGATACCTACTCACTATAGAGTAAATAGATAGATAGCTCGCCTTTTGTACAAATATTTGGTGCAATAAAGAATAAATAAATAAATAGGATGTTTCGCCGAGTGAGAGTAATATAGAATGTGAGTCGTGGAGGCAGTTTACAAACATAAATTGCACAAGGACAAACATCCAGACCCGGAACAATTATTTGTAGGCCATACAAATACTTGTTCCGTGCGGGATTCGAACCCGCGGCCCCCAGTGCAGCAACTGATTGCTAAGCCAGTGCGCCACGGAGCCGTCGCCGGTTTATAGCTAAAGTGACCATACGTCCCGTTTTGAACGGGACTGTCCCTTTTCTCAGTCACCTGTCTCATTGTCCCCAAACAAAGCTCCGGGACACAAAATTGTCCCGTAACTCGTTGGATGGAAGTATTCAAAGTCAACAATCTTCAACATAATTTTTTTTAATCGAATATATTTTATGTCTCCCTGGTACAAATGCTCCGGTAGAAAGAATATTTTTTTTATTTTGAACAAATTGTGGACGTCTGAAAGAAACACTTACGGTTCCAGTTCTAAAGGCGATGTTGTTAACAAAGGTAACCATAAAAAAACTTAAGCAGAATTTTATTCTTATTTAAAATCATCACCAACTTTATTAAAGCAAATTTAATCCACTGACAAATGTAATTAATAATTAAAACAAAAATATGTTGCATTTAATAATTACCGTCTATACCGAATATAATTTATATTGAACACTAATTGTGTAAAGTTATAGTTTTTAGAGTGTAAATAAACCCATGTCCTGTTTTGAGTTAAAAAATAAATGGTCACTTTAGTTTTTTTTAGTTCAATTTAGTTTAAAAAATTTTTAGTTTATAGTAAAAAGTAGGTATATTAATACCTACTTAGATACTTTTTACCGAATTAGGGTAGAAGCCCCTAATACCAGTCATGCCCCTAATTGCAGTCTTCGCCTTTTTACTCCATAAATAAGATTTCTAGTAGTCTTAACTACAAATATTTTCATCTAAAAAACTCTTTGTACCTAGAGGAAACTATATTTATTCAAATATTACCTCGCAGTTTTAAACCTAACAGTGTTAAAATCAAAACAGGTACGCAACGAAAAACGATCATTTTCCTAATTATTTGACAAGTTATGATCCCGGTAAAATTATGCTTACTTTACATTATCTCATATATAGGCTTTTTGATTTGTATGAATATGACTATAGACATAGTAATGCAGTTATTTTTGTTTGAATTTACAACTTATTTATTTTCTTTTAGTGGAAATTAATGAGACTGTAATTAGATAATATAAGAAATGTATGAAGTGCATAATGTCAGCCGCCCGGCTGTTATTTGGTTTGACGTACCTAATAAGATGTACCTAATTTCAGCCACGTAATATAAATCAGAGCTGCCATAAACTGGAATAAATATCATTAATTAGATCATAACTTATTTTATAGCTAAGGGAGTTATGATCAATTCGTCTGTTTTAAAATTGGTTTTAGATTTTAAAGTTTAGCAAAAGATGTACTAGCTTTTCTCTCTGACATTCGGCGTATAGAACATCTTATGTACTCAATTATTTTTTTTTTGAAAAAGAAGAAAAAACAAGCAATAAATAAAAACAAAAACGGGCCAAAAACTCATAACTGACTTTTTGACAAGACCCGGGATTCGAAATCGAGACCTCATGATCAGCACTCGCACTACTACAACCACTAGACCAACGAGGCGGTACTATACCTAATAAGATATTGTGGTTGGGTGATAATATTGAATTAGCCTTTTGTAGTGTAAGTTATAATATTTGTCGAAATTTTAATTATGGATTCGAACCTTACATGCTAATGGTGCCTCATTTTTTTATTTGCATTTACTTTAAAGAAAATACACGCAAAAAGCTTCATCGCGCAGTAAAAAACACAACAAATATATATATAACTAATACGAAAAATTATACCCAAAACAAACAAATAATACTACCTATAAATAACCTAATAAGTAATATTATTATCGACTAATATGACGTGAGTGTATGTGCTGGTCGACGCTCTAACGACACGGGCTTCGCGTCGAAGAGCTCAGGGCTCACTGACTTCAGCAAGCCCGTGAGCAGTGAATATGCCCAGATTTTAAAATAAATTCTTAATAAAATCAAATTTTGGTCTTTTGAAAAAAAAATTTTCTATAGAAATATTCATTAATAAATTGCCTATCCATTGGTGTAAATCGCAAAATAAAATAATACTTACTTTACGAGGAGATGCATGTTATCAATAATAATTTCACATTTATGTGGTTTCGTTGTAAGGAGATTATATTAATATTTATTCCTTTAAAAAAAAATTGGATATAGCTTTTATGGAGTCAAAATTATGTAGAAATATAATGTGTTTTTTATTTGTTGATATATCTTTTAAATAAAAAGTAGATAGCTTCTAAAAACAGCACAAATAACGACTAGCGCGACATTTTGCTCAACCTGCGCCTTAAGATTAAAGGGAAACATTTAGTTAACAGTAGATGTAGCGCGGGAGTAGTAGTCGCGCATGCGCGAAGACTTTAATTTAATATAAAAAAACAATAAAATGTAATAATAATTATTTTATGGAATTCACAAATCTTCAATTTACGCAATATTTACTTTGTATGGATTGCACTACAGTTCAGTTGAACATAGTCAATGTTCGGAATGGCTTCTCTAGTACGTAGTACATATAACTCAATGGTTATTATGGGTATGTGTAGACCGTAACACTCTATAGTGCCAGTGAACAGTGAACAGCCAACAGAGAACAGCGGTTAAAACATTAAATCGCCATTAATGATTTGAACCTGACATACTCACTAATATATTAAAATGGGACGTCTAATATTAACGTTATGACTATGAGCAATATATATTATTGAATAAATTTCATCAACCTTTATGCAGCAGACAGTTCCGTTAAGCCTTTTTACTAACTATAAACGCCACGTAACCGCTTCACTATGAGGATGATTTCAGGTAAGACTCACTTCTGTTAGGGCTTACAACATGTTAAAAAGTAAAAAAATACTTAATATTTTTTTCTTATATATTTATATATTATTTTTCTTATATTTATTTATTAGTCAGCTGATTTGAATATTATTAAAGACTATTATAATATGATATGCTCTGTGCTCTAGAGGACAACAACTTCAGAACATAATATTGATTTCTTGCCGTGAACTTCTGTGATATTATATATAATTCTAAGATTGATAATAAAATGTCGAAGATGTTTTAGATCACTTAAAATTAAAAAGAATAATTCTTAGTTGTAGTAGTGAATCGAATAAAAATACATCAGTAAATAAAATAGTTTGGAAAATACAGAAGTGCACGCCTCATTAGTTTTGAAAATAAATCGATTACACAAAGTATAAAATCGATATAGACTGTATGGTTCATTTGTCCTTTGTCTATCAAACGCTAAAAAAATATGAAGCGGCTTTAAATTTTTAATAGCAATAAAACTTATTAAAGTTGAAAATCATTTTATTAACAAACTACGCGTACGCGTAGGCTATTGATATAAAATAGGAAACCAGTTGATGTAACTCTGAAGCTAATAAAAAAGCCACAGTCTCTATACGACAATTTTTTCGGGAGTTGTCGTGACCACATTCAAAATCAACATCCGGGCGTCCACGTAAAATGTTTTTGAAACCGTTTTTTTTTTTAAAGCAATATAAAATTATATTTTAGAAAATATAAGATCGATTAATTAGAGTGTTTTCTTGATATACGGCTACTCATATTATGGTATAAGTGCAATATCGTTATGATATAGGTATTTTAAGAACACAAAATTGCTTGACCTTGACGTATCGGGAATAAAACACTACCTAATAAGGCTTTACGTTATGAAGCGTGTAATAAAAATTGGATGATAAAAAATAAAATAGAAAAAAAAACAATTGAAGTACTTATCTACCTATTAGATTATATTGACTTCATTTTTTTTATTTATTACAATAATAATCCTTAATGGATCTTCTTTTTAAAATCCTGTAAAAGTGTCTAACACTCTTGACGCTGCTTCCTATCACTGGTTTGTGATTTGATTGCACAAATATAACAGGTAAAAGAAAAGATGAAAGTTTTCAAGTCTTATATTCTTCTGTGTCTTATATTATGGTTGTCAAACATGCTCATTTTAATAATAAGGTAATGTAATCATGGTCAAATAGATAAAAAGCTATTATAATTTTAATTTATGTAATGGTTGTATCTTCATATACGTTCATCTCGATCGAAGCCAAGAGATATTTTTGAGTTTACCTTAGCTGCGACGACAAACTACAGGAAATATACACTAGATACCACATAATTCTAAGTAAAAGAGTGATAAATTATTGTATACCACGAATACACAGTACTAATTAGATGCGCAACTATCATCATAGAATGCTGAAAATGCCCATTGCCAGAAGAGTTATATATTCCAGAATGGTTTCAGTTTTAAAGAGTAAAAAAATGTAGCATCAACGTTGTGTCAACCCTAACGCAGCGCCGTATGTACAACTCAAATAAATCTTTATGACTGTTCCCCGAACACGTGAGTTCATACTAATTGCGTTATGTACGTGTTGTATCTAAAGGAGTGTGCAGGATGCCCGCACTTCCATTTTTAGAAACATGCACGTGCTACTAGAGAAACGAATTAATTACGATCGAATTTTATTATGTAAGCCGTAAATTTTTGATTAAGTTCACGTAATTGTGTGACGTAAGTGCGTGTTGCCAGTGATGACTTACGGATCTGAGACGTGGTCCTTCACTGCTGGCCGTATGAGGAAGCTCAAGGTCGCGCAGCAAGCTATGGAGAGGGCTATACTCGGAGTTTCTTTGAGTGATAAACTTAGAAATGAGGATATCCGCAGTAGAACTAGAGCAATCAACATAGCCCAACGGATTAGTAAGCTGAAGTGGCAATGGGCCGGCCATATAGCTCGATGAACCGAAAACCGATGGGGCAAAAAAGTTCTCGAGTGGCAGCCTCGTATCGGTTGGCGAAGTGTAGTGGGACCCCCCAGTAGATAGAGTGACGACCTGGTAAGACATGCAGGAAGTCGATGGATACAGATGGCTTAGTACCGTACTTTGTGGCATTCCTTGTCCTATGTTCAGCAGTGGACTTGTAAAGGGCTGTAATTATGATGAATTGTGTGACAATTATAGTTTTCTGGTTTGTGTAACTATACTTTTAAATTTCGATTTGGCGTTCAGCGGTAATTATTAGCCATTGAGTTCGTCTAAGACATTTTTTTAAGATGCAATGGATTTTTGAATTTGGCAGAGCCACGTTGCAACTGTATTATGGTTGCAGCAACCAATGGGTCGGTCGTGATGGGAAGGACCACACTCTTGAGTATCACGAGTTTTTGCTCGTAGCGGGGTATTTCATTTTTGTCCTCAGGAGTAACAATGACGATAGGGTGTTTGTGAGCTACACCTACACCTATCATCCTTATGAGGGTGACTATGTACTTATTTTAACATTTGCCATTGTTACTTGTTTACTGCTTCCTGCTGCTAGTTTTTACTGCTGTTTACTACTGCTAGTTTTTAGATATACTCTAAACAATAAAACTTTGCGTTATTGTCAGCTTACCATTAAAAATAATTTCAGGAGCAAATTATCATATTAGTAATAATATCATACGGTTTTTCACCCTGCTCCCGCAAAGGCAATTTTTTGCACATGTAAGCTTACATTTGGGACTCATGGATAGTGTATGCCGTAAAAAAATGGTTTAATAACGTCTACTACAGTCATTCTCATTGCTGTATGGTTTCATCATTTTGCAACTTGCGACGTTATTCTACCTCAAATAATTATTTAAAAACTTGTAAATATATGTTAAGTAAAAGTCCTATTTGATATACGAGTATATCGGATATCCTAAAGGTTTTCGTCACTTATTACGCTGTCTTACTTTTTGCTATTGTTATAGTTTTATTAGGCTTATAATGTTATTAAAATGAAATTATGTTTATTTGCTATAATATTTTTTTTTATAGAATAAGGATGACAAACGAGCACACAGTCCACCTGATGGTAATTGGTTGCTGTGGCCCATAGACATCTACATCTATCCTTTATTACAAATCAAAATGCAGATGCGTTGTCAGCCGTGAGGACTAAGATGGAATGCCTCATTTCCAGTAAAAAGGATCTCCGGTTCTCTACACTCACCATACGAAACACAGCAGCGTTAAGCTGCTATTTTATGCTGGTATTCTGTGAGAGCGTGGTCCTTCCCCGGTCGAGCCGAACCATTCGTGCTACAACTATACTACTAATATAGCTGCAGCATGGCTCTACCACGTAAAAAGATCCTATAAGAGTCCTTTTGAGGTCGGAACCCTAAAAAGACAAACTGGGATTATTGTTGTATGTGTAGTATTTAAAATCATTGGATATGACCCTAATCTCTACCCGCTGTATTATCACACCATATATGTTTATTTATTTGCATGCGGCACTGTACATAGTATTACATAGTGTATTATGTTATTCCCTTCTCTTTGATATATATTCCTGAGTCACCAACATCGTAATAGCCCATCACAATTCTACTGCTGAACATGGGTCTCCCCAAAGGAATATCAGAATACACGGTCTTGAGCCACCTGCGTTCATCGATTTCCTGCATTTCTTACCAGGTGGTCACTATTAACTTGCTGCCCTGCACTTCGCTTACGAGTACGAGGCTGCCATTCCGGGAAGCTTTCCTCTCCATCGATTGTCTGCTCTACGAGTTATATGTCCGGCTTATTACCACTTTAACTTTCTGATCCGTTTCTGAACTTCCTCAAAATATATACATGTATTACATAACATACATATACATACATAAACATAAACACTCACGCCTGTCACCCAGAGGGGTAGGCAGAGACTACGGACTTCCATTTGGCGCGATCCTGACACACCTCTCTCGCCTCTTTTACATCCATATATCTACGCATACACGCCCGTCGGTTATGGGTACTCCTAATCTGGCCCATTTTTAATGTATCGCCGATTTGGTCGATAAACCTTCGTCTAGGGCGTCCCTTCCCGACCCTGCCGTTCACTTCCGCAACATAAATTTGCTTTGTCACTCTTTTGTATTACATAAAATATATTATATTCAGATCTTAAATCCAATGTATTCCGCAAATATTTATCAAGGATCAGAACCTATGGTGACTAGTTATATTCATGGTTATCCATACCACTTGTGTAATATCTACAGCACATAATATGTCCTATAGATATTACTACGTATATTATTACTAAAATTAAACATGTACACAAAAAAATAATGTTCTATAAACAGCATGTACAGAGTTCTCATTCGGGAGATCAGTCTCAGTGAGTCATCGCGAGGCGTCGTTGCCGCCGTCGTCGCCCGATTTATATTCGGTACTTCGGTAGTTGAGTTCACGACAGGAAGCATGTACACTCACGAGGGTTGTCGGTACCGGGTGTATTTTAAGTATGTAACGATGTGACGGTCTATTTGGGGTTGCCAACTATTAAAATAAATATTGCTTTCAATATCGTTTTAGTCACCTTTGAACAATTCAAATAAGTTTTTATGTGGTAAGTTGTAAAAGAAAAATAACTAGAAATTGAAAAACAACATGTAGTCCTAGCGTAGCTAGTAACCGTAGGGCTAGGCGGGGCAGTGCCGCAGTGGCCCCAAGCTATAAGGGCCGTTATTTTTTACTAGCTTCCACCTGCGACTTCGTTCCCCTGGTATGGACCAACATTGAAAATTATCTCACGGGATCCTTTTATCGGGATGAAAGTATCCTATGTCTTACCTAGGTCGAGCTCTGTCTGTATGTAAATTTCATCCAAATTGATCCAGTAGCTTTCGTGAAAGTGTAACAAACAAACAAATTTTCACATTAATAACATTATTAGGAAGGACGATTAAATATTATCTGCTGCGTTACGGTGCGTACACATTATATAACATAACATGTTATAAAACCTTGTTATATAACGTGTATAAGTAAGGTAGATGGTGAATGTTTTAAAATGTGTTATATAACATGCCACAAATGTTATATAACTCGAACGGCAGAACGACAAACGACAATATCATACGACAATGTCATATAACATTGTTATATTGCATTGTTACTCTAATGTGTACAGTATTTTTATATGTTGCAATGTTGAAAAACAATGTTACATAATGTTGACGTGTTATAAAACAAAAGTTATACAACATGTTACTTGATCTGTAAGTAAGTAGCTTCGCTTTATGTGTTGCAGTGGGGGGATAAGCAACTGAATATAAAGTAGTTTTGCACCTTAATAGGGCCCCAATCTCATTTTTGCCGCGGGGCCCTTGGTTACATAGCTACTCCACTGGTAGTCCTGTGTTTGTTTTTACATAATAGCAAATCGCTGGAGGACCTAAGCACTATGCTCAATGACCTCAATAGTGTTTCCCAACGGATAGGTCTTAAGATGAACATGGACAAAACTAAGATCATGTTTAATGTCCATGTCACACCTATGCTGGTAGTTGTTGGGAACACTAAGCTCGAAGTTGTTGACGAGTATGTTTACCTGGGACAAATAGTCCGACTGGGTAAGTCCAACTTCGACCGAGAGGTCAATCGACGGATTCAACTCGGCTGGGCAGCGTTCGGGAAGCTACGACACATCTTCTCGTCAGACATACCTCAAAACCTTAAAACGAAATTGTACAACCAGTGCGTGTTGCCAGTGATGACTTACGGAACTGAGACGTGGTCCTTCACTGCTGGCCGTATGAGGAAGCTCAAGGTCGCTCAACGAGCTATGGAGAGGGCTATGCTCGGAGTTTCTCTGCGTGATAAACTTAGGAATGAGGATATCCGCAGTAGAACCAGAGTGACCGACATAGCCCAACGGATTAGTAAGCTGAAGTGGCAGTGGGCCGGCCATATAGCTCGAAGAACCGACAACCGATGGGGAAGAAAGGTTCTCGAGTGGCAGCCTCGTACCGGTAGGCGAAGTGTAGGGCGTCCCCCCCACGAGATGGAGTGACGACCTGGTAAGACATGCAGGAAGTCGATGGATGCGGGTGGCTCAGGACCGTGTTTTGTGGCATTCTTTGGGGGAGGCCTATGTTCAGCAGTGGACTTGTGAAGGGCTGTAATGATGGTAATGATGAAGTTATGCTCGTAATTAATTAATGTTTTCTAAGTTTAGCAGTAAATGTTATTTAACTCTGCGAGACCTAATATAGGAAGTGTATGTACTAACAGTGGCAAGTCAGTGCCCCGGGCGGCAGCTTTTATACGACGACATGTTACTCGTATGAGTATATTCCCCGCCATACCTTTTAATAACTACCATTAAACTAACATTAAAATCTCAAAACAATCTGAAATATTAATTGTTATTAATTTCGATTAAAATATTACGAAAAAGTAGCGTCGAATATTCTGTAAGAGATAATTAGCATTTTTCTGCCGACTTGCAAAAAGGAGACGGTACTCAATTCGACTGTATGTTTTTTTAAATGTGTGTTACCTTATAACTTTTTACTGGGTGAACCGATTTCGATGATTCTTTTTTTATATGAAAGCTGATACTTCTCGTGTGGTCCCATATGAATTGATCAAGGTCAGACCAATAGTTTTTGAGTTATTCTTAATAACTTATACGAGGGTGGATTGAAAAGTACTCGGCCTAACACAGATCCATTCAATTCTAAAAATCAAATCTACCCACATTATTTAGTTCAGTTCAGACTAGTTCATTGTGTGAAGTTCGAAACGTGTGCGATAATTAGTTGTGATTTTATAAATTTATTAACAAAGTAATCGGACATAATTTCCGCGAATGGAGCAAATCGAGCAGCGTGCCGTCATTAAGTACCTCCATAAGAAGGGGCTATCATCAAAAGCCATCCATAATGACATGGTCAGTACATTAGGCGATTGTGCTCCGACATATTCATCCGTCAAAAAATGGATAGCAGAATTTAAGCGTGGTATGGCTCTGGAAGGCCTTCGACGTCAACTACTGACGAAAATATTAAAAAAGTACTTGATTTAATAATGGGAGACCGCAGATTAAAAATTAGAGAGATAGCCGAGATTATAGGCATCTCTTATGAACGAACTTAAAACATCATTGTCAACGAGTTGGGTTTCCACAAGGTGTCTGCGAGGTGGGTTCCGCGACTGCTTTCAGTTGAACAAAAAAGGACGCGATTGACTATTTCACGCGACTGTTTGGAGTTATTTGAAGCCGATGCAGATGATTTTTTGAATCGTTTTGTTACTATGGACGAAACATGGGTTCATTACTGTACACCGGAAACAAAACAACAATCAAAACAGTGGAGAAGACCTGGTTCACCACCCCCTAAAAAGGCTAAGTCGATTTTGTCGGCAAATGAGGTGATGGCTTCAGTATTCTGGGACTCGAAAGGTGTGATTATGATTGATTATCTTGAAAGGGGTCAGAATATAAACTCTGATTACTACTGCACCTTACTACGTCGTTTACGAGAGGAAATAAAAGAAAATCGTCGAGGAATGCTCAGAAGAAAAGTCCTGTTTCATCAAGATAACGCCCGTGTTCACACGTCAGTACAGTCAATGGCTGAAATTCACAACTGTGGCTTTGAACTGTTACCGCATCCGCCGTATTCACCTGATCTGGCACCATCAGACTTCTTTCTGTTCCCTAACCTAAAAAAGCACTTGGGAGGTCAAAGATTTTTGACAAACGACGAGGTCAAAGCAGCTGTAGACGCATATTTTGACTCTAAGGAAGAATCATTTTTTTTCAACAGTCTAAATGCTTGGAAGGGGAGGTGGCAAAAGTGTATTGAACTTGATGGTGATTATGTAGAAAAATAAAAATATAACTGATTTAGTATGTGTTTATTTTCTTGGTTAGGCCGAGTACTTTTCAATCCACCCTCGTATTGAGGTCGGCTGTACAAAATTATTCATTTTAAATTATTAAACGTGGTAGCCGTGTAATTGCGGTTAAGAATATCCACTACCCCATATCTGCCCGTGGGTGTCGTAAAAAGCGACAAAGGGAAACAGGCAGGAGATGGGCAGCAGCATCTTCCTGATAACAGCAAAATTACAATAAAAAAAACTGCGGTTGCCACTCCGCTTGCCAAGCGTGGCAACTATGGCAATACACCCCCCAATGATGAGAGCAACAAAGAGACGGCCCCCAGTCCCCGGCGGCCCCGCTATTCCTGGCTACGGTGGCGACCATGGTAACGGCGGGGCAGGAGGTGCTAAGAATCTCCGGTGGAGATTCCGTTGCCACCTAAGACGACTCGACCTGGCAACATACAACGCACGCACCCTGAGGACTGTCGAGAAGATCGTGGAGCTGTAAGAAGAGATAGAAAAGTTACGCTGGCATATTATAGGATAGACATATCTGAGGTCCGAAGAGAGGGGGACGACACGGTAATCCTCGAATCCGGTAACTTGCTCTATCACCGGGAGGGCGACCATCTGTCCCAACGAGGTGTCGGATTTTTCGTCCACAAGTCTTTCGTTAACAACGTTGTAAAGATTGAGAGTGTGACGACGAGGGTTGCGTACCTTATACTCAGAATCACCAAACGTATTCGCTGAAGGTCACTTCAGGTGGAAGGATTGACTTCATTATGACGACGAGACGACAACAGTTTAGTGATGTCTCCGTGATCGCGATGATTCGATGACTTCCAGCCTCCCGAACAAGCTGTTTTCTGAAAAGGCTTTATGGTACTAAAATGAAATAAACTAAAATGTGAAATTTGGCGGCTAGAATTAGTCCGAACAATTCCTCTGAACACTCCTCGTGGTAGATACGATAGAATACGCAAAGAGGTGCAACATCTCTTCGCTGCGCCAGTGAGTCAACGTGATCTCAAAGAGCTCACTCAAGGGCGAGTCGAACCGCTCTGCGCTGGATGAGAACAAATGAAAGGAGCTGGCACTGGGGAGCCCCGGCCCAGAGATGGGAACAGTATTCCATGTGAGGCCGAACTTGCGGCTTGTAAATTTGCAGGCGGTGTGCCGGCATGAAATACTATCTCGCCCTGCTGAGCACGCCAAGCTTTTAGAGGCTAATTTGGCCGTCTCTTCCAAATTACAACGAACCTTTTGGGTGGTTCTGCCCCAAAAGCAGCAGTACACGTGTACTGCTACTTGGATTGATTCGGGAGATACAGGTGAGCCCATTGCCACTCCGTCTACTTGCATGTAAAACTCTTCCTTCCACAATAAATAGCCAGATGTGAGGCAGTGTTTGAGTAATACTGCATATTCTGTGGGCATGTTGTTATCTTCTAGCTTTCTAGTTACAATTGAGATGCAGTCTTCAATAGGTAGGCATGTGAATAGTGACTGAACATCAAAACTGACCATAGTTTCATTGTCAGCGAGATGTAGGTCTTTTATCTCACTGACAAAATGGTATGAATCCTTAGTGTGTGCTCTGTTGTGTCCTCTTAGTGTGTGGGTCACGCGCCTACGTCACAGTGACCGAGTGAAGCCGGCCACAGTCGAGCGTGTGCCTGATATCTACCCTATGTCAAAGAAGTCACAGACAAGGTTGGCTATATCTTGAAGCGAGCTTCCTTTAAAACATACTTCAAGCCGCCGAAGAAGATTGGTCAATTTTTACCATCCGTCAAGTGTCATATCCCTCTACAACATGCAGGAGTGTACAAGCTGGATTGTGAATGTGGTCTCTCTTACATAGGACAAACAAAAAGATCTATAAAAACCCTCGTTAAAGAACATATAGCTGACTTGAACCACCGACGTTCCGGGAAGTCTGCAGTGTGTGAACATGTTCAAGATCGTCCCCGCCATTACAATAGATTTGATAGACCACAAATCCTCACAAAAGAATACCGATTCCTGCCAATGATGATTTGCGAGGCTATTGAAATTAAAAAACATGCTAATTTCAATACAGAAGATGGATGGGTGCTGTCATCTGCTTGGGATTCTATAATTAATAAAATTAAATCCAATACCAAGTATACTATTGCTAGACTTCAAGATACTGTAAGCTCATTCTGCGTAAATCGAACCAAAAATTAATATTAAAAAACTGAAGGTAGCCGGGCTAACTGTGACATCGGAACGTCAAACATCTCAGTCCCCCCCGTGACCATGAGTGCTGTGAAGCACCCGAAACGCCGGGAATTAAAAAAAGTTAAAATTAAACGCGATACAATCCGTAAAAGTTAGTTTCATTTAATCTTTGTTTTACTTATTAATGCTAATATGTAAAGGCCTTCACGTTTAATTACTAATATTAATAATATTAATTAACGAAGTACTATTTTTCTGTTACAGGTAATAAAACAAGCGACTATCACATGGGTATGTTGTAGCTTGTAAGATATATGCCAACATTTATTCAGCCAAGGACGCCAAATGTCGGAGAATACTGACCTTAGCCTTAACTCTAATAAAGAAAGAGAAGAGAAGAAGGAGGTGATATTTTTAGGAACCAAAACATGGTAGCGCCTAAAGAGTAACATTGCTGGCAAAGTTAAGTTCGTACTTTACATTGCTCTTTAAAAGGCGCAGGCGCTCTCTTGGATCAGTATCTGCTACGTCGCGTGGGTTTGTCTGTAAAGATATAATTAATTATGAAAGAGCATAAAATTTACTTGTAATGCTATTCGATTCCTATGCAGCGGCTGTTTAACTAGTTTACCACCCACTGGGTATATTATTCGCAATTAGCATTTCAATTTAAAAGGAAAAAGATTCGCTTTCAAAGATAAAAAATCTGCCGTACCATGTCTAGTTAGTTAAGTTTACAGTGCAATATTTGAGGTTAGTTTATGTTTTAGAAAGAAAGACGTCAAGATCTCTTTTTTAAAGTCATTAATTTAGCTTAAGGCCTACTTACACTTTTCATCATCACCAATAGAATATATTTTTTTAAATAATAACACTTATTTGTATTTATTTATTCCACAAATGAAATAAAACTAATTTCACCGATTTTATCCCCCTTCATTTCCGACGTTTCGGTGGCTTTTCACCATCCTTTAGCATTTTGAAGGTTAGACATCGGGACGTCAAACACTTCGGTTCCACAAGACTCTAAAACCGAGGGGACATTTTTTTTATTCCAGGTCTGAAATAAATACATATAAATGTTATTATAAAAATATCTGAGTAGGTAGTTTTTTTTAATATTTTTTCAAAACCTTTTCCTATAAGTCTGCTTGAAGAATTTTTCTGCAATATAGCTACATATTTTAAAACCATGGACTCTAAGAAAATTCGTGTTATTTCTGAATATGAGTTCCGGCGTGGAAAGAATACGCGTCAAACGACACCCAATAACGATGACGTATTCCGTGTATACGTCATTGATATTGCGTGCCGTGCACTCCTTAAAGCACAAACTTTTGATCGGGAAGTATCTACCTCACAAATGAATTTGGTGGCCGCCCGGGGAAGAAGATTGATAATGACGAGATCAACGCGATAGTGGAAGTGGATCCGTCGCAAACTTCGACTACAGATATCGTTGGCTTTAGTTGTAAGTGTCAAATCGGTAAAATAAAGTTTTGACAAATGGGCATCTCACGAACTGAGTGACGCACAGCGAGAGGCCTGCGACCGAGCTTGCATCATATTGCTGAATGTGCATAGTAGGGATCTACTATCTGGATATATGCTGGATGTCCAGAATGAAAACATGGATGTTTTAACATCGATGTTGCCACATGTCAAACATCGAAACATCGATGTCATTAAACCCATAATCGATTATTGGGTACTTGCGTATCCGCGAAATCAATACCAACTAAATCTTGCATCTCCTCTAAAATATTTAAAATTTTGAAAAATAAGAATGCTTAAACGTATCGATGACCTAAAAATATATCATTATGGGGTATCAAATTTAACTGTCAAGTGTCAACTGTAATGTCGCAGTTGTCACTAATTTCGTTTGTTATTGGTGTTGTTGTTAGTTATCTGTTTCTTTAGCGGTTGTTTTATAAAAAACCCGATAGTTGATCTTAAACACGATCCAATGCACGTTTAGAACAATGTTATCGGTTCTAACTATGTAAAATTAAAAAGAAAACTTGCGGTGAGATATTTGACCACAATCGCTACATCAGCGCCATCTGAGCGGTTATCCACCGACTTCAAAAAGGAGGAGGTACTCAATTCTACTGTATGTTCTTTGTGAACTTCCTCCAATTTTTTTAAATTACTGTTTTATGCTACATTTTTATTAATTTCTTTTATTTCATTAATTATAAACCATAAACAAGATGACAATTTTTTTATTCATCTAATTCTAATCTATTAAATACATGTAAAAAAAAATCGATAATGGCCAACATCAACATCGATGTTTTGAATAGGATAAACATCGAACATCGATGTTGAGCTGTCGATGTCAACATCGATGTCATCATCGATCTTTCTACAACATCGACCATCCCTAGTGCATAGAAAGGAGGGAATTGTGAGTTAAATCGTTCCTGCGATGAGAACTGCTCATAAAATGTGATGCGAATGTTAAGACTAATTTTTTATGTAATTGCATTTTTTTTTATATAGGATAAGGGTGACAAACGAGCACACAGTCCACCTGATGGTAAGTGGTTGCTGCGGCCCATAGACATCTACATCTATCCTTTGTTACAAATCAAATGTAGATGCGTTGTCACCCGTGAGGACTAAGATGGAATGCCTCATTTCCAGTAAAAAGGGCTTCCGGCCACCTGCACTCACCAAGCGAAACGCAGAGGTAAACCTCTACTTCACGCTGGTTTTCTGTGAGGTCGTGGTACTACCCCGGTTCGAGCCGGCCCATCCGTGCGACAGCAAAAGCTGCCGCGTGGCTCTACCACTGTTAAAATACAAATTTTCCTTTAATATTCCTTACAAAATAGCAATTTCATAGCTAAAGATCCAATATAACAGTGTGCGTTTGTACAATATTTTTGTAATATTGTTTTGGGCAATAACGTTTTCACCACCCTGAACCTTTACGAAATGAGACAATTTTGATCTCATTAGACTCAGTACACCTTAATCTAGGTCTTTCTTTTTTAGTATTTCAATTCACTTTAATTAAAAAAAAATAACGCTCGAGAAAGTTTTTAAGCCAAAAAGATATCTATATATAAATGCTAATAACTTATATCGTACGCAATACCAATTTCTTTAAAATAAAAACGTGCGGAGTTTTTCATTATAACTTAACATTAGAACATTTCCAAAAATTACGAAAATTAAATTAGTTTTCCCGTGAGCGTCAAATATTTAATGTGACCCTTTTGTGTTTACCTTGTAGTATATTAGCTGTTCACAACTAATGGGCTAACGAGGTTATGCACCGCAGAGAAAGCTTTGGAAATTTCTAGACAGCATGTGGTATTTAACTAGCAGCATATGGTATGCATCTCGTGTGCTTTTCACTAATTTAATGGCTTTACTCTAAATTTCCACTTCTTGTAAACGTAAAGTTTTCTATAGATGTCAAAGATTGTTTCGACTACAGTTTAATTATTATACTTTTATTATAAACTGGAGTGACAAACGAACTTGCAGTACACCTGATGGTAAGTGGTTACTCCACTGCCCTTAGAAACCTGCAGTCAAATTTAGGCATTGAAGGCTACAAGTGCGTTTTGCTCTGGACTAAGACGAAAATATCTTGTAGTATAAAGTGTAATGTGCTATAAAGAGTATAACAACAGGTTATGATACCTGTAGTTATACTCTTTGTATCAACTCTCTTCACCGTTGAGACCGGAACACAACAATGCAAGGATTGCTATTCAGCTGCAAAAATAGGTAAGAGGGTTACCTACCTAGGTGGAACCCTAGGCAGATAATTTTAAATTAAAAATTTTGTACCATCGATTTCAATATAAATTATTAAGAATAACTCAAAAACTATTGATCAGACATTGATCAAATTTATATGAGACCACATGTGAAGTAAATAAAAAAAAGCTTTCAAATAAAAAAAGAATCATCGAAATCGGTGCACCCAGAAAAAAGTTATGAGGTGACACACATGAAAAAAAAACATACAGTTGAATTGAGTACCGTCTCCTTTTTGAAGTCGGTAGGAAAGGAGTCCTAACTAGAAGATTTTCTGTAAAAGAGTCGCAAAGGATATGAAAGAACTATAAAATTAGAATTGGTTTAAAACGTTCCTTACAATTAATTCGGTTTTTATGATCTTATTCGAAAATAAACCAAGTGATAACATGAAAGCCTAAATCGAGCTAACAGTCCAGAACGATCTGATAGTATTTATTGTCAAATTTAAACAAGGCAACAAATTTATAATATAATAAAGCGGAAGAGTTCGTTTGTTTTTTTGTTTGTTTAAACGCGCTAATCTCTGAAACTAACAGTCCGATTTGAAAAATTATTTTTGTATATTATAGCCAGATTCATGTGAAATAGTATAGGCTATATAGCATTAAGCTATATTACACAGCTAGCCTTAAATGTGGATATTTGTTAAGCAAGTCAGAAGGAAAAGCGCTCCCGAAATGATTTATCCGCGTACGCTGGTATTATGGATAGGGATACGTAAATACAATGTTCTAGAAAAATATAGATCTTTACTCCGTCTACTCCGTCTAAAAAAAGTCCGCGATACCATATGTCTATTTATTATACATAACCCATATTTAGGTATTTTGTGACAAAAAAATATTGAAAATTAAAAAGTGATCTATAAGCGTTTTTATTAGGCATGGCCTATTTATCCTTACGAACGAAAGTTACTTCATCATCAAGACAATTTTATGAAGATAAACTTTGTTCTTTATACCATCTTATTTGAACGCATAGTTTAAGAGATAATGTAAAATAATAAAATTAAATAATTCAATACTTGGCTGGGTGCGCGAACGGCGCATAAACCCTAGCCTTCCGGTGAGAACTGCGAGAAGCCAGTATTAGAAGCTTCTATGTGCAAGGTTAGTTCAATTATTATAGCTAAAATAAATTAAAAATTAATTGAGTACTTTTATGACAATGATTAGTTACATCTTTATTTCTGGACTCATTCATTTCACGTTGCTATGGTATTTTGAAAATTTTATTGATCAATAATAAGTATAAGAGTTTGGCAGCAAATTTATCAAGAATCATTTTATGCCTACACACTTTTCATGTATCATGTACGGTTTTCTTTAAAACTGGAAAAAACCGCGCTTCGGGATACTTTCTGAGACGTGGGGGGGGGGGACGCACAACCGGGAGGGGGAGGGAAAGAGGATAAAACTTAACTTCGCTCTACATCATACATAATATGCCGACAGATAAAAGTACTTCGTTAATTATGCCAATTTTTCCATACATTGCTGTCAAATAAAATATTTAATTGCAATTATAAAATGCTTGAACTAGGTGTCATGTCATGTCGCGCACTTCGGACACGTGATGACGCGGGTGAAACCGCGGGGCACAGCTAGTACTTATATATATATACGTTTTGAAGGTTAGTTACGGTAAGGCCATTCATACCTACCTCTCGCCTATCCGGACACAACAGTTCATGAGCAGTTCAACAACAGTGCTGCTTAGAGGCAGAAACGGATAACAGGAGTGTACCTATCCAGATAAACTGGATGGGTACAGTCCATGTTAGCCTGCTAATCGCTCCTTAAACTGTTAGAAGGCCATGCACATCTGTGGACTTTTACGTGTTGATAAAGAAGACTGACTCCTAGACAGAAAGGAAGTCCTAACATCTACAATAGATTATTACTTTTGATTATAATTGGCCTATAAACTTGTTTGACGACTACACAAACGTATCCCTTGTTGGATATTGTTCTGTTACTATCAAAATTAATAGATGCGTTTAAGTTCTTATTACCGATGTCTTGTCTTTTGACGCTATATCCGTGGATGCTGTAGCATATTTTGATTTATTTCACTACGTCATACAAGATTATCTACACTTCAACAAGGACAACACCGTCGTATGATGGCGGCGTATTATAATCCATCATCCTATTACATTCCTTCGGTGTCGTAAGATGTGACTAAATATGAGATTTGCCAATTTTTTTAATGTTTTCCACTAAATGGTGATATTCCTAATCTGCAACGGAACGGCGTCGAACGTGAGACAGTTTTTTTTTTATAGGATAAGGGTGACAAACGAGCACACAGTCCACCTGATGCTAAGTGGTTGCTGCGGCCCATAGACATCTACATCTATCCTCTGTTACAAATCAAAATGTAGATGCGTTGTCACCCGTGAGGACTAAGATGGAATGCCTCATTTCCAATAAAAAGGGCCTCCGGCCACCTGCACTCACCAAGCGAAACGCAGAGGTAAACCTCTACTTCACGCTGGTTTTCTGTGAGGTCGTGGTACCACCCCGGTTCGAGCCGGCCCATCCGTGCGACAGCAAAAGCTGCCGCGTGGCTCTACCACTGTTCAATTATGTGATACTATTCCGCGATCGCCTAATCGTCTATGAAACACGGAGACTATGACATCTATAATATGCCCATGATGACGGTGTACTGGTTGATGAAGATAAATAAAGTTGATAGGGGTTAGACGTACAGTTCCGAGTACTATATTATTTGCAATTGCAATGTTATTGTGTTTTCTAGATCTGTAATTTCTAATTACGCACTTTATTACGTAACAGATCGTCTGAATGCAAGGGCCTTCTATTTGGTTGGACGTTTACATCGAATCCGGTTTACTTGTATCGTATAGTCGGAAATGTAATTTAGTAAAAACAGATTTCGATTTAGACAAGCACTGTAGATACGTTAGTTACATATTTTAAATAAATGAGCTTTGTTTATAAAAGGGAATATGGTTATTTTCCGATATCTGTTTTGTATCTACTTTTTGAGAGTTAAAATATAAAGAAATCTGTAATCAAGCCAGTTGATTATGGTAAATTGTTTCTACGAGGGAAGAGGCCTATGCCCAACAGTGGACTGATGAGGGAGTGATGATGATGAAGGAAAAGATACAAATGTGATTTTTTTGGTAATAACATTTGATTAATTTAAGTAATTTAAGATCCATGTACAGCTTTTACATTATACAGTATGTGTTTTTGTTTGTTTGCTTGTTTGTTTGTAGAGTTTGTTTTAGCACCGTCAGACAAAAAGTATAAGAACTACTGATCTACATACACCGGAAGATGTCGCTTTTAATTGTAAGCAAAAGAATGGTTCAGCAAACATGTTGAAAAAAAATCGAGACGATTAAAATTATAGTCTTATTTAATTCTCCTCCATCCATCGCTTCTAAAGTATGATTTAATCTTTATTTTCTCATTTTCTATCTGTGCAATGTATATAATCCTGTTTGCTCAATGTACATACATTGCACGTTTCAGCCACCTCATGGTACAACTGGTCACCTGGTACCACTGTGTAAGGTGAAATTGCGGTAAATTTTATTAGTTAATGAAATTTTCGATCAAGGGAGAGGTCATACCCAGCAGTAGCTTACAGCCTAGCGAGAAGCACTAGGAGTTATAGAAATTGAAAATAAAGATAAACAATGGTGAAATTTAAATTGCACCACAACTATATAAAGTTATGTGTAGTGCCACCACTCCATATTATCCTGTGGGTGTTGCAGTAATGATATAGGGAAATGAAATAGGAATGAACTGCAGATGCCAACCCACCTCACATGCCAAGCGTGGGAAATATTCTTATTAATATAATAACCTATTGGGGAGGCCTATGTTCAGCAGCGGACTTTATAGGCAACAATGAATAAATGAGAGGAAAACATATGAAATGAGAACTTTACCCTTTGGTAGTTTAAAATGAGAAAATGCCTGTATTGATCCGATGAGCTATTAACCTTTGAAACTTTATTCAATCACATAGGGCCACGCCATAAATGCCTAAGTTTTGTTATACATCCGCGTCGTCGTGGATCTTGACCCCCATTCGGCGGGCACGTAGCTCGCGGCCTTCGGACTTGTTTTGCATCTTGTGCATTCGTCGCGCAACTCGCTATGATAGTGATGGAGCACGTAAGATACTTTTATTTATCGATTTTATTATAATGCTTAACGTTATTTTTGTATTGAGGTATTTATTTCGAATGGCAATACAAAAATAAATCATAATAATTCAAGTAGATAATTAAAATTTGCAAACACTTTTATAGTACCCCGTGCAAAGTAAAATAAATTATTACTAGCTAGTAGCATAATAACTACTTACGGTCACACTGTTTTATATTATTCATTAGTAATCAGACAGATTCATTGTCTGAATCTAAAGTATTAAATTATACCATGACAAAGTAACTTTTGAAAGCAATGTCATATAACTTACAGCTGGTATTAAATGATTCGTCGTGCCAAATGAAATGGTCCTAATTTAGCTTAATATTTAGTTTAAACACAATAGGGGTTTTCGGTTTATATACAAAGAATTTAATTAATACAGCCCAAATATAAATTTTTTGTATATTAAAACTAGAGAGTCAAACTTAAGGAAACTATCCTACTTACCTTTATATAATCTGCCAAAATGTAACAATGAATATGTGAGCAGGGTGTGGGGACACATTCTGCCTAATATTCTAAATAATATCCCAATAGATCTATTAGATAAAATCAAATGAAAAAACCCAAACAAGTTCAAATAACTTAAAAAAAAAAACTTTATGAGGAGTATGAGTGTGCTCTCTCTTAACCTTACGAAATAATTTGAAATTAATTTTAATTTTTAATTAAATTTAAAAACGCATGAGCAACGAACTCAGTTGCACACAAATCCGAAAAAGGGGGATCCCGAAAAAGAGGGGACAAAAGGGATTATCTATCTTTCTTTTGGAAAAAATATCTAAAGAGATAATTAAATAAACAGTTATGTAAAAGAATAATAATATCCGGCTTCACGAGTTTTCTTTCAAAACACATAGTAAGTTTTAATAGTATCAAGCTTACTATATACAATTATACAGTACAGGATATTGCATTACTTTTATGTATCTTAAATTTGTTGCAGGTGCCTACTCAATTACATAACGAAAACTTAACTTTAAAATAACTATCAAAGTACACTACCCTTTTTCTTCATCACTCAATTATTTAAGTACGAAAGTAATATGAACGTACAGAGTATCCATATTCAGGAGGATTTACAATTGCAACTTTATTTATTTCCAATACTTGTGTATTTCTTATTGTGTTTAGCAACATACATACTTTCATTCGAACTCGATAAGTGATAATCATGTTTGTTACAATCTTATCGTATATCGATAGGTGGCATGTGTCATATTGAGTAACAGATCGATGAACCGCAGTATTACACATCACTAGTTATATGGCACAAACATTATTGTAGCGTAGTATGAGGATATAAAATTAATTGTTATTCAACAAGCATATGGCAGTGGTCCCCTTTCTCCAAGGAAGCATGTATTCCCTGTTGTTTTTAAAGTTTTTTTTTAATGTGATATTTATAATTCTCTGAATGTACTGTCAACGATACTCGTATGTCTTTCCTATATATTCACTAGAAATATATGTCTCACAAGTTTTATAGAATGTTTCAGGTAATATAAATGTACATAAAAATCTATTATCTATTACAAATAAATAAAATTGAAGTGTCTGTTTGTAATATCAAAATTACAACATTTTACTAAATGCATATGAAATTATATACGGTACTAACAACAAAAATACAATTTTTAAAGTTTTTGTCTGTCTGTCTGTCTGTCTGTCTGTCCGTCTGTCTGTCTGTTTGTTCCGGCTAATCTCCGAAACGGCTGTACCGATTTTGACGGGATTTTCACTGGCAGATAGCTGATATCACAAGGAGTAACTTAGGCTACTTTTATTTTAGAAAAAGAATTAGAGTTCCGCGCAAAAAAATTAAAACTCTAAATAACACGCGGGCGAAGTCGCGAGTAACAGCTAGTAATAAATATAATATTTAAGATGACATAAATGACATTTTTACATTGTAGAACCATGCTGCAGCTATATTAATAGTATAGTTGTAGTACGAATGGGTCGACTCGACTGGGGAAGGACCACGCTCTCACAGAATACCAGTTTAAAAACGTATGGTGAATGTAGAGAACCGGAGACTCTTTTTACTGGAAAAGCATTTCATCTTAAGCCTCGGGGTTGACAACGCCTGATCGAGGAAAGATGTAGATGTCTATGGGCCACAGCAACCTCTTACCATCAGGTGGACTGTATGCTCGTTTGTCACCGTATATATTTTTTTATAGGATAGGGTGACAAACGAGCACACGGTCCACCTGTGTGATGTGATGACATATGTTGCTCAGTAACTAAGTAATGAATAAGCAGAGATTTGGCATGCTGGATAGGAGTAGGAAAATAACTCCACATAAAAATATTTCTAACACATGTGAAGTTCGCCAACACGCGCAGCGCGGCGGTCAATTCCTTGCCTTAACACCCTCTCAGAAATGAGAGGAGGCCTGCGCCCAGCATGTATTTTAAGTTGCAGCAACGAATAAACATCCGTCTCAGCAGCAGTGCACTGATTCATTGAGCAGTTATCAGATATTTTCACACATTACAGAAAAATATTTCTATTATTAATATAGTTCATTGTTTCTTTGTTTGTCCCTTTTTTTTATAGGATAAGGGTGACAAACGAGCACATAGTCCACCTGATGGTAAGTGGTTGCTGCGGCCCATAGACATCTACATCTATCCTCGTTTGCGAATCAAAATGCAGATGCGTTGCCACCCGTGAGGACTAAGATGGAATGCCTCATTTCCAGTAAAAAGGGCCTCCGGCCACCTGCACTCACCAAGCGAAACGCAGAGGTAAACCTCTACTTCACGCTAGTATTCTGTGAGGTCGTGGTACCACCCCGGTTCGAGCCGGCCCATGCGTGCGACAGCAAAAGCTGCCGCGTGGCTCTATCACTGTTGAAAAGTTACCTTGTGCGTTCCTTTACCATATATCAGAATACGATGTAACTTTGGTAAGTTTTTATGAGTTTTGGTAAATTGTGTGCGCGCGCCAAATATTTCTCACAATAAAAGGCATTGAATTGAACGCATGATGAGTTGAAGAGTGACAAAGAATTTCGCCTTGATGAAAATATATGAATATTATATATTTCAATAACATATAAAAATATTTATTCCAGTAATGCAGGCGAATAAAATTTCATATATATAAAAGAACATAATATACCAAGTACACAAAGCCACTCACATTTGTTTTAAAACAAGATAAAAAATTAAAGGATTGTTAAATTTTCATTAATCTTAAGGATTCAATTTTAAAGTTAGTTAGAGTTGCGTCTACCGATAAAGAGTTAAAGAGAGCCAAGTTTGCGTAATTACTCACTCTAAGGCAGACAGGTGCATTTTATAAGTACAAAGAAGACAAAGGAAATAGCTGTGAAGCCTTAAACATTACCACAAATCGGCTATATGTTTAAGTGTGCCCTTCTAAAAATTTACTTAACAAATTAAAGTGAACTACTTCATATTATTTCTAACAGAAAGAAATACAGACATTGTTGGTTCGTTTTGTCTTGTGATTAAAAAAAAACCAATTATGACTTAGTAAGTTCTGTGCGTTAGTTAGGAACGCCTTTATTTTAAAAAATAATGTAAATATCTTTCTTGACTGCGCGTTAACAAATAAGATTTTTTTTAACATCCACTTGCACCATCATCAAAAAAAAAACTTATTGCATTTTAAGAATAATAATGGGATCTTGTTCTTCATCAGCTCGTAATCAGCCATTGCTAGACTTGTGGTTCTATCATAGTCGGGAGGATTTGCCATTGTCGTAAATAAAATGGCGTGTATAGCTTTCGTAATGCATACATCAGAGAAGTGGAATAATTTGCTCGTATCTGTCTTTCTGTCCAATTATACAATTATATATTACGTGTTTTAAAGGCAAGAGTGAATAGGCTTTTAACGCGACAGACATTAACCATCTTGGCCTTTATCATCTTTATTGTTGTTTACAATGCATCAAATTTACACGGTGGGATTGACGTGAAGTACTGGCTTCTAATTATTAAAAAAAAATGTAAATATGGGAAATATTTTTAGATATTTAGTCAAGTTAATAAATAACCGTTTTTATTGCACACTGCGTTTCGGGTGCAAGCAAAATAAGTTAAAAAGCCAACAGTGATGTAGAGCATTAAGGCTGGGTGTTTGGTTTTTGCCCGTTTTAAAATTGTTTTTTGATAGCGAAATTATTACATTTAGAAACTAAAAAAAAAATATTTTAGATACATTCTTTCTCCTTACGATATACCCGGTCAATATACGATACAATACAATTTTTTCGATAGAAAAAATTACCGAACTACCTCCAATTTGCCGTTTCTTTACAAGCCAAATTTCATTTTAAACAAGTAATATGATAGAAGAATAATTCTCCTTTTTTTCTATAAAAAATATCAAAATGTAAATCATTTTGGAATTGAATCCACCGGATCGTTTTTTTTTTTCATTTATATAAAATAATATCGATTATTCAAGTGATTTTAGAACCGCGCGTCGCTTGCTTGCCATTGCCAGTGTCCCGCAGGACGTTTCCGAGGTAAGATCTGTGCCCTTTTTCCGCGCCTGGGCTTCTCTTCTGCTACGTAAATAATATTTAGGAAATAAAATAAATTGTAAATAACTAGTTTTATGGAACTCACAACTATAACTATAGTTAAGCTTTTGTTTATGTGTTTATTTCTGATTGTGTAAAACATAACTCGTCGTCGACGATTCGAACCGCTCTGCGCTGGATGCTGTCAAGTGGAAGGAGCTAGCACTGGGGTGCCCCGGCCCATAGATGAGAACAGTATTCCATGTGGGGCCGAACTTGCGCTTTGTAAAGTTGCAAGCGATGTGCCGGCATGAAATACTGTCTCGCTATGCTGAACACGCCAAGCTTTTTAGAGGCCAATTTGGCCTTCCCTTCCAAGTTACCACGAAACTGCACACTATTCGATATGTCGACGCCAAGGATTCCGATACTAGCTGAGGCAGCAAGGGGAGTGCCTTGAAACTGAGGAGATACAACAAAGGGGTTCTTTTTAGCGGTAAACGCGCAAACTTGTGTCTTCTGGGGATTGAACTGGACTAGATTTAGTCGGCCCCAATCCGAGACTTTGTTAAGCAAAGACTCGACTTCAGACACAAGTTTGTCCCGGTACTCAGCGACGTTTTCCCGAGAAATATTGGCACGGCCGGTATATAAGGCATCACCAGTGCTGTCGTCTGCATAGCAATGAATGCTACTAGTTAGCAACATATCATTGATATGCAGGAGAAACAGCGTTGGTGATAGCACGCAGCCTTATGGAACACCAGCGTTGATAGGCTTAAAATCAGAGCATGCACCGTCTACTACGACCTTGATGCTCCGATCAGCAAGGAAACTGGTGATCCATTTGCACAATTTCTCAGGAAGCCCATAGGAAGGAAGCTTCGAAAGAAGCGCTTTGTGCCAGACCCGATCGAAGGCCTTCGCTATGTCCAAACTAACGGCCAATGCCTCCCCCTTGGACTCTACTGCCTCCGCCCATCTATGAGTCAGATATACTAGAAGATCACCAACTGATCGACCTCGACGAAAACCGTACTGGCGGTCACTAATCAGCTGGTGATCCTCAAGGTACCTCATGAGCTGGCAGTTTATAATGGATTCCATTATTTTGGAGAACAAGGAGGTGATGGCAATAGGCCTGTAGTTGGACGGGTCTGAGCGGTCGCCTTTTTTAGGGATCGGGTGGATCAAAGCTGTCTTCCATGAATTCGGGACTACGCCTTGGGAGTAGGAGTATCGGAAAAGACGCGTTAAAACCGGTGCCAACTCCGGAGCACACGTCTTCAGCACAATGGGAGGGACTCCATCGGGCCCACTCGACTTGCTGACGTCCAGGGAGTGCAGAAGAGTGCTTTGCGAACCGAGCGCTGTGTAAACCGAACATCCGGCATGGAGCACTCACATCGCGGGATGGTCGGCGGTGTGTTCCCCCCGTCATCTAGAATCGAGTTGGACGCAAAAAGAGAGCTCAACAGATCGGCTTTCTCCTTTGCGGCATGGGCCAGTGAGTCATCCTCCCTGTGCAGAGATGGAAGAGATGGCTGACAGAAGTTCCCTTGGACAGCCTTGGTGAGAGACCAGAATGCACGGGTTCCCGAGGGAAGGCGAACTAGCTTCTCGCCAATTCTGCCGATGTGCTCAGACCTTGCCTTGGCAATGACGCTTTTGAAGGACCTGGAGGCGGAATTATACTTCTTTTTAAGTGCGCTGGTGTTTACATTCCGAGACGTTGATGCGTCAGCCCAGGCCCGGTAGCACTCCTGCTTATATGGTGATAGCACGCAGCCTTATGGAACACCAGTGTTGATAGCCTTGAAATCAGAGCATGCACTGTTTACTACGACCTTGATGCTCCGATCAGCAAGGAAACTGGTGATCCATTTGCACAATTTCTCGGAAAGCCCATAGGAAGGAAGCTTCGAAAGAAGCGGCGGTCGCCTTTTTTAGGGATCGGGTGGACCAAAGCTGTCTTCCATGAATTCGGGACTACCCCTTGGGAGTAGGAGTACCGGAAAAGACGCGATAAAACCGGTGCCAGAGCACACCTCCTCAGCACAATAGGTGGGACTCCATCGGGCCCACTCGACGTCATAACGTCCAGGGAGAAAAGTGCCTTGCGAACCGAGCGCTGTGTAAACCGCACGTCCTCCATGGAGTATTCACATCGCGGGATGGTCGGCGGTGTGTTCCCCGACGGGGGGTCTAGACTCGACTCTAGATGACGATCTCGAGTCGAGTTGGATGCAAAGGGAGAGCTCAACAGATCGGCTTTCCCTTTGCGGCATGGGTCAGTGAGTCGTCCTCTCTGCGCAGAGATGGAAGAGATGGCTGACAGAAGTTCCCTTGGACAGCCTTGGCGAGAGACCAGAATGCACGGGTTCCCGAAGGAAGGCGAACTAGCTTCTGGCTAATTCTGCCGATGTGTTCAGACCTTGCCATAGCAATGACGCTCTTGAAGGACCTGGAGGCGGAATTATACTTCTTGTTAAGAGCGCTTGTGTTTACATCTCGAGACATTGATGCGTCAGCCCAGGCCCGGTAGCACTCCTGCTTATAGCGTGATGCTATTTTACAGGAGCGACCAAACCATGGCTGGGATCTGCCTCCGATGGGCACCACAGAGGATGGAATAAAAAGTTCCATACCCTGAAGCACCACATCAGCAACAGAATCGGCAACAACGCTGGGATCTTCCGGCGAGAAGCAAACCCGCCCCCAAGGGTACGATGCAAAAAAAGACCGCATCCCGTCCCAATCAGCTGACCTATAGTGCCAAACACGGCGGCAAGCTGCAGATCGCAACTGCGATTGGAGCGTGAGTGGCACCGTACTCCGGATCAGACAATGGTCCAAAGAGCCCAGAGGGGCATCGACGGAGACCTGATATCCGTCCGGATGAGAGGTCAGCAGAAGGTCCAACAGGGAAGGTACATGGTCTTCCACATCTGGGATCCGCGTAGTCGAAGTAACCAGTTGTGTTAGACCATATGCCAAAGCAAAGTCATAGACAGATCTATCCGCATGATCGGTTAAACGAGAACCAAGCCATTCAGCGTGGTGGGCGTTAAAATCACCGAGTATCACGATCTCTGCGGATGGCACTTGTTGTAGCACGGAGTCTGCAGACATTTGGACGTGGTCGATGAGTCGGTCTGAGTCGGCATTACCGCTATGGGACCTATAGAGGCACCCGTAGATGCGGGGATGGTCGTCGCTGTCTACGCGCAGCCATAGGATGGACAGGTCCGTACCTTCAAGACTGCCGAGGCGTCGAAAACAGATGTCCTCTCTGACGTATACGCAAACTCCAGCCCGGGGCACAAAGGAGTGTTCAAATTTGTACCCCGGGTAGGGGAGATATGAAGTATCAGCCGGAGACGACACCTGAGTCTCGGTTAAAAAGAGCAAGGCCAGCTTCGCCGTCTCTAGATGGTAATGGACAGCGTTAAGGTTGGAATGAAGTCCCCTGATGTTGCAAAAGTTTACGGATAGCGTGACAGGGGTCGCCTTGGTTGTATTGCTCCGCTTTCCCCGAGTAGCATTAGTCGCGAGCGGAATTTTGGTCCCCTTCCAGAATACGCGGGGCAGCCTGAGCACCAACGCTCAGGAGTGAAGTAGTTTGGTCGTGGATGCTCAGCGAGGGATTCTCCAGGGGTGCTGGTACCCTCCTGGGGTAGTCTTTTATTTAATTCCACTACCATGTTGATGGGGGGGGGGGGGGGGGAATTGGGCCTCCGGCCACCTGCACTCACCAAGCCTGGTAATCTGTGAGGTCGTGGTACTAACCCGGTTCGAGCTGGCCCATCCGTGCGACAGCAAAAGCTACCGCTTAGCTCTACCACTGTTAAAGATTATATGATTTATATGCATATATATTAATAAATATATACATATATATATATATATATATACACACATTTATATATATATATATATATATATATATATATATATATTCATATACATATACATATACATATATAGATAAACATACATATATATGTCGGAGCGTCTATAAAATACCCGGTTGGATCGAGGTAGAATGGAGGGTATATCGAGAAACCCCCTCTTGTGTCTGTAGTATAAATTTCACTGTAGGTGCCGTGCACGAGAGATTCCGCCTAGGTCATTCAACGAGTGTGGTCATTCTACTAGTGCTAAGATAGTGTCGTGGTTTTGTTCGCTGTATTAATTCTTCTAGTGCAGACAAGAAGGATTAGTGTTGCTGAGAGGCTGCCCTGTGTTACATTGAGATAAGTAGTGTTGCTGTTGGTTTACATATTTTGGTGTTATCATGTAATTACGTACCTCACGTTACACTGGTGTGTGATTGTGGCGGGGACGTGTTACGGTGTGGTCGAACTGTAATTTCACTATACTGAATGTATAGTGCGTTACGTCGTCTTATTACTGATAAAGATTAAACTGCGTAAGCAAGAGAGGAAGTTGAACATCCGCTCTCACACTTTTATTATTTTTAACAATTAACATTTAAAATTACATTTTAAAATTCCTTTTTAAAAGGCCGGCAACGCATCTGCAATTCCCCTGGTGTTGCGGTTGTTCATGGGCGGCGGTAGTCACTTACCATCAGGTGAGCCGCATGCTCGTTTGCCCCCTCTCCTATAAAAAAAAAAAAAAAAAAAAATTAACGCTATCCTGATGTATTTCCGAGATCACAAGTGGGATCTCCTGTTGTCATTGCCGATATATATATATATATATATATATATATATATATATATATATATATATTTATATATATATATATATTTATATATATATATATATATATATATATATATATATATATATATATAAAGCTGCCGCGTAGTTCTACCACTGTCTAAAGTTGATGATAGATTGAGTTGATAGATAATATTTCTTTACTCTGCTCCGAAATATATCAAGAGAAGAGCTAGCACGTATGTCATGTGGAAGTGAGTTCCATAGCTTGACCGCCCTTACAGTAAAGGATCCACCACATCGGCTTGTGAAATGAGAAGGATTTTTGAGAAGTAGCTGTTTAGTGGTTCGGCACTGAGTTTCACGAGGTACAAGATACTCAAAACGTTCGTGGAGATATGGAGGTGCAAGAGGATTAAAGAGTAGAAATTAGAGAAATGAAAACACATGTAAGTCTCGACGTCTACGGATAGGCAGCTATTTTAATTGAGTCCTGTACTCTGAAACATGATCAAACTTACGAAGACCGAAAATGAAACGTATACACAAATTTTGAACACGTTCAAGTTTGTTCAACAGCTCCTCTAAAGCATCCATAAAACTAACATCAGCGTAGTCAATGAGAGGAAGAAGAAGTGCTTGAGCTAAAGTTATCTTAGTTTTTATGATATTATATTATATTTTTGAGATTATTTTGTAAAAAAACACGATCCTACTATGTGCGGCCCGACTATCTTTGCGACGACCGCTTGTAAATACCTAATGCGCTTGGAACACCCAGTCTTAATACCAGTGTAAGAGTAGCGTACATTGTATTCACCAACTTGTCCCGCGTGATTGGTTGGCAAATCTTTCAAGGATTTAGGTTATAATAATAAGAAGGTTTTTGTTTCACTCGATATGAATAAAAAATACACATAAAAGAAACATTATACAACAGTACAAAAATATAAAATAACAGAAATACATAAAAACAATACTAGTTATAGTGACTGAAGAGAATCCGAGATCTTTTAAATTGATAACGACGCTTCCCATCTTAGTCTTCAGGGGTGATAACTGATAACGCACCTGCATTATGATTCTTAATCGAGGATGGATATAATATATATAATACATATTATGTAGATGTCTGTGGGCCACAACATGCACTTATCGGTGGACTGCGTGTGTTAAAAACCACTCGTTCACACATTCAAGTAAAGTAAAACTCTGGTTATGTGAAGCTGCATTCACAACATTATTTGTGCAGATATTTGAATGTTCGAAACCACATTTGTGATCAAAAGGTTGCCCTTTTTATATTCCGCATAGGAGATGTATGAAATTGGGTTATTGACATCGTTCGTAACAGTTATACAAAAATATGTAGGTAAGACAACGATAATTATAAGCATATTCGAATGGTTTTTATTTCTGTAGTGTATGGGACAATTAGAAAAAAATCAAAAAATCAATTGTTTTAAACTGAAAAACGAAAGCTAATGCTTTTACCATAGCAAAAACAAAACGTTTTTATATATTTTTATGTATTTTGTCTATGAAATTAGATAATGATGGCTATTTTTTGTATAAACAAAAACTCATAATATTGAAACATTGAGGCGAATCTGTAGAGATTAATAATGAATAAAAGGAATCTATTTAGGAAATCGATTGAATAGGCTACGTTATTAAACTAAATAGAATATTTGAATAATATTGGACACGATTTATTCAATCAATAACAAAATAAGGCTGTATGGTCGTTGATCATTGCCTGTTTTGAAGGAGACTTAACTTGGTAACTTCGAGTTTAAACCTTTAAACTATGGAGTGTAGAGTAAAAGGAGAACCATCTTATAAGGGGCGAAAGTTGAAAAAGTGTCCCACTATTTACTGAAAATAGAGGTTCCAAAACCTACCACAATAGCGCTGGCGTCTGAAAAACTACGATATGAACATAGCTGTTGTGAACGGAGTGAAGTCAACTGAATTCAAATATTTAAAAAATTTCATGACTAGAGTAGTTAGTAAAATGCCAGTATACAAAATCTCAACTATTTACGTAGTACAAAACCAAGCGGATTGGTCGGTCCTTGTTTATTTCTTCATCTTATTCTAATTATTTTTGGCGCTTTTTTTTAATTTATCCTATGCTACTGCAACGCCACCCTTATTGGACACGTTTTTAGGGACACTTTTCATATATAGAGATGGTCCTCCTTCTACTCTATACTCCATACTTTAAACTTGTCATGGGCATTTGGCATTGTGGTTGTCTTTGTGGATATATTTCGTGTTTTTATTTTCGTGAATTAATTTAACTTGACCCCTGGCTTTTCTCGATCTACAGAACAGTAAGTTGTTGCGCCAACATAATGATAATGATTATAATAATATAATAATGTGTTACTTGGTTTTTGAGTGGAATAGAACAGACAATGTACAGCCACCGGCTACTTTTCTAGATGACATTTTATTAATAATTGCAGAAAATAATTAAACAATTAGAAAAGTTTGAGATGTATTTTATTTTATTTTAATTAATAATAACTAAAAAACGGCATCCTTTTGTGTTCTTTTCAATTTATTGAAATAACTTATCACCAAGAACGAGTGACTTTACTACATAACCTAGAAATAATAAAACAAAATAAGAACAAAACCCCAGGTCCTACAAAAATATAATTTTTTGTCATAAGTTACAAATGTTTAAATCTTCAAATTAAGATATATTTGAACTTTGTTCACGCCGGGCTCAAGCTTGTATGGAACGAAGTTCATCTCCTTTATTTATAAGCACACGTGTGTATGAACTTGTTGTTGTTATGCGGATAAGAAATTCCAAGTATCTTCAAAAAGTAAATATAAGTTTTAAACTATAACAACAATTTCAGAATGACTGCACAGCTGTTCAATCTTTTTCGACTCCGTAGTTAGTCGTAATTCTCTTGTTTGTGTTAAACGCATGCGCAATCCAAAGCAAACGTTTGTAAAGGATGAATGTGTTGTCTATTTTTACCGGTTTTCAAAATTTACGCTCTTTCTTAGAACAAAATTTCTGTATACTGTATTCTTTAAATGTAAACGATATGAGTGCTACAGTTTGCTTTTGCGTGTACATTTAAAATAACATTATGTAATATGTATTTGTGTACTCGAATAAATATATATTTAACTGCCTGTCGAGTTTGATTTTTTTGTTACTTAAAAAAAAAGAATTAAAATATTTGTTATGTATGTTATATAGAGAATTTTCATATAACTTTGAGGTTATATGGAAGTTCTATACGACCTATTTATACGAATACTTTTCTATACCGTCTCGATATACGAAGCCATCTTTCCCAAAGGTTTCCTAAGTCGTTTGTAATGCTTACAGCAAAGAAGTAGAAACATTTGACAGCGTCTGTCTTACCATCATATTGCAGTTAAGTGTCTTAAAGGCAAAAGTAAATAGGTTTTATTTATTAAAACGATACGACTGTTCATTAGGTAAGACCGTAGACAAGAACTATAGCTTAAAAAGCAACGTCGAATTGTTTCATACTTTTTGTTCATACTCTGTGGTAGGCCTATAATCTCCATAAATCCGCTCATTATTGCTTGCAGCTTCCAACCACCCTAGTTAATTTTTATATTAGCTTATAGATTTTTTAAAGTTTATTATCACTTTTGTCTCCAAAGTACAAACCATAAAACAACCGATAAGTTTTATTGTTTTATTGATAAATATTTTAGTAACATGGCAGTTGTTGGAGAATTGTAAATCGCCTAGGTGTGTTTAGTTTTTATCGACAAGCCGAGTTATATGTTCCGCGAGTAAAACGAGATCGTATATCCGGCACAAAAGAATAAAATAATAGGTAATATTTTCATAGATGTTGTTAATTCGGAATAATATGGAATCTTAAAAGGAGTTACTGATGTATTTTATTGATTATTGGTATCTTTCTTCTTCATTAGCCGTTAAATCGACTGTATTACAAATGCCTCTTCTGTTGTAAGAAGGATTTGATAGAATCATGAATCGTTTTTGCGTGGTAGAGCCATGCTGCAGCTATATTAGTAGTATAGTTGTAGCACGAATGGGTCAGTCGGCTCGACCGGGGAAGGACCACGCTCTCACAGAACAACAGCGTAAAATAGCAGCATAACGCTGCGGTGTTTCGTATGGTGAGTGTAGAGAACCAGAGACCCTTTTTTACTGGAAACGAGGCATTCCATCTTAGTCCTCACGGGTGACAACGCATCTGCCTTTTGATTCGTAATCTAGGATAGATGTAGATGTCTATGGGCGACAGCAACCACTTACCATCAGGTGAACTGTGTGCTCGTTTGCCACCCTATTTCTATTAAAAAAAATCGACACCCTTGGCTGGCGGATTGACGATTGGAATACCAGACGTATCGCACCTTTGATTCTGCTTGCACCAGTCTGAGTATTTTATATCTGGCGTAAAGTAGATAGCTATATCGCCATCTGTCGTCATTTATAAGATATTAATTGCATCCGTGCTACAACCATAATATAGCTATAAAACAGCGTATAAAACTTGTCCATTTTAATTACTAACCAAAAAGCACGCCGTGCCTACAGCTAAAACGTAGTGATTATATACTCTTTGGCTACAGCATCTATTTTGAAGTTGCGCTCTAACTGAACTGAATTGAACTGGTGATTGGTGACGTCATAAAGTTGTACAACGCAATATTTTAAAATTAATATTAAAAATGTTATGCTAAACTTATGATTTAAGCCGGTCGTTATCGATTACAATGCCGGGGCTATATTTACAGTCCTAAGGCGAAACAATGGGTAGTTGGTGTACTGTTGGAATTGGCACGCCAATTGTACCAAGGTCAATTGATTTGCACTGCATTTTCAACACACAAAAACGAAGTCTGCAAGTGACGAACGTCAGCGGGTAGATTTTTATTGAGCTTTGTTTGAAAAAAGTTTTAAAGTTAAATGTAATGTATATAAACTACAACAGGAGATCCCACTTCTGATGTCGGAGAATTACAACAGGGGATTCCAATTTTGATCTTGGAAATACATCAGGATAGCGTTAATTGTTAAAAATAATAAAAGTGTGAGAGCGGATGTTAAACTTGCTCTCTTGCTTACGCAGTTTAATCATTATCAGTAATAAGACAACGTAACGCACTATACATTCAGTATAGTGAAATTATAGTTCGACCACACCGTAACACGTCTCCGCCACAATCACACACCAGTGTAACGTGAGGTTCGTAATTACATGATAACACCAAAATATGTACAGCAACAGCAACACTACTTATCTCAATGTAACACAGGGCAGCCTCTCAGCAACACCAATCCTCCTTGTCTGCACTAGAGGAATTACAAAGAAAAACAGAATCACAACACTATCTTAGCACTAGTAGAATGACCACACCCGTTGAATAACTTAAGCGGAATCTCCTGCGCACGGCACCTACATTGAACGCTCCGACATATATATATATATATATATATATATATATATATATATATATATTTATTTATAAATACCGTTGTTTCAAATTAAACAGAAGCTGATTTCAATTTCCTCCTAGCGTTTCAAGACTGCATAAGCCGAAAACTTCTTTAGCTTTGTCTGTTCTTTATAAAGCAATGCTTCTTATAACAGTTCATCTATCCAGTTAGTCCATCTTTAGTAGGATAAGCGTCTTACATTACTTATAAGCCATTCCCGTTTGTTTCTTCTTTAATTGTTGGAAGACCTTAAATCATAATTTATCTCATCCTCACAACATAAGTTGTCATCCTACCCACATTTTGACAGTCATATGAATGTCTTTATATATAAAAATTGCGTGCCACATTGTTTGTCCACGATGAACTCCTAAACTACTGAACTGATTTCAAAGAAGTTTTGCACACTGTGTGCAGTTTGGTCCAACTTGAGAGATAGGATAGTTTTATCCCGATAAGTGACCCTCAATATTTTTTATTACGATTTAAGGATTTTTATAGGACAAAGGGTCGTCGAAGAGGGCAGAACAACGTCTGCCTCGTCAGCGAGTAATATGTATGTTTTCTCTTCTGACGTTATTTTGGTGCATGCCCTTACATCACCTCTCACCTCATGATTGTGACTTACATTTCAGTCACCAAGAATTAAAGTAACAAATATATTCGTATTTGCTATATAAACGACATAAGAGGTATATTGCACTCACGTGTTATCATTACAGCTCTTCTAAAGTCCACAGCTAAACATAGGGCTCCCCAAGGTATACCACAAAACACGGTCATAAGGTACCTACCTCCATCTCTTTACTTTATTTCGCACGTCTTACCAGGTCGTCACTTCAACTAGCAGGGGTCGCTTTATATTTCGGTTACCGGTACGAAATTTTCATTCAAAATCCTTATTTTTCCAGTTGTCGGTTCTTCGAGCTATGTACTGGATGTATGAGCTATATGTGTGGACATTGACACGTCATCTTACTGATCCGTTTCTCATTAATAATCCAATCACATTGAGAAATATCGAGCATAGCCCTCCCCATAGCTCGCACTTACGTGAACGTAGACAGATATTTACATAGTACGTAATCGCTTTCGACTTTTGAATTGGATTATAGCAATGTCACCGCCATTTCATAATCGGTCCCCGTCAAGTTCCACCCGCCCCTTTCGTGCTGATGTCAAATAATTTTAAATTATTTTTTATAACTAGCAAAGTATAATAACCCAATATATTAACCCAGTTCCTATGAACTGGGTTAATATAATATTTAATAGATAGCACCTTTATATAGAAGTACCAAAATGGAAGAGAGAAAAAATAGAACATCGTGTTGTTAAGAAATAGCAAAAAAACAAGTTTTATTCTTTTGTCTTGACAGTACCCTTATAAGCTGTTTTTCGACAATTTAATGGAGTTAGAAAATATTAAACAAAGGAATAATTTTTTTCAATGGTATTCTACGCTGGATTTATCGACTATGGATTGTTTGTAAGCCATATAAATTCTTGCATTGTAGCGTAGGACAATCAAAGGGCATTAGTGTTCTGTGTGGGCAATCGACCTAAACCGTCGGCTGTGGCACTGTCACAGCAAGAAGCTGAGCTAATTTTATCGAGCCGACGTACATACGTATAAAATTGCTTAGCATATATGTTTAGCATATTATATTATTTTAGACAAAATAATTGTGGTTTTACGTGACTCATTTACAAATGGTGTTAAAGAAGTTACAGCCTATATCTATACGATCTACTGCTGGTTACAGGCCTCTTATTTCGGAGGATTAGGTTGAGGTTATAGAGCATTTAGTCAGCCGCACTGTCTTCGATTTATTTTATTTTACTGACACTCAGATTTCTTAACGATGTTTTAAGTTTTAACCACCAAGCACATGGTAAAATCAAAACTTAAAATTTCAATGGGGTTGTTATAAACTAATTTGCTTAATTCCGCGGAAAGAAAGAAAATGATGTGTCCTGCCCAGTTTTAAATGGATCTCCCATCCTCCCTCAATCGCGCGCACTATACCCGTCGCTTGCTTATTCAGAGCAGAGTCTACTTCACCTGAGGATGCCTCGTGTAGAGGCGAAACACGTGTCATATTTTCGAGAGTGGTGTGTCGTCCCTAGTGTGCTGGTGCTGGGGGTGGTAGCGCTGGGATTAACGGCGACGGGTATAGTGCGCGCGATTGAGGGAGGGTGGGAGGTCTCCTTAAAACTGGGCAGGACACATAATTTTCTTTCTTTACGCGGAATTAAGCAAATTAGTTTATAACAACCCCATTATAATGGATTTCCGCAAAGTAACGCCTGATTCTATCAATTATCTTAAAATTTCAATTAATTATACCATTGGTGCTGGTGAGGATTGAACTCGGTTTGCTCGCGTATTACGAATTTTTAGGCGAGCACTTATACACTGTTCTACCCACAGAACATAGAAAGAGGTTCAACCAGAGCTGTGAAAATATCCTTATTGTAGTTAAACTGGTATCACGCAGTTTAAAATGTTGTGTAAACATACTCGGTAAAGTCTAGTTATCGCATCCTGTTTGTTGTGGTCCTGACGGCTTCTAAATTTAACCGCGTTGAGATTAGTAGCGCTTTGTTGGAATAATTTAATTGGACACATAACTGTACGACTCAGCTTCGGGGAATCAATCCATGTACTTATTTTTGATTTATTAACCTTAGAATGAATTTATTACACTGTTTTACTGTGAGCGTGTTATTTATATACATTTGACTGCAAACAGTTTAATTTAGTTTTTTAACATCCATTTTGACTTCATAACCAGTCACAAGATGTCGTTATTACAAAAATAATGACATCTGGAATCTAATTTTGAAACGAAGAATGTGTACAGTTATTGTTCTAAATTTGATATGTTTAACATACTTTTATTGGCTACATAGAAATTTATGTTTTAATTTTAAATCCTATAAATATTAATTTTGCCTTTAACATAACTCGAAAAGAAATTAGCATTTTGAAGCAACTTTCACTTGGGCAAGCCCTCGCCGTGTGATATATTGTGTCGAGCCCTGCACACGCAGAACTGTCGTGGCAATTAATCCCAAGGATTTATTGGACGTAACATTCTGAGGTACTAGTGAGATGGTGAAACAATTTTAAAAATTATTATGTTCTCATCGCAATATATCGATTTATGTTTATTTTATCCAAGGCTTGAAAAAGAAACACATGCTTGTAAACAAAATTTACATTTTTGAATATAAAATTATAGATATTGCATCGCCATTACATCGATAACTCGTTCCGTTCACACGAACCATCCGTCAGCGTGGTGTTATATTTTTACGTATTTATTACAAATCTTCTTAACTATCCGTACAAGGCTTTCTTAAGAGATTCTATAAATAACGGTGAAATTTGCATCAAATTCCATCTAGTTGATAGTTTTAGTTACAAGCAAATACACAGAGACACGTGAATTAACGTCTTTGTTTCATAATCTTTAGTGATTTTTTTTTGGCTTAATTACATAAGTTAATTTATTATCAAGTGACGTAATATGATTAATTTTAAATTTGCAAAATATTTTAACTGATTGGTTATTGGTTGGAGGAAACTTTTCTCTTTTAAAGAAGCTCACTTAACACCATAAAATATATAAATATTCTATTTATTATAAAAACTATAACATGATTTACTTATACTAAGTAGTTACTTGTTCTGATCATTCTCTAAAATTTTGCCCAGTTATTGCAACATAACCTTGTATACGTGGAAGACATAAAGTCCGTCAAAACCACGACAAAACGTATTGGGACAGTGCGGCGGATATTTCCTATTTCCTTGTCCTAAGACGCTGGAAATGAGAAGTCTGTCTGTCTGTATCCAGCAGTAAGACTGTAGAAGTCTAACTTTTTACTTTACTGTATTCTCTTTTCCATGACTTATAAAAACTAAAGGGAATAAAATAATAAGAAAAAAATTCCGCCTTTACTAATTCGTATAGGTCATACAATAAGCGTTCTGCCGCACCTGGTATTGACTTATCCATATTAGTTTTGCTTTTGTTACCAGGGCATTTTATTACCAAACTTCGATAATAATTCATTTATCCGACAATTTTAAGTAAAGGTTCTGTTAAAATTTAAGGTAGTGCTAAAGCAACGTGCAGCTAGAAAATTGAGCTTTTAATAAAAAATACTAGCAATGCTTTTAATTTTCTTCTTTATTACTCCAAATAAGCTTTTTATTTTTATTAAACTGTAGTGACACAGCAACTTTCAACTTGAGAGTAAATGACTACTGCAAGCCATGGATTTCTGCAGTCGACCTTAAACAAAGGAAGCTACGGATGTGATGTCACATCTGAGGATGTTTGTGTTAATAATGATTTACGAAAGTGAAGCCTTGAATTTTCGATTTTTTTACTTTATAATGTTTAATTTCAAATTTTATCAGTAGATCACTGCCATTACTTTCTTTTTTTTATTAGAAATGTATTTCTTTTTGATTGATTTTTGAAAAACATAACCAAATAGGATTTGCTCCTGCAACGTGGGAGATTTTTACAAATATAAAATTGCACACGGGCAAACATCTAAACTCGGAACAATTATTTGTGGGCCATATAAATATTTATGTTAATATTTGTGTCGTTGTGGGATTCGACCCCGTGCCATGCGGAGTCGCACTAAATGCTTAGTTTTTTTTTTTATCGAAGACGAGGCAAACAATCATACGGGTCACGTGTTGGTAAGTTAAAACCACCTCCGTGTCCAAGACGTCAGTAAATGTGTTTGCAGTCTAAAGGTCTTATGAAATAATGAAATAAATTTTATAAGTGAATGTCATGTCGCTTATTTCCTAAATGCAAGACATTTACAGATAAGATTTACTACCTACTGATAAATTGTGGTAATTCGTACTCAGTGCGACCAACATTTCACGGTTCCAAGCTTCAACAGAAATCATATTGCCATAATTATGTAGGTACCCATTAATATGTATTCAAATTGGAGTGACATTAGTATTGTTAATAATTATCACATTATGTACATCGTACATTTCATGCAAGAGTTCATACTGTTGTCCCTTAAACAAATATTAATTAAAAGGAACTTAGAATACAATTGTAATTATTATATTTCCACGTGCGGTGAAGTTCCTAAAGGAAGTCCATCCGCGGCTGGTCGTTGCTGCATGTGATAAGAGGCCTGGTTCTTTTCTCGCTCAAAGGCTAAGTATAGCCATTCAGCGGGGAAACGCGTTCTTGGCACGATACCGCGGGGAGTAGGAGACTATATGATAATTTAAGTTTCTAGTTTTAGTTTTTTTTATTATTATAGTTAGTTACATTTAGCATTTAGACTATATTTAATATATATATATATATATATATATATATATATATATATATATATATATATATATATATATATATAAATATATATATATGATATTGTAATTATTAGTTATCATGTTTATACCTAGTCAGGTCATAAATTCTGTCACATATTTAATATAAAATATTTGAAACAAGTTTATTCATTATGTAACCATTTATATACCAAAATGAACTTAACAAAACATAGATTCTTATGACACCAAAGTTTATTCAAAATGACCTCCGTGATTTTGAATACAGGCCTTCAATCTGCGCGGCCAGTCGTCTTTCGCAGCACGAACGAGGTCCATGTCAATATCGGCAGCTGCCTTAATCAAGGATGTCTTGAGTGACTCCAAATTGGGATGAGGCTTTGAGCACACCTTTTCCTCTAAGTGTTGCCATATCTTGTAATCTAACGGATTCAAATCTGGACTGGAGGAGGGCCAGTCTTCGTGCCGGATGAAGTCGATTTCACGCGCCGCCAGCCAGTCTTGTGTGCTCTTCGCTCTATGAGCTGGCGCCGAATCTTGTTGGAATACCCAGTGCCTGTTATTGAACATGGTATGAGAAACAGGTTCCACAAGGTTCGTCAGGACTGTATTTTGATACACAACTGCATTCGTTTTTACACCTTTCTCACAAAAATGTACCTCTTTTAAGCCCCAATAAGAAACTCCCAGCCATACCATGAGCGAGGATAGAAAATGACCTCGTTGGACAAGCGGCGGAATACGGTTGCTCGCTTCTTCACTACTGTGTGCGTACACCTTATCATTTTGTTTGTTGTAGCTCTCTTCTACGGTAAAATTTTTTCCATCCGAAAAAAGAATTTCCCGATATTTTTTCACGCGTACCGCTTCAACAAAGCGCGGCATCTCTTCAGTCTCAGGTCCATTAGACAAGCATTCAAACGATGTCCTGTTTTTCTTCGATATGCCCGAAGCCCTAAGTCTTCATTTAACACCCTTTTCACCGTGGTTCTGCTCAACCCCATCTGAAGGGCCAACATTTTCTGCTTACGTTTGGGATTTCTTTGAATTCGCGCCTTCACAGTTTTTATCACTGCTGGAGTCCTAACAGACCGAGGGCGACCACTTCTTGACCTGTCATCTACACTAGAGTCTTCAATGTATCGTTTGATGGTACGATAAACGAATCTTTTGGTTATATTCAAATGTTTCAGTATGTCAAAAATTTGAATTGGCGCATAACCGCAACGATGCAACGCAATAACTGCAACACGGTCTTCTTTAAGCGTCCACTCCATATTTAAAAATGAGTAAAATTCTAAAAAGTATACAGTTTTATTTTCATGAACAATTCGAAATTCGAATTCAATAAACTTTTTTGTGGCCAGCATTCTAAAAGAAAAGTTTTTAATGTGTGACAATACTTATGACCTGACTAGGTATTTTGTCTACATCAATACATTGTGATTTCTTATATAGAAATCAAGCACTTTATGATTTGTAATCCTAGTGTGAATTAAAAGTCAGGATAGTGAAGAAGTACAAAGCGTTCTTAAGGTCTGAGTGAATAATGTTTGGTGATGCACAGGCATCGTTTCTTATGCAGCTTGAGATATTCGGGACACCGTAATACACCAGTATGCACGTCGAACACTCCGCTCTGTTATACGCTCGCACTGTGTCTACACTACGCTCTCCCCCGTTGGGGAGTGTTCAGGTTCCGAAGGGCATGCGACCTGGTGGCGCCTTTCCTATACAACTCGAGCGGGCACCCCACAGGACTCGCACTACAACAGCGCGGGTTTGTCACAATGCCGCGCTGTATGCTTCACCAAACGCTCTCTACGGAGGTCTTTACCTAAGTCTTAGAAGTATCAGACGCAAATATACATACATAATATGCTGAATTAATCAAGTTACTCTCTGTGCAGAGGTGGCGCAAGACAATCCACTACCCCATATCATCAAAGCAACCTAAAATAATAAAGAACTGCCGTTTCCAACCAGCCAACCAAGCGTGGAAACTACGGCATATATCCCCCTAGGAAGCAATCTATGGGGCAGGCTGACGTTCAGCAGTGAACTTTTGATAGGTTGTAATCTATACTCTATACACATAAATAAAATTGAAGTGTCTATTTGTAATGTCAAAATAACACCTTTTTACTAAATGCATATGAAAGTATATACGGTACTTATAACAAAAACACAATTTTTAAAACTTTTGTCTGTCAGTTTGTTCCGGCTAATCTCCAAAACGAATGGACCGATTTCGATGGGACTTTCTCTGGCAGATAGTTGATGTTATAAGGAGTAACTTAGGCTACTTATTTTTTAGAAAAAGGATTAGAGTTCCGCGCAACATAATTAAAACCCTAAATTACACGCGGGCGAAGTCGCGGGGAGCAGCTAGTAAAGGATAAATTAGTAAAATCACGTTACATTGAAACTTTTAGCTGAATGGGTTTGTCTATCATAGTCTATCTTCGACGTGTTAGAGCCATGGTGCAGCTATATTAGTGGTATAGTAGTAGCGGGAATGGACCGACTCGACCGGGGAAGGACTACGCTCTCACAGAATACTATCGTAAAGTAGCAGCTTAACGCCGCTGTGTTTCGCATGGTGAGTGTAGAGAGCCGGAGACCCTTTTTACTTGAAACGAGGCATTCCATTTTAGTCCTCACGGCTGCCAACGCATATTGATGCGTAATCGAGATGTCTATGGGCCACAGCAACCACTTACCATCAGGTGGACTGTGTGCTCGTTTGTCACCCCTATTCTATTAAAAAAAAAACAGTTTTAAAGACAACGCATCTGCATTTTGATTCGTAATCGAGGATAGATGTAGATGTGTATATGAGCCACATCAATCACTTACCATCAGGTGGACTGTGTGCTCATTTGTCACCCCTATCCGATTGAAAACAAATGGTTTTAAGGTAATTAATTATACTTACTCGTACGAACATTCTGTTTTCTACAATGTTCAGTCAATTATTTCAAATTGAACGTCGTGAAGGGGCAGAACTGTGACAAAATTGTCAAAATGTTTACAAGCATTTTGTTAGTCACATTATTCGATTAATTTAGTAATCAGCCAGTCACCCACCTACCGGGCCAACATTCCTCATGCAGATCATGCGCTAACTTGAATCATTAACCACAGATACGGCTGGTAAATTATATGTTAGGACTTAAGATAAAGCAAATTGTCTCCTGTGTTTAATTATACTGTATTAGTTTGTGACACATTTTGTTAAAATTTACATTGAATAATGATGAAAAGCAATTTTGTAATGTTGGTATATTTTTTTGGTACTAAAGTAATTCTTTTATCGAAACTATACTTTTTTCTGATGAATATCAATTGTGGCTCGTTATAAAAGTACGGAGTATTGGCGGGTAAGAGAATAATTTTAGACTAATTTGTCCTATGAGTATCATAAGTGGCCATTACATATCTAGCTCATCTCACCGGTAGCACTATAATCATCTTCTATATGGTTTTTTAAAAACCATGTAAAAAATTTTACGTGGTAGAGCCATGCTGCAGCTATATTAGTAGTATAGTTGTAGCACGAATGGATCGGCTCAATCGGGTAAGGACCACGCTCTCATAGAATACCAACGTAAAATAGCAGCTTAGGCTGCTGTGTTTCGTATGGTGAGTGTAGAGAACCGGATACCTTTTTTACTGCAAACGAGGCATTTCATTTTAGTCCTCACAGATGACAACGGATCTGAATTTTGATTCGTTATCGAGGAAAGATGTAAATGTCTATGGGCCACAGCTAGTACTCTTTTGTCACTCTTATCATATAAAAGAAAAACTTTTGTAACTATACAATTGGCTACAAATATTATCACTCCCAAATTTTTGGAGGGATGTTGGTTAAGCGAAAAATAGAACATTAAAATACTATACCATCCAATATGTTTATAATTATCTATACAAATAAATAAAATTGAAGTGTCTGTTTGTAATATTAAAATAACAGCTTTTTACTAGATGCATATGAAAGTATATACGATACTTATAACAAAAACACAATTTTTAAATTTTTTGTCTGTCGGATGGTCTGTCTGTCTGTCTGTCTGTTTGTTCCGGCTAATCTCCGAAACGGCTGGACCGATTTCGACGGGACTTTCACTGGCAGATAGCTGATATTATAAGGAGTAACTTAGGCTACTTATATTTTAGAAAAATAATTAGGGTTCCTGGCAACGTAATTAAAACCCTAAATTACACGCGGGCGAAGCCGCGGTGAATAGCTAGTATATATATATATATATATATATATATATATATATATATATATATATATATATATGGATAAATTAATTTTTTTTTAATAATATTGATAAGAAAACATGTTATGATTACTTTGAATTCGTATGTGAATTATTATTTTATCATGCTTTGTTTTCGCTGTTTAACAGTTGTGTCAGTAAGAGCACATGAACATCTTTACGTTCAATTTATAACTTTAAAATTTAAATTTGATTAAAATGCTTAAATTGAATCATTTTAGGTTTTGGTACGGCCACCCCACGCTGTAAAACAATAATTCATGATAATAATGTAAAACATAATTCACAAAGCGCTTTAAAAGTTTAATGAGTATTTTTTGCTCACAATTGTTCTTAATTGTTTGAAAATATATATTTGTTTTCTAACCTGATTACAAACGATAATGATCTATTCTTTCCAGCTTAAGGTATCGTCTAATATATCGGATACATTTGGTACTGCTTGGTATGTTACAATTACATTGGCCCTGTATCGAAACTTGTCGGAGGGCCCAAATGAAGGGTAAAGATTTTTCACAAAAGGAACAAAAATTCGCATTGAATTAAAATAATTATAAGTTATTACTTACAATTTATACTCCTAGGAACTAAGCTAGCCAAACAAATCAAACCAACATCCTGTCCCATACAAGTCCTTAGAATTTTTGCTTACATACGTTCGGGGCCTCTGTAGCCCGGGGGCCCCGTATCATTGATACGGCTGATACGGCGGTAGCTACGCCCCTGCTAAAGAGCTTTCCGTTACATGGTACAAAATAAATATAGTATAAAATTTCATTACGAGTGCGGAAAGCCCGTCATTGCAAAGAGTTCCGACCATTGAGTTATATGTACTACGTACTAGAGAAGCCATTCCGAACATTGACTATGTTCAACGGAATTGTAGTGCAATCCATACAAACTAAATATTGCGTAAATTGGAGATTTGTGAATTCCATAAAATAATTATTATTACATTTTATTTAGGAATATTTTTTTTATAGGATAAGGGAGACAAACGAACACACAGTCCACCTAATGGTAAGTGGTTGCTGCGGCCCATAGACATCTACATCTATCCTCTATTACAAATCAAAATGTATATGCGTTGTCACCCGTGAGGACTAAGATGAAATGCCTTATTGCCAGTAAAAAGGGCCGGCCACCTGCACTCACCAAGCGAAACGCAGAGGTAAACCTCTACTTCACGCTGGTTTTCTGTGAGGTCGTGGTACCACCCCGGTTCGAGCCGGCCCATCCGTGCGACAGCAAAAGCTGCCGCGTGGCTCTGCCACTTTTATAAATATGTTAATATATTTATAAAAGTGGTAGAGCCACGCGACAATAAATCTTTTTAAATATGTTAATTTAGATTAAATTAAGATATTTTATATTAAATTCTTATATTTATTTTATATTAATATCTTATTTTATATTAAATTAAAGTCTTCGCGCATGCGCGACTACTACTCCCGCGCATCCGCGAAGACATAGAGTAGGACACAATTTTTGTTTGGAATGGCTTCTCTAGTACGTAGTACATATAACTAAATGGTTCCGACAAATGTCTACCCGAGCCGAGGTTGACAGTCGGAACAAGTTGCAATGACGATTCTGCACGTGTACTGAACAACTATTTTTAATACAGTTGTGAAAAAATGAAGCAATTTAATAAAGAACATTTTTGGAAAATGGTGCCAACCGTAAAAGAATATAAGCACAGATTTTTTTTGTTTTCTTCACCCATTCTGGGTAGGCAAAGGGAACTATGCCCATACAGCCAAATCTTCAGTAGAATTTTTTTATTGATATGAAATGAAAATTAAATTTAATGAGATGAAATGAAATGAAACCTAACCTAACTCATTGAATCAAATCATTAAATCTGATATTGAAACAAATTAGTAGCTTCTTTTTAGAAATATTTGTATGAATCATAAAAACTTCTATGAATTTTTTTTAGTAAAAACTTCGTGGTTGGTTTTTTCTTTTTAATAGACATTAATTTGAAAGTTGGGAAGGAGAACGCACGAGTTCGGAAAAGGTAAAGAAAAAGCACGAGTATGTAATAGCTCACATCCCGAACGCTATACGTCCCTGCAATACGCCACTTTTTGAGCCACTGTATTAAAAAATAAATAACGACTTGATACCGAAGCATAATGAAGCTGCAAGACGTGATTTCGAATTCAGCACGGAACAGCTTTTTGTGTGGTCTACAGATAATTCCGAAACTATGTGTTTGTCCATGTACAATAAATGAATGAATGAAATTAATGAATGATGTACAATTTATGTAGGTTAAACGCCTTCACGATACAGGACAAATTCCTTGCTTTATTTTTTATTTCTTAAAAATCTGCATCAGATATTTTTAATATTTTATTGCTTGCTACAACCAGAATTGGTGAAAGGTGAAGTGAAGAATCAAGTCACGCAAAATTTTTGTGTACAATAATTATTTCATTACGCTTGATTAGTTAGCATGCTCAAGGAATTGATCGGAAGCGGCATATTAGCCATGCAATAGTTTTAATGCGACGATGCAAATTGGAATTTGAAACGTGTGCAATTTTACACCTAACACGCTTAATTGTTACAGGGGACTATTATTAAGTGGCGAAGCTTGCGAAGTCACTTATTGATTTCACGATGTCTGTCCGTCTGTCCCACGATTATCTCGAGAACGGTTTCGAACTTTCAAATTCTGTTTTCAGCAATCGATTACTGATCACTCAGGCATCTGAACCTCCTATTTTGAAACTGATTGCTCAACGGCAACCGTTAGAAACCGCTACAAAGCTGATTGCTTCGCCACTTTGCTATGCTGTTAGCTTGCTAGGTTTATTGTATACGAAAATTATTGTTATGCTGGCTCAGTCTAGCGAAGATATTCGTGCGATAAAACTTCGTCTTCAGCCTACGGCGAATGGCAAATTATTAGTTAATAGTATGTGATTATGGCCACGTTACTTTGGAGTCAGTTGTCGCGATATTGTTGGGACAACAAACGCCAAATAAATGAGAAATTAAAATTTTGTTCAACCGAATTCCATATGAATTGTTAAGAATAACTCAAAAACTATTGGTCAGACCTTGATCAAATTTATTTAGGGCTACATGAGAAGCACCAGCTTTCAAATAAAAAAAGAATCATCGAAATCGGTTCACCCAGAAAAACTTATAAGGTAATACAAAAAAAAGAACAAACAGTCGAAATGAGTACCTCCTCCTTTTTGAATTCGGTTAAAACGATGTTAGATGTATGTTACCAATAACTCTTTAATATCTGTGTGTATGAAAGATGAAAGTACTGTAATCGATCTATGAAGGAGGCCTATGTTTACCAGTGGACTTTGTTGGGCTGTAATGATGATAATGGTAAAAATATATCAATTGATCAATTATCATAATAGTTTTGTGATTTTAACATGAAGTGAAGTTATAACTCGCTTTGCACGTATACCGTTTATTAAAGATGCCTTCAGTTTTGATACAAGTATCAAAATCACTAAATGTGTTTACATATCTTTTAATTCTTTGGCCTTTTTACACCGGGATTTCTAGCTAACATAATAAGACAGGTTTACTAGATCGGTATAGTAAGAGTATATACAATGGTGTATTAGCACAAACACAATCTTCTTGTTCCACTGTACAATTTCAAATCGTACCTAATCAATTTGACTTTTGCAAAAGTTTAACCTTTCGTTGTGATTTAAATTCTGTATTTATACCCATAGTTTTACGGGCAGAATTCTTTATTTTAAAAAGTGGTCACTGTCATTTCAACAATGTTGACGTAATTTTTGTTTAAACATGTTTTGTTTTTGTTTATGTAATATTATAACAACATGATCGAAAACCGTAGTGGTATTATTGAGGATATGCGAACGATGATGATAGTATTATTTACATCAGCCATCATTGCAGCCCATTCAGTAAAAGTCCACGGATGTAGGTACATGCGCTTTTACTATCGATAAAACGTTAAGAGTTCATGGTTGAATAAAATATTTTTTTTATGTAGAATCAAAGTTGCGTTTTGATATAAATTTATTTTCTGAGAAACACTTATCATTCTGTAGTCATCTTTTTAACTGACTTCCAAAAAGGGGGAGGTACTTAATTCGATTGTATTTTTTATTTGTGTTACCTCAGAAGTTTTTTTTTACAGATGAACCGATTTTGATGATTCTTCTTTGTGGTCCCATATAAATTTGATCAAGATCTTACCAGCAGTTTTTGAGTTATGCTTAATAATGCGTGTTTAATTGACTTTGACTACATTGCTGATGTTCTCATTTTATTTAAATTGCAGTCGTTTGTACAACATTCTTTATTTTACCACTTGTCATTTATACCATCTAAAGGTGTTTAATAAAAATAAATAAAAATATATTCATATATATTTAAATCGTTTTGTCACTGTTGCGTGTGACCGTTTATCGTAATTAAAGAAAGTAAGAGGACATGTAAAACTTAAAAGAAAATTCTGCATTCTTCCTGCAATTTCAACACCTGCTGTGAGCATTGAGGCATCGCGTGTACATAACACGTGTGCCTTTCAAAGGAACAAGTAACATTGCCTCGCTTTCTTCTCAAGTTCCCTTTCAAAACGATGTCGGATAGTAAAATATTCATTCGGAAACGACGAGTACCTTCCGACGCGTCTGCTAAGTGAAGTGTTGTGTTCAACCAGATATCGTGAAAGTGGGGGCGAATTGTGACAAAGCAAGACAAATACGGCCTTTTAAAATATTGTCTGTTCTAGTTAGTGAATTGTTCATAGTAATAATGTCTTCCACACTCACCATACGAAATAAATAATGAGCAATTAAGCCGCGTATCCACCAAAAATGTTAGAAACAGTTATGTTTCCAACTGTTTACTACTGTTTCCAACAAGCGTCTCCAACGAGGCAACAAATGTTGGCAACAAGCGTATTCCTTTGATGTTGCCGCCGAAAATGGAAACAAGTTTTGTTGGCAACTGTTGTGTTGGCAACAAAACTTTGGTGGAGACGCGGCTTTAAGCTGCAATTTTACGCTGGTATTCTGTGAGAGCGTGGTCCTTTCCCGGTCGAGCTGAGCCATTCCTGCTACAACCATAATATAGCTGCAGCGTGGCAGTACTACGTACAAGCATTAGCACTTGGATCCATCTCCCCTATGAGGCAATTTATAGGGCCTCATAGGGGAGATGGATCCAAGCCCTTTTTTTACAAGTATGTGGAGTGGCGTCTTCAATTAAATTAGGAATTAAATTAGCTACATGGTACAGAAACTTATCAATTTTACAAAACAATTCCTCCTGTCTATGAATCTTTAAGAGAATAAATTCATAATTTAACTGAAAAAAGGAATTTTTCAACATTGAATAAAATATTTTTTTACAATTTGTTGCTGATCACCTAATTTTTCTAAACATTTTTTTACAATTTGTTGCTGATCACCTAATTTTTCTAAACACACACAGAGTGATATTTATCAACAGCGATATTGGTAGAATAGTTTTCGTTTTTTTTTTACGACGAAAAACGGCATATAATTGCTGACGAAAATTCTTTTCTTAAATTATTTCATTAAATAAAACTGCGATTTCAATCTTACAGTTCAAAATATAGTACCATTGTTTTTACGTTTTCGTAATAGACCTCAATTGGCCTCAGTTCAACACTAATGTCACTAGAATTAAATATTACAAAAGCTTTACAGAAAATTCTTGTAGCAACAGAGAAGTAAAGGTTTGGTATTAATATCTGTAGTAAATTACTTCACTTCGTAACGTTACACTGCACTTGCATTCTTTTGAATAGAACTGTAGCACTGGGTGTACCTACATGTAAGTGTGTTAAACTCTTGAGAACGTAAAATGGCAAAAACGCCACATAAGTGACACTTTGTAGATCCAAACCGTTACCGTTACGAGTACAGCCTATTTAAGTCCAATGATGATGATGATGTTGATGATGATGAATAAAAAAGTGTTTAATTAAAGAAAGATGTAACATTCATTGTATTTATGAATTTACTTCATTAATAACCACCACAGGTGACATCAACGCCTCGCCAAAGGTGTGAGACGTGTGGTACTACCACCGTTATTCCGCAATTATGGCATATCCTTTTTACAATGTAATATAATACAATGTGACCTGTTCCCACCGACTGATAAAGAAAATAAAGAAAAAAGTTCTTAGTATAAAATAGTATCCGCAATTCGTTTGATAATAATTTCCTTTCATTGAAAAGTTAATAACTAAGATGCACAGTTTATCGAAATAATTTCTATATTTTGTTTGGCAACGATGTTAATGATTGCTAATTTCTATTGAATTAATTTGGCTTGGAGCTTCTCATTTCCTACATTATGCTAGACTTCAATGAATATAGTTCGTTCTTATTCAATTTTAAAATTTAACTAGTTTATTCTAATAATTAATATAATTTAACTAGTGAATTTGTTTGTTGTGACACCATGAAGTTCTTACGATGCGCGCACACACTGACACCTAAAAGCAACGACTTCAGTTCGTAATTGTCTCTCAAGTTTTTTTGTTTTGTTACGCTAAAGAAGTATAACTTCCTACATACGTACATAAGTACACTTTCCTATTAAATCTCTCAAATCCTTAAGTGTACAATGTACAACATAAGACAGGACAACATTAAAGTAAACAACACAAGCAGAGTGGCTTATTGGTATGCTTATAAACGTCATGTCTACTTAACTCGCTCCAATTGACGCGTCACAAGAAAATGCCTGTTTGATTTTAGCTCGGTACGAAACTGTGTAATTTAAGTCTAAAGTAGTAAACTTTGGAATGAATATTGTTTCCATACAATATCGTTCGCATAATACAGGTTGTATCAAAAGTTATCGGCTTTTTTAGAATTTACTCTAAGTGCGCAATTCTTAATAAATCTATATACTGTTAAAACCTTGTTATTAGAAATCTTCAGGGGATTAGAAAATATTCGTTATACCAAGTAATTTGCTACAATTGTTTGTTATATAGGTTGGTCTAAGATTCGTTTTAGCAAGGCAAGCAAACTTAAAAAAAGTAAAACGTTGTAAAGAATGCCTAGCACAAATACAACACTAAACATTAATTTATTATGACAATTCGTATGTATGCCATTGATTTTCGGAAACGGTTGCAATGCTGCTGAATTTTTGAATTTTTTTGATAATGTTTTACTTTTCAGTTTTATCTAAATATACCACGAAGCTCGGAAATTTATTATGTATCAGTGTTTTAAATGAATATTTGCTACTTAATCCTTTCAGAATAAAACCTGTCATATCATATCTTAGACCAATTTTGCAGTATTTTAACTGGCCTATCTCAAAACGTGATATTGCCGTGAAGGGTGAAGGTTAAAGCACGATAAATACGTTGGCAATAAATGAAACCATCATTATGGAAATAAGGCTCTTTCGTTGTAAATTATTGCTACTGTCCCATCGCTGGTCCGGTTATCTGATTCAGTGGATTTTTAAATAATAAAGAATAAGATTTATTAATAAGCCTAACTTATTTATAGCTCTTTTGAAATAGTATTTGTAAAACTTCGATTTTAATCATATTTTTGAATCGACAATAGCCTAATGGTAGGGTGCGGACGGCGAACTCAAAAGGTTGTAGGTTTGAATCCGCTATTCGACTACTGTCGTGAACCACTCCTAACACAAACATTTTAAGCGTACCAGGAGTGGTTACAGGGAATATTAGTAATGTTAATAGCATTACTAGTATTTAAAAAAATATATATATTTAATAAAATAATAAATAATACTCTATTATGAAAGTTAATACTTATTATTAAAATAATACAAATATAGTAATATTAACCTTAGTAATAAATAAGAAATAGTTTTAATTTTAACAGGCTGTTTTGTATTGTTATTTTGTTTGATAGAGGAGTACATTAAGTCGAGTAGATTGAATAGCAAAGGTGACTCCTTTCCTAAATATACGACGACCGTAAAATAGATTTTTAACAAATTGGACACTAACGGAGCAATAAAACAAGCACATAATACAAATGCGGCCATACGATCCGATGGAGAAAGGGCAGTACGCTCTTGTTTAACGACTCTTATTAAAGTTTAATCGAATTTAGAACGCTCGAGTCGATTTGATCATGTGTCAGTATGGCCATTTGAGTTTGAAAGTTGTGTAAATGGTAATTGTATTCTATGGCTGTATAAATTGGTGATATGTTAAGGAATGTACATAAAAATTTACGATTGAAACTCATATATTGAATTCTAACCTAAATAGAACTTTACGACGTCTCTAAACATGTTTCAATATGACAAATAAACAAGTGATGGACGTAGAAGAAGGGCATGGTATATATCTCTACATAGTATAAAAGAAATTCGCTTGTCGTCTGTACGCTTAGATTTTTTAATCTGCGCAACGTATTTTGATGAATTTTGTTGTGTGTGTTTGAATGGGTCTCTATATGGTTTAGATTGTCTGTTATAGAGATTCAGAAATCACCCGTGCGAAGCCAGGTCAGATCACTAGTAATATATATGTTGCACTGTTAAACATTAGTCTCTTCCGTTGTAGACAAGATTTGTCTTAATCTTCACGCTTGGTATTATGATTGAATTATCCGACGTCACTGATCTTCGCAATTATTTCATGTCTGGTGTAAACGATATGGTTATACTGCTATCTGTCGGGAGCCATAAGATTTTTCTGGCATTTCCCATAGACGATTCTTACGACACTCACGGGACGAAATGTGGTGACGAATTCTCTCGTACGCCGCCACCATACAGCAATTTTCCAGTCATATAACACTTGATATCATTACTACATTATTATATTCACAGCTCTTCAAAACGTCCTCCCAAGAAAAGCCACGTGCATTTACCGACTTCCTGCATGAGTTACGAAATCTATGTAATGCCTGCATTTACTTTTTTTCTTTTAAATTAATTCTTACATCAACAACTAAAAATAAAACTAATTTGTTCCACATTAGCAATTTCTCCCGTATGGCAGCGGTGCTTAGTACGAGTACCTATACACAAATTGCACACGGACAAATATCCAAACCGAAACTGTTTTTGTAGATAGTACAAAAATTAAACTAATTTTTACGGATTTTATCGCGTTTCATTTAACTTTTTAATTCCCGACGTTACGATGCCATAGTTAGCCCGCCTGCCTTCAGTTTTTGAATATAAATTTTTGATCCGATCTACGCAGAATGAGCTTATAGTATCTTGAAGTCTTGCGGTGTGCGGCTTGGGTTTAGATTTAATTTTATTAATTATAGGATCCCAGCAGGTGGTAGCACCCATGCGTCTACTCTATTGAAAAATTTGAAATTAGGATATTTTTATTTTCTATAGCCTCGAATCGTCCTTGGTAGGATTCGGTGTTCTTTTGCGAGCATTTGTGGTCTATCAAATCTAATAGTTTGGCAGGGTCGATCTTGAATATGTTCACAGGCTGCAGACTTCGTTAGATCGTTAGTACAATTATTTGTTTCGTGAGACAACCGTACCCATGGCATATGGCGCAGCAGTCTAGTAACGTAGCCCAATATTGCCATCGCTAAATAAATAACGGAATAATACAGATTCCAAGTGAAAAAATAACTTTATGGATGCTTTTAATAAGTAAATAGGGCCTTTATATTATCGACGGTTGCTTGGCGCAGTGACTTAGCGGTGATTTCAAGCGCTGGGGGCCGCGTGTTCAAATCCCGCACGGAACAAGTATTTGTATGGTCTACAAATAATTGTTCCGGGTCTGGATGTTTGTTCTTGAGCAATTTATGTTTGTAAACTGTCTCCACGATAAAGTAGAAAATCCTAGTGTTTGGGTAACGTTTTAAAACAAAAATAAAATATAATTCTGACTTCGCTCTAAAAAAACTAAGTTAACTTAGCTAAGAGATTTTGTCGTAAAAACACATAAATAACTACGGAGCCTTATCTTATATGTATCCTACATCGCAGCACAAATATGTAGCACTACGGTTATAACTGGATTTCCGAGGCGCACGTAATATGATATGACCCCTTGCACACACTTCCGTATGAATGAACTTCCTGCTGCGTAAGGAACAGGACGGCAAGTCATCTGTATATTATGCTTTTATGGCAGAGACGATGTGCGCTGTGTGCAATACTGTTTATAGAGTGAACAGAAAAATGCTTGCAATGTAAGCACAAATAAATAAATAATTTAAAATTAATAAATTTGTATAACCGACTTCAATATATATTATTAAGAATAACTCAAAAACTATTGGTCAGACCTTGATCAAATTTATATGGGACCACATGAGAAGCACCAGCTTTCAAATAAAAAAAGAATCATCGAAATCTGTTGACCCAGAAAAAGTTATGAGGTAACACACATAAAAAAACATACAGTCGAATTGAGTACCTCCTCCTTTTTGAAGTCGGTAGATAAAACAGTCATGCGTTCATTGCTTAGCCTACATTTAATATTATAGATTTGGTGTCCTTGACTAAATATGTAATCAGTTTTTGATAAATTTAATTGTTAATGATTTACACAAGTTAGAGGTTTTCTCCGAGATTGTGATTCTGTAATCAATAGTCTGCTTTAAGAGCCTCGGGTATTATGATATGTCCATGGTATTATTATGATGTGCAACTCCCCTGGGCGAGGTGCACCGCTGTTGCGCCTGTGTGGGTGCAGAAGAGTGTCGGTATTACGATACTTCGCTCACCCTACTTTGTTAGCCGAAATGTGAATAGTATTGGAGTCATAAGAATATTCCCTACGCCGCCTCGTGCGCTATTGTCTCGTGGGTGTCGTAAAAGGCGGCAGCGGAAAACAAACAAGGAGATGAGTAGTTTCTTCTCTGGTCCGAAGTGCTCCATTGTCAAATGATGATACGAGTATGAAAAATAACGTTCACAACGAAATTTCATTTCCCCGTAGATATAATTCTATGACGTTTCACGTTTCCTTGATACCACTGAAACGAATTGTTTCTCGAGCGGCAATTTATTTTATGGCTGTATGACCAGATATGTAACCATATGGGGAATGAAAGTCGTCCATATTTGGGTTTATAGCCGTTATCGGTGAATTACTTATCCTTTTACACTTTTCCTTTCGACCGGTCTCATTGATATAGATGTCGTATAATATTTTTATGTGTGAATAATTCAAGCGGGTTGTTTTTTTCGCCGCAAAGTGTTATTATTAATTATGGAGCCACAAAATTTTTACGAGTATTAAACATGACATAAGCAGCCTCTTTTTTATCTTATCAGTTTGATAGAAAGTGGAATTATTTCCATGTTAAAGTGAACACCGATGTTGCAATTAACTCTTTAAACGGTAAAGTGAAAATTTATTTTGCCCTTTGTGTTGACAATTTTGAGAATTTCTTTCGTACTTATCGATTAATCTTTGTATCAGGTATTGGAAGAAGATACCTAAGTGCCACTGTGTTAGGTTTGTACAGTATAGTAAATATAGCGCAGTTATTTGATGACAGAAACAGAAACAGAAAGACATTATTTAAAAATAAGTTTCATTAAGTAAACCGACTAAAAAAGAACTAAAATTGTATGTGTAGGTCCTTTCAATAAGTTTAAGATTACCTCAGTGAAAGAACAATCAAAATCGGTCAAGTAGTATCTGAAAAAAATCATGCAAATAAATCATACCACGCAAACTTACGGGGAAAACAAAGAACGTCCCTTTATTGTTCACTTCAATTAGTGTATTCAAATTAGTTTTAAAATAAATTGAGTGTAACACAGTTTCCTTGTTTTGATTATTGGGCCGGTGCAGAAGATGAGCGTCAAGTTTAAGCTCAAACAATTGTGTTTACTGGAGTGATTAGTGATTACTATAAGTGTTTAGAATTTTTTTTTAATTTGATTAAACTTAAATTTGGTTCTTTACAAGTTAAACTTAAGTGGTTATATTTTCGGACGGAGGTAACGTATAGTATTAAAATCTTGCGATGTCACCTATAAGGACTAAGATGGAATGCATAACAGGCTATAATTTCACTGTCTATATACTATACACAGCAGTGTGGGATAATCTAAGCTACTCAGACATCCGCAATCCGGTCACCGACTAAACCTTGGTATTATTGCCTGTACAGCTAAAAGCCACGTATCTATACATATAATAAATCTGTAGAAAAGTCGTATCTGTAATTTTGATATATTCTCGAAAAAACAAGTCCAGGGGACTAAATAAAAGGTTCTGAAGCCAAATCAGTGTTTTTTAGAATTTTTGTGTCTGTCTGTCTGTGTATTCCGGATTCACGCAAAACCTACTGGACCGATTTACATGAAATTTTGTATGTAGGTAATTAGTAACCCGGGGCAACTTATAGCATACTTTTTATCCGATTACGGAACTTCAAAAAAGAAGGTTAAGTATTTTTCTTTATTTAGTCAATTTTTAATTTTTTAGTGTTTCTGAAATTTTATTTTAAAAGTGTAATAACTTCAATAGATAATAGTGACGTCTATCAAAAAAGATAAGGTTTTTATTTAAATTACTAATCTATACGTAAACTGATTAAATCTGGTCTGTCTGCAATTATTGCACAATTTTCATTATAATTATAGTTTTATTAAAGCAAAATGCAGATGCGTTGTCACCCGTGAGGACTAAGATGGAATGCCTCATTCCCAGTAAAAAGGGTCTCCGGTTCTCTACACTCACGGACCCATTCGTGCTACAACTATACTACTAATATAGCTGCAGCATGGCGCTACCACGTATAAAAATACTAAATAAAATATACTAAATAAACTAAAATGATAAGTCACTGATAAATTTCAATAATAGAATGCTTCTTAATAAAAAAACACTCACGCCTGTCACCCAGAGGGGTAGGCAGAGACTACGGACTTCCATTTTGCGCGATCCTGACACACCTCTCTCGCCTCCTTTACATCCATATATCTACGCATACACGCTCGTCGGTTAAGATTACTCCTAATCTGGCCCATTTTCAATGTATCGCCAATTTGGTCGATAAATTTTCGTCTAGGGCGTCCCTTCCCGACTCTGCCGTTCACTTCTGAAACATAAATTTGCTTTGTCACTCTTTCCTCGTTGATACTTTCTACGTGGCCAAAAAAACAGCTTCTTTATATACGATGTAAATAATTAAAAGTTCGTTCGTGGCATCGTTGGATGTGTAATTACTGGTTTCAGTTTTTATGAATTGTATTTAAACAAATACGAGGGCCGTGTAGCTCGCCGTGAGATTTCATCAAAGCACGTGAGCAAAACGTGTACAATTCCCTCGAGGATGAATCTGTTATAGAGTAATTAAAATAGTCGTGGAGATGAGAAAATGGTTAATATACGTTGAAGCATTGCAGCATACACTATTTTTCTGCCCAGAAAACACTATAGGTAATAAGAAGCTCTGTGCACAGTAGTGAGACGTATATTAGCTGCCACTTTACTTTTTTACCTTTAATGAGACTTATAAATCAGTTTGTAATTTAAGATAGCTTTCATATTTTCAGATATATTAAGATATTTGTGACAGTCCTGGTTTTATAGCTCATATGTAAATGAACGGGCTCTTGCGGAAAAATACTTAGATTAAATAAAGATTTTACTTAAACAAAGGTTCATTTTATTTTACTTGTCAAAGGCGGTAATCAAATTGATTCAAACTTAAATTTCGTGGTACGTGAGCATGATTATATATTTTAGCATATATTTGAATTGCTATTTGAAGTGTCGACTTACCACGTCCTCGGCGGTGAAGGAAAACCTGCATATCTGTGAAGTTTCCCAGTTGAAGTCATCCCGCGTTGGAAACGATTGGGTAAGCTTAACCGTGAAGTAACACGCTTTCACGGAATACCAGCATAAAACTTAATATTGCTGTGTTTCGTATGTTGAGTGTAGAGAACTGGAAACCCTTTTTACTGGATACGCGACATTCCATCCTAGTTCTCAGGGGTGACAACGCATCTGCATTTTGATTCGTAATTGAGGATAGATGTGGATGTCTATAGGCCACAGCATCCACTTACCATCAGGTGGACTGTGTGCTCGTTAGTCACCCATATTCAAAAAAAAATAGTGTTGTCTTTTACTCGTTAACTACGAGTTGTCTGATGTTTCATGTTTGTTGACACTTCCTAAAATACATTTGAAAGTAATTTGTCGTGCTGTATCAACGCTGAAGCTAAATAGACTCTATAACGTTCCTGTTTAATCGGTCGTTCTCTAGCGGCATGCGTCGTCACGGTCGTTACTGATGCTCCGGCATTAAGTTTAGGGTTTAGCAATTTAGGTGGATCATAAATACAAACTCAAGAAAATTGTAAGAATATTTATTTTTAATTTTTTTTTATTCGTCATTTTCTGACAAGGCTTAGTTATTAGGTCAATAGTCATTCTAGGATAATTATTATTTATTCACACCAGTGGAAGTTTGTATCTGTGCTTTTATTACAAGTAAGTGTGACCATCGAGCACATTGTTTATCAAATAGTAAATTGATGTTGAGGATCATCGACACCATACATCTTATCAAGATTGTGAATCAAAATTCAGATGCTAAAGGTGAAAGCGCCAGGGTAACCCGCGAAATTCAAATTTTCTTAATTTTTTTGCAATTTGTAGGTCAGTGTCAGGTTGTATGTTTAACAAAATATGATTCGCGACAGTAACGAGTATGTATTTACAGAATTATAATAATTATAATCATCAATACAACTATCTATGTTCGTATAATCCCATTGTATGGCTATTTCCAGAAAAACCCATTCAAAGGGATTATATGAACTCAGAGGATTGTATTGTTAATTTTAATGATCTGATTTTAGTGATGAATTTTAATGGCTAAATTTCGCGAGCCACCCTGAAGCTTTCACCTTAAGATGGAATGTCTCTAGATAAAAAGGGTTTACGGTTCTTAACCTCGCTAAACGAAACATATATAGCAGCGTAAATAAAGCAATATGTATGATTACTAAATTGCATTTATGTTGGTTACTTTTGTACGGATCCCTTTAGTTAAAGTTATGTAACACGCTTGACGGTAGCTTAAAATAGTATGCGGAAGCGTTTCCCGTGGGCTTTTGAATATGGCAGTAAAGGGGCTTGAAATTTATATTTTAATGCTCGACGTTATGTCGATGGACTTGGATTGAGGAAATTCTTTATAATATCTTTTAAAGTGTAGAATTTTTAAACTATTTTGTAATGTATTTGAGCCGTGGTATCTCAGGAGCTAAGTGCTCGCTGTAAGTTGCACAGAACGCGAGTAACTCAGGTTTGATCCCGGCCGGCACCAATGAAAATGTAAATTTTAAGTGCTGATTTACCAAGTGCTCGTGCGATGAAGAAAAACATTCTGAGGAAATCTAGATGTCTGAGAGTTATTATAGAGTATTGGAGGACATGGTGTGAAGTCTGTCAATACGCACTGGGGCAGCGACGCGCACCAGTTTAAATGCCCTACGATCCTCTCAGAAATAGGAGTATGTCAGTGGTCACAGTAGGACATATAGAAGCTGTAACTTTTTTACTTTTTATTTGTTCAGTTATTTTTATCTTATATTGATACTTTTTATTAAGCTCTACCTTACCTGAACGCAATTTTATTAGCATGTTTGCAAAACGGCTATAGCGTATTATGAAGGCTTTTATAATTGCTTTTTAAAACTACATCTTTGCTGCAAGAACGCTGTGATCGATTGACCGAGCTGGGTAACCTAGACAGACAATTGCAACTCAATGGTACCTAAGAAATATTGACGAATTCTTTATCCGTTTCCCCTTGCTCGAAACAGGACCGATTTTTTTTTCAAGAACAATACAAGTCGTGGCTATGTCTGTATATTTTTTTAGTTTTATGTTCTTTACATTTCGTCGTAATCGGGAAATGTTAGTCATTTAGAAGTTTCCGTAACCGTTACAGCCTATTAAAGTGTTACTGCTGAGTATAGGCCTCCCCCATAGATTGCCTTATAGGGGGGATATTTGGGATAGTTGCCACGTTTGGCAAGCCGGTTGTCAAACGTAGTTTTTTTAGTTTTAGTCGTTATAAGTAAGACGCTGCTGTCCATCTGATTATTTTTGTTTCCCTCTGCTCTGTGGCGTCTATCGACACACACGGGATGATATGGAGTAGTGAAAATTCTTACACCGCCACTACACCGTAGAGAGTTCTAAGTTTCTATAATTATTTATTTATGAAAAAAAATAATAATACAGGAATCTGGAAGTGGTGGATGTAGATTGAATTGTAAAAATTTTTGCTTTATTGTCATTATCCAAGTAAAAAACAAAGTAAGTAATACATTTGTTTGGACTTACAGACTTTTTAAGAGTAGCAGGTATCGATTATTTTTACTTTAAAATTATATTCTTACCAAATGTCACACAAATTGAGCTTGTAGCGTCACTGCCCTGGTTCGGTCAAATTGCTCCTCTCCGCATTGTTGCGTGCTTGTCTTTGCGCAATGGGGACGATGTGGTTCGCTGACATTATTCGACTGAATTGCTTGAAGACGGTATTGTTGTTGAAAGATGATGGCCGATAACGACATAATGTTAGTGAAGGCTTGGTTTAGTGTAATTATTATTTTTAATTTATCTTCATAATATTTTACACAACAATGACATGTAAAAACATGCCTGAGGTATTTTCTATCAGTCTACGTTAGAGTAATGTAGATATTTTGTTTTCTTTTTTTATATTTTTATTTTTAATAAAACTGACGGTTCGGTAGCGCAGCTGCTAAACGTTTGGCTGGGGTGTTGCGGGCCCCGAGTTCGGATCCTACACGAATGAACTGTTTATATGGCCTACAAATTATTGTTTCGGGTCTGGATGACTGACTATGTGTAGTTTTACATGTGTTTAATAACCGTACCGTTAAAAACACATAAATTGTGATTTCTTATTAGATCACACGCCTAAGTCACAGTGAAGAAGGCCACAGTGGAGCGTGTGTCTGCTATACTGCATACGTCAGAGGAGTCACAGACAAGATTGGCTACATCTTGAAGTTAGCTTCCATTAAAACCTACTAGAATATTAGTCGATTATTATCATCCGTCAATTAAAATATCCCCCTAATGAATGTGGTTTCCTTTATAGAACAAACAGGAAGATTGATAAAACCCACATAAAAGAACATATAGCTGACGTGACACACCGACACTACGGGAAGTCTGCAGTCTGTGAACATGTCTAAGATCGTCGCCATTACATCAGACTTGATAAACCACAAATCCTCGCAAAAGAACACTGATTCCTACCAAGGCTGATTCGCGATGCTATCGAAATAAAATAAAACATCCATATTTAGGATTATCCAATAGAGAAGATGGTTGGGTGCTATATCCGTGGTATCCTAAATATGGAAAACATATCACTGCAAGACTTCTAGATACTGTAAGCCATTGTGCATAAATCGGAAATAAATATATAAAAGCTGAAGGTAGTCCGGGCCAACTATGACATTGGAATGTCAAACACCTCAGTCCTCCCTTTAACCCCCCCCCCCCCCCCCCCCCATCACACCCCATGACTTTAGTTGCTGTAAAGCATTCAAAACGTCGGGGATTAAAAATAAATTAAAATAAACTGGATAAAATTTGTAAACCATAGAATTATTAGTGTTGTAAACTTAGTTTTATTCAACACATAAATTTTCAAGCTCACGAACGAAGTTCGGGCAACGTTTGATAAATAATAAATGAAGATAGTTTCAGAAGTCAGAAGATTGAAATCAGTTCATGTTCCATTTAGAAACGAAGTGCACATTTACTAAATTTTTTACTCCATAACTTCAAACGACCCATTGTCCAGAGTGGACGCCTTCCCAGAAGTTAAACTTGCTGTAACTCGATATCTGTAATCGTTTTCGTGACTTTAACATAATATTCCAATTATGGTTGGTTCCATACTAAAATTACCTTTTTCTGTGCTCTCCGAATACATCTTTGAATGGTCTATCAAAGTGTTTTATTGTGAACGCCTACGATGAATTACATTCGATAAAATGGGTTGTGTGCTTCATTTTTAAAAGAAAGTTTGTGTTACACAAAATTATAACTGGCTTACGTTTTCGGATTTCTAATGTTAGATGTCAACAGATTTTTGGTACTAAAAAAAAAATAAAAGCAATTGACTGTCATAATCTAAGTATATTCAAATTCAAGAATGTTTCAAATTTTCATAAACAATAGAAACGTTGTACTATAGTTATAAAGTTATAATTCAAGGGACAGCTTGGCACATACATAAATTCTTTGAGATCCTAATTTAAATCGGCCAGACTAAATACGGGATTTGTCGCCTTGCGATTGCTTTTGCCAACATCGCTACCTCTACAGCTAGTTTGTACTAGATGTTAGAAATTTCGTGCCGAGGAGTTCTTCTAGGTTGGTAACACTCTGTTACCTATCTCTGTCGCCAAGTAGTAGTACGTCGACTGCAGTGAAGAGCAAGTGAGCCAGTCGTAGGCTATGAGGTATTCATCTCTGACCTATGAGCTAACAAAGCATCTGCGGAGTCTTTGTTTGATTTTGTTTATAGATATTCATGGACTACAAAAGCCACTTACTATTCTATTAGTTCGTCTATCTCTTTAATTGATCAGCTTGGAATTATTTATTTCGTGGATCATAGGTATTGCATGGATGTCGGATACATTTACACTTATTTACACTTACATTTACAGACCGCATTTCGATCACGGCGGCCAATCATACAGGAATATAGTGTCCAAGTGTACACATGTGCTCGGCTTTAACGTGGTAGTGTCAGGTAGAAACTTCGATACGGATCCCGTGGATAATAAATAATTCTTATTTTATTAAAACACTAATACTTTAACTGTAAAAATAATTGAGTCTTTTAAATTTTAACTTCAGTATTTAATAAAAGTTTTAAAAAAATTCTTACGTTTTATCATTTGGGGGAAACTCTCCCTGTTTGCAATTTTCTTATTAATCTTATCTAAAATCATAGAAAGTTTGCTTACGTAATACTTGAACGCTATGACATCTTGTTATCCTTATTTCAATAGACCGATTCGTTGCGGCACCGATTTTCGACAACTTTTAGCTGTGGCTGCGAACAAATATTTTATACCCATATATTATGCCACAGAAGTTGATGACACGCCTATTGTGCCATCAGCCATGTGTAAAAGTAATGTTCTTTTTTATGCTTTTTTCACTTGTTTAGACCTAATTAAGTTTAGTTGACATCAAACATCAGTCACAAACGGAAGGATACTTATTTTTAGTGGGTAAATACGTGTTTTTCTACGTGTTTTCTTTGAAATTGGGAGTAAGTGACTTTTTTTATGCAGAGATTACAAACATTTTGTACTATTTTTTGTTTTATAAAAAAATCATTTATGTAATATGTTTTTATTAAATTAAATTTTCACCTAATAATAATATTTGTAAATATCAAACAATCAAGAACCTTAATTTGAAAAAAAAATATGTAATTACATAAGCCTTTTATGATTCATTAATATTTACAAATGTTAAATATTATTTAATGTTATATAAATGTAAAAGTAAAGTCGATTTGAAAACGTCTAATTAGTAAGAACAGCAAAACAAGTGTTTTCAAAAGGAAACAAACGCCGGTGCTATACGGCGGCGAATTGACGAAAGACTATTTATTAGCGAAGTTTTTTATGCATGAACGGTTTCAAACTGTTTCAAGCAAAAATAAACCTTATACCATATCACAAGAGCACATGGTACTTCGTAGGTCTATACGGCCATATGATAGTAATAAGATGGCAGTTCAACCATTTTAAGCAAATTTAAACAATAAGACAAACGCATTGTTTTTTTTTAACAGGAGACTTGTTTTCCAGAAATTTATTTACAACTTGAGTTTGTGAGCAATCGCAATGAGTGCTATTATTTGTTACTTATTAGACTATTTTTCCACAACATGATTGAAACCCACAAAGTAAAAAGACTACCATGTACAAGTTAAAAAAAGGTTGTCAACCTCTAATAATTTCAAATTTTCAAAATATTCAGAAACGAAGCCGCAGGCATGAACTACTAGAAAAATAATGAATATTTTGTTCTGTATAAATTATCCAAAAACACAATTTGAGCGAGTTATAACGATTTTTAAAAAGACACGACTCGTGTGTCATACGCCACACACAAAAGTAATCGATGGCACGCCTGGCGTGTCCTTCGCACTGAATCGGTTAAGAATATAAATGTACCAAACAGTTTCTATTGTAACAGGCTCTAACGATTCGATGGAAAATTTGTATATAAGTAATGTTTTACTTTCCCAGTTTATCTATATGGGTGACATTTCTAAAAATTATGTGTTTTCTATCGCCGTAAGCTCCGTCGCGCAGGTAGGTACTAATATATTATTCATACAACATCATAAAGTTGCAATGTGTACCATAGAGGTGTATAATTTTTAAAAGCACTCCAAAGACAATAAATGCTCTTTGGGATTCATTTATTCTCTGTATTTATACATATCCGATGATTCGAAATACTTTATAAGCCAATCTTCAATTTGCTTAGAAATTATTAAAGGTGAAAACATCTGACTGTCAATCCGTGAGTACATTTGGGCACACCATAGAGTCAATTGGGTTAACAACGTGCAGTCATAGGTTTCACGCCATGGTGCACCCACATTACTGCAATGCGCCGTCGCCACAGAGGCGCGCATGACGCGGCTGGAAGTGACTAGTTGTGTCTGCTCGAGTGTGGCAGCTGCATTAGTATAATGTAAGAGCACGTGTGAACTGACACAGATGCTTTGTTGTTGTGGTGATACGTTACATTATCCCTTATAACAAATACGGGAGCATTATCGAGGAGCTTTCAACAGGGGGAACAAAAATTTTAGTTGGATGTTCGAGTTAAATTCCTTAAAAAAATATTTTTGAGTATTTTTTATGTTTTCTTGTATTTTGTGTATAACAATTTAAAATTAAAAATATTGTACAACCGACTTCAATATAAATTATTAAGAATAACTGAAAAACTATTGGTCAGACATAGATCACATGAGAAGCACCAACTTTCAAATAAAAAAAGAATAATCGAAATCGATTCACCCAGAAAAAAGTTATGAGGTGATACAAAAAAAAAACATATAGTCAAATTGAGTATCTCGTCCTTTTTGAAGTCGGTAGAAAAGCCTTGTGTTAGGAGGTGATGTAAGATAATCTATCACCCAAATTTTTCTCGTGGGTGTCACTGTGTCTATGGGAAATGGCAGAACGGCTTAATGGTCTCGCATAGGTGCTGATTATAATAATTCCTATTTATCAGATGTAAAGTGCTGAATCGGTGACATGGGCGGCATCAAAGGTGCGAGGCTCCTGGCCTCAGTATCGTCAATCCGCCAGCACAGCGTGGCGTTTATAGCAAGTATACACTAACATTAAAAGTACACTGAAGTTTCTTCGGCGTGAACTGTGGTAAAATAAATAATAAAAAATTGTCATTTAATTTGACTTTTGTATTATCTGAACACCTACGTGCATATTCTACTTTTTTTTCCATTATTTACCTTTTGCGATACTGCGATTTGCGATTATTGTGGTGATGTGATGTCCTCTTACTGTATTCTATTTTTGAAAGTTATCAACAACGAAAGAACAATATATTACCATAAGTGTCTACGTTAATACAGATACAGAGACACATACTCACCCTAAACTAATCGCCTCCCATGTAGATGTATATGTAGATGTAGAGATTTTTAGACAAGATAAGAAGTTAGAAATATAGGATAATAAATTAGGTGCTGATTTATCACGTGCTCTACGGTGAAGGGAAACACCGTGAGGAAACCTGCATGTCTTAAAAATAAAGAAAATATTTCGAAGACATGTGAAGTCACCAACATGCATTGGGGCAGCGCGGCGAACTTTTCCTAGCCCTAAAACCTTCACAGAAATGAGAGGAGGCCTGTGCCCAGGAGTGGGACGTAGTAGGCTGTAGCTTTAACTTTTTAACTGCTGATGATGATGAAGAAGAAGGGTAAAATATAAAGCAGTATTAGTATAAGATCTGCTGGAGAACTAGCCACGAAAGCGTGTGTGATAACGTACACGAGCATGTTTTGTTACGCACGCCGAACGCATACGCATTACGCCCTGCTATACGCTCCAAATGAGCGGATTTCTACACTACACTTGTATCACTACATATGCGTGCATGTGCTATAGCATCCACATTCCATCAGGTGGACTGTATTATTGTGTATTCATTTACCACAAAATATAATATAGAAACAAAAAAGAAATCTATGTAAAATTACAAAGCGCTTCTAGTTACATCTATATCGTTATTAATAACATACCCTACAATAGCAGCGACGAACGCATGTCGAAATCACGGTCACGCCTTTTGTGGCTATCTGGGCTGTACTTTATTATGGTCTTGCGTGAAAATATTGTGACGTAGTGTAATTTTGTATTTCAATCGGTGGACCATAGAACTGGTGAGTCGGGATAGAACTGAGACATACGCTTTGTACTATAATTAAGGGAACAATCGAAATCCGTTGTTTAGTGTTGCCATATTGAAATTATTAATAGTAATTGTATATATTAACTCTAAACCAGTTTTGAACACACGTAGTCAATAACTAACACATTTAAACGTTTACACGTTTATACTTAGCAGAGGCACGCTGCAGCTATATTATGGGTACAATGTAGCTGCAGCGTGCATACAAATGGGTCTGGTTGACCGGGGTACGCTCTCACAGAATACCAGCGTAAAATAGTAGCAAATGCTGCTGTTTCGTATGGTAAGTGTATAGAACCGGAGAACCTTTTTACTGTAAACGAGGTTGCCACAATAGAACCAGAATAACCCAATGGATCAATGAGCTGTCAATTAACAATGGACTGACCATATATGTAGCTAGAAGAACCGACGATCAATGGGGAATTAAGGTTCATGAGCGATAGCCTCATATTGGTAAATGAAGTGTAGGGCGCCCCTCCAACGGCTGGAGTGATGATCTGGTAAGAGATCCAGTTAGTCGATGGACGCATGTGGCTTAGAACTGTGTTTTGTGGCATTCCTTGAGACTTGTGTTTAGCTGTGGACTTGCGATGGGCTCGAATGATAATAATGATGATGATGATGAAGAATAAAAATTATAATAAATTGCAAGGTATTTATTCGATCTTTATTATTAGCTTAATACACATGTATGTATATACGAGTAAACAAATACGAGCGCAACACTGAAAGTTTTTAGAACTGGCCATTTGTAAACAATATAATAAAAAAGTAAGTTTAAATTTTGAAAATGGAACTCTTTGCCAATATTATTGTGTATATATTATATTAATTTGTCATTTGTTTACGATTTGGCGGCAAATTGAAAATTGTCTGTGTCACGTCAGCATGAATTTAACGCGAGAAAATTTTCGTACAATGATTTTTTATGACTTTCGATGTCATTTAAGTCAACAAGAAAGTTATGATAGACTTCGATTGACCTTTCACGATGAAGCCCCATCTCGTGCCACTGTTTACAACTGGTTTAATCAATTTAAACGTGATCGCACTAATCTCACCGATGATCTGTGTGAGGGACGGCCTTCTACGGCGGCGACTGAAGATAACATCAGTGTTGTGCGGCGTATGATAGAGACTGGCAAAAGAGACTTACTTAAGACTTATCAGCAGATTCGAACAAGCTTAGGCATTGGTATGAGTCAAGTGCACAAAATCCTCCATGAACATTTAGCGGTCAGGAAGCTTTGTGCCCGGTGGATACCTCATAATTTGACAGGCTCAAAAACTCCATTGTGTTGATTGGTGAAATGGTTCAAAGATGTAACGGAGGTGATTTAAATGCTGTGTTCGAGATACTTATGGGTGACGAAAGCTGGATTTATTGTTATAATCCTGAAACTAAGAGACAGTCTGCTGTATGGGTGTTTCCTTCCGAGAAGTTGCCAGCTAAAGTGAAGAAAGGTCGAAGCGTGGGAAAAAAGATGGTGGCCTCGTTCTACGGAAGGACAGGTCATTACGCACCAATTGTTTAGGAGAATCGAAAAACAGTTACTGAAGAGTGGTACACTAACAATTGTTTGGCACTTGTCTTGGAAAAAGTTCGGGAGAAGTGACCTCGCAGAGTATCCTCCTTAACCACACAACGCCTCGTTGCACACCGCCAAGCAAACAAACGATTACTTGGTGACGTCAGAAGTGGAATTACTGGGACACTCGCCCTATAGCCCCGACTTCGCACCTTTGCGATTTTTAATTATTTTCGAAAATAAAAGAAAAACTTCGAGGAAAACGTTTTATGGACGCCGAGGAAGCAGTGGCTGCGTTTCAAAATGCCGTCGACGAGACCCCTAAGGACGAGGGGGAAAAGTGCTTTTTTCAGTGGTTACATCGGATGCATGTATTGATGTAAATGGACTCTATATTGAAAAGATATAGTAAAACTAATAACTTGCTAGTTTGTTCAGTTTTTTATTTTCTAAGAACTTTCAGCGTCACCTTCATAGTCCAGGAGGAATCGGCGCATGAGTATCGAAAACTATTCCACCACAATTTCTCTCTTCAAATTCTCCTAATAATCATATAAATGCATATTGCAACTATGGGGCAATTCGGTGTCATAATGTTTAAGCAGATTTTTTTTTCAATTGCCAGGAATTGTTATTTTCAAACGGGACATTTTTTATATTGTTTGATGAGATACAAGTAAAAAAGGTACCATGACTTTTTACGGTAAAGTTTATATTTTCGGTTTTTTACAAACCTACGAACCATCGTCGTCTCGACAGAATAAATATATGTATATATTAAGAATGAATATTACCTCCGACCTAGACTTCGTCCGCTGGTACGAGGCTGCTACTCGAGAACCTTTTTTCCCCATCGGTTGTCGGTTCTTCGAGCTATATGGCCGGCCCATTGCCACTTCAGCTTACTAATCCTTTAGGCTATGTCGGTAACTCTGGTTCTACTGCGGATATCCTCATTTTTAAGTTTATCACGCAGAGAAACCCCGAGTATAGCCATATATATATATGGAGAGCCATAGGCGACCTTGAGCTTCCTCATACGGCCAGCAGTGAAGCACCAGGTTTCAGTTCCATAGGTCATCACTGGTAATACGCACTGGTTGTATAATCTAGTTTTTAAGTTTTGAGTAAGTATACCTGACGAGAAGATATGCCGTAATTTCCTGAATGCTGCCCAGCCGAGTTGAATCCGTCGATTGAACTCTCGGTGTAGGGCCTCCCCCACTAGATGGAGTGACGACCTGTTAAGACAAGCAGGAAGTCGATGGATGCAGGTGGCTTAGGACCGTACTTTGTGGCATTCCTTGGGGGAGGCCTATGTTCAGCAGTGGACTTGTGAAGGGCTGTAATGATGATGATGATGTATATGACCTCAATCGGTAAAGTAGTTCAGATGTTATACGATCGCGAACAGACTCACCGTCTCCAACGATTATTTTAATAAAGACTGTATTCAGCGTAACAGAGGTAAAATTATATTGGTGAGAAACTAATATATTTTAGCTGCCTACGTAGCAAAATAAAAGTCACATAATTTAGTTTGATAATGATAACAACAAACACGTAAATATTTATGTTTTTTATCGTCAACATAAATATGCGATCAGTGTTTATATTATAATGTCAAGACAATAGAAGTGACGGAATGGTTCGCCCGATAGCGCTGTATCAAGGTGAAAGTGAATCGATAACAGTAATCGCTTTGGTATGGTACACTCTAAAAGTAAGGCGAGTATTAGATTTTTTTATATTTGGGTGCTTTGTCGCTTAGGTTACTTCTTTTCCAGTTTTTTTGTATAGGTACGTGTTATATCGTTGCAAAGATCTATCAACTCGTTTGTGGCGAAAATATTTAAATGTCAAGACGTGAAAATATGGGAGAATAAGTGTCTCAAATATACCGCAAAATCTGTTACAGCCATTGCGGGTTCGACATGGTATTTACTAATTTATAAGAAATATTTTACAGCTCAGATATGTTTATATGACAGACGTTGTGACACAGATGTGGGAAACGTTTATGATGAATGATCCTTCTGTCATTATGGGATGTAAGATGGTGTTTGAAACATGTCACAAAGGACGAACGCTCGTGACCCAATATCTTCTATAATAAAGCTTTGGTAGAATTTTTTTCATACAATAAGGATGATAAACGAACACACAGTCTAACTGATAAGTGGATGCTGTGGCCCATAGACATCTACATTTATCCTCAATTAAGAATCCAAATGCAGATGCGTTGTCACCCCTGATAGCTAAGATGGAATGCCTCGTTTTCAGTAAAAAGGATCTCCGGTTCTCTACACTCACCATATGAAACACAGCAGGATTAAGCTGCTATTTTACGCTGGTATTCTGTAAGAGCGTGGTCCTACCCCTGTCGAGCCAACTCATTCGTGCCACAATCATGATATAGCTGCACCGTGGCTCTACCACGTCTAATATTGACTGACAAAGACAAAGGGTGGAGATAGGCCTCCTCAATAAATTGCCTCAGCTTGTCACCTATTACGACACCCAACTCGCGTTATGAAATAGGTTAGTGGATTCTCTTACGTCCCAACTTACGACGTAATTAGAAACCAGTGGTAATAATAAAAAGTACTTTCAAAAGGTATTATTCTTAATCTGGATTGTATAAAAATTATTGTTCTCTCTCTATTCTAGTGTTATGAGTATATGTAGTGAGACGTCAATGTAAACGCAAACACAGACGGGCCTCTTAATAATCATCCCCTTCCTTCATAGTCGTTGTTGAGATCCCTCCATAGAAAACTAAGTTGCTCTGTACTCGTAGGCTTTTGTTATACTCTTTTGTCTCTCTTTGTCTTATTAAAAGTACATGAACGGATATATAATAGTTACTTGATCTAGACATCTTAATGATGCTGATGGTTTTGAGAAAATATTTTTTACGAGACAATGTGTAAGTACAGTTTCAAAGTTGATTTGTAATCGTAATGCCAGATATTTCGCGTCGTTGACGCAGCTCGCCGTTATTGGTCGAGATAAGGACTGGCGTAATCGAGCTTGTTGGTTCATCATCTATCAGAGACCACGACACTATATATTGACTAATAGCGATTCTGTCTAAAGGGTGTGTTGTACCAGCCAGCGTACTGTACCACGTACTTTTCTACGTGGTAGAGCCATGCTGCAGCTATATTAATAGTATAGTTGTAGCACGAATGGGTCGGCTCGACCGGGGAAAGACCACGCTCTCACAGAATACCAGCGTAAAATAGCAGCTTAACGCTGCTGTGTTTCGTATGGTGAGTGTAGAGAACCGGAGACCCTTTTTACTGGAAACGAGGCATTCCATCTCAGTCCTCACGGGTGAGAACGCATCTGCATTTTGATTCTTAATCGAAGATAGATGTAGATGTCTATGGGCCACAGCAACCACTTACCATCAGGTGGACTGTGTGCTCGTTTATCACCCTTATCCTATAAAAAAAAAAAACTAAAATCTATCACAAATATATATGAAATAAATATGATGAACATGCACTTGTTAAAAAACTGTGACTTAAGAAAATAATATAAATGAAAATCGTCAAAGGGTATGTTTGAAAGATGTTTGTGAATACGTTACAAATATACAAGTACCTACATAGTTTGTATACGAAATAAATTTCATAGTATACATAACAGTCGGTTTCTTGGTTTTTTTTTAATAAAAATTTCTTGAATGCTTATTGTTTCTTGGAACGCTCTTATTTTTAACGCTTTATTAAGTTCTATTGTGTTGTGCGATATCAAACAGTTTTGTTCTTCCACGGACACATAAAACTGTACAAAGTTCGTCGTAAGTAATGCAAATTTTGTCCATTGTTCGCTCTTCAGCAAACAAATGATTTATCCGCCGCTTATACATTATTAAAAAATATGGACTTTACTAGAACGGTTATTTGCAAAAGGAACTAGAAAAAATATATTTAAGAGAGGAGATTTTTTTTAAGTTTTCGTTTAAGTTTTAGACAGCTATTTTTATATGATCACTTACTTTATTCTTCATCAGGCCGTATAAGTACAATGCGGGACAGGTACCAGAGGTATTGCACCCTTGACGTTGCTTACTGTCGCCCGGCTGACTACTTTACGTCTGGCGCAAAAATGTTTTCTAATCAATGTTTAAAAAGATTGTTCCGCTTATCGCTCTGCACTTCCAACCCGCCTACCCGGATAGTGAGTATGGGCAAATGTGCAACATAAAGAACGCCATTTGGTATTTTTTTTTATACAGAAGAGGGGGCAAACGAGGATGCGGTTCACCTGATGGTAAGTGTCAACTGCTGATCATAAACAACTGCAAAACCAGAGGAATTGCAAATAAATTAAGTAAGAAACTTTATCAAGCGTTATGGAAGTCAAAACCGCATTAAAAATATAAAAGACTAGCTTTTTACCCGCGGCTTCGCTCGCGTGTGCTTGAATTTAGGATCATCATTAAATGCTGTTCTGTGCCCAATTTAGAAAAATTCGATCACTTTTAGTCACCTCGATGTCTATGTCTCTATGTCTGTCAAAGATTTTTTTTCATTCTAAAATATTAGACGTATATGATTGGTAACATGCTACAGAAACACGTGAATATATACATATGTCTAGAAACACCTACTTTTTTTATATCGGGCGTGTCTTCCAATTCCGATGTATCTATAAGAAAGGTAAATAGTCTTGAAATCAAAATGTATTATTATTATTTACATTTTACTCTTTACAAACTATTCATAGTTTTTTTAAACTAACTTACTAATTAACTTTAATTTAGTTTTAACAAAGTAATATATTATTTATTTGAGACATTCATGTCATTGGTCCTATTTAATATTGATTGGCACCATAAAATAGATGTAGATTTTTTTTACTTGGAGTAGACTTGAAAACATCATAAATACAGTTCTATAATAATGAATACTGCACATGGATTAAAACTAATGTTACGGGTTTTTTTACACATCTTGGATGAAAGTTCCGAGTACAAGAACATATCGTTGATGTGAAGCACCGAAGCTCCGGGAAGTCTAAAGTATGTCAACATGTTTAGTATCGTCCCAATCATTATATCGGTTCTGATAGACAACAAATCCTTGCAATAGAACACCGAATCCTACCAATGATGATTCGCGAGGCTATTGAAATTAAAAATATCCTAATTTTAATAGGGAATATGATTGCGTGCTACCATCTGCTAAGGACCCCATAATTAATAAAATTAAATTCAAACTACTACTGCATTTATTCTATTCTATTTTAACGATGACATCAGGTCGTCAAACACCTCAGTTCTCCAGTCCCTCCCGTAACCATGGTTGCTGTAAAGTGCCTAAAACATCGGGAATTTGAAAAGTTAAAATGAAACGCAATAAATTCCTTAAAATTAGTTTTATTCCTTATATACATTTTATTCACAGTGAACGTGAGGAGCACTACACCCATGAACAGGAGTAGAAAAATGTTCGCCCTGTTGTGGCGGTGAAATAAAATCCACCACCTCATATCGTCCCGTCGTAAGAGGTGACATATGAAAACAAACTGAAGATGGGATGGGCTGCATCATCTTCTTGACAACAGACAATAAATAATAATAGCTGCGGTTGCCAACCCGCCTGCCAAGCGTGGCAACTTTAGCAAATATCCAGCTACTTGACAATTAATGGGGGAGGCCTATATTAATTTCAGTGGACTTTTGATAGGCTGACGATAATGAGTTCTACTCATCTTTGCAAGCTTTAATATTTACGGCAGAGTGAAAACAAAAAGTAACATGCCCTAAAACACGAATGAAATAAAAACTGCATATATTGCCCCATGAAAAGTAAAAAAGCAGCAGCTTACATACATGTTAACTGTGGTAGAGCCCTGCAGCAGTTTTTTGCTGTTGCATGTATGGGCCGGCTCGAGCCGGGTTGGTACCACGACCTCACAGAATACCGGCGTGAAGTAGAGGCTCTGCTTCTGCGTTTCGTCTGGTGAGTGCAGGTGGCCGGAGGCCCAATTCCCCCCCCCCCCCCCCCCCCCCCCCATCAACATGGTAGCGGAATTAGACAATAGACTACCCCAGGAGGGTACCAGTACCCCTGGAGAATCCCTCGCTGAGCATCCACGACCATGTTATTCCAATCCTGAGCGTGGGTGCTCAGGCTGCCCCGCGTATTCTGGGGGGGGGGGGGGGGGGGCAAAATTCCGCTCAAAAACAAAACTGCTCGGGGCAAGCTGAGCAACAATACCAAGGCGACCCCTGCCACGCTATCCGTGAATTTCTGCAACATCAGGGGACTTCACTCTAACCTAAACGCCGTCCACTACCATCTTGAGACGGCGAAGCCGGCCTTGCTCTTTTTGACCGAGACGCAGGTTTCCTCTCCGACTGATATTTCGTATCTCTCCTACCCGGGGTACAAATTGGAGCACTCCTTCGTGCCTCGGGCTGGAGTTTGCGTGTATGTTAGAGAGGACATCTGTTCTCGACGCCTCGGCAGTCTTGAAGGTTCGGACCTGTCCATCCTTTGGCTACGCGTAGACAGCGACGACCATCCGCGCGTCTACGGGTGCCTCTATAGGTCCCATAGCGGTAATGCCGAAACAGACCGACTCATCGACCACGTCCAAATGGCTACAGATTCCTTGCTACAACAGGTCCCATCCGCAGAGATCGTGATCCTTGGCGATTTTAACGCCCACCATGCCGAATGGCTCGGTTCACGTTTAACCGATCATGCGGGGAGATCTGTTTATGACTTTGCCTTGGCATATGGTCTGACACAACTGGTTACTTCGACTACGCGGATTCCAGATGTGGAGGATCATACACCTTCCCTGTTGGACCTTCTGCTGACCTCTCATCCGGACGGATATCAGGTTTCCGTCGATGCCCCTCTCGGCTCTTCGGACCATTGTCTGATCCGGAGTATGGTGCCACTCACGCTCCCTTCGCGGTTGCGTTCTGCAGGTTGCCGCCGTGTTTGGCATTACAGGTCGGCGGATTGGGACGGAATGCGGTCTTTCTTTGCATCCTACCCATGGGGGCGGGTTTGCTTCTCGCCGGATGATCCCAGTGCTGTTGCTGACTCTGTCACTGATGTGGTGCTACAGGGAATGGAACTATTTATTCCATCATCTGTGGTACCCATCGGAGGCAGATCTCAGCCTTGGTTTGGTCGCTCCTGTAAGACTGCATTGCGCAGTAAGCAGGAGTGTTATCAAGCCTGGGCTGCGGCTTCGGTGACTCGGGATGTAAACACCAGCACACTTAAAAAGAAGTATAACTTCGCCTCCAGGTCCTTCAAAAGAGTTATTGTCAAGGCAAAGTCAGAGCACATAGGCAGAATTGGCGAGAAACTAGTTCGCCTTCCTTCGGAAACCCGTGCATTCTGTTCTCTCGCCAAGGCTGTCCAAGGGAATTTCTGTAAGCCATCACTACCATCTCTGCACAGGGAGGACGACTCACTGGCCCAAGACGCAAAAGACAAAGCCGACCTTTTAGGCTCCCTTTTTGCGTCCAACTCGACTCTTGATGACGGGGGGAAAATACCGCCGACCATCCCGCGGTGTGAGTGCTCCATGCCGGATGTGCTATTCTCACAGCGCTCAGTTCGCAAAGCACTTCTCTCCCTGGACATCCAGAAGTCGAGTGGGCCTGACGGAATCCCCCCAATTGTGCTGAGGACGTGTGCTCCGGAGTTGGCACCGGTCCTAACGCGTCTTTTCCGGTACTCCTACTCCCAAGGCGTAGTCCCGAATTCATGGAAGACAGCTTTTGTCCACCCGATCCCTAAAAAAGGCGACCGCTCAGACCCGTCCAATTATAGGCCTATCGCGATCACCTCCTTGTTCTCCAAAATAATGGAATCCATTATTAACTGCCAGCTCATCCGGTACCTTGAGGATCACCAGCTGATTAGTGACCGCCAATACGGTTTTCGTCGGTGTCGATCAGCTGGTGATCTTCTGGTCTACCTGACCCATAGATGGGCGGAGGCAGTAGAGTCCAAGGGGGAGGCGTTGGCCGTTAGTCTGGACATTGCGAAGGCCTTTGATCGGGTTTGGCACAAAGCGCTTCTTTCAAAGCTGCCTTCCTATGGGCTTCCCGAGAAATTGTGCAATTGGATCACCAGCTTTCTTGCAGATCGGAGCATCAAGGTCGTTGTAGACGGTGCATGTTCTGACTACAAGCCTATTAACGCTGGTGTTCCACAAGGCTGTGTGCTATCACCAACGCTGTTTCTTCTGCATATCAATGATATGTTGCTAACTGGTAACATTCATTGCTATGCGGATGACAGCACTGGTGATGCTCTATACACCGGCCGGGCCAATATTTCTCGGGAAAACGTCGCCGAGTACCGGAACAAACTTGTGTATGAAGTCGAGTCTTTGCTGGACAAAGTCTCGGATTGGGGGCGACTAAATCTAGTCCAGTTTAATCCTCAGAAGACACAAGTTTGCGCGTTTACCGCTAAAAAGAACCCCTTTGTCGTATCTCCTCAGTTTCAAGGCACTCCCCTTCTTGCCTCAGCCAGTATCGGTATCCTCGGAGTCGACATATCGAGTGACGTGCAGTTTCGTGGTCACTTGGAAGAGAAGGCCAAATTGGCCTCTAAAAAGCTTGGCGTGCTCAGCAGAGCAGGACAGTATTTCATACCGGCACACCGCCTTCAACTTGACAAGGCGCAGGTTCGGCCTCACATGGAATACTGTTCCCATCTCTGGGCAGGGGCTCCCCAGTGCCAGCTCCTTCCACTTGACCGCATCCAGCGCAGAGCGGCTCTAATCGTCGACGACCGAGCCCTTTCCGATCGGCTCGATTCATTGGCACTGCGAAGAGATGTTGCATCTCTTTGCATTTTCTTTCGCATCTACCATGGGGAGTGCTCTGAGGAATTGTTCGGATTAATCCCAGCCGCCAAATTTCACGAACGCACATCGCGGCAGAACTCCCGATACCATCCACACCATCTGGATGATTGGCGGTCCACCACTGTGCGATTTAGAAGATGTTTTCTTCCTCGCACAACTTCCTTGTGGAATAGTTTACCACCAGGGATTTTTCCGGACCGATACGACTTAGGGACCTTCAAGAAAAGAGCCTACTCCTTTTTAAAAGGCCGGCAACGCATCTGCAATTCCCCTGGTGTTGCGGTTGTTCATGGGCGGCGGTAGTCACTTACCATCAGGTGAGCCGCATGCTCGTTTGCCCCCTCTCCTATAAAAAAAAAAAAAATGTTACTACTGGGCACAGGCCGCAGTTTTTGGCCAAAAAAGTGTTCACTGCGCTGATTCCAACGCGGGATGAATGTAATGTAAATAATTCAATTATTTACATTGTTTATTCAGTAGCATTGTATTATTTCATTTTATCAATGACTTCCCATTTTAGTTTATTTAGAAGTAAGTAGGTGGCGCTAATATTAGATGAAATAATGAAAGCCAACACTTATACCATCTAGTTATATCAGCAATAGAAGCGAATATTTATTTATTATATCAATAAGGAATAAAATGATGTCAATTCTCTTAAAATTTCTGTTAAAAAATGCGCTATCAGCGCCGGTAGCGGTGAAAAACGATTTAATGATATCGTCATATTATGCCCATATTATGAAATAGCAACATTGTGTTTAGTTATTAATATCTTCAAACGATTTCTATTTATTGATTTAGTCAAGCTAGTATAGTGTCAACAAATAGTGTTAAATATCATGAAATAACCACACCATTTCACGAAATGATAGACTACTTTATGATATATGATCAATTCTACGATCTGGCCACGACATACATAAAATCTGTTTAATAAAACTATAATGACAGACCGGTTTTAATCACTTTACATATATATTAGTAATTGAAATAAATATTTTGATATACGTCACCATTATCTATTGAAATTACACTTTTAAAATAAAATAACATAAATACTAAAAAACTAAACGTAGTTTTTTTTAATAATTTTAATCATATAAATGTAAGTTATTTATATTATTTCATTTATTAGTAACTGAAAGCAAAATATACTACTTTTTCCATTTGATGATAGATGGCGCTGTTTTGAATACCAAATCGGTGTAGTTTTAAATTATTTTACCAAGATTATAACTATATGTTAAACTTTATTTACAAATATGGTTTTTATTTGAAAAACACCCGTCATCCCGCCTATAACTAAGATATAATAGCTAAATTAACATCTAAAGGAAACAGAATACATAACCTTCCTTTTTTGAAGTTCCGTAATCGGATAAAAAGTACCCTATAAGTTGCCCCGGGTTACTCACTGCCTATATACAAAATTTCATGTTAATCGGTTCAGTAGTTTTTGCGTGAATCCGGAATACACAGACAGACAGACAGACAGACAGACAGAAAGACAGACAGACAGACAAAAATTCTAAAAACCACTAATTTAGCTTCAGAACCCTTTATTTAGTCCCCTGGACTTATTTTTTCAAGAATATATTAGAATTACAGACACAACTTTTCTACAGATTTATTATATGTATAGATATGAAATTAAAACTTACCGTGTAGTGGCGGTGTAAGAATATTTACTACTCCATATCGTCCCGTGAGTGTCGTAAAAGACGACAGAAGAAAACAAATTAAGAGATGGGCAGCGGCGTCTCCCTAATAACGACTAAACAAATAACTAATTAAAAATTAAAAAATTTGTAGAGCCGACTTCAATATAAATTATTAAGAATAGCTCAAAAACTATTTATAGGTCTGATCTTGATTAAATTCATGTGGGATCACATGTGAAGTACCAGCTTTTAAATAAAAAAAGAATCATCGAAATCGGTTCACCCAGTAAAAAGTTATGAGGTAACACACATAAAAAAACATACAGTCGAATTGAGTACTGTCTCCTTTTTGAAGTCGACAGAAAATAAATTGCGGTTACCAAGCCGCTTACCAAGCGTGGCAATTATGGCAAATATCCCCAAAATGAGGCAATCTTTCTATGTTTAGCAGTGAACTTTTATAGGCTGTAATAGTGTGTAACGAAAGTTTATATTTACTCCTACTACTTAATTTTGTTGATGCGTTATAGCTATATCCTGATAAACCTCACACTAATCACATAGAAAGTAGATCTCGATGTATCGAAGAAAATAACAAAGTAGTAATTGATTTGTTACAAACTTAAATCATCAGCGTATAAGTGTGAGGTTGAAAGCCGGTATCTATTTTGGTCGTTGGACCAAGTTGTAAGAGCTCTTAGCTTTTAAAGTCTGAATTATGTGAACGTTTAGATTTTATATTTACATTTTCGAATCGTAATAACAATAAAAACATTTTTAATTTAGGCCCATAACGTATATACTCGTAGTATTTGAATAATGTGCAGCTGTTTGATGTTTTCAGGTGCTTCGCGAAGTTTGCTTTCAAATTCTTAAGAAGATTAAAAATATTTTTTTTTAATGGCTGTAATGATGATGATGGTGATGATGATTATATTTAATTTTTTTCAAATTAAAATAATAGTATCTAAGAAGATCATCTATACAAATAAATAAAATTGAAGTGTCTGTTTGTAATATCAAATTAACAGCTTCTTACTAAATACATATGAAAGTGTATACGGTACTTACTTAGAACAAAAATACAATTTTTTTAATTTTTGTCTGTCTGTCTGTCTGTTTGTTCCGGCTAATCTCCGAAATGACTGAACCGATTTTGACGCGGCTTTCACTGGCAGATATCGGATGTTACAAGGAGTAACTTAGGCTACTTTTATTTTAAAAAAAAGATTGGGGTACCGCGCAAAAAAAATTAAAACCCTAAATTAAACGCAGTTGAAGTCACGGGGAACAGCTAGTAATTAATAAGTTTCGTTTCTGACTACAACCATCCTCTCTTTTATAAGAGGCTACAATTAGTGTCGGCAAACTTCGTCTTCGTCTTATGTCCCCGAAGTAATTCATCGGTAAATAAACACTTAGGCCGGCCACATACATTTAGAATTCCGTTACGAAAAACCGTTTCACATACATACGGAATCCCGAAACGGAATTCTATATGTATGTGACCGGCCTAAGGGAACGCACCCAGTAACACTGATACAGCAACAATGGAATCGCAATCAGAAAATCGTCGTCATTATTCGCTGGCAGAATGTCTAAACTCAATGGCTAACGTCTCTCAACTGAGCCTTGTTACTCCGAACGGAAATAAAAGAATGTGTGTGAAGTATTTACGGAATCCCGAATATATGAGGCCGGCCTTAGACACGACGCTTGGATTAGACAGACACTTGTTACAGTAATTAAGACTCCAATGTAGCTTTTAAAAAGATTCTAGTTTTTTTTGGAGCATATAAAAATAATGAAGACAACTTTAATTAGAAATCCATTTTTGTAAAGTTTGAAGAATATGTGTCAAAGACGGATTTCATAGCACGCTTTACATTTAAAATTGCACCATACCACTTTAATATCTGATATCACAGAACAGCTCCGCCCGACTTGTCAGCCAATTCAATCAGAGAGTCGCTAGGCTAGGTCTAGGGTTGGAATTTTATGATTTTTCTTAAAAGAAAGTCCGTCGAAAAATTCGTTTCGTGGTATTGTTATTCACGTGCGTTATTTTATCAATTTTATTAATGGTAGTATTAATTACCTATATTAGATATCTCCTAAAATATTTGATTTTATAAGTTTGTAATATCGAAATTTTTTAATATCACCAATTCAAAGCTATTGGATAAAAGGTTTTATAAAATGTTTTTGTTTAATGGTATGTCCATTTCCATTTTTTCATTCTTCTTTATCAGCCCGTAAAAGTATTTTGATGGACATTGGCCTCTCTAGTTGTAAGGAGAATTTCCCTTAATCGTCGCGCGTGGTAGACGGGTTGTAGGTTGCAATACCAGTTGCGTTTCGTGTACGCTGCTTTCCGCCACTACTTGTCCAGTCAAGCGTGATTGTACTTATCCAAAGCAGAGATTTTTTTTGACATTTCTCATGAGTCTCTACACCCTCCTCTTACACAACACACGCAACAAAATGGAGTGTTGACTTGTTTTATACCGTCACCACCGATTAAACGGTTCTTCTTTATTATTATCTATTTAATTGAGAAAATACTCTCGAGTTAAAAAAAAACAATACATTATTTTATTAATGGTTACGTCATTATTTATAATAACACCCGAAAACCTACATTATTATTAAAAATAGTGACGACTTCACATACAATAGATGTGTTACGCAGATTAGTTACTTATAGAAAAGACAACCCTAACTAGTACAAACAGTTCACATCCGTCAATTTGTGGCCGTGCTAAGAAATGCTTATTACTGTCGTTTTCAGTACAAGCAGATAATGGAACACGTTCGACTAAGTGGATTATGTAAAGCGATAGACTTAATTCCAGTGTGGCATTTTATCGAGGTATTTAGTTATGTATTTTAGGAACTGTCACTTTTATTGCTTTAACTGGTAGATGCGGAAGTGTGTTATTATTGAGTACACGTGACTTTTCTTAGTTGATTTCAAGTATGATATATTTTGGGTCAAAATTTTGCAAGTGATGCATCTACGCTTAGGCTTTAAGCTTTATGAAGGGGCTGAATGGACTGGAAGCGATTAACTTCTCACAAAATACCAATGAAAAAGCAACTTGCCATTATGATGCTGTCTCTAATGGTAAATTACAAGAACCGGGAACCGAGGCTATACCAAAGACTATTTGCTTATTGATTTTACCACGTTTTTATTAAGTCACTTTCTTGTTTGTCTGTCTGTGTGTGTCTGAATTTAGTAATTGATTTTAAACTAACCTCCAGATAAACTGGAAAATTGAAATCTATACAAATAAATAAAAAAGTGTCTGTTTGTAATGTCAAAATTACAGTTTTTTACTAAATGCATATGAACTTATATACATATACTACAACTAAAATACAATTTTTAATATGTTTGTCTGTCTGTCTGTTTGTTCCGGCTAATCTCCGAAACGGCTGGACCGATTTTGACGCGACTTTTACTGGCAGATAGCTGATATCATAAGGAGTAACATAAGCTACTTTTATTTTATTATTTTAGAAAAAGAATTGGGGTTCCGCGCAAAAAATAAAAACACTAACACGCAAGCGAAGTCGCGGGGAACAGCTAGTTTTGAATATAGCTCAAATTCGAATAACATTTCAAGAATATGAAAAGAGGCGTGATAGAAATTTAAAAAAAATTACAAATTTTCACTTGTTTTTAAATTATGATAAAATATTATTCAAAAAATACCACCTTCGGAATGTCAGTTTTGTCAGAGAAGGAAAAGTCCCGCTAATTTTTCTAATTTTAAATTTTAAAACACATTGAAAAATATTATATTTCTTGGGTTAATCTTTCTTATTTATTTTTAAATATTTATTTTATGTAGCAAACAATTTATTATGCATAAACGCATTTTTCTTCACGTCCTTCTCGTATAAATTTAAAATAAATTGAATGAGTAAAATGTACACAAATGAGACTACTCTCAAAGTCATTAGACCTAGATACTTTACATTGATAACCACCCAAAATTTCCTTACGTGAATTGCGAAAGTAGCATCAAGACGTTCATTTCAGTTTGGAGAGCGTCGGATCACAATCTAAATACGTCCACATTGTTTACATCGTTCCGCTTTACTTCCGCGCCCGCATCGACAGCTGCAGGCACAAGTTGAAAAAACACCGTGAAATTGAACGCGTTTGTTTGATAGAATGACAGCGTGGTACGCGACTCGATCGTGACGTTTCTTATAGATTCTTCTTCAACACTATCGGCCCGTAAAAGTCTATTGCTAAACATGGAACTCGCCACGCGTACGAATAGTTGCTAGGGCTAATTTGTATTAACGCATTTTTAAAATTTCGTAACAAAATTTTACATCAGCGTAATTTGTAGAAAACCGCATTCCCATTTTACTGGATACGAGGCATTCCATCTTAGTCCACATGAGTGACAACGCATCTGTATATTGATTCTTAATAGAGAATAAATGTAGGTATATGTCTATGAGCCACAGTATTCACTTGCTATCAGGTAGATTGTGTGATCGTTTGTCACCTTTATTCAATAAAAAGAATATGTTGATTTGCATAAAGCCGCGTGTGATCTATACAATCTGTACAAATAAATAAAATAAAGCATAAAAGTTGATAAGTTTCGTACAAAGAAATAAAATTGAAGTGTCTGTTTGTAATGTCAAAACACTCACATACAGCTTTTCACTAAATGCATATGAAATTATATACGGTACTAATAACAAAAATACAATTATTGTCTGTCTGTCTGCCTGTCCGTCTGTCTGTCTGTTTGATCCGGCTAATCTCCGAAACGGCTGAACCGATTTTGACGGGGTATTTTCACTGGCAGATAGTTGATGTCAAAAGGAGTAACTTAGGAAAAAAAAAGATATTTTGTAGAAAGGCACTGCTTATTTCATATTGAAATTTCTTCCAGCAGGCCTGATACTGGACAAATTAAAAGAGAAGCTGATCTAGTGTGCACTCTCATAATAAAATTTTATAATATTAATATACTTAACATAAAGTAAAGATAATAAAAAGAAATATCCATGTAAACATACATATAACTAAATACCACTTATAATACATATATATATATATATATATATATAATATATATATGTATATATATATATATATATATATATATATATATATATATATATGTATTAATAATAATATATTATATATATATAATCATTGGGACGACAAAGAAAGATAGTGCTCTTTGACTCGCCTTTTGAACACGGACACTGATTGAGCCTCTCGAATTGCAGCAGGAAGAGAATTCCATAACCTAACTGCATGTACTGTAAAAGAGTGAGAATAGGACTTAGTTTTAGAGGAAGGGAAATTGAGGAGGGTTTTTAAATGTGATCTGCAAACTGCATCGGGGGAGTGTGCAAAGTGGAATCGATCACGTAGATAGGGTGGTGATGTTGGATTGTATAGTATGTTAAAGAGGAGGCATAGGATTCGGGTATTCCTGCGAAGTCGGATTGGGAGCCACTTGAGCTGTTTGCGATAGGAGGAGACGTGGTCATCCTTTTTTAGTCCGAAAATATAACGAATACATAAGTTTTGCAAGCGCTCAAGTTTGTTTAATTGCTCCTCAGTCGCATCCAAATAACAGACATCAGCATAGTCAAAAATCGGGAAAATAAGTGTTTGGACAAGAGAAATCTTCGTTGATAACGGTAGAAAGTGTTGAAGGCATTTTAAGGAATGAAAAGTATAATATTTATAATTATTTTAGATAAAAAATTAGGGTTCCGGGCGAAATAATTAAAACCCCAAATAACACGCGGGCGAAGTCGCAGGGAACAGCTAGTATTTTAATAAGTTACGTTATGTACGTTATACATATATCGTTTTCGTAAACATGAGGCGGCCGTGATTACTATCACAGGTCACAGCTGTGGTGAGAGAACAGTAGTATCTAAAAGCGCTATCTTATCTTGATTGAAAGGCTCGCGTTCTTCCGCGTTATCTATTGTACGTGTAACAAATACTTGAAAAATTTGCTTAACTTCACAGAATAGGTTTTCAACTTGTTTATGTTTATTATTGCTTCGAAGTACAGACTTTTTCAACTTTAAAATGTAGAAGCTTTATGCATTTAAAAGAAAGAAGGAAAGAAAATATATAATTGGCTAATTTACAAAACAATTGATATGTAAGTCTTAAATCGTAATATTTTTTTTATAGGAGAGGGGGCAAACGAGCATGCGGCTCACCTAATGGTAATTGACTACCGCCGCCCATGAACAACTGCAACACCAGGATAACCAAGGGAATCGCAGATGCGTTGCCGGCCTTTTAAAAAGGAGTAGGCTCTTTTCTTGAAGGTCCTGAAGTCGTATATTATTTAGGCGTTGCAGAGTTAGAGGAATAACGATCAAACTCTGCATTCGACGTGGCAAATTACTCTTACAAAATCTAGCCGGGTGAGATCAAGAAAAATAGCTAGATATAATTGCTGTGTCTCGTTGTCGCCTTCGCACATACAAAGGTTAAACAAATAAAGAGAAAACCAATTTTCTGACTGCCGCTTAACCGTTAAGTGAACTAGAACTTTAGCTATCACAAAGCCTATTTTTCCTCCTAAAGTTATAGAGAGCTAGTATGTAGACTGCGAGGCATTGTTTTCTTCAGGGATAAAAAGACATTTGTAGCCTTTTTGGTTGACATTGTTTGCCGGTTTTTTTACGTGGTAGAGCCAGTTATATTTAGGTTGTAGCACGAATGGGTCAGCTCGACCGCGGAAGGACCACTCTCTAACAGAAAACTAGCGTAAAATAGCAGCTCAATGCTGTTGTGTTTCGAAAGGTATTTGTAGAGAACCGAAGACCCTTTTACTGAAAACGAGGCATTCCATTAGTCCTTAGTGCTCAACGAGAACTCAACTTAGTGAGAACGCATCTGCATTTTGATTCTTAATCGAGATAGATGTATATCCACTTAACATCAGGTGCACTGTGTGTTCGTTTGTTACTTTAAAATTATATAAAAAAATGTTAATTGAAGTATACATAGCAATATATTTATAAACTAGCTTTTTACCCGCGGCTTTGCTCGCGTTGTCTTCAATTTAGAAATATCATTAATACTACTCCAATTAAAGTTTCATAAACTTTCGCGATGAACGTGTAACTATATTCGTAAACGGGAGTAGAAATATAGAGAAGATGGGCAGCAGCGTCTTTCTGATTACAGCTCAAAATAATAAAAAGATGCAGTTGGCAACCTGCCTGCCAAGCGTGGCAACAACGGATAATATCCAACTTATTTCGTTATCTATGCAGGGAATCGAAATGATGAACGGGAGGAGAAATATATTAGCAATGTTAAGGCGGCGAAATAAAAACCAATACCTCATTTTGTCTCGTGGGTGTCGTGTGAGGCAACAGAAGGGAATCTGAAACAGGTGATGGGTGGCAGCGTCTTCCTGATAACAGTGCAGAGTAATAAAAAGCTGCGGTTGCCAGACCACTTGCCAAGTGTGGCTACTACTGCAAATATCCGGCCTATATTAACAATGGGAGAAGCCTATGATCAGCAGTAAGCCTATTAATACACCCCACTACTTGGGACAGACTTCAACGAGTTTCAAGACAAAAATGAGTTGATTGAGTTGACTTCAACGCGGGTAGACCGACGTACGTAACGTAACGTTACGTAATTATACCTAAAAATTATTTCCGAAATATTATTAAACTTCTCAAATATGTAGGTTTTCTCGCGATATTTTCCTTCACCGCCAAGAACGTGGTAAATCGAACTGTAACTGAACTGCCTGTACGGCACAAGGTACTCCAATTACCACTAAAATCAGAGCTCGTTCCATGGCGTTGTCAGTGTCAGAAACATTTGAAGCATCCCAAAGATTCACAAAAAAACAACAGACTTGAAATACTCAAATCGGTGTAAGGTGTAAGGGAATTAGAACTGTCCAACATTTCCCCATTTGCCTAGCAACTACTGTTATTACAGAAAATTATTTTAAATAAAAGGTTGACATGAATCCATCAATTTAGTTTATCGTGCATTAAAAAAAACTAACCTGTGTGATTTCGTACTACCTTTTAACAATTTTTTTTCACTAAGCAGCAGTGGTTAAAGTATGTAGAGCCAGCATTTTATTGTGACATGTAATGAAATAATGTAACTTCCGGCTCTGAAGCAGAGCCCAGCCCTGGAAGGAAGATATTAATACGTATAATAAGTGTCATAACACAGATTACTAAATAGTTTAGGAAAGCCATACTTGTAAACAGGACTACCTTTTTGGTTTAGTGGTTGTAAGCGCAATTGTGTATCATGTGGTCCCCGGCTACAGTTGAGTTTTCTGTCAAGAAATTCTGATAAGAGCTCGGTGTCTGGCGGTACTTCAACCCGTACCTCGAGATCCTAAGTCTGATCTCTCTTCGGTAGTAAATAGAAAAGAATAAAGAATATTATACATTTTTATTCAATATAGATTACATATAATTCCTATTAAAAGTCATTTTTACTTTACCTACTGGTTCGAAAAAAAATCTCGGTTCTGGGAAGAAAGGACTTTTTTTAAAAGTAAATTTTGAAGTGTATGATTACCGTACAATCGGACTACGAGAGTGGGAGAATAAAGAGTGCACGAGTGTGTGCTTGCGCACATACTCGTGCACTATAATTATGTACTGTACAGCTAGTCTGGGTTGAGATACGTATAGTATTAAAAAAATACATACATAAACACTCACGCCTGTCACCCAGAGGGGTAGGCAGAGATTATGGACTTCCATTTGGCACGATCCTGACACACCTCTCTCGCTTCCTCCACATCCATATACCTACTCATTCACGCTCGTCGGTTAAATGTACTCTAGGACTCTTGATTTGGTCCATTTACACGTATAGCATTATTTATTATAATATTTGAAGTTTAATAAAACAAATAAAAAGTATTTAATGTGCTGACTAAAATACCATTAGGTGAATTGTTGGCTCGTTTGTCACTCCAAATGTTATTGGAAATTTGACAATTAGCGTCGGATCGATATAAAAGTAACTAAGTTTATCTTCAAATTACCTAAGTTTATCTTTGTTTTGTTCTAGGTGAGTGAGCATTCGTGTTGTTTTGCATGCAAGAGGCAGCCGCCATAAAAGCAGGCGTGGTTCGAATCCGTCTACGGTAAGTGATGATGCTTGTTTTCTACTATCAATTTCTCTAGCGTCCCGTTACACCGTTGCCTACTTTGGACCTTGTTAATTCATTATATGGTTTTCCGTACTAAAAATTGGACGCTGCATGAAATTGATACGAAATATCGATGTTCAGTATATTTTGTCTTTGTACTTTATACTTTGCTCTTTTTTTTTCACTCTTTTTCAATATTGTTTCTTTAACTTTTATATGGCATATTCTCCATAGTGCAATTGATTTTTTTACTTAGGTCAATATAATTTAATATCATAAATAAATTACGTGTTTTCTGTTTGCCGTAATTTTGTTTTATCGATTACATTTCTATCTATTAATAAAATAAATAATTACAAAAATCAAAAACCCGACTGCAAGAAAGACAATTTAAAAGTAATGCACTAAAAAGACCGAAACAAGATTGAGAATAGAAAAACAAAATTAAAATAAACTATAAACAAAGTAAACTCTACTTCGTTTAACAGACTATATTATGAGCTGAAAGCCTAAGTAAAATGCCCTTATTAAGTTTACTAGCAAGCGGAACTCATTCATTTTCTTTCGGTTTATAATTTGCAATTGGGTCCCGCCTCGCGCGAAATGCATAACATTACCTTAGCAGTAGTTTAAAAACAGCGTTATTTCGATTTAAAACGAGCGTGTCTATATTTTGTTTCGTTCATAAAAGGTATTTGATCAATTATTATGTCAGCAATATGTGGTTTTGCATTTTATAATTTAATAGCGACCCGCCCCGGGTTCTCCTGAATAGGATCTGTGACGTTATTTAAGATAATAATATATTATATCAGTTTTTCGTTTATCAAAAAAAAATCTTCAAATATTTGTATACAATATAGTCTAGATACCTCCTGACATTGCTCTATCTGTTTGTAAAGTTTCATCGGTTCAGCCATTGTGAAGATTAACCCGTAGAAAAAGGCAAACAGACAGACAAAAACTTAAAAAAAAACCGAGTCCGGGTCGGACTCGCGCATGAAGGGTTCCGTACCATCGTGAAACACGTTTCTAATAGGGGAGCCCCCTTTAATTTTTAACTTATTTTTATTATTTGTTGTTATAGCGGCAACAAAAATACATATTCTGTAAAAATTTCAACTTACTTGTAAAAACTTCAACGGATCATGAGATACAGCCCGCTGACAGACAGACGGACGGACGGATGGACATCGGAGGCTTAGTAATAGGGTCCCGTTGGTTACCCTTTGGGTACGGAACCCTAAAATGGTTGTTTAAATCTTAATAGCATGCAAATAACCTCCTGAGCTTCATAGAAGCCAGTTATTTTAATATTACAGAGAGTGCAATTTGTTGTGTATGTATAGATTATAATAATAAATCTGCACTAGGTGCTTTAATGTTTTAGAATACAAGGAAATTCTAAAATTTTTCGATAAGCGCAGCATTACCAGTGAGCGGAGCTGGTGAACAAATTAACTTAATGATTTTCATACCTGGTAGAGCCATGCTGCGGGTATGTTATAGTTGTAGCACGAATGGGTCGGCTCAACCACGCTCTCACGGAATACCAGCGTAAAATAGCAGCTTAATGCTGCTTCGTTTCGTTTGGTGAGTGTAGAGAACCGGAAACTCCTTTTACTAGAAACGAGGTACATATTCCACTTTAGACCTTCAGGAGTGACAAAGCAATTGCATTTTGATTATTTATTGAAGATAGATTTAGATGTCTATGATGGGCCACAGTATCCACTTACCATCAGGTGAACTGTGTGGTCATTTGTCACCCATATTTTATATGTAAATGAAACTCGGTTAAGATATTAAGTGATAATGGAGAAATCACTCAAATGGTATTGGAAAATTTATTCTGTTATAAAACAATTGCTGCGATTTTTCCCTTCGCTTTATAGAGTCCGATACGATTTTCCGACGAAGTGCACCAAATCATGTCTGTCTGTAGTACTATTGCAATGAACGGCGGGTCGATAAGTTCGGATATTGAGACTGCACGGTCGCGCTCGCGTTCGCGGGCTTCCGACAGTCACCTGGTGGAGTCCGTCGCGCTTACTTGTTATTGCACGCAACGTTGTATGCGTGTTTTTGAACGACGTTTTTTACTGTTTAATCCCAGTGTTATGTTGACAGTGTTTTCGGTGGTTTATAGCGTTATTTTTTCTTGAGGATTTATGTGAATTTTTTTATGTTTGTTGTTCAGGTATTGTGATTGAGTTTTTTAAAAAAATATTTTCGCGTTTTAAGGGGGTAGGTGCGAATAATTTTATCAGTTAATTTTCTAGCGATTTTAAAACAACGTTTATAGCCGTTAAGATTTTTAACTATTTTACGTACGAATAACTAACAAAAAATATATCTGATATTGTTTATCCTTAATTATGTGAATAAATTTTACAAAATAAATCGATATCGCCGAAGAACAGCATAGAATAGAATATTTTTTATTCGTTAAAGATTACATGTAATTCTTATTGAAAGTCATTTTTTTTTACATTTACCATAGAGTTTAATAAAAGTTTTGTTATACGTTTTAGCTTTTTTCTGAAAAATATTTTTACGAAAATATTTCGAAAAAAGAAAAATAAAATATTCATATGATATAAATTATAAATAAATGTTTCAAACATTACAAAACACCACTAAAATTATTTAAAAATAGTTATTGATAAAGCTTAAATAAAAGAGACAATTCCTATTCAAATGCCCTTGTTTCCTTCTCCATGCAAAAATACTATTATGAATTCCCTCATTAGAAGCAATGTTTATTAGTGGATGCCCTATGCGATCTATTTATTTATACCTTTGGAAATCAACAACAGGTTATACGGGGCATCAATCAATCAGTTCTATTGTTTTGTGTTCCTGTCTGTATTTCAGACTCAGTTTTTCTTATTTAGTTCGTACACGGGTATTTGATATTACTTTTAACCTTTAAAAATCGAAGGTCTGTGTTACTTCTATTTTTGTATTTACTTCATATTTAATATCAAACCTGCTCGACCGATGACCTCTGATAATAACATTTTAGAAATCGTTTATTTTATACTCCTAAATATCATAAGTCGGCTCTTAAAAGATTTCTGTCAGTATCGTATTAGTAATAGATAATGATGTACTTAAAAATAATGTCAATTAAATTCACTCATTCATGCGTTAAAAAAACCTCAAATATGGTATTACAAGTAAATACATTAATGTTTTTGTTTAGTAAAATATTTTTGTTAACATTTAAACTTTTGTTCTCCTTACGCAACGAGCTGGAATACAGCTTACTTGAAGCTGGATTAACGTCCATTTAAAGCCGATTTAAAGCTTATACCAAGCCGGCTTAGAGCTTATTTAAGCTGGGTTAATGGTCTGATCCTTTTGAACGCGTGCTCAAATGTTTAAATTTCTGTAAAATGTATTTTTAGCATAATATATCGTAATAACGTTTTAGACAGATTTGGCCTTGACCTACAAATAATTGTTCTGGGTCTGGATGATTGTCCTTGTGAAATCTATGTATGTAAACTGCTCCCGAGATACAGGAGAAAATCCTAGTGTGGAGGTAACGTTAGAAAAAAAAAGAAAAAAAGATCCTTTAAATAGTGTTCACAGATCACATCGACTATTAATCTGTTTTGAATATTTACTTATTGTGTTTATTTGCTTTATTTACATTAAATGAATACGCTAATATAATATAATAAACAGGCCTCCTCTCATTTCTGAGAGGATTTTAGGTCAAGGAAGTGTCCGCCGCGCTGCCCCAATGCGTGTTAACGAACTTCACATGTCTTCGAAATATTTTATTTCTTATTTCTCAGACGTGCAGGTTTCCTCACGATGTTTTTTTCACTGCCGAGCACGTGGTAAATTAGCACTTAAAATTGTAATTAATAATTTAATTGGTGCCGGCGGGGATCGAACCCGGATTTCTCACGTACTGTGAAACTTACAGCGAGCATTATTACATCTGAGCTATCACGTCTCTTGAAAAAAAAATGATTGAGTCAACGGAAATCGATTTCAAAAAACGGATTTGATATATCGATACCGATGATATTAAAAGTAATATTTTCTATGTGTATTACGGAGTAAAGAGTATTGAGTTCAAAATCCAACCGAAGCAACATAAAATTAAGCCTTAAATACAAAATGGTTGGTGATGGGTCTGAGAAGTCTAGGTGTCGCGACTGTCCCAGGGGATAAGCCCAGATTCTATGCCAAAAACCCCCTGTTTTTGGCATAGAATCTGGGCTTATCCCCTTTTAAAGCATTCGTGTATCATATTCGCTTTGTGTGAGGTCTACTGATATGGGTAGGTTAGGCAAAGTGCAAGTAAGTACCTCATTGCGCGTACGTTCATACTATTAGATTCTTTTTTTTATAGAATAAGGGTGACAAACGAGCGAACAGTCCACCTGATGGTAAGTGGTTGCTGTGGCCCATAGACATCTGCATCTGTCTTCGTTTGCGAATCAAAATGCAGTTGCGTTGTCAGCCGTGAAGTCTATGATAGAATGCCTCTTTTTCAGTAAAATAAGTCTCCGGTTCTCTACACTCACCATACGAAACACAGCAGCATTAAGCTACTATTTTGCGCTGATATTCTGTGAGAGCGTGGTCCTTTCCCGGTCGAGCCGAGCCATTCGTGCTACAACTATACTATTAATATAGCTGCAGCATGGCTCTACCACGTATAAAATTCTTATAACTTCTTGTCGTAAAATGTTATTTTAATCATTGCAATTAGGATAAAGGATCTACAATGGACAGTTTTATCTCAAAGACCAGGTTTCGTAGTAGTCTGTGCAAATGTTGCGCTACCGTGACGTATACAAGTAACCGATTGTACATCGCTTGTCACTTCAACGATCTACCTTAGATAGGGTTGTAAAAAAGATTACAAAAGCTTAGTAATGTTCCATTGTCGGGCAGATTTCCTATAATTTTTACCGCTGTGATTGAAGCAATGCGGTTCTGAACCTATCTCTCAGATAGTAAAACGCCACACTCACTTATGGAACCAGTTGGTATCCATCTGTCACAAACGTCTCAGAGACTATATCCACTTAAATTGATTCGACATAATTATAAAATGCAATTACCCAATTACATACGTAAGATTTAAAAATCGAATTAAAAAGTTAAGGATTTTTAGGGGCAATGTAATTTTACTTAACATATTTCGTAATGATTTCTTATATTTACGCGAAGACTACACACTAAATGAAACTAGTTTTGACGGATTTTACCGCGTTTAATTTATTAACTTTTTATTTCCCGAAGTTTCGGGTGTCTGAGGTGTTTGACGTCCCGATATCACAGTTAGCCCGGCTACCTTCAGTTTTTGAATTTAATTTTTAATCTACGCAGAATGAGCTTACAGTATCTTGATGTCTTGCAGTGGTATGCCTGGCTTTGGATTTAATTTTATTAATTATAGGATCCCAAGCAGACGTCAGCACGCATCCATCTTCTCTATTAAAATTAAGATGTTTTTTTTTAATTTCAATAGCTTCGCGAATCATTCTTGGTAGGAATCGGTGTTCCTTTGCGTGGATTTGCGGTTTATCAAATCTAATGTAATGGCGGGGACGATCTTAAACATGTTCACACACTGCAGAATTCCCGGAACGTTGGTGCTTCAAGTCAGCTATATGTTCTTTCACGCGGGTTTTTATAGATCTTTTTGTTTGTCCTATGTTAGAGAGGTTCTCCACAATCCAGCTTGTACACTCCTGCATCTTGTAGAGAGATATGACACTTGACGGACGGTAAAAATTGACTAATCTTCTTTGGCGCCATAAAGTATGTTTTAATGGAAGCTCGCTTCAAAATGTAGCCAACCTTGTCTGTGACTCCTCTAACATAGGGTAGTACAGCAGGCACACGCTCGACTGTGGCCGGCTTCACTCGGTCACTGTGACGTAGGCGCGGGACTCGAAGTTTATTGTCTTAAGCAGCCCTGAATAGCTGTAGAATAGAATAGAATAGAATGATTTTTATTCAATATGGATTATTACATAATACTTATTGAAAGTCATTATTTTATTTACCACTGGTTCGGAAAATACCTCTGTCCTGGGAAGAACCAGCAAGAAACGCAGCGGAACTTTTTTTTAAACATAATTTTACTTATCAATAATTTTGTTTATACAATTTTAAATGAATTTTCATAGAACCAGCATGGTTGCGATCACCTTATTCCCAGGGGTTATTGTCATTCATGTATTCCTTGATATTATAATAACCCTTTTTGTACACTTTTTCTTTAATAAAACTTTTAAACTTGTTTATTGACAAACTTTGTGTTAATTGTTAATTTAGTTCACTCAGCAATAAGTTGATTGTTGAGCATAAATTAAACGTTAGCAAAAATTGTGATGAAAAATATCGCTTGTCCTATTTCACTAGCTTGTTAGCCTCACTTAATAACACAAACACTCACGCCTGTCACCCAGAGGAGTTGGCTGACACTACGGATTTCCATTTGGCACAATCCTGACACCTATACAATCATGTACCTAGGCATTCATGCTCGTCGGCCTATCTTCAATATATCGTTAATTTGGTCCATTAAATTCCGTCTAGTTCTAGGGCGTGTCTTGCCGCCTCTGCCATTCTCTTCTGCAACATAAATTTACCTTGTCACTCTTGCTAGCTTGTTTTAACTTAAAGCGACATTTGAAACTCTAGTGATAAATATACAACTTTTCAACATACAATAATTATAATATAATTTATATTAAAATATGTTATAATTTAATTTGTACACAAAACGAACACAAAACATTTTATATTTTACTCTTTATTTTATTTACTTCAGACTAAGATTTTGCGATTATATTAATTTTATTTTGCTGTAACACCCGTTACAAAATTAATGCAGAAATCAATGCTGTTTGCGGTGTAAGTTAGCAACCCTAAACGAAACGCAATGTTTTGTCAGACGTTGCGCTATCAGACTGCAACACGTTAATCCCGGCTAAATTGTTGCGACGCCTATCTGTAGGCTGTAACTAGAGTAAATAGTGTGAGACGACCATGTGGTCCAGTGGTCAGAGCACTTACCTATGACGTCGCATGTCCTACGCGCGATTTCCGCCGTTTTTTTTTAAAGAATCAAGGTTAAATGTTGGTGAATACTGTAGCCCATAGCCTACATATATCATCGGTTAAGAATCAAAATGCATATGCGTTGTCACCCTTTGTGAAATCAGATGGAATGTCTGAAACTAATAATTGTGAAGAAGTGTTTGTCTCAGTCTGTTTGACATTGTATTTGTATGAAAGCGTCACCTCGTTCAAATCTACTCATTATCAGTGTATCAAGTCGTGTTTACCACTGCATTTTTTTCATTATATCTTACTTACCTTAGTGTTGATGGAGCTCTAGGTGATAAACAGTGCTGTCATAGTTTTGTCCTTATAATTAAATTTAAAGAAATGGAGGTTTACGCAGCATTCAAAAAAATTTTTTTTTGTATAAGAATTAATCAATCAAACTTATATTGTGCTAGAATCTTGTACCTAAGACTTGTATCTAAGTCATGACATGACTGAGTGCTCCTCGACATTGAAGGAAAATATCGCAAGGAAATTTCAATTTTTGATAAGTTACATAACATATTTCGAAGATATTTGAAATGTATCTCAGGATTGGGAGGAGGCCTGTGCCCGGTTGTGAGATGTTTGTAGGCTTTAGTTTTATGCGATATTTATTCTGTTTTTGTACCTACTCAGACGGACTACAAAGCAGAATAGAAGTCCTACCACCGAGTAATTGCTAACATAGTGTTAATTACTCTATTTATCACAAATTATCGCGGTCTCACAGTATGAAGTCTAACTAGCGTGAAACCAAATGCAGCGGCGGATTTTCGTGCACATATCGAAATTAAGGTTTTGTAACGATCAAAGTCGGTTTGCGGTTTTTAGCGTTTCTCAATATTGACGCAAATTTTGGCTCAACGCGGCAGTTATAATCTGTATCGAATGATTAACTTTAAAGATTTGAGAAGTCTGGTGCTGCGATCTACAAACCACCTGCTAAGTCATTAACGCCTGCCATAGAAGAGAGTCACTCCCAACATTTGACTGGAGTGCAGTTTAAAATTTAAAAAATGTCAAAATCTTTAATTTATTTTCCAAAAATTTTTTGTTATTAGTAATAACTAAAAATTTTTATTTAATTTTTTTATTACTTATAAGCAAATAATTTATAATGGGGTAAACAGGTGCCAAGAATAATTACAGTAACAATCGATCTCAATATTCTGTTCCATTATCACAACATATATTATACTTACACACCACTATTACCGTTTAGTTACGATTTACGATGGATATTTTACGTATGAGTTTTATCAGATTAATCTAATTGTAAATATTTTTCTAACTACTGATCCACTTATTAACGCTCCATATAATCACTCAGTGTTAAATTAAAAGAAAGCCATTAACATTCAAATACCATTAGAAGACATCGTTTTCGTCGTTATGGTGTTCATAACAATGGTGTTAATTACACAACTCGCAGCAGTGAAAGTACCGTAGTGGAATCCTCGAAGTAGTTGTAACCTTCTTCACAACTTGATCTCTTTAAAACATTCAGTTTGAATAAACAATTATTAATAAAACTTCAAATGCTTTTGATGAGGTTTCTAGAAATTAAAGAAAAGACGATTTCTTAAATAAGCGAATACTACACAATGAAAAAAAATTTTTTTTCGATTTTATCGTGTTATTTGTTTAAATGCGGTAAAATCCGTAAAATTTTTTTTAATTATTTTATCATAATATTTAATTTTGCTATTAGTGAGATTAGGGTATAAATTTGTTGAAAATTATTTAACCCACTGGGAAATGGGATTTAAGTCACGGCGTTTAATAAATCCCACAGCTGTGGGATTTATTAAACGCGAAACGAACGACTTAATTTTTTTTATTATTTTATAGATTATAAATAAGAATTCGTAAAAAAAAATAAAGTATCATTCTTCATATAAATATAGCAAATAATTCTTATTTGCTATATTTATGTAAACACTGCATAAGTATGCTTTGTACGGATTTTATCGCGTTCTACATTATACTTATTTTTATAATCCCGCCGTTTCGAATGCTGCTTGAGAGCATCCACTTGCACTCGAAATATCGGGTCGGGAGTATAAAAGTAAATCCATGTAAAATTAGTATTTATTTAATGTAAGTAAATATTTAAACGAATGAATTCTAAGTATCAATTTTCATTAAAACTATATAAAAATAACTATTAAGTTAATAGAGTTAATAGAATCAGATCTATTGAAAATAAAATAGTGTGTTCATTGGTAGTTAATTCTGCTCCTTTAATAAAATTAACTATATTAATCTTTAAAATACTCCACAAACAGCGCAAACTGAAACTATTAGAAAAAAAGAACACACTGTGACAGAATTATGAGAACTTTTGAAGTCGTCCAAACAAGTTATGTTTATTGATTTATTTATAGGTTTTTTTTTATACTGGAATAGCAGCTATCTTTTATATATAGGATAAGGGTGATAAACGAGCACACAGTCCACATAATGGTAAGTGGTTGCTATGGCCCATAGACATCTACATCTATCCTCGATTACGCATCAAAATGCAGATGCGTTGTCACCCGTCAGGACTAAGATTGAGTGCCTCGTTTCCAGTAAAAAGGGTCTCCGGTTCTCTTCACTCACCATACCAAAACAGCAGCGTTAGGCGTTCGTGTTCTGTGAGAGCGTGGTCTTTTCCCGGTCGAGCCGACCCATTCGAGCTACAACTATACCAGTAATATAGCTGCAGCATGGCTCTACCACGTAGAAAGTCTACCTTGCTTAACAGTTTCCCTGTCCGCGATACAAACACAAAAGTTAAACAATTGAAATGTTAATATATGATTTATGGGACAGGAAAAGGGTTAACTCGCGTCTAGTTTTAAATTTGTTTTTATTTAAAGGTATAAATAAATAGTCATTGTCTTTATGAAATTATATAATTTCCTCACAGACATTTATAACAAAATTTACCCAGTAGATAGTATTATAAGAAATAGATAAGTAAAAGATTATATAATGGCATAAGCACAAAAGAAATATCAAATAACTATTATTTTCATAATATTTCATATAATATAAAAATCTTGTACTTAAGCGCGAGGTCAAGAGTCTAAACATGACAAGGCAATATCCTCAATCAACAACAAAAAAAATGTGTTGGATGAAAAAATTACATAAGAAAGTGAAATGGTTAGAACCGAAGCGCACGGCGCCACATAATATGATTAATAGTTCTATTAACAGGTGAAAGCGAGCTATCAGTAAATATACTGTCAAAAAGCCATGAAAGTAATTGGATCTTAAAATTTTTTCGGAACTATATACGAAAGGAAAAATCTAAAATACCGTAGTTGTCATGGCTTCCTTTGGTTGCGGTGTTCCATGCTGGACCTTGACCTGATTGAATGAACTCTACATAGAACATATATATATACATATACAACATACGTTTAAATCATAAACGTATGTTTACTTTATGTATTCAAGTTTTTGTTGGAGATATGATATTACGTGCTAACAAAGTCGTTGTGTTTATATTATTAAAATAACTCTCGTTTTCAATCAATGCAGATTTTGATTGTATGGATAATTTCAAAACACAGCTCGAACAAAAATCTCAAATTAAAAAAAAAACACATACATACATAAACTGAAGAAGGAAGTACATCTAGACCCGGAAAAATTATTTATAGGACATACAATCACTTGTTCCGTGGGGGAATCTAACCCGCTTCTCGCAGTAACCAAATGTTTAGCGAACAAAAGCTTCCCCAATTATTACCTCATACAACCTTAGTTGCAATGCTTGGCAGATGGGTTGGCAACCGCCGTTTTTAATTGTGCTGGGTTATGAAGATACTGATGCTTCCCATCTCCTGTTTCATTTACCTCTTCCTCTGTGTTTTACGACACCCACGGGTAGATATGGGGTTGTGGATATTCTTACTCCGCCATAACTTAAACCAAAGCCATTACTTAATTAGGCTATAAATATAAAGATACGTGACTGAATAGATTGAAAAGCAATTCTCATTATCAAATATGGCAGATGAAAGAGAAAATATAGTAGAGTTTATTACTCCAAATGCAATAAATTTTGATAGTAAACTGCTAAATAATTCGTTATCTTGCGTAAGTTGCCAATCCGCCTGCCAATCGTGGCAATAATGGCAATTATCGTCTCTATGAGACAATCTATAGAGAGAGCCTATGTCCAACAGTGGATTTGATAGGTGTATTGAATGAAAAAAATAATTCAATACACCTATTATATTATAAATTTGACCAATATTGAAATGTGGGCGAGACTTCCAGTGGCGTGTCAAAACATGAATAGAATCTTGATTGCCTCAATGCTACTTATTTACAATATATTTGTAATGCCACGTTCAGTCCGCGGTGTATCACGGTCGCCTTACCTTGCCATGCCTTAACTTTATCAAAGCGTTAACCTTTTTTATATAAGACAGTCCAGTTTGCACATATTAAATCTTGCCTCTTCACATTATGATTGTGGTATTCATCCAAATCAATACAATTTTGATTTGTTGTGTTACTTCGATGAAGGTCAGTTTTGACAACTTAAAGATTAGACATGTGTTACCTAAAGATTTTACGAGTATTTATTAAATAAGGACTACACCTATTCATTTAAAAATGAAATGTTATACTCAAATAAATCAAAATATTGCAATAATTGATTCAAAAAGCATACCTAATACTAATCGGATATCCTTAAAGGAAATAAAAGTGACATTTACTGTTCCGTACTCATAAAAGGGTAGGGTGCATCTACTGTTCTCTTAAAATACTTCTTTAATAGTCTTCCTACTTGCTTTACTACTTAGATGAATGATCAAATTCGTGGTTGAAATTTCTACAATAATCTATCATTAGCTCAGAGGATTTTCGAGAATCACAAAATCAAATTTAGCAATAAGATTGAAAGTGAAATACCGGTTTCAATGTTAGCTGTGCTTATGCTTACTTGAATTGTGAGCTTTCCCATTGACCCATTGTTGTGACCTTCATCATCGTGTACATTAGTAAAATAATACAAGTTTCAATTTAAACCTGCGTTCTCAACTGTTTATGTTAAGTTCTCTAACGGGGATATTATATTATAAAAGTATACGATTTCACTTATCGTATTCGAATAGTTTTGGTGATTCAAACTTTTAGCTTTTAACTGTATATTTAAATGCCCCTTCACTTTCTTAGATTTATTTTCTATTTATTTATTTTCCTTTACTTTTTTTTTTTTTATAGGATAAGGGTGACAAACGAGCACACAGTCCACTTGATGGTAAGTGGTTGCTGTGGCCCATAGACATCTACATCTATCTTCGATTAAGAATCAAAATGCAGATGCGTTGTCACCCCTGAGGACTAAGATGGAATGCCTTGTTTCCAGTAAAAAGGGTCTCCGGTTCTCTACACTCACCATACGAAACACAGCAGCGTTAAGCTGCTATTTTACGCTGGTATTCTGTGATAGCGTGGTCCGTCCCCGGTCGAGCCGACCCATTCGTGCTACAACCATAATATAGCTGCAGCATGGCTCTACCACGTAAATATCAAATTTATATCAAATAATTTGATAGTCATTTGATTCATTGTTAATTTAATTTTATTAGTTTTTACAAAGTTGTTGCTACACGAGTAAGGTTGACAAACAAAAAAAACCGTATAGTATGTAGATGCCTTGGCCTTCTACATCTATCCGCGATTGAGTATCAAAATGCAGATAGGTTATCACCCCTGCGACTTTACCTATAAAGAGGGGTCATTTCTTCTCGTTACTTGCCGTACAAAAAACAGTAGAATTATGCTGCAAATTTGCGTTGGTATTGTGAGAGTGAAAGGTCTCGGTCTACTCATTCGTGCTGTACCTGTAATATTATCGCTATGTATATAGCTATACATTATCGCTATGCAACGTATAACGTGGAAATTGGGATACGAATTTATAAAATTCAATTTTAATTACCACAAAATGAGATTTAAAAAAAAATATTTGACTAATACACTCAATAGGTATCGATATAATAGTTTTTAATGTACGAGAAACAAATTATTGTAATATAAATATTTTGCAATTAACCACTGATTGGTCTAAATTATTTATTTAATGCAACGACCAAATCCGAGACACGTGCCTGCCGCATTATAATTTCGTAAGTCCCATTATGCGTTTGTAATTATGAACGGTTCACTTATTTGATCGTATCTCTATTCATTGCTCGTATTGGTAACGTATACTTTCTTTTGTAGCCCAATTTTGTTGTACTGCTGATTTTCGTCACAATACTGTTAGACCAATCTTAAGCAAAGATCTTTCGAGGCTGAGTAGTAAGGTTCTGCTCTTTATGGTAAATTAATTGGGCATACGGCTCTCATATTGATTGAATTTTTTTTTATTAACTGTCAAAATGAAACTTTTCTTCAGAAATTGTGGTAGAATTAAAGGACGGCATTGTAATGTACTTGTTATTAAAGAAACGCTAGAAATAATAAACATTTAAGTAAGCGCAAAACCACCGAAGTTTTGGGACACTACAAAATTATGTGCTCGTATATAGTAATTAAATTAGTTTATTAATTTGAAGTTTTGTTACCATAAAACCGCGCCGGAATTTTCACATTTACGTTGGCTTTCTAGAAATCTCTTTTTATTTATTATATGATCAGTATAATGTCAGTATTAATAGTTAACACCTGCAGTTACTTTAGAGAAATACCGTACACTTTGTTATTTGTAGAGTGGCCACGCAAAATTTAAAATTTAATAGATTAAAACTATCAGAGGCGTACAGTAAAGGTGCAAATTTTAATTTTGGATAAGTTTATGTTCGTCTGTGTACTTTAAATTTGACTGGCCATCTTAATGATTCTTATAAAACACTGATGATTATTTAAAAGGTACATACTTCAAATGGCTTTGAAAGGCCAATGTAACCGTTTCTATTGGATAAAATGCTGTACCTGTACGTTCGCTATTAGTCAAACATTTTTTATGGAAAGTTACGTTGTTAGAGATAACATAATCTTAGTCTAACGAGTCGTAAACGACATACACAGTCGTAGAATGGTAAAAACACAATATTATATTCATATCTTTAACAGTCTGTTGCAAATATTGACGATTGCAAATATATTTGAAATAACGTTTTAGTAGCAGTCATACGTTGTCACCCAGCTCTAACATTATTCATCAGCATACGTGGTAGAGCCATACTGCAGCTATATTTTATATTTTATTAGTATAGTTGCAGCACGAATGCACGTAAAATAACAACTTAACACTGCTGTATTTCGTATGGTGAGTGTCGAGAACCGGAGACCCTTTTTTACTGGAAACGAGGCATTCCATCTTAGTCCTCAGGGATGACAACGCACCTGCATTTTGATTCTTAATCGAGGATACATGTAGATGTCTATGGGCCACAGCGTCCACTTACCATCAGGTGGACTATGTGCTCGTTTGTGACACTTATTCTAAAAAAAAACTTATCCGTGGGACGTTATTGGCTGTTACTTTACTTTTTTATTATTTTATCTTGTATAAGTATAAAGAAGTAGTATGTCGGTTTTCAAAATTATTAAACTCAGTAATAACTTAGATTTAAATGGCAGGCGTAATGTAAGGTACTTATTTCATATACATATATGTATCGATACATAAATTGATAGCAAAATCGCGTCATTTTTAGCATTTAAATAAAGTAAATATGTTTTTTTTTCTCCGAATTAAAACCGAAATAGGTTTTCCTCAAGAAAAAATAACAATATTTCTATTATGTGTGAAAATTATTTTTTGTAGTGTTTTATGACAATGTTCCATTATCAGAAGTGATTATGACGATATATAAAATGTGACACTTGGAAAATCAAAGATTCAAAATATCAAAATGTGCAGCAAGGACCAGATCACTCACATCCTCGGGAAGATCAATGTGGTAAGTTATGGATGACTTGGTTTTCTAAATAATATTTTTTTATTATAAGTTCATAAAGTTTTCACTTTTTCTGTTATAAATATAATCCATGACAAAGCGTGAACACCAGAAGCTATAGAAGTTTAGAAATAGCATTTACGATGATTGAAGTATGTAATGAAACTTCAATGTATGTAAGTATGACATAGGCAAGTGAAACTGATGTCATGATGAATCATTGATGGAAAAAGAAACATCTTCGCAATTCGCAATTGTCAAATTACCGACACGTATCTGGTTTATAATATACGGAAATAATTTTTTTTAATTCATTTTATGAATTCTGTACTTACATTGAATTCAATGGACAGTATACGTTGAATATAACGTTAACCAGACACACAGATAATATAACTGCAATAGTCAAATTGTACTGTACTGGAAATAACTGTACCGTAGAATTCGACTATACCGAAGAAGATGGCTCAGGATCATGCTTTGTGGCATTCCTTGTTCTATTCCTTGGTCTATGTTCAACAGTGGACTTGAGAAAGGCTGTAATGGCGATGATGAAAAAGAAAATTATTTTTCTTGAAAGATCACAATGTCCTGCTCCCATCATTAAATAATTATTATAATTATTAAAATAAAACCGATGTTTTAGCTTTTAAAAATGCAGATGTCAAAAAACGGATATACCTAAGAAATGAAATGCAGTTAATTTGTAAACAATCTAAGTGTAACATTGACCTGTTTTTAATGTTTACAATGTAATTGGTTCTTATTCATTAAATTATGAATAGTGATTAGAAATTAATTGAGAGATAGACTTGATATGGAAATTTGCGAAATATTTTTCAAAACAATCTGTGTTATAAAAATTAGTATGTTTGAAGTAAGGGATTTTAAATAAATTCTGCACCGAAAGTTAATTTAGTACAAATTTGATGCTTAAAATTAAAATTTATGTAAATTTATTTAATTATTATACACGTAGCTTTCGAATATGTATGCTTGCGTCGTTCAATGTGCGGTTTCAACGCATATTTTTGGACTGGCGTTTTCATTGTCAAGGTTGTTTGAATATGGAGATGGTCCATTCAAATAATCGTCAATGCTTCGAATCGGCGAAAGTTAGTAAAACTTGCCTTCACGCGACAATTAAAACGCCAAGGTTAATTTGGTCTGTTGAATAAAATTTGTTATTTTATTATTGTAAACTTGCATAGTTTGTTTTTTTACTTTCGCAAATATATATAATTACATTTACATTAATGGTCTTACTTCTAATCGTTGGTTATCGCTTAGTTAAATTAAACGTTAATTAACTCTATATCTGTCGCTTTCTATTATCATTTATTAAAGAGAAAGAGCAAGTAGTAAGCCCTTAATGTTTAATAGACTTTATTCCTTCTTTATATTCGTACTCCACTGTAAAAGAATGGACGAAACAATTTAGTTTGTGAAGAGAATAAATTGATGATGTTCCGCGCTCAGGATGACCACCCGAGGCCATTACGGATGAAAACTAAATTTGTGGAGAAGACAGTACGGGAAGATAGGCGGCTAAAATAATTAGCAGTCGTGAGTTGTGACGGAACATTCAAAAACAACTGTGCTTGGAATCCTACACAAACATTTGGGTATCAATAATGTCAGTGCTAGGTGGGTCGCAAAACTTCTTTCAGCTATTTCAAAACAAGAACGAGTGAAGTTCTGTACTCAGTTTTTATCCCATTGAGAAGGCCGACAGAAATAAGTTTTGGATTCAATTGTTACGGATGATATAATTATCCTTCTTTATCATGAACCTCTGTCAAAAAAGGAATCGATGAAGTGGCGTCGTCTGAGCTCAATGCGGCCAAAAAGGTGACTTACCTTATGCTAAACCATTTTGGAAACTTCGAATATCACAAGTTCACTGCTGAACATAGGCCTTCCCCAAGGCCTGCATCTATTGACTTCCTGCATGTCTTACCAGGTCATCACTCCATCTAGTGGGGGGATGCCCTACACTTCGCCTGAAGATACGAGGCTGCCACTCGAGGACCTTTCTTCCCCAACGGTTGTCGGTTCTTCGAGCTATATGGCCGGTCCTTTTCCAATTCAGCTTACTAATCCGTTGGGCGATGTCGGTCACTCTGGTTCTACTGCGGATATCCACGTTTTTAAATCTATCACGCAGAGAAATCCCGAATATATCCCTCTCCATAGTTCGATGAGTGACCTTGAGCTTCCTCATACGGCCAGCAGTGAAGGACCACGTCTCAGATCCATAAGTCATCACTGGCAACACGCACTGGTTGAACAATCTATTTTTGAGATTTTGAGGTATACCTGACGAGAAGATGTGTCGTAATCTCCCGAACGCTGCCCAGCCGAGTTGAATCCGTCGATTGACCTCTTGGTCGAAGTTGGACTTACCTAGTCAGACTATTTGTCCTAGGTAAACATACTCATCAACAACTTCGAGCTTAGTGTCCCCAACAACTACCGGCATAGGTGTGACACGGACGTTACAAATGACTTTTGTTTTGTCCATGTTCATCTTAAGACCTGTCCGCTGGAAGACACTATTGAGGTCATTGAGCATAGTGTCCTCCAGCGATTCTGCCATAAGGACATATCGTCGGCAAATCGAAGGTTAGTTATGTACTCGCCATTGATGTTAATACCGCAACCTTTCCAGTCCAGTAGCTTGAAAACGTCTTCCATTGCAGCGGTGAAGTTTCAGGGATATAACATCACCCTGACTTACACCTCTCTGCAGTTGGATAGGTTTCGTACTCTGGTTCTGTACTCGGAAAGCCATCGTAGCCCTACTGTTAAACACTTCAGCACTTCGATATACCGACAGTCAACTTGGCACCGCTGAAGGTACTGCAGCACCGTGCAAATTTCGACGGTATCAAAGGCTTTCTCATAGTCCACTTACGCAAGACAAAGTGGCAAATTTTTGGCTCATTATCAAGTAAATACGGAACTCGGAATTCTTTCACGAAAAGTGGTGCAATAGAGAAATCGTGCTCTTATTTTCCTCAGAATTTTACGTGATGAGGGTAGAGAAAAAAAATCTCTAAAGTGACTTATTTATATAGAATGTATATTGTAAAAACTTGAAGACATTTTGGAACGTACAGTAAACTACAAAATAAGTTTGTCATTATTATTTATATAATTTTTAAGCAAATGTGCACAGAAGAATAATAAGCACAAAATGAGTGTCTACAAGGCTAAGTCAAAATAGGTCAATCTTCATCAGGTAGGATATTATTCAAGCACTGGCTTATACGGTATATGGTATCAGGCGATAGAGGTAAATGAAACACCACCTGGCCAAAAACATCTTGATAACAAGTGAAAATCATAAAAAACTGCAGTTGCCAACCTGCCTGCCAAGCGTGACAACTATATGTCAAGTTGTATCATAGGGGGCATATCATAGCAAATATATCGGCTATGATGAGGCAATCTATGGGGAAGCCAATATTCAGCATTGGAATTTTGATAGGTTGTAATCATGATGATTATAATACCTATTTAGAAAAAATTATATATCATAAAAATTGTCACTAATTAAATAATAATTAATCTTAAATATGTTTTTCTTAATAATGTGGTGAAATCCCGAAAAAAGTTTAACCCGTCGTGATTTCGTAACTGTGGTTCTGTACCTTAACATTGGGTAAGTGTTAGCGTTTGAAACTAGTTAAAATCTTGGATCATCGAAGGCGCGGTTATTGAAACGTGTGAAGACTAATTAAGTAATATAATATATTGGACCAAGTCATTCAACAGTTTACCGTTTTATTATAATCGAAATTATATAGTTCAGGTTGACTGTTTTACGTTTGGTGTTGTGAACTGGGTGCCAATGAAATGTTTGTGAAGTGATTGCATCATTGAATTAAATTGAAGTGACTGGAAAGCGATTTTAATATTAACAACTCGTTATCACGGGACGAAAATACTTTTTTTTATTACACGATTTGAACTGTGCTTGCACAGGTAATAAGCCTCGATCCTTGCCATCGTCATTGAAATTTGAATTTCCATTAATATCTACCTCTAATTGGAGTTTAACCAAAATAAAAAATTATACGTATCAGCTCCAACGCGTTACTGGTGTTTACTCCTGAAAAACTATTGTCTTGAAATATATACAATAGGTTAAGGAAGTAAATGCGTGGGTGCATTTACTTCCTTAGCCTATTGTATATATTTACTTATATTAATATTGATTTGATAAAATATATTACATAAAAATACTCGTATATCACTTATATTACATTAACGTTTATACTCCGTCTGCGGCACGAGCATATTGCGCAGAATAAACCATAAAGGGTTCATTTTTTGCTTAAAATAAATGGGTGGAACTCATCTAATTCTTAAAGAGTCATCATCATCATTACAGCCCTTCACAAGGCCACTGTTGAACATAGGCCTCCCCCAAGGAATGCCACAAAAACGGTCCTGAGTTACTTGCATCCATCGACTTCCTGCATGTCTTACCAGCTCGTCACTCCATCTAGTGCTGAAGAATGGCTGACGAAATGGCAAAAGAAACTCCGCAAGTATGCAAGTAATTTATTTTGTGTTAATACCTAACTGCGTATTTTAAAAAGGAGGAGGTTCTCAGTTCGACTATATGTTTTTTTTGTAAGTATGTTACGCAATATCTTCGCCAATTATTAACCTATTTTGATGATTCTTTTTTATTAAATAGGTTATACATCAAGGATGGTATCATATATTAGGTGATTTGGAAAAAAAATTTCGCCCTTAAGGGGGGCAAAATAGGGGTGAAATTTCTGATGGAACTATTTAGTCGACACTGAGATTGTGATGATATTCGTTAGTTCACTCAAAAGGATTAAAAAGATTAACTTTCAATAAAAAGTAAAAGTCGAAAAAGCAATCGACTTGGGGCTGTAATTTATACATTTATTACATTATGTCCTAGCACCGACTTCAGAATGTGAAATTCTTTTATACTAGCTGTTCCTCGCGACTTCGTCCGCGTGTAATTTAGGTTTTTTTTTGCGCGGAACCCTAAGTCTTTTTCTGAAATAAAAGTAGCTTAAGTTCCTCCTTATAACATCAGCTGTCTGCCAGTGAAAGTCAAAATCGGTTTAGCCGTTTCGTAGATTAGCCGGAACGAACAGACAGACAGACAAAAATTTAAAAAAGTCTGTTTTTGTTATAAGTACCGTATATACTTTCATTATTTAATTTAGAGAAAAGCTGTTATTTTGACATTAGAAACAGACTCCAATTTTATTTATTTGTTCAGTTTTTTTAGTTTTTAGAAGTAGGCATTTACTTTTTATTAAAAGTTAGTTTTAATAGACATTTATGGTAGTTTTTTGTGTTATTTTTATATGTCAAAACGTAACGGCTATTGCATTAAGCTTTTATTTTTACCCACCCATAAGCGACTTAATAGTACATATTATACTGCTAATATAATAATACATATACCTATTTAATGTAATACACACTATGTTGTAAAGTACAAACTAGTTTTTTCCATACGAGATATTTATAAAAATATAGGTACAGAAACATAAAAATCCAATTAAAATACATTGTGTTTATAAGTATTAAGTAAGGCTTCATCGAACACGGAGGCCTTACGGTATCTCTTAAGACAGTAAGCCAGTCTAGACGGTGGGAAGCGATAACAATTTAATCTCTGTGTAATCTTTGGTGAAAGTGTTTTTTTCTTCATAGTAATATGTAAGTGACTTCTGTAAGCACTCGCTGACACTCCTTAAGTAATAAGTCTGAAATTAGGTTTAAAAAGTTGTTTAATTAAAGACTCTAGTGATTGTAAGATGAATAGACAATCGTCTAGTTTAGATCAACTATATGACTCTGCCGCTGAGGTTGGAGTAGTGATAACTTACGTTCACGTTATGTAATTCTAATAAAATAAAAAACATTTATTAAACAACTAAATAATTTGAATAAAAATCTATTTAAAGCTTACTAAATATATTTAAGAATAAGTATAATACAACTCTGTGTAAAAAGTATCGGGAATATGTCAATAAAAGACCCGCGTAAAAGAGGTCGTTCTAATTTTTTTACTGCATGTTGGTAGCACTGTACTGATTTAGCGCGCAAAGTTTGAGCGGGATCTGTCATTTAATTTGTTTTAAACTACACTTTTTGTTGGTCATAGTTTTGAGTTCTCGGCGATTTTTACAATGGAAAATATTGTTGAACAAAGAGTGTGCCTTAAATTTTGTGTTTCGAATGATATTTCATGTGGTGAATCACTAAAAATGTTGCGAAATACCTACGGCGAATCGTGTATATCGAAAACAAGGGCTTATGAATGGTATAAGGCTTTTAAAGAAGGCCGAGAAGTAGTAGTAGACTTGCCTCGTTCTGGTAGACCTTCAAGCGCTACGACCAAAGAAAACATCGACAAAATCAAGAAGCCAGTGCTCGAAAATCGACGTATGAGTCTGAGAGAGTTGGCTAGTGAGGTGAACATATCTTTTAAGTCCGTCCACAACATTCTCATTGACATTTTAGGCATGAAACGCGTCGCCGCTCGACTAGTTCCAAAAGAGCTCAATTTTGTTCAAAGAGCGCAGCGAAAGCATGTCGCTGAAGACATGGTTTCCCGAGCTTCTACGGATCCGACCTTTATGAAACGTATAATAACTGGCGACGAGACATGGGTTTACGACAGTGTGAGTACGATATGCAAACAAGCCCACAGTCTTCAGAATGGCGTCTCGAAAACGAGCCGTTCCAAAATCGCTCGAAGTCGCTCCAAAATCAAGGTGATGCTGACAGTTTTTTTTGACTACCGTGGTGTGGTTCTCTCCGAATTCCTCCCAAAGGGAGAAACAGTGAATAAAGAATATTATTTAGGCGTCATGAAGCGTTTGCGTGAGAGTATCCGCCGAAAACGTCCAGATTTGTGGCAACACAACTCATGGATGCTGCACCATGATAATGCACCATCACACACAGCCATTATAGTGAAAGAGTTTTTAGCGAAAAATTCAACAAAAGTTCTCGACCAAGCACCGTATTCCGCTGATATGGCTCCGTCTGACTTTTTTTTATTTCCCAAGTTAAAATTACCACTTCGAGGAAAACGTTTTGAGTCGATAGAAGCCATAAAAAAAAATTCGCTGAATGAGCTAAAGGCCATACCGCAAATAGCCTATGAAAAATGTATGGAAGACTGGGTGGCGTTGGAGATGTTGTATTGCAAGCGATGGGGCCTACTTTGAAGGCGATAAAATAAATTTAGATTAATAATTTGTATTTTTTGTTTTATTGACAAATTCCCGATATTTAGTACACAGAATGTATACATTCATACTCTCCCCTTCGTAGTAGACGCCTCATTGATGCATGCTTCAACTAGCTTCTTTCAAATTGTCTGTCTTCAATTGTCTGTTATATTTTTTGCTATCTTAACCTATGCTTTTTACATTATCACATTATCCTTTCTTGGGCCTTCTACCGGTTTTCCAATTTCCTTACATTTTTAGTCCATCTTTGTTTTCCCGTGATACTTATATGTATATATGTCCTGTTTATTTCCATTTTAAACTTAGAACTTTTTTGTATGTCTGTTATTTTACGAAATATAAAGTAATAAAAATGTTATGTACTAATAAATTTTAAACTATGATGTAACACAGTCAAATTTGAACGACAACTAATCTAAAAAGAATGAAAGGTCGTTCTGATAATATCTATATAATTACATAGTTAATTTTTTTAACTTTGTTGGGTTCATAATCTATTTATCCATTTCAAGGAATAATTCATAAAAGTGAAGTGACTGGCCGATTTGTATGCGCAATAGGAAAAGCGAAACTAAAACAATAAAACTAGAATAGTGCGTACATCGATTTGAATTCTAAGCGATTGGCACACTTAGCGAACTAGATCGTAAATGTATCCTTTTGTTTTTAATCATGTGCTACATTCTGTTGTGATAAAAACCGGAATGTACTTAGTTTTCTTAGTGTTTTATTCCTTTACTTTTTAACCGTTAAAGCGAGTTTTATATTAAAATTCAAGTAGGTAAATGTCGGTCGACGTATCCGAGGTTGTACATATTTGTGTAACACGCGAATTATTGTTATTTGGTTTTTGATACATTGTGATTGTTTGTTGACACTAATAATGCACCTTATTTTGATAATAGACACCTTAAGACCGAAAGGACGTAACCACCAACTTTTCAAAAACAAGGTTTTAATGCAATCATACATAGTTTTTCGTCCCCTTTCGATAAATCTTTCTTTCGATATGTCTATTTTTCTACTAACTTCAAAAAGGAGGAGGTATTCAATTCGACTGTATGTTTTTTATGTGCGTTTTCTCATAACTTTGTTCTATCTAAACCGATTTCGATAATTATTTTTTTATTTGAAAGCTAGTACTTCTCATGTAGTCCCATATAAATTTGATCAAGGTCTAAATAATAGTTTTTGAGTTATCCTCAATAATATATATTGAAGTCGGTTCTACAGTCTTTAATTTTAAATTATTTATAGTCTTATTATCTATACTTCTACACTAATATTGTAAAGAGGTAAAGTTTGTAAGTTTGTGAGTTTGTACTGAACCGATTTTAAAAATTCTTTCACCAGTAGAAAGCTACATTATTCCTGAGTGACATAGGCTATATTTGATTGTGATTGATAATATTTTTTAATGTGAAATAACAATATTTGTCAATCAATTCCTAAAATACTTCCTAAACCCTCAGTACTAAGAACCACAAAAGATAATTTCATCACTAGTTAAAATGTTTAACGCCCAGCAAAGTGGGCACGGGTCAGGTAGTAATTATATAAATTAAGCGAGCAAAGGTATTAAAAGTCGTCGTCTATAAATCAAAAGTTATGTTTTACACTGACTTATTCGAATATAACACATAAAATAATATTACATCTGTCATTTTTTATGCATTAATAAATATTTCATTTATTATTTCTAACATGTACTTAGTTAGATGTCTCATATTTTTTTTTTTTTTTTTTTCATATATTATAATAAAGTATGAATGGTATACCTTAACTTTGAAACGTATGATTTTGTGACCTCGTTTGTGCGAAGAAAAAATAATAAAAAATGATAAATCATTTTGACAGCCCCATGGCGCAGTGGCATAGCGTTGTTAGTGCGACGGGTTTGAATACCGACCGGAACAAGTATTTGTATGGCCTACAAATAACTGTTCCAGGCGAAATGGGGTTGAAGTTTAAAATGGAACTATTTATACGGCATTGAGATTGTGATAACACTCATTCTTAATCCACTTAAACGAGTATAAAAATATTTTTTCTGCCGACTTTCAAAAACGAGACGGTACTCAATTTGACTGTGTTTTTTTATGTGTGTTACCTCACAACTATTTACTGGGTGAACCGATTTCGATGTTTTTTTTATTTGGTACTTCTCGTGTGGTCCCATATGAATTTGATCAAGGTCAGACCAATATATAAATATAATAGTTTTTGAGTTATTTTTAATAACTTATATTGAAGTCGGCTGTACAAAATTTTTAATTTTAAATTATTTATAAAAAGTAAAACCCGACATCCAAACAATCCTGTCTGAATGTTTGTCCTTGTGCAATTTATGTATATAAAGTGCCTCCACGACACTTTATTACTTAAGGCTACATCATCACCTTATATCATCAGTGATTACCACTTCCTATCAATATAATAATTTTAACAGTGGTAGAGCCACGCGGCAGCTTTTGCTGTCGCACGGATGGGCCGGCTCGAACCGGGGTGGTACCACGGCCTCACAGAAGACCAGCGTGAAGTAGAGGTTTACCTCTGCGTTTCGCTTGGTTAGTGCAGGTGGCCGGAGGCCCTTTTTACTGGAAATGAGGCATTCCATCTTGGTCCTCACGGGTGACAACGCATCTGCATTCTGATTTGTAACAGAGGATAGGTGTAGATGTCTATGGGCCGCAGCAACCACTTACCATCAGGTGGACTGTGTGCTCGTTTGTCACCCTTATTCTATAAAAAAAAAATATGTAAAGTAAAATAAAAGAATATTAGGCCGTACTGTTGGGCATCTCATCTCATTTTAGTAAAGGCTTAGGGAAAATACAGTGCCTGAAACCCTGCATCATTATTTTGCTGTTTCATGCTGGTATTTTGTAAGAGCGTGGTCCTACCTCGGTGGAGACGGCCCATTCGTGCTGCAGCTGTGCATACCTAGCTTAAATAGCTACAGTGTGGCTTTACCAAGTAAAATTCAGTCAGATTACGCGTTGATCTATCTGTTCAAGATGGTTTTACTGTTGGAAAATTATAAAGAGAAAAAGAAAAATGTTCTTTTTTATAGGATAGGGTGACAAACGAGCACACAGTCCACCTGATGGTAAGTAGTTGCTGTGGCCCATAGACATCTACATCTATCCTCAATAAAGAATCAAAATGCAGATGCGTTGTCACCCGTGAGGACTAAGATGGAATGCCTCTTTTCCAGTAAAAAGGGTCTCCGGTTCTCTACACTCACCATACGAAGTACAGCAGTGTTAAGCTGCTATTTTACGCTGGTATTCTGTGAGAGCGTGGTCCTTCCCCGGTCGAGCCGACCCATTCGTACTACAACTATACTACTAGTATAGCTGCAGCATGGCTCTACCACGTTAAAAACTGTTATGTCAACACAAAGAATACTTCCTATATCGTGGAGACGTTTTACATCTAAAAATTGTATATGGATACCCCGATCCGGAACAATTATTTGTAGGCGATACAAATACTTGATCGGTGCAGAATTCGAACCACTATAGCACACACTTACGCAGCCATCAAAAAGTTCCGAGTCGTCAAAGTAGCAAGCAAAGTATTTGCTTAATGTTGCTTATACTGGATCAACTTGAAATGGAGCGACGTGGTGATCGCGATGTGGACGTGCTCGTGCGAGTCGCCCACGCGTCTGTCGCATACCTGTGGTGTTGTGACAGGTTACATGATCTCATATTGACGGGTATATTGTTACGTGGGAACCGATAATTTGATTTTACCTATATTTAACTCAAAGTCGTGAGTTCAAACCCGCCTTTCGGCTACTATTGTAAAACAATTTAAGCACAAGCATTAAGCTCGTTGGATTGTAGATGTTGTGGAATTGCAATTGAATAATTATACTGATGAATTCCATCTATATTTTTTTTAATAAAACTAGAGTGACAAACAAATTTGCATTCTGCCTGAAGTTAAATGGCTATTGCAGGCCATGTATACTTGCAACCAACTTAAAATAAAGAAGGTTATATGCGTTGTTAACGCTTGAGGACTGAGATGGAATGTCTTGCAGCCAGTAACGATACTGGTTCTCTATTTATTTTTTATAGAATGAGATGACAAACGATCACACAGTCCACCTGATGGTAAGTGGATGCTGTGGCCCATTGACATCTACATCTATCCATGATTAAGAATCAAATGCAGATGCGTTGTCACCCTTGAGGGCTAAGATTGAATGCCTCGTTTCCAGTAAAAAGGGTCTTCGGTTCTGTACAATCATCATACAAAACACAGCAGCATTAAACTGCTATTTTACGATGGTATTCATTGAGAGCGTGGTCCTATCCCGATCGAGCCGACCCATTCGTGCTACAACCATAACATAGCTGTAGCGTGATCTATCACGTACAACCTCTTTATACACTGTAATTTGGCGGCAGAAATAGGTAAGGCGGTGGTACCTCATAATGTGGTACCGTATATAGTAGACGTGGGATACATACCATTGAATAATTTGCACGTCATAAAGCCTTTCCGGAACTCATAGACTTGTGGATATCAGAATCGGACTTAATTTGCCCTTGTTAGGTCGATAAAATTTGGATCGATCCAAGTTTGTACTGTTTGTGTGTTCGTTTGTTGGTTGGTTGTTGGTTAGGTGTGTTCTTACAAATATAAAAGTTTTCATCGCTTTACAATCTATAGGTGAGATCATAAACCTGTTCTCTAAGAACGTAATTTAAATTGCTGGTGTTAGTGAAACCTTGATGTTTTAGTACAATAAAATAACGAAGTAGAGTTAGGTAAGTATATCAAATTTGAGAACAGCTTTATTTAATGTACTATTAATGTAAGTAAATGTTACATTTATAGTAAAATTGGCTGTAGTAATACCAAATGTCAACGTTTAATTATTTTTATTTTTTATTTTATAGAATAAGGGTGTAACAAGTAGACGGTAAGTGGATGCTGTGGTCCATAGATATTTAAATTTATTTTCCATCAATAACCAAAATACTGATGCGTTCTCGCCCCTGAGGACTAAAAGACGGAATGTCTCGTTTCCGGTAAAATGGTTATCCGTTTCTTTACACTCACTATACGAAACACAGCAGCATTAAGCTGCCATTTTATGCTGGTATTCTGCGAGAGCGTGTTCGTTCCTCTGTCGAGTCGATCCATTCGTGCTACAACCATTGTACTTATATAGCACGGTACGGACACGTATAAAATACGCGTATGATATATGCGATACCATTTAACACAAGCCATGCAGCCTTTTTGGCCTTTCTCAAAGAGTTTATAAATTTAAATGAAACTATTTTTTTTTTTCAAAACACAAGCATACCACTGCAAGACTTCAAGATACTGTAAGCTCATTCTGCGTAGATCGGACACAAAATTAATATTAAAAAACTGAAGGTAGCCGGGCTAACTATGACATAGGGATGTCAAACACCTCAGTCCCCACCACGACCATAGGTACCTACTGTAAAGCACCCGAAACGTCGGGAATTAAAAAGTTAAATTAAACGCGATGAAATCCGTAAAAAATAGTTTTATTTAAGGTGTAGTCTTCGCGTAACTATAAGAAATCATTACCAATAAGTTTATAAATTACATAGTTTTGTCCCCCTATACCAAGATTAATTCATAGACGAAAAAGGGTTCTTATAAGTTTCTCATGAAGTGAAATAATGTATTTCTTTTGAGAAAATAAAGTTTCTTTAACCACAAAAAGGGTTAACGGTTTTCGTCTTTTCCTTTTTTCTTTCTTTCTTTCTTTCTCTTTTTCTTTCTTCGGTTTTCGATGACGGCCCATCACAAGTCCACTACTGAACCGAAACTAGACCTCCCCGTAGATTGCCACAAAGTGCGGTCGTGAGCGAATTGCATCCACATCCATCGACTGCCTGCGTGTTTGATCAGGTCGTTACTGTATATAGTGGAGAGTCGTCCGACCCTGCGCTTGCCAGTACGAGGCTTCCACTCGAGAACCTTTCTCCCTTTAACTTACGCCTATAAAAATATAATAAATGTACGTTGTATTCACTCAATACTAATGATTATTAAAGGAAACAAATTTTTGAAACATGTATCTACGATATCTATGACCTTTTTTGTGTTAATAATGTATTAATATCGCAGCTGTAGATGATGATAATGATATGTTCATTTTAAGAGATAGTGTATACGTAATGACGAGTTGAAAGCTTACCTTCTTCACGTTATGCTAATGACTCTTGACATTATTTCTTAGTCTCATCCATCAAAAGGGCATGCGATTGGAAGGTATTTGTAGTAAATATTTATTCGAACACTTTAAATGCAGGCTACATATTTTTGACAATACATAAAAAGTGATGACATAATTTATTTGCACAAAAAAATAACTTTTATTTAAAGATAAAAACCGAATTTAAAAGGTAAAACAAGTATAGTTTTTATTTAATTTTTGTATTTTTTTTCATACTATATTTTTTATTTATTTATTTAACAATTTATGTACACACAAAATAATGTTACAATGAAGAAAAAAAAGATATTTTGTACAAAGGCACTGCTTATTTCATATTGAAATTTCTTCCAGCAGGCCCGATACTGGACAAATTAAAAGAGAAGCTGATCTAGTATGCACTCTCATAATAAAATTTTATAATATTAGTATACTTAACATAAAGTAAAGATAATAAAAACATATTTTTTATCATATTCTTACACTGTCATTTGTCATCCGAATTTGAGCTATATTCAAATTTTTAAATTACTAGCTCATCGGAAAGTTGTTTATAATCAAATACCAAATTCCACCCGAAACGACAGACAGACAGACAGACAAACAAAGAAAGTGACTTAAAAAAACGTTGTAATAAAATTAAAATAAATTTTCACATAATTCATTCTGAAGTCGGATTAGTGTATAGAAGAATTGAGGAAGGCCTGACTTGAGAATCTATGTGGAAATTATTTTATCGTTTTTAGTTCTCTCTCTCTCTCTCCCTTTCTGAAGTCGGTATTTACTTTAAATTAAAGGTATACTTTTTACTTAAGTATATTTGAAGTTTAGTTTATATATACATGTGCAGAGACTTATCAAGAAGGTATATGTGAGAAACGACAGACTTTTTGATGATAACGTCTCTATATTTTTAAACTTGACTGTTGCCATTACTAATGTATTTTTTCTTCGTTATTGCTAATGATTTGTTAAGGATGTAGATATAAATAAAATATTTTTTTCAAATGTTGTTAAGTACAAAATCAGCATAGTTATTGATATTATTATTGTCTGTCATTAGCTCAAATCTCCGATATGAACATCATTCATTTCTTCGAGACCATAAATAAATCAGATGTCTTTGCAGCTTTTTGTTTATTTTTACTGAATTCAGTCCCGTCAAGTTGTCCGTTTTTTTTAATAGCGTCTTCTTCGGTGCGTGCATACAGACTTTTACGAAATGATCGTTTTTATTTTGGGTGCCTGTTCGATATCTTACTTGAACAATTAAATTTTGACATTGTTCTTCAAGAACATCAAAATGTGTAATAACAAAATCATTACACAATTACACATTGTATATAGTCTTTATTCACTTTCCGGTCACACATGGTCAGTCAAGCAATATTTCACTCTAATTAACAAAATCCCTTTAAATTTTCGACACAAATGAATGTTATGTACTGCGACTTACAAAATTTTACGGTTAGGCAGGCGGAGGGTCGGGACTTGCGAACAGAACACATTGCCTTCTTCTTGAGGCTATCAACAGCTGATGTGTTGTCATTAGTGTTGCCCAAAATGAGTCTTGGTCTTGCAGTCTTGGTCTTGTTCTTGCATTTTTGCAAGACCAAGACCGCCTAATTTTAGCAAGACCAAGACCAAGAATTACCGTGCAAGATTTGAGCAAGAACAAGACTAAGCCTGCGAGACTCTTGCGTCTTGCAGTTAGGAATGAGTGTCGTATCAGGGAGTATAGGAGTTCGGGTATACGCTTAGGGAGTCTATGAGACGTAAAAAATATATAACAGAAAATTTGGAAAATTGGACTTATGCGCATTACGAACAATACCATAAACATACATAGCAAATGAAAATATCCATTAAAAGAAAAAAGAGCATCCCTAGTTTTGACCATCGGCACTTTGATAGTGCGCGGCGTCTTGTTGTCGGCATCATCAAAGGTCGAATACTGACCTGTCAAAGAAATTTTGCAGCTAGTGGAGTGAAGTAGCGTGCCTTAGAGGGGCCCTGTATCAAAATTTGTCGGGGGGCCCAAATGAAGGGTAAAGATTTTTCACAAAAGGAACAAAAACTCTTGCATTGAATTAAAATAATTATATATTGATTATAAGTTATAACTTACAATTAATACTCCTAGGAACTAAGCTAGCCAAGCAATTCAAACCAACATCCTGTCCCATAGAAGTTCTTACAATTTTTGCTTACACACGTTCGGGGCCTCTGTAGCCCGGGGGCCCCGTATCATTGATACGGCTGATACGGCGGTAGCTACGCCCCTGGTCAAGATACACGCGCCGGCGATTTCTATTGATATCGCATACAATCGTCGCCGCCCTGCCGCACGTATAACATTTGACACTGTTTGAATGCCGCCACAGAGTACATGTTCCAAAGAATAAAATAAGTTTCCGGGTGCTCAGAATGGACACGAATACATTATGCTGATTTCGTAAGGAATATTGTAATTAGATAATGGTAAGGATAGGTAGATACCATAATACTTTATTCTAGTAAGTAATTATTATAATATTAACTATATGGGTTTATAATAATTACTTACTATTATTGTTATTACGTAATAGATAAACATGTTCAATAAGTTCACTGCAAATCTCGATTTTTGGAAGTGTGTGTTTTTGAACACAGTGTTCGAATATGTCGTCACCCATTTGATAAATATTGTAGACACTTTTAACACACTTGAAACGTGTAAACATTTTGTACAATGCTAAACGAATAATATAAAAAGTGTGCATATTAAATAAAAAGCGTAAAATAAGATCTATGTACTTTTTAGGAGCCCGAGTATCTCTTAGAGAACCGTTTAAAGAAATTGATTGCATCGAATTGATGTAAATAATAGTGATTTGCACAATTTTAATAGTAGAAATAAAAATAAAATCACAATACCTGCTTTCCGGTTACACAAAGTATATAATGCATTCTTGGGTAGCGATATACGCTTTTATAATATGATTCCAAAAGAAATGTTAGATCTTTCACCTTTTCAATTTAAGTCAGACAAAAATGCTTGGAACTGACCTCTCGTACTACACAGGACTAACTAGAAATTTCTAAACCGATTTGGTATCTACATATACATATGACATTTTATGTTTGACTTATCGCTTTACATAATTATAGTACTATTGTAAAAATATTTTGAAAAGAGCAACTACTGAGTTTCTTACTTTCTTCCATGATTCTTCTCAGTAGAATCAGAACTCCTTTGATTCAGACAACCAATATTTCCGGTGCTTTGCTCACATTTTGAACCTTGGTGTACAAGATTTATATAAGACCTTAGCATTACGCAGTGAAACTGACAATAAGGGACAAGAACAGCAGTATGAAGACAATGAAGACGAAACTGAGGAAGATGAAGAATATGCGGCAAATATTGCTGACTCACGTACAGCTATAACAAAATTACGCAGTATTTCCAGTAAAATAAAAAGAAGTGAGATATTGAAGAGGAAGTTTTAGTCTGCTTGTGAAGCAGCTGGCGTGCCATCAAATCTGAACCCCATACTCGACTGTCCAACGAGATGGAATTCCACACATGATATGATTGGATTTGGTTTAAAATTGAGAACTGGCATTAACATATTGTGCACTTCTGTCACCGAATTGAATGATTTTTAAATCACAGATAGTGAATGGCAAATACTCGAAAAAATACATAAGTTTCTAAAAAACTTTAAACTTCTATCAACGAAACTTGGTGGAGAAAAATATGTTACATTACCGCTAGTCATTGTATCATTCAATCTCTTGCTCGATAAAATTGAATCCATAGTAAAACAATTAGATGAGAAACCTAATCGATCCGAAGTGGATGAAAGGCTCATTCTGAGTTTTCAAGCAGCTCGAGACAAAATGCTTAAACATTATAAAAAGAGCAACTGGATTTATTGTACCTCTTTAATTTTAGACACAAGTTATAAAACTCAGACTTTTGACATGACATTATGGGGGAAGTAAATTAAAACAGAAAGCCTGCGCAAATTTAATGAACTTTATAAAGAATATAAAAGTCTACACGCAGTGAATACATCTCTAGAATCACCAAGAAATGAAAAGAAAGTATGTGAATATGATGAAGATGAAGACGTAATAGACTTTGAGAAACTGTATGCTTGTCCCTTGACGTCATCTGGATCTGGATCTTTTCATCAAGGCTTAGTTATAGACGAGTTGGAGGAGTACCTAAGTAAACCCAGAGCCGCCAGTTTGGAAGATATTTTAGAGTGGTGGAGGACGCATGAGACAGAATATCCGACTTTATCGAAGATGGCCCGTGATTTTCTTTCAATACCTGCAACTTCAGTACCTGCTGAGAAATTATTTTCCAAAGCATCATTAGTAATTAGAAAACATAGAAATAGGTTAAGTGATGAGTCAGCCAGATGGTTACTTTGTATTAATTCTTGGTCAAAAGAATTAATATAAAGTAACAGTAATGTCAAAGCTGTTGTGTACTGTTATGTAATTTAATTTGTATTGTATTTTATTTTTTTATTTAATTAAATGGTAAATTGTATAACTCTTTTATTCCATTTCATATAAGGGTCTATCAATTTCTTTCTAGACAGATAATGTTCTTTATAATACAGTCAAGTTAATGTCATTAATTTGATTTTTATATGTTTTGACTAAATTTTAGCACATGTAAGCTTATTAAATGTAAACGTTTATTAAGAAACAGACTAACTCCCGTGACCGTGAGACATGGTAGACAGCTCAGTTGGTTAGAGCATCGGCACGGATCGCTTAGGTCGTGGGTTCAAACCCCACCCGGTATTAGTTAATTTTTCGAATTTCTCATTAAATGTTTAGACCTTTATTAATTTGGTTGGTCTTTCTATGGCTATGTTAATTCAAGCTCAAAATGTGCTTACTGTGTTAAGTTGTTCTAAGATCTAAAGTAACGTTTAATAAATAGCAATAGGCTTGCGAGACTTGCGAGACTCTTGCTGCAAGACCAAGACCAAGAACAAGACTGAGAGCGCAATACCAAGACCAAGAACAAGACCAGGTGTATTGGCGCAAGACCAAGACCAAGACTGGCTAAGTCTCGTCTTGTTCTTGCATTTGGGCAACACTAGTTGTCATAGAAGCATATGCAACTCGTATATGCAATTTATCTGCCCAAAAGCTTCTTTAGTACAACCCCGTAAAAATGATGGCGTGAAGAAGCATTTTTGAACACGCATCAAAACGGTCGGCTTACTAATACGTTCCATTGACGGGAGGATATGTCACAATTCTCTCAGTACTATATAGACGACGAGCTTGTGACATTGCTTAACCCACTTAAAAGGGTCTAAACATTAAACTTTAAAAAAAGTAGTAACCGTATTTAAAAAACAAAAAGAATACAATATTTTCCACAAGTCAAGACTTCAATTCTTCGAAATTCTCGTATCACTAGATCATATTCTTAATTATTGAATATAACGGCGACATTGAAATGTTATACATTTTGGGAGCTTTCATAAACTATACTTTAACATGATTGATGTGTAAATTAATGCCCCAGTTAAACAGAGGTTAAGTTAACCTTCTCTTATGGTAATGGAGTGTTGTCATTTCCCTGATTTAAACGCGATGCGGGCGCGGGTTTAATTTAATAACATAATTAGTTTGAAATAGAATGTATTCGACAAGGACTTTGCCACTCATTATAATAACACTGCATCTATAAGTAATGGAAATTGTATAAACGTTTTGAATAACTTCTTTACCCAGTGTTTTGTTTGTTTTGTTGGAATTTGAAACAGTATTTTACAGGCGACACTTTTGCAAGCTTTTATTTATTACTTGATTTCTTCATATGTTTTCCGGTTCAAAATTTTCTCATCAAGTTTTGAAGCACTTGTTGGCATGCAATCGAGCTGAAATTTGACTTACTTATGTAACTATATGACGATGCAATAAAATGATATCACGGAGCAAATTGATGATGGGCCCTGACGCTGGCCCTACTAACGTCTATAAAAGCTTACTTTATAAAATATTTTATATTATATTATTTAATTAAGTCACTCAAATATATTATGCAGAAAATCTAATCATTGTAAATAATTTTTCAAGTCTTATAGCTTGTCGTTTGTTTAGCTTCTCGTGTAATGTGATTGATATTGTTGCGATATACTACTGGCCTGTCGTGTTATGGTAGAGTAAGAGAATCCATTACGCCATTTCGTCCCGTGGGTGTTAAGGAGCGACTATGGAAAATGCCGTAAAAGTCAAAACCATTTGACTTTTCATTTGTACATCTGACCAAGATTTCTTACCAAGATTTCTTGGTAAGAAATCTTACCAAGAAATCTTGTTGACGTAAGACATAATACACCAAGTCCTACGACGAGCAGTAGCGTCTCTTGGGACGGTAAACGTTTGGTACAGCGATCGTCATTATCTCTGCCAAGCGTAACGATTAAGGCAAAATCTCTATGCAACGAGAGTAGCCTATGTCCAACAGATCTGACAATTCGATATTTAATTGTATATTATATTGTTTTCTTCTGCTTCTTCTTCTTTGATTGGTTCCATTATATAAAAGCTTTTAAAATAATAATTTTTTTTTATATAATTTCCGCAAAGTGGCGCCCGATTCTATTAATTAAATTGATTGGCTGTCTACATTTAGATGTTTTTAAGCATTATCGATTTACCTTCTAAATATATTTACAAAAACTAGATATAATTTATATAATATGTCCATTTATACACTTAGAGTCCAAGTGTATAAATGGACATATTATGTACTGTTAACGGAACAGTTTAAATCTTTGACTGTCCCTTTAAACGAAAGCTAAAATAACTCCGGAAAGTGTTCATATACGTTTTGGTGTTTACCACGTGCGTTTGTTTGTACATTCATCGTCGACAGACAGAAATATAACACTAAGACAATGACTGCTACGAAGAAAATGTTTACTGTAGGGCGACTTTGTTTTTATTTATGTTGGTAATTTGTTGATCTAATGGCTAGGAAACAGTTGAATTGAGGTCACTAGTTACATTGTTCTATATTTTAATACAAGTAGGGATGACAGACAAGCTCAAATTCCACCGGTTGGCTGTGACTCATAGGCACTTACGTATGTCATCATCATTACAATCTATCAAAAGTCTACTGCTAACCATAGGCTTCCGCCAAGGAACGTCACAAAGCATGGTCCTGAGCCACCTGTATCTATCGTCTTCCTTCTTTTCTATGTCTATCATCGATTAATATTTGAAACTAGCTGTTCTCCGCGACTTCGCCCGCGTGTAATTTAGGGTTTTAATTATGTTGCGTGGAACTCTAAATCTTTTTCTAAAATATAAGTAGCCTAAGTTACTCCTCATAACATAAGCTCTCTGCCAGTGAAAGTCCCGTCGAAATCGGTCCAAACGTTTCGGAGATTAGCCGGAACAAACAGACAGACATACAGACCGACAGACAGACAAAAATTTTAAAAGTTGTGTTTTTGTTATAAGTACCGTATATAATTTCATATGCATTTAGTAAAAAGCTGGTATTATGACATTACAAACAGACACTTCAATTTTATTTATTAGTATAGAAGTATAGATACAGATGTCACTAAGATGAATTGCCAGAACAGGCCAAGAAAAGCTCTCGAGTAAAGTCTAGGTACTATGGCTCCGCCACATAGGAAATAGACACTTGTCTGTTTTCACTTCCAGCGGAATGTAGCTGGACTACCTACAGTATGCAGTGATGCAAATATTTATGTAATTATGTTAAAAAGAGAAAATTGGAATCAAAGGCAAAATATATTAAATACTTTCATATGTAGTTAAACTTGTTCGCCGACGCGCGGCATGGTTCACGTATATACGAAGGGCACGGCGAACGATTGATATAGTTATATGTGAAAGTGAATTATTTAATTCTATCGCTAGGGACCCGCCCCGGTTTCGCTTGGGTGGGATCTATTAATGTGGCTTTATTTATATTTAAGATTATCATAAAAGGGTATTTGGTCATCTTATAAATTGTTCGATTTACCTAAAAAAAATCATCCAATGCTTTTTGGATAACATATGACCTAGATCACTGCTTTCATTGTTCTCTATCTTTTCGTGAAGTTTCATATATGGGTAGACGAACAGACAGACAAATTTTTTATTACTATTATTATGTGGTAATAGGCGAGCAGCTTATAGCTGATATGCCTATACCTTTTTTTTAATTTTTTTTTTAAAAAACGTCACCCCCACACTAGGATTTTCTCCTGTGTCGTGGAGGCAGTTTACAAACATAAATTGCACAAGGACAAACATCCAGACCCGGAACAATTATTTGTAGGCCATACAAATACTTGTTCCGTGCGGGATTCGAACCCGCAGCCCCCAGCGCAACAACTGATTGCTAAGCCACTACGCCACGGTCTGTGTTGGTGTTTTATATAGTCCAAGTCCACACTAAGAATATATTAAATTGGATTGTCTTTACACCATTTGTCCAGTTTGTTTTTAAAACTATTCACAGAGGGAGCATCTACCACATCTTGAGGCAACTTATTCCATATATTTATGATTCTGTTGTTTAGTGTGTGATGTCCCACATTTGTATATGAGCGGGTGTTAGCCAATCTCATATAGTTAGGATGTCTAGGTCGGTGGATACTGCTGATGTTAAAAATATGTGGCAGTTCTTTGTAATTAATTATATTTATGTGTCAATATTTTAAAAATGTTTCTTCATGTCTTCATGACATGCATATAACCTCCTCAGCTCAACAACAAGCCGTTATTTCCATATTATAGATAGACACTTCAATTTTATTTATATCTACACTACTATTATAAAGAGGAAAGATTTGTTTGTTTGTTTGTTTGTTTGAATTGAATAGGCTCCGAAACTACTGGACCGATTTGAAAAATTCTTTCACCATTAGAATCCTACACTATCCCTGATGAACATAGGCTATGTAATATTTTCAAAAAAGTTAGGGATCCGTATGAAAACTTCGTTAATGTAACCCAAGGTGTGAAAAAAATACCAAAAAGACTCCTTATATCGCGTACGCTTCGGAAACTATTGATAATAGAGCAAAGTAATGTACTTCATTTTTATAGAGGATATTAATCTCTACAAAAAAGTCTGTGATATAGCTCGATTCAAACTTAATGGCGGTTCGGAAGTTAGCTGCGAGTGCAGGTGCGCGCAGGTACAGTCAGGGACTTAAAACGTTATAAATAACAGAATGTATAACGTTATAATAACGTTATAATGGTATCGTTACCTCACCAAGCATAGTGTTTTCAATATTTAGTATAACGTTTTAAGAGTAACAGAACAAAATTGCGACAGGCAATTTAACGTTATTATAACGATAAAGACGCGACGTTGCCAAACCTATTCGTTTTCAAAAGCGCGCGAATCCGCGCGACTTACGAGATGGGTGGGGCCTGGGATCCAATTGGTCTACTAGGTAGCTTGGACGAACGAGGAATTCCCCGCACCGCACGCACTCTAGAAGCGAACTGGCAACGTTGTAAAGTGAATGAACATTTGATAATATCAACCGCTTGCGAATTGCGATTTGCGACGTATTAATTATTATACCTAGATAAATTTATTTATTTATTCTTTATTGCACCTAATATTTGTACAAAAGGCGAGCTTAATGCTATATGGTATTCTCTACCAGCTAACCATGAATATCATATTACTTATATTTATTTATTTTTTAAAATTGATTCGAAGTACACTTGTTTACAAATATTGAAAATGGATCGTAAAAAATTAATAAACCTTATAGATATTTTAATCTTGATGAATAGTAAGACTTCAAAATGTTTAGTTGCTGGATACGAAAAAGTTTTGTAGGTAAGTTAAGCAAAAATCTTAGATAACGTGTAGAAGAATGCGCCTTTTTCAGTCAGTTTTTATTAAGAAAAATATTGTATTTATATGTGTACAGGGTCTCCTAGAAAACAGGACACCAGCCTACTTTACCTTCTGTTAGAGCGTGGTCCTTCCCCGGTCGAGCCGACCCATTCTTACTACAACTATAGTACTAATATAGCTGCTGCCTGCAGCATAGCTCTACCACATCATACCTTGTCATATTTACCTGTTAGATAGGTACCTATTCATATGTTAATGCATTATATTCTTTTAGATTTACGCAAATATTTGACATTTTAAATAAATCTATCAATATTATTTTAGCAAATATCACAAACACTAGTGAACCGATTTTGATAAAATCGATATTATTCCCTAAGTTTAAATAAATGTAAGCAAATAATCCCTAAGTTGAAATAAATAAAAAACGAATGATCACGATCCGACTAGTTTCAAAGAAATGCGTGGACAAACATACACACATATACACACGTATAAAATTTTGTATATTTGCTTGGAAGTTTTAATAGATAATTATATGTGAATATTTTGCAGTTCCAATAATATTACATACATACGTGTCGAATAGATAACCTCCTTTTTTGAAGTCGGTTAAAAATTCAAACCGACTTTGCGCTTAACAGAACATATCTTGAAAACTACTGAAGCGATTTTTATGAAAATTGCACTGTTCTTTAAGTTGAAAGATGCTTAATGTAATAAAAAAGTGTGTGTGTACTTATATATACGCACGTAGGAATTTACACTTTTTTAGCGTAACAAACCAAAAATAACTAAAAATTATATAGGATCCTAGTGAAAATTAATTGACGGCTCCGTGGTGCAGTGGTTTAACAATGAGTAGCAGCGCTAAGGGCCGCTGGTTCGATTCCCGAACAGAATAAGTATTTCTATGGCCTACAGATAATAGTTCTAGGTCTAGATGTTTATACTTTTGAAATCTATGTATGTAAACGTCCCCTGCGATACAGGAGAAAATCTAATTATAAAAGTAAAATTTGTGGAGATAACGTTTTTAAAAATATATATATAATTTGTATTTATTAAGATTTTTAAACCTTATTATTCTTACTTTTACTCTTAATATTGTTTCACAAAATATCACGTATACATCAATCACGTCTTTTGATGGGTAAATTTAACCTCTTTTATCTTTAACGATATAAATAAATTAAACGATTTTACATCATTATGCTGAGAAGCTCAGAATGTCAAACTGCGATACAATCTCCACAATTAAGTTTGTTTAGCAAAACTCTTCGTCTCTATCCTTTGAGCATGTCCATTTATTAACTCTTTTCTTTGTCTATTATGCTTCTTTTTAATTTAGATATTTTTTTAACATTATCGTCTTTCTTGGTGTCATTTCAATACTACTGATTGATGTAGTATAAGCAGATAATGATCTATGTGGAAGATCAACCTGGAATTCAAACAAATTAAATAGACAAGGCAGACTTATTGGAACGAAGTTCCTTATCGGATGGTACGAATTTGGCGGATGGGGGCTAGGCGAGAAAAAATGTAAGATTTTTCCGTCACGACCCCTTCCGACGTATAATAAAGCGATATGGAATAATATCCATCTCCCTCGTACTTTTTCTTATCTTGCCATGAAAGAAATATTATTTTATTTTAAATGACGCTTAATTTTAATAGACGCTAGTAATTCATTGTATTTGTTAATCAATAATTTTAGACTTTTATCAATAATAATAATATAATATACTACGAAATGTACTTCCAACCGAGTGTTCCACGACACTCACGCATGTTTTTTTTTCACATTACTTATGAAATTTAAGCGCAATCTGACATATAATCGAGTTTAACAATAATATATAGAAGAATATTTCAACTTCTATACAATTCTTTTGTCTACACAATCCTTAATGTAATGCAGTGAGATATTAAGAACATCATTTTTTTGTTATGAATGTAATACTAAGTTTATGAACTATTTATTCTGAAACGCCCATATTCCGAGTTGTATGTACTACTACAGTTGATAATTCAATTGCTGCATTGACGACCACAAAACGTATTTTTAGCCTATAACTTTAGAGCACTGCGTTCGATAGATCATACGAGTAAAAGAGATGGCATAGAACAATAAATAATAACATTATGATTTTGTGATAACAATATTTTAGAAACGTTTATTTGACAAATTTATTGTAACGTAATTATAACGTTATATACATGCAAAGCTTTGCATAATATCGTTTTGACATATCGTTTCTCTTAAATATAACGTTATCTCGCACTTGCGCAGATAACGTTATTGTATTTTAACGGTATTTAAGTCCCTGGGTACAGTCAAGTTGACAAAAATTTAGGCTCAATTTAATTATTTTAATAACTGAAAGTTTTGTGTTTTAAGTTCTGTACATATGTACATAAATATCAGTTAGCAAGTATGAGGAGGGTTCAAGGAAGAAAAATACAGATGAATTAAGAACCTCATCCGTTTTTGAAGTCGGTTAAAAATAAAACAGATTTTATAAATAATATATAAAGTTTTTATTTTCATTATAAGTTAAGGGCTGTATCCCTTCCATAAAAACGTCTTTGCTTGTGGAAGGAGCTTCCATGGAAACATCACTTCCTTCGTCTTCGCTGGAATCTGATTCCTCCTCAGACTCGGTATCTGATTCATCATCGCTGACATGGATTATAAATTCGTCCGTCAATCTATCAACGACAACGTCACTTTTTTTGTACTCTTCCTCTATCTTGATCACTTTTCGGCACAATGCTCCCCATTCATTTTCCCCCATTTCGTTAACTTTTTGCTGGACCAATTCCATGACTGAATTTACGTTCCTGTTAACGTTTTTTTTTTGTGACGTATTGTTTTATTGCTGCCCATGCTATCTCGATGGGGTTTAAATCGGGGTGGTAAGGGGGGAGGCGTAAAACTAAGTGGTTATTCTCTTTCAATATTTTATCGATGTTAAATTTTTTGAAGCGTTCTTTATTCTTCGCAATTAACTTGTATAGTTGTGGCTTCAGCATTGTTTCCTCAAATTCAATATTTTTTTCACGAAGCCATGATTGCATGTCTGCTTTTCTTGAGTTTGAGGTAGGTGCAGGATCTTCTTGTTTGTTGTGATAAGAAGCATTATCTACAACAACGACTGAATTTGCTAGCAAATTTGGAACGAGTTGATTCTTGATCCATTTTTCATAATTTTCATAATTCATGTTATCATGATAGTCGCCGGTTTTTGTACCCGCCTTAAACATTAAAAGTGCGTTGGGTACAAAACCGACTTCAGAACCCGCGTGCACTATTACAACTCTTTGATCCTTCGAAACTTTCTTTTTAACTCCCATTTGTGACCCATCTCCCCAAGCCTTTGACATGCTGTGGGAAGAATCGACATAAGACTCGTCGGTATATATAATGGGTCTGTCTTCCGAGCGATATTTTGTAATACTATGCAGATATTCAATGCGCTGTAAACGAATATTAGACTGCTCTATTGATACTTTTCTCTCATTTTGGGTGTTCATCCATTGAAACCCTAATTGTTTCAATATTCGGCCTAAGCTGGTTACAGAACCGTTGAAATTTATGTCGTCTTTTAATTTTCTTTGTAATTGTTTAAGTGTTGGCAACTCTTTTTCAGTCACGTGAAAGTTGTGCACGCACCTTTTGATGACACCTTGGTCGAAGCTGTCAATATTCGTCACTCTCTTGACTCCCTTCCTTTTTTTGCCAGGAGTACGAAAGACGGCTAGCATCTCCGACTCATTTGCTGTTGCAGCTATTCTTTGTACAGTCCTTAGTGAGACGCCTGTAGCTGCTGCGGCTCGTTTTTGAACGAGCTTCAGAGGAATTTGGACGCCGTCTTCACTCTCCTTTTTCATAAATTGCACGACATTATACACCATTTTTCTGGCTTGCCTGCGTAAAAAGTGGAATCGTCCGCGTGGCATATTTAAACAAAATAATAAAAGTACTTTCCCACAACCAACAACAGTCTAAAACTTAATGTGTGTAACACACAGATGAAAACAAAACAGTCAATAACAATAAAAACTTAACGGAACAAAAACAAACAAAAAAACGTAACAAAACAATTAACAAACAGTAACAAATTATGGGCTCAACTGTACGTAAGCAGGAGTGAACGTAACTCAAACACTAAAAGCAAACGCGTCGCGTGAGTGCGTATGAGACAGAATGCGCGGGGATGTGCCCCGCCACCACGTCCCTCTACATCCCGCTGATACCCAAAAATTGTGTTCTGCGCATCGGAACGTACGATGTTCCGAGCCGCCATTAAGTTTGAATGTATGTATACCATATGTTTAACTATTACAGTTATGTCACAATAACTACTTTTTCATGTTAAAAATGTGAAATAGTAACGCCGGTACAAATACTACTAATACGAGTACATACTGATACGAATAATGCGGCCTAGATATTATTCGTATCAGTACCTGTATCATGCATCTACACTTCTACATCTACATCTACACTTCTACATCTACACTATATACTAATATAAAGAGGAAAGATTTGTTTGTTTGTTTGTTTGAATTGAATAGGGTCCGAAACTACTGGACCGACTACCAGAACTTCGTTAATGTAACCCAAGGTGTGAAAAAAATACCAAAAAGAATCCTTATATCGCGTACGCTTCGGAAACTATTGATAATAGAGCAAAGTAATGTACTTCACTTTTATAGAGGATATTAATCTCTGCGAAAAAGTCTGTGATACCATATGTTTAACTATTACAGTTATGTCACAATAACTACTTTTTCATGTTAAAATGTGAAATAGTAACGCCTGTACAAATACTACTAATACGAGCACGTACTGATACGAATAATATGGCCTAGACATTATTCGTATCAGTACCTGTATCATGCATAACCACCAATTACGTTAACTATGTAATTTTAGTAACATATTTCACTTTTTAAATCTTTGTTAATTCAGCAACCGTCCGTCGTGATGTCTCTCTCGAAGTTCGCATGTCGCAAGGCGCAGATGCGTGATATACGCGGGTGAAACCGCGGGGCACAGTTAGTGTATAGATAAAGTCGTTTTAAGGCAAAATTAGTTTTTTTTACATTGGAATTTTTTTCATTGCAAATGGAATTTTTTTTTGTTTTTATGATACAACGTTTTTCCCTTTCAACTAATAAAGTACTCCGGATCGAATGTCGGCCACGGTGGCCTACGTTGAGACTGGCCGCAGTGCTAAGGCTAGCTAGAAGAAGCGCTGGTTTTTGTACTTATTATCTATTCTGTGGCGCCGGATAGAATTATAGTGCCGCAGTGTATATGCGATCACTCCCTATTTCCTGACTCTCATAGACCAACGAGTTTACGTGCTTGCCCAGGCACGGGGGTGAAACACCACCAATTTCCTTACTTCGGACTGCTACGGACAATTTCTTGACAGAAAAATCCAATAACTGATTTTGGCCCGACCCGGGATTCGAACCCGGGACCTCATGATCAGCGTTTACTACAACTGGATCAACGCGGCAGCCACTTTCCACTTATGCTTAGAAAGAGACATATATATTGCAACATACTTACTTACATACAGTTTGCATGTTTCTGTTAGTTGGTTGTTTTCACGAGACTTTAGTTGTTTAGTTTTGTGTAATAATGTTTCTACATTTCTATTAAATCAAGTATCCCGAAGTCACCCGAGGTAAGTGTGACATATATTAGTTAAAACTATAATGGACATTTAAATACTTCAACTCTGAAAGGATTTAACGTAGAGAATTCAATTTCATAACATCAATTATTAAGTGCTTGTTTTTTGGTGAAGCATTTTAGTATCTACAAGTAGCATTTTGTAATTTAAGGAAATTAAAACTAATTGAGGAGGAAGACTGTCAAACTTACCTCATCAATGAGGCAAGTGTGACAGTAAGCTTCTTTTTGTAGTTACTTTATTACTATCTGTAGTTTTCAACGAAATTGAAGAGATGATACTAATGTTAAAATATTTTAATATCTATAAACGATTTGAACGTTCAATTTTGTATAACAATGAGGTTTTCCCGTCATGGGGCCAGTTTTTTGAGTATTTTTTGAAAAATGACGTGTGTCGATGAAATAGTTGAAGCTACGTACTTATTGTCGGTATAGTCAATGGCGTAACAAACGTTCCTGCGTTGTTCAATAGATGGAATTTAACCAAAAAACGTGTTTATGCCGCATAATTTGCATTTGTTACACTTACCTCACTGTAACACTTGCCTCGGGTGACCATACCACACCACATAATACTAACCATATTTTGCTTTGGTACACACCTAGATAAAAAAAAACATCTTGCTATTTTGTCACACCATTTACATACGTCATTAAATAAGTTGTCGCAACGCGAACCGATTGAACATGATCGAAGTTACGAATTGACGGTACATGGAAAAACTTTTGTAAGTTTATTTGTACCGTCGGATGTTATTAAATAACTATACTTTGTAATAAATAAATAAATAAATAAAAATAAAAATTTCTTTTAGCGTTACTGGTCAGTCTATCAAAAATACGTACATACGCCTTCTCCATAGATTGCCTCATAGGGGGATATTTGCCATAGTTGCCATCTTAGCAAGCGGGTTGGCAACCGCATTTTTTTACTTATTGGTTGTTATTAGGAAGACGGTGCTGCCGATCCCCTGGTTTGTTTTCCTCTGTCACCACTTATGGTACGATATGGGATAGAGGATATTCTTACACTGTCTCTAAACGGTACTTTATTTCTTTTGTGGTTATTCTATTATTTAGAATTTAGAACAAATCCGGGAGTGAGAATCACATATCGTTTGTATGTGCCAACGCTATCGCATTGTTCTCGAAACGATTCTTTGTAGCAATTATGTTACGACGAATGAAAAAGGTCTGGAATTTAAAATGCTATTTATAATTCCAGACCACTGCTTGTCCCGTGGCAATATCTAACTATTATCGTATAATAGTAGAAGTTTATTTGAACTTTATTTAATATTTTGACCTGCTGATATTACCCGGGTTGATTTGCCGACAATACACTAAGGCATAAAGTCTGCCCATTGTTAACTATTAAAGTCCTTCAGAAGCTCTTCAATTCCGTCCTATATGGTGGCACTACTCCGGAGGCATGGAGCAGATGTGCTGTGGTCTTGTTCTTCAAGAAAGGTGACAACATTCTATTGAAGTACTACAGACGGATCCCCCTATGGAGTCGAGTCAACGTGCTGTTTTCGACAGTCGTTACGATTCGCCAACTCGATGACTTCCAGCTTCACGAACAAGCCGGTTTCTAAAATTTTTTTAGTACCATAGACCATACCTTTCGGCAAAATGTAGTGAAGACCGATGAGTACCATCTGCCACTTTGTCGTGCGTAGGTAAGTGGAGTATAAGAAAGCCTTTGATTCCGTCAAAATGCGAATTGAGTCCTTTCAGCGTCCATATATCATCGGTTTATGAATTATTAACTATTATAGGGTGATAGCAATAAAGGTAAATAAATAAATAAAATAAATGTCAAGTGTATAAGAATAATTTGAAGGGTGTTTTTAACTATAGCTCTATTGGATGATAAACCTGGTTTCTATATGAAAACGTTTAGTTTCTCTTACCATTTTTCACTTAACGAAACTCATAGAAAAGAGTAAGAAAAGTAATACTGGTCTTAGGAACTCATGACGACTTAAGCTGCTTATTTTAAGTGGTTGTAAGGTGCCAAACGAATAGTTTACAATACAAATGGCTTTTGAGTGACTTGACACTGGCAGAATTCTATCAAGAGAAGCCATAATTTAAAAGAGGAAGAAGAAATGGTTTTTGCATGTTGTTGCCGGGTCGGAATGATGTTAAAGGAATGGTTCGGATGTTTAGGCACGTAGAAATGAGGAAAAGTGACAAAGCATATTCACATGTGGCAGACTCGGCGAGAGATGCCCTAGATAAAAGCTTGTCGACTTAATTAAAGATGGACCGTAATATTAAGAGTAACCTCAACTGACGGGCGTTTATGCACTAGATTCTAGATATATGAATGTGAAAGAAGCGAGAGAGGTATATCAGCATCGTGCTTAATATAAGTTCGTTGTCTCTGCGCTCGTCTTGATGACGAGCGTGAGTTTATATTATTATTTATAATTAACGTATTCAATTATGGCTTCAAATTAATTAACAAGGTTATTTCATATTTATGCTGTGAACTGGGAAGTAGTTTTTAAATTGACTATTTTATATTGTCTCTAAAGTTGCACTAAGAGGAATTCATATGAAATAATTTTTTTATGTTCTTAACATTGAATTATAGTTATTAATGTTTTACTGAACGCTCATAAAACGCTTCCATTTAAGCACTTCGATGTCCGCGCTTGACCTGTGTTTCAATGAGGTTATATGTGTTTGAAAATTTGTCTATTGTGAATCAATTTAAACATTTGGTTAGATTGATGAGGGGTCCGGCACGAGGTCCAGAAGGTCGTACAATTTGTCAATTCAATGCAGGCTTATGGAAGGTCACAGCTTTAGAGGTAGTTGAATAAGACGATATAAAAAAAATATTTCAAAAATTTAGATGAAGAAATAATATGCAGCTGGTAAGCATTAGCAATACGGGTCTATATATTTGTAAATTTGAATTTATAATCCATACCACTTCAACGATATTGCTTCATCTACTTTTAGTAATACAGGTGAATTTTCTTTAATTGATGATTATGCCACGATATTTTAAAACAAGTTATCTTCCGTTGTCAAATCATACATTTCTCTTTCGATATGACTAAATAGGCGATTATATGCACGAACCTGTCCTCTTATCATATTTATTAACTTCATGTGAAATTTAATTTTATGTAATTGGGTATTCAGTTTAGTGGCGTGTGTCGTCATGTTAGTTTTAGTATCAATAAATTCTGAGTTACGTTACAATGTTTAAGATGTTGGTGTTATTTTATGGAAGGTTAATGCTATCGACCTCCGATGTAAGGCAATCTCCGTGTTAATTGAGTGGGGATAGCTACCAGTTTCTTAGCATGTTTGTGCAATGATGTTATTGAATAATTTATATGATATAGAATCAAGATATATTTGAATGTAATCGTCGTAACCATAGTTATAAAATGGATGGCCAGCTAGCGCAGTGAGCAATCGTGTGGCTACCGGGCTGCAAGGCCGCGCGTAGAAAACAAATGTTTGTTTAGCCTACTAGTAAATATCTCGGGTCTGGATATTGGTCCATGTACAATTTATGTACCTATATGAAATGTTACGGAGGCCATACAACCGTAGTGTGGAAGTAACTTTTTATTTTAAAAGCGATAAAAGACCTTAAAGAAAAGAGCGTACTCCTTTTTAAAAGGCCGGCAACGCATCTGCATTTCCCTCCCTGGTGTTGCAGTTGTTCATGGGCGGCGGTAGTCACTTACCATCAGGTGAACCGCACGCTCGTTTGCCCCCTCTCCTATAAAAAAAAGATAACAAAAAGTTAAAGAGAGTAAATAAGATCTTTAAGGAGAAATTAAGATTAGTAAATAGTTTGTGTCTGTATTTACCTTGGCGTGGTGAGATAATACCCACTTTGTCACGTGGATTTCATATTAATCAACTAAGAGAAATTCTAGGATGAGATATTCTCATGGCCTTCGTCCAAGGACGGGATAATCAACTTGCAAATTGAAAAATGAACCTAATATATCTGATTACGGAAAACGGCGTTTGTATTGCGAGTCCCGCACTGTAGCCACAGATTCAGAGCAACATGTAAATATGAGTAAAGATGCAAAAGAAAACATTATTTTTACAATTTTTTTTTAATCCACTGTCGAATATAGATCTTTTCAAGAATTCGCCAATAAATGGGCATCCATGACTTTTTCTGCCACCAGGGCGGCGCCACTTTGAAACGAGGTGAAATATTTGCAGATTTCATAGCGGGTAAATGAATTTGTTAGAGAAATGTAAAGTTTAAGGTTTCTTTCCGTTATTATTGTTATATTTTATATTAATTAGAAGATGAAAAAAAAAATATTCTTAAAAGTAGAAAACTATAAAGAAAAGTTAAAAAGTGCTGAAAATTAGGGAGCAAACCACTGAGGCATTGTTTTGCATATTAATATAATACTCCAGGAACTGATAAAATTTTAGTTAAACTGACTTCTCAATTAAATGACAATTTGTAACAAAAAATTACCTAAGGCCCTACTACTAGCGACATCTGGTGAGAGGGAGATTATAAAAGTAAAGAAATATTACAGCCAATAAACGTCCCACGCTGAGCACGGGCTCTCATTTCTAAGAGTTATGGAGTACTAAGTCCGCCAACCCGCTCCAGATTCCCTCTTAAAATTACAATTGACTATTTTATAGGTGCTTACGGAAATCCAACCTAGGCTACTTGCTTACTTTCTTATTAATTTCGAACGGTATTAAAGATTAAATATTTTATATTACACCTACGTTCGTTCTTCATGAACTCTTTATATTACTTTACAACAATTTGCTAAAATGATACCGCTTTTGAAGTGTTGTGGTCATGTATCGCTTGACCTTCGTGAAAGTCTTTGGTAGGCGGATAGGATTTGCCTATAGACATTTTAGTTTCTTCTAGCATGGGTGACAAACTGGGAAATAAAAGTTGAACTCTCACGGTGCAGTAACATTGTTATCGGTATAACATCGTGGACGAACTGTTTGAGTATCATGTTTTCATTTGTTTTTGGCATATTATGTCAAAAAAGCGTTAGTAAAGCGAAAATATTCGAAGAATGACGTCATCGTCAAAATTGATAGAGCGGTAAAAGCACTGACTTATCTAATATATAAAAAATAATTTTTGTTTGTTCATATTTTATGCGCTGTCATACCGTTCATCAGTTGCGGTAAAACTTTATCAACTTATTACTTACCCTTCCGCGATGGTTATAGTCATAGTAATTCACTTATCATACCGACAAATTCATTTGAAAGTAATATATCACTCAACTTCAATAAATGTATTATCATTCCTAATTACTTAAACACTATAAGTCTTTCAAATTTGAAACGATATTTCCACAATAAATTTTTCTGCGGCAGCAACGCGCCTGGTAACATGTAGTATCTTAGTTTATCTTATTAGTAAATATCTTACAGTAAACACAATAAATTTAAATTACGAGGGCGGCACTGAAAATTTCGGCAATCAAGGAAGTGACACAACGCTACTATTTAAAAATGTATTTATTGCTTTACGAAGTATTCGCCTAGAAATTTGACACATTTTTCCATACGATGGAACCAATCATTGAAGCAACCATTCCATTCGGAAGTTGGGGTCTCCAAAATGGCCGTTTTGTAGGCGTCCACAGCTTCTTCAGGTGATGAAAATCTCTGTCCACGCAATTTATTCTTTATTTTAGGGAAAGTATAGAAATCATTAGGGCTTAGGTCGGGGCTGTACGGCGGATGGTTTAATAATTCTACGTTTTCTTGCTCTAAAAACTCGTTTGTTCTGTGTGTGGTGTGAGAACTCGCATTGTCGTGATGGAGGATGATGCGGCGGTTGCAATTCTCTTTACGGAGTTCAGAAACGACCTGTGGCAAACAAATGCTAGCATACCATTCTGCATTAACCGTTCTTTGTCCCTCAAGAGGAATAGTCGTAACATGGTTTTGGAGACAAACGTGGCTACCATTTTTTTTGCAACACTCCGTGAACGAACAATTTTTGTTGGCTTTAACTCATTTTCGAACACCCAAACTCGTGACTGGTTTTTTGTTTCGGGTTCGTACGCGTATATCCAGGATGCGTCACCTGATATGATGTTGTATACAGCATTTGAGGATCTTGCGTGGAATCTTTCGAGAGTTCTGACGCACCAAGTAACGCGAGCCGCTATTTGCTCTTCACAAATCGAATGCGGTATCCATCGAGAAAACAACTTTTTTACACCTAATTGTTCATGCAAGATTATTTGTATTTGACTCATGCCAATGTCTAAAGTTGCCTGAATTTCGCGGTATGTCCCATGTCGATCTTCCTCAATCAGCTTACGCACAGCATCAACGTTTTCTTGGGTGACTGCAGTTTTTGGACGACCTTGACGGGGATCATCACTGAGCTTGACACGTCCAAGTTGAAATTCAGCAAAACAGCGATAAATTGTGGTTTTGGATGGGGCTTCATCACCAAATGCAGAAATCATCCGGTCAACACACTGTTTTTGTGTTAAACCACTTCGAAAAACATAATAAATCATCGCTCTTGAATTTTCTCGAGTCAATTCCATTTTCTCAACGACTAAACAAGTTTGACAAAACCTTGTGACAAGACCGAGAATCTTTTTTTAAATAAATAAATGGTATTCAATTTTAAAAAACCAAGGACTTTTCAATTAAAAAGATTTTAATATGACAGGAACAGTGGAAATATTCCATTCCCGATACTTTTAGTGCAGCCTATGTATTATACATAAGACATTTATATTAAACACTAGAAGATATTATTTTGATAGCAACGAATTAGTGTTGTTAATAACGTTTTGAGCACAAGTCGTAAATAAGCGTAATTGGGATCAGTGTAAGCGATTTGTCTTGTAATCATTAATTTATTGGACGTAACAATTAACCACCTCTTTTAAGTAGGCAGTTTTACTATTTATTTAAAAGGTATAAAATCACACCTTTTAAATCTTTAATGTGCGTAATTATTATGCGCGATTTGTTACTCTAAAATGCTTTTTTAGTTTAGCGACAGACACGAGACCAAAGTTTGGGCGTAATTATTTATTAAATAAATTATGTGCCTAAACGCAAATACACTTATATAACTTGTTTTCAAATACTTGCTATCACATTTTTATTGCGTAAAAAGCTGACAGAAATAAATTATCTGTGTATAGTGTTGGTAGAATATATCTTTCCATTTTTATTTCTTCCACAGTGAAGGTACAGAGCTAAAGCTAGGTAGTAGGTATTTGTTACGAAAATAAAATGAAATTGATAAATTAGTAAAAGAGCATTGACATATGACCTAAACATAGCATATAAAATAGCTTCAGGAAGTACCTATCAGTCGGCAAATAACAATTAATTATGGCATAATTAAGGTCAGTGTAAGTAGATAGTGATGTAACTATCGACTAGATCCGGTATGTTTCCGCTCGAGCACGTAAATTTGTTTTTATCGATGTACACGGACGTTGTGTTGTCGACGTAATCGGTCTCTTTGCCTACCGGAGTTACACGCTTTTATCGGTGCTCGAATCTTGACCTATTGATAAATGATTGAAGTAATACGTGAGATCGTATAAGCGTTCTCTAAGTTCAGTGTTTTGAATCATAAGATTTTTGAAACATCATCTAAATTTGGTATGTGTTAGACAATTAAAAAACACTGCAAAAGAACCTAATAGACGCCTTATGGAGATTAGAAGGCGCTTGTTAAGAAAGAAAGTATGAAAACAATTTTCATTTTGGCACATACCATTGAAGCACACAACAAGGTACAAATAACTAAAATATGTGTATTTGATAGTTTCAATTTGTAAGTCGTAAGCTCGTAAAAACTCAGCTTAATTAATGAACATTGCTTTTTTTTTGTTTTTATTGTGTAGGTCTCTGGATGGTTTAGATTCACAATGGGACCCGGTAGGTGGCGCTGTTGTCAACATACAGATTTAGCGGTTCCTTGTAAATGTTTTTCTACTTAACGACAATGTATTATTAATTAGTAATTTGCGTAAGTTTCCATTTTCAACCTGAACGATGAATTAGGTATGTGTCTGCCTTAATTAAATATTACCTGCTAATTAATTAATACATGGCATGAGACATCTAGTACTACACAATTTATATCGGAGTAGAGCCATTCTACAGCTATATTATGGTTGTATCATGAATGGGCGGCTCGTCCGGTATAGTACCACGCTCTCACAGAATACCAGCGTAAAATAGCAGCTTATTGCTTCTTGATAGAGGATAAATACAGATCTCTATGCACCACAGTATCCACTTACCATCAGGTGGACTGTGTGCTCGTTTGTCGCCCTTATTCCGTAAAAAAAATATATAATAGTCAAAATTATGTAACAGCAGCCAACATGCATTGGGACAGTGCGGCGATCATTTCCTTGCCCTAAAACCCTTTCAGAAATGTGAGGACGCCTGTGCCGAAGTGTGAAGTTAACATTCAGTTTAAAATTTGAATTAATACAACTGGCACTATTTTGACACCTCACACTTGTCCTAAAAACTCGGAGTGCATCCTGCTCTCGATGCACATTTATTTGTACGCCATTAGAGTTCATGACGCCTTTCAGAATTATGCGAATCGCACCTTATTGTGACCAGTCTCGTCCAGTTTTCCAGGGTTGTCAAATTATTTGCGAAATAATTTTGCCAATTTAGCAATATTCATTTAAATAATAATAACATAAATATTCATTTGTACAAGAAATATTAACAATGTGTAAGAAATATTAATACTAACATATTTTATTTATTTTCTATAACTCCATTTCGAGAGGTTGTTATAACAATACAACAACTAGACTATTGGTGTACTTTCATGATGAATATATGATGATGATGATACAGAAAGCTATTCTTATTTTCTTAACAATTTTTATTCGCATTTTAATAACTTAGTCGTTGATTTGAGCTTCAATTTAGCTAATAATTATATTCCTTTAGTATAGATTTCTCTGCATGATAAAATACATATCGAGGATATCCTCAGAAGAAGAATAACCGGCAACCCAATGGATCATCAAGTTTAAGGCATTATAGCTGGAAGTACTGACAACATTTAGTCAGAAAAGTTTGCAGGTGGCAGCCAATGATATATATTATAGGCAGCATCTTGCTAGCAAGTGCAGTGTTAACCTCCTCCCACCTATATGCGGTGATGGATGCAGGTGTCACAAGACTGTACTTTGTGGCAATCTATGAGAGAGGCTTATGTTCATGAGTAGATTTATGACGGGTTGTAATGATGGTATATTTATAATATCAGCCACGTAGGCACATTTCATGATATTTTATCCCAACCAAATGGCGACGATGCGAAAGTTTTGTTCGAATCCATGGCCCACGTAGTATAATAAGTATTAACTAACGTTATATGAGTAAGTAATATATGTTAGGATATGATGGGACTGACATACGCTAAGCGGTAAATGTCCCTTAAATTATTGTAGGATAAAAAATAATAATATCAGCCCATGGGTGTCGTAAAAAAGGCCACAAAGGGAAATGAAATAGGACATGAATAACAACCTTTCCCTGACAAGAACTCAAATAATAAAATACTGCGGTTGCTAACCCACCTGCCAGGCATATAAACTATGGCAAATGCCTGAGGCAATCTATGAAGGGGACCTATATTTAGCAGTGGACTTTCAATAGGCTGTAATAAATGAATGAATGAATGAATTGTGGCAAAAATTATACGTGGTAAAGCCATGTTTCAGCTATATTAGTAGTATAGTTGTAGCACGAATGGGTCGGCTCGACCGGGCAAAGGACCACGCTCTCACAGAATACCAGCGTAAAATAGCAGGTTAACACTGCTGTGTTTCGTATGGTGAGTGTACAGAGCCGGAGACCCTTTTTACTGGAAAAATGCGTTCCATCTTAGTCCTCACGGGTGACAACGCATCTGCATTTTGATTCGCAAACGAGGATAGATGGAGATGTCTATGGGCCACAGCAACCACTTACCATCAGGTGGACTCTGTGTTCGTTTGTCACTCTATCCTATAAAAAAATGAATCGAATATAGAAAATTTACCCGACCTGCCAACCCTACGTCCGTCAACGTGCATGTGGCATGAATAATGCAAGTGCGGCGTTGCTTTCAGCGCAAGATCGCTGTTCACAGCAGCGATAACAATTTATTGCTTGTCCGCCGTTCCATTGCACCGGTTGAACCTCGAATCTTGATTTGTTGATTTTTTCTACTGGAAATGAAAGCTAACTACATGAATTGCAACTTGTTTTCATCGTGGGGTCGATGCTTTTCATCTAGTTATGTATGAGCGATTGAAACTTGTGTTAGACACTGCTTTCGATTTCATTGCTGCATTCAGTAAGGGTGTGCTTAAATAGTTTTATAACTGAAATAACTACATTCTTGTATATTTACAGTTTTATTTAATGCGCTTTCAAAAGAAAGTCTGAATTGTTTTAATTAAAAATTGTATCAATGTATACAAATAAATAAAATTGAAGCGTCGGTTTTTGAATGTCAAAAGTTTCAGTTTTTTACTAAATGCATATGAAAGTATATACGGTACTTATAACAAAAACACAATTTTAATAATTTTTGTCTGTCTGTCTGTCTGTCTGTTAGTTCCGGCTTATCTCCGAAACGGCTGGACCGATTTCGACGAGACTTTCACTGGCAGATAGGTGATGTTATAAGGAGTGACTTAGGCTACTTATATTTTAGAGAACGAATTATTTAATAATTAAAAAACCCTAAATAACACGCGGGCGAAGTCGCGGGAAACAGCTAGTTTTAAATAAGTAAATAAATATTTTACTGTTTTAAATAAATTACAAAAGTTTATGAAGTCTCTGACTCCCTAAACTAGACGTGTCTGTCTGTATCTTCGGGATCAGTGGCCTCTCCCAGAGTTATGACACAGGTAACAGTTGAGAGAACTATATTATATGTTTAAAAATAACATTAGTTACACTTTTAGGTATTTTAAGTAAAACATATTTATAGGAAATATTAGTAACGTTGATAGCGTTACAAGTATTTAAAAAAAAATAAGTACGTGGTATACTGCAGTTATGTTATGGCTGCACTATATATAGTTGGACTCGACCGCGATAGGACCACGCTCTCCAGATACCAGCGTGAAACAGTAGAATATAACTGTGTTGCGTATGATGAGTGTAGAGAACCGGAGACCCTTTTAACTAGTAACGAGGTGTTCCATCTTAATTCTAAGATGTGACAACGCAGCTGCATTCTTATTCCAGGATAGATGTAGATGTATATGGGCTGCAGCATTCACTTCCCAACAGGTGGACTGTTCCTCACGGTGAGTCGTTTGTTACAAAGTAGAATTTTTAGTTACTTTTTTAAACTAGCGCGACTAGCATTTTAAGATTGGTCTCTGGTGAAGAAGATGAAGAAGAAGTAACGGATATTGTATTAAAACTATAATTAAACGTCCGAATCATGCCTTGTAACGGGTCACCACATACTACACTCACCGCATAGCTATTTATAGAACATCACAGACACAGGCACCTAGTAAGGTAAATATATATATATATATATATATATATATATATATATATATATATCTTTGATGCGTTATAGTGCTTCAAACGTTAAATCCGAGACCATTTACCCCATGGAGCAAATAATTTACCCACACTATGGTAGCAAGTATGATAAAACAAATATTAAAGAGTTGCGAAATCGATCAAAGCTAAATATTGCGTTTAGTGTTTATGGAAATTGAGATAAAACTGCAACACTTGTGAGTTGAGGTTAAAAGAGGTTAATTGATTTTATATTTCTTATTTTTTCAACACTTTGGTTACGTATTTGTGTTTCTATTACGAAAAAGTGAATAACAATTACCATTTTTATTGAATACTGTCAGTAAGGGTGTTTACCACACCAATCGATCGATCGTCGATCGATTGTGGAATGGATTAGTCGACGTCGATCGAGCTCCTTGATTCTTCGAGAATCCGCCCCGCTCCACCGACTGCTCCCTATTGTCCTCTTCTAAATACATATAAGATACTGATGATGAGCCCACAACCACATCGATTAATTGTTGATGGACGTCGATCGATGATTGAACAACGTGTTATCGACTTGTATCCCTCGATCAGCTAAAGCTACCACACTAATCAATCGCCGTTGATCGACAATTTGTGTGGCAATACCCTAATGAAATGAAACGAAAGTGAAATGAAATACGATACTGAATGGTGTGATGTAGTTATTCACTTAACTGCGCTATTGTCACAACAAAAAGAGCCTCTCATTCATTCACTAATTCATTCATGCCTATCAAAGTCCACTGCTGAACAAAAGCATTCCTATACCTATATTGTCTCATATTAAGGATATTTATTACCATAGTTTTTTTTTATATACTCGTAGTTTGTTTTCATATGTCACCTATACGTTATACACGGGACGATATGTGGTCATGTGGTAACCAAACTGTTTAGATAATTACTACCGATAGCCAATTCTAGATGTCACCCGCTGCCGAAGTATTGTTAAACGAATTTACTTTAAATTTTTTTTTGTACTGAAAGGAAACTTTCCGAAATGTTCATGATTTTAAATAAATTACCCATTTCTGTATTCTATATCATTGAGTATCGAGGTATAACTTATAAGGTTTTTAAAATTGCTTCGTCCTAAGTTGCTAATAACATAGTTTTTCGTTATACCTACATCAATACAGCCCTCCACAAGTCCACAGCTGAACATAGGCTTCCTCGAGGAATGCCATAAAGCACGCGATTCTGAGTAACCTGCATCCATCGCCTTCCTGCATGTCTTACCAGGTCGTCATCTATCTAGTGGGGGTCGCCCTACACTTCGCCTACTGGTACGAGGCTGCCACTCGAAAACCTTTTTTCCCCATCGGTTGTTGGTTCTTCGAGCTATATAGCCGGCCCATTGCCAATTCAGCTTACTTATCCGTTGAGCTATGTCGGTCACATTGGTTCTACTAGGGATATCCTCATTTCTAAGTTTATCACGCAGAGAAACTCTGAGTATAGCCCTCTCCATAGCTCGCGAAGCGACCTTGAGCGTCCTCATACGACCAGCAGTGAAGGACCACGTCTCAGTTCCATAAGTCATCACTGGCAACACGCACAGGGGTTACAGTCTTGTTTTCAAGTTTTGAAGTATACCTGACGAGAAGATGTGTGGTAATTTGCCGAACGCTGCCCAGCCGAGTTGAATCCGTCGATTGTCCTCTCGGTCGAAGTTGGACTTACCTAGTCGGACTATTTGTCCCAGGTAAACATATTCGTCAAAAACTTCGAGCTTAGTGCTCCCAACAACTACCGGCATAGGTGTGACAGGGACATTAAACATGATCTTTGTTTTGTCCATGTTCATCTTAAGACCTATCCGTTGGGAAACACTATTGAGGTCATTGAGCATAGTGCTTAGGTCCTCCAGCGATTCTGCCATAAGGGCTATATCGTCGATAAATAAAAGGTAACTGATGTACTCGCGATTGATGTTAATACCGTATCCTTTCCAGTCCAGTACCTACCTTGAAAACGTCTTCCAATGTAGCGGTGAAGAGTTTCGGGGATATAAGGTCACCCTGTCTTACACCTCTCTGCAGTTGGATAGGTTTCGAACTTTGGTTTTGTACTGGGATAGCTGTCGTATCCCTACTGTACAAATACTTCAGCACTTCGATATACCGACAGTCAACTTGGCATTTATTACGACGGAATCAAACACTTTCTCATAGTCAACATACGCAAGACATAGTGGCAAGTTGTACTCCTCGGTCTTCTATGCAAGTTTCCGGAACAAGCCGGTTTCCGAAAAGGCTTTAGCACCAAAAAGCCTTTTTGGAAACCGGCTTGCTCGGGAGGCTGAAAGTCGTCGAGTCTGCGTCCGAAATCGTAATGACTCTCTAAAACAACAAGTAGACGCGGCTCAGGAGGGAAATCGGTCTGTAGTTCTTCAATAGAGCATTGTCGCCTTTCTTGAAGACTTCAGCTTCATTTCCCGTCTAACAGTCACGAGGTTAAGAGTGAGAGTGAGAGTATACCTACAAAATTTCCAAAATTTATGAAAATTAGACTATGTTTACGAAGTGAAAAACTACATCGCTTTTTGTATGAAAATTTACAGTTTCACAATCTTCTTAATGGCTGGCGTTTCCGAGGTGCTCACCCTATTCTCTGTCAGAAGGTGATATTTTCCTAACATATCCTCAAGTCAATTTTTAACATAAATACTAGACGAAATAATGTTATTTCTGCGATTATCTCTATTCATTCTTGTTCTTAACTAATTACACTTTTTTTATAGAATAAGGGTGACAAACGAACACACAGTCCACCTGATGGTAAATGGTTGTTGTGGCCCATAGACATCTACATCTATCCTCGTTTGCTAATCAAAATGCAGATACGTTGTCACCCGTGAGGTCTAAGATGGAATGCCTCTTTTCCAGTAAAAAGGGTCTCCGGTTCTCTACACTCACCATACGAAGCACAGCAGTGTTAAGCTGCTATTTTAAGCTGGTATGGACTTCCCCGGTCGAGCTGACCCATTCGTGCTACAACTATACTACTAATATAGCTGCAGCATGGCTCTACCACGTCGAAAACACTTACACTTGCTCTATAGCCTTCAGACGGGAACAAGCACAGCTGCTTGGCGGCAGAAATAGCAAAGACAGTGGTGGTACACACCTAGATAAATTCTTTTCAGAAAGATGTCCTGTATGTACCATCCAGGGCCTGGTTGTATTGATGTTTTTTCATAAACTAGCATAAAGTTACAGCTTGCTTACTATGTCTCACTCGTGGGCATAGGCTAGCCTCTTGCTTCACCGTAGATCACGTGGTAAATCAGCACTTAAGTAATTAACAATATCATTGGTGCCGGCGGGTTTCGAACCCAGGTTGCTCGCGTACTGTGATATTTATAGCGAGCGTTTAGCCCCTGAGCTACCACGCCTTAGCATGCTGGATTTTATTATTGTAAGACCAGATGAGATTCGAAATTATAACAGCCCATAAATCTTGATCGCCATGCAGAAGTTTAACAATGTAATTATCTGAGTAGACGGCCGTTATAATGACTTACGAGTATATGGTAGTGATATAACCTACGTAGTGTAATTGATTAAATTACGTAAATCTGTTTTATTGTGGTTTTAATGGCCCTATAATTTTATGTAAACGATTATTATTAATTGGCGAAGTAAGCGGTCTCTAATTAATAACCGTGTCATCGCTTCTTTGATTTCATAATTTTTTATGTTGCGTGAATACATTAATATTAATTAGTTAATTTTGATTGAATTGATTAATTTTTCAAATACTTTAAATTACACTATACAGGTTAGGGTAAAATTATTTTTAACGCAATATTGCGTGCAATGGTAACATTTTAAAAGTATAGATACAAATAATTAAAAATTAAAGATTTTGTTCAACCGACTTCAATATAAATTATTAAGAATAACTCAAAAACTATTGATCAAAGCTTGAACAAATTTATATGGGACCACATGAGAAACCATAAAAATATCGTCGAAATCGGTTCACCCAGAAAAAAGTTTGAGGTAAAACACGTAAAAAAAAAGAAAAACACAGTCGAATGAGAATGAGTACCTCCTCCTTTTTGAAGTCAGTAGAAAAGAGAATAAGATTTTTAATAAGTTTTTAACTCTAAAATTGCCACAATCGCCCAAAAGAATTATCATACGAATTATTTGTTCTTTATTAGTTTTTATTACTTAAACAATGTATTTCTATGTATATTATTGCATCAGTATAATTTATTTTTGAAATTAAAATTATGACTGCTATCTCGTATTGTGTGTGTTGTGTGATAAATTAAATATAGTAAACTAACGATTCGCCCCGGCTTCGCATGTGTGATTTCTGGAACCGGATCCAATTGTGATTCTAAACCATCTCGGGATCCACGCAAACAAAAAAATTATCAGAATTGTCCAGCCGTTTAGGAAGAGTTCAGTGACAAGCACACGCACAGAAAAATTATAATATACTAGCTGTTCCCCGCGACATCGCCCGCGCGTAATTTATTACGATTGGATTTCATGGGATTTAATTTTTTGCGCGGAACCCTAATTCTTTTTCTAAAATAAACGTAGCCTAAGTTACTTCTTATAACATCAGCTATCTGCCAGTGAATGTCCGGTCAAAATCGGTCCAGCCGTTTCGGAGATTAGCCGGAACAAACAGACAGACAGACAGACAAAAATGTTAAAAATCGTATTTTTGTTACCGTAGTACCGTATAATATATACTTTCATATCCATATAGTAAAAAACTACTACAATTTTACACTTCAATTTTATTTATTTTTATAGATAAGTACATATAAAGACTGGCGATCTGCCCCGACTTCGCGTGAGTGATTTCCGGGTCTTGGTAAAAGCGTGAACTACTGGGTCCAGTTGTGGGAAAAAATTCATACCCAAACACACATACAGATAAATTAACATTGATATAACGATAAAATAACATTGATATTTTTATTTCAAACAAAACAAGAACGAAGCACACTAAAACCATAATTACTGGTACAATTCGGGCACCTGTCGAAACAGCACTTGTGTTCACTTTCACCTGGCGTCCGCTCATCGCTGATGCGCCGCGCGTCCAGCGTGCCCCTGTGTCCTCCTGACATACTGCACCGTTCAGGGTCGCAAGAAAGTGCCGCCCGGGCCATTGTTGCCGTCGAGGTGCCGTCTATACAATAATTGATATATGATTTTTAGTTTATATAATTGGTTTTGGTTTAGTGTTGTTTGTGGGAAAATAATTCGCATTGAGTTTAAATACTAAAATTTATTATAGAATATAACCTGAATTTTAAAAGAATATAATGTGACCGACTGTGTAATTTAAACTTTAGATGCTTTTTAATTTGCTGTCATGTAGGTACCTACTGCTTGAATTAAAGTAGACGACAAAACCAGAAATATAAGTCTAAAAAGGTACGTGAAGATAAGGTTATGTTAACAAATATTTGAATTTAATCAAAATACTTAGTACCTATGAATGTTAAAAGCTTAAAAGTATTTGAATTATATACCTAATTGGTAGTAAAATTATAAAGGAACAAATCAATACATTTATAAAATTAATGTGTTAATTTTGTTTAAAATGTAAAAATAAATTATGTGTAAAGAATATTATGCCATCTTTATCCCAATATGTTTAATTTTTTTCAAACATTCAGTTGTTAATGTGTATCCTTATAACGAATGGGAGAGACACTCGTCCAGCTGTGGAGTCAACGGGCCAATAAAGAATAAGAAGGACTAATTTTAGCTGTTAACACGGCACGGGAAGCAGTATCCGGTTCCGATGTTATATCAAATATATCTGTGTTAATAATATATACAGTGTATTGTTTGGAACGTAATGAAACTTAGCAGGTGGGAACGTTACAGGTCTGCACGTTTATCTTCCGTTCACATCGTATCCGACTAGGTTAGCCATGCCTCGTTATTTCCTAAAATATGTTCCGTTGTGGGATAACGAGATATACGTGATCTAGATTTTATAAAACTTTAATTTTGTTGTTGTGTAGATATGGTATTTTTTTTATATTATTCTTTCTCATTTGTGTTCTATCTACAGACTGCTAATAGCGTAAGGTGAAAGATGTCAAGGTCTTGTAGTTTCCTTAAAAATTGGTTGTATATTATTCTTTAATGCATTAACTTTGTCAGAAAATGCACTAAGTGCGCGCTTAATACTTTTAGAAATGCTCTACCCCTGGCGATGGCGAGAAGTTTCGAAGTTCGAGTCGATATAATTCATAGCATACGAAGATTGCGACAGTCGTTCTTAACGATCTTAGCATATTTTGCTCCATTATTTTTTTTTAATATTTTTTTTGATACTTGTGGCAACGTTAAACTCATCTTTTACGACCTTACCAATAACTACATAATACTCCCGAAACTATCAACTAGGCATTCATAAAATCATCTAAGCACTGGCACTAATGTTGCCTCCAGCTGCAATTTGAACGCGTAACCTGCGGCTTATTTTGTCTATGTGCTATTATAATTAAATCACTTGCTTGTTTTCGTTGCAGTTCTAATACTATGCAGTTTCCGATGCTAAATCGTGGTGTTCCTACTTCCGTGACAACTGCAACAGTTCACTAAATGCCGCGAGCAAAGTTCAACTGAACAATGCCTCGCGGCGCATTGCTACGGTGTTATGAAACTATGAACTATGGATGATTTATCATTCAGTGGGTGTGCATTTTTACGAAGATTTTGTTATTGTGCATAGGCTTATCGCAAAATCACTGTCAACAAGTGTTACTTATGACGCGTTTATAGATAAAAGAAACAGGTTACGTTAGATTGTTTTGAAAGAAAGAATGGATTCTTTTAATACACATACACACATATATTAAAAGAGTCTCATTCTATCGAACGGGGAAGAACCACGCTCTCACAGAATACTATTCTAAAATAGCAGCTTAATACTGCTGTGTTTTGTATGATGAGAACTTTTTACTGGAAAGGGTCATTCCATCTGAGTCCTAAGGGGTTACAACGCACTGATTTTTAATCAAAAATAGATTTTGATGTCCATGAACCACAGCATCCTCTCACCAGGTGGACTTTGTGCTCATTTGACACAGTTCATTATTCTATAAAAATGGGGATAGCCACAAAATGTGGTAGAACCACGCTGAAGTTGTATGATGATTTTAGGCCCGTATAGGTCGGTTCGACCGGAGATGGAGCATGCTCTCACAGAATACCAGCAAAGAACAGCATCACAATGTTGCTGTGTTTCGTATGGTGGGTGACGAGAATCGGAGACCTTTTACTAGTACAAGAGAAACAGACATTATGTCGTGTTATACCTCGTAAGTGACAACGCATCTGCATTTTGATTCAACCTAACTTCACGCGGTGCACCTCGCTCTCTGTCGAAAGCTGTGGTACATTCAGATAGCCGAAAACCTATTCGAAATTCCACAGATAGTAACAGCGTTACCGTTAATGCCGGGTTACTTACTATTTAAAAAAAAGTTTCGTTGTTCTTTATTACCGTTTTAGTAAGTAAATTGCATAAAAAGCCCTTTTGAGATGGAAATACTGATTTACCAACTTGCGAACACTTAAAGTTGTTTCATTTTAGTCATCTTAACTTCATATTAGTAATCTTTGCTAAACGAATGGCCTATAATAAAAACAGTTCCTACATGTACTCGTATGTTAGATGTAGGGAGGAACTGTTGTTGTGTTCAGGCGTAAGTGGGTATTAGCTTTGCGCTCATCAACTCCAATGTCCATCGGGTAAAACATCTAAGTATTTTTTTTATAGGATAAGCGTGACAAACGAGCACACAGTCCACCAGATGGTAAGTGATTGCTGTGGCCCATAGACATCTACATTACCACGTAGGTATATACGTAGTATGCTTGTCAACAGGCACATTCTTGAAAAAGCCTAGTCCAACAGTTGACTTAAATAGACTAAAGAAGAAAGCGTGAATACCGGTTGCATCCGGATAACTCGCCAAACTTAATATTGTTGGTTATATGGTTTCCCTAACCATTACACTAATAATTGTAAATTCACAATAAACGTCGATAATAAAACTAGAAAAACCGAACGAGGAACTATTTGCAATGATAATTTGCCAATTACTTTGCGCGGACTCACGCACGTGTAATTCAAACGTAAACACGCTCTCTTAATATGTGATATTAATTTATTCACAGGAATTGTGTTAATGTACAAGACGTTTGGGTTGTTTACATAATTGCTGTCGTGCATCGAATTTTTACGCCAAATCGGTTTACTACGCTATAGGTTTAAAATTTAAATTATTTCTTCTTTTAAACGGGAGTTATTTGGTTAAACGTTGACATGATGTGGTAAATCTGATTATACCTACGTAATTAATTTTCATTGCGACAATCTGGGATATAGAAGCTCACACCTTAAAATAATATACTCAACAAATCTGAAATTCTTTTTTACGCACAGGATTTAGAATTTGTATAAATCCTATAACGTTTTGAAATATTTTTATGTAGCTGAAGTTTTGTAAGAATTTGTATGCATTAATTTTGTAATTTTTAAGCTCATGGTCTGCCACAAATCACGGTCCTGAGCCTCTAGTGTAGCTTTAAGTTCAATCCTATTGAATAGCATTGTTTTTATTATTATTTATCGTGCGTTATAACAACACATTTTCTGTATTATTTTACTTCAATAGTGATTTATTAGTGCTTTAAAAGTTTTAGTATAGAAGGGGGACTGGGTAACGCAGTGACAGACTAAGCGTTCGAATCCCACACGAAACTAATGTTTCAATGGCCTACAAATATTTGTCCAGGTCTGGATACTCAGGTCTGGAAAATCTTTATTGGATACGGTAACATTAATTTTACATTTAATTCTGTTTTCGCTTTTCACAAGTTCACAATTTTTAGGCTGTCCCTGGATATTTATACCACCTGAGTATGGGACATGTTGTAATGTCTTTAATTGCACAGGCCCACCCACTCAATCTCAGCTTCCATTATCAGATCGAAAGTCTACACAGTGTGATTCAGGAAATGTTAGGGGTCATTGTTAAAGGCATGTGGACGGCTAATAGTTTGTAGGTTATGCAAATTTCGGATTTAAATACAATAATAACCGAACATTTTAACGTGGTAGAGTCATATTTCGGCTATGGAATAGTCGTAGCACGAATGGGTTCTATCGAGGAAGGACCATTCTCTCACTGTATACCAGCGTATTATAATTGTTGGCTATGAGGCACATCTAACCAAAGACCCATGAGTACTACCTGTTGGTAACAGCCCATATTTGGCTTTTGTCAAGTTTTGGCTGCCCGAGCTGGTGGTCCGATAGTGGAAGAGAGAAAGAGAGGAATTATTTTTTGCAAATAGAACCTGATTAAGTTTGTATCAAGATCAGTCTAGCAATTTTTTGAGTATATTACAACTCATCAATTCAAAAAATAAGACCAACTATAATCTGTAAAAATTTCAACGCATTCCTTTCCTTCTATTTCATTACTTTTTTCTACCGACTTCAAAAAGGAGGAGGCTCTCAATTCGACTGTATGTTTTTTTATGTGTGTTACCTCATAACTTTGTTCTGGGTGAACCGATTTCGATGATTCTTTTTTATTTGAAAACTGGTGCTTCTCATGTGGTCCCACATAAATTTGATCAAAGTCTGACCAATAGTTTTTGAGTTATTCTTATAATTTATATTGAAGTCACATATACAAAATTTTTAATTATATATTTTTTTAATTTATTTAATCTTTATTGTATTACACCTTAATCGAAGGATTACAATGGGCGAACTTAATGCCTTATGGCATTCTCTACCAGTCAACCCTGAGAGAATTAAAGTACGTTACTTAATAATGGAACATTTTGTATCGATATTCGCTCGAGTCGCACCCATTACTTTAAATTGGTTTCAAGTGTCCGTGGGCTGCAGTAGACACGGAACATCGAGTAGACTGGTAGCTCGTTTATCACTTACTATATAGTGCTATAAATGACTCAGTTAAGATGACCCATAAATCTAAACACATTAAAAAGTTGTTAGACGATATATTTAAGAACCTTATGGTCGATCACTTCCTGTTCCAAGTATTGCGTCACACAGTACCGGTCGGACGAAAGTCGATCACTAAATAATCTCTCTTTTCAATCGACATCATGTTGTGCGATTGTCCGTGTTAGAATGTTTTCACTCTAGGCACATCATTTGTTTATCGTTTATTTCACTCTCGGTGCTACTGTGCGATTGTGTAACTCTGTTGGGAATCGTTGCCGGTGGGAATCACTCCACAACTGCGTATGTAACACACTTTGAAACTTAAAATAAGATATTTATATAAAAATGATATAGGCTTATAATCGCTACTAATACATTTACAGAATGCGACAACATTAAATAGCAACGTCAAAACAAACTATAATTCCCTCTCGCACTGCTGTTGTGTTAAGTGCAGTCCACGTTGTTTTAAACTTTTATTTTAAACAAGACTGGATGGGGCTTATAAACATGAGTTTATTTATATACAATCTAATTATGAACCTTGGTAAAGATTAATCATATATTTTAAAGGCAAGCCTAGTTAGAGATCAGGGATTAAAATTCAGTCCAATTGGGTCGAACGGTCTGGATCTTTTACGTCTGGCATAACTTGATGGTTAATTATACTGTCATTGTTGATGGATATACTGCTATGAAAACTTCTGATATTAATCATATATATTTAGTTACCATATCACTTACCCTTTTTAGCCGTTTTCAAAAAAGTGGCGGGTTCTCAATCCGAAGTTTAGTTAATATGTATGTACCGCGATATCTCCTTCAATTGTCAGCCGACTTTGATGATTCTATTTTATTAAATGGGCTATACGAGTATAAACTCTGGGGTAATCCTATATAATTTCGAAGAAAAAAATCCACCCTTAGCTCTGAAAATAGGGGCGATGTGTTCATATTAGATACTGTATAGTTGATTTTTATACTGTATAGTTGATTCTTTGAGCTCATGATATTCCTAAGTCCACTCATGAGTTAATAGTTAAACTTTGAATAAAATGTAAAAGCCGACTTCAATAAACTAAAAATAATCAAATAATTCCTAATTCCTAAAGGCCATTAAACACTGTATCTCTGAAGTCGCCTTATTACGTATTATTACGTGGTTAGAGCCATGTTGCAGCTATATTATGGTTGTAGCACGAATGGGTCGGCTCGACCAGGGAAGCACCATGCTCTCACAGAATACCAGCGTAAAATACCAGCTTAACGCTGCTGTGTTTCGTATGGTGAGTGTAGAGAACCGGAGACCCTTTTTACTGGAAACAAGGCATTCCATCTTAGTCCTCACGGGTGACAAAGCATCTGCATTTTGATTCGTAATCGAAGATAGATGTAGATGTCTATGGGCCACAGCATCCACTTACCATCAGGTGGACTGTGTGCTCGTTTGTCACCCTATCCTATAAAAAAAATATTCTATTGTGAATATTGTTATGTCTTTGTGTTTAATGTTAAGGGTTATGTGCATGTGTAGTAACTTAAAGTGATTATAAAATGTTCTATTTTATTATATATCTATTTATCATCATCATTAGGTACCATTATTGTGTCATAAATCCAATGATCATAGGCCTCCACATAGATTGCCTCATAGGTGGGACATTTGTCACAATTGGCAAGCATAGAAGGTGGGTCGGTAATCGCAGTTTTATTTTCTAGATGCTATTAGGAACACGTGCCTGCCCGTATAGTGGTTTGTTGCCCATTGTGTCTTCTTACGACATCCACAGGTTGACATGGGGTAGTGGATATTCTTGCAATACCACTGCACAGTTATATCCATATAGTTTTAATGAGTGTATCTTTATAAATTCTAACTAATGATTTTTACGCGTGCAGAATATTATGACTGCAGAACGTATATACCCTATAGACCGGAGAAGGACCAACTTAAACAAGAAGCTTACAGATGCATTTCAAATCAGAGGACTTAGATGGAATGCTTTACAACCTTTTATAATATTTCTCCTTATCCTTAGAAACAGCAGTGAATGTACTTACTGTTTCCATTCATCATCATATACCTCTAAGCATAAAAAGATTCCTACAACATTTTTGTTCCCTATTGATCTTTCTTTATATTAAATACTTTTTTACTCACTAATCAAATATCCTATCGCGTTCCAAGTGGTTCACAACGTCATCATCATCATTACAGCCCATCATGTCATCACTGGCAACACGCACTGGGTGTACAGTCTCGTTTTCAAGGTTTGAGGTATTCGTGAGAAATACATAAACTATTTATGACAAAAATCTGTCGTACTAACGCTGGTCTTCGTTCCCCATTATGACGCATAGTGCAATCATACAATGATGACTTTAGCGATATTGATATTTTTACTGCCTTACATTTGTGCTTTAAAAAATATATTAAGAATAAATTACAGATATTACAAATTTAAAATTTGATTCTGTTTAATACTTATGTTTTTTTTTTTGTGATAGTGTGATAGTAATTTTTTCTCTTCAACTCGTTACTTATTGTTTATACTAATATTTTTTATACGGTGTTGAATGTACATATATTATACTCTTTTTTGATAATACTTTTATAACTTACTACCTAAATTTGTAGGTACATTTGTTTGTATATCTTAATAAATAAAATAAAATAAAAAAAATACTTCTTATAAAATAAAAGACCTACGAAGAAAGTTACAGTGGACCTTTTCTTTTTTACGTGCTATTTACACTTACGTTGTAAGGCAAATTATGTCTCAGCGTTATTATCGCGCAATGAACAATTAACCGTCTGTATTTAGAATAATTAAAAACATAAACGATGTCAGCACCCGCGTCAACTATTTTCTATTTATCAACATTTATGACGCGTCGTGACTTATAAAATATACACGCCAGTTTCTCACAATCCACACATAATAAAATTGGGATTTGTAATATACCTATAAACTTTATAGTTATGAGCTTTAGAACTGACGAATCAACCTTTCTGATTATTTAATTTAATATTTCTATGTTGTATCATAGCCGACTAATTTTTTTATTCAACACTAGCTGGTACCAGAAGCGTTGCTGCTGCAGAAGAAATAATTGTGGAATTATAGTTTTAAAATTGAAATAGTTCTATTGTTTAATTAGGAATGATAATCCATTCATTGAAGTTGAACGTTATATATCTTTCAATTAAATTTGTCGGTACGATATGTGCGCCACCTACCGTAAGTTAATTGTTCTAACCGTCAAATCAGAAACCCCAAGTAATCGTTAGGTACGATCACCCTATACGCCCGCTAGATCCCCTGGCAACCAACGGCCAAATATCTAGAAGTCACATTCGATGGAGGTATATTAGCGAAACACATTCGCAATGTTCGCAATCGAGCAAAAATCATCACTAGTCGCCTCCACCCGCTAGTTAACAGAAAGAGCAAACTGTCCATATGACACAAGCTCCATCTGTACAAAGCATGCGTAAGACCTATTACGTCTTACGCAAGCATAGTTTTCGCGCACGCGGCCCATAGACATTAAACTTGTACGACCTCCAAGTCGTCCAAAATAGATTCATTTGCATAGCCACCGGAGCCCGGTGGTACCAGCGAAACTCTGACTTACACAGAGATTGTCAACTTCCGACGATCTCTGAGTATCTCAAGTAAATGTCTCGGCGCTATTTCGAGAGAGCCGAGACACATACGAACCCGCTAGTGGTAAACGCAGTCACATACGTTCCGACTCCGAACGTTACGAAAAGGCTCCGGAGGCCCCGTAACGTTCTAATCGAACCTCCAGTTCCGCTAGATGCCGACGACAGAACTGTCACCGGCCATTCACACACAAACACAATCGAAACATCATCAGAAGCATAAACATCATCAGAAACCAGAGGTATGGCAACGCATAAAATACGAACAAACAAAAATTATTTTTTTACATATTTGATAGATCATTCTTTATTTTTTATTTACTATTGATTCGGAAATACCTCTGTGTTGTGAAGAACCAACAAGAAACCCGACGGGACTATGTCTGATTTATGTCTTAATGTTTAAGCTAGCCTTTGTATATGTCTGTGGTCTTATTTACTTACTAGATATTATCTGCGCTTTGAATTCGTAACCATTAACGTATTGTTAAACTAGCTCTGTTAGGTAGTTAGTAGAGCGAAGACGATGTATTCGTGAAAACCTTAATGTTATTTTGGATTAAATGAATAAAATCATTGAAATGACCTGGCTTTCTGCTATATTATAATAGGAAAGTCGAAAAAATCTTAACTGTCTTATTGTTATTTTTTATAAATATTAATTACGATTTCGCTAGCACATAATATTCACAAGAACAATGGTTTACTTTAAGTATAATGTGTGACGTGACAAAACTCCCAGCTTCGTGAAAACAGTGTTACTTCATATAGGATGATGAGATGCTTAGAGTTGCATAATATACGTGAGAATCCAGCGCGCAGAGCGGCGTGCTCCGCATGCGTTAATTGCGGCGCTATGGGGTTGTTGTCCCTTTTGTTTAGGTTTACGCGTCTAAATTATAATAAGGAAATAGTATTAAGTATGGTGTATTTTTTATAAAGCGCTGTAGCTAACTGACAAAAAGCACTTTTTTGATTGCATTCAAGAAAGACGCAATAGCTACGGAAAGTTTAAAAATCAGCAAAGCAGTGTCCTGAAGATTACACACGCTTTTTCTTAGGGATAATCCAATAGAGTGGAATTTTAAAAAGTTGTTTTGCAGTGGTTTATTCTGCTTGTTTCCGTTAAAGATGAATTTTCCTCACTTTCGTTACTTTCGTTATAGCTGTCGACAGCATCGTGGTTTAGAGGTTAGAATCATGGTTATTATGACAAAAGTCCTGGCTACGAAATTTTAGAATGAGCTTCATTTCGGCAAAAATACAAATGATTGGTTTTCCATTTATTACCTTGTATTGTGATTGTTTCCTTGTCCTTTTTGTTTGTTTGTCCTTGTCTTAAGTATCATGAGCTTGCCATTACCTAGATATATTGGGACGTAAGAGTGTCTCCGTGTATGCACGTTTACTTCATCGCCACTTACCAACGTCCCGTATTAGATAAATTAAAATTTTATTGTTAATAAGAAGGCGGGATGTTTTTTATCAGTTTATCTATTTGTGTGCGTGCTGAGACCACAAGTTCCACCTCTTACGATCTTCTATCGTTTTTTTACTTTATGTCATCGTTTTATCAGCCCTTCACAAGTGCACTGCAGAACTTAGCAAGTAATGCCAATCCTTCGACTTATTTCGAAATTTTATAGGATCTATATATTAATGCATGAAGAGAAAACTTTGGTACCTACCTACTCTTTTAGAGTATAGCGCGCTTAGAGGAGTGTGCGATTTGGCATACTGGAGAAGGAACGCAAAAAAAAAACTAAAATTTATTTATAAAATGCGTTACAAAGACATTAAATTAAATTAAATATTCATTGTTTACGTTTGTACTATGTCAAATACATATAGGTCTGTCGATTACTTACACATATACTACCATACACTATTATAGTATGTGGTCAAACATTTGTGCAGAGAAAAGATTGTTGTCATAGAATTTTAAAATTTTTCCCAACAAATAATTGCTTTATAATTTTGTATGATTACAAATGTTCTTTTTAACACACTTTTATTAGCTTGGTATGTATCTATGGAAAGGAATTTTGAATGTGATTTTCATACCCTTCAAAACTTCGGATTGATTTGAAACTTCGCACACTTATTAAGGACCGATGGTAATATATAGAATAAATAGTTTGTCCTATTATCCTTGCCAGGATCCTTAGGTTTTGCGAATAATAAAACAACTACGATTTCTGCCAGTTCAGTCTACTGTAAGCCGCGTAAAAGAACTTCATTCTAAAAAAAAACACGATTTTGTAAATAACCGAACTAAAAAGTAGAAAATAATTTTCAATAAATTTAAAATAAGTTACAATAAAAATATTTAATTAATTAACTAGGCGACCGCTAGTTTAAATTGTTTTGTGAAACGATTGTTGCTAATGTGTTGTTTGTTTGTGCAGGGCCTGCCGTCTTGGACGCGCAGCGTGGAGGTGGCGGAGGCGGCTCGCGCGCGCCTCGTGCGCTGGGCGTGCGGCGAGCCGGCCGCCGAGCTCGAGCCGCCCAGGAAGAAGATGCCGCACGCGCTGCGCCGCCGCTGGCCGCTCTGCCCCTGCTTCCAGGTACCTGTTCTTCATCCATACATTAATTACAGCCTGTCAGTCTGCCTGTTGGTTGCCTCGTTGGTCTAGTGATCGCAAACGCGACTGATTATCTTGAGGGTTCGAATCCTGGTTTGGGTCAAAACCAGTTGTTGGCTTTTTCTGACAAGAAATTCTCAGTAGCAATCCGGAGTCAGGTAGTTGGCCGCGTTTCACCTCAATGCAACGGAATATGAGAGTGAAGGAATAGATGTTATTATAGCGTGTGAAGTCTACTGCCGAATATAGACCGCCCTCATAGATTGCCTCATAGGGGGATATTTACCATGGTCGTCCCGCTTGACTGTCGGGGTGGCAACCGCGGTTTTTTTATTATTTTAAGTTGTTACCAGGAAGATGCAGCTGCCTATCTCCTGTTTAATTTCCCGTCATATCAGTGCCCCCATATCAGTGCAAGCACTGGTATTTAGCGGCGGGAATAGGTATAAGCGGCTACCTAAACAAACTTCTAGACAAAAAAATCCTAATTAGTAATGATTTTTAAACGACTTCAAAAAGGAGGACGTACTCAATTCGACTGTATTTTTTCTTTTTTTTTATGTACGAGTATGTTACCTCAAAAGCTTTTTCTACGTGAACAGATTTTGATAATTCTTTTTTCATTTAAATGCTGGTGCTTCTCATGTAGTACCATATAAATTTGATCAAGGACTTACAATTAGTTCTTGAGTTATCCCTAATAATTTATATTGAAGCTGGTTGTTCTAAATTTTTAACTTTACCACTTGTTTAATTATCTGAGACCATCCCTATAGTATAACATATTTAATTTAAAAAAAAGAATCATTTAAATAGGTTCAGACGTTTTCGAGAAATCGGAAAACCTATAACCTTCTTTTTTATAATTTTGTTAAAAATAGGCAATAAACGCAGTAACACAGAATAGATAATAGTACAAGTATTAATTATAATTAGTCAAATTCTTTGCTTAACACTCAATTCGACTGTATTTTTTTATGAGTATTACCTTAGAACTTTTTTGTAGGTGAACCGATTTTGATGATTATTTTAATTTGAAAGCTGGTGCTCCTCATGTGGTCCCGTATAAATTTGATCAAGATCTGACTAGTGGTTTTTGAGTTATAAGTATAATGCATGTTTAATTGACTGACTACATTGATGATGTTCTTTGTACGAGGGTGGATTGAAAAGTACTCGGCCTAACCAAGAAAATAAACAAATACTAAATCAGTTATATTTTTATTTTTCTACATAATCACCATCAAGTTCATTACACTTTTGCCACCTCCCCTTCCAAGCATTTAGACCGTTGAAAAAAAATGATTCTTCCTTAGAGTCAAAATATGCGTCTACAGCTGCTTTGACCTCGTCGTTTGTCGAAAATCTTTGACCTCCCAAGTGCTTTTTTAGGTTAGGGAACAGAAAGAAGTCTGATGGTGCCAGATCAGGTGAATACGGCGGATGCGGTAGCAGTTCAAAGCCACAGTTGTGAATTTCAGCCATTGACTGTACTGACGTGTGAACACGGGCGTTATCTTGATGAAACAGGACTTTTCGTCTGAGCATTCCTCGACGTTTTTCTTTTATTTCCTCTCGTAAACGACGTAGTAAGGTGCAGTAGTAATCAGAGTTTATATTCTGACCCCTTTTAAGATAATCAATTATAATCACACCTTTCGAGTCCCAGAATACTGAAGCCATCACCTTATTTGCCGACAAAATCGACTTAGCCTTTTTAGGGGGTGGTGAACCAGGTCTTCTCCACTGTTTTGATTGTTGTTTTGTTTCCGGTGTACAGTAATGAACCCATGTTTCGTCCATAGTAACAAAACGATTCAAAAAATCATCTGCATCGGCTCCAAATAACTCCAAACAGTCGCGTGAAATAGTCAATCGCGTCCTTTTTTGTTCAACTGAAAGCAGTCGCGGAACCCACCTCGCAGACACCTTGTGGAAACCCAACTCGTTGACAATGATGTTTTGAGTTCGTTCATAAGAGATGCCTATAATCTCAGCTATCTCTCTAATTTTTAATCTGCGGTCTCCCATTATTAAATCAAGTACTTTTTTAATATTTTCGTCAGTAGTTGACGTCGAAGGCCTTCCAGAGCGGGGTTCATCTTTCACACTCTCTCTACCACGCTTAAATTCTGCTATCCATTTTTTGACGGATGAATATGACAGAGCACAATCGCCTAATGTACTGACCATGTCATCATGGATGGCTTTTGATGATAGCCCCTTCTTATGGAGGTACTTAATGACGGCACGCTGCTCGATTTGCTCCATTCGCGGAAATTATGACCGATTACTTTGTTAATAAATTTATAAAATCACAACTAATTATCGCACACGTTTCGAACTTCACACAATGAACTAGTCTGAACTGAACTAAATAATGTGGGTAGATTTGATTTTTAGAATTGAATGGATCTGTGTTAGGCCGAGTACTTTTCAATCCACCCTCGTATTTATATTGAAGTCGGTTGTACAAAAATTTTTATGTATCACTTGTGTACTTCATGCATTAACACGATTATTAGCGTTAAGCATAATATTAGATAACGGTCCATCGTATCTATAATAGGTACTATTATAAAGTCGATAAAATGTTCAGAGGAGTTTAGTGATCAGTTATAATAATTTATAGTTTCGTTTTAAACAACGGCCTTGTTAAAATAAAGCGCATAATTTTGTTTTATAGAATGCAGCTGTCATTAAGGAAATAATAATATTTTTTATTTCTATTTTTTAAAAGGTGCTAGGAGGAGAATGGTTATAGTAGCTTGGTAATTAGTTACGGCGCTCAGGGCCGCGGGTTCGAATCTCGCACGGAACACGTATTTGTAAGGTTTACAAGTAATTGTTCTAGGTCTGGATGTTTCCTTGTGCAATGTATGTATATTAACTGCCTCTACGAAACAGGAGAAAGTCCTCATGTGGAGTAAGGTTATTTTTTTAAAATAACGTGAACCCTTATGTGCATTTTCAACCGACTTCAAAAAAGGAGGAGGTTCTCCATTTGACTGTATTTTTATGTGTGTTACCTCAGAACTTTTTTCTATGTGAACCGATTTCGACGATCCTTTTTTTATTTGGAAGCTCGTGCTTTTCATGTGATCCCATATAAAATGAGATCTGACCAGTAGTTTTTTGAGTTAGGCTGCGTTTCCACTAGAGATGTGCGAGGATGCGTAGCGAGGGATGTGTTTGTTAAAAACCAATAGAATCACTTCATTTGCCTAGTCTCGCTCAGCTCAGCTCTGGTGGAAACGGCTCAGCGGAGCGAGTTTTTTTGTACATACAAAACAAGGGAAGGATGTGTTGCGAGGAATGTGTGTTAGGGACGGACGCCAACGAAAAAATAACAGTCGCTAGACGGTGTTAATCAGAGGTAGCTGTATAGTGTGCAGAAAACATGGATCAGTGGAACCTTACCCCGCTCGCATCTGAAACGTGCCCGCTACACATCCTCTTACCGTTCATCTGTGCACCGTTTCACAGCGTCGCTACGCACCCTCGCACCACTCAGCGGCCTAGCACATCTCTGGTGGAAGCGCTCACACCGTTCCACAGCCTTATTACGCATCCTCACACTGTCCAGCTACCTAGCACATCTCTGGTGGAAACGCAGGCAGAAATGCAAGCTTCCTCTAGATGTTTTCCTTCACTATCGAACATTTGATGATACAGCACAAAAAATTGAACCTAATACTTATTCAGTAACATCGACTACCTTTTCCGTTAGGGCATTACGGTTCACTATAATAAATAAGTAGATCTGCAGTCATTGAGTTCAATGTTAACTATACCGTGAAGTTTCATATGTCCCGAAGATCGTGCAAGGAGACACCGGATATCGCGTTTCAGCGGGCGGCAGGTTCGATTCGCGATTTTTAACGCCCTTGCACTGCCCCTTGTTTTGAATTTCATAAAATCAATTATTGGTAATGTTTAACATGCCAAAAATAATATTCTAGCCAAGTTTTATATCTATAAGAGCTAAAGTTTGAAAATTGTTATTTTTTTAAATTAACTCCCCGCAACACCCCTTGCGGTTGGAATTTCGTAAAATGCGTTAGGAATATTCCTACCAAATTTCAAGTCTCTAGGCCTTATGCTTTCAGAGATATCGTTATGAGTCGGTACATAGGTGGAAATCTCTTAAATACTCGTATATATAGAAGAAGATAGATAAAATGATGTGTCTTACCTAGTTTAAAATTATAATAATATGCAAGGTTATTTATTTTATCTTTATTATTCGCATAATACATATGAATGTATATAAACAAAGTATAATTTATCTAATTTATTATAATAAATACTGACGTGACATTTTTGTAACGTCTCAATTATTATTTGCATAGCATAATATTCTAATCGCAGCTTTATATGAACGAAGACATATTTAAATTCTCGTATTTTCAACACATCAAGTGATACGTGATATTTGTAATAAGCTTTAGTTAATAGATTTTATGGCGTTTAATTTAAATTTCAATAATATTTCCGACCTTTCAAGCGCCTTACAACGACCGTAGTTTCACGGGAAGACAGACGTTTGATGTTCTGATGTTATACGCAAAATGATCTTACAACATTGACACCTTGCAGTGGTATACTTAAAATATTAATTGAACTTGTGATATTCCTTACACCACTCAAAAGGGTAAAAAAGTAAACTATTAATAAAAAATAAATAACCGGCCAACTGCGAGTTGGCTTCGCGCATGCAGGGTTCCGTACCATCGAAATACATATTTCTAGAACAGGAGTCCTTTTATATTTAATTTTTTAATTTCTTTTATATTTATATTAACTTCCTTCTGCGTAGCATTGAAAGGAAGTTAATGGTTTTAGCTGGCAGTCTGTTAGTCTGTATGCCGACACGATAACTTCCGTTCCACTGGACCGATTGACTTTAAATTTGGTATGTAATTTGATATACCTTGAGGTAGTAGCTCGGTCGAGTTTGAATTTGGGTCCTGTAGGTCAAAGGGCACCAGAGATATGGGATTCACGCAGAAGGAAGTTGTTTTTCTTGAATTTACATTCAACTCGTTTTTATTATTTCTTGTTATAGAAGCAACAGAAATACACATTCTGTGAAAATTTCAACTACCTATTACGGATCAGTAGTTTTTGAGTTATCTTTAATAACGCGTATTTAATTGACTTGACTACATTGATGATGTTCTCATTTTATTTATATGGAAGTCGGTTGTACTTTTTTTTATTTTACCACTTGTTCAAAGAAAAATTTTCTAGTTTTTAGGATAGAATATAGCCTAGATCTCTCCTGACATTGCTCTCTATCTATTCTTAAAATATCATCACAATCGGTTCAGCCATTTCGAAGATTAGCCCGGACAGACAAATGTTTTTACGTGGTAGAGCCATGCTGCAGCTATATTAGTAGTATAGTCGTAGCACGAATGGGTCGGTTCGACCGGGGAAGGACCATGCTCTCACAGAATACCAGCGTAAAATAGCAGCTTAATGCTGATGTGTTTAGTATGGTGTGTAGAGAACCGGATACCCTTTTTACTGGAAACGACACATTCCATCTTGGTTCTCAGGGGTGACAGCGCATCTGCATTTTGTTTCTTAATCGAGGGTAAATGTAGATCTCTATATGTCTCAGCATCCACTTACCATCAGGTGGACTGTGTGCTCGTTTGTCACCCATATTCTATTAAAAAAACGTTGGCTGTAGGTGTCAATGGACTGCAGTAATTACTTACCCTCATGGGGACTATATGTTTTTTTTTATAGGATAGGGTGACAAACGAGCACACAGTCCACCTGATGGTAAGTGGTTGCTGTGGCCCATAGACATCTACATTTATCCTCGTTTGCGAACCAAATGCATATGCGTTGTCACCCGTGAGGACTAAGATAGAATGCATCTTTTCCAGTAAAAAGGGTCTCCGGTTCTCTACACTCACTATACGAAACACAGAAGCATGAAGTTGCTATTTGACGCTGGTATTCTGTGAGAGCTTGGTCCTTCCCCGGTCGAGCCGACCCATTCGTGTTACAACTATACTACTAATAGAGCTGCAGCATGGCTCTACCACGTAAAAAAAATGTTCATTTGTCACTTAAATTTTATAAAAAAAGTATTCATTGCGCTCAATCGCTAGTTGTCCCGTTAACTACTGCAACTTAGCTGAAAATTCTTGTGCTCGGCTTAATGCTTGTTTACCGATAATGGCCGAAAAGTGAAGATACTAAAACTCTTTATTTTGGCAGTTTGTACCCTTTAAGGCTATTTAGGCTTTAGGCTTTTTAGGCTATTGACGGTTGTATTATCGATTTCTCGAGATTCCTCACGGGTTACAATGCATCTGCAGTTTGATTCTTTATCGAGGATAGATGTAGATGTCTATGAGTCACAGCAACCACTTACCATTAGGTGGACTGTATGTTCGTTTGTCACCCTATCCTATAAAAAAATGGTTAATTATGTCTTAACAGCATGCAAATAATCCCTTGAACTAAATAGAAGCTAGCTACCTATTTCAATATTTATATGTAGGTATAGATAATTATGTAACATAAGTTTCTACATAATATGTTAGTATTGACGTTTACCGACTGATTATATATTCTTTTCGTGTTTAATTACTCTTTTAATGTGGGTCGTTACGACATCGTACAATAATTACGAAATTTATGCGTGATGCACGATCCAACTGGTCTTCGCCACTCGCAAATGTTTTTATTTTACCTCCTTATTGATTTTGATTTTTTTATTGATAATATTGATAACCCTGTTATATATTTTAATGGATTTTTTTATGTAACAAAGTTCTATAAACCGAAAACAATACATTCGAATTCCCTTCTCCTTTTTTGAAGTCGGCTAAATTGTTTTGTGTGTTTTAAAAGTAGACTGAGAAAAATGTTATTCTAGACGGGAACACAGGTGCCGGCAATGTTGCTTGACTGGAAAAATAGGTAAGAGGGTAGAGGTAAGAGATGGGGGGACTCCTTGGCGAAGTACTTTTGCCTAGTAAAAATATGGTAAGATTTATTATAAAATGCCATCATGAGGGATTAGAATGATGCCTCTTTTTGTTTTGTTCTTAAAATGATATAATATATAATATCATTCATTTAGGTATAATTAAATCAATCGTTTAATTTTAAACACACAAATCCATTTAGTTACACTCATAATAATTCCTTAATATTTGAAACTGAAGGTAACCGTGGTAATGTGACCGTGACCATGGGTGCTGTAAAGTACTCGAAACTTCGGGAATATAAAATAAGTTAATGAAACGCGGTCAAATCCATCAAAACTTGTTTCATACAATAGAGTGTACGCTCATATTTAATAATATTTACACGTTGCAATTACGGGGAGACGAACCGCCGCTCTCGAGTCAGGGCGCTCAACTCCCCCACAAAATATTTCGGGGTGTTAGACGCAAATATGATGCTAAATAAACGTGCATTGTTTAAACAATGCGAGCTTCAATTCAATCTCAATTGTGATTTCAACAAAACAAACAAAAGCCGCGAGGGTCGCCACGTGCGTCAACATATTTGCGTTTTTGGAGTGCTCTTTCGAGATTTAATGGAAAATAAACCGTGACAAAATTATTATCGCATAGTCTTTACTTTGTTTATTTATTAAAAGTTTACAAAGTATGAAAATATTAAATACAAACGACCCAACCCAGTTTCGTCTGGATAGGTTGTATCAAAGTTGCGAGATAATCATGAAAGACCATTTATTTTATAATTTTTTGATTTCAATTTTTGTTTCGGATTAAATGTAGCCAAGGTCACTCCTGACATTGCTCTCTATCTGTTCGTGAAGTTTCATTATAATCGCTTGAGCCATAGATAGATAGACCAGACATACAGACAAAAAATTAAAAAAATGGTTACTAAAGTAAAAAAAAATGGTTAGCAATTTTGATATTACAGACATACTCTTCAATTTGAAGCTGATTTAAGTAAGTGCCGGAAGTATGAGTCATTATTTGTGTCATTTGCTGTAAAGACTATCGGTCCGTGGGGTCCATGTGCGGTGACGTTCCTAAAGGAACCGTAACCGCGACTGGTCGTCGATGCTGTTGATAAGAGGGCTGGTCCTTTTCTCGCTCAAAGGCTAAGTATAGCCATTCAGCGGGGAAACGCAGCCAGCGTTCTCGGCACGGTACCACGGAGAGTAGGACTGTATGACAATTAAAATATTTAGCTCTAGTTTTTCTTTATTATAGTTTTTTTTGACATTGTGTGTTTTAGTTAGATTCAATTTGTGTTTCGATCTACGGATAATAATTCGAACGACATTTATTTTTATTGTTTAGCTGGACTTCGTCCTCGTGGAATTTATTACGATTGGTTTTTATGAGTTTTAATTTTTTTTGCGTGAAGCCCTAATTCCTTTTCCAAAATAAAAGTAGGGGAGAGCGGGGCTAAAAGTTCCGTTTTTGATTTAACATAATATTTACATAAGAATAAATAGCTGTAGCATTAGTTTTACCAGGTCACAATCTGGAAATATATGTAACGTTGATATAAAGAAGGTTTTTTGGATCCTTTGACGTTAGATTTTATTTACATTTACTATTACAATACATAAAGTCAGAAAGTAACAACTTACCCCAAGACGGGGTAAGTTGTTACTATAGGATGGGGTAAGTTATTACGGGGTTTATTAAAGGTATAATTTGTAAAAAAAAAAACAACAATTATTGGTTTCATCAACTGTTTGAGAACTAGTCCATAATATTATAAGAATAAACAATTGTTTTTTTTTTTACAACATTTAACAAGTCTCCATATTTATTACATCTGGAATGGGCTCAATTCGTACATTATTGACACTGAACCCATTCTTCACCAGAACTTGAGTTAGAATAACTGTCACAGCAGACTAGACAATAATATTCAAAACTGTCTTCTTCATTCTCAGAACTTTCCCAGCTTGTTTGAAACTTCCCTTTTCTTGTGTCCTATTCCTTTCCTTTTTTTTCTTGCTTCTTAATTCTTAGTGCTCACTTTCTTTCTCTTGCTTTGCCTTTCTGCTAAGTTTTGTTTTTCGGGGGTGTCTGTTATATTTCGAACTTTCTAAGAACTCTCTTTTTTGCCAGAGAGGGATTGATGCACATTTTAACAGATACTCTGCTAATTTATTTTCATTTTCTTTCTTTAGTGAATAAAGACCAATCTTACTTTTTTGTAGCCCAACCGTGACGTTTTCTAGTACAGATTTTAGCTTTTTCATAAACCTGTGTAATGTCATATGACAAATATCTAATTCTTTAGTAACGGTTTATATTTTTCTTCCATATTTGATGACTCCATCCGCCGCCCTTTGCATAAACTCCTGAGATACAGAACCTCGTGTTGTTTTCCGAGTATAAATTCATATGCTGCAAAAGAAAAAAGAACAATATTTTTTACTGTATTACTAGTACAGATAAACTGGGGTAAGTTGTACCGAGGTCACAACATGCCCCAAAAGAAAGGAACTTCTAGCCCCAATAACACATGTCTTCAAAAAAGTAAATCATAGGTTAGGTTACGAAACATATGCAGTTTTAACGTAGTATATCAAGATACTCGATATATTTCTATATCAAAACACCAAAGAATTAAAAGTTAGTTATAACGATTCGTGAGATTGACCAAAAATATTAAAAATGAAAATATTTACATACGTGGATCAGTTGGTTCATGAACTCACTTACCGATGTACCGTCGCCACTGACCAAACTATGATGGCTGCCGGCGGTACGCTGCAACGTTCAGTTTCACGACGGATTTGCTACATATTTTTATCTTATTTTCTCACGGAGCTATTTCAATCGGAACAATTTACCCCGTGAACCCCGCTCTCCCCTAGCCTAAGTTACTCCTTATAACATTAGTTATTTGCCAGTGAAAGTCCCGTCAAAACAGGTGTAGCTTTTTCGAAGATTAGCCGGAACAGACAAACAGACAGACAAAAAATTTAAAAATTGTGTTTTTGTTATATGAGTACCGTATATACTTTAATATGCATTTAGTAAAAAGCTATTATTTTGACATTAAAAACAGACACTTCAATTTTATTTACATATTTGTATAGATGTATACATTCAAACCAAATAAAAACGTGTAAGAGGAGGGCAGGAGAACAGTACAACAATAGCCAAACATTATATTGAAAACTAGGTTTTAGGACTCTTCCTGTCTAGGAGTCCGTCTCGGTAGTACCACCTTCTTACTTATTTACCGCCAAGCTGCAGTAGTACACAGCTGCATTCCAGTGGGAAGCGTAAAGAGTGTGTAATTAAAAGCTGCACTGCATTCCATCTTAGTCCTCAGGGGTGACAACGCATGTAGTCTTCTAGGTTAGGTTTAAAGAAACTTTATTCTCAATAAAGACATATATCACTCACTTGAGAACAATATTAATCCAGTCAATTACACAATTGAATGCATTGAAAGATTGTAAATTTCTTATACTAGAGGGTATGGTATAAAGCTGTGCTCCTTCAAAAGTCAGCATTTTTGCCATAGTTACTTCTAGTTTTGGGTAAGACTACTAAGCTAGCTCCTCATGTGCTACGTTGGCTTCTACCTACTTGTGCTTCTTTGTTATAGTTAGTTGCACGTGTCCTTGAGCTGCAATAGCCGCATCAGGTGTAGTGTAAGTTTGTTTTTCACTAGTTTTATAGAGAAAAAATAAACAAATATTAAAACATACAAATGCTATTAGTGTTCCAATAAAAAATAATAAAAATAAAAAATAAGCAATTTAAGTGAACTAATCGGTCGGTAATTTAACAATGCCATGGTTGATTATACGTGTATTGTATATAGAACTATGGCACCAATCACCTTGACCATTATTGTTATCTAAACGCAGCAAACTTGTGCAATTGCGAATAGTTTTAAAAATAGTCTGGCATTTTGAAAAGGTCGGAGTTGGTGTCCTGTAACGTCGAGATTTAAGAGAAATCTTTTGCAATTTGTTTTAATGTTTATTGTCCATAATTAACGATATTTGAATAAATGGACGATTACTTATGTTTTGGAACTAATCTTTACTCGTGGAGGATATGAAATAACATAAATATATTATGCTCAAAGAGCGGTACGGTGCATTTTAATAAATATAAGAAAGTGTGTGTATTTTATGGTGCCGTATGACAGTAGCGCTTGAGGATGTAATATCACCCTTACCATGGGGTGACAAAGTCAATTATCGCCCGGTTACTATAGTCAAGGAGTGCCAATAATCGTTCCTAATATAAAATATTCTTTCAGCAAATTGTGACTAAAATGTGTCAACTTCGAATAAGGTTTTTTATATGTGGTAGAGCCACAGCCACGTTTTAGTTGTGTTCAGCACGAATGGGTCGTCTTTTTTTTTGCGCCCAGAAGCAATTGGAAAGGGCTACCCCGATACGCGAGGAGGTGGTAAATGCTTTATGCATACCACGACAGCCGGTCTGTCGTGGTTATGCGGGACTCACTGTATCTAACTATCCTAACCGGGAGCCTAAGTGATACCCGCTAAAAACCACCTTTACGGGATGGGCAGAAACGTACTGAAGCAAGTACAATGGGTCGTCTCGAGCGGGATAGGAACACGCTCTCACAAAACAACGTAATAAGCAACATAATGCTTTTTTGTTTGTTACGTTTACTTACGAGATAACCTTTTTACAGTTAATAGGATATTGCCTCTTAGTCCTCAGGAGAAATAAGACATCTGCATTCGATTTTAGTGCGGATTATCAAGGATTATAGTAATGTAGGTGTTTATAGGCTGCAGCATCCACTTACCATTATTTACACAACTTAGTATTATTGAAATTGTATTATTATTTAAATTGTATTGCTATACCGCGATCATTAAAGTTAAAATCGATAATGCAACTGCCAATAGTCTAAAAAGCCTAAAGCCTAAATAGCCTAAAAGGGTACAAACTGATAAAATAAAGAGTTTTAGTCTCTTCACTTTTCGGCCATTATCGGTAAACAAGCATTAAGCCGAGCACAAGAATTTTCAGCTAAGTTGCAGTAGTTAACGGGACAACTAGCGATTAAGAGCAGTGAATACTTTTTTTTAATTTAAAATATAAGTGACAACTGATAAGTGAACTTATAGTCCACATGCGGGTAAGTAATTACTGCAGTCCATTGACACCTGCAGCCAACTTTTTTTTAATAGAATATGGGTGACAAACGAGCACACAGTCCACCTGATGGTAAGTGGATGCTGAGACTAATAGACATCTACATTTATCCTCGATTAAGAAACAAAATGCAGATGTGCTGTCACCCCTGAGGACCAAGATGGAATGTGTTATTTCCAGTAAAAAGGATCTTCGGTTCTCTACACTCACCATTTACATTTAGTAACACCAAGCAGTGTTAAGCTGTTTTTTACGCTGGTATTCTGTGAGAGCGTGGAGATCCATTCGTGCTACAACTATACTACTAATATAGCTGCAGCATGACTCTGCAGAGTTGGACTATGTGCTCGTTTGTCACCTTATCGTATAAAAAATATTTGGCAGCAGAAATAGGTGCGGGCAAGAAGAGGCTTATGAATTATAGTACACATTTAGGAAACCTAATATTCTGTGTCATTTAGCTATTAACTATGTACTAGTGATGCAACGAATAGATACTACTTTTACGAATACGAATATTAATATCAAACCTACTATTCGGCGAATACGAATATGAATACGAATATTTCGCCATGGTAATAAAAATCTATTTGATGATTTTCTATGGTGCTAATAATTAAAATTTACAATAGGTAATTTTTTATTTAAAAAACTGAAATTTGTAGATATTTTTCTGTAAGGTGGGTTCTGGATATAATATTATGTCTGTAAAAAGTAACAGTCAGGAATTCAAAAAGGTTGTGTGAAAGTTGAAAGAGTATCCCACTAATATTATATATATATATTAGTGGGATACTCTTATATACGTGGTAGAGCCATGCTGCAGCTATATTGGTAGTATAGTTGTAGCACGAATGGGTCGGCTGGACCGGGGCAGGACCACGCTCTCACAGAATACCAGCGTAAAATAGCAGCTTAATGCTGCTGTGTTTCGTATGGTGAGTGTAGAGAACCGGAGACCCTTTTTACTGGAAAAGGGGCATTTCATCTTAGTCCTCAAGGCTGACAACGCATCTGCATTTTGATAAATGTAGATGTCTATGGGCCACAGCAACCACTTACCATCAGGTGGACTGTGTGCTCGTTTGTCACCCTATTTCTATTAAAAAAAAAATTATAAATGCTAAAGTTTGTGATTATGTGTGTAACATGTGTGTATGTACAACCGCTGAACGGATTTGACTGAAGTTTGGAATGAAGATAGCTTATACACCTTAATTCAGATTAAAACATAGGCTAGGCTACTTTTTATCCCGATAATTAATATAATATACCTCCGCCATAAACATAAAATTATTAAATGTAAGTGCTCATGTTGCAAGGCATACATTTTTCTGAGGTTGTAGAAAAAGTTACCTAATCATTGGAACTACAGTAAAAGTAAAAAGTTACAGCCTATATGCGTCCCACTGCTGGGCACAGGCTTCCTCTCATTTCTGAGAGGGTTTTAGGGCAAGGAAGTGTCCGCCGCGCTGCCCCAATGCGTGTTGGCGAACTTCAAATGTCTTCGAAAATATATTTTTTCTTTTTCTCAGACATGCAGGTTTCCTCACGATGTTTTCCTTCACCGCCGAGCACGTGGTAAATCAGCACTTAAAATTGCAATCAACAATTTCATTGTTGCATGCGGGGATCGAACCCGGGTTGCTCGCGTATTGTGAAATTTACCGCGAGTGCTAACCATCTGCGCTACCAAGGCTCTACAGTATTACAGTACTAGCTCTTGGAACTACAGTACTTACACAGTAGGTACTGTAGGTCCAATGATTAGGTACATTTTTAACGGTTAAACGAACACACAGTTCCCCTGGTGATAAGCGGATGCTGGGACTCATAGATTTTTACATCTGCCATCAATTTAGAAATAAAATAAAATGCAGATGCGATGTAATCTTAAGGACGTAGATGAAGATGGAGAGGAGAATGTCTCATGTCAACCTAAAAGACTTTTTACTGTTAAGTAAAAAAAAGTGTTTTAGGTTTTTGTTATTTACCACATGAATCCCAGCAGGTGTTTTGAGAGAACATGGACCTTCTCCGGATAAGGCGACCCCTACGTGCCGCAGGCAGTAAACAGCGTGGTAATACGATAACCTACATAGCACTACGTTTGCAATACGATTGTTAAGCCATTTAGATTTTAAAAGCAATAACACTGGTTTGAATACAAATCCAGAATCAACAACTCCGTAGATATATATACGCTCACCGCTGAGCCACGGTGGCACTCATGAAATATGACCATAATAGTAAAACATATGTACTCACAAGTTACAAAGTAAACAAAAGAAGCTTATCGTGAAAGTTGACGTCTCGTAAACAAAGAATTCCAAAGCCCCTATACATAATCGAACTACCGATATATTAACGACAGTTTAATTGTTAATCGAATTAGACCGAGACAATGGGCTCCGATAGGGACGGCAGTGTGTAGCGTAGTCAGACGCGCCCGGGTCGGCCCCTTGATTGAGACGTATTGCCCGGCGCCCGGTCACGGGTCACTTAATTGAATACGCTACCGGTCGTGAGCTTCATAGTTGTGCATAATTGTGAATCGTCACGTTCTTCCTTGTCGAGTGGCAGTAAATAAATAGTGCTTTTAATATTTTGTAGATAATATGTTTAGTTAAAAAAAAATTATTCATTATTTTTTTTAAATCAATCAAAATAATTGTGCAAATTGTACCGACTAGACAATTTTTTCCATGTCCTTTCTACACGAAAAGCTGGTTCAATGAATGTATTCTGTGATAAATCGGATTTAAATATGTAAAATCTAATTAAAAAAGTATGTTGAAATGGTTCACCTTGTTCTGTAATTGTAAAGTGGATTACAATGAGCGCGAGCGGCAAAAAGAGAAGCAACAAACGCATTTTCACTTTCAGGAAGAAACGTTCCAGTTTCAAGTCTAACGTAAGTTCTCTGGCTTTGTTTAATTTAAAATCTGGGATGAATGTACTCGTGGCATTGCTTGATACATGATACTTAAAAGCTCTTATAGAGTGTTTTAAAGTCAATTTATCTTACTTTAAATCTAATGCAGACAAACATCGCACAAGAATTACGTGATGGAACCGCAATACATAACGGAATGCGAGGTGCTTTTTGATTTATAGTATGTTTTCTTTTAGGTCGTTAAAGTGTGCAATATTGTAATTGTAACTACCGAATAAGTGTGTTCCTTCGGATACTAGCATTACTATACTATGGCCGACGCAGTTGACACGTTCTCGAAGTAATGAGTAGTACATTTTTTATAGGATAGGGTGACAAACGAGCACACAGTCCACCTGACGGTAAGTGGTTGTTGTGTGCCATAGACATCTACATCTATTCTCAATAAAGAATCAAAATGCAGATGCGTTGTCACCCGTGAGGACTAAGATGGAATGTCTCTTTTCCAGTAAAAAGGATCGCCGGTTCTCTACACTCACCATACGAAACACAGCAGTGTTAAGCTGCTATTTTACGCTAAAATTCTGAGGGAGCGCGGTCATTCCCCGGTCGAGCCGACCCATTCGTGCTACAACTATACTACTATATAGTTGCAGCATGGCTCTACCACGTATAAATCTTTGTCGTTTTATTTAAAATCAAGGACAAATGTAAATATAATTTTTAGGAATTAGCAACTAACTTTTCATCTAGAGGACATTATAAAAGTGTAAATATACGTCGTTGCTTATACCGATTGCATATACCTACTATTAATATATTTGAATATAAACAAATAGTTTTATTGTAAAGTAACACAAGATACGAGAATAAAAAATTTATTTTTTTATTCTCGTATCTTGTATGGGTTTTGGTATCTTGTGTGGGTTTTGGTATCTTGTGTGGGTTTTGGTATCTTGTGTGGGTTTTGGTATCTTGTGTGGGTTTTGGTATCTTGTGTGGGTTTTGGTATCTTGTGTGGGTTTTGGTATCTTGTTTGAGTGTGGGTACGTAACTTCAATTAAAAATTAATTAATTAAAGTTATGAATATTAATGTATCAATCGATAAAGTAATTCATATTTTTGATAGAATCAGGTGTTACTTTGCGGAAATCCATTACAGTAAAGGTGATGTTGTTATAATTAATTAGTTAGGATCCGCATAGAAATAAAAATCTTATGAATTAATTTGTTGATCTTAAGCTAATTGATTTTAACATCTTTGATTCTGATATCTTTTATGAATGGGAACTCGATGATGTTTATTTCAAAAATAAACCGCATGTTTCCAATAACGAAAAGATTTACAAGTGGTAAAATTAAAAAAAAAAATTGTACAACCAACTTCAATATAAATAAAATGAGAACATCATTAATGTAGTCGAAGTCAATTAAATACGCGTTATTAAGGATAACTCATAAACTACTGGTCAGATCTATATCAATTGTATACATTATATGTATGGGAGCATATCATTATCATATGAGAAGCACTAGCTTTCAAATAAAAAAAGAATCATCAAAATCGATTCACCTAAAAAAAAATTCCGAGGTAATACACATAAAAATGTACAGTCGAATTGAGTACCTCCTTCTTTTTTGAAGTCGGTTGTAATCGCTTTTGAATGCCTCTTCAAAGTTACAAAGTACATCAATAAAATTATTGCTCCGTCGGGATGTCCTCCCGGTGAAGTCATCGACAGAAATATCGAGCCCTCGAGTTTCTAGGGTCACCATTCAAACAATTTTTATTCAAAATAGGCTTTTACAGAGCACTGTTTTAAATTTCATTTAGATTTGTATTTTTATTCGGCTTTCCTACAAACAATTTGTACAATTGTTGCCTTTTAGGGAAATAAACCTCCAATTTTTTTTATATTAGTCAATGTACAAAATATGTAGGTTGGGCTATTTTTTTTTCTTCATATCCTTGTAAATAGTTCACTACTTGAAATGGGCCCCTTTCATTGTAGGGAGGACACGATAACCGACAGATTGTCGATCGATGTACCAGATGAGATCGCTGCACCTCTGTCGCTGTTCCTCGTTAGTGGTCTGGATATTATACATAATATGGCTTACACTAGATGGAGATACCACCATCTGCAGTGATATTTTTGCGATATTTGCATACACATCTCTTTCGTCACCCATGTACCCGTGGAACGAAATGGGGTAGTGAATTCTCTCAGCAGCCACTACATAGCAAAAATAAAAATAAAAATAAGGTTATTGTATTCTGGCAATAGTCCTTGCGATAACAGAAGGGTACAAAAATTAGGTTTTTTATAGGATAGGGTGATAGCACTTGGCTGGTTTTCTATTTTAAATTAAATTGATATGACGACACATCAATTTCACTTAAAATAGTGTAACATAAGTGCTTGTGGACAGTGTTAGCCCACCTGATTGTAAGTGGTTGCTGTGACGCATAGACATCTACATATATATATATATTTGCGTTGCCACCCGTGAGGACTAAGATGGAATGCCTTTTTTCCAGTAAAAGGGGTCTCCAGTGCTCTACACTCACCATACGAAACTGTATTCTATGAGAGCGTGGTCCTTCCCCGGTCAAGCCGACCCATTCGTGCTACAACTATACTATTAATATACCTGCAGCATGGCTCTACCATTTAAAAAAAATGTGTCATTGTATTCTCAAGTTACTGAACAAAATGTGCTATTCTAAAATATTATTTAACTAATTTACTAATACTTACTGGCACGATACCGCGGGGAGTAGGACTATATGATAATTAAGTTTCTAGTTTTAGTTTTCTTTTTTTATTATTATAGTTTTTAATATTGTATATAACAAAAAAAACTAATGTAGACCATTATTTATTTTATTGTTTTTGTAAACGTTCCAAGAGCCTAAGGTAAAGAAAGGTTCATTTATTGTATAACACTCATATACATTGCAACTTAAATAATATTTAAATGTTTCCATTGTTCTCTGATTAAATATTATTGCCGTTAATGAACTTATTATTATGTTTGCACATTCGTCTTGTGTTGATAATTATTGTTTGACCAACTCTAAGGGTATTACATTTTGTCGGTGCAATGTTTTCTGTAGAATCACTCTTAAAGCGAGTGCATACAGCTGTTACAAGGTTAATTTGTTATTTTTCCGTATACAGGTTTTGCTTGCGACATCCTTCAGAAATAATTGACCTACCTTTTACAGGTTTCTAGTGATTAGCATGTTTATTATATTATATCTTAAATCGTAAATTGTTTTAATAGTAATTTACTGTTGATACTAGGTGAGCTCGAAACAAACGTTTCAATAGTGAATTTTATTTAAATATTATGGTGTTATGATCCTGGTGTGATATGCAGTCAGTTTGTGCAGTTCTTTAGGCGTTTTCATATCAATTAAACTTAGAATAGAAAACCGGCCCAGTGCTAACACACTATTAAGTTTTGTTTTACAAGTAACGTAGAAAGGTTTTTTGTGTGTTGTTACACTCAAACTTATTTAAAGAAAAGGAATATTTCTTATTAACAACTTTTCGTTATAAAATCCTCATAGTACACTGTAAGCAGTCAGAAGTAATTACAAGGTAACACCAAAATATATAAAATACTTATGCAAAACAATAGCAGGGTAGCCTCTCCGCCCACACAATAGACAGAATCACGACATCGATTAATATTTTTGTTTTTTGCGCTATGATTTATATTGCTAGAACTTATGAGAGTTTAGAGTTATTAGTTACTACTTACAGATGAGTACTCTATTAAATTAGTGTAGTAATTTGAAACCCATCCTATCATGTCAAAACAGCCTTATTTACATTCATTGATTTTTGATTTACACGTCGCTGAGCGAACGGTTCGTTTAGCTTGAATAAACAGATAAATGAGTACCTACCTATGAATAGATTTGTCTATGAAGTGATAGGAATAGAGCCTTCGCCTTAAGCTGGCAATAGCATAAGCATTTACTCGATGAGAGCACGCTACAAGTCGAATATTCGGCATGACACTACAGCGAGAAGAACAGCTCGATGACAAGCGCCGAGCGCGCTCCAGCCGGCTGTCGATTTTTTTGGCGAATCCCTTCTGAATGTTACATTACAAGTCAGTAGCTGCCACGAGCACCACCGAGAGTTTGTCTGAGTTTGTTTGTTTGAGCACTCTGTTTGTCGTGGTAAATGCAATGGAGTCGGGAAAAACAATTTTTGTTCAATCCGATAGCTTTATTTCTCGTTTTGGATAAATTTGTTGTGCGAATACGCTTTCTTTTCTTCTTTAAGAAGGTAGCAATAACTGATTAAAAGGAACACACGTGTTTTACACGTGGTAGAGCCATGCTGCAGCTATATTATTAGTATAGTTGTAGCACGAATGGGTCGGCTCGACCGGGGAAGGACCACGCTCTCACAGAAATCCAGCGTAAAATAACAGCTTAACGCTGCTGTGTTTCGTATGGTGAGTGTAGAGAACTGGAGACCCTTTTTACTGGCAAAGAGGCATTCTATCTCAGTCCTCACGGGTGACAACGCATTTGCATTTTGATTCTTTATTGAGGAAAAATGTAGATGTCTATGGTCACAGCAACCACTTACCATCAGGTGGACTGTGTGCTCGTTTGTCACCTTATCCTATTAAAAAAACCCCAGCACACGCTACCTTTACATCCGCCATTTTGACTGCAACTATTGGAGCACAGTCAAGCATATATATATTCGTCCCGAATATTCAGGTGTCATGAGCATATGCTCTCAAAGAACAAATTCTCGGTGCGAATATTCACATCGAGCAAATGCTCATGCCAGTCGCCACCTTTAAATTCTGTCCGCAACAGTGAAATGGTTACTTGCAATTAATCAGGTGCTCGTTTAATGGAAAATATTGCAAATAACCTGCATTCCTTAGAAATTTAAAATAATAACTTAAATTGAAAATAAAAAAAGAACCCTGAAACAAAGAGCTGATGATCTTCGAACGGCTGAACCGATTTTGATAAAACATGTTTAAAAACCATCGCTAGAAAACATGCTTTTAATTTTTTTTTAAAACCGTACCCAAATCGGTTGACCCGCTTAAGAGCTACGGTGGCACGAACAGACACACACATAGCGGTCAAACTTTATAATACCCCTCTCTCTGGGGTCGGGGTTAATAAAATAAGGCGTGCCCGTTCTCTCACCCTTTCTGATATAGTAAAAAGAAAGTAACGCAATTATGAAGATGGTTGATATAAAATTGTACTTTATTATAAAATCTACTTTGACGCAATAATCGCCGTATCAGATTAGTTTAGTAAAGGTTTTAGGCTTTATTTTAATTCTTAACATAAAACCTAAAAACATTATTTTAGTACGATAATACATACAGACATCTTTTTAGAAATTCAATTATTATAATCATTAAAACATCTGCCAAATGGGAAGGTAAGAAATTATTTTTCTTCTCTGCTGCCAACCCTAGCTGGTGTTTAATGGGTTTGCGAGACGCCAAAGAATTGCATGAAACGAAAATCAGACGGCGCCTCAGATCAATTATGTACTCTTAGAGGTTGAAAATATTTCTTTGTTATTATATTATATACTTATATTACGTTTTGTGGTTTTATTTGTTGTGACCACCAGAGCTGAGCTTTTATACGTGGTAGAGCCATGCTGCAGCTGTATTAGTAGTAGTATAGTTGTAGCACGAATCGGTCGGCTCGGCCGGGTAGGGACCACGCTCTCACAGAATACCAGCGTAAAATGGCAGCTTGACATTGCTGTGTTTCGTATGGTGAGTGTAGAGAACCGGAAATCCATTTTACTGGAAAAGAGGCATTCCATGTTAGTCCTCAAGGGTTACGACGCATTATTTTGCATTTTGATTCTTTGTTGAGGAAAAATGTAGATGTCTATGGGTCACAGCAACCACTTACCATCAGGTGGACTCTGTGTTCGTCACCCTATCATATATAAAAAAATAAGATTAAAATTATGAAACGTACGTAAACGTAGTTTTCTTCCTCGCACAATTTCCTTGTGGAATCGACTATCACCAGAGAATTTTTCGGACCGGTACGACTTAGGGACCATTAAAAAAGAGCTTATTAAAAGGGCGGCTGCTGCTGCAGTTGTTCATATGTGGCGGTAGTCACTTACCATCAGGTGAGCCGTATGCTCGTTTGCCCCCTCTCACATAAAAAAACGTCAAAATCGGGTGTGCTGGAACCTGGGACGAGCGATTTAGTTTTGGATGCTAGAGTATCGTAAAATCCCTTAGGCTACCGAGCTTCACCATGCAAAAATTTCTCAAGTTTTCATACTAACATTATTTGCTTCCTTTCATAAGTAATTATGTAATGATTAAGTAATATAAATACTGATCGATTTGCTGAAATTATTCTTGCATGTTTTTTTTAAAATTATATATCATATAATACGTAAAATACTTATTAGTAGGAAAATATGGGAATGCTTTGCTTATATTAAATAACAACTGAAGCGTAAATATGTACCTACATACTTCGCGAGAAATACTTTTTATTAAGCCCCCCTTTATGAACGGTTACATCACAGTCTTCGAAATTCGAACCAAGAAATTGATTCAGCTATTTTAGCGTTCGTAACGTCATACGTGATCTGGTGCAAGCAATAAAGTACTACATACAAAAAGAAAGCAGAACCGGTTGCGTATAACAATCGATTTGTAATTGGTTGACGATAGAGTACCTGTCGTTATTCACTGCGAAGATTATTAGTGCTTCCTTTAAAGTTTTAGGGTTCAGTTAGCGACACGAATCTTGTCTGCAATAAACAGTAGGCAGATTTTAACTACGAATAGATTACATTGGAGAACAGGATGAATGACGCCACAATAAGGATGGTTAAACGTTCTAACAGAAAGTACTCAAATTTCTTTATCAGCAACAATTTGTCTCTGGGCCATCTCAGAACTGCTAATTACAGCTGTAGCTTAGAAAGAGAAAAATCTAGCACTTTTATATCATTTAGTACATAATATGTTTGTCAAACGAATAAAATTATACACTTGTTTTTAATCATAATATTATACGCGGGCTAATCAAATAAAAATGTATAAAAATGATAAAAAAGGGCATGCATACTTTTTCATTACTTTATGAGATGTCTGTAATATTTGAAATAGATGATCATAATAAAGTATTTTCACAAGATCTTTTGCGTTTCTCCATTAAAAGTAAACTAACAGATATCTATACAAATAAATAAAATTGAAGTGTCTATTTCTAATGTCAAAATAACATGTTTTAACTAGATGCATATGAAAGTATATACGGCACTTTAACAACAACACAATTTTTATAATTTTTGTCTGTCTGTCTGTTTGTTCCGGCTAATCTTCGAAACGGCTGGACTGATTTTGAGGGGACTTTCACTGGTAGATAGCTCATGTTATAAGGAGTAAATTAGGCTACTTATATTTTATAAAAATAATTAGGGATCTGTGCAACAATATTAAAATCCTAAATAAGACGCGGGCGAAGTCGCGGGGAACAGCTAGTCTCGAACAGATATTAACTAAATTCATAAAGTTAAGAGGAATATGTTTATTTTAAAATATATGTTTTAGTGCATTCGCATGAAATGCGCTATATTAAAGTTATCCCAATTAATGTATCTTATAATTAATATTGTATGATGTATTGAACCACCCTGCGTCCACTTCAAGTCCGAAACACTTCATCGATTCTGCTTCCTTCCTTATTGCGTCAGTCTCTAAGGTAGCCTCCATTTACATCTATATTCCTTTTCAACATTGCAATTATCAATAAAATATTGTTTTGTGATTTCCTTTTCAGTTGCTCTCAATAACATCTATAAGATATTTTGTATGGTATTATCGGACATAAATCAAGTTAGTGAGTGCTAATGTTTTTAATTCTAGAAAAAAAATTTATGTTCTAAGCTTCTAATACGTCGGCATCCTGAATCCTCGTAGTATTACTTAAACATGTTTTTTAACTTGTTTAAGTAACATGTTTGTTACTTAAACAAGAAACCCAGCGGGAGTTTTTTTGAAACATATTTCACTTAGCAATAATATTGTTTGTACAATATTTAAATGGATCTTCATAGAACCAGCGTGGTGGCGATCTTTTTTTTTATAAGATAGGGTGACAAACGAGCACACAGTCCACCTGATGGTAAGTGGTTGCTGCGGCCCATAGACATCTACATTATCCTCAATAAAGAATCAAAATGCAGATGCGTCGTCACCCTTGAGGACTAACATGGAATGCCTCTTTTCCAGTAAAATGGATCTCCAAAGCTCTACACTCACCATACAAAACACAGCAATGTCAATCTGTTATTTTACGCTGGTATTCTGTGAGAGCGTGGTCCTTCCCCGGTCGAGCCGACCTATTCGTGCTACAACTATACTACTCATATAGCTGCAGCGTGGCTCTACCACGTATAAAAATTCGTTAGTCGTAGATCTCATTATTCCCAGGGGTTATTAGTATCCCAGGTGGACTGTGTGCTCGTTTGTCATCCTTATTATATATAAAAATGTTAATCTGTTGTAGTAAATATAAATATACATAATTACTAAATCAATTAATTGTTTAAACAATTGAATTTAAAAAATATATTTTTGAGGATTTTTGACAGTATCTCTGAGACATTGGCAGTATGGAATGTATACAATGTATTAGTTTATTTTATTTAATGTATTTATAATGAATATTATTTATAATTTTTTGTATTCTGCACTCCTTGTTAAATACATTAAATATGGCAAATCTCAACCTCCTTTGTGCTCGTAATATGCTAAAAAAAGGGGTACACAGGTGTCACTTTACGTATTTATATAAGAGATAGTATTTTGTATTATTATTGCAGTCTTAGCCGTAGCTTCGGTTACCTGAAATAATTTTCCTGTAAGTTTTTAACATGTAATTTTTTTACATGTTTAAAACTTACATACATCTCATAAGGCTCACCTGTGTCTCCTACAATCGCCAACAAATTCTGGGAGAACTTTGAGGAGAAAACCCTTCTTACTACTCGTTGCTAGATGTTTAGCCCTCCTAAATCTTGATTTTTTTTATAGGATAAGGGTGACAAACGAGCACACAGTCCACCTGATGGTAAGTGATCGCTGTGGCTCATAGACATCTACATCTATCTTCGACTAAGAGTCAAAATGCAGATGCGTTGTCACCCGTGAGGACTAAGATGGAATGCCTCGTTTCCAGTAAAAAGGGTGTCCGGTTCTCTACACTCACCATACGAAACACAACAGCGTTAAGCTGCTATTTTACGCTGGTATTCTGTGACACTATTGCTCACACTGTGTATAGGAAAGAGACACATACTAACTGATATTGCGTCGTGTCTTTTTTTAAAGAATAGCTTCTGTAAATTAATAATGAGTGTGGAGTTCCGACAATCGTGTATGGTGTACAAAATCCCATTGACAATGATTTATGAGTATGTCTTAACATCGCAACGAAATGTTTTACCGGTCCATTCTCCACGGATACCTACATGATTCATGAGGATTTTTTTTGCCACATTACACGAAACTCAATTGTTGTTGAATTGTTTAATTATTTATGATACAGTGTTTATAATTTATTTCGATTGTGTGTAAATTTACTGTGATGCGGATGTTCAAAAATCTTATTTATGCTTGTTTTTTTTTGTTGTTTACAAAAAGACTTCATTATACTGTTTATGTAAATTCATACACGTTACTACTTACCATGATCATAAAAAATATTTAATTTACTGATTCATCATCATTTATTTAAATTTTAACAGAGTGACCAGCAAAATTACATATATTTTGTTTGTACAGGGAGCTTTAGGCTTCTAGAGCTATGAGACATATTATAGGAACGATCAGGTGCGACATCTTAAAATGAAAAGGAAACCTGTTAAATACTGCATTAACATGTTCAACTGCAATAACAATTTATATTTACATTTTTTCAACAGAATGACGAGCCCCCGGAGATCACATACTGTGTGGTGGGCGGCGAGGGCGGCCTGGCGCTGCAGGCTGTCACCCCGACGCACCCGATGCCGCCGCAGGATGAGCTGGACGCCAAATTCGCAGAGCTGGTGGTGAGTAAATCTAGAGTAATTGTTATTATCTGGATTCATTCTTAAATCTCTTATTACTTAACTCATTTTGTTTACATTATTTTATATTACTAAAACCGTGACTTAATATTAGTTGTTTCCAAAAAAAAAATGTTTTTAGGGTTCCGGACTTTAAAAATAAAAAAAAACGGAGTCTTATAGGATCCCTTTGTTTTCCGTCCGTCTGTCAAGATTATTTTCTCAGGAGTAGGTAGAGATATAACGTTGCAATTAATATCAAATACTAAGGTCTACTGTTCGTAAAATATTCAAGATTTTAAGACAACGCAATCAAAAGATATGGCCATTTATGTCATGCTTGCAAACGCACCCATCAAAAGATATAGTCGAATAGTTAAAGAGTCAACGCAATTAAAAGATACGGCCATTTTAAGTCACGTATTTGATACTTGCAAATTTACCCATTAAAACCTACAGCGCATAGGACCTTGTAATACTGTGCTTATATAGTACTTCCGTCAACCCAGAATCATAGAATTAAGAGAAAAGAAAGGTATCACAGCAACAATAAAAACATACCGGAAATAATGTATTTATAATTATACCACAATACTTTTGCGACTATTTACAAAATTAAAAATTACGTAAAAACGGATGTGAACAAGAATGTGACAAAGAATGACATTAACGTCTCCAAGGTCTCAGAATTCATATTTGAACGTAATAATAAAATCTCAATGGATTTCTAACGGCTTCGTTCTTTCATAACATGCTAAGTTTCTAAATTCTTTAACAAAATTTTCTCAGTCTTTTATATATATTATTGATATAAGGCTAAAATCGGACCCATTACAAAAACTTCTTATTTGGAAGTTAAAGAAAAATTTAAATTACCGTTTTATCTAAACAGCAATACACCCTACAACGAAATTCAGGTACCTGATGATTAAAATATGTATTAGAAATAGTACATAATTGAATACAGTTTAAATAAATAACAAGAACAAGTATCATGCAGTAAATAAATTTGAGATTTTTTTAAATAATAGCGAGGCTGGAAGAAACCTTGACGATGTCATATTAATGACTTTTCACAAAATATTAAAATTATAATATTAATGGGCACAAATAATTCGTCGTTGACGCCGCAAAGGGGCGAACCTCAATTTTTCAAAAAATTACAGGAGACCAAGAAAACATTTGTTATTGCCTGATTACTAGCTTGTGTTCATAAGAAGTTTTAAAAAAAGCTATTTATCGGGGAATAATAAATGTTTTTTTTTTTTTTTTTTTTTTATAGGATAAGGGTGACAAACGAGCACACAGTCCACCTGATGGTAAGTGGTTGCTGCGGCCCATAGACATCTACATCTATCCTCTGTTACAAATCAAAATGTAGATGCGTTGTCACCCGTGAGGACTAAGATGGAATGCCTCATTTCCAGTAAAAAGGGCCTCCGGCCACCTGCACTCACCAAGCGAAACGCAGAGGTAAACCTCTACTTCACGCTGGTTTTCTGTGAGGTCGTGGTACTACCCCGGTTCGAGCCGGCCCATCCATGCGACAGCAAAAGCTGCCGCGTGGCTCTACCACTGTTAAAAATGTTTGTATGTTGTAATGTTTTCTTGCTCTCCTGTAATTTTTGTAAAAATTGAGGTTCGCCTCTTTGCGGCGTTAGCGACGAATTGTAACATTCAATTTACTTACATATTGCATCAACAAAATGAAAGAACTTTGTTGAGATGCGATAGTTAATGTTATATCGGAAACCAAAATTAAGTTTCACCAAGTGATACCAAATGCATTTATATATTTTTTTAAATAGTCAAACTTGTCAAATCATGTGAAATCATCAGATCAGATCATGGGAAATAATCTGATGTCAAATCATAAATTTATAACGTTGCAACACCACGTTGACCAATGTAATGCGATCACCTCAGAAGATTTCTCATCCTGTCAATTTTCACATTTTAAGTTAGGCATGTAAACGGAAGCGGTTCTTGATGTGAACGAACCTTACAAATTGATTCATAATCATTATATCATTAAAAAAGATATAAATACCTCAATTTTGCTTTACAAAACATTGAGGCGTGCGAAATATGCTAACCATATTAGTCTGCGCCATGCATTAAATAGAGATCTCTTCTGCTTTTATTTACTAAAGTAGTATATTATAACGGTTTAGGAATTTCTTCTGTATCGTAGAGGCGTTTTAAAATCACGTTGTGTGTTTTTCCTTTTTTTTGTGCAATTTATATTTTAGTCATCTCACAACATTAACAAACATACAGGCCAATTTTTTTAGTACTTGCCCCGCCTATAAACTAACTCGCGATTCACAGTACCGAAACCAAAGGTGTCTCCAAAAGAGATTAAATGTGTCTTTTATGTTTACAATTACGATGTAAGAGTAGTTTATATTTGCTTCCAATACATGGACAATATTTGATGGACTCTATCATAATCTGAGGGAATTTAAGAACCTTTATATCGGGACAAGTTAATGAATAATAAATTCATTACCATATGGATGAAGAGTTTGTCGCGCTCCTTCATTGCGAATTGGGAATTAGAAATATTATTAACTCGCTGTACGTTGTTACCCGTCTGCTTTATTAAGCCCATATGGAACCTCTTGCCGAACTTCATAGCCTTATAAGAGAGGATAAGGATAAGGACTTCTTAGCTATGGTTTCCCCACGATGTGTTTGTATACCGTCGAGAATATTTGGTAAATAGCACAAAAAAAATTGTGGGTTGACCGGGAATCCAACTCTGTTAAGCAACCAGAGTTAGTTTCCCCCGATCATTCCACTATCATTAACTATGAAGTTTAAGTTTAGCGCCCTAAACTACCGCGATTCGTCAAACTCTTAGAAATGAAAGAAGGATTGACGGTAGTAATAAGACGTTCATACACATAAGTTTTCATTTTCATTTAACCTTTTCAATATCACAATATTAATGTGTTCGATACCGATCGAAGTTCATTTAGATATCATTTTATCAACGCAGCAATTTAAAAGTAAATCAATAAATATAAAATAAATGCTCTCTCACAAACAAGATGCACTTGTTTCTTTGAGCACGTTTTCACTCTCGTTCGTAATATTTTATGTAAGTCCATTGACACTGAAACTTGTTCTTTATCGATTTTATATATAAGAACTACTATAAAATTAATTCCCTTGAATTACTGGTAAGAAAATCCGCGCGAGCAGACTTTCTTTATTAACATAAGGTTTTAAATAAAATATTATACGACTGAAATGTTAAAATTTTTATATACCTTAAACAAAACAGTACCTTCACGTAGAGACTTATTAATAATTAAGACAAAGACAGAAGTTATTATAATCTATCTGAGTCTACATTCGACTCAACAACCACAGGGTGAAAGGGAATTATGGTTTCTTTAGGGCCGCCATAATATAGCAATTAATCTTATCTTCATTAGATTGTAAACAGTACATTGGTAAACGATTTTCAATTTTACTGCCGAAAACGTAGTAAATAATTTATTGCTCGATCGATCTAAAGTACTACGGCTTTATTGCACAGGAATGCAGTATCATATTATTCAATAATATTTGATGAACAGTGGATTTCGTAACATAGACACAATAGGAGGAGAATGTAATACATATAACCTTTCTATGTTAACCCTGATCTAATATTAGTACGATATCGAAATTTCACTCAAATTAACTGGTTATCACTAACTGAGGTCTTTGTACTCAAACGCTTGTGGATGTACGTGCTATACAGATATTTTGTTATTCATTGAATGAAGGTTTTTATATATATATATATATTGTGTAATGACCTTATTTTTCGATAATGTGTCTTAAGGGTGTTTTGAAGAAAAAAAAAAGTTAATTGTCCGTTACTAAGATGATCACGATTACGAACCGGTGCAATACCATTCTACCGGTTTCAAACAGTAGTCCAGTAATTTATTTATTAATCTGACATATCCAGGCGATTATAAACCCTGTGTGTAGTTATATAAAGATGAATGTACCGTGACAGGCGGCATCCTTGACGTCAAAGTGGGCGCTCATGATAGATTGGATTGAAGAGATTATGATGTTAATTTGAAATGATGGACGGACGGATGTTGCGTAATGTAATCTCACTTTCACCAGACGATGACGATGATAGCAGATTGACGCCTCGCGTGCTGGACGCGGATTAATGAGGCGAATTATGATGTAAGGGCACTCGAGTTTTATGGGTCGCAGGTCTTCATGGCTTTCAAATAGACGACTTTTATTTAGTTTTAAGTAAAAACTCATGACGTTGCGAAGTACATAGGAACAACATCGTGAAAAGGATTTTTTTGTGACGAAGCAACTCCACTTAATGCGTGGTAAAGCTATGCTGCAGCTATATTAGTAGTATAGTTGTAGCACGAATGGGTCGGCTCTACCGGGGAGGGACCACTCTCTCACAGAATACCAGCGTAAAATAGCATCTTAACACTGCTGTGTTTCGTGAGTGAGTGTAGAGAACCGGAGACCCTTTTTACTGGAAAAGAGGCATTCTATCTTAGTCCTCATGGGTGACAACGCATCTGCATTTTGATTCGCAAGCGAGGATGAATGTGGATGTCTATGGGCCACAGCAACCACTTACCATCAGGTGGACTGCGTGCTCGTTGTCATCCTATCCTATAAAAAAAAAACTTAATGGCATTCATTTTAGACCAATTCTTGATTTAATGCAACAGTAGTTTATTTATAGAGTATTTAGACACTTAGATATAATTATAAATGAAGGATTATTTGGATTAGCGTTTCCTTTCTATTAATAGTAATCAAATATTTTTTTTATAGGAAAGAGGGCAAACGAGCATGCGGCTCACCTGATGGTAAGTGACTACCGCCGCCTATGAACAACTGCAACACCAGGGAGCCTTATTACTAGAAACATTGTAGGTCAGGACCATCAGAGACTAAGCGGGCGCCTTAAAATTACATCGTACGCGAGTGAATATTAGTTGGATCGCTGCGTGTTCGGTGTTGGCTACAATGAATGTGCTCGGCGATAAAGGAAACATATCGCCTGGAAATATTGACAGATTGGACCAATAGTGAATATTTAAAGGTGAAGGTAGCCCGGGTTAACTATGACATCAGGACGTCAAACACACCTCAGTCTCGTAAAGCACCCGAAACGTACAGAGTAAAAAAGTAAAAAAGGCAATATATTAGGTAAAATTAGATTTATTTAATGTGTATTATTCGCATAAACATAATAAATCATTATATAGGTTGTTTGCTACTTTAAATATGGGTCACAAATTTTGGATTAGATCATGATTCTAACCGAGGCCCCTCGTCGCCGCAACATTCAATGTTGTCAGACTAAAGTACTAGGATGGGTCCCATTGAAATGTCCATTAGTGTTAAACCTTCAACAATAAATTACAAAACGGACACACCTTAGCTTTCTGTCACGAAGGCTCCCAGAAAGTGTCAAGGTCCCTAGGGAGGTTGAACACATATTTATGAACCAGTCGTAATGGAGACGGTGCCGCTGTTATCATTGAGTCGCTATTCGGGGCGCTTGATAAGATAAGAATGATGGGAAAGACCGGCCTTCAACAAGGTCGTTATTTATAAGCTTTATGTAGCAATCTATAGAGAGCGTTTGGATTTCACCTGATCTGGAAATCTATAATAAATTATTTATTTGTTTAAAAAAAAACGTTACCCCACACTATGATTTTCTCCTATATAGTGGAAGCAATTTACAAACATAAATTGCACAAGGACAAACATCCAGACCCGTAACAATTATTTACAGGTTTTGCAAATACTTGTTCCGTGCGGGGTTCGAACCCGCGGCCTCCAGCGCAGCAACTCATTGCTAAGCCACTGCGACAGAAATCCATTTCTACTGTTCGGTTACTGTAATATAGAAATGTTCATTTCATTACGAACCGTTAAGATAAATTCGTTATGCCATACAATGACATACCACTTCGGTAAACTTATGAAGAATTAATATGACGTGGCTTGTTATAGAAACGTTTATCGGCTCGTAACGCAAACAAGACGTTTTTGAAAATAGGAACAAGTCACCAGTTACCATGAGATTGGGCGGTAGTTTCTCTTTTGCCGCCACACAAACTAAATAAATGTGACGGGCGTGTTTGATGATAGTTATAAATTTGTATAATGATATATAGCCTTACTAGTAATCGGTGATTACCGTTTACGTACTTAAACTAAGTATTAATTGTCTATATACCTGTCTCTTTCTATTGTCAATGGTAATTTAGTTAAAAGATATGGAAACCTTTAAGCATTTCTTAAATTGACGTCGATGTTATGAGTAAGATCGATATTTTACCATCCATCAAAGTGCGTTATCCCTCTACAAGATGCAGGAGTGTACAAACAAAAAGATCTATAAAAACCTGCGTGAAAGAATATATAGATGACTTGAAGCACCTATGTTTCGGCAAGTCTGCAGTGTGTGAACATGTTCAAGATCATCCCCGCCATTAAATTAGATTTGATAGACCACAAATCCGCAAAAGAACACCCATTCCTACCAACGATAATTCGTGAGGCTAATGAAATTAAAAAAAAGATGGATGCTACCATCTGATTTGAGACATTATAATTAATAAAATTAAATCGAAATTCCAGCATACCACTGCAATTCTTCAAGATACTGTAAGTTCGTTCTGCATAGATTGGACAAAAAGTTAATAATATTATAAAATTGAAGGTAGTCGGGCTAACTATGACGTCAAACACCTCAGTCCACCCCGTGACCATGGGTGCTGTAAAGCACCCGAAACGTCGGGAATTAAAAAGTTAAAATTAAACGCGTTAAAATCTTAGTTTAATTTAATAAGACCGATATAATTTATATACCTACTTACCATTTACTATTTGATAGCAGAATGACTAGGGAATTTACGTAAGAGATATCTCCCTAACATCTAGCCGCGTCAGGAACCGAGGTGTAAGCGCCGGTCGGTAAAAGCACCCATTGTAAACACTTTCTCTCGCCTCCTGGAGATATAATCGAATGATTGTCAGTAGTGTTGTGAATGTGTCAATGCGCGAGTTATTAATGATTTCTCTTAATGACCGTTGGCTGGTCCACGCGTGCTGTTTTCACCTCGGTGTCCGTCATTGTTATTAGACCTCTTACTGATTAGTTATGGCCGACGGTTTGTTTTCTGATTAGCGCAAAAATAATTGACTGTTAATTGCTATTAAGGCGTTATGATGACAAGGATCTAAAGCCACCGTTAGTTTGATGATTGTGTTTGGATATTTAAATTTAGTCGTTGGATGCAGGTGGCTTAAGGCCGTGCTTTGTGGCATTCCTTGGGGGAGGCCTATGTTCAGCACTGGACTTGTGAAAGGCTGCAATGATGATGATGATGATTTAAATTTAGTAGAAATTAAAGATTTAAAAAAATTCATTTATTTATTTATGTAAAACTGGATCATATAGGTATACATTTTTAGAATGATTTTATCTAAAGTAATATTATATAGAGGTAAAGTTGTTTATATGTAAGTTTATTTGTAGGACCTAGTATTTGATTATGTATAACCTAGTGTTTGATTATGAAAATTCTTTCACTGATATAAAGCTACACTATTCTAATGTGACGTGTCTTTTTGCAATAAAACTCGGTATGAAGTATATTTATAAAATTCCAGGCGGAGAAAAATGAGCTGATTGGTTGCGTAATCAGCGTCCGTTGCACAAACAAAAGAAGAATTGCGCTACAGTAATTTTAGACAAAGGCACTACCAACACCAATGAAAATTACTTTGCTATTACCTGAATTTCATGCTGGCGAAGCCAAGTCGTACGGGTCAGCTAGTGATTTAAAAATAATATATTTATAATGATGATAAATAGATTAAATCTCTACAAAAATTATATATCCACACGCTCGATCTATCTTCTCCAAGAACAAATTCATGACAAGCGACTGTTAAATTATTTATATCGCTTTTAAAAATTTAAAACGTTATCAAACCAGCAATATCTACCTCAGAAAGTGGAAGCCGCCGGCTACATCTAGGTCATCAAAATAATAACATAAGAACAGAAGATTTAAGTTGCAATAGTTTTCTCACGCACACAGATAATTTCTATCTACTGGCATACTTTGAGTCTATGCAAAGGCATTTCAATCGCTATTGAGACAGCGGTTGGGTAAGGTCAAGTTCGATTGGTTTAAATCTACACCTTAGTATTTGTTCATACCATATTACTCTGGTTTATAGTAATTATGATTTATAATCTTGCTTTACTTGACCGTTTGTACTCGTAATAAACGGCACTTCGATCCATTGCAATGATGATGATGATGTAATTTTGTTCTATATGATGAAATTCAATAGCTATTTTGTTAAAGTAAGCATGGTGTACGTTAATAATGACTCATAAAAACCAATAATGTGTATTTTGTAAATAGCTTTTTAACTTTTTTAATTAGCTTGTTAAAATTTGAACTCAAGACCGTACAATATACAGTTCACCGGCTACGCAAAGATGCACCCAGTAGGACAGTTTTCATCTAATGAATGAATGTCTCGCCATTGTGTGCCGTTCAGTTCATTACAAGTCCACTGCTGAACATAGCCTGCCACTACAGTTTCAATACTTTGGGCTATGTCGGTTACTCTAGTATTTTAGTTGCGGATTCTGTCACATAGAAAATCTCTTAGCATAATGCTCTCCAATACCGAATAACTAATTTATAATATTATAAGGTTTATGAATGTGATTTAGTAGACATACAATGCATTATTCAAAAAAACATAAAATGTTTATGTCGTCTCTTTGGACATATGAATGTACATATATATTTAACGAGGTGGTAGAACTTTTTTTCTACCTAGGAGTTTGTCTAGGTAGGTACCGTCATACCTGTTTCTGCCACCAAATAGCAGTTCATGCACAGACACTATAGAGAAACAGTATAATTACAGACTCCATCTTTGTCCGCAGATGTGACAACTCATCCGTAGCATTCTTTATTTAAACTTGGGAGCGCGTGTCCATGGACTGCAGTAGCCATGTTCGTTTATTACTTCAGTTTAAAAAGAATTGCAATGGAAGGGTTTATTGAACAACAGTATAGGTGACGCCTCACTAAGAATTGATGCCTGATGATGATGATGATGATATGGTATGATGTCTTTCTGAAAAGCTGGTGTTTTATATAGGTGTTAAATATTTCCGCGAATTGATTTGCATTTTATTTAAATTTATAATTCTAACATTATAAATTTACATATGTATCAAAGTTATTAATTTAACAATCAAATTGAGTTATATCATGATGTGCATGTCAATTTTTTCAACCTATTACTTTTGTTTAGTGTTTTATTCTTCAAAAAGATAAAATGACGATTTTTTATTTTATATTTTACGTCTGTAAATTTTGAATGAGCCTTATTTACGTAATATATAACAATATTATCTATCTTAGGTTTAGGGGCCGTAAACGCGACTGGTGAGATCACAGGCTCTAATCCGAGGTTAAGAAATCAGTTATTGAATTATATTTATTAAAAAATAGTAGTAACTCAGTAGCAACCCAGAGTCAACAAGTTGGCGCTATGACACCCTATAACCTCTGAAAGCACGTGAAGTAAGTGGTCCTGCGCCTGAGCTCTCTCCGGTCGTGTACGATTGCCGTCCTATTAGACTATGAGAGTGGAGGGATGGAGAGTGCACCTGTGCTTGCGCATACATTCGGGCACTATAACCCTATCCCACGCTGATAGCACGCCTCGGTTGAGATTGGCCGCCGTTACCGAAACTGAACCGGTCTGAAGTGAATTATTTTATACAACATTATTACAATTTATAGTAAACTTTTATTTGCTACTTATAACAATGATGTAACCATTTTTCTCTGTTTTGATGAATTAGCTATCAGTAAAAAAATCGGTGCACAGTGGTATATATTTTGGCTTGCAATAACATGTCACATTTTGTCTGTCATCATAAACGATAAGAATTCCAAAAACGGCATCCGGTTGTATACGACTTCGTGACTGGATAATAACTTTTATCTACGTGTCGGAGCGAACGATACCGTGTGGACGGTTCGGAGCCTGGGAAATTGTTTTCTGTAATTACTGTGTTAAATGTTGCTACTGAAAGGTAATGATTATACACTTATGAACCTATTAACTCTTCAAACTTTTTTTAACAACAATGAAATTGGTAGTGACATTTTTAAGTCAGAATTTACCACGTGTTCAACATAGTGCAGTAGTAAATATTTGAGATATTAAAAGTATTCGTTGTGAAGTCCACCAACTCGCATTAGGGCAGCTCGACATACCGACAGATGCTCCTAGAATCCTAGAATCGCTCAGAATTGAGAGGAGGCCTATGCTGAATGTAGTTTGGGTACGAAGTCAGGAAGTGTTTCGTCAGAAAGCACATAAAGCCGTTCGATCTGCGTCTGGTCTCTTTCCAATCGTGTTGAATTGTCGTCCCATTTCATCTGACCCATTTTTATGTATAACTAGCGATCCTCCCTGGCTTAGCACTGCTGATTCCTGAATCTCGATAACAGCGACAACCGGCTCTAATTGTGAATCTAAACCATTCAGGGAGCCACTTAAACGCACACAAAAAATTCATCAAAATTGTTTGAGCCGTTTTCTAGTTTTAGCGAGACTAACGGACAGCAATTGATTTTTGTACATAGAGAAGATATATAATTTCATGTATATTTTTATTACTTACTTATTTACTTCTTTTCTTATTCTTTTTTTAGTTTACTGCTGTTAACGGGCCTGTCTCATGCGTCTCGTATTTCTGACTGTGCTCATCGTAACCGGTTTTCATATTTTACAACTGACTTGAATATGATGGTTATACTGACATCTATCGGAAGTAATGAGATCTTTCTTGTATTTTACGTAGCCTTTCATGACATCCAGGCGTTAGTTGAGGTGCTGGACTCTTTTACGTTGTGACATGACTAAGAAATAAGCTACATATCGGCACAGATCTAATACGATATTAATATTAAATAGTATCGAGTCGCGCAAGTAATCACGGAAAGTGCTCTGCAAACTAGGCACAGTTCTCAGAACGATGCGAAGGTCTTGATTCATTTGAATTTCAATCGTTATCTTCAAGCGATTCCATGCCTCGTTGAAATGCATCCAATCATAATGAGTTAATCGAGCCATTCAGCCTTGGTACGATCACGACCTTTGACCGATATATTGATTTGATTCCTTTTTAACATAACTGAGCTACAACTGATCAATATGAAAAAATATGATATCTACAGCATTATAACGTTAACTTGTTTAACTCGGCCGCAGCGTAAATTTGAATGCAATTAAAATTATTTAATTATTATGTAGCTAAGACAAAAACTTATTTGTTGCTGTTCAAAATAATCCACTCCAGTCCTTAGCAATACAAAACACACAACAACAAAAAAGAAAATCTTGCGAAAGCAGTATAAATGAAAAACTGTCGCCAAAATTAACGAACTGTCATTTTCGAAGTCCCTTCGTTCCACATGGCATTTTGAATAAAGTAAACTACATTTGCACTTATTCTTCATATAATAGGGCATGGTATCCTGTTGTGTATTTAGTGCAGGTTCTGCTTTAAATTCCTTGTAATAAGGAAAATAATGGAAATCGCTTTTACTTTAATCGTAATTATCTCAGCGGAATTGACGGCGTTTTTATAAGCATTTTCTTTAGATGCATGTGTTTCACTTGCCTGGATCGACTTAAAAATATGTAAAAAGGGAAATATTTATTTATTTTTGTATACCTATTAATTTATTGAAGCACGTAGGATTGGTGTTTATATATTTTTGTAACAGCCTAAGCAGGTGGATTAGCGACTGCAGTGCTAGAACGCTCTATGTAGAAAATAGTTAGACCTTTTATCAGAGACTATGAGATATTTCTCTTTCTTATAGTCGTCTCTTACGACATTCACAACATGATATGCGGCAATGGAATCCCTTACATTGCACCGGCTGAGTCTACCGGATAACCATTTCTTATTAATCTAGTAGTGCCTAGAGATTAATAATAGTGTTCTGCGAGTAGTGCCATTGTACTCGTATAACTAATGGGAATCGTGGCAATCTCATTTTGACGTTTGACGTTTAGTTTAATGAAATTTTGAATGAAATTGTATTTTCACAATACAATGGTATTATGAAAATGTACAAATATCGATTATAAAGCCGGCTCTTAAAATTAATATCTTATTTTTTTCAAAACAAAATTTCAATTGCGAATTGATATCCATTGACAACAATAGCCAGCAGAGAGGTATAGGCAAATTTTTTGACGAGCTTTTTTAGGAATTACTGATAACTTAATCGAACATAAATGTTTTTTTTTACAATAAGCTTACAAATGTATAAAGCTTTTATAGGCTTATATTACATTTTAAATTACGATAGTAAATTAACTTTGAAAATGCTTATCTAAATCTACATCTACCAATTGTAATACTAATCCACTCCAAGCTGAGCACTCCTTGCACCTCGTTTTCAAACACTAACGGCCTGACTTATATTAATCGTTGGTTATTGCTTATTTAAGATGAATATTAATATAATGATTTCTTATATTTACGCAAACACTACACGTTTAAATGAAACTAATTTTTACGGATTTTATATATATAAATCAATGGATTTTATCGCGTATTGTAAATTCCTGACGTTTCGAGTACTTTACAGCACCCATGGTTTGTGGGGACTGTTAATTAATTAAGTAAATTAAGTTTATGTGTGAAATTAAATAAATAATTAAAAGTAAATAATCTCTATACGTGTCTCATTCTTTATTGAATTAATAGAAGCTTTATGCATTACTTAAATTGACGTCGACTTTCTTGAGTAAGACCGCGACTATGTACTTGTTATGTTTTCTATTTTAATTGAAAGCAAAGGGTGTGTCTACAGATCTGCGCATGACGTTACGATGTCAGACGTATAAAGTGCGCTAGACAGCTAGACTTTAATTTCCGTACGGGTTTCCCTTACGTTCTGCGCTCAGAGAAGTAAATTGCTCCCGCTTTGTCTGACGCTCGACAACTTGTACTTGTACCCAATGTGGTATAAGGTTATATTTACAGTTATTCTTAAATAATTTTGAAAATCAAATGAATTGTTTCTATACTGTTATTTTTAAAGTTTTTAATTGACAACTGCCTATTTTTAATTTTTTTTTCTATTATTTCAACTGTTGCAACAGAAATTAAGGTAACCGCAGCTCTTTAGTTTAACTGTCCCAGAAGTAATGTGGTGAATGTTTTTGGGTGTATGTATGTATGCCTATTCATTCTTATACTCTTTTAGATATTTCCATTTGACTAAGCGACTGGATCGTTTTTGAGTTAAAGGTGAGGTTAGATTTGTGATCATCGCCGGAGTTCTATAGGCTGTATTTGCATTTAAATTATAATAATATGACGCTCGCAAAAAGTCTTCTGGGCCCTTATTCTTATATAGAGTTCTATATAGAATCCTTTGTTTTTATTTTATTTTTAATAGTAAGATATACGTCCGAGCTGCTGAACTGTATTTTATGTAGTTTATGTAGTTTGAAGAGAGCCAGTATAATTACCAGTGTGTATAGGCTGTGAGGTATTTCATCGGAGCCCTCAAGTGTGACAGCGAATCTGTGGCCTTCTTGATTTGAAGTTGGTTGTAGTTGGGGTTGTTATAAACTAATGTTTAGGCCAAATATGGGCATTTGAAATTTGCATCCAATAACGCTTGCCTCGGCGCGTCATCCGATGATATTGAGGTGACGTAAACGCTTCCCGGCTTTCAGCCGCGTGGGCCGGCACCAGTGTCCTGACCGCCGCGGCCTTGTCGACTAGTATTGTTTGCGACCGTTAGTTGGTTGGGGTGGCCGGTGTGGACGCGCCGCATCCGATGATATTGAGGTGACGTAAACGCTTCCCGGCTTTCAGCCGCGTGGGCCGGCACCAGTGTCCTGACCGCCGCGGCCTTGTCGACTAGTATTGTTTGCGACCGTTAGTTGGTTGGGGTGGCCGGTGTGGTTAATAGTGCGCGCACGCCGAAGGCCTGGAATTTTGCGCTCGGAACCGCCTCCTTTGAGCCTTATTTCGTTCGTATATTTGACAACGAGGCAGGTCTTATTATATAATTCTTTGTTGTAATAGTTTTGTGTGTTGGGCGTGGACGCCGTGTAAGTCTAGAAGCTACTCTCGTATAGTTGGGTCGCGTGGCGACTGCCTCGGATAGCGTTGTCTGGTTCGTACGTTTTTGCGTGGCAACGAGGCGTCTCGGGAGTTTTGAGTGATTATATTAACTTCTATTGACATTAATTTGCATCGACGAGTTGTTTGTGCGTCATTTTAATAGCGTGATAAGACATTTGCCTTGTCGGTTGGAACACTAGTACTTTGTGACTCGAGAGGAGATCGCGTGTGCTCGAATATAATTTGTTGCTAAGTCAACATTGAATATTGAACTTTGACCGACTGTTCTTTACTTGTGTCATGTGTCACTTGTGTGATTTCGATTAACGTGGATTTAGTTAAATTTGAAGTTAATTAAATGTATAATAAAGTTGATAAACTAATATAGTGAAATAAAAGTTGAAAGTTTCAATTGGTGAACGCCCATTGGAGGGATAGCACATTTGGAGAAAACAGCGCCTGTGGATCTGCTGTCCATCAGGTTATGTCGTCATCATACATCGGTTAAGTCAGGTTACATTTACACACTACTACACACTACTTACATACACCTCACTTGCCACCTGACTGGTACCCTGTGATCAACCCTACCTCCGGAACTCGGTAAGTTTTATTTGCTTAGCAGCCATAATAATAATGCATAGGCCATTGGGCCCGAATCCGGCTGCTCGTCGAGGAGGCTACTATAGGCCCTAGCCCAGTCGAATTTTGCCGGGGCAGCTGGGGGCCGTAACACTAATTTGCTTAATTCCGCGTAAAGAAAGAAAATGATGTGTCCTGCCCAGTTTTTTAAGGGACAGGGGAAGGGCAGGACACATAATTTTCTTTCTTTACGCGGAATTAAGCAAATTAGTTTATAACAACCCCAGTATAATGGATTTCCGCAAAGTAACGTCTGATTCTATTAATTGGTTGTAGTTGTCGATTGGCTTCAGTAGGCACATATTGTTAAGTTGATTGTTAACTCATTTATCGCTCGTTTATTGTGAAAAAACAAAAATAGCTATGATTTATTTCTTAATGGTACTGTTTCGTCGCTTGATAACTTCGAATATTTTAGAACATTTTTTGGATAATAATATTAAGGGCTAGTAAATGGGCCTAGCTACTGGCTAGGTGGATATTAATGTGGCGATATTTAAATTTAAGATCAAAGATCATTTATTTCATTTTATGAAATCATATTTTAAGTACAATATAGACTAGATCACGGCAAGCATTATCTATTTGTGATGTTTCATCACAAACGGTTGGGTCATTCCAAGGCTTAGCCCAAACAGACAGACAGACAATCAAAAATTTTGGAAATGTATTCATATTATATCATTCATATAGAAAATAGACCATGTTCGCAAATTTGGATACTGTTTCAATTTTATGTATTTTTAACCCCCGACATAAACAGAGGGGGGAGCCTGTAGGCCTGTAGCTCCCAAACGGATGATCCGATTTAGTTTTTTTTGTATTGAAAGGTGACTTCTACGCGGCTTTTTCTTAGCTATGACTCAAGAAAATGTTTTCAGGCGTTTGATGACCATCAACTCTTTGTTTCGTAGGTTTTTAAAATTTTCAATTTAAGTTATTAAGCGTTTATTAAACGTCCGCGAACCGCTAGTGTGGCGTAAGCTCATTTCGTGCATTAAACGCGCTCACTGTGGTAGAACTGGTCAGGTGCGTCCATTAACGACTGCGTAGATATTTGATGGTATTAATTTCTCAGGGTATCTAGGCGCAGATCGCCGGCGAAAGCACTAATGATAGACTGTAGTAACCTCACGGCTTAAGAAATCTGCTGCATAGAAAGCTGACTGATGCGCAGTTTCATTCTTCAGTAAGGCTATGAACATTTTATGTTTTGTAATGGTACTCCACCATTGGTATTCTTTATAAGTAAGTAAAATTACAACCTATATACGTCCCACTACTAGTCACAGGCCTCTCTCTTCTTTCTAAGAGGGTTATGTTGTAATTATTATTCCTTCACGTTTCATTGCGTTGTCTGAGTTTACGTCTTCGAAATATTTTTAATTCCTACTTATAATCGTTGAATATTAGATTGAATGTTAAGTTAATACCTGGTGGAGATTATGATTGTAGAACAAATGGGATGGCTCGACCGGGATAGGATCACGCTCCCACAGAATACTAGCGTATAATAGCAGCTTAATGTTGCTATATTTGGTATGGTGAATGTAGAGAACCGGAGGCATATTTTACTGGAAACGAGGCATTCCATCTTAGTCCTGAGGGGTCACAACGCATCTGCATTTTGATTCTTAATTGAGGATAAATGAAGATGTCTATGGGCTACAGTATCCACTTACCTTCAGATAGTCTATGTGCTCATTTGTTACCCTATTCTATTAAAATAATTTAAAAATTTAAAATTTTGTACGACCGACTTCAATATAAATTATTAAGAATAACTCAAAAACTATTAATCAGAAAAATAAAAAAGAACACACAGTCGAATTGAGTACCTCCTCCTTTTTGAAGTCGGTAGAAAAGTATCAGACAGGCAATGAAACAGCGCTGTTCTTTTAACTACGTGTTCCGTCAAATTAATTTCTTTGGTGTAAGTTGGCACGAAGTCAGGTACCTCGCGTATTGTGAAATATACGGTGAGCGCTTATTCGCTTAGTTTGGCTATTCTATACACGGCAGGTCTATTCTATATAATTAAAAGAAAAATTGTATGAATGAATTTTATAAATGAAAATATGAATGAAATATGAATTTAATTGAGTTCATCAGCCAGCACCAGTAGGTTCAAAGAAATATTAAGTCAGTGGATATGGATGAAGAATAAGGATGTATTGTTTCAATTATTTTTTAATAGCCAATCGATTAGCAAACTTGGCCGTTGTCGAAGTTCCTTAATTTAAATCCTAAACAAACTTAAATTTACGTTAAATGTATACGAAATTTTGTTATCGAATTAGAATGTACAACTAACATAATATAGGCCGTGTAGTGGCGGTGTAAGAATAACTACTACCCCATATTATACCGTGGGTGCCGTAAGAGGCGACTAAAATTAAAAAAAACTGCAGTTGCCAACCCGCTTGCCAAGCGTGGCAACTATGGCAAATATCCCCCCTATGAGGCAATCTATGGGGGAGGCCTATGTTTTTATCAGTGGACTTTAATAGGCTGTAACGGTAACGTTAACAGTATATAATAGCATATACTTATATATTATACAAACAAATGCAACAAAAGAGCGATTATTAAACAAATAGCAACTTTGTGTTTATTTCGCAATTTCACCGCCCTCATTACCTTTTAAGATGGCGCCCGACTGAGCAACGATATACATATCTAAGGTAATTACCGTAATTTAACTAAACGCCTTTCAGATATGCAGCTAATTCGCACAACCGCACGCGCTATTTGTCGCGAGGTCGGTCGGTTCACGCCCGACTTATATTGTACAACTACACAGTATTGTCATGTTTAACTCTTCTTTTGGTATTATCTGCATTAAATTTTATAACACTTTCTTATAATTATTTGTCATAAGAGACAAAAAATGCCTATTATAGACAAAAGAATGTGCTACGACTAAGTACCAGCACAAAACCTAAACGTTTATAAAGAAACATGTAATCATAACAACATACATCTTAAAAACGCTATTGTTTTGGCTGACCTTTTAGGTTTTTATGTACATACAGTATGTTAATTAGGGAGTTAATTTGAAAATGTTACTTGATTACAAAGGTTTATGTTTCTTTTACCCGTTTAAAGTCCTATTAACTTGGTACTACTACTTGGTTGTTATCTCTTATTAACAACATTTAACATAGTAAGAACTTTAACTCGCATTAGTGTCGCGTATTTAAAAAAATATTTATAAGAATGTACTCGTAAATTATTTTAATTATTACCAACAGGACATTGAATTGTAAGCCGACTTCAAAAAAGGAAGGGATTAACAATTTTCGACTGTATGTTGTTTTGTATGTATGTATGTTACGTAATATTTTCATCAATTGTAAACCGATTCTGATTATTTTTTTTATTAAATAAGTTATACTTCAGGAGTGGTCCCCCATTTTGGAGTATTCCACTTCTTGGTGTGGCAAAATAGTAAAAAAAATTAATGGTACTACATACTTAGACGACATTTTGGTTGTGATATTGCTTAGTCTACTAAAATCTAATAAAATATTAAATAATTATAAAATATTAAAAGTATTTTTATCACAGTCTATATTTTTATTTTGTCTCTAAAACCTCTTTTAAATAATATATGAAACAAAAAAAATGTAGAAAGGTTTTGGTAAGGACAACGGGGCTTATATTCAAATATAAGGATAAGATTTAAATATTAAATAAGAAAGTAAATAAAAAAATATGGTGTGCTATGAAATTGCAGCTTTATCTATAGAAAATTGAAAATAAGTTTTTAGTTGAAGTAAACCGTTTTTGTTTTGAGCGGCGGCAAATTTGGCTTTAACAGCTTCGGGTGGTAGCTACCCTTGCTACGCCACTAATACTAGAATTAAGTGTATTATATTTTTCTAGATTTCCGATTTGGCGTTAATGAAGCATAACTAAAATATCGATCAATATTATAGGTACGTGTGAGTATATAAACGAAAAATTGAGCTGCTTGTATTTTCGGGTTTTACGGATATTTTTGTTAACGTTCCCGTCATATAACAATTTACTTACATATTAATTCTTTACAGAAGGATTAAATAAATATCTGTTATAAAATCCTTAAAAATAACAAAAGATTTCAATACTATAAGTCCTTTCATATATTATTTATAATAAAAGCGTTTCATGGAGAGCATGTATGAAGAAGATAATGAATCTGAAAGAAGCGAAAGAGGTATGTAAGGATCGTGACACTTGGCGATCTGTTCTCTCTGGCTACCCCGTCAGGGATTGTGCGTGAAGATGTCCTGTAAACGAATCCTAACTCTGTTTTGAAATGAAGGCAGAAGCGGGCTTTACAGAGATAGTCTGATTGGAAAAAGATCGAATTACAGAGAAATACAAAAGATAATTAAAATAAAATTTTGTTTATGTAAAGTTCTGTAATTCTTAACAAATACAAGTTAAGAGGAAAGTGACAGTAGCATTGGTGATATCATTGCCGATTATGTAATCGATTATTTTCGATGACTGTATGAATATGTATCAAGATTAATTAAACGCTTCCATTCATAAACATTTCAAGAGCATCTTGGTGTTCCGAGATCTTCAGTCATTTTTCTTTGTCCAGTGATAAATTTGAAAGTACTCTATTGTTGTTCATGATTATTTCTTTTCTGCCTCGTATTAACCTCGATGTGTTTGAGTTACAGCTGCTGTGAAAAATGTCATTAATTAAATTGCTGTTCTAATTCCTTTGTCAATCTATCAAAAATAATTATGTACATACTGTGCATAATGTAGTAAAACCAGTTAATCGAGTACAAAGAGTCATTAATTCCATCATGGGACAATGCATACACGTTTATAGCAAAGTCCCAGCAATTATAATATTCAGGACCTATCTATTAAAAAGCTTAAATTTTTTCTTAAACAAAAATTGTGTAATATATTATGTTATAAGGCGTGATCCATTTCGACGTTCCCTACTTTTTTAAAGAAAAAAACACAGAAAATTCAAATTTAATGGAGAATGTTTATAATCATTTGAAAGAACATTCTTTGGCATTTATTTTTTGAAGATTATGTCTATCAAATGTTGGCCGTTGCTACGTCGCAGATGGTCCATCAGTTGAGTCCAATTTTCGATGACTCGTTCGAGCATTTCGACTGGTAACTAGCGAATGACACGCGTGATGTTTTCCTCCAAGGCCTGAATCGAAGCGGGTTTGTCCGCATAAACTTTAGACTTTACATATCCCCACAGAAAAAAGTCTAACGGTGTGATATCACACGATCTTGGTGGCCAATCGACCGGCCCAAAACGTGAAATTATGTGCTCACCGAAATGTTCTCTCAATAAATCCATTGATTGATGCGATGTGTGAGAAGTGGCACCGTCTTGCTGAAACCAAATGGCGCCGAGATCACGAGCTTCAATTTAAGGCATCAAATAGTCGGTTATCATGGCACGATAACGGTCGCCATTGACGGTTACTTTCGCACCGGCATCATTTTTAAAGAAATATGGACCGATGATTCCTCCGGCCCACAAACCACACCAAACCGTTGTTTTTTCTGAATGAAGTGGCAGTTCTTGAATCTCTTTAGGTTGTTCTTCGTCCCAAATGCGGCAATTTTGTTTGTTTACATACCCATTGAGCCAGAAATGGGCCTCATCGCTAAACAAAATTTGCCTCGAAAACGTCGGATCTTCTTGGAACTTTTCAAGAGCCCATAGAGCGAAGCGATATCGCTTGGGAAGGTCGAGCGGCTTCAGTTGTTGCACAAGCTGTATTTTGTATGCTTTCAATTTAAGATCTCGACGTAAATGCGCCAAGTCGTTCCATACGACAGTCCGAGTTGCTGCGAACGGCGCCGAATCGACTCTCCACGGTCTTCGTGTACACTCTCAGCTACGGCCGCTATATTTTCTTCACAGCGTGCTGGACGTGGTCTATTCGGTGAAATATTATCCAATAATGAATGCTGGGTCTCAAAATGGGTGATGGTGTTGCGAATAGTACGCTCAGTAGGCCGATTATGTTGACCATATGTTGAGCGAAGTGCACGAAACACATTCCTCACAGAACGTGAATTTTCGTAATAAAGTTGAACGATTTGTAAACGTTGTTCAGGCGTAAGTCTTTCCATTATGAAATGCCAAACAATACTAAACAAAAATAACATGACAACATGACACGACTCACACATGATCTGTAAAAAAAAGGCTATTGAAAAAAGTATCTCTACTTGAATCACCCTTTACTACTAAAGAGTGCATGATTGATATTAACCCCTAGGAATGAGTTGATCGCTAGCATGTTCTTTCTAAATGTTTTCATATTTCAGTGTACACATTAATATACCTAGTCCGGTCATAAGTATTGTCACACAGTAAAAACTTTTCTTTTAGAATGCTGGCCACAAAAAAGTTTATTAAATTCGAATTTCGAATTGTTCATGAAAATAAAACTGTATACTTTTTAGAATTTTACTCATTTTTAAATATGGAGTGGACGCTTAAAGAAGACCGTGTTGCAGTTATTGCGTTGCATCGTTGCGGTTACGCGCCAATTCAAATTTTTTACATACTGAAAAATTTGAATATAACCAAAAGATTCGTTTATCGTACCATCAAACGATATAATGAAGACTCTAGTGTAGATGACAGGTCAAGAAGTGGTCGCCCTCGGTCTGTTAGGACTCTAGCAGTGATAAAAGCTGTGAAGGCGTGAATTCAAAGAAATCCCAAACGTAAGCAGAAACTGTTGGCCCTTCAGATGGGGTTAAGCAGAACCACGGTGAAAAGGGTGTTAAATGAAGACTTAGGGCTTCGGGCATATGGAAGAAAAACAGGACATCGTTTGAATGCTCGTCTAATGGACCTGAGACTGAAGAGATGCTGCGCTTTGTTGATGCGGTGCGCGGAAAAAAATATCGGGAAATTCTTTTTTCGGATGAAAAAAATTTTACCGTAGAAGAGAGCTACAACAAACAAAATGATAAGGTGTACGCACACAGTAGTGAAGAAGCGAGCAACCATATTCGGCGTGTCCAACAAGGTCATTTTCCATCCTCGCTCATGGTATGGTTGGGAGTTTCTTATTGGGGCTTAACAGAGGTACATTTTTGTGAGAAAGGTGTAAAAACGAATGCAGTTGTGTATCAAAATACAGTCCTGACGAACCTTGTGGAATCTGTTTCTCATACCATGTTCAATAACAGGCACTGGGTATTCCAACAAGATTCGGCGCCAGCTCATAGAGCGAAGAGCACACAAGACTGGCTGGCGGCGCGTGAAATCGACTTCATCCGGCACGAAGACTGGCCCTCCTCCAGTCCAGATTTGAATCCGTTAGATTACAAGATATGGCAACACTTGGAGGAAAAGACGTGCTCAAAGCCTCATCCCAATTTGGAGTCACTCAAGACATCCTTGATTAACCGCCGCCGATATTGACATGGACCTCGTTCGTGCTGCGATAGACTACTGGCCGCGCAGATTGAAGGCCTGTATTCAAAATCACGGATGTCATTTTGAATAAACTTTAGTGTCATAAGAATCTATGTTTTGTTAACTTCATTTTGGTATATAAATGGTTACATAATGAATATCATCATCATTACAGCCCTTCACAAGTCCACTGCTGAACATAGGCCTCCCCCAAAGAATGCCATAAAGCACGGTCCTGAGCCACCTGCATCCATCGACTTCCTGCATGTCTTACCAGGTCGTCACTCCATCTCGTGGGGGTCGCCCTACACTTCGCCTACCGGTACGAGGCTGCCACTCGAGAACCTTTCTTCCCCATCGGTTGTCGGTTCTTCGAGCTATATGGCCGGCCCACTGCCACTTCAGCTTACAAATCCGTTGGGCTATGTCGGTTACTCTGGTTCTACTGCGGATATCCTCATTCCTAAGTTTATCACGCAGTGAAACTCAAAACCTTAAAACGAAATTGTACAACCAGTGCGTGTTGCCAGTGATGACTTATGGAACTGAGACGTGGTCCTTCACTGCTGGCCGTATGAGGAAGCTCAAGGTCGCTCAGCGAGCTATGGAGAGGGCTATGCTCGGAGTTTATCTACATAATGAATAAACTTGTTTCAATTATTTTATATTAAACATGTGACAGAATTTATGACCTGACTGGGTATTGTAAATTAATGTTTAAAAAAATACTTTTTTATTCATTTTTTTATTTTATCCTATAACAGAGTTTTTTTCTTTGTCGTCTTGTCTTGTATTGCCTTTGAGTATTGGTAAATATCTTTAAATATTATTTCAGGTATTGGAAAGTCTATTACAAATTGGAAACATAAATCGAGCAACAACTATTGCGTCAGTAAACGTGCAGATACCAATATCGCGTTTGGATTATGCTATTAAGTGCTCTTTCCATTACTTTTTCTAAACTGTTTTTTTATCACCACTTGCAACGCTACAAACAAGAAACATATTAGAATACGACGACATTGTATTCTTTAGTTATAAACTCATAAACTCACCATTACTTAAAATTTAAAGTAAGAATAAAATTGCATAATACCATTCTTCCCAATTTGATTCTATCAGTGTAGAGTTTAGAAACTGTAACAAAAGATGAAAATTATCACAACACACCCAAATTTTACAACACAAACCATTTAGAAAATAAGGATTGAGTTAAGGTTTTATATTATTAAATTAAACAATAAGGTGCGAAGCATCTGGCACGGCGATCGTCAATACGCTTGACAAGTGCGGTGAATGTTTTGAATCCTCGACTTGGGGGAGGCCCATATCCAGCAGTGTATGGGCTGATAAAGGCAAGGAATTAGAATGAATAAGACTTTGCATTACTATTGAAGTGGAAACCACATCAGTGCAGACAGTAGTCAATTGAAGTATAACGCCATCTTGTTAGATATATGGTATGACGCTCTGTGACGACTGGCTGGAACTTGTTTCATTAATTGGATGACTTATGTCCAAAAATGAAAAACTTAAGGTTGATATTCATAATAAAACAAATAATTAATAAATCATAAGCAATCAAACACATGTCTTATGTCATCATCATCATCATCATTACAGCCCTTCACAAGTCCACTGCTGAGCATAGGCCTCCCCCAAAGAATGCCACAAAGCACGGTCCTGAGCCACCTGCATCCATCGACTTCCTGCATATCTTACCAGGTCGTCACTCCATCTCGTGGGGGGACGCCCTACACTTCGCCTACCGGTACGAGGCTGCCACTCGAGAACCTTTCTTCCCCATCGGTTGTCGGTTCTTCGAGCTATATGGCCGGCCCCTGCCACTTCAGCTTACTAATTCGTTGGGCTATGTCGGTTATTCTGGTTCTACTGCGGATATCCTCATTCCTAAGTTTATCACGCAGAGAAACTCCGAGCATAGCCCTCTCCATAGCTCGCTGAGCGACCTTGAGCTTCCTCATACGGCCAGCAGTGAAGGACCACGTCTCAGTTCCGTAAGTCATCACTGGCAACACGCACTGGTTGTACAATTTCGTTTTAAGGTTTTGAGATATGTCTGACGAGAAGATGTGTCGTAGCTTCCCGAACGCTGCCCAGCCGAGTTGAATCCGTCGATTGACCTCTCGGTCGAAGTTGGACTTACCTAGTCGGACTATTTGTCCCAGGTAAACATACTCGTCAACAACTTCGAGCTTAGTGCTCCCAACAACTACCGGCATAGGTGTGACATGGACATTAAACATAATCTTTGTTTTGTCCATGTTCATCTTAAGACCTATCCGTTGGGAAACACTATTGAGGTCATTGAGCATAGTGCTTAGGCCCTCCAGCGATTCTGCCATAAGGACTATATCGTCGGCAAATCGAAGGTGAGTGATGTACTCGCCATTGATGTTGATACCGTACCCTTTCCAGTCCAGAAGCTTGAAAACGTCTTCCAATGCAGCGGTGAAGAGTTTCGGGGATATGACGTCACCCTGTCTTACACCTCTCTGCAATTGGATAGGTTTCGTACTCTGGTTCTGTACTCGGATAGCCATCGTAGCCCTACTGTACAAGCACTTCAACACTTCGATATACCGACAGTCAACTTGGCACCGCTGAAGGGACTGCAGCACCGCCCAAATTTCGACGGAATCAAAGGCTTTCTCATAGTCCACATACGCCAGACATAGTGGCAAATTGTACTCTTCGGACTTCTGTACAACTTGCCGAAGGGTATGTATGTGGTCTATGGTGCTAAAGCCCTTTCGGAAACCGGCTTGTTCGGGAGGCTGGAAGTCGTCAAGTCTGCGCGCGAGACGATTCGTAATGACTCTCGAAAACAGCACGTAGACTCGGCTCAGAAGGGAAATCGGTCTATAGTTCTTCAAGAGAGCGTTGTCACCTTTCTTGAAGAACAAGACCACCGCACTTCTGCTCCACGCCTCCGGTGTAATGCCACCATGGAGGACGGAATTAAAGAGCTTCTGAAGGACTTCAAGTACCGGTCTTCCACCCGCTTTCAGAAGCTCCGCTGTAATTCCATCCTCGCCTGGGGCCTTACCGTTTTTAAGGTGCTGGAGAGCCATTCTAATCTCGCTCAGACTGACGTCCGGGATATCTTCGGAATAGTGTCGGATGAGACTCGCTCTTGGATCGTTACTCACACTTGCGTGTGGCTCCAACGATGACGTGTACAGCTGCCCATAGAACCTCTCAATCTCACTCAAAATGTCTTATGTAAGAATTACATATTTTATCCGAGAATAAAAGTAAACTAGAATATTTTATTGGATGTAATGGAGAAATAAAATACACCGAAAAAGGCGATCTCTTGTGCTGTGTAAGTGATGAAATATGCGAAAAAAATGACGCGGAAGGAGAAGTTTATTCAATGCCACGTTCCAATGCAAAGGTTGATTGTGCCCACTGAGTGAGGAATATTACAGATGTCTTCGATTTAATATAAATCTGCACATGGAAAGAACTATAACGTTTTTTATCTTCTATACAAAAAATAAAATAAAATTGAGGTGTCCGTTTGTAATGTCCAAATAACAGCTTTTTACTAAATGCATATGAAAGTATGTACGGTACTTATAAAAAAAAAATTTAAAATTGATGTTTGTCTGCCTGTTTGTTTGTTCTGGCTAATCTCCGAAACGGCTGTTTTGACGGGACTTTAATTGACAGATAGCTAATGTTATAAGGAGTAACATAAGCTACTTTTATTTAAAAAAAAATTGGGATATCGCGCAAAACTTAAAAAAATTGTTATAAGTACTGTATATACTTTCATATGGCACTGCGAAGAGATGTTGCATCCATTTGCATTTTCTTTCGCATCTACCATGGGGAGTGCTCTGAGGAATTGTTCGGATTAATCCCAGCCGCCAAATTTCACGAACGCACATCGCGGCAGAACTCCCGATACCATCCACATTATCTAGATGATTGGCGGTCCACCACTGTGCGATTTAGAAGATGTTTTCTTCCTCGCACGACTTCCTTGTGGAATCGATTACCATCAGCGATTTTTCCGGACCGATACGACTTAGGGACCTTCAAGAAAAGAGCGTACTCCTTTTTAAAAGACCGGCAACGCATCTGCAATTCCCTCCCTGGTGTTGCAGTTGTTCATGGGCAGCGGTAGTCACTTACCATCAGGTGAGCCGCATACACGTTTGCCCCCTCTCCTATAAAAAAAATATGTATTTAGTTAATAGCTGTTATTTTAAGATTACAAACGGACACATCATTTTTATTTATTTGTAAACTTGGATGATTTTCAATAATACTGTTTGTTGATTGGATACGTAGGCATTTTTAAGAAAAGAGCCTATTCTTTTCTAAGAGGTCAGAAACGCACCTGCTCTGCATCACTCCCATCAAGTGAGCCGATCGCTCGTTTGCCTACTTTTCTTCTATAAAAATTAAGATATGTATTACGTTCTACTCCATATCGTTAAACGTTAACCTACATTTTATAAGTGTAGTGTCATGAATTATTATACCAGATAATACCAATAGCTTTACGGATCGGTAGCAAATAGGCTCAGCATTTGTTTGTGCCTAGGTTCGCGGATTCGACTCCCGCACGGTACAAGTACTTTTGACCTACAAATATTTTTAACATCGGAGAGGAAATCGTCCTTAATAACATATAAATAATATTTTTGACAGACCTGGCAAAGGGCAATTAAGGTGAGTAAGCTGGGTTTCTTGCTGGTTGTTCCCAGGACAGAGGTTTTTTACGAACCAGTGGTAAAATAAAAAATAACTTTCAATAAATATTCCTGTAATCTATATCGAAAAAAAAAATGATTCTATTCTAAACTATTTTTTGGGCCTTTTATATTTATAGATAATATGCCAGCCCCAACGTTCTTTAAGAGGCTTACGTTTAAGAATTTGTGTTGTTCTCATAAAACATCCTAGCGATAACTTTTGCAGGTTTCGACATATAGTCTGTACCAGGCCCATGTCGTTGTAGTTTAATTTTAGTTTGCTTATCAGCTTTGCCATAGATCGTTAAACTACGGGACTCGAAGTGGTTGATTTTGTATGGTTTTGTACCAAGTACGAGTACCCTTACCTAGCGACTTACGATGGCGCGCTTGATGTTTAAAACTGGGATTTTTTTTTAGAACAAGGGTGACAAACTACCACGCAGTCCACTTCATGGTAAGTGGTTGCTGTGGCCCACAGACATCTATATCTATCCTCGATGACGAATCAAAATGCAGATGCGTTGTCATCCGTTAGGACTGAGATGGAATGCCTCGTTTCCAGTAAAAAGGGTCTCCGGTTCTCTACACTCACCGTACAAAACACAGCAGCGTTAAGCTGCTATTTTCCGCTGGTATTCTGTGAAAGTGTCTTCCTTCACTTTCGTGAAGGAAGACCAATTCGTGATACAACTATACCAGTAATATAGTTGCAGCATGGCTCTACCACATAAAGATGCAAATCCTTTAATTTCTTTTGGGCGTCTCTTAAATATGTATATATATTTTCAAAGGCTATGTTCTGAAATTACTAATTTTCTTTTTATTGCTATTAAAGTGGCAGTAAACGTGTTTTAACTAGAGAAATTCAGTTTATTCTTTGGGTCCAGTCAAAACAGCTTTCCACAAGCTAAACTGTTCGAATCATAGGCTGTCTATTGGCTTTTATTACAAATTGGTCGTTAATTTTGCCCATATAAAGCTGGCTATACAAGTAACAGGTTTATTTGTTTGTGTTATTGAACACAGGAATTTATTAAAGAGGTAATGTCGTTATAGTGATTTATACTTTACAACTTCACTCTTAGATATAATAAAGAGTTCAAGAAAACGACACAAAATATTGGATTTATGACATATTTTTCTTGTCTTGTCACACATTTATTATTTAGTGACACAAACAAATCTTATTCTTGCTTTCTTTCATCAAGCTTTAAAAGTCTACTGTTGGACCAGGGCCTTACCCGTCGCCGTATTTGTTTTCATCGTCACTCTTGGCTATCAAATTTTGTCTCGCATTTTTGATGCTATTGCCCGTCACCGGTATATCTAATGTCTGATGTAAACGAGATGTTTATACCGTCATCTATATATTTCAAGCAATGGATATTTTTCTGCGTTGTTGGACACGCGGAATACGGTTGCTCGCTTCTTCACTACTGTGTGCGTACACCTTATCATTTTGTTTGTTGTAGCTCTCTTCTACGGTAAAAATTTTTTCATCCGAAAAAAGAATTTCCCGATATTTTTTCCCGCGTACCGCTTCAACAAAGCGCGGCATCTCTTCAGTCTCAGGTCCATTAGACGAGCATTCAAACGATGTCCTGTTTTTCTTCGATATGCCCTAAGTCTTGATTTAACATCCTTTTCACCGTGGTTCTGCTTAACCCCATCTGAAGGGCCAACAGTTTCTGCTTACGTTTGGGATTTCTTTGAATTCGCGCCTTCACAGCTTTTATCACTGCTGGAGTCCTAACAGACCGAGGGCGACCACTTCTTGACCTGTCATCTACACTAGATTCTTCATTGTATCGTTTGATGGTACGATAAACGAATCTTTTGGTTATATTCAAATTTTTCAGTATGTCAAAAAATTGAATTGGCGCGTAACCGCAACGATGCAACGTAATAACTGCAACACGGTCTTCTTTAAGCGTCCACTCCATATTTAAAAATGAGTAAAATTCTAAAAAGTATACAGTTTTATTTTCATGAACAATTCGAAATTCGAATTCAATAAACTTTTTTGTGGCCAGCATTCTAAAAGAAAAGTTTTTACCGTGTGACAATACTTATGACCTGACTAGGTATATATATCCACAAATAAATATACTATTGATATAATATATTTGTACAACATATTTGTGTGTTGTTGGCAACACCCGATCGTTTTTATAATTATTAGAATGGATTTGATGATCGAAATCAAAATCATTATTATAGGTCTAATTTAGAGATGTGGCTTATAAATTGTCTAAAGCAATACTTTGGAATTATAGACTACAAGTGCGAGTGACGATACTCGTACTTGGATATGAAGTAAATGAAGAAAGTAAAGGTCTAAATATTTTTCATCAATTCGGAAAAATATGGAGATTTTGTATTACGTTATATTGATATAATATCCTGTATATATCGATAATGTTGTCGTGGATTAATTCCGTTCGCTCGTCACCTTGCAGCGTGTTTTAATGTCATCGTGTCCGCATTTCTTACCATTTCCGATATAAGGCGCTTATATGGCACTAGTTTAAGCCTCGATCGCCCTTCGGCTTATTGGGACATCAAATTTGGACTTGTTTTGAAGTGCAGGAGTGCTAGAGTTACATTTTTTGTAAGTTTTGGACACCGTTTCCAATTAACTCACTTTCCAGTTTGGTTGATTTCGCAAGTTTTGAATTTAGACGAATACACTCAAGGACTTGTAATCCGGGTTAAGGCGCACTAGATTGTATTTACCTAGATCTATATGTATGAAAAGTAGCTAATAAAGATTATTTATAAACATTCGACCGTTATTCATTGAATATTATACTAAGCAAGCTGTATTTGACTTTAAAATCTCTGTATACATATAATTTATTATCTATGCATTCAACTGCACATTAATATGCAAAACACAGATATCTAACAAATTAATTATACAATAAACGCTTTTTGATATACACTCAAGATACTATTGAAAAATGAACATTAGAAATCACACAAAATTCACAGCTTATTCTGTCAATCTGTCAGTAATTTTTTTGTTGGTAACGTTTTAAAATTCTTCGGCAACAATTTCTACTGGTTGCGACTGTCTGATCATAGACTAATTATGTGTAGTAAAACTTTGTTTGCCTACTCATACCAAATCGTGGCAACTATGGCAAAAATACAGGGGGTATTATGCTATGAGACTATCTGTGGGGGAGGCCTATGTTTTGCAGTGGACTTTTGATATGCTGGAACGGACCGGAACGGATTCTGATTCCGGTCTAAAAGCTTCAATGTGTGATTTCCTACGTTTTCATTATAAAGAATGTTCGTACGAAGTTTTATTAAGTAGTTCAATTAAATAAAAAAGTTGTTAACGAGATACTGTATAAGTTAGTTATTTATACGTATAGTTATTTCATTAAAATCCTCAGGGGTGAAAATTACTCGCTGGCTTTTTATTTGTTAGGAGCTAATATCAGATGTCCATTATCTTAAGATGGATTAATGGATGGTTTTAATGAGGAACATGTTAGCTCGTTCGTCATTAAAACGTTATAAACAATCATTGGTAAAATTGGTTATATTGGTTTAGTGAGCAATTGCTTAATGAGCCCATTGAAGTCCGCGCCTTTGATTTGTAATATCTTTAAGAGTACCTACGATGTAAGAACACTACGTTAATGTGGGGGCATATTTACGCCCTACAGCATTTGAAAGATTTTTTAAATATTCTTATGCTTAGCAGGTAACATTGGAACATCTATGTACTCTGAGCTGTTGTACCACAATTCGGTCTTTGATAGGCTTCAATCAAATAGCACATTTAATTTCTGTTTAGACTTGATCCGTGTGAGCAACGGTTGACTGCAGCGTTATTAAGCCCATTGGAAATAGTACAAATTTCCGTTATTGTAATTTTTTTTAATGATTTTATTTTTGTTACGTAGGAGGAGCTGGACCTGACGGCAGTGAACAAGGCGGCCATGATGGAACTGCCAGCGGCGAAGAAATGGCAAATCTACTGCAGCCGGAGGCCACCACCAGGAGCACCTCCGCTCGCGAGTGCGCCACAAGTCGAGGAGTATATCAAGGCTCTTAACGAGATCGGTGATGTAAGTGTTAATGCTACTGTTCCTAGTGTGTAACTAGGCATTACACCTTAGTCTATATAGATTAATTTTTTTTTTGAACGAAGTTCCTTATCGGACGGTACGGGTTTGGCAGATGGGTGCTAGGGGACAAAAAGTGTAAGAATTTTTCGTAACTACCCCTAATGTCATAGTGTATTTTATTTAAATTGACACTTCATTTTAATAGACGCTAGTACATAATACATTTATTGTATTTGTTAATCAATAATATAAAAAGTTTATCAATAATAAAGAACTTCGTTACAACCGAGTGTTCCACGACACTCACGCATGTTTTTTTGATTCTTAATCGAGAATAGAAGAAATTATTACGTAGCATCCACGTATAGTTAACTGTGTACCTTCGTTTATTAGGTACCTTTATTACTTCTGTAAAAATAATGGGCGACAAAAGTACCAATTATCGCGTAATCAGTCGCGTCACGCATCATACGAGAGCATGGTCTTATGAAGAATAACCTGAATAGGAAAGGACGGGAGGGAAAGGGCGATAGATTTTTTTAAGCTGCAATCACATGGCGTATGAAAACTTAGAACTGATTCTAAGAAACTGTTTAAATAATAGAACAATATTTAGTTAGTAAAAAATGGCACTCTATGTTAATAATCTATTGTTAATTTTTTTGTTCTAGGCTTTTTCCTCATCAGAAGGCGTTCCTCCAGCTGAGGCGTGTGCATTAGTTGATGGATTAAAAACGGCCCTTCGAACAAGAGCACACAGCTTTGTACTTCGTTTCATCCAACAGGGCGGTCTCACGTCTTTATTGGAGGCCCTGCAACGAGCCCCGAGGGATGATGCCGTCACCAGGCACAATCTCATCGCCGGCATAAAGGCTCTGATGAACAACTCCGTAAGTAGTGTATTTACTTTACATTTACTGTGTGAAGAAGAATCTCTTGTTCATTTATTTGTATAAAATTTCACGGTGATATTTGTAAAAAGTATCATACTAGGTTTAGAATATTTGCAAAAGTAAATTTTATATTAATTTTATTAATTTTATTCATTTATCGACTTTTTAAATAGATCGGTGAAGATAGACATTGTTCGTTAACAAGGGAAACACGTCATAATATTTTGGATATATTATATTGATAATGTATGTATGTTTATGTATGTATTTATATATTTGTATATATATATATATATATATATATATATATATTAGTAAATGTATAGGTAAATTCTCACCACTCCATGGGTTGACATGAGATCCGCATTAAGTCCGCCCTTTGTATTCTTTTATATTAAAGAATGCAATAAATAATAAATAAATATCCAACGGACCGAATTGCGGCCAGTCTTAGCGGAAACTAGCCATCTGCGCTGGACAGGATTATAGTGCACGAGTGTGTGTGCAAGCACAGGTGCACTCACTATTCCCTCGCTCTCATAGTCTGATATAACTATCTACTAAAACCGGAGAGAGATCAGGCGCAAGACTAATGACTGGTTTTAGGAGCTTTCCGAGGTAAAGGGGTGAAACACCGGCAACCACCTTACTCCAAACTGCTGCTGAGAATTTCTTGACAGGATAATACAATAACTGAGTTTGACCCGACCTGGGATTCGAACCCGGAACCATATGATCAGCACTCGCGCTGGCGATTGGGCTTATAAAGTGGTTTTTGCGTACTAAAGTTTAAGTTCAACATTGCTATTGTATTCCAGACCGGCCGAGCGCACGTGCTGGCACACCCTACGAGCATCGACCTCATCGCTCAGTCTCTGGACACGGAGAATGTGAAGACCAAAGTTGCAGCTCTCGAGATATTGGGCGCTGTTTGTCTTGTACCCGGGGGACATAAAAAGGTAAGCAGGGAAAAATTAAATGTTCTGTTTAGTTCCATAATATTTTGTATTTGTAACGCACACATTATTAGTAAAAGGACGACACCAATGTTTTAATGTTGCTTTGTAGTACTACATAGTATTTTGTACGTGGTAGATCCAAGCTGCAGCTATATTAGTGGCATAATTGTAGCACGAATGGGTGGCCTCGACCGGGGAAGGGTCACGCTCTCACAGAATACCTACCAACGTAAAATAGCAGCTTAATGCTGCTGTGTTTCGGATGGTGAGTGTAGAGAACCGGAGAACCTTTTAATGGAAACGAGGCATTCCATCTTAGTCCTCAAGGGTGACAACGCATCTGCATTTTGATTCTTAATTGAGGACGGTGGTATCATGTCTATGAGTCACAGCAACCACTTACGATTAAGTTGAACTGTGTGCCCGTTTATCACCCTTATCCTCTATATAGAGCTGAATATGCACATAAAAATGTTTTTATGATGAAAATCGTTTTGGGATATTTTTTGTCGATGTCGTAATTTTTGATATCATTCTTTTTTTTCTAATTGTCTGTAAATTAATAGCAATAAACAAGTTTTTTTTTATACATTAGACAATTTGTATGTAATAACGCCTGCACAATTTTATTAGCAATATATACAATTGAAAGAAAGACTGTATACTTTGAACTGATAAACATATCTATTAAAATCTTCATCAATTAAGTTCTTTGATTTACGAGTAGTTTTGTAACAGCCATTTTTGGTGACTGATGACGGGATAGGTAAAGTGATAGTCACATACGTTTTACTTATGGCTAGAGACCACCTCTTATGTCAGAGAGACAGGGTTTTAGGGCAGGAAAAGCGAGTGTGCGTGTTGACGGACCTCACAACATGTCTTCGAAGTATTTACATTGTCTAAGGCATACAGGTTTCCTCGAAATGAGATGTTCACTAATAATTAATTGTTTAGATCTTAAATTTTCGCCTAGCCTTAAACACTTCATTGTCAAAAAGACCATATCATAGATCATATCATAATCATGACAAATTCTTGGAAATGCTTTCCATTTCCAAGAATTTGTCATGATTATGATATTGTTTTGTTAAAAAGACAATAAAAGGCAGGATCTAGCTTTTTTTACTAGATCATATCGTAATCATGACAAACACTTGGAAATGCTTTCGATTGTTAAAAAGTCATTAAAAGGCAGGATCTAGCTTTTTTTACTAGATCATATCGTAATCATGACAAACACTTGGAAATGCTTTCCATTGTTAAAAATACATTAAAAGGCTGGATCTAGCTTTTTTTACTAGATCATATCGTAATCATGACAAACACTTGGAAATGCTTTCCATTGTTAAAAATACATTAAAAGGCAGGATCTAGCTTTTTTTACTAGATCATATCGTAATCATGACAAACACTTGAAAATGCTTTCGATTGTTAAAAAGTCATTAAAAGGCAGGATCTAGCTTTTTTTACTAGATCATATCGTAATCATGACAAACACTTGGAAATGCTTTCTATTGTTAAAAATACATTAAAAGGCAGGATCTAGCTTTTTTTTACTAGATCATATCGTAATCATGACAAACACTTGGAAATGCTTTCCATTGTTAAAAATACATTAAAAGGCAGGATCTAGCTTTTTTTACTAGAACATATCGTAATCATGACAAACACTTGGAAATGCTTTCGATTGTTAAAAAGACATTAAAAGGCAGGATCTAGCTTTTTTTACTAGATCATATCGTAATCATGACAAACACTTGGAAATGCTTTCCATTGTTAAAAATACATTAAAAGGCAGGATCTAGCTTTTTTTTACTAGATCATATCGTAATCATGACAAACACTTGGAAATGCTTTCCATTGTTAAAAATACATTAAAAGGCAGGATCTAGCTTTTTTTACTAGAACATATCGTAATCATGACAAACACTTGGAAATGCTTTCGATTGTTAAAAAGACATTAAAAGGCAGGATCTAGCTTTTTTTACTAGATCATATCGTAATCATGACAAACACTTGGAAATGCTTTCGATTGTTAAAAAGACATTAAAAGGCAGGATCTAGCTTTTTTTACTAGATCATATCGTAATCATGACAAACACTTGGAAATGCTTTCCATTGTTAAAAATACATTAAAAGGCAGGATCTAGCTTTTTTTACTAGATCATATCGTAATCATGACAAATACTTGGAAATGCTTTCCATTGTTAAAAATACATTAAAAGGCAGGATCTAGCTTTTTTTACTAGATCATATCGTAATCATGACAAACACTTGGAAATGCTTTCCATTGTTAAAAATACATTAAAAGGCAGGATCTAGCTTTTTTTACTAGAACATATCGTAATCATGACAAATACTTGCTGAAATGCTTTCGCCTTTAGAAGAGACTAACCCAATAGGGAACAATTAACGTGCATATGAACTAGGAACCGAATAAGTTATTAAAAACAAATAATAAATTAGCGTAACTAAAGAAAACTTTTTTTTAGGTGTTGGAAGCAATGGTCCACTATCAGAAATATGCGGGTGAGCGTGCCCGTTTCCAGGGCATCGTGAACGAACTGGACCGCAGCACGGGCGCGTACCGGGATGACTTGGGACTCAAGACTGCCATATTGTCATTCGTCAATGCAGTGTTAAATTATGGTCCGGGCGAGGATAGTCTTGAGTTCCGTCTGCATTTGCGATACGAGCTGCTTATGTTGGGAATACAGCCTGGTAAGAACTTATGGTGATTTTTTGTAAAAGTTGTCGCTGTAATGAATTCCATAAAGATAAAATTATAAAAAAAAAAATATTAGAACTTATAGCGCATATAATACAACTGATCTGAAAATATTGTTTTGTCGGATTCGTTTAAAGTGTTTAACTATGCATGAAATAAATTTTAATAATGTCCTAACTACTTCAGCTATATCAAAGCCACTTAAGGCCTTATAATTTATTCTTTCTTAACAAACTAAACGTGGTACGTTACTAAAAAAATGGCTTTACGTTTTTAAGTTTCGTAGTAAAATGTAGGTCAATGTAGACAAATGTAAATGTAGGTAAAGGACAGGTCCCTGGTCCACTACTACTCTTTTGGCATGAATAGATTTTGATTTTGTAGATTAGACGATAGGAATAAAAAACGTGTGTGTGTGTGTGTGTGTACTTATGTACGCACGTAAGAAGTTATACTTCATTAGCGTAACAAAACAAAAATAACTAAAATAAAACACGTTTTATAGATTCATACATATTTGATTAACTACCTTGAATATAGTTATCAGTTCTCACGAAAACTTGACAGTTGACAAACAATTACCAATTGACGTTGTCGCTTTTAGGTGTCGGTGTGCGCGCGCATTGTAAAAAATTATCTCTCATCATTTTTCAAAAGAAGTATAACTTCAAATAAAATAGTATATTTCATTACGAGTGCGGAAAGCCTGTCATTGCAAAGAGTTCCGACAAATGTCTACCCGAGTCGAGGCGCAGCCGAAGGTGAGGGTTGACAGTCGGAACAAGTTGCAATGACGGTTTTGCACGCGTACTGAACAACGAAATAATGAAGCCATTTAAGAAAATTTTTTGGAAAATGGCGCCAACCGTAAAAGAATATAAGCAGAGATTTTTTTGTTTTCTTCACTCATTCTGGGTAGGCAAAGGGAACTATGCCTATACAGCCAAGTCTTCAGTAGAATTTTTTTAGTGATATGAAATGAAAATGAAATTTAATGAGATGAAATGAAATGAAACCTAACCTAACTCATTGAATCAAATCATTAAATCTGATGTTGAAACAAATTAGTAGCTTCTTTTTAGAAATATTTGCATGAATCATAAAAACTTCTATAAATTTTTTAGTAAAAACTTCGTGGTTGCTTTTTTCTTGTTAATAGACATTATTTTGACAGTTGGGAAAGAGAACGCACGAGTTCGGAAAAGGTAAAGAAAAAGCTCGAGTATGTAATAGCCCACATCCCGAACGCTATACGTCTCTGCAATACGCCACTTTTTGAGCAACTGTATTAAAAAGTTATATAATGTTTCCCTTTCCAGTGTTGAGAAAGCGTCAACAGACTTTCAAAAACGACCGGCTAAAGCCTTGACGTTATTATTAATCCAAAACTATCCTTTCCAGTTATCGAGAAGCTACGCAAATACGAAAATGAGACCCTCGACCGTCACATCGAATTCTTCGAGATGGTGCGCAATGAGGACGAGCGCGAACTGGCGCGGCGCTTCGACAAGCAGCACGTGGACAGCAAGAGTGCGGCCGCCATGTTCGAGCTGCTGCGCCGCAAGCTCGCGCACACCGCCGCCTACCCGCACCTGCTGTCGCTGCTGCAACACATGCTGCTGCTGCCGCGTACGTCTTGTGTCCTTGTTACTCCTTTCCCTCTCACTCGTTACTGCTTTGTTATCTGGGCCAAATACTTCTCTGTATAATACTAGACCATATTTTGCCCTTGTCACTTCGCTCCTTCTCATTTGTTATTGCTTTATTATCTGGAATAAAGATTTCTATTTTTAATACAAGGCCGGCAATTCAAATAAAAATTGTGTAACTGCTGTGGATCGCATGGGTGCCGACTGGACGGGTAGCTGGTAAATATGCCACGCAATTGTATTTTCATTACCTTGACAAAGTGCGCACCTAAATAATGACAGTGTTTTCTTAGTCAAATTAAACAGAATTAGAGTGAGGTTGTCAAAATCAATATTCGCGATTTACGAAACAAAGAACCCGTCTGTTCAACTGCTCGCAGTCGACTAAAGAAGTTATGGAGGATTGTCGGTAACTTAGTGCGTAATTCATTAGTACCGTAGTGCCCGATTAGTATTATACATAGAAGTATTTGGTTTGGGTTGATAAAGATACCTGAGCCTCTCTGATTGCTCTGACTGTAGAAAGGATTTATTTTAATCGTTATGCATTGGTAGGAGTACTGACGGTCGCAGTACCAGATGTGAGCTCCTCGTAGCTAGTTTGGGTATTTTTATATAGAATAAGGGTCATAAACGTGTACACAGTCCACCTGACGGTAAGTGGATCCTATGGCTCATAGACTTGATCTATCCTTCATTAAGAATTTTAAATTATATCTTTTTTTCTTAAAAGTTTAGTTTTTTTTCACCCTTTTGTAAGAAATCAAGAGACGCTCAAGTGACGTGTAAATAGTTATATTAGGGATGGATTTTTTTTAAAAATTGATAATCCTCCTCCTGGAATTTTTTGTCGGCTAATAGTTCTAGCAATACACGTGAATAAATGTGATGCGTGTGTGCAGTGGAGTACAGCCCGCACGCGCAGCACTGGCTGCTGCTAGACCGCGTGGCGCAGCAGCTCGTGCTGCAGCAGGCCGCGCCCGCCAGCCGCGCGCCCTCCGACCGCGCCAGCGACCGCGCCAGCGACCGCGCCAGCGACCGCGCCAGCGACCGCGCCAGCGACCGCGCCAGCGACCGCGCCAGCGACCGCGCCAGCGACCGCGCCAGCGACCGCGCCAGCGACCGCGCCAGCGACCGCGCCAGCGACCGCGCCAGCCTCAGCGACGACCACGCCGACCCGCACAAGGTAATCACAAACACGGGCGCCAGTGCCATCCACTTACATCGCTTCTGCTACTATCATGTCTCTCACGACCTGAGTACTCCCCGTAAATCTCAACCCGAATTTGATTCTCGCAGGCACCAGTGAAATCGCAGCGTTCGTTGTAAAAGCAAGCCACCGCAACTACCCCATTTACACTGTGCAAATTTCTTGTAACAAAAATAGCAATAATTCAACGCAATTAATTGCGCGCAAATTACCATTCAAAAATTGTACATAACTGTTTACATGAAGTTCATTTTCAATATATTTATTTTCTGCAAAAGACAATCAGACATCTAGATCTATCGGTCATTAAGAATTTTGACAGACAACCATCTTGTACCTACAGCATAAATGGGCCTTCGAAACGTTCCAAGTTAGAAATACTTAGTTGATATAGTTTTATTCACGGGTCGTAAGTCACGCTGCAGAGTAAATCAAACTCTAATTGTAACCATATTTCGCTTGTGTTTCATAATAATGTCATTAAAATTTTATTTAAACGAAACAATTATTTTCTAATCGTTTTGCACTGTTTTCAATATGTGATTCATTTCACATATTAAAATCAGTCACACTCATAGAATTTTGAGTATTAACTCTACTTACTTACCTGGCTCAACGACCCAAAAGGTATTTTGGTCTCAAATACGACAGCTGGCCACTACTACTGTCTTGAATCTTATTCAGATCTTCGTTTATCACGTCACCTGAAACGTCAGCCTGACCCCAGACACTCTCATCTTACCGCGATCTTCTCCTGTCCTCACTAGATAACCGAGCCGTTGGAGCCTATAAGCCTTAATCAATTTAATTATACTCGATGCAACTACCTTTTGAGAGATTTTCAGCTTTCTTCGATATCCTACTTCGGTAGGATTTTTCGATTAATTTTCTTTTTACGTACCAAAAGATTGTTCATAAATACATTGCACCTTTTAAATTTAGCTCGAAATTATAAAAAAATATAGAATTACGTAAGCAATACGAGTACGAAGAGCACTTTCATGCAAATTTTTTGCAGGTATATTATGTCTGGTGAAAACGAGATAATTTGCCATTTATAGGCGGTCATGAAATCTTTTCGGCTTTTCCCATAGCCGTTTCTAACGATACCCACAGCACGAAATGGGGTCATAGATTCTATAATATAGCTACCACATAGCAACATTATGTTACTGTAATAAAATACTATGTCGGATTGTAAAATCTATAAGTAAATGTTTTCTTATAGGTCTATGATCCCGACATTGCGCCTCTAGAAATCAACGTGGGTGAAATCGTCCATCTCTTGGCGAAAGAAGAGGAACTTGTTGCTGCACGAACAAAAGCAGAGAACCTAGAGAGGGAGAACGTTGATTTGGCGACCGAGTTGGCTAAAAAGGTATGTAGTGTTGTAACTTAACTCTGCACATTTTATACGGTGTCGGACAGTAACCCTGACAAGGTGGCTAGTTATTAAATATCTAATTGAATTCAATTTTTATATGAAACGCCAAAACGCGCGTAAAATATTAATTTTAATACAATAGTTTTTACATATTATTAAAATTTTTGGATGTGGTCATTACTGATAAAGCAACTCACTGTTTCATTGTCATTACGTGCTTTACTAATATAAATAACAGTGCCCGAATAATTACAGTTAATCGGAGGATTAAAATGATTTTAAAATTAAATTGAAATTGATTTTTGAATTCAAAATTTAAATTGTACAAGAAATGTATGAAAAATTATTATAGAATTTGCTGCCGTCCACATTGTCTTTACTCCCCTCTACTCACTAGAGGCAGCTCTATACTTTGCTTATGGGTAAGAGGCTGCCACTTGAGAAATATTCTTCCCCATCGGTTGTTCAGTTCTTCGAGCTGTGGGGCCTTTTTGCGTATAAACGTCCAATTTAAAATAATTAATAGAATCAGGCGTTCAACTTTGCGGAAATCTTTTTGTTACAGTGCCAACATTAAAAATAAAAAAAATTGTTTATTTCAATTACATAAAGCTTTAAGTAAGATACAGGGTTTGGAGATCACCTTTTAAGCAAAGAGATGCTTGTGTTTGGTAAATCATTCATTTTTAATTATTATTACTCTTTTTCTCATTTTTCTTGTCATAACTTACGTTTTAAGAAATTCTTCTAAATATAATATAATATGTATCGATAAACAAATTATATTAATAAGAACTAATAATAGGGAAGGAAAACTAGCTCCTGAAATACAGGTATAATATCCTAGTTCAGGGGATGTTGTCCATTGTAAATTTTTGTGTATATAATATGTTTGTCAATAAAGATTATTATTATAATCCATTATATTAAAGTTGGAGAAATTTACTTTGCTAATATCCGCTCAATAAAATCAAATTATGTGTCTTACCTAGTTTGAAGAGCACCTCTCACTCTTCAATGTCCGGCAAAGTACATTTTTCCAACTTTAGTTCAATTTAAATAAAAGTGAAATTAAAATGCGATCTTATCACGAAAAAATCGAAGCCAATATGTAACATTCAAATGTTGCTAGCTTTGTGCTAGTATTAAAAATAATTACAAATTAACCCAACACACAAGTATAACCTGGTATAGTTGTCACATTTAACACTCCTGCACTTGTAACTTTGTCCATTTTGGAGATTAAATGCCAGTTGTCACGACCGACGACACGTTTAGTGACGTCATGTAAATCATGTCTTCATGGATATCAAAGTTACATGTAAAGGAACTGACCATTCTGCATCCCCATGCGCACGTGATAACGCTTACCAACAGGAGAAGCAACTGGACGAGCAGACTCAAGAAAGGGAGGAGTTGGAGGGAGTCGTCAACAGACTGAAGGAAAGGCTGGAGAGAGAGACGGCCACACACATGGAATGCAAGGAGAGGGCGCACCAGCTGGAGCAACAGGTAACGGAGGGAATGTGGAACGCTAAGAAGAAAAGCTACGAGGTGGGCGGCTTGTTTTTTAATCAGGGTTTTCTGGTGTACACAGTTTAGTCTCTAAAATATTGAATTAGAATATTATAAAAACCAATTCCAAAATTGACTTAGATAATATAGGAGTGAAAACGAACTAAGGGAAGGTCAACGATACAGAAAAAAACGTGAACACTTATTACGTTAATAATAATGTGAGCTATTTAATGTTTCTGTCCTTTTCTCTTGCACACAATAGCGTTAAAAACGCTATGCTGTACCAATCTAGGTGTGTTACAGTACGGTTAGTATTTGGGCTACTATTTAGTGATTTCATTAGTGAGATAGTGACATGTGACGATCTCGATAGCTCAAGGCTCAAGGCTTGCTTGGTGGTGAAGGAAAACATCGCGAAGAAACGTGTATGAAATTATTTTAAATATTATTATTTAAATTAATTCGAATACATGATGTAAACGCATTGAATCCGTCAACTCGGCGCACTTACTGCTCCATAGCCTTTTAGGACCCTGAAGGAGAGTTAAACCATTAGTATAAATCGTTTTAAATTTATAGACACTTAGATTTTGTTTGTTAAAAAATAAGAATTACCTGAAAGTTTAAAACAATATTTACCACGTCTCTTTGGATTTATTATCTTAGTTTAAACATGTACCGTATCTCTACACGATTACGTTACTTATTTGCCAGGTTATTAACTTTTTAAATCGTGAATTCCGGGTGTAGTCCCAATAGTAGGACGGCTCCGTGGCGCAGTGGCTTAGCCAATGAGTTGTTGCGCTGGGGGCCGTGGGTTCGAATCCCGCACGGAACAAGTATTTGTATGGCCTACAAATAATTGTTCCGGGTCTGGATGTTTGTCCTTGTGCAATTTATGTTTGTAAACTGCCTCCACGACACAGGAGAAAATCCTAGTGTGGGGGTGACGTTTTTTTTTAAAAAACAAAAAACAAAACAAAAAAATCACATCAGTATATTTGTGATGACACAAAAGTTGGTTTGGGGTCTACATTCTGAGTAACATACACGATTATCATTATTACAGCCTATCAAAAGTCTACAGCTAAACCTAGGCCTCCTTCATAATGCCTCATAGGAGGATATTTGCCGTAAAAAATAATACAGGCGGATGCCTGTCAAGCGGGGCAGCCGCAGTTTTTTTCATTATTTTGAGACAATATCAGGAAGTTGCGGCTGCCCATCTCCTGTCACTCAACAAATACCTGACTTGAACGTTATATTTGACGTACGAGCGCTTCCATGTTTACGTTGATGTATGCAGCACCCTACAGTCTATTTATAACTTAGTTATTGATGTGATTTGCATGATTCCCCGTTAGTGGGGAATTGCATTTTTAATCTGTATTGTTATTTAACGGGTTTTTCATTGATGTAAAGGAAAATAAATAAATTCATAAGACTTAGGGTTTTCGACTTAGGGATCTAAAGTAATAGAGAATTAAAAAAGACTTATTTCGATTTGCAGCTGAGTCACGAGAGGGCTGAAAGATCGAGGTTCGAGAAACTAGTCAGTGAGGGCAGCATACCGGATGATGCCAAGGTCAGTACTTGTGATTTATCTACATGATTTCACGATTTTATTTCGTAATGTGTCACATACCTGTTTCCTTTTCCTTTCCTTTTATTCTTACGGTTAGATATAAGTTAGGTAGCAAAGAACCTTTCATTACGGCGCTTCGTTTTAAAATGGCAAATTCTTTGATGTTGCGGCGGCGTCTTTGACAAGATGCGGCACGTGCCAAGGCGGCTCGAAACTTAGGTGACTGTATCTAAGCGAACAGACTATACACACGAGCGTTCCTTTGAATCGTGCTAAAAACAGATATCGTGTGAAGAACAGGCGAATGCTCAGGCCGAGTAGCGAGAAAATCCGAACAAGGTGTTTACTTGTTCGTACTCGTGCCTAATCGTCTGTGCTTGGCAAGTATCTAAACGTTGCATAAATCTTATAACCGATACGACCGGAGAGAGATCAGGAGTAGGGCCAACGGTAGGGCAACAGAAAAATCCAGTAACTGACTTTTGGCCTGATTCGGGATTCGAACCCGGGACCTCATGATCAGCAATCGCGTTTACGACCCCTAGGCTAAGCAAATATCCCTTGTGGATGTTTTACAAAATAATTGTACGTAACGAAATTGTAGTTACGAAAAAAGTTCCGAAATCGTTGTAATTGTTACTAAATTGTAACTACTAAGCCAAGTGTACACTGACTACTGAACTATTCCGAATTACTGATTACCCTACTACGTATAGAAAAAAAGGGTTGTGATAAATACTCCTAGAATTATATTGTCAGTTTGTGGTCAAGTGACATTATGTGTATGTGTGTGAAATGTGAATTATGACTCTACCAACATAATTCCCAAATTATCAATAAAACACCATTACTTGATTAATTATATTTTTTTTCATTTAAATTTAGCCAATTTTTTAACTTAATATTACTAAAAATAAATCAGATCTTCGTCGCAATAATATAATACATATTCAACGGGGTGTTCCGATATTTGAAGCATTTCAATATGTTTTACAATTAAATCTTTGGGTACGGAACTTTAATTTGTCTTTTTTACCGATAGTTTTAAAATAGATATTGCTTATTGTTACGGCCCTCAGTTGCCTCGACAGAAGTCGACTGGACTAGGGCCCATGAGTAGCCCACTCGACGGGCAACCAGAGGGTTCGGGCCCAAATGGCCTATGGATAATTATTATGTAATGACTGATAAGCAAACACAAACTTACCGAGTTCCGGAGGTAGGGTCGACCACAAAATACCGTCAGGTGGTAAGTAGGAGAGTGTAAGTGGTGTGCGAAAGTGTGTAAATGTAACCTGACATCACCGATGTAATCGGACAGCAGAGCCACATGCGCTGCTCTGCTCTACAATGTGCGATCAATCCAGTGGGCGTTCACCTATATGTGAACTCAAGTCTAACGTCACTTAGCACAAAATTATAATCGAAGACGAACGCGATCTCCTCTTGGGTCACAAATTTTTAGCGTTTCAAAAGTCAAGAAAAGCCACGTTGTCACGTAAACGCACGACAAAGACAACGCAATAAGAGGCTGTATTCACGCGACCTAACGATTCGAGCGTAACTTTTAGACTGGCGAGGACACGGCCCCCGCGGGCAAAACGAGTCCCGCCGGCCCAAGCCGTTAAAACCGGTTGGTAGCCCACACGTCAGGCGACCGAGACGAGCGTTTTGAATGCAAGTTTTAAATGTTAAGATTTGGCCTAAACATTTATAATGTTTCTGCTACATTGATATGTTCAATTATCCAACATAATATTTCCAAGAATGTCCTATATAATTTCGTAGTAGTACAGTATCTTCTATATTAAATATTTCATTCTCCGCAGTCTCAGAGCAATACCGCTTTGTTCCCTTTATTTCATTACTCATCTCCGGCTCTTTCTGTAAATCATAAATCTGTATTTCTTCCTCTCTATTGACATACCTGTTTCCTTTTCTGAATTCGAATGTATTTTTAAAGAAGCGCGAAGATTGTTTTTTTATACTATAGATAGTGAAGGGTGACCAGTCGAGTTTACAGTCAACTTATCAGAAGTGTGTTGTGTAACTAGAGTTTTTCCTATAATGTGTAGTGTGCATTTCACATACAAATTATTTGTACACTACATTGTATTTTTACACCTTTTGACATCTTTTCGATAACAACACATTTTGTATTTTGGCTAAATGTTTTCTGGTAAATAAATAAAATTTATTATTATAATATCATTGTTATTAATTAATAATAGAAAATACGGTTGCCAAATGGCAAATAATCCACTAGTCCACGAGTACGGCGCGTTTAGATATTCGTCGGTATTTATTGAACGTAGATCTTTTAAACATGATGGAAGTGCGTCTCGTTGTTACTAATTTATGTCTATTTAATAATTAGAAACGAACAAATATTTATTTGGGGGTTTGGGGCGGCCTACCACTAGATGACGAGGTGATGATGATGATGAAATATTTATTTTTATTAATATTTATTTATAACCGATTTCTAGGACCCATTCGGCGGGTTTTCCTTGATATTCTATAAAAGTAGTAAATTTGTTACTCCAATCCATCACTGTACATAGGTATTTTCTTATTATTATTTTTTAATTTTTTTAAAAGAAAAATAATAACAACCTGCGACAAAGTTACGAACACCGCTACGAATTTAGTCTGTTCAGTAAGATAAACAGTGGTAGAGCCACGCGGCAGCTTTTGCTGTAGCATGGATGGGCCGGCTCGAACCGGGTTGGTGCCATGACCTCACAGAAAACCAGCGTAAAGTAGAGGTTTACCTCTGCGTTTCGCTTGGTGTGTGCAGGTGGCCGGAGGCCCTTTTTACTGGAAATGAGGCATTCCATCTTAGTCCTCACGGGTGAAAACGCATCTACAGTTTGATTTGTAATAGAGGATAAATGTAGATGTCTATGGGCCGCGGCAGCCACTTACCATCAGGTGGACTGTGTGCTCGTTTGTCACCCTTATCCTATAAAAAAAAAAGATAGTGTTGGTACACCCGGAGCCGCACTTATAATTTTGCTTTTATTTTATTACTTTTTTTTTGTGTTTGTTAATTATATGTTTATCTATTCTTTTAAAATAGAATTACTATTTTATTCTTATGGTTAGATATAAGTTAGGTAGCAAAGAACCTTTCACTACGGTGCTTCGTTTTTAAATGGCAAATTCTTTGATGTCGCGGCGGCGTCTTTGACAAGATGCGGCACGTTCCAAGGCGGCTCGACACTTAGGCGACTCTATCTAAGCGAACAGACTATACACACGAGCGTTCCTTTAACTCGTGCTAAAACAGATATCGTGTGAAGAATAGGCGAATACTCAGGCCGAGTAGCGCGAAAATCCGAACAAGGTGTTTACTTGTTCGTACTCGTGCCTACTCGTCTGTGCTTGGCGAGTATCTAAACGTTGGATAAATCTTATAACCGATACGACCGAAGAGAGATCAACAGTAGGGCCAACGGTTTTACGTGCTTTCCGAGGCGGGGTGAATAACCTCTAACTTTCTGACTCCGGGCTGCTTCTGAGAATTTCTCGACAAAAAAATCCAGTAACTGACTTTTGGCCCGATTTGCGATTCGAACCCGGGACCTCATGATCAGCAATCGCGTTTACGACCCCTAGGCTAAGCAAATATCCTTTATAGGCCGCACTCACGCACGTACTCACACGTACTTGATTCAGCCAATTTCATACCAAATAATGTCTTCCGGATTTTCGAAAATCGGTCTGGAGAAATTTGCTCTTCTTTATATAAATACCACTGGCAGGTGAGCAACTTGAAGAGCGCGGTGATAGAGTTGTGCGGCGCGCCGCCACCGCCGCCGCCGCCAAGCTGTCGCGCTGCGCCGCCGCCCCCCGCGCCGCCCGCTCCCCCCGCGCCGCCCGCCGCCCCCGCGCCCGCGCCCCCGCCCGCGCCTCGCCCCAAGAAGAACGTCCCCACGCCCGGAAACCCTCTCAAGAGCTTCAACTGGAGCAAGCTGCCCGACGCCAAGCTACACGGCACCATATGGCAGGAGCTCGACGACACGCGCCTCTACTCGGCCATCGATCTGCACACGATCGACAGGATGTTCTGCGCATACCAGAAGAACGGCGTTCATGTAAGTTTTGTTTATATAATACCTCTAAACATTCACAATATAAGGCACACTCATATTATATTGATATATAATAGTGTAGATGCACGTTACGTACAACTACGTAGTAATACATATGATTAAAACAATGAATGTAAAACAGTCGCAAGCTTAAAATTACATCTCAACAACAAAAGCTATTTTTAAAAAACAACCAATAAGTTACTCCAGATCATTTTCGAGAATTTTTTTAAAGGGTAAAAGCACTAATATAATTATGGTTTTTGTAGTAAGTATATAAAATATTTGTAATATATAAAAAAAACTAGCGATTTACCTGGGCTTCGCATGAGTGATTTCTAAATGTAACAACAGCGAAACCTACCTCCAATTTTGAATTGCTGAACTAAACTGCCATGCAGGGACCCATTGAAAACACACACAATAAATTCATCAAAATCAGTCTAAAAGTTTAGGAGAAGTTCAGTCACAAACACACGTGCAAAGAAATTAATTTATTTCAAATATAAAAATTAATTTCAGAATGATGGATCGGTTGAAGATCTAAGGCAAACGGGTTCAAAACCAAGAACTAAAATTCTCACCGTAATCGACGGTCGACGTGCTCAGAACTGTACGATACTGCTCTCCAAACTCAAGATGACTGATGAAGAAATTTGTCGGTAAGTAGCATACTATACACAAACCTCAGACTAACATATAAAGTTAGACGGAGCGTTGCAATGGTGACGCTAAAACCAAGCCAAAACCAAGTTTAACTTACAACAAAATACCGTTTATTGTATAATAAGAAAACAAATAACATAACAAGTATCAAATTTGGTGTTCTTATACCTCAAAGCTGGCGTTGTTTTCAGCTTATTGTCAGCCACTTTACACTCCTCAGCTGTGGACGAATTACACTAAAGAGGAATATCGCAGGCTGAAGGTGTAGTATAATGATTCGTTCCGCGTGTTGTTCCGTCAGCCACGATACTGTAGCGCGTCTCAGATGTTCGCAGAGGCCCGTGTCGTTGGTTTGGATGCGTTGATCCGTCACCGTATCGCGCGGTTTAGAAGTTTTGTTTTTGGGTCGCAGAATAATCTCATCAAAATTATTTTGTGCATGTAGTGAAATTTTTAGTAGATGGTCATATTTATTAAAATGTTATTAATAAAATTTAATAATATCATTGATTAACCAATAATTATAATTAAAATTTAAGGTATAGATAAAAAAAAATAATTTTAATTTTGTAATGGATCTGTGTTGTCTCTATTAAATGAATTATTATTATTATCATTTTTATTCTTTCTGTTTAGTATTCTCTCGTTTCCGAGGTATTATACCTTATTCGCGAGCTGTTGGCCAAACGAACTCGGTTGAATGTTTAATCTTTAGGCAGAAACTTACGGACTATTCTACACGTATTCAATATTGCTGCTTTGTGCAGCAATATAAAGGTAAGTTTATGGATGTCTAGATCCTTTAAGCTAGAAAAAAGTGAACGGGGAATGACGCCAGTTGCAGATATTATAATAGGTACAGTTTTTACAGTTTTTACTTTCCACTGGGATTTTATTTCGATGGATAAATCAGTGTATTTGGCTATTTTTTCATTATAAGTGGAAGTCAAATTGTGCGTATTTGGTATAGCAATATCTATAAGATAAACTGATTCATTTTTTTTTGTCATGTAGCGTAATATCCGGTCTATTATAATGCACGGTCTTATCAGTTAATATAGTTCTGTCCCAGTAGAGTTTGAATTCACGAGAGTCAAGTATGATTTCGGGCTTGTATTTATAGTATGCTATTTTTTCATCTATAAGATTATATTTATATGCGAGGTATTGATGAATAATGGCAGCTACTTGGTCGTGTCTGTGTTTATAGTCGGTCTGGGTTATTGAGCTGCAGGCACCAGTGATATGCTGCAAAGGTCTGATTGTAGAGTGTGGTCTTTAATTATGTGTTTCCTGTAGTTTAGAGTATGTATAGTTTGGTCCTGAATTGCTAACATGAAGCCTTCCGTTTCAGGGAAGAGTTCTCCGCGCTTGAGCCACATGTTAGACGCTATCTTGTCTACGTGTGTGTTCATCAAGTCGCGACGGTGTCTTCCATGTAACGTCTTCTGCAGCCAGCTGTTAATTTTATCTTGTGCAGAGATAATACTTTCATTTTTTTGTTTTCTTTGATCTTTGAGGTTTAAAGGAGTGAGTTTAGTATCGGCTTGGACAACAGCATTATGAAGCGGACTATTATTGGCTTGTTGATGGAAGAAGTTTCGAATAGCTGAAATTTGAGAGTTATGAAGATTTTTTATATCTATGAAACCTCTTCCATTATTATTATAAATCACGCACATATAATCGTATCTCACATGGGTCTTATCAAGCAACCAACAACACGGTGCGTCCAATAGTGGACTTTTATGGGCTGATAAAAGAAAGAATAAAGATAAGTGTATGAGTCAAAAAGTTGAGCATGGTTTCGGCATCACTTGAAATGTACGAAGCGCTTCGTCTATCTTTCTTTGTTGGTCTGAGATACAAACATAGCAGAGTCTAACAGTAATGTATAATTATTACATAGATAATATACATTATAAGCTAAAACATTACCCACGACAATTACAAAACTCATCGTAAATGTAGGTCTATAATGGGTCACGGCGTCCAATTAACGTCAGGTAGACTCTGTGCTTGTTTGACACCCTTGTGCATACAAAACTTCAAGGAAAAACATTTTTTTTTTGTTTAAAACAACCACCATCTTACCTTTCAGAGCGATCTTGCGTATGGACAAGGACGAGCAGCTGCCAATCGATATGGTCGAACAGTTGTTGAAGTTCACACCGAGCGCTGAAGAAGCCGCGTTGTTGGAAGAGCATCAAGACGAACTGGAAAATATGGCGCGTGCCGACCGCTTCCTTTATGAAATTTCCAAGTGAGTGACGCCTTACGAATGTTAAATGTGTAGCTTTGCACTTAACTGCATTTTTCGATTCCTGCGTAAATTCCTTAAGGCTGTTGGTCATTTTGTAGAAGGGCGATTATTACGTCGTTTGATGACGTATGTCCTAAACTGAGCGTGAAATCGATCTTTTCTCGCTCTAAGCTTGTACGTAACGAAAAACATTAAAAAATATTGATTTTAAAATTATATGCCTGGAAATATCTGTATTCTTTATTTGTAGTTATAGTTTATTTATTAAAAAATTTAAATTAGTTAATTTGGGAACGATACATTGATAAAGATACAGGTACAGAGTACAAGAATAAATATACTACTCTGTCAAGAAAGTACCGGGAAAAGATCAATAATACACAAAATGTTAGTTATTCATCAAAGTTTATTTTATCACCTTCAAAGCATGCTCCATCAGAAACGATACACTTTCTCCAACGAATAATCCAATCATCAAAATATTTTTCAAACGCTTTACGGAATTAAGTTCAGTTCTCGCTACGAATTTTCCTTTATCTTCTACCGAATGAAAACGAGTGCCACGAAGTGGTAATTTGAGTTTAGGAAAAAGGAAGGAGTTTGCTGGAGCTATATCTGATGAGTAAGGTGGTTGCTCGATGGTATTTGTTGAGTTTTTGGTCAACAAATTGTTCGCAATGATGGCCTTGTGCGAAGGCGCACCAAGAAATTTCTTTTGGTTTGAGTGGTAAATAATCTATATTAATAAAAAAAAAATGTTCTGTTTGTATTTGCAGAATACCGCACTACTCTGAACGCGTCCGCACGCTGTTGTTCAAGAAGAAGTTCGCGGGCGCGGCGGCCGAGGCCACCAGCCGTGCTTCGGTGGTGCTGCGCGCCGCGCGCGACATGACCCGATCGCGCCGCCTCCGAGCCTTGCTGGAAATCGTACTGGCCTTAGGGAACTACATGAACCGGTAACTTTCCACCACCAACCACTTCTCTTTCCAAATGTTAAATCCCTTAGGTACACCGTGAAACACTTGGCCTTGAATTTGGACTATCGGTCTCAAAGGTAGGGCTCATTTGAATGAACCCTAAAAGAGTTGAGTCTTGTATCCCATAATATTACAATTACAAACGATCTGACAGTTCTTCTTATCGTAAAAAAGTACTGCTCATTGACACCTACAACCAACCTTATACATAAAAGGCTGTAATGGCGCTGTCGTCGCGCCGTAGACGAAACGAACCTAAGCTTAGAATCATGCTATGGAAGTTCCAAATTACTATATAGTATATAACAGTATACAATATCACGGAACGGTGGTTGCTCCCCGGGCTAAACACCCGTCGATAGTTCTACTCTTTTCTTTCCACTGCAAAAAATACGGTTTTAGTGGGCATTGTAAAACGGTTTTTACATGGTAGAGCCATACTGCAGCTATATTAGTAGTATAGTTATAACACGAATGCGTCGGCTCGACCGGGGAAGGACCACGCTCTCACAGAAAACCAGTGTAAAATAGCAGCTTAACGCTGCTGTGTTTTGTATGATGAATGTAGAGAACCGGAGACCCTTTTTACGGGCAAAGAGGCATTCCATCTTAGTCCTCACGGGTGACAACGCATCTGCATCTTGAGTCCTTATTAAAGATAGATGTAGATGTCTATGGGTCAAGACAACCACTTACCATCAGGTGGACTGTGTGTTCGTCTGTCACCCTATCCTATAAAAAAAAGCTTAAACCCTCAGGCTTCAAGGTGCTACTATTGTTTGAACTCGAACGAACCAGTCGGGTCGGATCAGTCGAGATGACGATGGATTTAATTACAATATAATACTGCCATGTAAAATTGAAGCTTACGCTGCAGAAAACGTGCATATACGCAAGGGGACTGACGAGTGCGTATACCTGTATGTGTGTGTTTTTATTAAACTTAAGTGAAAAATTAACTTATATTCTACCTGATGGTAAGTGGCTACTGCAGCTCATGGATACCTGCAACCCACTTGAGGACGGCTACAAATTGCTCTGTAATCTCTGAGAACTAAGATAATGCCTCATAGCCTATAATTATAGTCTCTATATAGTCTATACACACAGCAGTGCACGTACTGTTGCTTGGCGGCAAAAATAAGTAAGAGGGTGGCATCTACTCCTAGCGTGAGAAGTTCTACTACCTAGTGAGATAAACACATCACTTACACTTTTTATTTTTGGTCTCCAGCGGTGCTCGCGGCAATGCGTCCGGCTTCAGATTAACGTCACTCAACAAACTGGCCGACACCAAGTCAAGTGTGACGCGAAACACAACGCTGCTACATTTTCTAGTCGAGTTGCTCGAGACACAGGTAAATTTAATTTTAAAATACACAGAACTTCTATAGACTATGCCTTTAGACATTCTATCTAGAGACTATGCATTTTAGATATTTTACAAGTTACTTTGTAAGCTAGGATTTAAAAAAGAACGGCGAAAATTACTTCGTCCGGTATCTGTTTAAGGAAAACAGATATCTGTTTTGTAAGCGAAATATGTTATGTTATATCCAGATAATATTATGACTTTAAGACCTAATGCTATACTTCACCGTGATTTTACTTGTAATGATGTGAAGTTTTTGAGAGATTTTGACGACAGTTTGAGCCAGCAGTTGATGACGATATTGTAGAACACCTAAGCAGATACCATTATCTACAAGTTCACATTATCATTGGAGCACTTGTTTCAAATCTATTTCAAACAATTGTTTTAACAATAATGCAGGAGCACACTACTTCACCGATGAAGTTCCCTTATTAGTATTCTTTTTTTTTAATGAACAGCGTACGTGCATGTGTCCACACAAAGACTTGTATGTACATATATTACTAGATCGGAAAATCAGTACAAAAATTGGTGTTAACAGCTGTGGATCGCACGAGTGCGAGCGCCGGTTGGATGGGAACTGGCACGCAGTTGTATTTACATTTACGACAAATTGTTTTGAGGCTTAAACTTTAAATTACGTGGACAAAGTGTGTACATAAATAATGACAGCGTTTTCGGTTAACTATATAAGGAATTTGTCTTCTCGTCTGCTCGCAGTCGATTAAATAAGTAACGGTGAATTAAGCGTAATTTAGTGCGCAATGTATCAGTATCGTAGCATTCGTCTAGTAGTATACATAAAAGTCTTTGCGTTAATAGCATTACTAGTATTTAAAAAAAAAAACAATCGGGGTGTGGCTGCGTCGTGGACACGGTCGTGTGTTTTCCGTGAACTGCCACACGCGATGCGTCATAGTCCGCACTCAACGCACCAAAGGAGATGTATGAAATTGGATGCTTGACATCGTTTGTAACAGTTATACAAAAATATGTAGGTAATATAACGATAAATTATAAACATAATTAAATGGTTTTTATTTCTGTAATGTATGGGACAATCATAAAAACATTTTTAAAACTGAAAAAAGAAAGCTAATGCTTTTACCATAGCAAAAACAAAACGTTTTTAAATATTTTTATATATTTTGTCTATGGCATTAGACGATGAAGACAATTTTTTGTAATAAATAGCCTTCAGTATCAAAAAACTCATAATATTGAAACATTGAGGCCAACCTGTAGAAATTAATACTAAATAAAAGAAATCTATTTAGAAAATCGATTGAATACGCTACGTTATTAAACTAAACATAATATTTGAATAATATCGGACACGATTGAATAGGCTGTATGTTCGTTGATCATTGCCTGTTTCGAAGGAGACTTGGTAACTTCGAGCTTGTCATGCGCTTTGGCATTTTGGTTGTGTTTGTATTTCGTGTTTTTATCCCCGTGTAGTGGCGGGTAAGAAAATTCACTAGCCCATATCTTCCCGTGGGTGTCGTAAAAGGCGACAGAGGGAAACTGACGCAGAGGATGGGCAGCAGCATCTTTCTGATAACAACAAAACAACAATAAAAAAACTGCGTTTGCCAACCCGCTCGCCAAGCGTGGCAACTGTGGTAATATACCCACCATGAAAGTAACGAAGAGACGGCCCCCAGTCCCCGGCGGCCCCGCTATTCAAGGTTTACGCACCAACCTCGGCACACCCCGATGAGGAGGTGGAGGAAATGTATGAGAGTATCTCTAGAGCCATGCATTCCTCCAAAACCCACTATACGGTGTTAATGGGAGGCTTCAACGCGAAACTAAGCACAAGAGAAAACGGTGAGCTGAAAGTAGGGAATTTCGGAATAGAGCAACGGAACCCAAGGGGCCAGCAGCTAGCCGACTTCATGGAGAAAGAGGAACTCTTTATAATGAACTCCTTCTTCCAGAAGCGGCCCCACAGGAAGTGGACCTGGTCGAGCCCCGACGGTTCGACAAACAATGAGATTGACTTTATTATGATGACCAGACGACAACTGTTCAGTGATGTCTCAGTGATCGCGAGGGTGAAAACCGGCAGCGATCACCGAATGGTGAGAGGCACACTGAACCTAAACGTTAAGTTGGAGAGGTCACGTCTAATGAAGTCAACGCTCCGTCCCCCTCGTGCTCTAATCCAAAGTCCCGAAACCTTTCAGCTCGAGATACAAAACCGTTTTCAGTGCCTAGAAGATTGCAATGCAGTGGACGATATGAATGACAACCTCGTGGAAACTGTCCATGCGGTCGGAGCTAAGTTTTGCAAGACCCGCCGCAGAATAACACAAAAACTCTCCGATCACACTCTTAATCTCATGGCTGTTAGACGGGATATGAAGCTGCAGTCTTCAGTAGATTTGACAGCATATAGGCAACGGAACAGACAGATCTCCAAATGCATGCGGCGGGACTTATGCAACTTTAATACTGTTCGTATTGAAGAAGCGATCGAGCGGAACCAGGGCTCCAAAGTCTTTGCTAGAGATCTGTCTGCCAAAAAGAGCCAACTGTCGAAGCTGAAGAGCAAGTGTGGCAGCGTCGTTTCCGGGACACCTGAGATTTTGAGTGAGATTGAGAGGTTCTATGGGCAACTGTACACATCATCGTTGGAGCCACACGTAAGTGTGAGTATTGATCCAAGAGCGTCTTATCCGACACTATTCCGAAGATATCCCGAACGTCAGTCTGAGCGAGATGAGAATGGCTCTCCAGTACCTTAAAAACGGCAAGGCCCCAGGCGAGGATGGAATTACAGCGGAGCTTTTGAAAGCGGGTGGAAAACCGGTACTTGAAGTCCTTCAGAAGCTCTTTAATTCCGTCCTCCATGGTGGCACTACACCACACTGGAGGCGTGGAGCAGAAGTGCGGTGGTCTTATTCTTCAAGAAAGGTGACAACGCTCTCTTGAAGAACTACAGACCAAATTTCCTTCTGAGCCGCGTCTACGTGATGTTTTCGAGACTCATTACGAATCGTCTTGTGCGCAGACTTGACGACTTCTAGCCCCCCGAACAAGCCGGTTTCCGAAAAGGCTTTAGCACCATAGAGCACATACATACCCTTCGGCAAATTGTACAGATGTCCGAGGAGTACAATTTGCCACTATGTCTGGCGCATGTGGACTATGAGAAAGCCTTTGATTCCGTCGAAATGTGGGCGGTGCTGCAGTCCCTTCAGCGGTGCCAAGTTGACTGTCGATATATCGAAGTGCTGAAGTGCTTGTACAGTAGGGCTACGATGGCTATCCGAGTACAGAACCAGAGTACGAAACCTATCCAATTGCAGAGAGGTCCTGTCCCTGTCTTAGGTGACGTGATATCCCCGAAACTCTTCACCGCTGCATTGGAAGACGTTTTCAAGTTTCTGGACTGGAAAGGTTACGGTATTAACATCAATGGCGAGTACATCACTCAACTTTGATTTGCCGACGATATAGTCCTTATGGCAGAATCGCTGGAGGACCTAAGCACTATGCTCAATGACCTCAAATGGTTCCCAACGGATAGGTCTTAAGATGAACATGGACAAAACAAAGATCAAAAGACAAATAGTTCGCCGCTCTCCCTACCCTCCGCAGCCGAATGTTGGTTGGCGGCGGAGCCATAGACCAGATTCGCCGCTGGGGTCAGGGAGGCTGGTGCTTCTGAGTGCTAGTTTTTCCTGGCCCCATGGCCTTCGCACATCGGACACTGGGGCGTCCGTTGCGCATGTGAAATTGGAAGCCGAGGAGGAGGGCGGGCCATGTTCTCTGGTGCGCCTTACCTGAGAGATAGATGGGGGAGGAGTAGTCCAGCGCAGGTGGGGCCGCGGATGTGTGCGAAAGCGTTCCCGTGGCCCTGCCAATGTGCGACGAAGGTGGAACACCATGGGGTTTTAGTCGGTGCGAGTCCGATATAACCCGTCCTTGCCCTCGCGAGGCGTGTATGTGTAGGCATTTCTTCCCCATGTAAAAAAAACAGGTAAGTCCAACTTCGACCGAGAGGTCAATCGACGAATTTAACTCGGTTGGGCAGCGTTCGGGAAATTACGGCACGTCTTCTCGTCAGGTATACCTCAAAACTTGAAAACAAGACTGTACAACCAGTGCGTGCTGCCAGTGATGACCTATGGTACTGAGACGTGGCCCTTTACTGCTGGCCGTATGAGGAAGCTCAAGGTCGCTCAGCGAGCTATGGAGAGGGCTCTGCTCGAAGTTTCTCTGCGTGATAAACTTAGAAATGAGGATATCCGTAGTAGAACCAGAGTGACTAACATAGCTCAACGGATTAGTAAGCTGAAGTGGCAATGGGCCGGCCATATAGCTCGAAGAACCGACAACCGTTGGTGAAAAAAGGTTCTCGAGTGGCGGCTTCGTACCGGCGGACGAAGTGTAGGGCGTCCCCCCACTAGATGGAGTGACAACCTGGTAAGATATGCAGGAAGTCGATGGATGCAGGTGGCTCAGGACCGTGCTTTGTGGCATTCCTTGGGGGAGGCCTATGTTCAGCAGTGGACTTGTGAAGGGCTGTAATGATGATGATGAATTTAACCTGACCCTTGGCTTTTCCCTCGATTTACAGGACAGTAGGTTGTTGCGCCCACATAATGACAATAATGTGTTACTTGGGTTTTGAGAGGAATAGAACAAATAATGTACAGATTCAGGCTACTTTTCTAGATAACATTTTCTTAATAGTTGCATAAAATAATTAAACAATTAGAAAAGTTTGAGTTGTATTTTATTTTATATTATTTTATTTTATTTAATAATAACTAAAAAACGGCATCCCTTTGTGTTCTTTTCAATTTATTGAAGCAACTTATTCCAAGAACGAGTGATTTTCCTACATAACCTACAAATAATAAAACAAAATAAAAACCAAACCCCAGGACATACAAAAATATGATTTTTTGTCATAAGTAACAAATGTTTATATCTTCAAAATAAGCTATATTTGAACTTTGTTCACGCCGGGCTCAAGCTTGTATGGAACGAAGTTCATCTCCTCTTTCAATTCTTTCGCTATCGAGTGGTGTAATTAAATTTAGAACGTAGACAAACATATTATGTAGGTGGTAAGTATGCGTTATAGGGGGCGCGAGTGAAACTACTGCTTGCAAGTAACACACTGATTTATTTCTTAACTATTATGACACAGTCGTACACAGGTACCCACCAGTAGGTGCAACACCAAACTGTTATCCCCCGATGTTATTATCATCAGCTTTCTGAATTCTTCATTACGGAAGCAAATTTTTAAAGACTTATTTACGTCAAGTCATTTCATACAATTTTCATTATTCAGAGAAAATTGAGACATAGAATTCCTAAAACAGTAGAATAGCGGTTGTTTAAATTTTTTATAATTTAAACCTAATTTAAAAGAAATGGAAACACCTACAGGAAAACACTAAGTATTTATTTGCAATACTTTTTTTGTAACACTTTCTAGAGAAGGCAATGGTATCTTAAATTATTCAGCCATGAATATGATGAAAATACTTTAATTTTGTTGGTTTTGGTTTGTTTTTAAATTCTTTATCAGCACGTACATACATGAGTTTAATTTTTTGAAAGTGTCGCAGAACCTTTCGTATCATATAATTTTCACTCGTTTCCTTTTATAATAAAGTAGTAAAACCCGGCAGAGGTCGTCCTGCTTTCATGTAGTATTTTTTAAGGCAATCGGTTACACGGTACAGAAGTCGGTGTGCTGTAACTATAGCTTCCAAAAATCAATAAATATTGTCTAATCGGTCAAGCATTTTTGAAATCGATTATAATCTCAAATATATATACCGCCATTCATTTATATATATTAATTCGTACGGTAAATGGAGAGAACCGGAGTTCCTTTACTTGGAAACGATGCATTCCATCTTATTCTTCAAGAGTAACAACGTATCAGTGTTTTGATTTTTAATTGAGGATATACATATCTAGTGTGTGGGCCACGACATCCACTTACCATGACGCGGACTGTGTGGTCGATTGTCATCCTTATTGTATAACCATAATTCCGAGGTAACAAAGTGCGTGTGCTTTTGTGTGCAGTTCAAGGACGTGCTGCTGCTGGAGGAGGACCTGCCGCACGTGCGCGCGGCGGCCAAGGTGTGCGCGGAGCAGCTGGAGCGCGACGTGGCGGCGCTGCGCGGCGGACTGCGCGAGGTGGCGCGCGAGCTGGAGTACTTGGCGCCGCGCGCGCCGCACCCGCACGACGCCTTCCTGCCCGTCATGCGCGACTTCCACGCGCACGCCGGCTGCGCCGTCACGCAGCTCGAGGACCTGTTCCAGGTGAGCGGCCGCCTGCAGCAGAGTAAAGCCCCAATCAGTATATTCGCACGCCAAGGTGAACGGTGAGGGACAGCAGAGTAGAGCCCTGCTTCGCCCCGTGCAGGTCTACATTCAGATGAACGGTGGAGTGCAGCAAAGTAGTTCCCCACCCCGTGCAGCGGTGATCTGCAGCTAAAATGGCGGCCCACCTGTACAGCCGCATGTTCAGGTAAACGCTTACCTGCAGCAGAGTAGCACCTCTCTAACATTGCTCACCAGACCATATTTCAATCACGACGAATATTTGCACAAGGCAAGATAATAGTGCACAATTGTGTGCAATAAAGTTAGCCAACTTGCAGAAATTTAATGCATCACAACTAAATAAAAAAAAAACATTTTGCTTTATTTTACATTTTAAGATTAAATTTTTTCCAAGGCAAGCAATATACAGAAAAATATTATTTGTTCTTTGTAATTATGGTAATATGAGTAAATTTAGGTATTATTTTCAGCTGTATCCCTTTTCAAAATAAAATCTGATTAAATTCTCGGAATGGGATATTAACGTCAACATTAAGGCTTAAAATATTAAATTAAAATAACTTGGGGTGTGTTCCGATATACACTGTGACCAGTGTAATGTGTGATGTCAATTCAGTATACTGTGAAGCCGTTCCTTTTTAATTTGATAAACTGTTTAAAACGGAACGCAGTCCAGTATACTATCATCGCCATTTTTGGATACTGTTTTCAAATGAAAATATATCATGTACACGTTTTCTGTTGAACAAGAAAAAATATTATTTGAATGTTGTTTTCAAAAGTTAATGATCGACTTTATTTGAATATATTAATCAATAATAATAACAATCATTCGTGGAAGTTGTTTAATCTCTAGGCGCAGTTATGTTTTTTGATCATGTGATCAAAGTACTGAGAGAAATTCACCTCGAAAGCGCCAATGCTCCCAATACAAAATGGCGGTGATTTATGACGTCGTATATATTCCCTCGGGTACTGCGGCAGTATACTGGCAGTCCACAACGGAACGAATTTTTCACCAGTGAGAACACTGAGCAATGCTCGCAGTGTATATCGGAACACACCCTTGATCACATCACATCACTTTCTATATAGGACATGAAGAGCCGTTTAGAAGCGTGCGCGCACGCATTCGGCGAGGAGCCGAGCACTTCGCCCGAGCAATTGTTCGGTGCCATGGACGCCTTCCTCACGCAGCTGGCCGAAGCCAGGGCAGAGTGCGACGCGGCGCGCCGGCGCAGGGACGAGGAGGAGAGGAGGACCAGGCACGAGCAAGAGGTGACATCCTCATACCTTTTAGAGAACAATACTAGGTGACAGGACCGAGAAGAGGAGGATAACTCAGGGGATAAGCGCTCGCCATAAAACGCGAGCAACCCGTGTTCGATTTTCGCCGACACTTGCTATTTTAAATGCCCTAATATACCACATGCTTGTTGGTGAAGGAAAATATCATTAGGAAACCTGCAGGTCTGAAAATTAAAAAATAATATTTAGAAGATGCGTGAAGTCCGCCAACACGCATTGACCTGGCATGTGCCAAGCAGTGGGACGTATAAAGTTTAATACTTTTACTTTAGGTGCATGACTATTTTCTGCCGCTAAACTGCAGTGTGTGCTGAAGAGTAATGTCTTCCAGACCGATTTCCGTCACTGCGGCTAGTCTGAATGGAGACTAGCCAGCTGCGCAGGACAGGATTATAGAGTTATAGAAATGTACGCGCTAGCATAGGTGCACTCTCTACTCCCTCACTCTCATAATCCAATGGGATAGTAATGGGCACGACCAGAATAGACGTGTGAGAATGGGTTAAAAATACATGAGCTGTAAAATAATTTCCTATAATAATGCAAGTAATTCACTGACTAAAATTTATTTTATTAAGCTCACCGCATTTAATTTTACTTCAGACTTTTTTACTGGTAACGAGGCATTTCATCATAGCCCTGAAGTGTAATAACCTTATTTTACACTTACTATCAGGTAGACTGACTGTGTGCTTCATTGTCAACATTTCTATATAAAAAATAATATATTTTACAAGAACTAAATTTAATATATGTTTCCTTCTAACAGCTAAAGAAACGTACAATGGAGCGTAAACAAGCATCAAGTCTACTAAGTTCCGTTGGAAAATCACTAGGGAAAGCAAATAATGCGACAGACTGCAATGGCCATCAAAATAGCGACAGCTCCCGTGACGGGACACTAACGAACGGACAGAAAGGCGAATTTGACGACCTCATATCCGCGTTGCGGACGGGCGATGTCTTCGGTGACGATGTTGCCAAGTTTAAAAGGTCCCGGAAGGCTTCCAAAGCTTCTCACAAAGGACGAGACTCCCCACCGAGAGGAGTATGCAGAGAGGACTCGAGGGAGAGACAAAAAAATTGACCAAGCTCGGAATTGAAGCCGGAATTTTGTGTAAATAATAAACAAATGAATCGACAACGCTATTAGTCATTAACAAGTGATATTTACAAGTTATATTTAGTAAAGGACGATTCGATAGTCACAAATTATGAAGACTTAGCGTACCTAACATTAGTATCTATTTGGTTCATTGTACGGCTGTACCCAAGGATGTTTTGTTACTGCTAATTTTAGTAATGCATGAAACACCTAATAAATAAAATATTTCTATCAACTGATTCTTGATAAATATGTTGATGTCAGTGTTAACTGAATATGAACTGTAATGTGAGGTGTAAGGGTACAATTTAACTGGGTTGGTGTGATGAATGAGTCGTTTGAATTTCCCCGAACTTCTCGATATTCAAGATAAATTCCAGGGACAATTCACTTTGAGGTAGATTTTTTGACGCTTCGATTTAAAAGAAATGAAAAATAATTTATAAGGTTAAAAAGTAATTTGTCCACTGAAAAAAAAAACGTACCAAGGAGTTATTAATGTATTAGTTGGTAACGGCCATAATCTGTACTACGTATTTCTAACTTTCATATTTGAAACCCTCGCTACATCGCCTAAACTCTTAAAGAATATGAGAAATTAGTGGCGTTTAGTCAAACAACGAATACTTTTAAATCCTTTGTCATTGGACATGCCTAATTTTTAACACTTCATGTTTTGCAACATATTGACTGAGTAGTAGAAGACTGGGTGTTATTCCAATTTTTTACTTTATATCATACGTATTTAAGGTTCCGTATACTAGGGGATTTTTTTTTAATTTAATACATTTGATATTAAGGCGTGGTAATGCGTATCACTAACAAAACATATTTTAAAAAGATAATAATCACTACAAAATTATTTTAACCCGTGTTAATGAAGAAACAAATGGAAAATGGCGACTTGTACTGGTATTTACTAAAAGTTGAGTTTTATTAAAATTGTGAAACTTCCAAATTAGAATAATTCTGTAAAATATTTTAGTGAAATATAATTGTCCGTGTGATTATGAACTGCAAGTTGTATGGATACATATATTAATGATATATTATCTTATTATTTATTGCAAAAACTAATGTATCAATAATATTAAGCGAATAACACACAAAATATAAATTTTGAGGATCTAGGACATGGTTGAAATAATGCCACGTATTGGAGTATGTATCCACCAAACTATTTATTTGTAGTAACTATTTACATGGATTTTATAGGCATTTATGCACTGGTTTATGCTGTAACGCAATATCGTACTTAAATACAAGAAATAAGACTCTGATTATAACACATATCTTCAGTTGAGTGTGTTTGTTTCTACGAATATTTGGAATTGAAATGTGTTTGTCACAGTTTTGTCTCAATAGCATTTTTCTTAAGAAACGTTATTTAATATGTTTGAAGTTCATTGTGTACATTTTTCCGCAGAATACAATAATTTGTGTACGTCTTCCAATATTGGAACGAACTGGATCCAATATAATAAATGCTTTCTCAAATGATTGCCATCGTTATTAAGATAAAAATGTGACGCACTTATGATTGACTAACATTTAGTATGGGAATTGAAGAAATAAATCTACGTAACAAGTATTTTAAGGATTTTGTGAATCTTTATAACTTCTCAATATAAACACGATACTGTGTGTTTTGGATAACCAGTTTTATATTACGATAGTTTCTATCGAATCAATTTGAATCTTATGTTCTTGAGATTATTAGCCATTGTGTTTTATTTTTTTTAATTGTAAATACATATATTTAATTTTAATTTGATCAAATCTGTTACCGGGTCGTGACGAAGCCGAAATAATATAATAATTTATTCAAATGTAACGTATCTATGGAACGTTTTTCATGTGTAAATTCTATTGTTTTGTTCAGTATTGCTTAAGCCTATAGTATATTATAAATGTCATAACGTAATAAATAGACCCTATTTAAAATAAAACCTTAAATAAACGCGTGTGTTTTTATTACATTGATATCTAGGTAGATAGCTTTTTAAAAATTAACAAAAGTCAGTGAAAAGATGGGTTTTACTTTGAGCAAGTTGACAAAGCAACAGCGTGTACTACTCGTGCGGTTAAAGAATGGGATTGAAAATGACGTCGCTTCTATTCACCTCTCGCTCGCACACTATCGCTATCTATACTCATACCCGCCGGTAAAGACTGCAAAAAATTAAGCGTTTCCCACATAGAAGCGGCTTGCGGTGGCGGCTAACCGCGGGCCGCGGCTGCAGCCGCTGTAACAACACACCACCGCGGCCCAAGTGGCGGCCTAAAGCGCCGTTCGCTGTGGTGTCTGTGCTACGATTGGACGTACGAATATGACAAACCGTGACGAAGTCTTTATTATATTCAGCAATATTATCATATATTTTGTTTTAATACTAATGCTTTTGTGATCACGATGCGAATTATCATAAAGTACTAGATAGTTTTGCACTGTTTCTATTAAAATCTCTGAATTTAGCAACAATTTTCACGCGGTACACGCGGCCTGTTGTAAAAATTTACAACTGACCGCGCTGCAGCCATTGACTGACCGCGTACTCGCTAACACACACGCGTTGGAAAATGGGGCGGAGCATGCGGCAGCGGCCAGCCGCTCGCAGGCCGCGCCATGGCCGCATGGGTTTGGAGACTCACTTACATTGCAAGCGAATACAACTGGCCGCCACCGCGGCCTCCACCGCAAGCCGCTTCTGTGTGGGAGACGCTTTACGTTGCGATATGCGTTTTTCGTACATTCTATATCTTCAGTCCAATTTCTATATAAACTACAAAATAAAAATTTAGAGCGGTTTTGCAATTTGTGAGATAGACGCATTTTGTGAGTTTTCTTCATAATTACATGTATTTTGTTTGTTAATATTTTTGCATAAAATATTTACAGACTATTGATACATGAGTAATCATTTTTAAAATTTTTATTTGTCTGTCTTTCCAATTTTAGTAAAAATTTACGAACAAATAAAGAAATACCTGGAGTGTCCTTTAGTAAATTTTATCTGAAAAATTTAGAGACATTATTAAAATAGAAATATTGATGAAGTAAAATAAATGGTCTTTAATGATTATCTTAAATCTAAATAACGCCACATTAATGGACCCCACCCAGGCGAAGCTAGAGCGGGTCGCTACGAGGGTGACACTGAAAGTTCTTAGAAAATTAAAAACCAAATAAACTAGCAAGTTATTTGGTTTTTATACAGTAAGAAATCCATATATATGCAATAAATAAAACCACAAGTAATACCCGTAAATTAAAAAAAGTGAAATTTTCAAACAAATAAAATATTAAAATAAATTCAGTAAAAGTAAACACTCTGTTTAGACTACGTACCTTGACCCCTTGGAAGAGTGGCATAGCGGTTGGCGGCCGGCAGCGTTATTGTGGGCACGGCCTTTGATTCGTTTGACATGTGCGACGAAATAAAAACTTACTCACTAAACTGTTTAGGTATTTTTACCGCCACTTTTTTATTTCGCGATAGTGGAACTCAACGAAATAAATATTATTGCATATAAGTTGCAAAATTTAATTGAACCCTAAATTTTAAAATGTTCATAATGTCCGCCACGTTCTTGATTGCACAAGTTACATCGCCGCATAATGTTGTCAAAAACTAATAAAAATAAACGTATTTAAAAACACTATTTACACACACAAAGTCAATCAACTAAAAAGTGTTTTTTTTTTTTTTATAGGAGAGGGGGCAAACTAGCATGCGGCTCACCTGATGGTAAGTGACTACCGCCGCCCATGAACAACCGCAACACCAGGGGAATTGCAGATGCGTTGCCGGCCTTTTAAAAAGGAGTAGGCTCTTTTCTTGAAGGTCCCTAAGTCGTATCGGTCCGGAAAAATCGCTGGTGGTAAACTATTCCACAAGGAAGTTGTGCGAGGAAGAAAACATCTTCTAAATCGCACAGTGGTGGACCGCCAATCATCCAGATGGTGTGGATGGTATCGGGAGTTCTGCCGCGATGTGCGTTCGTGAAATTTGGCGGCTGGGATTAATCCGAACAATTCCTCAGAGCACTCCCCATGGTAAATGCGAAAGAAAATGCTAAGAGATGCAACATCTCTTCGCAGTGCCAATGAGTCGAGCCGATCGGAAAGGACTCGGTCGTCGACGATTCGAGCCGCTCTGCGCTGGATGCGGTCAAGTGGAAGAAGCTGGCACTGGGGAGCCCCAGCCCAGAGATGGGAACAGTATTCCATGTGAGGCCGAACCTGCGCCTTGTAAAGTTGCAGGCGTTGAGCCGGCATGAAATACTGTCCCGCTCTGCTGAGCACGCCAAGCTTTTTAGAGGCCAATTTGGCCTTCTCTTCCAAGTGACCACGAAACTGCACGCTACTCGATATGTCGACGCTGAGGATTCCGATACTGGCTGAGGCAACAAGGGGAGTACCTTGAAACTGAGGAGATACGACAAAAGGGTTCTTTTTAGCGGTAAACGCGCAAACTTGTGTCTTCTGAGGATTAAACTGGACTAGATTTAGTCGCCCCCAATCCGAGACTTTGTCCAGCAAAGACTCGACTTCAGACACAAGTTTGTTCCGGTACTCGGTGAAGTTTTCCCGAGAAATATTGGCACGGCCGGTGTATAGAGCATCACCAGTGCTGTCATCTGCATAGCAATGAATGCTACCAGCTTGCAACATATCATTGATATGCAGAAGAAACAGCGTTGGTGATAGCACGCAGCCTTGTGGAACACCAGCGTTAATAGGCTTGTAGTCGGAGCATGCACCGTCTGCAACGACCTTGATGCTCCGATCTGCAAGAAAGCTGGTGACCCAATTGCATAATTTCTCGGGAAGCCCATAGGAAGGGAGCTTCGAAAGAAGCGCTTTGTGCCAAACCCGATCGAAGGCCTTCGCAATGTCCAAACTAACGGCCAATGCCTCCCTCTTGGACTCTACTGCCAACGCCCATCTATGAGTTAAGTAGACCAGAAGATCACCAGCTGATCGACCCCGACGAAAACCGTACTGGCGGTCACTAATCAGCTGGTGATCCTCAAGGTACCGCATGAGGTGGCAGATTACAACGGATTCCATTATTTTGGGGAACAAGGGGGTGATGGCGATAGGCCTGTAGTTGGACGGATCTGAGCGGTCGCCTTTTTTAGGGATCGGGTGGACAAAAGCTGTCTTCCATGATTTCGGGACTACGCCTAGAGAGTAGGAGTACCGGAAAAGACGCGTTAGAATCGGTGCCAACTCCGGAGCACACGTCCTCAGCACAATTGGGGAGATTCCGTCAGGCCCACTCGACTTGTGGATGTCAAGGGAGAGGAGTGCTCTGCGAACCGAGCGCTGTGAGAATCGCACATCCGGCATGGAGCACTCACACCGCGGGATGGTCGGCGGTGTGTTCCCCCCGTCATCAACAGTCGAGTTGGACGCAAAAAGGGAGCCTAAAAGGTCGGCCTTCTCTTTTGCGTCGTGGGCCAGTGAGTCGTCCTCCCTGTGCAGAGATGGTAGTGATGGCTTACAGAAATTCCCTTGGACAGCCTTGGCGAGAGACCAGAATGCACGGGTTCCCGAAGGAAGGCGAACTAGTTTCTCACCAATTCTGCCTATGTGCTCTGACTTTGCCTTGGCAATATCTCTTTTGAAGGACCTGGAGGCGAAGTTATACTTCTTTTTGAGTGTGCTGGTGTTTACATCCCGAGTCACCGAAGCCGCAGCCCAGGCTTGATAACACTCCTGCTTACTGCGTAATGCAGTCTTACAGGAGCGACCAAACCAAGGCTGAGATCTGCCTCCGATGGGTACCACAGATGATGGAATAAATAGTTCCATTCCCTGTAGCACTACATCAGTGACAGAGTCAGCAACAGCGCTGGGATCATCCGGCGAGAAGCAAACCCGCCCCCATGGGTAGGAAGCAAAGAAAGACCGCATTCCGTCCCAATCCGCCGACCTGTAATGCCAAACACGGCGGCAACCTGCAGAACGCAACCGCGAGGGGAGCGTGAGTGGCACCACACTCCGGATCAGACAATGGTCCGAAGAGCCAAGAGGGGCATCGACGGAAACCTGATATCCGTCCGGATGAGAGGTCAGCAGAAGGTCCAACAGGGAAGGTGTATGATCCTCAACATCTGGAATCCGCGTAGGCGATGTAACCAGTTGTGTCAGACCATATGCCAAGGCAAAGTCATAAACAGATCTCCCCGCATGATCGGTTAAACGTGAACCGAGCCATTCGGCGTGGTGGGCGTTAAAATCGCCAAGGATCACGATCACTGCGGTTGGGACCTGTTGTAGCAAGGAATCTGTAGCCATTTGGACGTGGTCGATGAGTCGGTCTGTTTCGGCATTACCGCTATGGGACCTATAGAGGCACACGTAGACGCGCGGATGGTCGTCGCTGTCTACGCGTAGCCAAAGGATGGACAGGTCCGAACCTTCAAGACTGCCGAGGCGTCGAGAACAGATGTCCTCTCTGACATACACGCAAACTCCGACGGTTCCGTGGCGCAGTGGCTTAGCAATCAGTTGTTGCGCTGGGGGCCGCAGGTTCGAATCCCGCACGGAACAAGTATTTCTATGGCCTACAAATAATTGTTCCGGGTCTGGATGTTTGTCCTTGTGCAATTTATGTTTGTAAACTGCCTCCACGACACAGGAGAAAATCCTAGTGTGGGGGTAACGTTTTTAAAAAAAAAAAAAAAACTCCAGCCCGAGGCACAAAGGAGTGCTCCAATTTGTACCCCGGGCAGGAGAGATACGAAGTATCAGCCGGAGAGGACACCTGCGTCTCGGTCAGAAAGAGCAAGGCCGGCTTCGCCGTCTCAAGATGGTAGTGGACGGCGTTTAGGTTCGAGTGAAGTCCCCTGATGTTGCAGAAATTCACGGATAGCGTGGCAGGGGTCGCCTTGGTCTTGTTGCTCAGTTTGCCCCGAGCAGTTATTGTGTTGAGCGGAATTTTGCCCCCCCCAGAATACGCGGGGCAGCCTGAGCACCCACGCTCAGGAGTGGAATAGCATGGTCGTGGATGCTCAGCGAGGGATTCTCCAGGGGTACTGGTACCCTCCTGGGGTAGTTTATGACGTAATTCCGCTACCATGTTGATGGGGGGGGGGGGAATTGGGCATCCGGTCACCTGCACTCACCAGACGAAACGCGGAAGCAGAGCTTCCACTTCACGCCGGTATTCTGTGAGGTCGTGGTACTAACCCGGCTCGAGCCGGCCCATACGTGCAACAGCAAAAGCTGCTGCAAGGCTCTACCACCGTTAAAGTGACCACCGTAAGTGTCCATTTAACCGTAAAAACATTGTTTGAATTATTGTATTTATCTTACGAAAAATAAATCACTTGAAGCAAAGCGCGTAAGCAGACAAAATGCACCCGCATTCTGGAATATTGGCGGTGAACTGAAAGCGAAACTTCCAAATTCCAAAATGGCGAAAATAATAAAAATAATAAATACGACAGTCACAAGGTGCAATTATCGTTCGTTGACATTTCTTTTTACACTTACTTACCTACTACAAGACATTTGAATACAGGTAATTTTGATTTTTGATTTGATAACAATTGACAAGTTATTGATTGTTAGAAAAAAAGTTTATTTTTGTACAATTGAACTTACGAAACTGACTTCCTAGGAAATGGGTAAGTAAGTATGACTTTTTAATTTGTTGTTTTTATGGGTATTTTATCATGTCAAAATATTTTATCACATATCTCTAAATCTACAAGAACACACTTAGCTAGCTTTAAAGTTTCGCTTTAAATACTTAGGTCGTAGTGTTTTTAGAATTATCATAACAGCACGATAATTCTAAAAACACCATGCCCTAAGTATTTAAAAGCTAAACATTTTTTTTATGTTTATCGATCATTACTCCCTTTCAAAGAAGCTAATGGTCGATAACAATAGGTGTCCTACTCTACGACACAGGCGCGCGCGCACTTCCGCCGTCGCCTTTGAAGAGCGCCAAAAGACACCGCTGTCAATACGTCGCAATAGTTTGCACTGCGTGGCAACGTCGCTTTTTAATGTTCAAGGATTCAAGTTCATTGAATCATTGACTTAGTGACATTGAGTTATACAAGACTAGAGGAGCAAACCACATTACCGCGCGTCGAAAAAAGTGAAGCCACTATCTAACCGCGAGGACGTAGCTTTGAAACTACCGAACCTTTTTTAATAAACATATATCTGTCTCACTTACACAAGTCGCGAAAACAATATCGTCGCTAAGATTAGATAAAGATAGACACACAAACATGCAGTGACGGGTTGGTATTGCCTACCATATGAAATTTTACCCAAATATAAGCAATACAAAAGAGTTTTTTTTAAAGCTGCAGTTATTTGTTTTTATTTTAAATATGTTTCTTTGCTTATACGATGAATAGAAGTATAACTGATGAAATGAAAGATATTATTTCGAAGTATCTTTTTTTGTACTCATAAATCCAACAAAAAAATAAATCAAGTAACAAAATAAATTTTGGGTTTCTTAACCAAGGAGATCCGAGTTTGAAATATGCATCAATTGTGAAAGCAACAGCACGTCTTTGTCTCCTAAATTTGGTCTCATGACATTATCTACAAAAACTGTGATTATTAATAAATTTTTAATACTAAATGGTGTTAATCTGTCGTACTAATCCGCTTAATTAAACACGGTTGCCATCGCTTTTTGGTCCTAGTTTGTCTTGATCCCGGAAGTGCTTAAAACTAATGAGAGTAGATTTAGAAGGCGCCTAGTGAGTCTCCTTTCTCAGCAATCATATTATTTCCACCCACTTAACCCTGCTTAACTTAGTACCCTGCAAAATTTTTAATATAAAATAGGTAATAAAATATAATTAATAGATCTATAGATCTATAGATCTCTAGAATATGCTAAAATAAGAATAATTAATTCCTTTGTATAAAGGTTGAAACATAGTTTTTATTACAATTTCCAAAATATTTAAAATCAGGACTAACAAGTTAACTTATTCCATAAATTATATAGTCGTAGTAGTGTAATGTGGGAAAATTGCAAAGGCAGAAAAGTGGCAACATTGAACCTAAATTGCAATATTCGATATTTTATTTAATTTTTTGTGTTTTTACGATAATATGAAAACATTAACTAAAATTTACGTGTGGAAAGTGATTCCGCTTGATTAATTATGTTTTTGTGACCTTGAATCGCATTCTCTCACTACGCATTTACCCATTTTTTTGTCGTGAATCGTTCGGCTCAACTCGGTCGGCGTCGCATTGAACACTGAACCGACGTTAGCTGGGCATATGGCTGTGGCCATATGTGAAGTGGCAACGTTTTGGCGCGGCAATTACTTATCTAGTGTAACATACAAATCAATGCTTAGTGACCCAATTCTATAGAGAGTTCTTTGCTTAAAATTAAAACTCTATTTTTGACCTAATTACTGGACCGATTACGTTCATTTTTTGTATATCGTCAGCAAAGGCAATACCAAGTATGTGGTTTCATTTATTGCCCATATGTGGGACCCATTCTGTATATCTTTTCATAATAGTATCCATTTACATAAATACATCGCTGCATCCGATGGAACCAGTGAGAAAAGCACTTTGCCCACTCGTCCTTAGGGGTCTTTTCGACGGCATTTTGAAACGCAGCCATTGCTTCCTCGGCGTTCATAAAACGTTTTCATCGAATTTTTTCTTTTATTTTCGGAAATAAATAAAAATCGCAATGTTTTCACGTGTGACGTCGCCAAGTAGTCGATTGTTTGTTTGGGGGTGAGCGACGAGGAGTTGTCGTGGTGAAGGAGGATCCTACTGCGAGGTCGTTTCTCCCGAACTTTTTCCAAGATATATGGCAAACAATTGTTAGTGTACCACTCTGCAGTAACTGTTTTTCGATCCTCTAAAACAATTGTTGCGTAATAACCTGTCCTACCGAAGAACGAGGCCACGATCTTTTTTCCCATGCTTCAACCTCTCTTTAATTTAGTTGGTAACCCCTCGGAAGGAAACACTCAAACAGCAGACTGTCTCTTATTTCAGGATCATAACAATAAATCCAGATTTCGTCACCCGTAAGTATGTCTCAGCATTTGAGTCACCTCCGTTAAATCTTTGAACTATTTCACGACAACAATCAACACGACGGAGTTTTTGGGCCTCTGTCAAATTATGAGGTATCCACCGGGCACAAAGTTTCCTGACCGCTAAATGTTCATGAACGATTTTGTACATTTGACTCATACCGATGCCTAAGCTTATCCGAATCTGCTGCTTTTTTGTCAGTCTCTATCATACGCCGCACAACGCTGATGTTATGTTTGGTCGTCGTCATAGAAGGCCGTACATCACGCAGATCATCGGTGAGATTAGTGCTACCACGTTAAAACTCATTAAACCAGCTGTAAACAGTGGCACGAAATGGGGCTTTATCATGAAAGGCCAATTTTGATTGGCCTATCATAACTTTCTTGTTGACTTAAATGACATCGAAAGTCATAAAAAATCAATGTACGAAAATTTTCACGAGTTAAATTCATGCTGACACAGACAATTTTCGATTTGCCGCCAAATCTTAAACAAATGACAAATTAAAATACATACACAATAATATTAGCAAAGAGTTCCATTTTCTAAATTTGAACTTATTTTTGTAGTATATCGTTTACAAGTGGCCAGTTCCAAAAACATTCAGTGTCGCCCTCATAGTTATAAATTTTATTTTGTTTTACAATGAATGTATCTAATTGCGAATACAATTCTTTTCAAATATTTTCCCATTAATAGAAAATGTCCAATTTACTGAATAAATTAACGTTATAACGATATACCATTATTAGCGGGTGTTCACTATTGGTACTGTGCATGTTGACGGTACGGGCTCGATAAGCCGCCATGTCTAATCCCATTCTTTATCCGTACGGACTATATATGCCGCGATATGACAAAAATTTTCTTCGATGTGAGAGACCCAAGTTTAACTGTGAACTGCTTTGGGCCGATAATACTTATAGACCGTATCGTGTATACGAGTACATACTTTCAGACTCTTACTGGTAAGCAAAGTGTAGAACGGGACAGAAAAAATGCAGGATGCAGTTGATTGATGCAGGTGGCTCAGGATCGTGTTTTGTTTGCGTTCTGTGGGTGAACATAGCCCATGATCAGCAGTGGGCTTGTGAAAGGCTAAATAAATAATCACATCAAAACCAAGTAAATAATCATCGCGATTGGCGAAATCCGTAGTATTTTTCTAGCGTTTTTAAAATTTTGACATGTGTGAAAATGAAATAGAGGATGAAATTTCGTGTGGAATTCCAAACAAAGTAACGATTTCACGCCTAACCCCGGAACTTGATAACAAGTAAAGAAATATTTGTTCTACCGTTGATGAATTTCGATCTACATGCGGATGAATTTCGTGATGAAAATTCGTATGAAAGTCCAAACAAATCTGTCTATGTATGTTTAATATACGTATATTTATCGGAAATATGTGTATGATAAGTAAAATTACCGTCTTAATTATATATATATATATATATATATATGTATATATATATATATATATATATATATGTATATATATATATATATATATATATATATATAAATATATATATATAATATATTATATATAAATATATACACGCGAGCGTGGGACTTGCCAAGAATGAATAATGCGCCGGCGACGGCGAGGCGCGGCGTAGCGGAAGAAATATCGCTAAGTGTGGCTACCCGAACGGTCATACACGTCAGGGCAGACACCTGTGTTGGACGTATGCAAATATTAAAACTGTCCATGTTAGTAATATGGAATGTTTTGGTTTGAGAATGCTTTAACACCATGTGCGTGGGCCAACCTCTTTCAAAGATGTCTAAAAGCTCAATAATCAGGTATATTCAGGCTCATTTCGATAGGCATCTGAGGCAACAGAGTTATTAAAGAATCAGTGGAATATAACTGTTTAGGCCAAACTATTAACATTTGAAATTTGCTTTCAACACTCGTGTCCGCTCGCTGACTTTGTAAATGTTACTGTCGCCCCACTCCCGTGTGGGTCGCTCGGCAGAGGCCGCGAGTGCAGGACGCGAGTGCGAGGACAGTAGCTTCAGAGCAGCGGTGCGGTCAATCCACGTATTTTGTAGTGACCGCTGCAGCGGTTTTTTGCGCGACCAGTTTCGGTTTGTGGTCTAGATTTTTAGTATTTGTGCGCATTTAAATTCGCTATTAGTGATTGCGTGTTGAAGTGTATTTTACAATATTTAACTTGCTTGTGTGACGTGGAATATTGCGCGCGCGCCGAGTACCGGTTGATTTATTGTTGGGAAGTTAATGTTTAATTGTACCGTTGCGTTAAGTGCCTTAGAAGGTCGCGTTCGGTTCTCGAAATAATTTGCTGCTGAGTGAACGGAAGTGAACTTTGACCCACCGTTCATCAGTCGTGCCGCGTGTTACGTTTTTTGATTATAATTAAGGGGATTTAGTTGAGTTTCGAAGTTAGTTGAATGTACAATAAAGTCGATAGACTGACATAGTGAATTGAAGAAAGAAATTGCCAATTGGTGATGTCCGCTGGAGTGAATTACATTGTGGGGCAGCATTGAGCCAGGCCGCTGCCCGATCACCTCAGTTGGGTCAGGCCACATATATAAACACACCACTAAACACCACTTAAACACATTACACCTACCGCCTGACCGAGCCTTGTATCCAGTCTTCGCCTCTGAACAGGTACGTACTTTTTATTTACCTAGCCTTATCTATATCGTGTAGGTCAATTGTCCATAGGCCATTTGGGCCCCGTCCTTAGTTATCCGTCGAGTCTACAGCTGTATGAGCCCCTGTATAGTCGACCTTTGTCGGGACAGCTAGGGGCGTGTACAATAACTCTAGGAGAGGCTGCGCAATGAAGATCTGCGCCCAAGGCAAAAGAGCTTTTCGCTAAAATAATAGCAACATGTGGACTTTCAAAATTGTGGGAGAAGTATAAAAATGATATTATGACAGATGATATTTTACACAATCACATGAACGGAATCCGAATGCTTCATAAAATGATTTCATTTACAGTGACGCGCTAACTAAGGTTGAAGGCCAAAAGATAAATATTAATGGAAAAGATTTATCTAATTTTGGGATGAGCAGACCATAAACAGAGAAGTTACCGGTGATTTAATGCGAGAACTAGATTACAATACTGTTTCCTTAAAGTGACAAATAACGGAGGCCCTTCCACTTATGAATCCAGAATAAAGATTAGTCTTTGACACAGTCATTCAAAAACTTGCCACTGGCGATGGTTATTTGTTATTTTTGAATGCTCCAGGAGGCATTGACAAAACCTTTATTTTAAACTTATTATTAGCTCAATTCCGGAAAGAAAAAGAAGTTTCTGTTGCAGTAGCTTTCTCTGGAATAGCTGCTACGCTACTTAGTGGGGGACGAACAGCGCACTCAGTTCTTAAACTGCCATTGAACTTAGCTCATGAGGAAATGCCCGTTTGTAACATTAGTATCATTAGAAATCGAAGCACTAGATCGCACAATTAAATATATCAAGAGTAACCAGGGTATCATGTGAGGGATGGTGGTACTATTTAAATAAAACTAATTTTACGGATTTTATCGCGTATATTAACTTATTTTATATTCCCGAAGTTTCGAGCACTTTCTAGCACCCATGGTCACGGGGACTGAGGTGTATTACGTCCCAATGTCATAGTTAACCACGGCTACCTCCAGATTAAAAATTATTAATTTCATTTTTTGGAATATAAAGTAAGTTAATATACGCAATAAAATCTGTAAAATTAGTTTTATTTAAATGTGTAGTGTTCTCGTAAATATAAGGAATCATGATGGTGGCACTTTTAGCTGGTGACTTTAGACAGACCCTGCCGGTTATTACTAGGGGTACACAGGCAGATGAAATAAATGCCTGTTTGGAAGCATTTGTATTATGTTTTCACGTAAAAAAAAAATTGTTTGACTACAAATATGTGAGTACAACTACACAATGATTTGCTTGCGGCAATATGCGGCTGCTCTTCTTAAATAGGAGAAGATTGTAAGCCAATAGACAGTACCGACATGATTACACTGAGACGTGAATTCTGTCAAATCGACGATAACGCAGATGATTTAAAAAATAATGTCAATCCTGATCTAGAAATAAATATGGGCAATCGAGAATGGTTGTGTGAAAGGGCAATTTTGACGCCGATAAATGAGACAGTAGGCAAATATGAGACAGTAGGAAATTATGTCAGACGTGGAGGCGGATGTTGTCGGGTACCTCTTAGTAGACAATGTTATGGATACTGAACAAGTTACATCGTACCCTATAGATTGCTTTCCCATAATTTGAAGCTGAAAGTTGGTGTTCCAGTCCTGTTAATGATAAATTTTCACGCACCAAGGCTATGTAATGTACACCTCCTATGAATTCTACCTCCAATGGGTAGGTAGCACAGATGATGGAAAAAATAGTTCCATTCCCTGTAGCACCACATCAGTGACAGAGTCAGCAACAGCGCTGGGATCATCCGTCGAGAAGCAAACCCGCTCCCATGGGTAGGGTGCAAAGAAATATCGCATTCCGTCCCAATCCGCCGACCTGTAATACCAAAAGGCGGCAGCGTGCGGAACGCAACCGTGTAGGGAGACAATGGCCCGAAGAGCCGAGAGGGGCGTTGACGAAAAAATGTATTAAATTAAAATAAGCTGTTTACAGTAAACCACAGCAGTTTGTATGTGTATTATTTGCAAAATAAGTATCCTAAAAAATTTAAATTCTCCTCAAAGTAATATTCCACACGAACGAAGCTGCGGAAAGTACCTAGTAATCTAATAATCTAATAACGTAGCTCTACCACGTACGCTAAAATATACTCGTAACTTCTGGAATAGTAAATGAAACCCCATGAAATCCGTTGCCTTTTGGCAGAGTGGGCTCATTTCTTGATGGTTACTATGTATGTAAAATAGTAGAATTTTTCATACTTAAACTTATCCCGTTCGATGAATAACAAAACCCTAACTATCCCGATGCATACTACTCGGATTCCTTTACGGTATCATCAATTAAACTTTGGCATAACCTTCCACGAGATTTAGATGCTCCCTCAATGAATACATTTAAAATTAAACGTAAGGTTGATTTATATTATTTAAAATTACTTGATAAATGTTGTTCCTTTATATAATATTATAATTTACTATACTAGATTGTATGTATTTCATTGTTAGAGTATGTATAACAATAAAATACATGTAATGATGATATATATGTATATATAGGTTGGTCTAAATAACTCAGCCAAGGACTTGGCTACACAGACATCTGCTTCTTTTGAGCAGTGTAATGACTTAATATGCAATTTGGAATCAGTTCCAAGTAATTTAAATTAGAAAATGAGACAATAGAGGTAATCTCTAGCAGTTATAATAACTTAAATAATTTAGAATGTGGCTTACAAATCTTTAATTGTATGACTCCACAGAAAGATAATGAAAATTGTTTACACCTGGTGCATCAAAATATACAAGGCATGATAGGCAAAGAGCTAGAAATTGAGTTGTTCTTAAATAGCAACAATATTCATATCTTATGTATTACTGAACATTGGTTAAAATCTTATAATTTAATGTTTAACTTCAGTAATCACCAGGTGGTCAGTTCTTTCAATAGAGATACGGTTTTAAGAGGTGGCTCCTTAATATTAGCTAGTAAATTATTATCATGTAAAGAACGTAAAGACATTGTGAGCCTCTCTGTTGAGCGAACTGTAGAAATGGCATGTGTTGAGTTTGAGCACCTCATTGTTGTGAGCGTCTACAGACCCCCATGTTGTACATATGATACTTTTGAAAACATTATGGAGGAAGTTTTTGCTAAGCTTAATAAACAGAATAAATCTGTTGTAATATGTGGAGATTTTAATATCAATCTCCTAGAAGCTTCCTCCATCAATATTAAATTTAGATCATTGTTTAAATCATATGGTCTTTTTAATTTATTTATAGAGCCAACGCGTATTTCTCAATCTAGTGCAACATGTATAGATAACATTTTTACAAATGTGAAGCCGTTGCATAAATGTATAATTCAAAAATTAAGTTCTGATCACTGTGGACAAGTAGCTTCGTTACCTTATGTTCACAAAAAGCAAGTAGATGAGAAAGTTGTGTCTGTTCCAGTAAATGCACGTCGCTTGGAGAAATTTAGAAGTAACATAGTGAAAAAACTTCCATCACTTTCATACCAAAATGATCCTAATTTTTTGTATGGAACATTATTTAAGCTTATTTGCAATGAATTTAATAATACTTTTACTTCTAAAACATTCTCCTTGAACATTCGGAAGTCATTCAATGAATGGGCGACGGTAGGAGTCCATAAGAGCAGGCATAGGTTATATGATCTTTACCATGAAAGGTCATATAATCATAGCGTCGAATTTAGGGAATATGTAAAAAAATATTCAAAAATATTTAAAAAAGTGTGCTCCATAGCCAAGTCTTTGCATTTGAGCAACAAAATTAAGACGGCTTCCAATAAAATTAAAATGACATGGAGTATAATTAATAGCGAAACTGGTAAGATCAACTCTCGCAATTCAAATTACCAGTTAAGTGTTAACAACAAATTAACTGTATCAGATCAGGACGTAGCAATGGTTTTTGAGAAATATTTTACTGATATGTAAAATAGTAGAATTTTTCATACTTAAACTTATCCCGTTCGATGAATAACAAAATTAGGAGAAGAATTTAGTGACCACTAAGTCACTAAATTCTTCTCCTGCCGTCGCCGAATCATTACTTAAACATAATGTAAATGTGTGTACAAAGAATTTTACATTTCATAAAGTGACATCAAAAGATATTGTAAAATATTTTAAAACTACTGATGTTAAGAAAACTGCGGATCTGTGGGGGATTTCCGTTAAAGTTATTGCGTCTATAATAGATACAATCGCGCCTCATTTAGCTATTATTTTTAATACTAGTACCGAATCTGGTGTGTTTCCTGATTTAATGAAGCATAGTAAAGTAATACCTTTATTTAAATCTGGTAGTACATTAGACCCCGCCAATTTTAGACCTATTTCTGTACTACCAACACTTAGTAAGATTTTTGAAAAAATTGTTCTTGATCAAATGTTAAATTTTTTTAATATAAATAATTTACTTCATAAAAATCAATTTGGTTTCACAAGGGGTCGCTCGACAACTGATGCCGGTGTTGAGCTGATTAAATATATCTTTAATGCATGGGAGAATTCACAGGATGCTTTGGGTATATTTTGTGACCTATCCAAGGCCTTCGATTGTGTTCACCATGAAACATTAATCAGGAAACTTCAACACTACGGTGTAAGAAGTGATGCCCTTAAATTAATTATTTCATATTTAAGTAAGAGAACGCAAAAAGTTGTCATTAACAATATGAGCTCTTCCGGATCGATGGTACAAATGGGCGTGCCTCAAGGCTCAATTCTCGGCCCCTTTCTGTTTCTTGTATACATTAATGACTTACCTTACATAGTAGGGGATAACCATGATATAGTATTATTTGCAGATGACACTTCTTTAATTTTCAAATTAAGTCGACAGTTACTAAAATATGACGAAGTAAATAATGCTATATCTAAATTAGTAAATTGGTTCGATGTTAATAATTTGCATTTAAATGGCACTAAAACAAAATGTATGAAATTCGTGACTCCAAATGTCAAACAATTAAATACTAATGTAATTTTAAATGGGGAGAAACTGAGTCTTGTAGATACCACCATTTTTCTTGGAATCACACTAGACGCGAAGCTTCAATGGAGCCCCCATATATCAAAACTAGCAGGCAGACTTAGTTCTGCAGCATATGCTGTAAAAAAGATTAGAAGTCTAACCAGTGTTGAAACAGCTAGACTAGTTTACTTCAGCTACTTCCATAGCATAATGTCGTATGGTATTTTGCTATGGGGACACGCAGCTGACACTGAAATTATATTTGTTTTGCAGAAGAGGGCCATAAGAGCAATTTATGATTTAAAGCCTAAAGAGTCGCTGCGACAAAAATTTAAGGAAATTAATATATTAACTTTGGCCTCTCAATACATTTATGAAAATTTAATGTACGTACACAAAAATAAAAGTAGTTTTATAAAAATAAGTGATATTCATTCTGTAAATACTAGGAACAGACACAAGCTAGTAGTACCAGTTACTCGACTCCATCGAGTCAGTAATTCATTCTTGGGGCGATGTATACGCTTTTACAACAAAATTCCAGAAAATATACAAAGTTTGGCCTGTTCAAAGTTCAAAAACTTTATTAAACTAAGTTTGTATAAAAAGGGTTATTATAATATTAAGGAATTTATGGATGATAATAACCCCTGGAAATGAGGTGATCGCTACCAAGCTATTTCTAATTTGTTGTGTTGTTAATTTGTGTAACATCATGATTGTAAGCTGTTATTTAAAAAAAAAAAGTCCCGCTGGGTTTCTTGCTGGTTCTTCCCAGGACAGAGGTTTTTTCCGAACCAGTGGTAATCAAACAAAAGAGTGACTTTCAATAAGTATTATTTATAATCTATATTGAATAAAAAAGTTTCTGTTTCTGTTTCTGTTTCAAATGACGTCCAAAAGAAAAATTTAAATTCTCCACACCTTGGGGTATTCGAAAATACCCCATGTATATTATCCGATTTTTTGTAGTTTTCGAGTTATAATTTGTTTTGCATTTTTTTAGTGTTTTCTGCCGATGAGGCTTCAAAAATTCATATCTTTTTATGTAGTAGTTATTTTTCAGATTTTTTTCTTTTGACATGATTGTTATAAATTATACTTTCACACATAAATAAAATAATAAATTTCCTAACATTCCTGCAAGTTACTCAAAAAAGCAATATATATAATGCGTGTCATCATGTGTCACAATAATATGTGTGTATAAGTGTATATATGTATAAACTAACATATTATATAATACGTTTCGAATAATATGTGTAAATAAGTTAGTTTTTTCTGTTGCGCCTCTACCCACAACCCTTACCACACTACCAAAGGTTAGTTGACAGAGAATGCCTTTTCGGTATTAAGTTCGCGTTCGTACCAAACATTTTCTTGTTTGAGTGCAATAAAGAATATTCTATATATCTATCTATGTACATATCGGTCCGGAAAAATTGCTATTGCCTATGTAAGTATTTGTACGGACTACAAATAATTGTTCCGGGTCTGAAAGTTTGTCCTTGTGCAACTAAAGTATATGTATATGTGATAGAGAAACGTCGAAACCACGGCGCTCCTAGGTTTGACTAGTCAAACCTCATGTCTGACATAAAGTCTTAGTCAAAGTTCAAATAGTAAAGAAAAATAACTTAAAATTATAAATTTTGTACAACCCTCTTCAATATAAAATATTGAGAATAACTCAAAAATTATTGATCAGACCTTAACCAAATTTATACGGGACCACATGAGATGCACCAGCTTTCAAATGAAAAATGAATCATCGAAATCGGTTCACCCAGAAAAAAGTTATAAGGTAACACACATAAAAAAATTACAGTCAAATAGAGCATCGGCTCCTTTTTGAAGTCGGTAGAAATAATTTAAAATTAAAAATTTTGTACAGCCGACTTCAATATGAGTTATTAAGAATAACAAAATCTATTGGTCTGACCTTGATCAAATTCATATGAGACCACACGAGAAGTACCAGCTTTCAAATAAAAAAATAATCATCCAAATCGATTCACCTAGTAAAAAGTTATTAGGTAACACTCATAAAAAAAACATACAGTCGAATTGAGTACCGTCTCCTTTTTGGAAGTTGGCAGAAAAGAAAGTAGTCTCTACTAATTTGGACAGTCAAACGCCGAAACTCAATTTCATGAAAGCGGGGTTTTAGCATTCAGACCTCAATTAGGTATTGGAATGTGTTAGTTTGTCAGATTAGTTATAATAAAATGAGATTTTTTAATTTTAATATTTATTGTTTCAATATTATAAGAATCTCACCTCACTTTTTTACATAGGAATATTGACCAAAACTTACTTCTGCAACGGAGAGTGCAGTCCCCGCCCATCATAGCATATCGCAGGCACCTCTGCGAGCGGTATCGACTGAGACTTGTCGCCAAAGGCCAATAAGCCAAAGCTGCGGAAGTGAGCTTTCCCTCCGCGCCTACGGCTTTACAAAAACACTCTCTGGGTTGGGCAGACAAGACTACGTACAGTTGGAGCGTTGTGATTTAGTGAAACAGATTCTACCTATCTTATCTATATAGTCAGGTTGTTCTAAACTCTGCTATGATAGTGGTAAATGTAACAAAGTTATGTGAATTACTACTTTTGGTTTTCTTAAAAAAAATTGACTGCTCACCACTGCAATTCAAATCGTTGTGTATGAGTCCCATTTTTAACCACAAATGAATACGAATCGACGTTTGACCGAATTTACCTTAGTCGCTTCTAGGATCGACTTGGGAAAGCCCGAAACAGATTAGTTTACTTTCGACGTTTCACTAAAAAGTTAGGTATTTCTAGTTCTGTCAAAGGGCGAAATTGGAATTTATTTCGGGGTTTGCCGAAAGCCCTTGGTGAAACCTGGGATAACCCAGTCATTCCGGGAAGAGACTGTATATCGACCTTTGACAATGACATATAGACCACACAATACTTGAGATACATACCTCAACAATACTTGAGAAAATCTTAGTGTGAGAGTAACGTTTAAAAAAAAAGAAACAATAGAAAAATATCGCTCGTCACTGTAAGTGAGGTCCACCTCTTATTTCTCTCTATGAGTATATAATTATATCACTCATCCCTATGATTAATCCAAGTCTGACACTAACAACAGTTTTGGGGTTTCATGTTCTCTGTGTATGTATACAAATTTTATAAATTTTTTTTTGCAAATCTTCAAAGGGAGAAAAAGAGCTTGCAAAAGAGAAATATTGACAACATTCTATTATTCCTAAAAAAATATACTTAATATCAGTAAAAATTTGTTCTTGCGTAACTTTAAATAAGCAGCGTAAGAGATTATTTTCCCTTACAACTGTATGAACACTCATTAGTAGAGACCGTAAATTAGAATTAGTGTTGTATTACTTGTTTTAATGATTGAAAGAAGGAATATCTAACAGCGAAAATTTATTTTTATTCGCGTAATATACTATTTCAAAGATAAAATTAATATTGTGTTACTCTAACCTATTATATAATGTTTAATGAGCAAAGTATTAATAAGTTCATGAACCAAATAATGTCATTTCGCGTTCGCGATTATTCTGGCGTATGTAGCACCATACCGTGAAAGGTGTTCAGTTTTGTCTAAAAGTTATGTCTTTGTTAAATACCATCGGACATTTTATTTATATAATCATGAAATAATGTCACATTAACCGCAATATAATCACAGGGTACTTTAAAATAATAATGGGTTTCATACCGAATATTGGTCATGGTCGCCAGTCTCAGCCTGGATGAGTCGTGTGTGCAGGACCGGATTATAGTGTCCAAGTGTATGCGCAAGCACAGGTGCACTATCTATTCCCTCACTCTCATAAAACGATGGGACGAGAGTTCCAACGGAGAGAAATCAAGTGCAGGACTAACGACTTCACGTGGTTTCCGAGGCATTGTCAACTTACGGATATTCCTTCTGGGCTGCTCCTCACAATTTTTTGACTAGAAACCCCAATAACTAATTTTTGCCCGACCCAGGACTTCATGATCAGCAGTCGCACTTACAAGTCGCGGCACGTAAGTCTAGCGCTGAACGAAACGTGGAAGGGACGCGCACGAATTGAATTGCACGAACGCGACTGGAGAGCCAATCAGCGCGTGCGAACGATACGCACGAGCCAGTCAGCGTGACTTATGCGGAATAACGGTCACCGCTAGACTTTCGTGCCGCTAGTTATACTACTTGACCAACGAGGCAAAGGAATCACAGAGTACTTTATATTGTACAAAACGTAACTCTTATTAATTTTTTCATATTTCAGAACAGAACAGAACAGAAACTTTTTTATTCAATATAGATTATAAATAATACTTATTGAAAGTCACTCTTTTGTTTAATTACCACTGGTTCGAAAAAAAACCTCTGTCCTGGGAAAAACCAGCCAGAAACCCAGCGGGACTTTTTTTTTAAATAACAGCTTACAATCACGTATGTTACACAAATTAACAACACAACAAATTAGAAATAGCTTGGTAGCGATCACCTCATTTCCAGGGGCTATTATCATCCATAAATTCTTTAATATTATAATAAGCATTTTTATACAAACTTAGTTTAATAAAGTTTTTGAAATTAGAGCAGGTCAAATTTTTTATATTTTCTGGAATTTTCTTGTAAAAGCGTAGCGTCAGTAATTCATTCTTGGGGCTAATTCATTCTCTTCAAATTGTATGACTTATTGTATATTTTGTAAAATTTTATTAACCGTTGTATTTATCCTTTTTTGTCTATATTTAATATTCCTGGTCAAATATAGAAAAAATTTGCGCCCATTTAGTGATAAGCATGTTTTTGAAACAAAAGATCAGTTTTTAAACGATGTTGATAAATTCTAAATCTTCAACCACATATCGACTATCCAGCCAACCACATATAACCACTAGCCGAGTTCGGTTGAGCAGCGTTCGGGAGATTACGACACATCTTCTCGTCAGGTATACCCCAAAACTTGAAAACAAGATTGTACAAACAGTGCGTGTTGCCAGTGATGACTTATGGATCTGAGACGTGGTAATTTACTGCTGCCCGTATAAGGAAGCTCAAGGTCGCTCTTAACTCAAACTTAGCTTAACTCAAACTTAGAAATGAGAATATCTGCAGTAGAACCAAAGTACCGACATAGCCCAACGGATTAGTAAGCTGAATGGACAACGGGTCGGCCATATAGCTCGAAGAACCGACAATCGATGAGGAAGAAAGGTTCAGCCGTAAGAACCTGTCATTATAAATTTGGCTTAATACTATAGTGTGATTGTAGGTATTACTAATAAACAAATAAATAAAAATTTAAAAGCTCTTATATTAACGTAATAAGTTTTTTTTTTTTTTTTTTTTTTTATAGGAGAGGGGGCAAACGAGCATGCGGCTCACCTGATGGTAAGTGACTACCGCCGCCCATGAACAACCGCAACACCAGGGGAATTGCAGATGCGTTGCCGGCCTTTTAAAAAGGAGTAGGCTCTTTTCTTGAAGGTCCCTAAGTCGTATCGGTCCGGAAAAATCGCTGATGGTAATCGATTCCACAAGGAAGTCGTGCGAGGAAGAAAACATCTTCTAAATCGCACAGTGGTGGACCGCCAATCATCCAGATGGTGTGGATGGTATCGGGAGTTCTGCCGCGATGTGCGTTCATGAAATTTGGCGGCTGGGATTAATCCGAACAATTCCTCAGAGCACTCCCCATGGTAGATGCGAAAGAAAATGCAAAGAGATGCAACATCTCTTCGCAGTGCCAATGAATCGAGCCGATCGGAAAGGGCTCGGTCGTCGACGATTCGAGCCGCTCTGCGCTGGATGCGGTCAAGTGGAAGGAGCTGGCACTGGGGAGCCCCTGCCCAGAGATGGGAACAGTATTCCATGTGAGGCCGAACCTGCGCCTTGTAAAGTTGCAGGCGGTGTGCCGGCATGAAATACTGTCCCGCTCTGCTGAGCACGCCAAGCTTTTTAGAGGCCAATTTGGCCTTCTCTTCCAAGTGACCACGAAACTGCACGTCGCTCGATATGTCGACTCCGAGGATACCGATACTGGCTGAGGCAAGAAGGGGAGTGCCTTGAAACTGAGGAGATACGACAAAGGGGTTCTTTTTAGCGGTAAACGCGCAAACTTGTGTCTTCTGAGGATTAAACTGGACTAGATTTAGTCGCCCCCAATCCGAGACTTTGTCCAGCAAAGACTCGACTTCAGACACAAGTTTGTTCCGGTACTCGGCGACGTTTTCCCGAGAAATATTGGCCCGGCCGGTGTATAGAGCATCACCAGTGCTGTCATCCGCATAGCAATGAATGTTACCAGTTAGCAACATATCATTGATATGCAGAAGAAACAGCGTTGGTGATAGCACACAGCCTTGTGGAACACCAGCGTTAATAGGCTTGTAGTCAGAACATGCACCGTCTACAACGACCTTGATGCTCCGATCTGCAAGGAAGCTGGTGATCCAATTGCACAATTTCTCGTGAAGCCCATAGGAAGGGAGCTTCGAAAGAAGCGCTTTGTGCCAAACCCGATCGAAGGCCTTCGCAATGTCCAGACTAACGGCCAACGCCTCCCCCTTGGACTCTACTGCCTCCGCCCATCTATGGGTCAGGTAGACTAGAAGATCACCAGCTGATCGACCCCGACGAAAACCGTATTGGCGGTCACTGATCAGCTGGTGATCCTCAAGGTACCGGATGAGCTGGCAGTTAATAATGGATTCCATTATTTTGGAGAACAAGGAGGTGATCGCGATAGGCCTATAGTTGGACGGGTCTGAGCGGTCGCCTTTTTTAGGGATCGGGTGGACAAAAGCTGTCTTCCATGAGTTCGGGACAACGCCATGGGAGTAGGAGTACCGGAAAAGACGCGTTAGAACCGGTGCCAACTCCGGAGCACACGTCCTCAGCACAATTGGGGGGATTCCGTCAGGCCCACTCGACTTGTGGATGTCAAGGGAGAGGAGTGCTCTGCGAACCAAGCGCTGTGAGAATAGCACATCCGGCATAGAGCACTCACACCGCGGGATGGTCGGCGGTGTGTTCCCCCCGTCATCAACAGTCGAGTTGGACGCAAAAAGGGAGCCTAAAAGGTCGGCCTTCTCTTTTGCGTCGTGGGCCAGTGAGTCGTCCTCCCTGTGCAGAGATGGTAGTGATGGCTTACAGAAATTCCCTTGGACAGCCTTGGCGAGAGACCAGAATGCACGGGTTCCCGAAGGAAGGCGAACTAGTTTCTCGCCAATTCTGCCTATGTGCTCTGACTTTGCCTTGGCAATAACTCTTTTGAAGGACCTGGAGGCGAAGTTATACTTCTTTTTAAGTGTGCTGGTGTTTACATCCCGAGTCACCGAAGCCGCAGCCCAGGCTTGATAACACTCCTGCTTTCTGCGCAATGCAGTCTTACAGGAGCGACCAAACCAAGGCTGAGATCTGCCTCCGATGGGTACCACAGATGATGGAATAAATAGTTCCATTCCCTGTAGCACCACATCAGTGACAGAGTCAGCAACAGCGCTGGGATCATCCGGCGAGAAGCAAACCCGCCCCCATGGGTAGGATGCAAAGAAAGACCGCATTCCGTCCCAATCTGCCGACCTGTAATGCCAAACACGGCGGCAACCTGCAGAACGCAACCGCGAAGGGAGCGTGAGTGGCACCATACTCCGGATCAGACAATGGTCTGAAGAGCCGAGAGGGGCATCGACGGAAACCTGATATCCGTCCGGATGAGAGGTCAGCAGAAGGTCCAACAGGGAAGGTGTATGATCCTCCACATCTGGAATCCGCGTAGGCGAAGTAACCAGTTGTGTCAGACCATATGCCAAAGCAAAGTCATAAACAGATCTCCCCGCATGATCGGTTAAACGTGAACCGAGCCATTCTGCATGGTGGGCGTTAAAATCGCCAAGGATCACGATCTCTGCGGATGGGACCTGTTGTAGCAAGGAATCTGTAGCCATTTGGACGTGGTCGATGAGTCGGTCTGTTTCGGCATTACCGCTATGGGACCTATAGAGGCACCCGTAGACGCGCGGATGGTCGTCGCTGTCTACGCGTAGCCAAAGGATGGACAGGTCCGAACCTTCAAGACTGCCGAGGCGTCGAGAACAGATGTCCTCTCTGACATACACGCAAACTCCAGCCCGAGGCACAAAGGAGTGCTCCAATTTGTACCCCGGGCAGGAGAGATACGAAATATCAGCCGGAGAGGAAACCTGCGTCTCGGTCAGAAAGAGCAAGGCCGGCTTCGCCGTCTCGAGATGGTAGTGGACGGCGTTTAGGTTAGAGTGAAGTCCCCTGATGTTGCAGAAATTCACGGATAGCGTGGCAGGGGTCGCCTTGGTATTGTTGCTCAGTTTGCCCCAAGCAGTTTTGTTTTTGAGCGGAATTTTGCCCCCCCCAGAATACGCGGGGCAGCCTGAGCACCCACGCTCAGGATTGGAATAACATGGTCGTGGATGCTCAGCGAGGGATTCTCCAGGGGTACTGGTACCCTCCTGGGGTAGTCTACTTTGTAATTCCGCTACCATGTTGATGGGGGGGGGGGGGGGGGGGGAAATTGGGCCTCCGGCCACCTGCACTCACCAGACGAAACGCAGAAGCAGAGCCTCTACTTCACGCCGGTATTCTGTGAGGTCGTGGTACCAACCCGGCTCGAGCCTGCCCATACGTGCAACAGCAAAAAACTGCTGCGGGGCTCTACCACCGTTAAAACGAAAACATGGCCTTCCCATAACATCTAGGTTTTTTGAAAGATCGCATTTTAAGCCAGATTAATTAAAATACACTTCTGCAGTACTTATTTTGTCTATAAATTGTTTTGTAACCAATTACTTAATTTAATTAGTTCGCTTTGCAATAAATCACTTGTTGACCCTCTTTGTCGACTTTCAGGTGCTCTTTGGTAATAGTTTAAGCCGCTCTAAGTCACGGAAATAGTTAACGTAATGTTGGACCCAAAGATTATTTACGTAAACAATCTACGTTTTAGTTTGACCTTGTTGCTGATTGGAAATTTAGATTTTTCTTTGTATAAAACTCCTTTGTTTGAGGTAGATTGTAATTTATTTACTAGTAAAAGGAGCAATATAAAATATATGCTTTAAATATAAAATTGAAGTATTTCACTTAAAACGTCCCGATGTCAGAGTTAACCCGGAGTACCTTCAGCTTTTTTAATTATTGATTTTGTTCCGATCTAATAATTTAAAAAAGCTACCTTCAGCTTTTTTAATTATTAATTTTGGTCCGATCTAATAATTAAAAAAGCTGAAGGTACCCCGGGTTCCGGACCCGTACGTCAATCACCTCAGTCCCCCGTGACCATGGTTGCTGGAAAGCAACCGAAACGTCGGGAATATAAAATAAGTTAATTAAACGCGATAAAATCCGTAAAAGTAGTTTTATTCAATGTTTAGTGTTCGCGTAAATATAAGAAATCAAAAGAAAATTTGTTAATATTATAAAAATAATATAGCTTTGGATTCCGCGAAGGACTGCTCTGCGAACGCAAATGCGGTTTCTTTCCTTTCCCTCGCAAACCGTTCCGAAAAAAGACTTGGTTGGATTTTATTTATATAATAGCGACATGCTGTGACTTTGCTTGGGTAGGCGTATCTATTAATGTGGCATTATTTAAATTTAAGGTAATCAAAGATAATTTGTCTTATGATTTTTTTTAAATAAAGATTCGGATACAATATAGCCTAGAACCTAGATCATTCCGAGTATTGCTCTCTCTCTCTGTTCGTAAATTTTCATTACAATCGGTTAAGCCATTACAAGATTAGCCCGAACAGTCAGACGGACAGACAGATAGACAGACACTTAAATTTTATTTATAGGCATAGATTTGCTTTACTATATTACATAACATACTTATATATTTTTATTTAAAAGTGATAAGATACCCAACTAGACAAAAATACTATAAAATATCCAAAGTAATATTAATAGTGCCACTACCTACATTTGTTTCTCCGGTTACCTAAAAGCTTTTCATCACATATTGATTGAAGCCTAGTCATAAATTATTCCTCTAATGCCAATTATATTAACTTGATTCACTGATGAACTGATTTCATATCAATAAAACTAAATACAAACTCGGAGTGATTTGAATTTATTCATTTATTTTTGTTAAGCACAGAAATAATTTCTTTTACATTGGGGGCGGTTAACACTTACCATCAGGGTATCAGGGCAGCCACATGCTTGTTTGCTCCCTCTTCTAAAAAAAACCAATCTCCCACTAGATGGAGTTACGACCTGGTGGTAGTCTTACGCATGTCTGTGCGTTTGTAATGTAGAAGGTTATTTCTAACTTATCTCTTATATACGAGTATAATTATGCCTTGTGACCTAAAGGTTGACTGGTAGAGAATGCCTCAAGTCATTAAGTCCGCCATATGTACGATTTTATTTTTTTATGTTTTGTAATGAACTTTTCAACAAACTTTAAGAAATGAGTGACTTGATGCCTTGTGGAATCCTCTGCCAGTCAAACCTGAGTGTTTAATATAAATTTTTAAGCGACAGTAGCCTTATGGTTAATGGTGCGATCTGCAAACTCGGAAAGTCGAGTGATCGAATCCGCTATCCGTAGACCGTCGTGAACCACTTGTAAACGCTTGTCTTGAAATTTCAAGCTTACTTTGTGTGATAAATGGGAATATTAGTAATGTTACAAGTATTTATTTTTAAATTGTTGACAGGTGCATATTTAATATTATGTATAAACATACTATACATACAAAATTGTATGAATACTTAAATACATATTACGAGTATATAAAGTATTAAAAAGTTTCCGGAATATTTGAAAGCAGATGACACGTTGTCATAACTAATAATATTTTCACAAGGTTTCTTCGTCTTATATAAGTCTTTCCGGTTTATCCATAATCAACTATTAAAGCACTCGCTGATATCTTATTGAGCTGATGTAACGTCGATGATAATGGAATAATAAAAACGTTTTAAAGCTTGTTTTCGTTGGTTTTAAATAAATTTATTTTTATTACTATATACTACTATTTAATACTATTTTCTTAATTAGGGTGACAAATGAACAGACAGTCCACCTGATGGTACGTGGATGCTGTGGCCCATAGACATCTACATCTATCCTAGATTAAGAATAAAGTGCAGATGCATTGCCACCCCTGAGGACTTAGATGGAATGCCTCGTTTCCAGTAAAAAGGGTCTCCGGTTCTCTACTCTGGTATTCTTTGAGTATATCTAATTAAAATGATTAGTAAATAATTTAATTTAAATTGTAACGTATACCTACCTAATATTCATACGTATTTTTTTTAAATAAAAATAAATGTTTATCTCCAGAGCCTTAGCTTTACTTTTATTATAAGTTCTAGTCTGCTGTTGGCAGGATGTCGTGAACGGGTGCTTATTTATCAGCGGGTATCAAACGAGTTGTCACTATTATTTTTATAAGCAGTATTTAAGAAGTTACGCAACAGTAAATTGTACCGATAGTTTGTATAAAATTTTATCATTAAGGCTTATGTTAAGAGGTAATATCCAGTTTAAACTTAAACTTTGCTATGTCTAAACTTGAGTCTAGACCAGTGTTTCGTAAAGGGAATTTCGCGTACTTCTAGGGTAATTTGAGATAGCACGCAGGGGTACAATTTTGTCAATGGCAAGGGTAAGGAAAATCTCATGGCTAAGGTAAAAAGAAACTATGCAAAAATTACAATCTCCAGTAAGAAAATCCACTCGAAGATGACTCAAAACAAAAAAAAAACAATCCGATTTTTGAAATTTTTGCAAAGAGAGACTTGTATTGACATATCCGTCGCATAGGCTCGCAATGAAAATATGATAGGTACTCAGTATAGTCATTTAAGGTTGAATTTGTTATAACTTCAAATTGTAAATTAAGTTTTACATAAAGCCTGGCGTATAATTAAAAGTATTTTGACGGTATTACAAGGTATGATGCTACATTAACAAAAAATATTAATGTTTTTTTTGAGAAATACTAAAATTAGATACTTACCACTTTATTAATACGTTGGGATTACATAATGATTTCTTATATTTACGCTTAATACGGATCATAGAATAAACGTGATCTATAATCTGTTAAAACAAACTCTGGATGATGCGACAATTAGGCCCGTATTAATAAATGTTACTCATCTCAAGTTCACGCACTTGAGTACAATTTTAAGGTTATGATCTTATTAATAAACATATCTCGAGATGCGGTTTAGGTTTACGATATCAGCTGAGTGCCACACTGATTAACAAACGAAACTCGACTCTTAAGCGCGTGTACTTGAGATGCTAAAATCTGAGTGCGGGCAGTCTGTGATCATGATTGTGGGCATGAAGATTGAAAATATTTTAAGAGAAATTAATAATTACGACGAAATTGAGTACAATGACGATATTTCACGGCCTTCGCGTGGTTGTTTACCAAAAATTTATATAAGGGATTCCTCCGATCCTTTTAAGTAACGATGTGAACATTTTAAAAAATGATACGGATTTGGTCAAGAATCAGTAGTATATATTACAACATTATTAAAAGGCTCATTGGTGAAATACAGTAACAGAGGTCTTCCAATTTCACCAGAAATAGCCGTCCTGTTTATTAACTTTAAGGTTTTCTGCCACAGCATCAATTCAGATATGTACATATTGTATATTTATTTAAGTAGGTATATTTTATTTCATGATTTAAATTAATATAATGTATTAAATTTCAAATTAGGTAATAAGGGCATCCACTATTTGTATATTATGTGACGTAGTCGTTCACGAGATCAAGCCTTCAAGTCACAGAACAGTATTCCTAAGTACAGTGCCTTGAGATACTGTTTTTATGTGTTTATTATTAGCAACCATCTTGAGATGCTGATATCGTAACGAAGGCGTATCAAATGATTACGCACTTGAGTTCGTCTATGAGTAACGTTTATTAATACGGGCCTTAGAGTATTATCGAAAAGCCTTAATTTCGCTAACACCGAAAAAATTATCGTACCAAGAAATTATCTGCAGTGTCGATGTTTAAATAAGCGAAAGGAAGATTTGGAAGCGATACGTCAAGACATTTCGTCTATGTTACGTCGAAGTTCAGCGCCGAAACCGAATCTATCTAAAGACAAATTTAAAGCGTTGAATAACCTACGCAATAAACCTGAACTCACGATTCTCCGCGCAGATAAGGGAAATGCCACGGTAGTCATGGATACGTCAGATTATAATTCTAAAATACTTATAAAAAGGTTAAAAACGACCTAACAAATAACACACTTAAAACAATTAGTGACCTTATAAAGAAACACTCCAACCATACCCCACAACCATAGACCACATACATACCCTTCGGCAAATTGTACAGAAGTCCGAGGAGTACAATTTGCCACTATGTCTGGCGTATGTGGACTATGAGAAAGCCTTTGATTCCGTCGAAATTTGGGCGGTGCTGCAGTCCCTTCAGCGGTGCCAAGTTGACTGTCGGTATATCGTCGGTATGTCGGTATGTCGTTTTATACGTGGTAGAGCCATGCTGCAGCTATATTAGTAGTATTGTTGTAGCACGAATGGGTCAGCTCGACCGGGGAAGGACACCGCTCTCACAGAAAACCAGCGTAAAATAGCAGCTTAATGCTGCTGTGTTTCGTATGGTGAGTGTAGAGAACCGGAGACCCTTTTTACTGGCAAAGAGGCATTCCATCTTAGTCCTCACGGGTGACAACGCATCTGCATCTTGAGTCTTTATTGAGGATAGATGTAGATGTCTATGGGTCACAGTAACTACTTACCATCAGGTGGACTGTGTGCTCGTTTGTCACCCTATCCTATAAAAAAAATATCGAAGTGCTGAAGTGCTTGTACAGTAGGGTTGCGATGGCTATCCGACTACAGAACCAGAGTACGAAGCCTATCCAATAGCAGAGAGGCTTAAGACAGGGTGACGTGATATCCCCGAAACTCTTCACCGCTGCATTGGAAGACGTTTTCAAGCTTCTGGACTGGAAAGGATACGGTATTAACATCAATGGCGAGTACATCACTCACCTTCGATTTGCTGACGGTATAGTCCTTATGGCAGAATCGCTGGAGGAATTAAGCACAATGCTCAATGACCTCAATAGGGTTTCCCAACGGATAGGTCTTAAGATGAACATGGACAAAACAAAGATCATGTTTAATGTCCATGTCACACCTATGCCGGTAGTTGTTGGGAGCACTAAGCTCTAAGTTGTTGATGAGTATGTGTACCTGGGACAAATCGTCCGACTAGGTAAGTCCAACTTCGACCGAGAGATCAATCGGCGGATTCAACTCGGTTGGGCAGTGTTCGGGAAATATTCTCGTCAGGTATACCTCGAAACTTGAAAACAAGACTGTACAAACAGTGCGTGTTGCTAGTGATGACCTATGGTACTGAGACGTGGTCCTTCACTGATGGCCGGATGAGGAAGCCCAATGTCGCTCAGCGAGCTATGGAGAGGGCTATGCTCGGAGTTTCTTTGCGTGATATACTTAGAAATGAGGATATCCGCAGTAGAACCAGAGTGACCGACATTGCCCAACGGATTAGTAAGCTGAAGTGGCAATGGGCCGGCCTTATAGCTCTCGAGTGGCGGCCTCGTACCGGCGGACGAAGTGTAGGTTGTACCCCCACTAAATGGAGTGACGATCTGGTAAGATATGCAGGAAGTCGATGGATGCAGGTGGCTCAGGATCGTGCTTTGTGGCATTCCTTGGGGGAGGCCTATGTTCAGCAGTGGACATGTGAAGGGCTGTAATGATGATGAATCTGGAGGTAGTCGTGGTTAACTATGACATTGGGATGACATGCACCTCAGTCCCCCCCCCCCGTGACCATGGGTGCTGTAAAGTACTCGAAACGTTGGGAATATAAAATAAGTTGTACGCGATAAAATCCGTAAAACTACGAGTAGTTTTATTTAAATGTTGGGGTTAAATTGCAATGCTTTTAAGTTACGACGAATTACGACATTGTGCGTAGGAGGAAATTGTTAACGGCAATATGCATCGCTTCTATTTAATATTCATGTTTTTAATGACGTCGTAATATCGTTTCTAAGTAGTGTACGCTGGACTGGCTATAACCCTACAAAATGCTTGTGCCAATTTGAGGCACTGCCATTGAATGTTCCGGGAACTAAAATTGACATAAATAAAATCTTATTACGAGTACAATACAAGACACATCGCAACTTTATTTATTTTTATAATTCAATTCATGTTATACGACCTCCGTAACTCATTATAAGTAGTCCTTCCAATAGCTGTAATAGCACAATGCTTATCGTCGCAACATATAATCTGGCTGGTGGTGGAACGGAGAGGGAGGAATTAAAAAATACAATTCCAGTGCACAATCTCCGAAATTTATCCCGTAAAGCATTAAAAGGCTGGCTACATTAGGCCTGTGTCCAAGATTGATAAGATTGGTACTAAACATTCCATTGAACTCAAAGCAGAACCACCCCATATAAAATAAAATCATGTATATTTGAAACGTGCAAATAAAAAAAAATTAAGGGGCCCTGTGCTAGAAGCCAAAGAAGTGTTATTTGTTTGCAGTTCTTTCCTCCTTTGGCACACAGAAGTTTCCTGCGCTCATTTCGCAAACATCCGATATAGCGAAAAGTTAGAAAACTGTTTCACAAGTTGTTGACCGTGGAACCCTTTAAAGTCATTACTTTTATTGCGAACTGGAAACTTGTGCTGGAAAAGTTTACGCAAATCAGTTGCAAATTAACCATAAAGGAGATGAACTTGATTCCATACAAGCTTGGGCCCAACTTAAAATATGTGTTAGTTTGAAGATTTAAATATTTGCTACTTATATCCAAAAATCATATTTTTGCCGGGCCTGGGGTTTTTTGTTTTTATTTTGATTTATGATTTGTAGGTTATGTAGTAAAATCACTCGTTCTTGTGATAAGTTTTTTGAATAAATTGAAAAAATACAAAAGAATGCAGTTTTGTAGTTATTATTATATAAAGTAAAGTAAAACTCAACTATTTTCTGCAATTATTAATAAAATGTCATCTAAAAAACAGCCGGAGGCTGTATGTCTGTTCTATTCCTCTCAAAACTTAAGTATCACATTATTTTCATTATATGGGCGCAACACACTACCGTCCTGTGATCCGAGAGAAAATCCAAGTGTCAAGTTAAATAAATCCACGAAAGTAAATACACGAAATCTATCCAAAAAACAGCTACAATGCCAAATGCGCATGCCGCATGAAACTTGAAGTTACCAAGTTAAGTCTCCTTCGGAATATGCAATGATCAATGACCATATAGCCTATTCAGGTATTCAGTCGTGTAGGATAATATTCAAATGTTTTATGATTTAATGACATGACATGTCTGTTCAATTGTTTTCTAAATATATTATTTTATTCAATATTAATAACTACAGATTCGCGTCAATGCTTCAATATTATGATTTTTTTTTCGGTAAGGCAGGTTATTTTATTATAAAAGTAGCCTTCATTATCTATTGCCATAGACAGAACAGAAAGATATTTAAAAACGTTTCGTTTTTGCTAAAGCAAAAGCATTAGCTTTCTATTTCAGTTTTAAAAAAAAGTTTTTACGATTGTCCCTAGGACTACAGAAATAAAAACCATTTATTTATGCTTATAATTTATCATTATATCACCTACACATTTTTGTATAACTGTTACGAACGATGTCAACAACCCAATTTCTCCTCACACCTTTAGGGCTTGATTTGAATTTTTGAATCTGACGACTAAGATATTTGTGACAGTCCTGGTTTCATGACATAGGTGAGTTGTTTAACTACTGTCCGAACAGGGGTTTCGTTTCGTGGATCCCGGCTCTGATGGCTGACTTGTATCGTTCGATGTTCAGGCACGCGGGTGTACGGTGTGTACGCAGTGTGGAGGGGTATGCGGCGCGCCCCTCTGCGGACTCGCTGCGTCCCATCCGTTGTTGTCCTAAAGGCGGCTCTTCACGTTGGCCAACATACTGGTGAATGAGTTGCCCAATAACGATGGCCATCGTGTAGAGCGGGTGTATTATGCTTACGTTGGTATGTATTGGAACGATGGCCCACAAGTTGTCGCGAGATCCGTGTGGTGTCGAAGATCAAAGGGTTGTGGCAGAGTATTCTTCGCCGAGTCCACACGTTGGTCGCACGTTCTGTTTGCTACGAGCTCCCAGAGTGATCGCACGCTCCTGATTTAAATTTTATATGTACGCATCGTAACTAGTGTCTACATAATTGTAGTAACAATGACCAATGAAAAAACTTTTCGCTTTATAGAGCCCTACCAAGCCGGAAATTGTTTGTGAAACAAGTTTTTCAAGACTTTTTTTTAAAAAAACGTTACCCCCACACTAGGATTTCCTCCTGTATCGTGGAGGCAGTTCACAAACATAAATTGCATAAGGACAAACATCCAGACCCGGAGCAATTATTTGCAGGCCATACAAATACTTGTTCCGTGCGGGATTCGAACCCGCGCTCCCAACGCAGCAACTCATTGCTAAGCCACTACGCCACGGAGCCATCAAGAAATAAAATTTCTTTTTTGCCATTTTTTTTGATCACCCTTTTCTTATTGTAATTCCAATCCACGATGTAGTGGTATTCTGTGAATAAATAAACCGTAGCAGCCGTTAGCGCATCAATAATCATTTTAATAAATTCGTCCGCACTTTTGATCACTTTGGGAGCTCGTAGCAAACTGAACGACCTTCCAACGTGTAGACGCGATCATAAATTCTTGGCCAATATCTTTGCCAACACATTCGCCACTATGTTGGCCAACGTGAAGAGCCGCTATAACAGTGTACGTGGCATTAGGTGATTGTGTAGTGTTTGTGTGTGACTGGTCAGCGACATTTCGGTCGTCGGAATCAGGTGGAATAGGGGGTTCGATTTGACCGTTGCGGGGCCTTTGCAGGGCTTGCACAACGTTCGGAGTCGGAACGTAGGTGGCTGCGTCTACCACTAGCGAGTTGAGATGTGTCCTGGGCCTCTCGAAATAGCGCCGAGACATATCCTTGAAATGTTCAGAGATCTTCGGTAGTTGACCGTCTCTGTGTAAGTCGGAGTTTTGCTGGTACCACTAAGCCTGGCGTAAAATAGCAGCTTAATGCTGCTGTGTTTTGTATGGTGAGTGTAGAGAACCGGAGACCCATTTTACTGAAAATTCTATCTTAGTCCTCACGGCTGACAACGCATCTGCATTTTAATTCGCAAACGAAGATTGATGTAGATGTCTATGGGCCACTGTAACCACTTACCATCAGGTGGACTGTGTGCTCGTTTGTCACTCTTATTCTATAAAAAAAATAGCTAAAGTGGCTACGCGAATAAATCTATTTTGGACGACTTGGAGGCCGTACAAATGACTATGGTTTGCGTGCGCGAAAACTACGCTTACGTAAGACATGATAGATCTTCCGGACGCTTTGTAAAAATGGAGTCTCTGTCTTAAGAATAGTTTGCTCTTGCTGTTAACTAGCGACTGGTAACGAATTTTGCACAGTTGCGGACATTGCGAATGCGTTCCCCGAATGTCATACCGTGTTGTGACCCCTAGATACTTGGCCGTTGATTGCCAGGGGATCTGGCAGCCGTACAGGGTACCTATCGCTGTTTTGGGGTTTTTGTATTTACGATGGTAAGAGGAGAGCCTTTGAAAGTGTATTGCTACACCTTTACCAAGATTCATTTCGATTCTCTATAAGCGGAACCAATCGCTTAAGCGATTGACGGTTGTTTGGAGCATCTCGGTAGGATTATTTTATTATGATGGGATACAAAGAGTGCCGTGTCATCGGAGAAAAGGGCAGTATTCACTACTGCGTCCTTAGGGATGTCACTCGTAAAGAGTGTAAAAAGAAGTGGGGACAGGACGAAGCCCTGTCCGACTCCAGCTTTGAGGGGACGCTTTGTAGAGCGAGTACTCTCTATTTGATAGCGAAAGTGGCGGTTGGCAAGGAAGGCTGTGACAATGTGGGTGAGATTATCTGGCACGTTGAGTTTGTAAAGCTTGTAAAGCAAGCGGTCGTGCCAGACTTTGCCAAACGCTTTGCGACGTCGAAGAATAGGGCACGGGTTATGGTGGTTCTGCGACTTCTTTGTGGGAGGTTGAATCCTTTCAGAAGTTATTCTGTGAGGCGATGTAACTGGTCGGTGCATGAGTGTTCGGGTCTGAAACCGAACTGCTCGTATGGAAGAAGTTTGTTGGTGAAGACGTGTTTACGAAGGCGATTCAATATGAGTCGCTAGTAAACTTTCCCCAGTGTGTTACGGAGGTTAATTCTGTAACTAGAAGCTATGTTGTGTGGTTTCCCCGGTTTCGGAATTCCTGTTCCGTCTGCCTCTTTTCATGCATCCGGGAAGGAGCAGCTGGAAAGAAGAGCATTATATATGCCTACTAGGAGGCAAGCGAGCGGCGCGGAGAGAGATTTCAGTACCCTGTTGCTAATGCCATCGAGGCCGGGTGCTGATATCTTTTTAAGGTTTTCAAATTAGTTCTATAACTTCGTCGACAGTCACAGGATCTAAAGAGTCGCCGCAGGTGGTAGTGCAGACATACGCTCGACCTCCGCATCGACCTCTGCAAGGTGAGCGGGATCTGTAGGTTCGCTAGTAAAAGTGCATTTGCTCTGTAGACTGTCCGCGAGGCATTCGGCCTTTTCAGAGCTGTCAGACATATTTGAGTATTGCTACGTCAAGGATTTCCGGTTGTTGACTGGTAGCGAATGGGTAGCGGGTTGGAGTCTCGGACACGATAACATCGAAGTTTAGTCGCTCCGTGCGATTGAACAATGCGTTGCCATTGGGATTGCTTGTAAGCGAGTTCCAGAAGAATGCTTAATGTTGAGGTCTCCAACTGTTAAGACACTAGAGCCTAGATTAAATAATTCTGCAATGTCTGATTCGATTATGGGTTTAAGCGGCGGTAGATACGCCTAAACTATGGTAAGTGGCGGATGGCCAGAGAGAGCTACTTATAGAGACTTTTTTATATTAGTTAACGGGGGAGTGCCGATCGGTACGCATTGCTAGGACCTTTGGTAGTAGATCAAGGTGCCGCCTGCACGGCTGGGCAACCTATAATTTCTAATTAAGGTGTAGTTTGCGATATTGGGATCGTGATGGCTAGGATTCAAGAAGGTCTCTTGCACTAGCATGATGTCTACGTCATGGTTACGCAGGAAGAGCGTGATTTCGTCTTTTTGATCTCTGAGGCCATTCGCGTTAAAGAACGCGATAGTCAGAGAGCGTGGTTTAGTTCTGCCTATAATTTGTACTGCCATTTTGAGATTAAATTCAAGTATTTAGGCGCACTGGAAAGACCAGATTGCGTCAATTAGTCCTATGTGCTCAATCGTGGCGTTGAGCTTATCCTGTGGTGTAGTGGCTCCACGAAGTTTGCGGGCCAAAGAAGATAGTTTAGAACCGTTAATGTTGCTGATGAAGCCGCAGTCTAGAGAGTAGTCAGTGGCGAAAGAAGACGAGTCTAGTAGGACGGGATTTGGTTTTGGGGCCTGTGGAGCACTGGCCGTGGGGCAACTAGTGAAGTAGGCTTTACCCGAGCATTGGGTTTCGGCGCGGAAGGCGCGGGAGGGTTGGCACCTTGAGTGGACACCCCGGCGACTGGGGCGGGCTTGGTGGCGTTTTGACACGAGGGAGTGAGCATTGAAGAGCTGTGCGGGTTCGGGGGCAGGTAGTCGAGAGCGACAAACACTGGCTTGGCTTGTGCGTCCGGGACGGCTTCTACCTCCGCGCTGCTTCCTTCGCGGCGCTTTGGAACACCCACGATAATTCGCTAGGTGTCCCTTTTCGCGGCAATTGACGCAGCTCGGGGATTCTACCGTCTTGGGCTTGCGGGGGCAGCCAGTGGTGCCGTGGTCACTTAGGCACTTGACACACCTAGGCTTGGCGTAACAATTTTTGGCCGAGTGGCCATACAATTGGCATCGGTGGCACTGGCCAACGATGCCCCTATGTCGTGGGGCTTAACTGCAATCCCCCTTAGGTTGCAGATGCGCCGAATGTTAAAAATCTGCTTGCCTTCCAGAGACAGGTACAGAATGACAAAAATAGCACACGACGCGGCGGGTGTATTTCACTCTACTTACGGTTACCGGGTATCACAAAGCCAGAAAGGAGAGTTACGCACAAACACTCTATGCATCACAACACTTTACAACACTCTATGCATCACAACACTTTACAAAAACACCGTGAGACCGCTGTCTCCCGGGACAGCGTGCTTCGCGCACCGCAGTGAGAACACCAAGGCAGCAACCAAATACAGAACACAAAGCAATATGGCGGTACCAAGTAATATATATTTCGGTGAGTAAAAACTTAAGAAAATTTATGCGCAGCGGCAATGAGAGTGGAGTGACGGGAGTGAAATTGACTGACACGTACGGAGTATACAAGACTAAAGCGCAGTTGAACCTGAACTGCCTGATGAACGAGTAAAAGAACATATCAACGATATGTTCTTTTACTCGGGTTTTTATAGAACTTTCATCCAAAGATGCGTAAAAACCCCCACGTATAAAAAGTGAAAATTAAACTTGATAAAATCCGTAACAGTAGTTTTATTCCCTGTGTATCATTAGCATTATATCGTTAAAACTAAATTAACTTTAATTATGAATGAATGTAAAGAGTAAAATGTAAATAATAATAATACATTTTGATTTCAAGACAATTTACCTTTCTTATGGATACATCCGGAAGACACGCCCGATATTAAAAATGGTAGGTGTATAGTGTATAGCATATTATATCTATGCGAAATACCAATCATCTACGTCTAATAGTCTTTTAGAATACAAAAAAAATCTTTGACGGATATAGATACACAGAAATCGAGGTGACCCTAGAAGTAATCCAATTTTGAAAAATTTGGCACGGAACAGCATTTAATGATGTTCCAAAATTCAAGCTCTCGCGAGCGAAGCCGCGGGTAAAAAGCTAGTTGTAAAATTAAAACGTAAATCGAAAATCGCCATATGGTAGTGGCAAAATAGAATCCGTCACTCTATTTGATATTTTGGTGTTGTAAAAAACTCTAATAGATGGCGGCATACCATCTAGAATATCATCATCATTTTCATTGCAGCCCCTCATTTGTCCGCTGCTGAAGATAGGACTCCCCCAAGGAATGATAAATAGCACGGCCCTGCGTCCACCATTACGTGTATAAGCCCTGCGCTCTAACCATTAAGACGAACGTCGACCGCGAAAACTAGGCTCAGTGAAACTAGTTATGCTAACTTTTTATGCTATATCGTGAGATTCATTAAATATTTTTATTTTGATAAAACTTAAATATATAGGGCTGTACCAAGTTATAAAGTTGTTTTCTACTTTCGAAAACCTTAAATTGTTAAAACTATTATGTATGTATTATTCTAAATACGAACTAAATGTTTACTACTTAATTCAATATGTAGATACAAATAACCTAAAACAATAAAGCGACGGCAGCGCCAGTGTCAAATATAAATTTGACATATCATTTTTGATATTGGAAAAGATCTTGATTACTTAACTTTGATCTCGCGGGAAATTTAATTTATACAAAAATGGAAAGCAAGAAGCAAGTATTTACTCCGTCGTCGTAAAAAATTATTGTTCGAAAATTTTTTCGCGTTAAATGCATGCTGACGTGACACAGACAATTTTAAATTTGCCGCCATATCGTAAACAAATGACAAATTAATAAAATACATACCCAAAAATATTGGCAAAGAGTTCCATTTTCAAAATTTAAACTTATTTTTTTAATATATCGTTTACAAGTGACCAGTTCTAAAAACTTTCAGTGAACGCCCTCGATACATGTATAAAATACACAGTACACGTGGACCACCAAGAAAAGTTTTACGAAACAAAAATATTTAAGTAGTACATATACCAATCGGCATCGATGTTACTTTAATTTTGTAAAGACATTTGACACTTTTCGATCGTTACACTTTGGTAGGTGTGGGTTCATTTTGTAATAGCCAAACCGTCTATTGGCAATTCGTTTCTAGATGGTATTGATAAATCCAATTCATCATCTATATCTAATAATAACCTAAACACCGCGAGACGAGCCTGCTTCAAATTTAGTAATTATGTCACGGCACAATTCCACACGCGTCTTATTTTTTTTATATGAGAGGGGGCAAATGAGCATACGGCTCACCTGATGGTAAGTGGTCACCGCCGGCCATGAGCAACTGCAACACCAGGGAAATTGTAGATGCGTTGCCGACGTTTTAAAACGGAGTGCGCTCTTTTCTTGAATGTCCCTAAGTCGTGTCGGTTCGGAAAAATCTCTGGTGGTAGTCGATTCCATAAGGAAGTTGTGCGAGGAAGAAAACGTCTTTTAAATCACATCGTGGTGGACCGCCAGTTATCCAGATGGCATGGATGATATCGCGAGTTTTGTAGCGATGTACGATGGTGAAATTTTGCGGCTGGAATTAGTCTGAACAATTCCTCAGAGCACTCTCCGTGGTAAATGTGATAAAATACGCAAATAGATGCAAGATCTCATCGCAATGCCAGTGAGGCAAGCCGATCGGAAAGAGTTCGGTCGCCGACGATTCGAACAGCTCTGCGCTGGATGCGATCAAATTGAAGGAGCTGGTACTGGGGATCCCCAGCCCAGAATTGGGAACAACACACCACCTCCCATGGCCCCACTGACCCTCAGGCCGTACGGGCCGAATCTCGGGAGATGCGCGCGGTACATACACGTGGCTCTTTCCCGCGCACATTTTCTTGACTCCCTATAAATATTTAATCTATTCCTTGTCCCAGTTTAACATCATTCCCCCCCTTCTGGGGCTGACGACACACTGACGCCTACGTCGTCGGGCCCTCCTACCAGCCTTCTATCCTGCCTTGTCCTGCGATCGTGCCACCTATGCGCAAACTCGTGCAACAGTCCGTAGTTCTCCACATCGCTGACGAGATCCGAGTAGTAAACTGGTCCCTGAACCGACCGAACTAGTTCATCCATCATTTTCACTCTTAAGTCGTCATACAGAGGACATTTCCATAGAACATGGTGAACATCCTCCTCTGGCATACTGCACTGACACATACTAATTTCACACAGTTTCATGTCTCTCAGTCTCTTCCGAAAGCATCCATGTCCGGTGAGAATCTGAGAGGTTTAGTAGTCCAGTGAGACCCAGGTATACCTGAGTCTCAACGCCACGTCCGGGAAAAATCGATGCAGCTGACGTCCTTTTGTATCACACGTCCATCTATCCTGCTAGGCGCCGATCACCTCAGTCCAGATATCGCGCTTCCGTCTGCTCAACTCCTTTATGCGCGTGGTCAAACGTGCTATACCCATCCTACCAGCACGGATGACCTCTAGGTCAGCAGGGAGAACGCCAGCCAGCACCGGTAGGGCCGCCGTGCTAGTGGATCGGTACGCCTTGGTCAGCAACACAAGAGCGGATCGTTGCGATCTTAGTAGTACGCTACGAACTGTGTATATGTTTGCACGCTTGTACCAGCACTCTGCCGCGTACGTAAGCGTGGACACACACATTCCTCTATAAATTAGTTTTAAACTCAGATATCGTACACCCCATGATGATGTACGCTACGCTACGATATGTATATACAGGTTGGTCTAAATAATGACGTCCAAAAGAAAAATTTAAATTCTCCACACCTTGGGGTATTCGATGATACCCCATGTATCCGATTTTATTTTATTATCCGATTTTTTGTAGTTTTCGAGTTATAATTTGTTTTGTATTTTTTTAGTGTTTTCTGCCGGGATGCTTCAAAAATACATATCTTTTTTTGTAGTAGTTATTTTTCAGATTTTTTTCTTTTGACATGATTGCTATAAATTATACTTTCACACATAAATAAAATAATAAATTTCCTAACATTCCTGCAAGTTACTCAAAAAAGCATCGAAAGTAATATATATATATATAATGCGGGAAATCACGCCACATCTGTGCCGTGTCATCATGTGTCACAATAATATGTGTGTATAAGTGTATATATGTATAAACTAACATTTATATTATATAATGCGTTTCGAATAATATGTGTAAATAAGTTAGTTTTTTCTGTTGCGGCTCTACCCACAACCCTTACCACACTACCAAAGGTTAGCTGACAGAGAATGCTTTTTCGGTATTAAGTTCGCGTTCGTACCAAACATTTTCTTGTTTGAGTGCAATAAAGAATTTTCTATATATCTATCTATGTACATATCGGTTCGGAAAAATTGCTATTGCCTATGTAAGTATTTGTACGGACTACAAATAATTGTTCCGGGTCTGAAAGTTTGTCCTTGTGCAATTAAAGTAAATGTATATGTGATAGTGAAACGTCGAAGCTACGGCGCTCCTAGGTTTGACTAGTCAAACCTCAGGTCTGACATAAATTCTTAGTCAAACTTCAAATAGTAAAGAAAAATAACTTAAAATTATAAATTTTGTACAACCCTCTTCAATATAAAATATTAAGAATAGCTCAAAAACTATTGATCAGACCTTACCCAAATTTATACGGGACTACATGAGATGCACCAGCTTTCAAATGAAAAATGAATCATCGAAATCGGTTCACCCAGAAAAAAGTTATGAGGTAACACACATAAAAATATTACAGTCAAATTGAGCATCGGCTCCTTTTTGAAGTCGGTAGAAATAATTTAAAATTTAAAATTTTGTACAGCCGAATTCAATATGAGTTATTAAGAATAACAAAATCTATTGGTCTGACCTTGATCAAATTCATATGGGACCACACGAGAAGTATACCAGCTTTCAAATAAAAAAAGAATCATCCAAATCGGTTCATCTAGTAAAAAGTTATTAGGTAACACACAAAAAAAACATACAGTCGAATTGAGTACAGTCTCCTTTTTGGGAGTCGGCAGAAAAGAAAGTAGTCTCTACTAATTTGGACAGTCAAACGCCGAAACTCAATTTCATGAAAGCGGGGTTTTAGCATTCAGACCTCAATTAGGTATTGGAATGTGTTAGTTTGTCAGATTAGTTATAATAAAATGAGATTTTTTAATTTTAATATTATTGTTTCAATATTATAAGAATCTTACCTCACTTTTTTACATAGGAATATTGGCCCAAACTTACTTCTGCAACGGAGAGTGCATCCCCCGCCCATCATAGCATATCGTAGGCACCTCTGCGAGCGGTATCGACTGAGACTTGTCGCCGAAGGCCAATAAGCCAAAGCTGCGGAGGTGAGCTTTCCCTCCGCGCCTACGGCTTTACAAAAACACTCTCTGGGTTGGGCAGACAAGACTACGTACAGTTGGAGCGTGGTGATTTAGTGAAACAGATTCGACCTATCTTATCTATATAGTCAGGTTGTTCTAAACTCTGCTATGATAGTGGTAAATGTAACAAAGTTATGTGAATTACTATTTTTAGTTTTCTTAAAAAAAAATGACTGCTCTCCACTGCAAATCAAATCGTTGTGTATGAGTCCCATTTTTAACCACAAATGAATACGAATCGACGTTTGACCGAATTTGCCTTAGTCGCTTCTAGGATCGACTTGGGAAAGCCCGAAACAGATTAGTTTACTTTCGACGTTTGACTAAAAAGTTAGGTATTTCTAGTTCTGTCAAAGGGCGAAATTGGAATTTATTTCGGGGTTTGCCGAAAGCCCTTGGTGAAACCTGGGATAACCCAGTCATTCCGGGAAGAGACTGCATATCGACCTTTGACAATGACATATAGACCACACAATACTTGAGATACATACCTCAACAATACTTGAGAAAATCTTAGTGTGAGAGTAACGTTTAAAAAAAAGAAAGAATAGAAAAATATCGCTCGTCACTGTAAGTGAGGTCCACCTCTTATTTCTCTCTATGAGTATATAATTATATCACTCATCCCTATGATTAATCCAAGTCTGACACTAACAACAGTTTTGGGGTTTCATGTTCTCTGTGTATGTATACAAATTTTATAAATTTTTTTTTGCAAATCTTCAAAGGGAGAAAAAGAGCTTGCAAAAGAGAAATATTGACAACATTCCATTATTCCTAAAAAAATATACTTAATATCAGTAAAAATTTGTTCTTGCGTAACTTTAAATAAGCAGCGTAAGAGATTATTTTCCCTTACAACTGTATGAACACTCATTAGTAGAGACCGTAAATTAGAATTAGTGTTGTATTACTTGTTTTAATGATTGAATGAAGGAATATCTAACAGCGAAAATTTATTTTTATTCGCGTAATATACTATTTCAAAGATAAAATTAATATTGTGTTACTCTAACCTATTATATAATGTTTAATGAGCAAAGTATTAATAAGTTCATGAACCAAATAATGTCATTTCGCGTTCGCGATTATTCTGGCGTATGTAGCACCATACCGTGAAAGGTGTTCAGTTTTGTCTAAAAGTTATGTCTTTGTTAAATACCATCGGACATTTTATTTATATAATCATGAAATAATGTCACATTAACCGCAATATAATCACAGGGTACTTTAAAATAATAATGGGTTTCATACCGAATATTGGTCATGGTCGCCAGTCTCAGCCTGGATGAGTCGTGTGTGCAGGACCGGATTATAGTGTCCAAGTGTATGCGCAAGCACAGGTGCACTATCTATTCCCTCACTCTCATAAAACGATGGGACGAGAGTTCCAACGGAGAGAAATCAAGTGCAGGACTAACGACTTCACGTGGTTTCCGAGGCATTGTCAACTTACGGATATTCCTTCTGGGCTGCTCCTCACAATTTTTTGACTAGAAACCCCAATAACTAATTTTTGCCCGACCCAGGACCTCATGATCAGCAGTCGCACTTACAAGTCGCGGCACGTAAGTCTAGCGCTGAACGAAACGTGGAAGGGACGCGCACGAATTGAATTGCACGAACGCGACTGGAGAGCCAATCAGCGCGTGCGAACGATACGCACGAGCCAGTCAGCGTGACTTATGCGCAATAACGGTCACCGCTAGACTTTCGTGCCGCTAGTTATACTACTTGACCAACGAGGCAAACGAATCACAGAGTACTTTATATTGTACAAAACGTAACTCTTATTAATTTTTTCATATTTCAGAACAGAACAGAACAGAAACTTTTTTATTCAATATAGATTATAAATAATACTTATTGAAAGTCACTCTTTTGTTTAATTACCACTGGTTCGAAAAAAAACCTCTGTCCTGGGAAAAACCAGCCAGAAACCCAGCGGGACTTTTTTTTTAAATAACAGCTTACAATCACGTATGTTACACAAATTAACAACACAACAAATTAGAAATAGCTTGGTAGCGATCACCTCATTTCCAGGGGCTATTATCATCCATAAATTCTTTAATATTATAATAAGCATTTTTATACAAACTTAGTTTAATAAAGTTTTTGAAATTAGAGCAGGTCAAATTTTTTATATTTTCTGGAATTTTCTTGTAAAAGCGTAGCGTCAGTAATTCATTCTTGGGGCTAATTCATTCTCTTCAAATTGTATGACTTATTGTATATTTTGTAAAATTTTATTAACCGTTGTATTTATCCTTTTTTGTCTATATTTAATATTCCTGGTCAAATATAGAAAAAATTTGCGCCCATTTAGTGATAAGCATGTTTTTAAAACAAAAGATCAGTTTTTAAACGATGTTGATAAATTCTAAATCTTCAACCACATATCGACTATCCAGCCAACCACATATAACCACTAGCCGAGTTCGGTTGAGCAGCGTTCGGGAGATTACGACACATCTTCTCGTCAGGTATACCCCAAAACTTGAAAACAAGATTGTACAAACAGTGCGTGTTGCCAGTGATGACTTATGGATCTGAGACGTGGTAATTTACTGCTGCCCGTATAAGGAAGCTCAAGGTCGCTCTTAACTTAAACTTAGCTTAACTCAAACTTAGAAATGAGAATATCTGCAGTAGAACCAAAGTACCGACATAGCCCAACGGATTAGTAAGCTGAATGGACAACGGGTCGGCCATATAGCTCGAAGAACCGACAATCGATGGGGAAGAAAGGTTCAGTCGTAAGAACCTGTCATTATAAATTTGGCTTAATACTATAGTGTGATTGTAGGTATTACTAATAAACAAATAAATAAAAATTTAAAAGCTCTTATATTAACGTAATAAGTACGAAAACATGGCCTTCCCATAACATCTAGGTTTTTTGAAAGATCGCATTTTAAGCCAGATTAATTAAAATACACTTCTGCAGTATTTATTTTGTCTATAAATTGTTTTGTAACCAATTAGGAAATCCGCAGCTTAATTTAATTAGTTCGCTTTGCAATAAATCACTTGTTGACCCTCTTTGTCGGCTTTCAGGTGCTCTTTGCTAATAGTTTAAGCCGCTCTAAGTCACGGAAATAGTTAACGTAATGTTGAACCCAAAGATTATTTACGTAAACAATCTACGTTTTAGTTTGACCTTGTTGCTGATTGGAAATTTAGATTTTTCTTTGTACTCCTTTGTTCGAGGTAGATTTTAATTTATTTACTAGTAAAAGGAGGAATATAAAATATATGCTTCAAATATAAAATTGAAGTATTTCACTTAAAACCTCCCGATGTCAGAGTTAACCCGGAGTACCTTCAGCTTTTTTATTAATAATTTTGGCCCGATCTAATAATTAAAAAAGCTGAAGGTACCCCGGGTTAACTCTGACATTGGGACGTCAATCACCTCAGTCCCCCGTGACCATGGTTGCTGGAAAGAAACCCAAACGTCAGCAATATCATCATCATCATCATCATTACAGCCCTTCACAAGTCCACTGCTGAACATAGGCCTCCCCCAAAGAATGCCAGAAAGCACGGTCCTGAGCCACCTGCATCCATCGACTTCCTGCATATCTTACCAGGTCGTCACTCCATCTAGTGGGGGGATGCCCTTCACTTCGCCTGCCGGTACGAGGCTGCCACTCGAGAACCTTTCTTCCCCATCGGTTGTCGGTTCTTCGAGCTATATGGCCGGCCCATTGCCACTTCAGCTTACTAATCCATTGGGCTATGTCGGTCACTCTGGTTCTACTGCGGATATCCTCATTTCTGAGTTTATCACGCAGAGAAACTCCGAGCATGTCCCTCTCCATAGCTCGCTGAGCGACCTTGAGCTTCCTCATCCGGCCAGCAGTGAAGGACCACGTCTCAGTTCCGTATGTCATCACTGGCAACACGCACTGGGTGTACAGTCTCGTTTTCAAGTTTTGAGGTATACCTGACGAGAAGATGTGCCGTAATTTCCCGAACGCTGCTCAACCGAGTTGAATCTTGTTGAGTTTGAATGAAGTTGGACTTACCTTTTTTTTTTTTTACGGGGGGAAATCCTCATGGACTACCTACGCCTGGGGAAAGGCGGAGGGGCGTGCCGGACTCTTACCGGCTAAAACCACCCCGGTGTCTCCTCACACGTGCGCATGGGGCCGCGGGAATCCAAATTCTTCCGCAGCCCCACACTAGTGCTGGCCCGGTCTGTCCAGGCCTCGTCTCCTGCACGGGGTAGTGAGGTGTTCAGCTACCCCGTGTATCGCCTCAGGGGCGCGCGCCGACACCCGCGCGCGCATCCGCCTCGGGTCCATCGAGTAGGGGTGGCGGGGGGCTTCCCCAAGTCCCTCACCCCTGGACCCATTTATGGGGGCTGGAAAAGGGCGTTGTCCGCCCTTCTCCTGCGCCCGGTGCGCCTTCTGCGGCCAGGGAAGGGAGTCGAGATCTCCCTTTCCCGTTCCGCAGTTTCCTTCTGCGACATCACGTCCTCGCAGAAGGACACCACCGCATCCCACGACTCTGCGCTACCGACCATCTTCCGCACTAAGGCCGGCAGCGACAGATCGCCTCCTACTTTATTTGTGAGGACACGGCGCTGCTCCTCCCAAGCTACACACTCGGCGAGCGTGTGTTGCGCCGTGTCCTCCCCGCAATGGACGCAGTGGTGGCACCGAGCGTCCGGCTTCCTGTCTATGCGGCGCAGGTACTTGCCGAAGCAGCCATGCCCCGACAGCACTTGCGTCACCCTAAACGACAGGGAGCCGTGCCTTCTCCCGAGCCAGTCGTTGAGTACTGTCCGGATCGCCTCGACGGTAGCGAGGCCGGCGGTAGGGCGCAGAAGCCTTTGCCGCCATTCCGCCACCAAGACCTGACGGAGCTCCTCTCGGCGCAGCGCGATCTGCCGCTGCACCGGCCTCGAGCCCCGTGCCCGCTCTTTCTCGCGCCATCGATATAATGACGCGAGTACTTTCGCCTCTAGGTCCCAGGGCGGGGATCCGGCCAGGACGCAAGCCGCCTCGTAGGAAATCGTGCGATACCCGCGGACGACTCTGACGGCCATCGCCCTCTGCGGTTTACGCAGAATGGCGAGAGTGCTGGCCGTCATGTCCATCGCCCACACAGGGGCCCCATACAGGGCCATGGACCGCACGATTCCCACGTACAACCGCCTACAGGCGGCGCTTGGGCCCCCCAAATTGGGAAGCAACGTTGATAGTGCGCCCGCTGCACCCATCAGCTTGGGCGCCAGCCGCCGGAAGTGGGGTCCGAATTCCCATCGGCTGTCGAGCACCAATCCCAGATACTTCATGGTGGACTCGACAGCTATCCGGGCCCCGCTGACCACGATGTGTGAACCCGGCGGCGGCGCGCGTCGAGGGCCATGGAACACCATGGCCTCCGACTTACTTAGGGCCACCTCCAGGCCCAGGCACCGGATGCGGTTCACCACTTGTGACATCGCAGCCGTGGCAACCAACGCTGCTTCCCTGTACGAACTCCCCCGGGCAGTGACGAGCGTGTCGTCCGCATAACACGTCAAGTCGGCGCCCGACGGGAGTTCACCTCTCAGCACCCAGTCGTAGCCGATGTTCCACAGGAGCGGTCCCAAGACCGATCCCTGCGGAACACCGCACGACATGACGCGCCGACCAGCGCCGTCACGTCCCCAATAGGTAACGCATCTCTCCTCAAGGTAAGCCCCTATTGTGCGGCGGAGGTAGGGAGGCACGCGATGGTAATTCAGCGCCTCCCGAATGCAACTCCAGGGTAGGGTGTTGAAAGCGTTGGAGATGTCTAAGGACACCGCCAGCACCACCCCACCCCGGGATACTGTCTCCTCCGCCAGGGCCCTCACGCGCGTAATAGCGTCTATAGTGGAGCGCCCGCGACGAAAACCAAACTGGTTGTCATCCAGGTCCGGCAAGTTGGACTTACCTAGTCGGACTATTTGTCCCAGGTAAACATACTCGTCAACAACTTCGAGCTTAGTGTTCCCAACAACTACCGGCATAGGTGTGACATGGACATTAAACATGATCTTTGTTTTGTCCATGTTCATCTTAAGACCTATCCGTTGGGAAACACTGTTGAGGTCATTGAGCATAGTGCTTAGGTCCTTCAGCGATTCTGCCATAAGGACTATATCGTCGGCAAATCGAAGGTGAGTGATGTACTCGCCATTGATGTTGATACCGTATCCTTTCCAGTCCAGAAGCTTGAAAACATCTTCCAATGCAGCGGTAAAGAGTTTCGGGGATATGACGTCACCCTGTCTTACATCTCTCTGCAATTGGATAGGTTTCGTACTCTGGTTCTGTACTCGGATAGCCATCGTAGCCCTACTGTACAAGCACTTCAACACTTCGATATACCGACAGTCAACTTGGCATCGCTGAAGGGACTGCAGCACCGCCCAAATGAAACGAGTCCCGAAACCTTTAAGCTCGAGTTACAAAACCGTGTTCAGTGCCTATAAGACTGCAATGAAGTGGACGATTTGAATGACAAGCTCGTGGAAACTGTCCATGCGGTCGGAGCTAAGTTCTGCAAGACCCGCCGCAGAAGAACACAAAACTCTCCGATCACACTCTTAATCTCATGGCTGTTAGACGGGAGATGAAGCTACATTCTTCAACAGATTTGACAGCATACAGGCAACTGAACAGACAGCTCTCCAAATGCATGCGGCGGGACTTACGCAACTTCAATACAGCTCGTATTGAAGAAGCGATCGAGCGGAACCAAAGCTACAAAGTCTTTGCCAGAGACCTGTCTGCCAGAAAGAGCCAACTGTCAAAGCTGAAGACCGAATGTGGCAGCATCGTTTCCGGGGCACCTGAGATTTTGAGTGAGATTGAGAGGTTCTATGGGCAGCTGTACACGTCATCGTTGGAGCCGCACGCAAGTGTGAGTAACGATCCAAGAGCGAGTCTTATCCGACATTATTCCGATGATATCCCGGACGTCAATCTGAGCGAGATTAGAATGGCTCTCCAGCACCTTAAAAACGGCAAGGCCCCAGGCGAGGATCGAATTACAGCGGAGCTTCTGAAAGCGGGTGGAAAACCGGTACTTGAAGTCCTTTAGAAGCTCTTTAATTCCGTCCTCCATGGTGGCATTACACCGGAGGCGTGGAGCAGAAGTGCGGTGGTCTTGTTCTTCAAGAAAGGCGACAACGCTCTCTTGAAGAACTACAGACCGATTTCCCTTCTGAGCCGCGTCTACGTGCTGTTTTCGAGAGTCATTACGAATCATCTCGCGCGCAGACTTGACGACTGCCAGCCTCCCGAACAAGCCGGCTTCCGAAAAGGCTTTAGCACCATAGACCACATACATACCCTTCGGCAAATTGTACAGAAGTCCGGGGAGTACAATTTGCCACTATGTCTGGCGTATGTGGACTATGAGAAAGCCTTTGATTCCGTCGGCAATATAAAATAAGTTAATTAAACGCGATAAAATCCGTAAAAGTAGTTTTAATTAATGTTTAGTGTTCGCGTAAATATAAGAAATCAAAAGAAAATTTGTTAATATTATAACAATAATATAGCTTTGGATTCCGCGAAGGACTGCTCTGAACACAAATGCGGTTTCTTTCCTTTTCCTCGCAAACCGTTCCGAAAAAAGACTTGGTTGGATTTTATTTATATACTAGCGACATGCTGTGACTTTGCTTGGGCTATCTATTAATGTGGCATTATTTAGATTTAAGGTAATCAAAGATAATTTGTTTTATGATTTTTTTTTAAATAAAGATTTCGAATACAATATAGCCTAGAACCTAGATCATTCCGAGTATTGCTCTCTTTCTCTGTTCGTAAATTTTCATTACAATCGGTTATGCCATTGCAAGATTAGCCCGGACAGTCAGACGGACAGACAGATAGACAAACACTTCAATTTTATTTATAGGCATAGATTTGTTTTACTATATTACATAACATACTTATATATTTTTATTTAAAAGTGATAAGATACCCAACTAGACAAAAATACTATAAAATATCCAAAGTAATATTAATAGTGCCACTACCTACATTTGTTTCTCCGGTTACCTAAAAGCTTTTCATCAGATATTGATTGAAGCCTAGTCATAAATTATTCCTCTAATGCCAATTATATTAACGGCATTGTGGGTCTTAATAGGCTTTAGTAATTGATTTCATATCAGTAAAACTAAATACAAACTCATGGTTAATGGCCGAAACAAATTATTTCTCGGAGTGATTTGGATTTATTCATTTATTTTTGTTAAGCACAGAAATATTTTTTTTTACATTGGGGGCGGTTAACACTTACCATCAGGGTATCAGGGCAGCCACATGCTCGTTTGCTCCCTCTTCTAAAAAAACCAATCTCCCACTAGATGGAGTTACGACCTGGTGGTAGTCTTACGCATGTCTGTGCGTTTGTAATGTAGAAGGTTATCTCTAACTTATCTCTTATATATAATTATGCCTTGTGACCTAAAGGTTGACTGGTAGAGAATGCCTTAAGGCATTAAGTCCGCCATATGTACGATTTTATTTTTTTATGTTTTGTAATTAACTTTTCAACAAACTTTAAGAAATGAGTGACTTGATACCTTGTGGAATCCTCTGCCAGTCAAACCTAAGTGTTTAATATAAATTTTTAAGCGACAGTAGCCTTATGGTTAATGGTGCGATCTGCAAACTGGGAAAGTCGAGTGATCGAATCCGCTATCCGTAGACCGTCGTGAACCACTTGTAAACGCTTGTCTTGAAATTTCAAGCTTACTTTGTGTGATAAATGGGAATATTAGTAATGTTACAAGTATTTATTTTTAAATTGTTGAGAGGTGCATATTTAATATTATGTATAAACATACTATACATACAAAATTGTATGAATACTTAAATACATATTACGAAAGTATTAAAAAGTTTCTGGAATATTTGAAAGCAGATGACACGTTGTCATAACTAATAATATTTTCACAAGGTTTCTTCGTCTTATATAAGTCTTTCCGGTTTATCCATAATCAATTATTAAAGCACTCGCTGATATCTTATTGAGCTGATGTAACGTCGATGATAATGGAATAATAAAAACGTCTTAAAGCTTGTTTTCGTTGGTTTTAAATAAATTTATTTTTATTACTATATAATACTATTTAATACAATTTTTTATTTTTTTTTATTTTGTCTATATGGCCCTTGGTATTGTGGTTATGTCACAATAATTCTGCCAATGTCGGGTCTTTGGTCTGTCGCACCTTGTCTTGAGGCTTTTCGGTGGAAAAGGAGTTAGCGGTTATTAGGTGAAAATATGGATAAAAACAAAGCAACTAAATACATAAATTATGGACCACACAATATAGAGCAAACATCTAGTTATAGGGGAGAATTTTTTTTAATTAGGGTGACAAATCAGTCCACACACAGTCCACCTGATGGTACGTGGATGCTGTGGCCCATAGACATCTACATCTATCCTAGATTAAGAAAAAAAGTGCAAGAGAATATCTAATTAAAATGATTAGTAAATAATTTCATTTAAATTTTAACGTATACCTACCTAATATTCATACGTATTTTTTTTTTAAATAAAAATAAATGTTTATCTCCAGAGCCTTAGCTGTACTTTTATTATAAGTTCTAGTCTGCTGTTGGCAGGATGTCGTGAACGGGTGCTTATTTATCAGCGGGTATCAAACGAGTTGTCACTATTATTTTTATAAGCAGTATTTAAGAAGTTACGCAACAGTAAACTGTACCGATAGTTTGTATAAAATTTTATCATTAAGGCTTATGTTAAGAGGCAATCTCCAGTTTAAACTTAAACTTTGCTATGTCTAAACTTGAGTCTAGACCAGTGTTTCGTAAAGGGAATTTCGCGTACTTCTAGGGTAATTTGAGATAGCACGCAGGGGTACATTTTTGTCTATGGCAAGGGTAAGGAAAATCTCTTGTCTAAGGTAAGAAGAAACTATGCAAAAATTACAATCTCCAGTAAGAAAATTCACTCGAAGATGACTTAAGTTCTAAGCTCAAAAAACAATCCGATTTTTTAAATTTTTGCAAAGAGAGACTTGTATTGACACATCCGTCGCATAGGCTCGCAATGAAAATATGAACGGTTCTTAGTATGGTCATACAAAGTTGAATTTGTTATAACTTCAAATTGTGAATTAAGTTTTACATAAAGCCTGGCGTATAATTAAAAGTATTTTGATGGTATTACAAGGTATGCTACATTAACAAAAAATATTAATATTTTTTTGAGAAATACTAAAATTAGATACTTATATGTACCACTTTATTAATACGTTGGGATTACATAATGATTTCATATATTATTCATATTTACGCATAATACGGATCATAGATTAAACGTGGTCTTATAATCTGTCAAAACAAACTCTGGATGATGCAACTATTAGGCCCGTATTAATAAACGTTATTCATCTCAAGTTCACGCACTTGAGTACAATTTTAAGGTTATGATCTTATTAATAAACATATCTCGAGATGCGGTTTAGGTTTACGATATCAGCTGAGTGCCACACTGATTAACAAACGAAACTCGACTCTTAAGCGCGTGTACTTGAGATGCTAAAATCTGAGTGCGGGCAGTCTGTGATCATGATTGTGGGCATGAAGATTGAAAATATTTTAAGAGAAATTAATTATTACGACGAAATTGAGTAAATGACGATATTTCACGGCCTTTACGAGGTTGTTTACCAAAAATTTATATAAGGGATTCCTCCGATCCTTTTAAGTAACGATGTGAACATTTTAAAAAATGATACAGATTTGGTCAAGAATCAGTAGTATATATTACAACATTATTAAAAGGCTCATTGGTGAAATACAGTAACAGAGGTCTTCCAATTTCACCAGAAATAGCCGTCCTGTTTATTAACTTTAAGGTTTTTTTTTTTTTTTTTTTTTTTTTTTTATAGGATAAGGGTGACAAACGAGCACACAGTCCACCTGATGGTAAGTGGTTGCTGCGGCCCATAGACATCTACATCTATCCTCTGTTACGAATCAAAATGTAGATGCGTTGTCACCCGTGAGGACTAAGATGGAACGCCTCATTTCCAGTAAAAAGGGCCTCCGGCCACCTGCACTCACCAAGCGAAACGCAGAGGTAAACCTCTACTTCACGCTGGTATTCTGTGAGGTCGTGGTACCACCCCGGTTTGAGCCGGCCCATCCGTGCGACAGAAAAGCTGCCGCGTGACTCTACCACTGTTGTTGTTTTCTGCCACAGCATCAATTCAGATATGTACATATTGTATATTTATTTAAGTAGGTATATTTTATTTCATTATTTAAATTAATATAATGTATTAAATTTCAAATTAGGTAATGAATATTTGTACGTTATGTGACATAGTCGTTCACGAGATGAAGCCCTCAAGTCACAGAACAGTATTCCTAAGTACAGCGCCTTGAGATACTGTTTTTATGTCTTTATTAATTACCAACCATCTTGAGATGCTGATATCGTAACGAAGGCGTATCAAATGATTACGCACTTGAGTTCGTCTATGAGTAACGTTTATTAATACGGGCCTTAGAGTATTATCGAAAAGCCTTAATTTCGCTAACAACGAAAAAATTACCGTACCAAGAAATTATCTGCAGTCTCGACGACTGTTTGTTTAAAAACAATAAGCGAGAGGAAGATTTGGAAGCGATACGTCAAGACATTTCGTCTGTGTTACGTCGAAGTTCAGCGCCGAAACCGAATCTATCTAAAGACAAATTTAAAGCGTTGAATAACCTACGCAATAAACCTGAACTCACGATTCTCCGCGCAGATAAGGGAAATGCCACGGTAGTCATGGATACGTCAGATTATAATTCTAAAATACTTATAAAAAGGTTAAAAACGACCTAACAAATAACACACTTAAAACAATTAGTGACCTTATAAAGAAACACTCCAACCATACCCCACAACCATAGACCACATACATACCCTTCGGCAAATTGTACAGAAGTCCGAGGAGTACAATTTGCCACTATGTCTGGCGTATGTGGACTATGAGAAAGCCTTTGATTCCGTCGAAATTTGGGCGGTGCTGCAGTCCCTTCAGCGGTGCCAAGTTGACTGTCGGTATATCGTCGGTATGTCGGTATGTCGTTTTATACGTGGTAGAGCCATGCTGCAGCTATATTAGTAGTATTGTTGTAGCACGAATGGGTCAGCTCGACCGGGGAAGGACCCCGCTCTCACAGAAAACCAGCGTAAAATAGCAGCTTAATGCTGCTGTGTTTCGTATGGTGAGTGTAGAGAACCGGAGACCCTTTTTACTGGCAAAGAGGCATTCAATCTTAGTCCTCACGGGTGACAACGCATCTGCATCTTGAGTCTTTATTGAGGATAGATGTAGATGTCTATGGGTCACAGTAACTACTTACCATCAGGTGGACTGTGTGCTCGTTTGTCACCCTATCCTATAAAAAAAATATCGAAGTGCTGAAGTGCTTGTACAGTAGGGTTGCGATGGCTATCCGACTACAGAACCAGAGTACGAAGCCTATCCAATAGCAGAGAGGCTTAAGACAGGGTGACGTGATATCCCCGAAACTCTTCACCGCTGCATTGGAAGACGTTTTCAAGCTTCTGGACTGGAAAGGATACGGTATTAACATCAATGGCGAGTACATCACTCACCTTCGATTTGCTGACGGTATAGTCCTTATGGCAGAATCGCTGGAGGAATTAAGCACAATGCTCAATGACCTCAATAGGGTTTCCCAACGGATAGGTCTTAAGATGAACATGGACAAAACAAAGATCATGTTTAATGTCCATGTCACACCTATGCCGGTAGTTGTTGGGAGCACTAAGCTCTAAGTTGTTGATGAGTATGTGTACCTGGGACAAATCGTCCGACTAGGTAAGTCCAACTTCGACCGAGAGATCAATCGGCGGATTCAACTCGGTTGGGCAGTGTTCGGGAAATATTCTCGTCAGGTATACCTCGAAACTTGAAAACAAGACTGTACAAACAGTGCGTGTTGCTAGTGATGACCTATGGTACTGAGACGTGGTCCTTCACTGATGGCCGGATGAGGAAGCTCAATGTCGCTCAGCGAGCTATGGAGAGGGCTATGCTCGGAGTTTCTTTGCGTGATATACTTAGAAATGAGGATATCCGCAGTAGAACCAGAGTGACCGACATTGCCCAACGGATTAGTAAGCTGAAGTGGCAATGGGCCGGCCTTATAGCTCTCGAGTGGCGGCCTCGTACCGGCGGACGAAGTGTAGGTTGTACCCCCACTAAATGGAGTGACGATCTGGTAAGATATGCAGGAAGTCGATGGATGCAGGTGGCTCAGGATCGTGCTTTGTGGCATTCCTTGGGGGAGGCCTATGTTCAGCAGTGGACATGTGAAGGGCTGTAATGATGATGAATCTGGAGGTAGTCGTGGTTAACTATGACATTGGGATGACATGCACCTCAGTCCCCCCCCCCCCGTGACCATGGGTGCTGTAAAGTACTCGAAACGTTGGGAATATAAAATAAGTTGTACGCGATAAAATCCGTAAAACTACGAGTAGTTTTATTTAAATGTTGGGGTTAAATTGCAATGCTTTTAAGTTACGACGAATTACGACATTGTGCGTGGGAGGAAATTGTTAACGGCAATATGCATCGCTTCTATTTAATATTCATGTTTTTAATGACGTCGTAATATCGTTTCTAAGTAGTGTACGCTGGACTGGCTATAACCCTACAAAATGCTTGTGCCAATTTGAGGCACTGCCATTGAATGTTCCGGGAACTAAAATTGACATAAATAAAATCTTATTACGAGTACAATACAAGACACATCGCAACTTTATTTATTTTTATAATTCAATTCATGTTATACGACCTCCGTAACTCATTATAAGTAGTCCTTCCAATAGCTGTAATAGCACAATGCTTATCGTCGCAACATATAATCTGGCTGGTGGTGGAACGGAGAGGGAGGAATTAAAAAATACAATTCCAGTGCACAATCTCCGAAATTTATCCCGTAAAGCATTAAAAGGCTGGCTACATTAGGCCTGTGTCCAAGATTGATAAGATTGGTACTAAACATTCCATTGAACTCAAAGCAGAACCACCCCATATAAAATAAAATCATGTATATTTGAAACGTGCAAATAAAAAAAAATTAAGGGGCCCTGTGCTAGAAGCCAAAGAAGTGTTATTTGTTTGCAGTTCTTTCCTCCTTTGGCACACAGAAGTTTCCTGCGCTCATTTCGCAAACATCCGATATAGCGAAAAGTTAGAAAACTGTTTCACAAGTTGTTGACCGTGGAACCCTTTAAAGTCATTACTTTTATTGCGAACTGGAAACTTGTGCTGGAAAAGTTTACGCAAATCAGTTGCAAATTAACCATAAAGGAGATGAACTTGATTCCATACAAGCTTGGGCCCAACTTAAAATATGTGTTAGTTTGAAGATTTAAATATTTGCTACTTATATCCAAAAATCATATTTTTGCCGGGCCTGGGGTTTTTTGTTTTTATTTTGTTTTATGATTTGTAGGTTATGTAGTAAAATCACTCGTTCTTGTGATAAGTTTTTTGAATAAATTGAAAAAATACAAAAGAATGCAGTTTTGTAGTTATTATTATATAAAGTAAAGTAAAACTCAACTATTTTCTGCAATTATTAATAAAATGTCATCTAAAAAACAGCCGGAGGCTGTATGTCTGTTCTATTCCTCTCAAAACTTAAGTATCACATTATTTTCATTATATGGGCGCAACACACTACCGTCCTGTGATCCGAGAGAAAATCCAAGTGTCAAGTTAAATAAATCCACGAAAGTAAATACACGAAATCTATCCAAAAAACAGCTACAATGCCAAATGCGCATGCCGCATGAAACTTGAAGTTACCAAGTTAAGTCTCCTTCGGAATATGCAATGATCAATGACCATATAGCCTATTCAGGTATTCAGTCGTGTAGGATAATATTCAAATGTTTTATGATTTAATGACATGACATGTCTGTTCAATTGTTTTCTAAATATATTATTTTATTCAATATTAATAACTACAGATTCGCGTCAATGCTTCAATATTATGATTTTTTGGTAAGGCAGGTTATTTTATTATAAAAGTAGCCTTCATTATCTATTGCCATAGACAGAACAGAAAGATATTTAAAAACGTTTCGTTTTTGCTAAAGCAAAAGCATTAGCTTTCTATTTCAGTTTTAAAAAAAAGTTTTTACGATTGTCCCTAGGACTACAGAAATAAAAACCATTTATTTATGCTTATAATTTATCATTATATCACCTACATATTTTTGTATAACTGTTACGAACGATGTCAACAACCCAATTTCTCCTCACACCTTTAGGGCTTGATTTGAATTTTTGAATCTGACGACTAAGATATTTGTGACAGTCCTGGTTTCATGACATAGGTGAGTTGTTTAACTACTGTCCGAACAGGGGTTTCGTTTCGTGGATCCCGGCTCTGATGGCTGACTTGTATCGTTCGATGTTCAGGCACGCGGGTGTACGGTGTGTACGCAGTGTGGAGGGGTATGCGGCGCGCCCCTCTGCGGACTCGCTGCGTCCCATCCGTTGTTGTCCTAAAGGCGGCTCTTCACGTTGGCCAACATACTGGTGAATGAGTTGCCCAATAACGATGGCCATCGTGTAGAGCGGGTGTATTATGCTTACGTTGGTATGTATTGGAACGATGGCCCACAAGTTGTCGCGAGATCCGTGTGGTGTCGAAGATCAAAGGGTTGTGGCAGAGTATTCTTCGCCGAGTCCACACGTTGGTCGCACGTTCTGTTTGCTACGAGCTCCCAGAGTGATCGCACGCTCCTGATTTAAATTTTATATGTACGCATCGTAACTAGTGTCTACATAATTGTAGTAACAATGACCAATGAAAAAACTTTTCGCTTTATAGAGCCCTACCAAGCCGGAAATTGTTTGTGAAACAAGTTTTTCAAGACTTTTTTTAAAAAAAACGTTACCCCCACACTAGGATTTCCTCCTGTATCGTGGAGGCAGTTCACAAACATAAATTGCATAAGGACAAACATCCAGACCCGGAGCAATTATTTGCAGGCCATACAAATACTTGTTCCGTGCGGGATTCGAACCCGCGCTCCCAACGCAGCAACTCATTGCTAAGCCACTACGCCACGGAGCCATCAAGAAATAAAATTTCTTTTTTGCCATTTTTTTTGATCACCCTTTTCTTATTGTAATTCCAATCCACGATGTAGTGGTATTCTGTGAATAAATAAACCGTAGCAGCCGTTAGCGCATCAATAATCATTTTAATAAATTCGTCCGCACTTTTGATCACTTTGGGAGCTCGTAGCAAACTGAACGACCTTCCAACGTGTAGACGCGATCATAAATTCTTGGCCAATATCTTTGCCAACACATTCGCCACTATGTTGGCCAACGTGAAGAGCCGCTATAACAGTGTACGTGGCATTAGGTGATTGTGTAGTGTTTGTGTGTGACTGGTCAGCGACATTTCGGTCGTCGGAATCAGGTGGAATAGGGGGTTCGATTTGACCGTTGCGGGGCCTTTGCAGGGCTTGCACAACGTTCGGAGTCGGAGCGTAGGTGGCTGCGTCTGCCATTAGCGAGTTGGGATGTGTCCTGGGCCTATCAAAATAGCGCCGAGACATATCCTTGAAATGTTCAGAGATCGTCGGTAGTTGACCGTCTCTGTGTAAGTCGGAGTTTTGCTGGTACCACCAAGCTTGGCGTAAAATAGCAGCTTAATGCTGCTGTGTTTATATGATGAGTGTAGAGAACCGGAACCATTTTACTGGAAAAAAGGCATTCTATCTTAGTCCTCACGGCTGACAGCGCATCTGCATTTTAATTCGCAAACGAAGATTGATATAGATGTCTATGGGCCACAATAACCACTTACCATCAGGTGTACAGTGTGCTCGTTTGTCACCCTTATTCTATAAAAAAAAGCTCCAGTGGCTACACGAATAAATCTATTTTGGTTTGCGTGCGCGAAAACTACGCTTACGTAAGACATGATAGATCTTATGGACGCTTTGTAAAGATGGAGTCTCTGTCTTAAGAATAGTTTGCTCTTGCTGTTAACTAGCGGGTGGAGGCGACTGGTAACGAATTTTGCACAGTTGCGGACATTACGAATGTGTTTCGCGAATGTCATACCGTGGTCAATTGTGACCCCTAGATATTTAGCCGTTGATTGCCAGGGGATCTAGCGGCCGTACAGGGTACCGCACCTATCGCTGTTTTGGGGTTTTTGTATTTACGACGGTAAGAGGAGAGCCTTTGAAAGTGTGTTGTTACACTTTTATCAAGATTCACTTAGATTCTCCATAAGCGGAACCAATCGCTTAAGCGATTGACGGTTGTTTGGAGCATCTCGATAGGATTATTTTATTATGATGGGCAGTATTCACTACTGCGTCCTTAGGGATGTCACTCGTAAAGAGTGTAAAAAGAAGTGGGGACAGGACGGAGCCCTGTCCGACTCCAGCTTTGAGGGGACGCTTTGTAGAGCGAGTACTCTCTATTCGATAGCGAAAGTGGCGGTTGGCAAGGAAGGCTGTGACAATGTGGGTGAGCTTATCTGGCACGTTGAGTTTGTAAAGCAAGCGGTCGTGCCAGACTTTGCCAAACGCTTTGCGACGTCGAAGAATAGGGCACAGGTTATGGTGGTTCTGCGACTTCTTTGTGGGAGGTTGAATCCTTTCAGAATGTATTCTGTGAGGCGATGTAACTGGTCGGTGCATGAGTGTTCGGGTCTGAAGCCGAAGTGCTCGTCTGGAAGAAGTTTGTTGGTGAAACGTGTTTACGAAGGCGATTCAATATGAGTCGCTAGTAAACTTTCCCCAGTGTGTTACGGAGGTTAAGTCTGTAACTAGAGGCTATGTTGTGTGGTTTCCCCAGTTTCGGAATTCCTATTACGTCTGACTCTTTTCATGCATCCGGGAAGGAGCAGCTGGAAAGAAGAGCGTTAAATATGCCTACTAGGAGGCAAGCGAGCGGCACGGAGAGAGATTTCAGTACCCTGTTGCTAATGCCATCGGGGCCGGGTGCTGATATCTTTTTAAGGTTTTCAAATTACTTCTATAACTTCGTGGACAGTCACAGGATCTAAGGAGTCGCCGCAGGTGGTAGTGCAGGCTTACGCTCGACCTCCGCATCGACCTCTGCAAGGTGAGCGGGATATGTATGTTCGCTAGGGAAAGTGCATTTGCTCTCTAGACTGTCCGTGAGGCATTCGGCCTTTTCAGAGTCGTCAGACATCTTTGAGTATTGCTACGTCAAGGATGTCCGGTTGTTGACTGGTAGCGAATGGGTAGCGGGTTGGAGTCTCAGACACGATAACATCGAAGTTTAGTCACTCCGTGCGATTGAATAATTCGTTACCATTGGGATTGCTTGTACGCGAGTTCCAGAGGAATGCTTAATGTTGAGGTCTCCAACTGTTAAGACACTAGAGCCTAGATTAAATAATTCTGCAATGTCTGATTCGATTATGGATTTAAGCGGCGGTAGATACGCCTAAACTATGGTAAGTGGCGGATGGCCAGAGAGAGCTACTTTACATACAGAGACTTTTCTATATTAGTTAACGGGGGAGCGCCGATCGGTACGCAGTGCAAGGACCTTTTATAGTAGATCAAGGTGCCGCCTGCACGGCTGAGCAACCTATAATTTCTAATTAAGGTGTAGTTTGCGATATTGGGATCGCGATGGCTAGGATTCAAGAAGGTCTCTTGCACTAGCACGATGTCTACGTCGTGGTTGCGCAGGAAAAGCGCGATCTCGTCTGTTTGATTTCTGAGGCCATTCGCGTTGAAGAACGCGACAGTCCGAGAGCGTGGTTTATTTCTGCTTAAAATTTAAGATTTAATTGAGGTATTTAGGCACACTGGAAAGACTAGATTGCGTCGATTAGTCCTATGTGCTCAGTCGTGGCGTTGAGCTTATCCTGTGGGGTAGTGGGTCCATAGAATTTGCGGGCCAAAGAAGATAGTTTAGCAACGTTAATGTTGCTGATGAAGCCGCAGACTAGAAAGTAGTCAGCGGCTAAAGAAGACGAGCCTAGTGTGACGGGATTTGGTTTTGGGGCCTGTGGAGCACTGGCCGTGGGACAACTAGTGCTGGAGGCTTTACCCAAGCATTGGGTTTCGGCGAACTACGACGACTAGAAAGTAGTCGGCGGGAGTGTTGGCACCTTGAGTGGACACCCCGATGACTGGGGCGGGCTTGGTGGCGTTTTGAGACGAGGGAGTGAGCATTGAAGACTGTGCGGGTTTGGGGGCAGGTAGCCGAGAGCGAGAGACACTAGCTTGGTTTGCGCGTCCGGGACAGCTTCTACCTCCGCGTTGCTTCCTTCGCGGCGCTTTGGAACACCCGCGATAAATCGCTGGATGTCACTCTTCGCGGCAATTGATGCAGCTCGGGGGTTCTACTGTCTCGGGTTTGCGGAAGCAGTCAGTGGTGCCGTGGTCACTTTGGTACTTGACGCACCTAGGCCTGGCGTAACAAGTTTTGACCGAGTGGCCGTATAATTGTCGTTGGCCACTGCCACCGATGCCCCTAGGCCGGGGTTCTTAACTGCAATCCCTCTTAGGTTGCAGATGCGCCGAACGTTAAAAATCTCCTTGTCTTCCGGAGACAGGTACAAAATGACCCAAATACCCAAATACACGACACGGCGGGTGTGTTTCACTCTACTTACGGTACCGGGTACCAGGAAGCCAGAAAGGAGAGTTACGCACAAACACTCTATGCACCACAACAAGCGTCTGATCCACTTTACAATAACACCGTGAGACCGCTGTCTCACGGGACAGCGTGCTTCACACACCGCAGTCAGAACCAAGGCAGCAACCAAACACTGAGCACCAAGCAATATGGTGTATTTCGGTGAACAAATAAATTAAGATAATTTATGTGCAGGGGCAATGAGAGTGGAGTGACGGGAGTGAACTCGACTGACACGTACGGAGTCTACAAGACTAAAGCGCAGTTGAACCTGAACTGTCTGATAAACCTGTCATATCAACGATATGGTATTTTACTCGGGTTTTTATAGAACTTTCATCCAAAGATGCGTAAAAACCCCCACGTATAAAAAGTGAAAATTAAACGTGATAAAATCCGTAACAGTAGTTTTTTTCCCTCTGTATCATTAGCATTATATCGTTAAAACTAAATTAACTTTAATTATGAATGAATTTAATGAGTCAAATGTAAATAATAATAATACATTTTGATTTCAAGACAATTTAACTTTCTTATGGATACATCCGGAAGACACGCCCGATATTAAAAATGGTAGGTGTATAGTGTATAGCATATTATATCTATGCCAAATACCAATCATCTACGTCTAATAGTCTTTTAGAATTTAAAAAAAATCTTTGACGGACATAGATACACAGAAATCGAGGTGACCCTAGAAGTAATCCAATTTTGAAAAATTTGACACGGAACAGCATTTAATGATGTTCCTAAATTCAAGCTCTCGCGAGCGAAGCCGCGGGTAAAAAGCTAGTTGTAAAATAAAAACGTACATCAAAAATCGCCATATGGTAGTGGCAAAATAGAATCCGTCACTCTATTTGATATTTTGGTGTTGTAAAAAACTCGAATAGATGGCGGCATACCATATAGAATATCATCATCAATTTTATTGCAGCCCCTCATTTGTCCACTGCTGAAGATAGGACTCCCCTAAGGAATGATAAAAAGCACGGCCCTGCGTCCACCATTACGTGTATAAGCCGGCTTGGAAGCCCTGCGCTCTAACCATTAAGACGAACGTCGACCGCGAAAACTAGGCTCAGTGAAACTAAGTTATGCTAACTTTTTATGCTATATCGTGAGATTCATTGAATATTTTTATTTTGATAAAACTTAAATAAATAGAGCTGATTGTTGAACTAAAGTTGTTTTCTACTTTCGAAAACCTTAAATTGTTAAAACTATTATGTATGTATTTCTAAATACGAACTAAATGTTTACTACTTAATTCAATATGTAGATACAAATAACCTAACGCAATAAAGCGACGGCAGCGCCAGTGTCAAATATAAAACTGACATATCATTTTTGATATTAGAAAAGATCTTGATTACTTAACTTTGATCTCGCGGGAAATTTAATTTATACAAAAATGGAAAGCAAGAAGCAAGTATTTATTCCGTCGTCATAAAAAATCATTGTTCGAAAATTTTTTCGCGTTAAATTCATGCTGACGTGACACAGACAATTTTCAATTTGCCGCCATATCGTAAACATTGTATCTTGCATATTGGCAAAGAGTTCCATTTTCAAAATTTAAACTTATTTTTTTAATATATCGTTTACAAGTGACCAGTTCTAAAAACTTTCAGTGTCGCCCTTGATGCATGTATAAAATACACAGTACACGTGGACCACCAAGAAAAGTTTTACGAATCAAAAATATTTGAGTAGTATACCAATCGGCATCGATGCTACTTTGATTTTGTAAAGACATTTGACACTTTTTGATCGTTACACTTTGGTAGGTGTGGGTTCATTCTATTGTTCGTCTATTGGCAATTCGTTTCTAGATGGTATTGATAAATCCAATTCATCATCTATATCTAATAATAACGTAAACACCGCGAGACGAGCCTGCTTCAAACTTAGTAATTATGTCACGGCACAATTCCACACGCGTCTTATTTTTTTATATGAGAGGGGGCAAATGAGCATACGGCTCACCTGATGGTAAGTGGTTACCGCCGACCATGAGCAACTGCAACACCAGGGAAATTGTTGATGCGTTGCCGACCTTTCAAAAAGGAGTGCGCTCTTTTCTTGAATCTCCCTAAGTCGTGTCGGTTCGGAAAAATCTCTGGTGGTAGTCGATTCCATAAGGAAGTTGTGCGAGGAAGAAAACTTCTTTTAAATCACACCGTGGTGGTATCGCGAGTTTTGTAGCGATGTGCGATGGTGAAATTTTGCGGCTGGAATTAGCCTGAACAATTCCTCAGAGCAGTCTCCGTGGTAAATGCGATAAAATACGCAAAGAGATGCAAGATCTCATCGCAATGCCAGTGAGGCAAGCCGATTGGAAAGAGTTCGGTCGCCGACGATTCGAACAGCTCTGCGCTGGATGCGATCAAATGGAAGGAGCTGGTACTGGGGAGCCCCAGCCCAGAATTGGGAACAACACACCACCTCCCATGGCCCCACCGACCCTCAGACCGTACGGGCCGAATCTCGGGAGATGCGCGCGGTACATGCACATGGCTCTTTCCCGCGCACACTTTCTTGACTCCCTACAAATATTTAATCTATTCCTTGTCCCAGTTTAACGTCTTTCATCCCTTCTGGGGCTGACGACACACTGACGCCTACGTCGTCGGGCCCTCCTACCAGCCTTCTATCCTGCCTTGTCCTGCGATCGTGTCACCTATCCGCAAACTCGGCATACCGCACTGACACATACTAATTTCACACAGTTTCATGTCTCTCAGTCTCTTCCGAAAGCATCCATGTCCGGTGAGAATCTGAGAGGTTTAGTAGTCCAGTGACACCCAGGTATACCTGGTCTCAACGCCACGTCCGGGAAAAATCGATGCAGCTCACGTCCTTTTGTAACACACGTCTATCTATCCTGCTAGGCGCCGATCACCTCAGTCCAGATATCGCGCTTCCGTCTGCTCAACTCCTTTTTGCGCGTGGTCAAACGTGCTATACCCATCCTACCAGCACGGATGACCTCTAGGTCAGCAGGGAGAACGCCAGCCAGCACCAGTAGGGCCACCGTGTTAGTGGATCGGTGCGCCTTGGTCAGCAATACAAGAGCGGATCGCTGCGATCTCAGTAGTACGCTACGAACTGTGTACATGTTTGCACGCTTGTACCAGGACTCTGCCGCGTACGTAAGCGTGGACACAAACACTTCTCTATAAATTAGTTTTAAACTCAGATATCGTACACCCCATGATGATGTACGCTACGCTACGATACGCGAGATATCTTGCCGAATGCCGAAGAGTTGGGAACAGTATTCCATGTGCGGCCGAAACTGCGCTTTGTAAAGTTGCAGGCGGTGTGCCGGTATGAAATACTCTCACGCTCTGCTGAGCACGCCAAGCTTTTTAGAGGCCAATTTGGCCTTCTCTTCCAAGTGACCAAGAAACAGCACGTCACTCGATATGTCGACGCCGAGGATTCCGATACTGGCTGAGGCAACAAGGGGAGTACCTTGAAACTGAGGAGATGCGACAAAGGGGTTCTTTTTAGCGGTAAACGCGCAAATTTTTGTCTTCTGGGGATTGAACTAGACTAGATTTAGACGCCGAGATTTTGGTCAGCAAATTTTCGACTTCAGACATAAATTTATCCCGGTACTCGGCGACGTTTTCTCGAGAAATATTGGCACGGTCGGTGTATGTTGTTTTTTACATGGTAGAGCCATGCTGCAGCTATACGGCACTGAAAATTTCGGGAATCAAGGAAGTGATACAACATTACTATTTAAAAATGTACTTATTGCTTTTCGAAGTATTCTCCGTGAAATTTGACACATTTTTCCATACGATGGAACCAATCATTGAAGCAACCATACCATTCGGAAGTTGGGGTCTCCAAAATGGCCGTTCTATAGGAGTCCACAGCTTTTTCAGGTGACGAAAATCTCTGTCCACTCAATTCATTCTTTATTTTAGGGAAAGTATAGAAATCATTAGGGCTGGGCGGATGGTCTAATAATTCTATGTTTTCTTGCTCTAAAATCTCTTTTGTTCTGTGTGCGGTGTGATAACTCGCATTGTCGTGAAGGAGGATGATGCGGCGGTTGCAGTTCTCTTTACGGAGATCAGATACGACTTGTGGCAAACAATTGCTAGCATATCATTCTGCATTAACCGTTCTTTGTCCCTCAAGAGGAATAGTCGTAACATGGCCGGTTTTGGAGACAAACGTGGCCACCATTTTTTTTGCAACACTCCGCGAACGAACAATTTTTGTTGGCTCTAACTCATTTTCGAACACCCAAACACGTGACTGGTTTTTTGTTTCGGGTTCGTACGCATATATCCAAGATTTGTCACCTGATACAATGTTGTATACAGCATTTGAGGATCCTGCGTGGAATCTTTCGAGAGTTCTGACGCACCAAGTAACGCGAGCCGCTTTTTGCTCTTCACAGAGCGAATGCGGTATCCATCGGGAAAACAACTTTTTTACACCTAATTTTTCATGCAAGATTATTTGTATTTGACTCATGCCAATGTCTAAAGTTGCCTGAATTTCGCGGTATGTCACATGTCGATCTTCCTCAATCAGCTTACGCATAGCATCAACGTTTTCTTGGGTGACTGCAGTTTTTGGACGACCTTGACGGGGATCATCACTGAGCTTGACACGTCCACGTTGAAATTCAGCAAACCAGCGATAAATTGTGGATTTGGATGGGGCTTCATCACCAAATGCAGAAATCATCCGGTCAACACTCTGTTTTTGAGTTAAACCACTTCGAAAGTCATAATAAATCATCACTCTTGAATTTTCTCGAGTCAATTCCATTTTCTCAACGACTAAACAAGTTTGACAAAACCTTGTGACAAGACCGAGAATCTTTTTTTAAATAAATAAATGGTATTCGATTTTTAAAACCAAGGAGTTTCAGTTAAAAAGATTTTAATATGACAGGAACATTTTAGTCCTCACGGGTGACAACGCATCTGCATTTTGATTTGTAATAGAGGATAGATGTAGATATCTATGGGCCGCAGCAACCACTTACCATCAGGTGGACTGTGTGCTCGTTTGTCACCCTTATTCTATATAAAAAAATAAAGCATCACCAGTGCTTTCATCCGCATAGCATTGAATGTTACCAGTTTACAACATGTCATTGATATGCAGAAGAAACAGCGTTGGCGATAGCACGCAGCCTTGTGGAACACAAGCGTTTGTACGCTTGTAATCGGAGCATGCATCGTCTACTACGACCTTAATGCTCCAATATGCAAGAAAACTGGTGATCCAATTGCACAATTTCTCGGGAAGCCCATAGGAAGGAAGCTTCGTAAGAAGCGCTCTGTGCCATACCCGATCGAAGGCATTCGTTATGTCCAAACTAACGGCCAACGCCTCCCTCTTGGACTCTACTGCCTCCGCCAATTTATGAGTTAGGTAACGCAGAAGATCACCAGCTGAGCGACCGCGATGGAAACTATACTGACGGTCACTAATCAGCTGGTGATCCTCAAGGTACCACATGAGTGCCGAAGGTCCAATAGGGAAGGTACATGATCTTCCACATCTGGGATCCGCGTAGGCGAGGTAACCAGTTGCATCAGACCATAAGCAAAATCATAAACAGATCTAACCGCATGAAATTCACAGATAGCGTGACAGGGGGCGCCTTTCACTTATTGCTCTGTTTGTCCCGAGCAGGTTTAGTCTCTAGCGGAATTTCGCCCCTCCCCTCAGAATACGCGGGGCAGGCTGAACACCCACGCTTGGGTAGAGTAGCTTGAGCGTGGATGCTCAGCGAGGGATCTTCCGTCACCGGGGGTGTTGATACCCTCCTGGGGTAGTATATTATTTAACTCCGCTACCGGTTCGAGCCGGCCCATACATGCAACAGCAAAGGCTGCCGCGAGGCTCTACCACTGTTAAATAAAAGTCTTGCTTTTAAGCATCGGTGAGGTTGTGCGGAATCCTATATATATATACTCGTCCTCTTCACGCCAAGGTGTTTGTGTAAAACCTTTAGTACGCCTCCCGGTCCAATTTGCAATACATGCTGAATTTTGTTGAATTAAATTTTTTCTGCAGCAGCCATACCACGGTGACCACTTCTTTCTTCATTTCTCACCGTAAGTTGAAAGTGCTTAAAATTGTTATACCAGCGGTACACGGTTGTTTGAGATGCCATTTGAAACAATTCGTTCGGTTTTAGGCGATATTTGAAATCGTCGAAAACATCGCGCGGAAATATTCTCGACGTAGATTCACTTTGTAATAAAACACGATATTTCAATATAGCTTCTCATACCAACGAAGAAAGTAGACGGAGTGCCGCGTGCATTTCAACTAATACCGAAATCATGCTCGATTTTTTGACATTCATTCATGTACACCTTTCTTATTTTTTTATTTAATAACTAGTAGAAGTCCCCCAATGAACATAGGCCTCATATGCGGGATATTTGCGGTAGTTGCCCCACTTCGCTGGTGGGTTGGCAACTTTAAGTTATCAGCTTGGTGCTGCTGCCCATCTCCTGTTTCTCTCTGATGCCTCTTACGACACCAAAATTCGTTTTATGAATTTAATCCTGATTAAAAAAGGTCTTTATCCCAAGTGGACCAGTGTTTAAGTTTTTACAAGCGTTTTTCGCATGCTAAAAGGACCCTGCGCGTGACTGAGAAAATATATTTTTTTTTAGGGTATGGTGACAAACGAGCACACAATCCATCTGATGGTAAGTGGTTGCTGTGACCCATAGACATCTACATCTATCTATACTAATATAATAAAGCGGAAGAGTTTGTTTATTTTTTTGTTTGTTTAAACGCGCTAATCTCTGAAACTACCAGTCCGATTTGAAAAATTCTTTTTTATATTATAGCCAGATTCATGTGAAATAGTATAGCTTATCTAGCATTAAGTTATATCACTCAGCTAGCCTTAAATATTTATTATTTGTTAAGCAAGTCAGAAGAAAAAGCGCCCCCGAAATGATTTATTTGCGTACGCTGGTGTTATGGTTAGGGATACGTGAATACAATGTTCTAGAAAAATATAGATCTTTACTCCGTCTAAAAAAAGTCCCCAATACTATATGTCTATTTCTTATACATAAGCCATAATTAGGTATTTTGTGACAAAAAATATTGAAAATTAAAAGGTGATTTATAAGCGTTATTATTAGGCATCGCCTATTTATCCTTACGAACGAAAGTTACTTCATCATCAAGACAATTTTATGAAGATAAACTTTGTTATTTATACCATGTTATTTGGACGCATAGTTTAAGAGATAATGTAAAATTAAAATAACTCAATACTTGGCTGGGTGCGCGAACGACGCATAAACCCTAGCCGTCCGGTGAGAACTGCGAGAAGCCAGTATTGAAAGCTTCTATGAGCGAGGTTAGTTGAATCATTATAGCTAAAATAAATTGAAATTTAATTCAGTATTTTTATGAGAATGATTAGTTACATTTTTATTTCGGAACTCTTTCATTTTACGTTGCTTTGGTATTTTGAAAATTTGATTGGTTAATAAGTATAAGAGTTTGATAGCTCATTTTGATAGATCAAGAATCATTTCATTCCTACACACTTTTCGTGTATCGTGTACGGTTTTCTTTAAAACTGGAAAAAACTGCGCTTCGGGATACTTTCTGGGACGTGAGGGCAAGGAGGGGGGGGGGGGGGGGGGGAGGACGCTCAACCGGGAGGGGAGGGAAAGTGGATAAACTTAACTTTGCTCTACGTCATACATAAAATGCCGACAGATAAAAGTACTCCATTAATTATGCCAATTTTTCCATACATTGCTATCAAATAAAATATTTAATTGCAATTATAAAATGCTTGAACTAGGTGTCATGTCATGTCGCGCACCTCGGACACGTGATGACGCGGGTGAAACCGCGGGGCACAGCTAGTCCTCAAAAAGAATAAAATGCAGATGCGTTGTCACTCGTGAGAACTAAGATGGAATGCCTGTTTTCCAGTAAAAATGGTCTCCGGTCCTCTACACTCACCATACGAAACTCAGCAGCATTGAGGTACTATTTTACGCTGGTATTCTGTGAGAGCGTGGGCCTTTCCTGGCCGAGCTAACCCATTCGTGCTACAAACATAATATAGCTGTAATACGTAATACGGCTCTACCACGTATAAAATATAACTCAAGAGTACACGCCGCTGCGAGTGGTCGTGCGAAGCGCATTTTTCCGGAATGCTGAGTATTTTTATATCGTTGGAGACTTGAGATTTAAATTTTTTGTGACTTCTTTTGGTTATTCTTCTTCTATATATACATATTACAAAATGTTAATTGCAGGTGCCTATACATTGTATAATTTTGTGACAAAAATGGTATTGAGAGGGACTTAAAATAATAAGCAAATAAACACATTTATGTAATTTTTTAAAATACTAATATTTTTCAAAAGAATCGTTAAGAAAATCGTAATCTTCGAGTAACATTTAGTATTTTTGTTTTAAAGTGAGTACAAAATAAAATGACATTTACCTGATTAAATAATATTTTAACGTTTTGTAGAAATTTCTTCTTCGATCCAAGTCTATTTTTAAGTATACAATATGAAAAGCTAGCAGAGGACTTTGAAGGTGACACTTTCACCTATATTTGTAAGGAACTCTGATATTTTTAGCTCATTCTATAAATTGGATTTGTCGACGCTCCTATCTTGTTGCTATTGTACCGAATAGGTTCATAAAATAAAAATAATAGAGTATAAATTTTTCGATAAATTTTTAAAATAAGATTTTTTTTTGTTTAAATATACAAACGACAAGATCATGCACATATTGTTGACGATTTTATTAATAGAACATTATTTGAATATCCGGTCACTTTGAAAAGTACCCATTTTTAGAGACAATATGACAATAACTTTTGTAAGTATAAAAACCAACCAGCCGCTGTGAAAAAAGTCTGTAAACAAATATGTTTTATTTAATTCTAGGGCGAAGTCCCCCGAATCCTAAACGGAAAAAAGTGTTTGGATGGCTTATGAATAATTGTTCCGGGCTGGATATATGCCCACAAGCAAATTATGAAGATAAAACGCCTCTACGATGCGTTTATTTTTTTATTTTTTTGAAATACAAATGTGGGAAAACGTTTAAAAAAATAACACTTAAGCAATTCGAGAAACCTGATGTATAATGATGTATCTTATATATTGATAATTTAATTAAATGGTGTGACGTTAAATGTATCCTTACCATAGATATAACAAATATAACAAAGATCCTTACTAATATTATAAATGCGAAACTGTGTTTCTTCCTGTATTGTAGTGATAACAGGATTAGCTTCTTATCATCTTTTACCTCAAACGTTACTCCCCGTCAAGAGTTAGGTAGGGTTATTTAAACCCAGTACTTAGATGGTTTATGTCTTTCCTTCCGTCTTTACTACATAGTATAAAATAAAGTCGCCTCGCGCCGTCTGTACTCTTAGATCTTTTAAACTACGCACCGGATTTTGATGCGGTTTTCATCAATAGACAGAATAATTCAAGAGAAAAATTTATATATAACTCATGCATATTATATAATTCTTCTGTCGGTGTGTACATGACTGAACGCCTCCTAAACGGCTGGATCGATTTTGATAAAATTTTGTGTGTGTGATTAAGTTGATTAAAAATGGTTTATATTCACAAGTAAGCACGGTAGGTGGCGTTGTTGTCCAGATCCAGAAATCAATCGTACTAAGCCGGACTGGATCCCTAGTTAAATATAAAATTCTGGTATGCGTGTGTTCTATCTTTTTTTTATAGGATCGGGTGACAAACGAGTACACAGTCCACCTGATGGTAAGTGGTTACTGTGACCCATAGATATCTACATCTATCCTCAATAAAGACTCAAGATGCAGATGCGTTGTCACCCGTGAGGACTAAGATGGAATGCCTCTTTGCCAGTAAAAAGGGTCTCCGGTTCTCTACACTCACCATACGAAACACAGCAGCGTTAAGCTGCTATTTAACGCTGGTTTTCTAATTCTTCTCCTCCTCCTCCTTCAAACGGCTTGACCGATTTTGATGAAATTTATATGAGGTAGTTATGGGATCATCTAGATATTTCTTAGCTATAGTTAGCTAAGCGCGAGCTTGACAACAGTAGTACCCGGTAGGTACTACTGTTGTCAAGCTCGCGTAATATTCTAAGTATGAAAGTATAAGCTGTTATTTTTTTTTAAAGTCCCGCAGTGTTTCTTGCTGATTCTTCCCAGGACAGAGGTTTTAAATTCCAAACCAGTGGTAAATTAAATTAAATATGTAGTGTCTTTCAATTAATATTTATAATCTATACTGAATAAAAATGTTTCCGTTCTGTTCTGATCTGTTTGTTTGTCCTTCTTTCACGCAGCAACTGAGTAACGGATACACATAATTTTTCGCATAGAGATATTTTATGAGTTTGAGAGTGACAAAGGCTATGTGGGCTACATCTCGGTAAGAGCAAGATTTCTGTGGGATGATTTTGGATCGTAATTCTAAACGGATTTCGCTGAAATTGTTGTTTTAAGACTTGGAAGATACGATACTTCTTATGCCGGAAATTTCACGGTTCATGCAAGATATTTCATGTAGCATAATTCTACAAGAATAATTCACGCTTCATAAAAGTGGCTCAATACAGTGTTATTTTGCAATAACTGGCCAAATTTTCACAGAATGTTCAGAATAAGTAATATAGGCAAACGGTGAAGAAAAATTATTAAAAAAATCAAATTAATTCTGCCCTTTTTATCTTTTAAATTCAAAATGCGTGGTAGTGCATTATTTTAACTTATTTTACTGTGCACGTGTTAGATTATTATAGATTATAGCATTTTTTTATAGGATAAGGGTGACAAACGAGCACACAGTCCACCTGACGGTAAGTGGTTGCTATGGCCCATAGACATCTACATCTATCTTCGATTAAGAATCAAAATGCAGATGCGTTGTCACCCGTAAGGACTAAGGTGGAATGCCTCGTTTCCAGTAAAAAGGGTCTCCGGTTTTCTACACTCACCATACGAAACACAGCAGCGTTAAGCTGCTATTTTACGCTGGTATTCTGTGAGGGCGTGGTCCTTCCCCGGTCGACCCATTCGTGCTACAACCATAATATAGCTGCAGCATGGCTCTACTACGTAAAAGATAGCATTAGATTAATAATGGGTCATCGCGCGCTCTGACTAGATACCGCACTACTAGAATGCAGCATCGCAATATTGTAGTTTGTATAAGACAATTGCAAGGATGCTAGTGTGCGTGAAAAATTGTATATGCCAGCAGCTTAACTATTACCCGATTAACGGGAAAATTTATTTTAAGCCATACTTACTAGTTAAGTTCATAGTTATGAATGTAGACCAGAAATACTTAAACATGAATAATTTATTAATAGCGAATCTATCAATATATTTGTGTATATTATGTATAGGTTTTTCTTCTAAATAAATGTCATATAAATGATAAGGCCTCATTTTTATCAGTTTAATTTTTATATTTAAATGTCTGACTAATATTCACGAATTATTTAAAAAAATAGTTATATAATATGGTGTAACCAAAATAGTGCTTCCTATTCTACGCGTCAATATGTACAACTTTTACTATAGATCTATCTTCCAAATCGCAAGAAAAATCAGGTCTTCCATACATTTTGAACAAGTTTGTACAAAATTCTGTATGGAATAACTGATTTTGAGATTTTTTTTACAGGATCGGGGTAACAAACGAGCACACAGTCAATCTAATGGTAAATGGTTGCTGTGACTCATAGACATCTACATCTATCGTCGGTTAAGAATCAAAATGCAGATGCGTTGCAACCCCTGAGGACTAAGATGGAATGCCTCGTTTTCAGTAAAAAGGGTTTCCGGTTCTCTACACTCACCATACAAAACAAAGCAGCGTTAAGCTGCTATTTTACACTGGTATTCTGTGAGAGCGTGGTCCTTCCCCAGTCGAGCCGACCCATTCGTGCTACAACTATACCAGTAATATAGCTGCAGTAAGGCTCTACCACGTATATATTGAAAATTTCGAAGATGATTTCATAATAAAGTTATTCATGTTTACGGGCAGAATCATTCCCTAAGTTATTGAGTACTATTTTGTACTCACTTTACACTTTTATTTAGTATATAAGGTCGGAGAAAAAATTGGTTCGTAATTTACATACAAATTCAAGATATTTTTGTTTTAAAGTTTTATTACATTTAATTATAATATATATGGGCCCATTTTGTTCGATAACTTGTTGCGATCCTGTAGGTAGTGACATAATCGCGTTGCTGTAGAAATCTTGGGATCAAAAAAATGCGACAAGTATTTTTATTAGATATATTCAATACCAGAGATTTGAAGCATTTAGTCATCGCATTTATAATAGAAATAAAAATAATATTCTTAATTTTTAAAGAACACAAGCAACAAAAGAAAATAATGATTAAAAGTTTTAAATCAGTTTTAAGTACTCAAACAAATATTGGATTTTTAGGAATGTTTGTGTGTATTGAAAGTCTCAAACGGATGACTAATCTTGTGGTATGGCGTTATCATGATGAAAGACCAATCCTTTTCTGATGATCAATGCCGGCCGTTTTTTTCTATTTCTTGATTGAGTCTCGTTATTTGTTGGCAGCAGATATTAGAATCGATGGTTTTATCAGGCGGTAAAAGCTCATGATAAACGATACGCTTCCAATCCCACCATACACACAACATCATCTTATTGCGTGTTAATCCAGGTTTCGCTACAGTCTGTAAACAAAACACATATCAATACAGAAAAAATCAAGTTTCTTCTATGGCCTTCATACAAAAAACGTGATTTAGGGATCCTTTAATATTTTATTTTATTTTATTTTTATTATATGTTGTAATAGCAGCAATACAATTAGCCAATACACCTTCTGTGAAAATTTCAAGTATCTACATATTACGGTTCATAAAATACAGCCTGCTGACAGACAGACGGAACGATAATGGAAACTTAGGTCCCGTTGACACTCTTTGGTTACGGAACTCTAATAAACGGAAATGTTTTAATAATAATAATAACAATTAATAAAACAACATATAAATATTAGGTCATTTGAGCAATACTACAAAAATAAACATTAAATAATATAGAATCAGGTTATATTATAATAATTTAAGTATATTATATTATAAAATATAGTAACAATAAATTCACATATAAAAATCTCAGCCACGGGGAACATTATTTTTGTAAACACAGCAACACTGAATGACGTCATTCATATTTTGTAACTTATTTATGGCTCGTGTTATTTTATGTTGAAATTTCGAAATTGTATGATACTTACTGATAGTATATGATCCCATTGGATCCCAGTATCTTTCTTATTTCTTGTAGTATTATTCTTACACATTTTTCCTACGCAAGCTGGTATTTTACTTCGGATTATGATCAAAATTTAATAAAACGTTCGGTATATCCACATCACATGTCGCCTGCAACGCGACTGGCTCGGGTACGCCGATTTCGGCGTAGTATTTGTTGCCGCATTTTACAAGAACGCCGGCGGTATCTAGTCTGAGCGTGTGAAGACCTATCAATAATCAAAGGACTATAGGATAAGTAGGTGATTTAATAGCTGGTTTGTAAGGTAGTTAATATATTTTATTTTACTACCTACCCACAAAACAAGATTGTTAGTACTTAGGACTTAAATTAAGTTAGTATCATGTTGTCTACTTCCGGTCCTTGGTTCACTAGTTTATCGAATAATTAGGTGCCGACTAATTGCTTAAATAATTATTATCTTTTGTTGGATTTATAAGATAATTTAATAATAATAAATAAATGACAATTAAATAATAACAAACGACGCTGTAAGCTTGTTAGCTTCAGGCGAACCTAACATTGATGTTATAAAATGTGTATATGCAGTTATTATCAGTTATTACTTGTTGAAATATTAATTAACAGTTATTTTGATTTATGATGCAATATTTATATTATTTAGAACAATAATATTCAATCTTTTGTTATCGCTTATAATTAAAGAAATAATTAATTAAATGAATTAGTGAAAGAAAGGTATAAGAATCGGCTATGAGGTATAGTCATTTGTTTTATCCGTCAATCAGTTAGTTGTCTTATAACCGCCAACAAATGACCAAGTGAGAAAGGGTAATTCTGCTAGTCTGTTGTAAAAAGCCGAAAGGCTCTTAAGTTAAGTGACCTATTTTATTGGACCGGAATACTAATGCTAAGTGACTTATGTATTTTGCTATTATACTACACTATATAAATTTTAAATGTTACTGCCATTTTGTGACCTGTGTATTTAATAATTATGTGTTATTGGTTTGTTCATACTAATTGTATCAAACAACATATTGTAAATATATATTATTTAAAAGAAATTTCCCGCTGGGGTCCTTGTCGGTTCTTCCCTGGCTAGAGATTTTTTCAGAACCAGTGGTGGAAGTACTGCATTGAATAAAAAACTGGCCAAGTGCGTGTCGGGACACGCATAGAGGTTGGGTTCCGTAGTTGCTCGTCACAATACGTGGGCTTCCTTGATAATGAGCACAATACGTGAGTTGGTGAGTGAGTGGGCCCAAATAGGAAGATCATAACTGAAGGACTTATTTTCAAGTCAGCCACAGGGTATTCAAAAAAGATTAAAAAATCTTTTAGGTTTTGATAATAATACCGTATCTATCCCGCAAATGAAAAAGTAAACCTAATAGTAGTAATGCATATAAGTCGTTTTCTTCATAAAACGTTTATTTTTAAGTTTAAAATAACATTACAAAGTTATTAATGCAGCTAGGATTAGGTCATTTTCTATAGAGTTGTAACGAAATTTTTACTAATCCAAGCGAATTTTATAATGTCGGTGGTCGACTATTACTCTTTAACTTCTTAATTCTACGTAGCTGTGATAGTTTTCCTTTTAACTTCATTATATATACTACTATTGTGTTTACTTTTCACACTTGTACGGGAAGTACCCAAAATAAAAATGTTTTTTAAGATTTTATTTAACAGTTTTCTGGGCGTGATTAATATCTATAAGCATGCCATTGTTTTTTTACATTTTAATAAATCTAACACACGCACACATTTGTAAGGTTTGGTTGGTAGGCAAAAACGTTATTGTCCATAAATCACATTCAATTTGGTATAATTTTAAATAAAAGTAGAAGCCTTCTTTACTTGTATTTTCAAAAACTGCAATAACGGTATATCATTATTTATATATTTGACCTTAAGTTTAATTTGATTACTCTTTGAAAAATAACCCTGTGTAATAAAGATATTTATATCTGAAAAAAAAATGCCTGTATGCAGTATGTCCAGAATAAGTATGGCAAGATGTTGCGACATGTCTTATTTCTCGAAGTACGAAGGAGTGCGGGCAAAATATTGCATAGTTCGTAGTATAAATAGTTCATTCGTCCTAAACTTAATGATCAGCGCGAATGTTTTACCCGTACTAGGCTGGCCAACTTGACAGTGACCGCAATATGGCCTTGAACCCGTAGCTTCGAACTGCCTGTTGGCGGACATAACATGTCTTCGAAATATTAATTTTAATTTTATACAGTGGTAGAGCTACGTGGCGGCTTTTGCTGTCGCACGGATGGGCCGGCTCGAACCGGGGTGGTACCACGACCTCACAGAATACCAGCGTGAAGTAGAGGTTTACCTCTGCGTTTCGCTTGGTGAGTGCAGGTGGCCGGAGGCCCCTTTTTACTGGAAATGAGGCATTCCATCTTAGTCCTCACGGGTGACAACGCATCTGCATTTTGATTTGTAATAGAGGATAGATGTAGATGTCTATGGGCCGCAGCAACCACTTACCATCAGGTGGACTGTGTGCTCGTTTGTCACCCTTATCCTATAAAAAAATTACTTCGACTTGATAATTTCCTAACAACATTTTCTTTCACGTAAATCAGCGCCTAAAACTTTTTTTTACAAGATATGGATGACAAGCGAACACCCAGTCCACCTGATGGTAAGTGGATACTGTGGCCCACAGATATCTACATCTATCCTCGTTTGCATATTAAAATACAGTTGTCAGACGTGAGGGCTAAGATGGAATGCCTCTATTCCAGTAAAAAGGGTCTCCGGTACTCTCCACTCACCATACGAAACACAGCAGTATAAGCTTCTATTTTACGCTGGTATTCTGTGAGAGCGTGGTCCATCCCTGGGCGAGCCGACCCATTCGTGCTACAATTATACAAATAATATAGCTGCAGCGTGGCTCTACCACATACAACTCAATTAACATCAACAACAACTCCATTAACAATTTCAATGGTGTCCGCAGGGATCGAACCCGAGTTGCCCCACCTACCCCTCATGCCCCTGAACTACCAAGGCTCGTGTTGGTAAGATAAATTACTTAAAACGAAACACCTACAACTTTGCAGTGTCAATTAATTAGCTACTTTCATTAATGCATTGAAAGTAAGGAGGCTTAGAGATTGAAGAATTTTATGCATTACTTTATGAACCAAAATTATTAATAATAATTGTCTATTCTTCACCATCAGTCCGTTAATATCTGCTGCATTTTATGAACCTCTTCATCTGTAGGGGCAATTTCCCATAACTGTCTCGGTTTGCAGGCAGATTGACCCCGCCCTGTTTTTGCCGCAGTAGGATCTATTAATGTGGCGTTAAATATATTAAGATATTTATCAAAACTCTATCTTTTTGTTATGAAATATTGCCTAGATCACTTCTGGTATTGTTTTCTAACTGGTGTTGAAGTTTTATTGTAATAAGTTTAGCTATTCTGAAGATTAGCCCGTACGGACAGACAGACATAAAATTTTAAAAAATGTTATTCATGTCTAATAATGCATATGCATGCAAATAACTCCGTCAGATCAATAAAAGGCAATTATTTTGATATTGCAGACATACACTTTGTTTTTTTCTAATATGTATTGGTTAACTTAATACCAATAATAATAGATTTAAAGAAATTAAAATTCGATATGAATAAATTACTAACAATGCGAACGAAGTACAGCTAGTTTACAATATATTTCATTACCTTAGTGGTCTCTTTGAATCAAAATGGTTTAAAGTTCGAACACTTTTAGTTAGCATTTTTATCGATAGGGTTAAAGAAATACGATAGTCGTACATAAAAGTTGGATATATGTACTCGTACTTGGGTTTACTCAGCCGCACGAAAAACTTTAGAATCATTTTATAGCGTAATAACACATTTGGAGTTAACATTTGGTTGCTTTAATGCTCTGTAAAGAAAATTATCTGAAATATTTGAATGTGAATTTAGAAGCGCTATCCAGTAGGGATGGTAAAACTTACGCTTACACAAACGCATAATCACCATAGTTATTCTGACTAGAGATATAGTGCAATAGTCCAGTCAAAATAGACAAAAATTAGTCATACATATAACAGCCAACATTCGCATGGAACTGAAAATTGACAGAGACTATTGATTGAACAGAGACTATTGTTACTTCGCCTACGCGGATCCCAGATGTGGAAGACCATGTACCTTCCCTGTTGGACCTTCTGCTGACCTCTCATCCGGATGGATATCAGGTTTCCGTCGATGCCCCTCTGGGCTCTTCGGACCATTGTCTGCATCGCGACAAAACTCGCGTTACCATCCATGATTGGCGGTCCACCACTGTGCGATTTAGAAGAAGTTTTCTCCCTCGCACAACTTCTTTGTGGAATCAATTACCACCAGCGAATTTTCCGAACCGATACGACTTAGGAACCTTCAAGAAAAGAGCTTATACCTTTCTAAAAGGCCGGCAACGCATCTGCAATTCCCCTGGTGTTGCGGTTGTTCATGGGCGGCGGTAGTCACTTACCATAAGGTGAGCCGCATGCTCGTTTGCCCCATATTCTATAAAAAAAAAATTGAAAGAATGGTTATATTGCTAATGATCAAAGTGGAATAGGTTGTTTTCTTCTTAATGTTATTATATTAGATAATTGTCTAATTCTACTTCGACAATTATTTCTTCGTCTTCATTTTCTTCTTCGTCTTCATTTTATTCTTCTTGCAGAATTTCTGTTCGCTGTTCTAAGGAAAGGAATGCATCAATTGTCTTTTCATTAATATCGTAAATATCTTCATCTGTTGTATTTGTTTCAATATTGGAGCAAGTCTGACCCTGAAAATTGATGCATACTGGTGAACAAAATAATCCCACATTTTGACAGCCACAATTATTACGAGTACTACAATCCGTCTTACATTTACAAAAAAACGTATTAAGTAGTTTTTCCGGAGGAAGCGGGAGTAAGGTTTGAATTGGCTCCAAATTAATATCTGTTAATTTCCAACCCCATCCTTCTGGGTCCAGCTCATTGCCTAGCCACACTTGAACTTGATAATACACACGATACAAGTGTTGAAAAGCAGAAGCAGATGTTGGAGGCAGACAAGACAACTGTACTGTTTTATTGTTCCATGCAGATTTTACAAACCTCAAATATCTATATTTGTCTATGGAATCAATTTTCTTGGAGCACCGTCATTGCAAAAAGAAAACGAATTCCACTTGTAACGATGTCGTGTGGAGAAGAATCAATTTTTGTAAATACTTCTGCGCATTCAATTAAATCATTACGTTTTTCGAACAATTTAAATACTGATATTTCACCTCGGTTATTGCATGTAAAAATAAAATATGAACTTGACATTTCGGATATGCAGTCAGACTTTGTGATGAATATATTTTTGCAAAGATATTTAAATATATTTACTACTACTTAAATGTCTTTGTATTTTTGATTGTACTTTAGCTTTCAAAGGTTTCAAAAAGTAACTAATTTTATCATTTGTAGTCCGTGTATTCAGTAATATCAACAAATCAACATCTTACCCAACAACATCAGTTGTATTTGAACTTTTCCATTGTTATATTGCTGTTTCAGTTATAAGGACATCAGTGTGGCCGGTGGAAGGAAAAGGGGAGATCTCCCGCCGGGCAAGGTGTTCTGCCCGGGGAGCGGCCAACGCTCCTATTGGTAGTTCGGAGCTATTCTATATATGCTGCTTTAACTTCGGAACTTTGATAGCGCGATTTAGGCTTCGATGTGTGTCGCTTGTGGTGCGACGACAGCGCCTCCACATCAACATCATCATCAGCTTTTGTTATTGGAATACCAGCAGTTGTAAATTCTTCACATAACATTGAAATGAAGCGAGACTTATTGTGAGTATTTGCAAGAGATTGTTGTTGGTTTGTTGGAACTTTCATAGATCGATCAAAAACAATATCAACAGATGAAGATGGATATCAATAGATCAAGATGTTTTTGTAGTCTGACGACGTTATTCTGCAGCCTTAATATTTTTCGTATGATTAGTATAGCCATCAAATACAATCGTACTGTTATGACCAAAATGTCTTTGTACATACTGAACATATTTTTCAAAAATGTTATGAAATATTTCATCTCGATCCCATACAACACGGTGTAATAGATGCCCTCAATCGATGATGTAGATAGTACTTGTATTATGAATTTCGAAGTTTAAACATTCAACGCAATTATAAAGAGCTGACTTGATAGTTTTACGCATTCCCACTTCATCAAAGAGTAATAATGGGTAAGGAGCGAAGAATGTTTCAAGTTCATCTTCGAATGTCTTAGTAAAGCTCATGCGTTAAAATAATAATACAGGGTCTATAGGCACCTTTTAATCGTGTACTTTTATGACACTACTTGGACTTAAAAGAGGAAGTACTCTATTATCACATTTCGATTTAATATTATTAAAGGTTTGGCCAGTCATTTTGCTTATAAAAGCAAGTCCAACTGCACGAGCATTATGATATTTATTTTATCATCGCTGACGACTCCACTGACAATGTGACAAGAGCCACTCCATAAGTTTATTAATATCTTCAATATCTCGTTACACGAGAATCACTTGCATCCACATGCTGATCTGTTGTGTCCATTCTAACATTAGCGAGATCTTTCAATTCTTCACACACAGTATTCATCGTATGCATGCCATAACCCCATTTACTAATGATATTTTCTGGCGTACTTCTCCCTCGAGCAACACCTCCATCTGTTTTCATACACTTTATTATTGATTTTTCAATCACCATATCCGTCGAAGTTCCACAATTTAATTTATCAGTACGTCTAATAGTGAAAAATCCTTCGATAAATCTTTGATAAACACTAGGATCCATCAAGTTCTCTAATTACATATTATCTTGTATATATAAATGCGCAGACATGGCATAATTAAAATGTCCTGACGCATGAAGATAAGGAAGCATTTCTTTAACGCATTTCAAATGAGCTCGCCAATCTCCCACACGTTCAGCTTTTATAAATTCCTTTGTAATAGATACCATATGAAAATATTGTGTCCATAGTTTTGCTGTAGGTCCCCGTTCCCCGTGCTCCTGTAGTTTTTCATTAAACTGATAAAGTAATGCTTCAGCTATTTCATCGCCTTGTTCAATATAATTAAAGGAAATAGTTTTGTTTGTTACAAGTTCATTTGTATTTGTAAGGTTTTCATCCATCTTACTATCTAGAACAAGCTCTTTGGATATTATTGTTACTAAAGTAAGATGAAGCAAGGTATGAGCTCGAACAGCTCTCGCGTAAGCATGACCATTGAGCATTTTTTCTAATGAATTAGATGCATAAATTAGAGAATGTATTTCTTTTATACCACTTCCTTGCACCATGTAACCAATTGCGCTCCAAAAAAGATATAAGTAAATGAAAACCTTCAAGTCTTACTATGATCTTCGATAATTCAGATCCTTCTGGCGCTGCGGATACGATTTCTCTAGCTTTTGTATACAAAGGTTGATCAAAAGTACTCGTAATACTACAATAATCATGGTCATAACGTTTTGCATCTTTTAAAGCACACAGTAAAGTTATGTATATTGAAAGGTACTCGCTGATTGATGAATAAATGGTAAAAATAAAATTAGAGATTCCGAAAAATTTATAATATTACTTGTTAAATGTTGTATATGACCATTCCAACCAGGCAATAATACATTTCTCCATTTCCCATATAATCATAACATATCTACTTTTTTAAGTAAAGATGTTGTTGTATTACTTTCATAATCAAAATCCTGCACAGCTATTATGCTATATCCTACTAAACCATCTGTTTGATAGATTTGTATTAGCACATGAGCTTTTTCTGCAAAATATGGCGCTGAAGGAAGTATGGTTGTTTGTAATATAGGCTTTTCTGCTGTAACTAAACTTTTTGGAGTAATAATTTTAATGATCCCATGATGTGAAACGTATTATGACCGTCCAAAGTATGTACATTTATATCAGCATTGTCTGCAACATACTGAATAAATGTGCCAGATTTTGGTGGCAAAATATGCGGTGGACGATGCAGAACTGCTGCTGCCTCATACATTATAGTATCATTATATGATGCACACAATCCGAAAGACGAAAAAATCTGTATAAGACGTTTTGATCCAAATCGTCGATGAAAAAAAACTGATAAACCAAATTGCGATCTAGATTTGAAAGACCTAGGCCGAACAGCAGTCATTATATAGTAGCTGATATTTGTACATATTAATTTAGCAAATGATCTAATTTAATTAGACGATTTTTTTAAATTACTTGTTCCAAAAAATAAGACAAGGACTCCGGAATATCGCTGCAATATTTTCAAACATTCCACTCGGCGGGGGATATTTATCATTATCAGTCACTACAGACTGAATATTCTCCCGAACTATTTTGTTTTTTATTTTAATACCAAGCTTTATTAAGAATATCGTACTGATTTTCAATAAAACAGGTAATAGTAAAACTCCCTTTTTTCTCAGTCATAATAATTTTATCACCATACTCTAACTTTAATCTTCTTCTAATTGTTGTATTATCTATAGTTTGATTTTTGCCAATGTCTTTTAATTCTTGCAATGAAAATAGATAATCATTATTATTTTCAATGTATTGATATATTTCCTCCATCGCCAAGTTCACTGAATCATCTTCGGGACGACCGACATTTTATCACGTAGTAGGCCTCAGAAAGATATTATAACAGTTATTGTGGTACTTAGATTCAGCAGCAACTAAGTCAAATTCATACTCAATACGGGCAATAATAGTTTTTGCTACGTCATCAGAACGAGTCCGATCTACCTTTAAAATGGAATATTTAAATTCAGGTGTAGATACACTATATATTTTACGACGAACATTCTGCGCTTTCTTCTTTTCAGCTTCTTCATTTGCTTCATCGCCGCAAAATAAACAATATCTTTTCAAGTTGAAATCTGGCTGACTTACTCGTGCTTTAATATGATCTTATCGTGGATGTAATACCTTGTTCTATCTCGCGCTGTCTTAGCTGCAACAATACTACTCTTTCGAGTATACATTTTACGACACTGCACGTGAACTGTCACAGATTGCTTGTCTTTCAAGTATTCAAAAAACTTAACATTTCTTTCAACACTAGCATCAATCAGAGTCTTCAGTCAACAACAACTTCACTTTTTTTCAAAGGTTTATCACAAATGAAACAAACTTCTGACATTTTGTTTAAATTATTTAACAGCTCAAATTAAAATTTAAAATATTACAAATAAGCACGTGTACTCATTGCAAAGGAATTTTCAAAACTAACAGTATATACTGAGTTATTTCGTTCACTTCCTTCATAAATAGGCAGGTATGCAACCCTCCACACTTGAACAATGACGTAGCTAGCAGATATTACTCAAGTTTACCGACGAAGGGAATTAGAGACTAACAGTATAGTCTTTTATTTTAAAATACTCATTCAATTTATACAAGTCTTATTGTGTAAGTAGCACAAACCAATAGTTTCTTATTTTCATTTATATTAAACGTCCGATGATGTGTGCAGGCTGCATTTTAGTCCATATTATGTAAAATATGACTTCATTATGACGACCAGACGACAACTGTTCAGTGATGTCTCCGTGATCGCGAGGGTGAAAACTGGTAGCGATCACCGAATGGTTAGAGGCACACTGAACCTAAACGTTAAGTTGGAGAGGTCTCGTCTAATGAAGTCAACGCTCCGTCCCCCTCGTGCTCTGTTCCAGAGTCCCGAGACCTTTCAGCTCGAGTTACAAAACCGTTTTCAGTGCCTAGAAGACTGCAATGAAGTGGACGATATGAATGACAAGCTCGTGGAAACTGTCCATGCGGTCGGAGCTAAGTTCTGCAAGACCCGCCGCAGAAGAACACAAAAACTCTCCGATCACACTCTTAATCTCATGGCTGTTAGACGGGAGATGAAGCTACATTCTTCAACAGACTTGACAGCATACAGGCATCTGAACAGACAGATCTCCAAGTGCATGCGGCGGGACTTACGCAACTTCAATACAGCTCGTATTGAAGAAGCGATCGAGCGGAACCAAGGCTCCAAAGTCTTTGCCAGAGATCTGTCTGCCAGAAAGAGCCAACTGTCAAAGCTGAAGACAGAATGTGGCAGCATCGTTTCCGGGACACCTGAGATTTTGAGTGAGATTGAGAGGTTCTATGGGCAGCTGTACACGTCATCGTTGGAGCCACACGCAAGTGTGAGTAACGATCCAAGAGCGAGTCTCATCCGACACTATTCCGAAGATATCCCGGACGTCAGTCTGAGCGAGATTAGAATGGCTCTCCAGCACCTTAAAAACGGTAAGGCCCCAGGCGAGGATGGAATTACAGCGGAGCTTCTGAAAGCGGGTGGAAGACCGGTACTTGAAGTCCTTCAGAAGCTCTTTAATTCCGTCCTCCATGGTGGCATTACACCGGAGGCGTGGAGCAGAAGTGCGGTGATCTTGTTCTTCAAGAAAGGTGACAACGCCCTCTTGAAGAACTACAGACCGATTTCCCTTCTGAGCCGCGTCTACGTGCTGTTTTCGAGAGTCATTACGAATCGTCTCGCGCGCAGACTTGACGACTTCCAGCCTCCCGAACAAGCCGGTTTCCGAAAGGGCTTTAGCACCATAGACCACATACATACCCTTCGGCAAATTGTACAGAAGTCCGAAGAGTACAATTTGCCACTATGTCTGGCGTATGTGGACTATGAGAAAGCCTTTGATTCCGTCGAAATTTGGGCGGTGCTGCAGTCCCTTCAGCGGTGCCAAGTTGACTGTCGGTATATCGAAGTGTTGAAGTGCTTGTACAGTAGGGCTACGATGGCTATCCGAGTACAGAACCAGAGTACGAAACCTATCCAATTGCAGAGAGGTGTAAGACAGGGTGACGTCATATCCCCGAAACTCTTCACCGCTGCATTGGAAGACGTTTTCAAGCTTCTGGACTGGAAAGGATACGGTATCAACATCAATGGCGAGTACATCACTCACCTTCGATTTGCCGACGATATAGTCCTTATGGCAGAATCGCTGGAGGACCTAAGCACTATGCTCAATGACCTCGATAGTGTTTCCCAACGGATAGGTCTTAAGATGAACATGGACAAAACAAAGATCATGTTTAATGTCCATGTCACACCTATGCCGGTAGTTGTTGGGAACACTAAGCTCGAAGTTGTTGACGAGTATGTTTACCTGGGACAAATAGTCCGACTAGGTAAGTCCAACTTCGACCGAGAGGTCAATCGACGGATTCAACTCGGCTGGGCAGCGTTCGGGAAGCTACGACACATCTTCTCGTCAGACATACCTCAAAACCTGAAAACGAAATTGTACAACCAGTGCGTGTTGCCAGTAATGACTTATGGAACTGAGACGTGGTCCTTCACTGCTGGCCGTATGAGGAAGCTCAAGGTCGCTCAGCGAGCTATGGAGAGGGCTATGCTCGGAGTTTCTCTGCGTGATAAACTTAGGAATGAGGATATCCGCAGTAGAACCAGAGTAACCGACATAGCCCAACGGATTAGTAAGCTGAAGTGGCAGTGGGCCGGCCATATAGCTCGAAGAACCGACAACCGATGGGGAAGAAAGGTTCTCGAGTGGCAGCCTCGTACCGGTAGGCGAAGTGTAGGGCGTCCCCCCACGAGATGGAGTGACGACCTGGTAAGACATGCAGGAAGTCGATGGATGCAGGTGGCTCAGGACCGTGCTTTGTGGCATTCTTTGGGGGAGGCCTATGTTCAGCAGTGGACTTGTGAAGGGCTGTAATGATGATGATATGTAAAATATGAATTTTCTAGTTATTAAAACCGCGATATCTCACGAAAAGAGCAAAATTCACTGGATCATTTTTGTAGAGAATTGTATGATTTAGAACTTTTGTCTAACCTATTTTCACGATAAAACTTACTGTCTTCGAGAAAAATCGAAAATACCTTAATTTTGTACGTTTGACCTTGAATAAATTTTTGCAGAAGTAGGATCGAAAGGGCTTTTTGAAATTTCATTTAGAATGATGTCTCTGCCAATTTTCAGCTCTATGCGAATTTCGGCTAAGTCAAAGGTCTATTTTGACCGGGGCGGGTCGCTAGTGTTCATCCGCTTGTAAAATAATATGAAATTTTGCTGGTGTATTAAGAACTGATGATCATTCAATTACTTTGACATATTATTCTCACTACGATTGTCACACATGATCCATGCGTGTTTTCCATGTTTTTTTTTAATAGAATGAGGGTGACAAGAGAGCACACAGTCCACCTGATGGTAAATAAATGCTGTGGCCCATAGACATCTACATTTATCCTTAATTAAGAATCTAAATGCAGATGCGTTGTTACACCTGAGGACTGAGATGGAATGCCTCATTTCCAGTAAAAAGGGTCTCCGATACTCTACACTCACCATACGAAACACAGCAGCAGCAAGCTGCTATTTTACGCTGGTTTTCTGTGAGAGCATGGTCCTACCTCGATCGAGCCGAACCATTCGTGCTACAACCATAATATATGTTGCTGCAGCGTGGCACTACCACGTATAAAATGTTCATGTTTTTTATAAGCTCTTATTACGACACCTAATTGGTTTAAGTGGTGGTATTGTCAAAATGTCAATGTTAACAGCATCAACTAATTGGATAAAATATATTATACTTCTTTTAAAATGAATATGTATATTTTAATTCCGAATAAAAATCCAGATGCATTGTCACCCCTGAGGACTAAGATGAAATCTTCATTACCAGTATAAAGGATTTACTTCTAGTTCTCGTCATTCAACATGTTAAACAGCAGCATCATACTGCTACACTGCCTCGTTAACCTAGCCGACGTAAGCGCGACTGCTTGGAAGTGTTTATCCCCGTGCATCGGAAAGCACGCAAAGATGTTGGACCTGCGCCTGATCCATCTCAGTTTGCCATCTTATTGGACTATGAGAGTCAGGGAATAGATAGTACACCTGTGCTGGTGGAAACATTCGTGTACTATAATTCTGTTCTGGACAGATGGCTAGTTTTTGTGACCGAAATTCGGACTGGAGGACATTTAAATAATGTTCTCCGGACCTCCGTTGACGCTTTCTCGGTCGAGATAATTTATGCTGTTGTCATAATAGAGCTGTAGCGTCATCATGTAGGTATAGTGTGTTAAATAAATGTTTACTTATTATAAGGAAAAACGGTCCTATATAAGGAAAATACAACGTTTTAACGCATACTGTAAATACATTTTGTGTAAGATTTTCTGTCAGAAAATCCCTCTACCCAACCTCTCCTAACTTTAAAGCTGTAATGGATATTATACTAGTGGAAGATTTGGAATATGACTACTTTAAGATTAAGGGTCAGTTCACACAGAGACGGGACGCGACGCGACGATGCTTGAAGAGGCCAGCGGTTTAGCATCGCGCAGCGCACCGCCGCCGCGAGGCGCATCGCGACGTCGCGAGGCGCACCGTAATGTATCTTTGCAAAATTCTATGCTTTGCAGTATGCTGCGCCTACCGACGAAGCACCACTCCGTCATGATGCGTTACGCGACTCCATTTTCGAATTATCTCAATCAAATGTATATCTTTGAATGTAGTTATTAAAGTAATATCTTAAAAAAATGTGCGCCTCGTCACGTCGCCTCACGTCTCGGTGTAAAGTGTGTACTGACCCTAAGGTTGAAATAACTTTATAAGATTTAGTTTTTTTTTTAAATCTAAATGTGTTTAGCCACGTGCTAAAATCATTTAATGTGTATTATTTGTAATGTCCTATCATAATAACAGTTTTTAATCTATTGTCAGAGAGGTTCATTAAAAAATGGATCATCAGTCGATTTCACTTTAAAACTAATTGTACGGAATTTTTTCGCGGTTATTGTTACCTATTTTAGATTTCAAACGTTTAGAGTGCTTCACAGAACCCGTGGTCACAGGCTGAGGTGTTTGACAATCAAAATTTATATTTAATCCTGTTCTCTTTAATATTTCCGTACGATCTACGCAGAATGAGCGCTCTGTATCTTGAAGTCTTGCAGTAGTAAGTAGCATGCTTAGTTTTGATTTTATTTTATCCATTACAATATTCCAGACAGATCGCAGCACCACACTCACTTTCTTTATTTTATAAAGATTTTATTGTAATTTTAATAGACGCGCAAATTGTTATCCTTTACGGTGTTCCTTTGCGAGAATTTGTGGTCTATCAAATCTGACGTAACAGAGGAATCAACCGTGAATATGTTTGCAGATTGTAAATTTTCTGCAGCATCGTTGTTATACAACAGCTATATTCGAAAAATGAAGCCCTACCTAGTTTGAAATTAATGTATATATTTATTATATGAATATAGTTCTTATGAATTTTGGTGTTTGTAATAAAGGATTATTATTATAATATTAAAATTAAACTGTCACCGAGTTTCAAATAATCAAAATAAAACTGCCATAGACTACTTGCCACAGTAAAAAAAAAAAATTTCAGCAGAGGATTTCTATCTACAAATAGACGAACATTCGACGGATTTAATTTTAGAGATTATTTACATTAATATCTTCCATTCTCTATAGGTACAGTAAAAGATGTGTAACAATTACTTAATTTAATCGCCTTTGAAATAAAAAAAACTGCTGAAATACTCACACTTTATAATAAGGATTAAGATTGTTGCATATTTATTTCGTATTTACACCTCTCTGTGATCTCCTTCAAAAAGGAACAGGTATTCAATTCGACTGTATTTTTTTTTCATGTGATTTATTTTTTATTTGAAAGCTGGTGTTTCTCATGTGGTCCCATATAAATTTGATCAAGGTCTGACCAGTAATTTTTGAGTTATTCTTAATAATTTATATTAAAGCCGGTTGCACAATTTTTTTTAAATATTACCACTTGTAACTAATCATAACGGGCCTCTCCCATTATCGTAAACCAGATGATTCACAAGTTTCATGTTGCATCCCATCGCCAGTTTTGGTTCTTTTTAATGGAAGCGGCAAACGAACATACGGCCCACCTGATGGTAAATGCTCACCGTTGCCCATGAACAACTGCAACACCAGAGGAATTGCAGGTGCATTCCCGGCCTTTTAGAAGAGAGATGGCTCTTTTTTTGAAGGTCCCTAAGTCGTATCGACCCGGAAAAACCTCTGGCGACAGTAACTTGCACGGTAGTAAATTGCTAACTATCAAAGAAATTAATCCGAACAATTCCTCTCAGCCTTCACCGTGGTACATACGGTAGAAGATGTTTTTTTTTTTATAGGATAGGGTGACAAGCGAGCACACAGTCCACCTGATGGTAAGTGGTTGCTGTGACCTTTAGACATCTACATTTATCCTCAATAAAGAATCAAAATGCAGATGCGTCGTCACTAAAGTCGAATAAAGCTGATCGGAAAGCACTTGGTCATCGATAATTCGCTCCGCTCTCCGTTACAGTCTAAGGCCACACGAGGCATATACTTAATACGGGTTTTACGACAGCCCCTGAATAAGATGAACTCTCTAGTAATTTAATATAAAACAAAATGCCTTGACGTTACCATTGGTTGTAAAATATATCGGTAACTGTAGAGGAAATTCCGTTTTATTTGAATATAACTTTAAGGCGTATTACACTCGGCGATATTCGTGGACGGTGTTTAGACTGTCTTAAAAACTAATAAGATAGCTCGCTATTACACTGTATGCATATCACATTCTAACTTATTATCAAGAAAAGGCACTATAACCTAGATCGACGTATAGTCGAAGTTAATTGTTTTTATATCGAATTAAAAAAGAAAGAGGTTCTATGTTTGACGCTTATGTGTTTTATGTATGTTTACCGATTTCTTGGAATAGGCTGAACCGATTTGAATAATTCTTTTTTGTATTAAAAACGCTATATTTCAGGAATGGTTTATTTTTGAATATTGAAGAAAATGTTTCCTAAGGGTGGTACAAGTAGGGGAGGTTTTTATTATAACTGTTTAAATGAGTTGTGTATCGCTAGCAACGCAAAGTAGGGAATTTGCATTTGAAAAAATGCAAAATTAGGGGCTGTTTAGGTGCTAATTAGGTGCCAAATTTAAAAATTAGGTGCTCTAAAATTTTCACCGCAACGAACTGTTGAAATTTGCGTTGCTAGCAAAACGTCTCACTAGCAACGCTGACGACGTTACTAGATATATGATAAATATTAATAGCAAGGAATTATGTGCTAATTATGTGCTGCAGATCGATTATCGAAACCCGATACAGATTACGATATTATTCTGGGAATTATGGGGTCCACGACCACCATTACCTTACTATAATGTATGAACAGTATTTTTTGTTCTTTATCAGTTCCTAAAAATTAAGTGCTAATTAGGTGCTTAAAGATTATTGAGGTCGCATGTAGATGACGGTAATATTCTGGAAATTATCGGATTTAAAACCACCATTACCTTACTATAAGGTATGAACGGCATTTTTTGTTTTTCAGATTTAATATGATTATATATGAAAATGGTTGAAAATTGGTTGAAAATTATATTAAATTATATTATAGATTTATAATATCATTTAATTTAATTTTCAACCAAATAAATGTTACAATTTTTATTTTTAGACATGTGAAGCCTAAACTTTAGTGTACTCGAAAGGATATTTTTTTTCCAATAAATTGCTTTGTAATAAATAGCGCCATCTACAACGTTCTATAGTTCTAGTCATTTTATCAAATCAAAATCGATGGACTCTCAAGGTGGTAAGTAGGATAGACGCTAGATGGCACAAAAACGAAGACTTAATTTTTACGTGGTAGAGCCATGCTGCAGCTATATTATGGTTGTAGCACGAATGGGTCGGCTCGACCAGTGAAGGACCACGCTCTCACAGAATACCAGTGTAAAATAGCAGCTTAACGATGCTGTGTTTCGTATGGTGTAGAGAACCGGAGACCCTTTTTACTGAAAACGAGGCATTCCATCTTAGTCCTTACGGGTGACAACGCATCTGCATTTTGATTCTTAATCGAAGATAGATGTAGATGTCTATGGGCCACAGCAACCACTTACCATCAGGTGGACTGTGTGCTCGTTTGTCACCCTTATCCTATAAAAAAAATTGCCTTGCTGAATAATTTTCGGAATAACGACTTTATTTTTATTAGGGGCGCCTTGCTATTAATATTTATCGTATATCTAATAACTTAATTGCGTTGCTAGCGAGACGTTTTGCTAGCAACGCAAACTTCAACAGGTCGTTGCGGTGAAAATTTTAGAGCACCTAATTTTTAAACTTGGTACTTAATTAGCACCTAAAAAGCCCCTTATATGGACGTTTTCTGAAAGCAATTTTGATTCTATTTTGATTTTCAGGAAATCTGAATTTTGCATCTGCTATTTTCTGAATAACGACTTTATTTTTATTAGGGGCGCCTTGTTACTGCGTATACTTGCAGCACCTAATTAGCACTTAATTTCTTGCTATTAATATTTATCGTATATTTAATAACTTCATTGCGTTGCTAGCGAGACGTTTTGCTAGCAACGCAAATTTCAACAGTTCGTTGCGGTGAAAATTTTAGAACACCTAATTTTTAAACTTGGCACCTAAATAGCACCTAAAAAGCCCCTAATTTGGGATTTTCCCAAATGCAAATTCCCGACTTTGCGTTGCTAGCGATACACAACTGTTTAAATGACATGCTAATAGTTAGCTTGTGCTTGTGTATAATAAACTTTTTACAACAATACCATATATCATAAGGCTTAAGTCAGTAAGAGTCACATATATCAATCCACGCTTGCTCCCGTGTGGAAGGTATGTTTATTTTTCTAAAAAGTAAAACAGTCTCCAAACACAAAACGACACTGAAAACTATTCCATTAATTTAATAAAAATGTTCTAAAACAGTTTATGGTACAGAAGTAAGGTTAAAAAATTACAACACAGCCTTGGTGTTAAGATCCACTTAACAGCAAGTAGCTGTAGCCCAGAGGCAGCCAAAGCTGTAGCTAAAGCTGTAGCCAAAATGCAGATGCATTGTCACCTCTGAGGGCTAAGATGAAATCCTCGTTACAAGGAGGCGGAATGCCTGGATATCAGAAAAAAATGATCTCCAGTTCTTTACACTCACCATAGGAAACACAGCAGCTGCTAGTTACACTGGTTTTATGTGCAATCAAGCTCCATCCTCAGTCCAACCATGATCTATGCCTGTATATAACTTTTTACGTGGTAGAGCCATGATGCAGCTTTATTAGTAGTATAGTTGTAGCACGAATGGGTCGGCTCGACCGATGTATATATATATCCATGTCCAAATTTTTAAATTTTAAATGTAAAAAGTGCTCATGTTTAATTGTTTAATTTACATGTTGCTATTTTTTACGGATTTTATCGCGTTTAATTAACACTATTTTATATTCCCGACGTTTCGGTTGCTTTCCAGCAACCGTGGTTACGGGGGACTGAGGTGATTGACGTCCCGATGTCAAAGTTAACCCGGAGTACCTTCAGCTTTTTAATTATTAATTTTGGTCCGATCTACGCAGAATGAACTAACTGTGTCTTGAAGTCTTACAGTGGTATGCTTGGGTTTAATTTTAATTTTATGAATTACAGGATCCCAAGCAGGTGGTAGTACCCAGCCTCCCTCTCTATTGAAATTAGGATGTTTTTTAATTTTAATAGCCTCACGTATCATCCTTGGCAGGAATCGATGTTCTTTCGCGAGGACTTGTGGTTTATCAAATCTAATGTAATGACGGGGGCCGTCTAGGATAAGATCACAAACTGCAGACTTCCCGGAACGTTGGTGCTTCACGTCAGCTATGTGTTCTTTTACGCGGGTTTTTATTGATCGTTTTGTTTGCCCTATATATGAGAGACCACACTCACAATCAAGCTTGTATACTCCTGCATCTTGTAGAGGAATATTGCACTTGACGGATGGTAAGAACTGACTAATCTTCTTCGGCGGCTTGAAGAATGTTCTAATAGAAGCTCGCTTCAAGATGTAGCCAATCTTGTCTGTGACACCTCTGACATATGGTAGTACAGCAGGCACACGCTCGACTGTGGCCGGCTTCACTCGGTCACTGTGACGTAGGCGCGGAACCCGAAGCTTGTTGTCGTGCAGAACCTGCTTGACGTGCTGAAGCTCGGCGGCCAGGTGTTTGCTGTCACAGATCCCTCGTGCTCTCTGCAACAAAGATTTGCCCACGGTAGCTAACTGTGAAGGGTGATGGTGGGATTCACCGTTTAAGTATCGGTTTGTATGGGTCTTTTTTCTATACACAGTGTGACCTACGGTGTTATTAGGATTTCGAATGACTAACACATCTAGGAAAGCTAAAGAATTATTTGCCTCTAACTCCATAGTAAATTGAATTTTAGAAGTTATGGAATTAAGATGTTCTAAAAATGCAGTTACTTTGTCTGATGGTAAAATTGTGAAAGTATCGTCTACGTACCGCTTGTAGAAACTTGGAGTTACTGGTGCAGTAGGCAGGGCTTGCTCCTCAAAGTCCTCCATGAAAATATCGGCGACAATGGGAGATACCGGTGAGCCCATCGCAACACCATCTACTTGCTTGTAAAACTGTTCCTTCCACAATAGGTAGCCAGATGTAAGGCAATGTCTGAGTAATACTGCTGGCATGTTGTTTTCCTCTAGTTTCCTAGTTATAATTGAGATGCAGTCTTCAACAGGTAGGCATGTAAATAGAGACTGAACATCAAAACTGACCATAGTTTCATTGTCAGTAAGACATAGGTCTTTTATCTCACTGACAAAATGGTATGAATCCTTAGTGTGTGCTCTTGTATGTCCTCTGAGTGGTGATAGTACTTTTGCTAAGTGTTGAGCCAATCTGTAAGTTGGCGAATCGATCTGACTCACTATTGGACATAATGGAGCGTTCGGTTTGTGTATTTTTGGTAACCCATACAACTTCGGCGGTTTGGCACACGTAGGTATTATCGAATTTACGTCTAGATTCAGTTTCTCGGAGTATTTCTTTAAATTAATTAAATTAACTAAAAATAATGTTAATTAAACGCGATAAAATCCGTAAAAAATAGTTTTATTCAATGTGTAGTATTCGCGTAAATATAAGAAATCATTACATGTTGCTGATAATTACTCTTGAATATCATTTTAATAAGGAAGCCCAATTACGTTTTTTAGAATGAAATCGCAATGTTTCATAATTCAGACTCTCGGTGGTACTTCGAGACTATATATTCTATCATAATAATGCTTAAAATAAAGTAATTTATCTCATTGTAATAGTTGTATTCGATCTGAAAGATAAGTTCGATGGAGGGATTGTCCTAGCTCTAAAAATCGTCACTGAAAAAATACTTCATTTTTCTAAAACGGTAACTTTCTACAAATAATCTTTTATCATCTTTTCGATATTGCCTTTGTAAAATCCTTAAAAAAAAATGAAGTTTTCGACAAATCTGTTGCGCCATCTTAAAGTAGGTATATCTTTATTTCAAAGTGAGTACAAAATAAAATAACGATTACCTTTTTTTTTATATGACTTTGTACGTGGTAGAACCATATTTCTGGTATAGTTGTAGCACCAATGGGTCGGCTCGACGGGGAAGTACCACGCTCTCGCAGAATACCAGCGTAAAATAGACGTAGTTATGCAAAAAGGATCCAACCCGCAATAAGTTAATTTGAGTTTATGATATTTGAAGTATCCATTCTTCAAATATCATAAACTCAAATTATCGGTATGGTTTTTGTCTGTTTGTAATTTTTCTTCTTATTTGTGTTACGTTTGCTAAAATTGTTACATCACATAATAGTATAGACCATAAACATTATTTTTCAAGTCTAAATTTTTTGACACAAACTCGGGTTGGATCCTTATTGCATAACCACGTCCAAATAGCAGCTTGATGCAGCTGTGTTTCGTATGGTGAGTGTAGAGAACCGGAGACCCTTTTTACTGGAAACGAGGCATTCCATCTTAGTCCTCACGGGTGACAACGCATCTGCATTTTGATTCGTAATCGAGGATAAATGTAGATGTCTATGGGCCACAGCAACCACTTACCATCGGGTGGGCTATGTGCTCGTTTATCACCCTTATCATATAAAAAAAACATTAACCTGATTCGATCACTTTTTAACGTGTAATAGAAATTTCTTTTGATCCAATTCTATTTAGAGTATTCAATATTAAAAGCTAGCAGAGAAATTTAAAGGTGACACTCACCTAGATTTGTTAATTTTCTGGAAATTTGGTATTTTTAGCTCATTATATAAATAAAATTTGTAGGCGCTCCTATTTGGTTGATAGTGTACCCCAAAGAGGCTCGTTAAAATAAAAATAATAGAGGATTAATTTTTGAATTAATTTTAAAATGAGATTTTTTTGTTTAAATATTCAAACGACAAGATCATTCATACGCCGTTGATAGTTTTTTCAACGACGTATGCATGATCTTGTCGTTTGAATATTCAATTCACATCAAATTCAACATAATATTATTTCCAATGTCTGGACAGTGTGAAAAATGCCCATCATTTGAGGCAATATGACAATAACTTTTGGAAATATAAAATCAATCAGGCGCTGTGAAAAATGTCTGCAAATGTTTTATTTAATTCTAGGGCGGAAAAAGTGTTTGGATGGCTTACGAATGATTGTTCCGGGTTGGATGTATGTCCAGGAGCAAATTATGGGATAGGTAAAACGCCTTTTCGTTGCACGAGAAATACTATAGGGGGAAAATGTTTTTTTTTTAAACTGAAGCAATTCGAGAAACCTAATGTATAATAATTTATCTTACTACAATAAATGTACCCCTATTATCATTATAAATGCGAAACTGTGTTTCTTCCTGTCCAGAAGCGATAACAGGATCAGCTTGTTATCACCTTTTAACTCAAACCTTACTCCCCGTCAAGAGGTACGGTACTTTAAACCCAGAACTTAGATGGTTTATGTCATCTCTTCCTACTGTCTGTATATATAAAATTCTAGTATGCGTGTGTTCGTAAATCTTCTCCTCCGTAACGGCTTGACTGATTTTGACTAAATTTTTATAAGTCCCGCTGGGTTTCTTGCTGGTTCTTCCCAGAACAGAGGTTTTTTCCAAATCAGTGGTAAATTAAACAAAAGCTTTCGATAAGTACTATAATCTATATTGAATAAAAAAATCTGTACTGTTCTGATCTGTTGGTTTGTCCTTCTTTCACGCAGCAACTTAGTGACAGATAGACATAAATTTTTGATAAATATAAATAGTTTATGAGCTTGAGAGTGATATAGGCTATGTAGGATATATCCCGGAAAAAACAAGATTCCAGTGGCATATTTCTGGATCATAATTCTAAATAAATTTTGCTGAAATTAAAAAGTAGTTTTAAGTCTTGTAATATATGATACTTTTTATCCCGGAAAATCATGCAGGATTCATTCGTGCAGGATATTTCACATACAGGACATGCAGGATTAATTCATGCAGGATATTTCACAATTCATTAATGCAGGATATTTCACAAAGCGTGATTCTACAAAAATAATTCACACTTCATAAAAGTGGCTCAATATAATATATATATATATATATATATATATATATATATATATATATATATATATAAAGATATCAATATATGAAAAAAAATGTTTGTATTCGGTACGTCCTCTTCGCAGCAAAGGGGAAAATTTGCAAGAATAAAAGATATTAGCTATAACGCCGAGATCTATAAAACCCACGTGAAAAGAATGGCGCCACATGTACTTCTGCAGCTTATACATAGTGGACACGAGGAGCTCTTATTTCTTGACAAAAGGTGCGAGCAAAACATTCGTGCTGAACGTAATCGCTGGTCCAACTTCACAAGGATCGCAATATAGCCTTGAGTGTAGCTTCCCAGGATATCGCTGCAACGGTACTGAACATTCGCTATTAAATTGCAACTGTATCTTGCAAGCGAAAAAACGCCAACTTGTAACATCACCAAGAGTAGCGGATGCGGCGCTCTCTTGGTCTCTTGCCGCAGTACTTGTTTATTGTGTGCGATGAGTGCACGATGGCGCACAAGCGTACGGTGTGGCAAAATTATATGTGACATGTAACATACGTGTGTAAATTAATTGACCAAGAATATTAAGGTGTCTATGAAAGTATACTGCAATCTGCTGCTAATGACACTATTCAATTTTCACATGTATTTTCTTAAGTTTGTTATTATTTTATAATAAGAATTGATTAAGTGAGAGGACAGTGTTGTCGCTTTTATATGTTAATAAAATAAATAAAAAATATCATACGTAGTAGTGGTCAAGTCAAAGATTTCACATCGATAGATACTGTAATAATAATGTCAAAACATAATGGCAAATATTTTAACTGCAGCAGTTAAATGGAAATGTATTTTGATTACTCCCATTCCAATTATATATATATATTCCAAAAATTTGAACATTTCATTTTAAATCGCTACAATTTTATTATCATTAGTTAGTCTGAGGATCAGACTTTAAAAGTGGCGGACATTCATTTGGGCACTCCGTACTTATTGCACGATAAGCTGTGTGTTGTCCGTTCGAGAGTATCAAGCACCCAAAACTTGCACATGTTGGCGGAAAATAATAAATTATACAATAAAGTTTACAGATAAATTTTACTTTAAATCCATCCATTTACTGCGGCAAGGGCAACTTCAAATTACGTTTTTAATTTAGCCATTTTTTCGGCCAGCTGTTATTTATTATTTATAAGTTAAAGTCCTTTGTTAGTGATAAATTAACAATATATCTTTTTCTTATGTATCATCAGGAGATTGAAATCCATGCGAAGGAAATCGTAGACAGAAATTTCTTGAAAATTATGATATTCAGGTTTGCGGTGTAGCCGTGTAGCAATAAAAATAAAATTTCCGACTATTACAAGTGGTTGCGGGCAAAACTAATCGAAACAAATAATAAATGTGTAAAAAAAAAGTGTCTATAATTATAATATTTCATGGAAAAAACTAGTTCAAAACTAAATAAAAGATAATAAAGCCAAATTAGTAGTTTTTAGAATTTTGTCAGTCTGTTTGTCCTTCTGTGTATTCACATTTCACGCAATAACTACTGGGCGGATTACAAAGAAATTTTGTATGTAGGTAGGTAGTTAGTTTATACCCGGGGCAACTTATAAGATACCTTTTTATCCCATTACAAAGCTCTGAAATGGAGGGTTATATTTTTAACGCTTCAATTATTTATAAGGGTTGTATTGTATTGTATATATATAAGTTTATATAAGTTTAAATCGTTGTGAAATACGTTTTAACCAAAGTGAAATAATTTTAAACTGCGCCAACGATCTACGTTGAAATTTTTTAAAACAGTGACATTCTATCATGAAATGAGAAAAGTAATATATTTTGCCTTCAGTCACTAATAAATAAAACAATACGACTAACATTTATTTGTTTAAAACATTTAAAATTATGGTTTATCGTTAATTAATTTTAATAGTGTTATTAAAGTGAAAATTTAATATTGAAATCATTTTTAGTTTAATTACGTATCTATAAATAAACTGATTAATAGTGGTTTGCCTGTAATTATTGAAAATCTCCTTATCTATATTATCCGCATCGTTAAAGAGGTTTTTTCACATAGCTTAACAGTTGCACTCATTGTTAAAGCTCGTGTTATAATTCGTGACTATATTAATTAATTTTTAATTGAAGAAGAAAAATTAAATGTTTTATATATGTGCTCAAACTGACATTTGATAATTAATAACAGAGTGAATTATTCTGAAGAGGAAAATAATGGTTAATACTGACTAAAAAAACTTTGATGAATTAAATGACGACTGTACTTAATACATTTAACTTTATATAGATATTAAAACATTTTTAACTTATTTTTTTATATTATTAACCATTTTAATTTAAAATATGATATTTTAATACATGTATTGAACTTATTTCGAATCAATTATGAAAAATGATTTTTTAAAATATTAAGAAAGAATCTTGTGAAAAATTTGTTCCGTTTTATAAAACGTCATAACAAGTAGCAACGAATGACCATTTTATTCTTAGTCTGGCGAGATTTTTGGTCAAATATTGACCTACCAGAAAAATTTTATTTAAAAGAGGAATAAAAGCAAAAATTTCGACGTTTAATATTTTTTCTTATATCTGATATAGCAACTTTGTCGTTAAATTAAATAATTTAAGGGTGGTCTTGCAAACAGTTGTGTCAAGAATAAGGGTACCAGACTCGAATTTTCATTATTTACTCATCAAACACTATCAAATAAAAGAAATACACTCAGGTTTTATCAATATCAATTTTGCAAAAAATAAATAAAAACAAATTAATTAAAAATATTTTTGGACAAGTTACAAACTACCAGACCGCCGGTTTATTATTTAACTAATACCCAGCAAATAAAAAAGTATACTTTTTCGACGTTCACCGCTTGGACTATTAAGATAGCTTTCATAGTTTCAGACATATAAAGATTTTTATGAGTCACCCGGTTTTTATAACTCACATTAGTATATCATATATATATGAGCAAAAGTAAACACAGGCTTATTTTATTTTTATTTTAACTAAGAGTAGATAATATGCACTGATAGAATTTTTAAAGTCATTTGTCAAACCCGGTGATCTAACCGATCCAAACTTAAATTCATAAGTACGTAACAGCTCAAATTCTATCTTCACCTATTTATTATTATTCTATTTTCAGCAACACTACACATTTAAATTGCAATTTGACGTGTCGATATACCACGTTCACGGCGGTGAAGGAAAAGCATCTCGACGTGCATGTCTGAGACTATTTTATATGTGAATACTACTACTATATTATATCATGACATCTGAACTATGACACATTAAAACGACGACACTAGAAGTTATTACTATGCGCGCGCACACCGAAACCTAAAAGCGACAACTTCAGTTGGTAATTGTCTGTCAACTGTCAAGTTTTCGTGAGATATGATAACTATTTCAAGGTAGTTGATACGGCCTACAGCTGCCCCTGCAAAAGTTGAATATACCGGGGCCCATGAGCGGAAGATTCAACGAGTAGCCGCAGGTCGGGCCCCTAATGGCCACATGGAAAATGTCCTATAATAATAAGCTATATGGGAGAAGGCTAGGGAAATATAGTACGTACCTGTTTGCGACTCTTAGATCGCCCCAAGTCTCGGTCAGGCCGTAAGTGGGTGTGAGGTGCATGGCAAGTAGTGTTTAGTGATGTGTAAATGTCTGAGACCTGGACCAGCTTAGGCGACCAGCAGCGGCCGAGTTCCAGGCTGCCCCACAATGCTGCATCGCTCCAGCAGGCTCAACCGCTGGACCATTTCTTTCTTCATTGTCACTATTTCAGTCTATTACCTTCATTGTACATTTAACTAACTTAAACTCGCCTAATTCCACACTTATCGTAGAATCGAACACATGATACCCGACACAGTAAGGACAGTAGTTCAAAATTCGACATTCAATGTCCCGGATTCACTTATCACAAAATTATAAATAGGGAACTAACGCGATCTCTTAATGAGTCATACGGTTCAGCGTTAAACACAACTAAGTTCCTTCATTCGACACCAAAACACCACGTCGCGAAAAGAATTCAAAATACGCCTCGTTGACATGTAAACTAACAAACCAACCAACACACAAAAAAGGGCACTTAACGAGACGGCACAATAATAATAATATAATCATTTCCAGATAATCAACCGGGAGACGCTCTCGACCAAGGAAGGCGCGGTTCGAATCCTAGACCGTATATCTACTCGACGCGCGCGTGCACAATTCCGCATCACCCGAACAAGTTAAATATTGCAAAATTCACATATTCACGTAGCGAAGTAACACGCACTAAATCTAATTATCTGGACCCTATATGGTCGCATGAACTTCGGCCGCGATAACCTGGATACGCGGCTTCACCGCATCGCGGCCAGCGAACTACTCTTCTCCGCCCACGTGTCGAGCCACTGCAAGCCGCATACGGCCGCCCCACCTGGCGGCGTTTATATCACCTACATACCATCGGGTGACGCGCCAGCTCGAACGCAATTGGATGGCGTTCAAAATGAAAAAATTTGGGTATAAACAGTAGTTATTTGAATATGTATTAACCTTTTCGCTGTCCCATGCACTACATATAGGTCATTGCTATTGTCTTACTATTGTGTCTGCAAACCGGACAGTGAAAGTGTTAATCTATAAAAAGGTTTTTTATTTTAGTTATTTTTGTTTTGTTACGCTAAAGTAGTATAACTTCCTACGTGCGTACATAAGTACACACACACACACACACACACACACACACACACACACACACACACACACACACACACGCACGCGCACGCGCACGCACACACACACACGCACTCACGCACACACGCACACACGCCCACACATACACGGTACCAAGTGCTACACTTGGTATACAGGTTAAAAAAAGACTATATACGAAATAAAAAATAAAAAACTTAAAATGTTTGGTATAAAATCTAACTACTAGATATCTCTCAATATAAGACAAGTTAACAAATTAAATTTGAGAATGTCCAGGCTTTTTTTATTTCACATAAAACGCTGTAAAATTTGAGTGGTACTTCATAAATTTTTCCAACGTTTTTTCTGTTGACTTATTCTATTACTATCTGCGTCAAGCCGGCATTACTGTCTTCAAAAATACAGACCTTTATTATTAAATTACTGAAGATGTCCTAGCTGTTCTCGATCTTTATCCATTTCATTAATTTTTGGATAAATAGGTTATTATATGCTTTGCGAATTCGCTAACATGATTAAATATGGGGTTTTTATTGAATGAAAAGTGAAATTACAGCCAATGTACATACGTCTCGCAGGCCTCATTTGTGAGAGTAGGCAATTATTCCGCCGCTTCATAAGCGTAGCGAACTTCATAAGTCTTCGAAATATTTTTATTTCTCAACAAGTTTTCCTTTACTCCGAACACGTAGTAAATTGACAATTAAAAGGAAATTATTTAGGCAATGAATTAATATTAACTTTAAATAAAATTATTGCGTATATTGTCAGTTTTTGCATTATCAAACAACCCTGGTTGCTATGCAAAAAAATTATATTGTATCATATTAATTGTATTTAGAATTTGTATTCGAGAGTTGTAAAATTTTCCTTATATCAAAATGCATGGAAATATATGTACTTCGTACAAACTGGAACCCGTACTCTCGAATGACATAAAAATACAAGAAAACGACCTTGAAATTTTTCATTACCCCTCAGTCTCTTTCTAATTAGAGTGAACACAAAATACAAGAATTTGGGATATTATGGGGAAAAATCAGTTTATTATTATTATATTCACACATAAAATTTTATTTTAATAGAAAATAGTAGAGTTCCATTGAAACGCATGATATTAGAAAAATTCATAAGGACGAAGCTGCGGGCGGAAGTTTATTAATTAATATTATAAACTTCCGCCCGCAAACATACTTTTTTGTCAATAAACGAGTGAACGGGTTCAATATAATAAACTTTAACCATGAACTCAGACCATCATCCTGAACAAAATCTAAAATAATTTTGTCCAAAAATGAAAAAAAAATTCTAAATGTCACGTGACCAATTTTGTATGCGAAGTCAATTTTTTTTAATTTCCACAAAGAAATTCCTTCAGTACCTTGCTCAGGATGATGGTCATGATGAGTTCATGGTTAAAGTTTTCGGGAGGATGTCTTTACATCCCTTATAATGTAACATTAGGAAATAATAAAACTAAAATAATAATCGTTTTTATTTACATTTAATATTACAATAGAAATAGTGTCTACAAATTTAAAATATATAACAATAATAATTAGAGGTGAAGGTTTTTACAACAACACAATTTTTATACATGATTGAATAGTTTTGTGAAGTTTTTGTCGCTTGGTACGAACAGCACTTAACTTTTGGTCCATAAAATCTTTTAGATGCGTTCTGAGACGCATGGTCAAAAAAGAGTTTGAAATTCACAGCCACCACTTACCATCAGGTGGACTGTGTGCTCGTTTGTCAACCTATCTTATATAAAAAAATATTTTTAAATTGTGGATTAATGAAATTCAGAGCAATTAATACTGTCATCCATAGGCAGTTCACCTGATGGTAAGTGATTGCTGCGGCCCATAGACATCTGCATCTATCCTCTATTACAAATCAAAATGCAGATGCGTTGTCACCTGTGAGAACTAAGATGGAATGCCTCATTTCCAGTAAAAAGGGTCTCCGGTTCTCTACACACACCATACGAAACACAACAGCGTTAGGCTGCTATTTTACGCTGGTATTCTGTTGAAGGTGTGGTCCTGCCCCGGTCGAGTTGTTTCTATTCCCATTCGTGCTAGAACTATAATACTACTAATATAGCTGCAGCATGGCACTACCACGTATAAAATACACTATATATATATAAATAAAACATTGGTTGCAACTGTGGTGTGAAGTGTTGAATAATAATATTGATTAATACATTTTTAACATATGGTTGACTCAGACTATTCATATTTGATGCCCTTTTAAATATTTTATCCGCAAAAAGGACAATTTTGTACACCTCTGCGGATGGAATAAGCAATTTACCTCTATTTACAAATGTTGTAGATAGTGATATTTATTTACATTCAAAACGTATAAATGATCGGTTTGTAAATGATCTGCAGCAATTAGCAAATTTTTACAATCGTTACATTTCAGCTGTTTGACAACATTTTTATTATATAACCAGTAATATAATAAAGAGTAGTTTTCTAATAATCCGTATGGGTGTTTTGTGATTCCAAAGCCTGCAAGTGGTTTTCGATTTCATCATTAGTATCTGTATCATCAGTATTTGAGATCGGATTCGGATTGGAAAGCCCCACAATGCAATTAAAAAAGGCCAAAGACCGTCTTAAGATCTGACCGTTTGGCAAAGTTGCATATTGTATAATAAATTAGAACTACATTTAAAAACATTTAAACAAAAATTGTTTTTTTTTTATATTTATATCTTTATTTATAGCGATAGCACTTATATACGTGTAACAAAATTGTTAAAAAATTGATTTCCTGAGACCGCAATTCTGATTAAATGTGTAAATTTTCATTTAAAAAATTAAATACAATTAAATACTTAGCAAAATGTTGGACAAAAATAGCTTGTAATTATTTTTACAAAGTATAGCCTAGTGATATAACATATTAAGCTGTTCCTATTTTCTAGGTAACAGAATACATTTTTCTTTCTTTCTCAGAAAAAATATTTTTTTTAAATTACTTTTCTTCCCTGGAAACAAAACTTCGCTTTGAAATAAGAAATAACAAGTACCTGACAAAAGTTTATACCTATACCACAGAACAATCTGCTATTTCATTTAAAAACGGTGTGACTCCTTGACTCAGTTGTTTCCCAGTAATCATGTAATTGGTTGATATGAAAAAGATTACAAATCTTTGCTTTTTCAAAAAAGGGTATTTTTAGCTCCACATTATTTAACCATTTATTACGTTCTGTTAGATTGGAAGGAAACCTGCAAAAAATTAAGTAATAAAAGATATAAATTTATTTTAATTTTGATGTTTCAGTGTATCATCATTCGTGTAAACAACGTTTCGAAATTTCACGCAAATCGAGCAGAGATTCCATTCGAGAAAACCTTTTCCGTTTGTAATTAAAATGAAAATACATTACAATGTATGGTCACACTAGTCGAAATTATAGTACAAACATGAATCATTAATTATTAAGCAAATAGCGAAGTAAAATTGGAAATACCGAACAAAAATTAACATCTAAACCAAAATAACCATATTTCTATATAGAAATAATAGCAATTAAAGTCGAAATATCACTAAAAATCAGTTTGACATGACGCGCAGTATTTGTATGGTATTTTGTACTTAAGAATGAAATATAATATTACATTCTGGATGCCACTCACTTTTGCAACCGCGCACAATAAATTTAATGACCATTTTACTTGTTTTGCCTCTGCATTAATCCAAAATTCAAAAAACAAACTTGCGAAATGAACATAAACATCCGCCATGTACAGTAAAAATTATTTGACAAATAGATTTTGGGTTGTCATATAACGGCTCTTAAGAATAAATCTAAAATAGGGGAAATATGTAGGAAGTTAGGCAAATAGTTCACCGTAAATCTTTATTAAGTGTTTAAAAGACACAGCAAACACTTAAGTGAAAATCGTTTTTGACAAGTTTCGTTATCATTTTTTACTTAAATTTCTTGCCATATTGAGAACTAAACTTATACTGAAATTCTTGATGGCTGTCAATGGGGTAATATCAGTCGTCACGTTGGCTATCCTGTAGGAAAACAGGGGTTACTCAAGGTCATTTGATTATTCCTAATGTTGATATTAGGAGTGTGGGTTCCAGTTTGTCTATACTTCCGTGTCAAAATGTAAAATGTATAATACAAGTTAAATTTCCAACTGGGCGTGGATGGCCTAATCCGAAAGTATAGTGAAAGGCAAAAAATGCTCAAAGGGCCTTCGAACCGATTCCCAAAAAATAAAGTGTAATATTTGTAATATTTGGATTTAAAAAGAAATTAATTTTTCATGCTTGTAATCGAATCCATAGATTCAAAAAAAGAAGTCAAGCGTGCCAAACAGTTTCTATGTCCGCTTGGTGACGTAATAAAATAGTAGGTAAATTGTGTGCTGTTTTACCGCAGTAAAATAGCACACAATTAACTATATTTCATTCCAACACATACAGGAGCAGTGCGGCGAAATTATCGGTGCAAAATCCTCTCAGGAATGAATGGAGGCCTATTTCCAACATTGGAAAGTATTTGGCTGTATCTTTACTTCACTCTTTTTAAACAAGCAAATTTCGTTGTGCTGTTTTCTTTCACCGTGAGCACGTGCAAATCAGCTTTATCAACTAATTGCACTTACCAATTTCACTATTTACAGCGAAGATCGTACTCGCTTTGCTCGGGGACTATGAAATGTATAGCAACCGTTTTTGAGCAATTAACTAGCTCAATGCTGCTGTGTTTCATATCATCCGATGTGACTATAGAGAACCGGACACCATTTCTAATGGAAAAGATGCATTCTATTTTCCAACCGAATTCAGGAAAAGGAGGAGGTTCTCAATTCGACTGTATTTTTTATGTGTGTTAATCTCAGAACTTTTCTTAATAATTAAAAATTAAAAATTAAACATTTTGTACAGCCGACTTCAATATGAGTTATTATGAATAACTCATAAACTATTGGTCAAACCTTGATCAAATCTATATGGGGCAACAAAATATGCAGCCGCTTTGAAATAAAAAAGAATCATTAAAATCGGTTCACCCAGAAAAAAGTTATGAGGTAACACACACATAAAAAATAAAAAGTTATACGGACGAATTGAGTACCTCCTCCGTTTAGAAGTCATTAAAAATACTAAGACTCTTGGTTTACCTTGTTACGGAACCAAATTTAAAATTTTAATATAACCACCTTTTTTTAAGTCTTTTAAAATAGCAGTACATTATTTAAAATAATGGATGATAGCAACATTTTTTGCATCCAATTAAAACATCAGTACTTAGAAAACCAGTAATAAATTTGCATTACCATTTTTATGTTTCTAGTTAGGTACTTTTAGTGTTATACAAAAAGATTTCGAAACGTTCGTAAATCCATCTTGATCCCCAGCCCCTTTGATGTGCGGATTAAGCCCGCTTCAAGATTAGGTTATAATAGAACTTAAAATAGCTCTTGACTAGAATAAAAAATGATGGAAATGTCAAGCTGAATTATTTTGAAGGATCAAGTTTTTACGTAAGATGTTTCGAATGCTCAGCTTTTAGAAAACGAAATAACAGGAAGATGATGTACATAATATGGTCAAAGAGATGTTTATAATTTTCTTTTGTTCTATCAGATACATTTGCATGATATCATTGCTCCCTTTTCCTTTCACCATCGGACAACCACGTATGCAAACCGAATGGTTTGATTCGTTGTTCATAATGCGTACGACAGTGGAGTAAAATAATTTGCCAGCATCTGACTTAACATTCGATTACAATGTGGGTTTTTTTTAAAATCAAGAGTGAAAAGGTTATGTAACGAAACAAAATGAAATATATATATATTGTATATCTCTTTATATAAAAGAATAGGGTTATTATAGTCATCCTACCATAATACACGTCTCTCATTGACACATATAATATTACAGCTTTAGAATGAAATTAGTTTTTCATGTTCAAATTAGTATTTTTAACTTATGTTATATTACCGACGTTTCGAGCCATGCAACCTTGAGGTAGGGGATGGATTGAGGTGTTCAAAGTCACAATAACAAAATTAACCACAGCTACCTTCAGTTTCAAATTATCAATTTTTGGTCCGATCTACACAGAAAGAACATATAGTATTTTGAAGTCTTGCAGTGGTATAGGGTTGGGATTTAATTTTATTATTATGGAATACCAAGCAGAAGGTAAGGATTTCGGATGACTACCACATTTTTTCTATACATAGTGTTCTATACGTGTCAGCGTCAAACAGGTTTTGCACAACAAGCTTCGGATACCGCGCCTATGTCACAATGACCGAGTGAAGCCGGCGGTCTCTACCATATGTCAGAGAAGTCACAGTCAAGATTGGCTACATCTTGAAGCGAGCTTTTATTAGAACATTCGACAAGCCGCCAAAGAACATTAGTCAGTACTTACCATCCGTCAAGTGTAATATCCCTCTACAAGACGCAGGAGTGTACAAGCTTGATTGTGAATGTTGTATCTCTTATAAGAGTATAGTTCAAACAATAAAATTTACAAAAACCTGCGTTAAAGAATATATAGCTTATGTGATGTGAAAAAAACCTACAATACATAAATCATTGAAAAAGTACGAAGATTACTACATTCGGTGGCTTAAAAACATCCTTATTGACTATGAATATTTTTACGAATTTTATTGCATCTAATTTAACTTATTTAAGTAAAGCACAACTAAAATACACAAAAGTAAAGCAAACACCAACTAATGACTTTATAGTCAGTGCGCTTCACCATCTTTAGATACATCACAACTTGCCGGCAAGTAGTAAGGTATTCAAGCATTGGCCGCTAACAGTAAAAAAAAAAGAATAGGCCGAATGTTGACCAACATTTTACTCACTATCAGACATTGTACCCTTTTTATTACCACTATTTATATTCTCAAAGAAAGACGAAGAAATTGTAGCAATAATCTATCTAGTGCTATGAATATTGTAATATATTTTCTTTATTAAAAAAAATTAACTGCATTAGCAAAATTACAAACTTCGATAACAATACATAATATAAAATATATATGGACTGTATAGTACTACCTAAATTGAATCTCTGCAATTGATTTAAAAGTAAACAAATACGTAAATAAATAAAATGTCAAAACTATCTTCCGCCGCGCTTTGAATTAGACTGTACAAAAGTTTTCAAAAGTCGTCTGCATGGGTACCACGTTCCTTCTATATAATTCTGCCGCTAGGCTTGAAAGATGAAAGAGGTAGTCTAATTTCAGGGTACAGTGACAGAAACCTACATGTGACAAGTTGGCAACGCGTGCGTGATATCATTTTGATTTATGAAATGTCTTTGAATATGTTTAAAAAGAGTAATTGTTGAGTGGGTTTGTTTAATAAAGTATTCCATATAAATTCGATTTATTTCGTAGCTCACTGGCTAATGGGTCGGCTCTGAGGCCGCGGGCTCGAACCCGCAAGGGGCAACTATTTGTATGGCAAACAAATAATTATTCCAGGTCTGGATGTTTACTCACGTCCAATCATCTTCTTGGAAAACGCCTCTACGATACTAGTAAAAATTCTAATGCGGGAGTAACCTTTATTTATAAATAAAATATAATATATTTACATGTAAATATATTATGTATTTGTGTGACAGGTTTTTTTTTTCATATTAATGACAGTTTTTTTTTGTATGGAGCTACGGTTGTACGTTATTTTATTTGAATCATTGGTATAATAATCTCTACAAAGGGAATAATCCCTAAACATTCTTCAAACCCCATTCATTCATCGTCCTTGTCCAGAATTATGTTTGCTCAAAACAATCAAAAGATTCAAGATGAAAAGGTCCTCTTATCAAAGCCGAGCCGGAAAACGAGCAAATCTTTCCTACTTTATTTATATAATAGAATAGTGTGTTCATATTTAACATACTTGTAGACTATTGGTCTAGTAGCTACAAGCGTGGTCCTGGGGCCGAATCCTGGGTCGGGACAAAATCAGTTGTTAAGATTTTCTGTTTAAAAATTCTAGAGATTTGATGTCTGAAAGTTCATGGTGTTTCACCCGAGTGCCTCGAAAAGTACGTATTTAAAAAATTGACGTTGTTTCTCCGTCTGATCGCTCACCGGTCGTGTCGAATTACTGTTCCATCGGGCTATGAGAGTGAGGGCATAGACAGTGCACCTATGCTTGCGCATACACTTTTGCACTATTATCCTGTCCTGCGCAGATGGCTAGTATCCGTTGAGACTGGACTCCGAGACCAAAATTCGCTCTGGACAACACCATCGCTTGTGAAGGACAGATTTGAAAAATAACAAGTTGAAAATATGAAAATTTCATTTCATTTTTACCCACGACGGAACAGAGGAGGTGTATGTATGGTGAAAGGTTATTTGTTTGTTTCTTTGTGTATGCAAACAAATGTTCCCATTTATTTTCTAAACGGTTTGACCGATTCAAATACTGTTTTCCTTAAATGGTTTGTGATTCATCAAAGATGGTTATAACATAAGTTTTATGGTGTTAACTCGCCTGGAGACGCTACAATCAACATTTTGTTTGCAAAAGAATGTTCCCATTTATCTCCAAAACGGGTTGATCTATTTAAATACAGTTTTGTGTAAAATGTTTGTCATTTCTATGATAAAAAAAGTTTTTTGTAATGACAAAGCATGAAAAAATATCATCATGTTAACAATAACAACTTGCAGGCGTTAGCTACCACCTTTGCAGAAGTATTATAATGCCTCATTCCATCCAATCACCCATTCCAGTTAAAGTGTGATCTCCGTCGGTACAGCCTTTATACGTCGCACTAGACACATAACCCTTCTCATTAATCAGGGGACTTTCATGCATCACTTGGTCCACAATCTGCTCAAGTGAATAAATATTTCATTTCTCAAATATGCAGATTTCCTCGCAATGTTTTCCTTCACCACCGAGCACGTGGTAAATCAGCACTTAAAGTCGTTAATGAAAAAATTTCATGGGTGCCGAACCCAGGTTGCTCGCATTCTATGAAATTTAAAATTACGAATAAGTCACTTTTTTATAGCCACCGAGCTACAACGGCTACCATAGATAATAATTATAAATAAAATTGTGTTATGTTTGCACTATAATTTATTTCATTACGCTAGCCAGTCACTAGTAGTGAAAGAAGTTAATTTCCACATTATGTCCTTTATTTATCCTCCAAGCTGTCTCGTCGATTTTATAAAAAGCCCTACTAGGCAATATAGGTTCAACAATTTTTTAAAGTTAGCACTTCTAGGAATATTATAAATATAAAACGAATCCGATATATACGTTATAGACCAAGTGATTAATCAAAGAACTATTTAAAATGCCTTAGCAATGTGCATAATGACAAGTCAAATTGGGCTACGTAATGAATATTCATGTAAACCTCATTACATTGTCTGATCATAACCTAATTACGAATAACTAACGGACTTTATTCATAAAGCCCGGTCAATTTAATTACTACAATAGTTTTTATTATATTGCCTACTCATATTGTACATATTAATTACTTTCACATATTAATCTCCATACCATATAATATCTTTAATTTTGTATAGCAACTAACTGCTTTCACTGCCGTCAGTTATTTATAGGACAAGAAATTAATTTGAGAGATGATATAATATCGTCTTGACATTTTTTATTTTTAAAGATGTATCAAGTATCACGTACAATATTAATTTTATTCCATAATACCCATTCAAGGGAAGTACTCGAACGCGAACTTGAATACAAATTTGGAGAGATAAAAGTTATGCGATATGTGGTTCAAAGTTTCAGCTCTTGAAAAATTAATTTTAAATTGGAATCAACTAGGTTTTAGTACTAACGGGTGCTTGATAAAATTTGCTTTCGATTTCTGTTTGGAAATATGTAAATTAGGTATTGTCTAAGCCAATAAGTACGACGTATAACGAAAATAATTATTTGCAGTTTTAGATATTGATTTTATGTTTGGCCATTTACATACTAGAACAAGCTTAAACACGTGATTAGTGATCACATGGCTTAACCTTACGAATCTGTTAGCTCAGTCCCTGTTTCAAATCAATAGATTCCATACAACTTTATTGGAGTTGTTAGGTACGATCGCTCGGATAAATGAAATTTCCAATTTTAACATATCTCCATGATGTTATGGCGTTACGAGAAGTGTCTGGTTCTACGGTTATTAAAAATATAATATTTGTGTTTGATTGTATATGGTCGTACCATGGGTTTCATAAAAGACGACAGAGGGAAACAGTCCAGCAGATGGCCAGCAGCACCTTCCTGATAATAGCTAGAAAACAAAAAACTGCGGATGCCAATCCGCTTGCCGAGCGTGGCAACTATGGCAAACATCTCCATTATAAGGTAGTCTATAGGGAGGCCTATGCTTGGTCATACGTTAATAAACGTAACTCGAGAAAAAATAGTGTATAACTCCAAACTACTTTATTTACAGAATTAATACCTGATTTAGTTTTTTTAAAAAGACTATATTTTCAAACAAAAAAAAATCAAACTTCAATTAATTTTGCTAAAAAAAGGTACAACCGTCCATCAAATTCTTCTTTAAAACTCTTAAATGCCTATATTGTATTTAATGAAGTCCTAACCAAGTTTGACAGTAACTAGTAATTTAAATGTCTGTTTTTAAAAATATACTATTGCTTATGAACTAAAATACTTTGATACGTTATTTGGTTTAGCGTTAAGGTTCATTTTTGTCTTGGAAATTGTTTTGACAATTACTCCAGTAGTAGTGCACAAACAGCTGAGCTCCAGTTTAAGGGTAAAGAACATAACTAGACGTGGTACAATAACAGGTATGCCGGAGACGTTCAACATTTAATAACACCCACCTAACAGCTGGCGTGAGAAAATTCATCACCTCATTTCTGTGTCGTAAGAGGCAACTAGAGGATATGCCAGAAATACCTTAGGGCATTCGAAAGACGGCGGTATAACTATCTCGTTTACGCCAGGCGTAAAATACCCAGATTTTCAACCGGGAGCAACGTCAATGATGCGAAACGTTTGGTACTGCGATCGACAATTCGCCTGCAAGTCGTGATGAATAAGGAAAATTTTCACTGCAACGGGAGAGGCTCCTGTACGACAACTAACTTTTATGGGTTGATGATGATTAAGAAGAGAAATCTTGTTCGAAATATACATATCTTGTTTTAAATTAATATACCAAATAATTTGCTTTTTCCAAATATAGCTTTTCACGAGATTTTCGCACTTTTATTACAGTTGATTTATAGTCTTGCACAAGACTTGTGATTAATGTCTCACAATATCTTATAACTTTTTTAACAGTTCTTTGCTTACACCAGTTTGAGAGAGTTTCCTTTGAGAGCTTTCTCCAGGCAAAGAATATTAAATTATACTAATAAGATAAAGGAACATAACAGAGAGATAAAATGATAATTTTAACTAGTGTAGCCAGGATTTTTCTGTGATGACTCATATTATTAATTTTGACTATTAAGTATATCTCACAATATACAGAGTTATGATAAGTAATAAGATGTCATTTTGTTGTTTATCGATTTCATTCGATCTACGGCATTAGACGACATTTTGCATTACGTCAAATAATAATCAATACGTTTTCCCCTTAAACATAATAATGACATTTTATATTTAATGTTTATACACAAAAAAATCTAGGTTTACATACTTAATAGTTTAGAAAGTATTAAAATTAATATTGGGTATTTGAAATTAAAACACATTTGTATTATACATATCTATTGAACAAAATGTATACCTATCTATTGAGAAATCCAACTACATATTTACTATATTTCTTGTAGTATTGGAAATGTATTCTTTATTCTTTAGAAAAATGTACCCATAATGTGAACATTTGTGTGCTACCATGATATCATAAACATATTTGTCCTAAGTGAAAGCCATTTATGTGACAATAGATGAAAAGAAGTAAGGGTATGGAATTTTAAAATGTAACGAGCCCTTAATGTAACTTGCAAATATAGACGTTCAATAAACATAATGTTACGTACGTGTAATGTTGGATGGGCATTTTGAATTTTGAAATAATATTGATAGCTAGCCATGTTGAAATATTTAAGTATAATATTTTTTTATAAACAAAAAGTAACTGATTTATCGGATTTTTTTATTCAATTAAACAAAATTCAAGGATTTTATCTAATTTGTTTTTAATAATTTCGTTTTCTTGATATTTCGAGGGTTTTGGAATATCAATGGTCACACTGCAATGGGCTGAGGTGCATTCTCAATTCGAAAATTCATTATCTTTTAATTATTAACTTATATTACAATCTACCGCGAAACTAAATACCTGGTTCTAATCCGTTGTTCGTCTGGTATCGTTGACCACTCCTAGCACATTTACGTTTACGTTAGAGCGTAGTTTGTATTCTTTATATAAATTGTTTTTCCATTTTACTTTGATATTTCGCAATCATGTTTCTGTTGTGCTTATTATATTTACAAGCGCGGCATTGGCCCATAGGTAAGAACAGGTTCAGGAAGTCAATGCTTGCAGATGGCTTAGGACCGTGCTTTGTGGCATTACTTGGAGAAACATAGGGCATTCAGCAGAGGACTTGTGAAGGGCTGTAATGAATGTATGAATGAATGAAGAACATTACACATATACATAACATAGTAGACAGTAGACTTTTTAGTCGGGTCGTAGTCCATAGATATCTATCTTATTAAACAGATTTTTCTGTTTAATAAGATAGATATCTATGGATGTGGTGGGGTCGATTTAAGAATCTACTTACAAGCCTAGAATTCTTTACTCCATAACTCGAACGCGAAGCGAGGGAGGTTGGGCTTTGTTGTCTTTTACGTAACAAGGTCACGCTACCCGATCTATTTAAATTCGATATACATTTATTTTATTTTATTTAGAGCAAACATATTTAGTACACTACATTTATCTATACAAATAAATAAAATTGAAGTGTCTGTTTGTAATTTCAAAATTACAGCTTTTTACTAAATGCATATGAAAGTATATACGGTACTAATCAAAGACGTATTAAAAAAATCTTAGGTACTAATAACAAAAATACAATTTTTAAAGTTTTCGTCTATCTGTCTGTCTGTCTATCTATCCGTTTGTCCGTCTGTTTGTTCCAGCTAATCTCCGAAACGGCTGGACCGATAGTAGTGTAGTTGTACCACTTCTAGACCACCTGAGTCAGACGTGGTTCAACGACGTTCGGCGACGCCCGATCCTAAAAAAAAAAAAAAAAAAAAAAAAAAAAAAAAAAAAAAAAAAAAAAAAAAAAAAAAAAAAGGTTTTGGCATGCTCTGATCACGAATCCGCGGTCCATTTTTGTGTAGAATGCACGGTTCCAGAGATGTGTAGATCAATTAGCTAATATCTAATTGATATCCGGTAAGGGCCTCCACCGTCATTAGCGTCCCATTGTTCCTATTTCTATTGTTCTATTGTTCCTTAATCACCTTCATTGCAGCGTGTGCGTCGACTATATCAGTGCTATTGTATTATAATTCTTTGTTTATACAACGCTAATCTGAACCATCAATAAAACACATTACATAATTTTGTTACAATTTTTATTTATAAAATACAAAATCTTATTAATTATTATCTATAAAATAGGAGCGAAACATCTCATCCACTAAAATATCGTTGTACAATGTGTTCCTTGTAAATATACTCGTAAAACTATGTATTGAACATCCTTGAAACTTGTATAGCAAATACATTAAGCAATATTCGCCACAAACTGAAGTCCACTCATTCTGAATCCTATCAACATTCCAGTTCCATCTTTTACAATTCCTTTTTAAAAACTCTAGATGATATCGTACAGGTGATCGTCCATATGAATCAAAATATTGACCGACGTCATTCGTATCGATATATAAAGCTACCCAATGTGACCCTGGTTTATCATCTGTATCCAAATTACATATTATATACGTTGGTACGTGGGTATACATAGGCAGTCTATTAGCTGCATAAACATTATTTTCTAGACTGGGGTGAATCTTTTTCAGATGTTGTTGTACATCTAGTGTATCCATGATATTACTGCTATTAGTAGATTATTACAGTACCTAGCTACTCAATGAATAACATAGGAATGGTCAATTATAGTGATTTCTACATATTAAATTGCATTTTTGTGATATACAAATCGTACTTGAGTCATTGATCACCAAACAAAACACAATACGAAGAAATGTTGAGATAGGCAACGGAAATGTGAGATAAACTGATATGTTTCTAAATATTAAATTGCATTTTTGTGTTATACAAATCGTACTTGAGTCATTGATCACCAAACAAAACACAATACGAAGAAATGTTGAGATAGGCAACGGAAATGTGAGATAAACTGGTTGACGCATAAAGTAATTATCAACTCATTACGGAAATACTTTAGATTAGAATTTTTACGTACTGGTGGTATATAAGACCAACAAACGCAGTCATCGAGTTAGTGTACGGTCGTTTGGCTACAGTGGATCTATCAATAGTACATTTTGTGTTACTTCAATACACCAAAGGCTATGGATGTAAGTGTTTATTCTATTGACTAAATTACTTTTTTTCTGTTATTTTCATGTGTGTGTATTATTTTATTTAAATATTGTGTATGTATATGATTAAGCCGTGGTAACTCAGATGGTTAGCGCTAGCTGTAAATTTCACAGTACGCGACCCGGGTTCGATCCCCGCCAGCACCAATTAAATTGTTAATAGCAATTTTAAGTGCTTATTACCACGTGCTTGGTGGTGAAGGAAAACATCGTGAGGAAACCTGCATGTCTGAGAAAATTTCGAAGGCATGTGAAGTTCGCCAACACACATTGAGGGAGCGCGGCGGACATTTCCTTGCTCTAAAACCCTCTCAGAAATGAGAGGAGGCCTATGTTCAGCAGTGGACTTTAATAGGCTGTAACTTTAACTTTTTTAACTTTTATGATTAAGTGTTAACAAATTGATATTAACATGATAACTGTGTTGTTGCAGAAATCATTGAGCTTCGATGAAGATACCTATAAACAGTATTACTACTCGCCACTCTCCCCTCAAGAAGAGAGTGATAACCTCGTCATTAATAATAACACATGCGATGGTGGAAAAAGAAAATCGCAATCGATTGATCATTTTTTTGAAGCTGAATCAAAAATAAAAAAGAGGAAGGGAAAACTTCAGTGAAGTGTGCACCAGTGCTTTTTTCTCCACAATCATGGAAGAGAATACGGAACTATTCAATAGCGAATTAAATCAGGAGTTGTCTAAAGTTTGTGAAGAAATGGAGAGGGGTCAACTGTTCGATTCGTCATACGATGATGAGTTGTATCATCACTGTGCGATGGTTGAAACACAGTTTAAGTATGTAAAATAAACATTCATTTCGATCATAATTTACATATTGTCTTATACAGTTTTTAATAAATTTAAACATTTTAGCAGTCAACCACTACAACTTGGAAGAGGAACGAAGCGAACGTGCAGCAAAGAATCCAAGATCATCAAAAAACCAACAACGGAAGCAGAAGCGCATACCTCTGCAGGGAACAGTATCAGTAACGGTGATCAAGTGGAATGTCCAACGTGCCATATATTTATCAAGAAACGGTATTTAGCTAATCATTTTAAAAGTAATGTTCATAAAAATAATCTTTTAAATTCACATAATTCTTTGTCAAACGTTAGTGTTATTGAATCTGCTTTTGGAAATAGGATTTTAACTTATAAAATCAAGAGTAGAGTAGATCGTTCGACATGGGTAAATTTTGATACTCCTGAACTATTTTTAAATTCTATTAAAGATGATATTTTATTTTTATTACAAGAGTGTATTCATCAACACATAATTTTTAAGGTAAACTTCATATTGCATGCTGATTTTGTTCAACAAACTAAAGATATTCATGATACGTTCGATTTTCAAACGCTTAACTATATTATTTGTCAAGGAGATGACTTAAATATTTTTCTTTCATCTTTAAATGATACAATTACTACTAAAATTAGTGCTTTCGAAAAAAAAGATAGTGGATGGAGTCTAAAAAACATAAAATCTATAGACATGAATGTTAATAAATTTAACCCCCTACGCGGTATTTCATACATAGATCTTCCTCGTGACATAAAATTAAAAAAGGCTGTTATAAATGTAAAAAACAAGGATTATTTTTGTTTTAAATGGGCGTTACTCTCGGCGTTATATCCTGTAAACAAACACACCAGTATCAATATTTTTCAACAAATTAGATCTTATTTTTCATAAACTAGCATTGAAGCTAGACAAAAAGAAAGTCATTTTATGTGGTGACTTTAATATTGACACGCTTAAAAATAATAACGTCACTGATGACTTAAAAAATTTATTATACAACTACAACCTTAAAATACATAATGATAAACCTACGAGACATCATACATGTATTGATCATATAGCTAGCAATTTCAAAGAGTCGGATGTTTCTAGTACCCTGTACAATTTTCATTTATCAGATCATAACACCTGTCAATCTCTAAGATTTCCAATTATACTGCTACCTAAAATTAAATACTGGTATACTACCAAAAGAAATTACTCTAAGGAAAATATTGATAAGTTTAGTAAATGTCTCCGTAATATATCGTGGGAAAAAGAAACTACAGATGACACTTTTAATAATATTTTTAATAAATTTCATGATTTAATTTGTTTATTATATGACCTCTGCTTTCCATTACAAAAATATAAAATCAAAACAGACAATCTCGCTCCAAAGTGGATCACAAAAGGTATAAGAGTTGCGAGTAAAACTAAAAGAAAACTAAAACATAAATATTACGAACACAAAAGTTTAGAAAACAAATTAATTTATGACAAATATTCAAAATTATTAAAAAGATGCGTAACATGGTCAAAAAAAAATTTAAACATGCAACACCTGTTACATTCAAAAAGTAAAAGTAAAGCTACCTGGGAAATTATTAAAAATTATGAATGTAATGATATACGATATAATAATATTGACTGGATTAATTGTAAAGGAACTAAAATAGATCATCCTTTCGACATTGCCAGTAAATTTAATGAGTATTTTATTAATGCAGCTCTTCGTGACTCTTCTTCTTTAAATAATAAAACTAAAAGGAATATGTATGAAAATGTTCAATCATCGATCTTTTTAAAACCTTGCACATTAAATGAAATCATACTTATAATAAACTCTCTTAATAATACTAAATCTGTTGGTTATGATTCTCTTACTACACACATACTGAAATCATGTGTAAAGGAACTTGCTCCAATTCTAACATATTTAATAAACCTTTCTTTCATACATGGAAGATTTCCAGATAAATTAAAAAAATCTATAGTCAAACCCTTATTTAAAAAAGATGACCGTCATGAGATTCATAACTACAGGCCGATTACGTTAGTACCCATTCTATCCAAAGTATTTGAAAAAGCCATGCATAGTCGAATTACTAGTTTTGTAGCCAAATATAATATACTCAGAAACGAACAAAATGGCTTTCAAAAGCAAAAATCTACTACACTTGCTACTTTTTCACTGATACGTCGAATAACTGAATATATTAATAATAGAGTATCAATAGTAGCCATCTTTATTGATATGTCTAAAGCCTTTGACTGTGTAGAACATAGCACGTTGTTGTACAAATGTGAAAAACTAGGAATCAGAGGACCGGCTTTGGAATGGATCGAAAGCTATTTGACAAATCGGCAACAATGTGTTGAAGTACCACGTATTAATAATAATCTAGAGTTAACATATTACAGATCTCCTTATATACAAAATGACTATGGGGTACCTCAAGGGAGTGTTTTAGGGCCTTTATTGTTCATTCTATATATAAATGACTTACCGAGTATAACAAAGCATCAGTCCATACTATTTGCTGATGACATATCAATTGTTATACCCCACACTAATAATTCACAGATATATGAACAAGAGATAAATTCCACTATAAAATCAGTTATATCATGGCTAGAAGATAATAATTTACAAGTCAACACTAACAAAACTAAATATATTCAATTTGGAAATTATAAAACAAAACCACAAAAATTAGACTTAACATATAAGGGTGAAAGATTGGTAGAGGTAGAAGATACACAATTCCTAGGTGTTGCTATTGACCAGCATGTCAACTGGAAATTACACATTAATAAGGTATGCAAAAAAATTAATCAATTTGTTTATGCACTACGTAGACTTCAAAATGTAGCAGGTCCACAAGCAGCGCGTGTTGCTTACTACGGGTACGTTGAATCCGTCTTAAGATATGGATTAATCTTGTGGGGCAACTCAACAGACGCAAACAGAGCCTTTCTAAGCCAGAAGAAATGTATTCGTGCACTGTGTAACGTAGGCCCTCTACAGAGCTGTAGACCACTGTTTAAGGAAAAAAATATTCTCACTTTAACAGGGTTATATATATTAGAAATCTGCGTTTTTGTAAAAAATAATACAAATCAATTTGTTACCGTGCAGGAAAATAATAAATTTGCAAAAAGAGATTCGACACGTCTACTGATGCCACCTTGTAGAACTGCATTATTCCACAGGAATTGTCTCGTAATGTGTATCAAGATATATAATAAAGTTCCTAAAAATATTCGTGAACAGCCATTAACGCGAATGAAAAAAAGTTTAAAGCAGTGGCTAATAAATACTGCCTTTTATAACATCAAAGAATTCTTTAACTATAAATTTTGATTTTGCTTTTGATTTCTTTTTTGTTGATTTTGTTTAGCTAAGTAAGTTACTATAGATCCAGGATTTTGCGTGATACTTCTCAATTGAATGAAATGTTATTTTTCGAATTTTGTTATGTTCTTCTAAAAAGAAATGTAATCATTACAAAGTGGTAGTTACATACTTGAATATTATGTGTATATTTCTAATGTTAGTTCATTTGTTCTAAACACATTTATATTTTTAAAAAATTTTTTTTTCGCATGCCACGAATGGCAAAATATGTGGAAACAAATATTGACTGTATCCATCCGTCTGTACCCATGTTTTTAGCGAAATAAATGATTTGATTTGATTTGATTTGACCGATCGGGTATCATCGTACGTTAAACATGCAAATAAACTTAAATTTGATGGTATTTCCTTTCCGGTTAAAATTTCTGACATAGCAAAAGTAGAGAAATTAAATGATATTAGTATTAATGTTTTTGGGTTAGAATATAATAAAGAAAAACGATGTAATTCTATAGTAGGTCCATTATTTTTAACAAAGTGTCGTAAAGATAGACATATCAATTTATTATTTTTTTCCAAGGATACAAAAAATCATTATTGCTATATAAAAAATTTATCGCGGTTAGTTAGTAAACAAATTTCAAAAGACGGTCACATCATGTACATTTGTGAAGCATGTCTACTTCGTTTTCCATCTCAGGAAAGGTTAAATAACCATGAACAATACGATTGTGCCCACATTTGTACAGTATTACCAAACAGTGAAACTTTAAAAAAAAAGAATTGGTTTGGTCAACCTATTTCAAATGATAAAATTAAATTTGATAGTTATGAAAAAAAGTTAAAGATACCATTCGTAGTTTATGCTGATTTTGAAGCATTTTTAAAACCAATAGAATCATGTTCTAACGATCCTTCCAAACCTTTCACTCATAATATTCAGAAACATGAAGTACATAGTTTTGGATATTATATAAAATGTTCATATGATGATAAATTATCAAAATATGTAACATATTGCGGACCCAACTGTGCACAAGTGTTTATGGAAAGTTTATCTAACAATCTAAAAGAAATAAATAGACTTCAAAAATATCCACCACTTCCGCTAACAAATGAAGACAAAAACCAAATTTCAAATGCAACCATTTGTCATATTTGTGAAACTGAGTTGGCAAAACATTTTTATGATTTTGATTGGTACACTGGTAGTTTTATAGGTGTTGCTCATGAATCATGTTGTTCGAAGATCAGAACACCTAGTTATATACCAATATTTTTACACAACCTTAGTCACTATGATGCTCATTTTATTGTTCACGCGTTAAACTTTTGTGATGGTGAAGTCGAAGTTATCCCTCAAAATAAAGAAAAATATATATCCTTTTCCAAAAAATTAAAAGTGAATAACCACGAAATTATATTGAGATTCTTAGATTCATTTAAGTTTTTATCGTGTAAATTAGAAGAATTGGCCAAAAATCTCAGTAATGATCAATTTCAAGAATTACGTAGAAATTACCCTAATGATGAAGATTTCTTTCGTTTAAAACGGAAAGGTGTTTATCCATATGAACTTATGACTAATTATGATAGTTTAAGTCTAACATTGCTCCCTGAACAAAAATGTTTTTATAGTTCACTCACAGATTCACATATTTCAAATGATGATTACAATCATGCTAAAGATGTTTGGGAACATTTTGGGTGTTGTAATATGCTAGATTATTCAAACCTATATTTAAAAACAGACGTTTTACTTTTATCCGATGTATTTGAAAACTTTAGAAAGTTATGTATTAATACATATGATTTAGACCCTGTCCATTATTACACAGCACCCGGTTTAAGTTGGGATGCAATGTTAAAATATACAAAAATAGAATTAGAACTTTTAACAGATTATGAGAAAATTGCATTTATTAGATCAGGTATCAGAGGTGGTGTATCTCAATGTAGTAATCGTTATGCTAGAGCTAATAACAAATACATGGAGGATTATGATACAGGGAAACCAAATTCATATATCACATATTTTGATGCCAACAATTTATATGGTTGGGCTATGTCTCAATATCTTCCTACTGGTGGATTCGAATGGGTAAATCCAAATACAGAATTTAATGTGTCTAAGACATCAGACTTCGGTTTTATTTTAGAAGTTGATTTGGAATATCCAGATGAACTTCATGATTTACATTCGGACTTTCCTTTATGTCCAGAAAACATTTGTGTAGGCAATATTAATGAGAATAAACTAGTCCCAAATTTAAATAATAAAGATAAATATGTAATTCATTACAGAAATTTAAAGCAGTGCATAGAAATGGGGGTTAAATTAACTAAAATTCATAGAGTTTTAAAATTTAAACAGTCTCCCTGGTTGAAGATGTACATAGATCTAAACACAAAATTAAGAACTTTAGCAAAATCAGATTTCGAAAAAGATTTTTATAAATTAATGAATAATTCAGTCTTCGGTAAGACTATGGAGAATATTGAAAAAAGGGTTAACATAAAATTAGTTACGCACTGGGAGAACCAGGGTAAAGCTTTAGGTGCTCAAGATCTAATCGCTAAACCACAATTTCATAGCCTTTCAATATTTTCGGAAAACCTAGTTGCGGTTCAGTTGCGAAAAACGAAGTTAATATATAACAAACCAATTTATTTAGGGTTTTGCATTTTAGATATTTCAAAAACATTAATGTATGATTTTCATTATAACTATATGATTAAAAAGTTTAGTAAAATCAAATTATTGTATACAGATACGGATAGTTTAATATATCATATATTTACAAATGATTTTTACACTGATATAAAACCTGACCTTTCATCATACTTTGATACCTCAGATTATGATACAAATAATATTTTTGAATATCCAAAATTAAATAAAAAGAAATTAGGTTTTTTTAAAGATGAAAATAATGGTAAAATCATGAAAGAATTTGTGGGTTTACGATCCAAAATGTACGCTTTTAACTTAGAGAATAAGACTATAGCCAAGGCAAAAGGGGTAAATAAATGTATCACTAAAAAGATGACAATGAATAGTTATAAGTCTTCTCTATTTAATAAAAAAGTGCAATATTATAGTATGCTTAGATTTAAATCAATTAAACACACAATTTTCACACAAAAATTAAATAAGATAGGTTTATCATATAATGACACAAAGAGACATATTTTAGATAATAATATTGAAACATTAGCTTGGGGTCATTATAAACTGCGTTAAGTGTTGATAGTTTTTACTTTTATGTCTGCGTTTAAGAAAAATTTATATTGATTGTAAAATTATGATAATACTATAATATGACGTAGTTTATTACATATTTAATCATTGTTTTATTGTAAATAATTTAAGTTAATTGTTGTTTCTATTTATTTGAGGTTGAGTTAATTGTAAAATTATGATGTACTAATTGTTGTTTCTATTTATTTGAGGTTGAGTTAATTGTAAAATTATGATGTACTAATTGTGTTAGAAATAGTATACAGATAATTCTGTTTTATATAATTTTTGGAATATATATTAATTGTTTACACCAACACTTTCATTTTTTATTTCACCCTTTGAACTTTAGACGTGTGTTATGTTTCACTTTATCCATCCGTTCACTGCTATTGTGGCAGGACCAAGTGGGTGTGGGAAGTCAAATTTTGTAACAAATTTCATAAAATCAGTTACAGAAATATGTAATTGTGATTTTAATCAGATCACATGGTGCTTTGATGAAATGCAACCATTATATAATTTACCAAATGTTAACTATCATCAAGGAATTCCAAATCTTAATATGTTTGATGGTGAAAACCCACATCTTGTTATTATTGATGATCTAATGAGAGAGTCCGATGGAAGAATTGTGGATATATTTACAAAAGGTAGTCATCACAGGAATCTTAGTGTATTTTATCTAACACAAAATTTATTTCATCAGGGTAAAGGACAAAGAGACATATCTTTAAACTCAAGTTATATAATATATTTTAAAAACCCTCGAGATAAAACTCAAATAAGATATTTAGCAAGACAAGTATCACCAGATAACCCAAAATTCATTGAAAATGCCTACAGGGATGCAACTCTAGAGGCGCATGGATATTTAATGGTAGATTTAAAACAGAATACCAATGATTTTTGTCGTATCAAGACAAATGTCTTTCCATTTAATGGTTTCTGTACAGTCTACGTCCCCACAAAAGAGTTTAAATACACCAAGAATCAAACAATTGAAATCATTGCTAAATGATGCATCCTCGACTCACAACGTATAAACATTTGCTAACCGCTTTGCATACGCTTAAACCAAAATATCAAAGAGCATTACTTAAAACGTGTGATGAAGAAGAAATTAACTGTATTTGTGAGTGTATTCATAACGTTTTACAAGGAAAAGTACCTCTTAAAGATCAGGATAAACAAAAATTGAATAAACATAAAAACATACTCCGTAAACTAGTACGTAAGTGTAAACATAAACTAAGAAAAAATATAATTATACAAAAAGGAGGGGCTTTCTTACCAACAATATTAGGTGCAATATTGAGTGGATTAGTGAGTGGACTAGCCAGTTAACATGGAAAATGCAAAGAAAATGATACTTATCGAACCTGGATTGATTGAAAAATTAAAACAAGAAAATAAGGTTAATAGTAATTTATCTCGATTAGATATTGAAATGCAAAATATTATGAATAGTAAGACGGAAGACCGAAAGAAATGGATATTATATTTACAAACACTGCAAAGATACCTTCATTTTACCGAAGAGGATCGTCAACCACTCAAATTACCAATTTATTCTGATACATCTAATGAAGATTCAAATGAGTCAAAAATTGGTTTTAAAAATAAAGATAGAGATCTAAAAACTTCAGTTGATATTGAATCTTTGCTGGAGGAGAATCGATCCATTAAAAGTAAAGAAAATGATGAAAATCCACTTTACACACCAGCTCAAATACTCAGTTTAATACCAAAAACTTATCATAAAAAAGGGCAGTTATTATTAAACTTAGTTGAAACAAGTAAAAGTAAAATACATTGGGATAACGAAGGTACAGTCATAATTGATAGTGAAAAAATTCCTGGAAGTAATATTGTTGATTTAATAAATGATTCACTAAGACCCCTAAAAAGAAGTGATCCGGTAGGGTGGGTTAGATTTGCTGAAGCATTAAAAGATATTAAAGTACCACTTACTTATATTGGAAATCCAAGGAGATGTGAGTTTATTAACCAACTTCAAGCAAAAGATCTGAACAAACCCTCTGAGATTGAAGTTCAAGAGTTTTCTACACCGTGCAGTAGAGATAAAAAGTCTACAACTAAAATACGTAAAGGACTTGAGTGGGAAAAATGGACTCCGTACTAGAAGAAATTAACAGGATTTATTATGATCCATCTAATCCCGCTGGTTTTGGTAGTATTGATAAATTATCAAAAGCCATGAAGGGTAAAATGAATAAAAAGCAAGTAAAGGAATGGTTAAAATCACAAGAAACATACACATTACATAAACCCATTCGAAAAAAATTCCCGCGTAATAGGTACATTCTATCAAATATTAATGAACTGTGGCAAGCTGATTTAAGTGATATGCGAACTTATTCTCAATATAATGATGGTTTCAAGTATATACTTTGTATTATTGATGTATTTAGTAAATATGCTTTTGCAAGACCAATGAAAAAGAAAAACTCAGAAACAACTAAAGAATGTTTTGAAAGTATATTTACTGAAAGTAATTTAACACCTACTCACATACAATCCGATAAAGGTACCGAATTTGTTTCAAAAGATGTACAAAAATACTTTAAATCCAAAAAGATTAATTACTATACCACTAACAATCCTGACATTAAGGCCAGTATTGTTGAACGATTTCAAAGAACACTAAAAATGAAAATGTGGCGTTATTTCACTCATAATAATACTTATAGATATATAGATGTTTTACAAGATTTAATATACTCTTATAATCACAGCTTTCACTCTAGTATTAAGATGTGCCCATGTGATGTAAATTCCAACAATATTATGACAGTTTGGACTAATCTTTATGATAGACGGTCAAAAAAACTTTCTTTAGAAAATCCTAAACCAAATTTCAATGTGGGTGATTATGTTCGAATAACTAAATATAAACATGTATTCCAAAAAGGATATGAATCAAATTGGAGTGATGAAATATTTATTATATCTTCAATAATTGATAGATCTCCATGGGTTGTTTATACAATAACAGATTTACAAAATGAACCAATAATTGGTACTTTTTATGAAAGAGAATTACAGAAAATCACTTACAACCCCACCTCACAACATAAAATAGATAAAATAATTGACACTCGTTATTCAGGTAACAGAAAAGAAGTATTAGTGAAGTGGAAAGGTTATCCAGATAAATTTAACAGTTGGATTTTAGCTTCTAGTTTAAAAGAAATATGAATAAAGAAAGTTTCTATTTAACTTTGCTCAGCAATAGTTCAATGGAATACTTTCCTGATAACAAGACCACAAATTTTTCAACGAAATTACCAAAAGCTATAAAATTAGAAGGTGAATGGTCGGTTGGAGTTGTCGAGTTTCAATATCCATGTACCATGTTTACTGTTCAAGACCATGAAAATGTTATATACATTACAAAATCTATGTTAATGCCTAATGAAGATAAGCCATCCACAGTGTACTACAAAAAACATATTCCAGCTACCAACTATGATAACGTTGAGCATATTTTAAGAGTGTTAAATGGTATCGGAGAGAACTTGAAATTTCGCTATGATGAAATAACAAAATTTGTGTCTATTTCGGTATTGGATAAAAATATAACATCCGTAACATTATCACCCAAATTAAGTTTACAGCTAGGTTATGAACCAAATAAAAATCTCCTAGAGAGAAATTTTGGAAAGTGTCCTGCTAATTTACACTTAGGGTTACCATCTCAACTATTTCTATATTGCGACATTATCGATCCTCAGATTGTGGGTGATGTTATGACTCCTTTATTAAGAGTCATTTCATTAGATCCTACAAAATACATTTATGGTGCAAATAAAATGCACGTTTTCTCTCAACCTCACTACTTACCTGTTATGCGAAGAGAGTTCGATACGTTGGAAATAGTTATAAGATCGAGTACAGGACAAAAAATACCATTCCAGTTTGGAACCGTGTGTATTAAACTACATTTCCGAAAATTATAATAATGAATTCTCTTCGTGATCATCATAAATGTCCATATGAAAATTATTATACACATCAAGCTGGATCAGGAGTTGGAGTAATTTATAAGGGTTCACCATATCAACGCGGTCATGGTATTGGGAGCTTCTTAGGGGGGTTATTCAGATCAGTTTTACCTTTACTTTCAAGTGGTGCTCGAGTGATTGGTAAGGAGGCATTAAGCGCTGGAGTAGGACTTTTATCGGATATGGTTCAAGCCCGTCCTATGGAAGCCTCAATAAAAGATCGTCTAAAGCAAGTTAGTACGAATTTAAAACGAAAGGCTGATGAGAAAATTGATCAATTTAACATGACTGGATCTGGGTATAAAAATAAAAGAAAACGATTGACATCGTTCATTCCACCATTAACTGCTAAAGTGAAAGCTGCGAAAAAACTTAGTCTAAAACCAAAAAATATCAAAGATATATTTTCAAACTAAATATGTCTTTCCTTCATAATCATTCTTGCGAGTGCGTTAAGTCAGAATTGGATTTGTTTGCACTACCGTCTACACAAACTAGCATTGAAAATGGATTGTGGATTCATTATAAACCAATTTCATCTCTTGGTGATGATGGACCTATCGAGTTTCAAGTTCCTGGGACCGGCGATGACTACATAGATTTGTCTCATACATTACTCCACATAAAGGCAAAAGTATTAAATCAAGATTCAACTAACTTGGTATCTACTACAATAGTAGCACCTGTAAATAATTGGCTGCATTCACTTTTTAGTCAACTTGATGTTTATTTAAACCAAAAACTTGTATCACCACCTAATAATACCTATGCATATCGAGCATACATGGAAACCCTTTTAAACTATGCCCCTGCTGCTAAACAATCTCATCTTACTTGTAGTCTTTGGTATGAGGATACAGCAGGAAAAATGGATTCTACAGATGGTAAAAACATAGGATTTGTTAAAAGACAGGAATTGATTAGTGAAAGTAAGGAAATAGAAATGATTGGTCATCTTCACGGTGACATTTTTAACCAAGATAAATTTTTAATTAATGGTGTTGAAATGAGTGTTAAATTGGTTCGATCAAGAGAGAGTTTTAATTTAATTGTTGGATCAAACGATGTAAAGTTTAAAGTTTGTATTACGGACGCAACTCTTATTGTTCGACGAGCACGAATTAATCCAAGTGTATTACTCGCACATCAAAAAGTTTTAGCTTCTACCACTGCTAAATATCCTATTACTCGAGCTGAAGTAAAAGTTTTAACAATTCCTTCGGGTGTTCAAGGAAAAACTCTTGATAATATATTTTTAGGACAGGTACCGAAAAGATGTATAATTGGATTTGTGAACAATTCTGCATTTAATGGTTCCCTTACTAAAAATCCATTTAACTTTGAAAACTATGGTATTAATTCTTTCAGCTTATATATTGATGGTCAACAAATACCTTCAAAAGCTTTGCAACCATCTTTTAATAATAGCATATTTACATCAGCATATCATACTCTATTCTCGGGAACTGGTATTCACTTTCTTAATGAAGGAAATGGAATCTCTTGTGAACAGTATGGCAAAGGTTACTGTCTATTAGCATTTGACTTAACTCCTGATTTATCAGCTAACTCATCAACTCATTGGAATCTCATAAAGCATGGTAGTGTAAGAATAGAAGTACGATTTGAATCCTCATTAATACAAACAATTAACTGTATAGTTTATGCTGAGTTTGATAATATTATTGAGATAGATAAAAACAGAAATGTTACTGTAGACTATAGTAGTTAAGGTGATAATATGTGTTGTGTGTTAGATTTTATGTGTTATGTGTAATGCATTTTGTGTGTATGTAACTATGTGAAACGTTATAAAATTTAATAAAACAAATTGTATGCAATATATTTTTTTTTATTTCTTTATAAATCTTCTATTTAATCTAATACAAAACACTGTTCGAGTTGAAATTTTACATAAGCACACTGACTAAACCACTGAACATGCTGCTGCCAAGGATCATCATCATCTTCCCAATCTTTTAAACCACCACCACAATGGAAACACTTGTTCCCCTCTGCATGGCCAGTATAAAAGAAACCAGCTTCTGCAAGATCTTCAGGTTTCTGTCGCATAACTAGAGGCCAGTTTTCGAAACTAAGCAAACGGCTAGATTTTGAACTGAAGAATGGATATTCAGCTCTTGAGTACTGCATACTCTTCTCGTTTTCTTCTCCACTCAGTGTTGTAGTTTTGTTATTCAATGATGTGTTTTGTACACGTATGCCACACTCATCTCTTCCTTCCGCTCTTGTCTTCCTGTAATTGAAGTAAACAGAATCACATTCACTAATGATCAGCTAATGACTGTCATTGTTAAAAAAGTATTTTTTAACTTTTTCACTTTCTGCTATTGTCTTTGTTATATTGTATACGAGGGCGTTTGTGTTGTCGTAGATGCTATCCTTATTAGTCTTTACGTAATATTTAATTCTAGTGGAAGCATGTTTCCAATGATCAGTAGTTGGAATCTTGGATAGCTTCTTCATATCGTACATTTCAATTTTGATGAGATGCGTCGCTTGGTCTCCGTCGTCAGAATTAGTAGAAATGTATGATACACCATCTCTAGCGGCTCGTGCTACGGTTGATGATAACAGCTTCCTCTTTTTTATTTTTGATTCAGCTTCAAAAAAATGATCAATCGATTGCGATTTTCTTTTTCCACCATCGCATGTGTTATTATTAATGACGAGGTTATCACTCTCTTCTTGAGGGGAGAGTGGCGAGTAGTAATACTGTTTATAGGTATCTTCATCGAAGCTCAATGATTTCTGCAACAACACAGTTATCATGTTAATATCAATTTGTTAACACTTAATCATAAAAGTTAAAAAAGTTAAAGTTACAGCCTATTAAAGTCCACTGCTGAACATAGGCCTCCTCTCATTTCTGAGAGGGTTTTAGAGCAAGGAAATGTCCGCCGCGCTCCCTCAATGTGTGTTGGCGAACTTCACATGCCTTCGAAATTTTCTCAGACATGCAGGTTTCCTCACGATGTTTTCCTTCACCACCAAGCACGTGGTAATAAGCACTTAAAATTGCTATTAACAATTTAATTGGTGCTGGCGGGGATCGAACCCGGGTCGCGTACTGTGAAATTTACAGCTAGCGCTAACCATCTGAGTTACCACGGCTTAATCATATACATACACAATATTTAAATAAAATAATACACACACATGAAAATAACAGAAAAAAAGTAATTTAGTCAATAGAATAAACACTTACATCCATAGCCTTTGGTGTATTGAAGTAACACAAAATGTACTATTGATAGATCCACTGTAGCCAAACGACCGTACACTAACTCGATGACTGCGTTTGTTGGTCTTATATACCACCAGTACGTAAAAATTCTAATCTAAAGTATTTCCGTAATGAGTTGATAATTACTTTATGCGTCAACCAGTTTATCTCACATTTCCGTTGCCTATCTCAACATTTCTTCGTATTGTGTTTTGTTTGGTGATCAATGACTCAAGTACGATTTGTATAACACAAAAATGCAATTTAATATTTAGAAACATATCAGTTTATCTCACATTTCCGTTGCCTATCTCAACATTTCTTCGTATTGTGTTTTGTTTGGTGATCAATGAGTCAAGTACGATTTGTATATCACAAAAATGCAATTTAATATGTAGAAATCACTATAATTGACCATTCCTATGTTATTCATTGAGTAGCTAGGTACTGTAATAATCTACTAATAGCAGTAATATCATGGATACACTAGATGTACAACAACATCTGAAAAAGATTCACCCCAGTCTAGAAAATAATGTTTATGCAGCTAATAGACTGCCTATGTATACCCACGTACCAACGTATATAATATGTAATTTGGATACAGATGATAAACCAGGGTCACATTGGGTAGCTTTATATATCGATACGAATGACGTCGGTCAATATTTTGATTCATATGGACGATCACCTGTACGATATCATCTAGAGTTTTTAAAAAGGAATTGTAAAAGATGGAACTGGAATGTTGATAGGATTCAGAATGAGTGGACTTCAGTTTGTGGCGAATATTGCTTAATGTATTTGCTATACAAGTTTCAAGGATGTTCAATACATAGTTTTACGAGTATATTTACAAGGAACACATTGTACAACGATATTTTAGTGGATGAGATGTTTCGCTCCTATTTTATAGATAATAATTAATAAGATTTTGTATTTTATAAATAAAAATTGTAACAAAATTATGTAATGTGTTTTATTGATGGTTCAGATTAGCGTTGTATAAACAAAGAATTATAATACAATAGCACTGATATAGTCGACGCACACGCTGCAATGAAGGTGATTAAGGAACAATAGAACAATAGAAATAGGAACAATGGGACGCTAATGACGGTGGAGGCCCTTACCGGATATCAATTAGATATTAGCTAATTGATCTACACATCTCTGGAACCGTGCATTCTACACAAAAATGGACCGCGGATTCGTGATCAGAGCATGCCAAAACCTTTTTTTTTTTTTTTTTTTTTTTAGGATCGGGCGTCGACGAACGTCGTTGAACCACGTCTGACTCAGGAGCTGATGTCACAAGTAGTAACTTAGGCTACATTTATTTTAGAAAAAGAATTAGGGTTCCGCGCAAAAAAAATAAAACCCTAAATAACACGCAGGCGAATTCGCGGGGAACAGCTACTTTTATAATAAAAATATATAAAAGTCTGATAATTAAAGGTTGTCACAACATTTATTGTCAATGGTGTTAAAAGAAAGTAGAAACCAAAATTTACTTGCTTACTTGATCTTGCTGTTTTTAAGTATCATGATCAGTGGGTCATAACCAGATGATAAATCACTTAAAATTATGACTACATGAAAATCATTCTTCAACGGAGAACCTATGTTACTTAACTGCTGTAAAATTTCAGTGATTATGGATACGTAGATATCCACATTTTAATAATCACACAGCTTCATACTAAAATGATTTCTCCTACTAAAAAAGCTAATTCTTGCATAGACCCTCGCCCAATTATAATTTTCTAGGGTTTTCCAGGCCTTGAAACCAGATTTTGTGTTTCTTACTTGAGGATTAACCGATTTATGGTACAACAAACGTATTTTATGCTTTTAAGTTCTATTGCTCATCACCATTTTCTACGACACACAATCCAAAAATATATGTTATTAAAATCATCCACATTCCGAATTTTCAATTATGATCTTGGAAACCTCGAAGTTTTTCTAATATAAACGAATTCCAATTGTTTTTCGAAGCCACCTTGTTAAGGTTAAGTTAAGGCGACATGAAATTGTGAATTTATTTTATTTTATTACTTTTTCGTTTAGTTTTAATCGTGGGTCCCCTTATTGAGTTATAGCTAAAATAATGCGGGAGTTTGTTGACCGAGAGACATATTTACCTATTTAAAAAGAAATAAATACTATTTCTTGAACAAAATATAAAAACACGTGGTGTGGCAGGCAGGCTAATATGGTTTGGGAATTCCCGACAATTTCAAAGTCCCGGGACTCGGAAAGCCTATAATCCCGTATTCCGGCAATTCCCGGGACTCAAGACTTTTAAGAGACACCTTTTTTGTTTTTTTTTAAGACGGGTAAGCCTTTTTTGAAGAATTTTAATTGAGTTTATTTCTGGTGAAATGTATTAAAAAGAGGTAATTTTTTTGTAAAAATCAACATTTATTAAACAATTAAACAGAAAATTAAATAACTTTAACGTTAATTTCACTCTTAAACTCTTAACTCTTACTTCACGCTTTGTTTATTTCTTTTAGTCACGCACAGATGCATTTCTAAACAGTTAAATCTTATAGTTATGAAACGAACTTAGTTAAAAATCATACTAATTCTTAATAACTTTACTATTATCTAGTAATTCTAGTATCTAATCATTGTTCATAACCTCATTGTTAATTCTCATAATCACATATTTTTTTAATTTATTGGTAGCTACGTAGTAGACGAAATAATTATTCACTAAACTAACACATGGCGCTAGGCTCCTTCAACAATTTGAAAATAAAATGATTACATAACAATTTCGACAATCTTGTCTCGTCTCGAGTCTCGACCCGAAAGTCCCGGGATTCGAGACAACTAAAATTACGAAAAGTCCCGGGACTTCGAGACACGAGACGTCCCGGGACCCAAACCCTAAATGCTAACGAATATATATCTATACAAATAAATAAAATTGAAGTGTCTGTTTGTAATGTCAAAATCACAGCTTTTTATTAAATGCATATGAAAGTATATACACTACATATAACAAAAACACATTTTTGTAAATTTTTGTCTATTCCGGCTAATCTCCGAAATACCTGGACCGATTTTGATGGGCAGATAGCTGATATATTAAGGAGTAACTTATGCTACTATAATTTTAGAAAAATAATAATTATGGTTCTGCGCAAAAAAATAAACCCTAAATTACACATGGGCGAAGTCTCGAGGAATAGCTAGTTTAGTATAAGATTGAACTTTTTTGTAATTGTAAGTCAGCTGGACATTTTAAGAATTTTCACAGAGATGTGCACTTCTTGTAATATTGAGCATGTTTTATAAATTTTTTATTTAATTTATCATGTGGCTGTGGCAGTAGAATACGTTAAATCTGATATTTTAAGAAGTAAGAATGACAAACGAGCATAATATAGTCTACCTGATGAAATAGCAAAATGCAGTTGCCCACCCTTGAGAATTTATTTCTTTTTTCTTTTTTATGGACTCGTAATCTAGTATTTTGCCAGTGTCGAGTAATAACAAATTATCCTTTATAATAATTTGTTAAACAACTTCTTCACAATATATCGATGCGTCACATTACGAAGTTTTTGGCAGATTGAGCCAGCAGACAGTCGACGACGACATTATGTCAAGGCATCTAAACATTACCTTGAGGTTCACATCAACATCGGAGAGAATGTCTCGTTATGAGTAAAAAAGGGTTTTCGATTCTCTTCACTAACCATATGTATTAGAAGACTCACGTTGCTATTTTACGCCATTGTGCACGTTCTCATTTCGTTCGGGCGTTCTCATTTCTCTTTTAATAGAATAAAGGTGACAAACGAGCACGCAGTCTACCTGAAGGTATGCTAAGGAGTAAGGATGCTGTGGCCCATACACCCTTGATTAGGAATCAAAACGCAGATGAGTTGTCACCCCTGAGGGCTGAGATGGAATGCCTCGTTTCTGGTATAAATGGTCTCCGGATCTCTACACTCACCATACGAAACACAACAGCATTACACTGCTATTTTACGCTTGTATTCTGTGAGAGCGTGGTCCTAACCCGGTCGAGCCAACCCATTCGTGCTACAACCATAATACAGTTGCAGCGTGACTCTACCACGTAAAATCACCACGTTTAATAGTCATGCCGATCCATTTGTTTTGCATATTATACGTTGCTGTGCAGCTCTACCGCGTATAAAGATTGAAGGTGATTTAAATATTTCCACCAGCCAATTCATGAGTTGTGTTAGCTCCGGAGCTGTAAATTTCACCGTACGCGAGCAATCAGGGTTTGAATTCCGCCTGCGCCAATAAAGTTCATAGTTGTAATTTTAAATGCTGATTTACCACGTACTCGTCGGTGAAGGAAAACGTCGTGAGGATACTTTTACGTTTGAATAATGCCATAAAACCCTCTTAAAAATGAGAGCAGGCCTGTGCCTAGCAGTGGGACATAATATATATAAAAAAAACCAGATGTCAAATATCTAGAATAGTGATGGGAAGCAGCCTTAAAGTACAAAATTTATGGTCATGCAGCCTCGGACGTGCTATCTCTGCATTCATGATCTTTCAACTTAAAGAACATCGAATATGTTTTTCAGTGTTAGCATATTATGTGATCATAGATGTGTAGATTATAATAATGTAGTGATTGTAGGTCGCCTTTTTTTTTATAGAATAGGGGCAAACGAGCATGCGGCTCACCTGATGGTAAGTGACTACCGCCGCCCATGAACAAAATTTTTAAATAGGCGGGCAGGTCTTTTTTTACGTGATTCTATTGCATGCCTTAAGCGCGAAGCCCGCAGGTATGCTCTGCTAGGGCCTAAAAATTAAGATTCCAACGTTTTGTCGCATGAAATCGTATCTAGCAATCATATTATACATATAAATAATATAAAAAGCACATTGTTAGAAAAATAAATGATTGTTGAACTTATTAATATTTTTTTTAATCGATTATTTGCTTTTTTTACATAAAAATGGGGCTTAGTGGCTTAGAATGAGAATTTATCAAGTCCGCATGGCGGCACAAACACGATAACTTTTGAAAATATGAATTGTTCACCTCAATCTATTTTTAATCTCTTCACCTATCATGTGGGAAGCCATTTAATGTAAATGGCAGTTTCATTTTGTTTTGTTTGTTAATAAATATCGATATATTGCGATTTAAATTATCGACGATATATATATCGATATTTTTTGCCCAAGCCTCCGGCCTCTAATGCCGTCGTGAGTGGTCTAAACGTAGTGGTCATATTCTCTTTGGAGTGGTCTTTTGTTACAGTGGCTCGTGCTGAAAAATATCGATCACCGTAGAAATACAAAATATGCCATAAACCAAATTTGCTGCATACTTGAACAAGGTAAGTAATTATTATTTTTATAATGACAGATTTTTATTACATTATTTTGTTTCGCTAAAAGCACGCAGGATTTATATATAAATAAATAGACTTATACGTCTTGGACTTTATACACCTGAAGGTGTGTCGGTATCACCTACTGGAACTCCTCGACAAGGAAAACTAGATGTGCCGAGTTTGGCCTCGTTTTGTTAGTTATGATGAGACCTTATCTCCGGGCTTGATAGCGTGACTTAAAAGTGTACTTTGAAGACTGCCAGTGGAACTCATTGACAAGGGGAACTAGATGTGCAGAGTTTGAGCTCGATTTGTTAGTTATGAATATACCTTACCCCCGGAGTTGACCGAGTGACTTGAAAGTGTACTTTGATGACTGGTACTGAAACTCCTCGACAAGGAGAACTAGATGTGCAGAGTTTGAGCTCGATTTGTTAGTTATGAATATAACTTACCCCCGGAGTTGACTGAGTGACTTGAAAGTGTACTTTGATGACTGCTACTGAAACTCCTCGACAAGGAGAACTAGATGTGCAGAGTTTGTTATTTTTTGTGTTATTTTACTAAATACATTTTGCCTTCCTCACTCCCATAGATAATTTACTGTGTAGTAAAGATGGTTAATATATGCTTTAACTGTAGAAATAGACAGTTAAAAAATCAAATTTGTTAAATAAATAAAATTAAGCATATTGAATAAAATTATCATATTCCAGTCCATTCAAAACAATCCACGACGTTACTGATTTACATTAGCCGTATTTATGCCATCTAACGTCTTCCTTACGTACCACCGTGAGAGTCGATCAATTTTCGTTCGATAAAATGGACTTTACCAATTGAATGGAGTAGATGGCGGTTTACAAAGCCATTTTATTCGAAAGAAAATATTCTTTAAAAACATCATTACATGTACATTCTTTTGATTTATTACATTAAAATTTAGGCTTCAAATGATTAAAAACTGAAGATAGTAACAAATATTTGCTATAAGATCAAACTTATATTCAATAATAATTTATGCTCAAATTGTGGTTCATAATCATCATATTATTAAATAAATTGTTTGCCATTAAATCTTTTGAAGTGTTATTTTTATTCAACTGTACAAAATGCTATTTAACACATAGATGTAATAATTGGCTGAATGAGGGCATCCACAACTTTTTTTGTCACCAGGGCGGCGCCACTTTACACTGAGGTAAAATATTTGACATATTTCATAGCGGGGATGATAATTTCTTAGGAAAATGTAATCTTTAAGGTTTCTTTCTGTATTATTAATTATATTTTATATTAATTACATTAGAAATGAATAAACCAAACTATAAAATATAACTAAAACCCGATTTTTAAAAAAAAGAGTTATAAAGTGCAAAAAATTAAAAATAAAACCACAGACGCATTGTGTAGTGTATTAATATAATACTCTAGATAATGATAAACTATTATTTAAAACTAATTTCTCAATTAACTGACATCGTGTAACGAAAAACTTTACCTCAGTCACAACTAGCGACATCTGGTGAGTGGAAGATTATTAGCCCTCATTCATTAGTGGCTAATGTTAATTTTATGTACTTTGTTGTTACACTATTGGCTGAAATATTGGTAGGTATTAATTTAAACGAAGCGCGTCATTTTAATATTATTTAACACGTTCGCTGCGGCAACTATTTGAGACATTATTCCCCCAGTGCGTTACCAGGTCTATAGGCCTTATACCTAAACTTTTCACCGGTGCGTCAATGGGTCAATAAACCTGGTAAGATATGGGTCACTTCAAACTCTAATAACTCTGCGAAAACTTTTGATATTGAATATTTTTTTTAACTAGGTTATTGAGAAAATGTAAGCCTATCTTATACTAGCGTCGCAAATTGCTCCGATGACTTATTTAGAAAATATACAGAAAAACAAACATAAGGCTTATCGACCCATTACCGCACCTAGGTAATGGTATAATTGGGATAATTTTAGTGATGGGAAATAACATAAGTACAGAAATATCGAGATCAACTTTATTTTATTATTAACTGTTATCTGTTATAGATGATTTTCGTAAAAACATTTAGCGCAATATCCTTTGTTGCACTCAGCACAATACGATTTAATTTTTTTGGTTTTTCTTTGAGCATCTTTGTTATTTAACGTTGCACGAAGCTTATTGATTGATTATTCTGCGTTTGGGTGTCATATATTGCACAGATTTCCTCGTTGGATAGTGGGCATAATAAGGATTTTGCACATGAAATGTCACTAATAGAACTAGTCCTGCTTGTAAGATTTGATACGTTCGGAGTTACTGGGGTTTCTTTTCGTAAATTATAATATTTGCGGATAGGAGTTGCAAGTCCGTATTCAGCGTTTTCCAGTACATGAAGAGTATTGCCAGTACTAGGACAAACATAAACATCGTTTTCTGATTTTTGTATTTTCTTTCTTTTAGGCGTAATGTCTAAATAAGTCTTTCTAACTTGAGGACTTACCCGCATTGAGCTATCGTGTAAAGTTGAACTGAAGCTAGGTTCTTGAAAAGCAATAGATGAACTGCAGCGAGGTTCTTGAAAAGTTGTAGTTTCACTGCTTGTAGAAGCTGACTTAACAATAACATCCTGAAGGATTTGAATTTGTTTTTTTTCTTGTAAGCTGGCACTGTTATTTTGGTCCACCACTTCTTGAGCATTTTGAAAAGACAGCTCGAGCATTTTTCGACAACGTTTATTGACTCGATGCATTTTTTATGAATCGTACGCACATGCATTTGTAAAAGCTGTCAACACAACACTAATTAATTTTAACTCTTCAATCAGTGCGGTATTAGGCAGTTAGGCGTTGTACTTCCCATAAGGCCTATGGGCCTTGTATCCGCACTGAATGTCAATTTCTACTCTCCAGTGCGGTATAAGGTCGATAGGCCTGATACAAATATTATTATTTAAATGAATAGCCATTGAAAAGACGATCTTAAATATATACTTGTCTTTATCACTTATAGAGAAATCTTTAAGTTACTGCGTTCGCACCAGAGGAAGAACGCTGTATTTTCGCTCCGCACCGACTGCAAGTTCATGTATCAGGCCTATAAGCCTTGTGCCGCAGCGAACGTGTTAAAATTGAAGTTTGACATAAAATTATTGGAAAATTTGAAGTATAATAATGTGAAATGTTATTAGTGAAAACTTGTGTGCGCTTAGGGCAAGCACAATTGGATTTACCAATAGTTTTATTATAATATGTTTTGTAACTCAATTTTGAAAAAAAAAAATTAATTCTGCTTTTTGCTATTACGATGGCAATTACGATGGTATTTTTTTAATCTATACCTATATGTCTATTATATCTAGATATATATAAAATATATAGCCATATAGAAAAGAGGCCTTCTATGAAATATATAAAATTTACGTGACCGGTATAATAATCATATTATATTGATCATTCTCAAGGATCTTTCTAAAGGTTTATGACGTGATCGTCTTAATTAGGACCCTTATTTACGTTGTGTTTGTTTAGTAACTTGGTTCTTTTAGGAGTCACTTGGAAGATTAAATATTCACTAGAGTTAAAGAGCCACGTTTACGAAGACAGGGCTCAAGAAGATTAAAAACATTAAATCGTCCCTATTCCACTTGTATGAGGTTCACATCTGTCATTTCCTTATTAATTAATCCCTTTCCGCTCAGGCTCAGGGCTCATAATATTTATATGAAATACCAGATACAAGGGCTTCGTTTTCCAACATTTAAAAATAAAAGTAGGGGAGGCACACAGCTTCACACCCGCCATGTGCGGAACCATGTGCCTCCTAACCAACCAATCAACCAACAGCAAACAACGCGCTCCCCCCGAAGCGGACGTTAAGTTGGGAACTGGACCGTAGTCCACAGCAAAATAACTGGCGTACCTGTAAAAGAGGGCTTTGGGACCAGAACCACAAGATGCGTCGAATCAGGCACAGCACCCGCAGATCCATTACAAGACGCAATACCGCAAGTAGCAGTAAGCATCAATGCAACTATCATACGGATGGCGCCCCCTCAAAACACACCACATGACACATATCAACCTTGGCAACAAAGTTGGTACTGTTGTTAACTAAAAATCCACGTATATCCACTAAAACATGGAGCTGGGTATGCTTGCTGCACTTAAAAGTAATACCAAACACAGCCACCCTAACCCGAAAAATAGCCGACGTATCATAACGCTATGCGCTAAGACGCCGCCCACAAATGGTAGAGATGTGCGATGTCCACGGGCAAGTCGTATTGCTACAACAAACCCGCTTACCACCGGCACCAAGATGATATGTCTAGGACACATCGGTTAGCGAGTCCAAGTTCACCTCGGTCACGGACGTGGTAAAGCAATCAGCCCGCCACTACAATAATCCATTTCAAGTCCCACTTCTATCAATATATTGCTTTTACATGTTTGAGACCTTCCACATATTTGCTTTATTTCATATACCTTACTATTATATAAATTTTTTTGTTTTATAATTTTTTTAAAAACGCTACCCTCACACTAGGATTTTCTCTTGTATCGTGGAGGCAGTTTATAAACACAAACTTCACAAGGACAAACATTCAGACCCGGAACAATTATTTGTAGGCCATACAAATACTTGTTCCGTGCGGGATTCGAACCCGCGTCCCCCAGCGCAGCAACTCATTGCTAAGCCACTGCGCCACGGAGCCGTCAATATCTTTTACATATGGCTTCAATTCACAACTCTGAATATTATGAATTGGCAAAAGTTGTGTAAGGGCCTAGTAAATTTACTAGGCCGTTAGATTTTATATTTTCTTTAATTTAAAGACAATTGCTACAATTGTCGGTAGCTGTGACCCGAGATATGTTTGAGATTCTGCTTGAATACGATCGAGGGCATTAGCTACATGTACCATTACCTGAAGTAAATAAGTAGATATTAATAATATAAATGACATGATATGGAAAAATTCGATGTTAATTTAAAATATGTATAAGTAAAATTTATCTTTGCATACTCCTTCAGTACACTCACATCTTGGTCATTGAAAGTTGAAATTATTAGGTGAATCATAACCCTGTAAAGAAAAGGCCTTTTTGTTTCCAATATTTTATTGAGAACGACAATAGCAGCATACATAGAGTTACACCTCGTTGCATAATCAATCAAACGAATTAATAATACGAATCAAATTTGTTCGCAGATTTTTTTTCTCACTCACACGCACCAGCAATGGTACTGCCGGTGCATGTGAGTGAAAAAAAAATAATGTCGAGTTTAGTTAAGTACTTAGTTTCGTTTCACTCGCGGTTTACTTTAGTAAACTATTTAGTAATCTGTGCTCGCGGCACGCACCACGCCGCACTTGTCGACCGGCCCGAAATTACTTATAAATAAAGTAAATAGTAGCTACTGGATTAACTATTGACGGAGTCGAGGAACTTTAACGGAAGTTAACGAGATCGGTAACATTTTTAAAGTTAATTTAAAAGTAAACCCATTAGTCGAAATGTTAACATTAAATATTAACGTATTAACGAGTTTATGCACAGCTGTGATAAACATTAATATGGAATGCGTTATAATCGGGCCGTCATTTGGGGAAATGAATTATTTTAAAACATAGACGTACGTCAATAGTAAGTAACTCTGAAGTCTGAACTGATATTTAATATCGAGTTTACTTTCACGGCGCGTGCAGCCCGGTCACGCAGCGACACTCATGTCTCGCGGAACCGTCGCACGTGCCGCGTGCGGTGCGGTAGCGGACAGCCCGCACGAGTCACGCGCTTATAGTTTTTATTTTTATTATGAAGGATTAGGGACCGACCACACTTATTTAGCTCAATTCAGATTTTTTCCGTAGAAAACACCTGATTTGTATAGAGATGCGTACGCATCCGTTCAGCTTCTCGCGTCTATTCAGCTTTCGAGCCAAAAAGGCATAAAATGAGAACAAGTGTGTTTCTATCATACGCACACTAACGCAAGAGTTCAGCGCCGTTCCACTGCGTTCAGCGTTGTTCCACCGCGTTCAGCGCTGTTCCACCGCGTTCAGCGCTGTTCCACCGCGTTCAGCGCTGTTTCACCGCGTTCAGCGCTGTTCCACCGCGTTCAGCGCTGTTCCACCGCGTTCAGCGCTGTTCCACCGCGTTCAGCGCTGTTCTGCCACTTTCAGCGCTCCTTCGCCACGTTCAGCGCTGTACGCGGGCTCGACTATAAGTTAATACGTTTGATTCACAATCATTTCGCATACAATCATCGAGTGAATGTGTAAACAGAAATCATTTTATATTTAGTTTTTGTAACCCTGGTTTCAACAGCTCTACAATTTCGTTCAATTTTTGAAGATTCATCCGAAAATGCTCTTTAATTTAATATTGTTTTCTTTTGATTCGGGTATCAATGTCGCGTATTCTCTTACCAAATTTCTGTTTCTCCAAAGGCGATTGACCCTTTGTTGTTTACTGCTTTTATTACGTTCCTGTTTTTCTATTTCTTTTGAAAGATGCGTAACGATAATAATATCGCACATGGATATGTTCCTGTTGAGTACAAAATACTAAATGAAAGTAGTTTACCGCGAAAACGCTTCTCAGTTATCCAGCGCTATACGCGGCAGATAGCATAATATGACGTCTTTTTACAATCTTACGATGCTGTACACGGCTGACTGAAGCGGAACTGTTTAAGTGTAACCAAAATCATCTAGCGAAATGTGAATAGAGCTGAACAAAATTTAGTTACTCACTAAGGGTGATAAATTTTATTGACGGCTCCTTAGTGCAGTGGCTTAGAATTGAGTTACGGTACTGAAGGTCACAGGTTCAAAGCCTGTACGGAACAAGTATTTGTATGGCCTACAAATAACTTTTTCGGGTCTTGGTATCTGTCCATGTGAAATTAATGTATGTAAACTGCCTACACGATACAGAATAAAATCCTAGTATTGGGGTAACGTTTCATAAAAAAAAACGAGCACAGTGCACATTTTTTTATAGGATATGGTGACCAACGAGCACACAGTCCACCTGATGGTAAGTGGTTGCTGTGGCCCATAGACATCTACATCTATCCGCGTTTGCGAATCAAAATGTAGATGCGTTGTCACCCGTGAGGACTAAGATGGAATGCCTCTTTTCCAGTAAAAAGGGTTTCCGGTTCTCTACACTCACCATACGAAACACATCAGTGTTAAACTGCTATTTTACGCTGGTATTCTGTGAGAGCGTGGTCTTTCCCCGATCGAGCCGACCGATTTGAGATTATCTATCATATACAACATCTATCATCTATCGATTCGATTAAGAATCAAAATGCAGATGCATTGTCTCCTCCGGAGAATACGATGAAATGGCTCGGTTCCATTTAAAATTGTCTTCTCCTCCCTACACTTATAATACGAAACAAAGCGACATTATGCTGCTATTTTACGGTGGTATTCTGTGAGAGCATGGTTCTGGTCCGGCCGAGTCAACCCTACACTGTACACACTGGTTGTATTACTACAACCATAATATAACTGCAACGTTGCACTAACAGATCTTAACGCAGCGGTCGTCTTCGGCTTTATTGAATAAAATAAATTTTACGTATTTATCCTTTTTAAAAGTTAAAGTTAAAGTTCCTGCCTATATATACCTCCCACTGCTAGGCACAGGCCTCCTCTCATTTCTGAGAGGGTTTAGAGCAAGGAAAGTCAGAAAGTGTCCGCCGCGCTGCCCCAATGCGTGTTGGCGAACTTCACATGTCTTCGAAATTTCTTAGATATGCAGGTTTCCTCAAGATGTTTTCCTCCACCGCCGAGCAATTACAATGTGTGCGACATTGCAATTAAAATTTCATTGGTGCCGGCGGGAATCGAACCCGCAGTTGCTCACGTACTGTGAAACTTTCAGCGAGCGCTAACCATCTGAGCTACCACGGTTCCAATCGTTTTTAATATTACGTATTTAAACTATTTTCTATTTCTGTAATTTCCCGGACTGAGCCGAACCGAAACCTAAAATTTCGAGGGTTAAAATGCGTTAAATTAAACAAAAAAATCACTTTTATTTAATGTGTAATATTCACGTAAATGCAAGAAATCATTATTTATTGTTTTCTCTCATCAATCAAAACAGTTGTTAAAAATCTTACCACATAAAACAAAGCTTAAATATTTAAAGAACTTTATATCGTTAGGCTTAAAAAGTTAGCAAGTATTCAATATAAATTTAAGTGGCCGTAACTTTGTAAAGTTTAATTCCATTTTAGTTATTCATAACTTAATTACGGACAAACTGGTTCTTCTCTTAGTTAAATATTCTAAGTTTATTAGTATCTATTACTGCTCAAAGTTATTTAAAAACAATACAATGCTTCTATCGCAACGCAATTGTTAATAAAAGTTATTTATTTATGAAGATTAAAGTTAGGACAAAACGTTGGAAAATAAACATTTTAATCGTTGAAATATTATCTTTTTAATTTGCAAGTAGTTGATTTATTTCTTTGTAGTATTAGTCGTAGTATATTCAATGAATACATTTTGTGTAGTGGTCGTATAGTGCAAGAATACCTATCACCCCATATTGTCTCGTGGGTGTCGTAAGAGCTGAAGTTTTACCCACCTCATACTCGTAAATAGATCTAATGAATAATTACAGATTGACAAGCGCGTTGTAAGATTTTTTTTTAAAAAACGTTACCGCCACAATGGGATTTTCACCTGTATCGTGGAGGCAGTTTACAAACATAAATTGCACGAGGACAAACATCCAGACCTGGAAAAATTATTTGTAGGCCATACAAGTACTTGTTCCGTGTGGGATTCGAACCCGCAGCCTCCAGCGCAACATTAAAGTAGTGGCTTAGTAAACTCATTACTAAGCCACTGCGCCAAGGAGCCGTCAAACGAGCTGGCAGTTTGTACGAGTATTAGTAATTCAGAATCGGCTACATGGCGCAATGACTCAATAACATAAATATATGACATTCCTTATCCTGTTTTATACAATTTTGATATGTCGAGCCCGATGCAGATTTTTGTCGACAGTATTCCCTGACTATTGAAAGTTTTAAACCTGTTAAGTTTTGGACAATCAAAAATTTTACGGACTTGTGGTTGCCTATTGCATATTACTGTTACCGATACAGACTATCAAATTATTAACTGAACAAAGGTCTCTCCCATAGACTGCTTCATAGGGGGGATATTTATCATAGTTGCCACGCCTGGCAAGCGGGTTGGCAACCACAGTTTCTTATTTATCGTTATTAGGAAGAGGCTGCTGACAATTTCCCAATTTGTTTCCCTCTGTCGCCTCTTACGATACCCGCGGGGTGATATGGGGTAGTGCGTATTCTTACACCGCCGCTATACGGTAACTATTACGGTACGAATATATTTGTAATGCAAGATTGCTTAAAATACTCGAAACACTAGTTTTACTAAAGTAGAGGTATGTGGTTTTAGATGCGTTAAGAGATGCCAACTTGTCAGTTCGCGTAAACCCTTTTCAGCTAGTATTTGTTTTCTTTCCCATGCAATAGAACTACCATGTTATCCACATACATGGTAATATATGCTCCTTATTTTTCTAGTTTAGCTAAATTATTTATACATGCTAAGAATAGGCTTGATCCAAGTGTGCCGCCTTGAGGGACACCAATCTCATAGCTTCTTCTTATAAAAATAAACAACCTCAGTGTTTCTTGTTGGTGTTTCATATAGAGGTCTTCTTTAGTAACTGTCTTAGACATAATATTGAATCGTCAAAATTTCGATGCAATCATAGGTTTTCTTATAGCATAAATATGCAGGATAAATTGATATATTGAATTTTCGGTACAGTTTTGTCCAAGGTTTATTTACATGTTGTCTATAGTAGTAAAACTATTTTGGAAACCGGCTTATTGCCAATAAAATAGCACCTTATCTAGCCACTATAGTTAATACTTGCGTCGCATCTGGTGTGTTTTCTGATTTAATGAAACATAGTAAAGTCATACCTTTATTTAAATCAGGTAGTACATTAGACTTCGCCAATTTTATACCAATTTCTGTAATACCAACAGTTAGTAAAATTTTTGAAAAAATAATTTTAGATCAGATGTTAAGTTTCTTTAATTTAATTCATCAATTGCTACATAAAAATTAATTCGGTTTTACAAAGGGTCGCTCGACAACTAACGCTGGAGTTGAGCTTATTAAACATATTTTTTGTGCATGAGAGAATACAGAGAATGCTTTGGGTATATTTTGTGACCTTTCCAATGCCTTCGACTGTGTTGACTGTGACCATGAGACATAAATCAGGAAGCTACAACACTATGGTGTCAAGAACACAGGGCTTAAACTAATTATTTCATATTTAAGTAATAGAATTCAGAAAGTTATTATCAATGGCAAAGTCCTTCCGGGTCACCTGTACTAATATGTAAAAATACTAATAATGGGTGTCCCTCAGGGCTCGATCCTCGGCCCATTTCTATTTCTAGTGTATATTAATGACTTAACTTCCATTGTAGGGCGATAATCATGATATAGTATTATATGCTGATGATACTTCCTTGATTTTTAAACTTAAAGGTCAATCATTTAACTGTGACGAAGTGAATAATGCTATATCAAAAATAGTGCAGTGGTTTAAGGTTAATAAACTACATGTAATTGGATATAAAACTAAATGTATTAAATTTACAACATCTAATGTTAAAAATCTGAGTACCAATGTGTTTTTAAATGGGGAAAAACTGAGTCCTGTTGAATCCACTGTTTTTCTTGGCATCGCTCTAGACGCACAGCTTCAGTGGGGCCCCCATATATCCAAACTTGCAAGCAGATTAAGTTCTGCCGCCAATGCTGTAAAAAATATTAGAGGTCTCACTAGTGTCGAGACAGTTAGATTAGTTTATTTCATTTATTTCCATAATATAATGTCTTATGGGATCTTGCTATGGGGAAATACGGCTAATACAGAAACTATTTTTATTTACAGAAGTGGGCCATTAGAGCTATTTATTACCTAAAACCGAGATTCTTTTAGAGATAAATTTAAAGAAATAAATATATTAACTTTGGACTCTCAGCATGTTTACGAAAATTTTGTGTATGTTCACAAAAACAAAGCTAGTTTTAGTAAAAATAGTAATATACATTCTGTAAACACTAGGAACATACACAAACTAGTTCTAACAGTTTCTCAACTCCTCAGAGTCAGTAATTCATTCTTGGGGCAATGTATACGCTATTACAACAAGGTCCCGGAAAGTGTACAGGCTCTCTCTATTACCAAGTTTAAATGTTTTATTAAGCCGAAACTGTATAAAAAGGGTTATTATAGTATAAATGAATACATGGTTGATAATAACCCCTGGGAATGAGGTGGTCGCTTCCAAGCAGTTTCTAAAATAAATTTTGTAAATATGTTGTACAATCATTAATGTAAAATTCACTTTAAGAATTCACTTTAAGAAAAGTCCCGCTGAGTTTCTTGCTGGTTCTTCCCAGGAACGAGGGTTTATTTTCGAACTAGTGGTAAAGTAAAAAATGACTTTCAATAAGAATTACGCATGTGATCTATATTGAATAAAAGAATATTCTATTCTATTCAATTCTATTCTAATCTCTCGCGCAACAGACACGTGATATACGCGGGTGAAACCACGGGCGCAGTTAGTATACATAAATACAAGAAGAGCTCGTTAAAAGTTTAAAACTATGTATGGATTTCTATGACATTTCATTTAAAGGTATAATGATCAAACATATACGAGTAGGTTAACCGTTCAAACATTCCATGAAGCCAATTACATATTTTATAAAAATACACAATGACAATTACACTACGATACCACGATTTTTCTTGGAATTACTATTGACGCGAAGCTTCGAAGGAGCCCCATATACCTAAATTAGCAGGCAGACTTAGTTCTGAAGGATATGCTGTAAAGAAAGATTAGAAGTCTCACCAAAGCTGAAACAGCTAGATTAGTTTATTATAGTTACTTTCATAGCGTAATGTCTCATGGAATTTTGCTATGGGGTAACGCGACTGACATTGAAACTATATTTGTTTTCCAAACGGGGGCCATACAGGCAATTAATAACTTATATTGTAAAGAGTCCTTCAAAGAAATACTTTAAGAAATAAACTTAAAAACTTTACTATCGCAATAATATATTTATGAAAATGTTATGTATGTAACATAAAAACATGAATAGCTTTGATAAGAATAAAGATGTTCGTACTTAAAACACTAGAAACAAACATAAGCTTGTAATTCCAGTTACTCGACTTCACAGAATTTTTAATTAGCGTATAGGGCAATGTGGGTATATGATTTTACAATAAAATCACAAAATATTCAAAATCGGTCTATAAACATGGTTAAAATTTTTATTAAATAAATAAAGGGTTATTATAAAATCAAGGATATAAGAAGAATAAGAAAGAGAAAGAAGATAACGAGAATACATGAACGAAAATAACCCCTGGGAATGAGGTGATCGCTACCATGCTGGTTCCATTAAAATTCAAATAAATAATTGGACAACATTATTGTTTTTTTTTATAGAATGGAGGTGACAAACGGGCTCATAGTCCATCTTATGGTAAGTGGATGCTGTGGCCCATAGACATCTATATTTATCTTTGATTAATAATCAAAATTCAGATGCGTCGTCACCTCTGAGGACTCCGATGGAATGCCTCGTTTCCAGTAAAAAGGGTCTCCGGTTCTCTACACTCACCATACAAAACACACCAGCATCAAGGTGCTATTTTACGCTGATATTCTGTGAGACCTTGGTCTTTCCCCTTTCGGGCCGACCTATATTATATAGCTGCAGCGTGGCTCTACCACGTAAAAAGGAAAGTTTAAAGTTATACATTAATCCCGCTGGGTTTCTTGCTGGTTCTTCCCAGGACTGATTTATTTTTCGAACCAGTGGTAAATAAAAAAAAAATACTTTCAATAAGTATTATGCTATGTATAAAAGTTATTCTAATCTATTCTATTCTACTACTAGATATACTCTTAGCTCGTTTTAAGTATTATTATAGTTTTTTTTTAAATATCTAGGGGTGACATATGGGTACATAGTCCACCTGATGGTAAGTGGATGCTGTGGCTGATAGATATATCCACAGCTATCTTCTATTAAGGATTAAAATACAGATGCATTGTCACCCCTGTGTACTAGGTTGGAATGTCTTGTTGTCAGCAAAACACGTCTCCGGTTCACTATACTCACCATACGAAACACAGCAGTATTAAGCTGTTATTATGATATAGCAGAACTATACAAGCATTCAGGGTGTTTATGAACGTATTAACATTGCAATCATTATAAATTACACGGAAGATATTTAAATTAATCTACCGTAATATTTTTCATTAAATCAGGGAATCAATTTATAATTATTTCATTCGTCGCTGCCAGCAACGAAGATAGATCTCTTGTAGCTCGAGTATTATTAATTTTAAGGCGAAACTCCAAAGAATAATAAACTCACAATTTTCCTTCTAGAATTACATTATTTTAAGGACTCTATAAATTATTCTCTTGTCTATTAAAGCTGTAATTGTTATTCTAAAATAAAAAGAGAGTTTCTTTACGCGGCATGATATGATTTAGTGGCGCTTTGGACGCATTACGTGAACGTCGCGTTTGCTCGTGACGAAATTTTCGATCTCTGCGAATACTGGAAGATTAAGATATTAATTGATAAAGTTATATAAATCACTATTAAATTTTGGTTTATTGAAGGTGAGTACTAAGTTTGTCATATTAATTTATATCTGTCAAATATTTTATCATATTTGTACTAGACATTTACTCCGAAAAAAAATTTTACCTTAAAAATTGTAACAAATTTGCGATCGTTTTTATGTTGATTTGAGAGATATTTATTATTTTTTTACTATAACATAATTTATGTATGTAATTATTATTATATATAAATCTGTAGAAAATTCGTATCTGTAACTGTAATTTAATATTTTTTTTGGAAAAAGAAAACAAATCATCAATATCATAATCAACCCCTAAGATCCCAGTGCTGGACAAACATAGGCCACTTCCATGTAGATTTAGACATGTTTGGCACGCCAATTGGCATAAAGGATGTAAACAAAGTGACATAAGATTTTTGTGTCTGTCTTACCTGATTTACAATCCGCGCTAAAACCACAGGTCGAATTTCTACAAAATTTGGTATAAAGTAAAACAATGACCCAACTTAATGGTTACCTTTAATCTGATTTAATCTGACTACGGAAATACAAAAAGGAAGGTGATGCCTTTCCTTTCTTTGGAAGTTTATTTTCATACTAGAAGCTGATGATGCCATCAATGACATGCAGATTTTTTTAAATAAAATTTAAAAATATACCCATTTTTTTCGTAGTTTGAAACTGTATATAGACAATCTACTGACGGCACCATATATTAAACATGAAAAGTGGTAATTTTATCCTTCAGCAACTTATCTTTTAATGAATTAATGCATCATCATCATCATCATCATCATCATTACAGCCCTTCACAAGTCCACTGCTGAACATAGGCCTCCCCCAAAGAATGCCACAAAGCACGGTCCTGAGCCACCTGCATCCATCGACTTCCTGCATATCTTACCAGGTCGTCACTCCATCTAGTGGGGGGACGCCCTACACTTCGCCTGCCGGTACGAGGCTCGAATTAATGCATAGCAATAGTTAAAAATGTTGATATAATTTATAAGTTATTTTATATTTATGACACACACACACACACACACACACACACACACACACACACACACACACACACACACACACACACACACGCGCGCACACACACACACGCGCACACACCCACCCACACACACACACACACACACACACACACACACACACACACACACACACACACACACACACACACACACACACACACACACACACACACACACACACACACACACACACACACACACACACACACACACACACACACACACTTACGCCTATCAACCAGAGGAGTAGAGACTACGGACTTCCATTTGGCGCGATCCTGACACACTTCTCTCGCCTCCTTTACATCCATAATTACATTTACAACGCATGACACGCTCGTCGGTTAAGGGTACTCCTAAAGTTATGAATTACTTAGAAATTTTTTACTCTAATTATTAAATAAAATTAAACGTTCAAATTTAAATAAAATTAATGAATTATAGCGCCAATTATTGTTTTTAGCACTAATTTATTAAGAAATTAAATAATGAAAATTTATCTGAAATTGAAAAGCTCTCGATTTTTTTAATGTATAATATTGTCTTTCATTATTTAGAATTAAGCCGGTAGTATATTTGGAAATAAAATGATCTGTCAGATCATCATTTTACTACCGTCGGGTTTAGACACGTACCAGCAACTTGACAAGAAATTGGTCTCCTAGACAGTATAACATATTCCACCACTAAATTCCATCAAAAGTTATACGACATCAGATATGCCCACTCTCGACTTCAACATTTGGCTTTATTGGTTCGCTTAGCAAGCGAGCTGGCAATTGAGTATAAGGTTTATACGAGTATAAATTATTATCGGAGGCACATTTTACTGATAAGAAGACATTCTATCTTCGACCTCGGTGTGTCGAAGCATCTGTATTTCGATTCTTAATAGAGGATGAATGTGAAATATGTCTATAGACCAAAGCATCAACTTATCATCAGGAGGAATCTAACGGTGCGTACACATTATTTAACATAATATGTTATAAAACGTTGTTATATAACATGTTTCGGTAATGGGGGGCTGAATGTTATAAAACGTGTTATATAAATCGACCGGCAGAACGACAAACGACAATGTCATACGACAATTTCATATAACAAGTCAATGAAATAGAGACGTCTTTATGTTTCTATAACTTTAATTATACTGTTCTTATTCTACCTTAACACTAATATATATATATATAGTCGTGGGGGCTATACTACACTACACCTCCGACGTGGGGGCTATACTACACTCACCGACAAAAAAATAAATGAATAAATTTTTGTTTTATTTAAACTTATAAAAATAAATATAAAATATGTTTATTATTAATATGAATTACAAAAATAAAATGTAATTATATATTATTTGACGTAAAAATAAATTACAAAAATAAAATATAGCTATATTCTATGGGTAGTTCGGGTGGCCAGATCCCTCTACACCATAGTAATTTCAAGGTCACAATATAATTGGTATGTATATATATTGGTATATCATGCATACATACAACATACTTATTTGGCATAATTAGGTAATTCACGTAGATCTAGTATAGTTGTACATTCATTTATATTTTAAAATACTCTGCTCTTATATATTTATTCATACTTTTTCATCTCTGCTCGAGAACTATATGCTTTACCAGTGATGGACGTTCCCGTATCTCTCTATTACTTACTTTTACAGGTCAACTTTTGTTATATTTATATTTATTTCTTTTCATTTATAGTATTTATTAACCATTATTTAATTGAACCATAATTTTCACGTACACGGCTCGCGTACATACATGATTAATATTATGGTTAATTTTCCTATACAATTCATAATAAATTCTAATTTACCTCATTAACAATACATTAAAACTTATTCCGTATTTAATAGTATCAGAACCACCTTAAAAATTAATCGGTTATTAGCTTTTCCAAACTCTCAGCTGATCAAGCTGATTGTATGTGGATTTGCTAACCTCCGATAATTTTTCTTTACCTTACTCTCACACTTACACGCTATTAATATTTTTCATTTATAATTACGTATTCCGTAACTTAGCCAAACATTTACTCACGTCTTTTACAAATTTATATCATAAAATAGTTTCGTATAATATTTAGTTACATCGTTGTCGGTCAGGGATTGAGGCTCACAATATGGGCACAACGAACAAATTAATTAATTGTATACATAATATAATGAGTTTCAAAATTGAATTAAACGAAGTATTTATATTATATATTCATAATCTACACAAATAGGCTAGATATTCAATCTATTATCCCAAAAATAATTAATTATAATAGTTAAAACCTTATGATATGTAAGTTTAATCAATATAAAATCAAAAATAAATTATTTCATTTCATATTAAGATATAAAACAAAGAACCAAAGCAACGTAATAGTTTTCAATAACAATAACATAATCGCATAACGACAAACAGATCAAAATACAAATTGTAATTCCACTCTTAGCAGCGCAAGCGATTTGAGACACCTTTGTTTTAATTACCACAGTACGTATATGGAAACGTCTGCGATAATATATTATAATCACCTAATTCAAATAAAACTTATACAATGTTATTATTACATACATAATAAGTGGATACAAGTAAAATTATAGTTTTGAATTGCTTATTTACACAGAATTTTAGACACATTACTTTTGCTTAGATCGAAAAAGATTGCTAGAAGTATGTTATTTACTATATCGTTTACAGAAAATAATTGAATAATTACTGTAACAAATATCAACTTTACACAACAAAACAATAATTACTTACTTAATTTTTGACATTCAAAAGAAAAAAAATTTTTTTTAAGTAGTACATAACTTTAAAGTCACTGCCTTTATAAAAGAAAAAAAAAAACCTAACACTTATTAATAATACCAAATTGTTTTAACCCTTTTCAAATTGAATACTTACATTTAAATAAAATTAACTATAGAAAAAAAAACAACGAAATATATCATATTTAACATTATATATGTATTATTTTAATTATACGAAAAATTAATTTATGGTAAACTATGGTCAATTTAAGTACGTAAAAATGTAATCTACTCTATTATTTCATTCGTTTTTTGTATTGTATCCTGCACAGTTATAAAAATAATATGAAACAATAAACAATAACTAAATAAAATTTAATATAAAATTGTCTTGTGCCTTAATACAAATGCCATAAGTGCCTAAAATGTAATGTGTTTTTTTTGATATTGTATTATGATTACATTTTTTATGTATATAAATAGTGATAAAAATATTGAAAAATCAATTGTAACGTGAGTTATCTGATAAATAAGTTCAATTTAAACATACGTGTATTAAATATTCTATATTTATTCTATACATATATATTCTATACAAATATTATATCAAAAAAATCTCAAATTGATAAATAAAGTTTTAAATGGAATTAAAATCACACAGGTGCGAAGTTACCTCTTAAGTATTTCTTCTTTGTTCTTTTCGGTTCAAATTTCACATTCTTCTGGACGAAGCTTGCAAAAGAATAACTATTTCTTTCATTTTTAAATAAATCTGCCGTATCTTGAATTTTGTTCTTTGGTAATTATATTTAAAAAAAAACACTTTATTTTCCTCATTATTTCTTAGTTGCTTTCATAGCAAATATTATACATTTAAATTATTTTACTTCATGTTCATTATACTTTTTATATTTCAGTGAGCTTCTGTAAAATTATGATTGTGGCCTCTTCTTTTATTCATATTCACTTATTTTTCGTCACATCCGGTATTGCGTCCATTCTGTTATATTATAATTTTCTTTTTTAAATGGTCAATCCATGATGATTTCCATTTTTTTTGTATTTTTTTTTCTTTTTATGCAGGCCCGGCAATGCGCATGCAATGTAGCAGCGCACCGCCTGGCAGGGTCGCCATGTGATATGTTAAATAAGTCAATGAAATAGAGACGTCTTTATGCTTCTATAACTTTAAATATACTGTTCTTATTCTACCTTAACACTAATATATATATATATATATATATATAGTCGTGGGGGCTATACTACACTACAGTTATATTGCATTGTTAGTATAATGTGGACGTGTTATAAATTAAAAGTTACACAACATGTTACTTAATCTGTACGCACCCTAAGCCACCCTTACTTGTAAAAAAAGGCTACACACTAAGAGGTTTCTGCTCCATTATCAATCAAATGTCTATAGATGAAAAAAAAAAGATTATAGCTGATGATGATATCGACCAACTGTAATGCGGTAATGGATTCTCCCGGATAAATAAATTAATAAGATTAGAAATAAACACCAGCACCCTACGGTTATGATTTTAAAATTAATATAGATAGAGGTTCCCTGTTATTTTCGGGAAATATTGTTTTTATTCAAACTTTTCTTGGTGTTTAGCATCAAAACAAAAAAGTCTGTTTTTATATTATGTGACGCAATAAATATACTTCAAGACTGCGGGACTAAGTAGTCCGGGTTTTTATGTCGTGAAGTCTCAGTCGGCGCAAACACAAATTGTTGAATTTCTACTCCCATTATATATAGCTCAGGGGCTTAACACTCGCAGTAAATTTCAAAGTATGCATCTGGATTCCTTGGTTAGTCCGGTTCTATCGAATATATATATATATATATATACATATATATATATATATATATATTATATAGAATAAGGGTGACAAACGATCACACAGTCTACACGGTAAGTGGATACTGCGGTCCATAGTAGATATCTACATTTATCTTCAACTAAGAATCAAAATGTAGATGCCGTCGCCCCTGAGGGCTAAGATGGAATACCTCGTATCTTTATATATTTATATATATATATATATTATATATATTTTTTAATGACAACTGAAAAATAGTCACGGTAGCTTAAAAGATACCCCACCCTAGTTCCATCAAGGAAGGAGCCTACTCTACTATGCTTTAATCTTAATCCATAGAAAAATTAAAATATTATATATTGCTTTTATTAATGATAAAAATGAAGTATTATTTAAAAACATTATGTCATACCCTGACGACATAGACAGTGAAAGCAGTGGAGTAAACTGTAACTAGACGGGTTTCATTGAAGTCACGTTTCTACAATTGTAACTTTGAAGAGTTAGCTTATAGAATCTAGGATCTATATGCGAAGGCACGTTTAATAAAATTTACATTTTGTCAAACTGATAAAAAATATTTCGAAAACTTATATATATAAATATGTAAAAGGAAAACTTTGTACCCCTTTCTTTTAAGTATATTGCGCGCACGGAGGACTGGCATAATTAATGTCAATGTGATGATTGACATAGTTAATATGATGATTGGCATTATTAATATTCATAGGGAAATGGGCTTAAATTTATAAATAATATGTGCTATAAATACATTAAATAAATTTAAATAAAACTTACACTGTGTACGTTCATATTGCCAATGTCTCAAAATGAGTACAAAGTTAATATGTGTTTTCAATTGTGTGTGGAGTATATATCAAGGAAAAAAATCGTTTGTTTTATATTTTGTACATTATATATGTATCCGTGTTTTAAATAATAACGTGCAGAAAGTGAAATACAGCTTGCTTAATTAACAAACCTAAGCATTTAACGAATGATGGTCGATTTTTAACGACTAGACGACCACTATTTTGTATTATACTTAATTAAAATCGCTTATCTAGATATCTGCTTTGTCGTGGAATTTGAAAACAATCAATCTACAAGTGGTAAATATAAAAAAATTACAACCGACTTCAATATAAATAAAATGAGAACATTATTATATGTAGTCGAAGTCAATGAAATACGCATTATTAAGGATAACTCAAAAACTAAAAACAAATTAATATGAGAACGAGAACGTACACGAGAAGCACCACCTTTAAAATAAATAAAAAAATCATCAAAATCGTTTCGCCTAGGATAAAGTCCTGAGGTAACACATAAAAAAATCAAATTGAGAACCTCCTTTTTTGAAGTCGGTTGAAAGTATTGGTATTGTGCTTTAGATAATACTTCAAATATTTCACCGTTAATTTTAAAATAAGCAAACAAGATACGAGAGCATCGTGAGAAAACAATACAATTTTCATTCAAATAAAGATTGAAGATGATTCAACTTTTTTTAAGAAGTAAAACCGAATTTAAAATTAAAATGAATGGAAATTATTATTCCAAGCGATATCTTCTTAAGCCGGAGCTAAAACAAAGTGTATCAAAGACCTATGAGTTAAGCCCCGACTTCACAGGCATTTTTTACATGGACTTTACATGGAAATTTATTTTTAAGTTTTTGAAGTCATACATAATACATAAATAAAATATTGATAAATCCAATTGTGCATGCCTTATGCATATTAACAAAATTAGGTATGTATAACATGATTATATGTAATTTTTATTGTAGTTTGATTATAAACAAGTTTTTACTAAAAGCCTTATAATTATTACTATACTTCTAATTTTCCGATCATTATATGTCAAATTTTAATTAAAATCCAAAAATGCACAAATCATAATGCTCATATTATGATCATGAAAAATTAACAAAAAGTAAATTGTAGTAAAAGAGTTCCATTAGCAGTCACTGAAGTACACTTTCAAGTCACTCTATCAAGTCCGGAAGGAGGGTCTCATCATAACTAACAAAACGAGGCCAAACTCGGCACATCTAGTTCTCCTCCTCGAGGAGTTCCAGTAGCAGTCATCAAAGTACACTTTCAATTCACTCTACCAAGTCCAGAGGTAAGGTCTCATCATAACTAATAAAACGAGGCCAAACTGCACATCTAGTTCTCCTCGTCGAGGAGATCCAGTAGCAGTCATTAACGTACACTTCCAAGTCACTCTATCAAGTCCAGAGGTAAGGTCTCATCATAATTAACAAAACGAGACCAAAATCGGCACATCTAGTTCTCCTCGTAGAGGAGTTCCAGTAGCAGTCATCAAAGTACACTTCCAAGTCACTATATCAAGTCCGAATGTAAGGTCTCATCATAACTAACAAAACGGACCCAAACTCGGCACGTCTATTTCTCCTCGTCGAGGTGTTCCTGTAGTAGTCATCAAAGTACACTTTCATGTCACTCTATCAAGTTCGGAGGTAAGGTCTCATCATAACTAACAAAACATGCTCAAACTCGGCACATCTAGTTTTCCTCGTCGAGGAGTTCATGTAGCAGTCATCAAAGTACACTTTCAAGTCACTCTATCAAGTTCAGAGATAAGGTCTCATCACACATCTGCTACTGGAACTTCTCGTCGAGGAGTTCCAGTAGCAGATACCGAAGTACACTTTCAGGTCTATAAAAATCCAAGACGTATAAGTATATTTATATATAAATCCTGCGTGCTTTTAGGGAATCAAAAATATTGTAATAAAAATAATATCTTATTCTGTGGTGAAACAGTGTATTTACTAAAATAAATTAATACAAGGCTCAGAAATCACCGAAAATTTCTTATAACTAAAAGAAAATTAATTATAACTAAACAAAACAAAATTAAACTGCCATTTACATTCCATGGCAGCCCACATGATGGATGAAGAGTTTTAAAAATAGATTGAGTTGAACGATTGATATTTTCAAAAGTTATCGTGTTTACGAAGCGCACTTGATAAATCCACACCATAAGCCACTAAAACCCCTTTTTTATATAAAAATTGCAATTAATCTATTAAAAAAATATATTAAGAAGTTCAACAGTAATCTATCTTTTTGACAATGTGTTTTTTACATCATTTATATGTATAATATGATTGCTAGATACGATTTCATGCGACAAAACGTTGGTTTCTTAATTTTTAGGCCCTATCAGAACATACCTGCGCGCTTTGCGCTTACGCCATGCAATAATTTTACATTCTGAAATCGGTGCTACGTAGTGTATAGAATAATTAAAGCCCCCTCTTCAGAATGTAATATTATTTGATTCTTTTCAGTCCTTTGACGTCTCACTTTTGAGTGGAATAAATAAATATGATAATCAACGTCGTCTTAATTACTTTAAAAACTTCACTCCCTATTTATCCACACTTAGGAATTGAATATTATCCCCTGAATAATATATTGAATAAAAAAGAATCGTCAAAATCGGTTTACAATCGGGGCTAATATTTTACGCTTACTAGATGTCGCTAGTTGAGAGTGAGGAGAACTTATTTTACACAATGTCATTATAATTGAGAAATTGCTTTGCAAATAAAAGTTTATTGGTTTCTAGAATGCCACTTTGCAGTGATTTGCTCTTTAATTTTTGCAATATGGAATATTCATAGTTTAGTTTATTCATTTCTAATATAATTTATTAATTAAAATAAATCGTGCTAGAGTCATGCTGTTTATCGTGGTAGAGCCATGCTGTAGCTATATTAGTAGTATAGTTGCAGCACGAATGGGTCGGCTCGACCGGGGTAGGACCACGCCCTCACAGAATACCAGCGTAAAATAGCAGTTTAACGCTGCTGTGTTTCGTATGGTGAGTGTAGAGATCCGGAGACCCTTTTTACTGGTAAAGAGGCGTTCCATCTTAGCCCTCACGGGTGAAAACGCATCTCCATTTTGATTCACAAACGAGGATAGATGTAGATGTCTATGGGCCACAGCAACCACTTACCATCAAGTGGACTGTGTGCTCGTTTGTCACCCTATCCTATAAAAAAAAATTTAATATTTCAGAAAAAAACTTTGACCCTTACATTTTCTGAACAAATTATGTTTATAATGAAACTAAGGGCTTTGTAACAAAGATATCACGTAACATAAAAACGTAAATTCGAGTTTTTTGTGGTTGAAAACCTTATCATTTTCTTGAAGTCGGCTAATAATTTAAATTACTGTTTTAATATTTTTTACGTGGTAGGGCCATGCTGTAGCTATATTACTGTTATAGTTGTAGCACGAATGGGCGCTGCTGTTTTGTATGTTGAGTGTATAGCCGGAGACCCTTTTTATTGTAAACGAGGCATTCCATCTTAGTCCTCACGGGTGACAACGCATCTGCATTTTGATTCGTAATCGAGGATAGATGTAGATATCTATGAGCCACGGCAACCGCTTACCATAAGGTGGACTGTGTGCTCGTTTGTTACCGCTATCCGGTTAAAGAAAAATTATAATACAATTGCTTTCTTTTTTTTTCTTCTTCATTAGTTCGAAAAGGCCATGCGCCTCTCTAGTTGTAGGGAGGATAACATGCGTATCGACTATCGCATTACGCTAGACGTCTCGCAACTTGGACTGATATCATTTTCAAAAAAACTTACAGATTAATTTGGAACGTTGAGAAAGCTGTAAGGACTTGGACTGCTTCTATAAAGCAACAAAAATGATTCCATTTTGCCATAAATTATTTTTTTATTGTTACGGCGTCGTCTATCTTTATATTTCATAGAATACAGCGAGAAGTTAATTTCAATTTCACATAAAATAAAAGTAATTAACAAAGATGCAACAGGTGTTGGACAACTTAGTTTTGTCTTCTTTATTATTTGAATTTTTATTTATGTCCTCGTCTTTTTCCCGTGCCAAAAGTGACTCAGGTGCTGGCTTCGCTAATGTCGTTATCTGATTAAATATCAATGCCTTAAAAAGTAAAATAACAATCTAAACACAGGCACAGCACAGGCCTAATTTAATTTCTGATGGGGTTCTCAGGACCGGAAGGAATTCCCCGCATTGCTTAAGTGCGTTTGTTTACATAGACAAAGTAAAACACGAACTAACATGTCTGCTTTATGGTAAGTTGCTACTGCATTCCATAAATACCTGCCTGTTTAGATTGGAACCCAGCAATTCGAGTAATGTTATTTGACGGCTGAAATAGGTAAAAGGGTTCCTGCCAAAGCAGAGGAGTACTGCCACCTAGTTAACGCGTTTTGACGAACTTGCAGGTTTTCTATCAGCAAATGACAAATCAATAGCGTTTATTATGCAATATACAGTAAATAATAAGCGAGCAAATTTAACTTCAGTTTGCTCGTTTATTATGCAATATAAAGGTGAATGCTTGCGCTATCACGACGTTGGACATTTGGATTTTGGATTGATAATTACAAAATCATTACTAAACACATAAGCCTGACCTTCTTGATAATAAGCTGTCGTTAGTAACCTTTTCAAATGCTACTTGGAAACCAAAATAGACCAAGACAATCTACTGGTCATTTTCCATTTGGTCTTTAATGTAGTTTGTGTAATTTATAAGGTTGGTTGTTGTTGATCCATGAAAGCATGCTGCCAATCATAAAGTTGAGCGTTGATTTTTTGTGTGATTCGGGTATTTAACATCATTATCGTTAAATAAAACCAATTTTACGGATTTTATCGCATTTAATATAACCATACTAATGCAAGACTTCAAGATACTGTAAGCTCATTCTGCGTAGTTTCGGACCAAAAATTAATATTCTAAAACTGATCGTAGCCGGGCTAACTATGACATCGGGACGTCAAACACCCCAATCCCCACCACGACCATAGGTACCTACTGTAAAGCACCCGAACCGTCGGAAATTAAAAAGTAAAATTAAACGCGATGAAATCTGTAAAAGTTGTTTCATTTAATTTGTAGTGTTCGCGTCAATATAAGAAATCATTGTATGTACCGTTTTTAAGATGTCACATTTAGTTACATGTTCTACTCAAAAATAAGAAAATTTTACATTTTTTTCCTCCTCAGAATTTAGGTATCAGCAGTATATATAGTTTTGGTAGCAACCTGTTCTGGTACAACGTTTACTTCCAGGTTTTAGTTTTTAAACTCATCATTTATCATCAATAATTTTTTAAATTATCGAAAAACAAAAATCACACTGTTAATTTAACAGGACTTTGCACGTAATATTTGTTTTTTGTACACTTGATAAATTCTAACACACAAAGTACGAGCAGTTGTGCAAAAGGGTTCATCATTCAATTTGTTAGTTGTAATTTTGCGGCGGTCTTTGGTGGAATAGTTTTTTTTGAATAAAAGTTCTTTTTTTATGAGACTGAAGTGACAAACGATGTTGCAGTCCAACTGATGGTGAGTGATTACTGCAGTCTAGAAACTTGCAGTAAACTTGAAACATTGATATTTGCAGATGCGTTGTTCCCTCTGAAGAATAAGATGGAATGTCTCATAGCCAGTAATTATATACTAGGTCACAATACCCGTTATACTGAAACACAGCAGTGCAAGTGACGAAAATACACCTTTATGACTAATTTAACTTAACAGTGTTTTTACGCACTATATCGGATTATTATTATCAGAGGCGGCCTTACCCATTCCGAGGCTCCGGGCGGCAGGTCTTTGCGAGGCCCTTTGTCCTTCGTGAAAAGTATATGATGCAAAAGTAGCTCTGGTTGTTTGGCTTAGGTATTTCTCATGTTTGAGGAGAAATACTAAAGTATATTATATTTGTTAATTTTGTAAATATTTCAATATAATATTTTACATTGAAATATTTACAAAATTAACAAAGTAATTAGGCTTTTCCTAAAATTAATTTTTTAATTAAAGTACAATAATCTAACAAATGAGCTACGTCTGCGTATATTCAGTTCTTCGTACAATTCATGTCCATCAATATCACATGAGTCTCTTTCTGTCATAGATATTTGCAAATCGCTGCATTGCTTCAAAAATTCACTATCACTAATTTCTTTTAATCTTTTTATATTATACATGAATCCAAATATGCTTTAAGAGCCTCAAACCTAGGATGGCAGTTTGCGCGTACATTTTCGACAACGACATAAAAATAGTTTATTCTTATTCTTCCCCTTCATAATCAAAATGCCTTTTTACGTCGTCTTCTGACTACTTTGAACTGTCTGTCAATATAATTTTCCTCGGCTATTTCTCTCGCTGTTACAAGGGATGACTGAAAACCATTTTCTCGATAATTATCGAGCTAATTTGTGAATTCGTCTAGTTGCTGTATAGCCACATCTAAGTGCATGTTTTCGCTTTGCCACATTTTACTTATAACATTTATCTTTGTAAGAATGTCGTACCATATGACAAGTGAAACTACGAATTCGTAGGTAGTAATTTCCTTTTTTATAGACTGGCATTCACTGACCAACTGACAATCTGTTGTATTTTCTAATAAATCCTTTAAAGCATCACATATATCGCTTAGTTGGTATTTAATGGCCTTCACCGATGCTACCCTGCACTCCCATCTAGTTTCAGAAAGTGGTTTTAGCGATAATGAATCTGTGATTATATAATTAGTCAAACTCTCAGTTGTAGTTTTTTCGACGGCTAAGAAACCAATAAAATGTTCTTCAATTTCAGTTATATTTGTATTAAAAAATCTTATAATAATTGAAAGTTGCTCAATACGAGAAACGTCGCGAGTACAATCAAGAATAATCGAGTAATATTATTTATAATTTTTTCAATAATTTGAGTCTTCACGTGACTTGCCATTAATTTTATGAGCTCATTTTGAATACTTTTTTGATATAGTGGTTATTAATCGTCTTATCGTTTACTTCTTCTAGGTGAAGTCTCAGCTCGGGATCAAATCGGGCTATTAACTTTACTAAATCTATAGAGTTGCCGCTTGTCTCACTCGAATCTTAGTCAGATGTCAACTTCTCTCTATGACCTCTGTAGGCCAAATTGCGAGATGCTCAAAAATTTACGATTGCGAGCAATCGTTGTAAAATATCTCTCCAACGTTGTCTTTTCTTGTTAAATTTGTGACTGGGCCAAGAAGTCAATAGTGGATCAGGTTTTTAAACCATTCTCTAAATTAATCCATTTCAACATACAATCTTTATGCTGTCGACCGGATTTGTGAGACTAATAGGTAATCACTCAAGTGTTTCCAATCACACACTCCTTCACTTGATCCAATCTTTGTATTTTCTAGCCCGAAGATTTGATACGGAAAGAAGTAAACGGCATCCTTTGTTTGTGAATATATCATCCAGCGCCTGTCAAGCATTTCACCATTAACTAATATATCTTATTATAATGATATTCGCTGAATCGCCGTCCATTATCATTTACGGGAAATAAATCAACTTTAACCCGGATTGGACCTTTTAATACAATCTCAGTTTGGTGTACATGAGTTAATTGTTATGGGCCACAAACCGGGATTATTTTGAGGATTCAGCTTTTCCATTCCAGCAGTCATGGATAGAGATATAGACTCGGGCTCAGATTCGTGTTCTTAACTGAATAGCGTTAACGGAGGCACCGGTGACCTAAGAGACAATTATGTAGTTAATTCATCATCACCCTCGCTGTTTTTACTTAATAACGGCGGCGGCACCCATGATAATGTGGTAGGAATGTTTTCAGCTGGATCAGGATTAGAGTCACGTTCAGTCAATAAATGTTTTGTAGAGGTTTCTTGATCATCACTTTTTATATATTTATATAAATATATAAATATCCAGGTAGATTTTCTTTTGCCTGCTTTCTTTTGATAGCTCGTTTCCTTTTGAACTACCTGGCTCAAATTTTCTACCGGCATCACGATTACGAGAACTCATTTCGTAAATCTTATTTTGTTTCGCACAAACAGTTAGAAATAATTTTAAGCATCACACAGTTTTTTACACTTTTTCAGCTTACTCAATAGTTCAAATACTATAATTTACACTTTTCCAACTCACTCAATACTTTAAACACTATAAGAACGTAATATTCAATAAAATTGATTGAATTGATGTTATAACCTTAATAAGTAATTAAGGATCAAAATCAAAAGTTTCAAATAAAAAATATAGAGTAAAACAAATCAATATTTTTTTAAATTTGCTTGGGTTGTTGCGCGAGGTCCCTGCAAGAGCGAGGCCCCGGGCGATTGCCCTGTTCGCCACCCCCTAAGGCCGCCGCTGATTATTATTATATATACGACAGATGACTATGTAGTTAAAATCAGCCAGCAATAACATCGTCAACGTCGCTATACTTGACTGTGTATTTGAAATATTATATACCTGTGTGGCTCTGATATCCCGTCAAATTAGTGAACATTTTGTATTTTTGTATTTTGTATTTCGTATTTTAGTAACTTTTTTTACTTATTATAAGCCAGTGCTTGACCTCAATCCAACCTGGTGGTAAGTGGTGACTGGTGATGCAGCCTTAAATGGTAAATCGTAACAAAAACCTGTTCACAATTTCCTTGAAGACGCCCAGATTGTATTCGGACGGAAAGATATACTATTATTTATTAATTGTTTAAATTTATATTTATTTATTTATTGTTGATACGTGTGTTTCATCACTTGCCTAAGACCCTGTATGGATACTGCGCAAAGGCTGTGGCAGAATAGCAGGAGTAATGGATTTCCTCGTTACAACTGAGTCACAGACCGTTTTGTCACAATTAATTATTAAGCTGTCTATTTAAATTTTAACATTGTATTGTTATATGGCAAATAAATACTTTTTTTATTTTATTTTATTTTTTACCTGAATTTGTACCCAGATTTAAAAAAAGAACTGTAAATGAAGAAATGTAGTTGCCGTGTTGTGGCGGCGTAAGACAAACCACCGCTCGTGGGTATAGTCAGACACTCAGAGGGCTGCAGTATCGTCCTATCAGCTCAATAAAATAAACTGCTGCTGCTAACCCGCCTTCCAATAGTGGCAACGTAGACTAAATCTATGGGCGACGCCTATGTTCAGCCGTGGATTTTAATGGGGTAGAAGTAGGGCAGTACCGTAGCGATAAAGTCGTACTAGTATGATGTACTAGCGTTTTTCGCAGACCCGGCAAAGGCTAACGATACCAGTTCATTAGGATTTTGCCAGTATGAGCACGGCATAATCTTTCTTTCTTCCATTTGGTGGAGAAGAATAAACTGTCAGGATTTTCATCATGTCTAGAAACGGGCTATAAAATTTTCAGACAGGTTTATTGAACTCTTGGGTAGACAACAATCAGAAAAATAATAATTTGGTTTAGTCCATTAGAGAAATATTCTAATAATATACAATATTGAGAAACTAATTATAAGTGTTATATCGCATTTTATTACACTTATTTTTACTACAGTCAACTATGACATCAGGAGGACACTTCAGCCTCTTCCGTAACCATGCGTCTTGTAGCGACCGAAACGTCGTAATTAAAAATAGGTTAAAAGTAAGATAAATTTACGGTGATAAAATCTGTAAAATTAGTTTCTTTTAACTGTTATTTTCGTGTTAATATAAGAAATCACTATTTAATAATACTTTCATAGATGATTTGCTTCCTTCGCTCAAAACGAAATCGTTATTTGAGAACCACTCAGAGAACCGAAGAATAATTAATCAAAATATCAGTTTGAATGCCGAAGTCATAATAAATAAAATGAAAATAGATTTCTTTTTCTTGGTAAGTAATATTTTTAATATCGTTATTACCTGTTATCGAGCATTAAAAGATTATCTGGTACAAAATTTTATTCTAGTCTTAAAATAATAATTAATTACACTGTATTTAACGATCAAATAATCTTAATGAATGAATTCTGTTAGCTCTAATAAAAGAAAATTTTGTAAATAAATTTAGGAGTAGTTTTTTATAATGTCAGTGATATCTCTTTAAAAAATAAAATATATGAACAGGTGAATTGGGTTCCTTTCTTCCAAATTCTTTATTTGGAAGAAAGAAATGCAAAGGAAAAAAAATTGAGAACAATTGTATATTGTATATATTATACCAAATGATAGCGGTGTAGTAAAATTAAAGTTACAGCCTATATAATATATAACCTATATACATATAATAGGTTCGGGAAAAAAGTTTCTTCTTATTTTATATACGAATTCAGGACAATTTTTTTCAAAGTTTTAGTTTTAATTATAATACATATGTGCCCTTTTGATCGATAACTTGTTGCCATCTTGTCTCTAGGGACATAATCTTGTTTCTGTAAAAATCTTGGGGATTTTGATCAAAAAAATGCGTCAAGTAGGTTTGACAGTCTTCTCTTGATGTTAACCTAACACTACCCAAAGAATTCTGAAGGAAACGAAACAGGTGAAAGTATGAAGGTGCAAGGTTAGGACTGTATGGTGGGTGCATCAACACTACCCAACCAAGCTCTCTTAATTTTTGCTGAGTGGCCAAAGATGTGTGTGGTCTGGCGCTATCATTGATGAGAGACCAGTCTTTTTTTGATAATCAATTTCGACAGTGTTTTCTCAATTTCTTGCTTGAGTCTCATTGATAGTTGTCAGTATAGATCCAGTGATCAATCTTTTGAGAGATAGAGATCTAGATCAAAAATGGTTCGGTTTCATTACGTTTTAATAGAGAACCGCGTATGAGTACACGATTCATTAGGTGTCTTTCAGTGAGCTCGGGTGGTACCACAATATCGAGCTTTTTGGTATAGCCAGAATTTTTAAGGGAGTCAAAACTGTTTTGTATTCAATCCTCAATTTCTTGGCTATGTAGTAACTACTAATATGCTGATCTTGTTCCACTTTTTAAAAAATGGTATTGATTTTACCTGTATGAGGGCGACTAGAGCGAGCTGCATCCTTGACATCAAATTCCTGGACTGAAAACGCTTGAACGAACTTTGTGCTACTCTTACTGACAGTGCATTAGGTCCATAAACGTCGCAAATTTTTTTCGCGGCTCGAGTTGCTTTTTTCCCTTTTTTGTAATAAAACTTCAGAATTAATCGAATTTCTTCATTAGATTCATTCATTTTGGCGGATTTTCGAGAGTCATTACGAATCGTCTCGCACGCAAACTCGACGACTTCCGGCCTCCCGAACAAGCCGGTTTCCGAAAAGGCTTTAGCACCATAGACCACAGACATACCCTTCGGCAAATTGTACAGAAGACCGAAGAGTACAATCTGCTACTTTGTCTTGCGTATGTGTACTAAGAGAAAGCCTTTGATTCCGTCGAAATTTGGGTAGTACTGCAGTCCCTTCAGCCCTGCCAAGTGGACTGTAGGTATATCGAAGTGCTGAAGTGTTTGTACAGTAGGGCTACGATGGCTATCCGAGTACAGAACCAGTTTCACCTCTGGTCTGTTGTGTAAGTTGTACAGCGCTTTAAGGCCTTAACAGTCGTTGAAATGCCTAAATCTTGGATATTTAAATAAAAAAATCTCAATAACTGTTCATTTAATCCACAAAGAAAAAATACATGGTAACAGAAGAAGATTTGGTAAATGTTTTTAATTTAACAAAATTGTATTTTTGTCAACCCCTTATAAGAAAAAAATCCCCAAAGAGTACCTATCTTTGTCATATTTTGCAAAATTTCTCCAAAACGGCACAAGCTTTTTAAATAGTTCTTACACTAAAAAAAAGGTCTTAAAAATATTAATTTTTTTAATTGAGAGTTTTATTTTTATTCCACGTTTTATAAGAGAATATATCATTTTTCCCTGAAATTGAATATATTTACGTGAGTGCGCATTCTCCGCTAGGAGTAAAGTATTCTGTGGTGCGCATGCTCCGTCGCCATGTAAGCTCTGTCACAATCCGTTTTCGGACATCGTCGAGGGTGGACCGCACGTCGGTGTTGGAGCGACTTCGTTCAAATATATATTAGTTTTTTAAAAGTTTATACTCAATTATAAATATTTTTATGACTAGAAATACTTAATTTAGTTAATATCTGTACACTGGTAACTGTAAATATTATTTTCTAAATAAATGAATTTTTTAAGTGCCCAAAGAAGAAGAAATTTTCGAGGCGACGTTGATTAGTGAAATTGAAAAATGCATTTTTATATAATTTAGATGTGGAACGACGAACATAGTCTCGTTACTTAGATTTCGATAGTTTTTAATACTTATGTAATTTTATTATTGCATATTTTTATTAATTAGTTGATACTGAATTTTATAATTATGTATTACAATAAAACGCTGTTTTTATCAGTATGACTTTGTAAAATATTATTGGGGAGGGAAATAAAGATACAGATACTTACATTTATGTACACTGTTATCAAATTAAATCAAACAATTTAAATAAATAAAAGAATGGTGCTTACCTAAGTATAAATAACTATATAAAGACATTCTTGGGTTTATGGTTTTTTTTTTATGTTAGACAAACTATCATCTAAAAAATGTAAAAATTTTAAATTGGAGAGGGGTTTCTCTACGCGATAAAGTTAGAAATGAAGATATTTGCATTAGAACCAGAGTAACTGACATAGCCCAACGGAATATTACAGTGAAATGGCAATGGGCTGGCTATATAACTTGGAAAACAGATAAAAAATAGGAAGAAAGGTCCTCGAGTGGCAACCTCGTACAGGTAAGCGAATTAGTACTCAACCTTTATTCCTCTTCACGTATTCTCATACGCTTTTCTTCGCACATACACACACACGAATAGGTCGCAAATAATACTTACCTAGTACTATTAGGCAAGAGTGAATAGGTTTTTGTTAAGTCAGTGCAATTCACCATCTTAGCTTCCGATGGGATTGTAGTTGCTTTACTACTTGCTGGGTAAAAATAGTAAAAAAAAATATACCCTGTGAAAGTTTGCATTTAGATATAATTTTTCTAACCAACCATAAAAATAAGATGAGAATATGTATATAAGTGTAAAGGTTGCCTCACACGGGATAGTAATAATATAATATTATATCTTCCATTATCTACGCATGAAAACTTTTAAAATCTCTGTATCCCGAGGTATGTTCATATTAAGATGCTGAATAGAGCCACATTGATATGCATGGGGACCGTTTTGTAATTTCACGTCATTATCGAAAAACAAATTGTACGTATTTCAGGTGGCGGTTTGAAAAACACGATTCCACAAAAATTAACTCAATAGAAAATAATTGCAAAGTTGCTTCTAAAATACTTAAATTTTCAACGTCAATTTTTTCTTACGTGGTAGAGCCATGCTGTAGCTATATTAGTAGTAGGTATAGTTGTAGCACGAATGGGTCGGCTTGACCGGGGAAGGGCTACGGAATAACATGTAAAATAGCAGTTTAACCCTGCTGTGTTTCGTATGGTGAGTGAAGAGAACCGGAGAACCTTTTTACTGGAAACGAGGCATTACATCTTAGTCCTCACGGGTGACAACGCATCTACATTTTGATACGTAATCGAGAATAGATGTAGATGTGTATGGGCCGTAGCAAAGTGGTTGCTACGGCCCATACACATCTAAATGGTAAGTGTACCATCAGGTGGACTGTGTGCTCGTTTGTCAACCTTATTCTATTAAAAAAAAACTTTCTGAGATTTCAGTAAAATAATGTTAAGTATTGTAAGCACTCGTACAATTATGTGTCTCATGTTAATAAAGCTATTGGATTATTTTGATTTTCAATAAAGTGATTATACTTTATAGATTAAATAATTTATTTACCCTTCTATATCAAGAACCGTTTTTTTCTGTCACTCCTATTGAATTTGACAGTGCTTGCTGAAATTTAGCATCTTTAGATTGATCAGAATCGCGCGCTGATCCGGCTGTTAGATATTGCAAAAATAATCTAAAATATTTATTTTTACTTTCGTGCCGAAGACTACCTTGTTTTATTTTATTACGTTCAAATAATATTTATTAGGTTATAAAGCAAGTATTTTTGTAAATGTTGTGTTTTTGTAAATGTAAATTTTTTCATTATTTTGTTATTCTATTGTTTACAGTTATTATCACGTCTTAGCTTTACACCAAGAATTACATTAGAAATTCTTGATGGGATGCGATGTAACGAGCATACATTATTTTCATCAAGAACTATAATATATATATATATATATATATATATATATATTTGTTTTTTTTTTTTTTACCAGTAGAGTTTCAACAAAATCTTAAAAAAGTTCAATGAATTAAAAAAATGCCAATAATTATATAATTTCAAGTCAGTGTTTTACATTTAAAGATCAGTTATAAAGAGCCAAAGTTATTATTTTCATTTTGATTAATTTAATTCGAGACTAAAATAAATGTGAAAGGGCTTTTATGTGCAATAATAATTTACATCAAAAATAACATAGACTTATAAAAGTCATATACACTCAATCATACTGAAGATTATCAATTGTACTACAAAATATTTAAAAGACTATTTCCAGTATAATGACCCGAATATCATCATTAATGTTTGACTGGCACACTTAAAAGTTTTATCACATGGCTAAATGATTGACTTTTATATTATGATAAGGTCATGCTTTTCTATAAAAAGTTGCAAGAAATTTTAAATCACGGACCTATTGGTTTGTTTTACTTTCTAATTAGTGAAAAACAAGATGGACTGATCTAAAAGTTTACTTTCTTGTGTAAAAGGTGCTATTTAGAATTTTATGCAAATGATAATTAAAGTTTCTATGTAATAAGTGTAACATAGCGGGTATTATATTCAATGGTAGCGGCCATCCATATTTGCAAAGCCAGCATCATTTTCTGTACAGAAACCGGCAAAGTGTTGCTCAAGGCACTATAAACAAAGCAGCTGATAAAATGTTACACTCATAACTGTTAACAAAAACTGTTTCCTCAAATGGTCTTATAGATAATAATAACTATTACGCCGTGTTAGGTGCAGGAGCTATTATTAGAAGGAGAAGAGGTAAAATTTTGTTTTAGAAATGCGCAATCAATATTGTTTTGTCTGCAATTGAGCATAAAATAAAAAATAACTTCATCCAAAGAGCATAACTGGCATTATACTCAGGCCCATCAATTGGTATGGAAAAAAATAATTTTACCAGGTTTCAAAAAATCAATCAAAATTCATAAAAACATAAATATTAAAATCAAAAAATGTATATATGTATGTCTATACATACATATAATGATTTATGGCCGCTTAGTATCTGACGGTGACTCACTATAACATCCTACAGTCACGCCGAAACTAAGAGGAGAGAATCACTGTAGAAAAGGTAATAATTTATTGCGGAAATTTTGTGATAAAATTAAAAAAATTATAAACTTATCCAGGTTAATCTAACTTAGTCTAACTTATCCTTATGCGTTACAAAAAAAAAAACAAATAATAAAACAGTGAGATAACGTCAGTTTTTAAGAAGATATAACAAAAATAAACAAAAAAATAAATTTTAAAAAAGTTCAGTATTTAATTGATTATATACCGCTGACACTTAATCACGCTTTTCGAAACCACGCCAGTTGTAAACAATACTTGTGTGAAAAGACAAAATCTTCTTTTCAAATTTCCGCCGAGTTGTAAGTAGAAGGCCAAATAGGTCATGTGTCAATTTTAATTAAATATATTTTATACAAAGTGATCTTGACTACGTTTTATCAATTAACCATTGGTAAAAATTAAAACAGGAATTTTACAATTGTGTTTACAAAAAACATTATTAGTCGAATCTTGCAGCTTGTTCATTATTTTTACTATAAATACCTATAAATATATATATTATTAATAAATCATTCCTATAATATTTTGGATTATTTTTTATTTTGCCCTATCTGCAAAGTTCTACGCTCTATAGAAAATGTGGCGTATGACAGACTGACAATCTTTCGAACGTTTTATCTAGGTACAAAGATGTTTTACGTTTTCGTCGCCTCCACATGATATTTTTGTCAGCATAAGGTACCCTTCTATATCTGAAACGAATATAAATATTGCTACAAAGTAAAGTAACAGGCTATACAAGTATACTGGGCACAAGACTCTTTTTTTAATTTCTGAGAGGGTTTTATGGCAAGGAAATGCCCACCGTGCTTCCCCAATGCGTGTTGACGAAAATTGAAATTACAAATTTCATTCGTGCTGTCGGGGATCAAACCCGGGAAAATTTACAGCGAACGCTTTGACCCAGATCTACTAATACGATACAAATAAATACGATTTAACATATAAAATAAAAAACTCTTACGTACTTGAAACTTGAACACTTGATAGCTCGTGACGCCTACCGGACAAAGCTACAGCACAATGTAATTGAAGATTCGTAACCGCGAGATAATTCTCAGTGATGCGCAAGCATAGCAGGCAGTATTGCACTTATATAATTGTCATCTCTGCAGTCTATTAATCTTTGCACTGTTATAAGTAACACAGAACGTAGTTGCTAGACGGTGTTGACGTCGGCCAAAATCTCTGCGATCGCAGTTTCGTCAAGGTCATTCAGGCTAGTTAAAGCCTTAACCTAGTCTTTAGGGAGATTTAGTTTCGGCGCTGAACTTCGACGTAACAAGTCTTAATCGGTATCGACATTCTTGACGTATGGCTTCCAAACCTTCCTTACCGATATTATTCTTATTTAATTACTTAAAATTATAAATAAAATATATAGCATTGGCATTTGATGGGATCCCCATTATTTGCATAGTTGTTGGGTAAGTATTAATTGACTATAGAAAAATGTGTCATGAATGAATAACAGTTGACTTAACAACAAACAATAGGATAAGTGTAAACTTAATATACTTTACTCAAACTTTCAAATTATTAACTGCCTTTATACATCACATACCTGGGCACAGGTGCCCACACATTTGTTAGAGGGTTATGGAACAAAATTATTATTAAAACACTTTGCAGATCCAAAAAAAAAGTTGGCGGGTTTTATATGTCTTCGAAATATTTTTATTCCTCAGACTTGCAGGTTTCCTCACGACGTTCTCTTTTATCGTCTAGCACGTGGTAAATTAGCACTTAAAATTGCAATCAACTATTTCATTTATGTCGGCGGGTATCGAACCCGGGTTCATCGCGTGATATGAAATTTACGGTGAACGCTTAGTTCCTGAGCTACCAAGGCCAATATTGTATTAAAAGTTTGTTAACAAAGGCCATATTTTAAGCCATTCTAACGAAAAAACAGTCCCATGATGATAAATACTAATTAAAACTTTTAATTTTGTACAAAACTTATTAATGAGTTAATTACGTATCAATAATCTAATATTCCTAGGCCAAGGTATATACTTATAAGGCCATGTTCATTAATGTTCTTGACTTTTACCGTATGCTTTTACGTCCTTGATGCATGTATTGCATTGTATTGTATTATTGGCTGCTTTCCATTATTAAAATAATAAAAACATTTATGACCACCATTATTTAGTGTTAGACATTACTAGTATAGTTAGACTAATGACAGACAGCGACTAAATTACTACGGAGAAGCTTGCTAAATTAAAATAATATTAGGTTGAATAAAACAAATGTTACGGATTTTATCGTTCTTTAAGTCAAATTAAACGTGATGAATTCCGTAAAATTAGTTTTATTATCATTTAGTAGTATACGTATAAATAAAATAAATCATAATATTAGGATTTTAAAAACTTTTTATACTGCATCACGAGCATACTGGATCACGAGCTCTGATGGATCTGGAAAGGATACTAAGTCATAGTCATGAAATTATTGTATTGTCATCGGTTCATGATACGTTCGCAAAATTTCCGATTTTTCAGACGTCCGGAGTTAGGTAAAAACTGAATTATTAAGTTCTATTACATTCATACATACAGACATACAAACAAGATACAAATATATATACTAGCTGGCCAGGCAGACGTTGTTCTGCCCTTTTCGACGACCTTTCATATAAAAAATCCTTAAATTCGTAATCAAAAAATATTGAGTGTCACTTATCAGGATAAAAGCTATCCTATCTCTCAAGTTGGACCAAACTGCACAAAGTGTGCAAAATTTCATTGAAATCAGTTCAGTAGTTTAGGAGATCATCGCGGACAAACAACGTGACACGTAATTTATATATATTATTAGAAAGATTAGCTAAGTACAGAGACAAATTTTGTAGTTAGGAATAATAATTAATTCGTTTACACGAATTAATTAATTAGTCAAGGTTAAACTAGTAACGGAATACGACAAGCACACCGTTCCACGTCAGACTCAGAGTCAAGACCAAGCAAAACGGGCGCCACCGCAAGTGCAACGGCGCAAGTGTGCTGTTCGCGTGTTGTTTACAAGAATTCTGTCTAGCTACACCGACGTTGCCGCACGTGCAATGGTGGACCTGAGATTCTGCCCAACGGGCACAATAACGACATGAGACTCGTAGAATTACAGACTGACTGCCCCCTCTTAGTCGAATGCGCGATACTTTACACTGCTAAAACAAGTGGGAGATTATTGTTCCACCTTCGATATTTCTTATTTTCTTTTATTAATTTACCCTCATTCCTAACAATATATATTTAGTAGAAATTGAAGATTTCAAAATTAATTTTATGTTTATTTTATGATTTAATTAGTGAAACATTAAGCCATTTTAAAAGTGATAGTGTTATTTGTGATGACATTTTAATCAATTTTATTAGATTTTCAGGCTCAATTTATACCGCTTAAAACTGTGTAACATATTACTAAAATTCAACTCAATTTTAAGCATGGCAAGTGAAAATATCAAGATAAATATTTATATCTCACAAAGCTATAGCACTTAAAATAATGAGATAAAATTTAAACTTAGCAATGTTTACTCATGGGATGAGTGGTAAAATTTCATAATAGAGTTCGACTCTGCCCAGCTCTACCGAAATTATAAACCGCGATTTTAATGCTGATTTATCACCAGTTTGGCCGTGAAGGAAAATATCGGGTGTCTTAAGCTGGGTTCACACTTATAATTTTAGTGTATCCATAGTGTATCAGATCTCCGACGCGTGGCATCGATGTGTACCATTTTCGCTAGTGTGGATGCAAAATCATACGCAAACATGTTACACGCCTTAGCTTGATACACTCCGTTCCATATATAAAGCCGCGTACTCAACTAATCGTGTAACATGTAATGTATCTGATACTGTATCAAGTGAGTATGTAGACACGAGCCTGCTGCGAGCTTACTGCGTTCGCTCGTGGTGCGCAGCAGTGATACCGCCACTCGGCGGGTCACAAAGGCGGCACGTAATGTGCACGTAGCTGAATACGCGGTGACTGTAGACAAATTTTTATAGGAGAGGGGGCAAACGAGCATGCGGCTCACCTGATGGTAAGTGACTACCGCCGCCCATGAACAACTGCAACACCAGGGAGGAAATTGCAGATGCGTTGCCGGCCTTTTAAAAAGGAGTACGCTCTTTTCTTGAAGGTCCCTAAGTCGTATCGGTCCGGAAAAATCGCTGATGATAATCGATTCCACAATGAAGTCGTGCGAGGAAGAAAACATCTTCTAAATCGCACAGTGGTGCACCGCCAATCATCCAGATGGTGTGGATGGTATCGGGAGTTCTGCCGCGATGTGCGTTCGTGAAATTTGGCGGCTGGGATTAATCCGAACAATTCCTCAGAGCACTCCCCATGGTAGATGCGAAAGAAAATGCAAAGGGATGCAACATCTCTTCGCAGTGCCAATGAATCGAGCCGATCGGAAAGGGCTCGGTCGTCGACGATTCGCGCAGCTCTGCGTTGGATGCGGTCAAGTGGAAGGAGCTGGCACTGGGGAGCCCCTGCCCAGAGATGGGAATAGTATTCCATGTGAGGCCGAACTTGCGCCTTGTAAAGTTGCAGGCGGTGTGCCGGCATGAAATGCTGTCCCGCTCTGCTGAGCACGCCAAGCTTTTTAGAGGCCAATTTGGCCTTTTCTTCCAAGTGACCACGAAACTGCACGCTACTCGATATGTCGACTCCGAGGATACCGATACCGGCTGAGGCAAGAAGGGGAGTGCTTTGAAACTGAGAAGATACGACAAAGGGGTTCTTTTTAGCGGTTAACGCGCAAACTTGTGTTTTCTGAGGATTAAACTGGACTAGATTTAGTCGCCTCAAATCCGAGACTTTGTTTAGCAAAGACTCGACTTCAGACACAAGTTTGTTCCGGTACTCGGCGACGTTTTCCAGAGAAATATTGGCACGGCCGGTGTATATAGCATCACCAGTGCTGTCATCCGCATAGCAATGAATGTTATCAGTTAGCAACATATCATTGATATGCAGAAGAAACAGCGTTGGTGATAGCACACAGCCTTGTGGAAAACCAGCGTTAATAGGCTTGTAGTCAGAGCATGCACCGTCTACAACGACCTTGATGCTCCGATCTGCAAGGAAGCTGGTGATCCAATTGCACAATTTCTCCGGAAGCACATAAGAAGGGAGTTTCGAAAGAAGCGCTTTGTGCCAAACCCGATCGAAGGCCTTCGCAATGTCCAGACTAACAGCCAACGCCTCCCCCTTGGACTCTACTGCCTCCGCCCATCTATGGGTCAGGTAGACCAGAAGATCACCAGCTGATCGACCCCGACGAAAACCGTATTGGCGGTTACTAATCAGCTGGTGATCCTCAAGGTACCGGATGAGCTGGCAGTTAATAATGGATTCCATTATTTTGGAGAACAAGGAGGTGATCGCGATAGGCCTTTAGTTGGATGGGTCTGAGCGGTCGCCTTTTTTAGGGATCGGGTGGACAAAGGCTGTCTTCCATGAATTCGGGACTACGCCTTGGGAGTAGGAGTACCGGAAAAGACGCGTTAGGACCGGTGCCAACTCCGGAGCACACGTCCTCAGCACAATTGGGGGGATTCCGTCAGGCCCACTCGACTTCTGGATGTCCAGGGAGAGCAGTGCTTTGCGAACCGAGCGCTGTAAGAACAGCACATCCGGCATGGAGCACTCACACCGCGGGATGGTCGGCGGTGTTTTCCCCCTGTCATCAAAAGTTGAGTTGGATGCAAAAAGGGAGCCTAAAAGGTCGGCTTTGTCTTTTGCGTCTTGGGCCAGTGAGTCATCCTCCCTGTGCAGAGATGGTAGTGATGGCTTACAGAAATTCCCTTGGACAGCCTTGGCGAGAGACTAGAATGCATGGGTTCCCAAAGGAAGGCGAACTAGTTTCTCGCCAATTCTGCCTGTATGCTCTGACTTTGCCTTGGCAATAACTCTTTTGAAGGACCTGGAGGCGAAGTTATACTTCTTTTTAAGTGTGCTGATGTTTACATCCCGAGTCGCCGAAGCCGCAGCCCAGGCTTGATAACACTCCTGCTTACTGCGTAATGCAGTCTTACAGGAGCGACCAAACCAAGGCTGAGATCTGCATCCGATGGGTACCACAGATGATGGAATAAATAGTTCCATTCCCTGTAGCATCACATCAGTGACAGAGTCAGCAACAGCGCTGGGATCATCCGGCAAGAAGCAAATCCGCCCCCCATGGGTAGGATGCAAATAAAGACCGCATTCCGTCCCAATCCGCCGACCTGTAATGCCAAACACGACGGCAACCTGCAGAACGCAGCCGCGAAGGGAGCGTGAGTGGCACCACACTCCGGATCAGACAATGGTCCAAAGAGCCGAGAGGGGTATCGACAGAAACCTGATATCCGTCCGGATGAGAGGTCAGCAGAAGGTCCAACAGGGAAGGTGTATGATCCTCCACATCTGGAATCCGCGTAGGCGAAGTAACCAGTTGTGTCAGACCATATGCCAAGGCAAAGTCATAAACAGATCTCCCCGCATGATCGGTTAAACGTGAACCGAGCCATTCAGCATGGTGGGCGTTAAAATCGGATCACGATCTCTGCGGATGGGACCTGTTGTAGAAAGGAATCTGTAGCCATTTGGACGTGGTCGATGAGTCGGTCGGTTTTAGTATTACCGCTATGGGACCTATAGAGGCACCCGTAGACGCGCGGATGGTCGTCGCTGTCTACGCGTAGCCAAAGGATGGACAGGTCCGAACCTTCAAGACTGCCGAGTCGTCGAGAACAGATGTCCTCTCTGACATACACGCAAACTCCAGCCCGAGGCACAAAGGAGTGCTCCAATTTGTACCCCGGGCAGGAGAGATACGAAATATCAGGCGGAGAGGAAACCTGCGTCTCGGTCAGAAAGAGCAAGGCCGGCTTCGCCATCTTGAGATGGTAGTGGACGGCGTTTAGGTTAGAGTGAAGTCCCCTGATATTGCAGAAATTCCCGGATAGCGTGGCAGGGGTCGCCTATGGTTGCTCAGTTTGCCCCGAGCACTTATGTTTTTGAGCGGAATTTTGCCCCCCCCCCCCCCAGAATACGCAGGGCAGCCTGAGCACCCACGCTCAGGATTGGAATAACATGGTCGTGGATGCTCAGCGAGGGATTCTCCAGGGGTACTGGTACCCTCCTAGGGTAGTCTATCGTGTAATTCCGCTACCATGTTGATGGGGGGGGGGGGGGAATTGGGCCTCCGGCCACCTGCACTCACCAGACGAAACGCAGAAGCGAGCTTCTACTTCACGCCGGTATTCTGTGAGGTCGTGGTACCAACCCGGCTCGAGCCGGCCCATACGTGCAACAGCAAAAACTGGTGCGTGGCTCTACCACCGTTAATGGATGCATTTTGATACTATGCCATGATTCGTCTATGTCATTTGATACATGATACACCAAAGGATATGCAATAACGATACACGACTTTTCTATTTTCCACTCATATGTTGAAACTGCAAATCAAGCAGCAATACTCTTCCGTCATGTAGGTTTTGGTTTCTAAGCCGTTCTAGCTGCCACCAACGACGTCTCTGTCTTTTTACCCTGTTTTTATTCATTACAATAAAACAAGCATATGTCACTGCTACACTCTGAACTATCACAGAGAGTGATGTTTGAACTGAATGATAGTTGTTGACTGAATCACAAGGAATAGATACGATGAACGGAAGATTGGGATACGGAACATAGGAAAAATTGAACATCTACACATGATGACACGCGTTGGTAACATGCTGACAAGATAGATTATCGTGCGTGTGGATGTAGTTTAATGCATAACAGTGGCATGACATAGTGAGAGATACGATATGATATCGGAATAGGCATCCACAAATACTCGATGCGATTTTATAATTCATGATGAAACAAGTGTGGACCCGGCTTTAGAAGTTAAAAATATTTAGAGAAAAAATTAAGTCTATAAATTCATTCTAGGGCAACGCGGCGGACTAATTCCTGTTCTACCATAGAAACGGGCACATGTTAAAGAAAGATCTATGTGTCTATCTATCTACTTAAGTAATATTTGGGATTAGTGGCATAGCTGTTAGCTCTTTTTTCATGAATTAGTTAACATTATTACGCAGTGGCGGATTTACCAGTAGGCTGAGTAGGCTGGAGCCTAGGGCGGCAAATTTTAGAGGCGGCGAATTTGGGGTTAAAACTTTATCATTTTTCACTTGGATGATAAATTTTCCTACAATTTACATAGTCTCTTTTGGTTGTGGCGCGGAAACGACTGACATGACCGTTCGCTAAGTGTGTTTGGTCGAAATGCCTGCCTATATGGCACTATGTAGTATATTATCTATTGAAATGCTGATTAATTGACTGACGAGTGAAGCGCGGCCGCCGCGGGAATCGCAGTAGGATCGTGCTGTTGAAGGCGCACGCTGCGTGTTGGCATTGATTTCGAAACAGATAGATGTATTTACTTCAAAATTAAAAGAAAAGTTGCCTCGATTGAATCCTGGTGCGATTTCTAATAGGTACGTACTAATATTTGTCTGGCACAATTTTTTGGAAAGTTACTTATTGGAATAACGTTCTGAAGGGGGTTCTTGCCGTAGTATGATAATGCCACAAACAGTCTGGTGTGTGTACAATGGCTAAAATAAAAGCCAAGCACCTTTTGCTTTTTTCGTTCCTTGCTCTGTCCTCTCTAAAAATTTAGTGGCAACTGCGGCTGCTGAATTTAGCACCTAAGCTTGTCGTTTCTTCAGTTCTTTGTAGCTGAACGAGACATTTTTAAGTATTTCCAAGAAAAAGTGATCGAACTAAGCGTGTCGAAGCAGTATACCTTTTGTATACTGTGGGGTAAAATATAACCAGAAAGGAAAAAAATATATGATGAGACACCTGATAAACAAATGAGAATGACTGTCGATGATGATGATACTTTCAGGGCTAATACATTTCTCGTCCTCTTTGATAGACTCATATCTGAATTAGAAAAACGGTAGGTGTTAGTTCAAAAAAACTTTTCATTTTGGACCAAAATCAACATCATCAAGATCAACCCTTACAGGAAAAGCCCTTTTCTTGGAAGAAATGTATCCTAATGACTTAGTTCAAGAATTCATACATTTCGATGCCACCTTTCTTTTAGATTCTGGATCATTGAAAATTTTATCTTTATTCCTGCGAAACCAGAACTTTCAAAAGCTTCTCGCTTTTCTTACTTAAAATGGCTGAAAAATTATCTAAGATCTACCTAAGTCAACATCTCGGCATGCCTGGATTACTGCCTGAAGTTACTTGCAACATCAAAGGACTGTTGAACTTCTTCGGGGAGATTTCATAGCTTGAATAATTACAATATTCCTGTCTACGCGCAAAATACGCGCTTAGACGGGAGTTGCGGAAAACAGCCCGTCGTAAACTAAACTACCTAAAGTCAAGAAAAGCTAAACACCTTAGCTATTTTGTGCATAGAGTCAGAACTCAAAATTAATGAACAAGATTTCATCCGACGATTGATGATTGTTTTGCGAATAGAAGATGACGCAAAAAGGTATTGTAAAAGTTTCATAACTTAAATAATTGAATTTCATCGTCAACATTAGCCGTATTGTTACTAGGTAATTGAAAATATTATTTTTAAACTGTAAGTTACCGCAAAAAAAAATTAATAACGTTTAAGTAGTATTAATGCATACTGTACCCCGCCTTATTAGAAGTAGGTACATGATTGAGCTTTTATTAGCTCAGAAATATAGTCAAAAGCTATTTTTTGTGCAGTCTTAACTAAATCGTTGAGTTATAAAGATAATCTGGGGACTAACACATCGATTTACTAGTTCACAATCATTATATTAATGACGAGAAAACGGTGGTGTAATAAGAACGATAATGCACAAATCATGAAGTTACAATTTCATTGACAAAAATTGTAATTAATATGATTGTGAACTAAGGCATCGAATTGTAGTTAGACATCGGTAGGGGCGGCAAAATTATAATACCCTACTGGCGACAAATGTGCACATCCGCCACTGTTATTACGCCTAAACGTGGCATAAAAGGAACAGTTAAAACTACGACACAGTTTTCGAAAAGATTTTCAAATGTTTTCCATTCTTAAACAGCATTCGAGATTCGGACAATTAAAATATATAGCGCTTAAACTTATTAATTCATATTTAAGTAATAGAAAGCAGAAGGTTATTATCAATGGTAAAAGTTCTTCCGGGTCATCTGTACTAATGGGTGTCCCTCAAGGGTCGATTCTCAGCCCAATCCTGTTTCTGGTATATATTAATGACTTACCTTACCTTGTAGGGGATAGTCATGATATAGTATTATTTGCTGATGATACATCCTTGATTTTAAACTTAAACTCCAATCATTTAAATGTGACGAAGTGAATAATGCTATATCAAAATTAGTGCATTGGTTTAATGTTAATAATCTGCATTTGAGCGGAAATAAAACTAATAGTGTTAAATTTACAACAACGAATGTTAAAAATCTGAATACCAATGTGTTTTTAAATGGGGAGGAACTGAGCCCTGTTGTATCCACTGTTTTTCATGGCATCACTCTCGACGCAAAGCTTCAGTGGGGCCCCCATATATCCAAATTAGCAAGCAGACTAAGTTCTGCAGCATATGCTGTAAAAAAGATTAGAGGTCTCACTAGTGTTGAGACAGCTAGATTAGTTTATTTCAGTTATTTCCATAGCATAATGTCTTATGGGATTTTGCTATGGGGAAATGCGGCTGATTCAGAAACTATTTTTGTTTTATAGAAGAGGGCCATTAGAGCTATTTACAATCTAAAACCGAGAGAGTCTCTTAGAGATAAATTTAAAGAAATAAATATATTAACTTTGGCCTCTCAGTATATTTACGAAAATTTAATGTATGTCCACAAAAACAAAAGTAGTTTTAGTAAAAAAGTGATATACATTATGTAAACACTAGGAACCAACACAGGCTAGTGATGCCAGTTTCTCGACTCCACAGAGTCAGTAATTCATTCTTAGAGCAATGTATACGCTATTACAACAAGGTCTCGGAAAGTGTACAGGCTGTCTCTATTACCAAGTTTAAATGTTTTATTAAGCTGAAATTGTATAAAAAGGGTTATTATAGTATAAATGAATACATGGTTGATAATTACCCCTGGGAATGAGGTGGTAGCTTCCAAGCAGTTTCTAAAATAAATTTTGTAAATAGATCGTAATCATTTATATTGTAAAATTTATTATAATAATGTGAATGATGAAATTTCAAATTTAAAGAGATGGAAGGAATACTTTGAAAGCGTGTTTAAGAGTGAAGAGTCGTCTGAAATAAGTGAAATAGAAATTCCGGAAGAAGTAGAGAGAGGTAGAGAGATAAGTGTAGATGAAATAATGAAAACAATGAAAAGCAGGTAAGGCAGCCGGATATGATAGAGTATCACTCGAAATGATAAGGGCTGGTAAGAGTGTGGTTGCAGGCCTGCTGTGCACCTTGTTTAATTTATGTTGGGAACTGAAGCGGGTACCGGAAGACTGGTGCAAAGCCGTTATAGTCCCATTATATAAGGGAATAGGGTCGCAGCAGGACTGTAAAAACTACCGTGGTATCAGCTTGCTTAGCATTGTTGGTAAACTGCATGCTAAGGTGTTAATTGAAAGAGTTATGGAAGAAACTGATGGAAAATTTGGGATGTGTAAGCTGGATTTAGAAAGGGCATGGGGTGTACGGATCAAGTCTTTTCCATGCGCATGATAGCGGAGAAGTTTTTGGCCAAAAACCAGAAAGTTTTTTGTGCGTTCATGGACTTGGAAAAGGCTTATGACAGAGTAGATAGGAATGTGTTATGGCAAACACTGAACTCATTTGGGTTGAGCGCTGGCTTGATACAGGCATTAAGGTCTCTTTATAGGGACTCTAGTGCTTGTGTCAGGATCAACGAGGTCTACTCGGACTGGTTTGGCATTCAAAAAGGTGTCAGACAGGGATGTGTGGCTTCCCCGTGGCTGTTTAACAGTTGGACAGTTGTTTGCAAACTTTGAAAGTTGATACGCCGATGATCAAGTCATATTTGCATCGTCGGCGGCCGAGTTGCAAATGATGGTTACTTTAATGAATTGGTCATTGAAAGAAAGGGGTATGAAAGTGAACGCAAGTAAGACGAAAGTGATGGTTTTTGAAAGAGAAGAAAGTAAAACTTTATTTGAAACAAGAATAGAAAGGAAGTTGATTGAGCAAGTGGATGAGTTTGTATATTTGGGATGTTTATTTAGCAGGGATGGTAGATATGATAAGGATATAGAACGACGAGTGAACGCAGGAAATAGAGTGAATGGGGCTCTACACGCTATTATGAGGAGTCAGAATGTGTCAACTAAGGCACGTATGGCAACTCATAATGCTGTGTTAGTCCCTGTGTAATGCTGTGTTAGTTATTTTATACATCATATACTTGGGCACAGGTGCCCAAGTATATGATGTATAAAATAATGATACACATTTGTTAGAGGGTTATGTAATAAAATTATTATTGACTGTGCTGCTCCAGTTGGCTGGTTTTATATCTCTTCGAGATATTTTTATTCCTCAGAGTTGCAGTTTTCCTCACGATGTTCTATTTTATCGTCGAGCACGTGGTAAAGTAGCACTTAAAATTGTAATTAACTATTTCATTTATGTCGGCGGGTATCGAACCCGGGTTCATCGCGTGATATGAAATTTACGGTGAACGCTTAGCTCTTATAGAAATTTACGGTAAAGATGCTGAGCTGAAAGAAGACTCCTGAGCTACCACGGCTAATATTGTATTAAAAGTTTGTTAACAAAAGCCATATTTTAAGTCATTCTAACGAAAAAAACAGCCCCATGATGATAAAGACTAATTAAAACCTAATTTTGAACAAAACTTATTAATGGGTTAATTACGCATTAATAATAATAAAAATTGCAATTAACTATTTAATATTTATTAATATATAATAATAAAAATAGTTAATTGCAATTTTTATTATTAATAGTTATATTTAATATAACTATTAATAATAAAAATAGCAATTAACTATTTCGTTTATGTCGGTGGGTATCGACCCCGGGTTTATCGAGTGATATGAAATTTACGGTGAACGCTTAGCTCTTATCGAAATTTACGATGAAGATGCTGAGCTGAGGGAAGTCTCCTGAGCTACCACGGCTAATATTGTATTAAAAGTTTGTTAACAAAAGCCATATTTTAAGCCATTCTAACGAAAAAAACAGTCCCATGATGATAAAGACTACTTAAAACTTTTAATTTTGAACAAAACTTATTAATTGGTTAATTAAGTTTAATAAGTTCTTAGGCTAAGGTATTTAGTTATACGTCCTTGATGCATTGTATGCATTTTTTTATATATTTTTTTTTGTTTTAGACATCAATATTTTATTTATACCAATGACAGATAGCAACTAAATTGCTACGGAAAAGCTTGCTAAATAAAATAACATTAGGTCGATAAACCTAATGTTTAGGGATTTTATCATTCTTTATGTCAAATTAAATGCGATAAATTCCGTAAATTTAGTTTTATAAAATTTTTAGTATTCGTGTAAATAAAATAAATCATAATATTAGGATTTTACAACTTTTACAACATGCATGGATCATGAACTGGAAATATAATTAGGTCACAGTCTTGAAATTATTGTATTGTCATTGGTTCATGTTGCGTTCGCTAAATTTCAGATTTTTCAGACAATCGTAGGTGGATAAAAACTGAATTATTCAATTTTATCACAATCATACATACATAATAAGAAAAATAATAAGAAAAAGACTGCATAAAAGTCAATTTAAAAGTAATGCACTAAAAAGACCGAAAAAAGATTGAGAAAAATCCATTAATTTTCTTTCGGTTTATAAATTGTAATTGGGTCTCGCCTGCTACTAAAACGAACACGGGTATTGAATAAAACTGCTTTTACGGATTTTGTCGCGTACTTTTAAATTATTTTTATGAAATTCCCGACGTTTCGGGTACATTGTTACGGGAGACTGAGGTGATTGACGTCTCGATGTCAGAGTTAACCCGGAATACCTTCAGCTTTTTTAATTATTAGTTTTGGCCCGATCTACGCAGAATGAACTTACTGTCTTGAAGTCTTGCAGTGGTATGCTTGGGTTTAGTTTTAATTTTATTAATTACATGATCCTAAGTAGGCGGTAGTACCCCGCCTCCCTCTCTTTTGAAGTTAGGATGTATTTTAATTTCAATAGCTTCGATTATCATCCTTGGTAGGAATCGATGTTCTTTCGCGAGAGTATAAACTCTTTTTTATCAAATATGATGTAATGGCGGGAGCCGTCTAGGATATGATCACAAACTGCAGACTTCCCTTCTTTTAATTAAACGCGATAGAATACCGTAAAAGTAGATTTATTCAATGTGTAGTGTTCGCGTAAATTTTAGAAATCATTATGAATACGGGTATTTAACTTACGCTTTTAGCTCATAATATAGTATGTTAAACCGAAGTAGAGTTTACTTTGTTTATAATTTATTTGAATTTTGTTTTCAATTCTCAATCTTGTTTCGATCTTTATAGAGCATTAATTTTAAATTATCTTTTATGCAAAAATCCGATGTTTTTGATTTTTTAGTTATTTATTTTATTTTAGACTTTTGATAGCACGAGGTCCGACACAAACATGGCCCAATTTTACGCTATCAATTTGTTTAAACCAATTTATTATTCCTAATTAAATTTCAACATATAACTTATGAATTTTTTTTTAATCACCTTTTTATTTTTTTTTTATTTTGATACCCTACTCGATAGATTTAGTTAATTATTTTTTATTAAACTATTTCGCGCCAAAATCCTTCATTTTTTCATTTTTTTTCAAACAGCTCTCTAAAAACACTTTTAAGACGAATGTAACGATATTTTAATTGTCGAAATACATCCAGTTGTTTGGAAGATATGAGGTAATAAAGAAATTTACAAACATACATACAAGATACGCGCGAAAATCATAACCCTTCCTTGGCAGTCGGGTGAAAAGAAGATGCAAAAAATTAAATATTTTTAGTAGATTTTAAAGATTTAGCCATTTTAAAAGTAAAAGTAAAAAACTTGCTATTTGTGATAACATTTTATTCAATTATATTAGACTTTCATCTTAAAATTTAAGTTGAAAGTCAGTGAGCCTCAATTGTTTTAAATTTACATTATAAATAATACTTTATTAAGAAGAAACATAATATAAAGTATGGCAAGTGAAAATATCTAGATAATTAATTATGTCTCCCTATAATACGGCACTTAAATTAATTAGATAAAATTTTAACTTAGATAGTGTTTGCTCATGGGATGAGTGGTAAAATTTCATAGGAGTTCGACTCCGGCCAGCTCTACCAAAATTATAGCACCCGAGAGGAAACCTGCGCATCTAGAAGTTAATAATATTTAGAAAAAAATCAAGTGTACCAATTCATTCTAGAGCAACGCGGCGGACTAAGTCCTGCTCTACCACAGAAAAATGTGCTCTAAAGCAAGATCTACGTAGACTTTAGTAATTTTTGGGAATAGTAGCCTTTAGTAGCTTTTAGCTCTTTTTCCATGTGTTAGTTAACGTTAGTACGCCTCAGTGTAGCATTAAAAAGAAGAGTGAGTGAAAACTACGACACACACTTGGAAAAGATTGTCAAATCTTTTTCATTCTTAAACGGCATTCGCGATTGGACACTTTAAAGACTAATGGGAGGGTGATTTCAACATCGGTAATAAGAAAGTTAAAATTAGGCGCAATAAAATTAGTTGAATTATTTTTATTCAAGGCTTCCAGAATTGTGTATTTATAATAATTTATGTGTTTAGTTCTGGGAATCTTATATTAAAATGAGATTTTAAAGCATTGTTTTAATTTATATCACTTACACAGTTCTTCAGCATACGACTTTTAAGTACTTTCAATTTGTAAGCGCTCCTGATTTAAGACTTAAATTTATAATAAGCAATATTTTACAGTCGTAGTCACGTTATATCGATGCTCATTTGCAAGGATAGCACTGACTGTATTTCATTGCGTTCCACCTTCGCCCCGTGTACCCGTAGCCCGCAGGGCTATGGAAAAGGTTTTGCAACACCACGACCACACTTAAATAACTCTCAAAGGCCACACACATAAGAGAGAGCAAATTGAAGAAAGAGCATGTTATGAAGATCCCGTATGATGATAAGGCTTGCTGTGTTGTCATCTCATATAAAAAGCTACTGTAGGGATATTGAAGTTTGAAGTTTGTGTAGGTGTACAATGATTGCGACTTGTTTTAATTTGTATATAATTACGCTGTGATGTTTTCTAAAATAGCGTTTTTTTTTTTTAATAAGCATCGTCACCGCATACGATTCGTAGATAAAAGGAAGCCTGCAGTTGGCGCCAAAATATCGACTCAGCAACATGTAGCTTATATTATTTATGTACACTCCATGTAACTGTCCACCACTCATGGTAATGATTAACTCACCCATCAGCCTGTTAATATACAAAACCCCGGACGACTTAATGCCCCCAGCCTCACAACACATTATAGCATATAACTCACAGTGAGATCCAGCCATTTAATTTTACGCTTCTGATTAGTATACCAGAATTTTTAAATATAGAAAAAACCTCAGTGGTAAAAGTAATTTTATACATAGGTTTGTGCCACAGCAAGTCATAATTTACAAGGCTTGGGAAAAATCCGGAAAATGAGCAAACTTGGAGTCTTCCTATTAGCTTAATACTGCGTAAGCTGCTCGAGGTATAAAATTGCATCCTCCCTCGATAAACATAGGTGGTAGAGCCATGCTGCAGCTATATTATGGTTGTAGCACGAATAGGTCAGCTCGACCGGGGAAGGACCACGCTCTCGCAGAATATCAGCTTAACGCTGCTGTGTTTCGTATGGTAAGTGTAGAGAACCGGAGACCCTTTTTACTGAAAACGAGGCAATCCATCTTAGCCCTCACGGGTGACAACGCATCTGCATTTTGATTCGTAATACAAGATAGATGTAGATGTCTATGGGCCACAGCAACCACATACCATCAGGTGGACTGTGTGCTCGTTTGTCACCCTTATCCTTATCCTATAAAAAAAACCAGATCTAAAACCAAAATAGACATCTCGAAATGTTATTAAAATGCTTTTTTTTTTATGGGATCGGGTGACAAACGAGCATACAGTCCACCTGATGATAAGTGATTACTGTGACCCTTAGACATCTACATCTATCCTCAATAAAGACTCAAGATGCAGATGCGTTGTCACCCGTGAGGACTAAGATGGAATGCCTCTTTGCCAGTAAAAAGGGTCTCCGGTTCTCTACACTCACCATACGAAACACAGCAGCGTTAAGCTGCTATTTTACGCTGGTTTTCTGTGAGAGCGTGGTCCTTCCCCGGTCGAGCCGACCCATTCGTGCTACAACCATAATATAGCTGCAGTATGGCTCTACCACGTAGAAAAACCAGTATTAAAAGATTGAATTATAAATATAGTATACATTATAAGATTTTCATAAAATAATAGTCAATGGAAATTGTTTCTATCTAAAGTTATTTAATAATATGGAATAAATACTAATTTCATGGGTTTCATCGCATTTAATGTCATCTTTTTTAACTATAGATAACGTCAAATACTTCAGTTCTTTCCGTTACAATGTGTCTTCTAAGCACCCGAAACGTCGGGGATTAAGAATAAGTTAGAGAAAGCTAGTTTTATTTCGTATGTATTGTTTGCGAAAATATAAGGAATCAATCATTTAAAACAGTTTTACAACGATCAGCTTCTGTCGCTCGAAAATAGATCGTTATTAGAGAATCATTAAGAGAGCCGAAGAATTAAAATAATTTAAAAAAAAAAAAGATTTGTCTTGCTTGGTAAGGTATATTTTTAATATCGTTGTAAAATACTAACGAGCGTTAAAAGATTATCTGCTACAAAATTTAATTTTAATCCAAATTAATAATCACTTACGCTATACTCAACGATCGAATGGCCATAATGAAATGAAATCTGTAAGACTAATAAAAGAAAATCTTATAAAGAAATTTATGAGAAGTTTTTTGTTAATTTCAAATACATCTCCCAAAATAATAATACGAACAGATAAATTTAGTAACTTTCTTGCATATACTTTTAAATGTACTTTATTATATTTTAATAATGTTTTATCAGTTATACGAAATAATAGCGGTGTAATAAGGTTAAAGTTTAAGTATATATAAGCATCTCATGATTTATTTTCTTTTCTTAGAATAAGGGTGACAAGCTAGCACACAGTCCACCTGATGGTAAAAGGATGCTGTGACCCATAGACATCTACATTTATCTTTAATTAAGAATCATAATGCAGATGCCAATGCATCCCGCTGACAACTGAGATGAAATGCCTAGTTTCCAGTAAAAAGGTTCTCCGTTTCTCTACACCCACAATACGAAACACAACAGTCATAACCTGCTATTTTAAGATGGTATTCTGTGAAAGCATGGTCCTTCCTCGGTCTAGCCGACCCATTCGTGCTACAACCATAATATAGCTGCAGCGTGGCTCTACCACGTCTAACTGATAACAGGCTTGCCATTATTGAGATGGTTATAGAGGAGTTAGTTTGAAGCACTACTAAAGTAAGAAAGGTGAACCGCACGTGTCTTTGAAATATTTAATTCTTTGACGTGCAAGTTTCCACATGATATTTATTTCACCACCGAGCCACTAAATCATCACTTAAATTTATAATTTACAATTTTATTAGCTCCGGTGGGGATTGAACTCGGGTAGCTGGCTTAGTATGTAATTTACGTCCAGCGCTTCGCTGTTAGCTACTCGTAATAGTTAATATGTTATTATGTCAATCACATTCAATTTTTATTTGGCAAACAGACAAAATTATGTTTCTTTATTTCTTTTATTCATTCAAATATGGCGGATTGGCGAGATATATAAAACTATATTAAAGTAGCGGCTCATTTTATTTGGGTTGATATATAACTATTTGTAACAATTATTGTATAAATGTAATATTAATGATAGTTGCCTTTGGATAAAATCAAGACACATGTATATAGCATTCTAATGATAACCGATATTTTAAATTAGATGATTATTTAAAAGATAGGAACGATAGACATAATGATTTTTCCCAAATCAATTAATTTGTGTTGATATTATATTTATGTCGTCAAATTGTAATAGTTGACAAAATAGTCTTACTAGCCAGTTTTGTAGCGATTCACTTCATTGGACATAACTTTCTTATACATGTTAAGTCACGAAACTTTGATTCGAAATTGGCTCTTATATAGCACTTTTTGAAAGTCAAAGTTCAACAAGTACTTACTACGGGAGACAAGAAGACGCAAGAAACTCACAAATTGACTTTGTTTCTCCCAAAAATTACAATCTGTCTCATAAAAAATATATGCACAAATTAGGAAATATAGAAAAAAATCTTTTTTTTAAATTATTATTTACTTTATTCTGTCCGAGCATTCTTATCTTTTAATCCATCTATCATACCATCGATTACATTCTATAAAAGTCCACTGCTGGACATAGGCATCCCCCATAGTTTACCCATAGGGTGGATTTTGCCATAGTTGACACAGTTTGCACACTGTGTTTGTTTTGACACCGCAACTGCTTGCAACCGTAGTTTCTAATTACTTTCAGTTGTTATCAGGAAGATGCTGCTGCAGCACCACCTATTGCATCACCTATTTTAATTTCCTCCTGTTGAATCTTATAGCCGATATACACATTGACAAGTACAGTATGTAGTGAGTGTAATTACCGGGCAGTTGACAGCATACGGTTAAGTGGGCAGTAGCGTTTAAATGTCTTCTTGGCGAGTTTAATTAAAAACTTACAATTTTATATTTTGAGGGTCGAACGCGAACACGTTGCGTTCTGTCAAATTATGCACTGAACTGAACTCTGTCTTTCACACGAGCGGCGAGTATACTCGCCGAAAAATAGACCATCCAGCTACACCGTTCATACGAGATTTTTTACTTAACTCGCCAGGATTGCAAGTTAACTCGCTACTATACTTCTCGATGTCGAAATCGTCTTTTAAGATACTGACGGGATGGTATGGTGTAGTTAATATTCTTACACCGCCACTACGCGGCATTATCTTTTAATAATGATAATTTATTTTAGATAACCAAATAATCTATATAATTTGTTAGTAAATGTAAAACTTACAACCTATGTCAGTACCTCTTGTAACTTCTTCTTCAAGATAAGTTCCTTTTTGAATACATAGTGGCGTTAAAAAAAAACATAGTGGCGGAATATTGTTTAAGAAGAAATAAGTCATATCATGATGGAGTTGAAACTAGCCCGCCCCTGCCAATCAACGAGGTTGTTTTTCTTCTTATTATGGCGTATTAGTCATATATACCTTTGCAAACATGCCTAATGTACTGCCAAAACCGAGGTAGCTGCAACAAGACCCTGAAGCTATTGTTGCACTGGACACGTAAGTCGACAGTCGACAGTCCGCTGTGTATAGTTCGACCACATTTTAAGTAGAGAATACCAGCGTAAAATAGCAGATTAAAGCTGTTGTGTTTTATATGGTGAGTGTAGAGTACCGAAAATCCTTTTTACTGGAATAGAGGCATTCCATCTTAGTCCTCACGGCTGACTTTTAGCTGCTTTTTAATTCGCAAACGAGGATAGATGTAGATATCTATGGGTCACAGTAACCAGTTACCATCAGGTCGACTGGGTGCAGGTTTGTCACCTCTATCGACTAATATTTACAGCATAACAAAAATCCACGGGATTCAATCCATAGGAGGGATATGTGCCATAGTTGCCACGCTAGGCAAGCGGATTGGCGACCGCAGTTTTTATTTTTATTTAGCTGTTATCAGGAAGATGCTGCTGCTCATCTCCTGGTTCAGTTCACCTCTGTCGCCACTTACGACACCCACAAGATGATATTGGGTAGTAGATATTCTTTACCGCCACTAAACGCTAAATCATTCTATTTATAACAACCTTATTCTTACTCCAATTATTCGTACATGTTTTGCTTTGAATTTATTTTCAAAGCAATATTTGCAAAGGCAACTCAATAATTCTACACTTACTAGAAGGAATCTTGTTATAAATATACTCGTACTACATCTACCCAATAATTATTACTTTTAACAAAAAGTAAAAACCGACTTCAAATTGATAAAAAATAAGTTATTTAATTGCTACCATTAGGAGTGGAATTTTTCTCCAAACTTATATGGGATCATTAAAATCGGTTCTCAATCTGCGAAGATATAATATGAAATTCCTATAACAATAGTCCAATATGAAACGTTTTCCCCTTTATTCCACCCCTGGGATTTAATGGGAGGTAAAGCCTATGAGGCCTTGAGGTACCTAAAGCCTATTTACTAAAAAAGAATCATTAAAATTGGTTCATCTGCGATGATATCGCGTAACATACAAACAAAAACATGCATTCGAATTGAGAACCTCCCCCTTTTTGAAGTCGGTTACAAATGAGCCCTTAATTTCTCTATAAGCAAATTCATAATTATTACGCATATCAACGTTATGGACATCACACAAGATATTAAAATAGCTTCTCACATAAATAATATTTTTCAGTATGAATTGTAACAACATTTTGCAACACACGATATTACTTTGTTTGAAAAGTGTCTCTGAGTGAGTCTTGGTCGGATATCGTATATTTTAAGTCATCATTATATTTCAAGTCATGCAGTAGCGAATTCTTGAAAAGGCTATATTCAGCACTGGATTATTAGATGTTGTTCAATGTTATAGAAGAAAGAGTTAGCTGATGTAGTTTGAAGAAAAAAGGGATTTGAATGTTTAATTATTTCACAATTTGCGTCGCAGTTCTTAGTAGTCGTTTGTTATGAAAAAAGGTAGTTAATTATTCGATTTCTAAAAACGTTATTCTTTATTCTCAGCTAGTTTAACTAGCTCTTTAACACGCTTATATAAACTTGACTTCCCTTAACTGAATGTATGTAATAGAATTTTTAATGCAGTTATCGTCCCCTTCCGAACGTTTGTATAATTTGAAATTTCGTAGAAAATACAAAAATTTCATCACCTTGACCTTGTTTGATAGTCACAGTAGGATTATAAAACTTCATTATCAAAGCGTACTGTTGAAATGTTTTAACCTTAAATATTATAAAAAAACGTTACAGAAAAGGTGATTAAAAAGTGCACACCAACAACAAAACACTACAACAAAGTGAAATAACTATATAATCTTCACGCTACGAGTACGTAGCGTGAAGATTATATTATAGTGCTTAGGACAAAATCCACACAACTCCAGTCCTAGAAAAATTCAGTCCCAGTCTGTCAGTGCCATTTCGGACGCGCTACAGACACCCCGTGTTTCGTTCTTATCGAAACACTATCGCTACACTCGCGTATTAGAAGCAAAATCGGAATTTAAATGAACACCCATTAATTACATAGTTGTAGGGTAAGTACTAATTGATTACAGGAAAATGAGTCATACAATAAATAACAGTTGACTTATCATAAAAAAGTAGCGAATAGCGTAAACTTAATATTATTTTCTCACTTAACCTTTAAAATGTTTTATTAAATTAAATAGTTAAGGTACAGCATTTATTTCGTCACATACGTGGACACATTTCTGGAAATGTTATGTAGTCCACTGGGTCCACTGTGCTGCTCCAATGCAAATTGGCGGACTTGAAAAGTCTTTGAGATATTTTCATGCCTAAGACACGCAGGTTCCCTCACAATGTTTCATTAGATCGTCGATCATATAGTAAATTACCACTTAAGATTGCAATTAACAATTTCATTGGTATCAGCGATATCGAACCCGGGTTCGTCACGGCTATGAAATTTACGATGAAGGTGCTTAGCTACCACGGCTAATATAGTATTGAAAGTTTGTTAACAAAAGCCATATTTTAAGCTATTCTAACGAAGAAAAGCAGTTCCGTGATGAACCAAAGACTACATAAAACTTTTAATTTTAAACAAAACTTGTTAACAGGTTAATTACGTATTAATAACTAATGTTAAGGTAAGGTATATCCATATAAGATCTATTAATGTTCTTCACTTTTATGTCTTTGATGCATATTTTGCATTGTATTGTATTATTGGCTGCTTGCAATTAATTAAAAAAAAATATGAATTTTAAGTTTTAGAACTACTAATTAATTTATACCAATGCCAGACTGCAACTAAACTACGGATAAGCTTGCTAAATAAAGTTATTTTAGGTTGAATAAAACTAATGTTGCGGATTTTATCATTCTTTAAGTCAAATTAAACGTGACAAATTCCATAAAATTATTTTTATTAAATTTTGTAGTATTCGTGTAAGTAAAAGAAATCGTAATATTAGGAATTTAAAAACTTTTTAAACATGCTTGATGGTTCTGAAAAGAATACTAGATCAATATTCATGAAATTATTGTATTGTCATCGGTTCTAGTTGCGTTCGCAAAATTAAAAATTTTTCAGACGTCTGGTGGTGGGTAAAAACTAAATTATTAAATTTGATCGCATTCAGATATACGAAGAAGATATATATATTTAGTAGAAATTAACGATTTAAAAATAAATTTTTTAAAGTTTATTTTATGATTTAATTAGTGAAACATTAAGCCATTTCATAGTTAAAAGTAGAATATACTATTTGTGATGACATTTTAATCAAATATATTATTATAGACTTAAATTAAATTAAAATGTGAAATAGAATACTGAAAATCAACCCAATTTTTAGTAAGACAAGGGAAAATATCTAAAAAATTAATTATGTGTCACAAAAATATAGCACTTAAAATAATGAGATAAAATTTAAACTTAGCAGTGTTTGCTTATGGGATGAATGGAAAAATTTCATACTAGTTTGACTCCGACCAGCTCCACCGGATTTATAAACAGCAATTTTAGTATTGATTTATCAACCGTTCGGCCGTTAAGGAAAATATCGAGAGGAAACCTGTGCGTCTTAGCTCTCTTTAGCTCTTTTCCGTGTGTTAGTTAACGTTAGGGTACCTATGCGTTGCATTAAATAGAATAGTTATAAATAAATACATAAAATAGTTAAAACTAACTTTTAATACTAAACTTAACTTTTCAAATAACTTTCATTTTTAAACTGCATTTGAGATTCGGGCACTTAAAATTAATATAACTTAAATAGTCATGAGGGGATGGTTTCAACATCGCGATTTTAGAAATTGAAAATTAAATGCGATAAAATCAGTATTATTTTTATTTAAAACATTCGAGAATGTTGTTTCCATTATAATTTGTGTGTTTAGTTCTGGGAATCTTATATTAAAATGAGATATATAGCACTGTTGTCGTTGTTAATTTATATCAATTAGACAGTTCTTCAGCATACGACTTTTAAGTATTTTTAACTTGTAAGCGTTTCTATTTTAAGCCTTAGATTAAATTTATAATTAGCAATATTTTACAGTCATAGTCATATTATAGGATCGCACTGACTGTATTCCATTGTTTTCCACCTTCGGCGCGCATAGGCGAGGCTATGGAAACGGCTTCGCATTACCACGGCCACATTAAAATAACTCTCATAGGCCACTATAAGAGTGAGCTAATTTAGGAAAGAGAGTAGAACCCTTTTGATGATAATTTGTGCTGTGTTGTCATTCCATATAAAAAGCTACTGTTAGAGTATTGTTTTATATACGTTTGAAGTTTGTACAGGTGTACGATTATTGTGATTTGCCTCAATTTGTTTATAAAATTTCCTGCGATATTTGCTGAAATAGCTGTTATTTAATAATCATCGTTTTATTTACAAAACTGAAGTGAGAAACGAAATAACAAAATTACCTGAAGTCAACTTTGTTTAGCTTAAAGTACCTGAGTTAAAAGCCACTCACTCTTACATGAGTCACCAACCAACGATTCGTAAATTGAAGGCAGCCTCCGGATGGCGCCAAAAGAAGGGCTCAGCAACAGTACATCATCCGCGTAGCTTACATTATTTAAGCACATTCCGTGTAACTGAATACCATTCATGGTAATGATAAACTCACCCATCAGCTGGTTTTCAAAGTTAAAAATTCCGGACATGTCAGGAAAATTCCTGTCATCTGTTAACTCTATGTCAAAGCATAACGACTACATACAATTTTTATCAATATGGAATAAATCCAGCGCAAGTACATAATGTGATGTGATCATATTTCATTTATATAGCAAAATGATTTTGTTTAGGCCGTAAATGATTGTGTTTCAGGGAAAGATGCACGGTACAACACATTTCAAGTCAATATGAAGCTACGTAATATAAAGACTTTTGAGTACTTTAGATCTCTAATCTGTTTAAATTTTTAATGAATATCTCCGCTCCGCTACATTCACAGCCAGATTTCCTACATTGTCAAAATTGTACCAATAGTAGACTGTTTAAAGGTAAAAGGGGATTAAATATACATATTAAACGATACCGTAGTAAAAGTATTTCGGCTTAACAGCCTACCGTAGAAATTCATAACTCTATTAGTAATTCCTCTAATGACTCAAATTTTTCCCTTTTTTTTTTCGGAGCAAATTTACAATTATCATCGTAATGCACCAGTGGTTAAAAGAATTCCTAGAGGTGCGAGGATGCAGCTTGCTAAAGCATTGTCATGCACTATTCAAAATTGTTTCACTAATAGTGAAAGGAGTTGGCAAAATTATTTACTTTCGCGTATTCCCGTTTTCATTTTGATAAAACAATAAATAAATCTATTATGTCTCAACTAAAAGAGACATCTTTTCAAAATTAAGAAATTTGATTTAAAAAAGTAGTTGAGTCGAAAGTAATGGATGGCGACTTAAAAAATGCATCCCGTATTTTATTCTCAGACGACTCGTAATGTCGAAACTCTTGAGGACCTTCGTTAGAAGCATCCTTCCGTCAATGCTTCTCAGAGTTTACTGCTGCCTCCCAAGAATTTTTGAAACCTTTACAAATTTTTGAAAAAGACACTTTAGAAGCAATTATGTAATTTTTGAAAGGATCTGCTGGCCGTATTGACAGAGTTACGCCTCAACATCTTAAAGATCTTGAAAGCGCTTCTGCTGGTGACGCCTGCGGAGTACTTCTTAATGACATTACAAAATTATTAACTTTATGCTTTCTGGTAATGTTAATCCAAATTTCATTCCATTCTTATACGGGGCAAGATTATATGCCTTCAAAAAAAAGGATAACGGTATCGGTCCTCATAATGATTTCTTATATTTACGCGAACACTACACATTTTTAAATAAAACTAATTTTACGGATTTTATCGCGTATATTAACTTATTTTTATATTCCCGACGTTTCGGTTCGGTATCGGTCCTATTGCAGTTGGTTCCATGTTTCGACGCTTAACTTCAAATTTAGCTTACAGGCACATAATCTCTAACCTTAAGACAAAATTTCAGCCTACTCACCTAGCCTGTAGCACTAGAGGTGGCCGTGAGGCGGCGGTACATTCAGAGCATACATTTTTAACAAACTCTGATGCAGATGTTCTTGTGAAGGTTGACCTAAAGAATGCTTTTAACTCTATCGATAGGGTAAACATGCTGAAAGAAGTGGCTAATAATACCCGCGAAATTTATAATTACGTTTGGTAATGTTACAGTCAAAACTTGTTTTACGAAAACCATGTTATGGATTCTGCTGTCGGAGATCAGCAGGGTGACCCACTAGGCTTAGCACTTTTCAGTTTGGAAATTCAACCCATTATTTCAAATTTGAAATCTAAACTGAATGACTGGTACCTGAATGACGGTACACTGGGAGGTAGAGCAGATGACGTCCTCAGTGATCTTACTCATATTTTTCGAAATTTTAAAAATATTAGTCTTGAACCAAATAGCAATAAATGTGAAATATTTTTTTCCAATAATTTATCTAGTTCTAACAGACCTTTTTCCAAATTTAAATCATATTTCTCCAGAAATAATAACTGTCGTTACAGAATCGCCATAGCTATAGGTGCCCCGTTGTTTTTTGATAGTAATAAACCTGTTTTAAAAACAAAATTTGATCAGTTTTTAAACTACGCTGATAAATTGTATAAATTAAACCCCCACATTGCTCTTACTATTTTAAAATATTGTCTCCTTGTACCTAACTTTACATACTCCGCTCGAGTCCAGTCTGAAAATATTATATCTTAAAATAGCTATATCTTATAATAGCTAATAACTTAGGGACCTTCAAGAAAAGAGCGTACTCCTTTTTAAAAGGCCGGCAACGCATCTGCAATTCCTTCCCTGGTGTTGCAGTTGTTCATGGGCGGCGGTAGTCACTTACCATCAGGTGAGCCGCATGCTCGTTTGCCCCCTCTCCTATAAAAAAAAGAAAAAAAAAAGCTATAGATATAATTCTAAATTTAACTTTTGAATACAACAGCCTCAACTCAAGCTCCTTTACCTATAAAATTTGGTGGTACTGATGTGAGAAATCTTTCTAGCGTTTCTAGCCTGCTTTCCTTGATACCGTGCATAGTGTCAGTGACTTATGTAACATAATTTTAAGTAATAAAGTAGACCTGTGCTTTGCTACGGAGGCAGGGCAGACATGGAAAACGCTCTGTCCCGGGGAAAATGTTCCACTGGAAGTTAACCAACAAAAAATTGGGATATTCCGTTGGTACAGATTGTGCAGAAAGATTTGTTTCATAAATTCCATAATAATAATAATAATAATAATCTTTATTTGCGTAAAACATGGTATATATGTTGTTCACAGGTAAAAATCGAGTGCTCATATTTTGCTTATTTTACATAGCATGCAAATATATTTAAACAAAGTCAAATTTTCTTTAACTATTTGAAGTACATTAGTCACCTGATTTAGTTAACAAAGAGAAATAATATTATAATAATTAATTACATGTCAATTTCAATACCTAATAATAGTCGCACAGCTTAAGGGGCTACTCCATGCGAACGACCTTGAGCATTTTGCCGGCGGCACGCCGCTCGCCTCAATATATTGCTTATTTGAAATATGTACGACGCCACCACCTATTGTAGGTACGAACGTAGTATTATTTTTTCAACATCAATGAACTAATTTATGGAAATACACACAGCGTACAACGATAAATGTATTTTAAAATTTTTAAATGGTATATTAGTTGCATTATATTAGAATTATGTATTTTCATATATTATCTAATTATGAAATTTTATAATTAATTATATATTAAAAATGAAGCATTGAAAATTGTGAGTTTAAAAGATACCTATTCACTATAGGTAAATAAATATATAGCTCGCCTTTTGTACAAATATTTGGTGCAAGAAAGAATAAATAAATAAATAGGATGTTTCGTAGATGTGTTTTTGATTATTGTTAATTTTTACGTGTCACGTATTGAAAAGTAATATACCTAACTACGAGTACTAATACAAAAATCAACAAGAAGTATAAGGGTTCAATCTTTCAATTTTAATTGTAAAAAAACGTTACCCCCACACTAGGATTTTCTCCTGTGTCGTGGAGGCAGTTTACAAACATAAATTGCACAAGGACAAACATCCAGACCCGGAACAATTATTTGTAAGCCATACAAATACTTGTTCCGTGCGGGATTCGAACCCGCGGCCCCCAGCGCAACAACTAATTGCTAAGCCATTGCCCCACGTAGCCGTCGCCGGGTTATAGCAAAAGTGACCACACGTCCCGTTTTGAACGGGACTGTCCCTTTTCTCGGTCACCTGTCCCATTGTCCCCAAACAAAGCTCCGGGACACAAAATTGTCCCGTAACTCGTTGGATGGAAGTATTCAAAGTCAACAATCTTCAACATAATTTTTTTTAATCGAATATATTTTATGTCTACCTGCTACGAATGCTCCGGTAGAAAGAGTATTTTTTTTATTTTGAATAAATTGTGGACGTCTGAAAGAAACACTTACGGTTCCAGAGTTCTAAAGGCGATGTTGTTAACAAAGATAACAATAAAAAAACTTGAGCAGAATTTTATTTTTATTTAAAATCATCACCAACTTTATTAAAGCAAATTTAATCCACTGACAAATGTAATTAATAATTAAGAAAAATATGTTGCATTTAATAATTACCGTCTATACCGAATATAATTTTGCAGTGAACACTAATTGTATAAAGTTATAGTTTTTAGAGTATAAATAAACCCATGTCCTGTTTTGAGTTAAAAAATAAATGGTCAGTTTAGTCTTTTTAGTTAAATTTAGTTTTAAAAATTTTTAGTAGTAAAAAGTAGGTATATTAGTACCTACTTAGATACTTTTTACCGAATTATAAGTATAGAACACCTTATGTACTCAATTATTTTTTGAAAAAGAAGAAAAAACAAGCAATAAATAATATACTATATTTTAGCAAAAAACTATAACTTAGTAATACTAATTATAACTTAGAACATAAATGAAAAACTCATAACTGACAGGGTCCGACCCAGGATTCGAACCCGGGACCTAATGATCAGCAGTCGCACTACTACAACCACTAGACCAACGAGGCAGTACTGTACGTAATAAGATATTGTGGTTGGGTGATAATATTGAATTAGCCTTTTATAGTGTAAATTATAATATTTATCGAAATTTTAATTATGGATTCGAACCTTACATGCCAATGGTGCTTAATTTTTTTATTTGCATTTACTTCAAAGAAAATACACGCAAAAAGCTTCATAGCGCAGTAAAAAACACAACAAATATATGTATAACTAATACGAAAAATTATACCCAAAACAAACAAATAATACTACCTATAAATAACCTAATAAGTAATATTATTTATCGACTGATATTACGTGAGTGTATGCGGCGCTGGTCGACGCTCTAACGACACGGGCTTCGCGTCGAAGAGCTCAGGGCTCACTGACTCTAGCAAGCCCGTGAGCAGTGAATATGCCCAGATTTTAAAATAATTTCTTAATAAAATCAAATTTTGGTCTTTTGAAAAAAAATTTACTATAGAAATGTTTATTAATAAATTGTCTATCCATTGGTGTAAATCGCAAAATAAAATAATACTTACTTTACGAGGAGATCCATGTTATCAATAATAATTTCACATTTATGTGGTTTCGTTGTAAGGAGATTATATTAATATTTATTCGTTTTAAAAAAAATTGGATATAGCTTTTATGGAATCAAGATTATGTAGAAATATAATGTGTTTTTTATTTGTTGATATATCTTTTAAATAAAAAGTAGATAGCTTCTAAAAACCGCACAAATAACGACTAGCGCGACATTTTGCTCAACCTGCGCCTTAATCAAAGATATATTGTACAATACTATATTTTATTATTTTATATTTATTACAATAATTAAATGAATTTTTTTAAATAAATGTTATCCAGTACATAATCTAATTTTTTTCTAAGAATTGTTTTACACTATAGAAATTATTTTCATTCAGCCATTTGTACAATTTCTTTTTGAACAATGTAATATTTAGGGTTTTAAGTTCCTCAGGGAGCTTGTTATATATTCGGACACACATGGTAAGGCAACTTTTGCCATATTTTTGTGATTTAGGTATATCCTTAAGTACTAGCTTGTGTGGGTCCCTACGTGAGCGAGTAGTCTGTACCTCACAAGCTTTTTCAAATAATTGTTTGTGTCTCTGCACAAAAACACAAACTTCTAAAATATATATCGTTGGTAGTGGCAGCATTCCAAGACCTTTAAATAGAGGCTTACACGATTCATCGGGTCGTACTCCGCAGATTGCCCTAATGCATTTTTTCTGCGCAATAAAAGCCCGATTCCAATCCGAACTATTTCCCCACATCACCAGTCCATAACGGAGTATAGACTCGGCATATGCTCGGTAAGTCATAACAGATGTTTTTATGTCAGTCACTTTTTTTATTTGGTTGAGCGCGTAACAACATTTGTTTACTTTATTACAAACTTCATCGATATGTGCTTTCCAGTTCAGATTCTGGTCTATGACAACACCAAGATCAGGCACGCCTTCTAGCTGTTTCGGCTAAGGAATCTAATCACTGGTTACACGCTTTACCACTATGTAATATCGGCATATTACTTGATGGAGAAAGCTTGCGCATCGCCGTAGGAATCCGACTAGGAGCGACGATTTGTCAACTCAATCAGTGCGCCTGTTGTAGCAGCGTCGACAAGTTTGGGCTCCACGAACTTTCATGTAAGAAAAGTGCTGGTAGGTTTTCACGACACGGTTCTTTGAACGATGTCACCCGAAGAGCTCTTGTCTCTATAAATGTTCCCTCGGTTTTAGAGCCTTGTGAAATATTTAGAGACGATGGCCAGAGACCCGACAGTATGACAATGGTCCCTTGGGAGAGAGGTAAAGCCCTAATGTGGGATGCTACTTGCGTAGACACTCTGGCGGCTTCTCATCTCAGGGGTATCTCGTATAGAGCCGGGGGGGCATCTGAGTAAGTGTCGCAAATATGAGTGTCTGAGAGATGACTTCATATTTGTGCCATTTGCTGTAGAGACTATCGGTCCGTGGGGTCCAAGTGCGGTGAAGTTCTGCTGGTGATAAGAGGGCTAGTTCTTTTCTTGCTCAACTAAATGGCTAAGTATAGCCATTCAGCGGGGAAACGCGGCCAGCGTTCTTGGCACGATGCCGCGGGGAGTAAGACTGTATGATAGTTAATTTACTACTTTTAGTTTTTTTTTATTATAGTTTTAATATTGTATATAATAAAATATTGAATATTTCATTACATGAATATAATATTGATGTCATAGAATAAATAATTATATCTTTGAACTTAAAAGTTAGAACTGTAAATATAGTATACATTATAAGAAATTCGTTAACCAATAATCAGTGGAGAAATTTTTATATCTAACATTTAATTTCATATTTTTTTTAACTATAGATAACTATGCGATCAGGACCTCAAATACTTCAGTCCTTTCCGTGACCATGTGTCTTCTAAGCACCCGAAACTTCGTGGATTAAGAATAGGTTAGAGAAATTAATGTGACATAATCCGAAAAGTTTGTTTTATTTCATATGTATTATTTGCGAAAATTTAAGGAATCACTATTTAATAACAGTTTTACAATGATAAGTTTTCGTTGCTCAAAAATCAATCATTATTAAAGAATCAATCAGCCAGCCGAAATATTAATCAAAATATCAGTTTAAATGTCAAAGTCGTAATAAAATGAAAGATTTTTCTTGCTTAGTAAGTTGTTAAGTACTAACGAGCGTCAAAAGATAATCTGGTACAAAACTTAATTTTAGTCCAAATTAATAATCACTTACGCTATACTCAGCGATCGAATCGTTCTGATAAAAGAAAATCTTATAAAGAAATTTACGGGAAGTTTTTTGTTAATGTCAATTACATCTCCCAAACTAAAAATACGAAAAGATACTTTTAAATGTACTTTATATTATTTAATAAAGTTTTATCAATTATACCAAAAAATAACGGTGTGTTTAAGTAAAAGCTTAAGTATATATGAACGTCCCATGGCTTTTTTTACCCAGAATGAGGATGACAACAGTCCACCTGATGGTAAATGGATGCTGTGACCCATAGACATCTACATTTATCCTTAATTAAGAATCAAAATGTAGATGCGTTGCCACCCCTGAGAACTGAGGTGGAATGCCTCGTTTCCAGTAAAAAGGGTTTCTGGTTCTCTACACTCACCATACGAAACACAGCAGCATTAAGCTGCTATTTTACCATGGTATTCTGTGAGAGCGTGGCACTTCCTCGTTCAAGCCGACCCATTCGTGCTACAACTATACTAATAATATAGCTGCAGTAAAACTCTACCACGTATAAAATGCCTGATGCTATGCTGCCAAATCGGGGTAGCCCCAACAAGATCCTGAAGCTATTGTTGTACTGGACACGTAAGTCGACAATCGACAGTCCGCTGTGTATAATACGACCACATTTAAGTAAACCTTACCCTTACCTTAACAGCATATCAATAATCCACTGGATCTATGGAGATTCAATCTATAGGAGGGATATCGGCGATAGTTGCCTGCTAGGCAAGCGGGTTGGCAACCACATTATTTTATTTTTATTTAGCTGTTATAAGGAAAATGCTGCTGTCCATCCCCTGGTTTAATTTACCTCTATCACCTCTTACGAAACCCACAAGATGATATTGGGTATAGATAGATATTCTTTACCGCTACTAAACGGTAAATAACTCTATTTATAATAACCCATACTAGAGTTATGGATATACAAGATATTAAAATATCTTCTTACATAAATAATATTTTCTAGTACGAGTATGAACTGTGAAGCAACACATACGATATTTATTTATTTGAACAGTGTCTCTGAGTGAGTGCCTTGGTCGAATATCGTACATTTTATGTCATCATTATATTTCAAGCGAATACCTGAAACGACTTATATTCAGCACTGAATTATGAGATATAATAGAAGAACGAGTTAGCTGATGTAGTTTGAAAGAAAAAGGGATTTGAATGTTTAATTATTTCACAATTTGCGTCGTAGTCCTTTAGTAGTCTTTTGTTATTAAAAAAGGTTGTTAATTATTCAATTTCTAAAAATGTTATTCTTTATTTCTTAGTTAGCTTTGCTACCTCCTCAACAGGCTTTTATAACCTTGACTTACCTTAACTTGATGTGTATAATAGAATTTTTAATCCAGTTGTCGTCCCCTTCCGAACGTCTGAATAATTTGAAATTTCACAGACAATACAAAAATTTTCGTGAACTTATCCACACTAGGGTTATCAAACCTTATTATCAAAGCATGTTGTTGAAGTGTTTTAAACTCACTTCCTTGCACTTGAAAGAGCTCAGAGATCGCTTATCAAAGTCATTTACTCTAAGCCTTATCGTTTTCCCACTAATACACTATATAGAATGAGTGGTCTACTTACAGTACGAAAATTCTATGTTCTGAATCTCATCTTAACGTGCCTTAAATCTTTGCCTTATGTCGACCGAAGTCATAAAAGAAAGAAGGATGTTGTTGCCCCCGTCACTGCTGTACGTACTGCTTTTGCCAGAAGACAATATAGTGGTCAGTTCGCCCATATATACAACAAAGTAAATAAAATACTTAAAATATACCCCATGTTATCTTACACTTGCAAGAAAACTTTAACAGAATGGTTGGACTCACTTAGTTATGAAGATGTTGAAAAACTTTTTATAAGAATTAATTAAATCTCCGGATAAACTTAATGTCGGTACCTGTATGCGGAATACCCATACCGGTCCCAAGGAACCTCATCCGTAGGGCTTACAGGTGCCCGACATACACACGCACACATAAACACACAGAAACACACACACATAACACACACACACACACACACACACACACACACACACACACACACACACTAAAATATATACACAATAACTAACCCACATTTCTATAATTCTAAGCTTCTAGATATAATATAGTTTAATAGTCTTATTGAGGATACCGTAAGGGAAGTAGCGAGTTATTCCCAACACAAGTTTCTATGACTACTTAAAGGGAAAACTCGACAAATCTTTATTATAAGACTTTTGAAAATAAAGGAATTTTTATTATTATTATTTTTTAAACCTAACCCCCGTTTACACACACGCGCGAGCGGCGAGGCGAGCCACGAGGTGCGAGTGTAAACGCTAGCTTGTGGCTCGCCTCACAGCTGTCTAAACCCGGTATAAAAATACTAGAGAAACATTACAGAAAAGATGTTTAGGAAAAGTGCAACCAACATGAAAATACTACAAGAAAGTGAAATGACTGTATAATTGCCGCGCTATGCGTAGGAGAAAATCAACACAACTCCAGTCTTAGACAAATTCAATGCTAGTATCGTTTCGAACGCGCTACAGATACCCCGTGTTTCGTTCGTATCGAAACACATTTATCGCTACACTCGTGTATAATAAATAGCATTGGAATTTAATGGGATACCGATTATAAACATATTTGTTGGGTAAGTATTGATGGATTGGAGAAAATTGTCATAGAATTATTAATAGTTGACTTAGCAATAAAAATAGTAATGGAAAGCATTAACTTAATATTTTTACTTACTAAAATTTTAAATACAATAAATAGCATTGGATTTTGATGGGATACCCATTATTTGCATAGTTGTTAGGTAAGTATTAATTGATTAGAGAAAATGTGTCATAGAATGAATAACAGTTGACTTAACAACAAAGAATGTTAGCGATAAACTAACAGTGGTAGAGCCACGCGGCAGAATTTCTGTCGCACGGATGGGCCGGCTCGAACCGGGGTGGTACCACGACCTCACAGAATACCAGCGTGAAGTAGAGGTTTACCTCTGCGTTTCGCTTGGTGAGTGCAGGTGGCCGGAGGCTCTTTTTACTGGAAATGAGGCATTCCATCTTAATCCTCACGGGTGACAACGCATCTGCATTTTGATTCGCCAACGAGGATAGATGTAGATGTCTATGGGCCGCAGAAACCACTTACCATCAGGTGGACTGTGTGCTCGTTTGTCACCCTTATCATATAAAAAAATAAATAAAAAAAAGTGTTAATATTCTTTAGTCACTGAAACTTTCATATTTACTACGAATAAACTACCTTTATACATCACATACCTGAGACGGTACAGGTGCCCATGGATTGCAATTACTTATTATAAATCAGTGTTTGACTACAATCTCATCTGGTAGGAAATGATCTGTCTTAGCGTAACAAAAGCCTATTCACTCTGGTCTTGAAGATGCCCAGATTGTAATCGTAAGGAAAAGCAGACGCCGGCAGATTCGTTAAAAAATTTTAGAAGCAGGGATATTTCGTACGGTAGGAGGAGATATATAGGTGGAATTTTCTGGCTATGAGTCTGGCTGAATAAGTACCACCATACAGTGCCAATATGCCCTACCGTTTGTGGTCTCAACCGTTTTTAAAGCATTAGACGTACTTCTTGTACATTTTATACTCGTACCTAGACACCGCACGCAGCACGTCTATATGTTTTTTTTTTACTTATTATATACGGCACAGGTCACACATTTCTTAGAAGGTTAAGGAACAATTATTATTGACAAAAAAGGCATATTTTAAGCAATTCTAACGAAAAAACCAGTCCCGTTGTGGTAAAGATAACTTAAAACTTTTCATTAAATAATATTTTTAGGCTAAGGTATATACTTATAAGGGCTATTAATGTTCTTAACTTTTAAGTCCTTAATGCGCGTATATTGCATTAAGGGCTGCTTGCCTCATTTAAAAAAAAATATACACAGTTTTGTGATATAGCAAGTCATTATTTACAAGGATAAATCCGGAAAATGGGCAAAAACTGGAGTTTTCCTATCAGTATTATTTTGTACAGGTTGCTCGAGGCCTAAAATATTATCCTCGCTTGAAAAACCAGGTCTAAAACCAAACTAGCCATATCGTAATGTTATAAAAATATATTGAAAGTTTGAATTATAAATATAGATTATAAGATTTTAGTAAATTATAAGATTTTCGTAAAATTGTCATTGGAGTAATGTTTCCTACCAAAAATTATTTTAAAATATGGAATTAAACTAACTTTACGGGTTTTATCGCGTTTAATTTCATTTATTTTGGGGTTCCGTATACAAAGGGTAACCCCTAGGACCCTATTACTAAGCCTCAGCTGTCCGTCCGTCCGTCCGTCTGTATGTCAGCGGGCTGTATCTCATGATCCGTAATAGGTAGACAGTTGAAATTTTCACAGAATGTATATTTCTGTTGCTGCTATAACAACAAATAATAAAAGTAAATTAAAAATTAAAAGGGGCTCCACTAGAAAGATGTTTTACGATGGTACGGAACCCATCATGCGCAACTTGGTCGGCTTTTTTTTAACTATAACTATAGATAACTATGATAACTATAGATAACTACGCGATCAGGACGTCAAATACTTCAGTCCTTTCCGTGACCATGTGTCTTCTAAGCACACGAAACGTCGGGGATTAAGTTAGAGATTTAATGTGACATAATCCGTAAAGTTAGTTTTATTTCATATGAGTTATTTGAGAAAATATAAGGAATCCGTATTTAATAATAGTTTTACAACGATCAGAATGGATCGTTATTTGAGAATCGTTCAGTGAGCCTAACAATTAACCAAAATATCAGTTTAAATGTCGTAATAAAATGAAAAAAGACTTGTCTTGCATGGTAAGGTATATTTTTAATATCGTTGTTACCCAATAACGAGCATTAAGGGATTATTTTGTACAAAATTTAATTTTAGTCCAAATTAGTAATCACTTCCGCTATACTCAACGAACAAATGGCCATAATGAAATTAAATCTGTACGACTAGCGAAGAAAATCTTATAAAGAAATTTATGAGAAATTTTTTGTTAACTTCAATGTCATCTCCCAAAATAAAAATACGAACATATAAATTAGGTTTCTTTCTTTCATATACTTTTAAATGTCATTATTTGTATTGACTAAAGTTGTTTTACCGACCAAATTATAGTGGTGTGATGGAGATAGAACGGCTTATATAAATACGTCTCACGGCTAGGCACAGGCTTCCCATTTCTGAGAGAGTTACAGAGTAGTTTGCCACGCTACCATAGTGAAAGTTGATGGACCTTAATCACATGTCTTCGAATTATTTTATTTTTCAGATATTCAAAAAATGCATAATATTTCCTCCACCACCGAGCACAAGGCACTTTTTGAAAGTCAAAGAAGTTACGCTTTTGCTTCAAGAAGTACTAACTACGGAAGGAAACTTACAAATTTACTATTTTCCTCCAAGCAGTTTCAATCACTCTCATAAAGTATATCATCATCATCATCATCATCATTACAGCCCTTCACAGATCCACCGCTGAACATAGGCCTCCCCCAAGGAATGACACAAAGCACGGTCCCGAGCCACCTGCATTCATTGACCTCCTGCATGTCCCACCACGTCATCATTCCATCTAGCGGGAGGACGCCCTACACTTCGCTTGTCAATACGAGGCTGCCTCTCGAGAACCTTTCTTCCCCATCGGCTTTCGGTTCTTCGAGCTATACGGCCGGCCCATTTCCACTTCAGCATACTAATTCTTTGGGCTATGTCAGTTACTCTGGTTCTGCGGATATTCTCGTTTTTAAGTATAAGTATATGCCCAAATTAAGAAAATATAAATTTTTTTTGTTATTATTATTTACTTTATTCTCTACAAGTATTCTCAACGTTACAGCCTGTTACAGTCAACTGATGAACATAGGTTTTCACCATAGATTGCCTCATAGGGGATATTTGCCTTGGTTGCTACGTTTGGCAAGCGGGCAACCGTAGTTTTTATTTATTTTTAGTCGTTATTGGGAAGACGCTGCTACGGATGTATTGATTTGTTTTCCTCTGTGGCCTCTTGCTACAACCACGGGATGATATGGGGTAGTAGATATTCTCAACCGCCACCAACGGTATTTCTTGACAGCTTATTTCGCTTATATAAACGCTTTATTTCCCGGTTCCGCATCTCTCGTCAGAGAGGATTAATAATCCTTGTTCCGCTTACAGAAATTCTGACGGCAAGGAGGTAGACCGGGTCCTTGCCAGTACCGGCTTACGTAGTAGCTAGGGACCTCCCAAAACCATTTAAATTATTATAACCACATTTTCATTGGAATGATTTTTTTATATGTTGTGTCTTGAATTTATTTGAAGGTAACTCAATAATATAAGACTTTTAATAAGCTTCTTATAAATAGTTATACATTTACTCGAAAATAAACCCCTAATTTTACGGAGCCTACTGTACTTGAGAATAGCAACCTTAGAATTACTACGGGTATGAAAGTTATGGGCATCTCTCATTTTATCAAAGGTATTGAAATAGTTTCTTACATAAATTTATTATAATAACAATGTATTAATAATAAAGTATTATTATTATAATAAATTTATTTTAGAAACTATTGCCTTTTGCCCAATGAAGTGAATCGCTACAAAATTCACAATTAGACTACTATTCTCCAAACTTTTAAAATTTTCCGTATTTATACATTATGCATAAATAATATTATTTCCAGTATCCTGTGAAGCTATAATTAGGTTATTATTTTTTTCTCACTTTTACACTACTTAAAACTAAGACTTTTATTTGCAAGGCATTAAAATATATACAATATTAAAAACTATAATAAAAAAAAACTAAATTTAAAACTCAAATTATCATACAGTCTTACGCGGTATCGTGCAAAGAACACTGATTCCTTTTCGTCACTGAATGGCTATACTTAGACTTGGAGTGAGAAAAGAACCAGCCGTCTTATCGTCATCTCTCAGAGACTCATATTTGCGACACAGCTTCAGAGGGAGCTGAACAACCGCCCCGGCTCTGAACGAATGTACCCCTGAGATAAGAGGCTGCCAGAGTGTCTACGCAAATAGCCTCCACACTAGGGCTTTACCTCTCTCCCTAGAGACCAATGTGATATCATCGGGTATCTTGCCATCGTCTCTAAATAATTCACAAGGCTCTTAAACCGAGGAAGCATTTAGAGAGACAAGAGCTCTTTGGATAACGACGTACAAAGAACTATTACGGGAAAACCCACCAGCACTTTTCTTACATGAAAATCCATGGACCCAAAACTCGTCAACGCTGCAGATATTAATGCGTTTTAAAAGATCTCAGAGTTAGTCCCTTCGTTGTATAGCTTAAATGTTTTAAGCCATCATTATATTTTAAGTCATACACTTCCGAATTCTTCCACTAGATTATGAGATGTTGTTATAGAAGAAAAAGTTATGTGATGAAGCTAGTAAAAAAAGTTACTTGAATGTTTAATTATTACAAAATTTGCTTCGTTGTCTTGTAGTAGTCTTTTATTAGTAAAAAAAGGTAGTTAAGTATTCAATTCGTAAAAATGTTATTCTTTAATTCTTCTGAGCTTAGCTAGATCTTTAACACGCTTTTATTAGCGTGACCAGTATGAATGTAATAGAATTTTATAATCCAGTTTTCGCCCCCTTCCGAACGTATGAATAATTTTAAATTTCGAATACAATATAAAAATTTCATGACCTTGACCTTCACGGTAGGGTCACACGTCATGATCAAATCATGTTATTGAAGAGTTTTGAACTTAAATATTATTGCGTAAAAGGTGATTAGCAAAAGTGCAACTAACTACAAAACATTACAAGAAATTGAAATGACTGATATTCGCCGCGCTATGCGTAGTAGAAAATCTACACAACCCCAGTCCCAGACTCCTAGACAAATTCAGTGCTAGTGCCGTATCGGACGCGCTACAGACACCCGGAGTTTCGTTCGTATCGAAACATTATCGCCACACTCGTATATTAGAAATAACATTGGAATTTAATGGAATACCCATTATTTGCATAGTTGTAGGGTAAGTTAATTGATTAGAGAAAACTGAGGCATAGGTACAATAAATAACAGTTGACTTAGCAAAACCGAAAATTTAATATTATGTACTGACTTAAACTTTAAAATATATTATTAAATTAAAAAGTTAAGATAAAGCCTTTATTTCGTCGTAATGATAGACGAAGTTGATAACGAGGTAAATTAACATTGCTGCTCGTTAGCTCAGGTATTAAGCACTTACTGTAATTTTTTAGTACGTAAGGAACCCGGGTTCAATATCCGCTGACTCCAATGAAAATGTTAATTTTAAGTGCTGATTTAATACGTGCCGTGTAGTGGCGGTTAAGAATATCCACTACCCCATATCTTCCCGTGGGTGTCGTAAAAGGCGACAAAGGGAAACAGGCAGGAGATGGGCAGCAGCATCTTCCTGGTAACGACAAAATACAATAAAAAACTGCGGTTGCCAACCCGCTCGCCAAGCGTGGCAACTATGGCAATATACCCCCCATAATGAAAGTTACGAAGAGACGGCCCCCAGTCCCCGGCGGCCCCGCTATTCCTGGCTACGGTGGCGACCATGGTAACGGCGGGGCAGGGGGTGCTAAGAATCTCCGGTGGAGGTTCGGTTGCCACCTACAACGACTCGACCTGGCAACATACAACGCACGCACCCTGAGGACTGACGAGAAGATTGTGGAGCTGGAAGAAGAGATGGACAAGTTACGCTGGCATATTATAGGATTATCCGAAGTCCGAAGAGAGGGGGAGGACACGGTAATCCTCGAATCCGGCAACTTGCTCTATCACCGGGAGGGCGACCATCTGTCCCAAGGAGGTGTTGGATTTATCGTCCACAAGTCTCTCGTTAACAACGTTGTAAAGATTGAGAGTGTGTCGACGAGGGTTGCGTACCTTATACTCAGAATCACCAAACGGTATTCGCTGAAGGTCATACAGGTTTACGCACCAACCTCGGCACACCCCGATCAGGAGGTGGAGGAAATGTATGAGGATATCTCTAGAGCCATGCATTCCTCCAAAACCCAATATACGGTGTTAATGGGAGACTTCAATGCAAAACTAGGCACAAGAGAGAACGGTGAGCTGAAAGTGGGGAAATTTGGAATAGGGCAACGGAACCCAAGGGGCCAGCAGTTGGCCGACTTCATGGAGAAAGAGGGACTCTTTATGATGAACTCTTTCTTCCAGAAGCGGCCCCACAGGAAGTGGACCTGGTCGAGCCCCGACGGTTCGACAAAAAATGAGATTGACTTCATTATGACGACCAGACGACAACTGTTCAGTGATGTCTCAGTGATCGCGAGGGTGAAAACCGGCAGCGATCACCGAATGGTTAGAGGCACACTGAACCTAAACGTTAAGTTGGAGAGGTCTCGTCTAATGAAGTCAACGCTCCGTCCCCCTCGTGCTCTAATCCAAAGTCCCGAAACCTTTCAGCTCGAGTTGCAAAACCGTTTTCAGTGCCTAGAAGACTGCAATGAAGTGGACGATTTGAATGACAAGCTCGTGGAAACTGTCCATGCGGTCGGAGCTAAGTTCTGCAAGACCCGCCGCAGAAGAACACAAAAACTCTCCGATCACACTCTTAATCTCATGGCTGTTAGACGGGAGATGAAGCTACATTCTTCAACAGATTTGACAGCATACAGGCAACTGAACAGACAGATCTCCAAATGCATGCGGCGGGACTTACGCAACTTCAATACAGCTCGTGTTGAAGAAGCGATCGAGCGGAACCAAGGCTCCAAAGTCTTTGCCAGAGATCTGTCTGCCAGAAAGAGCCAACTGTCAAAGCTGAAGACCGAATGTGGCAGCATCGTTTCCGGGGCACCTGAGATTTTGAGTGAGATTGAGAGGTTCTATGGGCAGCTGTACACGTCATCGTTGGAGCCACACGCAAGTGTGAGTAACGATCCAAGAGCGAGTCTTATCCGACATTATTCCGATGATATCCCGGACGTCAGTCTGAGCGAGATTAGAATGGCTCTCCAGCACCTTAAAAACGGCAAGGCCCCAGGCCAGGATGGAATTACAGCGGAGCTTCTGAAAGCGGGTGGAAAACCGGTACTTGAAGTCCTTCAGAAGCTCTTTAATTCCGTCCTCCATGGTGGCATTACACCGGAGGCGTGGAGCAGAAGTGCGGTGGTCTTGTTCTTCAAGAAAGGCGACAACGCTCTCTTGAAGAACTACAGACCGATTTCCCTTCTGAGCCGCGTCTACGTGCTGTTTTCGAGAGTCATTACGAATCGTCTCGCGCGCAGACTTGACGACTTCCAGCCTCCCGAACAAGCCGGTTTCCGAAAAGGCTTTAGCACCATAGACCACATACATACCCTTCGGCAAATTGTACAGAAGTCCGAGGAGTACAATTTGCCACTATGTCTGGCGTATGTGGACTATGAGAAAGCCTTTGATTCCGTCGAAATTTGGGCGGTGCTGCAGTCCCTTCAGCGATGCCAAGTTGACTGTCGGTATATCGAAGTGTTGAAGTGCTTGTACAGTAGGGCTACGATGGCTATCCGAGTACAGAACCAGAGTACGAAACCTATCCAATTGCAGAGAGGTGTAAGACAGGGTGACGTCATATCCCCGAAACTCTTCACCGCTGCATTGGAAGACGTTTTCAAGCTTCTGGACTGGAAAGGATACGGTATCAACATCAATGGCGAGTACATCACTCACCTTCGATTTGCCGACGATATAGTCCTTATGGCAGAATCGCTGGAGGACCTAAGCACTATGCTCAATGACCTCAATAGTGTTTCCCAACGGATAGGTCTTAAGATGAACATGGACAAAACAAAGATCATGTTTAATGTCCATGTCACACCTATGCCGGTAGTTGTTGGGAACACTAAGCTCGAAGTTGTTGACGAGTATGTTTACCTGGGACAAATAGTCCGACTAGGTAAGTCCAACTTCGACCGAGAGGTCAATCGACGGATTCAACTCGGTTGGGCAGCGTTCGGGAAATTACGGCACATCTTCTCGTCAGGTATACCTCAAAACTTGAAAACGAGACTGTACACCCAGTGCGTGTTGCCAGTGATGACATACGGAACTGAGACGTGGTCCTTCACTGCTGGCCGGATGAGGAAGCTCAAGGTCGCTCAGCGAGCTATGGAGAGGGCTATGCTCGGAGTTTCTCTGCGTGATAAACTCAGAAATGAGGATATCCGCAGTAGAACCAGAGTGACCGACATAGCCCAACGGATTAGTAAGCTGAAGTGGCAATGGGCCGGCCATATGGCTCGAAGAACCGACAACCGATGGGGAAGAAAGGTTCTCGAGTGGCAGCCTCGTACCGGCAGGCGAAGTGTAGGGCGTCCCCCCACTAGATGGAGTGACGACCTGGTAAGATTTGCAGGAAGTCGATGGATGCAGGTGGCTCAGGACCGTGCTTTGTGGCATTCTTTGGGGGAGGCCTATGTTCAGCAGTGGACTTGTGAAGGGCTGTAATGATGATGATGATGATTTAATACGTGCCGAAGGTGAAGGAAAATAACGTGAGAAAACTTGTATATCGGAGAAATAAAAAAAGCGCGGCGGATATTTCCATGCCCTAAAAACCCTCTCAGATATAAGAGGCGGCCAGTGTCCAGCAGTGGGACGTATAAAGGATGTAACTTTAACTTTTTAATTTTATGGTGTAGGTATTGTGTTATACGTCCACGAAATTTCAGATTTTTCAGATATCCGTAAGTAGGTGAAAATCAAATTAATAATTCCGACACGTTTACTCATAATTTATATATAGGTATAACATACAAGGCAAGCTAATAAAGCGTGTAAAAAAGACGCAATAAATAAAATATTTTTAGTAGAAATTTAAAGAGATTTTTTAATCTTTTTTAAGATTATTTTATGATTTTATTAGTATAATGTAAAGCAATTTTATAAATAAAGTAAACCTTGCTTTTTGTGACGACACTTTATCTTTTACGAGTATGTAAGACTTTCATCTTAAAATATGTCTTATAAAATCAGTGAGTCCTAATATAATCCGCTTAAAAACTAAGTAACGGAATACTGAATCTCAACCCAATTTTAAGTCTGGCAAGTGAAAATATCTCGATATCATTATCTCTCACATAAATAAAGCACTTAAAAATAATCGAATAAAATTTGAAGTAAGGAGTACACACTCCTTACTTCAAATTTTCACATTTTTTTGCTCACGGGATGTGTGATATTTCATAGTGGAATTCGACTCAGGCCAGCTCTACCGAAATTATAAACAGTGATTTTTGTGCTGATCTCATATCATCACCCGTTCAGTTGCGAAAGAAAATATCGAGTAAGTTAATAATGTTGAGAGAAAATATTATGTATAGCTATGTAGGTAAAGTGATGGCTGCACCCATCTTACAATAATATGTAAGTTCCAATAAAGGGCAGTGAGTATTCAGCTAATCATTGGTTCACTTGTCCCATTCGCATATTTAACAGTAAAAATGAAGTCTACTTTTTATTCGAGAGTTTTGCGGCGGATTAATTCCTGCTATATCACAGAAGCTTATGCCTAGAAACAAGATCTATATAGACTTTTAATTTAAATTTATAGTACTTTTGAAGGGTAGTAGTAAACTTAGCTATTAAGATATTAGGTAGAATAAACGTTATTCTTAGCATTAGAAAAAACAGTTAGCTACTGCGTTAACTTTTTTTTATATAATAAGTGTGACAAACGAGCAAAAAGTCCACCTGATAATAGATAGTTCCTGTGGCCCATAAATATCCATATCTATCCTAGATTAAGAATCAAAATGCAAATACGTTGTCACCCTTGACTAACATAGAATGCCTCGTTTCCAGTAAAGGGATCTCCAGTTCTCTACACTCACCAAACGAAATACAGCAGCGTTAAGCTACTATTTGACGCTGGTATTCTGTGAGAGCGAACTCTCGAAATGCAAATTTAATATTTCTTTTGTGATAACATAAAGTCATACATAGATCAACCTGTACGTACGCGCGCTATGACACAAAACCGGCTCCGGTACATCACTGCTAATAATGTCTACGGGCAGCGGACGGCCGCTTATCAGGTACCGCATTTAATAAATAATTTACCTTTCGATTTACGCGAAAAAAATTCACAAAAAAACATTAAAACTAAACTCAAAAGCTTTTTTCATATCTAAATTATAATTGCCTACTATATCTACTTACTTAACAATAACATACCTACCTGCCTAGTTCTTACTTTTACCTTGCTACTACTTTAACCAAGTTGTTAACTTACATTCTTAGTCTTTATATTCTTACTATACATACTAACTACTCAAATACTTAACAACTTACTTAGACTGTATATTGCACATAATATGCTGACTTATTAGCATCAAGTCAAACCTCCATGGTTTTAGATGTTAATTAGACCCGTACATGTATTCTCTTCTTTTGATCTGATAAATAAACTAAAAAAAAAACTTCTCGAAAACGTCTTCAAATATTTTTCATTCTTAAGCAACATTCGAGATACGGGCGCTAGAAAGTACCCGTAATCATGGGGGAGGGTGGTTTTAATGTCTGGAATTGATAAAGTTAAAATCGAACGCGATATAATCCTTAAAATTATTTTATTCATAGTATTCAAGAACTATATTTCTTTTATAATTTCTGTGTTTAGTTCTGGGAATCTTATATTAAAATGAGATTTACAGCTTTGTTGTGTTTGTAGATTGATATCACTCAGACAGTTCTTCAGCATACCATTATTAAATTTAATGATTAGTTTTAAAAATGTTAAAAATTATACAGTTTATTTTTATGATTGATTTAAAGATTCATTTTTATAATTATATAAAATGACTACGAGTCATATTATACCAAGGCCAATCTCTGAGTTTTTTATATTCTTTTAAATGCCTTCGTATACCCGCATCAAAGGAGTACGAATTAGTCTGATTCGCACTGACTTAAACCTCATTGTGTTCTTCATTCGTCACGTATTAGCAGGGCCTCGGAAACGTTTTCGCAAACATCTGCGGCCCTACTTATTTAACTCTAAGGGCTTACTCTCACTTAGAACTACTTCAGAAAAGAGAAAGTGATGGAGATCTCATGTAATAATAATGTGAAATGACATAAAATATCTTTATTTTATCTGCGCCCGAAATTAAAATTTCGTTTGTCTAACTCCATTTTTAGTCAACCGCCGCTTTAAAATGAGTTTCCCCTGCCCGGTGAATAGACGATAAAAGAAAATCTGCAGGTGTCCTCTTTTTCGTATTTTTTCTGTATTAGGCGGTGCTTACTTTGCTCCAAATGCCAACCCACCCTGCATCATGTGTCCTGATAATTGACGGGAAATTCATCTCGAACACCGAATCCATTGTTTTTACGTGGTAGAGCCATGCTGCAGATATATTTTGGTTGCAGCACGAATGGGTCGGTTCGACCAGGGTAGGACCATCCGACATAAAATCAGCGTAAAATAGCATCTTAGTGCTGCTGTGTTTCGTATGCTGAGTGTAGAGAACTGGAGACCCTTTTTACTGGAAGCGAGGCGTTCCATATCAGACTTCAGGGGTGACAACGCATTTTGATTCTTAATTAAGGATAAATGTAGATATTTATGGACCACAGCGTCCACTTACCATCAGTTGACTGTGTGCTCGTTTGTCATCCCTATTCAAGAAAATAAAAAACTTTCACAGACAGGTGGTGGAGGTGGCAATATTAGTGCGAGAGTATAGACTCCGTGATGCTTGCTTATGTAGCGCGTATAGGCAAATATTACTTCTAACTGGTGTTTGTTAGCTGAAGCATTCTCGAAATGTTTTTTTTAAATATAACTAAGGCAAACGAGCACATATACGATCTAATGGCACATAAACACCTACATCTGTCCACGATTAAGAATCGAATTGCAAATGCGTAGACACCCTTGAGGACTGAGATGTATTGCCTCGTTACCAGTTAAAAGGGTCTCCGGTTGTATTTTTTTTATAGGAGAGGGGCCAAACTTCCTATAAAAAGGGTTCTAAGAGGAAGAAAACTTCTGTTAAATCGCACAGTGGTGGACCGCCAATCATCCAGATGGTATGGATGGTATCGCAAGTTATGTCGCGATGTGCGATGGTGAAATTAAGCGGCTGGAATTAGTCCGAACAATTCCTCAGAGCACTCCCCGTGATAGCAACTAGCACTGCGTAGAGATGTTGCATCTCTACATGCATGCAACATCTCTACGCAGTGCTAGTGAGTTAGCCGATAGGAAAGAACTCGGTCGTCGACGATTCGAACCGCTCTGTGCTGGATGCGGTCAAGTGGAAGGAGCTGGCACTGGGGTGCCCATGCCCAGAGATGGGAACATTATTCCATGTGAGGCCGACCCTGCGCTTTGTAAAGTTGCAAGTGGTGTGCCGACATGAAATACTGTCCCGATCTGCTGAGTATGCCAAGCTTTTTAGAGGCCAATTTGGCCTTCTCTTCCAAGTGACCACGAAACTGCACGTCACTTGATATGTCGACACCGAGGATTCCGATACTGGCTGAGGCAACAAGGGGAGTGCCTTGAAACTGAGGAGATATGACAAGATACGACAAAGGAGATACGACAATAGGGTTCTTTTAGCGGCAAACGCGCAAACTTGTGTTTTCTGGGGATTGAACTGGACTAGGTTTAATCGACCCCAGTCTGATACTTTGTTCAACAAAGTCTCGACTTCACAAGTTCGTTCCGGTACTTGGCGACGTTTTCCCGAGAAATATTGGCACGGCCGGTGTATAAAGCATCACCAGTGCTGTCGTCCGCAATGCAATAAATGTTACTGGTTTGCAACATATCATTGATATGCAGAAGAAAAATTGGAAAATATTTGGGATGTGCAAGCTGGATTTAGAAAGGGGATGGGGTGTACGGATTAAGTCTTTTCCTTGCGCATGATAGCGGAGAAGTTTTTGGCCAAAAACCAGAAAGTTTTTTGTGCGTTCATGGACTTGGAAAAGTCTTATGACAGAGTGGACAGGAATGTGTTATGGCAAACACTGAACTCATTTGGGCTGAGCGCTGGCTTGATACAGGCATTAAGGTATCTTTATAGGGACTCTAGTGCTTGTGTCAGGATCAACGGGATCTACTCGGACTGGTTTGGCATTCATAAAGGTGTCAGACAGGGATGTGTGGCTTCCCCGTGGCTGTTTAACCTATTTATGGACAGCTGTTTGCAAACTTTGAAAGTTGAAGAATGTGGGTTGAGAATAGGTGAGTCAACCGTCAAATGCCTTTTGTAAGCCGATGATCAAGTCATATTTGCATCGTCGGCGGCCAAGTTGCAAATGATGGTTACTTTAATGAACTGGTCATTGAAAGAAAGGGGTATGAAAGTGAACGCAAGTAAGACGAAAGTGATGGTTTTTGAAAGAGAAGAAAGTAAAACGTTATGTGAAATAAGAATTGAAGGGGAGTTGATTGAGCAAGTGGATGAGTTTGTATATTTGGGATATTTATTTAGCAGGGATGGTAGATATGATAAGGATATAGAACGACGAGTGAACGCAGGAAATAGAGTGAATGGGGCTATACACGCTATTATGAGGAATCAGAATGTGTCAAACAAGGCACGTATGGCAATTCATAACGCTGTGTTAGTCCCTACTTTAATGTATGGTAGTGAAAGTTAGGTCTGGCAGAAGAAGCATGAGAGTAGAATAAATGCTGTAGAAATGCGGTCCTTAAGGAGCATGCTGGCCCTGCAGAGGAAAACTGAAACAAAACGATAATACTGAAACGGGCAGGAGCATCTTTCTAATAACAATGAAATATATTAAAATACCTGCTCACTGCCCACCCGTTTACTACGTGGATAATATTCACCTATTAGGCAATTTAGCGGACGGTGTACGTTTACCAGTGGACTTTTGATAGGTTAAAGCTAAAATGAATAAATCAAAATTATTATTAATAAACAAATTATAAATAGTAAAAAGAAGGGTCCATAGTGCGTGTCTTAGCATTGAATCGTGGCACTGGGCGTAGCGCGTTTAAAGCCGCATGGAACAAGCATTTGTATGGCCTACAAATAATTGTTCTGGTTCAAACAGTTATTGTTGAAGGTTTGTACTTGTGCCATCTATATATGTAAACTTCCACTACGATACAGGAGAAAATCTTAATGTTAATAAAAGAACTTTTAATGAAATAAGCGACTACTATATCAATGTTTAGCTTATTTAGATATTAAAAAAAAAAACTTTTCTGGGACATACCTTAATAAAGTGATAAAATTTTATAGCTCATTTTTAGCTCCCAAGCCTAACCTGAAACGTTTTTCTGTTACAGATTGAGTTTTAACGACTTTGGTAGTTTTTATTAATTTTGTTAAAAGGAAAGAATAAGTTGAAAATTTATTTTTCGCTAAATCGGGGTTACTTCGCCAAGTTTATATTGTGTCAAGGAAAAATATAAGACCCGACTTTCTAAAGTAATATATACTTGGGTAATATTCCGTGGTTTAATAACCTGGCAAATCTGGGTGGCAAGGGTGGCCCATTTAAGAAGAAGTACACCAGCTGCTGCTTAACTAATACTAGTTCCGTGCGGGATTCGAATCCGTAGCCCATAACATCGCAGCTGAATGCTCCATCGCATTTTTTTACATGGAGAAATCTCTACGCATACCCGCCTTGCTGGGGCAAGGATGGTTATGCCGGACTCGCACCGACTAAAACCACATGGTGTTCCACCATCGCCGCATATTGGCAGGGTCACGGCAACGCTTTCGCGCACATCCGCGGCTCCACCAGCGCCTGCCGCCCCATGGCAGCCCCTTCTCGGAGGAGAATTGCTCCTCCCCATTCTCCTTCTCAGGCAAGGCGTACCAGGAACACAAGACACGCCCCCCTCCACGGCCTCCAACTCCACCTGCGTAACGGGCCCCCCGAGTCCGATACGCGGAGGCCTCGCAACCTAGCCGTTTTTAATGTCTTCTTTGAAATATTTTGAGACGGCTAAATCAATAGTACTAACCAAATGTAAAAGAAATGGACATGCAGTCTATGGATGCAGGTGGCTCAGGACAGTGGTTGTGGCATTTATAGGGGGAGTTTTGGAGTACGTTCAGCTACTGGACTTGTGGAGGGCGCAGCAATGTCAAAGGTTTAAATACTGCGACTGTAGATCTACAAAACCTCCTAGCAACGTTAGAGGCCTATCTCCAGCAGTAGGCTTCTGCAGGCCAGTGAAGAAGAAGAATTTAAGAGCGGTGCTGTGTTAATAAGTAAATAATTAATATACCAGCGCTATTAAATATTCTGGACACCTTCCCGGTATACGGTAGTTAAATTTAAATTTTAAATTGCTATGAAATGTGTTCACTGTTTGTGGTTTTTTTTTTATAGAATAACGGTGACAAACGAGCACACAATTCGCCTGATGGTAAGTGGATGCTGTGTTTAAATTTATCCTCGATTAAGAATCAAAATGCAGATGCGTTGTTACCCCAGAGCACTAAGATGGAATTTCCCGTTTCGAATAAAAAGGGTATCCTGTTCTCTACACTCACCATATGAAACACAGCAGCATTAGGCTGCTATTTTACACTGGTATTCTATGGGAGCTTTGCCCTACCCCGATCGAGCCTCTCTTTTGGTGCTACAGTCATATTGTGGCTACAGTATAGCTCTACCGCTTTTTGTGCTCCAAATATTTAAAAATAAATATACACATTTATAAATATATATATATAATAATTCCTAATTCGACTTAACTGTAACTACCGGGTTAGTGTACTTCACTTTGCGGAGTTTAGAAATTAAAAACAAATCCAAGCATATCATTACAAAACATTGTTAAGTATAATTTGAGCTCCTTCTGCGTAGATGGGGCCAGAATTAATTACTAAAAGCTGAATGTAAGCCGGCTTAACTGCGAGACTAAGGAAACAAGACGTTTAAGCTAGGCTATTCATCTGATTCGGGATCAGGGGCGCTGTATAGCATTCGGAGTGTATGATATTTAAAAAGTTTAAATTAAACACAATAAAATGTATATAATTGGTTTTATACAATGCAGGATGCTTGTTTTAATATATAAGTACTCATTATATTAAAAGACAGAATAAATTACGTGTATAATATATGAAATGCCTCTTCAGGTTAAAATAATTTAATATTAAGCGTAGTGAAATTTTATTTAGAAAGTAATGTTTTGTTTGTTTTATAACTGTTTTAGAATAAAATATTAAAATATTAGATTGTATTTGTTATACTGGCGCCAAACGAAGTATCATATAATATTATTAGTGATATAAGAATACATAGAAAACGAGAAAACAAATATTAAATTGTTTTGGCAGGAATTTATGCGTGCACGTACTTATCAAAGCCAAAATTTCATTGTAATCGGATGAATTATTATTATTTACGTAATTATCATTATTATAATAATGCAACAAACAAATAAATGTTCATCTATATACATATAGATGATTTTCATCTGTATCGTTAATAGAGAGTAGATTAAGATGTACTTAGATTATTAATAAGCGGCGCGCGATGACTTATCAATAATCTAAGAAGATGTATATAGGCCACAACAGCCACTTATCATCAAATGGACATGCTCTTTTATAGAACAATGGTAACAAACGATCACACAGTTCACAAAATTGTTAATGTATGATGACAGACATCTACATCTATCCTCTATTAATAATCAAAACGCACATACGCTGTCTCCCCTGAGGACTTCTTCAGTCCTCTACACTCGCCATACGAAACACAGCAATGTTAAGTTGTTATTTCACGCTGGTATTCTGTGAGAGCGTAGTCGTTCCCCGAGAAGACCCATTCGTGCTACAACCATAACATAGCTGCAACATGGCTCTACCACGTACATGTGCGTATTTCTCACTCTTACTTCCATAAAAAAATATAGATTGTGATTCTACTTCGAGGTAAACAAGAAACGCATAATATTTGTTTTATTACACGAAAATATGACAAGAATACATGTTTTATTGTAACGTTCACCAATAAGAGATATAAACAGACTTATCACTATAGTACGTGAGGGTAATATGGTCATCCGGTTAATATGGTCACTTTCTTAAACCTCAAAAACTGCAGCCTTGTTTGCACAGATTACTCTCTGATACGATATCTCTTCATCAGCCAATGAAATATTAAAGGGTCATAAGGACGCTGCTTTATCGACGTCATTTTGATAGTTGACATCATAGTAAATATTTTAGTAGATTTTAGTATTGTGGAGTGTAGATAGCTTTTTTAAGTTGATTTTTTGAAGTGTTTCTAATTATTTCCAACGCTTGTTGGCTATTTTTTTCTTAATATAATAGTTTTGGTATACGGCTTTGAATTTTTGTCTCTGTACTCCTCTTAGTTTTGGTTTTATATGGCGGCAAAGCTCAAGGTGACCATATTACCCTCACGTACTTTATAAAATTAACGAAGATTCATTAGACAGGAAAACGGTAGTTAAAAATCTGGGCAAAAACCAACGAGATGTACTGTTTGAATCTAATTTAACATTTCATGAGCACTATGCGTACATTAAACACAAATCATTACAGTTACTAGGTTTCTTAACGAGATGCACTAAGTGCTTCAAGTAGCCTCAACGTTTCCTGACCGTTTATTATACGCTTTATCAGTAGCATTCTTCAATATACTTGTGTCATTTAGTCTCCCTGCTACACGTTCCATTCAGATAGTATAGAAATCTTCCAAAAAAGAACTCTTACAATACTTAGCTACAAACGTGGTCTTGAAATTCTCCATAATGAGATCGATTCCGATTACCTCGTAAGTAAATTAAACTTAACTACAAAGTGCAATCACCGAATTCCTAACAATACATTTTACCCGCACACTTATAAGAGTAAATACTTTCTTTTATAACTCGATAATAAGAATGTGTCGACTTTACAACGAGATATCCATGAACAGCTCCGACTTGGATATTATAGACCCAACATCCAGGATATTCAAAAGAGCAGTAAAACAGCTTACGCTTATGTAGACTCATTCCTCTTTAAGATAGGTTTTAAAGAGCAATGGCAGACTTTCATACATAAAATTAGTTGAGAAGAAATGGTAGCGTCTATATACCAAAAATATCTTAAAATGTTAAGCGTCAGTCCCTTAATAACTCTGTCAAAGAATTTCGTACTGAGAAGGCGTCAAAAAAAGATATTTACATTTGAACCTTTTTAGTATATGTCCTATGTTACTTGGTAAAAGTCATGCTTCCTGTGGTTGTTTGATGTTAGCTTAATACATAATACATAATTGAGAGTTTTTAGATTATTGTATCTCTATTATATATTTGCATACTATAAATGTATATTTCTGGCATAGCTCCAGGGCTTTTGTACCATAGTGACATTCTCAGAAGGGCTAGAACCCAGAGCCGTAAAGCCAGTAAAAAAACAGTGACATTTTATTTTAGCTAGTGTTGGCATAACATTAAATGGAATTGTTACATAGTACTATGATTGAGATAATGTATTATTGTAGGAAATTCTTTGTAAGAGACTTATTCTCAGCCATATCACTTTTATTTTTGTTATTACTGATAGTACAGTTATTACTAATTATAACTTAATATAAAAATTGTGTGTTGTGTTGGTAGTGTTACAAAGTGTACACGAAAATAGTATGAATATATTAAATGACAACATTTGAAGAGAGTAAAATGATATAAGTCATTTGATATTCCCAAAAATTTTTGTTTTTTTTCGGTGGCTTTAATTAAAATACATTTTTATTTGAAAAATGATAAAAAAATAATAAAACTCATTTTCAATATAACACATTTCTAGACGCTATAATTTTTGTCAACTATTTTTCTGCCATTGCTCTTTGTTGTTCTTTATAAATTAAATTTTTTGTATCATGTATTTATGTGTGTCATATATATTGTAAAGCGTAGACTTGATCTCTCCTGTAGTAAATATAAAAATGATGTGTCAACATATTTAGGAAAACATCTGCCAAAAAATTGTTTTAAACACAAGCTAGTGATACTAGTCTCTCGACTTCACAGAGTCAGTAATTCATTCTTGGGGCAATGTATACTTAATCACAACAAAGTTCCGGAAAATATACAAGGTCTCTCTATTACCAAGTTTAAATATTAAATTAAACAAAAACTGTATAAAAGGGGTTATTATAATAGAAATGAATACTTACATGGTTGATAATAACCCCTGGGAATTATGTGGTCGCTTCCAAGCTGTTTCTAAAATAAATTTTGTTAATATCTTGTAAACATTTTTATTGTAATATTTATTTAAAAAAAGGTTTCTCTTTGGTGGTTCCTAGGACAGAGGATATTTTTCGAACCAGTGGTAAAGTAAAAAAAAATGACTTAATAAGATTTACTTGTAATCAATATTGAAAAAAATTATTCTATTCTACTCTACTCTTATTCTATTCTAGTGTTTTTATTATTTTAATTGTTATCTGTTGTCTGTTCATTTAATAAATAAGTAAATAAATAAATAAGCACGCTTCGTAATATTATATTGACTTGTGTTGCATACATACTACTATGTATGTATTTATGCAATGGAATTATGTGATTCAATTTTTAGTTTTCACCTACTTTAAGACGTCTGAATAATCTAACATTTTGCATTCGTATTAAGAAGCGAGGCTGCTACTGGAGAACCTTTTTACCCATAGGTTGTCGGACACTCTACTTTTACTATATTCTATTTTGGTACTTACAAGCATAACCCTCTCCATAGATCGCTGTGTAACTTTGAGCTTCCTTACACGGCTAGCAATGAAGTAACACTTCTAAGATTCATATGTTATTTGAGTGCACTGATGCGAAGATGTGTCGTAATTTCCTGCTACCCAACCATTTTGGATCCGTTAATTGACCTCGGAAATAAGATAAGTAAATCAGTAAGTGAATTGTAGGGTGGCCCCCCAACTACATGGAGTGACAACCAGTTAAGAGGTGCAGGAAGTTAAAAGAAGCAGGTGGTTTAACCGTGCTTTGTGGCATTCCTTGAAAGACTGTATTCAACAATGGACTTATGATGACCTGTAATGATCACGAATAGAATAGTATCACCTCATTCCCAGGGGTTATTATCAACCATGTATTTTCTTTATACTATAATAACCCTTTTTATACAGTTTCAACTTAACAAAACATTTAAACTTGCTAATAGAGAGAGCCTGTACACTTTCCGGGACCTTGTTGTAATAGCGTATACATTGTCACAAGAATGAATTACTGACTCTGTGGAGTCGAGAAACTGGTATCATCAGCTTGTGTTTGTTCCTAGTGTTTACAGAATGCACATCACTTTTTTTACTAAAACTACCTTTGTTTTTGTGAACATACATAAAATTTTCGTAAATATACTGAGAGGCCAAAGTTAATATATTTATTTCTTTAAATTTATCTCATAGAGACTCTCTCGGTTTTAGGTTGTAAATAGCTCAAATGACCCTCTTCTGTAAAACAAAAATAGTTTCTGAATCAGCCGCATTTCCCCATAGCAAAATCCCATAAGACATTATGCTATGTAAATAACTGAAATACATATAACTAATCTAGCTGTCTCGACACTAGTGAGACCTCTAATCTTTTTTACAGCATAATGTATAAGGTAGTGATGACTGTATAAGATTTATCTTCAATTTCGAGGTCGAAAATATGACTTGTTTTTCGTTCGTTCCAGGCTTACGAGTAAATGCCTTTCTATTCGTTAGAGGCATTGCTCCAGAATCTGACTAGCCCCTTTTCTATATTAGAACGATCCGTCTTCTACTTTTTATCTATTTAAGATAACTTCAGCTTTCGGTATTCAGCTCTTGACCGTGAGCCTCGTTCTTCTAATGTTCCTAAGGTTCATGTTAGTTTTTTATTTACAGTACAGCCAATACTTCTCTGGGACGCCCTGCCCGTTGATATAAGAAAGGCACCCGAATAAGCACACCTTTAAAAAACTGGTTTGACAACATTATCTCGATAAAAACTCCATCGGACCATTTTATATTAAGTCTGCATTGTAATCTTTTAATCATTTAACTAAGTTGTATTATAATTAATATTAAATAAATAAATAAAAGATTATAAAGAGCCGATTACAATACAATGATTTTTTTACTAAGAACTAGCATTTTCACTAGGATCATCACAGTTCCTGATCAATGCGTGTCGATTAGTTTAGTTTTCTTAAGCTATAATGTTATTATGATAGAAATATAATATTCAAAGGATAAGCCATTTTAATTTATATAGTGAGCAAGCAATTTTATATAAAAGGCTAATTGAATTCAATACCCGCCGGCACAGATGTATTTAAATTGCAATTTCAAACGCTAATATAATGTGCGATGAAGTGAAAAACTAAGGGAAACCTTTATTTCTAAGATATAATTTTTTTTTCCATTTATTATGGTAAGTGGTATATTTATACTTTATGTACATTTTTGCATGTGTATCGTGCATTGCATCTTTTGTTTAGATGAAATTCTTTCCCCAAATTTCCACACCGACTCGAATTATTAGAGAGGGTACTTTCAAATAATTATAAGGTTCCTTTAATCAATTTCGGCAATAAAGCTTAATTTCAGTAATTAAATAATAATTCGTTTTTAACCAATTAATTAATAATTTCATTCATAATTCCTAATTCAAAATATCGAGCTTCAAAGTTGCCTGAAATATGTTAGTAAACAATAACAGAAGACGCAAAATGGTTCATTAGAAATTACAGATTAAGCGCTGCAAGCGCTGTTCAAAGAGGGCTAACTAATCAATTCAATTGTTGGTTCAATTTGATTTGAGGATTTGTTGAACCACTACGTGGTTTTAGATCTTCTTTGGAAATGTTATTTGAATGCTATAATTTGTAATATTATATACTTAAAAACCCTACGATATCTGAGGAAACCGTATAAAAAATTTGCTCTGTTATATATATATATATGTATATATATATGTTATGTACATATAAATAAAATTTAAGCGTATATATGCAATATTAAAATAACTGGCTTCTATTAAGCTCCAGAGGGATTTATTTGCGTGCCATTACGACAGCAACATTGTACAGCCATTTTTAAAATTGTTGTATGAAACTTCACGAACAGAGAGTGAGCCATGCCGGGAGTGATCTGGGCTATATTTTCTCCGAAAATCTTGGTGATTTTTGTTTGAGAAACCTTCAAGTCTTTGACTATCGTAAATCTAAATAACGTCATAAAAATAGATCCTACCCAGACGCAACCGGGTCGGGTCGCTATTAACAACAATTATTGTGGGTTCCGTGGGTATGTACAGAACAAAAATAATATATAATATAGGTAATTATAAGCAGATTCATGCTGCTAATAATTGAATCATAATCAAATGAAAATACGGTACGAATAACGCGCACAAGAAATTATTACTAAAACGATAGAAAAATACAATGAACATTGAATTATTTAAAAGACTAAATATTTAAAAAGAGTATATACATATATGTTTCAGATTTGGATAAATTAAGTTTTACATGTTTTATAAATTAATAAATCTGTAGTTAATTTTTCTTTTCTGTGGTTATTTTATGATTTATTACGCCACAAGCATTGTTCTTTGTGTCTCTCTCGTAATTGACGCGTATTATAAAGCCATGTCTCTCACTAAGCTTTTGAAGAATGCCTGCGGTTATCACTGAATACTTAGTAAATTAATGATGTTATAAATTTTTTTTCCAATATATTTAGTAATGTTTTTACGTGGTAGTGCTATGCTGCAGTTATATTATTGTTGTAGCATGAATGGGTAAGGAACAAGTTTTCACAGAATACTAGCCTGAAATGGAAGCTTAATGCTGCTGTTTCGTATGGTGAGTGTAGAGAACCGGAGATCCCCTTACTGGAAACGACAATCCATCTTAGCCCTCAGGCGTGACAACCCATCTGCATTTTGATTCTTAAACGAGAATAAATGTAGATGTCTATGTGCCAAACGCGTGTATGCATTATTCAAACCGCATTTTAATCTAGATTATGATACAATTATTAGCTTTGGTCGTTTTCTTATTAAACGGTAATCCACGTAACATTATTTAATCTGTGATTTCGCTGAAGAAATAGATATAACGCAGCCATCAAGTCACAATGTGCTCAAGACTGACTTTCGTTTACGGCAGCCAGTCCCAATGGAGAATAGTCATCTGAATATAGTCTAGTCTATACTCATATACTGTATAGTCTAGTCATAGTCTCATCTCGTGTAATACACGAGTGTGTGTGCTTAGCACAGCTACACTCTCTGTTCTCCAACTTTCATAGTCCGCTGGGAGAGCAACCCGACACGACCAGAGAGAGATCAGGCGAAGGACAAACGGTTTTTCACGTTTTGATGCACGGGTATAAAACCGCCAACTTCCTGACTCCGGGTTGATATTGAGAATTTCTTGACGGGAAAATTTACTCATATCTGGCTCAACTCGGAATTCGAACAGAACTGGGATCGAGACCTCAGGATAAGCAGTCGCACTTACGACCCATAAATCAACGAGGTAGTCAAACCAAGACTTTATTTGTTGACTTTATTTGCAGACGATATTGCTATGCTAATGACATGTAACAAAAAATCAGACATTGGTAAATTTGTAAATGACATTAATATTTCTTTGAAATTTATAATTGAATGGTTAGAACATAATAATTTACATATAAATATAAGCAAAACCAAGTTAATACAATTTTTTAATAAAAAAAATAATGAAATAAAGCTAAATATTGTATACAATGGCGAACAAATAAAACAAGTACAAGAAATTTCTTTTCTCGGTATACATATGGATACATTTTGTAACTGGAAAACCCACATAGAAAAAATATGTAATAAACTTAACCGCTATGTTTACATATTACGGAACCTTACAAAGACGGCATCGCAATCAACAGCTCTTATGGCGTATTACGGATACGTTTATTGTATACTTAGCTACGGTATAATAATATGGGGAAATTCTGTAGACATCAATAAAGTTTTCATTGCGCAAAAAAAAATGTCTACGTGCAATATATAATATGGCCCCACATGAATCGAGCAAACCAATATTTATAAATTTAAAAGTGTTAACACGTCCTTGCATATACATCCTTGAAACAGCAAAATATGTTAAAAATAATTCTGAGCTGTTTACAACTGCTGGAGATATTATCAAGTCCAAACCCTTAAGGAATCCAGATAAATTAGTCATTGATAAAATACCAAAAACAGTAAATTATCATAGAAATTGCTATGCAATGTGCATAAAAGTGTTTAACGCAATACCCAATAATATAAATTACTACCAAGGAAGCGTTTCGGGAACGAGTTGAAAAAGTGACTAGTTAATAAATCTTTTTATTCGGTTAGCAAGTTGTTGGAAAAACAATAATTATCTTTATTTTTTTTAATAATAATATTTTGGTAATTATATATTATAATGTGACATGAAATTATAAATATTAATGATATGATAATGCAAATAGTAGTAAATGTTTTTTTAATTAGGTCACATTAATTTTTTTTTGTTTTTGCTATTTATTATGCAATTTACGTATTTTTTTTTGTAATTTTAATTCATAATGTCATACTTAATGTTTATAAAATTCAATAATTTTGTACACCTTTGTTTGTTTGGTTAATGTGTTGTACTATATTTTCTATAACAACTGTAAAACACACACATTATGCAAAATAAATAAATAAATAAATAAAACAAAGACTTAACCACGGTAACCGCTGAGAAGCCGACGGCAGTCGCAGACACCTCTTCAAATCGTTTGTCATCGAACGGTTGTGGTAACACTCGCACTCCTAGTATGACTTGCAAGGAGTGCTATTGACATGTGTGCCATTTGTGCATTTAAAGTCCACTGCTGAACGTAGGCCTCCCCATAGATTGCCTACCAAGCGGGTTGGCAACCGCAGTTTTTTTAGTCGTTATTAGGAAGACGCTGATTTCTTTCTCTCTGTCGCCTCTTACGACAAAAATGGGATGATATGGGGTAGGGGATATATATATATATATATATATATATATATATATATATATATATACTATGTTGTTGTGTGGATATTGGCTACAGTTTTTCCGTGTTTGGCAGGTGAGTTGGCAACCGCAGTTTTTATTATACTTTGAGTTGTTACAGTAAGATACTGCTACCCATATGCTGTTTGGTTTCCGTCTGTAGCCCCATATGGCATATATATATATATATATATATATATATGGTAATAGATATTCCTACGCGACGACTACACGGCGAAACTAACAGTAACAGTTAACAGTATAGACATGTCTTTCTTAGCATAGCATTTCTCTATTTTCAATTTACATCGGTGGCAATAACAGAGCTTTTTAAAGATTCATTTTGCTATCTTGCATCTGTCGCGTAGCGTCGACACTATTGTACCGCTTGTCGAGGAATGCCGGCGAAGCGTTGGCGGCCGTAGGCGTTATTGTTTACTATGTGCCGTTCGTTTGTAAGAGGCCTAAGAAGTGAAGATTCAATATTCAATATTACAGAAATATAGTCATAATTATTATGTAAAAACTGTATTTGCTAGACGTTACATCATTAAACAATCTATTTATATATGCAATCATATCAATGAAAAGCTTAACATTCTTTTTTTAATATTTACTCAAAAAATACAAAAGACTTCAAGTAAATGACTAAATGATCCGTCTTCTTAAAACACTAAGAAATTTAATAATATGCTTCAACACAAAGGGTTACTTTGTAAAATATTTGATACTTACTTTTTATATCTATTTGAATACTCTTTTATAGGTACTTGTTTGTAAACCGTTTAGCGGTGTTGTAAGAATATCCACTAATTCCTATCATTCCTATGGTGTCGTATGAAGCCACAGAGGGAAAATTAAAAAGGAGATGGGCAGCAACATCTTCCTAACTTAAAATAATAAAAAACTGCATTTGCAATCCCGCTTGCCAAGCGTGGCAACTATGGCAAAATCCCCCCATGAGACAATCTATGAGGAAACCTATGTTCAGCAGTGGACTTTTATAGGCTGTAATGGTAAAAGTTAAAAATTTACAGTTACAGTTTATATATGTCTCACTGCTGGGCTCAGGCTTCCTCTCATATCTGAATGATAATGGAACTCTTTACTCTATACATTAATATACACGCACGCACGAACACACGCGAGCGCTATTTCCAGTAGAAAATGATTTAAAATTATGTCTTTTAGATTTATCTTATAGCATAAGGTGTGAAACGAGCATACCATTCACCTGAAAGTGAATGCTGTGCCTCACGGACATCTACATCTGTACTTGAATAAGAATAAAATTGCATATTATACGTTATCATCCCTTGGACTAAGATGGAATACGTCGTTACCAGTAATAGGGTCTTCGGTTCTTACATTTACCGTACGGAATATATTGGATACGGAATACGGGAGCAGTAATATGCGACTTTCTACACTGGTATTCTGTAAGAATGTAGTCATCATCATCATCATCATTACAGCCCTTCACAAGTCCACTGCTGAACATAGGCCTCCCCCAAAGAATGCCACAAAGCACGGTCCTGAGCCACCTGCATCCATCGACTTCCTGCATGTCTTACCAGGTCGTCACTCCATCTCGTGGGGGGACGCCCTACACTTCGCCTACCGGTACGAGGCTGCCACTCGAGAACCTTTCTTCCCCATCGGTTGTAGGTTCTTCGAGCTATATGGCCAGCCCACTGCCACTTTAGCTTACTAATCCGTTGGGCTATGTCGGTTACTCTGGTTCTACTGCGGATATCCTCATTCCTAAGTTTATCACGCAGAGAAACTCCGAGCATAGCCCTCTCCATAGCTCGCTGAGCGACCTTGAGCTTCCTCATACGGCCAGCAGTGAAGGACCACGTCTCAGTTCCATAAGTCATCACTGGCAACACGCACTGGTTGTACAATTTCGTTTTCAGTTACCATTGTCGCCACCGTAGCCAGGAATAGCGGGGCTGCCGGGGACTGGGGGCCGTCTCTTTGTTACATTCATAGGGGGATATTTGCCATAGTTGCCACGCTTGGCGAGCGGGTTGGCAACCGCAGTTTTTTTTACTGTAATTTTGGCTATTATCAGGAAGATGCTGCTGCCCATCTCCTGCCTGTTTCCCTTTGTCGCCTTTTACGACACCCACGGGAGGATATGGGGTAGTGGATATTCTTGACCGCCACTACACGGCATGTAGTGGCGGTCAAGAAGACGGCATGCACAAGAATGTAGTCATACCCCGGTTAAGACATCCCATTCGTGCTGCAGCTGCAGCGTGGCTCTAAAACGTAAAAATAAAATAAGATATTCATAGGTGATTAAGACGCACACAAATTATTAAGTGTTTTGAATTTAGTATTAATAAAAATACTTAAATTTTAATTCCAGAGCATTTTATTTTTATTTATCTAACAACACTACGTTTTTCAACGCCCACTATATAACCTTGATTGATAGATCTCTGCTTAAAAAAGAATTATCCGAATAACCCTCGTCTGTAAATTGATGCCAGAACCTTTCGTTAATTAAAAATCCATTAATTATGATTGACTTTAAAAATAAACTTGTTTGTCAAAAATTAGTAACTGACAGTTAAAAATATCAACATTATAATATTTTAACATTATAATACTGAGCAAAGAAAAAAAAAACGAGAGTTGACTCTAATGTACAGTATCATTTTAAATCTGATTTAATATAAATTTCTTATTTTAATTCTGCTTTACGTTACGTTTTTTCTTTTTTTATAGCAGAGGTGGCAAACGAGCATGCAGCCACCTGATAGAAAGTGACACCGCCGCCCATGAACAACTGCAGTACCAGTAAGTAGTATTGCAGGAGCGGTGCCAGCCTTTTAAAAAGGCAGTAATAAGCTACTTTCTTGAAGGTCCTTATGTCGTATCGGTCCGCAAAAATCTCCGGTGGTAAACGATTCCACAAAGTTCTTCTTTTTATAGAATAAGGGTGACCTTCGAGCATACAGTCCACCACATGGTAGGTGGTATCTGTGGCAGATATACATCTACATTAATCCTCGATTAAGAATCAAAACGTGGATGCGTTGACACCTCTGAGGGCTAAGATGGTTTACTTTATTCCTAGTAAAAAGGGTCTCCGTTTCTCTACACTCATCATACCAAACGCAGCATTAAGAATGTATATTAAGGATTCCTATTATATAGGGTAATTTTTAATTTACTGAAGACCTTTTGGAAATATATTATTTACATCATAACAACAACATCTGTAACAAAAAGAAAATTATATTTCTTAAATTTTTATTTTCATACAAAAATAAAAATATTTTAATTGGACCTCCTAAACGGTAATAGTCTTAGTTAGCAAAAGAAAGCGCGTGGCGGGGTAGGGGTCGAGGGGTGTAGAAGGCGGCGCTTGTTCATTTGAACTTGACCTAATTACCTGTGTCGTCAGTCGCCTTTGGTGCGCCCGCGACGTTTCTCCTTCCGTTGTGAGATTAATATCGCAAACGTTACCTTGTTACGGTGGCTTAACGATACTCAAATGTTGAGTATACCGAAATGGTGCGAATTTTAGCAATTTGCAATGATAACGTTAGTGATTCCTGCCGTTAATATTCAAGACGATTTCCCAACTCACGTGCACCGAGCTACGCTACGATGCTAGGCGCTACACAGTGATTGCGAGATTACGGGCAATTCCAGCCTGTATCGATCGATCGTGGTCGTCCACCGTGACGCACAGTACGTGAGCAGGAACACAAACTGCAGTTTTTTGAACAAAATCCAGCAGCGGGCACTTATGAGACAGCCGGATAGTTCAATGTGTCACAGTACTACGCATGGAGTGTCATACACAATGAAGGGAAGTATCCTTTCCACCTGCATCGTGTTTATGAACTCAGCGAAGCTGACAAACCAGCGCGAGTTATATTTTGTAACTGGTTACTAGCTACTGAACGAGCTAACATTTTATGGACTGATGAAGCAACATTTGTCAGAATAGGACTATTTAATTCGCACAATGAACACTTGTGGTGTTCCATATGAACCAAGACCGCATAGCTTTCAACACCGGTTTAGTGTCAATGTGTGGGCAGGCGTTATTAATACAACATTACTGGGCCCGGTCTTCATAGAAAGATTAAACGGTGAAAGCTATCATAGTTTTCTCACCGACACGCTGCCAAAATTGTTAGAGGACATATCACTTGCATCTCTACGTAATATGTATTACCAACATGACGGGGCGCCGGCGCACTATGCTCGCCAAGTTAAGGATTATTTAAATAGAGAATACCCTGGTTGCTGGATCGGTCGTGGCGGGCCTTGTACATGGCCTCCCAGATCGCCAAATATCACACCAATGGATTTTTATTTGTGGGGGCATGTAAAGACATTAGTGTATACTGGTCGCGCATTCGAAACCCGCGACATGTTGAAAGAAAAATTAATTTGGGCATTCGATCAAATCAAAATGAATCATCAAGTATTATCTCGTGTCAGTGAACAGTTAAGTTTTAGGTGTCACGTATGCATAGAATGTGGAGGTGATTATTTTGAACGTTATGTGCGCGATAATCACCACCATCCGCGGACGAGTACCTAGGTAAGTCTAATTTTTTAATTTGTATTTTAATATTTTTATTGAACCATTATACCTAAATATTTTTATTCAATTACTGTTAACTTGTTTTATTTGTATTTAATCATTATAAATATTTTATTGTAATATTTTTAATTATTTTAACCTGCATCCATTTTTTAAATACAACTTACATTAAATTAAAAAAAAATGTTATTATTACTCATTTAATTTGCACGTGCTGCAAACATCGATCACCAAATCGATGGCTGCAAACCGAAAAGAGCAGGCGGTGCCTTTGATGACGATGACACCTGTGTCGACGTCATAATATACCATTGAATTGACCTTGGGCCACCGCATGTGAGCCGTTGCTACCCACTGGATGCGACGTTACCTCTTGGATGCAAAAAGAACTACCTAAATGTCTATTAAAGAATGTCTATTAATTTGTAAAGAAATTAACAAAAGAATCAAATAGTTCATCAAATGGTTTTATGCAAAATAAAGAAGTACCTATATGAAAAGTTAATGTAAAGTCATTTAAAGTGGCGCCCTGGTGCCATAGGCACAGTGGTGAATGGATTAGTAGCCACTCGCAACGCAATCAGCTGAGCGCGGCCGTCGACCGGCCCGGCGGTCATACTTACCTAAATGTTAATATTTGTGATTTTTTTTTGAATGTCATTTGCTTATTTAATTATGTTTAATGATTTCAACTACTGATACTGATATCAAGTGTAAAATAAATAAGGTCTTTAGTAAATTAAATATGACCCTGTATATATGTATATAATTTACTCTACATCACATCAACTTTCGTCTTGTTAATTGGTAGAGAATAGGGCATCAAGCCTCCTCGCATCATATTGTATATATGAAGAATACTTTAAGATTCCTTAATTCGATTGTTTTTATTTCATGTCTATCCTGTCCCCAAATTCACAAAGACATGTACCTATGTATTTAAAAATATTTTGTTCTTAGAGTTATGTTTCCTATTTGTGGTAAACTAGAAATTAGTGTTCATTCTCGCGGGCACTACTGAAATTATTTTTTACATGTACTGATTTATCACGCAAACTACATGAATACGTAATATACGCATTGCAGTTCTTCGCTGCTCGTTTTCAGAAAAAACGAGACACATAATGCTCAGCGAAACGTATTTAGGCTAACAGACTTTATTACGCTTTTTAGTATTTATACTAACATCACTGTGCTTATGACGTAACTTGGAAAAAGAAATGTAATCTAGTTGTGCCTGTACACGCGATTCTGCGGCTCAAAAAATTTTTTTAAAAGAATATAAAACACACGCGTATTTGAATGAAACGTTGTGTCAAAATTTCACAGCTATCGGTGAAGAACTTTCGGAGATTTAAGATTTTTAACAAACGAATATTAACATTTTGATTTATATAGTACGTATTTGATATGTAATTTATCTATACATATAAATAAAATGGAAGTATCTGTAATATAGAAATAACTGGATTAAACATAAACAACCATTTTTAAAATTTATGTCTAGACAGATAGACTGTCTGTCCAGGCTACTTCGGGATAGCAGAACTGATTGTGCTGAAACCTCACGAACAGATAGAGACGAAATATTTGAGATTAATCTAGGCCGTAATTTTACGAAAACTTGATTTTGTTTTCTTAATAACAAAATATTTAGAAAATAAATATTATGTTATTAAGAAAAATAAAAAAATCATATCCAAGCGCAGTCGGCTCGGGTGGAAATTGGTATAATAAATACAAACTTAAATTTAAACATGTCAATTTAATACATATTACGTATAATTAAGATAAACTTTATGGCTCTTCATTTGTAATTTTCTTGGGGTTATTTTCGCTTGTAATTACACGGCGTACCTTCGATAATTAAAGTTGAAGAAAAATCTACAGGTTCGGTTTTGTTGAAATCTAAAGTTTTTATAAAAATGGTAATTATTTTTTAATACATAGTAATAGCTATCCCATCTCAAGGGAGGCTAAAATTGTAATTAGGAATTTTAATTTCCGATCTACCACATTGGAGTCTATGTGAACCACAAGATAACCAACTTTCTCACTAAGGCAAATGCTCAAAATCGAGCGAAATGGAGCATATTATTTATTTTGATTACCCTTAGTATAACCGGCCAGTAGCGGATCAAAAAATTTTGCGTGCTTAAGAAACACTATAGATGTCATAATCCATTCGTTAATTCCATTTATTTATTACAGCTTGTCAAAAGTTAATCTATTTTCTGCACATAAATAAGCCTTCCCCGTGGTAAATTCTGATAGGTGGGATATTTTCCATAGTTGCCACGCTAAAATATGTAAATGTCAATTTTCTTTATATTGAAAGTAAATATGATTTTAATTTAAGTTTAATTTAAATTTTAAATTAAATTTTCAAGGCAATTTATTTAAAAATTCAATGTAGCGTCTTTGTGTTATAATTGTCATTTTTCATTAACTTTCGAAAATATTATTAATACTCGAATTTAGGTTGCAATTAGCTTAAACCGAATTTTACAGCTTTATTCATTAAAACATTTAATTAAGATATCTAATTTATTTATTTTTTGGAAAAAAAGAGCTATTTTCAAGTTAATAAATTTTTCATAAAATAAATAAATAAATCCATTTTGATACTATCTATCTATCCTGTATTAAGAATTAAAATACAGATGAGTCACTCATGAGGACTAAGATGGAAATCTTCGTTTCTAGTGAAAAGTTATTTACATTATTATTGTTGTAGGTTCCATACCGTAAATTTATAGAAGCAGCTATCTAGTCATGCTTTTCAATCACTCAAATCCGCAAATGATTTGCGAGATGTGAAGCCTGTGCACTGACTCAGCAGGTTGCCATGCTTACCGCTATGACATGCCTTGTACTATATTGCTAACACGAAAAAACTTAATATTGTTATACGATGGTATACCAGCTATAGTTCTAAAGGCTTGTGCACCTGAGTTGTCTCCTATGTTGACTCGCTTGTTCCGCCTCTCATTTAGGATTGGAATAGTGCCAAAATCCTGGAAGTTGGCCTGTTCCAAAAAAAAGGCAACCGTGCCGACCCTGTCATTTATCGGCCAATCTCAATTACCTCCATACTCTGCAAGATTATGGAGCGTATATTGAATGCCCGCTTAATGGCATAGCTAGAACAGAATGACCTCCTTAGTGACCGACAATATGGGTTTCGCCGAAATCGGTCAGCTGGAGACCTTCTAGCGTATGCCACGCACGTATGGGGCGAGGCACTCGAGAACAGTGGGGAAGTTGATGTCTCGAAGGCCTTTGACAGAGTTTGGCACACTAGCCTTTTGGGTAAGCTTCTGGTCTGATTGAATGGGTTAAGGACTTTCTGAGTGAACGGTCTCTCCGGGTCGTCGTCGATGGCTGCTCATCCGATCCTATGGCGACTAACGCCGGTGTTCCTCAGGGGTCCGTTCTCTCCGCAACTCTCTTCCTGCTGCATATTAATGATCTGCTTATGCCCGGTATCTATGGGTATGCAGACGATAGCACAGTTGTGGAGAGATACCAACCAAGTCCTCGGGCCAGTCTGGATCAAATCCAGTTCGAAAGGGAAGCTATGGTAGAGTGTGTGAATCTCACACTACAGGCAGTCTCCGAATGGGGCGATGCCAATCTTGTAAAGTTCAACGCCTCCAAAACACAAGCGTGTCTCTTCACTGCAGAAAGGAGCCAGCTCACCTTGACTCCTTCTTTCCGAAATGTATCACTGAAATATACCGACCGCCTTCAGTTGTTAGGGTTTGAAATATCCTCAAATTTCGGGCGGTTCATTAAGTTCAAGGCCAAAGCAGCTGCAAGGAAGCTGGGAGTCCTCGCAAAGGTGCGGCGATACTTCATGTCGGAACAGCTGCTTACTTTATATAAAGCGCAAGTCTGGTCGTGCATGGAATATTGCTGCCATATATGAGCTGGTGCTGCAAAATGCCACATAGCAGCTTTAGACTCAATGGAAAGGCGTGCTAAGAGGCTTATTGGTGACCCGAATTTGGTTAAAACCAATCTTACCAGCCTCGAACACAGACGTACAGTAGCCAGCCTTTCGGTTTTCTACAGGATGCATTTCGGAGAGTGTGCGCAGGATTTGCATAATTTAATTCCCCCTCTCCCTTCCACCATCGGATAACCAGACGTTCGGCCAGACTCCACCCTTTCGTTGTTAACTTACCACGAATTGAACTCATGCGTACAGCAAAGGAGTGGAATAAGTTGCCAGCATCTGTCTATTCATCCGATTACAGTGTGGGTGTCTTCAAGGCAAGAGTGAATAAGCTTTTGTTAAGTCAGTGCGCTTCACCATCTTAGACTACATCACCACTTACCGTCAGGTGGGGTCGTAGATAAGCGCTGGCTTAGTAGAATATAAAAAATAAAAAAATAATATTATTTTTACGAAAAAATCGCGATCAAATTAAAGAACTAGACTAAAAATTCGTAAGCAATTTAAATGGATAATATAAAGTCCGCCAAAATCGCATTAGAGTTAATTTGTGCAGATTTTTCTTCCTTATATTTCTCTCAGAATTAGAGGAGGCTCGTTCCCAGTATTGACATATGCATAAGCTTGTAATTAACAATTCATATTTGAAAGTGAAACTAACGCAATGTATGTATATTTATTAAATATGTAGGCGTCCCGTATAGACATACAAATCACGATCCTAAGCAAACGGGATCCATCTACTGTCGGCAAGTCTTATGATGTATCGTATCTATTCAGTGTGGACCTTCATCTCTATCAGTTGTTGGTTATTCTCCATAGTGGTTGGTTCTAGTTCTACTATAGACATCTTCTATTGCTTATTTGTTTTATTTAAGCAACTGAATTAAAACTGCATCCAACAAAATTAAAATAACCTGAAGAATAATAAATAGTGAAACGAGCAAGGCAAATGCGCAACTCGGGTTTTCAATTGAATATTAACAATAATTTACTTTGATCTCATCAAGAATTTGCTATGGATTTTGAGAAACATTGTACTGATGTTCCTTTTTTGACAACAAAATCATTACATTTTTCTCCTACTGTCACCGAATTAATGCTTAAAATAAAATGTAAAGGCTTGTTCAAATACTGTTAAATTCCATAGAGCATTTCCAAAAGATATCGTTAAATATTTTAAAACTACTGATGGTAAAAAAACGGCAAACTTATGGGGGATTTCCATTAAAGTTATTTTATCAATAATATAGCACCTTATCTAACCATTATATTTAATACATGGATCGAATCTGGTGTGTTTACTGATTTAATGAAACATAGTAAAAACATACCTTTATTACATACCTACATTAAATCTACATTAGACCCCGCCAATTATAGACCAATTTCTGTACTACGAACATTTAGTAAAACTTTTGAAAAAATAAGTTTAGATCAGATGCTAAGTTTTTTTAATATAAATAAATTGCTTTATAAGTATAAAATTGGTTTTACAGGGGGTCGTTCGACAACTGAGACTACAGTTGAGCTTATTAAACATAGTTTTTGTGCATGGGAGAATTCAGAGAATGCTTTGGGTATTATTTTGTGACCCTTCCAAGGCCTTCGACTGTGTTCACCATGAGACATTAATCAGGAAGCTACAGTACTGTGGTGTCAAGAACACAGCGCTTAAACTTATTATTTCGAATATGCTATTACAACAAGGTCACAGAAAGTGTACAGGCTCTCTCTATTACCAAGTTTAAATGTTTTGTTAAGCTGAAACTGTATAAAAAGGGTTATTATAATATAAATGAATACTTACATGTTTGATAATAACCCCTGGGCATGAGGTGGTCGCTTCCAAGTAGTTTCTAAAACAAATCCTGTAAATAGTTTGTAATTAATGTAAAATTTACTTTAAAAAAAATCCCGCTGCGTTTTTTTGCTGGTTCTTCCCAGGACAGAGGGTTTTTTACTACACATGTGATATATATTTAATAAAAAAATATTCTATTCTAATCTATTCTATTCTATTCTACGGCAAAGTAATATATCATAAATTTAGACGACTCCGTAGCGCAGTGGCCGGGTTCGAATCACGTACGGAGCAAGTATTTGTATGGCCTACAAATAGTTGTTCCGGGTCTGGTTGTTTGTCCGTGTAAAATTTATGTATGTAAACGCCCCCATGATACAGTTTTCTTAAAAAAATTAAATTAAATTAAAAAAATAATAAAACATCCTTTTAGGATGATATACATATATATACCTTTTATATGTGTTTAAATACATTTTGTTAGGTGGTAGGACTTCTTTTCTGTCTAGGTTTTTAGAGAACTTTTGCATGGGATAGTGTATCTAGTTTTTTATTAGTGATCGATGGCTGTGAGGCATTCCGTCTTAGTCCTTCGAGGTGATAACGTATCTGGAGCCTTTTTGCTTGTTTGACATACCATCAGGTAGACAAAAAAAACTAAAAGTATTTTTTCTTTACAGATGCAATGAGTGTCAGAGATAATGGCAACTGTAGAAATTGCGTCGTTTGAGCACAGTGAATAACATGATTATGACGTCGTATCCGGAACAGCTTAATGAGACAGTTGTGAGGGTGTCCGATGAAGAATTCCCTCTGTTAATGCCGCGATGGGGCTACGTGACATCGGCTTTTATATTATTTATCATTGGGTTCTTTGGATTTTTTCTAAATCTTCTGGTTATAGTACTAATGTTTAAAGACCGACAGGTAAGATATATGTGTAATATTTTTTATAGAATAAGGGTGACAAATGATCGCACAGTCCATCTCATGATAAGTGGTTGTTGATGCCCATAGATATCTACATCTATCCTCGAATCAGAATTAAAATTCAGATGCATCGTCACTTCTCATAGCTAAAATGGTGTGCCTCGTTTCCAGTAAAATGGGTCTCCGGTACTATATAATCTGTATACGAAACACAGCTATTAAGCTGCTATAGCACAGTATGAAGCTGGTTTTCTGTGTTAGCGTGGTCCTTCCTCGGTCGAGCGGACCCATTACAATGTGCAAAGAAAACAAATGATTTTACTTCAAAGAGACGCAGTATCAGTGGCGCACTCTATAAGAGTAACTATTTGGGCGATTGTACTGCTAGTGACAAGAGGGCTCTTTATTGCTCGCCAAAGTATAGTCATTCAGCGAGGAAACGCAGACAGCGTTGATGGCGCTATATACCATGAGTAGAATGGCTACAATATGATAAGATTTATGTTTTAAAAAACTAAATAAAACAATAAAGTAATCATTTAATAATATTTGGCAACCGGAAATATTTTTGGCTAAGCGAAGTACGTAGCGAATTCATCTGTGGCGGGTGGAAGGAAAAGGGGAGATCTCCCGCCGGGCAAGGTGTTCCGCCCGGGGAGCGGCCAGCGCTCCAATTGGTAATTCGGAGCTATTCTATATATGCTGCTTTAACTTCGGAACTTTGTTAGTGCGATTTAGGCTTCGATGTGTTTCGCTTGTGGCGCGACGACAGGGCCGCCACATCACCTCCCTGCTCAGACCGGAGGTCGATAATGCAGTCTAGATGTCGACGAATTTGCAAGTGCCAGGGAATTGCCTTGTAAGTCTGCGGTGAGTCGAGAAGAAGGCAAGTAATCTGCGAGAGTGCCGTGAAGCAGAGGCGAGCAGTAAGGCTCAGAGCCGTGCCGAACACTGTCGCACAGAGAGTAGCTTGAAGGAACAGGAAGCATTATTATTCCAGTGCTGCGATGAACCTTTGTAAAGCTAGATGGCTTGCAGAATGTGAAGGCTGCAGACAATATCTGCTCCGGAGCGAATGAATGGGGTACTTGAGGATGATGAAGGTTTGAAGGTGTAGTTTCCGAAGGTTTGTTGGTTGCGTGTTCATATAACGTCGGGTGGTCACCACGGTGGCGGGTGGAAGGAAAAGGGGAGATCTCCCGCCGGGCAAGGTGTTCTGCCCGGGGAGCGGCCAGCGCTCCAATTGGTAGTTCGGAGCAATTCTATATATGCTGCTTTAACTTCGGAACTTTGTTAGTGAGATTTAGGCTTCGATGTGTTTCGCTTGTGGCGCGACGACAGCGCCGCCACACATCAATTCGTCTAAGCGAAATTCAAAACGTGCTGCGCGATTTTACGGTTGATTATATTTTACTTTACAACATGCTAACAGTTATTCGTAGGGCATATCTTCTAAGTAGGGAGTCTTCTTTCGGTGTATTACGCTCGCTCCCGAACTGCATCAGACTTTTGTACAAAAAAAATGTTAGATATTTTCGATTATGTTACATATTTGGAACTGAAACTAGATAACTGAACTTAACTATCACGGTACATTGTCTTCCGCATGTATGCAGTGCAATGCAAACTGCAGGTCTCGGGCCTCGGGGCTGGCCCCATTGCCCGGAATCTCCTCACGGTGCATTACTATGCACCGGTCGTGGTAGCCGTTATGGCGTTGTTGGTTTAATCAGCGATCCAGGGTTCGATTCCCCGGTCGCTGTATGTGCCATCTAGCGTTTTCTGCAAGCCATATAGAGTTTACTTAAAATTGGGCGTTTAATTTGGCCTATGGTCGTCTAAGAAAGCCTGGTCGGGTAAGTCGGCCTATAGGCGACTAATTCGGCCTAGGCGTCTAAGTTGACCTGTCTGCGGCATTGAGGGTTTTACTCGACTCTCTAATCGATATAGAGACGAGTTCTCTTGGTAGAGGTCGCCCGTCCCCAACTATCACGGAATCAGAACCCTACCCGTATCAAAAAGTGTTACCTTATTGAAGAACCGTAACGAAATTTGGAGCCAGTGAGCCTTAGAGTCGTGGTGTGGTATAGCAAATCTTGTAATAACAGCTTCACACGAAGAGCCCACATACCACCTGCCAAACGTGCCAATTAACTCCTCTATGTATCAATTTGTCGGGAAAGCGTTTAAATCTCAATAGTTCTTAGTTTATTATAAAGTAAATATCAATTAATGGACAAAGACGTTTTTAAGAATGTGGATGCATCTATTTCTACACGACGTACGTGCGCGTAGGTATCGTTTGTTTAGGATCTATGTAAATTACTCTCATACTTGTGTGGCTCTTCCCCCTTTCAGTCAGTAGGACTTGGCTTTTTATTTGTATTTTTATTATTTTCCGATATACCGTTGTTGTAACGGAAAAAGCCATAACCGAGGCCTAAATCACGCTTTCGGAGTTCGCATACGACTGCTTATAATATAAAACGAGCTCCGTACTACCGCACGGAGCGTTGGCCGCTTCCCATACTGAACACCTTGCTCGGCAGTCATCAGTTTGTCGCTAGTTTCTCATCCTTCGTTTAGTAGAATGCGCTGCGTGTTAAAATTCACATATGTAATTACCCTAACACACAACGCGTATATACGATAATATAAGTAAGAATACGTACGTTTTTTAAAGCATGTTATGTTTCATTGCTCATTTTGATGAATTACGTATTGAGTCTTGAGTAGATCAAGACTTTTAGATAAAATTATATAAACCAATATATAACAGAATATTTTATAAACTGATTCCTAAGCGCATATTTCTATAAGCTATTGCGCAATTTATAACACAACTTTAAATGGATTTGCAACCGTTCATTTTAGCATAGAATTCTAAAGCAGTGCGTGATCCCGTAATACCGTTGCATAATTCATACCGTCAAACACTTAATTTTACTGGGATGTTGTGAACTAAATAATTGAAAATTATGTGAAAGATCATGAGACGTAAAATTTTATTATTATTTTGTACTTGGTGGGGACATTTTTGTAGTAAGCTACCAATTCATTTGTTTACGATATATGCGAAAGATATACTACATTATTATATTGTATGTCAATTAGACAAGTTACAAAAGTCTTTATTGAAATAATTTCAAACAAATCTAGGTTGAAGTTAAAAGTGGTAAAATTAAAAATCTTGTACAACTGACTTCAATATAAATAAAATTAGAACATCGTCAATTTAGTCGAAGTCAATTAAATACGCGTAATTAATGATAACTCAATAAATACTGGTCACATCTTGATAAAACTTATATGGGATATATGATAAAACTTATAAAGCTGGTGTTTTACACATGTAAATATATTTTTTTAAAGCTGGTAATTTACACATGTAAAGCATCAGCCTTCGAATAAAAACATCATCAAAATCGGTTCACTTACAAAAAAGTTCTGAGGTAACACATATAAACAAAAAATACAGTCGAATTGAGCACCTGAGGGATGTAGAGAGACTGTATAACTCGAAACTTATCACATTTCATTTCAGTAACAGTGAAGAGGTTTCCGAGCTATTGTGGGAATATTGTTTCCGAAAGTTTTGAGTGACAATAATAAAAGCAGATATTTTTAAGTACTTTTTGCTTAAGTACCGTTTTGTTGCGCAATAAAATAGAACTAAGACATATTATAACTTTATTTAGAGAATATTCATATTGTTGATGTTCTTATATGTTTTTTGTTTTGCGTTTCACAATTCGGGACATTCACTATATATTGGTATTAATAACAACATGAGTTACTTATTGTTCCGAGAATGTTCGCCATATTGAATTGTGTGTAAGCTAGTGTTGAATATTGATACAATTAGGAAATGACTTGGGCGATACGTCAATTAGACAAGCTAGTTAATTGAACACTGGGTTAATTAGACAGCGACCCTTAGAGTAATTAAATACACAGTGCGACCGTTCGGTGCGGGCACACATTCTGTGTAAATGTCAACTGTCTACCTATTACGGATCATGAGATACGGCCCGCTAACAGGCCGATGCACGAATGGACGAACGGACCGACAGCGCAGACTTAGTAAAAGGGGCCCTATTACTAAGTCTGCGCTGTTCTGTGTGTTGGTAACCCTTCGGGTACGTAACCCTAAAAGGACCAATTTTAAGTCAAATCCAAAATATTTTTATTCAAAATTGGTCGTACTATGCGATTCTTTTTCTAAAATAAAAGTTGCCTAAGTTACTTCTTATACTCGTAACATCAACTATCTGCCAGTGAAAATGCCGTCAAAATCGGTCCAGCCATTTTGGACATTAGCCGCAACAGACAGACAGACAGAAAAAAAATTCAAATATAATTTTTTTCTTATAAGTACCGTATATAATTCCATATGCATTTAGTAAAATGCTGTTATTTTGATATTCTTTGTATAGATTAATATTTTAGGTTATTATTTGGACTTAAGATATAACACTTTTAACAAGTGTGATAATATAGAGTTTATGAACTGGGCACAGTTATGGATATTATTCGATATTACTATTTCGTACGACGAGAATCTCGAGATCGAGAGTCTCGAGAAAGAGAGAGAATCGAGAGTCATAACCGATTCGCGGACCAATTACCTGGACCAGGCTCACGAGGTGACAGATATGTGGGGTGGTCTGCTGACCGAAATTATTCCTGTAGTGATCGAGTTAAGGTCAGCTTCTCTGGTCATCTGAGGCGACTGGGACACCTGGCTTCAATGTAGAAGGCGGTGTTCCTCGATATGGCCCGCATTGTCCGGCGTTTTCTTTCTATTTCCACTTAAATCTCGACCGATGGTCTCCCCTGCTGAGGACTTCCGTTTGGTTGTATTTTCATTCATTTATTTTATTTTGCTTTATTTTTATCAATTTAAATAAATAAAATCTGTCTGTGTGTTTGTTCCGGCTAACCTGCGAAATTATTTTTCAACGGGACTTTCACTGGAAGATAGCTGATGTAATAAGGAGTAACTTAAGCTATTTTAGAATTAAAAAAAATTAAAACCCATAAAATCCAATCGTAATCAGGCGGGTGTGTCGCGGGGAACAGCTAGTATGGTAAAATATTCAACATAATATATTTCATTTCCATAATATATTTTTCATTTATATATGAATTTTTATATATTCCAACCTGAATAAATAAACTTCCGGATTCTAGAACCTCACTTCATAATGAAATATTGATGACTTCATTTTTGGCATCAATAATTACGCATTATTACCATGTTGTAAAACTACGTGGTTTTACAGACTATATTTATATATTTCTATTTTCAAAAAATTCAATGTTTTATTTAATTATTTACTTTTAGCATCAAAAGCAGATACTTTTATTAATGTACGACTTGAAATCTTTTCTTTTTAATATAACAAACATTTCAAACAAATAACGAGATATTTAACTTCCTCTTAGACTAAAAAAAATTGCGCATTTTGATCAAGAAATTGTTTGTCGTTTCTTTTCAATACATAAATTTACTATTTTATATATTATAATTTTATTACATTATTATTATAAATTGCTTATTAATAAGTACAATTAGCTTCCTAAAACATAGTTACATATTATACATAAAAAATAAATAAAACTAAACTTCTAATAATATAAAAAATAATCTTAATACATAATTATCATATAATTAAGTACAAGTGTAGATCATGGTTTAGTACTATCTGTCAGACCAAATGGCCGAGGCTTTTGCGAAAAAAAGCGGAGATGTAGTGCTCAATTGTCACCAAATCAAAAAATCGCGACTCATTCAATTTAAATCACTTCCACCAGCTTTATAATTACACTTAAATAATAAAAAACGTTCACTACTAGCAAGAGGAGCTTTCAATTAATACTTCTGACATAATATAATTATAAGATTATTTATTTCGATTATTATTAAAAAAAGTTAATTGAAAATAATTTCACTTGGACATCAGTTTGTCGATGTAAACAACATATTTTTGAAAAACTAAATTTGTCAATTTGATTTTTTTTACTAGCTTTAGATTTTAATAAGCCATAGGAAGCCTTTTGAATTTCACTATTGTAAACCGTCACGTTCGAGGTGTGCCCTTTTGGATTTTCCAATATATTTGGAACAAAATTCTTTGTCGGACGGTATGAATCTGGCGGATGGTATGAATCTAGGCGACAAAATGTGTAAGATTTTTCCGTCACGACCCCTTCTGTCGTAGCGTAGATGGTGGAAGAGAGATGGAATAATATCCATCTCCCTCGCACTTTTTCTTATTTTGCCATGAAAGAAGTATTTTTTTTAAAATGACGTTTCATTTTAGTAGACGCTAGTAATTCATTTATTTGTATTTGTTAATAAAAATATAAAACGTTTATCAATAATACTACGAAAGGAACTTCGTTCCAACCGAGTGTTCCACGACACTAACGCATGTATTTTCATCGATGTATACGCTGTTAAAAAAGACATGAAATTATACAAAATTTTGACCTGCTCAAAGTTCAAAAATTTTATTAAACTAAGTTTGTATAAAAACAGATTATTATAACATTAAGAAATTTATTTATGATAATAACCACTGGAATTGAGGTGATCGCTACCAGGTTATTTCTAATTTGTTTTGTGTTGTTAATTGTGTAACTTACATAATTGTAAGCTGCTATTTTTTTAGTCCCACTGGGATTGTTGCTGGTTCTTCCCAGCACAGAGGTTTTTTTCCGATCCAGTTGTAATTTAAACATAAGAGTGATTTTCAATAAGTATTATTTATAATCTACATTGAATAAAAAAGTTTCTTTTTTTGTTTCTGATCAAATGTGTGAATGTGTGAATGTGTGGTATCTAATAAATGGTATCAAATAAGGGGTGGAGCCAGCCGATTGTCGCGGTTTTGGAGTAAAGAAAAATCTGTTAAAATTTTAACTATATGTTTTTTTTTTATAGAATAGGGGGCAAACGAGCATGCGGCTCACCTGATGGTAAGTGACTACCGCTGCCCATGAGCAACCGCAACACCAGGGGAATTGCAGATGCGTTGCCGGCCTTTTAAAAAGGAGTAGGCTCTTTTCTTGAAGGTCCCTAAGTCGTATCGGTCCGGAAAAATCGCTGGTGGTAAACTATTCCACAAGGAAGTTGTGCGAGGAAGAAAACATCTTCTAAATCGCACAGTGGTGGACCGCTAATCATCCAGATGGTATGGATGGTAACGCGAGTTTTGTCGCGATGTACAATAGTAAAACTGAGCGGCTGGAATTAATCCGAACAATTCCTCAGAGCACTCCCCGTGATAGATGCGATAAAATACGCAAAGAGATGCAACATCTCTACGCAGTGCCAGTGTATCGAGCCGATCGGAAAGAACTCGGTCGTCGACGATTCGAATCGCTCTGCGCTGGATGCGGTCAAGTGGAAGGAGCTGGCACTGGGGTGCCCCGGCCCAGAGATGAGAACAGTATTCCATGTGGGGCCGAACTTGCGCTTTGTAAAGTTGCAAGCGATGTGCCGGCATGAAATACTGTCTCGCTCTGTTGAGCACGCCAAGCTTTTTAGAGGCCAATTTGGCCTTCCCTTCCAAGTGACCACGAAACTGCACGCTATTCGATATGTCGACGCCAAGGATTCCGATACTGGCTGAGGCACCAAGGGGAGTGCCTTGAAACTGAGGAGATACGACAAAGGGGTTCTTTTTAGCGGTAAACGCGCAAACTTGTGTCTTCTGGGGATTGAACTGGACTGGATTTAGTCGGCCCCAATCAGAGACTTTGTTAAGCAAAGACTCGACTTCAGACACAAGTTTGTCCCGGTACTCGGAGACGTTTTCCCGAGAAATATTGGCACGGCCGGTATATAAGGCATCCCCAGTGCTGTCGTCTGCATAGCAATGAATGCTACCAGTTAGCAACATATCATTGATATGCAGGAGAAACAGCGTTGGTGACAGCACGCAGCCTTGTGGAACACCAGCGTTGATAGGCTTGAAATCAGAGCATGCACCGTCCACTACGACCTTGATGCTCCGATCAGCAAGGAAACTGGTGATCCATTTGCACAATTTCTCGGGAAGCCCATAGGAAGGAAGCTTCGAAAGAAGCGCCTTGTGCCAGACCCGATCGAAGACCTTCGCTATGTCCAAAATAACGGCCAATGCCTCCCCCTTGGACTCTACTGCCTCCGCCCATCTATGAGTTAAGTAAACCAAAAGATCACCTGCTGATCGACCCCGACGAAATCCGTAGTGACGGTCACTGATCAGCTGGTGATCCTCAAGGTACCTCATGAGCTGGCAGTTTATAATGGATTCCATTATTTTGGAGAACAAGGAGGTGATGGCGATAGGCCTGTAGTTGGACGGGTCTGAGCGGTCGCCTTTTTTAGGGATCGGGTGGACCAAAGCTGTCTTCCTTGACTTCAGGACTACGCCATGGGAGTAGGAGTACCGGAAAAGACGCGTTAAAACCGGTGCCAACTCCGAAGCACACGTCTTCAGCACAATGGGAGGGACTCCATGGGGACCTGTTGTAGCACGGAGTCTGCAGCCATTTGGACGTGGTCGATGAGTCGGTCTGTGTCGGCATTACCGCTATGGGACCTATAGAGGCACCCGTAGACGCGGGGATGATCGTCGCTGTCTACGCGCAGCCAGAGGATGGACAGGTCCGTACCTTCAAGGCTGCCGAGGCGTCGAAAACAGACGTCCTCTCTGACATATACACAAACTCCAGCCCGGGGCACAAAGGAGTGTTCCAATTTGTATCCCGGGTAGGAGAGATATGAAGTATCAGCCGGAGAGGACACCTGAGTCTCGGTTAAAAAGAGCAAGGCCGGCTTCGCCGTCTCTAGATGGTAATGGACAGCGTTAAGGTTGGAACGAAGTCCCCTGATGTTGCAAAAATTCACGGATAGCGTGACAGGGGTCGCCTTGGTTGTATTGCTCCGCTTGCCCCGAGCAGCATTAGTCGCGAGCGGAATTTTGCCCCCCCCCCCCCAGAATACGCGGGGAAGCCTGAACACGCTCAGAAGTGAAGTAGTTTGGTCGTGGATGCTCAGCGAGGGATTCTCCAGGGGTGCTTGTACCCTCCTGGGGTAGTCTCTTATTTAATTCCACTACCATGTTGATGGGGGGGGGGGGGGGAATTGGGCCTCCGGCCACCTGCACTCACCAAGCGCAACGCAGAGGTAAACCTCTACTTCACGCTGGTATTCTGTGAGGTCGTGGTACCACCCCGGTTCGAGCTGGCCCATCCGTGCGACAGCATAAGCTACCGCTTGGCTCTACCACTGGTATATATATGTAATGAAAAGCTAACTATATGATTTCATAAATATAGATTATGAATTAAAATGCATTAACTACTGACTCTGTTATTGATCTCTACTATCTCTGAAATCAGTTATTGAGTTTTTTCGTCAAGAATTCTCAGTATTTGCCCGGAGTCAGGAAGCAGGCGGTATCCCAACCCCGTGCCTCGGAAAGCACGTAAAGCCGTTGGTCCTGCGCCTGATCTCTCTCCGGTTGTGTCGGTTTACCATCCCATCGGATTATGAGAGTGAGGGAATAGAGAATGTACATGTGCTTGCGCATGCACTTGTGCACTATAATCCTGTCCTGTACCGATGGCTAGTCTCCGTTGAGGCTGGCCACCGTGAGCAAATTTCATCTGGAGCACATTATTATTATTGTTAACTATCACTTAAAATCTAAAAATATTATTTTTGTTTCAGCCATGGACATCATTGAACAAAATATTTTTAGTATAATTATATAATTTCATAAATGTAGATTTAAAACTGAAAATTATTATAATACTGATGCAACGGATACAAGTATTGCTCCCTAAAATCTAAAATCATAATTTTTGTTGCAGCTCTGGACACCGTTGAACATAATACTTCTCAATTTAGTATGTTCCGATTTCTCCGTCTCTGTCTTGGGAAATCCTTTTACCCTTGTTTCCGCTTTGTTTCATCGATGGGTGTTTGGACGTACTATGTGTGTGCTATATGGTTTTTTCATGGCGCTTTTGGGTAAGCTTATAATCTTATTTTTCATTTATATAACTCTGGTAATGTGTAGAAAAAATCTTGTGTCTAATATAAATTGTTTAATAATTATTAACATTATATTCCACTAAATATCCAAATTTACCACATTATTTCAACATTCATCGGACTAAACCTTAGAGATCATCATCATCATCACAGCCCTTCACAAGTCCACTGCTGAACATAGGTCTCCCCCAAGGAATGCCACAAAGCATAGTCCTGAGCTACCTGTATTCAGTGACTTCCTACGTTTCTTACCAGTTCGTCACTACATATAGTGGGGGGTTGCCCTCCACACTTCACGTAACGGTACGAGGCTGCCACTCGAGAACCTGTTTTTCCCATCGGTTATTAGTTGTCCGAGCTTATTGGGCAGGCTCATTGCCATTTCAGTTTTCTAATCCGTTTGGTAATGACGGTCACTCTGGTTCTACTGCGGACATCCTCATTTCTAAGTTTATTACGTGAAAAAACCTAGAGCATAGCCATCTCCATAGCTCGCTGAGCAACCTTGAACTTCCTCACATGGCCACCAGTGAAGGAACACGTCTCAGATCGATAAATCATCACTGAAAACACACACTAGTTGTACAATCGCGTTTTCATGTGTTGAGGTACCTGACGAGAAGATGTGTCGTAATTTCCCGAACGCTGCCCAGCCGAGTTGAATACGTCAATTGACCTCTCGGTCGAAGTTGGATTTACCTAGTCGGACTATTTATCCTAGGTAAACATACTCGTCAACAACTTCGACCATTTGTTAACTCTATAATATGTGCGTACTATTTACGCAAACGATTACGGCATGAAAGACAGAGAAGATATCATGTGCACCCAATAATTGTAGACCGTTTAATTAAAGGAGAATTTTGTTCATTGTATTCGAAATTGCGAGAGCAATTTTCATGTATCAATGTTCATTTTGTTCGCGATAATGCGTACGCGCATACGGTCGGTCGCTCTGTCAGCGTCGCACGGAACGCACGCATGTACCGCCATAGCGCGTCAGTCAACCGACGTACGTCGGACCAACGAGTTCGACCGACGGTCCTCGTACACGCGACGTAGCCTTAGGCGCGTAGTACTTCATCAGCGCTGCACTGTAGGCGTTAATAGGTTTTCATTGGTATAGCTATGCTCAACCGATGTCAGCGCTCACCGTCGGCCCAACACTAAATCCAACCTAAAAACATTTCAAGTGGTCCCGTAAGCCCATCCAACAAAGCTTAAGGTGACCTTGCTTTAACTTAATACTTTTTGACTGTTTTGAACGTCGCTAAATCTATAAAAATAATATTATTGCGCAAAAACAAAATCATATTACAAAGATTGAACAAGCGTACAAGGAATATGACAAAAATTGCTATACATTTGTATTCATTTTTATTTTTGATAAAAATTATTTATAAAAAATGAACAATTCAAAAATCCGCCGAGACATCTTTGAGGTTAGACGTACATGTACGTTGAAATAAATGTGACTATGGGTGCTGGAAAATGCTAGAAATGTCCCGGGAATACGTAGGACACTCAATAAGTTTTAAGATATACAAAAAGTGTTCTAGATACTATTAATATTTATTTTACATCTTTTCAAAATATTCTCCATCATGCTCTATACAAAGTTCCATTCGCCTAAACCAACTCTGCAAAACACTTTTGCCAGTCTTGATCTGACGGGTCGGAAATCGCTTCTTCGTAGGCAGCCACGGCTTCTTCGGCGCTTGAAAAAAACTTGCCTTTTATTTTTTCTTTGACTCTTGGGAACAAAAAGTCACAAGGAGCTAAGTCAGGGCTGTAGGGTGGGTAACTTAGAGTTTCAGCACCAGATTCCTCAATAAATGATTTTGTTCTAGGGAGGTATGTGAAGAGGCGTTATCGTGATGCATGATTCCCCGAAGCCCGGTCTCTGGTCTTCTCTCCCGCACAGCTTGAAAAGCTTTGGGTAGTGCAACTGTAGTATACCATTCAGAGTTCAGTGACCTACAATTTTCCAGTATTGACGTCGACAAATGTCCGCTCCGCGAAAAAACTAGCCACCATTTCTTTGCCGAAGGTATTTGCAGTTTTGTCGGTAACTGTCCTTCTGAATAGACCCATACCGATGATTGCTTTTTATTTTCGGATCATATTGATAGATCCATGTCTTGTCACCAGTAACAATTTTCGAAACACGCCTAGATGCCCCGTTTTCAAAACGTAGACGCATTTCATGGCACCAATCCATACGAGTCTGTTTTTCGCTTTCGGAGAGCAAACGGGGGATTTATCGCCAACAAAGCTTCCTCACTCCAAGATGTTGAATCAGGATGGTGTGAATGCTCCCCGAACTAAGGTCTACAATCTTTTCGATGTCCGTATATGTGATTCGTGGATCTTCTTGGACCAACATTTCAATAGGCCATACATTTTCTGCCGTTACTGCTGTTTGCGGGGCCCCGGTTCTTTGGTCATCTTTAAGATTAATTTTACCCCTTTTGAATTCAGCAAAACACGTAAAAATTGTTGCGTGTGATGGAGCTGAGTCCCCTAATGCTGATTGTAACCGTTGTAAACTTAATTATTCGGTTAAACCAAATTTAATATCATAATATATCATAGCGCGCAAATATTCATGGTTAAGATCCATCGTTTTAAATAAAAAGCGCAGGAAGCGTTGCAGGAAAATTAATAGAACTTTGTTTTTTTTTAATATTAAGCAATTGGCTTATGGAGTTCTATTTTTAAATAAATTTACTTTTTTGAAACATATAACACGGGTGCTTTCCATATTTAAATTTCGAGCATCTCAAACTTATTGAGTGACCTACGTATAAAATAAGTTTATATACGCGATAAAATCCGTAAAAGTCATCATCATTATTATTACAGCTCTTCACAAGTCCACTGCTGAACATAGGCCTCCCCCAAGGAATGCCGCAAAGCACGGTCTTGAGCTACCCGCATCCATCGACTTCCTGCATGTCTTACCAGGTCGCCACTCCATCTAGTGGGGCGAGCAGTGAAGGACCACGTATGAGTTAAAACTGTAAAAACTAGTTTTATTTAAATGTGTAGTGTTTGCGTAAATATAAGAAATCAGTACTCGTACGTTGTTTGTTTTAAAATTCTCTCCAATTTAGTTCTAACATATAGACATTTGCGGGTACAAACAGCAAGACATATACCATACACATCGCAAGACGGCTTTAAAATGCATGACTCAAAAAATTGGCCAATGGCGGACTCAAACCTAAAGCTTCTGAATTTCGTAGTATGCATCCTTAACCATTATACCACTATCGCTATATATATATATATAATTATTACTCAAATATCAGTCTATTTCAGGTATAACATCAATAACAACTTTAACAGTGATATCGTTTGAAAGATATTTGATGGTAACGAGACCTCTGACGTCAAGGCATCTCAGTTCAAGGGGAGCTGCTATTTTAATCGTATTCATTTGGGTCTACTCCTTGGCGCTTACTATACCTCCCCTGATGGGTTGGGGAAGTTATGTCAATGAAGCTGCTAATATAAGGTAACTTAATAAATTTATTTATTTAGATATTTTTCTTTTAACACAATATATTATATGACAATTCTTCAATTCTTAATCTTTTAACAATATCTCAAATTTTACCATATCAATAATTTTGGAGTATCATCATGTATAATTTTTATAAGTCTTTGTTTATTCTTATAGCATAAAGATTGTATACATAATATGTCCCACAGCTGAGTGTAAACTCCTCTCATTTACCAAATAGTATTAGAGCATAGAAAAGTATGTCTCGCTGCCCCTATATGCATTTTGTAGGACTTCAAAAGTCCAAGACTTCATTAATATCATAAACATGCTGTTTTCTCTCAAAATGCAAGTGCTCTCGATGTTGTCTTTCATTGATGAGCACATGGTAAATCAGTGCTTAAAATTGCAGTTATGAATTTCTTGGTGTCGAAGGATATTGAATTCTAGGCTAACGGTTAACCCTGAATCAACGCGGCTCTTTTCGTAGGGTCGCCCCCAATTTCTCAATTAAATCGATTTAATAATCAGTACAATCGTCAATCAACCTCTCAAGTATAATGATTAAGCAAATCGACAGCTCTCTACCGAAAGGGCAAATCATGTATTTGACAAGTCAATGAATAGTTAGTACAAGCTAGTAGTAAAAGTTAAGAATGTCATTTGTAGATTTGGGAAAAGATATATTAGTTTTGTGCTTCAGTATTTGTTTAAAAGTAATTTTTGAAAAATACTGATAACTTTTACGGATTCTATCGCATTTAATTAACTTATTTTTAGTACCTTCAGCTTTTTTAATTATTAGTTTATGTCCGATCTACGCAGAATGAACTTACTTTGTCTTGAAGTCTTGCAGTGGGTGTTGTGCTAGGGTTGAGTTCTAATTTTATTAATTACAGGATCCCAAGCAGGTGGCAGGACTCAGCTTCTCCTTCTTTTGAAATTAGGAATATTTTTAATTTCAATAGCCTCACGTATCATACTTGGTATGAATCGATTTTCTTTCGTGAGCATTTGTGGTTTAACAAATCTAATGTCCATTACATTAAATTTGATAAAACACAAATGCGGGGGCCGTCTAGGATATGATCACAAATTGCAGACTTCCCGGAACGTTGGTGTTTTACGTCAGCTATGTGTTCTTTTACGTGGGATTTGATAGATCGTTTTGTTTGCCCTATATTTTGAGAAACCACATCACAATCAAGGTTGTACACTCCTGCATCTTGTAAAGGGATATTTCACATGACGGACGACTAATATTCTTCGGCGGCTTGAAGAATGTTCTAATAGAGGCTCGCTTCAAGATGTAGCCAACCTTTTCTGTGACATCTCTGACATATGGTATTAAAGCAGGCACACGCTCGACTGTAGTCTGCTTCACTCGGTCACTGTGACGTAGGCGCGGGACCCGAAGCTTGTTCTCGTGCAGAACTTGCTTGACATGCTGAAGGTCAGCGGCTAGGTGTTTGCTGTCACAGATACCTCGTGCTCTCTGTAACAAAGATTTGTCCACGGTAGTTAACTGTGAAGGATGACGGTGGGATTCACCGTTTAAATATTGGTTTGTGTGGGTCTTTTTTCTATACACAGTGTGACTTATGGTGTTGTTAGGATTTCGAATGACTGATACATCTAGGAAAGCTAAAGGATTATTTGCCTCTAACTCCATAGTAAATTGAATTTTAGAGTTTATGGAATTAAAACGTTCTAAAAATACAGTTACTTTATCTGATGGTAAAATTGTTAAAGTATCGTTTATGTACCGCTTGAGTTACAGGTCTTCCACGAATATATCGGCGACAAAAAATGAGATACCAGTGAGCCCATAGCGACACTCATCTACTTGCTTGTAAAACTCTTCCTTCCACAATAGATAGCCAGATGTAAGGCAATGTCTGAGCAATACTGCATATTCTGCTGACATGTTATTTTCCTCTAGTTTCCTAGTTACAATTGAGATGGCATGTAAATGGAGACTGAACATCAAAACTGACAATAGTTTCATTGTCAGTAAGACATAGGTCTTTTATCTCACTGACAAATTGTTATGAATCCTTAGTGTGTGTTCTTGTGTGTCCTCTGAGTGGTGATAGTATTTTTGCTAAGTTGAGCCAATCTGTAAGTAGGCGAATCGATCTGACTCACTATTGGACGTAATTGAGCGTTCGGTTTGGTAATCCATACAACTTCGGTGATTTGGCACACGCAGGTATTATCGAATTAACGTATAAATTCAATTTCTCGGAGTATTTATTAATAAGATCGCTAGTTGTTTTAAACGTATTAGTTGTAGGGCCTGTTTAGACCTTTCTGTACGTACTTTCATCTGATAAAAGTTGTTCTATTTTAAAATTGTGATTTGACGTATTCATTGTAACCGTAGCATTACCTTTATTCGTGCGGAGAATTTTGAGATCTGGTCTGTTGCGTAAGTTATTCAATGCATTAAATTCATCTTTGGGAAGATGTAATTTCGGCGCTGAGCTTCGACGTAACATAGACGAAATGTCTTGACGTATGGCATCTGAATCTTTAATTACCAATATTATTTTTATACTTACAGACAACTTTCGGGGTGTTATTGCGAAATTCATACCTTTGGCCAAAACTTTTATTCTCGCGTCGTCCAGAGATTGTTTTGACAGGTTATAGACCGCATGTTATTATATGGGTTATAGATGCGCGATAGAATGCGTAAAAGTAGTTTTATTCAATGTGTAGTGTTCGCCTAAATATAAGAAATCATTATAAAAATAAAATAGTTAGTATTTGCCAACTAAAAGCTTTGTTACTTGTCGTATTAATGAAATTCAGCAATCAAAATAGGAAAACGAATATTATCTAGCTATACAGATAAAGTTCCAGTCAAACAATATTGATCTGAGATCTAGCCAATATTCAACAGAGTATCTGTATCGTTTTCCAGGAACGCAGTACATTCATATAAATACTATGATTTAAGCAAGTGCTATTGAGCTTGTTACATCTTCAGCAGGCCTATTTGTTATTTTTTTTACATTTTGAAGTACATTGCGTATTCTATATGGCTTTGCTACCTTGACTACCATGACTCATAAAACATACGAAGCAATGTACTATTAAAGTGATTATCATATTGATATTAATAAAGTTATAAAAGAGGCCGCTGATATTCGGCCTTTTATCGGCGAAACCGACAACCCCGAACATTGTTTGTACGTAATTTTAGCCCCTTTTCACATTAATGTTTTTGTTTACCCCACTAATTTTTTTACACTTTCCATTGGATTTATTTGTTCGTGATATCGGAGTTGTTAAAATACTCATATGCATTAAATGACTGTTTGAACAACAACATTCAATGAATGTTTTCTTTACTTTGACAGTTGCTCCGTGAATTGGCATGAGCAATCTACAAATACTCTAACATATATATTGTTTCTATTTGCCATGGGACAGATCGTACCGTTGGCTGTGATTACATTCAGCTACATAAATATCATTCGGACTTTAAAAAAGGTATTTATGGTAAACTTATCTTTTTGAATAATTTTGAATGTTTATATGTAGTGTATGTATATTCAAGGTTGAGGACCAATTGTTAAGAATTATTGCTTTTATGTTTTAAGATTTCTTACTTGATGAATTTCTCTGCTGAATCTGAAATGCTTCTCACGCATAATATTTATAAAGGATAAGTGTATTGATATACTTTATAGAAATAATACTTAGTAGAAATTGATTTGCAATCAAAATATGTCGTAATATGCTATTGCTAGTAATTATGGTATTTATACCGATTACTTCGGACAAGGCCAAAATAATTTTCTGGAATTTAAAAAAAAATATATTATTGGGGGCATCATGAAACTAAACGCACCAGGTGCACCAATGCACTAGTGAGCACCTAACAAGAATGAAATGAAATTAATTAATGATACCTACCAGGGAATTCTATTAGTATATAATTATCATTAATTCTGTGCTTAAATTAAAGAAGTTCTTGTATATTCGGTATTATTTTAATTAAAAATTTAGTTTGTTTTATGGCAGCGAAACCTGGGTATGCCAGAAGAAGCATAAAAGTAAGTTGAATGCAGTGGAGATGCGATCTCTTCGTAAAATGTGCGGCGTTACTATGGCCGACCGAAAGCGAAACGAAGAGATTCGCAATATGGCAGGTTTGAAAGATGACCTTATCACAAAAATTGATAAGGGCGTGCTTCGGTGGTTTGGGCACGTTGAGCGAATGAGTGAAGACCGAATGGTGAAGAAAATATATAGCGCGAAAGTTAATATTAAAAGGTGTCGAGGTAGACCGAGACTAACTTTCGAAGACCATGTGAGCAAATTGCTCGAAGAGGGTAGGGTCAAGAGTACTCGGATACCTAGACGTGCATGTATGAAGAAGATAATGAATCTGAAAGAAGCGAAAGAGATATGTAAGGATCGTGACACTTGGCGATCTGTTCTCTCTGGCTACCCCGTCAGGGGTTGTGCGTGAAGATAAATAAATAAATAATAAATAAATAAATAAAAATTTAGTTGATGTGTAGATATTATATTTCATTAAGTTTGTTGCAAAAATCATTACAAGAAAACATGATTTAAATATAAGTGGGCACACTCAGGCTTACTTTACTCGTAATAAGCTATAAAAAGGCTTAATTAATATTTTCTACCGACTTCAAAAAGGAGACGGTACTGATTTCGACTGTATGTTTTTTTATGTGTGTTACCTCATAACTTTTTTCTGGGTAAACTGATTTTGACGATTTGTTTTTTGTTTGAAAGCTGGTGCTTCTCATGTGGTCTCATATAAATTTGATCAAAGTCTGACCAATAGTTTTTGAGTTATTCTTAATAATTTATATTGACGACGTACAAAATGTTTAATTTTAAATTCTGTTGCACATTATGTTTTTTGTTTTTTTCATCGAATTGCATAGTTCTTTCAATAATCGTGTATTAAATGTGTGTCTTAAGACATTGTTTAACGTTTGAACTACTGTTTAAAGAAATATAAATTTCAGAATTCAGAAAGACTTGGTCGCGTGAGCCGTGCAGAATCTCGAGCGACAGCTATGATTTTTTTAATGATTGTAGCGTTTACTATTGCTTGGACACCGTACTCTCTCTTCGCTTTAACGGAACAGTTTGCAACAGAAGGAATAGTAAGTAATGAATAACTACAATATTTCAACGTATAATAAGCTAACAACAAGATAAATAATGTTAATAGTTAATGACTTTAACAGAGCTAGGTTACGACCAGAGATTAATACGATTGGAAGCGATAAGTCTTTTTCACATATAATTACGACGCTGAACCGATTGCTTTCAAAAATCAATATTGCTGAGTATAATATGAATAGAGAATAAATATTGATTCGTCGTCATAACTGAAGAATATCGCCGCCATTTTGAAAACTCTTATATTGTATATATTAGTACATTTTCTTTTAGGTTTATTGTTTGAAGTTTTGATACATTGATCCTAGAAAAATACGTTCCAGAAAACAAATAAAATGGCGGTAACTTTTTTCAGTTTTGACTACTTATTCATATTTAAATACCACCCGGACTTTAGATATATTGATTTAAATTGGTACTCAAACAAGAGTTTTCAAAATAGTTGTGACTACACAGAAACAAGTATTATAAGAATGATGATTACTATTACTATTCGAAGACCAATTCGTAATTTTGGAAGTAACTGATCAAGCACTTTTTATACGTGCCACTTTATGCACTTTTTTATGCATGGTAGGGCATTGCTGCAGCTATATTAGTAGTATAAATGTAGCACGAATTGGTCGGCTTGACCGGGGAAGGACCACGCTCTCACAGAATACCAGCTTAAATGCAGCTTAACACTGCTGTGTTTCGCATGGTGAGTGCAGAGAACTGGAGACCCTTTTTACTGGAAAAGAGGCATTCCATTTTAGTCCTCACGGGTGACAATGCATTTGCATTTTGATTCGCAAACAAGGATAGATGTAGATGTCTATGGGCCACAGCAACCACTTACCATCAGGTGGACTGTGTGCTCGTTTGTCGCCCTATCCTATAAAATAAACTACAAATTTCCGTATACTGTTTGTGTTCGTTTAATTAATAATTATTCGCTATAATATTTTATCCATACGGCAGTGAAAAAATAATTAGCGGCGATGTTTTTCACACACACACACACACACACACACACAAAGATAGCTAGCGCAAGTCTAAGACAATGCTGTCATGCTCAAAACCAGTCATAACATAGAGATTATATTACTTATACACTTTGTCCGTCATTTCTGAACCATATTTCTAAGCGGAATCACAGTGCGTTGCAGTTCTAGATGTTATTTGATCTAATAATGGAATTGAGCACTATATCATTCTTAGATTGCGTAAGCAATAATTTTAATTTAATGTTATTATAAATAAAATAATTCAAAGTTAAAATAAAACTGCGGTTACCAACCCGCCTCTCACTATGAGGCATTCTATGGCGGAGACCATTGTTCAGCAGTGGAATTTCATAGACTGTACTGGATGGACTGAATATAGTTTTAAGTTTGTATACAATTTTAATTTTAATAAAACAAAACCATATATTAACAGTAAAAGAAATTCTATTTTTGTTATTGTTTTGCATAAACGAAATTTTTAAAGATGTGAAATAATGCACTAATAAAGCGTTTTATGCAATTGTTACAGATTTCGCCTGGCTTAGGTGTCATACCAGCACTTATTGCAAAAAGCTCAATTTGCTACAATCCGCTTATTTATGTTGGAATGAACACACAGGTCAGCCTCATTTATCATTTAATTTGATCTCGCAGATTTATTCACCTTCTAATTGGTATAATTTATAATATTAAATATATCATGTTAGGTTTTCTTTTCAGTTTCGCCAATCTATAAGACGTGTTTTTGGTATACATAGTAAAGGACATTCACCGACAGAAAAAGAATATCATAACACTATAGTATCTCAAAAGCTGTCTGCAATAAATGAAATTACCATACGATATAATATTTCGGAATCGAATTTATTGACTACACCTCAGAGAGCTGAAAAAAATAAAATTCCTACTGATGAACGAGCTGATGCTACAAGAAGCGATTTCAATAGCAAAAACTATCCAAAGATTCCAGAATTATCAATAATCCAAGAAAATAAAACAGCATCAGATGTAGAAAGGTCTGGTGATGTAGTCTATGATGATGATTCCAATAACAGCAACACTAATATGGAGTCCTTTGTTGAACCTTGCAAGCTTGCCGATAATCCTTTAATTTTAAAAATAGTAGAATCAGAAAGTCTCCTTCTTAGCCAAACAATTAAAAATAACAATATCAAGGGTCTTTTAAAACTTTGTAGTGTTCAAGGTCTTAAAATACATTCAAATGAAGATATTATATTAGACGATTCAATAGAAATCTCAAGGAAACTTCACACCATGAAACATAGTTATTCATTAGATTTAAGCGGCGTTTCAAATCAGGAGAAACGCCGTAAACTTTCTATAGAAACAAAGAGAGAATCTTTCAAACCACCGCAAGGTTTTTAGTAGTTATGGTAGTTATGAAATTTTATGGCGAAGATTCTAAGCAAACTTATTTCAAGAATTGCGTATGTATGACTAAATTAAGAGATAACGATAGCGTCAGTTTGTAGTATGTGCTTTGGATAATATATTATTGTAGTGGGATCAATAATGAAAATTTATCATGGTGATTCTAAGAAATTGTGATCCGCACCTAATTGTTAAGAATTAGCAAAGTCACTGCACTTTTGATAAATGACGCAAACGTAAGTTTTAAATGAAAGGCATCTTTAAGGATCTGTGATAAAGAGATAAGTGCCAAGGTACGGTATAGTTTAGTGAATATTTTTGAAGAAACATAACGAATTTAAGATTATTAAGTAACGTGAAAAGTGTACATAAATTGTTTAATAAGTAATCTAATTATAATTCATAGATTTCAGTATGAAATTAATTAATTATTGAAGAATAGATATAATAAAAAAATAAAGCGTTTGTTATAACTGGTTATTAATACTTTTTCTTAAGCTACTGAAAAGTTGTAACGTAAACATTGTTAGATCATCATCGTGTGCAAAAACAACCAAAAGGGTAGCAAGCAAGCCTAACCACAAATAAAATTGACTGTCCCATATCAAACTATATATTCTTGATTGTTAGTCTGTAAATAATAAAAAATAATATTTTATAGATACTAGAGAATCAATAAATGTCACTTTTGCTATGCATCAAAAGGTTTGTGATATAGGTAAATATATAAGCCTTGCTATTGCTATACTTATTGATATGTGGCGTACTAAATATTAAAGTATGCCGGCAATTATCAGCTCTCTTTATTTGTATACGTCCATGGTATCATATCATTAAGAAACTCTTTAAAGTAAAACACGCTTCTTGATTTTAAAATTGAACTTACTACTTTCACAGTGCCAATTTTATTTAAAGCATTAATTAAGAAATACAATAAATTATATCTATCTTCTGAAGCTATGGTAAGAATATTTTTATATATTATTATTTTCATATCATTCAGTAGTGTAACTATAATAAAAGTATATTTATTGTCTCGTTACAAAACTTTATAGTATATATAGAGTATTGGTTATAAGGAAAAAAAATTGTCCACAATTGTAAAACTTAGGAATTAATTAAGGTTGTTGTATGATTGTAAATTAAACTTAAAAAAATGTATTTAATTAAAATTTAAATATTAAGTCACATTATAAAGGATGATTTCTATACTATCTATACGCAGCATACACATCAAGTCTAATAACCATAGAGAAAATAATAATATATTATTTGAAAAGGAACAAATAGAATAAAATATTAAATTTTCTTAATTATGCATAAATTGTGTAAATTATGCAAATGCATGTAACTTTTGAAGTTCCTTTTTCCGCAAAGGGTCTATCTGGATTATTACAAGCCTTTTAGGTTTTTCAAACGACAAAAAACTCTTTACTCGCTGCTGGGTTCTAATTTAACGTATAAGATAATTAGTGTCACAAATTGCGAGGTCTATTCTTAATTATGCATAAATTGTGTAAATTATACAAATGCATGTAACTTTTGAAGTTCATTTTTCCGCAGAGGGTCTATCTGGGTTAGTACAAGCCTTTTAGGTTTTCAAACGACAAACAACTCTTTACTCGCTGCTGGGTTCCGATTTAAAGTATAAGGGAATTAGTGTCACAAATTGCGAGGTCTATTCTACATGAGTGACAACACAGCTGTGTTTTTAGTTTGCAATGCTTACAAATGCATCAAAGAGATCCACTTAATATTCAGTAAACTATTATATTACTAATAAAATCCGTATTTCTCTCTTACGATACCAACGTGACTATCCCTTGCTTACACGCTATAACTTGTCAGATAGATAGCAGGGAGTTATATGAATATCATCTGTTACATCGACATGATCGAAGATAGATACGTAATAGATATTAGGAAAGTTTTGTATATAGCTAGATGACAGTATGCCGGGCATTAGATTGAACGATCTATTTCTTCATTGCAAAATTAATATTGGTACAATCACAGGCCTAAATGTAATTAAATAGCGCTCTTAAAATAAATTTAAATGTTTTATATCATAAAATTACATTGGCTTTAATATGTCTAAATACGTAATTATTGTATATATATTTATTAAATAAAACTTTGAAACTTTCATGTTTAAATCAAGAAATAATATAATTTACATAAGTAAATAAATTTCAACATTGTTATTATATTATCGTCATCATTACCGTCATTATTTCACCATTACCACCACCATCATCATAATAGTCATTAACATCACCACCACAACCATCATCATCATTACAGTCCTACATATATCCACAGCTAAGCATATGCCACTTACAACTTACAGGGTCTCTACAAAACTTACAAAGTAAATCACCTGTATCATCATCATCATTATTACAGCAAATTCATTACTGAACATAGGCTTAGCTGTATACATATTTATATAATCAAATAATATTAAATATTAAAAGTTGACTTGAACAATATTTGGCATTGTTTATAATGAAAATTGATTATGCATTTCGAAATTAAACATAATTTTCCATAAGAATTTAAATAAAATAATAAATAAAGATTCTATTATTTAATTTTTCCTCGTTTCAATAAATATTTGTGGCATGTGTTGATATAATATTTGTTTCCAGCACCGCACGCATTTTATAAGTCAATATTTTCCTTCTCCGTTAGCCCGTAAAAGTACATCGCTGGATCAATGTACATCTGATAGGGCCTCTACCAGACTCAAGCCCTGAAGTCTCAGTGATCCTTTTCGCTGAGAACACAAAAATAAATCTACGCTCACATGATTATCTTACTTAAGTTCTTGTTCGTTTCCGTAATGGACGAGACTTTAGTATTGTGTCATTGGCAAATCTAATTTTGACATAAGATAATAAATAAAATAGAAACATCTTATTTTTAGTAAGTAGATGCTGTGGCCCATAGACATCTACATCTATCATCGATTAATAAAGAAAATACAGATGCGTTGTCACCTCTGAGAACTAAGCTGGAATGCCTCATTTCCAGTAAAAAGAGTCCTCTACACTCACCGTACGGAATACAGCAGCATTAAGCTGCTATTTTAGCGTGATCCCCCTGGTCAAGCCGACCCTGATTGATTCTGGATGATTTCTGTCCGTAATATCGAAATAACTGCATTTTATACCGACTTCAAGAAGGAGACTCTATTCGAATGTATGTCTTTTTATGTGTGTTACCTCATAAATGTTTACGGGGTGGACCGATTTTGATGATTTTTTTTATTTGCATTGAATAAAAAAGAATATTGAACATGTGGTCCCATGTAAATTTGATAAAGGTCTGACCAATAGTTTTTGAGTTATTCTTAAAAATATATATTGAAGTTGGTTATACAAAATTTTTAATTTTAAATTACATTGAACTGAGGAGGTTATTAGCATGCTAATAGCATGATTAAGCATTTTAAAATTTTGTCTGTACGTCTATCTGTCTGTCTGTCTGACTTTACAGGCTAATCTTAGTAATTGTTGAACCGGTTGTAATAAAACTTGACAAAAAGATAGAGAAAGCTGCAGGACAGGAGTGATCTAGACCATATTTGATATTATTGATAAAATAAATGGGTTTTAATGATTATCTAAAATCTGAATAACGCCATATTAATAAACCCAGGCGATGCCGTCACATCGCTAGTCAAGAACAAAATTAAATAAAATAATTCAGCCGTTAACTATCAATATATATTTTTTCTTATTTTTAGCTATATAAATTTCATTAAAATTTATATAGCTAAAAATTTAAAATATTGCATTGAAGCCAAACATAAAAAAGATCCAGATCGTTTTGGGTATATTGGATAATTTAATTGTGTAAAGGTTAGCTAGCTATCGTTTGAGGTTTAATTTACTGATGTTAATTATTTAGATTAAGAACAACAGAGGACCCAGTATTGTCCCTGAGGAATACCGTAAATTATGGGCGCAGTGGGAAATTCCGCTCCGCAAGTTTTACTACTTCCAAACGATCTGTAAGATAAGAATTGAGGTTTTATGGGCGTTGTGGATAATTCCGGTACGTCTAGCAATAATTTGAAAGAATTTTTGATTAGCCGTAACGAAAGTTTTTAGGTTGGTTAAATTTAAGTAATTTAGAAGTTATAGGAGTATCATTTCTAGTAGTGTCGGAAACCAAATTTCAAAATTAATTAATAAATATTGTATTTGTTAACGTTAGGCATAACTAATAACTGATATTACTATATTATTAACTTGATCGTCTCTTTCTTAGTATACCTATTTTTTTTTTGGTGTATTCAATATTAAATCTTTATAATAAGAGTAAAGTTATATCTATAGATAAGAATAATATATAAGTCTCTGTCTTTAATTTTGAAATAACTGGATTCCGCTAAGCTCAGGCGATTATTTGCATGATATTACGACATAAATAATTATTTTTGTAATTTTTGTCCGTCTCCAAGGACTAATATTCGGAATTTTAATTTTAATTTTATTGAATAAGGTAAACAAATAGATAGTAGTTATATACAGTTCTATAATTAAAAGTATGATGGAGTTGATCTAAACTACAATCCAAAAACGTGCACACAGCATGATAATATAACTTCAGTAAAATAATAAAAATAAACAAGATAAAAAAATACATTAAAAATTAAGAGAAACCCGTAAATTTCTTTTAAATCTAACAAGGCTATTATCAAATATACCTAGATGTAGGTTACTACGAATGTACGCATCACGGCACATTTTGACAACAGGTTTGAAAAAGGAAGTGTTATTCTTGTGTACGTCTAACCTAAATATTGAATATGGAATGGCTAAAGTGATTGTGATGATACTTTACGAGCTGATAGAGAGCAATGTTGGAAGGTATCTAGGCTATATTTTAATCGAAAACCATTATTTAAAAAAAAAACGTAAAATTGATAGAATAGTCAATAAAAAAGTTCGTGATAATCTTAAATTGAAATATCGCCAAATCAAAAATCATATCCAGGCGAAGCCGAGTATCGTTAAATACATATTTATATTTATTTATTATATTTCTTTATATTTGTTATTAGCAACTCGCCCTGGCTTCGACTGGGTAGGATTTATAAATGTAGCGTTATTTAGCTTTAAGATAGTCAAAAACCGTTGTCGTATGTTGTCGTATGTCGTTCTTTTTTTTTAAATAAACTCTATGTTTTTTGGATAAATTATAACTTAGACCACTCCTTGCATTCCCTCTATATGTTTATACGTGGTAGAGACATGCTGCAGCTATATTAGTAATATAGTTGTAGCACGAATGGGTCGGTTCGACCGGGGAAGGACCACGTTCTCACAGAATACCAACGTAAAATGGCAGCTTGACACTGCTGTGTTTCGTATGGTAAGTGTAGAAAACCGGAGATCCTTTTTACTGGAAAAGAGGCATTCCATCTTGGTCCTCACGGGTGCCAACGCATCTGCATTTTGATTCTTTATTGAGGATAGATTTAGATGTCTATAGGTCACAGCAACCACTTACCATCAGGTGGACTGTGTGCTCGTTTGTCACCCTATTCTATAAAAAAAAGTTCGTGAAGTTTCATTACAACCGGTTTAGCAATTTTGAAGATTAGCCCGGACGGACAGACAGATATAAATTTCAAATTGGTTATTGGTTTCTTAATAGCAAGCAAGTTACCACGACTGCGCAATATTAGGCGGTTATTTCGATATTGTAGACAGACAATTAAATTATATTTAGATATTTCTTGATTAATACAATTTTATTGAATAATATAATTTTATTGTTTTCCATTATTAGCATTTATTGAAGATAATGGGAAATCAAAACTATTTTCTTCTATTGAAGAAAACTATTTTTTACGGATTTTATCGCGTTTAATTTACTCTTTTAATACCCGACGTTTCGGGTGCTTTACAGCAACCTATGGTCACGCGGGGGGACTGAGATGTTTGAAATCCCGATGTCATAGTTAGCCCGGCTACCTTCATTTTTTTAATATTAATTTTTAGTTCGATTTACGCAGAATGAACTTACAGTATCTTGAAGTCTTGCAGTGGTATGCTTGGCTTTTGATTTAATTTTGTTAATTATAGGATCCCAAGCAGATGGCAGCACCCATCCATCTTCTCTATTGAAATGAGGATGTTCTTTAATTTCAATAGCCTCGCGTATCATCCTTGGTTGGAGTCGGTGTTTTTTTTTTGCGAGGATTTGTGTTTTATCAAATCTGTTCAATGTGTAGTGTTCGCATAAATATAAGAAATCATTATTTTTTTTTATTTTAATAACTTTCGTCTAACTGTCAAACTCTTTCTAAGTAAACCGTAATATTACATTAGCTAAAAGCGTATAAATTTAATTTTAATTTCGTTTTACATTTAAGCAATGTCAGACGTAAAAAAACTTATTGTTCAATCCTGATCTTGTCCTTGGCTATCTACGAGCTTACTTGATTGAAGTGCTCTCGTTTGTTATTGAAAATAACGCTATTAAAATATTGCGTCATAATTAAAATGCCAGTCGCAATTTATGCGTTATCAGCATTTTGCCATTTTTATCGTAACAATGATAGCAGTTGATGAAGGTGTCTGTAATCTGTTCAAAAGTTTCATTTGTAATTATATTTATGGGAGACATCATTATCATTCATGGACAGAAGTTCTTTAGGCGGTATCAGACGACTAATTTTATTTTATTTTTATAATTTGAAATAATATATCAATCACACCGTTATCAGTTTTGAACGAGTTAAAAGATTATTTTATGTGATTACGAGTACCAAGTTTATTATAATTTTAAATAGGGAAGTTCTTTTCTGTCACACTACATTTTCTTCCGTAAGCTTTCTACGTGGTAGAGCCATGCTGCAGCTATATTAGTGGTATAGTTGTAGCACGAATGGGTCGGCTCGACCGGGGAAGGACCACGCTCTCACAGAATACCAGCGTAAAATAGCAGCTTAACGCTGCTGTATTTCGTATGTTGACTGTAGAGAACCGGAGACCCTTTTTACTGGACTCTTTTCCAGTAAAAAGGGTCTCCGGTTCTGCATTCCATCTTAGTCCTCACGGGTGACAACGCATCTGCATTTAGATTCGCAAACGAGAATAGATGTAGATGTCTATGGGCCACAGTAACCACTTACCATCAGGTGGACTGTGTGCTCGTTCATCACCCTATCCTATAAAAAATGACGGTTCCGTGGCGCAGTGGCTTAGCAATGATTTACAGCGCTAAGGGCCGCGGGCTGGAATCAAACACGGAACAAGTATTTGTAAATTAAATCAAAAATAATTTTTTCGCGTAAACTTTAAACAAAACACTTATGAACGTCAAAATATGATAATAATAATTTTTACTTAGTATTCACATTACACTCTTACAGAGAAATTACCTACAACCAAATTATCAAATTTTCCAACTTGCAAATGTACATTTATGTGTTAAACTGAAAAACATTAAGACCAAGCATCTTTATCTACAAGGCCATTGACAATGTAAAATGCTTTCTTTATGGGTAATATTTTTACGTATTTCTTTTAAATATTTTAAGGTAAGTTTACTATCTCTTTAGGTATCTATTGGAGAAGCGCACATAGTGTTCCGCAAAAGAGTTACTTACCTTCTTCATTCTTAAGGAAGGAACCACTAATTTATGCTTATTTCTTGTGCTGATTTTATGAATGTCACTTTATATTCTTAATAATGAAATATTTTGTATACATATGTCTATGTATAGTGAAGCTACAGTCAAAGACTCTCCCAAAGACTCTCGTGAGTTTAAATTATAAATTGCTCGTATAGCTCTTTTTTTGAATGACAAATAGAGATTCAATGTCGGCTTCGTCTAAAAAGTATTCCATATGACAATAGAGTATGAAAATAACTAAAGTAGACTAGTCTTGTAGTATCGATGTCAGTTAACTGCCTAATTTTTCTTATAGCGAAAGCAGCTAAACACAGTATTTTGTTAAGTGAAGATATGTGATACTTCCAATGCAGTTTATTATCTAGAATAATTTCTAAAATTTATGTAAACTGAACAATATCTAATTTGGTGTTGTTTAAAAATATATTAAAGCCTGTGCACTTCGCATTTTGCAAACAGAACTTGATACATTTACGTTATTTTAGGATTAAGTGCAAAATTATTTTTTTGTGAACTAAACAATAATTTTGCACTTAATCTAACTCATTAATTTTGTGCAGCGATGGAGCGAATTTTATAGAGAAATGTATGCGTATGATGATCTTAGTGAGGGATCCGGGGCTGACGCCGTGACTGGTACGCTAGACCCGGACCTCGATGACACTGAGGTCATCAGTATGAAAGAGATTGAAAGTGCGATTCGAAGTTTGAAATGTGGTTAAGCTGCGGGACTAGACAGAGTTACTGATGAAATGGTCAAGTATGGTGGGCCTCGCGTCTGGGACAGCTTTCATCTGCTGTGAAATTTGTGCTGGCGGACGGGGGATGTCCCGGATGATTGGCGATCCGCAGTCATTGTGCCTTTATATAAAGGTAAAGGTTCACATTTTGACTGCGAGTGCTATCGGGCGATCAGCTTGACCAGTTTAGCAAGTAAAGTTTACTCGAAGGTTTTGACACGTAGGATGCAAGAGAAATCGGAAAGATTTCTATGGGAGGCACAATGCGGATTTAGACCTGGAAGAGGATGCACGGATCAAGTGTTTTCTCTCCGCATGATCACGGAAAAGCTTCTGGCTGCTAACCAGAAGATGTTCTGTGCTTTTGTGGGTCTTGAGAAAGCATTTGATAAGGTTGTAAGGAAGAAAATGTGGGAACTGTTGCCGGGGTATGGTGTGGATGGTCGATTGCTAAGGGCTGTGCAGTCACTTTACTGTGACTGTAAAGCCTGTGTGCGGGTAGGGCATGACCTGTCACCCATGTTTGGCGTCCAAACAGGCGTAAAATAGGGTTGTGTCATGTCTTCCTGGCTGTTCATACTGTATCTTGACAGCTGTTTACAGAAGCTGAAAGATAGCTATTTGGGTGTGAAATTGGGTGACATTAAAGTAAATTGTCTGCTGTATGCTGATTATGCAGTGCTTATTGCACCATCAGAGGCAGAACTGCAGGCAATAGTCACGTGTATGAAAGAGGAATGTGAAATTAAAGGTCTCCGTTTGAATGCTAATAAAAGGTTCTGGTATTTGAAAGGGACGAAGAGAAAATGAAGTGTGAAATATGGGTAAATCAGAAATGTCTAGAACAGGTAAATGAAATTGTACACTTGGGGAGTACTTTTAACCGGGATTGAAGATGTGATTTAGATGTGGACAGGCGTGTCGCTGCCGGGAACAAAGTCAATTGTGCTCTGACTGCGTTAGTCAAAAGGCAAGGCGTAGTGAAGAGTGCACGCCTTGCAATACATAACGAAGTGTTGGTACCGACTTTGTTATATGGCAGCGAAACCTGGGTATGCCAGAAGAAGCATAAAAGCAAGTTGAATGCAGTGGAGATGCGATCTCTTCGTGAAATGTGCGGCGTTACCATGGCCGACCGAAAGCGAAACGAAGAGATTCGCAATATAGCAGGTTTGAAAGATGACCTTATCACAAAAATTGATAAGGGCGTGCTTCGATAGTTTGGGCACGTTGAGCGAATGAGTGAAGACCGAATGGTGAAGAAAATATATAGTGCGAAAGTTAATATTAAAAGGTGTCGAGAGAGACTAACTTTCGAAGACCATGTGAGCAAATTGCTCGAAGTGGGGAGGGTCAAGAGTACTCGGATACCTAGACGTGCATATATGAAGAAGATAATGAATCTGAAAGAAGCAAAAGAGGTATGTAAAGATCGTGACATTTGGCGATCTGTTCTCTCTGGCTACCCCGTCAGGAATTGTGCGTGAAGATAAATAAATAAAAAAAAGGGAACAAAACAAAAAACAACAAAATTTCATATAGGTTATTCACTAGATATGGGAGTTTATTTATGTAATACGTAAACAAAAATGGCTCTGAGATCGAGCCTTGCAAAACGCCTAATTTTATTTTAGAATGTTGTGACTTAACACCATTGACTTCCACTACCTGAGTTCGCTCACTAAGATATGACGCCATATCATCAACACAAGTAGAAATGAATAGAGTCAAAACTTTAACTGGTCTAAAGTTTGATAGGTCCTTTTTACCTGCAACCCTGCTTTGAATAAAGGTACTATTTTGCCACATTTCATTAAATCACAGGAAATGTCCATGTTCTATAAATATATTGAATATAAAAGCTAGTTAACTTGCCAACAAGTAAAATAGCTCTCCACCAGATTCAACTTCTAAAACCACCAGAAAACCACTAACAAAAAGCAACCCTACAATCTCCTATCCCTAAATTTTTTACTGAATATTTTTTCGTTTTTTACGAAAGAAAAAAATAGGTATACATATTAGTAATTGTTTAATTTTATTATTACATTCTATGTAACAAAATGTGAAATTTCTATGTAAATAAACAATAACTATATATAGGTATGATTAATAAATCAACAAAAGCGACTAAATCTAGTCCAATTTAATCCTCAGAAGACACAAGTTTGCGCGTTTACCGCTAAAAAGAACCCCTTTGTCGTATCTCCTCAGTTTCAAGGCACTCACCTTCTTGCCTCAGCCAGTATCGGTATCCTGGGAGTCGACATATCGAGTGACGTGCAGTTTCGTGGTCACTTGGAAGGGAAGGCCAAATTGGCCTCTAAAAAGTTTGGCGTGCTCAGCAGAGCGGGACTGTATTTCATGCCGGCACACCGGCTGCAACTTTACAAGGCGCAAGTTCGGCCTCACATGGAATACTGTTCCCATCTCTGGGCAGGGGCTCCCCAGTGCCAGCTCCTTCCACTTGACCGCATCCAACGCAGAGCTGCGCGAATCGTCGACGACCGAGCCCTTTCCGATCGGCTCGATTCATTGGCACTGCGAAGAGATGTTGCATCCCTTTGCATTTTCTTTCGCATCTACCATGGGGAGTGCTCTGAGGAATTGTTCGGATTAATCCCAGCCGCCAAATTTCACGAACGCACATCGCGGCAGAACTCCCGATACCATCCACACCATCTGGATGATTGGCGGTCCACCACTGTGCGATTTAGAAGATGTTTTCTTCCTCGCACGACCTCCTTGTGGAATCGATTACCATCAGCGATTTTTCCGGACCGATACGACTTAGGGACCTTTAAGAAAAGAGCGTACTCCTTTTTAAAAGGCCGGCAACGCATCTGCGATTCCCCTGGTGTTGCAGTTGTTCATGGGCGGCGGTAGTCACTTACCATCAGGTGAGCCGCATGCTCGTTTGCCCCCTCTCCTATAAAAAAAAAAAGTCAACTTCTATTTATTTATTAGTCAACTGCATTTTTGTCGGTATCATCAACTTCGGTTTCAGATTAATACGATTTTTGATATAATTTTTAATATTTTTGATATAATTTTACAACGCTTATCGGAATTTCCATTTTGTTGCAGCATTTTCCTGTCAACCTCATACCGCAGCGTACTCTTATTATGACGGTTAAAGATAATTAAAATATAAAGGATTTTTTTTCATTTAATTTCATTCTATTCCTCTGCTTGTTTTGTATTACAGAGTAATGACAAAAGTCGCTAATAACTCAAATTTTAATTCAACTGGGATGGATTTTCTGACACACGTCATGTGTGATGAATCATTTTAGCATACACTGTAAAATGAAATTCTCCTGAAATGACGTAGATATATACTTCTGTCTTTGGATTTCGGGACCGCCCGACTATCCACCTGAGCTATTATAACCTTGTGCGATGTGGCGAAATTTACCTTCGTATTCTCATAATATTTTAGCAGATTTCATTGTCTGAATACACAGATAAAATGGCATTTTCTAAAAATAAATAATGTTCAATAAATATTAATAACAATTTAAGCGTAACCAGTGACTGATTATTGCGTACGCATAGACTTAATATATAAGTGTCCACTAGTGAGATTAAAATAAGTCTAGCCTAGCGCTTCGCAATGTATATGGAAGCACATAAAACGTATCATTTTGTTCGTAAAATAATGTTCTAAGTTGCATCCCCATGCATCGCAGATTGACGTTGCGTCGGAAGCGTGTGATTACATTGCATACGATAAGTGTGTTTCTAGTGTATAGTTTTTCATACAAAAATCAAGCGTTCAGATGTCAGTCATAATGCGTTGCATAAGAATACGTTGCGTACGTGGGACTAGTCTGTCCCTACTATAAGCGTGTTTCTAATGCGTAATTTTTCATACAGAATCAAGAGTCCTGATGTCATAATGCGTTGCATTCGTTGCGTACGTTGGACCAGTCTATCTCTACCATAAGCATCGGGTCCCGTGCCTACGTCACAGTGACCGAGTGAAGCCGGCCACAGTCGAACGTGTGCCTGCTGTACTACCATATTATATTATGACATAGCATAGGAGTCACAAATTGCTTGCGCTGCTAGGATTGCAATTTGTATTTCGAGCTTTCTGTTGTTATGGTAGTGACAACTTAATATGGTCTCGTCGTTACATATTAACAAAGGTATACAGAACAAAGAATAATATTCTTTGTTCTCTATACTATAATTGAATAAAATCAGCAAATTATAAGCTTATTTTGAAAATATTTTTGAAAAATAATAATAGAGATTTAATGGTTTATTTATGATTTGTTTCGTAGTTTAATAATTTTAAAATAATTTTCTCATATGCATTATATCGCTATGTGTGATTATAATTTAATTAATTAAATTCAGCCTCAATTATTTACAAAAAATATTCAAAGAATTTATTTTTGGAAATAAAGTGAGTAAAGTTCATGACTAAGATACGATACGTAATTATGAATGAAAAATATTGATTGAAAAAATATATCATATAGGTAGAGAAAATTGTCGGAGGTTAGCATATTCACATACACAGCCTGATCAGCTGAAAGTTTGAGAAACCTTATAACCGATAATTTTTATGATTTGTTCGGATTCGATAAACAACAGAATGAGTTGCAATAGTGAAATGAGAATTATGTAAAGAACATTTGCCATCATCTTAATAATGTATGTATGCGAACCGTATACGTGAAATAAATAGCGCAAGTAATAAGGAAGTAAAATTGAAAATAAATTAACATTCACAGATTGAGCTTGCAACTTAATTTTGGGTTATATAATTTGGAGTAGGATAACATCCAATCAATACAATACAATGAGAAATAATTCAAGTATTCAAATAGCAAAAAAAAAATCTATTGAAAAAAACAGGTTCAATTATTGGGAAAGAACATGGTATATATTATACTCTCTTTAGAATTATGCACATCTTTAATTAAAATATATAATAAATTCTATTTAAAATGTAATTTTAACAGGAACTCTATAATAAAAAACTCTAAACTCTATCTCTCTTTGCATCCACCCATGGGGGCGGGTTTGCTTCTCACCGGACGATCCCAGCGCTGTTGCTGACTCTGTCACTGATGTGGTGCTACAGGGAATGGAACTATTTATTCCATCATCTGTGGTACCCATCGGAGGCAGATCTCAGCCTTGGTTTGGTCGCTCCTGTAAGACTGCATTACGCAGTAAGCAGGAGTGTTATCAAGCCTGGGCTGCGGTTTCGGCGACTCGGGATGTAAACACCAGCACACTTAAAAAGAAGTATAACTTCGCCTCCAAGTCCTTCAAAAGAGTTATTGCCAAGGCAAAGTCAGAGCACATAAGCAGAATTGGCGAGAAACTAGTTCGCCCTCCTTCGGGAACCCGTGCATTCTGGTCTCTCGCCAAGGCTGTCCAAGGGAATTTCTGTAAGCCATCACTACCATCTCTGCACAGGGAGGATGACTCACTGGCCCATGACGCAAAAGACAAAGCCGACCTTTTAGGCTCCCTTTTTGCGTCCAACTCGACTCTTGATGACGGGGGGAAAACACCGCTGACCATCCCGCGGTGTGAGTGATCCATGCCGGATGTGCTGTTCCCACAGCGCTCAGTTCGCAAAGCACTGCTCTCCCTGGACATCCAGAAGTCGAGTGGGCCTGACGGAATCCCCCCAATTGTGCTGAGGACGTGTGCTCCGGAGTTGGCACCGGTCCTAACGCGTCTTTTCCGGTACTCCTACTCCCAAGGCGTAGTCCCGAATTCATGGAAGACAGCTTTTGTCCACCCGATCCCTAAAAAAGGCGACCGCTCAGACCCATCCAACTATAGGCCTATCGCGATCACCTCCTTGTTCTCCAAAATAATGGAATCCATTATTAACTGCCAGCTCATCCGGTACCTTGAGGATCACCAGCTGATTAGTGACCGCCAATACGGTTTTCGTCGGGGTCGATCAGCTGGTGATCTTCTGGTCTACCTGACCCATAGATGGGCGGAGGCAGTAGAGTCCAAGGGGGAGGCGTTGGCCGTTAGTCTGGACATTGCGAAGGCCTTCGATCGGGTTTGGCACAAAGAGCTTCTTTCGAAGCTCCCTTCCTATGGGCTTCCCGAGAAATTGTGCAATTGGATCACCAGCTTCCTTGCAGATCGGAGCATCAAGGTCGTTGTAGACGGTGCATGCTTTGACTACAAGCCTATTAACGCTGGTGTTCCACAAGGCTGTGTGCTATCACCAACGCTGCTTCTTCTGCATATCAATGATATGATGCTAACTGGTAACATTCATTGCTATGCGGATGACAGCACTGGTGATGCTCTATACACCGGCCGTGCCAATATTTCTCGGGAAAACGTCGCTGAGTACCGGAACAAACTTGTGTCTGAAGTCGAGTCTTTGCTGAGCAAAGTATCGGATTGGGGGCGACTAAATCTAGTCCAGTTTAATCCTCAGAAGACACAAGTTTGCGCGTTTACCGCTAAAAAGAACCCCTTTGGCGTATCTCCTCAGTTTCAAGGCACTCCCCTTCTTGCCTCAGCCAGTATCGGTATCCTCGGAGTCGACATATCGAGTGATGTGCAGTTTCGTGGTCACTTGGAAGGGAAGGCCAAATTGGCCTCTAAAAAGCTTGGCGTGCTCAGCAGAGCGGGACTGTATTTCATGCCGGCACACCGGCTGCAACTTTACAAGGCGCAAGTTCGGCCTCACATGGAATACTGTTCCCATCTCTGGTCAGGGACTCCCCAGTGCCAACTCCTTCCACTTGACCGCATCCAACGCAGAGCTGCGCGAATCGTCGACGACCGAGCCCTTTCCGATCGGCTCGATTCATTGGCACTGCGAAGAGATGTTGCATCCCTTTGCATTTTCTTTCGCATCTACCATGGGGAGTGCTCTGAGGAATTGTTCGGATTAATCCCAGCCGCCAAATTTCACGAACGCACATCGCGGCAGAACTCCCGATACCATCCACACCATCTGGATGATTGGCGGTCCACCACTGTGCGATTTAGAAGATGTTTTCTTCCTCGCACGACCTCCTTGTGGAATCGATTACCATCAGCGATTTTTCCGGACCGATACGACTTAGGGACCTTCAAGAAAAGAGCGTACTCCTTTTTAAAAGGCCGGCAACGCATCTGCGATTCCCCTGGTGTTGCAGTTGTTCATGGGCGGCGGTAGTCACTTAACATCAGGTGAGCCCCATGCTCGTTGCCCCCTCTCCTATAAAAAAAAATCTTATTGGTAAGTTTAATATAACAAGTAAATAAAAGCTTTTAGAAAAATTTACTTCGCAAATATCCGAGTTATAAAATAAAATGATGTGTCTTACCGAGTATGAAGAGCACCTCCCGCCCTCCCTCAATTGCGTGCACTATCCCCGTCACCACTAATCCCAGCACCGCTACTCCCAACACCACTACACTAGGCAAGACACACCACTGACGATAATACGACACGTGTTTCGCCTCTACACGAGGCATCCTCAGGTGATATAGACTCTACGGTGGCTAACCGCTAAGTGAGCGGCGAGCCAAAACAAGTGCCTTTTATACAGACCGATGATGCAACCGCTCTCTACTTAAGGAGCGAGCGACTGCGTCATGCGATAAAACATGCGACCAATCACCGCCGGACTTACGCAGCCGTTTGTAAAGTTAAAAACAAACCGCCGCGCAACGCCCACCATCCAACCACGCAACCAATCGCCGATCACCGTGAGGGTGACAAACGACCATATTGCGAGGCTCTCTATTATTAGAGAGCAGGCTTAAAGATATTTAAGAGAGGTGAGTAACATTTGTTTGTTCATTCAGCAATGCAACGGTACTATTGTTACTTTTTAATATCTCTAACTGTTCCAGCACACACAGCCACAGCCCTTTATTACACGTATGTAAGACTTTAAGTCTTACATACGTGTCTTCAGGTCTATAAAGTCCAAGACGATAAGTATATTTATTTAAATATAAATCCTGCATGCTTTTAGCGAAACAAAATATTGTAATAAAAAACTGTGATTATAAAAATGATAATGATATTTTACCTTTATCAAGTATGTATCAAATTTGGTTTTTGGAATATTTTGTTTTTCTACGCCGATCGATATTTTTCAGCACGAGCCGCTGTAACAAACGACCACTCACGACGCCATTTGAGGCCGGAGTTAATAAAGTACTGTGTGGCTTTGGCTCGGAGTATTGCTTCAGCCTATTTAGTAAAATAAATGAATACAAGGCTGCTAAAACCACTGAAAATTTCGCAATATTAGAACCGAAAAAAAAATTATAACTAAACGAAAGAAAATTAAACTGCCATTTACATTCAATGGCTTCCCACATGATCGATGAAGAGTTTTAAAAATAGATTGAGTTGAACAATTGATATTTTCAAAAGTTATCGGGTTTACGCCGCCATACGGTCTTGATAAATTCACACCATAAGCCACTAAAATCGCTTTCTTATGTAAAAATAGTAAATAATCGTAAAAAAAATATTAATAAGTTCAATAAACACTTATCTTTCTGACAATGTGCGTTTTTATATAATTTATATTATATGTATAATATGATTGCTAGATACGATTTCATGCTACAAAACGTAGGAATTTTAATTTTTAGGCCCTAGCAGAACATACTTGCGCGCTTCGCGCTTAAGCCATGCTATAGATAGCATATTTTGTTCATATTATTTGTCGGTGGGAGGTGTAGTGTAGCCACGGAGATTACTCCGTGAGTGTAACCCCCACGACAATATATATTCGAGTTAAGTTAAGAATAAAGAGTAGTCTATTTAAAGTCTTTGTCATAATAACACGCCTCCCCTTCTCATTGACACTTTTCTAACATTACACATTATTTAAAATAAAATTTTCACTTGGGAGTTAAAACCAATGACGATAAAAAAATATAGTATTTTAACGTTGTAGAGCCACGCTGCAGTTTGCTCCATTAAGATTGCAGGACGAATAGCTTAGCTCGACCCAGGAATAATCACACTCTCGCAGAATACCAACGTAAAATAGCAGCTTAATTCTGCTTTTTTTTTGTATGGTGAGTGTAGAGATCCGAAGACTCTTTTTACTGGTAACGAGGTATTCCATCTTAGTCGTCAGAGATGTCCATATCTATATATTGATTCTTAATCAAGGATACATGTAGCTGTCTATGAGCCACAGCATCACCATACAATGAAGTGAACTGTACGTTCATTTATCACCATAAATCGAAACGTTAGGAAAACGGATAAGTGGATGAAATGTAGGTGGACTGGTATTAGGATTATACGGGGTATATATGCTGCAGCTATATTAGTAGATGTACCACGAATGGGTCAACTTGACCAGGGCAGAACCACGCTCTTACAGAATACCAGCTTAAAATAGCAGCTTAACACTGCTGTGTTTCGTGTATTGAGTGTAGAGAACTGGAGACCATTTTACTGGAAAAGAGTCATTCTATCTTAGTCCACACGGGTGACAACGCATCTGCATTTTGATTCTTTATTGAGGATAGATGTAGATGTCTATGGGTCACAGCAACCACTTACCATCAGATAGAATTGTGCTCCTTTGTCACCCTATCCTATAAAAAAATGATCGAACCGCCTGATGGAATGAGGTAAGTCCGGCTTGATAAATGATAATTACGTTTACAGACAGTGACTAGGGCAATGTGTTGTCAAACGAATAAAGGAGTTTAACGAGAGCTGCTTCAATATCTAACGTAGCGAGAAGATAGTACGTGCGTATTCTTTCTGCTGGCGGCTTTAGACGTACGGATTTAATATATTGGTCTAAGCACAGATCAACCATAAATGTAAACTCAGAAAAGTGTAAAGAGTTCCTTTCATCATTCTTAGTTCAAAGATTAGCATTAGGGTAATAATGTACTGTACAGATATTTTGATTTCTTTTTCATTTTATGTACAAATAAAAAAATATTTCTATATAATGAGCATATTTATTAAAAATAACAAAATCCTGTTTATTTTACAAAGACAACTACAAGGGAACACTGATTATAAGTATAGGCTGTTGTAAAAATAAGTGATTACAGTTCTAAACTTTATATTTCGTTCCTTATTAAGTATTAACTATGTTTTGTATGTAATTTTAGTTCGATAACATATTAAGAATAACTTGCAAATAACAACCTGGATAAGTAGTCACATATTTATTAATAAGTAGTATTATTATGTAACAATGATAAATAATATATTATTGTACTACTTTACTAAATAAAATATATATTATATGTCATTTACTTATTTCTTAGTTTCATATGAAAATAATTTTAATATTCCGTATAGTGGGGGTGTAAGTATGCTCTATACTACGCCATTATATATTCTAAGTCTCTAACTCTATACCACGCCGTGGGTGGCGACCGAGGAAAATTTAAAAAGGAGATAGGCAGTAGCATCGTTCTGACAACAACAAAATTATTTAAAAAAAAGTAGGGCTGCCAACCTGCCTGCCAAGCATAGCGACTTTTTTGTTTTATAGGATAGGCTGACAAAGACAGTTCACCTGATGGTAAGTGGTTGCTGTGTCCTATAGATATCTACCTCTATCAGCAGTGAACTTTTACAGGCTGATAAAGAAGAACCAGTAGACATTAGTAGATAGTAGTAAACAGTAGAAGATAATTATTGTCTAATTTTAAACTAATCTGTTTAAATGTCTGTCGTGTAACTAATATGATTTTATTATTGAAAAAGAAAGAAAGAAGGAAACACATTCATTCCAGTTAAAGCATACATTATAACATATGAAAAAGTAATATAGATAAAACACAAATAAACCGATGTATTGACTACATACATCTTAAATGAAAGAAAATACGCTTGAAAGAAACTGGACTGCAGTGTGGAACCGCGAAATGGACCGGTCTGAGACCGGTCCGACAGAACTTGAGCGGCTGTGTGCACACATTGACATGTTTGAATATATATATATATATATATATATATATATATATATATATATATATATATATATATATATATATATAACTGCATTAGAATATTTAGAAGTTTTTATTGAATTACATTTCTACGAAATTACCTTGGTTATGTCATAAAAAACGGTTTCAAGGCATCTGTTCGAGCACGAGTTTACAGGCATCTTTAATTCAAGTAACGGACAGTAACGCAGCGAACGCACAGAATTAATTCATCGGTGGCTCTTATTAGCAACCTCAACCATTTTCATCTTGATTAAATATTCATCATGGCGTGAGTTCGAGTGAAATTAAATCCAATTAATTATGGCCCTACTCATTCGCGCCTCGAAATTATTATTAACGAAGTAAAGATTAAATTATTTGTATTAACGCCAGTTATTTAATAATATTCGATTAAAAAAATATTTAATATTTTTCTTAGAATCTTTAGCTTTAAATTACATTGTTATATGAACATTTACAACGGTGACTATAAGATATCACATCCCAAAGTTGTCGTTAAAACCTACCTTTAACATGTGGTAGAGCCACGGTGTTATATTAAGATTGTGACACGAATCGGTAAAATAGCAGCTTGAAGCTGCTATTTCATCGCTAAAAGGCCGAAAATGCACCTATAATGCCCCTGGGATTCCCCTGCTGTTTATGGGCTGTTAGTCACTTACCATAAAGTGAAAAAAGACCGGACAAATGCGAGTAGGACTCGCGCTCTATGGGTTCTGGTTAAACGTAATTATATTTGTAGATAATCCATTCATCCCGACAATTAATGGTTAAATAAGCACCGCACCATGTAGTGGCGGTATAGGAATATCATTACCCCATAATATCATCCCGTGGGTGTCTTAAGAGGCGACAGAGAATAACAAATCAGGAAAGGGGCAGCAGCGTCTACGTAATAACGACTAAAAATAAAAAACTACGTTTGCCAACCCGCTTGCCAAGCGTGGAAACTATGGCAAATGCTCTATGGGAATCTATGGGGGATGCCCTATTCTAGCAGAGGACTACTCTAAAATTATTATATTACTAGCTGTGCCCCGCGACTTCGCTCGCTTGGAATTTACTACGATTTCATGGATATCAATTTTTTGCGTGAAACTCTAATTTTGTTTTTGAGTAATGTTACCATCGTATAATATTGACAAATATTGACATTAATATTTATAAGATACTAACGTCACTCAATTGTTTTGCCTTCCCAGAACCCTTCCACTAACACTTAAACTTTATTGTATGGTGTTAAAGTTCAAATTAACTTTTAAGTATTATTACGAATCTTTTGTATGGGAATATAGAAAAGTGTTGTTTTTAGACCTATTCAGGCAATTTTTTAAATTTTTCTCTCCGTAAAAACCATGATCGTACTTCAAGGAATATTATAAAAAAAGAATTAGCGAAATCGGTTCAGCTGCTCTCGAGATTTGCGCTTAGCAACACATTCTGGGATTCATTTTTATATTATAGATATTATACTATTATATTGCAAAATCCTTAAAGTAAATAACTAGACTTTAAGGGGATGCCTACGTTCAGCATTATAGATTGTAATTATTATAATTACGATGATTTTGACCAAACAGATGATCGACAGAATTAATATACATTTTATGTATGAAACACATATTTAAATTAAACGTATTATGTAATAGTTACGTAACGAGTTTGCATACCTTGGTGTTGAACTGTAGTGTCAATTACTCAACTATGATTATATTTTTTTAATTTGTGTTCCTACAGTAAAAAGGCTAAATTAAACTAATAATTATTTCCTCTCCAAAAGTAAATTACACAAATTACTGTATGTATTTTTATTTTCTACTTTGTTATTAATATAATAATTAAGAATGCAAAACAAAAATGTTATTAAGTTATTTTTAATCAAGCGTATTACCGAATTTCCTTTTTAATTTTTTTCCAAGGGTCGATGTATGTCAATAACGGCATGTTTTTGAAGATTCCTTTTAAATAACTTCTTAATTGTTTCTTTATTAGAGAGCCATGGTAGCTCAAGCGTTAAGCGCTCGCTGTAAATATCGCAGTACGCGACCCCCACCGGGTTCGATCCCCACCGGCACTAATGAAATGATTGTTAATTGCAATTTCATGTGCTGATTTACCACGTGCTAGGCAGTAAATCGCAACATCATAACCATACCAGATTTATGCATTGGGGCAGCGCGGCGGATATTTCCTTGTTCTAAAACCCTCTTAGAAATAAAAAGAGACCTGTGCCAAGCAGTGGGACGTACAAGTGTATAGGCTGTTACTTTACTGTTTTTCTTTATACTAATTTCATCAGATTTGACTACTTATATACACATAACGGTGATGTATGTATACAGGGATATTTTTAAAGCGTAGCCAAATTATAAACTTAAGGTCAAATATATAAATAATAATATACCGTTATTGCAGTTTTTGAAAATACGAGTAAATAAAAACTATTGGTAAATCCAATTGTGAATGTCATAAGCGCATTAAAAAATTATATATAACACGGTTATTCGTAAATAATTTAAAGTAGTTTAAATACACACAAGTTTTCACTAATAACCAACATTATACTTCCAATTTTCCGATAATTTTATGTCAAATTTTAATTTTAAAAATAGTTTAAAATTGAAAATCCAAAATTACACGACTCATAATACTCATATGATCATCATATCATCATTCAGGTCATTCCACAAAGTCCAAGATGTATTTAAGTATATTTATATATAAATTCTACTTACTTTTATTACGTAGTACTATTATTTATTCAATGCTTTTAAAATATTGTAAAATCAAATTTGGTTTTTCGAATATTTTGTATTTGTACAGCGATCTTTTTGAGCACAAGCCGCTGCAAACAATCGATACAGTATTCACTCACGACGGCAGCTGAGGGCCGATGAGTTGGTTGACGAGGGAGGCAGTCTATTTCGTAAAGTATATTATTACAAGGCTGCTCAAAACACCGAAAATTTCGGCATTTCTCAGCTGAAAAAACTAATTATAACTAAACAAAACAAAATAAAACTGCCATTTATATTCCATGGTTGAATACGATAGATGAAGAGATTAAAAATAGATTGAGTTGATCAATTGTTATTTTCAAAAGTTATCGTGTTTAACCCTCCAAGCGGACTTGATAAATCCACACCATAATCCACTAAAACCACTTTTTTATGTAAAAATAGCAAGTAATTGATTTAGAAAAAAAATATTAATAAGTTCTACAATCTTTAAACTTTTTGATAGTGTGTTTTTATATCATTTATATGTACAATATGATTGTAAGATACGATTTCATGCGAGAAAACGTTGGGATCTTGATTTTTTAAGCCGTAGTAGAACATCCTACGCTCTTTGCGCTTAAGGCATGCAATAAGTCTTCTATTTTTATTTTAAATAATTATCCCAAATTGAATGTCATTTATGGGCAACAACTTTTTTGCCTATTCGATCGTAAAATCAGTTAAAATAATGTCAAAGGACAGAATGTTTGAGATATTTTAATTAATTTTTCTTCCCCATTTGCCTACATTACTTATTCTGAACGGTCTCTGCAAATCTGGCAGGCTATTGCAAAGTAACCCTGTTTATATAGTGGCAATGAGATAAGCACAATAAATAATCACGTGATACTGCATCAATAAAGTATTAAGTAGTAGTAGTAAATGATTTTGTTGTTTAGTTAAATTTATTAAAACAAAATTCAATCAATTAATAAAATAAAACATTCATCGTGATCAGTCTGTTAAAGTTCACTCCTGGACATGCGCTTCAGCCGTTGTAAAGGCGATTTGCCTTCATCGTCACGCTTGACAGGGGGGTTAACAACGGTAGTACGAGTACCAGACATTTTGCACACTTGACGCTGCTTACTGTCGTCGGTCTGGTTATTTAAGCCTGGCGTAACCGAGATAGAGATATCGCTATCTATCGGAATCCATAAGATATTTCTGGCAAATCCCAAAGTTGTCCCTACGACACATACGAGACGAAATGGGATGATGGCGAATGGCAAAATAAAATTGAAAACAAATTTTCGAACAAAGTGTATTTTATTAATTTATTACAAAATTCTAAATTAATTAAAACAACCAGATACTATAATATAAGCTCTATAAGACTTAAGAATAGCAACTCCGTTATGTCTATCGACTTATTTTGTAACGATATCAGTCAGCGGTACATTGAATGCACGCCATTACAAACACATAATACTGTCACCTCTGTTACCCAGAGGAGTATGCGATTACGGACCATTTGGCACGATAATGACACGCCTCTCGCTTCTCTTATGTTTACTTAACTACGAATAGAATTCATCGTTTAGATTGGCTAGCTCAAAGTTCCGACCTCAATACAATAGTAAAGTAAAGTTACAGCCTTTTTTCTACGTGGTAGAGCCATGCTGCAGCTATATTATGGTTGTAGCACGAATGGGTCGGCTCGACCGGGGAAGGACCACGCTCTCACAGAAAACCAGTGTAAAATAGCAGCTTAACGCTGCTGTGTTTCGTATGGTGAGTGTAGAGAACCGGAGACCCTTTCTACTGGCAAAGAGGCATTCCATCTTAGTCCTCACGGGTGACAACGCATCTGCATCTTGAGTCTTTATTGAGGATAGATGTAGATGTCTATGGGTCACAGTAACCACTTACCATCAGGTGGACTGTGTGCTCGTTTGTCACCCGATCCTATAAAAAAAGCCTATATACGTCACATTGCTGGGCACAGGCCTCCTCTCACTTTTGAGTGTCAATCCAATAGAGCACATCTGTAATGTTCTGAAGCGACAAGTAAGATCGGTACAGTCACCTCCGCAAAATATCAAGAGAGTGGGAATCTATTCGATAAGAATCCATTAGGAATATCTTCGATGGCATGCCCAAATTAACGCCAGCTGTCATTTTAGCAAGAGGCGGCCACAATCGACATTAAACTTTTTTTTTTTTTGCTTTACATCATTAAAAAAAATTGTTTTTACTTAACGAGCAGGTAATCTAATGGTTGTTTGGATTTTGACGTCATTTTTATTAATTCCAGCGAAATTTCAAATAAGATTATGAGGATAGATGCTACTAAGAATAATCAAATTGACTGAAAATCCCAATAAAATATAGCTTAGGTGCCCGTTTATTTTTTTTTCAAAAACGTTCCTGTATGTTCATTTATATTAAATGTATAATTTAATTCGTCTTTAAGTGAAATCAAAACTGAGCAGACATAATGCTTTAGTAACATCAGTGGACTTTAACAGACTGGCGAAGAAAATGCAGAAGAAGAAAGACGGGGCGGAGTGTTAGCGTGTGTGATAAACACACGCTCTTGTAAAATAGTGTCTTGAGCAGCAGCCATCAAAATGTATGCTGAAAATGCTGTTATGCCGTACATTACGTCGAAATGTATACACTACTCAGGCTAAGAGACAAATGAAAATGTTTATTATTTATTTCACCTTACTATAGATACGTGTTACGGCCTACGGCTGCTCCCTTAAAGGGTCAAATCCTCAGGGGTCCATGAGCTGAAGACTTCCCGAGCAGACGTAGGTCGGGCCTCAATGTGGCCACGTGGAATTTCTCTAATTACACTAAAATATATGGGGGAGCGTTCTATACTACGGCCAGTCGACCGGGAGGAATTTGGACGTAGCTTACTTACCTATATCCAAGGCGACTGGTCCCTCCGGAGTCGGTCAGGTCGCATGTGGTTGTGTAGTGCAAGGGAAATAAAGTGATGTGATGTGTATCTGGGTGTGACTGATGGTGATTGAACCTAGACCTTGACCGTCGGCAGCAGCCCGAGCGTCGACACCGCTCCAATTTGAGGGGGTCTTCCGAGGTTGTCCACAGTGCTGCACCGCTTCAGACTGCGTCGGCGCCGGACAACAGTCACTTTCTTCGTTCGTAACGATGACAGTCAATTAACTCTATCGTACGATTTACTAACTTACAGAAGCCACTAACCATCGCTGGTTATAAGGTTAACGCACAAAACGCACACGGAGTTTACGGATCAAAGGTCACTACCGTTTCGCCTCGCAATAGTTAGTTCTAGAATAACAGGCCGCACTAGGTAATATTGCCGAATGCACTTATGCCGATTTTGAGTCAGACACAATGTGTCCCTGGGAAGCTCTCCAGTAGGGATGCGCGTCACCAATCCTAGACCGTATATTTACTGTCCGCGCTTAATTATTCCGAGTTCCCGACAAAAATGACAGCGTGCTGTTCCAAGCACAGCTAGCAGACGACTCCTTTTTCGCTCGCGACTCGCGCGCTCTTGCCACGCTCGGCCGAACTTCAAACCGGTATCGCGCCGAGCCGAGTGACATCTGGCGTCGATTCTTGACAGTGTTTGGCGCGAACAATACGTGTAAGTTACATTTCAACCTCAACCTATTTTAATAACTACTTTATGTTCACCAAATTATAAACAATCACATAACATATATACTTGTAAACTATGTTTTATTTTCATGGTTTATCATGTTTATTTAATCTTAAGGATGTTTTACATCGTGTACTACATCGAATCATCGTGTATTACATCGAATTCTAATGACGTTACATCGACATGTAGACTTTGTAATAAATCGCACGACCATATTTATAATTGTCGCGAATTCATGAATTTGTCACCCGAGCAACGCCATAAATTTGTGAAAGAAAATCGTTTATGCACAAATTGTCTCAGTTCTAAGCATATTTGCAAAAGCACTAATGTTTGTCGTATATGTGGGTCACGCCATCATTCGTTAATTCATTTGCAAAAATTAAATTATATCAATAAGCGAGATAAGGATTCTCAAATTGTTACAAATCCCGACACGGTTGCAACGCGCCCGCGCTCTCCCGGTCCAGCTCGACAGCCAGAGCTTAAGGATTCATCCGGTGGTGTAGCCTTTCTGTCGGCTGACAGCGCAGACAACAAACTATGTCTTATTTCAAAGCCACAAAATATTAACACGTTATTAGGTACTGCGCAAGTTAATGTGCTAGACCGCCATAATAACATGGTTACGTGTAGGTGCATCATAGATCCAGGTTCGCAAAATAATTTTATCACCACCGCATGTTGCCGCAAGTTAGGGCTGAATATTAAACAATTAAATCGCAAAACTATCATAAAAGGATTAGGCGATCATTCGAGTCGATTTTCGAATTCGAGGAAAGGTGAACATCAACTTATTTAGCCGAATAAATCTCTCCAAAGCATACGCTATTGAAGGTTTTGTTTTGAATCAAATTACGGGTAATTTACCTATCGCGCCCATTAATACAACGTCGCTCGATTATCTAAGCCGTCAGAAGTCGAGATACTTCTCGGGGCAAAATTATTTATTGAGCTGTTGCTACCCGGTAAAGTAACTGGACCCCCGCAACAACCCTCTGCGTTTTTTACGACATTAGGCTACGTAGTCATGGGAGACGCGCAGGTTGAAGTCAACGACTCCATTGACGTATCTCACTCTTATCTGTCCAGCGTTTTCTCCCCGCATTCAATTCATGACCAGTTAAGCAAGTTTTTTGAAATAGAGGACCTCAGCGATGCCCCGATTCTCTCCGAACAAGACATATATTGCGAGGAGTTTTATTCTGTCACTACACAACGTGAGGACACCGGGCGCTTTGTTGTAGGTTTACCTTTCACGGACGAAACTATCCTCTTAGGAGATTCGTTACAAACGGCTCGTAAACGTTTCCTTCATTTAGAACGCAAATTTCATAAAAATCTTAAACAAATTCTGGAACCGCAAAATTATAGCAAGGGTTACGTTATACCGCACCATGGGGTGATCCGCGAGGATAAGCTCACTTCAAAACTGCGCATTGTCCTTGACGCAAGCACTCACACCGACTCTGGAGTGTCGTTAAATGATATTTTACACGTCGGACCGCCGCTACAGTGTAATTTATTTCAAATCTTATTAAACTTTCGCCTTTTCGAAATCGCCGCAACTGCTGATATACGTCAAATGTATTTATAGATTGTAGTTCGTGAAGAAGATCGACATTATCAGCAAATAATATACCGCTTTGATAATAGAGAACCGCTAAGATATTTCGCTTTCCAACGCGTATGCTTTGGTTTACGATCTAGTCCCTTCATAGCCATCCGAACCATTCGTGAAATAGCTAAACGCGAGGAAACTAATTTTCCCCTCGCTGCGCAACTCGCTACGACCCAACTGTACGTTGACGATATAGCCTGCTCTTTTCCCAATAAAGATGATGCGCTAGACGGATTACAACAGCTCATCAAAATATTCGCATCGGGTTGTTTCGAATTGGTAAAGTGGTCCAGTAACTCCCATGAGTTGTTGGTGGTTAGCTAAACCAATTGACCTAACAAAAGATCAGACTCTTAAAATTCTTGGCATGCAATGGTTGCCGACTTGCGATGAATTTTCGTTTACTATTTTTTTTTATAGGATCGGGTGACAAAAGAGCACACAGTGCACCTGATGGTAAGTGGTTACTGTGACCCATAGACATCTACATCTATCCTCAATAAAAACTCAAGATGCAGATGCGTTGTCACCCGTGAGGATTAAGATGGAATGCCTCTTTGCCAGTAAAAAGGGTCTCCGGTTCTCTACACTCACCATACGAAACACAGCAGCGTTAAGCTGCTATTTTACGCTGGTTTTCTGTGAGAGCGTGGTCCTTCCCCGGTCGAGCCGACCCATTCGTACTCCAACCATAATATAGCTGCAGCATGGCTCTACCACGTAGAAAATTTTACCATCCGACCGCACTTGCACGAAACCCAATATGCTATCAACAGTGGCTCGCTTGTGGGATATACTTGGGCTAGTAGGTCTGGTTATTACATACGCCAAACTCCTTATCAAGGAAGTGTGCTTAATGAAGTTAGATTGGGATGATACCCCTCCCGACTATCTTGTTAGTGCATGGACTCAGTTTCAGTCAGAGTTACCGCTTATCGCAAATTTAAAAATACCGCGGCATGTGAAGGTGTTCGAGAATACCAATATCACCCTTTTAGGTTTTTGTGACGCAAGCGAACGTGCATATGGAGCCGCTGTATATTTACATGCGAACAACCACGGCAAGCGAACGACTACTTACTACTTGCAAAGCTACTAGGCGCTCTGTCAGATAGCTATTCATCGCGTTGTAACATTAACCGCATTTATGCATTCTCTGACCCCACCGTAGCACTACACTGGATTAACACATCTCCACATCTCCTGCAGGTTTTTGTCGCTAACAGGGTTTCCAAAATTCAATATCTCTTACCCGCGAACCATTTTTATCACATTCCTGGGTGTGACAACCCCAGTGACTGTTTACCCTGCGCTTTATTACTTTCGCAACTCTTAGTTCATCCACTATGGATGGGCGGTCCTAGCTGGACACAAAGAGAAGAGACTGATTGGCCCATATCATGTTTTAATCTGGAACCTTCTTACGACGTTCCAGAACTGAAATCGGTTTCTCCCACCACAACTACCGAAGATATCCCATTATTGTGTCATATCGCTTCTTGACATTCTAAATGGACCAAACTTTTGATCACTATTGTGTATATTTATAGATTTCTTAAATATTTACCGCGCAGTAATTTTATTTCCGTTTCCGATTTAGAGTTTGCTGAAAGTAAACTTCTTACCGCTGTGCAAATAACCCATTTCCGCGAAGAATTCAAGCAATTAAAATCGGGCAATAAATGCCAGAAACACGTACAGAAAATAAATCCGTTTCTTCACAATGAACTTTCCGCGTTGGAGGAAGATTAAGTAACGCTAACTTAACCTTCGACCATCGGCATCCTATTTTGTTACCTAGGAAAGATCATGTGGTGAACCTCATTGTAGATCATTATCATCGCACGCATTGCCATACTGGTCCTAATTTATTAGATAGTTTATTACGACAGAGGTATTTGATTATTACCGCTAGACGAACGATCCGTTCGGTAATAGATAAATGCAATCATTGTTTTCGCACATCACCCAAATCTATTTGTCCACTTATGGGAGCACTGTCCCCGGTACGAACTCAAGTTGTACCTAAAGCGTTTGTTCAAACGGGTTGCGATTACGGAGGCCCGCTGTTCATTACTACGAAACGCGGCCGTGGCGTTCGTAACCATAAGGCATATAATATATGCCTATTTGTGTGTTTGACAACTCGCGCGATTCACATTGAGCTCACCACCGACTTAAGTACTCCTACGTTCATGTCTGCCTTTATGTCACTTCACCTTCAAAAGGAAAAGGGTCATTAGTTAAATATAGTCTTCGCTAACCCGCGCCTGCTGCACCTTGTTGTGCTCCTACCGCATTATCAATTTAATTAGTTTTAAATTTTATAATCGTTAGTGTTTTTCGGCTATACACTGTATGTCTATGATAAGACATACAGTAACACATACAACATTACACACCACAATATTTAGAATTAACGCCGATTAGTGATTGTGAGTACGAGCTTCTCGGTAAGTAAATTTCAATTCCTCTAATTTAAGATACATAATATATTCTCCCGCGCAATCACGTAATTAACGGCCACGAGGTAATATCTAGTGCCCGGCGTGATTAGCATGAATGGGTCAACTCGACCGGGGTAGGACCACAATCTCACAGAATATCAATGTAAAATAGTAGCTCATTGCTCGTGTGTTTTTCGTATGGTGAGTGTGGATAACTGGAGACCCTTTTTACTGGAAACGAGGTATTCTATCACAGTCCTCAGGGGTGACAACGCATCTCTGCAATTTGATCTTAATCGAAGGTAAATGTAAGTATCTATGGGCCACAGCATCCCCTTACCATCAGGTGAACTGTGTGCCCGTTTGTCACCCCGTTCTATAAAAAGACTTTTATAATTTATAATATTATTTTATTTAATAACTAAGGTCAAAAACGCAGCGATAAATACCACGATTAACATTTTAATACATACAAATTATTAAAGAATTTTAAATACATAAATAATTGTCGTGTTATCAAATGACGAAATTAGAAGAAAAATTTAATATTTTCATCAAAATATAATTACATGGCGAGCGCTTAGCTCCTATGATACTAAAACTAATTTAATATCACAGTATATACGTACCAAAACCAAGTCAAGTTTATTTGTATAAAAATGTATACAGAGTGGTGAAAGCGAATTCTGTCTGTTTTTTTTTACAATAAATTAAAAATTAAATTGTAAAAAGAGATAATTAACGAATAATGTTTTTCCGTCAAAATTTTAGGCAACTCGTATATTTTTTACCTTAATTCGCATTGTTTATTTTGGTTGAGCTTGAGGCATTTACCAATAAATTACGCAAGCTACTTAAAAAGTATAATGAAATTCGTTGATACGTCATTAATTCAAGCTTCTGTAAAAGGACAAGGAATGTCCTATATTTTTAATGCAGCTGTTTACTTATTATTTTACACGATAATGTATGAAACTTATAATATTATATGACAGATAATACCTTATTAGAAAATACTAAACCTAAAAATACAATTATCATACAGTAGTACTATCCCTACTTATTAACTTTCCATCCAAATATCCATTACAACCTACAAAAGTCCACTGCTGAGCATAGGCCTGCCTCGCGGGTCTTTGCCATAGTTGCCACGCGTGGCAAGCTGGTTGCCAATCGCAGTTTTTCATTATTTTGAGTGGTCATTAGTAAGATGCTGCCGCCCATCTGCTGTTTCATTTTCCCTCTGTCGCCTGCTCTGCAGCTATATCAGTAGTATAGTTGTAGCACGAATGGGTCGGCTCGACCGGGGAAGGACCACGCTCTCACAGTATACCAGCGTAAAATGGCAGCTTAATGCTACTGTGTTTCGTATGGTGAATGTAGAGAACAGGAGACCCTTTTTATTGGAAAAGAGGCAGAATGAAGCGATAGAAATCTTAGCCCTCACGGCTGACAACGCATCTGCATTTTAATTCGCAGACGAAGATAGATGTAGATGTCTATGGGCCACAGCAACCACTTACCATCAGGTGGACCGTGTGCTCGTTTGTCACCCTTATACTATAAAAAAAACCTGTTAAGACATGCAAGAAGTTGATAGACGCAGGTGGCTATGAAACGTTTTTCGTGGCATTCTTTGCAAAGGGCTGTAAATATGCTAATGGTGATGATAACTCTCATCGATATAACTCGCAATTTTTTGTTTAATTTTTATAACTTTTACGATGAAAGACTCGTTTATTTTAACCTAAATCAACTTATTCAGTCTACTACCATATTATAGCGGTATAATAGAATCCATAACATCGTCCTGTGGATGCTGCCAGACAAATCTTATGACTTCCGATAAATGGTGGTATAAAAAGTATGACAAAATATGTAAAAGACCCAGATCAGCAACGAACAGCAGCGTTGGAGGTTCGAGACGTTTGGTACAGTGATTGTTAATCCACCAGTAATGTGTAAAGATTTTCTTTCTTTCTTTTTTTCTTTTTTTTCTTTTATTTTTTAAAATACATTACCCCTACACTAGGATTTTTTCCTGTATCATGGAGGCAGTTTAGAAACATAAATTGCACGAGGACAAACATCCAGACCCGGAACAATTATTTCTAGGCCATACAAATATCTTGTTACGTGCGAGATTCGAACCCGCGGCCCCAGCGCAACAACTCATTGCTAAGCCACTGCGCCACGGAGCCGTCAAAAGATAAAAAAGATAAAGCTAATCCCACGATGATGAGAAGCATGTTTTGTTTTTGAATGTCTATGCACGATTAAGCGGTAAACGTATTTAGACGTCAAACGATGACAATATTCGACACGAGAAGCCACAGCCTAAAAAGACCATAAGTTAGACTATGCGAGAAATCTAGTTCGACACCACCCGGCAAAAGTAAAATTATTAATGGCAATTTAAGTGCTAATTGTTAATGCCAATTGCAATCAAAGTGCTCACAAAATTTTCATAGCCGAGCTTACGACGTGAGGAAACCTGCACGTTAAGGGGCTACTCCATGCGAACGACCTTGAGCATTTCGCCGGCAGCCCGTCGCTTGTTTCATTTTCAACATCAATAAACTAATTTATGGAAATACACACAGCGTACAACGATAAATGTATTTTAATTTTTTTATTCTGTATATTAGTTGCATTATATTAGAATTATGTATTTTCATATATTATCTAATTATGAAATTTTATAATTAATTATATATTAAAAATGAAGCATTGAAAATTGTGAGTTTAAAAGATACCTATTCACTGTAGGTAAATAAATAGATAGCTCGCCTTTTGAACAAATATTTGGTGCAATAAAGAATAAATAAATAAATAGGATGTTTCGTAGATGTGTTTTTGATTATTGTTAATTTTTACGTGTCACGTATTGAAAAGTAGCATACCTACCTACCTACAAATTTTTAAACAGAGCACCTTATAACTTAGCCTGCTTATTACTTATGCTGGCAGACATTATCCTCGCCCCAATGATTGATGGGGATGAAAATCAATTTTATTTCTACATACGTAATTATATTTATTTATACATAAGGGTAATTTTAATAAAGGTAATACAAAAATCAACAAGAAGTATAAGGGTTCAATCTTTCAATTTCAATTGTAAAAAAACGTTACCCCCACACTAGGATTTTCTACTGTATCGTGGAGGCAGTTTACAAACATAAATTGCACAAGGACAAACATCCAGACCCGGAACAATTATTTGTAGGCCACACAAATACTTGTTTCGTGCGAGATTCGAACCCGCGGCCCCCAACGCAACAACTGATTGCTAAGCCACTGCGCCACGGAGCCGTCGCCGGGTTATAACTAAAGTGACCATACGTCCGACCGTAAGTCGTTTTGAACGGGACTGTCCCTTTTCTCGGTCACCTGTCCCATTGTCCCCAAACAAAGCTCCGGGACACAAAATTGTCCCGTAACTCGTTGGATGGAAGTATTCAAAGTCAACAATCTTCAACATAATTTTTTTTAATAGAATATATTTTATGTCTACCTGGTACGAATGCTCCGGTAGAAAGAGTATTTTTTTTATTTTGAATAAATTGTGGGCGTCTGAAAGAAACACTTACGGTTCCAGAGTTCTAAAGGCGATGTTGTTAACAAAGATAACAATAAAAAAACTTGAGCAGAATTTTATTCTTATTTAAAATCATCACCAACTTTATTAAAGCAAATTTAATCCACTGACAAATGTAATTAATAATTTAAAAAAATATGTTGCATTTAATAATTACCGTCTATACCGAATATAATTTTATAGTGAACACTAATTGTATAAAGTTATAGTTTTTAGAGTATAAATAAACCCATGTCCTGTTTTGAGTTAAAAAATAAATGGTCAGTTTAGTCTTTTTAGTTAAATTTAGTTTTAAAAATTTTTAGTAAAAAGTAGGTATATTAGTACCTACTTAGATACTTTTTACCGAATTATAAGTATAGAACACCTTATGTACTCAATTATTTTTTGAAAAAGAAGAAAAAACAAGCAATAACTAATATACTATATTTTAACAAAAAACTATAACTTAGTAATACTAATTATAACTTAGAACATAAATGAAAAACTCATAACTGACTTTATGGCCCGACCCAGGATTCGAACCCGGGACCTCATGATCAGCAGTCGCACTACTACAAGCACTAGACCAACGAGGCAGTACTATACCTAATAAGATATTGTGGTTGGGTGATAATATTGAATTAGCCTTTTATAGTGTAAATTATAATATTTGTCGAAATTTTAATTATGGATTCGAACCTTACATGCTAATGGTGCTTCATTTTTTTATTTGCATTTACTTCAAAGAAAATACACGTAAAAAGCTTCATCGCGCAATAAAAAACACAACAAATATATGTATAACTAATACGAAAAATTATACCCAAAACAAACAAATAATACTACCTATAAATAACCTAATAAGTAATAATATTATCGACTTATATGACGTGGCGTATGCGCTGGTCGACGCTCTAACGACACGGGCTTCACGTCGAAGAGCTCAGGGCTCACTGACTTCAGCAAGCCCGTGCGCAGTGAATATGCCCAGATTTTAAAATAATTTCTTAATAAAATCAAATTTTGGTCTTTTGAAAAAAAATTTACTATAGAAATGTTCATTAATAAATTGCCTATCCATTGGTGTAAATCGCAAAATAAAATAATACTTACTTTAAGAGGAGATGCATGTTATCAATAATAATTTCACATTTATGTGGTTTCGTTGTAAGGAGATTATATTAATATTTTTTCCTTTAAAAAAAATTGGATATAGCTTTTATGGAATCAAGATTATGTAGAAATATAATGTGTTTTTATTTGTTGATATATCTTTTAAATAAAAAGTAGATAGCTCCTAAAAACCGCACAAATAACGACTAGCGCGATATTTTGCTCAACCTGCGCCTTAATAAAATAAAATATATTTCAGTGACATGTGAAATCTGCCAATACGCTTTGTGGCAACTCGGCGAAAGTTCCTCAAAAATTAAAACAGCCTGTGCTTAGTGGGAAGTATGTAGGATGTTACATTATTTACAACCACTATGTAATAAACAATAAAGACGTTAAAACTTGAAAAAACAAAATTTAAATATTTACACATATTCATAAAGCGAGTTGTAATTCTGTGAGTTCTGTAAAAAGCAAATTTGTAATGAAAGAACGTAAATACAATAAAAGAAGTCCTTTATTTGTAGGCGAAAATCCCTCGGAATTGTTTTTGTCAGTTTAATTTAAAATTCGCTTTTAACGTAAAGAAATTAATTTATTTTACTAGTGAATTATAAATGCTACAAATTTTTGTGGCTTTACAAACCGTGTAATGGCGTTGTAAGAATATCCAGTACCGTATGTCCTCCATGCGTATCGTGAAAGGTGACAGAGGGAAACTGAAACGGAAAATGAACAGCAGGGTTTTCCTGATATCAACTCAAACTAATAAATTACTGCCGTTCCGAACACGTCTGCCAAGCTTGGCAACTATGGCAAAATCCACCCTATTCGGCAATTTATGGAGGAGGCCTATGTTGGACATGTTTCATATTCATTAATTCATTTGGTTTTGTTATATTGCAAAAGCTTTTGGGTAATGTTTGAGAAAAAACTGGATTACTGTACTGGACTTTTTAGATTATAAATTAGTAACTGTATAAGTTCTTATGTCTATTTTGGTACAATAGAAGTCCATTCCAGTCAGCGGTGGTTGCATAACATGATAGAATCCAACAATAAACATCATTTATTGGGTGTCATAAGAGTAGACTAAAAGAAAATTCCAGGAAGTTCTGATGAGATCCAAGTGATGATAACATGGCTGATTTAGTAAATTAGAAGAAAAATACCCAAAATCCTTATCTCCCATCTCTCTCTTTCTTTCTACTGTTAGAAAGGATTTGCTTTAGCCTCAGAGGCTAGTATCCAAAGAGATTTAAAATATATATTACTACTACTACTTAAATGTCTTTGCTAGTATCTCTAGTCGTGAGGAAAAGTAATAATCTTTAAATTTACGATAATATAATATACTCATATAATTTTTACTATTGAGATTAGTCCTTATATTATTTATATTTAATAAATTAAAAACATTTGTAAGACCGAGACTGAACGAACTTAGTAGCAAAACATTTATAGTATTTTTGAATGTTTGTTTAAATAAAAAATTTGCATCGATTTATTCAAATTTATTTCCTTTACATATAATTTATTGTCTTTTGTAATGATTCTAACATTTAGACATCCTTATTAATACAATATTATAATTTATGTATTTGTTCATTAAAATTATTTAGTAAAAATCGATAAATAGGCTTCACTTAAAACGCTGCTAATTTTGGTGTAAAGTTTTTTCATAAATGTTGGACAGAATCACATTAAGCTTCCTTTATTTAGATATTAACTTGTATAAATTACGGCTAATGTTAGTATAAAATACTTAGGCTTTAAATGACCCTTTGGGATACCCTAACCCTACTTTAACGACTAGCAACTGGATTAACCTTGAATAAATCGAGTAAAGGGAGAATTTGGGGCAAAAATTCAATGTTAATCTTGCGGAGCCACAGTCAGCCGTAGCAAAATCATTAATTTCCATATTCTTACCACATTGATTCCCCCTTTCTAAATACTTAGGATTTGTGTAACAGGAACAATGTATGGTACAATAAGGCTAACGGTGCGTACACATTATATGATATAACATGTTTTAAAACGTTGTTATATAACATGTTTCAGTAATGTATGGGCTAAATGTTATAAAACGTGTTATAAAACGCAACACATATGTTATATAACTCGAACGGCAGAAAGACAAACGATAATGTCATACGACAATGTCATATAACATAGTTATATTGCATTGTTTTTCCAATATGTACAGTATTGTTATATGTTGCAATGTTGAAAAATAATGTTACATAATGTGGACGTGTTATAAAACAAAAGTTACACAACATGTTACTTAATCTGTACGCACCCTAACATATCCTTGCAGGATAAAAGCCTTTTTAAATAAAGATAGATAATAAAAATATCGAGTACTCCTAAGTTTGAAAAAGTACTGAAAATTGTTTATTAAATACAATAAATAATTCAAATAATTTAACTTTATTTATTTTTTAGCCGATGAGTTGCGGTTAAAATTCGATTTAAACGGATTAACATGAATTAAGATACGAATAAAGATAGCACTAGCCTACGCTCAAACCTAAACCTAAGTTAGTAAATATTAAGTTGATTTTTATACTAACATATGCCGCAGTATATTTTTATATAAATTCAATTTATATTCTTATCTAAGAGACATTTCTATATTCTTATACAGTATAGAAATACATATTTCGCTAAATACAATAAATTCATAGCCTTTACAATAATTTGAATAATTGATATTTATTTATATAAAATTACTTAATATGTTTGTTCTTTAGACAAGTAGTAAATATTTTTATGCTATAATACTGTTTGCATATTAGTTGCAAAACAAATTTAAATAACCTAAATATTTGACTATCTAATATATTTCAAAGCATACATTCCGTTTTGAAAACGTAAATATTATTGTTTTCGACATTTACATTCACTTAATAAATCATTTCGTTCGTCTCAAAAATATTTTAGAATATCTTCAATACATTCCATTTTGGCACTCATATCTTTATCACAGATCTTTAAAAACAAAACGTTACGATGCCTTTTCTAAAAGTGCCATGTTGAAAACAGCATTTTGGTCTCAAAAAATTTTAAGAGTGTAACTAGGGTGTTTTGTAATAAAACGATCCTTTAGTGGACACAACAAATTTTTTTTTAAGGAATGATATCGATGCATCTAAATCTCGCTCTATCTCTGCTTCAGTTCAGTACACCACTCTTACGCTTTGTAGTTCCTTAGGCTTGAATTGCAATTGGCAGTGAGTTGCGCTTTACTAGCAATGACTGAAGACACACGTTAAGACACACCACTGACGATAATACGACACGTGTTTCGCCTCTACACGAGGCATCCTCAGGTGATATAGACTCTACGGTGGCTAACCGCTAACTTAGGTTTAGGTCTTAGATGTGGCGAAACACGTGTCGTATTATCGTCAGTGGTGTGTCTTGCCTAGTGTAGTGAAGTTGGGAGTAGCGGTGCTGGGATTAGTGGTGACGGGGATAGTGCACGCAATTGAGGGATGGCGGGAGGTGCTCTTCATACTAGGTAAGACACTTCATTTTATTTTATAACGCGGATATTTGCGAAGTAAATTTTTCTAAAATCTTTGGTATAAGCTTAATAGAATTTATGTTATTAATTAATTGTATATATATTTATTTGTTAAATATACGTATTATAATATTAAAAATAGAACTAAAAATTATAATTATCTTATATAGTACTACTCTCCAACTTATAGTGCCAAGAAAGGTTTTGTTTCATTGCTGAATATTTAAAGAATATATTTAAGCCTTTAAGCAAGAAAAAGCCACTCTTCTTGTCACCAGAGGTGACGACAAGACACGGATAGTTTTTTTTAGTTATAATATTTAAAAATGATTAATTATTATTATAAGAATATTTTTTGTTATTATTAAATTAAGTAAAGGTTTTGTTAATTTACATATTAGCTTCATCTTTTTCATTTTCTTCAGAAGTACAGAAGTAAGTTTTTATACTATCTTGAGTATACTCTGGATCAAATAATTTACTAACCACTATATCAATAAAACTTTTCGGTGTCGCGATAGATTCTAATTTAGTTTCCATAGAAAATTTTCTTCTCTTTCCTTCATTAGATGTTCCGCCCAAATCTAACGAAAAACTATGTTTGATGGTGTTTGGGCGCTTTAGTGTTCTAATTAATTCATCAGTTTTCACTAGACCTGTTGAATGTTCTTCAAATCCTTTGTTAGTGTACACATTCTTTAGTAAATCGTTCGTATCATTACGATCATGATCATATGCTTTAGTAAATATACTCGTAGGTTTCTCGGTGTCTGTTATAGAAAGAATTGGAGAAGCGTCATTTAGTTTGCAAGAATTTCTTAAAGCTACTATTTTTTTATTGGCACTACTGCTCTCATCATCATAATAAGTTTCTCCAGATCTTTCTGCGTCTGATACAGTTTTTCTTTCTTCAATTGTGAACAATTCCAATTTATTATTGAATTTTTTATTCGTGATCACATTTTTGACTTCATCAGATTGATCATCCGTACATTCACAATTTTTTTCGTTTCTTTTGACAATGTTTGTAATTTTTGAGGTGGACAAAACTGTACTTTTACCTCTCTCAATTTGCGAACTACTGCCTTTAGCGTGAATACCAAAAATACGTTTTATTGATTGACGGAACTGCAAAGGAAATAAAAAAATTACATTTTCGGTTTAAAATAAGTATTAATTTAAATTAACTATTACTGTCAACACAGCTCATCGCAGGTTTACTGCTAAACCTAGACCTCTTTTATAGATTGCCAGAATGTACGATCCTGAACCACCTGTATCAATCGACTACCTGTGTGTTTCATAAGGCTGTCACTCTGTCTAGTGAGACGTCACCCGAAACTGCGCTTACCAGTACTAGGCTGTAACTCGAGAACTTACTCATCGGTTGTTGGTTCTTTGAGCTATATGACCCGCCCGTTCCCACTTTAGCTTTTGATCTATGTCATACTCTTTTTATTTTGCGGATATCCCTTTTACGGATTTTATTGAAGATTATGTATTCATTATTCTTTATTATTAATAATTTTCATACACACCTGCGTATTCATCCCTACATAAATAAGAGGGTCGTAGCAAATAGAGCTTTTTGCAACTAACGCTGGTATAACTCCAGCACCAGGAGACACCTGCAATAAAGAAGTGTAAATTATTACGTAATACAAACTGTCGAATAAAACAATGTAAGTTCTCTATAGATTTATCGTTCCTATAAAAAAAATAACTACACATTTGTTTCGGCAATAATAAGGAGTTTTAGTGGGATCTTTATCACCGGCGGACTGTTAATCCTTTATCGTTAAAATACCTATTATTTATTCTGTGATAATATTTTGAAGTGAATTTTGATGAGTGATGGAAAAGACGAAACAAGTACTCTGATATTGAAATAAATCTCAAGTTATTTTGTCCGCTCAAGCGGCTTAAGAACTTGAGATACTGTCGTCATCGACTATCCATTGGGTTAAGCTGTTGCGAAAATCTCCCAAGAAATTCTCACTGTGACGCATCAGCATATTGTAAAGATTTTTTTGAAATAAAATATCATAAATGATAAATTCATATTACTCGACACTGGCCAAAGTATAACCATACGAATCCATTACCAAAGAAAAAATATAATAAGACAGTAAGTACATCAAGATGAGATAAAAAATGTAAACACGCTTACTTTTACGAGCGATTTCGCTTTTGTCTCACTATACAGTTTAAAGTATTATTATAATATAGTATTAGGCTATTAAAATACATCATCATCATCATCATTACAGCCCTTCACAAGTCCACTGCTGAACATAGGCCTCCCCCAAAGAATGCCACAAAGCACGGTCCTGAGCCACCTGCATCCATCGACTTTCTGCATGTCTTACCAGGTCGTCACTCCATCTCGTGGGGGGACGCCCTACACTTCGCCTACCGGTACGAGGCCGCCACTCGAGAACCTTTCTTCTCCATCGGTTGTCGGTTCTTCGAGCTATATGGCCGGCCCACTGCCACTTCAGCTTACTAATCCGTTGGGCTATGTCGGTTACTCTGGTTCTACTGCGGATATCCTCATTCCTAAGTTTATCACGCAGAGAAACTCCGAGCATAGCCCTCTCCATAGCTCGCTGAGCGACCTTGAGCTTTCTCATCCGGCCAGCAGTGAAGAACCACGTCTCAGTTCCGTAAGTCATCACTGGCAACACGCACTGGTTGTACAATTTCGTTTTAAGGTTTTGAGGTATGTCTGACGAGAAGATGTGTCTTAGCTTCCCGAACGCTGCCCAGCCGAGTTGAATCCGTCGATTGAACTCTCGGTCGAAGTTGGACTTACCTAGTCGGACTATTTGTCCCAGGTAAACATACTCGTCAACAACTTCGAGCTTAGTGTTCCCAACAACTACCGGCATAGGTGTGACATGGACATTAAACATGATATTTGTTTTGTCCATGTTCATCTTAAGACCTATCCGTTGGGAAACACTATTAAGGTCATTGAGCATAGTGCTTAGGTCCTCCAGCGATTCTGCCATAAGGACTATATCGTCGGCAAATCGAAGGTGAGTGATGTACTCGCCATTGATGTTGATACCGTATCCTTTCCAGTCCAGAAGCTTGAAAACGTCTTCCAATGCAGCGGTGAAGAGTTTCGGGGATATGACGTCACCCTGTCTTACACCTCTCTGCAATTGGATAGGTTTCGTACTCTGGTTCTGTACTCGGATAGCCATCGTAGCCCTACTGTACAAGCACTTCAACACTTCGATATACCGACAGTCAACTTGGCACCGCTGAAGGGACTGCAGCACCGCCCAAATTTCGACGGAATCAAAGGCTTTCTCATAGTCCACATACGCCAGACATAGTGGCAAATTGTACTCTTCGGACTTCTGTACAATTTGCCGAAGGGTATGTATGTGGTCTATGGTGCTAAAGTCCTTTCGGAAACCGGCTTGTTCGGGAGGCTGGAAGTCGTCAAGTCTGCGCGCGAGACGATTCGTAATGACTCTCGAAAACAGCACGTAGACGCGGTTTAGAAGGGAAATCGGTCTGTAGTTCTTCAAGAGAGCGTTGTCACCTTTCTTGAAGAACAAGACCACCGCACTTCTGCTCCACGCCTCCGGTGTAATGCCACCATGGAGGACGGAATTAAAGAGCTTCTGAAGGACTTCAAGTACCGGTTTTCCACCCGCTTTCAGAAGCTCCGCTGTAATTCCATCCTCGCCTGGGGCCTTACCGTTTTTAAGGTGCTGGAGAGCCATTCTAATCTCGCTCAGACTGACGTCCGGGATATCTTCGGAATAGTGTCGGATGAGACTCGCTCTTGGATCGTTACTCACACTTGCGTGTAGCTACAACGATGACGTGTACAACTGCCCATAGAACCTTTCAATCTCACTCAAAATCTCAGGTGTCCCGGAAACGATGCTGCCACATTCTGTCTTCAGCTTTGACATTTGGCTCTTTCTGGCAGACAGATCTCTGGCAAAGACTTTGGAGCCTTGGTTCCGCTCGATCGCTTCTTCAATACGAGCTGTATTGAAGTTGCGTAAGTCCCGCCGCATGCATTTGGAGATCTGTCTGTTCAGATGCCTGTATGCTGTCAAGTCTGTTGAAGAATGTAGCTTCATCTCCCGTCTAACAGCCATGAGATTAAGAGTGTGATCGGAGAGTTTTTGTGTTCTTCTGCGGCGGGTCTTGCAGAACTTAGCTCCGACCGCATGGACAGTTTCCACGAGCTTGTCATTCAAATCGTCCACTTCATTGCAGTCTTCTAGGCACTGAAAACGGTTTTGTAACTCGAGCTGAAAGGTTTCGGGACTTTGGATTAGAGCACGAGGGGGACGGAGCGTTGACTTCATTAGACGAGACCTCTCCAACTTAAAGTTTAGGTTCAGTGTGCCTCTAACCATTCGGTGATCGCTACCAGTTTTCACCCTCGCGATCACGGAGACATCACTGAACAGTTGTCGTCTGGTCGTCATAATGAAGTCAATCTCATTTTTTGTCGAACCGTCGGGGCTCGACCAGGTCCACTTCCTGTGGGGCCGCTTCTGGAAGAAAGAGTTCATCATAAAGAGTCCCTCTTTCTCCATGAAGTCGGCCAGCTGCTGGCCCCTTGGGTTCCGTTGCCCTATTCCAAATTTCCTTACTTTCAGCTCACCGTTCTCTCTTGTGCCTAGTTTTGCGTTGAAGTCTCCCATTAACACCGTATATTGGGTTTTGGAGGAATGCATGACTCTAGAGATATCCTCATACATTTCCTTCACCTCCTCATCGGGGTGTGCCGAGGTTGGTGCGTAAACCTGTATGACCTTCAGCGATTACCGTTTGGTGATTCTGAGTATAAGGTACGCAACCCTCGTCGACACACTCCCGATCTTTACAACGTTGTTAACGAGAGACTTGTGGACGATAAATCCGACACCTCCTTGAGACAGATGGTCGCCTTCCCGGTGATAGAGCAAGTTGCCGGATTCGAGGATTACCGTGTCCTCCCCCTCTCTTCGGACTTCGGATAATCCTATAATATGCCAGCGCAACTTGTCTATCTCTTCTTCCAGCTCCACAATCTTCTCGTCAGTCCTCAGGGTGCGTGCGTTGTACGTTGCCAGGTCGAGTCGTCTATGGTGGCAACCGAACCTCCACCGGAGATTCTTAGCACCCCCTGCCCCGCCGTTACCATGGTCGCCACCGTAGCCAGGAATAGCGGGGCCGCCGGGGACTGGGGGCCGTTTCTTTGTTACTGTCATTCATAGGGGGGTATTTGCCATAGTTGCCACGCTTGGCGAGCGGGTTGGCAACCGCAGTTTTTTATTGTTAGTTTGTTGTTGTCAAGAAGATGCTGCTGCCCATCTCCTGCCTGTTTCCCTTTGTCGCCTTTTAAATACACATACAATTAAAATATACATACAATTAAAATGCAGTTCGTCTGCAATATGGGTAGTAAGGATTTGGTCAGGTTTTTCTAATGAAACATTTGTTTCTTTTGGAAATGCTTAAACGAAATATTATTTTTATCAGAACTTCATCAGAAGATCCCACTTCTGATGTCGGAAATACAACAGGAGATCCCACATCTGATCTCGGAAATACAATAGGAAAGGTTAATTGTTAAAAATAATAAAAGTGTGAGAGCTGAAATTCACCGTGCTCTTTTGCCTACGCAATATGTAGAGCAATTACAGTTTGACTATACCGTAATATGTCCCTGTAAAAATTACACATTAGTGTAACGTGAGGGATGTGATTACATGATAACACCAAAGTATGCAAACCGACAGCAACACTACACATCTCAGTGTAACACAGAAAAGCCCCCTAGCAGCACCATCCTCCTTTTCTATACCAGAAGAATCACCACAACGAACAGAACCACGATACTGTCACTCCACGAATACCAGCACTTGTAGCATGACTTCACTGATACAATGAATTAAGCGGAATCTCTCGCACATGACGTCTACAGTGAGCTTTACACTGCACCAACGATTGGGGGGTATCTCGATATACCCTCAATTCCACCTCGCCACCGTCGATTACACTTTAATAAAAAATCCCAAAAATGAAATCTAAACACACCTGAATTGTTTACAGTACCCGATCTCAACCGCTGACCCCCTCAGTAACTCGGTTGTTAACTACTACTACTCGCAATGAAATATCGGTTAATGAATTAAGATCATTTTAGAAGTAGAAGATGTTTAGTTTTTATCACGAATAAGCGGGCTCGACCGAGGAAGAACCATGCTCTCACAGAATACCAGCGTAAAATAGCAGCTCAATGCTGCTGTGTTTCGTATGGCGAGTTTAAAGAACCGCAGACTTTATTTAATGGAAACGAGGAATTCCATCTTAGTTCTCAGGGGTGGCAGCAAAAATACAGATCATTTTGATCAGGATTAAAGTAGAAGTCAATGAGCCATAGCATCCTTTTATTATCAGGTGGACTGAGAGCTTGTTTGACATCATTATTCTATAAAAAAGTGCTGCAAGGAAGATATAATGGAGTTATACTTTTTTTTGTATTATATAATAATAAAAAAATTGAATTAATGTAAAAATAAAGCTTATTATAACATCACAAAGGCCTGCACTGTGCTTCAAAGTTTCGGTAGTTTGGAACTGGTATCTTGGAACCTTAACTGAAACCAGAACCGGAATCATATCGAAAAATAAAGAACCGTACCGAAATTCGTAACCATTTTTCATTCCCTGATTATGGCTTAAAACTAAATATAAGACTTACGATGCTCTTAGTTGCGAATTGTTCCATTAAAGCGAAGAGAGAGTACGGTGTCCATGCAATGGTAAATGATATAATCATTATAAATATCATTGCAGTCGCACGAGCCTCTGCACGGTTTACACGTCCAAGGCGTCGAGAGTTCTATAATAAAGATTAATATTATTTTTTTGTATAAAGTAATCTATGTGAAGATCTCCTATTAATCAGGTAATAGTTAACTATGTTACGGCCTATGTACGTTCCACAGTAGTCTCCTCTCATTTTTGAGCGGGTGCTTCCTCAGTGGATGTTGACGGACTTCTCTTGTCTTCGGTTTCAAAATATTTTTTTTATTTTTCAGACATGCAGGTTTCCTCATGATGTTTTCCTTCGCCAACGAGCTCGTGATAAATCTGAACTTCAAATTTCTAATTAATAATTTCATTAGTGCCGGCGGGGGTCGAACTCAGGTTGCTCGCGTACTATGATATAGCTGCGTAATAGTGACGGGGTTTGTTAATAACGGGACTGCGAAAATATGTTAATTAACTGTCATCTGGTCAACTTGAATTTACTCACTTTTATATTTAGTGAGCAACAGACTTTATGAAACTACTATTCATGTTTTTTTTGCCATTACAAACTTAAAGCAGTTGCAGTATGCGAGAACGATTTATAACCGCAATATTTAGTTTTTCATTCGATCCGACTTACCCTTTCGTTAGAGCATTGTTTGGTGACCACCTTACCTATAACTTTATTTTATTTCATTTTTAATTTATTCAATAAGGTACAGAAACAAATGAAAGATATGCAGTTCTACAAATTAAAGGAGGTATAATGTGTTGATCTAAATTACAATCTAAAAGAGTTTATTTGGAGTATAATAATATAGATGCACTAAACATAGTCGTGGCAAAAACTAAGCATCTGATAAAATCATTTTAATATTAAGAGAAACACGTAAATATTAAAAAAAAACACGTAAATATATTTTAAATCTAAACAGACTTATCGAATATTACTAGATGTACATAACTCCGCTTACTCTCGTCGTAATCACGGCATATTTTGACAAAAAAAATTAGAAATAGGATTTATGAACTTCACTAAGTTAATTATTTTAGTGAAAGTATATTTATCTTACTGTTTACACTGTTATATGTACCTATTATATATAAATGAAATATATCTTTGTTTATTTACGGCATTCGAGTATCAGTACCGAAACAGGCAAAACTCTTCGAGACATCCGAGCCTCGAGATAGAGTTACTATCAACACACATAATTAAGTTTATTTCTAATTTAAAATAAACATTTTTAGAAATATAAAAGGAAACAAAATTAATTAAACAATAGAATTGTGATTAATCATTGAAATTTGTAGCCTGTAGATAAGGCGAAATTTAGACTTATCGTGGGTGTATAAAATGGAGTTCCAACTCATTCTAGTCCGGGTTTTTAATTATTTTAAAAATATATTGTAACTTTACTTTTGCGCCTTTATTAAGGGTAAGTACTATCCTCTTACTTATGTTTATTACGAAATAGCAGTGATTGTACTGCTGTGTTATTAAAGTATAGTTACAGACTGTAAGGCATCTTATCTTATCCTCAGAAGTGTCAACGCGTCTGCCTTCGTTAGCGTTAACTTCTTTCGTTTAAAGTTGGCTGCTTATTACTTTCCATGAACTGCAGTAGCCATTTAGCATCAGAAAGACTTTAAGTTAATTTGTCACTTTAGTTTTGTGACAAAAAAAACGTGTGTATGTGTGTACTTATGTACGCAGATAGGAAGTTATACTTCTTTAGCGTGACAAAACAAAAATAACTAAAAATAACTACCTTAAATATAGTTATCATTTCCCGCGAAAACTTAGAGACAGTTACCCAATGAAGTTGTCGCTTTGAGGTGTCAGTGTGCGCGCGCATCGTAACAACTTCATGGTGTCGTTTTTAGCTGTCGGTGTGCGCGCGTATCGTAAAAATTCACTCTCATAATTACCGCCAAAATGCCCCAACAGAAGTATAACTTCAAAAATCTACGTTTTAAATTAATTATCCCACACTACTGTATAAAGAACCAGTATTATTACAGAGTAATATTATACAAGGTGGTAAAACTCTTTTTCTGACTAAGAGCTGATCTGTACACACGTACCAGCCATTTACTTATCTCTACCACCAAAATAGCAGTACTTGCACTGCCGTGTTTCAGTCTGAACGCTATAGAGAGTCAGTATATTATAGGCCTTGAAGAATTCCATCTTAGGCATCAAAGGTGACAACATATCTGTAATATTGTTTACTTGAAGTTGGCTGCGGGAATCCATTTACTGCAGTAGCCACTTACCATCAGATACACTATTATTTTAATAAGTGTTATATATATATATATATATATATATATATATAAAAATTTATTATATTGAGTTACTTAAGTCACTTGCCACTTTTTTCACCCTGCCATGGATTGACTGGCAGAGAATGCTAACTGGCATTAAGTCCGCCCTTTGTAACCTTTTTATTGGTTAGAACAATAAAGTTTTTAAATAAAAAATAAATACTGTAAATTAATTTGTCACTTCAGTTTTAGAAACTGCATTTTAACTTTATTAACTCATAAAATACGTTATCTTACCTTTCTCATTGTACGGATGATGTTGACGTAGCTATAGGTAATGATAGTGAAAGGAAAAATCTGACCCATTGCAAAGAGAAACAAAATGTACGTGAGCGTGTTAAGCGATTGCTCGTGCCAATTTACCGAACAACTGTGAAAAGAAAAAAAATATTTATACATCATTAGGGTAGTAGACAATCGTAAGATTTGAAATATTTTTACGTGGTGTGGTGTCTAGTTGTAAGTTGTAAAATTAAAACATTTGTACAACCGACATCAATAAATATTATTAAGGATAACTCAAAAACTACTGGTCATACCTTGATAAAATTTATATGGAACCACATGAGAAGCAACAGCTTTCAAATAAAAAAGAATCATCGAAATCGGTTCACCAAGAAAAAAGTTATGAGGTAACCATACATAAAAAAAAAAACATACAGTCGAATTGAATACCTCCTCTTTTTTAAAGTCAGTAAAATGAAATTATGCCATAGAATTATTCTAACAATATTGTATTTCTTGTAACCAAATAAAATAAACATAACATATTTTATTTTTAAATTTAATAAAATGTAGTTGAACATTTGCTATCAGGAAGGTGCTGCTTTCATCTTCTGATTAATTTTATTTCGTCGCCTCTTACGACATAACGCCATCTGCGTTGATATTGGGTAGCGGATCCTTTATCACCACCTCTACATGGCAAAGTTAGTTTGCATTCAGTATAATTACCTAATATTTGCAGCCTCGTTAACATAATTACCCCATCCAAAAAGTGGGGGAGTAGTGAGGGCCAACGCATAAACCCATATGAACACAACTGACATAGCGGCGCCATTTGAAGTGAGATGTCTTGAACTAAGGGCTCTTGTTACCATCAAATACCGTTCAAAAGATATAACTGTCAGTGTTGTGATTGATGTTATCCCTGAAAAAAATAAAAAATAAAGTAAAGTAGCCATATACCTCCCAAAACTGGGCATATGTCTTCCCTGAGTTATGGAGCAATTTGAAACTTAATTGGTACAGGGGGAGCTTAAACTGTACTTTGCGTTTAGCCCCTGAGTTATCACGCCTTAATTGCTACAATGGCTTATGTTGAGTAAAGTAGCTTCATTATAATATAATCAAGTAGTTTTGATAACCAACCTAATAAAGACATGAAGAATCCGTAGAGCACGCACATTGTATGACCAAATATCCAGCGATGAAACAGTGCAGATATAAGAGTGAAGGGATTTCCCAAAACGGACACTGAGAAATCGGAGCATACTAAATTAAAAAGTATTATATTTAGAGGCGTCCAAAGCTGAAAAAATTTTGAACAATTTAAATTTTTAATCAAGAAAATTATTTAACTTAAATTTTATGAGAGACAGAGACAAGACATTTTAAATTTAGATTTGAATAAATCACCATAACATGATGCTTAAAATCTTTCTCTATACTACATACCCAGTCTATCCATCCATACCTATATACCTATCATATGGTCGCTTGGGCTGTTACAAGATTGGAAGTAGGACGGTATGTATGGTGGTGAGTTGTTGAGAACAAGAAAATGTCTCTGTGTAAGCGCTTAAGGTGCGTACATATTATATAACATAACATGTTATAAAACGTTGTTAATAACATGTTTCAGTAATGTGGAGACTGAATGTTATAGAACGTGTTATATGACGTGACACAAATGTTATATAACTCGAACGGCAGAAAAACAAACGACAACGTCATACGACAATGTCATATAACATTGTTATATTGCATCGTTATTCTAATGTGTACAGTATTGTTATTTATTGCAATGTTGAAAAACAATGTTACATAATGTGGACGTGTTATTAAGCAAAAGTTACACAACATAATACTTAATCTGTACGCACCCTTACACGTGTTAGCAACCGCAGTTTTATTTTAATTTTAAGTTGACATCAGGGAGATACTACTGCGGCCTTCTCCTGTTTCAGATTCCTTCTGTTATCTCTTACGACACCCACGAGATGATATGGGTTAGTGGATTTAATTACTCCGTCACCACATGTCACTTTTAAATAATAATTTATCGGTGTCTTTGTATTTGTTTTTTATTATTATTATTTCTATTTTTCAGTCATCGCATGTGTGCGTACATACGTAAACTATTAAATAAATAAAATATTATTTAATGCTAACTAATTATTTACCTGTCGATCCTTAAACATGAGAAGGATGACCAAAAGGTTGAGAAAAAATCCGAAAAAGCCGATTATGAACAACACGAAAGCAGATGCCACGTATCCCCATCGTGGCATTAGAAGTGGGAATTCTTCATATGTCTCAACCACAGTATCATTAAATTTCTCTAAGTATAACGTCATGGTCACATTCAATCAAATTACAGTTTCAATTACAATACGTTCTATTGTTTGCATATTCTTATTTCTCGTTCTACTGACAACACTCATCTGAGTAGTCTCTATCTGTGAATAAAAAAAAACACAGTAAATTTAATTTTTATTTTCAAAATTTAACAAAAAAGTTACCTGTAAACTGCACGACACTATACAACTCGGTAGAGCAGTGTGCAGCATTATGCATTTGACTGCGGCTTTCGGGCCGCAGGTTCGATTCCAAAATTGTATAACCTGCACAAAATTGTTACGTGCCTGAATAATTGTCCGCGTGCAAGAAATTATAAAACGCCTTGACGATAGAAGAGAAGCGACGTTTCAAAAGTGATTCGAAGCGAAAAGAGGTAGGGCAACGGTCGAGGAAACGAAGTTAAATCAGGACCGGGGGAGGTACACGTTCTAATAAAGGACCAGGGTAAATTAGCAAAATAATGCTACTGTGCTTCGTATGATAAAGGATGAATGTTCTACAAAGTATTTTTTTTAAATTTTGTACTAAAATTTCAAAAATATTCTTGTCAATTTGTTGGCGTATTAAAAAGTTTAATATACCACGTTTTTTTAAACTTTTTAGTACTTCTTAGTTTCATATTCTTACATTGGAAGTGCTCGAATGACAAACAGACAAATAGGAAAGTGACTTAGTAAAAACGTGGTAAAAATAATGTCTTTCCGATTAAATCACTCTCGTAGCTCACTCTTTGCGGACTCAATCATACTAACCCACACGTGCGTGATGTACAAACATTGGCTGCGTTTGGAATCTGTGGGCGGAATACTCACGGTGAAGTAGCCTGACATATTGGGACAAGCAAAGATAATATTTTAAGACGAGCACAGAATCTGTCATTGTTTCAATGATATTTCGTAGAAGGTACGCAAGAGTTACACTTTATAATTCCTATTTTTCCATCACACACATATTGGTCATACTTACGTAATTTTAGCAGCTTCTTGCTGCTGCTGCACGAAATTTGAAGATGGATTCTTATACGCCGCCACAACACTGCGATTGTAAGTTGATACCTACTAGATTCGACTGGACATGGGTCTCTCACATCGTGAGAGGATAGCCCCAATGAGGGCATCTACGACTTTTCCTGCCACCAGGGTGGCGCCATTTCTGAATGAGGTGTAATATTTAACAGATTTTATGGCGGGGATGTTGATTTCTTAGAAAAGTCTAGACTTTAATATTTCTTTCTGAAATATTAGCTATGTTTTATATTAATTATATTTGAAATGGCTAAACAAACTACGGATAATCCTAAAAATAGAAGAATTTGAAAAAAAGTTAAAAATGTGTACAGTATTAAAGAACACAACTATGAGACATTGTTTTATATATGTATATGCATACACCGAAACGACTTTATTGAAATCGCTACTTCTCAATAACGATGACACTATGTGACCATTTTACGTGATAAATAAAATCACCTCAATCTCCTCATTATCACGACAGGCAGGTGGATTGATGTTCGTAACGCCAGACGTCTTGAACCTATGATGATGCTACCCATCGCCGTTCTGAGTATTTTAATTACGGTTAAACGAGATTGTTGTAACGCCATCTATCGCAAACCATAAGATTTTCTTAGCATTTACCAAAGTCGTTACTTACGACCCACGAGACGAAATAGGATAATTAGTATTCTAACACAGCAATATGAATTTGATTATTCAATTACTTCACATTGTGCATTTTTCTATCAGAAGTTGAGTTTTGGCGGGAACTTGACCGGCGCGGCGGTGGATTGCTGCTCCTATATTATTGTATAATAATGGTTTAAAATGGATTTTGATATGTAAAAGTGGTGCGATTTTGTGTATTAAATGTCTGCACATGTGAACTATTAGTACTCGTAAAAACGGTGAAATAAGTGCTCCGATGGTGATGTGAATCTTAAGATAAGGTGTCTGTCTGCTTAGGCGCCTTGAGATACTATCGCCAAATGACTGCTGGCTCAAGTTGCTGTCGAAATCTCCCAAGGGCTGGCGCAATATGACCCATCAAAATATTGTGAAGGAGTGTACTATAAAAGATTATTACCACTTGTTACTGAATATCCATAAAAACGAAGATCCCGAACGAAATGAAGACATTGCTTAAAGGTCAAACATCCAAGGCAAAAATCTTAATAAGAAAATTATCAGAAGCTTACAGTATGACAAATATGCTGTCACTGGAGAACCTTTCTCTCGTATAGTTAGTCTGTGACTTTCTCTTAATCAGTTGTCAGTCCTTTTAGCTATATCTTTTTTTAAACGTTACCCTAAACTAAAACTTTCTCGTGTAGTATCTTACTAACTTTATAACGAAACTAATCAAAAGAACTAACAAAAGAAACTGTTTGTAACTTGGCTTTATATTAGGTTGAATAGTTCCCTTTTGAGTATTGTATTCTTTCTCATACATTTATGTACTCAAGAATGTTAACAAAGGTTACAAGTTTGCTTTCATGGTTTGCTCTCAACGATAGAAATTCTTGTAATTTCGTTCGCGTACTTATATATATATATATATAGAGGTCATTGTTCTGTTCCGCCCGTCTGTACTAATCTCAGAGTAATTACATACACACATAATAAAATTTAGGGATACCCTAATCCTAAACTATTTACGACTTTATAGTTTAAAATATTTTTAGGTTCCATAAAAAGTTTATATACAGATTGAAATCTCTTTTATTCTATTTTCAAATTTTAAAAATTTCAATAAAAAAATACAAACCAAAAAAAGAATTATGGCAGCATAATTGTTAGTAATTCGCTATCTCAAGGAAAATTAAAATTGTTCTACTAATATTAAGTACCTAATGAAAAGGAATGAGATTGTTTTCTTTTTTTTAATTTAAAGGGCCCCCGAGACGGTCAAACGGTTTGATTCAAACCTCACGTGTTTGACCAAACCGTTTGATGTCGCTTTGAATTCGCATCAAACAGAAGCGCGCAGTGTGGCTTCAAAGTTCAAACAAGAAAGTCCTATTGCGGTTTCAAAAAATGCCATCGACTATGGATAAAGATTTTCTCGCGTATTGTATTAATGTCTTGCTTAAATAATAAGAAAAAAAGAAAAAGAATTTGGTGCAAAGAACGGTACAAATTAAGATATCGTTTCACACACGAACATCTACAAAGAGTGCTAGAAACTAGCGCGCCAGATGATTATAAGAACTTTCTGAGGATGGACAATGATTCTTTTAAAAATTTATTTAATAAAGTTCGACCATTAATTCAAAAACAGTATACCCAGCCTGGTAAGTGACCAAACCTTGTGAAGGAGGTTGCATGAAGTTGTTCTTCATGCAACTTCATGCAACAACCAACCGCCTTTGGTGCTATTCACCGATGAGTCCCGGTTTGGGTTTCAACCGGATTCACGAAGAACACGTGTTTGGAGAACTCTAAGGAGAGTTGGCCGTCTGCGGTACCCTCAGGAGTTCCACTCATACTAAGGCGGGGTAATGGTAGAGCCAAGCTGTAGCTTCTGCTGTAGCATGGATGGGTCGGCACGAACCGGGGCAGTACCACGACCTCACTGAATAACAAAGTAAAGTAGAAACTTTTCTTTTGCAATTCGCTTGATTAGTGCAGGCGGCTGAAGGCCACCCTCCCCCCATCCCATAATATGGTAGCGGAATTCAAAAATGAAAGACTACCCAGAAGGGTACCAGCACCATTGGTAATGGAGAACTGAGCATCCACGGTCAAGATGCCCTCTTCTTCCTGCTCTATACTAAAACTCTATACTAACACTGCACGGGGCAAAAAGAGCGATAAAACTATGGCGACCCCTGCCTAGCATGGCAGGGGTCCGTGAACTTCTGCAACATCAGGGGATTTCACTCGAACCTCAACACCGTCCACTAACATCTAGAGACGCAGGTGTCCTCTCCGGCTGATACTTCGTACCTGTCGTACCCGGGGTATAAATTGGAACACTTCTTGTGCCCCGGGCATGACTATGCGTATACATTAGAGAGGATATCTGTTCTCGACGCCTCAGCAGTCTTGAAAGTACGGACCTGTCTATCCTTTGGCGGCACGTAGACAGCGACGACCGTACCCGTCTACGGGGGCCTGTATAGGTCCCATAGCTGTAGTGCCGACACAGACCGACTCATCGACCACGCCCAAATGACTACAGATTTCTTGCTACAACAGATCCCACCCAAAGAGATCGTGATACATGGCGATTTTAACGCCCACCACGCTGAATGGCTCGGTTCACGTTTAACCGATCATACGGGGAGATCTGTTTATGACTTTTCCTTGGCATATGGTTTGACACAACTGGTTACTTCGCCTACGCGGATTTCAGGTGTGGAGGACCATACACCTTCTCTGCTGGACTTTCTACTGACCTCTTATCCGGACGTATATCAGGCTTCCGTCGATGCCCCTCTCGGCTCTTCGGACCATCTTTGATCCTGATGAGTCGTATACGGATTGGTACGGAATGCGGTCTTTCTTTGCATCCTACCCATGGGGTGGGTTTACTTTTGAGCCGGATGATCCCAGCACTGTTGCTGACTCTGTCACTGATGTGGCGCTATAGGGAATGGAACTATTTATTCCATCAACTGTGGTACCCATCGGAGGCAGATCGCAGCCTTGGTTTGGTCACTCCTGTAAGACTGCATTCCGCAGTAATCAGGAGTGCTATCAGGCCTGGGCTGAAGCTTCAGCGGCTTGGGATGTAAACACCAGCATGCTTAAAAATAAGTATAACTTGTCCTCCAGGTCCTTCTAAAGAGTTATTGCCAAGGAAAAGTTGAGAGTATATTGGCAGAATTGGCAAAAAAATTGTTCACCTTCCTTTGGGAACCCGTGCATTCTGGTTTCACGCCAAGGATGTTCAAGGGAATTTCTGTATGCTATCACTCCACATGGAGGACGACTCACTGGACCACGCCGCAAAAGAGAAAGCCGACATTTTAGGCTCCCTTTTTGCGCCCAACTTGACTCGACTACGGAGGGAACACACCTCCGACCATCCCGCAGTGTGAGTGCTTTATGCTCCAGAGTTGGTCCGGTTCCAATGGGTCTTTTTCAGTATTCCTACTCCCTAGGCGTTGTTCCGAATTCATGAAAAACAGATTTCTTGCATCTGATCCCTAAAAAAGGTAACCGTTTTCATCCATCCAACTACAGGCCTACCGCCATCACCCCCTTGTTCTCCAAAATAATGGACTCCATTATTAACTGCTAGCTCATAAAGTACCTTGTGGAACACCAGCTCATTAGTGACCGACAATACGATTTCTCTCGGGGTCGCTGAGCTGGTTATCTTCTTGTTTACTTAACACATAGATGGGCGCAGGCGATCGAGTCCAAGGGGGAGGCGTTGGCCGTTAGTTTGGACATAGCGAAGGCCTTCGATCGGGTCTGGCACAAAGCGTTTCTTTCTTTTTTCTTTTTCTTTTAGTTAACAAAACGTTACCCCCACACTAGGATTTTCTCCTGTGTCATGGAGGCAGTTTACAAACATAAATTGCACAAGGACAAACATCCAGACCCGAAACAATAATTCGTAGGCCATACAAATACTTGTTCCGTGCGGGATTCGAACCCGCGGCCCCCAGCGCAACAACTGATTGCTAAGCCACTGCACCACGGAGCATTTCTTTTGAAGCTTTCTTCCTATTGGCTTCCAGAGAAATGTGCAATTGGATCATCAATTTTTTGGCTAATCGGAGTATCAAGGTCGTCGTAGACGGTGCTTGCTCCGATTACATGCCTATTAACGCTGGTGTTTCACAAGGCTGCGTGCTATCACCAATGCTGTTACTTCTGCATGTCAATCATATATTGCAAACAGGTAACATTCATTGCTATGCAGATGACAGCACTGGTGATGCTCTGTACACCGGATGTGGCAATATTTCTTGGGGAAACGTCGCCGAGTACCCGAACAAACATATGTCTGAAGTCGAGTTTTTGCTGAACAAAGTCTCGGATTGGGGGCGACTAAATCTAGTCCAGTTTAATCCTCACAAGACACAAGTTTGCGCGTTTACCGCTAAAAAGAACCCCTTTGTCGTATCTCCTCAGTTTCAAGGCACTCCCCTTGTTGTCTCAGCCAGTATCGGAATCCTCGGCGTGGACATATTGAGTGACGTGCAGTTTTGTGGTCACTTGGAAGAGAAGGCCTCTAAAAAGCTTGGCGTGCTCTGCAGGGCGGGACAGTATTTCATGCCGGCACATTGCCTGCAACTTTACAAGGCGCAGGTTCGGCCTCACATGGAATATTGTTCCCATCTCTGAGCTAGGGCTCCCCAGTGCCAACTTCTTCCACTTGACCACATCCAGCGCAGAGCGTTTCGAGTTGTCGACGACTGAATCCTTTCTGATCGCCTCGATTCACTGGCGCTGCGAAGATATGTTGCATCTACTTGCGTATTTTATCGCATCTTTCACGGGTAGTGCTCTGAGGAATTGTTTGGACTAATTCCAGCCGCTCAATTTCACCATTGCACATCGGATCATGTGAGAAGCACTTGCTTTCAACTAAAAAAAGATAAATCAAAATCGGTTCACGTAGAAAAAGTTATGAGGTAACACAAAAAAAAATACAGTCAAATTAAGTATCTCCTCCTTTTTGAAGTTGGTTGTAAACAAAACACGTCGATTTTAGAAACTTAACTTATTATTATAACTACAAAATAATATTTCGTACTAATTCTAAGTGTGCGGATAAAAATCATTTCCAGATGAACCTTGCTCGTATTTCTCTACTCCACGCGTTTTATCGTCGCTCTCTGAGAGTAATGTACATTATTACTCTACTTATGTACGTACTTAATGCTCAGAGAGTGCGGCTTTTAAGTACTGTGTCTGCATATTGTACTAGTTTATTTGTTACTTTGTTACTAGAATAGTATATATTTATATTATCTTTAATCTAATTTAACAAAACTAATGTTTGTTTGTTCGCATTTTATTCGCTGCCATACCGTTCATCAGATTTTGGTAAAACTTTGGTAACGTGGGTGCACTGGCGCAAAGGTAATAGGCATAGTACAAGTAATTTTCTGCCGACTTCCAAAAAGGAGACGGTACTCAATCTGACTGTATGTTTTTTTATGTGTGTTACCTCATAACTTTTTACTGGGTGAAATGATTTCGATGATTCTTTTTTTATTTAAAAGCTGGTACTTCTCGTATGGTCCCACATGAATTTGATCAAGGTCAGACCAATAGTTTTTGAGTTATTCTTAATAACTTATATTGAAGTCAGCTGTACAAAATTTTTAATTTTAAATTATCAGTAGGTGGCGTGGGTACATTATTGAAAAATTTATTTGAAAGTTATTCAACATTCAACTTTAATGAATGTACTATCATTCCTAATTAAACAATATAACTCTTACAAATTTAAAACGATATTTCCAAAATTTTTTTTCCGCGGCAGCAACGCGCCAGTTATAGCATAGTCTTTTATAATATTAGAGTAGAGATCGTCTAATAACTAAAACAGTACGCACTTCCCTTGTGTTTTTGATAGATTTTGTCACATTTGCTGTTATAAAATCTAAATTTGTGCGCCTCGTTGGCATATATATTACTAGCCTTTTGCTATAGTGTTTTAGTAGATTTTTGCATTTTTATTATATTAACATTACATTTTATAACATTTAACATGATAAAAGTGACAAAAGGTACCAAAAATAGAAGGGAGGCGCGTGCATTTTTAAATTAAATAATCTCTACCAAACGAGCTAGACCATTTCATGGTATGTGGCTAATGAAACTCATGGGCAACTGCACTCAACTTCAAACATAGAATTTCATATATGCGTTGTCTACATGAGGACTTACATGAAATGCCTTCCTGCTTGTAATTAAACTGACTCCTGTTCAAACTGAAACACAGCAATGAGCGCATTTCGGCTTGGCGGTAGAAATAAGACTCCTAAGCAGGAAAGGCGCTTAAAGCGACAGAAACCAAACTCTTGATTAATTTTAGCAACTGGATATTGAGAATCACATTGGCAAAACATCCAAACCCGATCTGTGAAGGGATTAGTACCCGCGGCCGTGCAGTGCTATAAAATGATGATTAATAGGATAGGACGTAAAATGCCAAATGCCCAATCACTAGTCAATGGTTAATGAGTTAGTGACAAATGATCCGGTAACGACGGATAATTTTATTTAATTTACACAGCTATTAGGATATAAACGTATACATTTAGGTGATGTAGGTGATTTAGGGATTGGTAACACTTAGGCGTTTATTTCGGTTTTGGTATACTGTGAGAGCGTGTTCCCACCCCGGACTCTACGTACGGACTCTGCGTGGCTCTACCAGAAATTCGTTAATTACCATTAAGTACATGTTCACGCCCTTAGTTGCCCCGACAAAAGTCGACTGTATTAGGGCCCATGAGTAACACCTTCGACGGACAACCGAGGGCGGGGCCCAAGTGGCCTATGGATTATTATTATAAAACGGCTGACAAGCAAACAAAACTTACCGAGTTCCGGAGGTAGGGTTGACCACAGGGTATCAGTCAGGTGGTTAGTGAGGTGTATGTAAGTAGTGTGTGAAAGTGTGTATAAATGTCACCTGACTTAACCAATGGACAGCAGATCCACAGGCGCTGCTTTTCTCCAAATGTGCGATCCCTTCAGTGGGCGTTCACCAATTGAAACTTTCAACTTTTATTTCACTATATTAGTTTATCAATTTTATTATACATTTAATTAACTTCAAATTTAATTAGCAACAAACTATCATTGAGCACAAACGCGATTTCTTCTCGAGTCACAAAGTTCAGCGTTCCACACGACAAGCAAATTCCTTCGCACGATATTAAAATGCCACAAAGCAACTCGTCGACGCAAATTAATGTCAATCTAAGTTAAATTAATAACTCAAAACTCAAGGATCAGCCTCGTTGACACGTAAAATGAACGTAAAAAAATCGTGTAAATTCTTGTAATGGTCCAAAAAGACTAGGCTTTCTCAGAAATGTATTTGTTTACTTTTTATCTACATTATAGTATACCTAACTATTAAAGTGCTTAGTAGTGCAGCTCTGCGCTGGATGCGGTCAAGTGGAAGGAGCTGGTACTGGCGTGCCCCGGCCCAGAGATGAGAACAGTATTCCATGTGAGACCGAACTAGCGCTTTATAAAGTTGCCGGCATGAAATACAGCAAGGACAAACTGAGGAGATACGACAAAGGGGTTCTTTTAGTTAGTGTGGCTTAGTAAAATTTTCCCTAAAAGTAGAGAAGGGAAAAATTGACTAAGCGACAAGCTTTGATTAAGGAAGGTACAGTAAAAATGTAATGTAGAATTTATATTAGAGTATAAGTTGCTTTACCAAATATATATAATATACATACACACATATATATATATATATATATATATATATATATATATATATATATATATATATATATATATATATATATATACTAGCTGGCCAGGCAGACGTTGTTCTGCCCTCTCCGACGATCCTGTGTCCTTAGGGATAAAAACTATCCTATCTCTCAAGTTGGGCCAAACTGCACACAGTGTGCAAAATTTAATTGAAATTTGCTTAGAAGTTTAGGAGTTCATCGCGGACAAACAATGTGACACGTAATTTTTATACATAAAGATATATATATATAACTTTCTGGGAAAAGTATCTATGTAAAATTTCATAAAAATTTCAGAATCTCCAATAGATATCACAATCTTTTTTTTTTATTTATTTGATTATATTTATTTATATTTGTTATATTTTGGTTATATTATAAAAATCACGCTTAAACTACAATTAAATGTAATAAATGATCTTAGCTAATTAATTTAAAAAAAAATACTTTTATATAACGGACTTCCGCAAATTAATGCCTGATTCCACTAATTAATTGCCAACGGCTTTGAATCACGGGTGAAACCGAACGGTCGCGGAAAGTCTATCCAGAAACGCTGCAAACAAAATTCACAGGTTATTAGTGCAGACCAACATTGTCAATGAAAGGATTTCGACTTTGCACTTACCAACTGTATTTTCCATCGAAGTGAGCATTTAATAAAATATTGTTCAGCAGTCACCTCAAATGGCTGCTGATGATGTCATATTCTTTCTTTATAGAGAGGATTTGCTTTAATGGTCACGCTCAGCAGACGGGCTGATGATTGCAGTACCTACCAGACTCTTGATACTTCTTCCCGTCTCCATTCTGTTCCGGTATTTTACATCAGATGTGAAAATATAAGTTATTCCGCCATCTACCAGAAACTATAACATCTTTTTGGCATATACCCTAGTCGCCTTTTACGATACCCATGAGAAAAGTTAGAATGATGGATTCTCTGACGCTCGTACCACGTATTATTATTATTTGATACAAAAGGTTTTAGTATGTTTACTTTTAGTAAACAGAGTATATACATTTACTTCTATTACATTATGTAACATTAATTTCTAAAATTAGCCCTAATTATTCGATACATTAAATGCTATGAAATTTCTGGAACTCATACGCTTCGTACGCATTTAATAAATTGCACAATAAATTTAATATTAACATTTTTAGCTAGAAAAATGTAAAGCATCTTTAAATTCCAACGAAGTTACTTGAGGCAATGAGGAAAATACATTTGCATTTTTTTTCAATGTAAATAAAGTAAAAAGCAACCTAAACATTCAGTCTTATTAAAAATCAGATTATATTAAGTTGAAAGTCTAAACTAGAGTATCTTCCCATAAAGTAGTCGCGTGTAAAATATGCGCACTAAAATTATAAGTATGGAATTTGACAGCAAATGTGAAATTTTATGAAGACTAGATGTAATTATCGGCTGAGTTACTTCTTTCGTGAGAAATACTGTTCTTAAAACATAGCTTAAACCCGAGACTATTTTTTTTATAGAAGAGGGAGCAAATGAGCATGCGGCTCACCTGATGGTGACTACCGCCGCCTATGAACAACCGCAACACCAGGGGAATTGCAGATGCGTTGCCGGGCTTTTAGAAAGGTGTAAGCTCTTTTTTTTTGAAGGTTCCTAAGTCCTATAGGTCCGGAAAAATCGCTGGTGGTAATCGATTCCACAAGAAAGTTGTGCGAGGGAGAAAACTTCTTCTAAATCCAACAGTGGTGGACCGCCAATCATCCAGATGATATGGATAGTAATGCGAGTTTTGTTGCGATGTGCGATGGTGAAATTGAGCGTCTGGAATTAGTCCGAACAATTCCTCAGAACACACCCCGTGATAGATGTGATAAAATACGCAAAGAGATGCAACATCTCTACGCAGTGCCAGTGTATCGAGACGATCAGAAAGAACTCGGTTGTCGACGATTCGAACAGCTCTGCGCTGGATGCGGTCAAGTGGAAGGAGCTGGCACTGGGGTGCCCCGGCCCAGAGATGAGAACAGTATTCCATGTGCAGCAAGGGGAGTGCCTTGCAACTGAGAAGATACGACAAAGGGGTTCTTTTTAGCGGTAAACGCGCAAACTTGTGTCTTCTGGGGACTGAACTGGACTAGATTTAGTCGCCTCCAATCCGAGACTTTATTAAGCAAAGACTCGACTTCAGACACAAGCTTGTCCCGGTACTCGGCGACGTTTTCCCGAGAAATATTGGCACGGCCGGTATATAAGGCATCACCAGTGCTGTCGTCCGCATAGCAATGAATACTACCAATTTGCAGCATATCATTGATATGCAGGAGAAACAGCGTTGGTAATAGCACGCAGCCTTGTGGAACACCAGCGTTGATAGGCTTGAAATCAGAGCATGCACCGTCTACAACGACCTTGATGCTCCGATCAGCAAGGAAACTGGTGATCCATTTGCACAATTTCTCGGGAAGCCCATAGGAAGAAAGCTTCGAAAGAACTCTACTGCCCTTAGACTAGAAGATCACCAGCTGATCGACTCCGGCGAAAACCGTACTGGCGGTCACTAATCAGCTGGTGATCCTCAAGGTACCTCATGAGCTGGCAGTTTATAATGGATTCCATTATTTTTGAGAGGTGATGGCGATAGGCCTGTAGTTGGACGGGTCTGAGCGGTCGCCTTTTTTAGGGATCGGGTGGACCAAAGCTGTCTTATATGAATTCGGGACTACGCTTTGGGAGTAGAAGTACCGGAAAAGACGTATTAAAACCGGTGCCAACTCCGGAGCACACGTCTTCAGCACAATAGGAAGGACTCCATCGGGCCCACTCAACTTGCTGATGTCCATTGGGAAGAGTGCTTTGCGAACTGAACGCTGTGTAAACCGGTCATCCTGCATGGAACACTCACATCGCGCGATGGTCGGCGGTGTGTTCCCACCGTCATCTAGAGTCGAGTTGGACGCAAAGAGAGAGCTCAATAGATCGTCCTTCTCCTTTGCGGCATGGGCCAGTGAGTCGTCCTCTCTGTGCAGAGATGGAAGAGATGGCTGATTGAAGTTCCCTTGGACAACCTTCGCGAGAGACCAGAATGCACGGGTTCCCGAAGGAAGGCCAACTAGTTTCTCGCCAATTCTGTCGATGTGCTCAGACCTTGCCTTGGCAATGACGCTTTTGAAGGACCTGGAGGCGGAATTATACTTCTTTTCAAGTGCGCTGGTGTTTACATCCCGAGACGTTGATGCGTCAGCCCAGGCCCGGTAGCACTCCTGCTTATAGCGTGATGATATTTAACAGGAGCGACCAAACCATGGCTGGGATCTGCCTCCGATGGGCACTACAGAGGATGGAATAAAAAGTTCCATACCCTGAAGTACCACATCAGCAACAGAATCGGCAACAACGCTGGGATCTTCCGGCGAGAAGCAAACCCGCCCCCAAGGGTAGGATGCAAAAAAAGACCGCATCCCGTCCCAATCGGCTCACCTATAGTGCTAAATACGGCGGCAAGCTGCAGATCGCAACTGCGATTGGAGCGTGAGTGGCACCGTACTCCGGATCAGACAATAGTCCGAAGAGCCCAGAGGGGCATCGACGGAGACCTGATATCCGTCCGGATGAGAGGTCAACAGAAGGTCCAACAGGGAAGGTACATGGTCTTCCACATCTGGGATCCACGTACGCGAAGTAACCAGTTGTGTTAGACCATATGCCAAAGCAAAGTCATAGACAGATTTACTCGCATGATCGGTTAAACGAGAACCAAGCCATTCATCGTGGTGGGCTTTAAAATCACCTAGTATCACGATCTCTGCGGATGGGACCTGTTCTAACACGGAGTCTGCAGCCATTTGGACGTGGTCGATGAGTCGGTCTGTTTCGGCATTACCGCTATCAATAACTGCTATCAAACATTGCTAAGCACAGTCTTTTGATTTCTAGGATGGTTTTTAGAGCAGAAAGAGGCCACCTTGATGCCTTATAAGTGTTGGCGGACATTATGTCCTCCTTTTTAGGGTTCCGTACCGTGTAAAGGGTAATCTATGGCCCTATTACCAAGCCTCTGCTCTCCGTCCGTCTGACTGTCAGCGGCCTGTATCTCATAATCCGTAATAGGTAGACAATTGAAATTCTCACGGAATATGTATTTCTGTTGCAGCTATAACAAAAACAATTAAAAAAAAAACTAAAGTTGGCTTGTTTTGTCATGGTACGGAACACTTCATGCTCGAGTACCACTCGCATTTAACCAGTTATTTAATTTCTTTAAAAATAATGAAAAATGCTCTCTATCACTCTGATCTATGTGGATGCTGACATGAATTTATTGAAAGCAGAACTGTTAAAAATAGTCAAACATAATAAACCTGTGAGGCCAAAATACGCCATCGATGAGTTGGCACAGGAACATGGGCATAAAATTATAAGGACTTCACCATACCACTGTCAATACAATGATATAGAGATGATATGGGCTCAAGTTAAAGGTTAGTATTTAAATATTTTAATCTAAAAGAAATGATTGTATACGTATTTATAGAAAAATAATCTAGGAACATTATAATGTTAGTAGATATTTTTCGAAGGTCCAACAGGGAAGGTACATGGTCTTCCACATCTGGGATCCACGTACGCGAAGTAACCAGTTGTGTTAGACCATATGCCAAAGCAAAGTCATAGACAGATTTACTCGCATGATCGGTTAAACGAGAACCAAGCCATTCATCGTGGTGGGCTTTAAAATCACCTAGTATCACGATCTCTGCGGATGGGACCTGTTCTAACACGGAGTCTGCAGCCATTTGGACGTGGTCGATGAGTCGGTCTGTTTCGGCATTACCGCTATCAATAACTGCTATCAAACATTGCTAAGCACAGTCTTTTGATTTCTAGGATGGTTTTTAGAGCAGAAAGAGGCCACCTTGATGCCTTATAAGTGTTGGCGGACATTATGTCCTCCTTTTTAGGGTTCCGTACCGTGTAAAGGGTAATCTATGGCCCTATTACCAAGCCTCTGCTCTCCGTCCGTCTGACTGTCAGCGGCCTGTATCTCATAATCCGTAATAGGTAGACAATTGAAATTCTCACGGAATATGTATTTCTGTTGCAGCTATAACAAAAACAATTAAAAAAAAAACTAAAGTTGGCTTGTTTTGTCATGGTACGGAACACTTCATGCTCGAGTACCACTCGCATTTAACCAGTTATTTAATTTCTTTAAAAATAATGAAAAATGCTCTCTATCACTCTGATCTATGTGGATGCTGACATGAATTTATTGAAAGCAGAACTGTTAAAAATAGTCAAACATAATAAACCTGTGAGGCCAAAATACGCCATCGATGAGTTGGCACAGGAACATGGGCATAAAATTATAAGGACTTCACCATACCACTGTCAATACAATGATATAGAGATGATATGGGCTCAAGTTAAAGGTTAGTATTTAAATATTTTAATCTAAAAGAAATGATTGTATACGTATTTATAGAAAAATAATCTAGGAACATTATAATGTTAGTAGATATTTTTCGTCTAATATAGCGGCTAACTGCTGTCCTATTTTCATACTTAAATTAATGGCATATTTATTAGAACCCATCTAGCCGTTTGGCTGCACAAGGAATAAAGAATGTAGTCATTAGAACTTTACCTCTTTTACAGGCTATGCTGCACGTCAAAATACAAAACCTTCATTCACCACAAAAAAAATGCTTGGTCTTCTTAAAGAAGCATGTGCACACATCACAAAAGATGATTGGATCAATGTAGTAGAAAGGACAAAGAAAATTATAACAGAAGACTTTAGAAAAGACGTACATTTTGACAATTTAATTGAAAATTAATTTATTATAAGGTCAACCGATGAAGACAGTTCAACTGATTATAATTTTTCTGGATCATCCAGTAACGAAAGTGAATAAAAATGTTACGAATTCCGTGAATTTATTTATTTACCTGAACCAACCACACTTATTTATTGTTAACTTTATTCTTGACTAGCGACTCGCCTCGGCTTCGTACGGGTGTATATCAGTGGCGTGCCTACATAATATACAATGTATTATTATACGTAACCCTTCCGGAAGAAATCAGTATGTCGGGTTTTAGTTTATGTCTTGGCTTTGAAACTGGGGCAAATTTCAACTTAGTTTGGATTTATGTAATAATACAAACTCGTACATGTATTAAAACGATATGCCTTGAGAATCAATTTTAAACCATGTATCGGTTTCAAAGCAACCAATTTTTTTCCTATCATTACACAAAGTATTTTTATAGCTGGTCAAATCGGGCTTCTCAGATTGTTACGAGTATAGTACATAAATCGACACTTAAAATTGAAATTAATTTCATCGGTGCTGGCGGAGATCGAACTAGGTTTCCTTGTGTACTATGAAATTTTAACGCTAGAGTTTTAGCCCTGCATTCCACGGCCTTTAAAACAATTTTTTTAATTATTTTTAAAAAAAAATTTAAGCTTTTTCTTTGAGAATTTTGTTGCTGTCCATGACATAAATATTTCAAAATTTTTTACTGAACTTGGTATTTGTTGTATTGATTTGCAAGTTTTAGAAATTCTTATTACGTGCACAAAATTTGAATATATTTTAGCCCTATATTGTTGGCATAGTCATTTATTTATTGTTAAAAATTTTCACTTTTCACTCATACCGCAGATTACATAACGCTCATACATATCTGACAATTGGCATTCGTTTATAAAAAGTAAACTAATTATATTAAATTTTTACTGGTCAATGGCACTCAGCTTAACCTTAAAATAAGTACACAAGCAAACCATTATACAGGGTTATTTTTCAAAGAGTAACCAAATTTTAAACTTAAGTTCAAATATATAAATTATGATATACCGTTATTGCAGTTTTTGAAAATATAAGTAAATAAGGCTTCTACTTTTATTTGAATTTATCCCAAATTGCATGTCATTTATGGGCAACAACTACGTGTACGCATGCTCCTCTGTGTGTGATTCAATTCACAACGATCGACCCTTACGAATGTGTGCGTACATACTAAAACAGTAGGCGTTACATAATGATGAACGATAATCAGTTCAGATAGTTCTTTTTTTTTTTAAAAAATCGTTTCCGTGGAGGCAGTTTACACACATAAATTGCACGAGGACAAACATCCAGACCCGGAAAAATTATTTGTAGGCCATACAAATACTTGTTCCGTGCGAGATTCGAACCCGCGGCACCTAGCGCAACAACTCATTGCTAAGCCACTGCGCCACGGAGCCGTCTGTAATAATGTATAACACACATATTAATTTAAAAGATAAAAAGGACATAACGTTTGAGATATTTTCTAATTAATTTTTCTCAACAATTCGCCTACTATATTACTTATTCTGAACCTTCTCTAAAAATTTGACCAGTTATTGCAAGATAAACCTGTGTATACAGCAAACTATTGGTGCTTATTTGTCGCACATAGAAACTTGCACGACCATGAGATTAAAAATATTTTGAGGACATGTGAAATTCGCCAATATGCACTGGATCGTCCAGCGAGTATTGTAAAAGGCAACAGAGGGAAATTAAACAAGGATATGGGTAGCAGAACCTTCCTGATAATAATTGTAAATAATAATAAAAACTGCGAAATCCAAGCCACCTGTCAAGCGTTGCTACTTTTGCCAAATGTCCTAACTATGAAGCAATCTATTGGGGAGAGCTATGTTCAGCAGTGGATATTTGATAGGCGGCTGTAGCGGATAAATGACTGAGTCCTCTAACACGCATCACTCACCTTTGATTTGCCAATCTATCACATCTACACCACAGATGTATTTTTTAAGAATACTAGTAACACTATGAACATTACTAATATTCTCGTTAGTTGTTGAGAGCGTCATTATTCGAATGACAGATTCGAACACACGATTTTCTTACCTTACATTCCACACTCTTAACAATTAGGCTACTACAGGCCGTGTGGTACATTATGTGCCTTTAACTGATCATATCTTTTTATAGTTAGTAGTTCATGGGCTGCAGTAGTCACTTGCCTAAAAGTATATTGTTAAGTTTTTCTTAACTTAAAAACCGTTTTCAATTGAAATAGGTAGATTTCCTTTTTTGTTTTCATAAAATATAACCATCATTACACCCCTTTGCTAGTCTAAAGCTGTTCAAAGGCTTCCTTTATTAATGCCACTAATCACGGTCCTATCCCTACATCCATCGACTTCCTGCATGTCTAATCAGGTCTTTACTCCACCTGAAAGTTGTAAATTGGCCAGCAGAATTAAAGTTTACAAACTCTAATCCCTCACTCTCATAGTCCGATGGACAGCAATCTAAGTAGCATCAAGCAAGTAGTATCAAGTAATGTAAGTAATGCCCGTGCCTCAGAAAATACATAAAGCCGTTACTTTACGTTTTTTTTTATAGGATAGGGTGACAAATGAGCACACAGTCCACCTGATGGTAAGTGATTGCTGTGGCCCATAGACATCTACATCTATCCTCGTTTGCGAATCAAAATGCAGATGCGTTGTCACACGTATCTATGGGCCACAGCAACCACTTAACATCAGGTGGACTGTGTGCTCGTTTGTCACTCTATCCTATAAAAAAAATCTGTAAGTCGAATCGGTCTGGAAAACCTGATTGCACATTCCACAGTGTGGTCGTGCGTGGTAGAAAATTCCGCGCAAATAGCACGGTAGTTGACCGCCAACCATCAGAATGATGCGGATGGAATTTTTTTTTTTTATTAAGCTTTTATATTTGTATGTAAAGGAATTTTAAGTTCAGTTTCTAAAATATGCACAAGTATTAAGAACCGATGACTAGATAATAATTTTATAACTGCTATTCTCAATTGACGGCTTCGTGGAGCGGTGGCTTAGGAAAGAGTTACGGCACAGAGAACCGCTGGTTTGAATCTTTACGTGGGTTAAATTTGAATTTTTACGTGGTAGAGCTGTTATATTATGGCTGCAATACGAACGAGTTGGCTGAACCAAGGTGGGACCACGCTTTCACAAAATACCAGCATAAAATAGCATCTTATTGCTGTGTTTCGTATGGTGAGTGTAGAGAACCGGAAACACTTTTTAATGGTAACGAGGTATTCCATCTTAGGTCTCACTGGTGACAACGCATCTGCATTTTGATTCGTAATCGAGAATAGATGTAGATGTTTATGGTACGCAGCGTCCACTAACCATCAGGTGGACTGTGTGATCGCTTGTCACCTTTATTCAATTTAAAAAAAATCCGCACGGAACAAGTATACAGGACTACAAATATGAGTAATTGTTCCAGATCATGTGTGAGGGCAACGTTTTTTATAAAAGATAAAAGATTACAACAGATCAATAGAATGACCATAACATTTAATACAATATTTAATATTTTTAAACAATATTTTTTAACTGTTGTTCACTTATATTATGATTTGTCACGACAAATAACAGTTACACTATTGTAAACCGTGTAGTGGTTGGTGTAAGAATATCTACTACCTCATATCATCCCGAGGGTGTCGTAAGAGGCGACAGAGGGAAATTAAAACAGTAGACGGGCAGCAGCATCTTTCTGACAACAACTCAAAATAACAAAAAACGGCGGTTGCCAATCCGCCTGCCTAACGTGGCAACTATGGCAAATTTCTCCTTATGAGGCGATCTATGGGAGAAGTCTGTGTTCAGCAGTGGACTTTTATAGGCTGTAATGTGATGGAATAACAGTTATAATAATTTCAATTCATACTCGATTACAAAATTACAAAATATTAATTTATTTCCAATAAACTGTTGAAACATTAATGATCAAACGTAAATTTATTTATTTTTGAATACTCATACAAAGAAAGAATACATACCACGCCATCCAGAAATTAAAAACCTTCAATAACATCGTTAATAGAGTTCGTTTAAAGTTTAGATCGAGCACTTTACGATATCGTCAACGCAGCCGCACAACTCCCCTATTGCGCCTCTGAAACGGCACTACGACGCCAAGGGTTGAAAACCTCTTTATATAGCACCGGGTTATTTACATGTTGCAATCACCTGTTGAATTTATTTTTAAAAGTAGGTTGCTACCTGAGTTTCGTTTTCTTTTTTTTTTTCTTTTTAACTGGTCAAGAGGAAAATTTATATTCATTTTTAGCTTTTGTTTTTAAAATGTCACAAGCGAATTTACAGTCCACGTGATCCTATGTGGCTTCTGTAGTCCGTGGACACGTGCAGCCTACCTTAATTAAAAAATGCTTTAGATGCGTTGTGTTGTGAGGACTAAGACCAAAATTCCTAATGAACTGTATTATACTGGTTCTCTTTAATTGGTATGAATGACCGACAGCAGTGCAAGCTCTGCTTTTTGGCAGCGTAAATAGATCTACTCAGACGGGTTACTCGACAGAAAAGAAATCGTGCCACTTATAATATAATCTAAGATTTTTAACTTTCAAATGCGTATAACTAAATACACATAATATGGATTGGTTTTGTATCACTGATTTTTTGTAAATGTTGTATTTGACAAATTTAAGAAGATATTGATTGTCCGGTAACGAAATGCCTAAGCATTTGGATGCGGCGCTGCTGATGCTGCCGAAGATGTTAGAGTACACTGTCTTAGCTTAACGATAGCCTATATACTCTTGGCTTGAATACATCCAAATTGTAATCGGTTTGAAAGACAGATGCTGGCTAATTCTTCCATGCTGTATCCTTTACGAATGAGAAGACAAAACGTTTGGTTTGAAAGTGTGGTATGTCGTATGTGGTATGTCGACAGCAAAATATTGGAGACCAGTCGAGCATATAGTTGCCTCCGATCCCTCCAAAATGTATCCTCTAGACATCGAAAGTTCTGAATTCACCGGCAGTATGTTTATTTACACAACACAATTAGAGCTACTTTCCCCCATAATTTAAAATCTATTCCACTTATATACATACTTATAATTTCTCATATCTAATGAGGCGCCCTTAAATACCTAGTATTTCAAATTATACTTTAATAAATCTATTAAAGTTTTTAAGTTATTAAGGTCTGAAAAGTGCCATTTTTATTACTCACAGGCACACAGGCTTCCTAACGATGTTCTCGTGTAAATCCGTTCTTATTATGTGGGGTATCTATATAGTTTTCCCATCCGGTTGGGCTGTATAAATATATGATAGTAAATGAAAATGATAAACATACAAAAATATCAATAAAATAAAATAAATACATAAATAAATAAAAACCCAACCAGATGGATTACCTCGGCAGGGGAGACCAAAAGGACGAGGTTTAGGGGGAAAGGGAATGAAACCAGCGGACATAGATAAGTTTATGCCCTCAGAGTTAGCAACCCTTCCCCTTTCGACATGAAGGATCGCACACTTATCCGTTCCCAGCTCCATTCTAATAGAATTACTAAAATCACAAATGATGTTTAGCAATTCGGTAAGATAGGAGCGACTGGAGACGAATAATTTGAGATCATCCATATAGAAAAAGTGGGTCACTTTTGTACCTCTTTCCGAAGCTGATTTCCCATTCCAGAGTGCTCCAGTAAGGTACTCAGAGGATTCAGGGAGAGGCAAAACCAGATTGGACTCAATCAATCGCGCTGGAAGATACCCCTTTTTATCATTAGGTGGCTTTTCGCATCCGTCATCCGCTCGCCTAGATGACAGAGGATTGTACTCCAATGCCCCATACACTACCCGAGAAAGTCTCTAACTGTACAGTCAATTATTATTATTATTGTTGTGGGGTATCTATATGTTTTTATCGTCTAGTTGAGCTGTATAAATATATAATGTGTTGAAAATGAAAATGATAAATATATATAAATATCAATAAAATAAAATAAATACATAAAAATACATAAATAAATCAAACCCAACCAGATGGAAGCCCTCAGCAGGGTAGACTAAACGGCCGAGGGTTAGGGGGAAAGGGAAAGAAACCGGTGGACGATGCGGGCGGTATCGAGGAGCACCGCCTTCTGCATTTGAGCCCGGAGCGGCCCGTCACGGAGTCCCAGTCGCCTCAGATGACCTGAGAGGCTGACTGGGATTAGCCCGTTCGCAGAAACGACCACAGGAATAATTTCGGTTATTATTATGATATATAGTACCCATAGTCGTCTCCACCACGGGCGTTATACCCAACCATCTTCACCATAGCCTCAAATTAATAGACCTGAAAGACTCAACATATATTATACTCCAAAAAGCCGCAATTTTAAATACCTATCGAATTGTAGACTAAACGGCCGAGGGTTAGGGGGAAAGGGAAAGAAACCGGTGGACGATGCGGGCGGTATCGAGGAGCACCGCCTTCTGCATTTGAGCCCGGAGCGGCCCGTCACGGAGTCCCAGTCGCCTCAGATGACCTGAGAGGCTGACTGGGATTAGCACGTTCGCAGAAACGACCACAGGAATAATTTCGGTTATTATTATTATTATTGTTACATGGCAAATGGCACTTTGAATTCTAATTAACAATTTTATTGTCACCCGAGGGTATAGAATTTGGTTTCCTAGCTTAATAAGAAGTTTAAGGCTAGCTCTAATTTCCTAAACTACCACGGCTTCTTACGTAATGTTTAATAACAATAAAGGTTAATGTTTTTAAAAGAAAAATAATTTACAAATTATAATTGAGTTTTAATTGAAACCCTAAGCAAATTGTTTGTTTGTATATTTAATTCTCAAACGCCGTAATGTCGAGAGTTCATAATATTAATTTAATTTCAGAATTTTCATTAACAAAAGCGATATGATACGTAATTTTTTACGAAAATAAATATTAATTGATGTTTGTTATTAAAGAAAAACATACTATGTTAAAAACGTTATAGTATTTTTTTTATAGAATAAGGGTGACAAACGAGCGCACAGTCCACCTGATCATAAGTGGTTGCTGTGGCCCATAGACATTTACATCTATCATCGTTTGCGAATTAAAATGCAGATGCGTTGTCAGCCGTGAGGACTAAGATAGACTGCCTCTTTTCCAGTAAAAAGGGTCTCCGGTTCTCACCATACGAAACACAGCAGAATCAAGCTGCTATTTTACCCTGGTATTCTGTGAGAGCGTGGTCCTTCCCCGGTCCAGCCGACCAATTCGTGATACAACTTTACTATAAATATAGCTGCAGCATGGCTCTACCACGTTTAAATGTATCAATATAGTATATCATTAGGTGGACTGTGTGCACGTTTTTACCTTTGATTGTACAATAAAATATTGAGTTTAACAAATTGATATTTGATTTTTCAATCAACCCAATAAAAAAGGAACAATAATTCCGTCCAAACACAATGGCTACTGTCATCCCATTTCGCCCTTGTTTTTTTCTGTAAAATTTAAGTTACAAACGAACTTACAGTGATGATGGTTACTATAGTCCATTTTCACAAAATTCGAATGTATAACTCTCGAATGGTATGGCGATCTCCAAGCCAACTGCCAAGTATGGTGATTAATTGAAGAAAAGAAGAAGAAGAACACATGAAAGCGGTCAGCTACATAATATGCTAGGGATGATTGGGATTTAGTTTAAGTTCAGCCAGTGATTTACAGGCAGGAAAAAAGCTCTACCACGCAGATATTGCTTTTGGCACAGCTTTTTTTCAGCCTGGAAGTCCGTTTGCATATGTATCACCCTCTTAACCATTCCTGGCGCCATAAAGTAGTACATTTTCTGATTTGGACCGGCTTAGGGATGTCGATTCGTCTTAATAAAGACCGATTTTCGATTCAGTGTCCTGCACCGACACTGCATGGCTCTGCCACGTCCATGCTACGACCTTGACACCGCACTCATGCGTATAGATCGATCTTTGAAGAGTATGGAGAGTCAGTACAATATTAAGCCTAGAGATTATAAGACATTACATCTTATTCTTCAACTTGTTCGTAATTGATTGCAGTAGTACAAAGGCTAAGACCGTTAAAATATTCACTTAACGCTCGATAAACTGTATGTCATTATTACGTTATAAAAATATATAAAAACAACATACCGCATGTGTTTGAGGGGTGGAGGCCTAAGAGAGTATATTAACATATGTCGTGCCAAAGGTATCGTAAGAGGCGACTATGTGGAAAAACAGAAAACTTTCATTGCCTTGGCCGTCGTGACTGAAATTCGGTTTTGAGGCATTATAATATGTATGCGTTAAGGGTTAATGTTCTTAATTTGGTCCATCATTTAAGAGGTTAATAATTTTTAATATAAAATTAAAAAAATCTTGAGAAGGGCACCACCAGAATATCAGCGCTGTGGTTATTACAACCCGGCATAATGCTGAGTCTGATGCCTATAATTATGTCGCTGCATTAATGTTGATGTAATATAATATATTTTATGTGGTGTAATTATTTATAATCTAGCTTCAAATATATATGTTCCTTTCTTTCTTTTTTTTCTAACTAAAAACTCTCAGACTTGTTAAAGAGGCAATAAAAGAGATATTTCTTATTGTGATTAAGGAATTTTCTCGTATTTAATTAGAGAAAACAATAGAGTATACCCAATAGTATACTAACGAAACAATGTTTTCAAACAAAACAAAAGTTAACGTATGGTTAGTTCCACCATTTCGGTTTTCTTTGATTTGCGATTAGTGGAAGAAATACCCTCAATAATGATCGTTTCTTCTATAGCATATACACTTTTTATTCTTAAGCTAGCGACCTGAGCTTATATATTTACAAATTTTTTGAATTAAAACAAAAATTTCCAAGTTCTTTAATTTTTAAAATAAAATATAACCTATATCATCCCTGGTATTGTTCTCCATCTGTTCGTCAAATATCATTACAATTTTTAATCTGGAGATAGCCGTGGTTAACTATGACATTGGGACGTCATCCACCTCAGTCCCCCCCGTGACCATGGGTGCTGGAAAATGCTCGAAACTTCGGGAATATAAAATAAGTTAATATAAGCGATAAAATCCGTAAAATTAGTTTTATTTAAATATACCGACAGTCAACTTTGTTCCGCTGAAGAGACTGCAGAACCGCCGGAATTTCGACAGAATCAAAGGCTTTCACATAGTCCATATACGCAAAACATAGTGCCAAATTGTACTTCTCGGACTTCTGTACAGTTTGCCGAAGGGTATGTCACAAACATCTATGGTACTAAAGCCTCTTCGAAAACTGGCTTGTCCGGGAGGCTGGAAGTCGTCGCAGACACGGCTCAAACGGGAAATCGGTCTGTAGTTCTTTTAGAGAGCATTGTAGCATTTCTTGAAGAACAAGACCACCGCACTTCTGCTCCACGCCTCCGGTGTAGTACCACCATGGAAGACGGAATTAAAGAGCTTCTGAAGGACTTTGATTATCGGTTTTCAACCCGATTTCAGAAGCTCCGCTGTAATTCCATCCTCACCTGGAGCCTTGCCGTTTTTAAGGTGCTGGAGAGGCATTCTAATCTCTCAAATTGACATCAGGAATATCATCGGAATAGTGTCGGATAAGACTTACTCTTGGATCGTTACTCACACTTGCGTGTGGCTCCAACGATGATGTGTACAGTTGCCCATAGAACCTCTCAATCTCACTAAAAATCTCAGGTGTCCCGGAAACGACGCTAACACACTCGGTCTTAAGCTTCGAAAGTTGGCTCTTTCTAGCTGACAGATCTCTAGTAAAGACTTTGCAGCCCTGGTTCCGCTCGATTGCTTCTTTAATATGAGCAATATTAAAATTACGTAATTCCCGCCGCATGCACTTGGATATCTGTCTCTACTGAAGACTGCAGCTTCATTTCCCGTCAAACAGCCATGAGATTAAGAGTGTAATCGGAGAGTTTTTGTGTTCTTCTGCGGCGGGCCTTGCAAAACTTAGCTCCGACTTCATGGACAGTTTCCACGAGCTTGTCGTCATATCGTCCACTGCATTGCAATCTTCTAGGCACTAAAAAGGGCTAGGGCTAGGCTACTGTAGCTCGAGCTGAAAGGTTTCGGGACATTGCATTAGAACACGAAGGGGACGGAGCGTGGACTTCATTAGACGTGACCTCTCCAACTTAACGTTTAGGTTTAGTGTGCCTCTCACTATTCGGTGATCGCTGCCGGTTTTCACCCTCGTGATCACTGAGACATCATTTTTTGTCGAACCGTCGGGACTCCACCAGGTCCACTTCCTGTGGGGCCGCTTCTGGAAGAACGAGTTCATCATAAAGAGTCCCTTTTTCTCCATGAAGTCGGCCAACTGCTGGCTCTTTGAGTTTCGTTGCCCTATTCCAAATTTCCCTACCTGCAGCTCACAGTTCTCTTTTGTGCCTGGTTCTGCGTTGAAGTCTCCCATTAACCTGTATAGTGGGTTTTGGAGGAATGCATGGCTCTAGATATATCCTCATAAATTTCATCCACCTCCTCATCGGGATGTGCCCAGGTTGGTGCGTAAACCTGTATGACCTTCAGCAAATACCGTTTGGTGATTATGAATATAAGGTACGCAACTCTCGTCGATACACTCTAAATCTTTACAACGTTGTTAACGAGAGGCTTGTGGACGATAAATCCGACACCTACTTTAGGACAGATGGTCGAACTCCCGGTGATAGAACAAGTTACCGGATTCAGGGATTACCATTTCCTCCCCCTCTCTACGGACCACAGATAATCCTATAATATTCCAGCGCAACTTGTCTATCTCTTCTTTCAGCTCCAAGATCTTCTCGTCAGTTCTCAGGGTGCGTATGTTATATGTTGCCAGGTCAAGTCGTCTTAGGTAGCTACCGAACCTCCACCGGAGATTCTTAGCACCCCCTGCCCCGCCGTTACTATGGTCGCCACCGTAACCAGAAATAATAACGATAATAACATTTTTCCGTTAAATATGTATTAACTTTAATGCTTCTGATACGTATAGGTTATTCATCTTCCTAATATAATATATATCTACGGATGATTACAAACACAAAACCGCGTTTGCTTGAAATAATAACGTTCCCTTGTTTATTTTTCAATGTCGATGCATTTGTGAACTAAATTAAATCCGAGTGTTCGTTGTATTTTGCCCAACGAAATGGGTATGTAATATTATTTAATCTTTTTTTTTAGTGAAATATACGAGGTGACGACAATAAAACCTACAGAAAGTCGATGACATCATAATCAACTTCGAGCAAACAAGGTTGTGACCTAATTTATAGATGCTTTGCCACCTTTGGGAGTCAGATTTAAATTTTTTTATAGGATAAGGGTGACAAACGAGCACACAGTCCACCTGATGGTAAGCGGTTGCTGCGGCCCATAGACATCTACATCTATTCGCGATTACGAATCAAAATGCAGATGCGCTGTCACCCGTTAGGACTAAGATGTAATGCCTCGTTTCCAGTAAAAAGGTTCTCCGGTTCTCTACACTCACCATACGAAATACAGCAGTTTTAAGCTGCTATTTTATGCTGGTATTCTGTGAGAGCGTGGTCCTTCCCCGGTCGAGTCGAACCATTCGTGCTACAACTATACTACTAATATAGCTGCAGCATGGCTCTACCACGTGCGTTGCCACCTTTGGGACTAAGATTTAATTCCTCAAAGAATATAATTAATACCGTCTCTTTTATCTCTCAAGGCGAAACACGGTAGTATCTGGACTGCTGCTAACTAGCAGAAATAATTGAGGGATGGTGATACCAACGCCGACGTAAGAAAAGCCAGAAAAACAGTCGGTCCCTCCACTGTCTTTGTATATTACCGTCTTTGTACTTAATATTTTTAAGAATCACTTTGTTGTCCGTCCTTCTGTCCATTTGTCAAGATCCTTTTTCACAGGAATGTGTAGAAGTATAAAGTTTGAGCACACAGTATCTTAAAGTGTTGCAGTGGTATGCTTGAGTTTGGGTGTAATTTTATTAATTATAGGATCCCAAGCAGATGGCAGCACCCATCCATCTTCTCTGTAGCACCCGAAACGTCGGGAATTAAAAAGTTAAATTAAACGCAATAGAATCCGTAAAATTAGTTTTATTTAAAGTATAAAGTTAATTAATTAATTTATTTATTTTATTCTTTATTTCATCAAAATTTGTAAAAATGGCGAGCTTAATGCTGCTTTATAGAGTGAGTTATGGGCAGTTGAAATGTATCACACCAAAAACATAAATAACACATAACAAAGGAGCCTAATTCGGCACAAATGACGATCAGTGCTTTTGGCTTCAAAAATAAAATAGTTAAAAATATTGTTTAATACCACCTTATTTTTATAGTTGTTCTATTTTATACTACCATTTATTTGCATATAAAACTTGCCATGTTACAAATTCACTTTCAATTAACGTAACAATAATTTGAAATCAATGAAGTAATAATGCTGTACATTCCTATAGCTATAAGCAAATGCTATGGAACTTAGCACTTGCACTTTTTTAATCGGCGAATCTGAAAAAGCACCAAGCCAGACTTGACCTCTTCTTCATATTTATGATTTTGGTGGTATGTGTCATTATTTTTTGCAAAGCTTACACTTTTATTCTTTTTTTTTTATAGGATAAGGGTGACAAACGAGCACACAGTCCACCTGATGGTAAGTGGTTGCTGCGGCCCATAGACATCTACATCTATCCTCTGTTACAAATCAAAATGCAGATGCGTTGTCACCCGTGAGGACTAAGATGGAATGCCTCATTTCCAGTAAAAAGGGCCTACTCTAAGGGTATTCATCTATACATCTATATTTATACAAATAAATAAAATTGAAGTGTCTGTTTGTAATGTCAAAATAACAGCTTTTTACTAAATGCATATGAAAGTTTTTACGGTACTTATAACAAAAAATATTTTTTTTTCAATTTTTCTGTCTGTCTGTCTGTTTGTTCCGGCTAATATCCGAAACGGCTGGACCGATATTGACGGGATTTTCACTGGCAGATAGCTGATGTTATAAGGAGTAACTTAGGTATTTAAGTAAAAGAATTAGGGTTGCGCAAAAAAATTAAAACCCATGAAATCCAATCGCAACGCGGACGAAGTCGTGGGAAGCAGTTAGTCTTAAGTAAATACGTTACCTTTAACGGCTTTTCTTACGTTAACGCTTTACTGTTTTCTATTTTAACATAAAATAAAACAATTTAAATAAATGTTGACAAACTTATTGGTGCGATTGATTTTAAGTAGGTACACTGGTTATAAATGCTAATATAAGACCCAAGCACATTGTTTTGCCTGTAAAATGGCGATATATGATACGAGGGTGACACTGAAAGTTCTTAGAAAATCAAAATCTGAACAAACTAGGAAGTTATTAGTTTTATTATATCTTTTCAAGTTAGTTTCCATTTACATCAATACATCGCTGTATCCGATGAAACCACCGAGAAAAGCACGGTCGTTTCTCCTGAAATTTTTCCAAGACAAGTGGCAAACTATTATTTGTGTTCCACTCTGCAGTAATTGTTTTTTGATTCTCTAAAACAAATGTTGCGTAATGACTTGTCCTTCCAAAGAACGAGGTCACCATCTTTTTCCCCACGTTTCGACCTCTCTTCACTTTAGTTGGCAACTCCTCGGAAGGAAACACCCAGACAGCAGACTGTCTCTTAGTTTCAGGATCATAACAATAAATCCAGCTTTCGTCACCCGTAAATATGTCGAACACAGCATTTCAGTTACCTCCGTTAAATCTTTGAACCATTTCACGACACCAATCAACACGATGGAGTTTTTGGGCCTCTGTCAAATTATGAGGTATCGACCGGCCCCAAAAGCTTCCTGACCGCTAAAAGTTCATGGAGGATTATGATGCCTAAGCTTGTCTAAATCTGCTGAATACTGAATGCGCCGCACAATACTGATGTTATCTTCAGTCCTCGACGTAGAAGGTCGTCCCTCACGCAGATCATCGATGAGATTAGTGCGACCAAGTTTAAACTCATTAAACCAGTTGCAAACAGTAGCACGAGATGGGGCTTCATCGTGACAGGCCAATCGAAGTCTATCATAACTTTCTTGTTGACTTTAATGACATGGAAATTCATAAAAAATCATTGTACGAAAATTTTCTCGCGTTAAATTGATGCTGACGTGACACAGACAATTTTCAATTTGCCGCCAAATCGTAAACAAATGACAAATTAAAAAAATAGGTACATACACTATAATATTGGCAAAGAGTTCCATTTTCAAAATTTTAACTTATTTTATTACTATATCGTTTACAAGTGGCCAGTTCTAAAAACTTTCAGTGTCGCCCTCGTAGTGCGTGAGATATAAGAGGCGACTTAGGGAATTGCTAGAAAGAATCATATTATCCGATTGCTGACGATTTTACAACTTACTATTTTCACCAGAAAAGAACATCGTCAAAATTGTGAGACGTCAGGTATTCACAATCATCAATCAAATCATGACAATTAGGATAAATTTTTCCCTACGTTAAAAGGGACCGATACCCGTAGACTCTTTACAGGCTAAAAAGGTTCAGTTACTGTTTAACTCCATTAATTAATCCTTACTTATTGTTCAGAACACAGCGCTCTGTTTTATAAAAGAAAACCTGTATTATTAAGGATCAACTTCATAGTATAAGCTATATTGTAATTTGTATTTACCATTTTTGAAGTAATACTCTTTTGTAGGTTCTATTGTTTTGATTTTATAACTTAATTTTAAGATGGTAATGGTAGGTAATTTTAATTTGAAATTAGCTTTCGTTAATTTATTCACAAAAACATTTTTTGCCCGCAACCTTTTATGTTCCTCGCAGCTGTATATCTTAATGTAAAATTTAAACACTATGACTTAGCACGTTTAATTTTCCTTCCACAAAATAAATATTCAACATAAATAATCGAGTTTAATGGGATGATTCCGTACTAAATTGTCAAATATTTCCCTTTTGTTCCTTTAGTTTCAAATGAAAAAGCATTTTATATAAGAGCTTTGTCAAATTGATTTTTTCCAGATTAAATTCGTTAGTGAAAAGGTTAATCATCAAAGGACTAAGCTGTGTTAAATTGATACCGTAACATGTGTCGAGGTATTAAAAGTTTCATATTTTTGCTAAATGAAACAAATGGATTAAATTCTGTCTATTAATGTTTTGTTTGACTTTATTCGGCCTTACAAAAGTATTCTTTGTTTTCTCCCTTGATAATGAATCTAGAGCATATTATATTTTCTTACTACTCCTGTGTTTTGTATCTTTACATATTTTTATTTAATTTGATTTGATTGAGACCGCCGCCTTTAGACATTAAGAAAACAAATTTAACGAACATTAAAAATAAAAGAAAAACATACTATCTGAAATAAAATCCCACTAACTCTCGGTTTTCTAACTCATTCAGGGATCTTAATGTATAACACCATATATCCACATTAAATTCACACATACATAGGGTTAAATACTAGGGTGATCTGAAAAGTTTCCGATCTCAACGTGAAGATGGCAACACCCGTCAATAATAGCTAGTGAATGTAGGTTAGTTATGCACCTTTTGACAGTTACACACCGAAACTTCAGCTCTTTTCGTTGCGTAATTTTTATTTGACAGTCGTTTGAGTGTTTTTGTGAAAATGGATAAACTTGAGTACCGAGCTGTCATTAAATTTTTGATTCTGAAAGGCAATACGCCTACGCAAATCAAAGATTAGTTGGACTGTGTGACTCTGCACCATCGTTTACCACAGTAAAATTTTGGGCAGCTGAATTTAAGCGTGGCCGTGAAAGCTTGGGAGACAATGAACGTTCAGGAAGTCCAAAAACTGCTTATTTGCTGATGATACCTCTTTAATTTTCAAACTCAAACGGCAGTAAATTAATTATGACGATGTAAATAATGCTCTATCGAAATTAGTACATTGGTTTAACGCCAACAATTTGCTCTTAAACGGCAATAAGACAAAGTGTATTAAATTTACAATATCTAAGGTAAAACATTCAAATACCAATGTACTGTTAAATGGGGAGGAGTTGAGTCTTGTCGATACCACTGTTTTTCTCGGTATTACTATTGACGCGAAACTTCAATGGGGCTCCCATATATCTAAATTAGCAAGCAGACTTAGTTCTGCAGCATATGCTGTAAGAAAGATTAGAAGTCTCACAGATGTTGAGACAGCTAGATTAGTGTATTTTAGTTACTTTCATAGCGTAATGTCTTATGGAATTTCGCTATGGGGTAATGTGACTGATATTGAAGCTATATTTGTTTTACAAAAGAACGGGCGATTTATAACCTAAATTATAAAGAGACCCTCAAACAAAAATTTCAAGAAATAAACATATTAACTTTGGCATCACAATATATTTATGAAATTGTAATGTATGTACATAAAAACATAAATAGATTTAATGAGAATCAGGATGTGCATACTTTACACACTAGGAACAAACATAAGCTTGTAATGCCAGTTACTAGACTCCACAGAATCAGTAATTCATTTATGGGGCAATGTATACGCTTTTAGAACAAAATCCCAGAACACATTCGAAGTTTGTCAATAAACAAGTTTAAAAGTTTTATTAAAGAAAAACTGTACAAAAGGGGTTATTATAATATCAACGAATACATGAATGAAAATTAACCCTGGGAATAAGGTATCGCCACCATGCTGGTTCTATGAAAAATCATTTAAAAATTGGATAGACAAAATTATTGTTAAGTGAAATATGTTTAAAAAAAAGTCCCGCTGGGTTTCTTGCTGGTTCTTCCCAGGACAGAGATATTTTCCGAACCAGTGGTAAATGAAAAAAGAACTTTCAATAAGTATTATGTAATAATCAATATTGAATAAAAATTATTCTATTCTATTCTATTCTATTCTGCAATTCCTGATGATAACATCGCTAAAGTTCACCGAATGGTGCTAGACGACCGCTGAATTGAAGTTAGAGAGATAGCTAGCCTATAAAATTGTCCAAAGAACGTGTTTGTTAAATATTAAATCAAGATTTAAGCATGAGAAATCTGTCAGCGTATTGGGTGCCGCATTTGCCAACGTTAGATGAAAAACGTGTTCGAATGAACATTTCCTACGCTTTTTTGGCGCAGTTTAGGAGCAATTAATCTAAGTTTTGGCTCCGAATAATTACTGTGGATGAAACTTCGATGCACTATTATACACCCGAAATAAAAATATAGTCAAAACAGTGGACTGCAAAGGGAAAACCGGCTCCAAAAAAAGCAATAACTGTTTTTTCGGCTGGAAAAGTGATTGTGTGGCTGTTTTTTTGGAATAGTCATAGAGTTATCTTAATCGACTATCTTCAAAAAGGAAAAACCACTACAGGAGCATACCATGCATCATTTCAATTTCACAAAAGAAAATCCTGTTTCACTATGACTACGCGCCGTCTCAAACCTCAGCGAAAATCCCCCAATTACGGTTTGAAATGCTTGATCATCCGACTTACTCACCAGATCTAGCGCCAGGCGACTTCTTTTTGTTCCCTCATCTAAAAATTGCGCTACAGAAATTTTCACCAAAGGAGAAGGCAATCACCTTCTTGATGAATTAATTTACAGAGAAAACATAGAGTACAATTTGAACGGGTTAGAGAGATGGGAACATCGCTGGGAGAAATGTGCAGAGTAACAAGGAGACTATGTAGAAAAATAAAAATAAATTTTAAGAAAAAATCTCTTGTATCTTTGTTAGGTCAGAAACTTTTCAGACCACCCACTTAGAAATCATGGGCATCTTATAAAAATAAGAATATACTCCTCATATAAATTAGGCCGGGACTGAAATGATGCAAATCTAAATATTTTATTATGTTATTTTATGTACCTTATAATATTTAATTATTTGTAGAAAAATAGGTTCAGTATACGTAGACACGCCTTCAATTTTACCCTGGTATAAACAAAGCTACATATTATTATTATACTATAAATAATAAATATAATATTAAGTTTCTAGGTACAAAATATTAGAGAGTCAGTTACATTATTATTTAACTAAGCCTCTAATATTTCGTACTAACAATAAACGTAATATTTCGACTATTGTCTAAGAGGTCGGTTTGACCGGAATGGCTTTTAGTACTGCTAGTGATTAATTCTTGACAAAAAACCCAATAACCTATCAGGCATTACCCAGATTTCGGATATGAACAGTAATCACGCTTGCGGCCAATACGGGAACCACGAGGCAGTCAACTCGACGGTACTTTTTGTTTAATACTTCTTCCTCTTTGTCACGAGACGACAACTCCTCCTCTATAAGGCCAATGTAAGGTGAAGAAACCCCAGCAGTGGATCTGGTCCATGGCTTTTTTTTTATAAAACTGAGGTGACAATGTATTTACGTAATTAATAGAATCAGGCGTTACTTTCCGGAAGTCCATTATATTAAAGTTGGTAAAAAATTACTTCGCGTATATCCGCTCGAATTTTTTACCAACTTTAATGTACCTACTTACAATACATATGATGCTACGCTGTTTCTTCTGCATATCAATTATGTGATGCAAACCGGTAACATTAATTGCTATGCGGATAACAGCACTGGTGATGCTCTATACACCGGTCGTGCCAAAATTTCTCAAGAAAACGTCGACGAGTACCGGAACAAACTTGTGTCTAAAGTCGTGTCTTTACTGAACAAAGTCTCGGATTGGGGGCGACTAAATCTAGTCCACTTTAATCCTCAGAAGACACAAGTTTGCGCGTTTACCGCTCAAAAGAACCCCTTTGTCGTATCTCCTCAGTTTCAAGGCACTCCCCTTGTTGCCTCAGTCAGTACCGGAATTCTCGGCGTCGACATATCGAGTAATGTGCAGTTTCGTGATTACTTGGAAGAGAAGGCCAAATTGGCATCTACAAAGCTTGGCATTCTCAGAAGAGCGGGACAATATTTCATGCCGGCACAACGCCTGCAACTTTACAAGGGGCAGGTTTGGCCTCACATCGAATACTGTTCCCAACTCTGGGCTGGGATACCCCAGTGCCAACTCCTTTCACTTGACCGCAGCGAGCGCAGAGCGGCTCGAATCGTCGACGACCAAGTCCTTTCCGATCGGCTCGATTCATTGGCGCTGCGAAGAGATGTTGCATCCCTTTGCATTTTCTTTCGCATTTACCCGGGGAGTGCCCTGAGAAATTGTTGTTCACGAACGCACATTGCGGCAGAATTCCCGATACCATTCACAATCTGGATGATGAGCGATTCACCACTGTGCGATCCAGAAGATGTTTTCTTCCTCGCACAACTTCCTCGTGGAATCGATTACCACCTGCGACTTTTTCCGAACCGATACAGCTTAGGGACCTTCAAGAAAATAGCCTACTCCTTTTATCTGATGGTAAGTGACTACCGCTGCCCATGAACAGCTGCAACACCAGGTAGGGAATCGCAGATGCGTTGCTGGCCTTTTAAAAAGGAGTACGCTCTTTTCTTGAAGGTCCCTAAGTCGTATCGATCCGGAGAAATCGCTGATGATAATCGATTCCACAAGGAAGTCGTGCGAGGAAGAAAACATCTTCTAAATCGCACAGTGGTGGACCGCCAATCATCCAGATGGTGTGGATGGTATCGGGAGTTCTGCCGCGTAATGTTAATTGCAATTTTAAATGCTGATTTACCACATGCTTGACGGTCAAGGAAAACATCGTCAGAAAACCTGCATGTCTGAGAAATAAGAAACAAAATTTCGAAGACATGTGAAGTTCGCCAATTCGCATTGGGGCAGCGCGGTGGACAGCAAATCAGCAGTGGGACGTGTGTATAGACTGTAACTTTAACTTTATGATCAATGTAGTCGAAGGCAAATTAATACGCATTATTAAGGATAACTCTAAAAGTACTGGTCAGACTTTGATTAAATTTATATGGGGCCACTTGAAAAGCACCAGCTTTCAAATAAAAAAGAATCATCGAAATCGGTTCACCTATAAAAAAAAGTGACGTAACATCTAAAAAATACAATTGAATTCAGTTCCTCCTCCTTTTTTGAATTCGGTTAAAATTAACTTAAAGATACTGTAATATGTCTATTCGATTCGAATTCTTAGTTTACGACTAATGTACTTGGCCAGTAAAATAATATTTCAGAAATTTTATTTTGTGATTCTGAAAATAAATAATGCTACGAGTAAATAGATTATGTGTCTTGGTTTGCTTACCAACATTCTCATATCACTGATGTAACTCTTCATATTTAAATTATTTTCTATTGAGACAGCTCAGAATCCCGATTGTCAATTCTGAAGACAAATAAAAGCATTTACTTTTTCTTTTATAATTCATTACATATTCTTATTGAAGTAAAATCTTTGTTTTCAAAGCATTACAATCTGAATTTAATATTAGGAATGGAAATAATAAGTTATCGTAAAAGAAAACGTACCGTGTAGATACGGCGTAAGAGATCCATTACACCCTATCATCCCGTAGGTGTCGCGAGAGGCGACAGAGAGAAACCGAAATAGGAGATTGGCAGCAGAATTTCCTGATAACAAGTCAATAATATTAATAAAATTTACGGTTGCCAATCCGCCTGCCAAGTATGGTACCTATGGCAAATATCCCTATATGAGTTTCAAGTAATAATGATGGCGATGCTAAAATTTAAAAAAAAACCGTGATAAGTTTTAGATTTTTTTTATAGGATAAGGTGACAAACGATCACACAGTCCACCTGATGGTAAGTGGTTGCTATGCCTCGTAGACATATACATCTATCCTCAATAAAGAATCAAAATGCAAATACGTTATCACCCGTGAGGGCTAAGATAGAATGCCTTTTTTTCAGTAAAAAGGGCATCCGGTTCCCTATACTCACCATACGAAACACAGCAGTGTCACACAGCGCTGGTATTATGTGAGCGTGCGTCCTTCCCCGGTTGAGTCGACCCATTCGTGCTACAACTATACTACTAATATAGCTGCAGCAGCTGGCCGTGTGTTAACATACTACTTCGAGCCACTCTTGAATCCCATAGCTCAAAAACTATTAGACCTATCTACTTGCATATTTGAATACACAGAATTTTATATTTCATGAATCCGCCTATTATAGTTTTTGAGTTATTAAGGTCTAAATGATGCCATTGCTATCACTCACTTACTCATTCGTCAAAAACGCAGGCCACTTCTAGGTTACTTAAAAATTTAAAATAATACATATGCTATGATTTGAGGAACTGCTTTGGAAACCGTTTGAACATAAATCTTTTATCATCAAAGCCGACAAACCTGATCGAAGTTTGTACCGAACTTAGCTTCCTTTTCACATTTGTGTTTTGGTGGCATCTTCACTTTCGTGCACTCCCCTAACAACTAATGAAACGTGAACTGAAAAACCTTTCTATAACAATATAGATTGTTACATCCAACTATTTGTGTAATATCACACAAACACATGTGTGTATATTTCAGTATTATTACGTAGTTTATTTAAAAGCTTTTAACTTAAGAACAGCTGTTATTGTGAGTTTTGTGTCCGATCCATTATTGAGAAATGCATAAACCTTTTACAATTTGTAGAGAAAATAAGGATCATTCTTATAAATGTGCAGTTATATTACTAGGTATGTTATAATAAACTTTTTTAAAATTGAATAAAAATTTCTGAATTATGACTAAATTATATCCATTAAACTTATATTTCAGTGACTAACCTATGCTACCTTCTAAGTCTATGGACTAACACTACTCTATCTTATATTATGACCTCCTTGACTCTATCATAGACAGAATATTTGATCGATGTTTAATCTGGTACATATTAATCTCTGGTACAGATACTTACAATCAAAGAGTATATAATCACTATGTTTCACTTAGAACATAGAGCAATACGGGCCTATGACTTAAAGTCTCAAATGTCTTAGAATAAGCTTCAGTTTGACAGTGAAGACATCAATAAAATTTGATAAGTGTTTAATAAATTATTTTTTTCACAATGACTGCATTGGATGACCTACCTGATGTGGATACGTTTTTTGGACTCGATTTGAGAACCGGGTCATTTATAATCGCTGTACTTGGTATTGTACGAAATTTGTTCCTAATAATTTAACAATTAAAAATCGTCTGATAATTACCCTCATAGAAAAATATGTAGTTCATCATCATTACTAAAACAATCATAATCTAAAGATTTTTATAAAGAAAAAAAAATAGTCACTGGATTCATATCTCCTACTTTAAGTCCAAGTAAAGTAAAAGTTGTAACAGTCTACATATTATCCCATAGATGGGCACAGGCCTCGTCTCATTTCTGAAGTGTTTTTGGGGCAGTTAGTCCACGTATTACTCCAGTGCATGTTGGCGGACTTCAAATATCCTCAAAATACCTCATCACTTAGACATGCAGATCAGCACTTAAATTTAAGTAATTTCATTGAAGTTCCTCCAGTGGAGATCAAACCCTAGTTACTCGCGTAGTGTCAAATTTAGTACGAGCACTTAGATCCTGAGTTACCATGGCTCTCAGAAAAATGTATAGGCCTTCTCTTATTTCTGAAGATTTAAACAAATAATTATGTATACTGTTAAACCTATAGCGTTTGTGGACATTACATGTTTGAAAACATTTATGATTTCTCTAAATCTATAAGGTTACAAAGATACGACGTTTACCGTTTTCGATCAGCTCGTGGTAAATTTAAAATTTGAATTGTAATTTAGGGCCAAAGCCCAGCAACGAAACCCTCCAAGCATTCATTACCTTTCTTGTATAACGTCTCGATTTCTTAACTGATTTTATAATTTGTGTTAATTATTAGTGCCGTCACATATTTGATTCAATAATGAATTATTTTGATTTATTATATTTACGAGAATAATTCACATGATATAGAACTAATTTTGAAAAATTCAAAAAATTAGTTTTATTCTATGATTTTTTTAAAGATTGATATTTTAAATATTCGTTATACCCTACTAAATCCAATTTTATTTTGATTAACAAAGAGCAATTAAGACCTAAACTTTATTGTTCGTAATTTCATAAGAGCCTTGTTTCTGTAGAACATGTTCCAAGTTTGAAGCATTACATTTTATTTCCATATAGGTACCAACCCACGGGCTGCGTACAAACTTGCGATATGTACAAGGAAATTATTGGAGAAACTTTTTCGTAATATAGTAATTTACAAGAGCTAAATTTACATTTAAAATAAGCCGACTTCAAAGAACTAAAAAGAATAAAATAATTTATACAAATAAATAAAATTGAAGTGTCTGTTTGTAATGTCAAAATAACGGCTTTTTACTACATGCATATGAAAGTATATACGGTACTTAGAACAAAAACACCATTTTTAAAATTTATGTCTACCTGTCTGTTTGTTCCGGCTATTCTTCGAAATGGCTGGACCGATTTTGACCTGACTTTCACGGCAGGTAACTGATTTTATAAGAAGTAACTTAGGCTACTTTTATTTTAGAAAAATAATTAAGGTTCCGCGCAAAAAAATTAAAACCCACGAAATCCAATCGTAATAAATTAAACACGGGCGAAGTCGCGGGTAAATAAATAAATCGCCCTAACTGACGACGATGACGACAAACGACGACGACGATGCTACCACTGTACAAGGACTCAAGCGACCTTGATTTTCCTCATACGGTCAACAGTAAATAACCACGTCTCAGATCCATAAGTCATCACTGGCAACACACACTAATTGTACAATCTCGTTTTCAAGTTTTGAGGTATACCTGACGAAATGTTGTAATCTCCCGAACGTTGCCCAGCGGAGTTGAATCCGTCGATTGACCTCTCAAGTGTGACATTAATACAGTAAAATATTTATCATGGTTTTCGTGATAAATATTTTACTGAACTACTTTAAATTATTAAATTAGTCTGCTGTTTCAGGTGCACCCCATGGCGTTTGGATGCTCTATTTTTATGCCTCTGAGCTATCTGCTCGTTACAATTTGGATTCTAGTCGCTTTGTTTTTTGCTGCAAGTATAGCTTTGTTTTGTGGTCTCAGAACGGTATGTGATTGTGGTATGAATTTATAATCTAGAATAATAAGAATGATGTCCACCAGACCAAAATCAATTCCCTCAATCTCATAATCACTTGAGACTACAATCCGACACGACCGGATTGAAATCAGGTACGGGGCCAACGGCATTACGTAGTTCCCGAGATAAGGTGTTGAAACATCGTCAAATTTCTGACTATGGGGCACTAAATATGTATATAAAATTTCTTGATAGACAAATCCAAAACTAATTTTGCCCGGGATTCGAGCTCGGAACCACACGATCAATCGCACATACGACAAACAGACCAACGAAGTAATCATAATATAGAATGTAGTATTCTCTTCAAATTTTTGAAATAAAAGTGCATGGGAAAGTTTTGAAGAAAAATATAGGATAAAAAATAATGATAGGCCGTAATTATGATGATAATGGGAATCCAAATCTGATAGACATTATTTGTCCATTTTTTTCATTAGTGAAAACGAAAAGAATTTAGTATGTATAAACTCTGAAACTGTTATAGTTAGGAAGTCTCATGTTGTTTTGATTGTATTTGATGACTAAACACACGACAATTAAACATAATGTTATAAACTTGCGACCAAGTGAACAGAATACGTGTTAGAGCCATGCTGCAGCTATATTTTAGTTGTAGCACGAATGAGTAGGCACGATCGAGGAAGGAGTACGTTCGCACATAATATCAGCGTGATATAGCAGCTTAATATTGCTGTCTTTCGTATGGTGAGTGTTGGAAACCAGATACCCTATTTACTAAAAACATCATATTCCTCAGGGATAACAACGTGTCTGCATTTTGATTTTTAATCGAGGATAGGTGTAGGTGTCTATGAGCTACAGCATCCACTTACCATCGGGTGACTGTGTGATTTGTCACCCTTATTCTATAAAAAAAGACATGTGAATTACCTTTATAACCTCTGATTTAACAGAAATGCTGATATTTAATTATGCTATTTTTATTTTTGTTTTTGCACGCCGAGCCCAGCATCAATAGTATATTTAAGATAAATTACAGTACAGCTACTGGAAATGCAATTTAAGTTATGCAAAAGTCGTCCAAAAGTCCTTCTACAGTCCCCAGGATATCTCTGCTCACTCTGAAAAATGCTTGCTGCTAAACAAGTACAAATTACATCAGCATTTGCAAGTATTTCGTGGTACCGGCAAGAATCAGACAAATAATAAAATTTATGCCGAACGCCCTACTTCAGAGAGCCAAAACAGAATGGTATTGAACATGTTTGTAAAATAATTTCAGAATGATGTCCTCCTTTGCACCATTTGGATTTGGTACGCTGTGATATTTGTGGTGCTAATGTTGATGATGATGATTCTTCTGACTTTGGTCTACACCTCACGAAGACAAAGAATCAGAGTTTTTGTCGTAATTTTAGGAATGCTGTGGTATATTTGTGAGTTTGTTTATGATTATATAGTATGTTACGATCATGATTTCCTGGTCTATTTTGAATACAGTGACCAAATATTTTGATAACATTTCTTCTATAGCCGGTAAAAGTCCAGTGTTGTAAGCTTTGTTGGAAAGATTTACAATAATCGTACGTTTTTCATAATCGTCAATCACAGTACCAAACATCTCGTATATTAGACGCTGCACCCCGTCACAGGGTTGGTTGTTTTATATTTCACAAATATGGGATAATCATACCACCATCTATTGAAAACCATCAGATCTTTATAATATTTCTCATGGTCACCTCTTATGAACCTTCGGGAAGACATTATTATGGGCTGACTGCGTCGTTGGTCCAATGCTGGTTAGTGCGACTGCGTGAGGTCTCTGGTTTGAATCCGGGTCGGATCGAAATCAGTTAGTGGGTTTTATAATACGAAATTCTCAGTAGCAGTCTAGAATCAGGTAGATGGCACTATTTTGGTCGTGCCTCGGAAAGCACTTAGAGCCATGGATCTCGCGCCTGATCTCTCCGTAAGTGTCGGATTGCCGTTCCATTGGACTATGGGAATGAGGGACTATAGGGAGCACTTGTGCTTGCGTATTCTGAGCAGATGGCTAGCCTCCGTTGAGACTGGTCACCATATTTGAACTTTCTTGTTAAATTTGGATTTATAATGGTGTTTGACATAAATATTTACTATTACAAATTGACAATAGCTATAGCGTTCAAATGGCTTATTTTTTAGCAATAAAACAGTTTTGTTTTTATTTTTCAGTATCGATTTACTTCATCCTCGTTGTCAACAGTTATAGAAAACAGCTGGTGAAAGGTCACAGCTTAGACGAAAAAATTACTGATAAAATATAGCTTTAAATTAAATTATAATTTGAAGGTAAATAAATATTAAACAAGAAACGTTACTGTAGTCTTTTTTTTGTATAGTTAGTTATATTTAGTTTTAAAGTTCTTCTTTTAAAGAGTTTTGGTAACATCTAACATGGAACAGTGTATTGATTGCACTAGACTGTTTCATTTTATATTTACTTGCTAATATATTCATAGCGTTAGGCTCATGTCCTCCAGACCGAATTTCAGCCACAGCGACTCACAGCGGATTTCAGTCTCAACGGCAACTAACGATGGACGGGATTATAGTATCCGGGTGTATGCGCAAGTCTACACCTTCACTCTCATAGTCCAATGGGGCGGCAACCCGACACGGCAAGATGGAGTTCAGGTGCAGGAACAACAGCTTTGTATTCTTTTCGAGACACGGGGGTGAAACATTGCCAAGTCCAGGCTATTACTGAGAATTTTTATACAGGAAAACTAATAACTGAATTTAGCCCGGCCTGGGCTTCGAACCCAGTGCCTAATAATCAGCAATCGCGTTTTCGTAATTAAGACCATGTATTACAGCATATTCTCGATACATTAAAGAAAATATTTTGTATTGTTTACTCTTAATTTAATTTTATATATTGAATACAATCACACAATAATTTGGTTTGAAAACGAGGTTAATGCTGATTCTGAAAATATTTGAAGATTGTTTAATTCAAAATTTTTATAGGATGGTTTTATTTATGAAACCAATTGACCCCCATTTAACCTTCAAATGACGTCATAGAGTAGGCTTTATGAAGGGAGGTAAAGATTTTGTTTCAAAAATAAAAATATCAATTGTTTACATATTGGTAATTTTATTGATTCAAAATAACCCTTGCGTTCACCAATGCTCTGCTACGAGGGACTGACAACCTAAAGTTTGGATTTATGTTATATATTATCTACCAGTCTGTGCGAATTAATTAGGCAAATTATAATACCTTTCACCAATAGGCTACTCGATCATCGAATGCAGTACCAAATCATAACAAAATACGCGAAAACATTGTGTTTGGTAAATAGAAACATGTCTTATATGTTACTTTTTCTATACTTATAAGATAGCGTGGGTACCTTCAGCCTTGTTTATGAAATCATTTCGAATGATATAAACAATTTGCTACTGTTTAACAAAAATAATTTAAATTAAACGAAAAAAGAAAAATAAAATTGTTTATTACATATTGAAAAAAAGAAAACAACGCTTTAAATCTTTTCTCATACCAAATTTTAAATTTTTTATACAACAAGGCATTGCTATCTCAAACGTCTTTACAGGTGTAAATAAACTTATAAGCATGTTAAACAAAACTTATACTAAAATAAAATAAAAAATAAACATTAAAATATTAGATGCACATTTATCACATTAAGTATTAAGTTTTTTTTTTAAATGAAATACAATTATAGGACATTAAATAATGGTCGAACCGATAAGAGAAAAAAATCAAGTGTTGCTTAAACATACTAATACCCTATATTGTGAACTCATGCGGTATTAAGATTTATAGCTTAGTTATACTTATTAATCTCATAAAAATAGTGCAGCCTAGTATTTTGAAATACATATTTATGCCCCAAGATAAGGAGCAAGTGTAGAGAGTGGATCCAACGTGAAACATATGCAGGTGGTGCATGATCCGTCTACGATCGAAACGCTAACAACTTCCGATTCAAATATGACCTGGCAGATGGCGTTCGTCAAGGAGTGATTCACTCGTCGTCTGTTTAGGCATAGCTTGCAAGTGAGCAGATTCGGTTACGGTAACTTAGAGTTAATAAGAAAGCATGTAATATTAAAAAGTACATATATGAAGTCTCAACTTCTTGAAGTGAGGAAATGCGTGTCGGTCGTCAGAAACGTCGAGGTACGACTAACATTCATCTCAAATATGCATATCGGATCCAAAATACCTAGGTGAGTATCATCATTGGGTGTAAAATGATTGGTACAGCGATCATGCAGTTTGTCAAGCGTGGCGATTACAAAAAGTACTCCCTACTAGGCACATCATATGTGATCTTCCCTACCATAAATGCAGTTTAACAGAGAGCGGGCTAATAAAAGATGTATTAGTTTCAAAGTAAATATTCATCAGTTTCAGTAGTACTATATTTTATTTAGTCATTTAATCCCTGAAGTTCAGACATTGACGACAAGACACAAGTACACGAAAAATTATAATATGCCTTTCTTCAGTTCTTGCCGGTGTCCAAGCACGATAAAAATTAAATATGCAATTACAGCTGAAATGTAATTAAAAAAACATTCAAATAAGAACAATATAAAAATTACGTACATATCTTATATTAATAGCCAATATTAATAGCTATGCGCTCGCTGTAAATTTTACAGCACGCGAGCAACTCGGGTTAGATCTCTGCCGGCACCAATGATATTACGAGCTCTGCGGTGATGGAAAACATCGTGAGAAAACCTGCATGTCTGAACAATAAGAAATCAAAATATTTCAAAGACATGTGAAGTTCACGAACACGCATTGAGACAGCGCGGCGTACATTTCGATGCCCTAATACCGTCTCCAAAATGAGAGGAGACCTGTGCCCAGCAATGGCATGTATAGACTTTAATATATTATATTATATTAATACACTACCATAATTATTACAAATCTATCCGCTATCCTCCTCATTGATTACCATTTTTGGCGTTCGATTGACTAGTTAACCCCAAAATTTCCAAGTCATGATCCTCACGGGCACAATTATTCTAAGCCTATCGTTTAGTAATCTTCTGCCATTCTCCATCTTTATTCAATCTATACTCATATTCATGGTTCATGGATATCTGAATCTATCTTCTATTCAAATTGCAGATGTATTGTCACTCCCGGGGACTAATATTAAATATTCACCCTACAAAACACAGCAGAATTGTGTTGCTTTTTTACGCTGGAATGTTGTATGAGAGTGTAAAAAATCCGTTTGGGCCAAGAAAAATAACCCTAAACAACATACCTAGCGTGTATCCAATACAGCAATTTTCACTAAAATTCATGCAGTGACGAGCACAATCTTAATAAATCAGGACACGAAAATAAATAATTTGTCTGATATTGTAAGTACAAATTTCAACCAACGCGTTACTGATTTGAGATCCACAGAGCTTAGCTGTTCTACTGTTTTGTTGTTTACTTTCTTACGTTCTTCTTCTTCTTCTTCTTCTACCTAGCGTTTATCCCGGTTGCTCATCCCGCCCAGCGCGGGAGAACCCAGGGTCCGCTTTCCGACACTTCCTCCTCCACTTTGCCCGGTCTTCGGCGTCCCTCACAACTAGCCCATTGGCGCGCATGTCAAGCCAGCGTTTCTTGGGCCGTCCTCTACTCCTGGCACCAGGTAAGGTCATGTCCAGGCATTTGTTTCCCACGTAGCTTGCTGGTCGTCGTAAGACGTGGCCGTACCAGCGGAAGCGACTTTCCTGCAGCTTGTCAGAAATGTCACGGACATGGAGGCTGCCGCGAATGTATGTATTCCGTACACGGTCTTTCCGTGTGACGCCACACATCCACCGCAGCATGTTCATCTCCCTGACATGCAACAACTGCCGGTGTCGCTCCAGCACCGGCCACGCCTCACTGCCGTACGTAAGGACAGGCCTTATGATGGTCTTATAGACCTGTCCCTTCAGCTTGACCGGCATTTTGGGGTCACAAATGACACCCGTCACCTCGCGCCATTTCGCCCAAGCCGCTGATATACGGGCCTTGATGTCGCGATCGATGTCACCGGACGCATCAAGCACAGATCCAAGGTACCTGAAGTTGTCCGTGCGCTCGACGGTGTCGTCGCCTATGCGGAGAGACGTCGGATCTGTGCTGTTGCAGGCCATATACTCCGTCTTCGCCACGTTTAGCTTCAGCCCGCCGTTCTCAAGCGCCTCCCTCCATGCGTGCACGCGTCTGGTGAGCCGTCCTTTGTCCTCATCTACCAGTGCGATATCATCAGCGTACATAAGCAGCCAAGGCTGCGGTAGTTTCTGTACGCTGGCTGACAGTTCGTCTAATATCACACTGAAGAGATAGGGGCTTAAGACGGAGCCCTGATGCACGCCTATGGTTATGGGGAAGGGGGTGGTATCACCAACAGCGGTCCTGACTATTGAATCGGAGTTGCGGTACATGTCACGTACGATTTCCACGTAGGTCTCTGGTACCAACTTCGACCGCAACGCCCACCAGATCATCTCCCTAGGAACACAGTCAAAGGCCTTCTGCAGGTCTAGGAATAAAAAATGCAGAGGCATATTCTTTTCCCTGTGCTTCTCCATGAGGATCCTTAGGGCGAATATAGGGTCCATGGTACCGCGTCCTGGTTGGAAACCGTACTGGAAGTCCGACACTGTACACTCCTGTCGGATCCTGGCGTCAATAATGCGCTCGAAGAGCTTCATGGTGTGTGACATCACCTTTATACCGCGGTAATTACCGCAATCCTGAACGGACCCTTTACCCTTGTGGACCGGCGTTATTATACTAAGCCGCCACTGATCGGGCATTATTCGGTCGCTCAGGATTCTATTATAAAGGTTAGTAAGAATGCACACACCACGAGCCCCCAGCGCTTTCCACGCTTCAATTGGCATTTACTTTCTTACGTTACTGCACTTTAATATTGAATTTTTGATTTTAAAACAAAAGAAAAACGATCTTACAGTTGATCACTAAATAGAGTGCCCTAGTACTGAGGACAGATCGAATTCCACCCACATTCTTTTATTTAGGTCGATCTATGGTCAAATCTATGGATATATCTATATTAAATTGCATAATAATTTTACTTACCAACGGCTATTGGTCCAAATATAAAAGACAGTATTCCAGCAGTCTTGTTCACTTCTAAATGATATAGATAAATGAAAACAATTAACAATATAAACGTTTGTATCAGCCAAAAGGTCGTTACGACGACCCAAGCAAGCATAACCGAAGGTTTGCCCTGTGATTGTAGAAAATAAAGTTATTAATTCATACACATCATTGTTTTCTCTTTATGAAACTCCATCGGATTTGATATTATAGAATATTGACACGGACTCGTAGCTGTTGCACTATTAATTTATTTATTTAGTAACTGAACAGGACTGTTCCGCCATATTTATTTTTTCCGTGCGTGGCGGCGTAAAAATACCAACGACCCCATATTACCCTGTGGCTGTTGTGAAAGGCGATCGAGGGAAATTGAAACAGGAGATGAACACCTTGTTGATAACAGCCGAAAATAATTTAAACATTGGGCAGCTCAGCGGGCCATTCCTTGCCCTAAAACTGTGCCCAGCTGTGTGGTGGATAATATTTCGTCGTCTAAACTATCTAAAATTTTTGATATATTTGTGAAATAAGGATATACGTTAATCTTTTAAACAATGATTAAATTATTTTCAAATAGATACAGAAAGACATGATCGACCTAATGATAACCAAACAAAAAAATAAAACCTACGTAATTACCTTAATGTTAAGGTCTTAAATTGAAATATATTAAATAGCTAATCTATTGTTGTAACGGACTACTGCAGAAGATTTTATTACCTTTGATTTTTTTCAATGAAAACGATCTCCTACATAACCTAAAATGTGAATCGTGTATTTTTCACTAAATTGCGGCAACATTTTGCATATTATTTACTTTTATTATATCTTACAGTCCAACCATGGGCTGTTTCTCGGCTTCGGCTATTTCTGTCTCCTTCAAGAAAACCGGTTGGACAATTGATACCCTCCTTACCGGTTTTGACTTTTAAGCAGCAGAGCATCCAATATTATATTTCGTATGAACGCCAGTGTAATTGTAAAAATTTATAATTTTATACTCAGAGGTGGCAAAGTGTCACTAGCCTTCTTCGGTTGAAGCTGGTTTATAGCGTCATCGGACTACGGTAGCCAAATTTACTATTAGGTGGACTGGTATCTTATCGACTAAAGTCGATCTTTCCGGAGCAAGAACATATATTTCTGTTCTGTGACGTTAGTGCCGTTAGCCTGTTGGCTTTTACAGCTCCACCTGACTCAGAACTTGAGACCGCAAACTTCATAATTTAAAATTTAAAATTTTGTATAACTCACTTCAATAAAAATTATTAAGAACAACTCAAAAACTATTGGTCAGACCTTGAGCAAATTTATATGGGACCACATACCAGCTTTCAAATAAAAAAAATCATCGAAATCGATTCACCCAAAAGAAAGTTATGAAGGAACACACATAAAAAAAACATACAGGTCGAATTGAGTACAATCTCCTTTTTGAAGTCGGTAGATAAAATATAATGGACATGATGATGATGTTTGATAATGATGCAATTCATAACCAATCGTCAGATCACCGGTAAGGTTTTTGTGAGTTATCTAACCGCTGTCTGTATCTAATAGCAGAGACTGTGCGCTTACTAACCATGTAGAGTTGGTGAGTGAGTTTGGGTATGAGTAGTTCATTCAGATGATGCATGCCTGTTAGTGCACTGTTGGAAAGTCCTAAGCCCAACAATGTACTTTAAAAAGCTAAAGACGAAGTATCTTTCAATCACTTTTTCCTTCGGCTTGAAATGGCTGACTAAGAATATTTGCTACCCCATATATTCCCGTGAGTTTCATGGGAAACAGTAACAGGAGATGGATAGTACCATATTCCTGGATAACAATTCAAAATCCTGCCAACAAAATACCGTGATTGCCAACTCGCCTGCCAATCGAAACTATGGCAAATAATCCACCTATAAGGCAATCTATGGGAGGTTCCTATGTTTAGCAGTGGACTTTTAATGAGCTGTAATGATGGGGATGATGATATCATTTGCGTTAAATAATAGATAATAGACACTTGAATTATTTTACCTTTTTAACTGCCCAAAGAAGCCAAGCACACATTAAAAACATTATACAATTATAGATAATGGCAGTTATATTGAAACCAAATGCCGAACTCCAAACAAATCTGTCACATACGATATTTTCCATTCTCATTACTTGGATAAGTAAAGCGATGCTAGTAAGCAACATTGTGAACTGAAATTTGGAATAAGTTATTCTAACCGTGGGGCTACCTGTTCTTGGACCTTAGTCGTCACTTTATGAGAAGCGGCAGATGATGGGATTTTCTTTTACATTGGGCTGATAATTAATATAATCTAAAATTTTCATATTCCATACTTGCGATATATATATATATATATATATATTTATATATATATATATACATATATATATATATATATATATATATATATATATATATTATTTGCTTAAATTTATTTTTATTTACAATTTCATCATAATTATTGCTTATGGAAACGTCCCTATACATTATAAGTTTGTGCATTTGTGGTGATGATAAAATCTTAGAGAATTAAATTATATTATAAAAACACGCAAGAGAAATAAAGTATATTTATATATTTCCACACGGTAGAGTCATGCAGCTGCTATATCACAGTTGTAGCACGAATGGGTCGGCTCGGCTGGGCGAGGACCACACTCTCAGAGACTACCAGCGTAAAATAGCAGTTTAATGTTGCTGTGTGTCTTTAGGCATGTGTGGAGAACAGGAGACCCATTTTTCTGGATACGAGGCATTCCATCTTAGTCACATGAGCGACTGTATTCACTTATCTCGTCTTTATTCGTCACCTTTATTCTATAAAATATACCCAAAAATCATATTAAGACTATAAATTAAATTGTTAATGCATAGTGCAAATATAAATAAAACTAAATCAACTTAACCAAAAACAACTTCTTTTTGTGCATATATTAAGATATGTGTGTTACAATGAAAAAGAAATCGTCACAAACACTCTGATTAGTTGGTACTGAAAGTCATTTGTTTTAGTTTGTTGTATTTATTTTACATTCGTCTAGATCACACCTAAAATGCCAGTTCAGGGTGGCCGAGCCAGGCAAATGAACATGTAAAATGAACAGTATTATTTAAATCATTCGCAGTCTAAAACATATAATTGAAATTTGATAACTACAAAATGCCCTTGTCTCAGAGAATAATCAACGCAGATAACCAATGGAATAAAATAATATTACATTATTAATATTACATTATAATATTATAATAATATATTGCTTATTTTATGTCTTTAATAGCACAGCACACCCCTTTTCACTTGCTTCGCAGATAGCACACTCAATAATCAATCGTCTTACATAGCATATTCGAAATAAGCATATACGTACTTGTTTCTAGCATGCCGTAGGTAGGTAGACTTTGCTTAGTTTAGACATGCCGGTGGTACTCGTGAGAGTGATGTGTAACTGTGCCGTTATTCACAAAACAAGCAAATAATAAATAAATCTACAATATAGGTACTTACTGCCATGAATATTGCTACAAATATAGCGCCGTTATAAAGTGAATAGTAACATAAAAACTTTTTTGGCACTAAGAAGTTAAACGCCATGTTTCAATCAAAATCTTTTCAGTATATTTATTGCAATGAAATATTTATAAATATTGTATAAACGTAGTGTTTTAATATTAAGCGTTATGACCATAGATTACTGTATATCACAGACTAACTAGTAGATTTTTACACGAATGTAAAAAAATGCTGTATATATACTGCCTTATGACATAAAAGAAAACATTATTTCACGTTGCGTGGTGACGAATTAAAGAAAGAAACGAAATTTTAAAAAGTTAAGCTTGTTTACAAAGAGTATATAACCAGTACGTTTAGTTCTTTTATAAAAAAATATAGTATCACTATGACTATATACAGAGGTCGGTGCTATCACTACAGTCCATGAAATTCCACTGCCGAACATAGGCCTACCTTTTGGATTCTCACAATACCATAGTCACCGCCAAATGACGCAAATCGTGTTTCGGTATGATGTTATGTTATATATTAAAATGCAGTCACTCATACCCAAAGAGCGCATCAGTATTGTCGCAATACTAAAAGGTGAACAAATTTAGTGTGATACAGAAACAGATACTTTTATATTCAATAAGGATTATAAGTAATACTTATCGAAAGTCACTATTTTGTTTAATTTACCAGTGGTGGGAAGAACCAGCAAGAATACCAGCGGGACTGTTTTTGAAATATAAATATATGTTACGTTACAGCTAACAATCATATATCTTACGCAATTAACAAAACAAAACAAATTAGAAATAGCTTGATTGCTATCACCTCATTCCCATGGGTAATTGGATGAATATCACTTTTTTTTTAAACTACTATTATTTTAATGTACATACTTTACTTTTTTATAAATGTATTGAGAAGCAAAAAGGTATGTAATAATTTCCTCAAATTTTTGTCTGAGCGACTCTTTAGGTTTTAAATCATAAATTTCTTTTATGTCCCTTTTTTGAAAAACAAATATAATTTTAGTATCAGTCTCGTGTCACATAGCAAAATACCATACGACATTATGCTTTGGAAATAGCTTACTATAGCTGTTTTAACATTGGTTACATTTCTAATTTTTACAGCATATGCTGCAGAACTAAGCCTGCTTGCTAGTTTTGATACATGCCATAGAAGCTTTGTGTCTTATGATTGCAAGAAAAATGATGATATCGGCAAGACTCAGCTCGTAACCCTTTAAAATTACATTAGTATTGGATACATTAAGTTTTAGTGTTATTTAAATGAAAATTATTAACGTTAGACCATTTTAATAAACCTAGCAAGCTAACAGCATAGCAAAGTGGCGAAGCAATCAGCTTTGTAGCGGTTTCTAACGGTTGCCGTTGAGCAATCAGTTTCAAAATAGGAGGTTCAGATGCCTGGGTGATCAGTAATCGATTGCTGAAAACAGAATTTGAAAATTCGGTAAACCATTCTCGAGATAATCGTGGGACAGACGGACAGACGGACAGACATCGTGAAATCAATAAGTGACTTCGCAAGCTTTGCCACTTAATAATTTAGATATGTCATTATTTACTTCGTCATATTTTAGTAGTTGTCGTTTTAATTTAAAAATTAATTAAGTATCATCAGCAAATAATAAAATATCATAGTTATCCCCTACAATGTAAGGTAAGTCATAAATATATACAAGAAACAGAAAGGGACCAAGAATTGAGACCTGAAGCACGCCCATTTGTACTATAGATCCGAAAGAGTTCATACTGTTAATGACAACATTTTGCGTTCTGTTACTTAAATATGAAATAATTAATTTAAGGTCATCACTTCTTACACCGTAGTGTTAAGTTTTCTGATTAATCTTTCATGGTGAACACAATCGAAGGAGTTGGATAGGTCACAGAATATACCCAAAGCATCCTGTGAATTTTCCTATGCATTGAAGTTATATTTAATCAGCTCAACACGCGCAGGAAAATGTAAATCGGCACTGTAATGCACTAAATCCAGGTAGCAATCCAGTCTACTTTTGAATCCAGTGCGACCAATCCAGTGCAACTGGAAGACGGCCAGTCCAGTGCCATTCCAGTGCTTGCACGACAATTGTATTCAATTCAACGTAAAAACAACCAACACGTGTTTACTATTCTGAACAGGTGTTAGATGTTTTTGCGGATTCTCACTAGATCGCTGGACTGGAATAACGTAAACCAGACAATGTTATATCACTTAAACACTTAAAAGACTGAAAATTACTGCAAAAATAGTATCTTTTATGGAGGACCTATTTGACAGCGTGAACGAAAGTGCGGTGATAAATGAAAAAAGAAGAGGAAAAGATTTAAGAATTGCTGACACCATGCTTTTGTTGAAACTACAAAATTTAAAATTTATTAATAAAAATGGTCATTAATGTACAATGCCCAGTATAAATAACTGGTAAAGTACTATACAAAGTTTTATCAAATTGTGACAGTTTTCGTCCAAGAAAAACATAAAAATTATGAGACCCCGCTATATAAATTCCGATGCAATCGAAAACTTTTTCGGTCAAATAAGATCATTTAATTTTAGGGACAATAATCCGACTTGACATAATTTTATAATGCATTTAAATATTTATTAATTACAGGATTCATTAAGCTTCACCGCTCACTTTTCAATTGTGAATATGATATTAGTGCACAATTATTAAAAATAAAGAGCATGTTTAAAGGACATGAAAAGGAAGTGAGTAATGAAAGTAGTGAAACTGGTGAATCATAGTGATACTTATCTATTAATTCTAGAAGGCGCGAGCGTCTAAAAATACAGTCCCGTGCTTACACTGCAGAGTGGGTCATAACAAAACTTGTTTCAAAAGTGGCATTTAGTATGCAGAAAGGACCTCACCACAAAAGAAAATACCGAGGTTCATGAGTGGATAACGCATAGAGAGTATAAAAATATAGCAATAAAAAAGTTAACCTATACTTCTGAGGTCATTGCTAAATACTTTGGTGATGCTTTTAAAGAAACTAATAATTATCTAGAAAAACACCCCCATTTAAAAAAAAAATATTGGTCGTAAAATAAGTTGGTGGAGCATATGTGTCGACCTCATGCAGGTGGTAGCTGGAGGGAGAATCTGAGGAGTACTCTCAAGGCTGCGGCCGAAAGTAGCTCAACGTGGGATCTACAGCTACTGCTCACCTCAAGGGAATGGGTATTCCCTTACCGGGTGAACCGTAGACTCATGACACGCTCTGCGACTAGTAGCCGGGCTGATCATGCAATTAGTGGTGATGCCTAACATCTCGTCTGCGGCGGTCTGGCAGGTGGTGGCGCTCATGGAGGGCTTTTTATGGCCAGTGTGCCTATTATTCGACGTGTTGCCTAAACCGTGTGACGTATATTCAGCGTGGCTGGATTTGATCATATTCTTTATGACCTTTTACATGCATTCACATTCGCGACTTCGGTCGATGTTTGTATTAACGCACTACCAAGGGGCCAAGCACTCTTTTACTGGTCCGCCAGTTATTTTTTTATGTGGTCCAGATCCCAACTTAAAGTCCCCTTCGGAGGGAGTGTGTTGATTTGTTAGCATCCACGGCACAAAGCGTGTATGGAGCCATGTGCGTCCTCAGCATTTTTTTTTAAATTGGGAAAACGAAGAACTTTTATCTTTTTTTATAATATTTTTAAATAAATATTGTAAGCCTTTTCCAAGCGGCAAGGTATTAATTAATAAGGAGTTGACTAATGTGATCCTCATACAAGTGGATTAGGGACGATTTTATGTTCTTAACCTTTTTGAGCCCTGTCTTCGCGAACAGGGTTCTTTAGCTTAAAATAATAAGGCACTACCAACAGCTTTCGACGACTATAGTGAATATTTGTTTTTCCAAGAGACGCTTAAAAGAAATAAATTACTAAACAAACACAACGTAACTAAGGGTCTTAATTAAAACGATCACGTCATAAACCTTTAGAAAGATCCTTGAGAATGAACAATATATGGTTATTATACTGGTCATGTAAATTTTATATATATTTTATATAAAGAAACTTTTAAAGTTATTTAGTTTTGTGCACTAAAATGTTTTTAAATGTTTTTACCACTTCCTTATCACTCATTTTTGGGAGTCCTTGTAAATAAAACGTACATTATTTAACATCGCAAGTAACTTAGCTAAGCTGTGAAGTTTAGTTTATACCAGCTTTTTATCCCGATAAGCCTCTTAGCTCTGCGTTCCTCTGAGTCGAGTGCGACAAGTTGACATTTTGCTGAGCCATTCCAAAGGCTACTACAATACTGCATGCATGGTTACTGAATATCCTTCCTACTATGTCCAGCATATGGGTTTCTCCGTCATATACACAGTTAATAATGAGCAGCCTAATGAAGAAAGTCAAGTATAAAAGTAAATATCCACCAGTTTTAATAGTGTAAAGGTTTATTTAATAATTCAATCCTTAAAGTTAAGCCATTGTACACGATAAGAAATTATAGCTATCAATCCTTCAATTCTAGCCAGTGTCCAAGTACAACAAAAATAAAGTAAACATATAGAGCTGAAATATAAGAAATAAATTTCAATAAATACAATATTAAAAGCAGGATACTTATATTAATCGTAATATAGTCCACTGAATTTGGCTATAGTACCAAAAATAATAATTTAAGGGCCGCCGTAAAATCTCCCTGTAATTCAGTTTATGAGGTAATCACATCTAGTTAGAAAGTATTTTTTTTGGCCATGCTGCAACTATATTATGATTGTATCACAGAATTCCAGCCTAATATAGCAGCTTAATGCTGCTGTCTTTCATATGGTGAATGTAGAGAACCTGAGGCCGCTTTTTACTGGATAACGAATCTGCATTTTGATTCATAATTGATGGTAAATGTAGACGTCTTTGGGCCACAGCATAAACTTACCATCAAACAAGCACACAGTCCGTGTGCTTGCTTGTCGCCCTAATTCTATAAAAAATATTCAGCCGCTCTGAGGAAACTGGCCAGACACTTAGTGACTAATGCCCAACGATGTTCTCCCTCAACGTCAGCGAAGGGTTACGGGATACAGATCGTAACTGCGGCTCTTCAAGAGAATGCTGTAAATTAAGTCTTCCCGGAATGCTTAGGCACTGCGGACTCTTTTGGAACCACGTTCGTGGCAGAGCTATGCTGCAGCTATATTAGTAGTATAGTTGAAGCACGAATGGCTCGGCTCGACCGAGAAAGGACCACGCTCTTACAGAATACCAGCGTCAAATAGCAGCTTAACACTGCTGTGTTTCGTATGGTGAGTGTAGAGAACCGGAGACCCTTTTTACTGGAAAAGAGGCATTCCATCTTAGGCCTCACTTAGGGTGACAACGCATCTGCATTTTGATTCGCAAACGAAGATAAATGTAGATGTCTATGGGCCACAGCAACCACTTACCATCAGGTGGACTCTGTGCTCGTTTGTCACCCTATCCTATAAAAACAAACTATTACAATGTTATCAAACTACATCAAACCATCGTTGTGAACAGTCTTACACTGCGTTATTGTAATTAATCCGGCACGCTGCATCTTGTTTCCTCGTTTTTTTTTTTTAATTTCTCACACATGCGGTATTCGTCGTACATGGTGGATACATTCTACCTTAAAACCTTCTCAGAAAACAAATATTTATACTTTTTAATAAATTACTTAGTTAACAAACATTCTCACCAACGCATATTAGTCCAGTTATTAAAGCCAGTATTCCAAGAATTTCGTTCAATTTTGTCTGATAAATAGACGTCATAACAACTAAAAGAATAAATTTTTGTGCCACCCAAATGCTCGTTACGGCTACCCAAATGAGCATCACTGTAGCTCTGCCCTGTGATTGTAGAAGATAAATTAATTGATACATAGATACTCACGATGTTTGTCTCTTGGTTACTGTATTGAAGCTCTATTGATTATAGGATTGACATGTACTGGTTGCAACGTTGTTATGTATTAAATAATTGAACTAGACTAATCATATGACATAAGAACATATTGGTAATTTTTCATTCATTCATTCATTACAGCCCTTCACAAGTCCACTGTTGAACATAGGCCTCCCCCAAAGAATGCCACAAAGCACGGTCCTGAGCCACCTGCATCCATCGACTTCCTGCATGTCTTACCAGGTCGTCACTCCATGTCGTGGGGGGACGCCCTACACTTCGCCTACCGGTACGAGGCTGCCACTCGAGAACCTTTCTTACCCAACCCGTTGTTGGTTCTTCGAGCTATATGGCCGGCCCACTGCCACTTCAGCTTACTAATCCGTTGGGCTATGTCGGTTACTCTGGTTCTACTGCGGATATCCTCATTCCTAAGTTTATCACGCAGAGAAACTCCGAGCATAGCCCTCTCCATAGCTCGCTGAGCGACCTTGAGCTTCCTCATACGGCCAGCAGTGAAGGACCACGTCTCAGTTCCGTAAGCCATCACTGGCAACACGCACTGGTTGTACAATTTCGTTTTCAGGTTTTGAGGTATGTCTGACGAGAAGATGTGTCGGAGCTTCCCGAACGCTGCCCAGCCGAGTTGAATCCGTCGATTGACCTCTCGGTCGAAGTTGGACTTACCTAGTCGGACTATTTGTCCCAGGTAAACATACTCGTCAACAACTTCGAGCTTAGTGCTCCCAACAACTACCGGCATAGGTGTGACATGGACATTAAACATGATCTTTGTTTTGTCCATGTTCATCTTAAGACCTATCCGTTGGGAAACACTATTGAGGTCATTGAGCATAGTGCTTAGGTCCTCCAGCGATTCTGCCATAAGGACTATATCGTCGGCAAATCGAAGGTGAGTGATGTACTCGCCATTGATGTTTATACCGTATCCTTTCCAGTCCAGAAGCTTGAAAACGTCTTCCAATGCAGCGGTGAAGAGTTTCGGGGATATGACGTCACCCTGTCTTACACCTCTCTGCAATTGGATAGGTTTCGTACTCTGGTTCTGTACTCGGATAGCCATCGTAGCCCTACTGTACAAGCACTTCAACACTTCGATATACCGACAGTCAACTTGGCACCGCTGAAGGGACTGCAGCACCGCCCAAATTTCGACGGAATCAAAGGCTTTCTCATAGTCCACATACGCCAGACACAGTGGCAAATTGTACTCCTCGGACTTCTGTACAATTTGCCGAAGGGTATGTATGTGGTCTATGGTGCTAAAGCCCTTTCGGAAACCGGCTTGTTCGGGAGGCTGGAAGTCGTCAAGTCTGCGCGCGAGACGATTCGTAATGACTCTCGAAAACAGCACGTAGACGCGGCTCAGAAGGGAAATCGGTCTGTAGTTCTTCAAGAGAGCGTTGTCACCTTTCTTGAAGAACAAGACCACCGCACTTCTGCTCCACGCCTCTGGTGTAATGCCACCATGGAGGACGGAATTAAAGAGCTTCTGAAGGACTTCAAGTACCGGTCTTCCACCCGCTTTCAGAAGCTCCGCTGTAATTCCATCCTCGCCTGGGGCCTTACCGTTTTTAAGGTGCTGGAGAGCCATTCTAATCTCGCTCAGACTGACGTCCGGGATATCTTCGGAATAGTGTCGGATGAGACTCGCTCTTGGATCGTTACTCACACTTACGTGTGGCTCCAACGATGATGTGTACAGCTGCCCATAGAACCTCTCAATCTCACTCAAAATCTCAGGTGTCCCGGAAACGATGCTGCCACATTCCGTCTTCAGCTTTGACAGTTGGCTCTTTCTGGCAGACAGATCTCTGGCAAAGACTTTGGAGCCTTGATTCCGCTCGATCGCTTCTTCAATACGAGCTGTATTGAAGTTGCGTAAGTCCCGCCGCATGCATTTGGAGATCTGTCTGTTCAGATGCCTGTATGCTGTCAAGTCTGTTGAAGAATGTAGCTTCATCTCCCGTCTAACAGCCATGAGATTAAGAGTGTGATCGGAGAGTTTTTGTGTTCTTCTGCGGCGGGTCTTGCAGAACTTAGCTCCGACCGCATGGACAGTTTCCACGAGCTTGTCATTTATATCGTCCACTTCATTGCAGTCTTCCAGGCACTGAAAACGGTTTTGTAACTCGAGCTGAAAGGTTTCGGGACTTTGGAACAGAGCACGAGGGGGACGGAGCGTTGACTTCATTAGACGAGACCTCTCCAACTTAACGTTTAGGTTCAGTGTGCCTCTAACCATTCGGTGATCGCTGCCGGTTTTCACCCTCGCGATCACTGAGACATCACTGAACAGTTGTCGTCTGGTCGTCATAATGAAGTCAATCTCATTTTTTGTCGAACCGTCGGGGCTCGACCAGGTCCACTTCCTGTGGGGCCGCTTCTGGAAGAAAGAGTTCATCATAAAGAGTCCCTCTTTCTCCATGAAGTCGGCCAGCTGCTGGCCCCTTGGGTTCCGTTGCCCTATTCCAAATTTCCCTACCTTCAGCTCGCCGTTCTCTCTTGTGCCTAGTTTTGCATTGAAGTCTCCCATTAACACCGTATATTGGGTTTTGGAGGAATGCATGGCTCTAGAGATATCCTCATACATTTCCTCCACCTCCTCATCGGGGTGTGCCGAGGTTGGTGCGTAAACCTGTATGACCTTCAGCGAATACCGTTTGGTGATTCTGAGTATAAGGTACGCAACCCTCGTCGACACACTCCCGATCTTTACAACGTTGTTAACGAGAGACTTGTGGACGATAAATCCGACACCTCCTTGGGACAGATGGTCGCCCTCCCGGTGATAGAGCAAGTTGCCGGATTCGAGGATTACCGTGTCCTCCCCCTCTCTTCGGACTTCGGATAATCCTATAATATGCCAGCGCAACTTGTCCATCTCTTCTTCCATCTCCAAGATCTTCTCGTCAGTCCTCAGGGTGCGTGCGTTGTACGTTGCCAGGTCGAGTCGTCTTAGGTGGCAACCGAACCTCCACCGGAGATTCTTAGCACCCCCTGCCCCGCCGTTACCATGGTCGCCACCGTAGCCAGGAATAGCGAGGCCGCCGGGGACTGGGGGCCGTCTGTTTGTTGCTTTATTCATTGGGGGGTATTTGCCATAGTTGCCACGCTTGGCGAGCGGGTTGGCAACCGCAGTTTTTTTTATTGTAATTTTGGCTATTATCAGGAAGATGCTGCTGCCCATCTCCTGCCTGTTTCCCTTTGTCGCCTTTTACGACACCCACGGGAGGATATGGGGTAGTGGATATTCTTGACCGCCACTACACACTATTGGTAATATGAATAGTGAACTAGGACGAAAATTATTTTAACATATAAATACCTGTCAAATAAAATATCGTCCGGAAATCTACCGTTAAAGTTAGTGCCTTTTCATACGTGCTGGTTACCGGGTAACTGGTGCCGACTGTCCACCTTAACTGTAACACATTCAGCTTTCACACGAGATGATTTTGTATCCAGTAGCGTCCCTTCCCCCCGGTGCATATGAATGATGCACCGTGGTGGATACCACCGGCGTGTACCCGGCGATCGCTTGCCGGGCAAATTACGCCGGTACGTGTGAAAGCTAACATACATGGCTATACATTTCACCGCCGGGTACTCGTCACCGGTTACCCGGCACCGGAGCGTGTGAAAAGGCACTTATAGCCTATTAAGGTTGCTTCATTAGGATATTTGCCATAGTTGCCACGCTTGGAAAGCGGGTTGGCAACAGCAATTTTTTAATTTTCAGTCGTTATTAGGAAGACGCTGTGCTGCCCATTTCCTGATTTGTTTCCCCTCTGTCGCCTCTCACGGCACCCACGGGATGATATGGGGTAGTGGATATTCTTACACCGTCACTACATATACAACGTAACAGGAAGAAAATCTACATGCCCGAGTAATTAAACTAATTAAATTTTGAGGGAAATGTGAAGTCTGCCAACATCTATGCGGGCAGTACGGAGTACTCTATCTTGTCTTTTAACTACGTGCAGCTAAGCGCGTCAACAAGTACATGTGTCAATCTAATAATTAATTATTTAATTAAATTGGCAGTTTTGCCACCTTCGCATAAAACGTGTTAATCACCGTCAACATGCACAGTACCAATAGCGAAAACCTGCTAAACGTTATATACTATTTCGTTAATTTAAAAATTCCTATTAATGGGACAATATTTGAAAACAATTGCATAACATTGAAGTGGGTAAATTTTAAAATAGCATTTATGATTAGCGATCCGCTGTGGCTTCGCCTTGGTGGAATCTATTAAAGTAGCGGTATTTAGACTTAAGATAATCATTAAAGGCCATTTATTTTATTCTATCGATATTTTTATTCAAACAAAATCTTCAAGTTTTCGGATAAAATTTAGCCTAGATCACTCCTGGTATCACTCTCCATTTGTTCGTGAAGTTTTATTACAATCGGTTCTGCTATTTCAAAGATTAATAAACACAGACAAAAAATTTAAAATCTTAATGGCATGTCAATAGTTTCTGTCGACTTCCAAAAAGGACACGGTACTCAATTCGACTGTATGTTTTTTTTTATGTGTGTTACCTCATAACTTTTTACTGGGTGAACCGAATATGAATTTGATCAAGGTCAGACCAATAGTTTTCTTTTTTTTCAATAACTTATATTGAAGTCGGCTGCACAAAATTTTTAATTTTAAATTATCTACACCAATATTAAAATCAAAATCAACAATAATTACGAAAAAACTCTCCGAACGCGTCTAGCTCACAAATTAGCAAAACCAGATTGATTTCTTTTGTAGTTTATGGCATTTTGTTATGTTTGTACTGTTTGTATAAGTTGGACTGAATTTATAGAACTTACCCAAAACGCATATCGCAACGTATTTTTTTTTGGATTCTTTATCGATGGGTGTGAGTATGGATAGCGACAGTGTGATAGCTAGAGATAAATAGAGGCGACGCCATTTTCAATCCCATTCTTTAACCACACGGGTAGTACTAGTTGATATACCGCGACCATGATGTAAAAACATAGTGCTACTCCTAGGTGTATGGTAGCTTTATAGACTAACAGTTTCATGTGTCTGTCTCTGCGATTTATTTATGATCATCGCAAAACAAAGATTTACCGGAACTTAAATTATCTTTAATTGAAACGGGAAATGATTGGGCATCAAGGGAATACAAGGAAATCTGTCCACACATCAATATATATTGCTGGATATCTTGCTGGTTCTTCCCAGGACAGAGGATTTTTCCGAACCAGTGGTGAAAGTAAAAAATGTCTTTCAGTAAATATTTTTGTAATCTGTATTGAATACCAATGATTCTATTCTATTTTATTCTATTATCAAATATTTCAAAATTCTAGCGTATAGTACGTGCTATTATTCTGATCAGTTACAGAGATAATCGATATGTACTTATATTAACACATTCATATCCAATAACAGTGTTAAACTAAATTTTAAATAAATTGGGTTAATTCTATTCCATTTTTCCTTGTCATCAAAACAATCATTTTAAATCTATTCCGCACGGAACAAGTACATATTGGTCATCATCATCATTCATCATTACAGCCCCTCACAAGTCCACTGCTGAACATAGGCCTTCCCCAAAGAATGCCACAAAGCACGGTCCCGAGCCACCTGCATCAATCGACTTCCCGCATGTCTTACCAGGTCGTCACTCCATCTCGTGGGGGGACGCCCTACACTTCGCCTACCGGTACGAGGCTGCCACTCGAGAACCTTTCTTCCCCATCGGTTGTCGGTTTTTCGAGCTATATGGCCGGCCCACTGCCACTTCAGCTTACTAATCCGTTGGGCTATGTCGGTTACTCTGGTTCTACTGCGGATATCCTCATTCCTAAGTTTATCACGCAAAGAAACTCCGAGCATAGCCCTCTCCGTAGCTCGCTGAGCGACCTTGAGATTCCTCATACGGCCAGCAGTGAAGGACCACGTCTCAGTTCCGTAAGTCATCACTGGCAACACGCACTGGTTGTACAATTTCGTTTTCAGGTTTTGAGGTATGTCTGACGAGAAGATGTGTCGTAGCTTCCCGAACGCTGCCCAGCCGAGTTGAATCCGTCGATTGACCTCTCGGTCGAAGTTGGACTTACCTAGTCGGACTATTTGTCCCAGGTAAACATACTCGTCAACAACTTCGAGCTTAGTACTCCCAACAACTACCGGCATAGGTGTGACATGGACATTGAACATGATCTTTGTTTTGTCTATGTTCATCTTAAGACCTATCCGTTGGGAAACACTATCGAGGTCGTTGAGCATAGTGCTTAGGTCCTCCAGCGATTCTGCCATAAGGATTATATCGTCGGCAAATCGAAGGTGAGTGATGTACTCGCCATTGATGTTGATACCGTATCCTTTCCAGTCCAGAAGCTTGAAAACGTCTTCCAATGCAGCGGTGAAGAGTTTCGGGGATATGACGTCACCCTGTCTTACACCTCTCTGCAATTGGATAGGTTTCGTACTCTGATTCTGTACTCGGATAGCCATCGTAGCCCTACTGTACAAGCACTTCAACACTTCGATATACCGACAGTCAACTTGGCACCGCTGAAGGGACTGCAGCACCGTCCAAATTTCGACGGAATCAAAGGCTTTCTCATAGTCCACATACGCCAGACATAGTGGCAAATTGTACTCTTCGGACTTCTGTACAATTTGCCGAAGGGTATGTATGTGGTCTATTGTGCTAAAGCCCTTTCGGAAACCAGCTTGTTCGGGAGGCTGGAAGTCGTCAAGTCTGCGCGCGAGACGATTCGTAATGACTCTCGAAAACAGCACGTAGACGCGGCTCAGAAGGGAAATCAGTCTGTAGTTCTTCAAGAGAGCGTTGTCACCTTTCTTGAAGAACAAGACCACCGCACTTCTGCTCCACGCCTCCGGTGTAATGCCACCATGGAGGACGGCATTAAAGAGCTTCTGAAGGACTTCAAGTACCGGTCTTCCACCCGCTTTCAGAAGCTCCGCTGTAATTCCATCCTCGCCTGGGGCCTTACCGTTTTTGTTACATTCATAGGGGGGTGTTTGCCATAGTTGCCACGCTTGGCGAGCGGGTTGGCAACCGCAGTTTTTTTATTGTAATTTTGGCTATTATCAGGAAGATGCTGCTGCCCATCTCCTGCCTGTTTCCCTTTGTCGCCTTTTACGACACCCACGGGAGGATATGGGGTAGTGGATAATCTTGACCGCCACTACACGGTGATGGTGACATATTGGCATGGCCTACAAATAATTGTTCCGGGTCTGGATGTTTCTCCTTGTGAAATGTATGTATGTAAACTGCCCCCATGATACAGGATGAAAATCCTAGTGTGGAGGTAAGTTTATTAAATAAAAAAAAACAAAAAAAACAATTCTAGGCCTATGATTAGAAAGACTTATTGTATAATTTTTTAATTTTGTTTTCTAAGGGTTTAATACTTGGTTAGGAATTTTCTTATAAGTGCGTGTACCAAAAAATAAGAAACCACAGGCTAAGTGCGTGTCAGGCCACGCACAATGTAGATGTGGGGTTCTGTCACTTGTCAATCAGGTACTTTATCTATCTATCTTTATCGATAATTCATTCTGATGTTGTTTGCGGTAAAAAAAAATTGAATTATTTTACCTTTTTAACTGCCCAAAGAAGCCAAGCACACATTAAAAACATTATAATATCATAGATAATGGCAGTTATATTGAAACCAAATGCCAAACTCCAAATAAATTTGTCACATACGATACTCTCCATTCTCATTACTTGGATAATTAAAGCGACGCCAGAAATCAACATTACACACTGAAATTTGGAATAAGTTATTCTTAGCTAACTGTCCGTCGCCTAGTTGTCAGCTTACGAGAAGCGGCAGATAATGTAATATTTGTCAAATTGGTGACGATAATTAATATTATATTTATTTTTAATTCGATATTTGGGTTATTTAAAAGATTATACATACATACTATTATGCTTAAATTTTGTTTTTATTAAATCAGTTTATGAACGACTTACGCATGTTATGATATTTGTCACATAGGATCATAATTGTTCTCTAATAATGCCTTTATTATATGCGTTGTAAGATATTTAAATATTAAATTGTAATAATTACAAGATTCGAAGAAAAAATCAACGTTTGTAAACGGAAATTCGATCAATGTTTTATTTTTTAAAATTTCATTGTTTTATCTTGTTAAATATTTTGAATATATTCAAGAAACTTTTTCAAACTAGTTAGGCAAAAGAAAAATGTGCTTCCCGATTCAGTTGTAAAATAATTTTGAATTGTATGACATACTAGCTTTTGCCCGCGACTTCGTCCGCATATATGTTATACTTTAAACCACAAGTGATCCATCAATAATCACACTTTCATAGAAATTCCGTTATCTTCTATAGGTACGATTTCCTATTTCCTTCTCCGGCACTTAAACTATCTGGATACCAAATTTCATCTAAATCGGTTCAGTGGCTTAAGAGTGAAAAGGTACATTTCAGTGGCGTGCACTCAATAGAGGTAAAAAGACACTGCCCAACCTGGCAATATGTTAATTAATTAAAATAAAAAAATCAGATATTGATTTTTTACTTTATTTTCAAAGATACCGCGAATTGTGATTTTAATTGTTTTTTCCTTTTATTTATAGGATCGATAGTGATTTAAAGGATACTCCTATAAACTATGTTAAACGATTTTTTTTGTTCAGCATAAACATGCAAATTTTGTGATTTACGAGTAGAAACAGGTGAGCAAGCTCCGTAGAGCTGAGCGTGGGAAAAACATGGCGTGCCCAAATGTATTCCTGCTACCTTTAAGGTTTGACTCTGTCACAACTTCGAAGAAAAATCCTTCCAATATTATTATTCATCTAATATATTATAATATATACAGTGCCATTTTAACCAATTTATAAACAACCAAAAATAATACTAAGAAATAACTAGTTATAACTAACTATTAACCACAGTGAAAAAAAAACTTCCAAATTTATTATTTATCTAATATACTAATATATTATAATATATACAGAGCCTTTTAACCAATGTATAAACTACAAAAAAATTATATCTAATGCCTACTTATGTTATAACTAAAATAAAAACGGAGTAACTTGTTACTAATCACAAAGAAAAAAAACTTTTCAATATTATTATCTATCTAACATATTATATATATATATATAGGCTTTTAACAAATCGCCAGTGTTTTGAAAATTCGCATAACGGACACAACCATCAACAACGTCTGCCCTCGCGCAGTATATATGCAGTAATCTATGCTCATGTTTTCCCCCATCTCGCCCGCAGAGCGCTCGACCCCCCAGCGCGCACCGAACCGCACAATTTTATATCGTCGTAAGTTTTAAAATATTTTCCCTAAGTTCACAGTTTAAAAGACAAAGTTTATATACTTTAAATATCAGATGCGATAAAAGTATTTTTTTGATAAAAATCAATTTGTTACTGCAATATGTGCATTGCCAATAAACTACCAAAATTTATTGTATTTATGGTTCACTATTTTGATAATAATTATTTACACATAGAATATAGGTATATACTATCGGGGACTTATTTGTAGAACTATTTAGGAGAAACAATTCCACTTTACATTATATTCGTGTATGTAACTCTCAGTTTTTGCACCATACGCCAAAATAGCTCGCAGATGACAGATTTTTTCCCGACTTACTTAACACTTATCGTTATATTTTGGCCAATTTACACAATGTCTTTATGAAATAGTATATTTATTATTATGATATATGAGCTATATTGTTATAAAGTTTTATTAAAATCCATTCAGTAGTTTTTACAACAAGCTTTCACGTTTATAATATTATAATAAATAAAATATAGTAGGGTTACGAAAAGTATTGTTTGTTATAATATAAACATCCTTTTGTGATAATCATATTAACCAAAATATTTCAACAGGATTTTATTCTAACTGGTGCTATTAATAAACCCGGAGGGATTTATTGACAGAATTTTATTCTCAGATACAATTAATTTTCATTAGTTGTTTTCTATAAAAGAATTAAAATAATAGAGCAAAATAATTATTTTTTTATTGAAACGTCCCTATAAGTTATAAGTTAGTATATTAGCAGTAAATGCATTTGTGGTGATGATAAAAGCTGAGAGAATTAAAGTATATTACATACACACACTTACACCTACAAGAGAATTATGGTATATTTTCACGTGGTAGAGCTACGCAGCAGCTATATTACAGTTGTAGCACGAATGTGTCGGCCTGACCGGGGAAGGATCACGCTCTCATAGAATACCAGCTTAATACTGCTGTGTTTCGTATTGTGAGGATACGTGGCATTCCATCTTGGTCCTCAGGAGTGACAACGCATCTGCATGTTGATACTTGTCGAGATAAAATTAGATGTATATGGGTCACAGTATCCAGTTACCAACAGGTGGACTCTGCACGTTTGTCAACTTTATTCTATAAAAAAACTGAAGTCATATTAAGATTATAAATTTTTTATAATATAACATTATACAAATATAGCATTATCAACTAAACCCTATCGCAGTAAGATATAGTTATTTGTGTGTATATTTACCGTTCATGCTTCGTTTTGGGCATTTATTATGATAATATGTGTGAGTTACATTGAAAAAGTAAGCGTCACAAATACTCTTACTAGTAAGGTATTGATAGTCATGTGTAGAGTATATTGGTCTAGTTCACACCTCAAATTTCAAATTTAGAGTGGAAGAGCCAGGCAAACGAACATGTAAAATTATTACAGATAACCGAAGAAATTATATAATATTAGAATATTGCTTATATTATGTCCTCAATAGTACACCCCTTCCAATTGCTTCGCAGGTTACACTTGAAAATCAATCGTCCTGCATAGCTCGAAATATATGTGTGTGTGTGTGTGTGTGTGTGTGTGTGTGTGTGTGTGTGTGTGTGTGTGTGTGTGTGTGTGTGTTTCCAGCATGCCGTAGGCAGGTAGCCTTTGCCTAGATTAGGCATGCCTGTACTACTTGTGAGCATGTGTAAATGTACCCTTATTTACAAAACAAGCAAAAAGATATTGATTACATCAATCTTTATACTTACTGCCATGAATATTGCTACACATATAGCACCGTTATAAAGTGGATAGTAACATAAAAAATTCTTTGGCACTAAGGAGTTAAGCGCCATGTCTGAATCAAAATGTTTTCAGTGTATTATTCGCAATGAAATATTTTAAATATTATATAAACCTAATATTTTAACTTTAATTATTTTTTTCATTATAACTAGCTTAATTTTAAAATGAAAATTTTTAATATTAAGCTATTTGACATTGAGAAACACATCATTTGACGTTGCGTGGTTACGGATTAAAAAAAGTTTTAAGTGGATAACTTAAAGTAATTACATACATACGTATGCATAGAGATTTATATAAATTGAGTCAATATACTTGTCTCGCTTTTCCTGATTTTATTTTCAACAAAGGCAAAAAGAGACAAATCTATTTAAAGATGTTGCGTGTAATTCATGCGTAGAAATCATAGATATAGTATGGTATAGTTTGGCAATGGTTATTAGTTAGGGCGAGACCAAAATCAATATACACCAGTGTGTGTGTAATGTGCAGGTGTTGATGAAAAATAGTGCTGCACCATGCATTACTATAATTATCGATACAGATTGCAGTATATTCGTGTCTTCTGATTTTTCTGTATTTTTACCAAGCCCCGGCAAAAAGGATGGTTACAATTTTCGAAAGCTATGTACTATGTATGTATGTTCATCTATTCCCTTGTATCTTCTAAACTACCCATCGCATATTGACAAATTAGATATATTTAAAAGCATTGTGCCCTTTCGCGGGTTATAAGCTGCATGAAGTCACACAAAATTGAAATAGTGGCTTATTGTGAACAAAATAAAACATTAAAATACATATTATTGCATGTTTTTTTTTAATATTTTAAAAAAACTTACTACTATCTATGGTATCGTTCCAAGAACGCTAGCTGCGTTTCCTCGCTGAATGGCTGTACTAATTGAATATATATATTTGTTACTTAATTTTTTTTTATAAAACTGAAGTATCCAACGCACTTCAGTCTGCGTCTTTTAGGAGTTGCGTCTGCTAGGAGTGTGGTATTGTGGGTCAGCTAAGCATATGCCACTTTTATTTATCTACTCTAATTCAACAACTTTTTTACTGGGAAGAAAAGAGGTAATAGACTTGAGAATGTAAACTTGAACAGTTATCACTGTGGTGGAGTCAAACCTAGAATGAACCTTCAACTTTACCATATATTTAACAGCAATGTTATCGTTACCTTCCAATTCGGATATACGCCTCTGTGCAGGCATCTTCTTAAGACCCAAGTACTGAGCAACCACTTCCGTGACAAAAGAGGCTTGGGAGACTTGATCAAGCAACGCTCGAATTAAATGACGCTCTCCGTTGGATAACTCTGCCTTAACTAGAATTGTGGCTAACAGAATCTGACTTTGAACTGGCAACTGTTTCGATAAATAGCTCGTGATAACAGGGTCGCTTCCTACTGAGCTGGATGACGCCACTATCTTTTTAGTGGATGAGCCCTCAACATTCTCACCAGACAGAGAAACGAAAACCTTACTAGACCCTTGAGCACTAGTAGAACCACTAGACACATCACCAGACCTTCCTGAACCTTCATCATGAAACATTTTAGGTAAACGCAAACTGCTATGAAGCATCGAATGATGTTTGCGTTTACAAATTCTACAGCTTAAAGTACTTTGGGATACCTTGGCTGCATGATGACCAAAACAATTGAAACACAAACGGTTCTGCTCAATAAAACTTCTACGGTTATCTACGTCTTCCTTGGCGGACCTTGTACAGTTACTAATTTTATGATTGTCAGAACAGAATTCACATTTAAGTTCACTTGCGTGAAAAACCTTAGGTTTATTAACATTTTGTGACTGAACGTTTTGAGCCTTGTGTGAGACTGTTGACTTAGGTTCCAGAACCTCTAAAGTTAAATAACGTTTCGTTAAAAAGTCTTTAAATTGAGTGAACTTCGGAAGTTCATCTAATTCACTGTTTATGCCCAAAATTGGTCATGTTGAACGCCATCCAATCGCGTTTGAGCTGGCGCGTCACCCGATGGTATGTAGGTGAGGTAAACGCCGCAAGGTGGGGTGGCCGTGTGCGGCTGGCAGTCAGTCGCTCGACGCGTGGGCGAAGCGTCGGTGCCCCGCCGGCCACGATGCGGGGAGACCGTCAAGCCCTCTTCCCTTAATTCATGGGCCCGTCGTGGATCTAGATAGCTAGATGAAGATATCGTTATAATTGGGTCGTCGCGTTAGTGCCTTTTGTGTTTTGGTTGCATAGTTAAATTAATTTGCGTGTCAACGAGGCGTATTTTGACTCTGGCGCGACGTGTTATTCTGGTGCCGAATTTACAATTTGTGATAAGTAAATCCGGGACATTCAATGTCGAATTTTGTGCTACTGTCCTTGCCGTGTCGGATATCACGTGTTCGATTCTGCGATGAGTGTGGAATTAGGCGAATTGAAGTTAGTTAAATGTACAATGAAGCTAAGAGACTGAATAGTGACAGTGAAGAAAGAAGTGGTCCGGCGTTGAAGCAGTCTGGAGCGATGCAGCATTTTGGAGTAGCCTGGAACTCGGCGGCTGCTGGTCACCTATGCTTGCCAAGGTCCGACACATTCACACCTCACTGTACACGACTCGCTCTCGACTACCATTACACACACTCACGGCCTGCCCAAGCCTTGGAGCGAAGTTAGCTCCTGATACAGGTAAGTACCTTTGCTTTCTAGTTTGCTCCCATATAGTTTATTGTGATAGGAAATTCCACGCGGCCATATTGAGGCCCGACCTGCGTCTGCTCGTGAAGTTTTCTGCTGAATGGGCCCCAGAGGATTTGACCCTTGCTGGAGCAGCCGTAGGCCGTAACATTCACTGTTGTTGGTAATATGGATTTCCCACTCTTTTCTTGAATCTATGTCAAGTTTAAGGCATTTATACAGTCAGTGGTGGAGTCAATCAATCCCTTTAACATTTGCGCAGACTCACCGACAATATTTTTTTGACTTAACAATTTTTTAAGAATAGATTGATACAAGAATTTCTTATTGTTATTTCTCGAATTAAATAATGTCCAACATCTCGTACAATTTGGATCAGCAATTGGAATCTGCCTAAGAAGTTGTTCCGGTTTACCAGACAAATAACCTTTTAAATAGTGCATTTTCTGTACATTGTTTAATTGAAAATTACTATGCACTAACGATACAAACAAATCTCGGAATGTGGTCCATTCTGAATACTGCCGTGTAATGGTAGGTATTACAATTCGAGGCAATTGAATGTTTGTACTTTGTGTCTGTGAACTGTTTGAATCCAAAACACTTGTTTTAAAACTGTTTTATATGCTACATACAACTCTTCAACTAATTCATACATATAATCTTTAAAATAAACTAAATAATCTATCAGTAAATGCTCTCTCACAAATTTTTCCTATCCATTTATGTATAAATTGTTTGTACCTGCACACCTAGTCATAATTAGTTACGTCTATTAAACACAAATTTTCACTTTAAACCCTGAGATTATGCAAATAAAAGCGGGATTTGTTTTGCTCATGAATGATGCCAGCCCGATACAGCCCGACAGCTTATTTTTTTTATAGGAGAGGGGGCAAACGAGCATGCGGCTCACCTGATGGTAAGTGACTACCGCCATCCATGAAAAACTGCAACACCAGGGGAACCAAGGGAATTGCAGATGCGTTGCCGGCCTTTTAAAAAGGAGTAGGCTCTTATTTTGAAGGTCCCTAAGTCGTATCGATCCGGAAAAATCATAACATCGGCAACGCATCTGCAATTCCCCTGGTGTTGCGGTTGTTCATGGGCGGCGGTAGTCACTTACCATCAGGTGAGCCGCATGCTCGTTTGCCCCCTATTCTATAAAAAAAAATAACATACGCATACACAATGCTCTTTCTATTTTGGATTGCCAATTGCCGTTAGTTAAATACTAAATCTATGGTGGAAATAGAATTGTCAAGTGGTAATCTTTGGTCTCTTTATATTATGCCAAATATGAGAGTAAATATACTCGTATCTTCTGATTTTCTAGAAAAATGACATTCCTATTGTAGTAGTATTATATGTGACGTTACCATGGAGTTAGGATAGGAATAGACAGACATAGTGTGCAAGTGAGAAGAAAATAACTTATGGCAATATAGCAATATAGAAAAGAGTAGCAAATCTCATGACTTTGTAACCGATTTTGAATGACAAGTCGGCACAAGAAATAAGCTCCTAGATATTTTGAATTTTTTAGAGTATTATAAAATTATTTTTATTAATTAATTATTGTTTTCCAAAGTGGTTACTTGTTCTGTGAGTGATTGTGGTGTCAATAAAAGATATAATCCTCATAATTGCATATTTTACAGGTGAATTCTCAAGACGTCGTCAATAATTAAACGTGGTGGAGCCATGCTGCAGCTATATTACTGGTATAGTTGTAGCACGAATGGGTCGGCTTTACCGGGGAAGGACCACGCTCTCACAGAATACCAGCGTAAAATAGCAGCTTAATGCTGTTGTGTTTCGTATGGTGAGTGTAGAGAACCGGAGACCTTTTTTACTGGAAAAGAGACATTCTATCTTATCTCTGCATTTTAATTCGCAAACGAAGATAGATGTATATGTCTATGGGCCACAGCAACCACTTACCATCAGGTGGACTGCGTGCTCGTTTGTCACGCTAATTCTATAAAAAAATAATAAGATGCGTCTATTTTGGTTAAAATTTATGTTATATACTCATATACTATTTAAAATACAGAATATATTTAAATATTTTGTTAATTTTGATATTTTGCAAAGAAAAAAATCACGTTGTTGATAATTTGCATGAACTTAGTAAATATATTTTCATACAAAATATTTTACATGTAGGTACATACGCTAGGAAATGACTCAACTATATCAAAATTAATGTCAAAAATTAATGTTGACTTGCCCACAAACAAGAAGAGGAATGAAAATAAATGCTCGGTTTTCGTTATAAAAATGTAATTTTATTTTGCCGTTTGTCAAATAAATTCCCTCCGGATTCCATAATTAGAAAAAAAAGGTTAAGGTATGTGGTCGTGAAAGGAAAAGGGGAGATCTCCCGCCGGGCAAGGTGTTCTGCCCGGGGAGCGGCTAATGCTCTGTGTGGTAGTTCGGAGCTATTCTATATATTATACTGATTTTACTTCGGAACTTTGATAGCGCGATTTAGACTTCGATGTGTTTTCACTTTTGGCGAGACGATAACGCCACCATATCCCCACCCCCTGCTCATACCGGAGGTCGATAGTGCAGTCTAGATGTCGACGAATGTGCAAGTGCCAGGGAATTACCTTGTAAGTCTGCGGTGAGTCGAGAAGAAGGCAAGTAATCTGCGAGAGCAGAGGAATCTGCCGTGAAGCAGAGGCGAACAGTAATTAATTGTTGTAATTCAAAGAAGAACTAAACTGTAAAACAATTTGCAGCAAACATTTTCTTGAGAAGTATAATATAAAAAGTAGAATAAAAGCAATTTTTATTAAAAGGAGCCATTTATACATTATTTTTACAAGTAAGTATAATATTGTTATAATAAGTCTTCAAAAATATAAACTTCAAAAACTTTAGATAAAAATAGCGATAGATTTTTATATTAGAAAATTATAGTACATTCAAGAAAATAATCTGGAGATTATCCTACTTAAGCCATTATGAATCCAAATATGTATCTATTTATCAACCGAAAAAATGTATAACCTTCCTCCACCACGCGCACCTCAATGTCACACTAGTACAATATTCATAACATGACGCTATTTCGCCCAAGTTTTTTGTTTCTATGTTCAATTTCTGGAATCAAGTTTGTTGTCGTATTTACGACATGTGAAAGATTACAGGTGAAATGTTTTAAGCCAAAAGCAAATCCTTTAGTTTAATTTTCTTCCGTTCGTGAAAGACTATATGCGATTCGCATTAATACCTTTGTTTTTATGTCTAATGTCGTAATTAAATTTGCTGTCCTTGTTGAGGATAAATAAATATTGTCTACGGCCCTTTTAGGTTTTTATATATTATCTTGTAAGTTGTTGTCATGGTTACGAAAAAATAACAAGAAAAATGTAAGACTAGTTTTTCGTAATAAGTATATTTTTGTTAGAAGATTAAATGTTTCAAGTCTAAGAAATCTTCTTATTTCAATGTGAGGAGCTACATACAACGATCATACAGAAACTCCCCACATAATGGCGACCGTGAAAGCGGATAGACCTGGACAAACCGAACTCGACGCTATGAGGCGTAAAAGGGCATACACACGTCGAGTATTCACCAGGTCAGTGCGAGAGATAGAGGAGAGGAATGATATTGAGCAGATGACTGTCGAATTTCAGTATCTTGTAGAGAAATTGGAAGAGTTCAAATCTTTTGACAGTCAAATAAAAAATATGACGATCGATTCTTGCACGGATGAGCAATTTGATGAAGAATGTGACGAATGCGAATCGTATTTAAGGAAGTATTATGCAGTAAAAGTTAAGACTGAAACATTACGAAAGGAATGTGTAGAGCAAATACATCTTCAGCGGCTACTGACGGATCTCATCAGAAGAGAAACATAAAGCTACCGAATATCGAGCTCATAAAATTCGATGACAATCCGAAGACGTGGTTATCTTTCTGGGGACAGTTCAAAAAGATACACGAGGACGAGACTCTTGAACCAGAAGATAAGTTCCAGTATCTCATACAGGCTATGAAGGAGGGGTCCAAAAGCAGAGAGCTCGTAACTAGCTACCCAATAGGAATTTTATTTGACATGACAAAAGCATATGAAAAAAATAAATATGACATTCTCTTAAATAAACTTTATGACATTGGTATCCGTGGTGTAGCTCATAAGTGGTTTGCTTCTTTTCTCAGCAATCGTTCACAGTACGTCGAAATAGAAAATGTAGATCACGATTCAAAAACCATAACATGTGTCAGGTCGAGGGCCCAGCCGGTGCGGGACTCTATCCCTCAGGGGTCCGTACTCGGATGTGTCCTTTTCCTTATTTACATCAATGACCTCCCCAAAATCATTGACGAGCTTTGTGTGATGTTTGCCGACGATTTTTCCGTTGTATTTCCTTATATTAATAGTACCAAACTTAATGAAAGAATCGACATAATTATAAACAAAGTAAAACAATGGCTAAGCGATCATAATTTAGAAGTAAATTTCAAAAAAACTAAATTAATACAATTCAGACCACGACAAAAACATGAACTAGATATAAATTATACATATAATCAAACAAAATTAGAATGTGTTCAAAATTTTTCTTTGCTGGGTATAAATATAGATTCAAATGTTAATTTTAAATCGCATATTCAAAAAAATAAGTTAAAATTATCACAATTTATATATGCTTTAAGAGAATTAAAAAAATCTACAAATTTAAAAACGGCAGTGACAGCCTATCACGCCTACGCTCAAGCGTGGCTAAACTACGGCGTCATACTGTGGGGCAACAGTGTAGAATCACACGAACTTTTTATTTTACAAAAAAAATGTATACGCGTACTTCCAAATATCAAACAAAGAGAAAGCTGCAAACCTCACTTTCAACGTCTCAAAATTCTAACATTACCGTGCCTATATATATTAGAAATATGTAAATTTGTAAAAAGACACCCAAGTTTTTACATCAAAATCATAGACGCGCCCCGACACAACGTACCTCGCTATAAGAATAACCTTTTGCAACCAAAATCTAAATTAAAATTACACAGTACAGGTCCTTACCCGATGTCAATAAAAATTTATAAAAAATTGCCGGAATAAATAAAAGCCGAAACAAATATTAATAAATTCATTAGATTTTTAAAAGCTATACTCATTAAAAAAAGTTATTATTCAATTAATGAATACATGGAGGAAAAGAATTTTTAAGTGTCTGCCCCTCTCCTGTTCATTGCTATGCCTTTCGAGGTGCATGTGATTGTTAGAACTTGCATGTTTTGTTTAGTCTCTAAGTCACATGTAACGCAATTTGTGAATAAATAAATAAATAAAATAAAATAAATACCCTCCGTCTGGAAAGAATTACCCAAGAGCGCTGGAGCAGCTACAGGGACGATTTGCTCGAGAAGGTATCCTCGTCGAGACATATGTGAGAGAGCTGCTAGGTCTCGTATTATGTCAGGCTAAGGGATAAAATATGGATATAAGATCGCTTTACGACCAGTTGATGACCCATTTGCACGCTTTAGAGTCACTCAAAGTAACAACGGAAAAGTACGGAGCGATGTTGTGTCCATTAGTCGAATCAGCTTTACCTGAAAATATTTTAATTGTTTGGAATTGAACTAGAATTGTAAACGATGTTGGTCAATTAACGCAACTTTTAGAGTTCTTAAAACGAGAAGCCGAGGCTGAGGAACACACTAAATTGACGCGCGCTAACTTTAATACTTAGAGTTCTTCCAGCAGTGTTGATATGCCGCCGACAGCAGCTTGCATCGTTTCGAAAGAGGAGACAAGTTCCAGTAAAACAGGTAATGACTTTTGCTATTTTTGTGATAATACGTCTCATTCGATTCTTCAATGTAATAAAGGGCTCAAAATGTCTTTAGATGAAAAGAGAGCCGCTGTCAAAGATAAGAGGGGTTGTTTAATTTGTTTACGTAAAGGTCACGTAGCTAAGCACTGCAAAACGTTTTTAAAATGTATGGCCTGCGGTAAACGTTATGTAGTGATATTTTGTCCGGACCTTCATAGGGATAAACAAAAGGAACCCAAAGAAGCGACAGCACTTTTCTCTAGGAAAGGCGGAAATATTTTATTACAGACTTTGATTTTAGAGGTTTCACATGAGGGTAAAAAGAAGAAAATACGAGTACGTGCTCTGTGTGATACTGGATCGCAAAGGTCGTATATTAGGAAAAACGTAGTAAAAGAGAACTAAAAAAAACTGGCCTTAAGATAGTAGGTATAGAGAATTTAGGTTATTCACTATTTAGTGGTGTTACTAAGCCAGCAGAAAACCACAGTCTTGTCGAAGTGAATGTAAGTAGTCTAGATTCTTCTTTCTCTACAAAATTCATTGCTCTTGAACTCGACGACATTTGTGGCTATCTTCCCAAAGCAGACGATCCCAAGCTAAGGTCAAAGTTAAAGTCACTGAATATAAGTATTGACGACAGTGACTGTGACCTTAGCGATGTAAATATGTTAATAGGAGCTGGTTATTTAGGAGTAATTTGTACGGGCACTATTGTACAATTAGATGGGCCTTTAGTAGCTATTAAGACGAGGCTAGGATGGACATTACAGGGCCCTAACTTTTATAGTGCTGCACAATGCTCAATGACTTTCAATTGTCACGCTCAGAGTAAACTTTCAGATTTGTGGGATTTAGAGATATTAGGGATTTCAGAGCCACATGAACAGATGTGCAAAGATAGGAAAAAAGAAGAGGTAATGAGTCAATTTGAGCAGAATATTAGTTTTAAAGACAATTGTTACCAAGTAGGGTTTTTGTGGAAAGATGGTTACCCCGAAATAGGCAGTAATTACAATGTAGCTTATAAAAGACTTTTAACGACGACTAGGAAGTTAGAGAGGACTGGTCATTTGCTAAGTTATAACGATGTTTTTCAGAATTGGTTAGACGAAGATATTATAGAACATACTGAAAACAATATAGCAGAAGGACACTTTATTCCTCATCACGCAGTCATTAAGATGTCTAGGACTACAACGAAGATACGTCCAGTATTCGACGCATCGTGTAAAGATGCGCAAGGATTGTCTTTGAATAACTGCATCGAATCGGGTACCAATCTTCTAGAACTAATCCCTAAATTATTGATGAACTTTAGGAAAGGTACGTACGGCGTCACGTCGGATATAAAGTAAGCCTTTCTGCAAATTTTAGTTTCAGAGAAAGATAGAGAGTATTTAAAGTTTCTGTGGTGGGAGAATCCGTTGACCAAAGAGAAGATAGTCACTTTCAGACATAAGAGAGTAGTATTTGGGGTGACATGTAGTCCGTTTCTCTTGGCGGCTACGATTAATTATCACTTAGGCAATTTTGAAGGAATGTACGGTCAGACAGTTGAAATTTTGAAACACTCCTTTTATGTTGATAATTGTGTAGCTAGTTTTGATACAAAAGAGGCTTTATTTACTTTTATAGACGAAGCTAAGGAAGTTATGCTAAAGGGGGGTTTTGATTTACGATGTTGGGTTACCGCTCCTATTAGAGTAGATAACACTGTCCAGACTCAACAACAACTCTTACGGCTGAATTACAGTGTAGTTTCCGTCTTAGTAGCACTATACCAGATCGGGTGACGAAGAGAGATCTTTTGTCATTAACTCAGCAGATATTTGACCCTATTGGATTTCTTGCACCTGTTACCCTAGTGCCTAAACTAATAGTACAAAAGGCTTGGATAGATAGTACAGGTTGGGATCAAGCTATCAGCAACGAGTTATCGAAGGAATTTAAGAGTTGGTTAAATCATGTTCATCTGATAAATGATTGCAAGTTGCCGAGACGCTTATCAGAGGAGAGGTTAACGAACTGTAACAAAAGTTTACATTTGTTTTGTGACGCATCTATTAATGCTTATGCAGGTTGTGTCTTTCTTCGGACCGAATGCAAAAGTAAAGTTACGATTAGGTTGGTTATGGCCAAAAGTAGAGTAGCGCCAATTAAAAGATCAATAACTTTACCTAGATTGGAGCTAATGGGAGCGCTTATTGCATCGCGGCTTGCAAATGAGATAAGTAGAACGTTGTTTACCGACGACACCTGCCCGTTATATTGTTGGACAGACTTCGCGGTTGTGTTAGCCTGGATCCAAAGACAGTGTTCTTGGAAGCCGTTTGTGAGCAATAGGGTAAGTGAAATTTGTGCTCACACTAAGAAGGAACATTGGCGGCACGTACCGGGCCACTGCAATCCGGCAGACCTACTGTCACGTGGCTGTAATATGAAGACATTAATGGACAGTCACTGGTGGGATGGCCCTGCTTGGCTATTATCTGACCAAGAACTGTGGCCTCAGTCTAATCACATCGCAGTAGATGAGAACGCTGTTTCCATAGAAGCAAAGAAGGAGGTACTTGTAAATACTAATGTAGATACTGAACATTTTAGCGAGAAGCTTTTATACTTTTCTAAGTATTCAAGAATTGTACGTGTAGTAGCTTGGATATTCCGATGGAGAAGGCGACGAATGTTTAGTATAGCTTATATAAGCAATGATGAATTCGAAGAAGCTGAGAATATACTTATAAGACTTATTCAGGGTGAACATTATGTAAATAGAACTAAATTGAATAAGAAACTGTGCATACATTTAGATAGTAATAGTATTATGAGAGTAAAGACTAGATTAGGTTTAGGAAATTATGATAAAGATTTTTCGAGTCCCATATTATTACCAGGGAAAAATGTCATTGTGAGGCGACTCGTTGAAGAGAAACATATATACTTAAAGCACATTGGATCACATACTTTAATGTCAGAGCTGAGAAACAGATTCTGGATTACAAGTATGAGATGGCTATGTAAGGATATAGTTAAGAAATGCATAATTTGTCGTAGGCAAAAGGGCATACATTATGATATACCGGAGACACCACTCCCTCTTGAACGGATTCAAGGCACGGCAGCGTTTCAAATGACAGGTAATAGATCTGACCGGGCCGTTGTATTTACGTAATCAAGAGAAATGTTGGGTGGTTTTATTTACTTGCGCGACATTTAGGGCTGCGCATTTTGAGATGGTAGACTCATTCTCCACAAATAGTTTTATTATGAGTCTTCGTAGATTTATTGCTCGAAGAGGTCGTATAGACGTCATTTTCACGGACAACGGAACAAATTTTCGAGGGACTGTCAATTTACTGAAGGATATTAATTGGCAGGAGGTTGAAAGTGTGACGGCAGTCCATGCTATAAAGTGGCGTTTTATTCCACCTAGAACTCCTTGGTGGGGAGGTTGGTGGGAGAGGCTCATTAGAGTATTAAAGGAGATGTTGCGAAGAACATTGGGGCGTCAGCGATTGACTTGGGTAGAGTTGGACACAGTCTTGTGCGATTGTGAAGCTGTCATTAATAGTCGGCCACTAACATATGTCTCGACTTGTACCGACGATTTGCGGCCACTTACACCTATGTTATTTCTACATGGCTTACCTTCTAATGATACTTCTGATTTAGATTATGTAATATATAAAAATATGTAATAATATGAATTTAAATGTAAGATACAAATATTTACAAAAGTTGAGAGAAGATTTCAGAGTTCGATTTCGTAAGGAGTATTTGGCTTTACTTACAGCTAGATGGAAGGAGAAGACAATAGAAATGAAGAAAGGAGATATAGTTCTAGTAGAGACAGACGCGAAAAGGCTATTTTGGCCCTTGGGGTTAATCATGGAAGTAGTTACCGGGGCTGATGGTGTTACTCGTTTGGCTAGAGTCAAGACTCAAAAAGGTGAAACTTTAAGACCATGTCAGAGATTGTATCCGCTTGAGATTTCAAATGATTCTGACCTCTTGCAACGAGCTGAAGTAACGATAGAGGATGAGAAGTTATCAGTAAGTTCAGATAGTCCCGACTTACCCTCCTCGGTTACAGGTGGCGCGAAGGTGACGAAAACAACGCGGTGCGGTCGAAATGTGAAATTGCCTGCTCGGTACTTATGAATTACATTTGGTTTTATGGTTTTCCTTAGTATGTTGAGTTGCGTTAATTGGTTACCATTTTCTTTCGGGTCTGGAGTGTGTTGAGGATAAATAAATATTGTCTACGGCCCTTTTAGGTTTTTATATATATTGTAAGTTGTTGTCATGGTTACGAAAAAATAACAAGAAAAATGTAAGACTAGTTTTTCGTAATAAGTATATTTTTGTTAGAAGATTAAATGTTTCAAGTCTAAGAAATCTTCTTATTTCAATGTGAGGAGCTACATACAACGGTCATACAGAAACTCCCCACAGTCCTATTTACGAAATTAACGTAACATTAAAGTGTAAATTAATAGTTTAAAGTCAAATGTTTTGAGCAATAAATTAAATACTTCTGTTGCTCCTTTACATACCCAAATATGTTAACAAAAATGTTGAAAGAAATATTGAAAAGAGGTTATTGTAAACGAGTTATAGTTGGCATCCAGTGAAAACTTTACTTGTTCGAGTTTTGTTATAATTGATAGTTCATGCGAAATATGATTTAGGTAATGTGAAATGTTATGGAAATACATAGCGCACGAAATAATGTAGCCCATACATTTTAAAGTTCGAAATGTTTAAGCGATGTATCAAACAAAGGATTAGCTTTAACTTGCTATGAATTGGAATAAATAAATAGCCATTTTGTATTCTAATGTGTTGATAAGTGTTACAGTTTACTTCAAATAGTCGAAGGCTAATTGAACATGGTATGGTACGTGGCCGAGATTTGGTAAGATTGAGGCTACGCCGCTGCAACCTGTTGTATCTTACAGCGGGACGACTCGGGCGGCCGCCGAGCGCTTCGGAAACTTAATCCTGGGATGAGGGGTCCATACCGAGTTACCAAAGTGTTACCAGGTGATCGGTACAAGCTGAAGTTGTTATCTAAAGCAAGAGGCTGCAGCTCAGTATATGGTGTCCTGGAAAGGCGAATGGTGTCCAGAGAGTTGTGCTGCAATTTTTTTTGAAAGTCAGTTCCAACTGAATCTTTTTAATATGCTTTCTTTTATGTGTTACCGTAGCACGTGTGATGTGATTACATGCGTTCGAGTGTGAGGCAAGTGTGTGCCCTGCTGGTCGTAATGGACTTCAGAGTTCAGCTGTAACATGGCCTGGTTTCGGCATACGTGTATGATGCATGCGTGGCGAGCGCCGTCTCGGAGCGTACGTATGCTGTACATGACGGTGCCTCGGACGTCGTACACTAAGTGTGCGTGGAAATCATGTTTTCAGAACATGCATCAGGCTCTGTCTTGGCAGGTGCTGTCCTGGAAATAGTATACACTGTATGCACGGAAGTCGTGTTCTCCGAACCTGCATCAGGCTCTGACCTGGCAGACGCTGTCCTGGTTCACGTTTTTAACGTGGTTCTTGTTACTTCAAGTAAGAATATGTGTGAGATACTTCGTAAGCGAAAATCGAAATACTTCATTATGGTCTGTGGTATAAGAGCATATTTCTATTTGAGGGCCTCGTATACGTGATGGATGAGAGGTTAGGCACCGGTGTATGCTGTCTTGGTAATTAACAACTTATTTTTCACGTAGATCACAATGACTCCGACGAAACCTGTGAATCCTCAGGTGCTCCTGCTACTCCCGTTGACGCTTCGCGTGCGTAGTGCGGCCTAGCGGCTCACTGGCGCTGGTGCGGCGTGACGGCTCGCTGTGCGATTGCGGCACGCCGTGTGCTGTGTTCTTTTAGTCACTTGGGCTTGCCTCATGGCAGCTATCAATGGCGTGTCCTGTGCTGTTTTAATAGCGACGTGCGCTTGCTTTATGGCGTGTGCTCTATGCCCACCGTGTCATGTGGCGCTTGACGTTCTAAGTGTAGCAGCGCGGGTATAGCAACGCCGCGCAGCGGCCACACTGGGCGCGTCCGCCGTCTGCTACCGGCGCACAGCCTGGCATAGGCCTCTGCATGCAGCTTCCTTTTTGCAATATGAGCAATGGTTTGTGAATGCCATGTCACAGTTGCCGTTTCCTATGACAATGTGTGGTGAACTTTAGAAGTCCGGAATTCGCTGGTTCGCAATACATTTGTCTTTATTTCTTTTAATTTTTAATTTTGCAAAGCAGATTATTTATTTCATGCACCTGAAACCAATAAGTAATTATCTCTTTACATCTGTTCCAATCTTAATTTACTTTGGATACCTACTTTGCGAGACCTATGTTGGATGTACTTGAGTGCACGCCTGTGCATCTAACGTAGTTGTCGCTGGCACGAGTACAGCGCAACGGCTCGCTGGCACGAGTACAGCATGCATTTCGCTGCCGCAAGTAAAACGCGATGACTCGCTGCCGCGAGTGTAGTGCCGACAACTCACTGCCGCGAGTGTAGTGCCGACGACTCACTGGCGCGAGTGCGGTGCCGACGGCTCGCTGGTGCGAGTGCGGTGCCAACGGCTCGCTACCAATAGTGTGGTATCAACGCCTAGCTGGCGCGAGCGCTACGCGAGTATATCTATGGGAGTACTGAACGCAGAGGATACGCTTGCTTGATTGCGCTTAAATGGGTGCCATATGTCTTCAGAGTATAGTACGATCTGTGCCGTGTGCGCAGTGTTTTTCTGAGAAAATTGTGTTATATATGACGTGCGTTAAACTCTAGTAGGAAGCATAGTAAAATCTCATCTGGACGATGTTTCAATTCTGCAGAAACTTAGTCTATATTTCATGGTCGGAAAGGGCCGAGACGGGAAAGTTACATTAAAGCCGGTAACGCTACTTTAGCCTTCACACAAGGACGCGTGTATCGTCAGGAGAGGCCATGTAAGGAATGACGCTAAAATAATAAAGGAAAATAAAAAAATTGAGGGTGGAACTGTAATCTCCCACTTGTTCTAGCAGTGTAAAATATCGCGCAGTCAATTAAGAGGTATCAGTCTTTAATTCTACGAACATCATGTCGTTATTATACCCGTTGGGCTAAAAAATTACTTCTACACTGAGATTCTGTCTAAATAAGATAAGTGATGTAGTTCTATTCGTGTAGTTGTTCTTCTAGTGTAAGCAAGGAAGATCAAGTTGCTGAGAGGCTGCCCTGTGTTACTTTAGTGTTATCATGTAATATGTCCTTCACGCTACACCAATGTATGATTGGGACTGGTACATTTGACGGTTGGTTGAACTGTATTTGCTCTGTACTGAATGTGTAGTGCTGTCCGCTGTCTTATTCTTGATAATGATTAATTGCGTAAGCAAGAGAGCAAGTTGAACTTCCGCTCTCACAATTTTATTATTTTTAACAATTAACCTTCAGAGTAAATTTTAATGCAAGTAACATTCTTTTATTGAAGTAATTTTGAGAATAATTTCAGAAGAAGAATAAGATTCATCAGAAGTGGAATAGTTCCTAAAAATATATATTATTACTTAGAAGCGCTAAGACCTCATACCATTCCATAAAGTATCGTAAAATACGATATAGGGAAATGAAACAGAAGATAGGCAATAGTATCTTCCTAACAACTTCTTAAAATTATAAAAAAATGTGGTTGCTAAACCACTTGCTAAGAGGAGGATCTTTGGAAAATATTTTAATACACAATTTAAACATAAGTTCAGCAAAGGACTTTTAATAAGCTGGAATTAATAAATTAGTGATGGATAATATCTCAAGTGAGCAGAGCGGGAAATTGATTGATTGATTGAGAGGAAAAAAGAGCTAGTAATTACTCTGAGGTCGATAACGCCATCACCATAAGCTTATGACAGTAATAAACGGCCATAGTGTGCTAAATATAACAAGATAGAACAGGATAGCAAATCTCATAACTCTGTCACTGATTTTGAAAGACAGATCGGCATAAGCCGGCACGCAAGGAATGAGCTCCTAGGAATTTGGGATTTTTTTTTTGAGTATGATAGTGGTTATTTTTAATAGGTATCTGTCTTCTGTGAGTGTCTGCAGTAATAGATCAAATCATTGATTTCTATTATTTTGTTAGTTATTCTAATTTGTAAAGAAAAAAGTGACGTAGTTGATTATTTGCATGATTTTGATGACTTCATTTATCATCAAAAATATTTTACATGTACACTAGAGACTGTACACAACTATATCGAAATTAATATAGGTATTCATCTTGAATGTTTATAATTAATTGATATAGTTACAACCCACACAACATCAAATTGGGTTGACAAATCGCCGCTCCTAGTCAGATTCCTACGGCGATGCGCAAGCTTTCCCTACAAAATTTCTACCGATTTGAAGCGCCGTCATTGAATGTACCGGGAACTAAATTTGACACAATTTGTAAGTGGCCGTTGTTTTGCTCAAAATGTCTTATATTAATTTAAAATTTTAAACAAGAAATAGAGTGTGTGCTGTGTAGTTCGGTTATGTTTCATGTTAGGAATATAATAAAAATTTATTATATTTATTGTTTAATTTAAAAACAATGATAATGTAAAATTCGTTACCAGAAGGGCAGAGTAGTAACATATAAGTTTATATTAAAAAATTAAAACGATTTGATAATATAGTCCCTTGAAAATCTGTCAGTTATCTTACTAAATGTTTGACTTTATATTACCTATTTTTGATAAACAATAAAATTTAATAAGGTAGATTTAATAAGGTAAATAAATAGATAACGACGGGTTGTTTTCCGCAACTCCATGTCTAAGTGCGTATTTTGTGTGTAGGCAGAAATAATGTAATCATTCAAGCCATGAAATCTCTCCGGAGAAGTTCAAAAGTCTTTTGATGTTGCGAGCAACTTCGGGGAGTGATCCAGGCATGCAGAGATGTTTAGCCCTGTATGCATTGACCGTCAGCATCACGTGGGTCGCCGTTTCTTCCTCCCCCATACATACCCTCCACAGGTAAATGTTTGTTAAAGGAGCCATATCCTGTGATAGCACTTGTTACTCTCCTGACCTGTGGCTTGTTCAATCTCATTATAACCTTGGTTAAAGGAGTTTTTATTTCAGGCAGTTTCTACGTACCAGTGTACGAACGTTACCAAAGGAGATTGGTGTGATTGGTTTCGCCCATATAGTGGCCAGAGCCGATCCTCTTCTGGCCAGTTCGTCTGCTGCATCGTTGCCCCTGGATCTACTATGTCCCTTTGCCCATTGCAGAGTCACAATATTGTGTTTACACACCTCATTTAGTCGATGATGGCATCCATATATTACCGAGCTTACCATATTGCAACTCAGAGTTTGTAATACCGCCATGCTGTCGGTCAGTATTCTTATAGAAGTCTTTTACCTTCCTAGTATTTATTGCTACGGCCGCTTGAATGATACCCATAAATTTTGCCTGAAAGACTGTGTTGTGGGTACCAAGCCGTGTACATATGTGGATATTGAGGTCTTTCAAGAAGTTTCCAGATCCTGTCCTTCATTTGTTTTGGAACCATTCGTGAAAATTCTGAGTTCTTTTGGGTTTAAGCCCTCCGGCTGGTTAGTTTCATTAAATTGCATCTTGTATTTCTCGTCGAACACAAATTGTTTAGGGATCTTATTTTATTTGGCTGGGAAGATAGGAATTTCGGAGTAAATTCTATGAATTATACCTGTATGGGGGACTCTATTCTTATTCCTCCTTAATCTTTCTACCTATATCTGTTTACAACAATGAAAGTCACTGACAATAGATAATAATCATATATTTATTAATTTACAGGTTTTCAACTGACTCTGTACTAACACTGTGAATTAAAAACATAAAACTTGTGAATTGGCGTTGAAAGAAAATTGATAATGACGTCAAAGGTTTTCGTTATGACATTCTTTAATGTAATTTAAAGTTTGCAAAATTAGAATTGTACTTATAGATAACGTTGAAATAGGCATAATATTTTGGCAGCATATTGATTTTCTTTACAAAAACCAAATTAATGGTTAACAATAAATTTTTTACAATTTTATTCGTAATTACCTACTCCATTTTTCCTCCTTTTTTTTCACTGGATATTTTTAAACCTTTCGAATGAAAAAACATACATACCCAATGGTGAAACACGGCATAAAATCTACTGTTCTATAGTTACGAAGAAAAACGTAGATAGTCTAACGCATCGTCGATTATTGTTTTATATGAGGTATAAAGCTTGTGTTTAAGACATATGCATGATGCATTTATTTATTATAATACATTATATTAAAACGATTTATAAATGAAATGCCTAGACCTCGATATAAAAATTTTATCGATATCTTTTGTCACACTGTCCTATCTCTATTATTGGTTCCGTCGACGTTCACTTCTGCTATCAGAGCCAAAATGGCGAAAATTAAATCGCCAGATTATGTCACGGTATATAGCCAGTCCAGCGTGTTTGTATAATTTAGGTCAGTGGTAAGAACATACATATAAATGGAAACAATGTTATGATTAATAGAAATAACTTTTAGTGTTAAACGTAGTATATTCTTTAGCCAGTCTATTAGTTATAGATACAAAAGGAATAATAATTTTATGTTTGCTTTTTGTTTAATCTGTTCAAATCTCAAATCGTGAGGAATCAAAATCAACTCAAGTAATAATATTTTATTTGCAAATAGCTTGTGTTATCTTGCTTCATGCTTCGTCTTGAATAATTTTTTTCTAGCCCATTTCTCTATTCCTAAGAATTATTGTGTTTGCTGTTATCAAAATGCATTTCCATCGCAGTGCTCATAAGAATATTTCAAATGTGAGCCGATTAGGTGATTATATAAGTTGATATAAAAAAAAAACTCAAAATAAATTATATTGTTGACTGAAATCCTCCTATGAGGAATTCTATACGAAAGCCTATGTTCAGCATTGGACTTTGGTTTGGATGGAATTAATTAATGAAAAATGAAACTGATGATTGAGATTATATATTTGGAAAATGCATAATATAATAAATATATCATCGCGTGGGTGTCCTAAGAGGCGACAGAGTTAAACAAATCAATACGTAGCCGCGTCTTCCTAATGACGACTGTAATTAAAAAACTGCGGTTGCCAACCCACTTGCCAAGCTTGGCAACTGTGGCAAATATCCCTACTATATGGTAACCTATGGGAAGGGCTATGTTCAGCAGTGGACTATAAAAAGATGTATCGGTAACGGTTCCAGTTGTAGTGATGAATGTCAGTGCCGAATGGGTAAAGAATACCCTTAAAGCTATGCGTTTTTTTAAGCACTTTCCATTTACACCATAATTTTCACCTATCTATCGTTAATATGTTCACAGTACATAAAGCATACGTACACAAACGGTCAAACCCGAAATAATTATCAGTAAGCCTTACAAATACGTGTTCTTAGTAGGAATTAAGCCCGGATTAATGACTTACATCTATTTCCTATAAATATATATACAAGGTAAATGAAATAATATAATATGTATACATACGAGACGGATGGATTGATGTATATCTCGTATATATTTTACGTGGTAGAGCCATGCTACAGCTATATTAATTGTATAGTAGTAGCACGATTGGGTCAGCTCGACCGGGGAAGGACCACGCTCTCACAAAATACCAGCGTAAAATAGCGGATCAATGCTGTTGTGCTTGCTTGTTACCAAAAAAAAAATACAACACATAAAGAAAAACCCTACGGTTTCTGTTAAGTGCGTTATCGGAATCAGTTTTCAAACGTATAGAAATAACTTTACTTCAGGAAAGGGTTTTTGATACATGTTGTATATACCAGTATGTCACAGCTAACTAGCTTGGTCAGCCTTTCAGTTAACAGCCTAGCCTTTCTACTACAGAGTTCAACTAGCGGCCTGAATTATATTCAGTCGATGCCTCTAATACAACATTGTAACTATCTTGCAATATCAGCGACAGTAGGTGCGGCTGGGGTGGCCCATGGGTCACCCATAAATCACGTATATTTTTTATATTACACAAATATAGCACACAGTGCACATTTAGGCATATATAAGACATATATTAGACTCATATATTAGACAAATCGACTGAATATAAGTTAAACGACAAAAGGCTATGCCGTCAATTGAAAAGCTAATTAAGATAGTTAGCTGTGATATATACACAAGATGGATGTAATAATGAATATACCTAGATACCTACCTAGAGACCTTACACAAATCGCCAATAGGCTTCTCAGGCGTGGCGATTATAAAAAATCCTCAAGCATACGGGCTTCTCCGTCACATACATAGTTAATAATGAGCAGGCTGATGAAGAAAGTTTAGTTAAAAGTAAATATCCATCAGTAGTGCAAAGATTTATTTAGAAATTCAATCCTTAAAGTTAAGCCATTGTACACGATGAGAAATTATAACTGTCAATCCTTCAATTCTAGCCAGTGTCCAAGTACAACAAAAATAAAATAAATATATAGAACTGAAATGTAAAAAATAAATTTCAATAAAAACAATATTAAAAGTAAGATACTTATATTAATCATAATTATTACATCATCTAAGGTCCACTGTACTTGATTTCCCTATAGAATTCCAAAATACATAGTTATGGGCCGTCGTTAGCCATACAAACTCACTCACTTGTTTGGCCATGCTCACAGATTATCTGTGGCCATGCAGCACCTATAATAGCTTATATATATTGTATTTTATATATTATATGTATACCTTAATACTAAATAATTTACGACTTCATAGTTTAAAATCTTTTTAGTTTCCATAAAAATCTTATAACGGATTGAACCTCTTTTATTCTATTTTCAAAGTTTAAAAATGTTAATAAAAAAAAGAAAACACAAAATACGGCGGCAAAATTGTTAGTAATACGTTACGTCAAGGAAAATTAAAATTGTCCTACTGATGTTAATTAATAAGAAACGGATTAGATAGTTTTTTTTTTTTTTAATTTAACGTGCCGTGTGAGCTTTAAGAGACATGTCACGTCGTCATTTGAGTCGATTTGAAATAGAGTAGGCATGTTAGAAAACGATGCTATTCATCACGTCGGCAACAACCACCATCACACAGCCCTACATACCAGCCAAAACGTGATATCAAGATTGTGGTCACATTATTGCAGTACTGGGGATGTGGCTGAACGGCATACGGGTAGATATCGTTTCACTACGCAGAGACAGGATCGATTTCTCCAAATGACCGCCAGAAGACAACCCAATATCACAGTGATGCAACTACTACAAAGGCTCCAGGTCGTCCAACGGCTGCTGGTAAGCGACCAAACCATGCGAAAGAGGTTGCATGAAGTTGGTCTTCATGCTCGAAGACGTGTTCCAGCATTGCGACGTGGCAATCGCGGTCGGCGGTTTCGTGGGCTCGGGAGCATTTACCATAGAGTGACGAACAATGGTCTTTTGTGCTGTTCACCGATGAGTACCGGTTTGGGTTTCATCCGGATTCACGAAGAACACGCGTTTGGAGAACTCCAGGGAGAGTTAGCCGTCTATGGCACCCTCAGAAGGTCCACTCATACCAAGGCGCTATAAGGCTATGGAATCATGGTGTGGGTAGAAATTCGTCTTGGCGAACGAACCCAGCTCGTTTGGATCCAAGGCAGCATGACTGCACAAAAATACCACGAGAAGGTAGTAGGGCCTGTTATTGTCCCACACAGAATGGGCCAGGAATTTCCACTCATGTCCGATAATGCTTCTTCCCTTACAGCACGGCTGGTGTCGGCCGCTATCCGAGACCACGATATTCAAGTTTTAGATTGGCCTGCACAGTCGCCTGACTTAAATCCTATCGGACTCTCATGGGACATGTTACAACGAAAAGCTTTGAGAGATTTCCCGCCAAATTTGACGACGGAACATCAACTTTACGAACACTTGCAAAGAACGTGGGACCTCATACCGCAACAAGACTTTGACAATTTAATTTTAAGTATGAAAAATCGATGTCGATTTGTAATTAATGTAAGAGGTGGCAACACTGATTATTAATAATCGTAATTAGATTTTATAAGATGTTTTCAATTTTAATTAAAATTAATAGTTTTCTAAGAAGATATGAAGTTTTTTATATAAGAAATCATTATGTAATATCTCATCTCCGCAATCTCCGCATGATCACGGAAAAGCTTCTGGCTGCTAACCAGAAGATTTTCTGTGCTTTTGTGCATCTTGAGAAAGCATTTGATAAGGTTGTAAGGAAGGAAATGTGGGAACTATTGCCTGGGTATGGTGTGGATGGTCGATTGCTAAGGGCTGTGCAGTCACTTTACTGTGACTGTAAAGCCTGTGTGCGGGTATGGCATGACCTGTCACCCATGTTTGGCGTCCAAACGGGCGTAAAACAGAGTGGTGTCATGTCTTCCTGGCTGTTCATACTGTATCTCGACAGCTGTTTACGAAAGCTGAAAGTTAGCTGTTTGGGTGTGAAATTGGGTGAAAGTAAATTGTCTGCTGTATGCTGATGATGCAGTGCTTATTGCACCATCAGAGGCAGAACTGCAGGCATTAGTCACGTGTATGAAAGAGGAATGTGAAATTAAAGGTCTCCGTTTGAACGCTAATAAAACTAAGGTTCTGGTATTTGAAAGGGACAAAGAGAGAACGAAGTGTGAAATATGGGTAAATCAGGAATGTCTAGAACAGGTAAATGAAATTGTATACTTGGGGAGTGCTTTAAGCCGGGATGGAAGATGTGATATAGTTGTGGACAGGCGTGTCGCTGCCGGGAACAAAGTCAATGGTGCCCTGACTGCGTTAGTCAAAAGGCAAGGCGTAGTGAAGAGTGCACGCCTTGCAATACATAACGCAGTGTTGGTACCGACTTTGTTATATGGCAGCGAAACCTGGGTATGCCAGAAGAAGCATAAAAGCAAGTTGAATGCAGTGGAGATGCGATCTCTTCGTCAAATGTGCGGCGTTACCATGGCTAACCGAAAGCGAAACGAAGAGATTCGCAATATGGCAGGTTTGAAAGATGTCCTTATCACAAAAATTGATAAGGGCGTGCTTCGATGGTTTGGCCACGTTGAGCGAATAAGTGAAGACCGAATGGTGAAGAAAATATATAGCGCGAAAGTTCATATTAAAAGGTGTCGAGGTAGACCGAGACTAACTTTCGAAGACCATGTGAGTAAATTGCTCGAAGAGGGGAGGGTCAAGAGTACTCGGATACCTAGACGTGCATCTATGAAGAAGATAATGAATCTGAAAGAAGCGAAAGGGGTATGTAAGGATCGTGACACTTGGCGATCTGTTCTCTCTGGCTACCCCGTCAGGGATTGTGCGTGAAGATAAAAAAAATTATGTAATAAGAAATCATTTTTTATCATACTGATTTTCTACGGTGATTAAAAAAAATTACATTTTTATTTGAAACAAAAAAATTACGAAATGTTTTTTTATTTTTTATTAAAGACTTTAAAAGAACCTATCATTCTTCCATTTACTATATCAGAAAATTCTTCATAGATTTTAAGATATTTGTAGAAATATAAAATATCCTTAGATTCTGTTGATTTGTTTATATATGCAACATTGAATTCTAGCGTAAAATAGCAGCTTAATTCTGCTGTGTTTTGTATGTTGAGTGTGGAGAACTTGAGATCCTTTTTACTGCAAACGAGGCATTCCATCGCAGTTCTGAGGGGTGACAACGCATCTACATTTTGATTCATAGTTGAGGATAAATGTAGACGTCTATGGGCCACAGAATATACTTACCATCGAGTTGACTGTGTGCTTGTTTGTCGCCCTTATTCTATAAAAAATATTCGGCCGCTCTGAAGAAACTGTCAGGTTCTGCCGTACACTCACTGACTAATATCCAACGATGGTCTGCCTCAGCGTCACGAATTCAACTCTTCCTGGAATGCTTAGGTAACCCGAACTCTTGCGAAGCTATTAAAATATTATCAAACTACGTCCAACTAACGTTGTGAGTAGGCCTACACTGCGTTATTGCAATTTGTCCGCCACGCTGCTTCTTACGAGTATGTCCTGAATTTTTTTTCTTATCAGACATGCGGTATTCGTCGGATACAGTGGACACTTCCTTGCCTTATAACCTTATCATAAAGGCACTATTTATACTTTTTAATAAACTACTTCATTGCAAAACATTCTATCATAATTTTCCTTACCAATGGATATTACTCCTATTATTAAAATTACTATTGCATGAACTTCGTTGAGTTCTGTCGGATAAACAGATATCATAACAACTATCAGGATAATTTTTTTTGCCACCCAAATGCTCGATACGACGACCCAAATAATCATCACTGTAGGTGTGCCCTGTGATTGTAGAAGATAAATTAATTGATAGGATTGACATGCACTGGTCGCACCGTTTTTGTTATGTATTAAATAATTAAACTAGACAAATCATATGACATAAGAATATATTGGTAATACGAATAGTGAACTAGGCCGAAGTTTATTTTAACTTATAAATAAATACCTGTCAAATAAAATATCGTCAGGAAATCTATCGTTACCGGTTAGTGCCTTTTCATACGTGCCGGTTGCCGGGCAGCCGGTGCCGACTGTCCGGCGACACAAAAACATATTGGTATCAGCGGTTTAGTTAGTAAAGAGAAGGGGGGGGGGGAGATTGGAGGCCACATGACTCTTATAAAAAATACCACTTAGGTTAGTAGGGTAAAGTATGTATGTATACTTTACATGTAGCACGAATGGGTCAGCTCGACCGGGGAAGTACCACGCTCTCACAGAATAGCAGAGTGAAATAGAAACTTAATGCTGCTGCGTTTCGTATGGTGATGTAATGAAATGGAGATCCTTTTTAATAGGCATTCAATCTTGGTGCTCCAGGATGAGAATGCTAATTTTTATTGTTAATCAAGCATAGTTGTAGATGTCTATGGATTACAGCATCTACTTATTACCATCAGGTAGACTGTGTGCTCATTTGTCACCCTTATTCTATAAAACGAAACATACTGGCAATAGGATGAAGTAAACAGTGCTAGAGCACGGGCTCTGCTATAAGTTGTCCGTATAGGAAAATCTCAGGCGCATTCTTGGAAAGTGCTGCACCCAAAAATGTACGTTAAAAGCTGAAGAAGAAGTAATGCCGTATTCCAATCACTTTGACTTGGTAATGTGTTATTTTATGGTTAATATTAAACTCGTCATAATATATTTTACCTTTTTAACAGCCCAAAGAAGACAAGCACTAATGAAAACCATTATAAAATGGTGAACAGTGGCAGTCACATTATAACCAAATGCGATACTCCAAACAGATAGCTCGCAAGATTTTCTTTCCATTCCAATTGCATCCATAAGTGTAGTTATGGCAGAAAATATAAATGCACACTGAAATGTTGGAATAAATAACTCTAAGCTATCCACTTTGTAGTACGATAAGTATATCTTTAAAGGTGGTGGACGTAGGACTCGAAGATATCTATACTCAGGACCTCGTCGTAACCTTACGAGTTGAGAAAATGGTGGGAAATAAATGAAGTCTTCAAATAATATTTAATAATTATTTTAAATTTTTATTCCTATTCTTGTAATATATAATTACAGTAATTATGTGAATAAGTTAAAATTTATTATTTTTATGAAACATCTCCAAAACAATGTAGTATAGAAATCATGAACCTATTTCTGAGATTAAATTTTGTAGAAAAGAATGTATGTTAAGTACCTAAATGTCTATTTTCTTTAGGATTCAAAGATGATTTAAGCTTATAATATGTTTAAGATAATTAAAAAAAGTATTTCTTCTCTAAATATAAAACTATTAATTTCAAATTATTATTCATGAAACAAGGAAATACCATAGTTTATATCAATAGATTATATCAATATGTAAACTTACGGTCATGAATATTGAAATAAATACAACACCGCTATAAAGTGTATAGCAATATAAAAATGTCTCGGGCACGAAGAATTTTAACGCCATGTTTCAAATTTCAGTGTTTCAGTGTATGTACTAATAAGAAGCACAGACTCACAGAACGCAATTACCACAGACTACTAAGAGGATACTGTATAAAACTACAGCTAAACGTAGTGATTATCTTCTCTTTGACAGCCTAATTTGTGGTATAAGACGCTTTATTTATTTGTAATAAATAACATTGTAACCATAGATTATTATAGACATAGATAGTACAAAACAGAGTAATAAATGTAATACAGTACGTACATAATATGTACCTATGATATTACTCTAAAGCGCCTAAAGCTCCTTGTTCACGGTACATCTTGCTGTACGTCCCACCAAGGTCATGCACGACGCACGTCAGGAATCAGGAAAGTACAACATTACAGGGTCAAAAATATTGTGCTTAGACATATTATTTCATATTTAAATAACAGAACTCAAAAAGTATTTATCAACGGTAAAGGTTTCTCTTTTAGCCAGATCAGTGGTATCAATGGGTGTTCCTCAGTGCTCCATTCTTGGCCCATTCCTATTCTTAGTCTATATTAATGACTTACCTTATCTTATAGGCGACTTATAGTATTAACTTATAGTATTATTTGATACCTCTTTAATTTTCAAACTCAAACGACTTTCAATTAATTTTGACAATGTAAATAATGCTCTATCGAAATTAGTACATTGGTTTAAAGCCAACAATTTGCTCGTAAACGGCAATAAGATAAAATGTATTATAATTTACAATACCTAATTTTAAACATTCAAATACTAATATGCTCTTAAATGGGGAGGAGTTAAGTCTTGTGGATACCGCTGTTATTCTTGGTATTACTATTGACGCGAAGCTTCAATGGGGCCCCCATATATCTAAATTAACAAGCAGACTAAATTCTTCAACATATGCATCACGCAGCATAGCTGTACGAAAGATTAGAAATCTCACCAAGGTTGAGACAGCTAGATTAGTTTATTTTAGTTACTTTCATAGCGTAATGACTTATGGAATCTTACTATTGGGTAATGCAACTGACATTGAAGCTATATTTGCTTTGCAAAAGAAAGCCTTACGGGCGAATTATACTCGTAACTTAAATTGTATTGAGTCCCTTAGAATTTTTTTTAAAGAAATAAATATGTTAACTTTGGCATATATTTGCCAATATATTTATGAAAATGTAATGTATGTACATAACACTAGGAACAAACATAAGCTTTTTGTAATACCAGTTACTTGACTCCACAGAATTAGTAATTCATTTATGGGGCAATGTACAAAATTTGTCAATAAAAAAAGTTTAAGTGTTTTAAAGAAAAATTATACAAAAAGGGTTATTATAATATCAAAGAATAAATAAGTGAAAAAATCCCTGGAAATGAGGTGATCGCCACCATGCTGGTTCTATTAAAACTCATTTAAAATTTGTACAATCAAAAAACTAAATTATTGTGAAGTGAAATATGTTTCAAAAAAAGTACCGTTGGGTTTCTTGCTGGTTCTTCCCAGGATAGAAGTATTTTCCGGACCAGTGGTAAATAAAAAAATGACTTTCAATAAGTATTACGTTTATGTGTAATCTATATTGAATGTGTGCGTGTGAGGGTATGTTTATGTGTAGTGTAGTGTTATAGTTTTATACATTGTAAATAATATTTATTGTTTATATTTAACGCTTTCTTTATTTCGTAAATAAAAATATACGGACCGTTTCTTAAACTGTATAGATGAAAACATAATTTAAATTGTAATTGTGTACCCTTAGACCATTTATTGGTTGAATGGTCTAAGGTAATACCTTATAATATGACCGTCAATTGTTTGAGTGAAACGGTATGGATTTTTTTTTATTTTTACACAGTTTAGGTTAAGTATATTTTTCTAACCATGAAGTTGCTGATTTCACTCTGAGTCGGAAATTTCTTCCTTTTAAAATACTTCACTTTGAGCAAACGTCGCTGAGTTCATTCCATGTTCAAGAATCTTGTTTTTAGTGCTCTTCCCAAAACGGGAACGCAGTAGGGTAAAGTGGATTGCACTAAAGCAATGTACATCCGATTTTAAAAGACTTTCTACTGTATCAGAATTGTTCGATCTTTTGCTTGCTACTATATGTCACAGCATCTTTTTTTATTTATTTATTCATATAAAGATAGGTACAATATTTTTACTATTCTATCGTCAAACTGCAATCAGTTTGTCGGCGAACATACAGATCAGTTTTCACATCCTAAAAAAACGTGGGTGTAGCACAATAAGGTTTTCTACTCTATCGGGTAGTTTAATTGAAAACTTGCACAACTTATGCCAGCACGTCTTCAGGACATCCATATCCATTTTAGTAGTCACGATTTCAGAGTTAATCCGATAATGCAAAATGTTAGGTATCAAGAGTAGTGTCTATTTTTCATTCTATTTTATTTTATCTCTTGCAGCTTTTTGGTTGTTTAAAATATATTATTTGTAAATTTTTGAGGCCTCATCGAGCAACAGTAATCGAAATACGTAAATATTTAGATTTTGTTATTTAACCTAATACCCACTTCTAAAGAGCCGTGGTAGCAACAGAGCCGTAGTAGTTCAGATGATTAGCGCTCGGTGTAAGTTTCACAGTACGCGAGCAACCCGTGTTCGATTCCCGCCGGCACCAATGAAATTGTTAATTGCAATTTTAAGAGCTTATTTACCACGTGCTCGGCGGTGAAGGAAAATATCGCGAGAAAACCTGCATGTCTGAAAAAAAAAATAGTCATGTAAAGTTCGCCAACACTCATTGGACCAACGTGGCGGACATTTCCTTGCCCTAAAACCTTCTCAGAAATGAGAGGAAACCGAGCAATGCTTGCACACAGTTGTGTTACAGACTAAAGGGTACAGACAGCCGGAATAGTATTAAGTTGCGAGGCATTCCGTCTTAGTCCTCAGATGTGGCCACGGATCTGTAGCTTTCTATGTTGGAAGTTGTTGTCCATGGGCTCCTGCAATCATCAGTCACCATCAGCACACAGTCCACTTGATGGTAAGAGGACGTTGTGGTCCATAAACATCTATATCTATATACTTACTTAGTTACTTATCTTCACGCACAATCCCTGACGGGGTAGCCAGAGAGAACAGATCGCCAAGTGTCACGATCCTTACAAACCTCTTTCGCTTCTTTCAGATTCATTATCTTTTTCATACATGCACGTCTAGGTATCCGAGTACTCCTGACCCTACCCTCTTCGAGCAATTTGCTCACATAGTCTTCGAAAGTTAGTCTCGGTCTACCTCGACACCTTTTAATATTAACTTTCGCGCTTTATATTTTCTTCACCATTCGGTCTTCACTCATTCGCTCAACGTGCCCAAACCACCGAAGCACGCCCTTATCAATTTTTGTGATAAGGTCATTTTTCAAACCTACCATATTGCGAATCTCTTCGTTTCGCTTTCGGTCGGCCATGGTAACGCCGCACATTTTACGAAGAGATCGCATCTCCACTGCATTCAACTTGCTTTTATGCTTCTTCTGGCATACCCAGGTTTCGCTGCCATATAACAAAGTCGGTACCAACACTGCGTAATGTATTGCAAGGCGTGCACTCTTCACTACGCCTTGCCTTTTGACTAACGTCTATGTCTATATAAAATCTATATCTATATACCTCCATTAATATTAATATTCTGATGCTTGTCAGTTTTCACCCTTAAGGACTAAGATGGAACGCCTGGTTTCCATTTAAAAAGTTTGTCAGTTCTCTACACTCACCATACAAAACGCGGTAGTGTCAAACTGGGATTTTACGCTCGTACTCTGTGAGAGCCGTCCTATTCGTCTGTAACTACGAGTAAAATTTAACCACGTGGCTGTACCACCTTATGTCATTCACGTACTGATGTGAGTAACAAAATTCTGATTTATGAAATCGTGTTTGTTAAATAAATCAAGTTTTATTTGGTATCAACTTCAACATTTTAAAACATAATTTTATATTTTACATTATAGTACCCGAAGTTCATAACATGTAGGTACAAACGCTAGTGGTAAGTAATAAAAGAAACGTGGATATCGGATTGTTATATTTATAGCGTTCAATTAATATTTTTTTTAGTTGATTACGATGAAAACGTCTCGAGTAATCTAACGCTTTGCTCGTTTGCGTTAGAAATAAAATATCTCAGAGATAAAACCTGTCAAGATAAACTTGGAAAGTGAAATCACTACACAAATAGAAAATTTCGTCCAATTCGTTAAAACCGTTTCTAAGAAATGAGTTTATAAATTCATGTACAAATACAAGAATTGCTCAATAAGAGCTTAGGATAAAGACATTCGTGTGTAACAGAAAAGTAAAAAAATCATATAATCGTAATTTAGAAATCATCACCTTTGCTTGTAATTTGTTTCTATTTTGTTACAAAATAAAGTGAAAAGCATTCCTGGTATATAATTATAATTTAAAAAGAAAACGCACCAGAAACATCATAATGCTAAAAGACGATCGGGCTCAGCGTGATACAGTAAGAACGCTCTGTGTATCTTTGTCAACGGTTACTGGAAACTATATCCAACCTAAGTAGATCTGTAGCACGAAAACCCAAGTGCACACAGGTGTGGAAAAACAATGTCCATTTTGATTTCAAAAATGATCCGAAATCGATTCAAGAGAAGAATCGCACTACGAAATTAATTTCTATTTCGCCACCAGCTGCCAGACCACCGCTCCTGCATACTACGTAATGTACGTGTAAGACATCACCACCAAATGCATGATCACGTCACGCCACGCACACAGCACGCCTTTTAGCTGCAGAGCGTGTCATGAGTCTACTGCTCACCTCAACGGAATGGGGTCCCACGTTGTGCGGCTTTCGGCTGCAGCCTGGAGAGCCTCCTCAGATTCTTCCTCCAGCTACCACCCCCATGAGGTCGACACATATGCTCCACCACCTAATACAACGGCATATATACCCAAAAAGCTATATCTGGCAGGAGCAACGCAAAGATCATGCACTATAAAGGTATCTTCCCACTAGATCTGTGCAAGTGAAAGGAAGAGGGTACGAGTAAATTATCCACCATTAGGATATCATAATTTTCCTAGGTTCACTTAGTGCAAATCTGGTAGGAAAGGGCTTGGTGGAGGGAGGTATCATATATATAAATAGGTTTATGTTTAGCAGTGGACTTCTGATAGGCTTTGACGGTAAATAACATAAGTAGTAAGTATGTAAACTTCAAAATACGAACTTTATCAATTCAGAAGTTTAAATGAGTTAATTTGGAATTGAGACATTTAACAAGTTTTCTTTATAAAAACCCTTGTTTCAAAAGTCTATTCGTTGTACGCGCTCATTTTTCACCGACTTCAAACTATGTTTTTCTTTTTTTATGTGTTAACTCATAACTTTTTTCTAGGTGAACCGAATTCAATGATTCTTTTTTATTTTAAGGCTGATGCTTCTCACGTGGTCCCATATAAATTAAGATCAAGGTCTAACCAGCAGTTTTTGACTTATCCTTAATAAATTATATTGAAGTCGGTTGTATAATTTTTTTTTAATTTTACCACTTGTTAATATGTATTTCAAATATAATAATATATCCAGACAGTTGGTGGAAAGCTGCATCAACGATTTTAGATATGTAGTATGGTAATCGCCAATCAGCTTGCGAAGCTCAGCAATTACGGTAAATCCTCCCTACTATATCCAATATCCAACATATTGTTGCGCGCCACGATTAATACATGGTACATGACGACACTAGTTATCACTAGCACCCTCTAGTATCGAGTAGCAGAACTAGATGAGCCAAGCACATTCCAGAAATTCCCATGGAAGAACTTTCTAGAACTATCGACACCTAGTGAATCGGGATCGATATGTACTCGAACATTCTAGAATTTTCTATAGTAGAAGGTTCCACAAACTACCTGAGGCCGGTATAGACCGCGACCAAGGCAGTGTTGAGTTGGCGATACAAGCGAATACTTCGAAGCGATACAACTGCGAAGTAAAGTGATCAGTAGTACAATTGTGTTTTTTTGTTAGTTGTATTTACTGTTCTGTAATTACGAGTAAAGTGTCAATTTTGGTAATTCAATCGGCAGTTTTTAATTGTCTCGAACCCGAAGGTTGTAAAAATATTATGGGATATTCCACTATACTCGCAGTGATCAGTTTACGATCAGACTAAGAAAAAAATTGTTTTCAAATGTCATCCATAAAAACACCAACCAATTTCAGTAATATTAGATTTTATTAGATATTTAGTCCTTAAATATAAGACATAGTGCATGATGAAAAATTACTATTTGCTATTCTTCAGTTCTATCCAGTATCCGAGAACAATAAAAATAAAATATGCAAGTCCAGCTGAAATAGAAGGAAAAGCATTAAATAACAAACTATATAAAAAATAAATTATATACAATCGTAAGCATCATCGTAACGATTCATCTCATGTCCATAGTTGAATACAGCTTCTCCACAGATTGTGATATAGCGCGACTCTGGGCCTTTTATCCAAGAAACCATGTAAGTTAAATCTAGACTGACTCGTTGGTATATTCGTCGTAAGCGCTGATCATGAGGTCCCGAGGTCTAATTCCGTGTCGGGCCAAATATTTATTGTGTTTTTCTCTCAAGAAATACTCAGTAACAGCCCGCAGTCATGAAGTTGGCAGTGTTTCATTCCCGTGCCTCAGAAAGCAGATAAAAGTCGTTGGTCCTACGTCTGAACTCTTTCCGACCTTCCTTTGCACTATGAGAATGAGAAAATAGGGAGTGCACCTGTGCTAACGCATACACTCGTGCACTATAATCTTGTCCTGCGCAAATGGCTTGTTTCCTTTGAGACTACGCGTCAACAGTCTTAATTCAACTTCGTACTGTTGCTCTGGATTTTCTGCCATTAATTGAGACTCCTTTCAGTCAAAATTAAATGGTGCAAATATGGCAGATATTTAGAGGAAAAGAAATATATTTTATACATCATTAATAACAGATTTTTTTTTATAGGATAGGGTGACAAACGAGCACACAGTCCACCTGATGGTAAGTGGTTACTGTGACCCATAGACATCTACATCTATCATATAAAGACTCATGATGCAGATGCGTTGTCACCCGTGAGGACTAAGATGGAATGCCTCTTTGCCAGTAAAAAGGGTCTCCGGTTCTCTACACTCACCATACGAAACACAGCAACGTTAAGCTGCTATTTTACGCTGGTTTTCTGTGAGAGCGTGGTCCTTCCCCGGTCGAGCCGACCCATTCGTGCTACAACTATACTACTAATATAGCTGCAGCATGGCTCTACCACGTTAATAATAATATAACATATTAATTAATACGTAGACATATAATAGTTTTCTCTAATATTTAGTTGCTCTTTATTCAGCTATGGTACTAAGTTACCGTTTGGATTTTGACCATCTGCGTGGGACCTTGATTACTTATCCTACTATTTTTATAATTAGGTTTATAAATAAGTATACATTCTAGCTGATGGAAAGCGGATACTATGGCTCACAGACGTGTACAGCTATATCCATGAGAACTAAGGTAAAATGGCTTGTAATACCACTAAAAGGATTCTCAAATTCTTGTCACTGACCATAAGAAACACAGCAGCATTATGCTTTACGCTAGTATTTAATACGGGTCCTTCCCCGGTCGAGTCGATCTGTTCATGTTGCAGCCACAGTATACTTTTTTTTATAGAATATGGATGACAAACGAGCACACAGTCCACCTGATGGTAAGTGGTTGCTGTGGCCCATAGACATATAGATCTATCTTCGTTTGCGAATTAAAATGCAGATGCGTTGTCAGCCGTGAGAACTAAGATGGAATGCCTCTTTGCCAGTAAAAAGGGTCTCCAGTTCTCTACACTCACCATACGAAACACAGCAGCATTAAGCTGTTATTTTACGCTGGTATTCTGTGAGAACGCTCTCAAAGAATACCAGCTCTCTCTCCTTCCCCGGTCGAGTCGACCCATTCGTGCTAAAACTATGCTATTAATATAGCTGAAGCGTAGCTCTGCCTCGTAAAAAATCCTAAACATTAAAACTAACCTATATACGATGCAACACTTATATGTTTATGCGTCTAAACAAGAACATATGGAGATTTTTCCGGATCGATTTAAAAGAACGAGATTTATGCGTAGATATAAGAATCTGAAGCAACGAAAGAGGAGTGATGGAAGTGGAGTATCGTAGTATGTATCTACCCCTCAGGTTGAGTGTATGCAAGATTTTTTTTATAGAATGGGGTGACAAACGAACACATAGTCCACCTGACGGTAAGTGGATATTGTGACCCATAGGCATCTTTTTCGATTAAGTATCAAAATGCAAATGCATCGTCAACCTTGAAGACTACGATGAAATACCTTGTTTCCAGTAAAAAGGGTAACCGGTTCTCTACACTCACCATACGGAACACAGCAGTGTTACGCTGCTATTTTACGCTGGTATCCTAGGAGAGCGTGGTACTTCCCCGGTGAAGCTGACCCATTCGTGTTACAACCATAATATAGTTACAATGTGGGTCTACCACGTAAAATGCGTGATTGAATCGTAAGTTCATTACAAAATTAAAACTTTTCTTACCTACGGATATTATTCCAAATACCAAAGACAGTATTCCAGCAGTCTGGCTCACTTCCAACTGATACATACAAAGCAATACAATTAACAGAACAAATATTTGTGCCAGCCATACGCTCGTTATAGCCACCCAAACGAGCATCGCCGTAGTTTTACTCTGTGATTGTAGAAGATTAAATTATAAAAAATATCAGTAAGTAATTAATAATCAGTCATCGTTATTTCGTCCAGAAGGTGTTCTAAGAGGCAACAAAGGAAAACGCCAGAAAGTCTTATGAAATTAAAGCCTCGACGGCTCCGTGGCGCAGTTGCTTAGCAATGAGTTGCTGCGCTGGGGGCATCGGGTTCGAATCCCGCACGAAACAAGTATTTGTATGGCCTGCAAATAATTGTTCCGGGTCTGGATGTTTGTCCTTGTGCAATTTATGTTTGTAAACTGCCTCCAAGATACAGGAGAAAATCCTAGTGTGTTTGTAACGTTTTTTTAAAAGAAAAATAAACGTGCGTTAAGTCTAGAACTGTTACCGTCAAGCCGCATGCCAAGCGTGACCATTAAGACTATATTTCCCTAGAACGAGATTGACTTGTCTAGTATTCGACTTTTACAGGATTATGGAAAAGATTGTCGGTATTTAAACAACTAAATTTAATTTCGTCTAAGAGTTAAAGTATATTTATTAAAGTTTATTTCTTTGTTCCTACTACGGACTACAGAGAGAGATCTCGTTGGCTCCGCTTTTTGGCTCTTCTCAGACGTAAGTAATGTAATTATGTTAAAATACTAAAAGTAGTAGTAGAAACGTTTCATGTTACTTAATGCTAAAAATAAAAGCATCTTATCTCTAGTGATCATAAATCTAAGAAGGTTGTTAGACATTCAATAGTATATAAAATATTTCACAAGATAAATTGATTATTGTTAGCAATTTTTTCCCCTTTTGTCTCATCTTGAAATATTCATACTGTCAACTTTATTTGTTTTTTTTTTCTTCACTTTAACTCCGTTTACTGTGCATTTATTGTGACAAATTTAATATAAATTTGTGGATAACGGTGCTGGTTACATAATTATGAATATAGTTTATAAATTTTTATTTGGTTTAAGCCTTATTGTGTAATTGTTTGTTATCCTGAATAAAATAAAATAAAACACAATTATAATTAAACCATAATATTTGCTACATTTAATTTTTTTATATAGAAGATTAGTCCCTCTGTTTCTGCCTTTTATCGATATCTGCCGTTAAGCAATGCTTTGGTATTTTTTTCTGATCAGACTGATCTGTCGTATTCGTAGAATGGCTGGTCATAACCAGCAGTGAGTTTTGAAAGGTTTACGAAGAAAAATTAGTACCGAATCCCATTCACTTTAATATATTAAAAACCTAATAAGTGTAAAAAATGTAAAATTTTATAATTCACATATTTACTTGTATAATGTATTCATTAAAAAAATCTAATCTATGGATTTAAAAGGGATCATCCATAGTGTAGTGTCGGTGTAAGAATACCTCACAGATTGGAAAATAAAACAGAAGATAGGCAGCAGCGTCTCACTGATAACAATTCAAAATAATAAAAAACTGCGTTTGCTAACCCGCTTGCTAAGAGTGTTAACTATTGCGAAATCCCCCCATGAGGCAATTTATGAGGGAGGCCTATGTTCATCAGGGTACTATTTGTCATTTTTGTCATTTTTTTTTATTAAAACGCTACCCCCACACTAGGACTTTCTCCTGTGACGTAGAGGCAGTTTACAAACATAAATTGCACAAGGACAAACATCCAGACCCGGAACAATTATTTGTAGGCCATACAAATACTTGTTCCGTGCGGGACTGTTATAGGCTGTAATGGATGGATGGATCCAGAACTAAGGTGAATCTTTTGTTAAGATAGGTTAGTTGATTAAATACTTCATTTATATGTAATCGTGTACATATAACCCACACACCAACAAACGGAACATAAATTATTAATTATTTTATTTAGAATTTCTTAGTTTATCCCGTATTAAAAAATATCTATATGGGCTTATTGCAAAACATGGGTATATTTATAGTCTCGGGCTTAAATAAATGTCACGAAAAAAGTTTCTTAGACGCGGCGCCACTGTCTTTGCAAAATTCAACAATTACTGTCAATATTATACCTTACATTCACGGTTTACATTCAAGTTTGCATATTTTTCTCGAGACTTCTTTAATAAAACAGATTTTTTTACTGGATACGAGACATTCCGTCTAAGTCCCCAGGGGTGACAACGGATTTGATTTTTATTCTTAATTGATGATAGATGTGGCTATCAATGGACCACAGCATCCACTTACCATCAGGTGTATTGTGTGTTCGTTTGTCACCCTTATTCTTTACAAAAATCTGAAACAAATTATATGTAATTATATGTAACAAAGTATGTTTTATGAAAGAAGTCTCGCGGAAAAAATATTTATATAAAATATTTAATTTGACAGGAAATGTGAATTTTCGCAAAATCTAGAGCGCCGCGGCTAAAGGACTTTTTTCGTGTGAAAGACTCTCTGTAAAACCACCCATTGTAATAAGATGGATTAAGTTTATCTATGATAAACATGAATAAACGAAAGGACATCGCGTTATGGCGTCTTGTCGACCGTAAAGCAAACCGAAAGCTTGCGCAATCGAGGCGTGTAATATAATTATAAATATGTTACCTTTTTAATTGCCCAAAAAAGCCAAATATTTAAGAAAAACATTACGACATTGTAGATAACAGAAGTCACACTAAAGCCAAATGCGTAACGCCAAATAAAATTATCGCATGAGGTACTATCCATCACAAGTACTTGGACAAGTATAGTGCCGCCAGTAATCAACGCTATGGACTGAAAAGTTAAAGTATATTGTTTAAAATCATTTTGTATAAAATATTATTTTTTTCCAGACTGAATTTCGGTCGCGGCCAGTCTCAATGGAGACTAGCTATCTACGCAGCACAGGATAACAGTACCCGAGTGTATGCGAAAGCACTGGTGCACTCGCTATTCCTTCACTCTCATAAATGGTAGATCGATGAGACGGTAATCCGACACGACCAGGAAGATCAGACGCAAGACCAATGGCTTTACGTACTTCCCGAATTACGGGGGTAAAACACCGCCGAATTCCGAGTCGCTACTTAGAATTTATAACAGAAGAACCCAATGAGAAAAATTTTGAACCAATCCGGGATTCAAACTGGAAACATCATAATCAGCAATTGCATTTGCAACCACTAGACTAACGAAACAGATCGTAACAAAAAAAAATGATTTGATAATATGTGTCTATTATTTATGTTTTTATTAGTAGTTCAGGGACTAAGCGCTCGCCTAAAATTTTACAGTATACGGACAACCCTATATGCCATTTCACGACGGCGTTCCTATCGATGTCATAACAGGCACAGAGTCAAATGAAACAGGCAATTTAGAGCAGCATCCTCCTGATATCAACTAAATAATTGCGGTTGCCAGCCCGCCTGCGAAGCGTGGCAATTATGGCAAATATCTACCCTATTGGGACGATCTATGGGGAGGTAATGTTCTGCAATGGACTTTGACAGGCTTTAATAAATGAAAGAAAGAGTAACCCGTGTGCGATCTCTGCTGGCACTAAAGACATTGTTACGGTGCGTACATATTATATAACATAAAATGTTATATAACCTGTTTCTTCCTAGGACAGAGGTTTTTACATAACATGTTATATAACATGGTTCTTCCCAGGACAGAGGTTTTTTCCGAACCAGTGGTAATCAAACAAAAGAGTGACTTTCAATAAGTATTATTTATAATCTATATTGAATAAAAAAGTTTCTGTTTCTGTTTCTGTTTCTGTTTCAGTAATGTGGAGACTGAATGTTATAAAACGTGATATATAACGTGACACAAATGTTATATAACTAGAGAGTATTTTTCTCTAGTCTATAAACTAGGACGAATATAGTATCTATGTTTTTTCTTTTGTTATTTAAAAGTACAACAGTTGCTGCAGCAGCTAGCAAAACGTCCTCTTGTGTCGACATTTTGAATAGCACTGCAGAACGACAATTGTCGTTGTGTACAGTATTGTTATATGTTGCAATGTTGAAAAACAATGTAACATAATCTGGACGTGTTATAAAACAAAAGTTACACAACCTTTTACTTGATCTGTACGCACCCTTAAATGTAATTTTAAGTGGTGATTTACCCCGTGTTCGGCGGTGAAATAAACGTCGTAAGGAAACCTGCGTCTCTGTGGAATAAGATATTTCACGAATGTGAAGTCTAATTGGTGGCCTAATTACTTCATAACTTCGTAGAATTAAAATAGCATGGGATGTAAATAGGCATTATCTTTTTAGAGTGCCGTAGTTAAATTAGTAATGGGTCCCTAAGGTTAACCAACGGGACCCATTAAGTAGGTACTAAGCCTCCGCTGTCCGTCCGTCTGTCTGCCCGCGGGCTGTATCTCATGATCCGTAATAGGTAGACAGTTGAAATTTTCAAAGAATGTGTATTTCTATTGCCGTATTATTTTTATTATAACTACAAATAATAAAAATAAAAATAAATTAAAAATTAAAGGGGTCTCTCCTACAAGATACGTGTTTTACGATGGTACAGAACCCTTCATGCGCCGAGTCCGACTCGCAATTGGCCGGCTTTATTTTACTTTTTATGATATTTATGAGATATATGCTATTATTTTATAAAACTATCTGTCGAATAATAAATATATTCGATCCCTAATCTTGTGCATACGAGAAGCGAAAACTGCGAAAGCAATGAAAAAACATTTGGAAACAGCATGTTAGCCATTACCTCACTCCCGGGGATTATTATCATTCTTATTTATTATTTAGTAGTATAACAACCCTTATGAAACTAGTTTTGCTTAATAAATTTTTTAAACTTTTTGATATTTTTTCCCACTTAGTTACTGGTATCATTAAATAATATTAGGCATTATGTTCTCACACTTGTAACATCAGATTTAATTAGCTTTTATAAGTTCTTATGGTCGTAGAAACAATAGAAAGCACTATTCCGATCTTTCCCTATCAAATTCTACGTAACGACTTATCTACGTAAACCCACAAGGGCTGTGATTGAAGACTGCAAAAAACAGTTCAAGAGTTTGTTTTTTTTAAAAACGTTAACCTACTTTATCTTACTATAAACGTTAAATTGTTGAAAATATGTTTACAAAGCAAAACAATAAATCAACGATTTTCTTTTCGTTGTTAAATCAAGTTTTATTATATACCTATGTAGATATCTTTCGTTATATATACAAAGTAATAAGTGAGAATATCCTTTAAAATTACAATACCTAAACTATTAACAATTCATCACAAACAAGCAAATAATAATATTTTTTTTTACCCTTTTCCCCTAACCCTCGGCCGTTTGGTCACCCATGCCGAGACCTTCTATCTGGTTGGCTTTTTACTTATTAACGTATTGTATAAGTATTACATCCACTATATTAATATATGTATATTCATGTATATTTATCATTTCCATTTATATATGAATAATAATAATAATAATATGTTTATTTATTTCATTCAAACATTTATTGAAAAACGTTGAGACCTTCTAGTAAGTAAATAAGTAATTTAAATTAATTTAATGTTTACACTTACCGCCATGAATATTGCTACAAATATCGCACCATTATACAGTGGATAGTAACAAAAAAATTTTTTAGGCACCAAAAATTTTAACGCCATCTTTCAATTTGTAAATGTCAGATTTATATCCAAAGATTTTAACTTATAACCATAGATTTAATACATACGTACTGGGTAACAAAGAGTATAATAATAACAACGTTTTACCACATGAGTAAAGAAACCGTACAGCAGAGGCAAAGCTTCTAACGAGCTGTCAAAATTTTTACCTATTTTGGTAGGGTTGGCACAGGATGATAAAATTAAATTAAACGTTTATCAGCTTTTATTATATACTTTATATACAATTTTTTTTTAAAACTCCTTTTTTCAAATATTTTAATTTAACAATTTTTGTTCTTTAACAATTTGTTGTGCCTATTAATTAAATTGTAAATTATAATCTAAAATGTAAGGTATTTTTTTTCAATAATTTATAAGAAAGTTCAACGCGTACAATCTTGCACGCGTTTTATAATATTTCAATACCAATATTTACAATATTTCTTTCGACATTAAAATATTCGCGAAATTTTTGTTCAAGCAATTCATTTCAGATACATTCTCACATTGGAACTCGAATAAGCACCGTCGTTTGTTGGCAAGTTGAGTGTTGAAAAAGCATTTCGAAATAAATGTTTTACAGTTTTCTTTTTAGAAAACCTAATACAGAATTTTTCAAAGTGATCTTCACAGAGTATATGTCGTTGCCTTTTTTATAATAAAAAAATTTTAAAAGAAGATCTTCTCATTCGACAGCTTTTCACCACTCTTGTCGTCTTTTTTTATATTCTACTAAGCCAGCGCTTATCTACGATCCCACCTAACGGTAAGTGGTGATGTAGTCTAAGATGGTGAAGCGCACTGACTTAACAAAAGCCTATTCACTCTTGCCTTGAAGACACCCATACTGTAATCGGATGGAAAGACTTTACGCACGATGAACGACGTGGCGAACCGTTTAGTTCGAATGCGTGGTAAGTCAACGAAAGGGTGGAGACTGGCCGAACGTCTGGTTGTCCGATGGTGGAAGGGAGGGGGGGGGGGGAATTAAATTATGCAATTCCTGCGCACACTCTCCGAAATGCATCCTGAAGAAAACCGAAAGGCTGGCTACTTTACGTCTGTATTCGAGACTGGTAAGATTAGTTTTAACCAAATTCAGGTCAGCAATAAGCCTCTTAGCACGCCTTTCGATTGAGTCCAAAGCTGCTAAGTGGCATTTTGCAGCACCAGCCCATATATGGCAGCAATACTCCATGCACGACCGGACTTGCGCTTTATATAAAGTAAGCAGCTGTCCCGGTGTGAAGTATCGCCGCACCTTTGTAAGGACTCCCAGCTTCCTTGCAACTGCTTTGGCCTAGGACTCAATGAACCGCCTGAAGTTCAAATTTGAGGATATTTCAAGCCCTAGCAACTGAAGGAAGTCGGTATATTTCAGTGATACATTTCGGAAAGAAGGAGCCAAGGTGAGCTGGCTCCTTTTTGCAGTGGAGAGACACGCTTGTGTTTTGGAGGCGTTGAAGTTCACAAGATTGGCATCGCCCCATTCGGATACTGCCTGTAGTGTGAGATTCATAAGCTCTACCATAGCTTCTCTTTCGGACTGGATTTGATCCCAACTGGCCCGAGGACTTTGTTGGTGTCTCTCAACAACTGTGCTATCGTCTACATTCCCATAGATACCGTGCATAACCGTGATACCGTCAACTTGCCCCCCACGTTCCATATTACCGTTAATAATATGGAACGTGGGGGGCAAGTTGACGTTGTGTATACAGACTTCGAAAAAGCCTTTGATCGCGTGAATCATGTTATCTTGCTCGCCAAACTAGAAAGATTGGGAATACATGGAGACTTGTTACGTTGGGTAAAATCCTATCTTTCGAACAGATCTCAGGCCGTAGTAGTTGGTTCTTACAGGTCTAACTTCATCAATATTCCTTCCGGGATTCCACAGGGATCTCATCTAGTTCCATTATTATACAATGCATATATATATGACATATTCACCTGTTTTGACTCCACAAACTACCTTTTATATGCGGATGATAAGAAGATCTTTTATAAAATTAATAATATTCAAGACTGCCATACCCTTCAAAGCACTTTAAACAAACTGTCGTATTATTACTCTGTTAATAATATAACTGTAAATGTACTTAAATGTCAAAAAATATCATTCACACGCAAAAATAAACCTATAAAATTTACATATAGTATAAATAACATCCCAGTTGAAGAAGTAGATGAAGTTCGTGATTTAGGCATTACACTTGACAAGAAACTGACAATGACAAAACACGTGGATACTATAGTGCAAAAAGCTTACAAAAATCTAGGATTTGTTCTACGTATTTGCAAACCTTTTTCAGACATAAACTGTATTAAAAGTATTTACTACGCGCACGTTCGAAGCGTTTTAGAATACGCAAGTAGTATTTGGTCTCCCTATTCCCTATTCCCTTTGGTCTACCCACAAACAACAAATTGAAAGTGTTCAGGCAAAGCTCATAAGGCACCTGAATTATAGAACTCACACTTATTCTGATTATGTTACAGGCTGCCGAAATCATAAAGTAATGTCCTTAGAAAATAGACGTACTCTCTTAGATATGATGTTTTTGTTTAATATAGCTAATGGCTACCTGGATTCCCCGGTTTTGCTATCTACTATAAATGTAAATGTACCCAAGAAGCGTACAAGACACACCCCTTTATTCGCTCCCAACGCTCGAAATACTAACTATGGAAGAAACTCACCCTTGACTCGGATTTGCTCAATATACAATAAAAAATTCTCGAACTTAGATATATTTTACATGTCCAAAGATAAATTCAAACAAGAAGTTCTCAAGCTTTTACGGTAAATAACTTATCTATTTGCATACCTATTATTATAACATTAAAGTATATCATTTCATATGTTGTTTATTTTTTTTATATTGATATATTATAAATAATACGTATGATAAAACATTTATTTATATATCTATAGACCCGAACACACACACACACACACACACACACACACACACACACACACACACACACACACACACACACACACACACACACACACACACACGCATACCTCTTAGTCATAGTTTACTAGTTTCACCTTGTTCTTATTTGATATGTATTAAGAGTAGGAGATACCATTTAAGATTTATACAGGGAAACCTATAATTGGCTGTTTTAATCATTTATAAATTATTAACATTGTATATTCATAAGAGCTGTTGGTTTTCTAAATAAATAAATAAAAAAAAAATAAGCAGATCATTAATATGCAACAGGAAGAGAGTTGCGGAGAGAACGGACCCCTGAGGAACACCGGCGTTAGTCGCCATAAGATCGGATGAGCAGCCATCGACGACGACCCGGAGAAACCGTTCACTCAGAAAGTACTTTATCCATTCAATCAGACAAGGGGATAAGCCGTACGCTGGAAGCTTACCCAAAAGGCTAGTGTGCCAAACTCTGTCAAAGGTCTTCGAGACATCAAGGGAAACAGCAAGTGCTTTCCCACTGTTGTCGAGTGCTTCGCCCCGTACGTGTATGGCATACGCTACAAGGTCCCCAGCTGACCGATTTCGGCGAAACCCATATTGCCAGTCACTTAAGAGGTCATTCTGTTCTAGGTATGCCATTAACCGGGCATTCAATATACGCTCCATAATCTTGCAGAGTATGGAGGTAATTGAGATTTGACGATAATTGGCAGGGTCGGCACGGCTGCCTTTTTTTGGAACAGGCTGAACGTTGGCCAGCTTTCAGGATTTTGGCACTATTCCATTCCTAAATGAGAGGCGGGACAAGCGTCTCAACACAGGAGACAACTCGGGTGCACAAGCCTTTAAAACTATAACTGGTGTACCATCTGGTTCACTAGTTTTATTCACGTCTAGACACCGCAAGGTTTTAAGAACCTCCTTATTTGTTATACGAATCTCTGACATAGAGGTCCCGCAATCAGCTAATTTTGGTGGAACGTTGTTGGCACTGTCCAGACGTGAATTGTAGGTAAAGAGAGACGCGAACAAGTCCGCTTTCTCCTCATCCGTATGCGCCAGTGTGCCATCCGGTTTTACTAACGGAGGTAGTGTAGGCCGACAAAAGTTTGTCTCGACTGCTTTGGCGAGAGACCAAAAAGCTCTAGTGCCGGATGGTCTGGCAGAGAGTTTTGTGCCAATATGTTTAATGCGATCGAGACTAGCTTTCCGTAATGCTTTTTTGTAAGACTTGGCGGTCTGGTTGAAAGTTCTCTTCTTGGAGCTAATGTCCGGAGCTTTGCGATTTCGATCGTCAACCCAAGATAGGTAAGCTAAATGCTTGCGCTTTTCAGCTTGGGCGCATTCAGCGTTAAACCGTGGGCGAGCTTCGCTACCGGTGGTAGCGTCAGAGAAGGGGATAAAATATTGATGCAACACATCCGTTATCGCAACCGCGCAGCTCGACGGATACACAGAAGAGAAACAGACCTCCCGCCAAGGATAAGATGCAAAAAAATGCGAGACACTGAAATTATAATTAAAAACATGAACCTATGTTTTTAATTTATAAACGTAATTATTCAATGATAAACATTATAAAAGTAACTATTCAATCACTTATAGGTAATCAGGTACTTTTACGTTTTCTTTCAATGTTGAGGTATATGTATAAGGTATCCATCCGCTACATTAAAAATAATAAATTATAGTTTAGTCACTACTTATCTAGTGGTGTCTTTGGGATAATCAAAAAGTTATATTTTTTATTTATTCTATTATTCTTCATACAAACACTAAACAATATTTACACTTTTTTATATTTTATTTCTTAGGAAAAATAAAAAATAATAATTCTTTGGAAAATAAAACATGACACTTATTATTCTTTACATAACCCTGAGCACTGGTCAAGCTGGATTAGATCAGTTTCTCTCTGTACGTGACGAGTCGCCAGTGTTCACGCACACACGCGCGTCTAGTTTGTAGTAGTGTAACTATAATAGAACAGTTGTATGAAGCTTTGCCTCTGTACGGTACGGTTTCTTTACTCATGTGGTTTTACTGGGTAAGAACAACGACATTAATCATAGATTGTTATTACACCTATCTATAGTAATCTATACTTACTAAGGTTTAGAATATATTGGCGTATAGACGGACGTAGTGTGCAAATGAGAAGAAAATTCGTTATGGCAAAAATGCAAGATAGAAAAGGATATACCAGTACCAGTAACTATAATATTGTTACTTTAGGTAAAAATAGAGATAGATTTTTATACATTCTAACTGTTGTATATTAAAAATAAAAAATCTAGACATTATCCTATTTAAGTTATTATTATCCCAACTATCAACTATATATTTATCAACCAAAATGTATAACCTTACTTCACCTTCCGCACCTCACAGTCACACTAGTACAATATTAATAGCATCAAACTATTTTCCCCAAGGGGTTGCGTGGAGCTTCGGACTGTATTCCTATATTGTAGGTATAGATATATAGTAATGCTCCTGAAATTCCGCTAGACGCCCGCGCATGATGAGCGCAGGTGTCGCATTTAGTGTGCCTGAATAGTATAAATTTCATAGTATTTGATAGTCGCAACGCTCAATGCCCGATTTACGCTTGATTCCCGATGACAGTGTTCCGAGGGCTTGATAGCGTGGTTTATCACCTACTGCGTTAGTCGTAGAGAAGAGTAACTCGTTGTTAAGTAACAGTTGCGTGGATTACTAGATCTGAGAGATTAAGCTGCACTTACTGCGGTCAGTCCATGGATGGGTGACAGTTTTTTTAACATACCGAGATTGAGAGAATAGAGAGTGCACCTATATCCTCAGACACCTGGTTCACTTTAATACCTCCTGCGTATTTGGCCTGTATCTGTTAAGATCATTATGTTTTTAAAATTCATGCAGCTAATATGATGATAAATTTAATAGTGGTAGAGCCAGGCGGCAACTTTTGCTGTCGCACGGATGGGCCGGCTCGAACCGGGGTGGTACCACGACCTCACAGAATACCAGCGTGAAGTAGAGGTTTACCTCTGCGTTTCGCTTGATGTGTGCAGGTGGCCGGAGGCCCTTTTTACTGGAAATGAGGCATTCCATCCTAGTCCTCACGGGTGAAAGCGCATCTGCATTTTGATCTGTAACAGAGGATAGATGTAGAAGTCTATGGGCCGCAGCAACCACTTACCATCAGGTGGACTGTGTGCTCGTTTTTCACCCTTATCCTATTTAAAAAAATATTACATTATATTTTCCAGGGACAGATGAAAGAGAGAGTAGCCTTCTCTTATGTCAATCTTGATATAACCCTACTACCTTTGAGATCACACGATCAAGAAAGAACTTGTGTTCAATTTAAAACAAGATAAATAAACTTTAAATAAACTAGAAAATACGTAGCTTAGCAGCAAAAACTAAGAGACATGCTAAAAAAATAGTCACGTTGCAAAACGTGCTTAAATAAATTATTTCAAGACAGGAATGGAAAGATCACTATGACATTTAGCAATGAATTGATAAAGAATTTAATTAACATGGTTAATTGTAAAAAATGTAAAATACTGTCTACATCCAAATATTACGAAGAATTACGAAGATTTGCTGTCACATTACATTCCTATAGTCCAAAAGCATGTAATTATTTGCGTGAAAAATTTGATTTGTCTTCCACACGTTAACACATTTCGTGCCTGGTATACTAGACTAGTGCCGTGTAGTGGCGGTTAAGAATATCCACTACCCCATATCTTCCCGTGGGTGTCGTAAAAGGCGACAAAGGGAAACAAGCAGGAGATGGGCAGCAGCATCTTCCTGATAATAGCCAAAATAACAATAAAAAAACTGCGGTTGCCAACCCGCTCGCCAAGCGTGGCAACTATGGCAATATACCCCCCATGAGAAATGACAATAATAAACGGCCCCCAGTCCCCGGCGGCCCCGCTATTCCTGGCAACGGTGGCGACCATGGTAACGGCGGGGCAGGGGGTGCTAAGAATCTCCGGTGGAGGTTCGGTTGCCACCTACGACGACTCGACCTGGCAACATACAACGCACGCACCCTGAGGACTGACGAGAAGATTGTAGAGCTGGAGGAAGAGATAGACAAGTTACGCTGGCATATTATAGGATTATCCGAAGTCCGAAGAGAGGGGGAGGACACGGTAATCCTCGAATCCGGCAACTTGCTCTATTACCGGGAGGGCGACCATCTGTCCCAAGGAGGTGTCGGATTTATCGTCCACAAGTCTCTCGTTAACAACGTTGTAAAGATTGAGAGTGTGTCGACGAGGGTTGCGTACCTTATACTCAGAATCACCAAACGGTATTCGCTGAAGGTCATACAGGTTTACGCGCCAACCTCGGCACACCCCGATCAGGAGGTGGAGGAAATGTATGAGGATATCTCTAGAGCCATGCATTCCTCCAAAACCCAATATACGGTGTTAATGGGAGACTTCAATGCAAAAATAGGCACAAGAGAGAACGGTGAGCTGAAAGTAGGGAATTTCGGAATAGGGCAACGGAACCCAAGGGGCCAGCAGTTGGCTGACTTCATGCAGAAAGAGGGACTCTTTATGATGAACTCTTTCTTCCAGAAGCGGCCGCACAGGAAGTGGACCTGGTCGAGCCCCGACGGTTCGACAAAAAATGAGATTGACTTCATTATGACGACCAGACGACAACTGTTCAGTGATGTCTCAGTGATCGCGAGGGTGAAAACCGGCAGTGATCACCGAATGGTTAGAGGCACACTGAACCTAAACGTTAAGTTGGAGAGGTCTCGTCTAATGAAGTCAACGCTCCGTCCCCCTCGTGCTCTAATCCAAAGTCCCGAAACCTTTCAGCTCGAGTTACAAAACCGTTTTCAGTGCCTAGAAGACTGCAATGAAGTGGACGATTTGAATGACAAGCTCGTGGAAACTGTCCATGCGGTCGGAGCTAAGTTCTGCAAGACCCGCCGCAGAAGAACACAAAAACTCTCCGATCACACTCTTAATCTCATGGCTGTTAGACGGGAGATGAAGCTACATTCTTCAACAGATTTGACAGCATACAGGCAACTGAACAGACAGATCTCAAAATGCATGCGGCGGGACTTACGCAAATTCAATACAGCTCGTATTGAAGAAGCGATCGAGCGGAACCAAGGCTCCAAAGTCTTTGCCAAAGATCTGTCTGCCAGAAAGCGCCAACTGTCAAAGCTGAAGACAGAGTGTGGCATCATCGTCTCCGGGGCACCTGAGATTTTGAGTGAGATTGAGAGGTTCTATGGGCAGCTGTACACGTCATCGTTGGAGCCACACGCAAGTGTGAGTAACGATCCAAGAGCGAGTCTAATCCGACATTATTCCGATGATATCCCGGACGTCAGTCTGAGCGAGATTAGAATGGCTCTCCAGCACCTTAAAAACGGCAAGGCCCCAGGCGAGGATGGAATTACAGCGGAGCTTCTGAAAGCGGGTGGAAAACCGGTACTTGAAGTCCTTCAGAAGCTCTTTAATTCCGTCCTCCATGGTGGCATTACACCGGAGGCGTGGAGCAGAAGTGCGGTGGTCTTGTTCTTCAAGAAAGGCGACAACGCTCTCTTGAAGAACTACAGACCGATTTCCCTTCTGAGCCGCGTCTACGTGCTGTTTTCGAGAGTCATTACGAATCGTCTCGCGCGCAGACTTGACGACTTCCAGCCTCCCGAACAAGCCGGTTTCCGAAAAGGCTTTAGCACCATAGACCACATACATACCCTTCGGCAAATTGTACAGAAGTCCGAGGAGTACAATTTGCCACTATGTCTGGCGTATGTGGACTATGAGAAAGCCTTTGATTCCGTCGAAATTTGGGCGGTGCTGCAGTCCCTTCAGCGATGCCAAGTTGACTGTCGGTATATCGCAGTGTTGAAGTGCTTGTACACTAGGGCTACGATGGCTATCCGAGTACAGAACCAGAGTACGAAACCTATCCAATTGCAGAGAGGTGTAAGACAGGGTGACGTCATATCCCCGAAACTCTTTACCGCTGCATTGGAAGATGTTTTCAAGCTTCTGGACTGGAAAGGATACGGTATCAACATCAATGGCGAGTACATCACTCACCTTCGATTTGCCGACGATATAGTCCTTATGGCAGAATCGCTGGAGGACCTAAGCACTATGCTCAATGACCTCAATAGTGTTTTCCAACGGATAGGTCTTAAGATGAACATGGACAAAACAAAGATCATGTTTAATGTCCATGTCACACCTATGCCGGTAGTTGTTGGGAACACTAACCTCGAAGTTGTTGACGAGTATGTTTACCTGGGACAAATAGTCCGATTAGGTAAGTCCAACTTCGACCGAGAGGTCAATCGACGGATTCAACTCGGTTGGGCAGCGTTCGGGAAATTACGGCACATCTTCTCGTCAGGTATACCTCAAAACTTGAAAACGAGACTGTACACCCAGTGCGTGTTGCCAGTGATGACATACGGAACTGAGACGTGGTCCTTCACTGCTGGCCGGATGAGGAAGCTTAAGGTCGCTCAGCGAGCTATGGAGAGGGCTATGCTCGGAGTTTCTCTGCGTGATAAACTCAGAAATGAGGATATCCGCAGTAGAACTAGAGTGACCGACATAGCCCAACGGATTAGTAAGCTGAAATGGCAATGGGCCGGCCATATAGCTCGAAGAACCGACAACCGATGGGGAAGAAAGGTTCTCGAGTGGCAGCCTCGTACCGGCAGGCGAAGTGTAGGGCGTCCCCCCACTAGATGGAGTGACGACCTGGTAAGATATGCAGGAAGTCGATGGATGCAGGTGGCTCAGGACCGTGCTTTGTGGCATTCTTTGGGGGAGGCCTATGTTCAGCAGTGGACTTGTGAAGGGCTGTAATGATGATGATGATGATGATACTAGACTAGACTGTGAACCAGGCTTCACTCAAAAATCTTTAAACACTATTAGAGAAATGAAAAAAAGAAGTGCGATCTGAGAATATGTCAGACTTTTAAGTATATACTGGGCCTTATGGATTTGTAAATTTTGGAATCGATTTGGCTATGGATGGTGCTGAAATTGCTAACCAGGTTTTAATTTTTATAGTGGTTGCATTAGTCTTATTTAACTGATTCCTACAAGTTTCCTTACTTAAATTATTAAGTTTACTTAATTATATTAGTTCTAAGTTTACTTAATAGGTTAATAATTAAGTCGGATGTTAAAATACACTTTTATAACGTACTTAATTATTAATTATTAAATGTTTTTTTTTGTTTCTGTTTCTGTTTCCGGTTCTGTTTTGTAATTATTAAAATTAATATTTATATAAAAAATAAAGCAGCCATTACGTACCCGTGTCCCCGTTTATTATTTAACCAGCAAAACATTTTACAACATATGTAAAATATCTATATATATTTGATTTCTTATATTTACACGAACAACTACACATTGAATAAAACTATTTTTATGGATTTTATCGCGTTTAATTTACTATTTTAATTCCCGAAGTTTCGGTTGCTTTACAGCAACCCATGGTCACGGGGGAGAATGAGATATTTGACGTCCCAATGTCACAGTTAGCCCGGCTACCTTCAGTTTTTAATACTAATTTTTTTTTATAGGATAGGGGTGACAAACGAGCACACAGTCCACCTGATGGTAAATGGTTGCTGCGGCCCATAGACATCTACATCTATCCTCTATTACAAATCAAAATGCAGATGCGTTGTCACCCGTGAGGACTAAGATGGAATGCTTCATTTCTAGTAAAAAGGGTCTCCGGCCACCTGCACTCGCCAAGCGAAACGCAGAGGTAAACATCTACTTCACGCTGGTATTCTGTGAGGTCGTGGTACCACCCCGGTTCGAGCTGGCCCATCCGTGCGACAGCAAAAGCTGCCACGTGGCTCTACCACTGTTGAACGATTTACGCAACTTATAGTATCTTGAAGTCTAGCAGTGGTATGCTTGGGTTTGGATTTGATTTTGTTAATTATAGGATCCTAAGCAGAAGGCAGCACCCATCCATCTTCTCTATTGAAATTAGGATTTTTTTTAATTTCAATAGCCTCGCGTATCATCCTTGGTAGAAATCGGTGTTCTTTTGCGAGGATTTATGGTCTATCAAATCTGATGTAATGGCGAGGACGATCTTGAACATGTTCACAGACCAGGCGGGGAAGTATACACTCTGTCATAAAATAGTTTAAGTAAAAAATGGTTTTATTCAATATATATATTTGATCAACATTAACATTATGTTGAAAAAGAAATTCCGGGGAAACTGCCCATAGCATTAAAATTTTTTCTTCAAAGATCATAGCTCGAAAACACGATTTTCCGATCTGATTCTTAGAGAAAATTGTTTAAGTTTATCGGTAGACTAACCTCTTCAGAGATTATTGCAATTTTGTACATTCTGAATTAAAATCCAACAAAAGGCAGGTATTGGTGAAAGAATATGGACTACCCCACATCGTCCCATGAGTGTCGTAAGAGCTAAAAGAGGGAAATTGAAACAGGTGATGAGCAGCAGCATCTTCCTGCTAACAACTCAAAATAATAAAAAACTGCGGTTGACAACCCGTTCGCCAAGCGTGTCAACTATGGCAAAATTCCCCTATGAGGCAATCTAAGGGAGACTTTCAGCAGTGGATTTTTATAGGCTGTGATGGATTATAGATGATGTAAAGGGCAGGTTTGTGCAGCTTATTCCCGGGAGCATGTTATTTGAATATTTTTTAATTATTTTAGAACTACCATGGTATAAATTCTGTTAATTTTTAATACAACAGTCTAGTGCACAGAGGTTATTCATTTTATGCACTTAACTGATTTTTTTTAAATATTTTTACCGCTTCCTTAACAATAATTTTTGGACAGTCATTTTAAGTAAAATGTACATCACTAGCTAACGCACACAATAACAAATCAAAATTTGTCACGCGTTTTCGCACTGTCAGGTCGTCTATACGACAGTATATTCTAAATCAATGATCTATACTGATATTATAAAGAGAGAGTGCGAATTTTGTGAGTATATACAAACTCATGTGGAGGGTAATTTCCTAAAATCCGTTTGAAAGGTACATTATTCCAGACGGACATAGGCTACGTATTATGTTTTTACTATGGCTAAAAATTATGATGAATTTCGTCAACTAAATCGGAGAATATCGTACTTCTTGAGAGCTTCCACGGTGTGCGCTGTGTTAATAGTTAAAGTTGTACGAAAATAATGAATGAATCTATCTTCTGGGCATAAGTTACAATAACTAATTTTATAAAAACTCTCGCGCGAGAGAATAAATATGGTGGCGGTCGGTTCTGCGGTGTTATGTTGGTATTTCTAGGTTATGAAATGCAGAGAATCAATTTATTTTAAACCCCAGAAAAACGATATAAAATGTAGTATATTTAGTTATCACATTAATTAGACTCATTTAATATTTAAGATATATAATTGTCCAACCCGGGCAAAGCCGGGATGGGCCGCTAGTCAATACATATAAATATAATTGAAGTACTCTTCTGAAGAATACTGAAATAACCATCCTGTATTTAGCTCATGGGTTCAAGGAGTTATTTGCATACAACTAATACATAAATGACCATTTTCAAAATTTTTGTCTGTCTTTCTGCCCGGGCTAATCTTAGGAACGGCTAAAACTTGACAAAAAAATAGACAGCAATGGCAGGAGTTATCTAGTATATATTTTATCGAAATATAATCGAGTATTTCTTTTCTTAAATCGAGAACTTGATAAAATAAATTGTCATTAACGAATATTTTAAAAATCTATATGATGCCACATTAATGGATCCAACCACAGACTAATATGATACTTAGATCCAACCCCGACGAACACGGGTTGGTTTACCAGTACATAATAAAAACAATGTTGTGTTAAACGGTCTGCAAGATGGACGCGACTGGCGTTACGCTAATGCCTGGTACTCGTACGATCTGACAGACACGTTCAGAATAAAAACCACGCACTATAATACTTTGCGTTCTAACTGAATATCTTAAGGTTTGTTTTTGTTTGATATATTTTGTAAGTACAATCGAGCCATGCGAGGTAGCTCAAAATTATTAAAATGTGCTAGTCTAACGAATTGCCAATGTTAACAGAATTAGATTTCTTAAAATTTAAATACACTTACATAATACGTTATTTTAATAATACATCAAGATTTATTACTTAAATGCTAATGAAGCCTACAATCATAAGTCTGCGTTATCATCATCATGATTGCAATCCACAAATAAAGAACATTAGCAAACATAACAATAATATAAGTCACCCACCATAAACTACTTTCATATTTATGTTAATTTTAAAATAATTACTAGAATAAACTAACCATCACTATTTAACACTGATAATAACTCAAAATAAAGAAATACTGCGGTTGCAAACCAACCTACCTAGCGTGATAACTTGTATACGTGGTATCTTGTAATATTTGCCAATATCGCTCTATGAGGCAGTCTTGGGGAAGCTTATGTTTAGCAGTGGACTTTTGGTTCGCTGTAATGACGCTGACCTGATAGGTGGCGCTGTGGTCAAGATCCAGGAATCCGTGCGAAGCCGAGGTGGATCGGTAGCAGATAATAAATTAGTCTAGTAACAGAAGTATAATGCCGTTATTCTAAACTTACCATACACCGACTCTTTTATAAATCGCTTGCATCCAATCGACTTTCCTTCAAGCCATCTTTGTACGGGTCAATGCTTCATATTTGGAAGGTCAATCAACGCTAATTTAATTACTTTCAGTTGCAATGTAATGTTATAAAACTGATCTCAAAAGAATCTGACATTGTTTTATTAAGACATTGTTTGCGATGATGCTACTTGTATTTGTTTTCTACACCGACATTCCTCTTCTATAAATAGAAATGATTTAAGAAGCAAATTGTTTTGTCTTAGGTAGCAGACGAAAAAAAATATTGAATAATAGTCGCACTGTGGTTAAAATTCGATCTTTATTCATAAAATTATTAAGTTTACATATTAAGGAATTAATATGTATTTCAATTTAAACTCTCAGTACCTGTACATATCATGTATTATTATCTATATTTTCAACTGCACCTTAATATATAAAACCCACATTATAATTTACAAAATATAAATTAAACGCCACTGACCTCTATATATACGCCTAAAACGTCTTATACACGGTCCATCTTGACGTACGTCCCGCCAAGGTCATGCACGATGCACGATGCAAAACGACAATGAGTTGGCTTGACGTACGTCAAGTACTCAGCAGCAAGCATTCTTCATTCAGTCAACTTATCAGCAATAATTATTCTTTTTTGTGTTTGACATTTAAAGTATAAACGTAAACAAACGACAGAATAAATATTGGCAAATGAAAAATCCCACAGCACAGTCCTTAAGTCCGCCTGTACTTATCAAATTCCTACATGCCTCATACATTCGTTACTTCATCTAGATCGACCATCAACTAGATCGTCCTACTTGCGCTTATCAGGACTAGGTTGCCGTTAAAATACGTTTTTTGATTTGTTGTTAAGCTTTCATAGTCTAAACCTTGCTACTTCTATTTATGAATCTTTTAAACCATAACTCTAGTTTTATTATTACTTTTAAAGTATGAGCGGTGAAATCCACGTCTCAGTTCCATGCGTCATCATTAGTGACTCGGACTGTTGCATGCTTTTATTTTCAGATCTTAAAAAATTACGAGTGATGAGAATATTATGTGCAATTTTGTCGCAGTATATATGACCGTGGCTTGGTCACCTACAGAAAAACTAAGAAGAGCCTAAAAACTCGCCTGATGTGTTTTTTTTAAAATAATGGTGAGAAACGAGCACACAGTCAACCTGATGATAAGTGTATGCTGTGGTCCATAGACATCTAGGGTTAAAAATCAAAATGCGGGTGCGTTGTAACCCCTGAGCACTAAGATAAAATGACTCCAATTGAGCTTATGGAGCCTATCCGGATGTAAACTGGTGTGAAGGAAAATTTGAGGAGGGGTCATCTTTTCCTACTATCCGCACCCAAAGTAGAGTTGCGTAGGGAAAATTTGTTAGGAGAATCATGATGGGAAATTTTTTTACGAGGTAGAGCCATGCTTCAGCTATGTATATCATAATTGTAGCACGAATGGGTTGGCTCGACCGGGGAAGAACGATGCTCTCTTAGAATTCTAGCGTAAAATAGCATCTCAATGCTGCTGTGTTTCGTATGATGAGAGTAGATAACTAGAGACCCTTGTTACTGGATACGAGGCATTCCATTTTAATTCTCAGGGGTGACAACACATCTGCATTTTAATTATTAATCAAAGATAAATATAGATGTCTATGAGCCACAGCATCCACTTACCATCAGGTGGACACATCCAACCTGATGGTAAGTGGATTGAAGTGGCTCACTTTTCACCCTTATTCTATAAAAAAACAATCCACCAGCACTGTTATTAGATGAAAGAAATTCATATATTTTTGCCCATAAAATTATTATGACCTTTGAGGTCAAATGCAATGTCCTCGTAATCCAAAAATAAATAAAACTGTGTGTATAAATATTTAAACACACGATAGCCATTATAAAAACCATTGTAGGATTATACATTTGCACGGCAACTACAATAAGCATAGCGGAACAAAGAGCAGATAAACGATAACACAATTGACTCAAATCATAAAATGTACAATTGGTATGGATGGATGGCAGTACTGAAAGTATTGCATTTGAAATTTAAATTTTAAATAAGCGACTTTTTAAAGCATGAAAGTTTAGAATATTTCAAGATCATGGACATTTATCTAATATATAAAAATTTATTTTTGTTTGTTCATATTTTATGTGCTGCCATATCGTTAATCAGATGGCGGTAAAACTTTATCAACAAATTGCTTGCAATTGCAAGGTTATAGACATAGTACTCGTACAATTACTTACAGTAGGTAGCGTGGGTATAAAAAAGTTATATCATTCAATTTCAATGATTGTATTATTATTATTCCTATATTAACAATATAATTCTTCCAAATTAAAACCGATATTTCCACAATAATTTTTTTTTTCAACGACGGCTTGCAGAATCCAACGGCGACGTTTGTGTGAGTGGCACTACACTCCGGACAAGACAATGCTCCAAGGAGCCCAGAGGGGCGTCAATGGAAATCTGATATCCATCCGGATAAGAGGTTAGCAGAAGGTCCAACAGGGAAGTTGCGTGATTCTCCTCATCTGGAATCCGCGTAGGCGAAGTAAACCGCTCTATAAGACCTTATGCCAAGGCAAAGTCATAAACAGATCTCCCCACGTGATCGGTTAAGTGTGGTGGGCGTTAAAATTGCCAATCTCTCCGAATGGATCTGCTATAGTAAGGAATCTCTAGCCATTTGGACGCGGTCGATGTGTTGGTCTGTTTCGATGTTACCGCTATGAGAAAAAATCAAAAAACCCTTTGGTGGTAGCTTCTAATATCGATGATAAAACATTCTTTCTTAATAATACCATCCTGAATATGTATAATGTTTTTGGTCCTATACATTATGAACATAATAGAATAGAATAATTTTTATTCAATATAGATCACATATAAGTTCTTATTGAAAGTCGTTTTTTACTTTACTATGTAAAATTTAAGCGTCATCCTGCTCCTTGGATGACTAAAGGGGTACAAGTGGCAATGGCACGTCGAGATCCTTTTTAAACTTCTGGAAAGCCTTTCCAGAAGTTTAAAAAGTATCTCTCTGAACAAAATTGGTCCGACTTCAAATTGCTAAGAAATATATTATGCAGTCTGGTGATACGAAATGCTAAATGCCGCTACATTATTTATAACTTTTCGCCCACTGATTTGTAGAAATTAATTTCATTGTGGAATTAATAAATCGAATTCCCTGGAATGTGGCTCCTTTCTCAATTTGGATGACGTTACTCGTAATCGTCACTTTGATTCTATTACTTCATTGGACACTCAAATCCGTTCTCAAAGTATTGCTTCTATAGAATCTATGCAGTGTTTTCGGATCTCTTACTTCTCCCCTGTTACTCAGGATGAAATAAAAAAGCTCTGTTAGCCTTTAAATCCAAGGCTTGTTGTTGTCCTTGTGTGCCTACTATCAGCTTCTACACACATTATAAATTATGCTCTGGACATCCAGTAACACCCTTCTGCTTGGAAAAAGGGTTTTATAAAACCTTTTTTCAAGATACCTTACCCTGTACTCCGCAACCATTTTTGTCCAATTTCAATTCTCCCATAATTCACAAAATTTCCGGAATTTGTTTTTAAGCAAATATCTATGTTCATTGCAAAACATAACCTTGTGTATGAATTTCAATAATGAGCAGAACTTAAGAGTGGTTGCGCTTGTAGACTTTTCAAATGCTTCAACACAATTGATCATGGTATCCTCTCTACCATAAACACCTCAGGTCAGCGTTTTTATGCATGGGCCAAAATTGAATCTGGTGTTCCACAAGGCGGAATACTTTCTCCTATTGTATTTTCCTTATTTATAAATGCTATCTCTTCAGTTTGGGATTGTTCATAGCATCTGTTTGCGGATGACCTTCAGCTCTATGTACAGTCTGGCGTAAATAGGCTTTACTTTGTAACACAAAAACTAAATATTAACCTGGAAGCCATAAGGGAATGGTCGTGCAAATATGGCTTTTCAGTTAATCGAGCTAAATGCAAAGTGATAATCTTCGGAAGTTCACAATTAATGGCTAAGATTGATTATAGAAAACTTTGAATTCACAAAAAAATATCAGGCTTATACATGGATAAAACAATGACTTGGAAATTGCAGATCTCTGAAGTAAGTCGTAAAGTTTATTTGAAATTATCCCAAATTAAATGTGATTTATGGGCAATAACTACGCGTACCACTCCTCTGTGTGCGATTCAATTCACAACGTTTTTGTCGACCGATCGACCCATAGGAATGTTTGCGTGCGTAGTAAAATAGTAGGGCGTTAGATATATTATAATGAATGACAATCAGTTAAAATAATTCATTACCACGCATTTTGAATTTAAAAAATAGAAGGTTCAGAATATTTGAGTTTTTTTTTCATTAATTTTATTCATCATTTGGCTATATTATTTATTCTGAACCGTTTCTGCAAATTTAACTGGTTATTGCAAAATAACCCTGTATATATATATATATGTACACTTCACATAAGTATTATGTTTCGCACCTGCCAACAATTGTTTTTGACATCCAGGGTTGATTGGCTGAGAATGCTACATGGCATTAAATCCGCCCTAAGTACCCTTTACTTTAAGGTTTACATTTAAGTTTTTTAAATAAATAAAAAATAAAATACGCCGTCATTTGACAGATGTCTCGTTCATAACGAACAGTACAGTGCAGTACCGTGTGGAGGAAAAACCTGGCATTTTCTGAATTTATATATTCCCTTCAATATCTATAACATGAGTCTTCAATGTCAATAATTCATACATCTATATATCTTTTTTAAATAAAGTTAGCCTGAATCCGTAGTTTTTGTGGTCGCACTGTAATCATTAAATCTAATGATAGTTTCACCGCCACAGTTTTTTTAACAAAGCTTGTCGTGAGGTGAAATGATTGGCTGTGGGTGACATTGATTTAATTTTCTTACATATTCTATTATTTTATATTATACCTACTAATGTTAGTAGTTAATATTTCAGTAACGAATACAAAAATATTGTATGTTTCAAAAATTGCCATTATGTTAAGTGCTATTGCGGATAGCTTACATTATCAAGAATCAGTAAAATTTAGCATTAGCTCATTCTTTGAATCGGCGGTACCTGTAGCAATACACCCGTTAATAGCTGCAGGCTCGGATAGATGTAAGTATAAACATTATATTCCATATTTGCAAGAAAATGTATGTTTTATTACAAACAAAAAAAATATTTCATTTTATAACTTTAGATAAATAAATTACGTGTCTTTTTTCTGCCATTTGCATATTTATAACTACACAAGTGAAACTTGGTTAAATTACCACCATTTTATGCTTTTGTTTTTATCCTTTTCCCTCTTAATCTCCCGTTCATCCCTTAGGTGAAACAATCAAGAGGTTTTTTGGCTTAACTTATGACCAAATGCAAAGCAAAAATGTTCAGAAGTTTCACGAAAATCTTAATATAGACTTTGTTACCAACAAAGGAATTGTGAAATTCAATGTAACTACTGCAGACTTTGTAGCTAAACTTATTGATCGTTCGAAAACTACTGTTATTTTGATTCACGGCTTCATGGAGAGCTCGGACGGTTTAATGGTAAAAGCAATTGCCACTAAATTATTGACAAGACAAGATATCGATATATTAGCTTTAGACGGCCGAAATGCAATAACTTTTGAATATTTCCGATCTACAACTTACGTACGAATAATCGGAGAAAAACTGGGAGAATTGCTAAGTATTATAACAAAAGGTGAGTATATACTTTTTTTATAAGTTTTAGAAAAACTTTGGGTCTAAATGTTTCAACACGTTAATTTACAAGGGTACGACTTGATGAGTGTATTTTAGTGTGAATGTCTAAAAGAAATATACCATCTTTTGTAAGTCACAACCTCACTATAAACGATGTCTTATGTTAATCAACGATTAAAGCTCTGGCGACCGACCAATGATGAAATTCTCCTTTTTTTTTCTTTTTCATCAGCCTACAAAATTTCACTGCTAAAAATATTCAAGGCAAAATTGTCATGCTTGGCAAGCAGACTGACGATCTATTATCGATGCCTGGCATCTTTAACGCTGCTGCCTCATTTCAATATTTTTGTTTGATTACGCTTACCATAAATGAGATATTTATATCTGCAGCTATTAATATTTTGGCATTTTCTATAGTCACCTCTTACGCCACCCACGGGATAAGATGAGGTGATGAGTTCTCTCACGCTGCCATCATATGGTGTTTTTAAAATATGCTAAACCCAAATCCTACAGGAATTGTACTCACTAAACTGTCTACATATCGTGATAAGTGACTCCTCCTAAAGGGCTAGATTGACTTTGAAGATTTTTGTGCGTGTTTGAGTGGGTGGAGTGATCTCTTGTCAAGATTCAGAAGTCACTAGTGTGTAGCCGAGGAGGATCTTTTTTATTATTGTTTTTCTTATTCTCAATTCAATATTTATAACTTGTAAATTTTCTTCGTAATATTATGTAATTCCTGATTGTTTTAACAAGGGTAGGAGTTTATATGTAAAAGAATGTGTTCCAGATGATTTGCCAAACCTACATATACATGGATTAACGCCAAATGGCAAAACTTCATTAACGAAATTTTTATTTTTAATTGGTATTATGACTTTATTTCAGGCGGCCAGGACGCTAATAGAATTGTTCTTATAGGACACAGTTTGGGCGCCCACATAGCTGGCGTAGCTAGCAAAACGTTTCAAGATCTCACAGGTAGATCTATTGGACATATTATAGCTTTGGACCCTGCTGGACCATGTTTCAGCAACATTAGTCCCGATAACCGCCTGGACCGCAGTGATGCAGCCTACGTGGATGTTATTCATACTAACGCCGGTATACTTGGACTAAAAGAGCCTGTAGGTAAATAAATGCTGGTTATATTCATGCATGATCTCGAACTACAACTTGTTAGCAAAACACGAAATCCATAGTATGAATTTCTCCTATATCGTGAAGGCATTTTTTACAAAAATTGTAATATTTAGTTGTATATAGTCAAAAGCTTAGAGCGTAGTAAGTAGAGCCACGGTACAGCAAAGATGGGTCGGATCGAACGAAGAAGTGCCCCGTTCTATAATAATACCAGCGTGAAATGATATATACATAGAATAGTTCATAATAATGTCCCCTAGATCGTTAGTCGGTCACGGTTGCCAGTCTCAACTGAGTCTAGCCCTGAGCAGGGCAGGATTATAGTGCACGAGTAAGTGAGCAAGCACAGGTGCACTCTACGAGTATAGAGATTGTGATTGGACTATGAGAGTGAGGGACTATTCCCTCACTCTTATTTCAATTTCTCCAATGGCAATCTCACGACCGGAGAGAAATCATACCTAAATAATATCTAAACAATTTACTCTCAACATTGACACAATTTAACTCAAGAATCAAGTTACAAAATATGTGAAATCAAGTGCAAAATCACAGGGTCAAAACACCGCCAATTCCCTGACAGAAAAGCCCCATAACTAATTTTAGAACAAACGATTTGAACCCTGAACCACATGATTGTAGACTATACCACATTATCATCATTACAGCCTTTCATAAGTCCACTGCTGAACATAGACCTCCCCCAAGGAATGCCACAAAGCACGGTCCTGAGCCACCTGCATCCATCGACTTCCTGCATGTCTTACCAGGTCCTCACTCCATCTCGTTGGGGGTCGCCCTACACTTCGCCTACCAGTACGAGGCTGCCACTCGAGAACCTTTCTTCCTCATCGGTTGTCGGTTCTTCGAGCTATATGGCCGGCCCACTGCCACTTCAGCTTACTAATCCGTTGGGCTATGTCGGTTACTCTAGTTCTACTGCGGATATCCTCATTTCTAAGTTTATCACGCAGAGCAACCCCGAGCATAGCCCTCTCCATAGATCGCTGAATGACCTTGAGCTTCCTCATACGGCCAGCAGTGAAGGACCACGTCTCAGATCCGTAAGTCATCACTGGCAACATGCACTGGTTGTACAATTTCGTTTTAAGGTTTTGAGGTATGTCTGACGAGAAGATGTGTCGTAGTTTCCCGAACGCGGCCCAGCCGAGTTGAATACGTCGACTATACCTATTGTTTTTTAAATAAATTCACTATCCGCAGAACGGCAGTCAAACTTACTTAGCTTACTTTGCCACTTAGCTTAGCTCAGCTTTTTTATTGTCATAGAGGTTTGCGGTTTTCTTCATTTGCGAGTAACACTTCACTGCTGGACATGGGCCTCAACCATTGTAGAAAGTATTTGTCGTAATCACCATTCTACACAAAAGGAAAGGAGTAATCGTCTCATTAATGTCTTTTTTATAGAATTACCAAAAGCCAAACCCACCATCAGGTGGGCTGTGTGTTCGCTTGTCACCCTTACCCAAAGCATCCACTTACCATTACGTGAACTGTGTGATTGTTTGTCACCTTTATTCTTAAAAAAAGGATGCAGTGGCCCCTAGACGGAGATGATCTGCCTCGTTTCCAGTAAATAGGGTATCCGGTTCTCTACACTCACCATACGAAACCCCGCAGCATTGAGCTATTAATTTTTACTGGTATTACGTGAGAACATAATTCTTCCCAGGTTGAGCTGAACTATTCGTGCTTCAACCGTAATATAGCTACAACATGGCTATACCATTGTTACGGCCCACAGCTGCCCCTGCAAAGGTCGCCTTGGCTAGGGCCCATAGTAGCCTCTTCGACGGGCAGCCGTGGGTACGGGCCCAAATGGCCTTATGGAACAATGACCTATCATACTACAAAATAAGGAGAAGGCTAGGAAAATAATTGGTACGTACCTGCATCCGAATCTAAGACCACCCCAAGGCTCGGTTAGGCCGTAGGTAGAGTATATGGATGTAAAGTGGTGTTTAGTGGTGTGTATATGAGGGGGACCTGGCCCAGCTGAGGTGACCTGGCAGCGCGACGGTTTCCATGCTGCCCCACAATGCTGCATCACTCCAGCAGGCGTCCACCATGGACAGTTTCTTTCTTCATTGTCACTATTTCAGTCTATTAACTTTATTGTACATTTAACTAACTTAAACTCGCCTTATTCCACATTCATCGTAGAATCGAACACGTGATACCCGACACAGTAACGGACAGTAGTTCAAAGTTCAACATTCAATGTCCCGGTTTCATTTATCACCAAATTACAAATAGGAAACTAACGCGATCTCTTCATGAGTCACACGGTTCAGCGTTAAACACAACTAAGTTCCTTCTTTCCATACTTAATCAGTCGAACACAATACAAGCCTCTTGTCAAGAACTTAAAGCCTAGACAACCTAATCCGAGGTGGTTTTCACAAAACCCCAATTACGTAGCGATGTTGCTCGCACAAATTCTAAAAATCTAGACCGTAACCCCAAAATCAGTCGCGCGAAACTTCGGCAGCGGCAACCGAGGTATGCTAATTAACTGTACCGCTGCCAGCGAGCTACTGCCAACTACTTCAGCCAGCGCGTTGAGCGACTGCCCGCGGCACGCGGTCGTCTCCCCCCGCCGTCGGCATTACCTCACCTCGACATCATCGGGTGATTCGACAAAGTCGAAGGTGATTGGGTGCCGTCTCAAAATGCCCATTTTTGGGCATAAACAAACATTTATAAATAAGTTGTTAATTTCTTATCCATTATGAAACTGACTAAATCTAATGCAAAATTTTATGGTTTTCACTAACAGGTCACAAAGATTTCTATCCCAATGGCGGATTATCACAGCCGGGTTGCTTCTTTTCTACTTGTGACCATTCCCGAGCGTGGGAGATATTTGCAGAATCTATAAACTCCCCTGAACGTTTTCCTGGTTAGTATGCAGCTTTAATTCTCATATATCTCAGACATCTGTTTTAGTTAGCTAAACGCAAGAGTAAATTACTCTATATGTAGAATGGCGTAAAAGGAAATGATTTATTAAATACCTTACCATTATGACTTCGTAAGGTGGGGCCGGAGGACTGTGGTTACCTTTTCAAATTACGCTAGTAAAAATGTAAAAAATATCGAAAGTTATATACGCTTTGAAGTTCTGGAAAGAAGATAATAAACACATCTACACTCACCGAGGATATATATTGAAGATGCTGCTGCCCATCTCCTATTTAAGTTTCCCTTTGCCTTCTCTTACGACACCCACGGGATGAGACGGTAGGCGGTTCTCTTATGTGACTTATACTACACGACATATAATTGTAAATCATTTTTCATTTACTATGCAATAAAATAAATCTAATTTTTATATCTCTTTCAGCTCGCAAATGCAGCAACTGGACAATGTTTCATAACGGGAATTGTGTAAAAAACGAAGTCGCTTTTATAGGCATTGATTCAAAATCAGGCAGTGTTGGATCTTACTTTTTGCATACCGCCTCATCCACACCATTTGGTTTAGGAGCTGCTGGTAGCAGATAACGTGTAAAAATACATTTAAATTAAAATAAAAACACTATAATATATATCAAAGCATTTAAGTGTGTTTAAAATTGTTTATTTCTAGATCAAATTTAACTTTTTTTTACTATACAAACTTGTAACAAGATTTAAGGTTAGGCGGGAAATTCGGTAAAAATGCTTCCGAAGACAAGATTTACTTTTGTTTACTTTTTACCTTGTTTTCTTGCTGATAGACGTTGTTTTCTCTCTTGATTACTATAAATATTTAATATCGACGCAATATATTGCGTCGACATTAAACATTCTTGCCTGTGTAAAGTAAAAGTAAAGATACAGCCTTTATTCGCCCCACTGCTAGGTACAGTTCTCCTCTTATTACTGCGAGGGTTGTAGAGCAATTAGTCCACCTTGCTGACTTGTTTCGTTTTTCAAAGTGTTGACGGATGTCCGCGAAATATTTTATAAAGTGCTCAGAATTGTTATTCCACGATGTTTTCGTTCACCGTTAGGCACGTGGTAAATCAGCACTTGAAAATGCAATAAACAATTTAACCGGTGCCGGCAAAAATCGAACCCGGTTTGCTTAATAGCCCCTGAGCAAAGTTCCACGGCTTTATTGTAATAAATACTTTGCCGCTTTCTACTATTCGCTAACGTTCAATTGTTGTAGACTGTACTATACACTTTTATATTTTACAATTGCAAATATCATGTCTGTACCAGAGTCTGTGCTTTTGCTGTCGCACGGATGGGCCGGCTCGAACCGGGGTGGTACCACGACCTCACAGAAAACCAGCGTGAAGTAGAGGTTTAGTTCTGCGTTTCGCTTGGTGAGTGCAGGTGGCCGGAGGCCCTTTTTACTGGAAATGAGGCATTCCATCTTAGTCTTCACGGGTGACAACGCATCTACATTTTGAGTTGTAATAGAGGATAGATGTAGATGTCTATGGGCCGCAGCAACAACACACAGGACTGTGTGCTCGTTTGTCACCATTATCCTATAAAAAAAAAAAAAAAAAAAGAGAACCATATCAATAGATAATAACTCTTTATTGTACACAAAACCAATATGCGAACGGAAAAAAAAGAAAAAAAAAGATAAAAAAGTATTCTGATGGTGGCATATCACGACGCGTGATTATGCAAACCGCGCCGCTGCGAGCCGATTTAACTTGTTCTTACGGCGTGGCGCGAAACACGTTAGAATCACCACGCCGTATCACCGTAAGAGACAAGTTCCATAAAGCTGTTTTTTTTTCATATAGAATTGAAAATTTGAAACTTGTTTCATTGGTCTACTCAATATTTACGCATGCGAGAGTGCTTCACGATCGTAAGAGTCATAACTAAATGAAAATAGCAACGTCCCGCCCCGCAGACTCGAGTCACCAAATGCTCTCGCGCCGCACCTTGTCACGCTACGCCATATCTTTAAAGTAACCGACTTCGAGCTGATCGGTCGTGACATTATGTGCTAGCCCACGTCGCCTTAAGCCACTACCTCCACAATGCCTAGGCCGCACACATCGCGATAACGCGATGTATGTAGCAAAATATTTGTGAATACGTCGTTACTTCGTGCGTAATCGCAAGTACACCGCTTCGCTGGCGGTAATCTCTTACACATCAAAGCGGTAGTTGACGTGTTGAACTAAATTAGGATTTGCGACGTATTTTCGACATGAATGAGAGGATTTTAGAAATTATTAGTAATAACAAGTCTGAAACGTCTAAAGAATAAAAATAATTATTCGCTGCCATATAATAAAGGGCGACCGGGGCGTCTATTTTGTGTTTAGCCTGCGTTTATCGCGATAAACCATCGGATAAACTTTACAACGCACAATGTGGCCAGGCACATTCACCGTAGGCTGAAGGCGAAGTTTTATCGCTGGAATACCATCGCTATATGTGCGGTCTAGGCACAAGATGCGTAGGCACAAACTGGCGCGCGACGGACGTCGACCGTGTTAGAACAACTTTCTTGCGGAATATCATCGTAAAATAACAGCTAAATGCTGCTGTGTTTCGTATAGTAAGTTTAAAGAACCGGAGACCATATTTACTATAAAATAAGTATAATAATCAAGTCACTCACATCCAAAGGACGCACCAGAATCGTCGCAATGCAAGAACGTGACTCAGCCCGCAGTGGATGAACATGAACAACCCACCACCTCCCAGGACCCCACCAACCTTGCAGTTGTACGGACCGAATCTCGAGAGATACACGCGGTAATTGCTTAGGGCTCTTTCCCGCGTGCACTTTCTTGACTCTCAGCGAGTTATTCACTCTAGCCCTTGTCCCGTTGTTCCACTCTCCCTTTCTGGGCTGGACGAACACTGTACGCCTTCAGTTCCGGGCAGGTCTTGTTTTCCCTCTAGCTTTTCCATTGCTGTTCTCCCCACATGCCATCCATGCGCAAACTCCGCCTAAGGTCTCCTTACCGTCCACGAGGTCCGGGTAATAAATCAGACCCATCCTTCCGCGTACTATTCCGTCCATCATCTTGCATCTCAGGTCATCATACAACACGAACTCCCATAACACGTGGTACCTGTCCTCATAGGCAGCACCGCAATCACACATACCAGATTCAACCTATTTCATTTCATACAGTCTCTTTCGAAAGCATACATGTCCGCTGAGGATCTGAGCGACTTGATAGTCCGGCACGACCCAATTCGCATTGAGTCGCGCCGACACGTCCAGGAAGACACTGAATAACTCTCTTCCATTCGTCTCATTATTCTATCGTTCTTGCCATACATTCAAGACATCCACTCAAATCTCACGCTTACGTCTGCTCAACTCACCATTTCTCGCGCCTGCTCGCGCACGTTCGATGCTACCAGCACGTGTCACCTCAAGGTCAGCCGAATGAGCATGGAAAGTCGAAGTATTTTGTCAACTTATCATTGGGTTTGAGAAAGAAAGAAAGAACGAAAGACATTTATTGTTGAAACAAGATTGAAACAAGGGAAGACCCATTTGGTTGATTTAATATTACTTGTTGTGAACGGCCGCATTGTAACTTTGAAACCATTTTATGGAAGATGTTACAAAACCATAAAACGATAGCTTAGACAGCAGCAAATCTATGTTAATAGAATCAAATGCTCTTGAAAAATCAAGCAGGGTAAGGATAGTACCTCTACCAAAGTCTTGAGATGTAAGAATATTGTCAACCACGTCAAGTAAAGCAGTAGACGTGCTTCTACCTTTTCTAAAACCCGATTGTAAGTCAGGTAAAATATTGCTAGTATCATAAAACTTGATGATTGCTAACAGGTTGGTTTACTAACAGTTCTCGAAACTGGAACCAATTTAAGCAGACCAGGAACGGGAAGAGCCAGATGTTTGCCACCTTGAACGAGAGGAAAAAAGATATCTCGTCTTAACCATGACAAATGACGGTAATTACACTTTCTGCAGTTGGATACAAACAATTATGCATAGACAGATTTTCACGAGGCAGGGCCATGGTGCAACTATATTATAGTTGTAGCACGAACGGGTTGGCTCGATCGGGGAAGAACCACGCTCTCACAAAATACTAGCGTAAGATAGCAGCTCGATGCTGAAAGAAGACCCTTTTAACTAGATACGAGCCATTCCATCTTAGTCTTCAGGGTAGAGAACGCATCTGCATTTTGATTCTTAATCGTGGATATAATATGTATGCTACAGCATCCCTTTACCATCAGGTGGACTATGTGCTCGTTTGTTTCTTTATATATACAAAAATACATTCGTTTATTTCTTACACTACTTTCGCCAAACTGCAGGGCAGTTTATTGGCGATTTATGCAAGCATCTATGCAGGTCTAGAAATAGCAGTATCACTACACCCTATAAGATCTATTGTGATTGTTGCTAAGTCTTTAGTTCACTGCTAAGCCCTATGTCTTCAATGAATTGAAGGAGTTTCTTAGCTGTGAATAATTTCACTTTTTCTGGGCTATGCACATAGTTTCACAGATAAGTGTTACGTTTGCACATTAAAGGTCCACAATCAGAATATGTAGAGGTGTTTCTTCCGTTAAGGAACAGAATCGGCACATCCTTGGTTACTTAGCCCCAGGATAGACATGTGTTTTTTTAGACTACAGTGTCTAGTCAGGGCTCTTGCCAGAATGCGCAACTTATCCTTACTTAATCACAGAGCGTATGAAGCGAATTTACGATCACAAGCCCGGATTAAGGTTTTAGAATGTTCTTAAGCATGATGTATCAGATCAGACCTTAAGTAATTTATTATGATAAGGAGTTTCAAGGGTCAATCGGGCCAGGCTTTTTAAGATTCCACAAAAAGCTCGGGTTCAAATTGTGTACGCTTTGAGCCCTCCCGTGCAAGCTTATCATCAAGTCCATTGCCCACGATGCTCGCAGGACAGGAACCCATCTCAAAACGATCCTCTTGTTACACCCCATGGCGTTTAGACGGTTCACACAGTCTCCAACTAGCTTCGGAGTAGAGTTTAAGTTTGATATCAGCGCTAGCAGTTCTGCTTGACTATCAGAGTTTATATAGACAATATGGTCACCGTAGTGTTTGTGCAGGTTGATTTACGCACAGTAAAGTGTGGCGAAAATTCTGCCTGGAAGATAGAGGTGAATTTGTCCAAATTCATACTAAGCTTGAATTCGGGGCGTTCCCCATAAATTTCAAAGCCTACGTCGATGCCTAGTTTTGGCCCATCCCTATACAATATAAGGCTACCAACCTCACAAATAACCTGTCCATTCCAGTCCAGCCAGTCTTCTTTTGAGGTTAGCTCCTTATTAAAATCCTATAGTGGACGCTGAGATCATGCAACATTCATTGAGTCGAACAGGGATCTCAATCTGTAGGAAAACATATCGCATTATACATATCGCAAACATATTGCATTAATAGCCGCTCCAGTTGATGATCGCATCGATCCAGTTACCTTTAAACAGATTGTCTATTCTTTGTAGACTCTTTTAGCCTGTCCGCTGTCGTCTTTTGGTTGGCATTATTACACCAAACAATGGAGGCGTAGGTAACAATTGGCCCCACTATGCTGCTTTACAGCCATAGTATCAAACTGAAACGCAAGCCCCAGTTGTTCCTAATAATACGACTGCACGTACCTAAAGCAAATTTTACCTTATTGCATACGTTGCTAAGGTGAGAGTTCCATGTTAGGTTTTGGTCGATTGTAACGTCCAAATACTTAACTACATTTGGGAATGGTACTTCTTTACCATTGTGCTTCGGTGTAACTAATTTGTCCAACTGTCTCTTTTTGGTAAAGGGTATTATATAAAAGTTTTATGAGCATTAACTGATAAACTGTTACGCCTACACCAGTTATACTTTGAATAGAGTTAAAAAAATACAATTAAATCTTCCTAAGAAGCAAACTATATTCACCAATAGACTTTTGATAAGCTATAATGATAATGATAATGAAAGGAAATAACACAATAAATAAAGATTAAGTTGAAACATTTAATTGCTGAATTCCAAAAGTAATCATTAAACTAGTTTAGTTTTCAAGAGTGTCATTTGATGTCCATTTTAATTACATTGCAACAAATATATCGAAATTCACCTGGAAAACTTTATCATCAATCGTCTATTATCGTCAATATCATGTACATTAACTTATTCAGTATAAGGCCATACTTTATTCCGTTTATTATTTATTCTTTCTGCTACTAGAATTATGCAGACCAAAACATATGAAACCAACATTATAATTAAGGGACTAAGAATGTGATCGAATTGTGTATTTCTGTGGAAAGCATTAATGGTGCAGCTCAATGGAGTATAGTCATTCATAACTATTATGCGTTTCATGATACCAGATTCTTTCATGCGTAGAGTTCTGGAAAATAACCAAAAGACTTGTCTGAGATATAAAAAACGTACCTAAGAAAACATTTAATAATTACACTATGAAAATAAAAATATTATTAAAAAAAAGGAACTGACATCTACTACATTTATCTGTCTAGGAACTAATTTTTCAATCATCAGTTAAAAATTGTGTTTTAACTAATTTATAACCTTACTAAATATAAAAACCAAACAATGGAACTCTTTTATTCATGCAGCTGTAATTTTAATTTGTTTATGTTGCATTTTATACTCAGATCATAGAAACAACAGTTCTATGATCTGAGATTTTATACTATAAATAACTGTTATCTGTTGATTGAAAAACCGACCCATAGTTATAAATTTTAAACTGAGTTTACATCAATTTATGGTGTTCATAATATTTTACATCATGCTATTTTTATAATCAATCATCATTAGTAATTATTTTGCCGACAATTTAAGTTTGGTTTTAATTATTTTGCGTAAAAAGTTAGTTTTAACTTTCCTAAAACGTAAACGCAAATTATATCATGAATTAAATTAAAACTTTATTCATACAGGAAGTTAACAGTTTTGGTTTAAAATGAATTGGTTTAAGTTATTATGAAAGCTCAGAATATTTTTTTAATATAATAAAATAATGTCTTCCAGATCGAATTTAGGCCACGGCAGGCAGACTCAACGGGAATTAGCCACGTGCAGGAAGGATTATAGTGCCCTAGTGTATGCGCAAGCACAGGTGCACCCTCTACCTATAGCTTAACGTGCTTTCAGAGGCATGAGGGTAAATGAAACACCGCCAAATTACAGGTTCCGGGTAGCTATTGAGAATATTTTTTTTCTGTCATGACATATCATATATTATACTAAAGAGCTAACAGACACGTCAGTAAGAGACTGCTTCAGCGCATGGACAGTTGCGACCAAACATCATACACAGAAGACCCTTATTAACTTCCATACCAAGATGGACCTCTAGACAGAAAAAGAACGTGTTAGAGCCATGCTTAAACGTGGTAGAGCCATGCTACAGCTATATTAGTAGTACAGTTGAAGCACGAATGGGTTCGCTCGATCTGGGAAGGACCACGCTCTCACAGAATACCAGCGTAAAATAGCAGCTTAACACTGCTGTGTTTTATGATGAGTGTAGAAAACCGGAGACACTTTTTACTGGAAAAGAGGCATTCCATATTAGTCCTCAAGGGTGACAACGCATCTGCATTTTGATTCGTAATCGTGGATAGATGTGGATGTCTATGTATCACAACAACCACTTACCATCAGGTGGACTCTGTGCTCGTTTGTCATATCCTATAAAAAAGAGCGTACAAACTTGGACTTAGGATATCATTTAATAGTATATTTTGTACTCTTTGAGATATGAATTTCTTCATTGGCCCGAAAATTTCCAGACATGAAACTCCTGTTGTACGAAGAATTTTTCTTAATTGCCACACTAGGCAATAGGATTGACGATCGTAGTGCCAGACATCTCGCAACTTTGAAGCTGCTGGCAGTCGAAGGTCAGGGTATTTAACTTCTTATAGTAAATGAGATGATTATCAGCCATCTGTCAGATTTCATAAGATATTTCAGACATTTTCTGTAATAACGAAAGAACGAAATCTTACTATGGCGACTAAATGGAGTGATATATTCTTTTACCACTTCCAAAACTCAATACAGATCTTCACTGTATCAATCTGATTTGACAGAAAATATACTAACCCAATCTTTAACTTCTCTATATAACGAAATTTTTTTGCAGCGAAGAAATACATCTTAACATTAGAAAAGACATCTACTTCTTTCACTTCACAAATTTCTTCATTTTCGAAGGCTGAAAAAAATATATATAGTAATAAATTAATATTTAAATTTTAAAAAATCCCGAAATATGAAATTTTTACGCAGTAGAACCATGCCGGGGAAATACCACGCTCGCACATAATCCTGTGCTGCTGAGTTTTATAGAGAAGAGTACAGAAGACTCCTTTTTCAGAGGTATCAACGCATCTGTATTTTGATTCTTGTTAGAGGATAGATTTAAGGTATCTTTAGGCCACATCATCCACCTACCATTGCATGGACTGTGTGCTGGCTTATCACCCTCAATAGTATAAAAATATATGTCAAATTATCTATATTACAACGTCGGTCAAGCGAAGGAGGATGGCATTTTTGTTCTCTGATAATCTTTCCGTCATAATTAATAAAATAGAGAAATAAATTACGAAAATCTTTGAAGCTAGTTACTAACTTCTTGCAATGATAGAATATGCTCCAGGATAATCACATAGTAACGCAGTTTTCGTGGTTCTGACTGCCTCCAACCCGTCAAATATATTAATTACTTTGGTACGTGATAGCTTTTCTTCAATCGAATTCATTTTCTTTTCAAAAGTATTTGCCTATAAATAAATATGTTTTCTATTATAATTGTTAATCATGTCCTGTTGTTATACATAAAAGTGAAATGAACAGAAATGTTTTAAAATGCGACTTTATAACTCACTCTTTTCTCTGCAAATATTTTCATATTTTCAACTATGTTTAGTTCATAGTCACTCTCGATCAAAGATTTTAGATCCATTTTGCCGTTTTTATCGGTTACGATGTGCGACAGTAAGTTGGATGTATAAAATGAATGAGCCACGTAGGCGAAACCAACAAAGAAAAAGTACGCCATTCGACGTGACCAGAGAATGGATGATGTCGGTAAACCTAAAAAAGGCACAACAGAAAGTGTAAAATGTAGTACGTACGGTTTTTAAACAGCCTGCAGATACAAAAACATTCTATTCAATGACTCTACCGTTACAGCTTATTAAAATCTACTGCTGAACACAAGCCTCCCCATAGATTGCCCCATAGGGGGATATTTGCCATAGTTGCCACGCTTGGGAAGTGGGTGAGCAACCAATCGCCTTTTTTTTTTTTAATTTTAGTCGTAATTAAGAAGCCGCCCATCTCCAGATTTGTTTCCCTCTGTCGTCTCTTACGATACCCACGAGGTGAAATTGGATAGTAGATATTCTTGCACTGCCACTACACGGTATTACACCATTCAAGGTAATGGTTCGTTTTATCTAACATAGAGTAGACAAGTGCACCTCGCCCGTTTAATAAATGTAAAATATACACGTAGTTTACATTGAAGACATCGAACGTCATTTTACACAAACATAGCGTATAAACACACAAGTTGCTCCCGTGCTAAGACATTTTAAGGCGATCGCTTTTTCTCTTATTTGTCACGGTATTTTACGTAATTATAATAACTATAATTCATGCTGACTTTGCTAATAACTATACGAATTTCGTGTGTCGCTTTGCCCATTCACGATTAGCCATATCATAAATATGAAAGCAAGAATCTTATAATAACTGCGATAGTCTCGTAGGTTGAATAGTGCCGGAGGAAAATCGCATACATTTAGATAATAATAAAAATTAAGCTTAAATTAATGTCTACATTATTGTCTACGTTATTATTACATTGTCTCTAAAAAAACGCAATCGGCTACACCTAATAGTAGCCGGCTAAACCAAGGTGTACCCGCACTTTAGTTTTTAGCTCTAACATATATAATATAATGTTTAAATTTAATTCGTAACATAATGGTTAAATTTAATTCATGCATTTCTAAATATTTCTAAAACAAATTTACGCATCGATGTAATACTTACTATGCTGACAGATTATGCCTATAGCGGCATAAAATTCGTAAATAAAACTGCATTTTAAATGACCGACAATACTTCTCTCCCATCTTCTAGTTACATAAAAAATTAAAGTTGCCAAAATAACCATGGAACAAACGCAACACCATACAGTTTTCGAAAATGGTAGACTGTAATAAGGACGCATAACTGCATTGTATTTGCGCCGAAGAATATAGCCGAATCTGAAATAATAAAAAGTGAATAATTTTTTAATATACTAATATTAAAGTTGACCACAACAGATCACTTTACAATAATAATAATAATAATAATATTACCAAAATAATATAAAAATTATTTATAGTTTATGTTGTAGGTGGAAATATAAATCAGAATATCTACTAAAACTACGTGAATTAAACTTTAGTCGCATTGATACCAGATAACTAAACTGTTTGTAGAGTTGTCTATTTGCTGCATATGGTCAAGATATTTATCACGCAAAGAAGAAAAAACTAAAATAGCAATTTAATGATATAATTATAGTAATTAACATCTAAAATTATACGAAAATTACACTGATCACCTAAAATCATCATCATTATCACAAGTCCATTGCTAAACATAGGTAACATCGACTATAGCATTCATCGATTTATATTGTCGTCACTCCATCTAGTGGGCGCCCCCCGACACTTCGCCGAAGAGAACGTTAGAGAACCTCTTCCCCCAGCAGTTGTCGATCGCCCATAGTCACCACACAAATGTCTTTATTGGATTTACTTTAAACAATTATACTACCTCCAAACGAACATCGCTTCCACAGGATTGAAGTCATTTAACATATCAGTTGTGATAGGCGACGGCTGAACGGATAAATCTAAGGTATCATTATGGCCCAAATAAATAATATTTTCCTTGTTGTTTGCCACACTGGTGTCCAATTCCGGAGTAATGAAGGAAATACTGAAAGGCATTAACGTTATTTAAAACCTGAACATTAAATAAAATCCCGTGGGTGTCGTAAGACACATCAAAGAGAAACGAACCACGAGATTGGCAGCAGTGTCTTCCTCATAACGACTTGGAAATAAAAAACTGCGGTCTTCAAGCCACATACTAAGCGTGGCAAAAATGGCATATATCCTTCATAGATGGCCCGGTTGCCTTCAGCAATGGGCTTTGATTGGTTGTATATTGTGCACACACAGTTCAAATAGTACCGTGTGGAGAGTGTGTAAGAAAAATACACCATTTTGGCCTGTGAGTATTGTATTATGAAGTGCCAGAAATATCTTATAGTTTCTAATAGATGGCAGTTTAACCACGTCGTTTATTCACCTCATATAGTTGTTTATTAAGCTAGACATAAAATAAGATAAGCGTCAAAGATGCGACTCGTCTGACACTCATTTATGTCGCTTGACAATCCATGTGCCTACCGTGACGATTAAGGAACATAATCCCTGCAACTAATCCAGAAAGAATCGGCGCATGAGTACCGAAAACTATCCCACCTCAATTTTTTTATGCGATTCTCTTCAAATTGTTCTACTGATGATATAAATGCATGTTGCCATGGGTGGGCAACTCGGTGCCATATTGTTTAAACCGCTTTTTTTTTCTAAATCAAGGAAATTTTTTTTAAACGAAATTTTTTTTGGTATATTTTTTGATGAAATACATATAAAAAGTTCCTATAAGACTTTTTACAATAAAGTTAATATTTTCGGAGTTATGAATTTTTAAAGGTTTGAATAATCTCAAATTAGGATATTTTTGACCCATTAAAATACATAAAGAGAAAGTATAAAATATATATTTTTTTTATATTCTTTAATAAAATACAAATAAAAAAAATCTTATAACTTTTAACGACAATGTATTCGATTTTTACGATAAAATTTTTACTTACTTGAAATGAAACATCTGCTGAAGTATTAAGATAACCTTGCAACTCATCGCGTTGTTTCTCCACATCGGATCGTACTGGTGACTGAGTTCCATTGCATCCACTAAATAGCAATTGAAGAGCGAGCGCGCTTTCAAAGTTTCGTTCATATTGGTAAATAAAAACGGCCGAACTAAATGCAGAAGTACTTGGGCTATAGCAAAATTTTACTCCACAACTACTGCAATTCATACGGATAGTATTAAGTTGTACTACTTACTATCAGTACTATTGCAGTAGAAACGTACATACGTTTAAAATCCCAACAGATTATAATCGGACGGAATGACAAAGTGAACTGGAGAAATAGCAACTGTTTTGTAATGTGGATATTAATGTTATGCTGCTAGTAAGAATTACAACTGTTTAATATTTTGAAGACCTTTAACAGTGAGAAGTAAAGTTAGGTAATGATAAGCAAACAAAGTAGAACACGAAAATAAACGTACGGATACGACATAACTAAACAAGCGTAGCTGTTCTAATGAAATTCAAACATTTAATTTTCAACAGTCGAAGATTGATTCACTTTAGCGGGAACACTCGATGAACTATTTATTAATATTGTCGATATTATTCAGTTTTTGAATAACAATTTGTGGACAATAATTTCGCTTTTATGGTTTAGTCACCAGCTTTGCTAAATGGAAAACGTATTTTCATCCGACTGCCTCAGAATGAGGGTAGTGTTTTCGAGTGTATGTATGTAGGTATGTCTTTTGTTTTGGCATGCTCTGTAGCCTAAACAACTTGATGGATTCTAAAATATATACATATCATTAGATTCGTCTTAGTGGAAGTGACATAGGGTATTGAATTTTCATTTTTCAGTTAACTTTTTCACGCAGTCGGGTTTTTTTTAATTACTGTTTTGACCATTAATCTTGTTAATTTATAAGTATGTCTAAAATCTATACAGAAGGCGTTTCGAAAAAGCTATAAAAACGTTATTAAACGTACTCGTATTCCTGTATACGCAATAGAATAAAGTAACAGCCTATACATACTCGTATATGTCTCACTACTCTACAAAAGCTTAAGATGTGACGATAGAAGTCCGCAACTCTTCCCCAATGTGTGTTCGTCTTCGAAATGTTTTATTTCCTGAAATTCGCAAACAGCTTACTTACGATGTTTACATTTAGAGCCATGCATAGAACTTGAATTAAATCATTAGTGCTGGCAGGGATCGGATACAGTTTCTTCGCGTACGGTAAAATTTTAATGTGATTGCTGTCACCTGAGAAACAACAAATTACCGAACTGTAATCGAGCAAATAATTACCTAATTTTGATATTGTTAAGGAATGTTACAATATAAATCTATACCATAATGAAATTCTAAGAGGACTTTCGTACACAGATTTAAAAGGTTTAAAACATAAAAAGGTAGGTAAATTATATTTCAAGGTCAAAAATTAAATTGTAATATTTTGTTTTTCTTTTGTTGAACGAAAAATAAAGGAAAAGGCTCAGTTTCAGTTGTCATGTCACGTCATGTTTTATGATAGATTCTCTCAAGTCATATAAGACGTTAAATTACCTTAATCTTTAATAATTTATTTACTTCACATAAATAACGTTTACAACCGTAAGAAAAAGTCGCATATGATGTGTAATATCTGAAATCTGACCTTGGTAATAAGACACATTAACATTATATCCTGAAAACAGCTATTTGTTTTTTTTTATTAATAAAAATAAAAATATTAATTGAGCAGCCTCAAAATTTATAAAAGTTAAATACTGAAATATTTATTCGAATAATTATGAATTACTTGCATTGTATCAATGATCGACACTTTTTTCAGACACTTATTATCAAAAGGAAACATATTTTAATATAGTTTACACCATTGAGTTATATGTACTACGTACTAGAGAAGCCATTCCAAACAAAAATTGTGTCCTAATCTATGTCTTCGCGCATACGCGGGAGTAGTAGTCGCGCATGCGCGAAGACTTTAATATAAGATATTAATATAAAATAAATATAAGAACTTGATATAAAATATCTTAATTTAATCTAAACATATTAAATTTCTAAATAAGATGTTATAATAATTATTTTATGGAATTCACAAATCTACAATTTACGCAATATTTAGTTTGTACGGATTGCAGTACAGTTTAGTTGAACATAGTCAATGTTCGGAATGGCTTCGTAGAACGGATTAGCCCGAAATCGCCTTTCGCGATGCTTTCCGTCGCCGATTTGTGTAATTAACGTCTGGCGTAAAACAGATGGTTATATCGCCTTCTATGGGAATCCACAGTCGTAGCAGTAGTCGCCTGTTGCGTCACCCATGGAAGAAAATTGGGAGATAGATGCTCTTACACCGCCGTCACACATTAAATAAATTAAATACCGCTATCGGAAACTATTTTTACTGGAGACAAGGCATTCTACCTTAGTCCTTAGGGGCAACATCAGCATTTTGATTCTTAATCGATGATAGATTTAGATGTCCAATGCATCCACTTACTATCAGGCGTTTGTCACTATTACTCTATATAAATATAAGGTAAGCGTATCACAGTTTGCCATTTAGAGGATTATACGAGTAAACCTTAGATTTGTGAATGTTGTCTCGAGAAAAGATGTCGGTTACAAAAACTTTTACTTTGAAGAAAATGGTTTTTTTTTTTTGGTAAACTAATACATTATACGTGTAGCTTTGTTTGTTTTCACTTTTATTTTTTCAAAGATCACTCACTTGAACCTAAATTTGTAAGTAAATTTGGCTTTGTTTCTTTTTTTCGTTATTTCGTAAAGTTGTGATGTACTGAGTACGTAAAGCTGAATATTGGATTGCGTCTTCGTTAAGGTAGCCCTACACGCTAGGTTATAACCGATGGTTATGCTTGCACAGTTGAACTGTTCAAGCATAACTGAACGTGTGTAAGACATAATTTCTTGCCTGCGCAAGCAAAATAAAAAATATAGAAATTGATATTTTTGCCGCTCGGTTGTGCTCGCGCAGGTCGCTTGCGCAAGCATAACTGAACGTGTGTAGCAGGTGCGCTTCAGGCTTCAGTCATCCAGCAAATTCTGAGGGGATAAGACGTCGTCACTCATCGTTGGCGCGTCGTACGTCACTGCGCAATGATGTCGTCTCGCAAACGAAATGCAATTTTAGAAGAATTTATAGAAATATATAAATCGGAGCCCTGTATATGGCGATTGAAGGATAAAGAGTATCATGACCGAAATAAAAGAGCGGCAGCATACGAAAAACTTATAATTAAATTAAGAGAACTAGAGCCAAATGCGACAAAGGAGGATGTTGTAAAAAAAATTAATGCGCTACGAAGTAACGTACATAGAGAAAAAAGAAAGGTTGAAGAATCCACTAAGTCGGGAGCGTCAGGTGACGAAATTTATAAACCGTCGTTGTGGTACTATGACATGTTTGAATTTCTCGGAGATCAGGACATTCCTCGTACTTCACAGTCCAATATAGATGAAGCTGATCAAATTGAGGTAAGAAATACAAGTTTTTTATACAAATGTGGCGGCGGTCGTATACGTGTACATGTGTGTGTGCGTTCGTGTGGTAATTAAAAATATGTGGTTATTTTTCCGCCGAAACAGGTAATGTTTTTCGAGAGTATGTCGTACCTACTTGTATGTATGTCTATTTCTTTGGCACGTTCTGCTAGGCTATTCGCGTCGTGTTTTCAGACACTGAGCGAAGTGAACACAAAATTAAATACATAATAAAAATAGCACTGAAAAATTAACTTTACTTCTATTTACATAGAGTGTAAAATTGAATATAGGACTTACAAGACATTTCCTATGTTAAAGTATGTTAAATTTTAGACTGTATTATATAATAAAAATAAGGTTAATTTTTTTGTGTTATTTTTATTATTTCATTTCGTTTTCACTTCGCTCAGTGTGCGAAAACACAACGCGAATAGCCTAGCTGTAATCTAAATGGCTCAACAGATTTTGATGTTATTTTCTCACGTTTTCGAACTTGTATGGAAATTATTAATTTGGTTTTATTCTGTTTTATTTGATGGTTCATCCAGGAGACAGATATAAATACTTATTTGCTGTAAGGGTAATAAAACATTTATTAGCAATGCCATTATTTTTATTAGATATACCTAATCAAACTGAATACATACAATAAACTTAAGCCGCAACGAAGTTATCTTGCCACGATACGCTGCCTTCATTTACGAAGTAATTAGTAAATTTCTCTCGCACCTGTTTTGCATAGTTTGAAATGTTTCCTTGCCTTCGCTGTAAGTTAACCATAGTCGAACGGGTAGTATTATAGCCTTCCGTGATAATGGTACCATTTGCAGCATTTTCTTCATAAAAACATTCCCGGGGCGCATAAGAACTTCCTACGTGTTTCATTAAATAATTATGCAGTACGCATGTTGCCATCACTATTTTTTCTATATTCTTTGGCTCTATATTTATTACAGTATGGATTATTCGAAACCTAGATGCTAAAATACCAAAAGCATTCTCAACAATATGTCTAGCGCGAGACAATCTATAATTAAATATCTTTCTTTCGCGTGAATGCAAGTCAGCTTGTCGAAAAGGTTTTATCATATCAACTCTTAAAGGGAATGCGTCATCAGCAACAAATACGTATGGGAGACTTGTTGAGCTGTTTTTGACAACTTCAGCGTCTGGAAGTTCCATTTTGTTATCTTGGAGCATTTCAAAAAACTTGGTATTCTGTAAAACACCTCCATCAGAAATTCTGCCATTTGTCCCAAAATCAACCAGCAGAAATTCGTAATTAGCATCTACTATTGCCATAAGCACCATACTGTGTCGTTTTTTGTAATTATAGTAATACGATCCGCTGTCAGCAGGTGGAACTATGTCAATGTGCTTACCATCGATCGCACCTAAGCAATGAGGAAAATTCCACCTTTCTTCAAATTGTTGCGCTATATTTCTCCATTTTTCAGATGACTTAGGAAACTGTAACAAAAATTATTGTTTTAGGAAATTGCTGATGCCAGGGATAGTAATGAAACTTTGGATACAGTAACTTCAGAAAATATAAATATAGCACAAAACTCATCATCCCAAGAACAGCAGCAAGAGTCAGCGGCGAAACGACCAAGATCATCAAGACCCGGTAAAAAAAACAACGAGCCAGAAAAACTAACGAACGAAGTATTAACTTCTATTAGGGATCACTTTAAACGACCTGTAGCTTCACCACCACCGCAAGAAGACCGGTACCTCTAGCTTTTCCATTGCTGTTCTCCGCGCATGCCATCCATGCGCAAACTCGGCCTAAGGTCTCCTTACCGTCCACGAGGTCCGGGTAATAAATCAGACCCATCCTTCCGCGTACTATTCCGTCCATCATCTTGCATCCTCATAGGCAGCACCGCAATCACCCATACCAGATTCAACCTATTTCATTTCATACAGTCTCGTTCGAAAGCATACATGTCCGCTGAGGATCTAAGCGACTTGATAGTCCGGCACGACCCAATTCGCATTGAGTCGCGCTGACACGTCCAGAAAGAAACTGAATAACTCTCTTCCATTCGTCTCATTATTCCATCGTTCTTGCCATACATTCAAGACATCCACTCAAATCTCACGCTTACGTCTGCTCAACTCCCCATTTCTCGCGCCTGCTCGCGCACGTTCGATGCTACCAGCATGTGTCACCTCCAGGTCAGCCGGATGAGCATGGAAAGTCGAAGTATTTTGTCAACTTATCATTGGGTTTGAGAAAGAAAGAAAGAAAGAAAGACATTTATTGTTGAAAAAAGATTGAAACAAGGGAAGACCCATTTGGTTGATTTAATATTACTTGTTGTGAACGGCCGCATAAGTAACTTTGAAACCATTTTATGGAAGATGTTACAAAACCATAAAACGATAGCTTAGACAGCAGCAAATCTATGTTAATAGAATCAAATATTTTAAAAAAATCAAGTAGGGTAAGGATAGTACCTCTACCAAAGTCTTGAGATGAAAGAATATTGTCAACCACGTCAAGTAAAGCAGTAGACGTGCTTCTACCTTTTCTAAAACCCGATTGTAAGTCAGGTAAAATATTGCTAGCATCATAAAACTTGATGATTGCTAACAGCTTGGTTTGCTAACAGTTTAAGAAACTGGAACCAATTTAAGCAGACCAGGAACGGGAAGAGCCAGATGTTTGCCACCTTGAACGAGAGGAAAAAAGATATCTCGTCTTAACCATGACAAATTACGAAAATTACACTTTCTGCAGTTGGATACAAACAATTATGCATAGATAGATTTTCTCGAGGCAGGGCCATGGTGCAACTATATTATAGTTGTAGCACAAACGGGTTGGCTCGATCGGGGAAGAACCACGCTCTCACAAAATACTGGCATAAAATAGCAGCTCGATGCTGAAAGAAGACCCTTTTAAATAGATACGAGCCATTCCATCTTAGTCTTCAGGGTAGAGAACGCATCTGCATTTTGATTCTTAATCGTGGATATAATATGTATGCTACAGCATCCCTTTACCATCAGGTGGATTATGTGCTCGTTTGTTTCTTTATATATACAAAAATACATTCGGTTATTTCTTACACTACTTTCGCCAAACTGCAGGGCAGTTTATTGGCGATTTATGCAAGCATCTATGCAGGTCTAGAAATAGCAGTATCACTACACCCTATAAGATCTATTGTGATTGTTGCTAAGTTTTTAGTTCACTGCTAAGCCCTATGTCTTCAATGAATTGAAGGAGTTTCTTAGCTGTGAATAATTTCACTTTTTCTGGGCTATGCACATAGTTTCACAGATAAGTGTTACGTTTGCACATTAAAGGTCCACAATCAGAATATGTAGAGGTGTTTCTTCCGTTAAGGAACAGAATCGGCACATCCTTGGTTACTTAGCCCCAGGATAGACATGTGTTTTTTTAGACTACAGTGTCTAGTCAGGGCTCTTGCCAGAATGCGCAATTTATGCTTACTTAATCACAGAGCGTATGAAGCGAATTTACGATCACAAGCCCGGATTAAGGTTTTAGAATGTTCTAAAGCATGATGTATCAGATCAGACCTTAAGTAATTTATTATGATAAGGAGTTTCAAGGGTCAATCGGGCCTAAGATTAAGCGGCTTTAAGATTCCACAAAAAGCTCGGGTTCAAATTGTGTACGCTTTGAGTCCTCCCGTGCAAGCTTATCATCAAGTCCATTGCCCACGATGCTCGCAGGACAGGAACCCATCTCAAAACGATCCTGTTGTTACACCCCATGGCGTTTAGACAGTTCACACAGTCTCCAACTAGCTTCGGAGTAGAGTTTAAGTTTGATATCAGCGCTAGCAGTACTGCTTGACTATCAGAGTTTATATAGACAATATGGTTGCCGTAGTGCTTTTGCAGGTTGATTTCCGCACAGTAAAGTGTGACGAAAATTCTGCCTGGAAGATAGAGGTGAATTTGTCCAAATATATACTAAGCTTGAATTCGGGGCGTTCCCCATAAATTTCAAAGCCTACGTCGATGCCTAGTTTTGGCCCAACCCTATACAATATAAGGCTACCAACCTCACAAATAACCTGTCCATTCCAGTCCAGCCAGTCTTCTTTTCAGGATAGCTCCACTATGTACTTCTTATTAAAAGCCTATAGTGAACGCTGAGATCATGCAACATTCATTGAGTCGAGCAGGGATCTTAATCGGTAGGAAAACAGATCGCCCTGGCTGTTAATCCTATACAAACTAGCCCTCGCCTCCTTGTCTAAATAAAGATAAAGGGGCGTTAGGTATGTCTACTTCTATGAGAAGTGCATTAATAGCCGCTCCAGTTGATGATCGCATCGATCCAGTTACCTTTAAACAGATTGTCTATTCTTTGTAGACTCTTTTAGCCTGTCCGCTGTCGTCTTTTGGTTGGCATTATTACACCAAACAATGGAGGCGTAGGTAACAATTGGCCCCACTATGCTGCTTTACAGCCATAGTATCAAACTGAAACGCAAGCCCCAGTTGTTCCTAATAATACGACTGCACGTACCTAAAGCAAATTTTACCTTATTGCATACGTTGCGAAGGTGAGAGTTCCATGTTAGGTTTTGGTCGATTGTAACGTCCAAATACTTAACTACATTTGGGAATGGTACTTCTTTACCATTGTGCTTCGGTGTAACTAATTTGTCCAACTGTCTCTTTTTGGTAAAGGGTATTATATAAAAGTTTTATGAGCATTAACTGATAAACTGTTACGCCTACACCAGTTATACTTTGAATAGAGTTAAAAAAATACAATTAAATCTTCCTAAGAAGCAAACTATATTCACCAATAGACTTTTGATAAGCTATAATGATAATGATAATGAAAGAAAATAACACAATAAATAAAGATTAAATTGAAACATTTAATTGCTGAATTCCAAAAGAATTTAGTTTTCAAGAGTGTCATTTGATGTCCATTTTAATTACATAATACATACATACATAAACACTCACGCCTGTCACCCAGAGGGGTAGGCAGAGATTATGGACTTCCATTTGGCACGATCCTGACACACCTCTCTCGCTTCCTCCACATCCATATACCTACGCATACACGCTCGTCGGTTAAAGGTACTCTCTTCTTTACTTTAATTACATTGCAACAAATATATCGAAATTCACCTGGAAAACTTTATCATCAATCGTCTATTATCGTCAATATCATGTACATTAACTTATTCAGTATAAGGCCATACTTTATTTCGTTCATTATTTATTCTTTCTGCTACTAGAATTATGCAGACCAAAACATATGAAACCAACATTATAATTAAGGGACTAAGAATGTGATCGAATTGTGTATTTCTGTGGAAAGCATTAATGGTGCAGCTCAATGGAGTATAGTCATTCATAACTATTATGCGTTTCATGATACCAGATTCTTTCATGCGTAGAGTTCTGGAAAATAACCAAAACATTTGTCTGAGATATGAAAAACGTACCTAAGAAAACATTTAATAATTACACTATGAAAAGGAAAATATTATTAAAAAAAAAGAAACGAACTTACATCTTTACTACATTTATCTGTCTAGGAACTAATTTTTCAATCATCAGTTAAAAGTTGTGTTTTAACTAATTTATAACCTGACTAAATATAAAAACCAAACAATTGAACTCTTTTATTCAAGCAGCTGTAATTTTAACTTGTTTATATTGCATTTTATGCTATAAATAACTGTTATCTGTTGATTGAAAAACCGTACCATAGTTATAAATTTTAATCTGAGTTTACATCAATTTACGGTACTCATAATATTTTACATCATGCTATTTTTAAAATCAATCATCATTACTAATTATTTTGCCGACAATTTAAGTTTGGTTTTAATTAGTTTGCGTAAAAAGTTAGTTTCCTAGTTAAGTTTACTTTCCTAAAACATAAACGCAAATTATATCATGAATAAAATTAAAACTTTATTCATACAGTAAGACAGTTTTGGTTTAAAATAAAGTTTTAATTTAATTCATAGTATGAATTGGTTTAAGTTATTATGAAAGTTCAGAATATTTTTTTAATATAATAAAATAATGTCTTCCAGATCGAATTTAGGCCACGGCAGGCATTCTCAACAGGAATAAGCCACGTGCAGGAAGGATTATAGTGCCCTAGTGTATGCGCAAGCACAGGTGCACCCTCTACCTATAGCTTAACGTGCTTTCAGAGGCATGAGGGTAAATGAAACACCGCCAAATTACAGGCACTGGGCAGCTATTGAGAATATTTTTTTTTCTGTCATGACATATCATTTAACAAAGAGCTAACAGACACGTCAGTAAGAGACTGCTTCAGCGCATGGACAGTTGCGACCAAACATCATACACAGAAGACCCTTATTAACTTCCATACCAAGATGGACCTCTAGAAAGAAAAAGAACGTGTTAGAGCCATGCTTAAACGTGGTAGAGCCATGCTACAGCTATATTAGTAGTACAGTTGAAGCACGAATGGGTTGGCTCGATCTGGGAAGGACCACGCTCTCACAGAATACCAGCGTAAAATAGCAGCTTAACACTGCTGTGTTTTATGATGAGTGTAGAGAACCGGAGACACTTTTTACTGGAAAAAAGGCATTCCATATTAGTCCTCAAGGGTGACAACGCATCTGCATTTTGATTCGTAATCGTGGATAGATGTGGATGTCTATGTATCACAACAACCACTTACCATCAGGTGGACTGTGTGCTCGTTTGTCATATCCTATAAAAAAGAGCGTACAAACTTGGACTTAGGATATCATTTAATAGTATATTTTGTACTCTTTGAGATATGAATTTCTTCATTGGCCCGAAAAATTTCAGACATGGAACTCCTGTTGTACGAAGAATTTTTCTTAATTGCCACACTAGGCAATTGGATTGATGATCGTAGTGCCAGACATCTCGCAACTTTGAAGCTGCTGGTAGTCGAAGGTCAGGGTATTTTACTTCTTATAGTAAATGAGATGATTATCAGCCATCTTTCAGATTTCATAAGATATTTCAGACATTTTCTGTAATAACGAAAGAACGAAATCTTACTATGGGGACTAAATGGAGTGATGTATTCTCTTACCACTTCCAAAACTCAATATAGATCTTCACTCTATCAATCTGATTTGACAGAAAATATACTAACCCAATCTTTAACTTCTCCATATAACGAAATTTTTTTGCAGCGAAGAAATACATCTTAACATTAGAAAAGACATCTACTTCTTTCACTTCACAAATTTCTTCATTTTCGAAGGCTGAAAAAATATATATCGTAATAAATTAATATTTAAATTTTAAAAAATCCCGAAATATGAAATTTTTACGCAGTAGAACCATGCCGGGGAAATACCACGCTCGCACATAATCCTGTGCTGCTGAGTTTTATAGAGAAGAGTACAGAAGATTCCTTTTTCAGAGGTATCAACGTATCCGCATTTTGATTCTTGTTAGAGGATAGATTTAAGGTATCTTTGGGCCACATCATCCACCTACCATTGGGTGGACTGTGTGCTGACTTATCACCCTCAATAGTATAAAAATATATGTCAGATTATCTATATTACAACGTCGGTCAAGCGAAGGAGGATGGTATTTTTGTTCTCTGATAATCTATCCGTCATAATTAATAAAATAGAATAAAACTATTTTTTACGGATTTTACCGCGTTTAATTAACTTATTTTATATTCGGGAAACGTCGGGAATATAAAATAAGTTAATTAAACGCGATAAAATCCGTAAAAATGGTTTTATTCAATTTGCAGTGTTCGCGTAAATATAAGAAATCATTATTTAATAAAATAGAGAAAAAAATTACGAAAATCTTTGAAGCTAGTTACTGACTTCTTGCAATGATAGAATATGCTCCAGGATAATCACATAGTAACGCAGTTTTTGTGGTTCTGACTGCCTCCAACCCGTCAAATATATTAATTACTTTGGTACGTGATAGCTTTTCTTCAATCGAATTCATTTTCTTTTCAAAAGTATTTGCCTATAAATAAATATGTTTTCTATTATAATTGTTAATCATGTCCATGTTTGTTATACATAAAAGTGAAATGAACAGAAATGTTTTAAAATGCGACTTTATTACTCACTCTCTTCTCTGCAAATATTTTCATATTTTCAACTATGTTTAGTTCATAGTCACTCTCGATCAAAGATTTTAGATCCATTTTGCCGTTTTTATCGGTTACGATGTGCGACAGTAAGTTGGATGTATAAAATGAATGAGCCACGTAGGCGAAACCAACAAAGAAAAAGTACGCCATTCGACGTGACCAGAGAATGGATGATGTCGGTAAACCTAAAAAAGCCTCAACAGAAAGAGTAAAATGTAGTACGTACGGTTTTTAAAAAGTCTGTGGATACAAAAAATATTCTATTCAATGCCGCTACCGTTACAGCCTATTAATGTCCACTGCTGAACATAGGCCTCCCCATAGATTGCCTCATAGGGAGATATTTGTCATAGTTGCCACACTTGGGAAGTGGGTGGGCAACCGCAATTTTTTTGTTATATTTAGTCGTTTATACGAATACGCTGCCGCCCATCTCCTGATTTGTTTCCCTCTGTCATCTCTTACGATACCCACGGGATGAAATTGGGTAGTGAATATACACTGCCACTACACGGTATTACACCATTCAAGGTAATGGTTCGTTTTATCTAATATAGAGTAAACAGGTGCACCTCGCCCGTTTAATGAATGTAAATATACACGCAGTTTACGTTGAAGGCATCCAACGCCATTTTACACATACATAGCGTATAAACACTCAAGTTATTCCTATACTAAGACATTTAAGGCGAGCGCTTTTTCTCTTATTTACCACGGTATTTTACGTAATTATAATAACTGTAACTCATTTTGACTTTGTCAAGAATTATACGAAAGACGCGTGTCGCTTTGCCCATTCATACCAGATCATAAATATGAAAGCAATAATCTTATAATAACTGCGATAGTCTCTTAAATTAAGTAGTGTCGGAGGGAATTCGCATACATTTAGATAAAAATAAAAATTAGGCTTAAATTAATGTCTACATTATTGTCTACGTTATTATTACATTGTCTCTAAAAAAACCTAATAGTAGGCTAAACCAAGGTGTACCCGCACTTTAGTTTTTAGCTGTAACATATATAATATAATGTTTAAATTTAATTCGTAACATAATGGTTAAATTTAATTCATGCATTTCTAAATATTTCTAAAACAAATTTACGCATCGATGTAATACTTACTATGCTGACAGATTATGCCTATAGCGGCATAAAATTCGTAAATAAAACTGCATTTTAAATGACCAACAATACTTCTCTCCCATCTTCTAGTTACATAAAAAATTAAAGTTGCCAAAATAACCATGGAACAAACGCAACACCATACAGTTTTCGAAAATGGTAGACTGTAATAAGGACGCATAACTGCATTGTATTTGCGCCGAAGAATATAGCCGAATCTGAAATAATAAAAAGTGAATAATTTTTATAATATACCAATATTAAAGTTGACCGCAACAGATCGCTTTACAATAATAATAACATTACCAAAATAATATAAAAATTATTAAGGGCATGTGCTTAACACCTCCGTGAACGTACGTAAGTGCGTGCGTCTCTACGTGCGAGCGTGCGTGCATGTATGTATGTTTGTGTTGTAGGTGGAAATATAAATCAGAATATGTACTAAAACTACGTGAATTAAACTTTAGTCGCATTGATACCAGATAACTAAATTGTTTGTAGAGTTGTCTATTTGCTGCATATGGTCAAGATGTTTAGCACTCAAACAAGAAAAAACTGAAATAGCAATTTAATGATGTAATTATAGTAATTAACATCTAAAATTATAATAAAATTACACTGATCACCTAAAGTCATTATCATTATCACAAGTCGATTGCTAAACATAGGTAACATCGACTAAAGCATTCATCGATTTCTTTTGTCGTCACTCCATCTAGTGGGCGCCCCCCGACACTTCGCCGAAGAGAACGTTAGAGAAACTCTTCCCCCAGCAGTTGTCGATCGCCCATAGTCACCACACAAAAATCACTTAATTGACTTTACTTTAAACCATTATACTACCTCCAAACGAACATTGCTTCCACAGGATTGAAGTCATTTAACGTATCAGGTGTGATAGGCGACGGCTGAACGCATAAATCGAAGGTATCATTATGAGCCAAATAAATAATATTTTCCTTGTTGTTTGCCACACTGGTGTCCAATTCCGGATTAATGAAGGAAATACTGAAAGGCATTAACGTTATTTAAGACCTGAACATTAAATAAAATCCGTAATCCTCTTGGGTGTCGTAAGAGACATCAAAGAGAAACGAACCACGAGATTGGCAGCAGTGTCTTCCTCATAACGACTTGGAAATAAAAAACTGCGGGGCTTTGATTGGTTGTATATTGTGCACACACATTGCAAATAGTACCGTGTGGTGAGTGTGTAAGAAAAATACACCATTTTGTCCTGTGAGTATTGTATTATGAAGTGCCAGAAATATCTTATAGTTTCTAATAGATGTCAGTTTAACTACGTCGTTTATTCGCCTCATATAGTTGTTTATTATGCTAGACATAAAATAAGATAAGCGTCAAAGGTGCGAGTCGTCTGACACTCATTTATGTCGCTTGACAATCCATGTGCCTAGCGTGACGATTAAGGAACATCATCCCTGCAACTAATCCAGAAGGAATCGGCGCATGAGTACCGAAAACTATTCCACCTCAATTTTTTTAAGCGATTCTCTTCAAATTGTTCATAAATGCATGTTGCCATGGGTGGGCAGCTCGGTGCCATATTGTTTAAACCGTTTTTTTTTCAAAATCAAGGAATTATTTTCAAACGAAAATTTTTTGGTATATTTTTTGATGAAATACATATAAAAAGTTCCTATAAGATTTTTTAAAATAAAGTTAATATTTTCGGAGTTATGAATTTTTAAAGGTTTGAATAATCTCAAATTAGGATATTTTTGACCCCTTAAAATACATAAAGAGAAAGTATAAAATATATTTAATTTTTTTTATATTCTTTAATAAAATACAAATAAAAAATCCTATAAATTTTAACGACAATGTATTCGATTTTTACGATAAAATATTTACTTACTTGAAATGAAACATCTGCTGAAGTATTAAGATAACCTTGCAACTCATCGCGTTGTTTCTCCACATCGGATCGTACTGGTGACTGAGTTCCATTTCATCCACTAAATAGCAATTGAAGAGCGAGCGCGCTTTCAAAGTTTCGTTCATATTGGTAAATAAAAACGGCCGAACTAAATGCAGAAGCCCAAGTAATAGCAAAATTTTACTCCACAACTACTGCAATTGATACGGATAGTATTCGGTTGTACTACTATCAGTAATATTGCAGTAGAAACGTACATACGTTTAAAATCCCAACAGATTATAATCGGACGGAAAGTCAAAGTGAACTGGAGAACTAGCAACTGTTTTGTAATGTAGATGTTAATGTTATACTGCTAGTAAGAATTTCAAATGTTTAATATTTTGAAGACCTTTAACGGTGAGAAGTAAAGTAAGGTAATGATAAGCAAACAAAGCAGAACACGAAAATAAACGTACGGATACGACATAACTAAACAAGCGTAGCTGTTCTAATGAAATTCAAACATTTAATTTTCAACAGTCGAAGATTGATTCACACTAGCGGGAATACTCGATGAACTATTTATTAATATTGTCGAGATTATTCAGTTTTTGAATAACAATTTGTGGACAATAATTTCGCTTTTATGGTTCAGTCACCAGCTTTGCTAAATGGAAAACGTATTTTCATCCGACTGCCTCAGAATGAGGGTAGTGTTTTCGAGTGTATGTACGAGGGCGGCAATGAAAATTTCGGGAATCAAGGAAGTGACACAACATTACTATTTTAAAATGTATTTATTGCTTTTCGGAGTATTCTCCGCGAAATTTGACACATTTTTCCATACGATGGAACCAATCATTGAAGCAACCATTCCGTTCGGAAGTTGGGGTCTCCAAAATGGCCGTTTTGTAGGCGTCCACAGCTTCTTCAGGTGATGAAAATCTCTGTCCACGCAATTTATGCTTTATTTTAGGGAAAGTATAGAAATCATTAGGGCTGTACGGCGGATGGTCTAATAATTCTATGTTTTCTTGCTCTAAAAACTCTTTTGTTCTGTGTGCGGTGTGAGAACTCGCATTGTCGTGATGGAGGATGATGCGGCGGTTGCAGTTCTCTTTACGGAGTTCAGAAACGACCTGTGGCAAACAAATGCTAGCATACCATTCTGCATTAACCGTTCTTTGTCCCTCAAGAGGAATAGTCGTAACATGGCCGGTTTTGGAGACAAACGTGGCCACCATTTTTTTTGCAACACTCCGTGAACGAACAATTTTTGTTGGCTTTAACTCATTTTCGAACACCCAAACTTGTGACTGGTTTTTTGTTTCGGGTTCGTACGCGTATATCCAGGATTCGTCACCTGATACAATGTTGTATACAGCATTTCATCAGAGGATCCTGCGTGGAATCGTTCGAGAGTTCTGAGGCAACAAGTAACGCGAGCCGCTTTTTGCTCTTCATAGAGCGAATGCGGTATCCATCGGGAAAACAACTTTTTTACACCTATTTGTTCATGCAAGATTATTTGTATTTGACTCATGCCAATCTCTAAAGTTGCCTGAATTTCGCGGTATGTCACATGTCGATCTTCCTCAATCAGCTTACGCACATCATCAACGTTTTCTTGGGTGACTGCAGTTTTTGGACGACCTTGACGGGGATCATCACTGAACTTGACACGTCCACGTTGAAATTCAGCAAACCAGGGATAAATTGTGGTTTTGGATGGGGCTTCATCACCAAATGCAAAAATCATCCACTCAACACACTGTTTTTGTGTTAAACCACTTCGAAAGTCATAATAAATCATCGCTCTTGAATTTTCTCGAGTCAATTCCATTTTCTCAACGACTAAACTAGTTTGACAAAACCTTGTGACAAGACCGATAATCTTTTTTTAAATAAATAAATGGTATTCGATTTTTAAAACCAAGGAGTTTTCAATTAAAAAGATTTTAATATGACAGGAACAGTGGAAATATTCCATTCCCGATACTTTTAGTGCAGCCTATTTATGTAGGTATGTCTTTTGTTTTGGCATGCTCTGTAGCCTAAACAACTTGATGGATTCTAAAAAATATACATATCATTAGATTCGTCTTAGTGGAAGTGACATAGGGTATTGAATTTTCATTTTTCAGTTAACTTTTTCACGCAGTCGGGTTTTTTTTAATTACTGTTTTGACCATTAAGCTTGTTAATTTATAAGTATGTCTAAAATCTATACAGAAGGTGTTTCGAAAAAGTTATAAAAACGTTATTAAACGTACTCTTATTCATGTGTTATATGCTATAGAATAAAGTAACAGCCTATACATACTCGTATATGTCTCACTACTGCACAAAAGCTTAATATGTGACGATAGAAGTCCGCAACTCTTCCCCAATGTGGGTTCGTCTTCGAAATGTTTTATTTCCTGAAATTCGCAGACAGCTTACTTACGATGTTTACATTTAGAGCATAGAATGAATAGAACTTGAATTAAATCATTAGTGATGGCGGGGATCGGATACAGTTTCTTCGCGTACGGTAAAATTTTAATGTGATTGCTGTCATCTGAGAAACAACAAATTACCGAACTGTAATCGAGCAAATAATTACTTTATTTTGGTATTGTTAGGGAATGTTACAATATAAATTTATACTATAATGAAATTCTAAGAGGACTTTCGTACACAGATTTAAAAGGTATAAAACATAAAAACGTAGGTAAATTATATTTCAAGGTCAAAAATTAAATTGTAATATTTTGTTTTTCTTTTGTTGAACGAAAAATAAAGGAAAAGGCTCAGTTTCAGTTATCATGTCACGTCATGTTTTATGATAGATTCTCTCAAGTCATATAAGACGTTAAATAACCTTAATCTTTAATAATTTATTTACGTCACATAAATAACGTTTACAACCGTAATAAAAAGTCATGCGACTTTGGTGACCTTGGTAATAAGACACATAAACATTATATCCTGAAAACAGCTATTTGTTTTTATTATTAATCAAAATTAAAAATATTAATTGAGCAGCAACAGAAATTACCCTCAAAATTTATAAAAGTTAAATACTGTAATTATGAATTCATCATCATCATCATCATTACAGCCTTTCACAAGTCCACTGCTGAACATAGGCCTCCCCCAAGGAATGCCACAAAGCACGGTCCCGAGCCACCTGCATCCATCGACTTCCTGCATGTCTTACCAGGTCGTCACTCCATCTCGTGGGGGGTCGCCCTACACTTCGCCTAACGGTACAAGGCTGCCACTCGAGAACCTTTCTTCCCCATCGGTTGTCGGTTCTTCGAGCTATATGGCCGGCCCACTGCCACTTCAGCTTACTAATCGGTTGGGCTATGTCAGTTACTCTGGTTCTACTGCGGATATCCTCATTTCTAAGTTTATCACGCAGAGAAACCCCGAGCATACCCTAACCCATAGCTCGCTGAGCGACTTTGAGCTTCCTCATACGGCCAGCAGTGAAGGACCACGTCTCAGATCCGTAAGTCATCACTGGCAACACGCACTGGTTGTACAATTTCGTTTTCAGGTTTTGAGGTATGTCTGACGAGAAGATGTGTCGTAGTTTCCCGAACGCTGCCCAGCCGAGTTGAATCCGTCGATTGACCTCTCGGTCGAAGTTGGACTTACCTAGTCGGACTATTAGTCCCAGGTCAATATAATCGTCAACAACTTCGAGCTTAGTGCTCCCAACAACTACCGGCATAGGTGTGACATGGACATTAAACATGATCTTTGTTTTGTCCATGTTCATCCTAAGACCTATTCGTTGGGAGACACTATTGAGGTCATTGAGCATGGTGCTTAGGTCCTCCAGCGATTCTGCCATAAGGACTATATCGTCGGCAAATCGAAGGTGAGTGATGTACTCGCCATTTATGTTAATACCGTATCCTTTTCAGTCCAGAAGCTTGAAAACGTCTTCCAATGCAGCGGTGAAGTGTTTCGGAGATATAACATCACCCTGTCTTACACCTCTCTGCAATTGGATAGGTTTCGTACTCTGGTTCTGTACTCGGATAGCCATCGCAGCCCTACTGTACAAGCACTTCAGCACTTCGATATACCGACAGTCAACTTGGCACCGCTGAAGGGACTGCAGCACCGCCCAAATTTCGACGGAATCAAAGGCTTTCTCATAGTCCACATACACCAGGCATAGTGGCAAATTGTACTCCTCGGACTTCTGTACAACTTGCCGAAGGTACCGGTACCGGTTTTCCACCCGCTTTCAGAAGGTCCGCTGTAATTCCATCCTCGCCTGAGGCCTTGCCGTTTTAAGGTGCTGGAGAGCCATTCTAATCTCGCTCAGACTGACGTCCGGGATATCTTCGAAATAGTGTCGGATGAGACTCGCTCTTGAATCGTTACTCACACTTGCGTGTGGCTCCAACGATGACGTGTACAGCTGCCCATAGAACCTCTCAATCTCACTCAAAATCTCAGGTGCCCCGGAAACGATGCTTCCACACTCGGTCTTCAGCTTTGACAGTTTGCTCTTTCTGGCAGACAGATCTATGGCAAAGACTTTGGAGCCTTGGTTCCGCTCGATCGCTTCTTCAATACAAGCTGTATTGAAGTTGCGTAAGTCCCGCCGCATGCATTTGGAGATCTGTTTGTTCAGTTGCCTGTATGCTGTCAAATCTGTTGAAGAATGTAGCTTCATCTCCCGTCTAACAGCCATGAGATTAAGAGTGTGATCGGAGAGTTTTTGTGTTCTTCTGCGGCGGGTCTTGCAGAACTTAGCTCCGACCGCATGGACAGTTTCCACGAGCTTGTCATTCATATCGTCTACTTCATTGCAGACTTCTAGGTACTGAAAACGGTTTTGTAACTCGAGCTGAAAGGTTTCGGGACTTTGGAACAGAGCACGAGGGGGACGGAGCGTTGACTTCATTAGACGAGACCTCTCCAACGTAACGTTAAGGTTCAGTGTGCCTCTAACCATTCGGTAATCGCTACCAGTTTTCACCCTCGCGATCACGGAGTCATCACTGAACAGTTGTCGTCTGGTCGTCATATTGAAGTCAATCTCATTTTTTGTCGAATCGTCGGGGCTCGACCGCTCGATTATGAATTACTTGCATTGTATCAATGATCGACAGTTTTTTCAGACACTTATTATCGAAAGGAAACATATTTTTAATATAGTTTACACCATTGAGTTATACGTACTACGTACTAGAGAAGCCATTCCAAACAAAAATTGTGTCCTACTCTATGTCTTCGCGCATACGCGGGAGTAGTAGTCGCGCATGCGCGAAGACTTTAATATACGATATTAATATAAAATAAATATAAGAATTTAATATAAAATATCTTAATTTAATCTAAACAAACATAATTCTAAACCAAATGTAATTAATGTTCATTGATCAAATCAAATAGCGCGCGCTTCCCTGTCTTCCCCGCGCGTGCTCATTCGTCAAACCAAATAGCGCGCGCTTCCCTGGCTTCCCCGCGCGCGCTTATTGGTCAAATCAAATAGCGCGCGCTTCCCCGGCTTTCTAGGATACACTGCCGTCTCACAGATTGCAGGAAAGCGAGAGAAAAGATGTTATACATCAAAAAACCTAAATATTACGCATTACTCTCCGAGGCGTAGTACATGGGACACACTGAAATGATCGGGAATAAGAAAAACCACATGCACGGTATAGCTAAATTGTATTTTATTGTTTTTCGAAGTATTCTTCGTTCAACTGAATGCACTTTCCCATTCGTGCTAACCAATAATTAAAACAGTAATTCCAGTCTGAAGTTGACGTTGACAAAATGGCTGATTTGTACGCTTCCACAGCTGCTTCGGGGTCTTCAAACCGTTGACCGCGTAACAAATATTTTATTCTAGTGAATGTAAAAAAATAGTTTTGGCTCAGATCAGAACTGTACGAAGGATGGCTCATCAGCTCAACGTTTCCCTGCATGAAAAAATCATTTGTCTCCCGAGCAGAATGGGAGGTCGCATTATCGTGATGTAAGATGATGCGACGTTTCGGATTATTTTTTCGAAGTTCGGCTATCATTTCTGGCAAACAAACCGTGATATACCACTCAACGTTAACCTTTCTGCGTTCCTGTAAAAGAATTGTAGCAACATGCCTCTTTTTAGAGACAAACGTAGCGACCATTTTCTTTGATATGCTGCGGGAACGAACCACTTTCGTTGCTTTGACCTCGTCTTCGAAGACCCAAACTGCTGAGTGATGTTTTCTTTCAGGTTCTTATGAATAAATCCATGATTCGTCACAAGAGACGATATTACAAACGGCATTTGACTTCCCTCCGTTGAAGCGTTGCAGAGTATTCTGGCACCAATCTACATGAGCCGCCTTTTGCACTTCGGACAAATTGTGGGGAACCCAGCGGGAAACTAGCTCTATTACACACAGATCATTATGTAATATCGACTGAATTCCAGTAATTCCGATACTGATAACAGCTCGAATCTGCTTGTATGTCACATGACCGTCATCTAATATAATAGTTCGCACAGCTGCGATGTTTTCAGGCGTGGCCACTGTTCTTGGTCGACCTGCAGAAGAAACAGTTCTGAGCGATACATGACTGCGTCGGAACTCGGCATACCAGCGGTATATTGTTCTTTGACTCGGTGCTTCAACATCATAAATCGAAACAATTTCGCTGAGACATATATAGCTTTTGTTTTTTAACATTTTTTTTTGTTTGAATGTCATTAGGATTCTAAGAGGCCAGTATTCAAATTCTAAAAAAGGTTTTATTGTAATTCAATCCAAAATATTCTATTCCCGATAATTTCAGTGTGCTCCTCCGTACCAAGTACGAGGTATAGGCTGCGTTTCTTCGTTGAGTGGTATACTTACACCTTAGGTAAGTGAACAAACAACCCTCTTTTCGCAAGCGGCGATGAGCAGTCGCGGATATGGTTCCTTTAGAAACTTCAACTTACAATTGAAGATTTCTGAATATTAAATATTCTGGCACTCGAATAAAATACTGATATTAGCTTAATTTTGTTCTCTATTGAGGAGAATGTGTCATTCACGGGATGACATGGGGTGGTGTAATACGAAAATACACGTAACGTGGTAAGAGGCGACAAAGGAAGTTACATTAGGGAAAAATCTTACATCTTACAGCTTCCGATGATTTGTGGTATAACCATTTAGTATTTATATCAGATATAATATCATCAGATCGACGAAAATTGAAACGTCAAACGTGTGGGTGGGAGAGCCTCATTTCTCAGATCATAGATGGGATAAGAAGATTAAATGAACAACATATCCTAAAAAAACTTGAAATTGAGAATTTAAACAAATTTCTTACTCGGTTTACTCACCTGTGTTATTACGACCCATGAAAAAGTATTTTAGGAGTTTTCTTTATTTGAGAACCGGCTTTTTGAAACTTTTGCCTTTTTTTAAAGAATAATCGAGCTCAATGTGGCTTCAATTCGCAAATATCGTAAAGTTTCAAACAAAATTTAGTAATACTTCAAAACTATTGGTTAAACAACAATAATTGCAAAACTAAAGAAAGTAACTACATGTAGACATGCCTTTTTCGTTATTATTTTTCACAGGTATATAATATAGTATATACACGTAAAGTAAGTATCTAATAACACTGGATACCCTTCGCATTATCAGCTCATAAATAGTCTACAAATGAACGGGGGCCTCTCAATTAGTAGGAAGAATTATGCCTTAAATACGGGTCCTTTTCTTGACTGGCTAATTAGTCCCGTGGCTTTGACGTCTGACGCTTCCTCCCGTCACCGCTTTCGGTATTGTATATAAATACAAGATGGTTCTATGCATATCCTTATCTATCATCTTTATGGATGAAACAGTTTTTTAAATGTAAATCTCCTCTTACGATAGTGGTAAGAAAGCTCATAATATATTATCACACTGCAAAAAATTGTCATGATGGACCTTAGAAATGTATTAAATAACGTTATTTAAGAGAATAGAAACTAAAACTACATGCTTTGATCACGTACTATGATGATTCTAGTGAGAGTACTTGGATATAGACATAAAATGTTTGTATTGTTATCAGTTTTTAAAACGTTGACTAAATTTCAGATTAATCAAACGTCTGGAAGATGGTGAAAACTGAATTGCAAAATTCCATTACATTCGTCTATATAAAGACAGGTCAAGCTTATATAACACTTGTAATTAAAATATCGCATAAGATAAAACTTTAAAGGGTTTGTTAAAGAAAAACTGTAGTATAAAAAAAAAACGAATATATGACTAGATATTCTGGAATCAACCGTTTAGTTCCTGCATTTGTAAATTTTAAAACCAGTTAATTTTAATTGTTCTTACATAATACCGCCATCGGGATGAATAACGGCGAATGGAAAAGCTCGCTTAATCAGAAATAACTGCGGAACAATTTTACGCAAAACTTTTCTAAGCCATCGCAGTACGTGAAGTCTGTTAACTGCGGCAAGTTTCCTTTTCATTAACTTTAACAACAAAATACTTTTAAAAACAAAACATTTCTCAAAATTAAGTCGTACCAGTGTGTCGAAATTTGTGACAGATTCGTCGATTTCAGAAAGTTTTCATTTTTACTGAAGCCTTCTAATTATAAAAAAGTTTTTCTTTTTTTCACTGCGATCAAGTAATATATATTGTGATTGCTGATATCGCTAATGTTCATTGTTTAGCCATATATCTTCAATTAATTGAAAAATTAATTATAATTAGTAAGCTGAAGTGGCAGTGGGCCGGCCATATAGCTCGAAGAACCGACAACCGATGGGGAAGAAAGGTTCTCGAGTGGCAGCCTCGTACCGGTAGGCGAAGTGTAGGGCGTCCCCCCACGAGATGGAGTGACGACCTGGTAAGACATGCAGGAAGTCGATGGATGCAGGTGGCTCAGGACCGTGTTTTGTGGCATTCTTTGGGGGAGGCCTATGTTCAGCAGTGGACTTGTGAAGGGCTGTAATGATGATGAATGATGATGAATTGAAAAAGTTTTTTATATGTGACCAATGTCACTTCTTCTGTGCTAGTACGTACTTTCCCAGATGAGTGTTACCTTTGCGAATAAATAAGCGTACAAAATCAGTTAGGATGTACGCGTGTGTGGGTGTTGTGTGTTTCTTCCATTAGGAAAAAGAATTGCCACATCCTTGAATTGCTTAGTCACAAGACGAACATGTGCTTTTTTGAACAACAATCTCCAATATTTACCAAAAGTATGCAGTTTATTATTACTTAATCCCAGGGCTTCTGCAGAAAATTTACGACCATTACCCCGGATTAAGGTTAAGGAATATTTAATGAATACCTAGTGTATAGGAACAGAGCTTGAGTGATTTAATGTGATAAAGGGTTTCATTGGTTAGTCGGGATATTTTCCAGATTACTTTTGAAGATTTAATGCACATGTTACATGTGGGTCTCTACCTAATAGCTGAATTTTTATAGTATGGTGTCCATCATCATAATTACAGCCCTTCACAAGTCCTCTGCTGTTAATAGGATCTCCTCCAATTTTTTATAGAAATAGGGTGACAAACGAGCACACAGTCCACCTGATGGCAAGTGGTTGCTGTGACACATAGACATATACATTTATCCTCGTTTGCGAATCAAAGTGTAGATGCGTTGTCACGTTGGAATGCCTCTTTTCCAGTAAAAAGGGTCTCCGGTTCTCTACAATCGCCATATGAAACACATCAGTGTTAAAATGCTATTTTACGCTAGTATTCTGTGAGAGCATGGTCCTTCCCCGGTCGAGCCGATCCATTCGTGCTACAACTATACTACTAATACAGCTGCAGCATGGCTCTACCACGTATAATATACTTGAATTAATAGTATTAGGTATCGTCACATTTAAATGTACAAATCTACATCAACAAAGCTTGGTATAGGATAGGAGTGTGTTCACCTAATTACGAGACTGAACAACTAACCGCATAGTAAGTAAAGCATAAAATTAATTTATATAATAAATTTAGATTAAAAAGTTAAAAATTAAAAAAGATTAAAATAGTTTATGCTTCATGTGTCTAATGAGTGTCGCAGCTAAAATCTCTGAAAATTAATGTCCATATTACCGTGTAGTGTTAGTGTAATAATATCTACATCCCCATATCATCCCGTGGGTGCCGTATATAATAATCATCGAACTTCACGAGAGTTTCGTTTAATCTTCTATAATTCTGTGAATAGTTAAGTCCCTAAACATGAGATTCGATCGGTTTTTTTATGCTAATTCCAAGTGTTCAGTGAATTATACAAATAACCATCATTATCATCATATAATCATCTTCATAATTATTATTACATCTTTTTGCAAATCATCTGCTGAACATAGGCTTCGCCCAAATATTTCCTAAAAACACGGTTCTAAACCACCAGAATTCATAGCGTTAGTGTTATACTGATAGTTATTAGGAGCACTACGCTCGAAATTGTTGCCGAGTAAGTTTATCTAACACTAATTCCCTATTTAGGTAAATCCAACTTTGACCAAGAGGTGGATCGATGGATCCAGTTTTGCCGGACAGCGTTCGGGGTATTACGCATCTTGTTGTAACGTATTCTACAAAACCTTACAACAAGAGTCAATCGCGTGCTGTCAGTGATGACCTCTCGAACTGAGACGAGGTTCTTCACTGCTGATCATATGAGGTAGGTTAAAAACTGCTCAGCGAGCTGCGGAGAGGGCTGTTCTTGAAATGTTTCTGCATGATAGAATACGTAGCGATGATTTCCTCAGCAGCAGCAGAACCAAGCTAATTGACATATCCAAACAGATCAGTAAGCTGAAATGGCAATGGACCAACCATATCATAGCTCGTCAAACTTATAATTAATGAAGAAGAAAGGTTCTCAGGTAAGTGGAGTATAACACACTACCTATCGACTAGAGGTAGATAAAAAGACGACCTAGTAAGACAATAAAATTAAAAACCGGTTTCAAAATTTAAAAAGAATAAATAATTCTCCCATAATAGCTTCTGAACTCTGCGCTAAGACACAGTGTATTGAACAATTAAGGCCCTAGAAGCTTTTATATGGAAATTATTATATTCCTTTTAGTTTTTTTGTCGGTTTTAATTTTTGTAAACGGTTATTATTTTATACTTTTATGTGGTCGAAGGAATATCTCAAATTCAAGGCAACAACTAGAAGGACATCTAAATAGTTCAGTTACATTACTCTTCTTCATCTACCTTTTGCATATTTTTGTTTTTGGTTAAATTAATTAATGTTGTTGTAAAGTAGCGACAGAAGAGAACCCACTTACCCATATCATTCTGTAAGGGTCTCAAGAGGCGACAGAGGGACACTGAAACAGGAGAGAGGCAGCATCGTAATGATAAAAACTCAAAATAAAACATAAATAAATATGAGGTATAATTTTGTGGGGGAGGGCTATGTTCAGCAGTGGTATTTTATGGGCTGCAATGATAACGATAATTATATGCTAAATCATAAATAGGTATATTGCTTTAAATGTTTTATCTCATTTTAATTAAGTAGGTAAATAAAATTCTCCATCTGAAATCCGAATATTGAGACGATTCTTTCTCTAATAACCTAGTAATTAATTATTTGTTTTAAATTGATGTGCTTTTCTTTCGCATATAAATAAATGTTTTTTTATATATTTCATCATTATTAGCTGAGCCTAAAACTAAAAGCCACTCTCAACTTGGATGTCGTATAAATCTCAGTAACGTGTTAACAAGCCAAGATCATTACAATAATGACACGGTAATAGAGACATTAACTACGAAATTATCGACATTAGCGTCTATTAGAACGAAATTATATGATCATCAACGGTAATTCCATATTAAATTACGCACATATTAGCACAGGAAATGTAACTTCTTATATTTAACATAAGTTATACATGATAAACACAACCCATTGGTTAATTATGGTAGTAGACCGCCGAGCATCGAGCACCGAGCGAGGAAATATTTGAAAAAAAAGTTGTATACGCAAATAATTAGTAGTTAATTTTAAAATAATATTTATAACTAGGTTTTTTACGAGGTTTTTTCCCCAACGGTTTTCGGTTCTTCGAACTATGCGGCCAGGCAGTTGCCATTTTAGCTTACTAATCTGTTGGGACTTATGAAAGGTTGTAATGATAATGACTTTTATTTTATGATCTGTTGAGTGATGTGATCTGCTCAGATGTTTTTATACCTATAAAATAAAATGATAGGTGGTGTGGAAATTTTGTGGCTGGAATTAATCCGAACAATTCCCCTGAGCACTCCCCGTAACGTATGCGATAGAAAATGCAACGGGATGCAACATCTATTAGCAGCACGAGCAGCAGTGAATCGAGACGATCAGAAATAATTCGGTCGTCGACGATTTGAGCCCCTCTTCGCTGGATACGGTCAAATGGAAGGAGCTGTCACTGAGGTGCCCCGGTCCAGGGATGAGTACAGTATTCTATATGAGGCCGAACCTGCAACCTGTAAAGTTGGAAGCGATGTGCTGGCATGAAATACTGTCGCCGCTCTACAAAGGATGTCAAACATTTAAGAGGCAAATTTAGCCTTCCCTTCCAAATGACCACGAAACTACACGTTTAATACGCCGAAGAATCAGAAGCTAGCTGAGGTGGCTAGAGTAGTGTCCTGAAATTGAAGAGTTCCTTTTAATGGTAAACGTGAGGGTTAAACTGGATTAGATTTAGTCGTCCCAAAATGACTTTGTTAGACTCGACATCAACCTAAAAATTGTCCGGCACTCAACGCCGTGAGAAATATTGGCACAGCCGGTGTGAAAATCATCAACAGTGCTGTCATCCGTAGAGCAATGAATGTTGCTGGTATTCGTTGCAAATATTACGATTATTAATTTTGTATATAACTGTACATATAATTTTATGTATATGTATAGAATATATATATATAGTAATATTATATATCTCCCACACAGAAGCCAAAAGCAACGAAAATAGACAATGTAGTTTGGAGAGGTGGGATCGCGCTTCCTCCATTGCATGGGTTATTTACCTTAAATGCCACGCTTGGCTGGTGAACTGGCGGTTGCAGTCCAAGACACCTCTCACCATTTTCGCTGCTCCTCATCCATAAGAGGTTACCTGCGGATCTTCTTGCAGCGTTCCTTCTCCGTTTAGAGGAACCTCATTTCGAAACGGTAATAGTAGAACACCGTTACCGTTACAACCTATTAAAGTCAACTGCCAAACATACGCCTAACCCATAGATTGCCTCATAGGTGAGTATTTGCCATAGTTGCCTCGATTGGCAAGTGAGTTGGCAAACGCAGTTTTTATTTTTATATTTAGTAGTTATTAGGAAGGCGCTGCTGCCCATGTCCTGGTTTGTATCCTCCGTCGCCCACAGGATGATATGTGGTAGAAGGAAATTCTTACACCAACACTACACGGTAACATAAGCATCTTATAAGTCATTAGAAGTAGAATAAGTTGGTTAAAAATATGACATTTGGCAAACGAAATTATATTTTCTTACGTCGAATAAATAAATATATATAATTTTATTTCATCACCGGTCTCGATATTTTAAGACTCAATCGGAATGGTTACGTTACCATCTACCGGCACGTATTAGATTATTTTATCATTTCATATAAATGCCTCTTCGGACCGCGGCACGAAATGCAGTGGTGTATCCTCGGACACCGCCACCACACACTACCCGTATACCATGCGTTGAGTGAACGTTAATTTGGAATACGTAACGAGTTTCTCATGCTACAAATAAATTGTTTGGACTCCGTTTAAATACATTAAGTTAAAACATGCAGGAGCTAGATCAGAATTGACTAAGTCCGAAGGAACTTAATTTAATTAAAATTTTATCTGTGATCCGATTCGTAAGGCGTGAATGTCTTTGTACGTTTTCTGAAAGAAGTTCTTGTGACCAACGATCCTCATATAACGTGACGGGCATTGAACACTTAAGAAGTATTTATGGCATCTAACTTATAATTTCTTGCACTAATATTATTTTCATATAAATTTACATAAAATATTCTGCTTTTTTAAACTTCTTATTTTTTCTTTAATCAAGGTCGACTAATATTTAATAAGGAAAAATTAAGGAAAATTTCGTTGAACAACAATTTTGGAATTAATTATAAAACAACAAATTACCGATACTAAATAAACCTACCGTGATTGTACTAAATTGTTTATTATTATTTTTATAGTCTGAACTTTTAAAATATTTTTTCTTTTTTTCTTTAATAAAGTCAAAATTTCTAATCAAAAAAATTAGTAGTCCTATAATTTTTATAAAAAGACTACTGACAATGTGTATTAAACTTACTAAAGACGTATATACACAGTGTAAAATACTGTATGCAACCTACAGAGCATACTCTGTTGGGCAGCGTTCAGCGACACATTATCTCGCCACTTATTCCTCAAAACTTGAAAACGCTGCTGACTGTATAAGGAAGCTTAAGCGAGATATAGAGAGGATTGTGCACAGAGTGTTAGAATTCGTGATGAAGGCATCCGCATTAGAGTTTATAAGTTGGTATAACAACCAATCTTCGTTAACCACTGAACATAAATCTCCCCCAATTAATGACACAATAAACGGTCTTTGGATACCTGCATCCATTGATGTACTTCATGTCTTACCAGGTTGTCACTTTGTTACTTTATATAGTAGAGAGGGCGATCCCTACACTTCACTTACTACCGACACGAGGCTACCACTCAAGAACCTTTATCCCCAATGGTTTTCGGTTGATCGAGCTATGCGGCCAGTCAGTTGCCATTTCAGCTTAACGATCTGTTTAGCAACACAAACACTCACGCCTGTCCCCCAGAGGAGTAGGCAGAGACTACGGACTTTCATTTGGCGCGATTCTGACACACCTCTCTCGTCTCTTTTACATCCATATATCTACGCATACATGCTCGTCGGTTAAGCGTACTCCAAATATGGCCCATTTTCAATGTATCGCCGATTTGGTCGATAAACCTTCGTCTAGGGCGTCCCTTTCCGACTCTGCCGTTCACTTCTGTAACATGAATTTGCTTTGTCACTCTTTTCTCGTTCATTCTTTCTACATGACCGTGGTCACAACGTCATCTTACAAAACATACTTTTCTCTTATCACACTATTTCTCACCCTGTCATTCAGATTCAGCCCTAGCATACTCGTTAATTACCGCATTTCTACAGCATTTATTCTACTCTCATGCTTCTTCTGCCAGACCCGACTTTCATTACCATACATTAAAGTAGGGACTAACACAGCATTATGAATTGCCGTACGCGCCTTATTTGACACACTCTGACTCTTCGTAATAACGTGTAGAGCCCCATTCACTCTGCTTCCTACGTTCACTCGTCGTTATATGTCCTTATCATATCTACCATCCCTGCTAAATAGACAACCCAAATACACAAACTCATCCACTTGCTCAATCAACTCGCCTTCTATTCTTATTTCACATAACATTTTACTTTCTTCTCTTTCAAAAACCATCACTTTCGTCTTACTTGCGTTCACTTTCATACACCTTTCTTTTAATGACCAGTTCATCAAAGTAACCATCATTTGTAACTCGACCGCCGATGATATGACTCACCCATTCTCGACCCACGTTCTTCAACTTTCAAAGTTTGCAAACAACTGGCCATAAATAGGTTAAACAGCCACGAGGAAGCTACACTGCCCTGTCTGACATCTTTTTGAATGCCAAACAAGTCCACCTAGACCCCGTTGATCCTAACACAAGCAATAGGGTCCCTATAAAGAGACCGCAATATCTGTATCAAACCAGCGCTCAACCCAAACGAGTTCAGTGTTTGCCATAACACGTTCCTGTCTACTCTTTTATAAGCCTTTTCCAAGTCCATGAACGCACAAAAAACTTTCTGGCTTTTGGCCAAAAACTTCTGCGCAATCATGCGCATGGAAAAGACTTGATCCGTACACCCCATCCCCTTTCTAAATCCAGCTTGCACATCCCAAATTTTTCCATCAGTTTCTTCCATAATTCTTTCAATTAACACCTTAGCATACAGTTTACCCTCAATGCTGAGCAAGCTGATACCACAATAGTTTTTACAGTCTTGCTGTGAATTCTTTCCCTTACTATTGGGACTATAACGGTACCTGCTTTAGTTCCCAACATAAATTAAGCAAGGTGTACAGTAGGCCTGCAACCACACCCTCTCCAGCCCTTAGTATTTCGAGTGATACTAATCACATCCGGCTGCGCAACCTGCTTTCATGCTTTTCATTGCTTTCATTATATTATCTACATTCATCTCCCTACCTCTCTCCACTTCTTTCGGAATTTCTATTTCACTTAATTCAGACGACACTTCACTTTTAAACACGCTTTCAATGTATTCCTTCCATCTCTTTAAATTCGAAATTTCATTATTCAAAATGCAGCCATTCTCGATTCGTATAGCATTCATTCTAGGCTATTTTGAATTTCCCCTGGCAGTTCTTACGAGTTTCCAGAACATTTTAATATTTGCCAGGATGTTATCAGATATGCTTCTATCATTCCTATCCATCTTTTCTTGCTTTTTCCTTTCAACAACTTCTTTTACTGTCTTATATATACGTCTAAAGTCTGCCTTTTTCTTTCAATCTCATCATTCATACCACCAAAATTACCAGCTTTGGTTGCTAGTAAATCTGTAGTCGTTGTGATGTGTGCTAGTCGATTTGTTTAGCTAAGTCGTTTATTCTGCTTCTAAAACTACTGGCCAGATCTTGATCAAATTTATATAGGATGTTCTACGTGGGCAAAAAATAGTAAGACTTTTTAATTTAAATTTCACGCGAAAATCCATTCGTTGAATTTTTTTTCTACGTTGGGTCAGTGACATCTGTGGTCACGAGTCTTGAATCTACGCTTACGACCCGGAAACAGACGATCAATCGGCCGAATATCGTGCCAAAGGTGAGCCGAAGCCGAGAAAACCACGTCAAAGCAAGTCAAAAATCAATGTCATGGTGCACTCTGAATTCCTTTCAGCCGGCCAAACTGTCAATAAGGAATACTGTTTGACTTTTATGCGTCGTTTGCGCGAAGCTATTCGTAAAAAGAGGCTGGAATTATGGGTCGACAACTCTTGGTTTTTGCACCACGATAAAGCACCGTCGCATACTGCATTGATTCTTTGTGAGTTTTTCGTCAAAAATTCAACCAATATATATGTTCCACAACCACCGTATTCGCCTGATTAAGCTCTGTGCGACTTCTGGCTGTCCAGGAAACTCAAGCGACCGCTCCAGGGAAACCGTTTTGAGTCAATTGAAGACATTAAACGTGAATCGCTACGCGCATTGAAGGCTGTTCCGGAAATTGACTTTAACAATTGTTACGAGGATTGAAAAAAAACGTTGGCGTAAGTGTATTGCGGCCGGGGGGGGGGGAGGGGGATTACTTTAAGGGGGACGAAATAGATTTGTCGGAATAAATAAAGAATTTTGAAATTATGAACAAAGGTTTACTCATTTTTGCCCACAGTATTATCTATTATAAGCACCAGCTTTCAAATAAAAATAGAATCATCAAAATCGATTCACCTAGAAAAAATTTCTGAGGTAACACACAAAACAGTCGAATGGAGTACCTCCTCCTTTTTTGAAGTTGTTTTTGTACGGCAAGTAGGTAAATTATCTGAGTTTCAAAGAAAGTTGTATATAAGTTGTTGTAAATTCTTAATTTTCCTCAATGTAGCCGTTGTGGTCCGCGGGTTTGAATCTCGCACAGAACGAGTATTTCTATGGCCTACAAATAATCTTTCTGGGTATAGATGTTTGTCCTTGTGCAATTTATGTTCGTTAACTACCTCCGCGATACAGGAGAAAATCCTAGTGAAAGGGTAACTTCTTTTTTACAAAATAAAAAAAAATACTAAAAAAAACTAATACATTGCATAACACCTCGGTGTATTCTACTCATCATTATCATCATTACAGCCTTCCCAAGTCCTCTGCTGAACATAGGCCTCCCCTAAGGAATGCCACAAAGCACAGTCCTGAGTCACCTGCATCCATCGACTTCCTGCATATCTTACCAGGTCGTCACTCCATCTAGTGGGGGGACGCCCTACACTTCGTCCGCCGGTACGAGGCCGCCACTCGAGAACCTTCGGTCGTCGGTTGTCGGTTCTTCGAGCTATATGGCCGGCCCATTGCCACTTCAGCTTAATAATCCGTTGGGCTATGTCGGTCAGTCTGGTTCTACTGCGGATATCCTCATTTCTAAGTTTATCACGCAGAGAAACTCCGAGCAAAGCCCTCTCCATAGCTCGCTGAACGACGTTAAGCTTCCTCATCCGGCCAGCAGTGAAAGACCGCGTCCCAGTACCATAGGTCATCACTGGCAACACGCACTGGTTGTACAGTCTCGTTTTCAAGTTTTTAGGTATACCTGAAGAGAAGATGTGCTGTAATTTCCCGAAGGCTGCCCAACCGAGTTGAATCCGTCGATTGACGTCTCGGTCGAAGTTGGACTTACCTAGTCGGACTATTTGTCCCAGGTAAACATACTCGTCAACAACTTCGAGCTGAGTGCTCCCAATAACTACCGGCATAGGTGTGACATGGACATTAAACATAATATTTGTTTTGTCCATGTTCATCTTAAGACCTATCCGTTGGGATACACTATTGAGGTTATTGCGTATAGTGCTTAGGTCTTCCAGCGATTCTGTCATAAACACTAAATCGTCGGCAAATCGAAGGTGAGTGATATACTCGCCATTGATGTTAATACCGTATCCTTTCCAGTCCAGAAGCTTGAAAACGTCTTCCAATGCAGCGGTGAAGTGTTTCGGGGATATAAAATCACCCTGTCTTACACCTCTCTGCAATTGGATAAGTTTCGTACTCTGGTTCTGTACTCGGATAGCCATCGTAGCTCTACTGTACAAACACTTCAGCACTTCGATATACCGACTTCTGTATTGACTTCTGTACAATTTGAAGAAGGGTATATATGTTGCCTATGGTGCTAAAGCCTTTTTGGAAACCGGCTTGTTCGGGAGCCTGGAAGTCGTCAAGTCTGCGCGCGAGACGATTCGTAATGACTCTCGAAAACAACACGCGGCTCAGAAGGGAAATCGGTCTGTAGTTCTACAAGACAGCGTTGTCACCTTTCTTGAAGAACAAGACCACCGCACTTCTCCTCCACGCCTCCGGTATAATGCCACTGTGGAATTAAAGAGCTTCTGATGTGGAACTAAAGAGCTTCTGAAGGACTTCATGTACCGGTTTTCCACCCGCTTTCAGAAGCTCCGCTGTAATTCCATGCTCGCCTAGGGCCTTGCCGTTTTAAAGGTGCTGGAGGGCCATTCTAATCTCGCTCAGGCTGACGTTCGGTATATGATCGGAATAGTGTCGGATAAGACTCGCTCTTAGATTGTTACTCACACTTACGTGTGGCTCCAGCGATGATGTGTACAGCTGCCCATAGAACCTCTCAATCTCACTCAAAATCTCAGGTGTCCCGGAAACGACGCTGTCACCATCGGTCTTCAGCTTCGACAGTTGGCTCTTTCTGGCAGACAGATCTCTAGCAAAGACTTTGGAGCCCAGATTCTGCTCGATCGCTTCTTTAATACGAGCAGTATTAAAGTTGCGTAAGTCCCGCCGCATGCATTTAGAGATCTGTCTGTTCAGTTTCCTGTGTGCTGTCAAATCTGTTGAAGAATGTAGCTTCATCTCCCGTCTAACAGCCATGAGATTAAGGGTGTGATCGGAGAGTTATTGTGTTCTTCTGCGGCGGGTCTTGCAAAACTTAGCTCCGACCGCATGGAGAGTTTCCACGAGCTTGTCATTCATATCGCCCACTGCATTGCAGTCTTCTAGGCACTGAAAACGGTTTCGTAGCTCGAGCTGAAAGGTTTCGGAACTTTGGATTAGAGCACGAGGGGAACGGAACGTTGATTTCATTAGACGTAACCTCTCCAACTTAACGTTTAGGTTCAGTGTGCCTCTCACCATTCGGTGATCACTGCCGGTTTTTATCCTCGCGATCACTGAGACATCACTGAACAGTTGTCATCTGGTCGTCATAATGAGAAGTCAATCTCATGTTTTATCGAACCGTCGGGGCTCGACCAGGTCCACTTCCTGTGGAGTCGCTTCTGGAAGTACGAGTTCATCATAAAAAGTCCCTCTTTCTCCATGAATTCGGCCAGCTGCTGACCCCTCGGGTTCCGTTGCTCTATTCCGAATTTCCCTACTTTCAGCTCACCGTTCTTTCTTGTGCCTAGTTTTGCGTTGAATTCTCCCATTAACACCGTATAGCGGGTTTTGGAGGAATGCATGGCTCTAGATATATCCTCATACATTTCTTCCGCCTCCTCATCTGGGTGTGCCGAGGTTGCCACCGTATCCAGGAATAGCGGGGCCGCCGGGGACTGGGGTCCGTCTTTTTGTTACTTTCATGGGGGGTATATATAGTTGCCACGCTTGGCGAGCGGGTAGGCAACCGCTGTTTTTTATTGTTGTTTTTCTGTTATCAGAAAGATGCTGCTGCCTATCCTCTGCCTCAGTTTCCCTTCGTCGCCTTTTACGACACCCACGGGAAGATATGGGGGAGTGAGTATTCTTACCCGCCACTACACGGGGTATTCTACTATATACCAACTAATATCAAATTATTCAATTTGTTTTCTCACAACACCTAACCCTACAGTAGACGTGGTCTTAACAAAGGCGCGTAATTGGCTAAGTGATACAGACACTTGCACGCGATGTAAGGTGCATTTTGATATAATACACGCGCCACATAATTTTTTTCGACGAAATAAACGGTAGACTAATTTCACGAAAGTCACTTCGGAGGCATGCAAAGTATTATGAACATACATATATAAGTATTATATAACACGAGCCTATCGTTGTAACTAAGTTGAAACTCGCAAGTTTGCTATCAGAGAGTGATCCTTCTGTTCTTTCAACTATTATTTATTCTGTGGTTCATCTAAGAATAAATTTTAATCACAACCTTTGCCATAATTATACTCGTACAGTTAAGTGAAAAGAAGCATTCATTCACAGTATTATTTGTGTATTTATTGTAAAAGAAACCATATGTGCTTGGTAAATAATTGAGATAATGATTGCGACGCGAAGTGCGGTGTTACACCACCCGAGTGACGAGAAAATAATAAACGATTGCGTAGGTAAAATATTTAAATATTTCGCAGACCATATTTAAGCTCTTGCTGCTGTCACTTTCACTGCTTGGGAATCACAGTTTTAAAACAATATGGGTTAGTGGACATTCTCACACCGCTACACGATTGTTAGTGTAGTAGGAGACGACAGAGGGAAAACTAAAACTGGAGATAGGCAGCAGCATTTTTCTGCTAACAACTCAAAATTATAAAAACCTGAACACCAACCCGCTTGGCAAGCATGGCAACTATGGCAAAGAATCCTCTTTGAGGCAATATATGTGAACATGCAGTGGACTTTTATAGAATGTTACAAATGTAATGGATGACAACGCAATTGTAGCCTTCTTTATTTAAAGTTGGTTGCACGTTTCCTCTGGCTGCATAAGTCACTTACCATTAGGTGGGCTGCAAGTTCGTTATCGCTTCAATTTTATAAAGAAAAACACATGGGATAGGCCCATATTTAGCTGTGGACATTTAGGGGCCGATTAAGAAGAAAGAAGAAAGTAGATATTATATTCAAGAGGTTGTATTTCTTTCAATTCTATTTTAACTAGTTTTTAGCACTTGAACATAATTTTTTAAATATCAAGCTTCAAAATATTTGCTGCAATTAAAAATGTGCAAAATGTCTGAATAGCGGCTCTTACTAAATACATTCAATTAATATTAATATACTATTCATCATCATCATCATCATCATTACAGTCCTTCACAAGTCCACTGCTCAACATAGGCCTCCCCCAAGGAATGCCACAAAGCACGGTCCTGAGACACCTGCATCCATCGATTTCCTACATGTCTCACCAGGTCGTCACTCCATCTAGTGGGGGGTCACCCTACACTTCGCCTACCGGTACGAGGCTGCCACTCGAGAACCTTTCTTCCCCATTGGTTGTCGGTTCTTCGAGCTATATGGCCGGCCCACTGCCACTTCAGCTTACTAATCCGTTGGGCTCTGTCGGTTACTCTGGTTCTACTGCGGATTTTTTTTATAGAAGAGGGGGCAAACGAGCATGCGGCTCACCTGATGGTAAGTGACTACCGCCACCCATGAACAACCGCAACACCAGGGGAATTGCAGATGCGTTGCCGGCCTTTTAGAAAGGTGTAAGCTCTTTTCTTGAAGGTTCCTAAGACGTATCGGTCCGGAAAATTCGCTGGTGGAAATTGATTCCACAAGGAAGTTGTGCGAGGGAGAAAACTTCTTCTAAATCGCACAGTGGTGGTCCGCCAATCATCCAGATGGTATGGATGGTAATGCAAGTTTTGTCGCGATGTGCGATGGTGAAATTGAGCGGCTGGAATTAGTCGGAACAATTCCTCAGAGCACTCCCCGTGATAGATGCGATAAAATACGCAAAGAGATGCAACATCTCTACGCAGTGCTAGTGTATCGAGCCGATCAGAAAGAATTCGGTCGTCGACGATTCGAACCGCTCTGCGCTGGATGCGGTCAAGTGGAAGGAGCTGGCACTGGCTGGCTGGGTGCCGCGGCCCAGAGATGAGAACAGTATTCCATGTGGGGCCGAACTTGCGCTTTGTAAAGTTGCAAGCGATGTGCCGGCATGAAATACTGTCTCGCTCTGCTGGGCACGCCAAGCTTTTTAGAGGCCAATTTGGCCTTCCCTTCCATGTGACCACGAAACTGCACACTATTCGATATGTCGACGCCAAGGATTCCGATAGCTGAGGCAGCAAGGGGAGTGCCTTGAAACTGAGGAGATACGACAAAGGGGTTCTTTTTAGCGGTAAACGCGCAAACTTGTGATTTCTGGGGATTGAACTGGACTAGATTTAGTCGGCCCCAATCCGAGACTTTGTTAAGCAAAGACTCGACTTCAGACACAAGTTTGTCCCGGTACTCAGCGACGTGTTCCCGAGAAATATTGGCACGGCCGGTATATAAGGCATCACCAGTGCTGTTGTCTGCATAGCAATGAATGCTACTAGTTAGCAACATATCATTGATATGCAGGAGAAACAGCGTTGGTGATAGCACGCAGCCTTGTGGAACACCAGCGTTGATAGGCTTGAAATCAGAGCATGCACCGTCTACAACGACCTTGATGCTCCGATTAGCAAGGAAACTGGTGATCCATTTGCACAATTTCTCGGGAAGCCCATAGGAAGGAAGCTTCGAAAGAAGCGCTTTGTGCCAGACCCGATCGAAGGCCTTCGCTATGTCCAAACTAACGGCCAATGCCTCCCCCTTGGACTCTACTGCCTCCGCCCATCTATGAGTCAGATAGACTAGAAGATCACCAGCTGATCGACCTCGACGAAAACCGTACTGGCGGTCACTAATCAGCTGGTGATCCTCAAGGTACCTCATGAGCTGGCAGTTTATAATGGATTCCATTAATTTGGAGAACAAGGAGGTGATGGCAATAGGCCTGTAGTTGGACGGGTCTGAGCGGTCGCCTTTTTTAGGGATCGGGTGGACCAAAGCTGTCTTCCATGAATTCGGAACTACGCCTTGGGAGTAGGAGTATCGAAAAAGACGCGTTAAAACCGGTGCCAACTCCGGAGCACACGTCTTCAGCACAATGGGAGGGACTCCATCGGGCCCACTCGACTTGCTGACGTCCAGGAAGAATAGTGCTTTTCAAACCGAGTGCTGTGTAAACCGCACATCCGGCATGGAGCACTCACATCGCGGGATGGTCGGCGATGTGTTCCCCCGTCATCTAGAGTCGAGTTGGACGCAAAAAGAGAGCTCAACAGATCGGCTTTCTCCTTTGCGGCATGGGCCAGTGAGTCGTCCTCCCTGTGCAGAGATGGAAGAGATGGCTGACAGAAGTTCCCTTGGACAGCCTTGGCGAGAGATCAGAATGCACAGGTTCCCGAAGGAAGGCGAACTAGTTTCTCGCCAATTCTGCCGATGTGCTCAGACCTTGCCTTGGCAATGACGCTTTTGAAGGACCTGGAGGCGAAATTATACTTCTTTTTAAGTGCGCTGGTGTTTACATCTAGAGACGTTGATGCGTCAGCCCAGGCCCGGTAGCACTCCTGCTTATAGTGTGATGCTATTTTACAGAAGCGACCAAAGCATGGCTGGGATCTGCCTCCGATGGGCACCACAGAGGATGGAATAAAAAGTTCCATACCCTGAAGTACCACATCAGCAACAGAATCGGCAACAACGCTGGGATCTTCCGGCGAGAAGCAAACCCGCCCCCAAGGGTACGATGCAAAAAAAGATCGCATCCCGTCCCAATCAGCTGACCTATAGTGCCAAACACGGCGGCAAGCTGCAGATCGCAACTGTGATTGGAGCGTGAGTGGCACCGTACTTCGGATCAGACAATGGTCCGAATAGCCCAGAGGGGCATCGACGGAGACCTGATATCCGTCCGGATGAAAGGTCAGCGGAAGGTCCAACAGGGAAGGTACATGGTCTTCCACATCTGGGATCCGCGTAGGCGAAGTAACCAGTTGTGTTAGACCATATGCCAAAGCAAAGCCATAGATAGATCTACCCACATGATCGGTTAAACGAGAACCAAGCCATTCAGCGTGGTGGGCGTTAAAATCACCGAGTATCACGATCTCTGCGGATGGGACCTGTTGTAGCACGGAGTCTGCAGCCATTTGGACGTGGCCGATGAGTCGGTCCGTGTCGGCATTACCGCTATGGGACCTATAGAGGCACCCGTAGACGCGAGGATGGTCTTCGCTGTCTACGCGCAGCCATAGGATGGACAGGTCCGTACCTTCAAGACTGCCGAGGCGTCGAAAACAGATGTCCTCTCTGACGTATACGCAAACTCCAGCCCGGGGCACAAAGGAGTGGTCCAATTTGTACTCCGGGTAGGAGAGATATGAAGTATCAGCCGGAGAGGACACCTGAGTCTCGGTTAAAAAGAGCAAGGCCGGCTTCGCCGTCTCTAAATGGTAATGGACAGCGTTAAGGTTGGAATGAAGTCCCCTTGTTCGCGCCAAACACTTTCAAGGATTGACGCGAGAGGGCGCTTGGCGCGATGCATTCATACCGGTTTGACTTTCGGTCGTGCGAAAAACGCCCAAGGGCAGTCAGTCGTCTTTAAGCGGTGCTGACGTGAGCACGCGGTCAATTCTGTTAGGGAACTCGGAATAATTAGGTGCGGCCCGTAAATATACGGTCTAGGATTTTGTGACGCGCATTCCTGCTGGAGAGCTTCCCGGGACTTATTGGATCCGACTCAGAATCTGTATAAGTGCATTCGACAATATTAGCTAGTGCGGCCTCTGATATTCTAGAACTAACTGTTGCAACGCGAAACGGTAGCGACCTTTGGACCAGAGGCTCCGAGTGCGTTTTGTGCGGTAACCTTATACCCCGCGATAGTTAGTGGCTTCTGTAAGTTAGTTAATCGCACGATAGAGTTAATTAACTGTCATCGTGACGAAAGAGGAAAGTGATTGTGGTCCGGCGCCGAAGCAGTCTGAAGCGGTGCAGCATTTTGGAGCAGCCTGAAACTCGGCCGCGGCTGGTCGCCTATGCTTGTCAAGGCCCCAAACATTCACACCTCACTGTACACTACTCGCCATCCACTATTACACACACTCACGGCCTGCCCAAGCCTTAGTGCGAAGTTAGCTTCGGATAATGGTAAGTACTATGTCTTCCTAGCGTCCTCCCATCTGGTTTATTGTAATTAGGAATATCCACGTGGCCATATTCTGGCCCCGTCCCTCTGCTGCTCGTCGATGGGATTACTCATGGGCCCTAATCCCGTCATCCTTGGTTGGGGCAGCTAGGAGCGTGTACACCCCTGATGTTGCAAAAATTCACGGATAGCGTGACAGGGGTCGCCTTGGTTGTATTGCTCCGCTTGCCCCGAGCAGCATTAGTAGCGAGCGGAATTTTGCCCCCCCAGAATACGCGGGGCAGCCTGAGCACCCACACTCAGGAGTGAAGTAGTTTGGTCGTGGATGCTCAGCGAGGGATTCTCCAGGGGTGCTGGTACCCTCCTGGGGTAGTCTTTTATTTAATTCCACTACCATAATGAGGGGGGGGGGGGGGGAATTGGGCCTTCGGCCCAAGTCACCAAGCGCAACGCAGAGGTAAACCTCTACTTCACGCTGGTATTCTGTGAGGTCGTGGTACCACCCCGGTTCGAGCTGGCCCATCCGTGCGACAGCAAAAGCTACCGCTTAGCTCTATTACTGTTATATCCTATCCTCATTTCTAAGTTTATCACGCAGAGACACCCCGAGCATTATACTATTATGCTTATTATTTTTCTTAATAATCTAGGGGGGAGGCCTACGTTCAGCAGTGGACTGGAACGGTAACGGTAGTATTTCTTGGGGGATGCCTTTTTCCGGCAGTGGACTATGGATGAGTTGTTATTTTATAGAGTAAGTGTGACAAACGAATACACAGATAATGATGGTAAGGTATCATAAACCGGATGGTAAGTGGGTGTTGTGGCCCATAGACACTCTACGTCTATTCTCTATTAAGAATCCAAATGTAGTTGGGCTGTCAACCTTAAGGTTTAATATAATGCCTTGTTTCCATTGAAAAGAGTTTCCGGTGTTCTACATTCCCAGCTTAATCACAGCAGTTTAAGCTGCTATTTCACGCTGGAATTCTGTGAGAGCTGATCCTTCCCATTCCTGCTACAACGATAATATAGTTGCAGCTTGGCTATACCAAGTAATATAATAGTTATTATGACGAAGATGAAGAATAATCATACTTTAAGCCTAAAAAATGCGAGAAATCATCTATACAAATAAATAAAATTGAAGTCTCCGTTTGTAATGTCAAAATTACAGCTTTTTACTAAATGCATATGAAAGTAAGTACGGTACTTATAACTAAAATACAATTTTTTTAATTTTTGTCCGTCTGTCTGTTTGTTCCGGTTAATCTCCGAAACAACTGGACCGATGTTGGCGGGATTTTCACTGGCAGATAGCTGATGTCATAAGGAGTAACTAAGGCTACTTTTATTTTAGAAAAAGTATTAAGGTTGCGCGCAAAAAAATAAAAACCCTAACACGCGAGCGAAGTTGCGGGGAACAGCTAGTCTGGAATAAGAATACTTCATTACACGTGTACTCACTGACACCTGACGAATTCGTTATTCATATTTATTTTTGGAGCGACAAAAAAGAGAAAAATATGTCATAACAAATAATGTTAGTTGTGAACGTTTTCTTTTGTGACGATAATAAAGGAAACAAAATTACAATGAAATAACACTGAGAACGAGCGAGGTGTTTTAGAGGACCACCTTTGACATTTCACGAATAATAAATTAAGGATGGATATTATTGAAATAGTGTTTAGTATCGTTGTAGTGAGTTGTTGAAATTTTTTAACACTATTGTACTAACGTGGAAGGGGTAAAAACACTACATCTGTGTTACGGCTGCTGGTTGGCTCGACCGGGGAACGACCACGCTATCATAGGATAATAGCATAAAAAACTATTGGTAAATCCAATTTTTAACTATTGGTAAATCAAATTCTAAACGTGGTAGAACCATGCTGCAGCTATCAGGTGGACTGTGTGCTCGTTTGTCACCCTATCCTATAAAAAAAATGTGCATGCTCTACGCGCATTAAAAATTTACGTATAACATGATTATACGTAACTTTTTTTAAGTATGTAGTTTAAATACGCACAAGTTTTCACTAATAATCTTATTGTTATACTTCCAATTCTCCAATAATTTCATGTCAAACTTCAATTAAAAAAAAGTTTGAGAAATCTTAAAGTGAACGAATCATAAGATCATCATTCAGGTCACTTCATAAAATCCAAGACGTATTGAAGTATAAATATACTTAAATATATACATCTTACTTAATTTTAGTACGTAGTACTATTATTTATTCTATGTTTTTAAAATATTGTAATAAAAATCTGTGATTATTAAAATAATCAAGTATCAAATTTTGTTTTTCGAATATTTTGTATTTGAACAGCGATCTTTTTGAGCCGCTGCAAACAACCGATACAGTATCCACTCACGGTGGCTAAGGTCGAAGTGAGTGGGTACACCGAAACACCGAAAATTTCGGGATTTCTACCCCGAAAAAAATTAATTATAACTAAACAAAAGAAAATGAAACTGCCATTTACATTCCATGACTTTCCACATGATAGATGAAGAGATTAAAAATATATTGAATTAAACAATTGATATTTTCAAAAGTTATCGCGTTTACCACTCCATGCGGACTTGATGAATCTACGTCATAATCCACTAAAACCACTTTTTATGTAAAAATAGCAATTAATCGATTTTAAAAAATATATGAATTTGTTCAACAATCATTTATCTTTCTGACAATGTGCTTTTTATACCATTTATATTATCAATATGTTATGGTTAGATACGATTTTTTGTGACAAAACGTTGGAATCTTGATTGTTAGGCGCTAGTAGAACATACCTACGCGCTTTGCGCTGAAGGCATGCAATAGAAGCATATTTTAAGAGAACCTAAGACTTTTTACTAGTAACAAGCCATTCCATCGTAGTGTTTAGGGGTGACAATGTTCTGCATTTTGATTCTTAACTGATATAACGATGAAGGTGTCTATAGGCTACAGCATTTATGTACCATCCAGTGAAATGTTTGCTCTCTTTTAACCATTCTATAAAAAAGAAAGTCATTTTAACCGACTTCAAACAAACGAGAAGCTTATATGTTCGACGCGTATGTTTATTTTAATGTAAGTATCGGTTATACCGATTTTTTTTAATACTCGTAAATAGCATTTACGTCAGGGCTAATCCCATAAATTAAAAAAGTTATTACCAATGTGTATGTTCTCTTAGTAGTATAATAGCCCTTATTAAACAGTTTTTGGTTAATAAAAATTTTAGGCTTTTTGATAGACAGGTCCTGCATACTTTTTGGGACTTTGCTGTAAAAGAGTATTTAGTTTTTTTTTCTATAGGAGAGGGGGCAAACAGTGCGTCATAAATGTATTACTGACTCTTTGAAGTCGAGTGACGGGTATAACTGGCTTGCTCGATTGTCTAGTTGGTCTAATAGTCGTAAACGCGGTATCTGATCATGAACTCCTGAGGTCGAATCCCGGGTCGGGCCAAAATCAGTTCTTGGGTTTTCTGTCAAAAAATTCCCAATAGCAGCTCGGAGTCAGTAAATTGGCGGTGTTTCACCCCCGTAACTCGGAAAGCACGTAAAACCGTTAGTTCTGCACCTGATATGTCATCAAATAGGTCTGATAGGTCATGTCAAATAACTATCTCATCAGACTATAGACTGTGAGGGAATAAACAGTGGACTTGTGCTTGCGCATACGCTTAAACAATATAATCCTGTTCTCCACAGATGACTAGTCCCTGTTGAGACTGGTGAACGAAACTCGATCTGGAGGACATTATAACTACCTTGTGCTTGTTCCTAGTATTTTCAGAATGTATCACTACTTTTAATAAAACCATATCAAAATTTTTAATAAAACTAATTTTGTTTTTATGTACATACATTAAAATTATGTAAATATAGCGAGACCAAAGTTAATTTCGATTTTTTTGTCTCTAAGAGATTCAGTAAGTCACATTACTCATAGCAAGATTCTATATAACATTATGCTATGGAAATAACTAAAATAAACTTTTCTAACTATTTTAACAATGTAAGACATCTAATCTTTTTTTACAACATATGTTGCAGAACTAAGTCAGGTATATGTGGGCCGCATCGAAGCGTCGCGTCAACTATTATTCCAAGAGGAACAGTGGATTCAACATGACCCAACTCCTGACCATTTAAAAGACTATAAGTCCTTTGATATGGGTTCTCATACCCTTACACGTAAAATATATTGGAAATAGATGAAAAAATCCACCGAAGGTAATAAAAGTTTATTCGAAATACTAATGCAAACTTCTTCTTCTTAAATTACCTTTTCCCAGGACAGAGGTTTTTTTTTCCGAACGAGTGGTAAAAGCATATTGTGAATTAATCTATATATAATAATAATTATTCTTTTTTATTTATTATTATTTATTTATTAGTATTATACAAAAACTTATTAGCACAGCTTTTATTTACAAAGACTGATTTAATTTAGAATTAATTCACGTCGGAATATAAACCCTTTTAGAGTTTTAAATGAGACACGAAGCAATCTTTTGAACAAAGGTGAACATGTATACGATCTAAATTGCTGGTTTCCAGATTAAATCGGCCTTACAACACCGAATGACAGTAATTTATAAATTAATTCACATTATTCTGAAAGATGACGGGTAGCGACGGTGTAAGAATATCCACTACCCCATACGAGTACGAGGCGACAGAGGGAAACAAATCAGGAGATGGGCAGCAGCGTCTTCCTAACTACGACCGAAAAAAAACTGTGGTTGCCAATCCGCTTGCCAAGCGTGTCAACTATGGCAAATATCCCTTTAGACTTATTAGACTTTCTTATTTTAAAAAATTATGCTACACTAAGATTTGCTTCTTTTTCGTGAAGGGCTCCAACATACATAAATTCTAAATGGCCAAACATCCAGTTGTAGTAATTCGTGTCGGCTTGACTGACTGCTTGACAAAATAGATGTCTACAGTTTATAGCATCCACTCACTGTCTGGTGGGCTGTGTGCTCGGTCGATAAACTTATATTAAAAAAAAAAAACATTAAAACGCTCGCGTGCAGGATTCAAGCCCGCGACCTACGCCGTAGCTAAAAAGCGGCCACTTTACTACCGAACCATCTTAAGCCATCTTAATGAGAAAATACGGTCCATTTTCTCATCTTAACGAATTATATAAATTACAAAGCCCATTCAATGGACTTTAATAATAATTTAGTAAATTATGTGGCTAAAATTGTTCTTGCATGCGTATTTCTCTAATTCGTTGTATTGGTTAATTTTACAGTATTTTTGCTACTCATGAGAATATTTGGCGTATAGACACCGTTCATCAGACAATAGTACTTAGGTATACTGCTATTTTACAAGAGTGTAATAAGTGTGATTCATTCTTACCTCGCAGCCAACTTCCCATATTATGATAACAAATACACGCACCCACGAACGCACACATACACACACGCAGAGAGAGAGAAAAAGAGATAGGAACTCTTGGACTTTCATTACTTGACCCCCGTTGTATTGGATTCTACGAGCTCAAAACACGGAGACATGTTAATTTTCGGTATTTCTAATATTAGTTCTATTGCAGCAACTTTCAATGGGAATTTAATAACATGACTTAATAGTACATTTTTGAAATTTATTATTTTTTTGGAAATATCTTTTTTATACCAGATGCTAACGAAGATACTATTATCGCCATGGCCAACGATACCGTTAACAAGAAGCTATTAGAAAAACTGGCAGCTTTGCAGAATATATTATCTCTATTTTTCAGAACCAGTCATCTGTTTTAAAAGTAAAATATTATCGTGACATTAATAAAAGTGTACTTTTAAGATAACGACGTCCTACGAAGGTTTTTATTGCACAGGATACACAATTGCGATAGAGAACGTGCCAGTACGAGCCGTGTTAATAATGTCCTCCTAACCGAATTTCGGTCATGATGGCCAGTCTCAGGAAAGGCTAACCATCTGCGCAGGACATTATTGTTGCGTCACTCTCATAATCCGATGGCAGGGCAAGCTGGCACAACCGGAGAGAGCTCGGGCGCGAGACAAACGGGTTTACTTGCTTTACCGTGATATCGATAAAATTAATAGCAGCATCTTCGAAACATGGAAGCACACAGCCATCTTTGCTATTGAAACATGGAAGCACACAGCCACCTTTGCCAATGAAATCCAGATGATTTTTAATAGCCTCATGAATCATTCTTAGTAGGAAATGGTGTTCTTTTGCGATATATACATATATATATATATATGTATATATATATATATATATATATATATATATATATATATATATATATATATATATATATATATATAATAGTACAAAAATCATGTTTAACGTCCAGCAGTGAAGGACCACGTCTCAGATCCGTAAGTCATCACTGGCAACACGCACTGGTTGTACAATTTCGTTTTTAGGTTTTGAGGTATGTCTAACGAGAAGATGTGTCGTAGTTTCCCGAACGCTGCCCAGCCGAGTTGAATCCATCGATTGACCTCTCGGTCGAAGTTGGATTTACCTAGTCGGACTATTTGTCCCAGGTAAACATACTTGTCAACAACTTCGAGCTTAATGCTCCCAACAACTACCGGCATAGGTGTGACATGGACATTAAACATGATTTTTGTTTTGTCCATGTTCATCTTAAGACCTATCCGTTGGGAGACACTATTGAGGTCATTGAGCATAATGCTTAGGTCCTCCAGAAGGATCATTATTTAAATCTTTATTCTACTTAATACCTTTTGTACTTTCTCATCTACTTCTCTCCATTAAGTTGTATTTATATATATTTATTTTGTTATCTGTACTTTTATATTTTATTTTACAGCTTATATATTATATGTATGCACACTTATATACTTATGTTTATACTAGCTACTACGCGCTCACTTTACTGGACGCACGATAGTAGATGGCCTACCATAGAATCTGTTCTTTGTGAGCATCTACATTGCGAAATGAGTAACTTTTCAAGTCATACGGGTGTATAGTTTTATATCGAAGTGATGAAGTGTTTGTACAGTAGAGCTACGATGGCTATCCGAGTACAGAACCAGAGTACGAAAACTATCCAACGCAGAGAGGTGTAAGACAGGGTGACGTAATATCATCGAAACTCTTCACCGCTACATTGGAGACGTTTTCAAGCTACTGGAGAGGAAAGGATACGGTATTAACGTCAATGGCAAGTACATCACTCACCTTCAATTTTCCGATGATATAGTCCTTATGGCAGAATCGCTGGAGGATCTAAGCACTATGCTCAATGACTTGAAGAGTGTCTCCCAACGGATAGGTTTTAAGATGAACATGGACAAAACAAAAGTCATGTGTAACGTCCATATCACACCTATGCCGGTAGTTGTTGGGAGCATTTAGCTTAAAGGAATTTGTACCCATTTCTACAAGTTTTGTACTGAAACGTACAAAACTTGTAGAAATGGGTACAAATTGTGCAACCGTCGTAAGGCACATTCCACCGCAAACATCTTTCTACTAGATTACATAATATGCACAGATCAACAAATATTCTGATCAATATTTAATTCCAGATCTTTTATAAATTTACAAAAAAGTATCATAATACTATCAATAACAGTAATTCGTAAGTGAAAGTCACCCGAATTCATACTGGAATTCACATAGTTATATCCAACCATAATGGTGTGAGTTTTATAGGGCTTGAGTTATACTCACATTTTAAAAGCACATCTTCCCTATTTGTTTTCATCAGGCTATCGGTATAAAGAAGACGGGTCTCTCTCGACGTTAGGTGGCAATTATGTCAAATGTTTAAACAACTAACAGAATTAGGCGTTACTTTTGTGAAATTATTAATTTTAAGGACGGGAAATTTAATTAGCAAAAATCCGCTTAATAATGAAACGGTGTGTATTACAAAGTTCTTTTTTGCTGGCTTTTCAATCTAGGTTGGACTTACCTTTTTATTTCTACCCTTTTTAACTTTAATCTTTGCTAATTAATTTTAAAATCTTGAATATATGAATCAGGTGCGTATTGTTTCAGATAGATTGGTCAAAGAAGTCTATCTACCCTTAGTAAAAAGAAGTCTTCCACGCATTGGAACGAAACGGTTTGTTTCGTTTTTCGTAATGCGATCAACAAAGTAGTAGAATAATATTATAGTGTCTGTCTTTCCGTCAGATGACAACCTGGGTGTCTTCAAGGCAAGAGTGAATAGTCTTTTGTTACACAGAGACAGTGCGATTTACCATCTATGGCTTCATCATAATTTACCACCAGGTGGGATTTTGGTCAAGCGCTGGCTTATAATAAACAAAAGAAATACTACTGGTGGTGTTTCACCAAGCAATAGCATGTTTAACAGCAAACTTATTAAAGATACGTTAGAGCCTATATATGTACATATACATTCCACACCTGGGCACTAGCTTCCTTTCGTTTCTGAGAAGATTAAGGCTTGGTGGCCTTCATATACCTATACCTACGTTATATATTTTTTCTTTCATTTCACGGGCGTACCGGTTTCCTTACGATTTTTCTTTCACCGCCGAACACGTTGTAAATCAGAAAAATGAAATTGCAATTAAAAATTTCTTTGGTGCCGGTGGAGTGGCTTAAGCGCCGTGGTACCGCAAGAGCTAAAAAGCAGACTTAGTAGCATCTGATGAATGTTATTAATTTATTGAATCCACACGTATTGAATCTACATATTATGAAAATCAATTGCTGTCCGTTAGTCTCGCTAAAACTTGAAAAAGCTCGACCGATATTGAAGATTCTTTTTTATGTGTGTTTGGATAGGTCCCTAGACGATTTAGATTCACATTTGAACCCGGTATGTGGCGTTGTTGTCGAGATCTAGTAATTACCCGTGCGAGCCGGGGAAAATCGCTAGTAATAAATATAACTTATCTTTGAAATTATGAGAAACTTGTAGAAGACAAGACAAATCAAAGTGTCCTGCCCTATGATATAAATCCGTCGATTCCACAAGAAAGTTGTGCGAAGAAGAAAACTTCTTTTAAATCGGACACTGGTGGACCGCAAGACATCCAGATGGTATGGATAGTATCGCGAGTTTTGTCGCGATGTGCGATGGTGAAATTGTGCGGCTGGAATTATTCCGAAAAATTCCTCAGAGCACTCTCCGTGGTAATTGCGATAAAATACGCAAAGAAATGCAACATTTCTTCGTAGTTTCAGTGAGTCAAGCCGTTCGGAAAGAGTTCGGTCGACAACCATTCGAACAGATCTGCACTGGATACGATCAAATGGAAGGAGCTGGCACTGGGGAGCCCCAGCCCAGAGATGGGGACAGTATTCCATGTGCGGCCGAACCTGCGCCTTGTAAAGTTGCATGCGGTGTGCCGGCATAAAATACTATCCCGCTCTGCTTAGCTCGCCAAGCTTTTTAGAGGTCAATTTAGCCTTCTCTTCCAAGTAACCATGAAACTGCATATCGCTGGATATGCCGACGCCAGGGATTCCGATACAGACTGAGGCAACAAGGGGAGTGCCTTGAAACTAAGGAGATACGACAAAGGGTTTCTTTTCAGCGATAAACGCGCAAATTTTTGTCTTCTGGGGATTGAACTGGACTAGACTAGCGACCGAGACGGAAACCGTACTGGCGGTCACTAATCAGCTGGTGATCCTCAAGGTACCGTATGAGCTGGCTTTTAATAATGGACTCCATTACTTTACAGAACAAGAAGGTGATGGTGATAGGCCTATAGTTGGACGAATCAGAGTGGTTACCACTTTTAGGGATCGGGTGCACAAAAGCTGTCTTCCATGATTTCGGGACTACGCCTAAGGAGTAGACTAGAAGATCACCAGCTAATCGACCCCGACGAAAACCGTACTGGCAGTCACTAATCAGCTGGTGATCCTCAAGGTACCTCGTGAGCTGGCAGTTTATAATGGATTCCATTATTTTGGAGAACAAGGAGGTGATGGCGATAGGCCTGTGGTTAGGCGGGTCTGAGCGGTCGCCTTTTTTAGGGATCGGGTGGACCAAAGCTGTCTTCCATGAATTCGGGACTACGCTTTGGGAGTAGGAATACCGAAAAAGACTCGTTAAAACTGGTGCCAACTCTAGAGCACACGTCTTCTGCACAATCGGAGGGAAGCCATCAGGTCCACTCGACTTGTTGACGTCCAGGGAGAGGAGTGCTCTGCGCACCGAACGTTGGGTAAACAGCACATCCTGCATAGAGCACTAACACCGCGGGATAGTCGGTGGTGTGTTGCCTCCATCATCAAGAGTCGAGTTGGACGCAAAGAGCGAGCGCAGCAGATCGGCTTTCTCCTTTGCGGCACGGGCCAGTGAGTCATCCTCCCTGTGCAGAGATGGGAGAGATGGGTGATAGAAGTTCCCTTGGACAGCCTTGGCGAGAGACCAGGATACACGTGTTCCCAAAGGAAGACGAACTAGTTTTTTGCCAATTCTACTAATGTGCTCTGGACTTTGCCTTGACAATGACACTTTTGAAGGACCTGGAGGCGGAATTATACTTCATTTTAAGAGCGCTGGCATTTGCATCCCAAGACGTTGATGCGTGAGCCCAGGCCTGATAGCATTCTTGCTTATGGCGTAATGCAATTTTGCAGGAGCGACCAAACCATGACTGGGTTCTGCCTCCGATAGGTACCACAAATGATGGAATAAATAGTTCCATTTCCTGCAGCGATAGAATCAGCAACATCGCTGGGATCGTCCGGCGGTAGCAAACCCGCCTCCAAGGGTAGGCTGCAAGAAAAGATCGCATCCCGTCCCAATCGGCTGACTTATAATGCCAAACAAGGCAGCAACCTGCAGAACGCAACTGCGATGGGAGCGTGAGTGTCACCGTACTCTGGATCAGAATATGGTCCTAGGAGCCAAGAGGGGCATCGACGGAGACCTGATATCCGTCCGGATGAGAGGTCAGCAGAAGGTCCAACATGGAAAGTACATGATGTTCCACATCTAGGATCTGCATAGGTGAGGTAACCAGTGTCAGACCATATGCCAATGCAAATCTCATAAACAGATCTTCTCTCATGATCGGTTAAACGAGAATCAATCCATTCAGCGTTTTGGGCGTTAAAATCACCAAGTATCACGATCTCTGCGGATGGGAGCTGTTGTAGCACGGAGTCTGCAGCCTTTTGGACGTGGTCGATGTGTCGGTCTGTGTCGGCATTGCCGCTATGGGACCTATAAAGGCACCCGTAGACGCAGGGATAGTCGTCACTGTCGACGTGCAGCCATAAGACGGACAGGTCCGTACCTTCAAGGCTGCCGAGGCATCGAAAACATATGTCCCCTCTGACATACACGCAAACTGCAGCCCAGGGCACAAAGGAGTGTTCTAATCTATCCCGGGTAGAAGAGATACGAAGTATCAACCGAAGATGACACTCGGTTAGAAAGAGCAAGGCCAGGTTCGCCGTTTTCAGATGATAGTGGACGGCGTTAAGGTTTGAATGAAGTCCCCTGATGTTGCGGATATTCACGGATATTGTGACAGGGGGCACCATTGACTTATTGCTCCGTTTGCCCCGAGCAAGTTTAGTCTCGAGCAGAATCCCTCCCCCCTCCCCCCAGAATACGCAGTGCAGCTACGTGAGCGTGGGTGCTTAGGGTAGCTTGAGCATGGATGCTCGACGAGAGAGTCTCCGTCACCGGAGGTGCTGCTACCCTCCTGGGGTAATATATTATTTAACTCCATTACCATGTTAAGGGAGGGGGTGCGGCCACCTGCACTCACCAGACGAAATGCAGAAGCAGAGCATCTACTTCACCTTCACGCTGGTCTTCTGTGAGATCGTGGTACCACTTTTGTTCGAGCCGGCCCATGCGTGCAAGCAAAGGATTCCGCGTGGCTCTACCACTGTATAAAGTGCAAAAAAATTTTAATTCGATATCTTTATAATTATATAAAGGTTCCTTTTGATGTTCGTCCTTTAAATACGCTTGAAAGGCTGGGGAAAATCTAATGAAATTTGGCTTAGGTGACGATTACGTCGTAAAATAAGACGTTGGATACATTTCGTAACAACTTATGCTCGTTAACATATTATAGTATTATATAACACATAACTTTACACACATTATTGTCAAAATGAACCAATGAAAGTATGTAAGTTATATAATATTTATGTTACTTTGCAAGCAATGTCGATAGATCACGTACACTTTCAGTCCCGCATGTCGAGTTACGGTGAAAAGACTAACAAAAAAGAAAAGATTTTATTGCTCTATAAAACACCTTTATTACACATAAAAATGTTTAAGCACTACTCGTATACGTATATTTTGACAGTGAGATAATAACTAAATTTTTTACATTATAATTGGATGAAAGACGAATACATTTTCTTTCGAATTGAACGTTTTTAACTAATGAAGAATCTCAGTAAGTTTTTTTTTATAGGATAAAGGTGACAAACGAGCACACAGTCCACCTGATGGTAAGTGGTTGCTGTGGCCCATAGACATCTACATCTATCTTCGATTAAGAATCAAAATGCAGATGCGTTATCACCCGTGAGGACTAAGATGGAATGCCTCGTTTCCAGTAAAAAGGGTCTCCGGTTCTCTACACTCACCAAACGAAACTCAGCAGCGTTAAGCTGCTGTTTCACGCTGGTATTCTGTGAGAGCGTGGTCCTTCCCCGGTCGAGCCGACCCGTTCGTGCTACAACCATAATATAGCTGCAGCATGGCTCTACCACTTAGAAAAATACAACATATACACTACAACATATAATTATTTATATATATTTATACGGAATCCTCTTGTTGCGAGTGTAGAGAACCGGAGACCCTTTTTACTCGCAAAGAGGCATTCCATCTTAGTCCTCACGGGTGACAACGCATCTGCATCTTGAGTCTTTATTGAGGATAGATGTAGATGTCTATGGGTCACAATAACCACTTACCATCAGGTGCACCTGATGGTAAGTGGTTTGTCACCCGATCCTATAAAAAAAATGTTGATAATTCATCCAAACCGGAAATTAAAGGTAAGGTAAGCACCAAGTGCAGCTTTAACGAAAACGTAAGTTGGATTAAACGACAAACTTAACTTTGAAGTGAAAATAACTATATGCATGGGAGACATCAGTCTACATCAATGGCCGATGCTCGAGCTATTGTAAGTTTGCAATTTAAAAAAATATTTTATGGATTATGTTTACAAATTAACAATTTACGGATTTTTCTCTTGTGCTGTTTCTTGTCAAATTTCATAATTCTAGGTTAATGGGAAGTACCAGATAATTTTGATGAGTTAGTTTGAGAGTATCAAAATATATGACATAATTGGCTATGCTTTTTGATTGCTGTGTCTCTGAGGGACCTTTATTATAATATTAATTTCATCTTGAAACCTCAACCGTTCCTGACAAAAATGTTCTTCATAAAGGGATTAGCGTACCAACGAACAGAGAGACGACAGCAAATTGATAACGGTTTCGTTTTTCGTTTTGAGATACGGTACCATAAAACAGAAACGTCATATAAAATTAGATGCCTTATTTGCTTACAAAAGATACACTACAAGCTTATTATCGTGTATTATTAGTCTCGACATATAATTTAATTTACTTGCTAACATCTAACAAGAATTCAACAATTTAGAGAGGCACTGGCCTATGAAAACTACACATTGAAAGTAAAACTATATAATTTGTGAGATTACACATGCTAGTTTCTTGAAAAAATTAAACAACTAGAAAAAACGATTAGTTTTGGAACAAATTGTAAGCGATAGCGAATTTTTTGACTGGAATTACCTATCCTGTCTTCATTCATTCATAACAGCCCAACAGAGGTCTTGTGCTGAAGGTCCCCCCATAGATTGCCTCATAGGCGGGATATTTGTCATTGTTACACGCAGAATTAAGGTCCTGATTTCAGGTACTATTATTTTGAATTTTTTTATTTAGAAGTTAGTTCATAATCTTTATGAATAATCTATTACTTCACTCTTTTGAGTGGTTTAAAGAATATCATAAGATTGATGTAACAACTACAGTGGCTTCTAAATAGTTTTACATTCAATTTTCATTTCCAATGGGATTGTATTTTTCGTTTAACTTTTTACGAGATCCTTAATGGCTATTAAAACATATAATAGTTTCCAGCCGTTGCCGAAAAATCGGTGAACGAACATAAAAAAAAACATATACGAATATAGAACTTACTTAAAAAAAAATTAAGTATATTAATAAAACATATCAAATTATTTATGAATTACGGTCGAATTTCGACCACCAGGCAACCTCTATTATTATTACATAGTATCCATATAAATGATATCCATTTATATGGATATTTAAAGTTGTTGTCCTGCGAATCCTTTTCACGTTTATAGGCGTCCTTTTAACCCGTCATTTTTACTAAAATTGTATTACGTGTAGATTTGCATGAGCAAATCAATATGAATTTACGAAATAAATATGAATTTACTTTGGTAGGCAATTTTTAGGCGTTTTTTTTTTTTTTTTTAATTCAATATGGATTATTACATAATACTTATTGAAAGTCATTATTTTATTTACCACTGGTTCGGAAAATACCTCTGTCCTGGGAAGAACCAGCAAGAAACCCAGCGGGACTTTTTTTTTTAAACATAATTTCACTTAACAATAATTTTGATTATACAATTTTAAATGAATTTTCATAGAACCAGCATGGTGGCGATCACCTTATTCCCAGGGGTTATTTTCACTCATGTATTCCTTGATATTATAATAACCCTTTTTGTACAGTTTTTCTTTAATAAAACTTTTAAACTTGTTTATTGACAAACTTTGAACATGTTCTGGGATTCTGTTGTAAAAGCGTATACATTGCCCCATAAATGAATTACTAATTCTGTGGAGTCTTGTAAGTGGCATTACAAGCTTATGTTTGTTCCTAGTGTTTAAGGTATGAACATCCTTATTCTTATTAAAGCTATTTATGTTTTTATGTACATACATTACATTTTCATAAATATATTGCGATGCCAAAGTTAATATGTTTATTTCTTTAAATTTTTCTCTAAGGGACTCTTTACAATTTAGATTATAAATCGCCCGTACGGCTCTCTTTTGCAAAACAAATATAGCTTCAATATCAGTCGCATTACCCCATAGTAAAATTCCATAAGACATTACGCTATGAAAGTAACTAAAATACACTAACCTAGCTGTCTCAACATCTGTGAGACTTCTAATCTTTCTTACAGCATATGCTGCAGAACTAAGTCTGCTTGCTAATTTAGATATATGGGGGCCCCATTGAAGTTTCGCGTCAATAGTAATACCGAGAAAAACAGTGGTATCCACAAGACTCAACTCCTCCCCATTTAAGAGCACATTGGTTTTCGAATGTTTTACATTAGGTATTGTAAATTTAATACATTTTGTCTTATTGCCGTTTAAGAGCAAATTGTTGGCGTTAAACCAATGTACTAGTTTCGATAGAGCATTATTTACATCGTCATATTTAATTGACTGCCGTTTCAGTTTGAAAATTAAAGAGGTATCGTCAGCAAATAATACTATATCGTGATTGTCCCCTACAAGATAAGGTAAGTCATTAATATAGATTAAGAACAGGAATGGGCCAAGAATCGAGCCCTGAGGAACGCCCATTGATACTACCGATCCGGAGGAACATTTACCATTAATGACGACTTTTTTTGTTTATCTGACTTGTTTGTTATTGGTTATCTGACTCTGGCGTATTGTAACTGTCACGATGCCTTTATCACATACTTACTAGCTACTGGCTTAAAACTCCACTGTCCAAAATAGATTACATCATAGTAATTATGAAGTATTCATGTAATTCTATATTAAGACAAAGTAATTCACCATCATCTTGATCATAACAGCTATTCATAAATCCACTTCTGTACACAGAATTCCCCATAGATCGTCTCATAAAAATTTGACACAGTTGCCACGCCTGGCATGTGGGATGGCAACCGTAGTTTCTTATTTTTAGTTGTTATTAGACAGATAATACTGCCTATCTCCTGGTTTGTTTCCCTCTGTCGCCACTAACAACACCCAAGGGACGATATGGGGTAGGATATTCTTATACCGCCACCAAGCGGTATTTTTATAAGCAAAGTTTTTTTTTATAGGATAGAGTGACAAACGAGCACACAGTCCACCTGATGGTAAGTGGTTGCTGTGGCCCATAGACATCTATATTTATCCTCGTTTGCGAATCAAAATGCAGATGCGTTGTCACCCGTGAGGACTAAGATGGAATGCCTCTTTTCCAGTAAAAAGGGTCTCCGGTTCTCTACGCTGGTATTCTGCTAGAGCGTGGTCCTTCCCCGGTCGAGCCGACCCATTCGTGCTACAACTATACTACTAATATAGCTGCAGCATGGCTCTACTACGTAAAAAAGTGAAAAGAAAAACAGAATGAGCTTGATGCTGTCGATAAATGAAGGTATAACCATATTATTTTCATACTGCATGAAAAATACTCACACCGGTGACGAGAAGCAGCGTTAAAAAGATGTAAGACATCTGGTACTGCTTGTGCTGGTAACTCCAATGGGAACAGTCTTTCTGTAACTAGTCAAGACTGATGAAGAACTAGAGATAATGTTAACGTAACAGAGAAATTACAGAGACATCCCACATTTTTTTATAACTCTAAAGCAAACAAGCTTGCAGTCCGACTGATAATAAGTGATGACTGCATCACCTGGGAATCTGGAGCCTACTCTTAACGAGGCAGACAGATATGTAACATAATGATATTTGATTGTGAGTACTAAAGATTTTTATTATTTCGTAATTACACTGAAACTTTCAAAGCCGAACACAGCAGCCGATTACTAATGATTAATGACAGAAATTGTAAGAAGATAGTAATTTAAGGAATAGAGCCACGCTCAAGGTATGCGAGCTTTACATAGCCATCCCGAATTGCTCGGCTCCACCAGGTAGGATCACGCTCTCACAGAAGACCAGCGTGTAATAACAGAATAACGTTGCTGTGTTTCCTATGGTGAGTGTAGAGAATCGGAGATCTTTTTTAATGGATACATCGCATTCTATCTTAGTAGGAATGACAACGAATCCGCATTATTTATCTATGATAATTAGAGATGTCTGTTGGCCGAACATAGCATCCACGTACCATCAGGTGGACTACGTGCTCGTTATATCGTTTTTTTTTTTAATTTCACTTCGCCAAAAAAGATGTAAACCATTTAGAGGAAGAAAGACATATGTGGCAATTTTATTATATTTCTGCCAATAATTCCACTTTGTGTAAAAGACATCGCTTTCGACGATCAAATTGTCGTGAATTACCAATAGCGAAATCAATCTGCATAAAACAAATTCGCCAACCTATTTTAACTGATTAATAAATAATTTAAAATCTTTAATTTTGTAAAGCCGACTTCAATATAAGTAATTAAGAATAACTCAATAACTACTGGTCTAACCTTGATCAAATTCATATGAGACTACACGAGAAGTATCAGCTTTCAAATAAAAAAAGAATCATCGAAAGCGGTTCACCCAGTAAAACGTTATGAGGTAACACACATAAAAACATACAGTCGAATTGAGTACCGTCTCCTTTTTGGAAGTCGGCAGAAAAAGGCACAGAATGTAACACGCCCGTCCACTGATCCTACAAGCACTAAAATACTTTCGTACTTAGCGCAACCATAGAGCAATAGACAATAACCATTCACAAATCCGGCTGAAATTGAAATCTCCATAAATAAATAGCTTATATCTCGTAACACGAGCAAATTATGCATGAAAACTTGAAAAACATAAAGTCAAAACATTTTTTACAAGTACCATTAAATCTGCTATATGATTTACAAAGTTAATAATGTGATTAATTTTTGTCATGGTTCGCCAAATGACAATTAAGGTTTCACAACATTATTACACTATTAGTTACGCTAGTATTATCACATAGTCAGTGTTACAACCAGTCACAACTATTAATTTTTTGATGCCGTTAGTCATATCTAAAACCAGTTCTCTGACATATTTCAAAGCAAGAAGTGGTGTTCTCCAGGAAACAAAGTACTGTCAATTCCGTTTCTATTGTGTATCTTTTTAATGTTTGAAATTATTCCTTAAACACTTTAGGGTTTGGCGTGTTTCTTTACTGTAAAATTGTACCACTAATACTGAATGTTATAATAAACCTAATGAAATCAAATTTGACAATAATTTTAAAATATAACGAATTTAATAAGAGCAGATAGCGTGACCCGGTCAAGTCGACAGTAAAGCTTAAACCCCCACCAATCTCGCTTAGCGATCGATGTGTGCAAAATATGTGTTAAATTGTCGAAAACTTGCAAGCTAAAAAATTAAAAGAAGCAAATATATCATGTGGTATGCTATCACATGATAAGTATTAATAAATATTAATTGTTAACAATGAATAAGGTTATTACTGAATACTAATTAATTCATTTATTTATTTAAAACGTCACAAAAAGTAAAGACCAAATTTATATAATAAATATTTTTGCCAAAAATTCGCGCATTGGATGCAGTGGGTGCGCATTCCTCAATAAATAATAAAAAACGTTATATATAACGCTTGTACAGAAGGATATAGAGTGCAATCAGGAGTAGAAGAGACAACACACAATATTAGATTAGAAATTTATTTATAGTACAAATATTTACTATACAAAGGCAGACTAATGGCATAATACATTTTCTGTAAGCTAATCTGTAAGCTAACAATAAAAAAAAAACAACTTATTTACATTAATGGACAAATATTCATAAAACAAAAAGTTTACAATCATATCGACGCTTGAAAGGCAACCAAGCGACATGTTGGCAACTTTACACTAGAACTACAGCATTTTAAGGTATTTTTTTTTTTTGATAAAAATTCGTAAAAAATCGCCTATTAGTCATTACTCAATTCCAACGAATTTTAGATGCATATTAAAGGCTTAATAAACTTGCATATAAATATTATGAATTTTTACCATATTTTATGAAATAGTGTCGGTTAGTAAAAAATTCATCAAAATGACAAACAGGTAAAGGTTACTTACCGACATCAAAATTGTATTATAAAACGAGTAAAACTAACTAAACCTTACTATATTATAATTGTGTTTAAAGAAAAATGGCGCATCTAGAAGTAACACATGTTTGACATATAGGTAAAATGTTCTAAATAGGAATGAAAAAAATTTTCTGCCAGGTAATATTAATCATAGTTCTAATTAAATAAAGTTAGAGTAGCATTTTTTGGAACAAGTAGCAATGAATTAAAGTTTTAGTACACAAAATCAAGGACTTTCGGGGAAAAGTTTTCTACGAAAATTTTCATCATCATTATCATTAGGTTTTAAAATATACTAAAATTACAAAACCGTTTCACGATCAAAACGAAATGAGTGAAAATATTTTGGTAAACTGTCAATTAAATAATACAATTAAGATCAAGTCCTAATAATTTAAAGCTTTAGTTAATACTTATTAGGTATATTTGGTATCTTAGGTTGCCTATGCGACAGTTCGGTGAAGACTAATCAATATTATGTTACCAACAGCCACTCAAAATTTGCTTTACATTGCGTATAAGCAACAAAATAAAATATATACAACAGAGATAAGCTCATTTTTATACAAATTCCTAAATAGTTATCTAAGTAACAAAATCAGTAAAAAAAAAAACAGCAGGTAAAATATTACCAAAGGACAAAATATATCCTTTTTAGGCAGGAAGAATACTACTTTATTATTTCTTTTTTAAGTCCATTGCATTTAGAAAATAAATACTAAATGAAAATGAGTATATATTTAATTAAGGTGTGTTCAAAAGTCTTACATGATGCGAAAAAAAATAATTTGTAAGGAAAAAATACATTATGTTTAACCGCTTTAATTTCAGTCAAGGCAAAAATTACTAAGTTGGTAGGTATACGATTTTAACTTTATAGTTAACATTAACTTTATAGTTAAAATCAAATTCCTACAAAATGAAAATTATTCATAAATCTGCGAAAATGTGATTTTTTTTTAAGTTACCAAGCGACATCAAAACTCTTCCTAGCGTTACGAGAGTATGGCATATCGACGCAGTGTTTTTGCTGATTTCAATTATGTATATTATAAACTCAATATCGCCCAAGATGTCGCTTGGTAATTATTGCCTTTCTAGCGTCGATATGTATATATATTTATATGTTTATAAACAAATATATAACCATATTATAAACATATACATTAAGTATATTATATACAACATAAACATAAGATACGATACATAAGGAACAGGTGGATTCTTATTTGGACCGAAGGGATTGGATTACTGTTTGAAGATGTGGCATATTATTTTAAATTATTAGGTTAGTTGTTTAAACACAATAATTCGAATTATGGTGCCACTATTTTACATCTGAAAACATTAATTGTAGAAACTTCTATTACGTCAAGAGGAAGATTATTCCACAGTTTTAGTAATGAAACCGTAAAATAAATCTGAAAATTATGTACATTTATACGCAGGAATAGCAACAGATTTTTGATGGTTGGACGCAATGTAAAATAATTTGTAAATAAGATAGAAAACAGGGGTCGCGAAGAATACCATAGAAAGTGGTTAGAAGATAAGTGTTCCGGCGAAATCGAATACCAAGCCACGGAAGTCTTGAAGGAAATTGGCATATATGATCAAACTTTCGCAAGCCAAAAACAGCGTATGCACAGGTTGAAATATTATATCGAAAGGCTGATTGACATGGTGTATTCCTACTGGCTACAATTATTACCTGTGTTTTGGCAGGGACAGCAAGATCGAGATACATTTTAATAATAATAATAATGTCATCCAGACCGAATTTCGGTCACGGCAGCCAGTCTCAACGGAGGCTAGCCATCGGCGCAGAACAGGATTATAGTGCCCAAGTGTATGCACAAGCACAGGTGCACTCTCTATTCCCTCACTCTCATAGTCCGATGGGACGGTAAACCGACACGATCAGGCGCAGAACCAACGGCTTGACGTGCTTTCCGAGGCACGGGGGTGAGACACCGCCAACTTCCTGACTCCGGGCAGCTACTGAGAAGTTCTTGATAGAAAAACTCAATAACTGATTTTTTGGCCCGACCTGGGATTCGAATCCGCGACCTCATGATCAGCAATCGCACTACTACAACCACTAGACCAACGAGGCAGTCAAACACAGTTTTAATACAGTGTAGAGTAGTAAATTGAAATCGTTGATAGTGCAGCGCTGATACAATTGCACATCATCAGCATACAGGTGATACTCGTTGTATTACGTAGACAAGTACATTGATGAAAACAGAGAAGGATATTACGACGACGTTGTAATACTTTTTCAGTTTTTTTAACCTCTGTAAATCTACTAAAATATATATTCTATGTATTTTTTACTTATTATAAGGCAATGCCTGAACACAATGCCACCTGGTGGTAAGTGGTGATGAAGACCTAGATGATAAATCGTACTGTCTTAGCGTAACAAAAGTCTATTCACACTTGCCTTGAAACGCTCAGATTGTACGTGGACGGAAAGACAGACACTGGTAAACTATTCAACTTCTTTACTGTACGCATAACGAAAGACGAAGTTCTAATGCGTGAAATAACGATAACAAAAGAGTAAAGACTCACCAACCGTCTGTTTATCTGATAGTGCATAGGGGAGGGAGGAATCTAATTCATGCGCACCCTCACCGAAATGCATCCTATAGAATACCGAGAGGCTGCCTACTCTGTGCCTGTGCCCGACGCCGACAAAATTGGTATCAATAAAGTAAAAGTAACCAATAAGCTTTTTAACCCGTCTCTCCACTGAGTCCAACGCTGTTATTTTTCAGCACACGCACATATGTGACAGCAGTACGACCGGAGTTGCGCTTTATATAAAATAAGAAGCTGTCCCGACGTGAAGTACCGCCACACCCTTGCATAAATACTTAGTTTCTTTGGCTCTGTCCTCAATGAACCGACGACAGTTGAAGTTCGGAGCAATCTCCACCCCTAACGACTGAAGACGATCAGTATACCCCAAAGATACATTCCGAAAATTATTACCATATATCTATAACATTAATATATATGTATGTTGTATTTTACTACATGTTGTAAGTGTACCAGTGAAGGACCACGTACTACGTACGAAGGTTCTCGAGTGGCAGCCTCGTACCGGTAGGCGAAGTGTAGGGCGTCCCCCCACGAGATGGAGTGACGACCTGGTAAGACATGCAGGAAGTCGATGGATGCAGGTGGCTCAGGACCGTGTTTTGTGGCATTCTTTGGGGGAGGCCTATGTTCAGCAGTGGACTTGTGAAGGGCTGTAATGATGATGATGATGATGATGATGTAAGTGTACATAAAATATAATGAAATGTATAATTATTGCGCAAATATATATAAATATGAAACATACAGACTAGTTCTACGTGAAGACAGAAACACGGATCATAATAATTGGCTTGATAAAAATAACTTGAAGTGATGAAGACCCCTAGATTACGAAAATAAATCGATATTTAAACGCATATCTTGCAGAGATTCCATTATAGCACCGTGTAAAAAAATGTTTTTATCGACTTCAAAAAAAGGAGGAAGTACTCACTCAGTTTGACTGTATTCTTTTTATGTGTGTTACCTCAGAAATTTTGTCTAAGTGAACCGGTTTTGATAATTTATTTTATTTGAAAGCTGATGCTTCTCATGTAGTCCCATATAAATTTGATCAAGATCTGACCAGTGGTTTTTGAGTTATCCTTAATAATGCGTATTTAATTGACTTCGACTACTTTGATGATGTTCTCATTTTATTTATATTGAAATCGGTTGTACAAATATTTTAACTTTACCACTTGTGTCTTTATCGCGTTAATAATAAATAGATTAATCTTAATTACTGATTTATTAAACCTTTAATCTTAATTTCGGCTAATAGTATTTTTATCATAGATTACTTTTACATGAGATTTCTTATCACATTACTTAGGATGCGAATAAAATCTAAATTTGTCCAAAAACCAACGAAAAATGTAGTTTGAAATCCCGGCCAGGGCCAATATTTGTGCAAAATGTTGGGTTTGGATATGATGATTGTTCCTTTTTTTTATAGGATAAGGGTGACAAACGAGCACACAGTCCACCTGATGGTAAGTGGTTGCTGCGGCCCATAGACATCTACATCTATCCTCTATTACAAATCAAAATGTAGATGCGTTGTCACCCGTGAGGTCTAAGATGGAATGCCTCATTTCCAGTAAAAAGGGCCTCCGGCCACCTGCACTCACCAAGCGAAACGCAGAGGTAAACCTCTACTTTTATGTGAGGTCGTGGTACCACCCCGGTTCGAGCCGGCCCATCCGTGCGACAGCAAAAGCTGTCGCGTGGCTCTACCACTGAAAATGCATCCGAGCCTACCTTTGCTATGCTCGTATCGAGTATGGGGGATGGTATATATTAAAACGTGTACAAAAAGAAAGTAGTAAAAGTGTGTACTTCTGCGTTTGCGCGTGCACTTGTAATCTTCTCATCATTCGGAAACTGGCATCGTTATAGAGCAACACGGGCCACCGGCGGTCCGGAGGGGTGTAGCCATACGCGGGCGTCTCCCTTTGTTAAAGTATATGTCCACGCAATCCTATGCGAACAATAAAACTAGTTTCAGTCGCACTACTCACAATACTAAATTTAGTTGCGCGACTTCAGTCATCAATGAATCAAAAAAATACTGCATTGTCCAGTTTCGTTCATGTATAGTAATTTTTAATCCCATTATTGATATATACTTCTTTTTTAACTTAAAAATTACAATAATATCGGTCGATTTGTTTCGTATTTACTTACCAACACAGGTCACTCGTCCTCGCGACGATATACAGATCGGTCGAGTGACTGATCCGAGTCTGTATCCGAATTTTCGCTGTCACCGAGCGATATTATAATGTATTTATGAATCTTATTATTATGAACTTATGTATATGTATAATATATGTATGTGTAAAATTGTTAGCTTATTATTTTAACTTTTATGTGTAAGTTTCGTAGTGACAAAGTATTATTTGTGTGCGCAGATTTCCCGTCTCAAAAAAATAACAGGCAGTTCTGGACCGAGGAAATAACGCTATGGCTACTCCTCTTCGGACTCCGGTCCGTCGGTGGCCCTTTTGCTCTATGCTTGTCGTTGTTTTATGTATAATCTATAATCATAATGATAAAAATAGGCCGGAGTCATTTGTTGTAATTTTATATTCATGCTTAACGATAACTTTCTTTGCAGATAAAATGTCCAAGATCACATTCAAAATAAACGGGAAAAAGTATGAAGGTACGATTTTATACATTGTATTTATTAATCATTTACAAATTAAATACAAAAATATAAGTCAAATAATAAATTACCGATATTTCCTTAAGGATTAAATAAGGAAATAATGGTAAAGTACAGCAAAGTTACAGCCTCTAAATATGTTTAACAGCCGGGGACAGGTCCTTTAAAAGTCATAGTTTTGTTGCAAAATGGCGTTAAAGTAAAAAAAAAACATTTAAAACATTACTAGATGTTATTAATTTTATCAGTTTTTTGATTTCACAAAATTCTCCATAATGTTTCATCATAATTGGTATAGATAATCCAAAGATGACCCTACAAACTACTATATATTATTATAAATACTTATAATAATAATAATAATAAATCCCGTTATTCCGATCTAATAACATTTAACATTATAACTAAAATAAAATAATCTACTAACTACAAAATGTCTCCTTAGTTCGGCGTGCCTATTGGCAAAGACCTCCTCCAACGATTTCCATTGTTGTCTATCTTGAGCAACCCTTCTCCAGTTTGGTCCTGATGTATATAAACATACTTAAAGACAGTTATTTATTTCGATATAACAAACCTAAAGCCTATAAAAGTCCACATGCTGAACGTAGATCTTCCCCATAGATTGCCTCATGGGAGATTTTGTCACACTTGACATCGCTATATATATATGCAAGTCACGGATACAGTTTCTTTAGAAACTTCACCACACATGGCACCTGTTAGACCTACATCTATAGCAAATGGCACGAATCTATAGTTATTTCTAAGAGATTTTAAATATTTTTCAGTTGATGGTAGATATGGTCCCGATTTCACATTGAACGAATTTATCAGAACAGTAGCAGATTTACGTGGCACTAAATCCATGTGTCACGAAGGAGGATGCGGTGCCTGTGTGGTCGCAGTTCGTATTCCCTCACAATCGACCGGGGAACTGAAAACATTTTCTGTCAACTCCGTAAGTCACATTTAATATACCACTGAATACAATTTTTAACAAAAGACATACTATTGTATATCTAAGAATCAAGTCCACTGCTGAACATACCCCATCTCATAAGAGGAATATTTTCCATAGTTGCCACGCTTGACAGGTGGGTTCGCAACCGCAGTATTTATAATTTTGAGTTGTCACGAAAATACTGCTACCCATTTCCTGTTTCAGTTTCCCTCTGACGCCTCTTACGGGTCTTCCCACGGTCTTCCCACGAGAACACATGATGGATTTAGTTTTGACTTCTGTTTTAGTTTTTATTTATTTTTACCAGACTATTACATTGTTACATTTTATTTGCTTCCAGTGTCTTGTGTCGATTTTGTCCTGTCATGGATGGGAAGTAACAACTGTAGAAGGCATTGGAAACAGAACCATTGGATTTCATGATATTCAAACCAGATTGGCAAATTTTAATGGGACACAATGCGGGTATTGCACGCCTGGTTGGATAATGAATATGTACAGGTAACCAAAGTATGATAGATACCATTGAACAGACTGAACCTAGCTTACGAGGTGGCCAACATTTGGGAAACTGAAATTATACCACTAGTCGCGACTGCGAACGCGTTAATCCCAGTTAGATTCTGGGTACATCAACGACTAATGGAGTCCGTGATGGACCGTTCTGGGTTCAAATACACTCAAGTGCTCCTCGATGCCAACCATATTGTCCGCCGGTATTTTTCTTTCTTCCCCACTCCTAATCTTCAAAATCGTTTGATTATCCTGAATGTTTACCTTTGAAAATTAAAAAATGTAAAAATATTATAAAATATTTCTATGGAGTTAATATTTAACTAATTTCTATTTCAGTCTGTATAAATCAAAAAATGGAAAACTCAGTACAGAAGAAATAGAAAACTCATTTGCTGGCAATATTTGTAGATGCACAGGGTACAGATCAATTGCGGATGCTTTCAAAACGTTTGCTTCAGATGCCGATCAGGATATCCTGAAAAAACTAATCGACGTAGAAGACTTATCAAAATTTAAAGCTTGCGGAGTGAAATGCCCTAAAATATGTTCGTATAGAAATTCGACTCAATGTACACAAATCAAAGTTAAATTTGATGCAGAAACCAATACTGATGGTCCATGGTGTATTCTTGGTAATATTAACACTGAAGCTTTAACAGTGAAAAATGATGCATTCAAATGGTTTAAAGTATACAATTTGAATGACGTATTTAAAATTATTGATCAAAATAAAAACGACTATAAGCTAATAGCTGGTAACACGGGTCAAGGTAATCGATTTTTATAAGTGTTATTTTTAAATGTTAAATCGTGTATATTATACCAAATGTGAAATACCCAGACTAGCAACCAAAGGCAGCAATAAAGGGTGCAACGATTGTTATCCCCCATCTTCCTACCAAGCGTAGCGATTACCGCAGATTAACGCCTTATTCATTAGCACCTAGACTGATGCTCTGAAAGCCTTTCGACGTCAACTGTTAGCTAAATGAAAATACATGTTACTTTTCTTTTAGTTTGTTGATTTGTTTTAACTGCTTATCCGTTAATAAAAAATACTAATTATGATTCTTTACAAGAATAGATGTAGATGTCCATGGGCCATAGTATCCACTTACCATCGAGTGGATTGTGTATTGTCACCCTTATTCTATAAAAATAACAAATTATAGACATTACGCTAATTAGTCCTTTACTTTTAAAACTATTGAATTATATTTCAGGAGTATATCATATAACAGACTATCCTTTAAATATGATTGACATTGCTGATGTTGCCGAAATTAAGGGATATTTATTGGATGTTAATTTAATACTCGGCGCAGGAATTTCATTGTCTGAAATGATGGAAATATTCTTAAAAATGTGCTCTGAAAATGAAGACTTTTTATACTTAAAAGAATTTTATGATCACTTAGATTTAGTGGCTCATGTTCCTGTAAAAAACGTAAGTTCTAAAAAAAATACTTCGTAAAATAAAGATTTCGGTGAGCAGAGTGGAGGGCTACCCCATTCACTCTAATAGATAAGTTGAGGTGATGCTTCAGTCATGCAGATGCATCACTCAAGATCGCGTTTTGTAACAGTCCTAGAGGAAGTTCACTTGGCAGTCTTGAAGGTACGGACCTGTCCATCCTATGGCTGCGCGTAGACAGCGACGACCATCCCCGCGTCTACGGGTGCCTCTATAGGTCCCATAGCGGTAATGCCGACACAGACTCACTCATCGACCACGTCCAAATGGCTGCAGACTCCGTGCTACAACAGGTCTCTTCCACAGAGATCGTGATACTCGGTGATTTTAACGCCCACAACGCTGAATGGCTTGGCTCTCGTTTAACCGATCATGCGGGTAGATCTGTCTATGACTTTGCTTTGGCATATGGTCTAACACAACTGGTCACTTCGCCTACGCGGATCCCAGATATGGAAGACCATGTACCTTCCCTGTTGGACCTTCTGCTGACCTCTCATCCGGACGGATATCAGGTCTCCGTGGATGCCCCTCTGGGCTCTTCGGACCATTGTCTGATCCGGAGTATGCCGCTTGCCGCCGTGTTTGGCACTATAGGTCAGCTGATTGGGACGGGATGCGGTCTTTTTTTGCATCCTACCCTTGGGGGCGAGTTTGCTTCTCGCTGCAAGATCCCAGCGTTGTGTATGACGTGTGATCAGGAGTTGGCACTGGTTTAAACGCATCTTTTCCGATACTCCTACTCCCAAGGCGTAGTCCCAAATTCATGGAAGACAGCCTTGGTCCACCCGATCCCTAAAAAATGCGACCGCTCAGACCCGTCCAACTACAGGCCTATCGCCATCACCTCCTTGTTCTCCAAAATAATGTAATCCATTATAAACTGCCAGCTCATGAGGTACCTTGAGGATCACCAGTTGATTAGTGACCGCCAGTACGGTTTTCGTCGGGGTCGCTCAGCTGGTGATCTTCTAGTCTATCTGACTCATAGATGGGCGAAGGAAGTATAGTCCAAGGGACGAGGAGGAGGCATTGGCCGTTAGTTTGGACATAGCGAAGGCCTTCGATCGGGTCTGGCACAAAGCGCTTCTTTCAAAATTTCCTTCCTATGGGCTTCCCGAGAAATTGTGCAAATGGATCACCAGTTTCCTTGCTGATCGGAGCATCAAGGTCGTTGTAGACGGTGCATGTTCTGATTTCAAGCCTATCAACGCTGGTGTTCCACAAGGCTGCGTGCTATCACCAACGCTGTTTCTCCTGCATATGATGATATGTTACTAACTGGTAGCATTCATTGCTATGCGGACGACAGCACTGGTGATGCCTTATATACCGGCCGTGCCAATATTTCTCGGGAAAACGTCGCCGAGTACCGGGACAAACTTATGTCTGAAGTCGAGTCTTTGCTTAACAAAGTCTCGGATTGGGGGCGACTAAATCTGGTCCAGTTCAATTCCCAGAAGACACTAGTTTGCGCGTTTACCGCTAAAAAGAACCCCTTTGTCGTTCTTCTCCTCAGTTTCCAGGCACTCGCCTTGCTGCCTCAGCTAGTATTGAAATCCTTGGCGTCGACATATCAAATAGTGTGCAGTTTCGTGGTCACTTGGAAGGGAATGCCATATTGGCCTCTAAAAAGCTTGGCGTGCTCAGCAGAGCGAGACAGTATTTCATGCCGGCACATCGCTTGCAACTTTACAAATCGTAGGTTCGGCCCCATATGGAATACTGTTCTAATCTCTGGGCCGGGGCACCCCAGTGCCAGCTCCTTCCACTTGACTGTATCCAGCGCAGAGCGGTTCGAATCGTCGACAACCGAGTTCTTTCTGATCGGCTCGATACACTGGCACTGCGTAGAGATATTGCATCTCTTTGTATATTTTATCGCATCTATCACGGGGAGTGGCTTAAGGAATTGTTCGGACTAATTCCAGCCGCTTAATTTCACCATCGCACATCGCGACAAAACTCGCATTACCATCCATACCATCTGAATGATTGGCGGTCCACCACTGTGCGATTTAGAAGAAGTTTTCTCCCTCGCACAACTTCCTTATGGAATCAATTACCACCAGCGAATTTTCCGGACCGATACGATTTAGGAACCTTCAAGAAAAGAGCTTACACCGTTCTAAAAGGCCGGCAACGCATCTGCAATTCCCCTGGTGTTGCGGTTGTTCATGGGCGGCGATAGTCACTTACCATCAGGTGAGCCGCATGCTTGTTTGCCCCCTCTTCTATAAAAAAAAAATCAGGCCTTGTAATGACATCTATGATGATGATAATCTGAATCGTATAGTAATATTAACATTTTCGAGAAAAACTTGCTTAAGTTATATAAAAAGAGGACTCGAGAAAATGTTAAAGAAAACATATTTATTTGTCTTAATTTGATGTCAGGTTACGGAATGTTTCAAGTAATTTATGAATAGCATTTTTTAGATTGGTACTATTGGTGGAAATTTGTTTATGAAACATTTGAATCGGGAATTTCAGTCAGATATCTTTTTACTTCTCGAAACCGTTGGAGCTATGATTACCATTGGTAAGAAAAACTAATCTAAGTCAAGCTTTATACATTTGCTTTGTTATTGAGTATTAGTATTATTTGTTTATTATAAGGTTTATATATATACAAAATTTATTATATTTAAATTTTGAATAGCAAGCAGTACTGCCAGAAAAACAATTCTCTCATTAATGGATTTCCTCCAAACCGATATGAAAGGAAAAATTATACTTAATATATTATTACCACCAATATCAAATTTATGTTTAGTGAAAACTTTTAAGGTAAGAAAGAAAACGCTTTACGAACTTTTTATAGAACAATTTTATAACAATGTATGTGAAAGCTTTGCATGAGAAATGTTGGCACCCACACAGATAAATGTACTAAAATAGTATAATATACTCATTTGCGAACACAAATCTTGCTTTGTAATGTAATATGTAAATTGTATGTGGTTTTCCTACCTCTGCATTGTCCGGGGAGTAAGAGGATTGCTAAAGACCCCGCTTTACCAAAGCTCGTGTCAGTGAGAGGTAATCAAACCATTTACAATTTGCAAATTATTATTTTTTTATGAAAATAATTTTTTATAGGGCTAGTGTTTTTGAAAAAAAAAATTCTATACGTTACATATATACAATAATATTTATACAATAATAATACGGAATATGTATTTTTTTTTATTTGATTGTGTACGGATATACAGGGTTATATTTCAAAGAGTAGGCAAATTTTAAACTTAATTTCAAATATATAAACAATGATATACCGTTATTGCAATTTTTGTAAATACGAGTATGTAAGGCTTCCTCTTTATTTTAAATTATCCCAAATTGAATGTGATTTATAGACAACAACAATTTACTTAATTTACTTACGAATGTGTGCGTGTGCAGTAAAAACAGTTAGAATAATGCATTACCACGGATTTTGAATTTAGTAGATAAAAAAAAACATAATATTTGGGATTTTTTTAATAAATTTTTCTATACCATTTGCCTATATTACTTATTCTGAACCTTCTGTGCAAATTTGCCCGCTTTTTTCAAAATAACCCTGTATGTAAATTTTTTACTAGATAGTGTTGTATTTTAACCTATGATTATATTTTGTCTGACGATTGAAAAATTGGCCCTTAACAATACATAGTTAAATTAATGGTATGGTATTTGCAGATTATGCCTAGATCTCAAAATGCACATGCTATTGTAAACGCTGGATTTATGTTCGATTTTGAAATCAATTCGAGTATAATTAAACAAGTTAATGTCGTATATGGTGGAATAGCTACTAATTTTGTTCATGCTCAGAAAACAGAAGAAATTTTAGTAGGAAAAGATCTCTTTACTAATGAAGCGTTAGAAATAGCATTAAGTACCTTATCTATGGAATTAAATCCGGATGAATCACCGCCCGAACCGCAAGCTGCTTTTAGAAAATTACTGGCAATAGCTCTCTATTACAAGGTAACTTGAATACTTATTAAAATATTTATAGATTTAATTAATTGCACAAAACAACATGAAACTTCAGAATAATTTGTAGGTGGGTCCGTATTAGTATTTTCTAACCTGTTTATACTTGTGACCAACAAGCACATAGGGCACATGGATGCTAAATGAACTTTGTGGCTCATAGAACCACATTTAATATCCTCGACTAATAGAGCTTGATAAATAGAATACCTTGTTATTAGTAATAAGGATTCCAGTTCGCGTGACTCACGACGGAACACAGTGTGATCATGATGTTATTTTACATCAGCAACTGTGAGAGCATGGGCCTTCTCCGATAAAGTGGACCTATTTATGTTGCAGCTTTATTATACAGCTGAAGCGTGATTCTGTCATGAATCAAGCTAAATTTAGATCTTGTTGGCAAATCAAACGATCTTAGCGCAATAAAAGTATATTATTTCTTGCCTTGAATGCACGCAGGTTGTTATGAGACGAAAAAACAGACCCTGGCAAATACTTCTTTGCTGTATGCTTTCCGAAAGGTGAAGCAAACTGGAATTTTAGTTCGAATACGTGCAATGTCAACAACAATGGAATGGTGACCCGCATACCGTCTTGGTGAGTGATGGTGGAATGGGGAAGGAGGAAATTTCTACGCTCATGAATTTTTTTTTATAGGATAAGTGTGACAAACGAGCACACAGTCCACCTGATGGTAAGTGGTTGCTGCGGCCCATAGACATCTACATCTATCCTCTATTACAAATCAAAATGTAGATGCGTTGTCACCCGTGAGGACTAAGATGGAATGCCTCATTTCCAGTAAAAAGGGCCTCCGGTCACCTGCACTCACCAAGCGAAATGCAGAGGTAAACTTCTACTTCACGCTGGTTTTCTGTGAGGTCGTGGTACCACCCCGGTTCGAGCCGGCCCATCCGTGCTACAGCAAAAGCTGACGCGTAGCTCTACTGTTAATTTTGTTAATGTTGTAAAATTAATGTTTTACGTAGTCCATAACAAAGTCATCATTTTATAAAAAAAGCGATATTTTTACTTTATTTTACGACACCCATTTATGTAAGTATGTTTTCATTAGATGAAGACTACATGTCACATTTTGAATGAAAATCGATAAATACAATATCCTTATTATTTACGGTGAATTAGCTCTTGTTCTTTAGTTATATGTTTTAACTGTTATGGAAATAATTCATTTTTTATTTTAGTAATAATATTCCATTTATAACATATTTTCTTATTAACAGGCAGTTTTATATTTATGTCCTGAGAATAAAATAAATCCAACTTTAAAATCAGGAGGCAAGACACTTAAGAGAATAAGATCAAAAGGAAGTCAAGTTTTTGATACCGATAAAAGCGTATGGCCGTTAAATAAACCAGTACCTAAATTAGAAGCTTTAGCGCAATGTAGCGGCGAAGCAAGTTTTTCAAATGATTTTCCGAGACAAGTCGATGAAGTATTTGCATCATTTGTTACCGCTGATGTAAATCCGGGCAGTATATTAAGTGACTTCGACACGACCGAAGCATTTGTAAGAATTCATAACCTTTATTTATATCGACATGTCACTGAGTTGTAAAATATTATGAATATATCTTTTTTTGTAGAAAGTACCTGGTGTCATAGCATTTTATACCGCCAAAGATATTCCTGGTGAAAATTCATTTTTACCTTCTAACATTCCCATTTTATCTCAAAATGAAGAAATTCTCTGCTCAAAAGAAGTAAAATTTTACGGTCAACCAGCTGGTATTATTGTGGCGGATAGACAAAAAACTTCGTATAAAGCAGCTAGTCTTGTAAAGGTACATTATGTTTCGATAAATAAAAATAAACCGTTACTGAACATTGATGACGTTTTAAAATCAAATGAGAAAGAAAACAGAGTTAAAACAGACCACATTGTTGAACCAACTGATAAAGGCAATGAAGTAAAATCTGTTCTTTACGGAAATATCAATTTTGAAACACAATATCATTATTACCTTGAGCCTCAAACATGTGTCGTGACTCCTACTGAAGATGGACTAGCAGTATACTCATCTACGCAATGGCTTGACGTTACGAATGTAGCGGTCGCACAATGTTTAAACATTCCAGTTAATAGGTAAATATCCCAAATACATATTGTACAACAAAATATTTTAAACATAAATATATATAAATAAATATTTAAGTATTTATTAAATAATGAAATTCCAGTATCAATGTAATCGTGCGTCGTGTTGGTGGATCATATGGAGGTAAAATAACTCGATCAAGTCAAATTGCATGTGCAGCAGCTATAGTATCACATTTACTTGGAAAAACTTGTAGATTCGTACTATCGTTAAAAGATAATATGAAGATTGTTGGAAAACGAATACCAACAAATTGCAATTTTGAAGTGAGTTAAAGCGATATACGTTTGTATGCTGTTTGAAACTTGTTTCTTTATAATTAAAAAAACAAAACATTGTACACAGGTCGGAATTGATAATGAAGGAGTAATACAATATTTAAAAAACAAATTCTATCAAGACAATGGTTTTTCGTGGAATGATACTATCACATTTTTAACACAAAATCATTTTCGTAGTTGCTATGATACTAGAAGGTGGTATATCGAAGCTAATAGTTTCATTACTGACACTCCTTCTAATACATGGTGTAGAGCACCTGGTAAGTAGAAAACTATAACTTTAAATAATAATATTCTGTACAAATATATAAAACAATATATTATGTGATTATTAGGTAAAACGCATAATATAAAGACATAACAAAATCTTTTTTTTTTTTATTGGAGAGGGGGCAAACGAGCATGCGGCTCACCTGATGGTAAGTGACTACCGCCGCCCATGAACAACCGCAACACCAGGGGAATTGCAGATGCGTTGCCGGCCTTTTAAAAAGGAGTAAGCTCTTTTCTTGAAGGTCCCTAAGTCGTATCGGTCCGGAAAAATCGCTGATGGCAATCGATTCCACAAGGAAGTCGTGCGAGGAAGAAAACATCTTCTAAATCGCACAGTGGTGGACTGCCAATCATCCAGATGGTGTGGATGGTATCGGGAGTTCTGCCGCGATGTGCGTTCATGAAATTTGGCGGCTGGGATTAATCCGAACAATTCCTCAGAGCACTCCCCATGGTAGATGCGAAAGAAAATGCAAAGAGATGCAACATCTCTTCGCAGTGCCAAAGAATCGAGCCGATCGGAAACGGCTCGGTCGTCGACGATTCGAGCCGCTCTGCGCTGGATGCGGTCAAGTGGAAGGAGCTGGCACTGGGGAGCCCCTGCCCAGAGATGGGAACAGTATTCCATGTGAGGCCTAACCTAGGCCTTGTAAAGTTGCAGGCGGTGTGCCGGCATGAAATACTGTCCCGCTCTGCTGAGCACGCCAAGCTTTTTAGAGGCCAATTTGGCCTTCTCTTCCAAGTGACCACGAAACTGCACGTCACTCGATATGTCGACTCCGAGGATACCGATACTGGCTGAGGCAAAAAGGGGAGTGCCTTGAAACTGAGGAGATACGACAAAGGGGTTCTTTTTAGCGGTAAACGCGCTAACTTGTGTCTTCTGAGGATTAAACTGGACTAGATTTAGTCGCCCCCAATCCGAGACTTTGTCCAGCAAAGACTCGACTTCAGACACAAGTTTGTTCCGGTACTCGGCGACGTTTTCCCGAGAAATATTGGCCCGGCCGGTGTATAGAGCATCACCAGTGCTGTCATCCGCATAGCAATGAATGTTACCAGTTAGCAACATATCATTGATATGCAGAAGAAACAGCGTTGGTGATAGCACACAGCCTTGTGGAACACCAGCGTTAATAGGCTTGTAGTCAGAACATGCACCGTCTACAACGACCTTGATGCTCCGATCTGCAAGGAAGCTGGTGATCCAATCTACCATATAATAATAATAATAATCTTGTTATTTCATTAAGCATTTAAAAATATGCATTTAAGGTAGGGTGTGTCTTTTAAGTACTTTAGGGTACTTGTGTCAGAGTCTCTCATAGCCATACAAAACGTTCTAGAAACATTTTTTCACCTTATGTGTTGAAAACATAAGTTTTTCTGTGCTTTCGTAAGACAGGATTCTTAGCCAATCTATAATCAATAACTTGCAGTCCTTGGTATTTCTAAAGCAAACATTAAGATTTTTGTTGACAAAATGATACAGATAGATAGATTGGTTAATGAACAAAGGCTCTGGCAAAGGCAGTTTTAACACAAAATGAGTTAGGTACAATGTCTTTTATTCTTTTATGCAAAATGTTTGGGTCATAAAACAAATCTTTATGCTTTTATAATATTGTGTGTAAGAAATATAACTTTCTTATACTTAGTACATCAGATTGTAAATATAGACTCTCTGTTGGAAATTTATAAGGCAAAAAGTACATTACAAGGCTAACTGTAACGCTGAAACTTTTTATTGCAACAATTTTGATTTTGTTGCTCCACCCCATATCGGAAAGCACTAAGTTATTAACTTCTTCATTCAACTAATGCTACATAAATTTTGTTAATAAGAGTATCTGAAATAAAATGCCTAAAAGCATTTTAAAAATCCGGGTTTTTTTTCTAAGTCTACATATTATTATATCAATGTGTTCATACCAAGTAAAACGTTGATCTGTATTGATTCCTAAGTGCTTGGTTGAAGAAACGTTCGTAGTGGCAGAGCAGTTACAATTTTGAACTTCGTAAATGTTACAAGTGTGAATCTTTATGTTAAAGAAATTTCCAAGTTGAGTTCGGTTTTTAATAAATCACAAATATAATTTACAATTAATTAATATAGTTATAATTAATTTAAGGTCTCCGTTTGAATGCTAATAAAACTAAGGTTCTGGTATTTGAAAGGGACAAAGAGAGAACGAAGTGTGAAATATGGGTAAATCAGAAATGTCTAGAACAGGTAAATGAAATTGTATAGTTGGGGAGTGCTTTTAGCCGGGATGGAAGATGTGATTTAGATGTGGACAGGCGTGTCGCTGCCGGGGACAAAGTCAATGCTGCCCTGACTGCGTTAGTCAAAAGGCAAGGCGTAGTGAAGAGTGCACGCCTTGCAATACATAACGGAGTGTTGGTACCGACTTTGTTATATGGCAGCGAAACCTGAGTATGCCAGAAGAAGCATAAAAGCAAGTTGAATGCAGTGGAGATGCGATCTCTTCGTAAAATGTGCGGCGTTACCATGGCCGACCGAAAACGAAACGAAGAAATTTGCAATATAGCAGGTTTGAAAGATGACCTTATCACAAAAATTGATAAGGGCGTGCTTCGATGGTTTGGGCACGTTGAGCGAATGAGTGAAGACCGAATGGTGTAGAAAATATATAGCGCGAAAGTTAATATTAAAAGGTGTCGAGGTAGACCGAGACCAACTTTCGAAGACCATGTGAGCAAATTGCTCGAAGAGGGGAGGGTCAAGAGTACTCGGATACCTAGACGTGCATGTATGAAGAAGCTAATGAATCTGAAAGAAGCGAAAGGATAAGGATCGTGACACTTGGCGATCTGTTCTCTCTGGCTACCCCGTCAGAGATTATGCGTGAAGATAAATAAATAATATAAATAATTAATTGTATAATTTAATTAACTAATAGTATAACTAATTTATTAATATAATTAATTAATTGTAAAATGTATATAACGTTGTCGCTACATCGTATAAAAGCAGCATGAAGGACTTTTTTAAACTAAAACACCATGGTGTAACCTCTTTCGCATGGCCACGAGAACGTTTCCGCTCACATTTGTGGCTTAGTGGTCCCTTTTCAAAAGGGGACAACTGTTCTTACTATTGTTCTCATCGAGGAAGCCAAGCCGAGGCAACGGAGTCAGGAAAACTGTGCACCCGGACCACCGATCACGTTTCAGCTTTGGAGGATAACTCGTTTCCCCCTTGGCCCCATCCCCACCGCATCAGTGGTGTGGGCTTGCCAGAGTTGCGGAAGATGCGGTGAGTGCCGCCAAGTCATACCATTAGTCCTATCGTCGTTATATCAACACTCCAGGAGCACTAAGGTTGTCTAAACTATAAGCCTTCCACAGCATGGCATAGACATTCTCTTATTTCTGAAAGGTTTTGTTAGTGTAGGAAAAAGTCCACCAAGGTATCCCTTGTCCATCGTCCTTGAAATAATTATGAGTATGTAGAAAATCATCACTTAAAATAGAATTTAACTAAACTCTGTTGCGACTGGCGGGATTCGAACTTGACTAGATTGCTTACTGTAAAATTTAAAACCAACACTTCTGAGCCAGGTAAATATGTATATTCATAAATAATATACTTTTATTAAAGACATCTAAATCCAAATAATGGTCAAATATAGTAGTATATATAAATGTAATTTAAATTTCAGGCTCAACTGAAGGAATTGCAATGATAGAATATATCATGGAACAAATTTCGCACCATACGGGTAAAGACCCGATTGATACCCGACTTTTGAATATGATTAAAGAAAATAATCCCATTCCCGAATTGATGGAACAACTTAAGGTCGATTCTAATTATGAAAGTAGACTGGCAGATGTAAAAATCTTTAATAAAAATAACCGCTGGAAGAAACGCGCTATTAAATTAATGCCGATGACTTATGAAATATTTTACATTGGTCCATATAACGCCATTGTATCAATATATCACGCTGATGGTTCTGTAGTTATTATTCATGGTGGTATAGAAATGGGCCAGGGGCTCAATACGAAAGCAGCACAGGTCTGTGCTTATATTTTGGGCATACCTCTTGAGAAAGTTAGCGTTAAACCAAGCAGCAGCTTTACATCGCCAAACGTAATGACTACTGGAGGCAGCGTTGGAAGTGAATGCATTTCGTTCGCAGTTATAAAGGCTTGTGAAATTATTTTAGAGAGATTGCAACCAATAAAAGAGAAAAATAAAAACGCTAGTTGGAACGAAATAGTACAAGAAGCTTACCTTTCAGGGATTTGTTTACAGGCGTCACATACATATTCAACATCAGATCCTTTAGCCCCATATGATATTTATGGTATCGTTGTCTTGGAACTCGAACTCGATATACTAACTGGAAACCATGATATTCTCAGAGTAGATTTACTTGAAGATACTGGCAGAAGCTTAAGCCCCGAAATTGATATTGGACAGGTAAATGAAGAAAAAATAGATTTTATTTCCAAGCTAGCTATTATACCTGTTTTATGTAAATAAGTGAATTTGATTTGATTTGAAGTTACGATAACAGACGACAACAGTCCACCTGATGATAAGCCTCATCAGCAGTAAAAAATAATCTCCGATCCGTATCCGTCAGTCAAGATACAAAACACAGCAGAAATATATTCTCTTCTACTCTAGTATGCAACAGCCATAATACAGCTACAGTATGGCTCTACTGTGTAAAAGACTATATAAAATTATCATCGCCATGTGATGGTAGTCTCAGAGAATCTATCGCTTCATTTTACCTTACGGGTGTCGTGAAAAGTATAATCATTAAATTTAATTAATAATAATAATAATAGCCTTTATTTAACAATCTTAAGTAACTCCAGCAATTTTTCGAATATCATCCTCCCATCTAAGACGCTGCCTCCCTTTCTTTCGTTTGTTTTGTCTTGGACACCACTCGGTAACGTTCTTAGCCCATTTTTCTTTATTACTCCTCATCATATGACCTACCTACTTCCATTTTAGTTTTCTTACACAGTGTGTTACATCATTTATTTTAGTTTGATTTCTTAATGTTTCTAGTTTTATTTTGTCTTTTAGCTTGATGTTGAGCATGCTCCTCTCCATGCTGTGTTGACAGGTCTCTAGTTTGCGCAGGTTATGTTTCGTTAAACTCCATGACTGACATCCATATGTCATGATGGGTAAAATACATGAATCAAAAATTTTTTTTCTTAGCTTTCAGTGGTATTTGTGGGTTTTTGACTGTACTCTGTTGTTTAATTCTTTTGTTGTAAGATCTTTTGGTGATATTATCTGTCCGAGGTATATATATTCTTCGACATATTCTATTTTTGTGTCGTTGACTGTGATAGGAACTTTGTCGTGGTTTGTCATTACTTTGGTTTTTGTAGCGTTCATTGAAAGTCCAACTCTGTCGCTTTCGTACACAAACTCATGAAGCATCTCTTGCAGGCTATTTGGATCTTCTGAAATTAGAATTAAATCGTCTGCAAATCTTAGACGGTTTAGTTTGATTCCGTTAATGTTTAGTCCATATTTATTCCACTCGAGACGTCTAAATATGTATTCAAGCACTGCCGTAAAAAGTTTGGGTGATAGTGGATCCCCCTGTCTGACCCCTCTCTTTATAGGGAAGTGATCTCCCACTCTTTCTGTTCGTATTTTTGCTTTCATGTTTTTGTATATATTGCTAATTAATCGTATATATTTATTTTCAACTCCTTGTGTTGCAAGTGCTTCCCATATTCATGTGTGTTTTAAAGAGTCAAATGCTTTGTTGTAATCCACATATGCCAAATAATAATAAATGCCGTATTCATTACATTTCTCTATAATTTGTTTTATGGTGTGTATATGGTCGATTGTTGAAAAATCACTACGAAAACCTGCTTGCTCTCTAGGTTGGTTTTCATCCAGAGTCTGAGTTAAACGGTTTAGCATTACTTTAGAAAATATTTTGTAGACGTTAGACATCAGGCTAATGGGTCTGTAGTTGGCTATATTATCTTTCTTTCCTTTTTTATGAAGCAGTACTAAATTAAATTTAATTACAACACAATAAATATCGGAGTAATTATCTTGTAACATATTTAAAATAACTAGACAGATGGCAGAAAATAGCGCCAAACTTGCGCCGTGTCTGGAAACGTCGTCAATTATCCAAATAATGTCGTCTAGACCGAATTTCGGGTCATGACGACGAGTTGCAATGGAGATTAGCCATCTGAAAAGGACACGTAAAGAGTGCTCGAATGTTTGCGTAAGAACAGATGCACTATCTGTCCCCTCACTATCATAGTCCGATGAAACCACGAACCGATATCACCAGAGAGAGACGATCAAAGTGATCTTCTTAGTTTCTCCGTTATATAAGGAACGATAATTCTTTATCTGTAGATTTGTAATTTGCAGAACTTTCAACAACTATGCAGAAAATTTTAAAAGAAATTAATATTCGCTGCTTATTTTTAATATTTTTTATCTATTTAGATTGAAGGGGCATTTGTTATGGGTTTGGGCTATTGGACTTCTGAAAAAATTGTTTACGATCCAGCAACCGGAAGAATTTTAACTGATCGTACTTGGACTTACAAGCCGCCAGGTTTAAAAGATATCCCTGCTGATTTTAGAATCTATTTCAGAAGAAATTCTAACAATAAACATGGAGTTCTCCAATCGAAAGGTTGATTTTTCTCGTATTATTAAATTAAAACACAAAATTTAGGTAAATAATTACTAAAAATTAATTTAAAAGTGGCTTTAAATATCTGGAATCTGGTGAGTTTTTTTATAGGATAGGGTGACAAACGAGCACACAGTCCACCTGATGGTAAGTGGTTGCTGTGTGCAACACAGTGTGTGATGGTGAGTGTGTGTGCACATCTATCCTCGTTGGCGAATCAAAATACAAATGCGTTGTCACCCATGAGGAATAAGATAGAATGCCTCTTTTCCTGTAAAAAGGGTCTCTGATTCTCTACATTCACCATACAAAACACAGCACGGTTAAGTTGCTATTTTACGCTGGTATTCTGTGAGAGCGTGGTCCTTCCCCGGTCGAGCCGACCCATTTGTGCTACAAATATACTGTATATATGTAGCTGCAGCATGGCTCTACCACGTAAAAGATTTATATGGGTTGTATACTTTATCTTTAAATAATACCCTGGAAGATAATATCGTATTATAATTAATATGTCTTAAAATAAACATGCTCTTAAATAATATATAAGTTACTACTTATAAATGTTGTATAAAGTAATTTTAAAGGCCTCGGGTGAAAAATGAACTCTTAGTCCAGTACACGGGAAGAAGATGCTGTGGCCCATAAGCACCTACATACTACATCCATCCTCGGTTGAATATGAAAAGCGAAATTGTCACAGAAGTGGGCTAAAATGGAATTTCTTGTTAGACTAATAACCATATCTTTATTTTTTTTTATTTTTTTTTTAAAAATACTAGTAATGTTATTAAACATTACTAATATTCCCTTTAACCACATCTGCTAAGCTTAAAATGCTTGTGTTAGAAGTGGTTTACGACAGTAGTCGAATGGCGGATTCGAACCCACGACCTTTCGAGTTCGCGGTTCGCGTCCTGCCATTAGGCTACTGACGCTTAAACATCGAATGTATACTTTTTATCTTAAAGTATTCCACGACGTATAATATCTTAAAGTCTGCTTTGAAACCTTTATTACATTTATTAGAAACTTTTAATTAATTATCGACTTGAAAATATACAAGAAAATGTAAATTGTGCAAATTATTCATTATTATTTCTATATTATCATCGCGATATTAATTTACATTTACAAAATAATATATGACGGTTAATCATTTTCACGCTATATCGGAACCTAATGCCTGCAATTATTTCGACAGCTACTGGTGAGCCAGCACTTTGCTTAGCAGCTGTTGTGACTCATGCATTACGCGAAGCTATACGCTCGGCTCGATTGGACGCCGGATATGAAGACCAATGGATTAATTTAGGTAAATTAAATTAGAGTGTAAGGGAGAATATTATTACGTTCTTTTTTGAAACGCCTTTTCTAATATACATATAATAAGTGACAATTGCTTGTTGGTTAAAGGTCGAACCACAAACTTGAAAGTCGTAGATGGATTCAAATCCGCCATTTGACTACTATATTAACTACCCCTAACACATTTTAAGCTTACTTGGAGCACTACTATTATTTTTTAACTCGTAGAATAAGGGTTGCCTTAAAATGTTATTTTACGCGAGTAAACCGTGGTCGATCGACGATTTACAACACAATACAATACACAATACAATACTCTTCATACTCGTATTACACCAAGTAAACATTAATATAACAAAAATAAACAGATATTAAGTGAAAAACAAAAGGCGTTATTATATTATATGTGTAAACAAAAGCCAACCCATTTATCATTTCTGTTAAATTGAAATATTTAGGAGGACGTGTGAATTTCCTTCTTAAATATAAAATAATAACCTTCCTTTGGTGATATATTTTAAGAGCACGGTGTCGCGTGTGAATTATAATAAGCTATATAAAACCATTTCAAAAACATATAACTAATTATTTTGTTTTCTCTGTCATATCTCTGAAAAATTTTGCGGAAACAATCTATAAAAAGAATTAATGTGCTACTGTTATTTTTAATTTTATATTTTTTGGGTAAAATTATTGTTGTCTTTATCACCGTTTTGATGATCCTAAAACTGGGGGAGATATTATATATTTTTTTTAAATAATAATTCTAGAATAAGCTAAAATGAATAACAGGGAAACAAACTTAAAAAAAGTCTTACAAAAAAAATTGCGGTTGTTGACCCGCTGCCAAGCGTGGCAACTATGGCAAATATCCTTCCTATGAGACCGTCTATGAGGTAGGCTGGTGTTCAGTAGTGTACTTTTGCTAGGCTGTAAGGAGCTAAAATTATCGGGATTGAAAAAAACTAGTACCGCGATCAATAGTTATGAACAATCTAATACCTAGTCAGGTCATAAGTATTGTCACACAGTAAAAACTTTTCTTTTAGAATGCTGGCCACAAAAATGTTTATTGAATTCGAATTTTGAATTGTTCATGAAAATAAAACTGTATACTTTTTAGAATTTTACTCATTTTTAAATACGCTTAAAGAAGACCGTGTTGCAGTTATTGCGTTGCATCGTTGCGGTTACGCGCCAATTCAAATTTTTGACATACTGAAAAATTTGAATATAATCAAAAGATTCGTTTATCGTACCATCAAAAAGGTCAAAAAGTGGTTGCCCTCGGTCTGTTAGGACTCCAGCAGTGATAAAATCTGTGAAGGCGCGAATACAAAGAAATCCCAAAAGTAAACAGGAACTGTTGGCCATTGTCGTGAAGTGACAATAAAGAACAAAAAGAATCTAACCTAAGAATAACAAAACAACCAAAATACAAAAAAAAGAAAAATATATATTTAAAATTCAAAGATATTTACAATTTTATAAAAAAAATGAAATGAGGATGATGATGAATGAAGTGAGAGTACAATTAGATTACAAAAAAAATAAAGGTAGGAGAATAGGGGAATATAGAGTTGTAGTGGAGCCTAAAAGTCGAAGCGACACACGTTGCGATTGTAGAGGTAGGTTTCTTAGCAGCGACGACACGCAGCGCCTGAAGCCAGCACACGCCGGTTGCGCTTGTAGAGGTAGGTTTCTTAGCAGCGACGGCACGCAGCGCCTGGAGTCAGCACACGCAGCGTCCGGAGCCGGCGCACGTAGCGCCTGGAGTAGGTGCGCTCAACGCTTAGAGTCAGCAGTTGCAGCGCCCAAAGGTAGCGCCGGCGGTAGGTGCACTCGGCGCCTGGAGTAAGCAGTCGTAGCGCCCGGAGTAGTGTGGCCCCCGCGCTTGAAGTAGGCTTCGCCGAAGACTTCACGTGTAGGTGGAGGCTTGCAGGATCCCGGGGCAGTGCGGCCCCGGGATAAGGCCTTTAGGAGATGCTTCCAATTCGAGAACTGAAGCGAGACTGCCTTTCTTCACCGATTGTTCGGCTTTTATACCTTTCTCGAGAGAACGAAAAATTATTTAAATTAAACGCAAATTTTTTGTAAATGGTCAAGAGAAAAGAGTATTTATGTGGAATTATCGAAATAGGAACAACAGATCGGTAGCAAATTTGAATATAATTACTATGGAGACCAAATAAACAACAATGTCAAAACATGTCAAATTTTAGTTTTAGGCTTGTAATAAGAAAACGGCAAGATTTAAGTGGAAAATGAGATATTATTGATATAGGAAAAAAGGTAGCGCAACTGCCCACACAAAGCCCGAAATTGTAGAGTTACGGAAAACTAACTAAAAGATCGAAAAAAGGTAGACTCCATTGACACCAATTTAAAAGTGCTGATAATGTGAAAATACGAAGTAGAAATGATTTGTTATTGTGTTCTTATGGTTTAAAATCGTTACAGGATCCTATGGAAATAAAGGTGATGTAAAATATCCAGTTTTGAAGTGAATACAGAAAATCGAAACAGAATGGAAAAATGAATTTAAAATAACGTAAAATGATAAGTAAGTAGCATAACACTACACCATTCAGATGGGGTTAAGCAGAATCACGGTGAAAAGGGTGTTAAATGAAGACTTAGGGCTTCGGGCATATCGAAGAAAAACAGAACATCGTTTGAATGCTCGTCTAATGGACCTGAGACTGAAGAGATGGCGCGCTTTGTTGAAGCGGTACGCGGGAAAAAAATATCGGGAAATTCTTTTTTCGGATGAAAAAATTTTTACCGTAGAAGAGAGCTACAACAAACAAAATGATAAGGTACGCACACAGTAGTGAAGAAGCGAGCAACCGTATTCCGCGTGTCCAACGAGGTCATTTTCCATCCTCGCTCATGGTATGGTTGGGAGTTTCTTATTGGTGCTTAACAGAGGTACATTTTTGTGAGAAAGATGTAAAAACGAATGCAGTTGTGTATCAAAATACAGTCCTGACGAACCTTGTGGAACCTGTTTCTCATACCATGTTCAATAACAGGCACTAGGTATTCCAACAAGATTTGGCGCCAGCTCATAGAGCGAAGAGCACACAAGACTGGCTGGCGGCGCGTGAGATCGACTTCATCCGGCACGAAGACTGGCCCTCCTCCAGTCCAGATTTGAATCCGTTAGATTACAAGATATGGCAACACTTGGAGGAAAAGGCGTGCTTAAAGCCTCATCCCAATTTGGAGTCACTCAAGACATCCTTGATTAAGGCAGCCGCCGATATTGACATGGACCTCGTTCGTGCTGCGATAGACGACTGGCCGCGCAGATTGAAGGCCTGTATTCAAAATCACGGAGGTCATTTTGAATAAACTTTATTGTCATAAGAATCTATGTTTTGTTAAGTTCATTTTGGTATATAAATGGTTACATAATAAATAAACTTGTTTCAATTACTTTATATTAAACATGTGACAGAATTTATGACCTGACTAGGTAATTTAGGTAAGTGCTGATGGCACGCGACCCTTATATTTGTTGTAAAAAGCTAAGTGCGTTTACACTTACATTTAGCCAGTTTCAACCATGTGCAGCCAATCGCGGTTGGTTAAATATATGTTGGTATGATTTATTCATAGCTAAAACTAGGTACGACCGATTGATTTTAGCTGAAACTAGGTATAGTTAAATCCGTTAATCTAATGTAATGGTGGGGACGATTAGATTTGATAGACCACAAATCCTCGCAAAAGAACACCGATTCCTCCCAAGGATGATTCGCGAGGCTATTGAAATTAAAAAACATCCTAATTTCAATAGAGAAGATGGATGGGTGCTGCCATCTGCTTGGGATCCCGTAATTAATAAAATCAAATCCAAACCCAAGTATACCACTGCTAGACTTCAAGATACTGTAAGCTCATTCTGCGTAAATCGAACCAAAAATTAATATTAAAAAACTGATGGTAGCCGGGCTAACTATGACAGCAGGACGTCAAACACCTCAGTCTCCCGTGACCACGGGTGCTGGAAAGCACCCGAAACGTCGGGAATATAAAAATAAGTTAATATACGCGATAAAATCCGTAAAATTAGTTTTATTTAAAAATGTGTAGTGTTCGCGTAAATATAAGAAATCATTAAATCCGAATAATTATGAAAATGACTATGACTATGTCAAAAATACGAAAGCACGTATAAAGTAACAGGCAGTAGAATAAGGAGCAAAATTGAGCAAACCCCGAAATTAAAAATGATTCCAATGAACCTACGTTTGACCAACCGCATTCAGTTGCACTTAATTGTAACCGGCTAAATCTAGATGAAACGGCACTTTGGCTTTTAGTCATAACTTATTTAATAAACGATACACGTATTATAATAATGATTTTTATTACTTTTGTTTCAGGACATCCTTGTACAGTAGAAAATATTTTTATGGCAATTGGACACAAGCTGGAGCACTTCAAGCTAACTTAAGTCAAGAAATCGTGGATTTCTTCCTATAGGGAAATAAATACTATTAATATTATTATATTAAGTAAAATATCATCATCATCATGATTACAATCCTTCTTCAATTTTTCTTTTGAAGAAAAAATCTGAAAATGGAGCTTTCCAAAGAAATGCAACAAAGCACAGTCCTGAGCCAACTATAACCATCGACTTCCACTTATCTTAACAGTTCGTCACACCAATATTAAAATATATAACTCAATTCTGTAGTGATATACATTTGTAAGTGTAGAAAGTCATAAGGTCTCCTAAGGACAAGGACTAAGATGGAGTCCTCAGAAGGGAGCAATGAAAGAATACCTCACAGCCTGTAACAAAGTATAGTAAGTTTGTTCTTTCTCTTTTTCAAGATGGAATGGAGAAATTTGGCGGAAACTTCAAAAGCGGATTGTTGCTCTTGTGTTAGAAGTATTGATTATGTAATGATATGAAGTGAATTTTTATACGTTAAATGGTGTGATTTTGTGCATTAAATGAATATGAACTATTAAATTCGCACAACCTAAGAAACAAATACAAACTTGAGCTCCTAATAAACGAACTAATTATGGAAGAAAAACAATTTACGAAGGAGTGCAGCTATACAATGACTTGCCAAATGACGTTAAAGAATGTGATAATGTTAATACATTTAAAAATAAGCTAAAAAATCATGTTCACACATTACTGTCTTCTACTAATTAGTAATAAATTAAACACCAAAGACAATACCTGTATTTTTTATATATATAATTTACAATATATCTCATTATAATTGAAACTCTGTTCCTTATGAGAAAAATAATTTCTTAAACCTAACTATTAGTGAATATTATAGTAATATAAACTTTAAGTTATAAGAGTCCGTTTTACCGCTTTGAAGTATACTATCGCCATTGACTATCTGCTGGGATTCGTTGTCGAAGATCTCCCAAAAACTAAGCAATAAGACGCATGGAAATTTAGTGTAAATTTTTAACCAATTATCATCTATATCTATATATGAAAATCAATTGCTGTCCGTTAGTCTCGCTAATACTCAAATACGGCTCGACCGATTATGATGAATTTTTTTTTCATGTGTTGAATCACATTTGGACCCGGTAGGTGGTGCTGTTGTTGAGATCCAGAAATCACCCGTGCGAAACCGGGGCCGATCACTAGTAAGAGTTTATTTTCAATTACTTGTGACAGTTAAAAGTGGAATAAAATTTAATTAACGGATTTTATCGTGTTTAATTTAAAGTTTTTTTAATTTCCGACGTTTCGGGCGCTTTACAGCACCCAAGGTCACGGAGGGAGGGCCAGAGATGTTTCACGTCATGATTTACCTTCAACTTATAAATAATTATTTTTGATCCGATATACGCAGAACGAGCGTTCAGTATCTTGAAATCTTGCCGTAGTGTGTTTGAGTTTGGATAAAAAATTATTAATTGACGGCTTGACGGCTCTGTGGCGATGTGGCTTAGTAATAAGTTGCAGCGCTAAGGGCCGCGGGTTCGGATCCCGAACGGAAGAAGTATTTCTATGGCCTACATATACTTGTTCTGGGTCTGGATGTTTGTCCTTGTGAAATCTATGTATGTAAACTGCCCCCGCGATACAGGAGAAAATCCTAGTGTGGTAACGATTTAAAAAAAAATAATAAGTTAATAATAATTTAATTATGGGATTCCAAGCAGATAGTAGCACCCAGCATGAATTGAAATTAGGATGTTCTTTAATTTCAATAGCCTCGCGCTTCATCACCATCAGTTCTTTTCCAGGAATTTTTGTCTATTAAATTTGACCTAATTGTTGAGACGGTCCTGCAAGTTGGCATACTGTAAACTTCCCGTCACACTTCACATCAGCTATATATAGAGTTGCCATACGTTCCGTATTTAAGGGACTGTCACCGTATTTGCTCGTATTGTCCCGCATTTGTCCTATTTTTCAATAATTTCGACAAAATACGGAAATGGCCCGAGCAGAGCGGTGCCGGGTGGCTGGTGGGAGTTGCAGAGACGCGCACTTTTGAGAGAAGGTACAGTCCATTCGAAGCTCTTACACATCTCGTCCCTTAGTGCAGTAATTGTCGGTAGAGACCATTGAATCCATATTGATATATATGATATATATACATTTTCAAAATGATATACGGGCAGTTCCATGATTATGATAAAAAAAGATTTATATTTAAATACAATTACTTCGAATAAAAACTTTGAATTCGACTTTTTATTGCATTTATTTTATACTTTTGATGCCCACTGCGATTGAGATCAGAGGGTAACTGTAAACAAAAGGCGTAGTTTGGCTTTCGCTAGTATACAAGTAGATATATGCTTTGATGTAGTTGACTGCGTTTCAGCGTAAAATATGTTAATGTGTTTTGGACATGGAAATTGTTAAACTTCCCGTATTGGTTCCTATAAACTATGGCCACCCTAGCTAAATGTTCTTTTACGTGGTATTTTAAGCATTTTTTTAAGTAGATGCGACCGAAACGTTCGATAAATAAGTTAAAATTAAACGTGTTTACAATCCGTTAAACTAGTTTTATTCCATATGAAGTAAGCGCGTTACTTTAGGAAATCATTTCGGCAAAATTACTGAGAGTACTTAACTAAAAAAAGAAAAACTTAGTGATTAAAATTTTTCCTTACCGTATGGTTTTAGAACAAGTGATTTATATTAGTAATATATAATTTCGTAAGTGGTATCATAATTCTTTAAAATCAGACTTATCATATTTTTAAAAAGCAATTTGGTAAATTAGCAACTATTACTTGATTTCAATGCGACTTATATCCAAAAAAAAGTTCAAATTAAGTTAATTGAAGACACTTTAATAGCCTTCGTGTTACTAATATGATAATATAGACGTAATAATTGATAGAATTGACATTGGCCAACTTTGTAAAAACGATACGCCTTTTGCTTTCTTTAAAACTGTAATTAGAGGCTACATATAACAAGACTACCGTACTTTATTTTACCAAAAACAAAAGCAGTAAATTATTTTAATTGTATTATTTTATTACTAGTGATAGAATATTAAGAGGATAACCAAACGTATTTCAGACCATACAAACGACTTTGAAAAGAAGACTTTTTCTTCCTGAGTAATGAAATTCAAACAAATATTTTAATGATTTATTACACCATTGCCATGTTCCTGTGTTGACTTTTTTCATTAAAAAAATTATTAAAAAAATTTATGTCTTAAAATTACTAAAATTTTCTAGTTAAACCAGACAAATCTTCTTATATTATTGTCGCATAAAAAATGAAGAGCGTTACAGTTCTAGAGGGGGAAACTTGAATACCGAATGATGATTTCGTAAAATTTTCATTTCATCGGGTTTACTCAGATCGAGTTACGTTTGAGTTTTTCGAGTTGAGTTAGTAGTATAGTTGTAGCACGAATGAGTCGGCTTGACCGGGGAAGGACCACGCTCTCACAGAAAACCAACGTAAAATAGCAGCTTAACGCTGCTGTGTTTCGTATGGTGAGTGTAGAGAACCGGAGACAATTTTTACTGGCAAAGAGGCATTCCATGTTAGTCCTCACGGGTGACAACGCATCTGCATCTTGAGTCTTTATTAAGGATAGATGTAGATGTCTATGGGCCATAGTAGCCACTTACCATCAGGTGGATTGTGTGCTCGTTTGTCACCTTATCCTATAAAAAAAAGTTGTCTCTTTTGTTTGTTGCTTCTGGTACAATGCAACGGCAATAAATAGTTGACAACCTAATCAGTCCGGCAACCTCTTACAGCGAATTGTTGCATGTCGCATTATTTCCTTGATTTACCACAGTAAATTTTATAACCCAGAATTCTCCATAACATTTTGTTTAGTATAATAATATTTAAATTAATTATAATCTTCTTAGCCAATTCTATGATCTTCCATCTTCATTAAAAACAAAATAGACGACAGCAGTTATCCATTGTCAATAATTAAAATGAGAATTATGCGAGGAATTTGATGTTATTTTAGTATTAAAATTGTGTGAGGAAAATGCAATTGATTTCTAAATTATAAAAATAATCATTTTGTGGTAGGATATGTATAATCATCGTTTGTTCCATAATAAATGGCTTTAAAAACTTTGTTTGTTTTCTACTACTTTGATACGAAACAATCCTATTTAAATATTCAATATCCCGCCCTCCTTGTTGTCCATTAAGTTGTTTCGTAGTTAATAAATTGGTATGTATAATTTTTGCCTTATTTTTATACATAATATATGTAAATAAAAAAGTGTACCTCATGGTAATTGGCTATTACAGTCAATGGATACCTGTAACCGACATCTTCACAACTCACCTCAATTCTAGCACTGGCTCAAAATGCAAGAGTTTATGAACCGTCATCATTGTCACCTGCATCATTTACGAGTTCGTGCATCGTATAGGACTCACACCATGTCGTTTGCACTGGCGTTACTTGCCCTTGCGTATGAATTACCCGCCGGCATTGAGGCCGCACCGAACCAGCAGCTAAATTGTACCATCGATTTTCGCACATGGTTTCAATTCCATGCCACATGCATATATAATATTTTACTGGTGTTGAGCCCTTACATAAGTTAATTAATCAAAATTAAAGTTCTAATCACTGTGGACAGTTAGTCTCGCTATATTAAATGCAAAAAAAAAACATTAAGTTAAGAAAGTTGTGCTTGTTCCAATAAATGAACATCGCTTAGAGAGATTTGGAAGTAGTATAGTGAAAAAGCTGACTTTTCTTCCTTATAAAAACAACACTAACTATTTATATGATTCATTATTTAAACTAATAAGTCTTGAATTTTAAAAAACATTTACTTCTAAAACACTCTATTTAAACAGTCGCAAATCGCTTAATGTGTGGGCAACAGTAGGAATCCATAGGAGTAGACAAAAGTTATATGACCTTTACAATGAAAGATTATATGTACAATCATAGTGTTTTATTTACAGAATATGTAAAAGAAATATTCCAATATATTTAAAAGAGGGTGTTGTGCAGCCAAGTCTTTATATTTAAGAAACAAAGTTAAGAATGTCTCTAATAAAAATAAAATGACTTGGAGTATAACGAATAGTGAAACTGGCAAGATGAAACTACACAACTCAAGCTTTCAATAAAATTTTAACAATAATTTGACAAAATCAGATCAAAACGTTTCAATGGCTTTTGAACAATATTTTGCCGACATTCTGATCCTGACTACAAAGTCACTCAATTCCTCCCCTGCTGTCGCCGAGTCATTACTGAAACAAAATGTAAATATCAGTAAAAAGGAATTTGCATCTCATAGAATATTATGAATGAATGAATATACTTTTATTGTACACCACGAACAAATATACAAATGAAATAACAAAAAGCAGATTATATGTACAATTTGGCGGCCTTATCGCTACATAGCGATCTCTTCAAGGCAACCAAAGGTGTAAAGGAATAAAACAATGAACCTGTTCATAGAATATTATCAGGTGATATAGTAAAATATTTCAAAACTATTGATATTAAGAAAACAGCAGATCTATGGGGGATTTCTGTTGAAGTTATTGCGTCTATATTAGATGCGATCGCACTCCAACTTGCTATTATTTTCAATGCTATAATTATATAATGCTATCGACTTTGGTGTGTTTCCTGATTTAATGAAACATAGTAAAGTTATACCTTTATTTAAATCTGGCAATACATTGGACCCCGCTAATTTTAGACCTATTTCTGTACTGCCAGCGCTCAGTAAAAATTTGAAAAAAATATTCTAGATCGAATGTTAAGTTTTTTAATGTAAATAAATTACTCCATAACCATCAGTTTGGATTTACAAGGGGTTGCTCTACAACTGATGCCGGTTTTGAGCTGATCAAACATATTTTCTGTGCATGAGAAAATTTAGAAGACGCTATGGGTATATTTTGTGATCTTTCCAAGGCTCTCGACTGTGTTAATCAGGAAGCTACATCATTAAGGTGTAAAAAAACATAGCGCTTAATCTCTAAGAAATAGAAAGCAAACAGTTGTTATTAATGGATGTAGTTCTTCCGGACTAGTAGTATCTATGGGTATGGGGACTTACCTTACTTGGTAGGGAATAACCATGATATAGTATTATTTGCTGATGATACTTCGTTGATTTTCCAGCTAAAAAGGAAATTACTGAAATATGTCGAAATGAATAATGCTATATCAAAAGTTGTACACTGGCTTAACGTTGATAATTTGCTTTTGAACGGTAATAAAAAGAAATGTATTAAATTCACTTCACGACCGTGGAACACCCACGCTCTCATAGGATAATAATGTAAAATAACAGCATATTTCACGAGGACTGAAGACGTTTTAATAGTAACAAGACATTCCGTCTTAGTGGTAAGGTGTGACAAGTTTTGTTTTGATTAAGAATAACAAACGAGCTTACAGTCCACCTTACCACCTGTAAGTGGACGCTGTGGAACATAGACATCTACATTTATCTTCAATTAAGAATCAAAATGCAGATGCGTTGTCACCCCTGAGGACTAAGATGGAATGTTTCGAGTCATCATTATCATTACACAAGTCCATTATTGAACATAGGGCCATGGAACGCCAACAATGCCACAAGGCACGGTCCTGAGCCACCTGTATCCATTGACTTTCTGCATGTCTTACTATACAGTTCATTACAGCTTCCTCATACGGCCAGCAGTGAAGGACCACGTCTCAAATCCGTAAGTCATCACTGGCAACACGCACTGGTTGTACAATTTCGTTTTAAGATTTTGAGGTATGTCTGACGAGAAGATGTGTTGTAGTTTCCCGAACGCTGCCCAGCCGAGTTGAATCCGTCGATTGACCTCTCGGTCAACTTCGACTTACCTAGTCGGACTATTTGTCCCAAGTGATCATGAATGAATAAATAAAAAAAAGCCTTTAATTCCATGCATTACAATGATTTTTCCGCTTTGAAATATTATGCAACAATTCAATTCAGATTCCCTAGACTCAACTAAGTCGTCAACAACTTCGAGCTTAGTGCTCCCAACAACTACCGGCATAGGTGTGACATGGACATTAAACATGATCCTTGTTTTGTCCATGTTCATCCTAAGACCTATTCGTTGGGAGACACTATTGAGGTCATTGAGCATGGTGTTTAGGTCCTCCAGCGATTTTGCCTTAAGGACTATATCGTCGGCATTTCGAAGGTGAGTGATGTACTCGCCATTGATGTTAATACCGTATCCTTTCCAGTCCAGAAGCTTGAAAACATCTTCCAATGCTGTTTCGGGGATATAACATCACCCTGTCTTACACCTCTTTGCAATTGGATAAGTTTCGTACTCTGATTCTGTACTCGGATAGCCATCGTAGCTCTACTGTACAAACACTTCAGCACTTCAATATACCGACAGTCAACTTGGCACCGCTGAAGGGACTGCAGCACCGCCCAAATTTCGACGGAATCAAAGGCTTTCTCGTAGTCCACATACGCCAGACACAGTGGCAAATTGTACTCCTCGGACTTCTGTACAATTTGCCGAAGGGTATGTATGTGGTCTATGGTGCTAAAGCCTTTTCGGAAACCGGCTTGTTCGGGAAGCTGGAAGGCGAGACGATTCGTAATGACTCTCGAAAACAGAACGTAGACGCGGCTCAGAAGGGAAATCGGTCTGTAGTCCTTCAAAAGAGCGTTGTCACCTTTCTTGAAGAACAAGACCACCGAACTTCTGCTTCACCCCTCCGGTGTAATGCCACCATGGAGGATGGAATTAAAGAGCTTCTGAAGGACTTCAAGTACCGGTCTTCCACCCGCTTTCAGAAGCTCCGCTGTTATTCCATCCTCGCCTGGGGCCTTGCCGTTTTTAAGGTGCTGGAGAGACATTCTAATCTCGCTCAGTCTGACGTCCGGGATATCTTCGGAATAGTGTCGGATGAGACTCGCTCTTGGATCGTTACTCACACTTGCGTGTGACTCCAAAGATGACGTGTAAAGCTGCCCATAGAACCTCTCAATCTCACTCAAAATCGCAGATGCCCCGGAAACGATGCTGCCACACTCGGTCTGCAGCTTGGACAGTTGGCTCTTCCTGGCAGACAGATCTCTGGCAAAGACTTTGGAGCCTTGGTTCCGCTAAATCGCTTCTCAAATAAAAAATTAAAAATCTAAAATCTAAAAAATTACTAAGATATATTCATGCATATCTTCGTGACTTTTTAGACTACTATTTTTTTTTTGTTTATGTGTGTAGCTCTACTCTTTTGAGGTTTTGATACGATAATTGTGCTTCTGACTAGTCTATGGTCTGATGAATAATTTAAATTTAATATTTCTATATTTTGAAATATTTTTGGTTGGTTAGTTGTTATGTAATCTATTTCATTTTTACACTGACCACTTGGAGATCGCCAAATTCATCTACGGCTTGGTTTTTTCTTAAAGTATGTGTTGATAATCGATAGTTTCTTTTCAAAAGCAAAATTTATCAGTCTCAGTCCTCTTTCATTTCTTTGTCCATAACCATATCTTATTGTTATTAAATATTCGTCTTTTCGGGATTGACCAATCCTTGCACTAAAATCTCCCATAACAATTAGTTTTTTATGGGCGAACATGGTAACCATGGAACTTCGACCTTAGTGCTCCCAACAACTACCGGCATAGGTGTGACATGGGCATTATATATTATGATCTTTGTATTGTCCATGTTCATCTTAAGACCTATCCGTTGGGAAGCACTATTAAGGGCATTGAGCATAGTGCTTAGGTCCACCAGCGATTCTGCCATAAGGACTATATTGTCGGTAAATTGAAGGTGACTGATGTACTGGCGGTTGATGTTAATACCGTATCTTTTTCAGTCCAAAAGCTTGAAAATGCTTTCCAAAGCAGTTATTAAATATTCGTCTTTTCGGGGTTGACCAATCTTTGCACTAAAATCTCCCATAACAATTAGGTTTTTATGGGCGAACATGGTAACCATGTAAACATACTCGTCAACTAATACACAAAACCACATATTAGCGTAGGAAATATAACTTGTAATAATTAACATAAGTTACACATGATAAACACAACCCATACGTTAATTATGGTGGTAGACCGCCGAGCATCCAGTTGTTTGAAGTGAAAACTTCTTTAGAATCGTTGTGATTTGAAACTCGATGAAACAAAAAAGCGACACTTAACAGAGACAAACATATATACACATCTATAGGACTTAGCTTCCGAGAAAATGAGATAGAATACAGTGTAGTAAGCAACACAAGCCTAATGGCAGGGCGCGGGCCCGTACTGCAAATTCAAAAGATTATGGGTTCGAATCGCCATTCGGCCATTATCGTGAACCACTCTTAACACTAGCATTTTTAGCTTACTAGTAGTGACTAAGGGAAGTTTTTAATGTTAATAGAATTGCTAGTATTTAAAAGAAATACAGTTTTTCGTATTATCTCGGTCTCCTCTTTGTGCGGTGCTTTAAATATAGTTAATATAAATTTTTATTGTTAAAATGTTAGAAATTAAAAAAATCATAAATTTATTTCATAACTTTGGTCTATCTAGCATCTATTTTATGTACCACCTTGACAGTCAATCAATTTTTGTTCGATAAAATGACTACACATTGAATGAATTAGATGGCGCTATTACAAAGCAAGTTTATACGAAAGATCTTTTGATTTATTACACTAAATTTAGGCTCTAAATATCTAAAAAGTAAGGATTATATCATTTTTTTGATATAAAATTAAACGTTTATATGATTTATTTTTATTTTAGACCACTTTTGAACATACGACTCCCCCAAGGAATGCCACAAACACGGTCATTAGCCACCTGCATCCATCGGTTTCCTGCATGATTTAATAGGTCGTCACCCTACTATAAAATGGAGGGCCCCCAACATTATTCGGTTAATGGGAAATTTTCTATTAATAGGGAAATATTTGAAAATAATTGTATTCGCAATTAATTAGTAGTTAATTTTAAAATAATATTTATAACTTGCCGGTGCGAGGCTGCCAATCGAGAAGCTTTTTTTCCCATCGGGTTTCGGTTCTTCGTGCTATACGGCCGGCCCATTACCACTCCAGCTTACTAATCTGTTAGGACTTACGAAGGGTTGTAATGATGATGATGACGATAATTTTTATTTAATATTTCATTACATATAAAAGTTTCACTTCTAACGCGTGTGATCTGCTCAGATGTATTTGTACCTATGAAATAAAATGATAGATGGTGTGGATAGTATTGGAAATTTTGTGGCTGGATTTATACGAACAATTCCTCTGAGCACTGCCCTTAACAAATGCGATGCAACATTTATTTACAGCACCAATGAATCAAGCCGATCGGAAAAAATTCGGTCGTCGACGATTCGAGCTGCTTTTCACTGGATACGGTCAAATGGAAGGAGCCGGCACTGAGGTTTGCCGGTCCAGGGATAAGTACAGTATTCTATATGAGGCCGAATCCGCACCTTGTAAAGTTGCAAGCGATGTGCTGGCATGAAATACTGCCTGCTGTACAAAGGATGACAAACTGTTTAGAGGCAAATTTAGCCTTCCCTTCCAAATGACCACGAAAAGAAAATAGACAATGTAGTTCGGAAAGGTGGGATCGCGCTTCTTTCGTTGCATGGGTTATTTAGTTATAAATGCCACGCTTGGCATGTGAACTGGCGATTGCAGTCTTAGATGCCTTTCACCATTGTAGCTGCTCCTCATCCATAAGAGGTTACCTACAGATTTTCTTTTGGCGTTCCTTCTCCGTTTAGAGGAACATCATTTCAAAATGGTAGTAGTAGAATACCGTTACCGTTACAGCCTATTAAAGTCAACTGCCGAACATACGTCTCCCCCATAGATTGCCTCATAGGGGGATATTTGCCATAGTTGCCACGATCGCCAAGTGGGTTGGCAACCAGAGTTTTTATTTTTATTTTTAGTCGTTATTAGGAAGGCGCTGCTTTCCATTTCCTGGTTTGTTTCCTCCGTCGCCCACAGGATGATATGGGGTAGAAGGAAATTCTTACACCGCCACTACACGGTAATATAACCATCTTATAAGTCATTAGTAGTAGAATAAGTTGGTTAAAAATATGACATTTGGCAAACTAAAGTATATTTTCTTACGTCAAATAAATAAATACATTTAGTTTTATTTCATCACCGATCTCGATGTATTAAGACTCAAACGAAATGGTTATGTCATCTACCGGCACGTATTAGATTATCTTATCATTTCATATAAATGCCTCTTCGGACCACGGCACGAAATGCAGTGGTGGATCCTCCAACACCGCCAGCACACACTACCCGTATATCATGCTTTGAGTGGACGATAATTTGGAATACGTAAAGAGCATCTTATGCTACAAATAAATTATTTGGACTACGTTTCAATACATTATGTGAAAACATGCAGGAGCTAGATCAGAATTGAATAAGTTCAAAGTAACTTAATTATCATTAAGCTCGCTGTAGACGGTTCATGCTCCGACTACAAGCCTATTAACGCAGGTGTTCCAGAAGGCTGCGTGCGATCACCAACGCTGTTTCTTCTGCATATCAATGACATGTTGCAAACCGGTAGCATTCATTGCTATGTGGAATACAGCACTGGTGATGCTCTATGCACCGGCCGTGCCAATACTTTTCGGGAGAACGTCGCCGAGTACCGGAACAAACTTGTGTCTGAAGTCGAGTCTTTGCTGAAATTCTGTATGAATTTCAGCAAAGCCCCCAATATATAATGAATTCTCGTATTGGGGGCGACTAAATCTAGTCCAGTTTAATCCTCAGAAGATACAATTTTGCGCGTTTACCGCTAAAAAGAACCCCTTTGTCGTATCTCCTCAGTTTCAAGGTACCCCCCTTGTTTCCTCGACTTAGGGACCTTCAAGAAAAGAGCCTACTCCTTTTTAAAAGGCCGGCAACGCATCTGCAATTCCCCTGGTTCCCCTGGTGTTGCGGTTGTTCATAGGCGGCGGTATTCACTTACCATGATGTGAGCCGCATGCTCGTTTGCCCCCTCTCCTATAAAAAAATAAAATTTTATCTGTGATCAGATTCGTAAGGGATGAATGTCTTTGTACGTTTTCTGATAGAAGTTCTTGTGACCATCGATCCTGATATAACGTGATGAGCATTGAACACTTAAGAAGTATTTATGGCATCTAACTTATAATTTCTTGCACCAAAATTATTTTCACCTAAATTTACAAAGAATATTCTGTGTTTTTAAAGTTGTTATTTTTTCGTTAATCAAAGTCAAAAAAATTAAGGAAAATTTCGTTGAACAATAATTTTGGAATTAATTATAAACAACAAATTACCGATACTAAATAAACCTACCGTGATTGTACTAAAATGTTTATTATTTTTTTAGTGTCTTAACTTTTAAAATATATTTTCTTTTTTTCTTTAATAAAGTCAAAATTTGTAATCAAAAAAATTAGTAGTCCTATAATATTTATAAAAAGACTATTTACTACGTGTAATACACAATAGTAAATAATAAATAAAAACGTATATACACAGTGTAAAATACTGTATGCAACCTACAGAGCATACTCTGTTGGGCAGCGTTCAGCGACACATTATCTCGCAACTTATTCCTCAAAACTTGAAAACGCTGCTGTCTGTATAAGGAAGCTTAAGTGAGCTATAGCGAGGACTGTGCATAGCGTATTAGAATTCGTAATGAAGACATCCGCATTAGAGTTTATAAGTTGGTATATCAATCCATCGATGTACTTCATGTCTTACCAGGTTGTCACTTTGTCACTTTATATAGTAGAGAGGGCTCACCCTACACTTTGCTTACAGCCGACACGAGGCTACTACTCAAAAACCTTTATCCCCAGCGGTTTTCGGTTCTTCGAGCTGTGCGGCCGGCCAATTGCCATTTCAGCTTAACGACCTTATCCATTTATCACTTTCGGATTCTATCACGCAGAAGAACTTTGACCAAAGCCATCTCCATAGTTCACTTACCAACTGAAGTCTATTCATTTTTTTATTGGGGCTCTAAGTTTTTAAAATAATTTAAAACTTAGTTATGTTATTGTTGTAAGATTGATTATTTTTCTATAAATATAATACACTAAAATTAATGAGTGGTCTCACTGAGTGTACCTTATGTAATGTAGCAACACCTTGTATTGGTCACCGAATCTGGACACCGACTGTCATAACAAAAATGTTATACATTTTTTATACGTGACCACCAGCAATCCAAGTACCACCGGTTAAGAACCACTGGTCTAGATACAAATTGACATTATGAAGTTTAAGTTTTAAACTCTCGGAAGCGCAGTGACCAAACATTAGGCTACGGCGCTGCAGGTCCTGGATCCGAATCAGAACAAATAAAAAAAAACTATTGGTAAGGTCGACAACAAATTCCCGGTTTTCAATATTTTATTCACGTGCAATCTAAATTTGTAACGCCTCTTGCCTACAAAGTCAGGAAATAAATATTTTTTTTTATTTTACTTTGGTTTTGTTAATTTTTGCGGCAGTTAAGAACCGTAATGAAGACGCAATTTAATTTTCAGCTTTACGTACTCAGTACATCACAACTTTAAAATAAATCAATTGAGGACACGAAACAACGAAAAAAAAGAAACAAAGCCAAATTTACTTACAAATTTAGGTTCAAGTGAGTGATCTTTGAAAAAATAAAAGAGAAAACAAACAAAGCTACACGTTTAATGTATTAGTTTACCAAAAAAAGAAACAATTTTCTTCAAAGTAAAAGTTTTTGTAACCGACATCTTGTCTCGAGACAACATTTACAAATCTAAGGTTTATACTCGTATAATCCTCTAAATGGCAAACTGTGATACGCTTACCTTATATTTATATAGAGTAAGAGTGACAAACGCCTGATAGTAAGTGGATGCATTGGACATCTAAATCTATCCTCGATTAAGAATCAAAATGCTGATGTTGCCCCTAAGGACTAAGGTAGAATGCCTTGTTTTCAGTAAAAATTGTTTCCGATAGAGGTATTTAATTTATTTAATGTGTGACGGCGGTGTAAGAGCATCTATTTACTTTTCAAATTTACAATTTTCTTCCATGGGTGACGCAACAGGCGACCACTCCTATGACTGTAGATTCCCATAGAAGGCGATATAACCATCTGTTTTACGCCAGACGTTAATTACCCAAATCGGCGACGGAAAGCATCGCCAAAGCCGATTTTGGACTAATCCGTTCTACAAAGGAAAATACCTATATCCAGCAGTGGACTACTATGAATGATAAAGAAGAAAGAGTATCAATAAGTATTAATAAAATTCAAACAAGTAGCTTTGCTTAAGATCTTGAAGTTCAAGAAAATTTCATAAAGCAATTTTATAACATTTTTGATATTAGATATATTTAAGCAACAGTTGTTGAGAAAATAATTATATTTGCATTTAGATTTTTAATTGTTTTTTAGATTTAATTTAACTTAATAAATTTATTGATATGATATGACTTATGATGTATTTGGCGAATGACACATTTTTCAGCTAGATTAATTTCGCTCCACGTATTGGGTATATATTGTAAATATCCACAACTGGGTGTACGTTCTATATGAGTAGATATGTCCTTGTTTTTGAACGGTCCTGCAAATGCACTTGATAGGCATTGCGTTGACTGATAAATGATATTTCGGAGTGCTAGTAAGTATACATAACTACTAGTGACCCGTCCCGGCTTCGCTTGGGTAGGATTTAGGTATTTGATGTTATTTATAATGAAGAAAATCAGAGACTTTTGAATTTATCATTTTTTAATTTATGGATGAAATTTAACCTAGATCCCTTCTGACGTCACTCACAATCTGTTGTAAAGTTTCACCACAATCGGTTTAGCCATTCCGAAGATTAGCTCGGAAAAACAGACAAACAGACAGACAAAATTTTAAAAATGGTTATTTATGTTTTAATAGCATGCAAATCACACAGCTTAATAGAAACCAGTTATGTCAATATTACGGACAGACACTTTGATTTTAATTATATGTATATGATATATTATATAAATGAAAAGATAAATAACCACTGTGCATAACACTAAAAACGTTGGAATTTTGATTTTTAGACCCTAGAAGAACATATCTACACGCTGCGCGCTTAAGGCATGCAATATTGGTACAAACTTACAATGGGAAAGGCATCAAATATGGGAACAGCGTTAAAGAAGTGTTAGACTTCAAATATTAATACAATTCGGCTTGGATTCGAATCCATAATCCAATATGCTGTCACGGTGATAAATAAAATAAATGTAATTTCATATAACTTTTAGTAATTACAGGATGCATAGAAAACATAGTATTTTTTACGTTTTATTATTTCGAAACGATATGGGGCAGTGATATGGCATTCCTTGGGGGAGGCCTATGTTCAGCAGTGGACTTGAATGGAAAGCTGTAATGATGAAATGAAAGGCTGTAATGATGATGATGATGGGGCAGTGGACATTCTTACACCGCCGCTACACGTTTGTGGGTCTAATAAGAGGTGACAGAGGGGAAACTGAAACTGGAGATGCGCAGCAGCATTTTCTGCTAACAACTCAAAATTATAATAAAAACTGCGATTGCCAAGCATGGCAACTATAGCAAAGTCCCCTCTATGAGGCAATATATGGGGAAGGCTTATTTTTTTATAAGATAATGGTGACAAACGACCACACAGCAGCGTTGCATGCAGATAAGTTGTCACCCGTAAGGCCTAAGATAGATGCCTCGTTTCCAGTGAAAGGGGTCTCAGGTTCCCTACAATCACCAAACGAAACACAGCAGTGTTAAGCTGCTATTTTACGCTGGTATTCTGTGAGAGCGTGGTCCTTCCCCGGTCGAGCCGACCCATTCGTGCTACAACTATCCTTCTGATATAGCTATAGCATGGCTCTACCACGTAATACCACGCTAAGGTTCAGCAGATGGATTTAGTGGATGACAACGCAAATATCCTTTATTTGACGTCATCGTCATCCTCATGAAGAATCATCAGGTGGACTGTAAATTTGTTTATCACCCATGTCCCATGTGGGACCATATGGGCAGTTAACTTTTGGTGGCCGATATAAAAGAAAGAATAAAGTTGTAGCACGAATGTTTCGAGCCGACTATAATATAGTTTCAACTATAATATAGCTGCGTTTTAGCGCTACCAAGAAAGAAATTAGTTTTAATTATGACGATGATTATGAACATTATATTTTAAACCTAAAAAATACGAGAGATCATCTCATCGATCCATCCATTACAGCCTATAAAAGTTCATTGCTGAACATAGTCCTGCCCCAATAGATCATCTGCAATAAGAATATTTCATTACACGTGTACTAAAAGGCACTTGACGAATTCGATATTCAAATTTATTTTTGGACCGACAAAAATAAAGAGAAGAAATATAATAACAAATAATGTAAGTTATGAACATTTTCTTTTGTGTGACGAGAATAAAGGAAGCGGAATTACAATAAAATCACACATTGAACGAACGAGGTGCTATAGAGAACCATCTTTGACATTTCACGAAGAATAAATTTAGGATGGATACTCGTATTATTTGAAAAGTGCTTAGTATCGTTGTAGTGAGGTGTTGACATTTTTAACACTATTGTACTTACGTGGTAGAGATAAAGACACTACATATGTATGTGTTATGGTTGCAGGTTGGATCGACCGGGGAACACCCACGCTCTCATAGGATAATAATGTAAAATAACAGCATATTTCACGAGGACTGAAGACGTTTTAATAGTAACAAGACATTCCGTCTTAGTGGTAAAGTGTGACAAGTTTTGTTTTGATTAAGAATAACAAACGAGCATACAGTCCACCTTACCACCTATAAGTAGACGCTGTGGAACATAGACATCTACATTTATCTTCAACTAAGAATCAAAATGCAGATGCGTTGTCACCCCTGAGGACTAAGATGGAATGTTTCGTATCATCATCATCATTACACAAGTCCACTATTGAACATAGGGCATGCCCCCAATGAATTCCACAAGGCACGGTCCTGAGTCACCTGTATCCATCGACTTTCTGCATGTCTTACTATACAGTTCATCACAGCTTCCTCATACGGCCAGCAGTGAAGGACCACGTCTCAGATCCGTAAGTTATCACTGGCAACACGCACTGGTTGTACAATTTCGTTTTAAGGTTTTGAGGTATGTCTGACGAGAAGATGTGTTGTAGTTTCCCGAACGCTGCCCAGCCGAGTTGAATCCGTCGATTGACCTCTCGGTCGAAGTTGGACTTACCTTTTTTTTATGTATTGTATGTCTGACGAGAAGATGTGTTGTAGTTTCCCGAACGCTGTCCAGCCGAGTTGAATCCGTCGTTGACCTTTCGGTCGAAGTTGGACTTACCTTTTTTTTTTTACATGGGGAAATGCCTACGCTTACCCGTTCGGGTGGGAAGTTGGACTTACCTAGTCGGACTATTTGTCCCAAGTGAGCATAAATGAATAAATAAAAAAAGCCTTTAATTCCATGCATTACAATGATTTTTCTGCTTTGAAATATTATGCAACAATTCAATTCAGATTCCCTAGACTCAACTAAGTGACGAGCGTGACGTTAATGAATGAAATAATGAATGAAAGTAAGTTGATGCGTGAACTAAACGCATTTACTATGTCTAGTTCACACACCGTAGAGGTATATAAGCTCTGCACTAAAGAAAACTAATTTTAGACGAGCGGCGACGTGGAGGTTCAAAATTCAACTATGTATTTTTTTTTTTTGCAACTCGATGTCTTCGTTAATTGTGGACCGATTTTAATAATTATAATCAAAGAAATAGGCCCCATGTAAATTTGAAGAAAAAGTTTCAAAAATAAGGGTAGAAAAATAGGGAATGAAGTTTTCCTTAACCACACAAAAGGGTAAATAAAACATTAGAGTTTAATAAAAAAAGAGTGCCGTGGAACACTCGGTTGGAACGAAGTTCCTTTCGTGGTATATTATTATTGATAAACGTATTATATCATTGATTAACAAATACAAATAAGTTGTTACGTGGTAGAGCTATGCTGCAGCTATATTAGTAATATAGTTGTAGCACGAATGGGTCGGCTCGACTGGGGTAGGACCACGCTCTTAAATAATACAAGCGTAAAATTGCAACTTAAGGCTGCTATGTTTCGTATGGTTAGTGTAAAAACCGGAGACCCATTTTACTGCAAACGAGGCATTCCATCTTATTCCTCACGGGTGACAATGATCTGCATTTTGATCGGTTATCGATCCACTTACCATTACATTTATCCACTTACATCCACTTACATTTATCCACTTACCATCAGGTGGACTGTGTGCTCGCTTGTCACCCTCATCCTATAAAAAAATTAATTACTAGCGTCTATTAAAATGAAGCGTCATTAAAAAAAAAAATATTTCTTTCATGGCAATATAAGAACAAGTGCGAGGGGGATGGATATTATTTTATTTCGCTTCCTTATAGACGCCAGGGCCGCCTACACTACATCAGAAGGGTATGTCACTGACAAATCTTACACTTTTTGTCGCCTAGCCCAAATTCGCCAAATCCGTACCGTCCGATAAAGAACTTCCTCCTAGTAGTTTATAAACGTTTCATATTTTATTAGACAACATATTCCATTGTGAATTAATGTTTTAAAAAAAGTCTCGATGCGTTTCTTGCTAGTACTTCTCAAGACAGGCGTTTTTTTTTCCGAACCAGTATGACGGAAGCCTGACGACTTTCAATAAGTATTCATGAATAAATTATCCTATTATATTTTACTACAGCGTTTTACAAAACCGTATTAGCACAGCTTTTATTCACAAAGACGGAGTTAATTTAGAATTAATTTAAGTCAGAATATAAACACTTTCAGAGCGTTAAATGAAAGATGGATCAATTTTGTGAAGAAAGGTGGCATGTGGACCATCTGAATTGCTTGGCAGGTAGATTAAATCAGCATTATTACAGCCAATGATAGCAGTTTACAAAAAAATCATATTATTTAAAAAAGCATTTTTGGAACGAAGTTCCTTATCGGACGGTACGAACTTGGTGGATGGGGGCTATGTGTAAGATTTTTCCGTCACGACCTTTTCTGACGGCTTTGGATAAAAAAGCGAGATGAAATAACATCCATCTCCCTCGCACTTTTTCTTATCTTGCCATGAAAGAACTACTATTTTATTTTAAATGACGAATCATTTTAATATCATCAACATCATCATCATTACAGCCCTTCACAAGTCCACTGCTGAACATAGGCCTCCCCCAAAGAATGCCACAAAGCACGGTCCTGAGCCACCTGCATCCATCGACTTCCTGCATGTCTTACCAGGTCGTCACTCCATCTCGTGGGGGGACGCCCTACACTTCGCCTACCGGTACGAGGCTGCCACTCGAGAACCTTTCTTACCCATCGGTTGTCGGTTCTTCGAGCTATATGGCCGGCCCATTGCCACTTCAGCTTACTAATCCGTTGGGCTATGTCGGTTATTCTGGTTCTACTGCGGATATCCTCATTCCTAAGTTTATCACGCAGAGAAACTCCGAGCATAGCCCTGTCCATAGCTCGCTGAGCGACCTTGAGCTTACTCATCCGGCCAGCAGTGAAGGACCACGTCTCAGTTCCGTATGTCATCACTGGCAACACGCACTGGGTGTACAGTCTCGTTTTCAAGGTTTGAGGTATACCTGACGAGAAGATGTGCCGTAATTTCCCGAACGCTGCCCAACCGAGTTGTATCCGTCGATTGACCTCTCGGTCGAAGTTGGACTTACCTAGTCGGACTATTTGTCCCAGGTAAACATACTCGTCAACAACTTCGAGCTTAGTGTTCCCAACAACTACCGGCATAGGTGTGACATGGACATTAAACATGATCTTTGTTTTGTCCATGTTCATCTTAAGACCTATCCGTTGGGAAACACTATTGAGGTCATTGAGCATAGTGCTTAGGTCCTCCAGCGATTCTGCCATAAGGACTATATTGTCGGAAAATCGAAGGTGAGTGATGTACTCGCCATTGATGTTGATACCGTATCCTTTCCAGTCCAGAAGCTTGAAAACGTCTTCCAATGCAGCGGTGAAGAGTTTTGGGGATATGACGTCACCCTGTCTTACACCTCTCTGCAATTGGATAGGTTTCGTACTCTGGTTCTGTACTCGGAAAGTCATCGTAGCCCTACTGTACAAGCACTTCAACACTTCGATATACCGACAGTCAACTTGGCACCGCTGAAGGGACTGCAGCACCGCCCAAATTTCGACGGAATCAAAGGCTTTCTCATAGTCCACATACGCCAGACATTGTGGAAAATTGTACTCTTCGGACTTCTGTACAATTTGCCGAAGGGTATGTATGTGGTCTATGGTGCTAAAGCCCCTTCGGAAACCGGCTTGTTCGGGAGGCTGGAAGTCGTCAAGTCTGCGCGCAAGACGATTCGTAATGGCTCTCGAAAACAGCACGTAGACGCGGCTCAGAAGGGAAATCGGTCTGTAGTTCTTCAAGAGAGCGTTGTCGCCTTTCTTGAAGAACAAGACCACCGCACTTCTGCTCCTCGCCTCCGGTGTAATGCCACCATGGAGGACGGAATTAAAGAGCCTCTGAAGGACTTCAAGTACCGGTTTTCCACCCGCTTTCAGAAGCTCCGCTGTAATTCCATCCTCGCCTGGGGCCTTACCGTTTTTAAGGTGCTGGAGAGCCATTCTAATCTCGCTCAGACTGACGTCCGGGATATCTTCGGAATAGTGTCGGATAAGACTCGCTCTTGGATCGTTACTCACACTTGCGTGCGGCTCCAACGATGACGTGTACAGCTGCCCATAGAACCTCTCAATCTCACTCAAAATCTCAGGTGCCCCGGAAACGATGCTGCCACACTCTGTCTTCAGCTTTGACAGTTGGCGCTTTCTGGCAGACAGATCTCTAGCAAAGACTTTGGAGCCTTGGTTCCGCTCGATCGCTTCTTCAATACGAGCTGTATTGAAGTTGCGTAAGTCCCGCCGCATGCATTTAGAGATCTGTCTGTTCAGATGCCTGTATGCTGTCAAGTCTGTTGAAGAATGTAGCTTCATCTCCCGTCTAACAGCCATGAGATTAAGAGTGTGATCGGAGAGTTTTTGTGTTCTTCTGCGGCGGGTCTTGCAGAACTTAGCTCCGACCGCATGGACAGTTTCCACGAGCTTGTCATTCATATCGTCCACTTCATTGCAGTCTTCTAGGCACTGAAAACGGTTTTGTAACTCGAGCTGAAAGGTTTCGAGACTTTGGATTAGAGCACGAGGGGGACGGAGCGTTGACTTCATTAGACGAGACCTCTCCAACTTAACGTTTAGTTTCAGTGTGCCCCTAACCATTCGGTGATCGCTACCAGTTTTCACCCTTTGCGATCACGGAGACATCACTGAACAGTTGTCGTCTGGTCGTCATAATGAAGTCAATCTCATTTTTTGTCGAATCGTCGGGGCTCGACCAGGTCCACTTCCTGTGGGGCCGCTTCTGGAAGAAAGAGTTCATCATAAAGAGTCCCTCTTTCTCCATGAAGTCGGCCAGCTTCTGGCCCCTTGGGTTCCGTTGCCCTATTCCAAATTTCCCTACTTTCAGCTCACCGTTCTCTCTTGTGCCTAGTTTTGCATTAAAGTCTCCCATTAACACCGTATATTGGGTTTTGGAGGAATGCATGGCTCTAGAGATATCCTCATACATTTCCTCCACCTCCTCATCGGGGTGTGCCGAGGTTGGTGCGTAAACCTGTATGACCTTCAGCGAATACCGTTTGGTGATTCAGAGTATAAGGTACGCAACCCTCGTCGACACACTCCCGATCTTTACAACGTTGTTAACGAGAGACTTGTGGACGATAAATCCGACACCTCCTTGGGACAGATGGTCGCCCGTGTCCTCCCCCTCTCTTCGGACTTCGGATAATCCTATAATATGCCAGCGCAACTTGTCCATCTCTTCTTCCAGCTCCACGATAATAGCTAGTAATTAATTCATTTGTACTTGGTAGTAGTCTCTTTTCTGTAAAGGATATTGTAACAGTTTTATCAGCATTAACTGATAAACAGTTATCCAGACACAAATTGTACTTTGAATAGAGTTAAAAAATACAATTAAATATTCCTTAAAAGCAAACTATGTGAGGCCAATATTCACCAGGAGACTTGATAGGCTGTAATGATGATGATAATGAAATAAAATAACACAATAAATAAAGATAGAACTGAATTTCTTTTATTGCTGAATTCCGATAGAAATCTTAAAACGAGTTTAATTTTCAAGAGTGTCAATTGATATCCATTTTAATTACACTGCAACAAATATATCCAAATCCAATTGGAAAACGTTATCATCAATCATCTATTGTCGTCGATATGGTTATACATGTACATTAACTTATATAAGGCCATACTTTATTCTGTTCATTGTGTATTCTTTCTGCTACTAGAATTGCACAGACTAAAACATACGAAACCAACATTATAATTAAACGACTAAGAATGTGATCGAATTGTGTATTTCTGTGGAAAGCGTTAATGGTGCAGCTCAATGGAGTAGTCATTGTTAGCTATTATGCGTTTCATGATACCAGATTCTTTCATGCGTTGCGTTCTGGAAAATAACCAAAACACTTGTCTGAGATATAAAAACGTACCTAAGAAAACATTTAATAATTACACTACGAAAAGAAAAATATTATAAAAAAAGAAACGAACTTACATCTTTACTACATTTATTTGTCTAGAAACAAATTTTTTAATCCTCAGTTAAAATTACCTTTTAACCAATTTATAACCTGACTAAATATAAAACCAAACAATTGATTTCTTTTATTCATACAGCTGTAACTTTTAATTTGTTTATGTTGCATTTTATACTATAAATAACTGTTATCTGTTGATTGAAAAACCGTCTCATAGTTATAAAATTTAAACTGAGTTAATTTATGATGTTCATAATATTTTACATCTTATTTCATTATTACTAATTATTTTGCCGACAATTTAAGTTTGGTTTTAATTATTTTGCGTAAAAAGTTAGTTTTAACTTTCCTAAAACCTAAACGCAAATTATATTATGAATTAAATTAAAACTTTATTCATACAGTAAGTTAACAGTTTTGGTTTAAAATAAATTTTTAATTTAATTCATAGTATGTATTGGTTTAAGTTATTATGAAAGCTCAATATTTCGAAATACTTTTTTAATATAATAAAATAATGTCTTCCAGACCGAATTTTGACCACGGCAGCCAGTCTTAACGGGAATAGGCCATCTGTGCAGGAAGGAAGATTATAGTGCCCTAGTGTATGCGCAAGCACAGGTGCACTCTCTACCAACGGCTTACGTGCTTTCAGAGGCATGAGGGTGAATGAAACACCGCCAATCAACAGACTCCGGGCAGCTATTCAGAATATTATTTTTTCAGTCATGAAATATCATTTAATATACAAAAGACCTAACAGAAAAGTCAGTAAGAGGCTACTACTACTACCAACCATCATACACAGAAGACCCTTATTATTAACTTCCATACCAAGATTAATCTCTAGACATAAAAAGAACGTGTTAGAGCCATGCTACAGCTATATTAGTAGTATAGTTGAAACACGAATGGGTCGGCTCGACTGGGGAAGGACCACGCTCTCACAGAATACCGGCGTAAAATAGCAGCTTTAACACTGCTGTGTTTCGTACGATGAGTGTAGAGAACCGGAGATACTATTTACTGAAATAAGAGGCATTACATCTTAGTCCTCACGGGTGACAATCTGCATTTTGATTCGTAATCGTGGATAGATGTGGAGGTCTATGAGTCACAACAACCACTTACCATCAGGTGGACTGTGTGCTCATTTGTCATATCTTATAAAAAAGGCTACAAACTTGGACTTAGGACATCATTTAATAGTATATTTTTTACTCTTTGAGATATGAATTTTTTCATTGGGCCGAAAAATTCCAGACATGGAACTCCTGTTGTAGGAAGAGTTTTCCTTAATTGCCACACTAGGCAATTGGATTGACGATCGTAGTGCCAGACGTCTCGCTCCTTTGACGCTGCTGGCAGTCGAAGATCAGGGTATTTTACTTCTTATAGTAAATGAGATGATTATCAGCCATCTGTCAGATTTCATAAGATATTTCAGACATTTCCTGTAATTGACTCTTACGAAAAGCATCGATTTTACTATGCGGACTAAATGTAGTGATGCGTTCTCATACCAATTCCAAAACTCTATATAGATCTTCACTCTATCTGTCTGATTTGAAAGAAAATATACAAACCCAATCTTTAACTTCTCCATATAACGAAATTTCTTTGCAGCGAAGAAATACATCTTAACATTAGAAAAGACATCTACTTCTTTCACTTCACAAATTTCTTCATTTTAGCAAGCAGACTTAGTTCTGCAGCATATGCTGTAAGAAAAAGTAGAAGTCTCACATATGTTGAGACAGCTAGGTACTTTTAGTTACTTTCATAGCGTAATGTCTTATGGAATTTTGCTATGGGGTAATGCGACTGATATTGAAGCTATATTTGTTTTGCAAAAGAGAGCCGTACGGGCGATTTATAATCTAAATTGTAAAGAGTCCCTCAGAGAAATATTTAAAGAAATAAACATATTAACATTAGCATCGCAATATATTTTTGAAAATGTAATGTATGTACATAAAAACATAAATAGCTTTAATAAGAATAAGGATGTTCATACCTTAAACACTAGGAAACATAAGCTATTAATGCCAGTTACTAGACTCCACAGAATTAGTAATTCATTTATGGGGCAATGTATACGCTTTTACAACAAAATCCCAGAACATGTTCAAAGTTTGTCAATAAACAAGTTTAAAAGTTTTATTAAAGAAAAACTGTACAAAAAGGGTTATTATAATATCAAGGAATACATGAATGAAAATAACCCTGCGAATAAGATGATCGCCACCATGCTGGTTCTATGAAAATTCTTTAAAATTGTATGAACAAAATTAAAGTGAAATTATTTTTAAAAGAAGTCCCGCTGGGTTTCTTGCTGGTTCTTCCCAGGACAGAGGCATTTTCTGAACCAGTGGTAAATAAAATAATGACATTCAATAAGTATTATGTAATAATCCATAATATTGAATAAAAATTATTCTATTCTATTCTCTCTGCTAATCCTTCCGTCATAATAAATGCAGTAGAAGAATAAATTACGAAAATATTTGAAGCTAGTTACTTACTTCTCGCAATGATAGAATATGCTCTAGGATAATCACATAGTAACGCAGTTTTTGTGGTTCTGACTGCCTCCAACCCGTCAAATATATTAATTACTTTGGTACGTGATAGCTTTTCTTCAATCGAATTCATTTTCTTTTCAAAAGTATTTGCCTATAAATAAATATGTTTTCTATTATAATTGTTAATCATGTCCATGTTTGTTATACATAAAAGTGAAATGAACAGAAATGTTTGAAAATGCGACTTTATTACTCACTCTTTTCTCTGCAAATATTTTTATATTTTCCACTATGTTTAGTTTATAATCACTCTCAATCAAAGATTTGAGATCCATTTTCCCGTTTTTGTCGGTTGCGATGTGCGACAGTAAGTTGGATGTATAAAATGAATGACCCACGTAGGCGAAACCAACAAAGAAAAAGTACGCCATTCGACGTGACCAGAGAATGGATGATATCGGTTAACCAAAAAAGGCTCAACAGATAGAGTAAAATGTAGTACGTACGGTTTTTGAAAAGTCTGTGGATACAAAAAATATTCTATCCAATGCCGCCACCGTTATACCGTTATACACGCAGTTTACGTTGAAGGCATCCAACGCCATTTTACACATAAATAGCGTATAAACACTCAAGTTATTCCTATACTAAGACATTTAAGGCGAGCGCTTTTTCTCTTATTTACCACGGTATTTTACGTAATTATAATAACTGTAACTCATTTTGACTTTGTCAAGAATTATACGAAAGACGCGTGTCGCTTTGCCCATTCACGTTTAACCATATCATAAATATGAAAGCAATAATTTTATAATAACTGCGATAGTCTCTTAAATTAAGTAGTGCCGGATGGAATTCGCATACGTTTAGATAAAAATAAAAATTAGGCTTAAATTAATGTAGACTCTCTAAAAAAAGACTGCCTAAATTTAACCAACCGCAATAGGCTACACCTAATATTAGTCGGCTAAACCAAGCTTTACCCGCACTTTGGCTTTTAGCCGTAACGTATATAATAAAATGTTTAAATTGAATTCGTAACATAATGGTTAAATTTAATTCAAGCATTTCTAGATATTTCTAAAACAAATTTACGCATCGATGTAATACTTACTATGCTAACAGACAATGCCTATAGCGGCATAAAATTCATAAATAAAACTGTATTCTAATTGACTAACAATAGTTCTCTCCCATCTTATAGTTACATAAAAAATTAAAGTTGCCAAAATAACCAAAGAGGCAAAACCGGAAAATGGCAAGCGGCTCTCTATAGAGTATAGCCGAAGTCTACCTTATGGGGGCAAATCGCAGTAACTTTGTAGTAGGAAGAACTACCAGTAACAAGCAGTAGTATCCGGTAGTAGCTGAAGTGACTAGTAGCAGAACACAGTGAAAAGTTATAGTGAAATAGAAAAAGTTTAGCTAGCCGAAAAAAGTCGTAACTGAAAATCGCAGTTACACATAGTCGAAAAAAGTGGCAACTGAAAATTCTCAGTTGCATATAGTAAAATAGTGTTAGCTAGCTGAAAAAAGTGGTAACTGAAAATTCGCAGTTACATATAGTGAAAAAGTGTTAGCTAGCCAGAAAAAGTGGTAACGGAAATTTCGCCGTTACATATAGTGAAAAGTATTAGCTAGACGGAAAAAGTGGTAACTGATATTCGCAGTTACAAAAGTGTTAAATTCAACTAATTTTAGTTGATTAATAGCTGCTAGTCAGTAGTGTTAAGAAACCAGCTACTACCAATAGATATTTTTGATACTACCAATAGAAATTTGTTACTTCCAATAGATATTCGAAATTACCAATAGATATATTTGAAAATACCAATAGAAATTTGTTACTGCCAATAGATATTTATATTACCAATAGATATTTTGAAAATACGAATAGAAATTTTAAAACCAATAGAAATTTTAATATTACCGCGTACTTTAATTAAATCTGTGTTTGAAATATTTAGTGACCAACCAATAGTGAACAACCATAGTTGAACAACCGTGTTCAATAAATAAATAGTTATAAAATTTCGCGACTAATTAATCAGTCGAACCGCTGGCCACTCCCTTGCTATTTTAATTTATAAATCGTGCATTTTTAATTCTGAACCTCAGTCCACAGTTCTCCAACAGCATACACAGAAACGGCAGTGAAAGTATCCTCCGGAACCTATAGGTGTAGGACGTGAGCGGCTCGCGGAGTATCTTCGACAACATTTACTCCGGAGAGTAACGCCCGTCCGGCAGATTCGCTGGTCCTTCGAGCCGGATACTTCCGTTTATACTCCGAGCCGAGTCCAGCATTCGCTGGTCCTTCGAGCTGGATATCATCCGTTTGTATTTCGGAACCGGATACTTAAACACTACCGTATTAAAGTCGGCAGAATTTTCAGAATCAAGATGCCGATCACTCGTTCGCAAGGAAGGGGAGCCATGGCGTGGACCGTCGGTCTGGAAGGAGGCCCGTCGGACAATACCGACGCCGTCCGCCACCAGATGCCACCACGCTCACCATCGACCACAGAGGGCGCTGAGGCGCCACCTTGCCCCCGCGATGGGGGGTACTCCTGCCCGTGCCGGCCACTACAACCGGTACACTGAAGCAGATGAAACAAATAGAGGGCAACGATGACATTCGATGTGCATCACTGCCAACAGTCCGGGAAGAATCCCGCACCGAAGAGCCACCGAGGGGCCACCGAGATAAAAGTACAAAGTGAAAAAGGACTATTCGGCCCAATAAAAAAGTTTTGAAGGCTCGTGAAGAAGTGCTGAGAATTAAATTGGAACTCGCACAAATTTCCTTGCAAATGGCTGAGGAAGAAGATGATTCGGACGACTATGATGAAGATGGTCACTCTAAAAGCGAGTACGTCCGATCTTGGCTCGAAAATTCCGTAGCCAAACAAAAGCCAACTCAAGGCGCTGCCACCGGAGGGGAGGCCCTACTAAACAAAACCATCACAAGGCCATCCCCGGAGGTTGTCGACCTCAGTGAGCCGCAAAAGAAGCTTACAAACTATGGTTCGAAGGTTGATGAAGACAGGGGGCTCCTACCAATCGTATCAGAGCCCACCTACCAGGATCACGATCCGGAAGATATAACCAAGAATCCTGTGCCACTAAAAATTAGCCAGGAGTCGAAGGTTGATGAAGACAGGGAGCTCCTACCAGCTGTATCAGAGCTCACCTACCAGGATCCCTATCCGACAGACGTAACGAAGAATCCCCTGCCAACGTAGCCTAACCAGGCATCTGTCATAAATGAAGACAGAGGGCTCCGACCATTTATATCGGAGCTCACATCCGCCATAGCCGCACTCGCTGACAAACCAAAACCAGAGAGTGCATCGTCGCATACTTTCGCAGCGTCGAAAGCTATAATGACACTGCCGAGCTTTAGCGGAACACATACCGAATGGCTATCGTTCCGTGCCATTTATGAAACAACCCGAGGCTACTTCAACGATATCGAAAATACTGCAAGACGAAGAAGTCTACAAGGAAGAGCCTTGGAGACAGTTAGTTCAGAACTCATCGGGCATGCTAAGCCGGATGAGATCATGCGAGAACTGGAGCTACAATTTGGGCGTCCAGACTCAATTGCACAAGCTGAAACCGAGAAGTTACGAGGATTGCCACGCTGTACAGAAGCGCCTAGAGATATCTGCACATTCGCGAGCAAAGTGAGGGGAAGCGTCGTCACTCTTCGAGCACTCAAACGAGACCATTATCTCATCAACGCAGAGCTGCTACGACACCTCACAGACAAATTGCCCAATTCTATACGCGCACAGTGGTATAAAGTTTACACCGAAAAATACGACTCTAGACCAGACCTCGGTTCCTTCAGCGAGTTTATCACCGAACAAGCTCGCTTCTGTAGTGCATTTGCGCCTCCCGAAATCATAAACGGGGCGCAGAACAATCGTTCAATACACAGAATGCACACGGCAAAACTAAGCCGTCTCCAAAATGCAGTGTGTGCCAAAAAGAGGGTCATCACGGATCCGACTGCAAAAAATTTAAAGAAGCAGATGTCGATAAAAAATGGGAAATTGCAAAACAAAGCAATTTATGTTTCCGCTGCTTACGATACAGAAGTCAAACACACAAATGTAAAATCAATAAGTGTGGCATAAAAGGATGCACCGCGACACATAATAGGCTTCTCCACCACAATAAAAAGGAGAAGACGGAGGTCACACAAATAGAACCTCAGGAAACAGTTGCAAATTCATTCGCTGTGACAAAGCATCACGCCTATCTAAAAATAATACCAGTCCGAGTAATTGGACTGGCGGGAGCTGTAAATACACACGCCCTGCTGGATGATGGGTCAACAGTCTCATTAATGGATGAGAAAATTGCCAAACAAATTGGAGCAACAGGGCGGTTGGACCCTTTTAAGATCACCGCCATCAGGAACAATACCCTCGATTCGCCGAACTCCCAAAGAGTCAAAGTTTCGCTCAAGAGTCTCCACAGGAAAAGGGTGCAATTCAGAGCACGCACGGTCGCCAGCCTAAACTTGGGGCCACAGACTGTGTGTGCAGCAAATATAGAAAATTGTAGACATTTAAAAGACCTGAAGGAGCAATTAATATATGACTCCGGCAACCCAAAGATCTTAATAGGACAAGATAATTGGAGACTCCTGATAGCCACTCAAATTCGCAGAGGTCCGCCGCACTAACCAATGGCCTCGCTCACAGAATTAGGATAGGTGCTACACGGGGCACACACTAAAGCCACGCGGCCAATGAGCTGCACACGAGAGAGGAGTCCATAAATGATCAACTCCGCAAATATTTCGCGCTGGAATTTCTCGTAATCAATCCGAGAAAACCAGACTCCGATCCAGAGAAGAAAGCTGAAGACATACTAAATAACAGCACCCGTCAGTTGGAAGACGGGCACATAGAAACGGCGCTTCTCTGGAAAAAGAAAGATGCCGAAATGCCTGGCAATTATGAAACAGCTATAAAAAGGCTCGTTTCAATCGAGAAGAAATTAGATCGAGACGAAAATCTAAAACAGAAATATAATGAACACATGAACTCCCTAGTACAAAAGGGATACGCCGAGATAGCACCGAGAACTAATACACCAGGAAGGACATGGTACCTACCCCATTTTGACGTTCACAACCCGATGAAGCCAGAAAAGTTCCGAATAGTGCATGATGCCGCAGCCAAAACAAAGGGGGTGGCATTGAACGACTTCCTGCTCACGGGTCCAGACCTACTGCAGTCGCTACCAGGGGTCATGATGCGTTTTCGCCGCCATAATGTCGCTGTCTCGGCGGACATAGCCGAAATGTTTATGCAGGTCAAAGTTAGACCCGAAGACAGAGATGCCTTAAGATATCTCTGGAGAAGGAATCGACGTGATGAGGCACCGCAAGAATACAGAATGACGTCGATTATTTTCGGTGCAGCTAGTTCACCATGCACAGCCATATTCGCAAAGAACTGGAATGCTAAAAAATATGTTGAAATATACCCAGAAGCCGTAGAAGCTATCATCCAAAATCATTATATGGATGACTATCTCGACAGTTTCCAGTCAGTAGAAGATGCGATGAGAATATCAAAGGAAGTACGCGATATACACAAAAACGCGCACTTCACCTGAAGAAAATGGGTTTCCAACGCGCCCGAAATTGTAAGAGAATTAGAACCTGGCCACGAGGAAGGATTGAAACTGTGTACCCCGGTGCGGACGGACAGATCCGCACTGTGGAAGTACGCAACATAAACGGCCTAATCAAGAGGCCAACCAGGAAACTCGTGCCGCTGCCGAAGTAGAAGCAACGTCGCTCACCGAAATGGATGCAGCGCCACTACGATGAGATCTTCGCGACGCTGCACGGCGGAAGAGATGTTCGCGACGGTTTAAAGACTTTAAGCGAAAAGTGATGAAAGAATGTTAATTTGTTTAAAAAGTGAAATTAATAACAAAATCGAGCAAATTGTGTATTAATATGGTTTTACAATGAGTTTACAACTCTTAAAATACTTATATAAAATGTCGTTTTAAATAATAGTTGATATGTATAAACAACTTTAATCATTTAATAAAGATTCGACCAATCACAGCGCAGCATATCGTGGAACTTTCTAGAAGTTAATTAACTGCGCAATAGTTTATATGAAAATAATAAGAATATTTTTGTGTTCTGAAAGAATTGTAAATATGATATTTAGTTAGCATATGGTGTATAGATTGCAATAGTAAAGAGATAATTTATGTAAATAAACGCATTTGATAAATATAGTAAAATTAAAGATTTAATGTGGACATTTGTTATAAAAATTTAGTACATTTTGTTTAATAACTTTTTTAAATGTAAATATATTGAGTAACCTTTATCACATACTGTTAAAGGACCAAAATGCCTATTTTATAGTGTATAACGTGTTAGTGTAAAAATTAGCATTATATAGAAAAAATTGCGATTTGTGCTGATAACATAATAAAAATGTTTAAAAATAAAGAGGCAAAACCGGAAAATGGCAAGCGGCTCTCTATAGAGTATAGCCGAAGTCTACCTTATGGGGGCAAATCGCAGTAACGTTGTAGTAGGAAGAACTACCACTAACAAGCAGTAGTATCCGGTAGTAGCTGAAGTGACTAGTAGCAGAACACAGTGAAAAGTTATAGTGAAATAGAAAAAGTTTAGCTAGCCGAAAAAAGTCGTAACTGAAAATCGCAATTACACATAGTCGAAAAAAGTGGCAACTGAAAATTCTCAGTTGCATATAGTAAAATAGTGTTAGCTAGCTGAAAAAAGTGGTAACTGAAAATTCGCAGTTACATATAGTGAAAAAGTGTTAGCTAGCCAGAAAAAGTGGTAACGGAAATTTCGCCGTTACATATAGTGAAAAGTGTTAGCTAGACGGAAAAAGTGGTAACTGATATTCGCAGTTACAAAAGTGTTAAATTCAACTAATTTTAGTTGATTAATAGCTGCTAGTCAGTATTGTTAAGAAACCAGCTACTACCAATAGATATTTTTGATACTACCAATAGAAATTTTTTACTTCCAATAGATATTCGAAATTACCAATAGATATATTTGAAAATACCAATAGAAATTTGTTACTGCCAATAGATATTTATATTACCAATAGATATTTTGAAAATACGAATAGAAATTTTAAAACCAATAGAAATTTTAATATTACCGCGTACTTTAATTAAATCTGTGTTTGAAATATTTAGTGACCAACCAATAGTGAACAACCATAGTTGAACAACCGTGTTCAATAAATAAATAGTTATAAAATTTCGCGACTAATTAATCAGTCGAACCGCTGGCCACTCCCTTGCTATTTTAATTTATAAATCGTGCATTTTTAATTCTGAACCTCAGTCCACAGTTCTCCAACAGCATACACAGAAACGGCAGTGAAAGTATCCTCCGGAAACTATAGGTGTAGGACGTGAGCGGCTCGCGGAGTATCTTCGACAACATTTACTCCGGAGAGTTACGCCCGTCCGGCACAACCTGCATTTGCTTATATTGAACAATTATAAAAAAAAATATTAGATAACGTTAGAGTTAAAAGTTTTAACTCTAATATAATTATCATTATCATCATCATCATTACAGCCCTTCACAAGTCCACTGCTGAACATAGGCCTCCCCGAAAGAATGCCACAAAGCACGGTCCTGAGCCACCTGCATCCATCGACTTCCTGCATGTCTTACCAGGTCGTCACTCCATCTCGTGGGGGGCGCCCTACACTTCGCCTACCGGTACGAGGCTGCCACTCGAGAACCTTTCTTCCCCATCGGTTGTCGGTTCTGCAAGCTATTTGGCCGGCCCACTGCCACTTCAGCTTACTAATTCGTTGGGCTATGTCGGTTATTCTGGTTCTACTGCGGATATCCTCATTCCTAAGTTTATCACGCAGAGAAACTCCGAGCATAGCCCTCTCCATAGCTCGCTGAGCGACCTTGAGCTTCCTCATACGGCCAGCAGTGAAGGACCACGTCTCAGTTCCGTAAGTCATCACTGGCAACACGCACTGGTTGTACAATTTCGTTTTAAGGTTTTGAGGTATGTCTGACGAGAAGATGTGTCGCAGCTTCCCGAACGCTGTCCAGCCAAGTTGAATCCGTCGATTGACCTCTCTGTCGAAGTTGGACTTACCTAGTCGGACTATTTTTCCCAGGTAAACATACTCGTCAACAACTTCGAGCTTAGTGCTCCCAACAACTACCGGCATAGGTGTGACATGGACATTAAACATAATCTTTGTTTTGTCCATGTTTATCTTAAGACCTATCCGTTGGGAAACACTATTGAGGTCATTGAGCATAGTGCTTAGGCCCTCCAGCGATTCTGCCATAAGGACTATATCGTCGGCAAATCGAAGGTGAGTGATGTACTCGCCATTGATGTTGATACCGTATCCTTTCCAGTCCAGAAGCTTGAAAACGTCTTCCAATGCAGCGGTGAAGAGTTTCTGGGATATAACGTCACCCTGTCTTACACCTCTCTGCAATTGGATAGGTTTCGTACTCTGGTTCTGTACTCGGATAGCCATCGTAGCCCTACTGTACAAGCACTTCAACACTTCGATATACCGACAGTCAATTTGGCACCGCTGAAGGGACTGCAGCACCGCCCAAATTTCGACGGAATCAAAGGCTTTCTCATAGTCCACATACGCCAGACATAGTGGCAAATTGTACTCTTCGGACTTCTGTACAACTTGCCGAAGGGTATGTATGTGGTCTATGGTGCTAAAGCCCTTTCGGAAACCGGCTTGTTCGGGAGGCTGGAAGTCGTCAAGTCTGCGCGCGAGACGATTCGTAATGACTCTCGAAAACAGCACGTAGACGCGGCTCAGAAGGGAAATCGGTCTGTAGTTCTTCAAGAGAGCGTTGTCACCTTTCTTGAACAACAAGACCACCGCACTTCTGCTCCACGTCTCAGGTGTAATGCCATGATGACGTGTACAGCTGCCCATAGAACCTCTCAATCTCACTCAAAATCCCAGGTGTCCCGGAAACGATGCTGCCACATTCCGTTTTCAGCTTTGACAGTTGGCTCTTTCTGGCAGACAGATCTCTGGCAAAGACTTTGGAGCCTTGGTTCCGCTCTATCGCTTCTTCAATACGAGCTGTATTGAAGTTGCGTAAGTCCCGCCGCATGCATTTGGAGATCTGTCTGTTCAGATGCCTGTATGCTGTTAAGTCTGTTGAAGAATGTAGCTTCATCTCCCGTCTAACAGCCATGAGATTAAGAGTGTGATCGGAATGTTTTTGTGTTCTTCTGCGGCGGGTCTTGCAGAACTTGCCGAGCTTGTCATTTATATCGTCCACTTCATTGCAGTCTTCTAGGCACTGAAAACGGTTTTGTAACTCGAGCTGAAAGGTTTCGGGACTTTGGAACAGAGCACGAGGGGGACGGAGCGTTGACTTCATTAGACGAGACCTCTCCAACTTAACGTTTAGGTTCAGTGTGCCTCTCCTTGGGACAGATGGTCGCCCTCCCGGTAATAGAGCAAGTTGCCGGATTCGAGGATTACCGTGTCCTCCCCCTCTCTTCGGACTTCGGATAATCCTAAAATATGCCAGCGCAACTTGTCTATCTCTTCTTCCAGCTCCACGATCTTCTCATCAGTCCTCAGGGTGCGTGCGTTGTACGTTGCCAGGTCGAGTCGTCTAAGGTGGCAACCGAACCTCCACCGGAGATTCTTAGCACCCCCTGCCCCGCCGTTACCATGGTCGCCACCGTAGCCAGGAATAGCGGGCCCGCCGGGGACTGGAGGCCGTCTGTTTGTTGCTTTAGTCATTGGGGGGATATTTGCCATAGTTGCCACGCTTGGCGAGCGGGTTGGCAACCGCAGTTTTTATTATAATTTTGGCTATTATCAGGAAGATGCTGCTGCCCATCTTCTGCCTGTTTCCCTTTGTCGCCTTTTACGACACCCACGGGAGGATATGGGGTAGTGGATATTCTTGACCGCCACTACACGGCAATATAATTAATTATAACTTAAAACACAAACAACACACATTAACATTGGTCGTGCTCATGAAATACTTGTTTTGTATTCTGTTCTTTATACGTTTGCAAAATTTCAGATTATACAGACGTTCAAATTTGAGAGTTATAAAATTTCATTACATTCGTACATACATACTATTCATCCATATATACATACACATAAACACATATACTACATGTGTTTTGTTATTAGATGGCTATCTTAATTAAATAGGTATAACCAAACAATTTATTTACAAAAGGTCACTTAATTTTCACTTACTTGAAATGAAACATCTGTTGAAGTATTAAGATAACCTTGCAACTCGTCGCGTTGTTTCTCCACATCGGATCGTACTGGTGACTGAGTTCCATTTCATCCACTAAATAGCAATTGAAGAGCGAGCGAGCTTTGAAAGTTTCGTTCATTTTGGTGAATAAAAACGGCTGAACTAAATGCAGAAGCAGAAGTAATAGCAAAATTTATCTCCACATCTACTGCAATTGATACGGATAGTATTCGGTTCTACTACTATCAGTACTATTGCAGTAGAAACGTACATACATTTAAAATCCCAACAGATTATAATCGGACGGAAAGACAAAGTGAACAGGAGAACTAGCAACTGTTTTGTAATGTTGATGTTAATGTTAGTAAGAATTACAATTGTTTAATATTTTGAAGACCTTTAACGGTGAGAAGTAAAGTTAGGTAATGATAAGCAAACAAAGCAGAACACGAAAATAAACGTACGGATACGACATAACTAAACAAGCGTAGCTGTTCTAATGAAATTCAAACATTTAATTTTCAACAGTCGAAGATTGATTCACTTTAGCGGGAATACTCGATGAATTATTTATTAATATTGTCGAGATTATTCAGTTTTTGAATAACAATTTGTGGATAGTAATTTCGCTTTTATGATTTAGCCACCAGCTTAAAAACGTATTTTCACCCGACTGCCTCAGAAGGAGGGTAGTGTTTTAGAGTGTATGTACAAGTATGTAGGTATATCTATTGTTTTGACATACTCTGTAGCTTAAACTACTTGATGAATTCTAACATATATACATATCATTATATTCGTCTTAAGGGAAGTTACACAGGGAATTTTCATTTTCCAGTGTCCGTTTTTACGCAGTCGGTTTTTTTTAAATTACTGTTTTGACCATTAAGCTTGTTAATTTATAAGTATGTCTAAAACCTATACCTATACCCGGATACGGAAAGATATACTTAGGCGTTTCGAAAAATTCAGGTGTTGCACTGCTGGACAAAAGCGTCACCTCGTAAGATGGGACGATAGAAGTCCGCAACTCTTCCCTAATGTATGTTCGTACTCGAAATGTTTTTTTCCTAAATTTCGCAGACAGCTTACATGCATATCTTAATATGTGCATTCTGATTTAAGATACCACCTGCTTGGGATCCCGTAATTCATAAAATTAAAACTAAACCCAAGCATACCACTGCAAGAATTCAAGACACAGTTAGTTCATTCTGCGTAGATCGGACCAAAATTAATAATTAAAAAGCTGAAGGTACTCCGGGTTAACTTTGACATCGGGACGTCAATCACCTCAGTACCCCGTGACCACGGTTGCTGGAAAGCAACCGAAATGTCGGGAATATAAAATAAGTTAATTAAACGCGATAAAATCCGTAAAAATAGTTTTATTCAATGTGTAGTGTTCGCGTAAATATAAGAAATCATTACAGTTTCTTCGCGTTAAAATTTTAATGTGATCGCTGTCACCTGAGAAACAACAAATCACCGAACTGTAATTGAGCAAATAATTACTATTTTGGTATTGTTAGGGATTGTTACAATATAAATCTATACTATAATAACATTCTAACAGGACTTTGGTATACAGAAATAAAAAGGTATAAAACATTAAAGGTAGGTAAATTATATTTCAAAGTCAAAAATGAAATTGTAATATGTAGTTTTTCTTTTGTTGAACAAAAAATAAATATAAAGGCTCAGTTTCAGTTTCATATTTCAATTAATGGAAACGTTATACTCGTATAAGTGAATAATGTGCCTGGTGTCATGGGGTGTCGAAAATAAAAATAATTGAAATTAAAATTATGTGTGTAATAATTTAAGACTAACATAGGTTAAGCTAATTACTAACATAATTATGGACTATATGTGGGTCTGAAATAAATTATTATTATTATCATTATTATTATTAATAACCAGATTATAATTTCAAAGTTCAATTTCATATTTAATAAAGACAGGTAAATTGTATTTTTAAACCTACGTAACTATTTTTGAACCTCTGTAAATCTACGTAAATAAAATTGAATAAACCACTTACGAACAAGAATTTGATTATTTTTTTATATCGCTAAATAACCATGTTCACGTTACAGAGATTCCATAACGAAACATGTAAAACTTAATTCAAATGCAGAAGCTTATCCTATTTTAGGTCTTGTAGATTTTTAGATATTAGATTCATGTAAATCTTTGTCTTATGAAGTGGTCTCCTCGGTCAGTGCCCACTGAGACATCATTAAGATATAACATTCTCATACGTTTTAAATTTTCACCGATTTCGTACTAATTAGCTGGACATTTACGGGGAGCGGGACAATGATTTCACACACCTACTACAAGAGGGCCTTAAGCATAGACTTGATATTGATAACTGAGACATAATTCGTATTTGAACTTACTTTCGAATTACATGAATTATTTTCATATTTTTTTTCTTTATCAGCCCCTAAAACATTACTGCTGGACCTTGGGAAGGAATTCTCCCTACTATGTGAAAAGTAGCGAGAACATGCCATAATCGCCAAACTTTGGAAGCTTATTGGTAATCGCACTATCACATCTAGACCTATATAAGTTTCAATTTTTTATGCTGATTTACGACGTGCTCGGTGGTGAAGAAAAATATCGTGATGTAACCTGCATATCTCGAAGTCATGTGAAGTTTGCTAACGTATTGAACGTTTGACGTATTGAAGCAGCGCAGCGAAGTAATTGCTCCATAAGCCTCCGAGAAGAGGCCTGTGTCCAGCAGACGTATAAAGGCTGTGATAATTTAAAATTAACTTAAACTTATTATCTATAACCGGCTTTTATAGCATGGTTTATGATAGATTCTCTCAAGTCACATGAGACGTTAAATTACATTCATTTTTAATATTTTTTTAAATAAAGTTTACAACAATAAGAAAAAGTCGCATATGACGTGTAATATCTAAAATCTCACCTTGTTAATAGGACACATTAACATTGTTTCCTAAAAAAAGCTATTTATTTTTTATTTATCAAAATTAAAAATTCACCTTAAAATTTATAAAATTTAAATACTGAAATATTTGTTCCAATAATTATCAATTACTTGCATTGTATCAATGATCGACACTTTTTTAGACACTTTTCATTAACAAGAAATACATTTTTAATATAATTTACACATATAGTTTACACATATAGTTTACACATATAGTTTACACATATAGTTTACACATATAGTTTACACATATAGTTTACACATATACTTTACTACCACAGCGCTCGTTCACTGGTCCAATCAGATCACTTCGTCCCTCTTTTACAAAATCACGCCCTCAGATTGCTGGAGAGCGAGAGGAAAGATGTTATACATCAAAAAACCAAACTATTACACATTACTCTCAGAGGCATAGTACCAAGTACAAGGCCTGCTGCGTTTCTTTGTGGAGTGGCTATACTTAACCCTTAGGTAAGTGAACAATGAACACTGTTTTCGCCGGCGGCGATAAGCAGTCGCGTATACGGTACCTTTAGAAACTTCAACTTACAATTGAAGGTTTCTAAATACTGAATATACTGGCGCTCGATTAAAATGCACTGATATTAGCTTAATATTGTTATTTATTGAGGAGAATATGTCATTCAAGGGATGATATGGTAAAGCCCTCTTACGACGTTACGTGCATTAAGAAAATACACGTAACATCGTAAGAGACGACAAAGCGAAATGAAACGTGAGATGTGCAGCAGCATCTTTCTGATTATAACTCAAAGTAATAAAAATTTCAGCTCAACACGTTGAGGATAACTGCTTTAAAATTCAGTTGCAAGATTTGACCTGTGAGAAGAGAGAATTTAAACAAATTTCTAACTCGTTTTACTCACCTGTGTTATTACGACCCATGAAAAATTATTTTAGGAGTTTTCTTTATTTGAGAACGGACTTTAAAAAACTTTTGCCTTTTTTTAAAGTATAATCGAGTCCAATGTGGCTTCACTTCGCAAATATCGTAAAGTTTCTAACAAAATTTAGTAATACTTCAAAACTATTGGTTAAACAACAAGAATTGCAAAACTTAAGAAAGTGTAACTATGTAGACCTGCCTTTTTGCTATTATTTGTCACATGTATATAATATAGTATATACACGTAAAGTAAGTATCTAACTAACAACACTGGACTGTGGAGGGGCCGCATTATCAACTCATAAATAGTCTACAAATGAACTGGGGCCTCTCAATTTGTAGGAGGTATTATGCCTTAAATACGGGTCTTTTTCTTGACTGGCTAATTAGTACCGTGGCTTTGACGTTTGACGCATCCTCCCGTCCCGTTCGATATTGTATATAAATACAAGATGGTTTATTCATATCCTTATCTATAATATTTTTGAATGAAACTTTTTTTTTAAGTGTAAGTCTTCACTTGCGATAGTGGTAAGAAATCTCATAATATATTATCACACTGTGCAAACAACTGTCATGATGGACCTTAGACATGTAAATATTTTAAAGCTTAGAAACTAAAACTCCATGCTTTGATCACGTACTATGATGATTCCAGTGGGAGTACTTGGATATAGACATAAAAGTATTGTATTGTTATCAGTTTTTAAAACGTTGAATAAATTTTAGATTAATCAAACATCTGGAAGTTGGTGAAAACTGAATTACAAAATTTCATTACATTCGTCTATACAAAGTCAGGTCAACCTTATATAACGCGCGTAAAATATCGCATAAGATATAGTCTAAAGTTAATGCACGGAAGTGGTCTTTTCAATATCAAATAAAGCTTTGAAGGATTTGTTAAAGAAAGACTATAGTATTAAAAAAAAATTGACTAAATATTCTGGAATCAAGCGCTTAGTTCCTGCATTTGCAAATTTAAAACCAGTTCATTTTGATTCTCCTTATACTTATCACGTTTCACGTTACTTATCACGTTTTCGTCATCGGGATGAATAACGGCGAATGGAAAAAGCTCGGTTAGTCAGAAATAACTGCGGAACAATTTAACGCAAAACTTTTCTAAGACATCGTAATACGTGAAGTCTGTTAACTGCTGCAAGTTTTCTTTTCATTAACTTTAACAGCAAAATTATTTTAAAAACAAAACATTTCTCAAATTTAACACGTGCCAGTGTGTCGAAATTTGTGACAGATTCGTCGATTATGAATATTTTTCTTTTTTTTTTTTAACTGCGAGCAAGTAAGACATATTGTGATCGCTACTATCACTAATGTTCACTGTTTAGTCCTATATCTTCAATTAATTAAAATATTTATTTAACAGTGAGCAATGACTTCTTCTGTGCTAGTACGTAGTTTCCCAGATAAGTGTTACGTCTGCGAATAAATAAGCGTACAAAATCAGTTTGGATGTGCGTGTGTGTGTGTGTGTTGTCTGTTTCTTCCATTAAGGAACATAATCGCCACATATTTGAGTTGCTTAGTCACAAGACGAACATGTGCTTTTTTAAACAACAATCTCCACTTTTCGCCAAAAACAAGCAGTTTATTCTTATTTAATCCCAGGGCTTCTGGAGAATATTTACGATCATAAGCCCGGATTAAGGTTACCGAATGTTTAATGAATACCTAGTGCATCAGACCAGAGCTTAAGTGATTTAATGTGATAAAGAGTTTCATTGGTAATCGGGATATTTTCGATATTGCTTTTAAGATTTAATACACATGTTACATGTAGTTCTGTACATAATATCTGGTTTTTTATAGTATGGTGTCCATCATCTTAATAACAGCCCTTCACAAACCCACTGCTGTGAAAATGTCTCCTCCAAGGAACGCCACAACGTAAAGCACCTAGTGATGGATTCAATATGGTATTACTTGAATTAAAATTATTAGTTATCGTCACATGTAAATGTACAAATCTACACCAACAAAGCCCGTTATTGGTGATTTCACCAAATTACGGGGCTGAACAACTAACCACAGACTAAGAAAAGCAGAAAATTAATCTATAAAAATAAATTTAGTTTATTAACGTAGTATATGTTTCAGGTTGAGTCTAATGTGTGTCGCAGCTAAAATGTCTGAAAATTAATGTCCATACTACCGTGTAGTGATTGGTGTAATAATATCCACATCCTCATATCGTCCCGTGGGTGCCGTAAGAGGCGAAAGACTCAAATCAAGAGATGGGCAGCAGCGTCTTCCTAATAACGATACGATCTATACTCCGATATGGTATAATAATGTTGGGTAATAACACAGATTGGCGTAGGGTATTTATCGCACAAAAAAGTGCATACGGGCATATGTGGTATCTACACAAGAGAATCCTGTAAGCCAATGTTCAAAAATATTTGCTTACTAACTCTTCGATCGTTATACATTTTTGAGATATGTAAATTTACAAAAATTTACTTCGCAAATATCCGCGTTTTAAAATATGTAAATTTGTAAAACAGCATACAGCTTTATTTAAAAAGTGCTCTGATATTAATCCTAGGCTTAAAAGAAATCCAAATAGATTAGTTCTAAACGAAGTCCCGAAATCGACTAAATATAGTAAAAGCTGTTTATCAATGTGTGTACGTATATGCAACAAAATACCTGACTAAATTTTTATGACATTAATGAATTTCTGACATTGTAAACTATATTCTGACATTGTATTCTGACCATTAGTATATTGTGATTATGACATTGTAAAATATAATTTGGAAAGCTTCCAAGTTTGGCAAATATGACAAATATCCCAACTATGAGGCAATCTATGGGGCCATATATGGGGCCATCTATGGGGTAGGCCTATGTTCAGCAGTGGATTTTAATAGGCTGTAAGGCTAACGGTAATGTCCATAGAACTTCTTGCACCGTTAGATCGTTAAAATCTTTACTACTCTCATAGGCACTAGGGTACCACTTGAGAAACTTTTTTTATAGGAGAGGAGGCAAACGAGCATGCGGCTCACCTAATGGTAAGTAACTACCGCCGCCCATGAACAACCGCAACACCAGGGGAACCTGGGGAATTCCAGATGCGTTGCCGGCCTTTTAAAAAGGAGTAGGCTCTTTTCTTGAAGGTCCCTAAGTCGTATCGGTCCGGAAAAATCGCTGATGGTAATCGATTCCACAAGGAAGTCGTGCGAGGCAGAAAACATCTTCTAAATCGCACAGTGGTGGACCGCCAATCATCCAGATGGTGTGCATGGTATCGGGAGGTCTGCCGCGATGTGCGTTCGTGAAATTTTGCGGCTGGGATTAATCCGAACAATTCCTCAGAGCACTCCCCGTGGTAAATGCGAAAGAAAATGCAAAGAGATGCAACATCTCTTCGCAGCGCCAATGAATCGAGCCGATCGGAAAGGACTCGGTTGTCGACGACTCGAGCCGCTCTGCGCTGGATGCGGTCAAGTGGAAGGAGCTGGCACTAGAGAGCCCCTGCCCAGAGATGGGAACAGTATTCCATGTGAGGCCGAATCTGCGCTTTGTAAAGTTGCAGGCGGTGTGCCGGCATGAAATACTGTCCCGCTCTGCTGAGCACTCCAAGCTTTTTAGAAGCCAATTTGGCCTTCTCTTCCAAGTGACCACGAAACTGCACGTCACTCGATATGTCGACTCCGAGGATTCCGATACTGGTTGAGGCAAGAAGGGGAGTGCCTTGAAACTTAGGAGATACGACAAAGGGGTTCTTTTTAGCGGTAAACGCGCAAACTTGTGTCTTCTGAGGATTAAACTGGACTAGATTTAGTCGCCCCTAATCCGAGACTTTGTTCAGCAAAGACTCGACTTCAGACACAAGTTTGTTCTGGTACTCGGCGACGTTTCACCTATATAGCTCATAGATTTTACGAACATTTTTGTATGATAGCTCATTGTGGAATAAAAGAACCATCAAAAACCAAATGCATAAACCTTCGGCTGATCAGATACACACCTAATCTATACATCTATGCATTTTTTTTTATAGGAGAGGGGGCAAACGAGCATGCGGCTCACCTGATGGTAAGTGACTACCGCCGCCCATGAACAACTGCAACACCAGGGGAATCGCAGATGCGTTGCCGGCCTTTTAAAAAGGAGTACGCTCTTTTCTTGAAGGTCCCTAAGTCGTATCGGTCCGGAAAAATCGCTGATGGTAATCGATTCCACAAGGAGGTCGTGCGAGGAAGAAAACATCTTCTAAATCGCACAGTGGTGGACCGCCAATCATCCAGATGGTGTGGATGGTATCGGGAGTTCTGCCGCGATGTGCGTTCGTGAAATTTGGCGGCTGGGATTAATCCGAACAATTCCTCAGAGTACTCCCCATGGTAGATGCGAAAGAAAATGCAAAGGGATGCAACATCTCGTCGCAGTGCCAATGAATCGAGCCGATCGGAAAGGGCTCGGTCGTCGACAATTTGAGCCGCTCTGCGTTGGATGCGGTCAAGTGGAAGGAGCTGGCACTGGGGAGCCCCTGCCCAGAGATGGGAACAGTATTCCATGTGAGGCCGAACTTGCGCCTTGTAAAGTAGCAGGCGGTGTGCCGGCATGAAATACTGTCCCGCTCTGCTGAGCACGCTAAGCTTTTTAGAGGCCAATTTGGCCTTCCCTTCCAAGTGACCACGAAACTGCACGTCACTCGATATGTCGACTCCGAGGATACCGATACTGGCTGAGGCAAGAAGGGGAGTGCCTTGAAACTGAGGAGATACGACAAAGGGGTTCTTTTTAGCGGTAAACGCGCAAACTTGTGTCTTCTGAGGATTAAATTGGACTAGATTTAGTCGCCCCCAATCCGAGACTTTGTTCAGCAAAGATTCGACTTCAGACACAAGTTTGTTCCGGTACTCAGCGACGTTTTCCCGAGAAATATTGGCACGGCCGGTGTATAGAGCATCACCAGTGCTGTCATCCGCATAGCAATGAATGTTACCAGTTAGCAACATATCATTGATATGCAGAAGAAACAGCGTTGGTGATAGCACACAGCCTTGTGGAACACCAGCGTTAATAGGCTTGTAGTCAGAGCATGCACCGTCTACAACGACCTTGATGCTCCGATCTACAAGGAAGCTGGTGATCCAATTGCACAATTTCTCGGGAAGCCCATAGGAAGGGAGCTTCGAAAGAAGCGCTTTGTGCCAAACCCGATCGAAGGCCTTCGCAATGTCCAGACTAACGGCCAACGCCTCCCCCTTGGACTCTACTGCCTCCGCCCATCTATGGGTCAGGTAGACCAGAAGATCACCAGCTGCCAGCCACCAGCATATAAAAAAAACTGAAAAGTCTGTCTGTAATATCGTAATTATTGCCTTATATTGAGCTATGGGGGTAATTTACATACCATTATGATATGACTAACCATTTCAAGAGTTTGTCTGTCTGTCTGTTGAACTGTCTGTCTTTCTGTTTGGGCTAATCTTTGGAATGGCTGAACCGATTGTAATGAAACTTCACGAACAGATATAGAGCAAGGCATGGAGTGAATAAGATTATATTTTATAAAAAAATAACTATTGTTTAATATTATTGCCTTAAATTTATTAATACTCATGCACTTGGTGAGCAAATGTTATCGAAAAATGAAGCGAGGAAGTACAATAGATGATCAAATGAACCTCCATCAAGACGACGGCGCAGGGAAAGGACAGACCGGAACTTAACTTCAAATTAATCAATTGTGCCTTTAAGAAACGCTCGAAGTTGACTGGAAAGTAACAGGGACTACTCGGTAAGCAAAACTTATCTTCGAACGAAGCGACGAGTATAGTAATGGTCGAACTTCACAAGAGTTTCGTTGGATCTCCTATAATTCTGTAAATAGTTGAATCTCTAAACATAATATTTCGATCGATTTTTAATGCTTATTACAAGTGCTTACAAGTGTTCAGGGAACTATACAAAGTATCATAATTATTATCATATAATCATCTGCATAATCATTATTTTAACTCTTCCTAAGTCCACTGCTGAACATAGGCTTCGTACAAATATTGCCATTAAACACGGTTCTGGGCCACCAGCATTCATAACGTTCGTGTCACACAGACCTTTGCTGGTAGTTTTTTGGGAGCACTACGCTCGAAATTGTTGACGAGTAAGTTTATCTAACATTAATTGCATATCTAGGTAAATCCAACTTTGACCAGAAGGTCGATCGATGGATCCAGTTTAGCTGGACATCGTTCGGGGGATTGAGCATCTTGTTTTTTTTTATATATAGAAATAGGGTGACAAACGAGCACACAGTCCACCTGATGGTAAGTGGTTGCTGAGGCTCGTAGACATCTACATCTATCATCGTTTCCGAATCAAAATGCAGATACGTTGTCAGCCTTGAGGACTAAGATGGAATGCCACTTTTCCAGTAAAAAGGGGCTCCGGTTCTCTACACTCACCATACGAAACACAGCAACATTAAGCTGCTATTATACGCTGGTATTCTGTGAGAGCGTGGTCCTTCCCCGGTGGAGCCGACCCAGTAGTGCTACAACTATACTATAAATATAGCTGCAGCTTGGCTCTACCACGTAAAAAACGTTCACGTTGTTGTAACGTATTCTTCAAAACCTTACAACGAGAGTCAATTGCATGTTGTCAGAGATGACCTTTCGAGCTGAGACGAGGTTCTGCACTGCTGAACATATGAGGTAGCTTAAAAACTGTTCAGAGAGCTACGGAGAGGGCTATTTTTGAAATATTTCTGCGTGATGGAATACGTAGCGATGATTTCCACACAGGCAGCAGAACCAGGATAATTTAAATAGCCAAACAGGTCAGTAAACTGAAGTACCTATAGACTAATCATATCATAGCTCATCAAACTTATAATTAATGAAGAAGAAAGCTTCTCAGGTAAGTGCAGTCTACCTATCGACTAGAGGTGGATAAAATGACGAACTAGTAAGACAATAAAATTAACAACCGGCTTCAAAATATAAAAAGAATAAATAATTCTCACATAATGGCTTCTGAATTCGGTGCTTAGATAAAGTGTATTGTCGTGTTGTCAGTTTTTCAGCCGGTTTTAATTTTTGTTAAACGTTATTATTTTATACTATTATGTGGTCGAAGGAATATCTCAAATTCAAAGCAACAACTAGAAGGTCATCTAAATAGTTCAGTAACATTACAATCTTCATCTACCTTTTGCATATTTTTGTTTTTGGTGGAATTAATTAGTATTGTTGTAAAGTAGCGAGATAAGAGAACCCACTTACCCATATCATTCTGTAAGGGTCTCAAGAGGCGACAGAGGGACACTGAAACAGGAGAGAGGCAGCATCGTAATGATTAAAACTCAAAATAAAACATAAATAAATATGAGGTATAATTTTGTGGGGGAGGGCTATGTTCAGCAGTGGTATTTTATGGGCTGCAATGATAACGATAATTATATGCTAAATCTTAAATAGGTATATTGCTTTAAATGTTTTATTTCATTTTAATTAAATAGGTAAATAAAATTCTCCATCTGAAATCCGAATATTGAGACGATTCTTTCTCTTATAACCTAGTAATTAATTATTTGTTTTAAATTGATGTGCTTTTCTTTCACATATAAATAAATGTTTTTTATATATTTCATCATTATTAGCTGAGCTTAAAACTAAAAGCCACTCTCACTCCGTAATCTGATATTCAGACCATTAAACAACTTGGATGTCGTATAAATCTCAGCAACAAGTTAACAAGCCAAGATCATTACAATAATGACACGGTAATAAAGACATTAACTACGACTTTATCGATATTAGCGTCTATTAGAACGAAATTATATCATCATCAACGATAATTCCATATACAGCATTAAATTACGCACATATTAGCACAGGAAATATAACTTCTTATATTTAACATAAGCTACACATGATAAACACAACCCATTGGTTAATTATGGTGGTAGACCGCCGAGCATCCAGTTGTTTGAAGTGAAAACTTCTTTAGAGTCGTTGGGATTTGAAACTCGATGTAACGTTAAAGCGACACTAAACAGAGACAAACATATATACACATCTATAGGACTTAGCTTCCGAGAGAATGAGATAGAATACAGTGTAGTAAGCAACAGTAGCCTAATGACAGGGCGCGGGCCCGTACTGCAAATTCAAAAGGTTATGGGTTCGAAGCGCCACTCGGCCATTATCGTGAACCACTCCTAACACTAGCATTTTTAGCTTACTAGTAGTGACTAAGGGAATTTTTTAATGTTAATAGAATTGCTAGTATTTAAAAGAAATACAGTTTTTCGTATTATCTCGGTCTCCTCTTTGTGCGGTGCTTTAAATATAGTTAATATAAATTTTAATTGTTAAAATGTTAGAAATTAAAAATAAATAAATTTATTTCATAACTTTGGGCTATCTAGCATCTATTTTATGTACCACCTTGACAGTCAATCAATTTTTGTTCTATAAAATGACTTTACACATAGAATGAATTAGATGGCGCTATTACAAAGCAAGTTTACTCAAAAGATAATATTCTTTTGATTTATTACACTAAATTTAGCCCCTACATATCTAAGAAATAAGGATTATATCATCTATTTGCCATAAAATTATTCTTTTTATGATTTTTTTATTTTAGACCACTACTGTACATAGACTTTCCCCAAGGAATGCCACAAAGCACGGTTCTTAGCCACCTGCATCCATCGGCTTCCTGCATATGTTACCAGGTCGTCGCCCTACTATATAGTGGAGGACCCCCAATATTATTCGTGTAATTGGAAATTTTCTATTAATAGGGAAATATTTGAAAATAATTGTATTCGCAAGTAATTAGTAGTTAATTTTAAAATAATATTTATAACTAGCCGGTACGAGGCTGCCAATCGAGAAGCTTTTTTTCCCATCGGGTTTCGGTTCTTCGTGCTATACGGCCGGCCCATTACCACTCCAGCTTACTAATCTGTTAGGACTTACGAAGGGTTGTAATGATGATGATGACTATAATAATTTTTATTTTATATTTCATTACATATAAAAGTTTCACTTCATGTGATCTGCTCAGATGTATTTACCTATGAAATAAAATGATATTGAATGGTATTGGAAATTTTATGGCTGGATTAATCCGAACAATTCCTCTGAGCACTCCCCGTAACAAACGCGATGCAACATTTATTTGCAGCACCAATGAATCAAGCCGATCGGCAAAAATTCGGTCGTCGACGATTCGAGCTGCTCTTCACTGGATACGGTCAAATGTAAGGAGCCAGCACTGAGGTGCCCCGGTCCAGGGATGAGTACAGTATTCTATATGAGGCCGAGGCACCTGTAAAGTTGCAAGCGATGTGCTGGCATGAAATACTGCCTATAGCTACAACATGGCTATACCATTTATAAATAAGTTGTTAATTTCTTGTCCATTATGAAACTGACTAAATCTAATGTAAAATTTTATGGTTTTCACTAACAGGTCACAAAGATTTCTATCCCAATGGCGGATTATCACAGCCGGGTTGCTTCTTTTCTACTTGTGACCATTCCCGAGCGTGGGAGATATTTGCAGAATCTATAAACTCCCCTGAAAGTTTTCCTAGTTAGTATGCAGCTTTAATTCTCATATATTTCAAACACCTGTTTTAGTTAGCTAAACGCAAGAGTAAATTACTCTATATGTAGAATAGCGTAAAAGGAAATTAATTATTAAATACCTTACCATTATGATTTCCTAATGTGGGGCCGGAGGACTGTGGTTACCTTTTCAAATTACGCTAGTAAAAATGTAAAAAAAATCGAAAGTTATATACGCCTTGAAGTTCTGGAAATACGATAATAAACACACCTACACTCGCCGAGGATAGATGTTGAAGATGCTGCTGCCCATCTCTTATTTAAGTTTCCCTCTGCCTTCTCTTACAACACCCACGGGATGAGACGGTAGAAGATTCTCTTACGTGACTTATACTACACGACATATAATTGTAAATCATTATTCATTTACTATGCAATAATATAAATCTAGTTTTGGTATCTCTTTCAGCTCGCAAATGCAGCAACTGGACAATGTTTCATAACGGGAATTGTGTAAAAAACGAAGTCGCTTTTATAGGCATTGATTCAAAATCAGGCAGTGTTGGATCTTACTTTTTGAGTACCGCCTCATCCACACCATTTGGTTTAGGAGCTGCTGGTAGCAGATAACGTGTAAAAATACATTTAAATTAAAATAAAAACACTATAATATATATCAAATCATTTAAGTGTGTTTAAAATTGTTTATTTCTAGATCAAATTTAACTTTTTTTTAGTATACAAACTTGTAACAAGATTTGAGGTTAGGCGGGAAATTCGGTAAAAAATGCTTCCGAAGACAAGATTTACTTTTGTTTACTTTTTACTTTGTTTTCTTTCTGATAGACGTTGTTTTCTCTCTTGATTACTATAAATATTTAATATCGACGCAATACATTGCGTCGACATTAAACAGTCTTACCTGTGTAAAGTAAAAGTAAAGATACAGCCTTTATTCGCCTCACTGCTAGGTACAGTTCTGCTCTTATTACTGCGAGGGTTGTAGAGCAATTAGTCCACCGTGCTGACTTGTTTCGTTTTTCAAAGTGTTGACGGATGTCCGCGAAACATTTTATAAAGTGCTCAGAATTGTTATTCCACGATGTTTTCCTTCACCGTCGAGCACGTGGTAAATCAGCACTTAAAATTGCAATTACCAATTTCATTGGTGCCAGCGGGGATCGAACTCGGGTTAAAAGGGAAAGTAAGTAAAGGAGAGAATGGCAAAAGGCATTAAGTCGGCCCTTTGTAAACCTTTTATTTAAGGTGACAGCAATAAAGCAATATTAATAATAATGTCCTCCAGACCGAATTTCGGTCATGGCGGCCAGTCTCAACGGAGACTAGCCATCGCCACAGGACAGGATTATAATGCACAAAAATGTATGCGCAAGCACAGGTGCACTCTCTATTCCCTCACTCTCATAGTGCGATGGGACGGTAAACCGACACGGCCGGAGCAAGATCAAGCGCAGGACGAACGGCTTTACGTGTTTTCCGAGGCACGGGGGTGAGATACCGCCAACTTCCTGACTCCGGGCAGCTACTGAGAATTTCTTGATGGATGACTTTTTTGGGCCAACTCGGAATTCGAACCCGGGACCTCATGATCAACAGGTGCACTACTGCAACCACTAGACCAACGAGGCAGTTGGTAAAGCAAAAATAAATAAGTAACGAAAGATAAAAATGCAATAAACAATTCAACTGGTGCCGGCAAAAATCGAACCCGGTTTGCTTAATAGTCCCTGAGCTAAGTTCCACGGCTTTATTGTAATAAATACTTTGCCGCTTTCTACTATTCGCTAACGTTCAATTTTTGTAGACTGTACTATACACTTTATATTTTACAATTGCAAATATCATGTCTGTACCAGAGAACGATATCAATAGATAACTCTTTATTGTATACAAAACCAATATATGAACGAAAAAAAAAAGAAAAAAAGATAAAAGAGTATTCTGATGCTGGCATATCACGACGCGTGATTATGCAAGCCGCGCCGCTGCGAGCCGATTTAAGTTGTTCTTACGGCGTGGCGCGGAGCACGTTAGAATCACCACGCCGTATTACCCGTAAGAGACAAGTTCCATAAAGCTGTTTTTTTTTCATAAAGAATTAAAAATTTGAAACTTGTTTCATTGGTCTACTCAATACTTACGCATGCGAGAGTGCTTCACGATCGTAAGAGTCAAAACTAAATGAAAATAGCAACGTCCCGCCCCGCAGACTCGAGTCACCAGGAATGCTCTCTCGCCGCACCTTGTCACGCTACGCCATATCTTTAAAGTAACCGACTTCGAGCTAATCGGTCGTGACATTACGTGCTAGCCCACGTCACCTTAAGCCACTACCTCCACAATGCCTAGGCCGCACACATCGCGATAACGCGATGTATGTAGCCAAATATTTGTGAAAACGTCGTTACTTCGTGCGTAATCGCAATTACACCGCTTCGCTGTCGGTAATCTCTTGCAAATCAAAGCGGTAGGGGACGTGTTGAACTAAATTAGGATTTGCGACGTATTTTCGACATGAATGAGAGGATTTTAGAAATTATTAGTAATAACAAGTCTGAACCGTCAAAAGAATAAAAATAATTATTCGCTGTCATATAATAAAGGGCGACCGGGGCGTCTATTTTGTGTTTAGCCTGCGTTTATCGCGATAAACCATCGGATAAACTTTACAACGCACAATGTGGCCAGGCTCATTCACCGTAGGCTGAAGGCGAAGTTTTATCGCTGGAATACCATCGCTATATGTGCGGTCTAGGCACAAGATGCGTAGGCACAAACTGGCGCGCGACGGACGTCGACCGTGTCAGAACAACTTTCTTGCGGAATATCAGCCAAAAATAAGAGCTAAATGCTGCTGTGTTTCGTATAGTAAGTTTAGAGAACCGGAGACCATTTTTACTATAAAATAAATATAAAAATCAAGTCACTCACATCCAAAGGACGCACCAGAATCGTCGCAATGCACGAACGTGACTCAGCCTGCAGTGGATGAACATGAACAACCCACCACCTCCCAGGACCCCACCAACCTTGCACCGAATCTCGAGAGATACATGCGGCAATTGCATAGGGCTCTTCCCCGCGTGCACTTTCTTGACTCTCTACAAGTTATTCACTCTAGCCCTTGTCCCGTTGTTCCACTCTCCCTTTCTGGGCTGGACGAACACTGTACGCCTTCGGTTCCGGGTAGGTCTTGTTTTCCCTCTAGCTTTTCCATTGCTGTTCTCCGCGCATGCCATCCATACGCAAACTCGGCCTAAGGTCTCCTTACCGTCCAAAAGGTCCGGGTAATAAATCAGACCCATCCTTCCGCGTACTATTCCGTCCATCATCTTGCATCTCAGGTCATCATACAACACGCACTCCCATAACACGTGGTGCCTATCCTCATAGGCAGCACCGCAATCACACATACCAGATTCAACCTATTTCATTTCATACAGTCTCTTTCGAAAGCATACATGTCCGTTGAGGATCTGAAAGACTTGATAGTCCGGCACGACCCAATTCGCATTGAGTCGCGTCGACACGTCCAGGAAGAAACTGAATAACTCTCTTCCATTCGTCTCATTATTCCATCGTTCTTGCCATACATTCAAGACATCCACTCAAATCTCACGCTTACGTCTGCTCAACTCCCCATTTCTCGCGCCTGCTCGCGCACGTTCGATGCTACCAGCACGTGTCACCTCAAGGTCAGCCGAATGAGCATGGAAAGTCGAAGTATTTTGTCAACTTATCATTGGGTTTGAGAAAGAAAGAAAGAACGAAAGACATTTATTGTTGAAACAAGATTGAAACAAGGGAAGACCCATTTGGTTGATTTAATATTACTTGTTGTGAACGGCCGCATAAGTAACTTTGAAACCATTTTATGGAAGATGTTACAAAACCATAAAACGATAGCTTAGACAGCAGCAAATCTATGTTAATAGAATCAAATGCTCTTGAAAAATCAAGCAGGGTAAGGATAGTACCTATACCAAAGTCTTGAGATGTAAGAATATTGTCAACCACGTCAAGTAAAGCAGTAGACGTGCTTCTACCTTTTCTAAAATCCGATTGTAAGTCAGGTAAAATATTGCTAGCATCATAAAACTTGATGATTGCTAACAGGTTCGTTTGCTAACAGTTCTAAAAATTGGAACCAATTTAAGCAGACCAGGAACGGGAAGAGCCAGATATTTGCCACCTTGAACGAGAGGACAAAAGATATCTCGTCTTAACCATGACAAATGACGGTAATTACACTTTCTGCAGTTGGATACAAACAATTATGCATAGACAGATTTTCACGAGGCAGGGCCATGGTGCAACTATATTATAGTTGTAGCACGAACGGGTTGGCTCGATCCGGAAGAACCACGCTCTCACAAAATACTAGCGTAAAATAGCAGATCGATGGTGAAAGAAGACCCTTTTAAATAGATACGAGCCATTCCATCTTAGTCTTCAGGGTAGAGAACGCATCTGCATTTTGATTCTTAATCGTGGATATAATATGTATGCTACAGCATCCCTTTACCATCAGGTGGATTATGTGCTCGTTTGTTTCTTTATATGTACAAAAATACATTCGGTTATTTCTTACACTACTTTCGCCAAACTGCAGGGCAGTTTGTTGGCGATTTATGCAAGAAACTATGCAGGTCTAGAAATAGCAGTATCACTACACCCTATAAGATCTATTGTAATTTTTGCTAAGTCTATAGTTCACTGCTAAGTCCTATGTCTTCAATGAATTGAAGGAGTTTCTTAGCTGTGAATAATTTCACTTTTTCTGGGCTATGCACATAGTTTCACAGATAAGTGTTACGTTTGCGCATTAAAGGTCCACAATCAGTTAGAATATGTAGAGGTGTTTCTTCCGTTAAGGAACAGAATCGGCACATCCTTGGTTGCTTAGCCCCAGGATAGACATGTGTTTTTTAGACTACAGTGTCTAGTCAGGGCTCTTGCCAGAATGCGCAATTTATCCATACTTAATCACAGAGCGTATGAAGCGAATTTACGATCACAAGCCCGGATTAAGGTTTTAGAATGTTTTATAGCCTGATGTATCAGACCAGACCTTAAGTAATTTATTATGATAAGGAGTTTCAAGGGTCAATCGGGCCAGGCTTTTTAAGATTCCACAAAAAGCTCGGGTTCAAATTGTGTACGCATTGAGCCCTCCCGTGCAAGCTTGTCATCAAGTCCATTACCTACGATGCTCGCAGGACAGGAACCCATCTCAAAACGAATCCTGTTGTTACACCCCAGGGCGTTTAGACGGTTCACACAGTTTCTAACTAGCTTCGGAGTAGAGTTTAAGTTTGATATCAGCGCTAGCAGTACTGCTTGACTATCAGAGTTTATATAGACAATATGGTTGCCGTAGAGTTTTTGCAGGTTGATTTCCGCACAGTAAAGTGTGGCGAAAACTCTGCCTGGAAGGTAGAGGTGAATTTGTCCAAATTCATACTAAGCTTGAATTCGGGGCATTCCCCATAAATTTCAAAGCCTACGTCGATGACTAGTTTTGGCCCATCCCTATACAATATAAGGCGACCAACATCACAAATAACCTGTCCATTCCAGTCCAGCCAGTATTCTCTTGAGGATAGCTCCACTATGTACTTCTTATTAAAAGCCTATAGTGGACGCTGAGATCATGCACAAAGACATTCATTGAGTCGAGCAGGGATCTTAATCTGTAGGAAAACAGATCGCCCTGGCCGTTAATCCTATGCAAACTAGGGCGGTTAACAAAGGGGCGTTAGGTATGTCTACTTCTATAAGAAGTGCATTAATAGCCACTCCAGTTGATGATCGCATCGAACCAGTTACCTTTAAACAGATTGTCTATTCTTTGTAGACTATTTTAGCCTGTCCTTTTGGTTGGCATTATTACACCAAACAATGGAGGCGTAAGTAACAATTGGCCCCACTATGCTGCTTTACAGCCATAGTATCAAACTGAAACGCAAGCCCCAGTTCTTCCCAACAATACGACTGCACGTACCTAAAGCAAATTTTACCCTATTGCATACGTTGCTAAGGTGAGAGTTCCATGTTAGGTTTTGGTCGATTGTAACGTCCAAATACTTAACTACATTTGGGAGTGGTACTTCTTTACCATTGTGCTGCGGTGTAACTAATTTGTTCAACTGTCTCTTTTTGGTAAAGGTTATTATATAAAAGTTTTATCAGCATTAACTGATAAACTGTTACGCCTACACCAGTTATACTTTGAATAGAGTTAAAAAAATACAATAAATCTTCCTAAGAAGCAAACTATATTCACCAATAGACTTTTGATAAGCTATAATGATAATGAAAGAAAATAACACAATAAATAAAGACTAAATTGAAAAATTTAATTGCTGAATTCCAAAAGAAATCATTAAACTAGTTTAGTTTTCAAGAGTGTCATTTGATGTCCATTTTAATTACATTGCAACAAATATATCGAAATTCACCTGGAAAACTTTATCATCAATCGTCTATTATCTTCAATATCATGTACATTAACTTATTCAGTATAAGGCCATACTTTATTTCGTTCATTGTGTATTCTTTCTGCTACTAGAATTATGCAGACCAAAACATATGAAACCAACATTATAATTAAGGGACTAAGAATGTGATCGAATTGTGTATTTCTGTGGAAAGCATTAATGGTGCAGCTCAATGGAGTATAGTCATTCATAACTATTATGCGTTTCATGATACCAGATTCTTTCATGCGTAGAGTTCTGGAAAATAACCAAAAGACTTGTCTGAGATATAAAAAACGTACCTGAGAAAACATTAAATAATAACACTATGAAAAGAAAAATATTATAAAAAAAAGAAACGAACTTACATCTTTACTACATTTATCTGTCTAGGAACTAATTTTTCAATCCTCAGTTAAAAGTTATCTTTTAACTAATTTATAACCTGATTAAATATAAAAACAAAACAATTGAACTCTTTTATTCATGCAGCTGTAATTTTAATTTGTTTATGTTGCATTTTATACTATAAATAACTGTTATCTTTTGATTGAAAAACCGTCCCATAGTTATAAATTTTAATCTGAGTTTACATCAATTTACGGTGCTCATAATATTTTACATCTTGCTATTTTTAAAATCAATCATCATTACTAATTATTTTGCCGACAATTTAAGTTTGGTTTTAATTATTTTGCGTAAAAAGTTACTTTTAACTTTCCTAAAACGTAAACGCAAGTTATATCATGAATTAAATTAAAACTTTATTCATACAGTAAGTTAACAGTTTTGGTTTAAAATAAAGTTTTAATTTAATTTATAGTATGAATTGGTTTAAGTTATTATGAAAGCTCAGAATATTTTTTTAATATAATAAAATAATGTCTTCCAGATCGAATTTAGGCCACGGCAAGCAGTCTCAACGGGAATAAGCCACCTGTGCAGGAAGGATTATAGTGCCCTAGTGTATGCGCAAGCACAGGTGCACCCTCTACCTACAGCCTAACGTGCTTTCAGAGGCATGAGGGTAAATGAAACACCGCCAAATTACAGGCTCCGGGCAGCTATTGAGAATATTTTTTTTTCTGTCATGAAATATCATTTAATATACTAAAGAGCTAACAGACACGTCAGTAAAAGACTACTTCAGCGCATGGACAGTTGCGACCAAACATCATACACAGAAGACCCTTATTAACTTCCATACCAAGATGGACCTCTAGACAGAAAAAGAACGTGTTAGAGCCATGCTTAAACGTGGTAGAGCCATGCTACAGCTATATTAGTAGTACAGTTGAAGCACGAATGGGTCGGCTCGATCTGGGAAGGACCATGCTCTCACAGAATACCAGCGTAAAATAGCAGCTTAACACTGCTGTGTTTTATGATGAGTGTAGAGAACTGGAGACACTTTTTACTGGAAAAGAGGCATTCCATATTAGTCCTCAAGGGTGACAACGCATCTGCATTTTGATTCGTAATCGTGGATAGATGTGGATGTCTATGTATCACAACAACCACTTACCATCAGGTGGACTGTGTGCTCCTTTGTCATATCCTATAAAAAGAGCGTACAAACTTGGACTTAGGATATCATTTAATAGTATATTTTGTACTCTTTGAGATATGAATTTCTTCATTGGCCCGAAAATTTCCAGACATGAAACTCCTGTTGTACGAAGAATTTTTCTTAATTGCCACACTAGGCAATAGGATTGACGATCGTAGTGCCAGACATCTCGCAACTTTAAAGCTGCTGGCAGTCAAAGGTCAGGGTATTTTACTTCTTGTAGTAAATGAGATGATTATCAGCCATCTGTCAGATTTCATAAGATATTTCAGACATTTCCTGTAATAACGATAGAACGAAATCTTACTATGGCGACTAAATGGAGTGATATATTCTCTTACCACTTCCAAAACTCAATATAGATCTTCACTCTATCAATCTGTTTTGATAGAAAATATACTAACCCAATCTTTAACTTCTCCATATAACGAAATTTCTTTGCAGCGAAGAAATACATCTTAACATTAGAAAAGACATCTACTTCTTTCACTTCACAAATTTCTTCATTTTCGAAGGCTAAAAAAAATATAGTAATAAATTAATATTTAAATTTTAAAAAATTCCGAAATATGACATTTTTACGCGGTAGAACCATGCTGGGGAATTACCACGCTCGCACAGAATCCTGTGCTGCTGAGTTTTATAGAGAAGAGTACAGAAGACTCCTTTGACAGAGGTATCAACGCATCTGTATTTTGATTCTTGTTAGAGGATAGATTTAAGGTATCTTTGGGCCACATCATCCACCTACCATTGCGTGGACTGTGTGCTGGCTTATCACCCTCAATAGTATAAAAATATATGTCAGATTATCTATATTACAACGTCGGTCAAGCGAAGGAGGATGGTATTTTTGTTCTCTGATAATCTTTCCGTCATAATTAATAAAATAGAGAAATAAATTACGAAAATCTTTGAAGCTAGTTACTGACTTCTTGCAATGATAGAATATGCTCCAGGATAATCACATAGTAATGCAGTTTTTGTGGTTCTGACTGCCTCCAACCCGTCAAATATATTAATTACTTTGGTACGTGATAGCTTTTCTTCAATCGAATTCATTTTCTTTTCAAAAGTATTTGCCTATAAATAAACATGTTTTCTATTATAATTGTTAATCATGTCCATGTTTGTTATACATAAAAGTGAAATGAACAGAAATGTTTGAAAATGCGACTTTATTACTCACTCTTTTCTCTGCAAATATTTTCATATTTTCAACTATGTTTAGTTCATAGTCACTCTCGATCAAAGATTTTAGATCCATTTTGCCGTTTTTATCGGTTACGATGTGCGACAGTAAGTTGGATGTATAAAATGAATGAGTCACGTAGGCGAAACCAACAAAGAAAAAGTACGCCATTCGACGTGACCAGAGAATGGATGATGTCGGTAAACCTAAAAAAGGCTCAACAGAAAGAGTAAAATGTAGTACGTATAGTTTTTAAACAGCCTGTAGATACAAAAACATTATATTCAATGACTCTACCGTTACAGCTTATTAAAATCCACTGCTGAACACAGGCCTCCCCATAGATTGCCTCATAGGGGGATATTTGCCATAGTTGCCACGCTTGGGAAGTGGGTGAGCAACCAACCGCAGTATTTTTTTTAATTTTAGTCGTAATTATGAAGCCGCCCATATCCTGATTTGTTTCCCTCTGTCGTCTCTTAAGATACCCACGGGATGAAATTGGATAGTAGATATTCTTACACTGCCACTACACGGTATTACACCATTCAAGGTAATGGTTCGTTTTATCTAACATAGAGTAAACAGGTGCACCTCGCCCGTTTAATGAATGTAAAATATGCACGTAGTTTACATTGAAGACATCGAACGCCATTTTACACATACATAGCGTATAAACACACAAGTTGCTCCCGTGCTAAGACATTTTAAGGCGATCGCTTTTTCTCTTATTTGTCACGGTATTTTACGTAATTATAATAACTATAATTTATGCTGACTTTGCTAATAACTATACGAAAGTCGTGTGTCGCTTTGCCCATTCACGATTAGCCATATCATAAATATAAAAGCAAGAGTCTTATAATAACTGCGATAGTCTCGTAGGTTGAATAGTGCCGGAGGAAAATCGCATACATTTAGATAAAAATAAAAATTAGGCTTAAATTAATGTCTACATTATTGACTACGTTATTATTACATTGTCTCTAAAAAAACGCAATTGGCTACACCTAATAGTAGCCGGCTAAACCTAGGTGTACCCGCACTTTAGTTTTTAGCTATAACATATATAATATAATGTTTAAATATAATTCGTAACATAATGGTTAAATTTAATTCATGCATTTCTAAATATTTCTAAAACAAATTTACGCATCGATGTAATACTTACTATGCTGACAGATTATGCCTATAGCGGCATAAAATTCGTAAATAAAACTGCATTTTAAATGACCAACAATAATTCTCTCCCATCTTCTAGTTACATAAAAAATTAAAGTTGCCAAAATAACCATGGAACAAACGCAACACCATACAGTTTTCGAAAATGGTAGGCTGTAATAAGGACGCATAACTGCATTGTATTTGCGCCGAAGAATATAGCCGAATCTGAAATAATAAAAAGTGAATAAGTTGTTAATATTCTAATATTAAAGTTGACCACAACAGATCTCTTTACAATAATAATAATATTACCAAAATAATATAAAAATTATTAAGGGCATGTGCTTAACACCTCCGTGAACGTACGTATGTGCGTATGTCTCTAGCGTGCGTGCATGTGTATGTATGTTTGTTTTGTAGGTGCAAATATAAATCAGGATATCTACTAAAACTACGTGAATTAAACTTTAGTCGCATTGATACAAGATAACTAAACTGTTTGTAGAGTTGTCTATTTACTGCATATGGTCAAGATATTTAGCACTCAAACAAGAAAAAACTGAAGTAGCAATTTAGTGATGTAATTATAGTAATTAACATCTAAAATTATACGAAAATTACACTGATCACCTAAAATCATCATCATTATCACAAGTCCATTGCTAAACATAGGTAACATCGACTATAGCATTCATCGATTTATTTTGTCGTCACTCCATCTAGTGGGCGCCCCCCGACACTTCGCCGAAGAGAACGTTAGAGAACCTCTTCCCCCAGCAGTTGTCGATCGCCCATAGTCACCACACAAATGTCTTTATTGGATTTACTTTAAACAATTATACTACCTCCAAACGAACATCGCTTCCACAGGATTGAAGTCATTTAACATATCAGTTGTGATAGGCGACGGCTGAACGGATAAATCTAAGGTATCATTATGGCCCAAATAAATAATATTTTCCTTGTTGTTTGCCACACTGGTGTCCAATTCCGGAGTAATGAAGGAAATACTGAAAGGCATTAACGTTATTTAAAACCTGAACATTAAATAAAATCCCGTGGGTGTCGTAAGAGACATCAAAGAGAAACGAACCACGAGATTGGCAGCAGTGTCTTCCTCATAACGACTTGGAAATAAAAAACTGCGGTCTTCAAGCCACATACTAAGCGTGACAAAAATGGCATATATCCTTCATAGATGGCCCGGTTGCGTTCAGCAATGGGCTTTGATTGGTTGTATATTGTACACACACAGTGCAAATAGTACCGTGTGGAGAGTGTGTAAGAAAAATACACCATTTTATCCTGTGAGTATTGTATTATGAAGTGCCAGAAATATCTTATAGTTTCTAATAGATGGCAGTGAAACCACGTCGTTTATTCGCCTCATATAGTTGTTTATTATGCTAGACATAAAATAAGATAAGCGTCAAAGGTGTGAGTCGTCTGACACTCATTTATGTCGCTTGACAATCCATGTGCCTAGCGTGACGATTAAGGAACATCATCCCTGCAACTAATCCAGAAAGAATCGGCGCATGAGTACCGAAAACTATTCCACCTCAATTTTTTATGCGATTCTCTTCAAATTGTCCTACTGATGATATAAATGCATGTTGCCATGGATGGGCAATTCGGTGCCATAATTGTTTAAACAGTTCTTTTTTCAAAATCACGGAATTGTTATTTTCAAAGGAAAATTTGTTTGGTATATTTTTTGATGAAATACATATAAAAAGTTCCTATAAGACTTTTTACAATAAAGTTAATATTTTCGGAGTTATGAATTTTTAAATGTTTGCATAATCTCAAATTAGGATATTTTTGACCCATTAAAATACATAAAGAGAAAGTATAAAATATATTTAATTTTTTTTAATATTCTTTAATAAAATGCAAATAAAAATATCCTATAATTTTTAACGACAATGTATTCGATTTTTACGATAAAATTTTTACTTACTTGAAATGAAACATCTGCTGAAGTATTAAGATAACCTTGTAACTCATCGCGTTGTTTCTCCACATCGGATCGTACTGGTGACTGAGTTCCATTTCATGCACTAAATAGCAATTGAAGAGCGAGCGTGCTTTCAAAGTTTCGTTCATATTGGTAAATAAAAACGGCCGAACTAAATGCAGAAGCCCAAGTAATAACAAAATTTTACTCCACAACTAATGCAAGTCATACGGATAGTATTCACCTGTACTACTATCAGTACTATTGCAGTAGAAACGTACATACGTTTAAAATCCCAACAGATTATAATCATACGGAAAGACAAAGTAAACTGGAGAACTAGCAACTGTTTTGTAATGTGGATGTTAATGTTATGCTGCTAGTAAGAATTACAACTGTTTAATATTTTGAAGACCTTTAACGGTGAGAAGTAAAGTTAGGTAATGATAAGCAAACAAAGCAGAACACGAAAATAAACGTACGGATACGACATAACTAAACAAGCGTAGCTGTTCTAATGAAATTCAAACATTTAATTTTCAACAGTCGAAGATTGATTCACTTTAGCGGGAATACTCGATGAACTATTTATTAATATTGTAGAGATTATTCAGTTTTTGAATTACAATTTGTAGACAATAATTTCGCTTTTATGATTTAGTCACCAGCTTTGCTAAATGGAAAACGTATTTTCATCCGACTGCCTCAGAAGGAGGGTAGTGTTTTAGAGTGTATGTACAAGTATGTAGGTATATCTATTGTTTTGACATACTCTGTAGCTTAAACAACTTGATGAATTCTAACATATATACATATCATTATATTCGTCTTAATGGAAGTTACACAGGGAATTTTCATTTTCCAGTTTCCTTTTTTACGCAGTCGGTTTTTTTTTAAATTACTGTTTTGACCATTAAGCTTGTTAATTTATAAGTATGTCTAAAACCTATACAATACCCGGATACGGAAAGATATACTTAGGCGTTTCGAAAAAGTTATAAATACGTTATTAAATGTACTCGTATTCAGGTGTTGCACTGCTGGACAAAAGCGTCACCTCGTAAGATGGGACGATAGAAGTCCGCAACTCTTCCCTAATGTATGTTCGTACTCGAAATGTTTTTTGCCTAAATTTCGCAGACAGCTTACTTATGATGTTTACTTTTACAGCCGTGCATATCTTAAATCAGAACTTGAATTAAGTCATTAGTGCTGGCAGGGATCGAACACAGTTTCTTCGCGTTAAAATTTTAATGTGATCGCTGTCACCTGAGAAACAACAAATTACCGAACTGTAATCGAGCAAATAATTACTATTTTGGTATTGTTAGGGATTGTTACAATATAAATCTATACTATAATAATATTCTAACAGGACTTTCGTATACAGAAATAAAAAGGTATAAAACATTAAAGGTAGGTAAATTATATTTCAAAGTCAAAAATTAAATTGTAATATTTAGTTTTTCTTTTTTTTGAACAAAAAAGAAATATAAAGGCTCAGTTTCAGTTTCATATTTCAATTAATGGAAACGTTATACTCGTATAAGTGAATAACCAGATTATAATTTCGGAGTTCAATTTCATATTTAATAAAGACAGGTAAATTGTATTTTTAAACCTACGTAACTATTTTTGAACCTCTGTAAATCTACGTAAATAAAATTGAATAAACCACTTACGAACAAGAATTTGATTATTTTTTTAAATCGCTAAATAACCATGTTCACGTTACAGAGATCCCATAACGAAACCATGTAAAACTTATATCAAATGCAGAAGCTTATCATATTTTAGGTCTTGTAGATTTTTCGATATTAGATTCATGTAAATCTTTGTCTTATGAAGTGGTCTCCTCGGTCAGTGCCCACCGAGACATCATTAAGATATAACATACTCATACGTTTTAAATTTTCACCGGTTTCGTACTAATTAGCTGGACATTCACGGGGAGTGGGACAATGGTTTCACACACCATACTACAAGAGGGCCTTAAGCATAGACTTGATATTGATAACTGAGACATAATTCGTATGTGAACTTACTTTCGAATTACATGAATTATTTTCATATTTTTTTTTTCTTTATCAGCCCGTAAAACATTACTGCTGGACCTTGGGAAGGAATTCTCCCTACTATGTGAAAAGTAGCGAGAACATGCCATAATCGCCACACTTTGGAAGCTTATTGGTAATCGCACTATCACATCTAGACCTATATAAGTTTCAATTTTTTGTGCCGATTTACGACGTGCTCGGTGGTAAAGAAAAATATCGTGATGTAACCTGCATATCTCGAAGTCATGTGAAGTTTGCTAACGTATTGAACGTTTGACGTATTGAAGCAGCGCAGCGAAGTAATTGCTCCATAACCCTCCGAGAAGAGGCCTGTGTCCAGCAGACGTATAAAGGATGTGATAATTTAAAATTAACTTTATTATCTATAACCGGCTTTTATAGTATGGCTTATGATAGCTTCTCTCAAGTCACATGAGACGTTAAATTACATTCATCTTTAATATTTTTTTAAATAAAGTTTACAACAATAAGAAAAAGTCGCATATGATGTGTAATATCTAAAATCTCACCTTGTTAATAAGACATATTAACATTTCCTAAAAAAAGCTATTTATTTTTTATTTATCAAAATTAAAAATTCACCTCAAAATTTATAAAATTTAAATACTGAAATATTTGTTCCAATAATTATCGATTACTTGCATTGTATCAATGATCGACACTTTTTTAGACACTTTTCATTAACAAGAAATACATTTTTTAATATAGTTTATACATATAGTTTACACATATACTTTACTACCACAGCGCTCGTTCAATGGTCCAATCAGATCACTTCCGTCCCTTTTTTACAAAATCACGCCCTCAGATTGCTGGAGAGCGAGAGGAAAGATGTTATACGTCAAAAAACCAAACTATTACACATTACTCTCAGAAGCATAGTACCAAGTACGAGGCCTGCTGCGTTTCTTCGTGGAGTGGCTATACTTAACCCTTAGGTAAGTGAACAATGAACACTCTTTTCGCCGGCGGCGATAAGCAGTCGCGTATACGGTTCCTTTAGAAACTTCAACTTACAATTGAAGGTTTCTAAATACTGAATATACTAGCGCTCGATTAAAATACTGATATTAGCTTAATATTGTTATTTATTGAGGAGAATATGTCATTCAAGGGATGATATGGTAAAGCCCTCTTACGACGTAACGTGCATTAAGAAAATACACGTAACATCGTAGAGACGACAAAGCGAAATGAAACGTGTAATGTGCAGCAGCATCTTACTAATTATAACTCAAAGTAATAAAAATATCAGCTCAATACGTTAAAGATAACTGCTTTAAAATTCAGTTGCAAGGTTTGACCTGTGAGAAGAGAGAATTAAAACAAATTTCTAACTCGTTTTACTCACCTGTGTTATTACGACCCATGAAAAAGTATTTTAGGAGTTTTCTTTATTTGAGAACGGACTTTAAAATTTTTACGTTTTTTAAAGTATAATCGAGTCCAATGTGGCTTCACTTCGAAAATATCGTAAAGTTTCAAACAACATTTAGAAATACTTCAAAACTATTGGTTAAACAACAAGGATTGCAAAATTTAAGAAAGTGTAACTATGTAGACCTGCCTTTTTTGCTATTATTTATCACATGTATATAATATAGTATATACACGTAAAGTAAGTATCTAACAACACTGGACTGCGGAGGGGCCGCATTATCAGCTCATAAATAGTCTACAAATTAACGGGGGCCTCTCAATTAGTAGGAAGTATTTTGCCTTAAATACGAGTACTTTTCTTGACTGGCTAACTAGTCCCGTGGCTTTGACGTTTGACGCTTCCTCCCGTCACCGCTTTCGGTATTGTACATAAATACAAGATGGATCTATGCGTATCCTTATCTATCATCTTTATGGATGAAACAGTTTTTTAAGTGTAAATCTCCTCTTACGATACTGGTAAGAAATCTCATAATATATTATCACACTGCAAAAAACTGTCATGATGGACCTTAGTACTTAGGATCTAGTATTAAATAAGATAATTTATGAGTTTAGAAACTAAAAGTCCATGCTTTGATCACGTACTATGATGATTCCAGTGAGAGTACTTGGATATAGACATAAAAGTATTGTATTGTTATCAGTTTTAAACCTTTGACTAAATTATAGATTAATCAAACATCTGAAAGTTTGTGAAAACTGAATTACAAAATTCCATTACATTCATCTAAACAAAGACAGGTCAAGTTTATATAACGCGTGTAATTAAAATATCGCATAAGATATAGTCTAAAGGTAATGCACGGAAGTGGTCTTTCCAATATCAAATAAAACTTTGAAGGATTTGTTAAAGAAAACCTGTAGTATTAAAAAAAAATTGAATATTTGACTAGATATTCTGGAATCAACCGTTTAGTTCCTGCATTTGCAAATTTTAAAACCAGTTCATTTTGATTCTCCTTATACTTATCACGTTTCACGTTACTTATCACGTTTTCGTCATCGGGATGAATAACGGCGAATGGAAAAAGCTCGGTTAGCCAGAAATAACTGAACGGAAACTGAACAATTTAACGCAAAACTTTTCTAAGACATCGCAATACGTGAAGTCTGTTAACTGCTGCAAGTTTCCTTTTCATTAACTTTAACAGCAAAATTATTTTAAAAACAAAACATTTCTCGAATTTAAAACGTGCCAGTGTGTCGAATTTTGTGACAGATTCTTCAATTATGAATTTTCTTCTTTTTTTAACTGCGAGCAAGTAAGACATATTGTGATCGCTACTATTAGCTTGCTACATATGTATTTATCTATGGCTACTATCACTAATGTTTACTGTTTAGTCCTATACCTTCAATTAATTAAAAGAGTTATTTAACTGTCAGCAATGACTTCATCTGTGCTAGTACGTAGTTTCCCAGATAAGTGTTACGTCTGCGAATAAATAAGCGTACAAAATCAGTTAGGATGTGCGTGTGTGTGTGTTGTCTGTTTCTTCCAGTAAGGAACATAATCGCCACATCCTTGAGTTGCTTAGTCACAAGATGAACATGTGCTTTTTTAAACAACAATCTCCAGTTTTTGCCAAAAATAAGCAGTTTATTCTTATTTAATCCCAGGTGTTCTGGAGAAAATTTACGATCATAAGCCCGGACTAAGGTTACCGAATGTTTAATGAATACCTAGTGTATCAGACCAGAGCTTAAGTAATGTAATGTGCTAAAGAGTTTCATTGGTTAGTCGGGATATTTTCGAGATTGCTTTTAAGATTTAATACACATGTTACATGTAGGTCTGTACATAATATCTGGTTTTTTATAGTATGGTGTCCATCATCTTAATAACAGCCCTTCACAAACCCGCTGCTGTAAAAAGGTCTCCTCCAAGGAACGCCACAACGTAAAGTACCTATTGATGGATTCAATATGGTATTACTTGAATTAATATTATTAGTTATCGTCACATTTAAATGTACAAATCTATACCAACAAAGCCCGTTATTGGTGATTTCACCAAATTACGGGGCTGAACAACTAACCACAGTCTAAGTAAAGCAGAAAATTAATCTATAAAAATAAATTTAGTTTATTAAAGTAGTATCTATATGTTTCAGTGTGTGTTTCATGAGTCTAATGTGTGTCGCAGCTAACATGTCTAAAAATTAATGTCCATATTACCGTGTAGTGGTTGGTGTAATAATATCCACATCCCCATATCGTCCCGTGGGTGCCGTAAGAGGCGAAAGACTCAAATCAGAAGATGGGCAGCAGCGTCTTCCTAATAACGATACGATCTATACTCCGATATGGTATAATAATGTGGGGTAATAGCACAGATTGGCGTAGGGTATTTATCGCACAAAAAAGTGCATATGGGCATATGTGGTATCTACACAAGAGAATCCTGTAAGCCAATGTTGAAAAATATTTGCTTACTAACTCTTCGATCGTTATACATTTTTGAGATATGTAAATTTGTAAAACAGCATACACCTTTATTTAAAAAGTGCTCTGATATTAATCCTAGGCTTAAAAGAAATCCAAATAGATTAGTTCTAAGCGAAGTTACGAAATCGACTAAATATAGTAAAAGCTGTTTATCAATGTGTGTACGTATATGCAACAAAATACCTGACCAAATTTTTATGACATTAATGAATTTCTGACATTGTAAACTATATTCTGACATTGTATTCTGACCATTAGTGTATTGTGATTATGACATTGTAAAATATAATTTGGAAAGCTTCCAAGTTTGGCAAATATGACAAATATCCCAACTATGAGGCAATCTATGGGGCCATATATGGGGCCATCTATGGGGTAGGCCTATGTTCAGCAGTGGATTTTAATAGGCTGTAAGGCTAACGGTAATGTCCATAGAACTTCTTGCACCGTTAGATCGTTAAAATCTTTACTACTCTCATAGGCACTAGGGTACCACTTGAGAAACTTTTTTTATAGGAGAGGAGGCAAACGAGCATGCGGCTCACCTAATGGTAAGTAACTACCGCCGCCCATGAACAACCGCAACACCAGGGGAACCAGGGGAATTCCAGATGCGTTGCCGGCCTTTTAAAAAGGAGTAGGCTCTTTTCTTGAAGGTCCCTAAGTCGTATCGGTCCGGAAAAATCGCTGATGGTAATCGATTCCACAAGGAAGTCGTGCGAGGAAGAAAACATCTTCTAAATCGTACAGTGGTGAACCGCCAATCATCCAGATGGTATGGATGGTATCGGGAGGTCTGCCGCGATGTGCGTTCGTGAAATTTGGCGGCTGGGATTAATCCGAACAATTCCTCAGAGCACTCCCCGTGGTAAATGCGAAAGAAAATGCAAAGAGATGCAACATCTCTTCGCAGCGCAAATAAATCGAGCCGATCGGAAAGGACTCAGTTGTCGACGATTCGAGCCGCTCTGCACTGGATGCGGTCAAGTGGAAGGAGCTGGCACTGGGGAGCCCCTGCCCAGAGATGGGAACAGTATTCCATGTGAGGCCGAACCTGCGCTTTGATAAGTTGCAGGCGGTGTGCCGGCATAAAATACTGTCCCGCTCTGCTGAGCAAGCCAAGGTTTTTAGAGGCCAATTTGGCCTTCTCTTCCAAGTGACCACGAAACTGCACGTCACTCGATATGTCGACTCCGAGGATTCCGATACTGGCTGAGGCAAGAAGGGGAGTGCCTTGAAACTGAGGAGATACGACAAAGGGGTTCTTTTAAGCGGTAAACGCGCAAACTTGTGTCTTCTGAGGATTAAACTGGACTAGATTTAGTCGCCCCCAATCCGAGACTTTGTTCAGCAAAGACTCGACTTCAGACACAAGTTTGTTCCGGTACTCGGCGACGTTTCAGCTATATAGCTCATAGATTTTACAAACATTTTTTGTATGATAGCTCATTGTCGAATAAAAGAACCATCAAAAACAAAATGCATAAACCTTCAGCTGATCAGATACACACCTAATCTATACATCTATGCATATAAAAAAAATTGAAATGTCTGTCTGTAATATCGAAATTATTTCCTTAAATTGAGCTAAAGGGGTAACTTAGGTACATGCCATTATGACATGACTAACCATTTCAAGAGTTTGTCTGTCTGTCTGTCGACCTGTCTCTCTTACTGTTTGGGCTAATCTTTGGAATGGCTGAACCGATTGTAATGAAACTTCACGAGCAGATATAGAGCAATGCTTGGAGTGAATAAGATTATATTTTATAAAAATTAACTATTGTTTAATATTGTTGCCTTAAATTTATTAATATTCATGCACTTGGTAAGCAAATGTTATCGGAAAATGAAGCGAGCAAGTACAATAGATGATCAAATGAACCTCCATCAAGACGACGGCGCAGGGAAAGGACAGACCGGAACTTAACTGCAAATTAATCAATTGTGCCTTTAAGAAACGCTCGAAGTTGACTGGAAAGTTACAGGGACTACTCGGTAAGCAAAACTTATCTTCGAACGAAGCGACGTGTATAGTAATGATCGAACTTCACAAGAGTTCAGTTGGATCTTCTATAATTCTGTAAATAGTTGATTATCTAAACATAATATTTCGATCGTCAAGTGTTTCGGGAACTATACAAAGTATCATAATTATTATCATATATTCATCTGCATAATCATTATTTTAACTCTTCCTAAGTCCACTGCTGAACATAGGTTTCGTCCAAATATTGCCATTAAACACGGTTCTGGGCCACCAGCATTCATAACGTTCGTGTCACACAGACCTTTGCTGGTATTTTTAGGAGCACTACGCTCGAAATTGTTGACGAGTAAGTTTATCTAACATTAATTGCATATCTAGGTAGATCCAACTTTGACCAAGAGGTCGATCGATGGATCCAGTTTAGCTGGACATCGTTCGGGGGACTACGCATCTTGTTGTCCTGATGGTAAGTGGGTGCTGAGGCCTATAGACATCTACATCTATCATCGTTTCCGAATCAAAATGCAGATACGTTGTCAGCCTTGTGGACTAAGATGGAATGCCTCTTTTCCAGTAAAAAGAGGTTCGGGTTCTCTAAACTCACCATACGAAACACAGCAACATTAAGCTGCTATTATGCGCTGGTATTCTGTGAGAGCGTGGTCCTTCCCCGGTCGAGACGACCCATTCGTGCTACAACTATACTATAAATATAGCTGCAGCTTGGCTCTACCACGTAAAAAACGTTCACGTTTTTGTAACGTATTCTTCAAAACCTTACAACGAGAGTCAATTGCATGTTGTCAGTGATGACCTTTCGAGCTAAGACGAGGTTCTTCACTGCTGATCATATGAGGTAGCTTAAAAGTTGTTCAGAGAGCTACGGAGAGGGCTATTTTTTAAATATTTCTGCGTGATGGAATACGTAGCGCTGATTTCCACACAGGCAGCAGAACCAGGCTAATTGAAATAGCCAAACAGATTAGTAAACTGAAGGACCAATGGACTAATCATATCATAGCTCGTCAAACTTATAATTAATGAAGAAGAAAGCTTCTGAGGTAAGTGCAGTCTACCTATCGACTAGAGGTGGATAAAATGACGAACTAGTAAGATAATAAAATTAACAACCGGCTTCAAAATATAAAAAGAATAAATAATTCTCACATAATGGCTTCTGAATTCGGTGCTAAGACAAAGTATATTGTCGTGTTGTCAGTTTTTCAGTCGGTTTTAATTTTTGTAAAACGTTATAATTTTATACTATTATGTGGTTGAAGGAATATCTCAAATTCAAGGCAACAACTAGAAGGTCATCTAAATAGTTCAGTTACATTACTCTCCTTCATCAACCCTTTGCATATTTTTGTTTTTGGTTGAATTAATTAATATTGTTGTAAAGTAGCGACAGAAGAGAATCCACTTACCCATATCATTCTGTAAGGGTCTCAAGAGGCGACAGAGGGACACTGAAACAGGAGAGAGGCATCATCGTAATGAAAAAAACTCAAAATAAAACATAAATAATTATGAGGTATAATTTTGTGGGGGAGGACTATGTTCAGCAGTGGTATTTTATGAGCTGCAATGATAATGATAATTATATGCTGAATCTTAAATAGGTATATTGCTTTAAATAGTTTATCTCATTTTAATTAAGTAGGTACATTAAATTCTCCATCTCAAATCCGAATATTGAGACGATTCTTTTTCTAATAACCTAGTAATTAATGATTTGTTTTAAAGTGATGTGCTTTTCTTTCGCATATAAATAAATGATTTTTATATATTTCATCATTATTAGCTGAGCTTAAAACTAAAAGCCACTCTCACTCCGTAATCTGATATTCAGACCATTAAGCAACTTGGATGTCGTATAAATCTCAGTAACATGTTAACAAGCCAAGATCTAATGATCAATAATGACACATTAACTACGAAATTATCGATATTAGCGTCTATTAGAACGAAATTACATCATCATCAACGATAATTCCATATACAGCATTAAATTACACACATATTAGCATAGGAAATATAACTTGTAATAATTAACATAAGTTACACATGATAAACACAACCCATATGTTAATTATGGTGGTAGACCGCCGAGCATCCAGTTGTTTGAAGTGAAAACTTCTTTAGAATCGTTGTGATTTGAAACTCGATGAAACGAAAAAGCGACATTAAACAGAGACAAACATATATACACATCTATAGGATTTAGCTTCCGAGAAATTGAGATAGAATACAGTGTAGTAAGCAACAGTAGCCTAATGACAGGGCGCGGGCGTGTACTGCGAACTCAAAAGTTTAGAGGTTCAAACCGCCATTCGACCATTATCGTGAAACACTCCTAACACTAGCATTTTTAGGTCACCAGTAGTGATTAAGGGAATATTTGTAATGTTAATAGAATTGCTAGTATTTAAAAGAAATACAGTTTTACCCATTATCTCGGTCTCCTCTTTGTGTGGTGCTTTTATAAAGATAGTTAATATAAATTTTAATTGTTAGAATGTTAGGTATTAAAAATTATAAATTTATTACATAACTTAAGGTTATCTAGCGTCTATTTTATGTACCACCTTGACAGTCAATCAATTTTTGTTCGATAAAATGACTTTATACATAGAATGAATTAGATGGCGCTATTACAAAGCAAGTTTACTCAAAAGATAATATTCTTTTGATTTATTACACTAAATTTAGCCCCTACATATCTAATAAATAAGGATTATATCACCTATTTGCCATAAAAAAATTTTTTTTATGATTTTTTTTATTTTAGACCACTACTGTACATAGGCCTCCCCCAAGGAATGCCACAAAGCGCGGTTCTTAGCCACCTGCATCCATCGGCTTCTTGCATGTTTTACCAGGTCGTCACCCTACTATATAGTGGAGGACCCCCAATATTATTCGTTTAATTGGAAATTTTCTATTAATAGGGAAATATTTGAAAATAATTGTATTCGCAAGTAATTAGTAGTTAATTTTAAAATAATATTTATAACTAGCCGGTACGAGGCTGCCAATCGAGAAGCTTTTTTTCCCATCGGGTTACGGTTCTTCGTGCTATACGGCCGGCCCACTAACACTCCAGCTTACTAATCTGTTAGGACTTATGAAGGGTTGTAATGATGATGATGACGATAATAATTTTTATTTTATATTTCATTACATATGAAAGTTTCACTTCTACCGCATGTGATCAGCCCAGATGTATTTATACCTATGAAATAAAATGATAGATGGTGTGGATAGTATTGGAAATTTTGTGGCTGGATTAATCCGAACAATTCCTCTGAGCACTCCCCGTAACAAATGCGATGCAACATTTACTTGCAGCACCAATGAATCAAGCCGATCGGAAAAAATTCGGTCGTCGACGATTCGAGCTGCTCTTCACTAGATACCGTCAAATGGAAGGAGCCGGCACTGAGGTGCCTCGGTCCAGGGATGAGTACAGTATTCTATATGAGGCCGAATCCGCACCTGTAAAGTTGCAAGCGATGTGCTGGCATGAAATACTGCCTATAGCTACAACATGGCTATACCATTTATAAATAAGTTGTTAATTTCTAGTCCATTATGAAACTGACTAAATCTAATGTAAAATTTTATGGTTTTCACTAACAGGTCACAAAGATTTCTATCCCAATCGCGGATTATCACAGCCGGGTTGCTTCTTTCCTACTTGTGACCATTCCCGAGCGTGGGAGATATTTGCAGAATCTATAAACTCCCCTGAACGTTTTCCTGGTTAGTATGCAGCTATAATTCTCATATATTTCAAACACCTATTTTAGTTAGCTAAACGCAAGAGTAAATTACTCTATATGTAGAATGGTGTAAAAGGAAATGAATTATTAAATACCTTACCATTATGATTTCCTAAGGTGGAGTCGGAGGACTGTGGTTACCTTTTCAAATTACGCTAGTAAAAATGTAAAAAAATGGAAAGTTATATACGCCTGGAAGTTCTGGAAATAAGATAATAAACACACCTACACTCGCCGAGGATAGATGTTGAAGATGCTGCTGCCCATCTCTTATTTAAGTTTCCCTCTGCCTTCTCTTACGACACCCACGGGATGAGACGGTAGAAGATTCTCTTACGTGACTTATACTACACGACATATAATTGTAAATCATTATTCATTTACTATGCAATAATATAAATCTAGTTTTGGTATCTCTTTCAGCTCGCAAATGGAGCAACTGGACAATGTTTCATAACGGGAATTGTGTAAAAAACGAAGTTGCTTTTATAGGCATTGATTCAAAATCAGGCAGTGTTGGATCTTAATTTTTGAGTACCGCCTTATCCACACCATTTGGTTTAGGAGCTGCTGGTAGCAGATAACGTGTAAAAATACATTTAAATTAAAATAAAACCACTATAATATATATCAAAGCATTAAAGTGTGTTTAAAATTGTTTATTTTTAGATCAAATATAACTTTCTTTACTATACAAACTTGTAACAAGATTTAAGGTTAGGCGGGAAATTCGGTAAAAATGCTTCCGAAGACAAGATTTACTTTTGTTTACTTTTTACTTTGTTTTCTTTCTCATAGACGTTGTTTTCTCTCTTGATTACTATAAATATTTAATATTGACGTAAAACATTGCGTCGACATTCAACATTCTTGCCTGTGTAAAGTAAAAGTAAAGATACAGCCTTTATTCGCCTCACTGCTAGGTACAGTTCTCCTCTTATTACTGCGAGGGTTGTAGAGCAATTAGTCCACGGTGCTGACTTGTTTCGTTTTTCAAAGTGTTGACGGATGTTCGCGAAATATTTTATAAAGTGCTCAGAATTGTTATTCCACGATGTTTTCGTTCACCCTTGGGTACGTGGTAAATCAACACTTGAAAATGCAATAAACAATTTAAATGGTGCCGGCAAAAATCGAACCCTGTTTGCTTAATAGCCCCTGAGCTAAGTTTATTGTAATAAATACTTTGCCGCTTTCTACTATTCGCCAACGTTCAATTGTTGTAGACTGTACTATACACTTTTATATTTTACAATTGCAAATATCATGTCTGTACCAGAGAACGATATCAATAGATAACTCTTTATTGTACACAAAACCAATATGTGAACAGAAAAAAAGAAAAAAAAAAGATAAAAGAGTATTCTGATGCTGGCATATCACGACGCGTGATTATGCAAGCCGCGCCGCTGCGAGCCGATTTAACTTGTTCTTACGGCGTGGCGCGGAGCACGTTAGAATCACCACGCCGTATCATCGTAAGAGACAAGTTGCATAAAGCTGTTTTTTTTTCATATAGAATTGAAAATTTTAAACTTGTTTCATTGGTCTACTCAATATTTACGCATGCGAGAGTGCTTCACGATCGTAAGAGTCAAAACTAAAAGAAAATAGCAACGTTCCGCCCCGCAGACTCGAGTCACCAGGAATGCTCTCGCGCTGCACCTTGTCACGCTACTTTAAAGTAAAGTAACCGACTGTCTTTAAAGTAACCGACTTCGAGCTGATCGGTCGTGACATTACGTGCTAGCCCACGTCGCCTTAAGCCACTACCTCCACAATGCCTAGGCCGCACACATCGCGATAACGCGATGTATGTAGCTAAATATTTGTGAATACGTAATTACTTCGTGCGTAATCGCAAGTACATCGCTTCGCTGTCGGTAATCTCTTGCACATCAAAGCGGTAGCGGATGTGTTGAACTAAATTAGGATTTGCGACGTATTTTCGACAAGAATGAGAGGATTTTAGCAATTATTAGTAATAACAAGTCTGAACCGTCAAAAGAATAAAAATAATTATTCGCTGCCATATAATAAAGGGCGACCGGGGCGTCTATTTTGTGTTTAGCCTGCGTGTATCGCGATAAACCATCGGATAAACTTTACAACGCACAATGTGGCCAGCTCATTCACCGTAGGCCGAAGGCGAAGTTTTATCGCAGGAATACCATCGCTATATGTGCGCTCTAGGCACAAGATGCGTAGGCACAAGCTGGTGCGCGACCGTGTTAGAACAACTTTCTTGCGGAATATCAGAGTAAAATAACAGCTAAATGCTGCTGTGTTTCGTATAGTAAGTTTAGAGAACCGGAGACCATTTTTACTATAAAATAAAAATAAAAATCAAGTCACTCACATCCACCAGAATCGTCGCAATGCACGAACGTGACTCAGCCCGCAGTGGATGAACATGAACAACCCACCACCTCCCAGGGCCCCACCAACCTTGCAGTTTTACGAACCGAATCTCGAGAGATACACGCGGTAATTGCTTAGGGCTCTTTCCCGCGTGCACTTTCTTGACTCTCTACAAGTTATTCACTCTAGCCCTTGTCCCGTTGTTCCACTCTCCCTTTCTGGGCTGGACGAACACTGTACGCCTTCGGTTCCGGGCAGGTCTTGTTTTCCCTCTAGCTTTTCCATTGCTCTTCTCCGCGCATGCCATCCATGCGCAAACTCGGCCTAAGGTCTCCTTACCGTCCACGAGGTCCGGGTAATAAATCAGACCCATCCTTCCGCGTACTATTCCGTCCATCATCTTGCATCTCAGGTCATCATACAACACGCACTCCCATAACACGTGGTGCCTATCCTCATAAGCAGCACCGCAATCACACATACCAGATTCAACCGATTTCATTTCATACAGTCTCTTTCGAAAGCATACATGTCCGCTGAGGATCTGAGAGACTTGATAGTCCGGCACGACCCCATTCGCATTGAGTCGCGCCGACATGTCCAGGAAGAAACTGAATAACTCTCTTCCATTCGTCTCATTATTCCATCGTTCTTGCCATACATTCAAGACATCCACTCAAATCTCACGCTTACGTCTGCTCAACTCCCTATCTCTCGCGCCTGCTCGCGCACGTTCGATGCTACCAGCACGTATCACCTCCAGGTCAGCCGGATGAGCATGGAAAGTCAAAGTATTTTGTCAACTTATCAGTGGGTTTGAGAAAGAAAGAAAGAAAGAAAGACATTTATTGTTGAAACAAGATTGAAACAAGGGAAGACCCATTTGGTTGATTTAATATTACTTGTTGTGAACGGCCGCATATCTAACTTTGAAACCATTTTATGGAAGATGTTACAAACCCTAAAACGATAGCTTAGACAGCAGCAAATCTATGTTAATAGAATCAAATGCTCTTGAAAAATCAAGCAGGGTAAGGATAGTACCTCTACCAAAGTCTTGAGATGTAAGAATATTGTCAACCACGTCAAGTAAAGCAGTACACGTGCTTCTACCTTTTCTAAAACCCGATTGTAAGTCAGATAAAATATTGCTAGCATCATAAAACTTGATGATTGCTAACAGTTTGGTTTGCTAACAGTTTTAGAAACTGGAACCAATTTAAGCAGACCAGGAACGGGAAGAGCCAGATGTTTGCCACCTTGAACGAGAGGAAAAAAGATATCTCGTCTTAACCATGACAAATGACGGTAATTACACTTTCTGCAGTTGGATACAAAGAATTATGCATAGACAGATTTTCACGAGGCAGGGCCATGGTGCAACTATATTGCAGTTGTAGCACGAACGGGTTGGCTCGATCGGGGAAGAACCACGCTCTCACAAAATACTAGCGTAAAATAGCAGCTCGATGCTGAAAGAAGACCCTTTTAAATAGATACGAGCCATTCCATCTTAGTCTTCAGGGTAGAGAACGCATCTGCATTTTGATTCTTAATCGTGGATATAATATGTATGCTACAGCATCCCTTTACCATCAGGTGGATTATGTGCTCGTTTGTTTCTTTATATATACAAAAATATATTCGGTTATTTCTTACACTACTTTCGCCAAACTGCAGGACAGTTTGTTGGAGATTTATGCAAGCAACTATGCAGGTCTAGAAATAGCAGTATCACTACACCCCATAAGATCTATTGTGATTGTTGCTAAGTCTATAGTTCACTGCTAAGACCTATGTCTTCAGTGAATTGAAGGAGTTTCTTAGCTGTGAATAATTTTACTTTTTCTGGGCTATGCACATAGTTTCACAGATAAGTGTTACGTTTGTCCATTAAAGGTCCACAAGCAGTTATATATGTAGAGGTGTTTCTTCCGTTAAGGAACAGAATCGGCACATCCTTGGTTGCTTAGCCCCAGGATAGATATGTGTTTTTTTAGACTACAGTGTCTAGTCAAGGCTCTTGCCGGAATGCGCAATTTATCCTCACTTAATCACAGAGCGTATGAAGCGAATTTACGATCACAAGCCCGGATTAAGGTTTTAGAATGTTTTAAAGCCTGATGTATCAGACCAGACCTTTAGTAATTTATTATGATAAGAAGTTTCAAGGGTCAATCGGGCCAGGCTTTTTAAGATTCCACAAAAAGCTCGGGTTCAAATTGTGTACGCTTTGAGCCCTCCCGTGCAAGCTTGTCATCAAGTCCATTGCCTACGATGCTCGCAGGACAGGAACCCATCGCAAAACGAATCCTGTTGTTACACCCCAGGGCGTTTAGACGGTTCACACAGTTTCCAACTAGCTTCGGAGTAGAGTTTAAGTTTGATATCAGCGCTAGCAGTACTGCTTGACTATCAGAGTTTATATAGACAATATGGTTGCCGTAGTGTTTTTGCAGGTTGATTTCCGCACAGTAAAGTGTGGCGAAAACTCTGCCTGGAAGATAGAGGTGAATTTGTCCACATTCATACTAAGCTTGAATTCGGGGCGTTCCCCATAAATTTCAAAGCCTACGTCAATGCCTAGTTTTGGCCCATCCCTATACAATATAAGGCTACCAGCCTCACAAATAACCTGTCCATTCCAGTCCAGCCAGTCTTCTCTTGAGGATAGCTCCACTATGTACTTCTTATTAAAAGCCTATAGTGGACGCTGAGATCATGCAACATTCATTGAGTCGAGCAGGGATCTTAATTTGTAGGAAAACGGATCGCCCTAGCCGTTAATCCTATACAAACTAGCCCTCGCCTCCTTGTCTAAATAAAGATAAAGGAGCGTTAGGTATGTCTACTTCTATGAGAAGTGCATTAATAGCCGCTCCAGTTGATGATCGCATCGAACCAGTTACCTTTAAACAGATTGTCTATTCTTTGTAGACTATTTTAGCCTGTCCGCTGTCGTCTTTTGGTTGGCATTATTACACCAAACAATGGAGGCGTAGGTAACCATTGGCCCCACTATGCTGCTTTACAGCCATAGTATCAAACTGAAACGCAAGCCCCAGTTCTTCCCAACAATACGACTGCACGTACCTAAAGCAAATTTTACCCTATTGCATACGTTGCTAAGGTGAGAGTTCCATGTTAGGTTTTGGTGGATTGTAACGTCCAAATACTTAACTACATTTGGGAGTGGTACTTCTTTACCACTGTGCTTCGGTGTAACTAATTTGTCCAACTGTCTCTTTTTGGTAAAGGTTATTATATAAAAGTTTTATGAGCATTAACTAATAAACTGTTACGCCTACACCAGTTATACTTTGAATAGAGTTAAAACAATACAATTAAATCTTCCTAAGAAGCAAACTATATTCACCAATAGACTTTTGATAAGCTATAATGATAATGAAAGAAAATAACACAATAAATAAATATTAAATTGAAACATTTAATTGCTGAATTCCAAAAGAAATCATTAAACTAGTTTAGTTTTCAAGAGTGTCATTTGATGTCCATTTTAATTACATTGCAACAAATATATCGAAATTCACCTGGAACACTTTATCATCAATCGTCTATTATCGTCAATATCATGTAAATTAACTTATTCAGTATAAGGCCATACTTTATTTCGTTCATTATTTATTCTTTCTGCTACTAGATTTATGCAGACCAAAACATATGAAACCAACATTATAATTAAGGGACTAAGAATGTGATCGAATTGTGTATTTCTGTGGAAAGCATTATTGGTGCAGCTCAATGGAGTATAGTCATTCATAACTATTATGCGTTTCATGATACCAGATTCTTTCATGCGTAGAGTTCTGGAAAATAACCAAAACACTTGTCTGAGATATAAAAAACGTACCTAAGAAAACATTAAATAATTACACTATGAAAAGAAAAATATTATAAAAAAAAAAGAAACGAACTTACATCTTTACTACATTTATCTGTCTAGGAACTAATTTTTCAATCATCAGTTAAAAGTTGTGTTTTAACTAATTTATAACCTGACTAAATATAAAAACCAAACAATTGAACTCTTTTATTCAAGCAGCTGTAATTTTAACTTGTTTATGTTGCATTTTATGCTATAAATAACTGTTATCTGTTGATTGAAAAACTGTACCATAGTTATAAATTTTAATCTGAGTTTACATCAATTTACGGTACTCATAATATTTTAAATCTTGCTATTTTTAAAATCAATCATCATTACTAATTATTTTGCCGACAATTTATGTTTGGTTTTAATTAGTTTGCGTAAAAAGTTAGTTTTAACTTTCCTAAAACATAAACGCAAATTATATCATGAATAAACTTAAAACTTTATTCATTCAGTAAGTTAACAGTTTTGGTTTAAAATAAAGTTTTAATTTAATTCATAGTATGAATTGGTTTAAGTTATTATGAAGGCTCAGAATATTTTTAATATAGTAAAATAATGTCTTCCAAATCGAATTTAGGCCACGGCAGGCAGTCTCAACGGGAATTAGCCACCTATGCAGGAAGGATTATAGTGCCCTAGTGTATGCGCAAGCACAGGTGCACCCTCTACCTACAGCTTAACGTGCTTTCAGAGGCATGAGGGTAAATGAAACACCGCCAAATTACAGGCACTGGGCAGCTATTGAGAATTTTTTTTTTCTGTCATGACATATCATTTAACAAAGAGCTAACAGACACGTCAGTAAGAGACTGCTTCAGCGCATGGACAGTTGCGACCAAACATCATACACAGAAGACCCTTATTAACTTCCATACCAAGATGGACCTCTAGACAGAAAAAGAACGTGTTAAGGCCATGCTTAAACGTGGTAGAGCCATGCTACAGCTATATTAGTAGTACAGTTGAAGCACGAATGGGTTGGCTCGATCTGGGACGGACCACGCTCTCCCAGAATACCAGCGTAAAATAGCAGCTTAACACTGCTGTGTTTTATGATGAGTGTAGAGAACCAGAGACACTTTTTAACTGGAAAAGAGGCATTCCGTATTAGTCCTCAAGGGTGACAACGCATCTGCATTTTGATTCGTAATCGTGGATAGATGTGGATGTCTATGTATCACAACAACCACTTACCATCAGGTGGACTGTGTGCTCGTTTGTCATATCCTATAAAAAAGAGCGTACAAACTTGGACTTAGGATATCATTTAATAGTGTATTTTGTACTCTTTGAGATATGAATTTCTTCATTGGCCCGAAAAATTCCAGACATGGAACTCCTGTTGTACGAAGAATTTTTCTTAATTGCCACACTAGGCAATAGGATCGTAGTGCCAGACATCTCGCAACTTTGAAGCTGCTGGCAGTCGAAGGTCAGGGTATTTTACTTATTATAGTAAATGAGATGATTATCAGCCATCTGTCAGATTTCATAAGATATTTCAGACATTTCCTGTAATAACGAAAGAACGAAATCTTACTATGGGGAATAAATGGAGTGATACGAGTATATTCTCTTACCACTTTTAAAACTCAATATAGATCTTCACTCTATCAATCTGATTTGACAGAAAATATACTAACCCAATCTTTAACTTCTCTATATAACGAAATTTCTTTGCAGCGAAGAAATACATCTTGACATTAGAAAAGACATCTACTTCTTTCACTTCACAAATTTCTTCATTTTCGAAGGCTGAAAAAAATATATTTAATAAAAATATATAGTAATAATTTAATATTTAAATTTTAATAAATCCCGAAATATGAAATGTTTACGCGGTATAACCATGCTGGGGAAATACCACGCTCGCACAGAATCCTGTGCTGCTGAGTTTTATAGAGAAGAGTACAGAAGACTCCTTTTTCAGAGGTATCAACGTATCCGCATTTTGATTCTTGTTAGAGGATAGATTTAAGGTATTTTTGGGCCACATCATCTACCTACCATTGGGTGGACTGTGTGCTGGCTTATCGCCCTCAATAGTATAAAAATATATGTCAGATTATCTATATTACAACGTCGGTCAAGCGAAGGAGGATGGCATCTTTTTTCTCTGCTAATCTTTCCGTTATAATTAATAAAATAGAGAAATAAATTACGAAAATCTTTGAAGCTAGTTACTGACTTCTTGCAATGATAGAATATGCTCCAGGATAATCACATAGTAACGCAGTTTTTGTGGTTCTGACTGCCTCCAACCCGTCAAATATATTAATTACTTTGGTACGTGATAGCTTTTCTTCAATCGAATTCATTTTCTTTTCAAAAGTATTTGCCTATAAATAAATATGTTTTCTATTATAATTGTTATTCATGTCCATGTTTGTTATACATAAAAGTGAAATGAACAGAAATGTTTGAAAATGCGACTTTATTACTCACTCTTTTCTCTGCAAATATTTTCATATTTTCAACTATGTTTAGTTCATAGTCACTCTCGATCAAAGATTTTAGATCCATTTTGCCGTTTTTATCGGTTACGATGTGCGACAGTAAGTTGGATGTATAAAATGAATGAGCCACGTAGGCGAAACCAACAAAGAAAAAGTACGCCATTCGACGTGACCAGAGAATGGATGATGTCGGTAAACCTAAAAAAGGCTCAACAGAAAGAGTAAAATGTAGTACGTACGGTTTTTAAAAAGTCTGTGGATACAAAAAATATTCTATTCAATGCCGCTACCGTTACAGCCTATTAATGTCCACTGCTGAACATAGGCCTCCCCATAGATTGCCTCATAGGGAGATATTTGCCATAGTTGCCACACTTGGGAAGTGGGTGGGCAACCGCAATTTTTTTGTTATATTTAGTCGTTTATACGAAGACGCTGCCGCCCATCTCCTGATTTGTCTCCCTCTGTCGTCTCTTACGATACCCACGGGATGAAATTGGGTAGTAGATATTCTTACACTGCCACTACACGGTATTACACCATTCAAGGTAATGGTTCGTTTTATCTGACATAGCGTAAACAGGTGCACCTCGCCCGTTTAATGAATGTAAAATATACACGCAGTTTACGTTGAAGGCATCCAACGCCATTTTACACATACATAGCGTATACACACTCAAGTTATTGCTATACTAAGACATTTAAGGCGAGCGCTTTTTCTCTTATTTACCACGGTATTTTACGTAATTATAATAACTGTAACTCATTTTGACTTTGTCAAGAATTATACGAAAGACGCGTGTCGCTTTGCCCATTCACATTTAACCAGATCATAAATATTAAAGCAATAATCTTATAATAACTGCGATAGTCTCTTAAATTAAGTAGTGCCGGAGGGAATTCGCATACATTTAGATAAAAATAAAAATTAGGCTTAAATTAATGTCTACATTATTGTCTACGTTATTATTACATTGTCTCTAAAAAAACGCAATCGGCTACACCTAATAGTAGCCGGCTAAACCAAGGTGTACCCGCACTTTAGTTTTTAGCTATAACATATATAATATAATGTTTAAATTTAATTCGTAACATAATGGTTTAATTTAATTCATGCATTCCTAAATATTTCTAAAACAAATTTACGCATCGATGTAATACTTACTATGCTGACAGATTATGCCTATAGCGGCATAAAATTCGTAAATAAAACTGCATTTTAAATGACCAACAATAATTCTCTCCCATCTTCTAGTTACATAAAAAATTAAAGTTGCCAAAATAACCATGGAACAAACGCAACACCATACAGTTTTCGAAAATGGTAGGCTGTAATAAGGACGCATAACTGCATTGTATTTGCGCCGAAGAATATAGCCGAATCTGAAATAATAAAAACTGAATATTTTTTTAATATACTAATATTAAAGTTGACCACAACAGATCTCTTTACAATAATAATAATATTACCAAAATAATATAAAAATTATTAAGGGCATGTGCTTAACACCTCCGTGAACGTACGTATGTGCGTGTGTCTCTACGTGCGAGCGTGCGTGCATGTGTATGTATGTTTGTGATGTAGGTGCAAATATAAATCAGGATATCTACTAAAACTACGTGAAGTAAACTTTAGTCGCATTGATACCAGATAACTAAACTGTTTGTAGAGTTATCTATTTGCTGCATATGGTCAAGATATTTAGCACGCAAACAAGAAAAAACTAAAATAGCAATTTAATGATATAATTATAGTAATTAACATCTAAAATTATACGGAAATTACACTGATCACCTATAATCATCATCATTATCACAAGTCCATTGCTAAACATAGGTAACATCGACTCTAGCATTCATCGATTTCTTTTGTCGTCACTCCATCTAGTGGACGCCCCCCGACACTTCGCCGAAGAGAACGTTAGAGAAACTCTTCCCCCAGCAGTTATCGATCGCCCATAGTCACCACATAAATCTCTTTATTGGATTTACTTTAAACAATTATACTACCTCCAAACGAACATCGCTTCCACAGGATTGAAGTCATTTAACGTATCAGGTGTGATAGGCGACGGATGAACGCATAAATCGAAGGTATCATTATGACCCACATAAATAATATTTTCCTTGTTGTTTGCCACACTGGTGTCCAATTCCGTAGTAATGAAGGAAATACTGAAAGGCATTAACGTTATTTAAGACCTGAACATTAAATAAAATCCGTAATCCTCTTGGGTGTCGTAAGAGACATCAAAGAGAAACGAACCACGAGATTGGCAGCAGTGTCTTCCTCATAACGACTTGGAAATAAAAAACTGCGGGGCTTTGATTGGTTGTATATTATGCACACACATTGCAAATAGTACCGTGTGGTGAGTGTGTAAGAAAAATACACCATTTTGTCCTGTGAGTATTGTATTATGAAGTGCCAGAAATATCTTACAGTTTCCAATAGATGGCAGTTTAACTACGTCGTTTATTCGCCTCATATGGTTGTTTATTATGCTAGACATAAAATAAGATAAGCGTCAAAAGTGCGAGTCGTCTGACACTCATTTATGTCGCTTGACAATCCATGTGCCTAGCGTGACGATTAAGGAACATCTTCATCTATCTATCTATCATCCCTGCAACTAATCCAGAAGGAATCGGCGCATGAGTACCGAAAACTAATCCACCTCAATTTTTTTATGCGATTCTCTTCAAATTGTTCTACTGATGATATAAATGCATGTTGCCATGCGTGGGCAACTCGGTGCCGTATTGTTTAAACCGTTTTTTTTTTAAATAAAGGAATTGTTTTTTTCAAACGAAAATTTTTTGGTATATTTTTTGATGAAATACATATAAAAAGTTCCTATAAGACTTTTTACAATAAAGTTAATATTTTCGGAGTTATGAATTTATAAAGGTTTGAATAATCTCAAATTAGGATATTTTTGACCCATTAAAATACATAAAGAGAAATTATAAAATATATTTAATTTTTTTTATATTCTTTAATAAAATACAAATAAAAAAATCTTATAACTTTTAACGACAATGTATTCGATTATTACGATAAAATTTTTACTTACTTGAAATGAAACATCTGCTGAAGTATTAAGATAACCTTGCAACTCATCGCGTTGTTTCTCCACATCGGATCGTACTGGTGACTGAGTTCCATTTCATCCACTAAATAGCAATTGAAGAGCGAGCGCGCTTTGAAAGTTTCGTTCATTTTGGTGAATAAAAACGGCCGAACTAAATGCAGAAGCAGAAGTAATAGCAAAATTTTACTCCACAACTACTGCAAGTCATACGGATAGAATTCACCTGTACTACTATCAGTACTATTGCAGTAGAAACGTACATACGTTTAAAATCCCAACAGATTATAATCATACGGAAAGACAAAGTGAACTGGAGAACTAGCAACTGTTTTGTAATGTGGATGTTAATGGTATGCTGCTAGTAAGAATTACAACTGTTTAATATTTTGAAGACCTTTAACGGTGAGAAGTAAAGTGAGGTAATGATAAGCAAACAAAGCAGAACACGAAAATAAACGTACGGATACGACATAACTAAACAAGCGTAGCTGTTCTAATGAAATTCAAACATTTAATTTTCAACAGTCGAAGATTGATTCACACTAGCGGGAATACTCGATGAACTATTTATTAATATTGTCGAGATTATTCAGTTTTTGAATAACAATTTGTGGATAGTAATTTCGCTTTTATGACTTAGCCACCAGCTTAAAAAGGTATTTTCACCCGACTGCCTCAGAAGGAGAGTAGTGTTTTAGAGTGTATGTACAAGTATGTAGGTATATCTATTGTTTTGACATACTCTGTAGCTTAAACAACTTGATGAATTCTAACATATATACATATCATTATATTCGTCTTAATGGAAGTTACACAGGGAATTTTCATTTACCAGTTTCCTTTTTTACGCAGTCGGTTTTTTTTTTAATTACTGTTTTGACCATTAAGCTTGTTAATTTATAAGTATGTCTAAAACCTATGCCTATACCCGGATACGGAAAGATATACTTAGGCGTTTCGAAAAAGTTATAAATACGTTATTAAATGTACTCGTATTCATGTGTTGCACTGCTGGACAAAAGCGTCACCTCGTAAGATGGGACGATAGAAGTCCGCAACTCTTCCCTAATGTATGTTCGTACTCGAAATGTTTTTTTCCTAAAATTCGCAGACAGCTTACTTATGATGTTTACCTTTACAGCCGTGCATATCTTAAATCAGAACTTGAACTTACTTTCGAATTACATGAATTGTTTTCACATTTTTTTTTCTTTATCAGCCCGTAAAAATTAATGCTGGACCTTGGGATGGAATTCTCCCTACTATGTGAAAAGTAGCGAGAACATGCCATAATCGCCACACTTTGGAAGCTTATTGGTAATCGCACTATCACATCTAGACCTATATAAGTTTCAATTTTTTGTGCCGATTTACGACGTGCTCGGTGGTAAAGAAAAATATCGTGATGTAACCTGCATATCTCGAGGTCATGTGAAGTTTGCTAACGTATTGAACGTTTGACGTATTGAAGCAGCGCAGCGAATTAATTGCTCCATAAGCCTCCGAGAAGAGGCCTGTGTCCAGCAGACGTATAAAGTCTGTGATAATTTAAAATTAACTTAAACTAATTATCTATAACCGGCTTTTATAGTATGGCTTATGATAGATTCTCAAGTTCTCAAGTTATATGAGACATTAAATTACATTCATCTTTAATAATTTTTTAAATAAAGTTTACAACAATAAGAAAAAGTCGCATATGATGTGTAATATCCAAAATCTCACCTTGTTAATAGGACACATTAACATTGTTTCCTAAAAAAAGCTATTTATTTTTTATTTATCAAAATTAAAAATTCACCTTAAAATTTATAAAATTTAAATACTGAAATATTTGTTCCAATAATTATCAATTACTTGCATTGTATCAATGATCGACACTTTTTTAGACACTTTTCATTAACAAGAAATACATTTTTAATATAATTTACACATATAGTTTACACATATAGTTTACACATATAGTTTACACATATACTTTACTACCACAGCGCTCGTTCACTGGTCCAATCAGATCACTTCCATCCCTTTTTTACAAAATCACGCCCTCAGATTGCTGGAGAGCGAGAGGAAAGATGTTATACATCAAAAAACCAAACTATTACACATTACTCTCAGAAGCATAGTACCAAGTACGAGGCCTGCTGCGTTTCTTCGTGGAGTGGCTATACTTAACCCTTAGGTAAGTTAACAATGAACACTCTTTTCGCCGGCGGCGATAAGCAGTCCGCATACGGTTCCTTTAGAAACTTCAACTTACAATTGAAGGTTTCTAAATACTGAATATACTGGCGCTCGATTAAAATACTGATACTAGCTTAATATTGTTATTTATTGAGGAGAATATGTCAATCAAGGGATGATATGGTAAAGCCCTCTTACGATGTTACGTGCATTAAGAAAATACACGTAACATCGTAAGAGATGACAAAGCGAAATGAAACGTGAGATGTGCAGCAGCATCTTTCTGATTATAACTCAAAGTAATAAAAATTTCAGCTCAATACGTTGAGGATAACTGCTTCAAAATTCAGTTGCAAGATTTGACCTGTGAGAAAAGAGAATTTAAACAAATTTCTAACTCGTTTTACTCACCTGTGTTATTACGACCCATGAAAAAGTATTTTAGGAGTTTTCTTTATTTGAGAACGGACTTTAAAAAACTTTTGCCTTTTTTAAAGTATAATCGAGTCCAATGTGGCTTCACTTCGCAAATATCGTAAAGTTTCTAACAACATTTAGTAATACTTCAAAACTATTGGTTAAACATCAAGGATTGCAAAACTTAAGAAAGTGTAACTATGTAGACCTGCCTTTTTGCTATTATTTCTCACATGTATATAATATAGTATATACACGTAAAGTAAGTATCTAACAACACTGGACTGCGGAGGGGCCGCATTATCAACTAATTAATAGTCTACAAATGAACTGGGGCCTCTCAATTAGTAGGAAGTATTATGCCTTAAATACGGGTCTTTTTCTTGACTGGCTAATTAGTACCGTGGCTTTGATGTTTGACGCATCCTCCCGTCCCGTTCGATATTGTATATAAATACAAGATGGTTTATTCATATCCTTATCTATAATATTTTTGAATGAAACTTTTTTTTTAAGTGTAAGTCTTCACTTGCGATAGTGGTAAGAAATCTCATAATATATTATCACACTGTGCAAACAACTGTCATGATGGACCTTAGACATGTATTAAATATTTTAAAGCTTAGAAACTAAAACTCCATGCTTTGATCACGTACTATGATGATTCCAGTGGGAGTACTTGGATATAGCCATAAAAGTATTGTATTGTTATCAGTCTTTAAAACGTTGAATAAATTTTAGATTAATCAAACATCTGGAAGTTGGTGAAAACTGAATTACAAAATTTCATTACATTCGTCTATACAAAGTCAGGTCAATCTTATATAACGCGCGTAAAATATCGCATAAGATATAGTCTAAAGTTAATGCACGGAAGTGGTCTTTCCAATATCAAATAAAGCTAAATATTCTGGAATCAAGCGCTTAGTTCCTGCATTTGCAAATTTTAAAACCAGTTCATTTTGATTCTCCTTATACTTATCACGTTTCACGTTACTTATCACGTTTTCGTCATCGGGATGAATAACGGCGAATGGAAAAAGCTCGGTTAGTCAGAAATAACTGCGGAACAATTTAACGCAAAACTTTTCTAAGACATCGCAATACGTGAAGTCTGTTAACTGCTGCAAGTTTTCTTTTCATTAACTTTAACAGCAAAATTATTTTAAAAACAAAACATTTCTCAAATTTAACACGTGCCAGTGTGTCGAAATTTGTGACAGATTCGTCAATTATGAATATTTTTCTTTTTTTTTTAACTGCGAGCATGTAAGACATATTGTGATCGCTACTATCACTAATGTTTACTGTTTAGTCCTATATCTTCAATTAAATAAAAGAGTTATATAACAGTGAGCAATGACTTCTTCTGTGCTAATACGTAGTTTTCCAGATAAGTGTTACGTCTGCGAATAAATAAGCGTACAAAATCAGTTTGGATGTGCGTGTGTGTGTGTGTGTGTTGTCTGTTTCTTCCATTAAGGAACATAATCGCCACATCCTTGAGTTGCTTAGTCACAAGACGAACATGTGCTTTTTCAAACAACAATCTCCACTTTTCGCCAAAAACAAGCAGTTTATTCTTATTTAAGCCCAGGGCTTCTGGAGAAAATTTACGATCATAAGCCCGGACTAAGGTTACGGAATGTTTAATGAATACCTAGTGTATCAGACCAGAGCTTAAGTGATTTAATGGGATAAAGAGTTTCATTGGTTAATCGGGATATTTTCGAGATTGCTTTTAAGATTTAATACACATGTTACATGTAGGTCTTTACATAATAGCTGATTTTTTATAGTATGGTGTCCATCATCTTAATAACAGCCCTTCACAAACCCGCTGCTGTGAAAAGGTCTCGTCCAAGGAACGCCACAACGTAAAGCACCAAGTGATGGATTCAATATGGTATTACTTGAATTAATATTATTAGATATCGTCTCATGTAAATATACAAATCTACACCAACAAAGCCCGTTATTGGTGATTTCAAATTATTGGGCTGAACAACTAACCACAGACTAAGTAAAGCAGAAAATTGTCCATAGAACTTCTCACCGTTAGATCGTTAAAATCTTTACTACTCTCATAGGCACTAGGGTACCACTTGAGAAACTTTTTTTATAGGAAAGTAGGCAAACGAACATGCGGCTCACCTAATGGTAAGTGACTACCGCCGCCCATGAACAACCGCAACACCAGGGAAACCAGGGGAATTGCAGATGCGTTGCCGGCCTTTTAAAAAGGAGTAGGCTCTTTTCATGAAGGTCCCTAAGTCGTATCGGTCCGGAAAAATCGCTGATGGTAATCGATTCCACAAGGAAGTCGTGCGAGGAAGAAAACATCTTCTAAATCGCACAGTGGTGGACCGCCAATCATCCAGATGGTGTAGATGGTATCGGGAGGTCTGCCGCGATGTGCGTTCATGAATTTTGGCGGCTGGGATTAATCCGAACAATTCCTCAGAGCACTCCCCGTGGTAAATGCGAAAGAAAATGCAAAGAGATGCAACATCTCTTCGCAGCGCCAATGAATCGAGCCTTTCGGAAACGACTCGATTGTCGACGATTCGAGCCGCTCTGCGCTGGATGCGGTCAAGTGGAAGGAGGTGGCACTGGGGAGCCCCTGCACAGAGATGGGAACAGTATTCCATGTGAGGCCAAGCCTGCGCTTTGTAAAGTTGCAGGCGGTGTGCCGGCATGAAATACTGTCCCGCTCTGCTGAGCACGCCATGCTTTTTAGAGGCCAAATTGGCCTTCTCTTCCAAGTGACCACGAAACGTCACTCGATATGTCGACTCCGAGGATTCGGATACTGGCTGAGGCAAGAAGGGGAGTGCCTTGAAACTGAGGAGATATGACAAAGGGGTTCTTTTTAGCGGTAAATGCGCAAACTTGTGTCTTCTGAGGATTAAACTGCACTAGATTTAGTCACCCCCAATCCGAGACTTTGTTCAGCAAAGACTCCACTTCACACACAAGTTTGTTCTGGTACTCGGCGACGTTTCACCTTTTCACATTTTACGAACATTTTTGTATGATAGCTCATTGTCGAATAAAAGAACCATCAAAAACCAAATGCATAAACCTTCGGCTGATCAGATACACACCTAATCTATACATCTATGCATATAAAAAAATTGAAAAGTCTGTCTGTAATATCGTAATTATTGCCTTATATTGAGCTATGGGGGTAATTTACATACCGTTATGATATGACTAACTATTTCAAGAGTTTGTCTGTCTGTCTGTTGAACTGTCTGTCTTTCTGTTTGGGCTAATCTTTGGAATGGCTGAACCGATTGTAATGAAACTTCATGAGCAGATATAGAGCAATGCTTGGAGTGAATAAGGTTATATTTTATAAAATAAATAACTATTGTTTAATATTCTTGCCTTAAATTTATTAATCTTCATGCACTTGGTAAGCAAATGTTCTAAGAAAATGAAGCGAGGAAGTACAATAGATGATCAAATGAACCTCCATCAAGACGACGGCGCAGGGAAAGGACAGACCGGAACTTAACTTCAAATTAATCAATTGTGTCTTTGAAAAACGCTAGAAGTTGACTGGAAAGTTACAGGGACTACTCGGTAAGCAAAATTTATCTTCGAACGAAGCGACGTGTATAATAATGAACGAACTTCACAAGAGTTCCGTTGGATCTTCTATAATTCTGTAAATAGTTGAATCTCTAAACATAATATTTCGATCGATTTTTAATGCTTATTACAAGTGCTTACAAGTGTTCAGGGAACTATACAAAGTATCATAATTATTATCATATAATCATCTGCATAATCATTATTTTAACTCTTCCTAAGTCCACTGCTGAACATAGGCTTCGTACAAATATTGCCATTAAACACGGTTCTGGGCCACCAGCATTCATAACGTTCGTGTCACACAGACTTTTGCTGGTAGTTTTTAGGAGCACTACGCTCGAAATTGTTGACGAGTAAGTTTATCTAACACTAATTGCATATCTAGGTAAATCCAACTTTGACCAAGGGGTCAATCGATGGATCCAGTTTAGCTGGACATCGTTCGGGGGATTACGCATCTTGTTTTTTTATATATAGAAATAGGGTGACAAACGAGCACACAGTCCACTTGATGGTAAGTGGTTGCTGAAGCCCATAGACATCTACATCTATCATCGTTTCCGAATCAAAATGCAGATAGATGTCAGCCTTGAGGACTAAGATGGAATGCCTCTTTTCCAGTAAAAATAGGCTCCGGTTCTCTACACTCACCATACGAAACACAGCAACATTAAGTTGCTATTATACGCTGGTATTCTGTGAGAGCGTGGTCCTTCCCCGGTCGAGCCGACCTATTCGTGCTACAACTATACTATAAATATAGCTGCAGCTTGGCTCTACCACGTAAAAAACGTTCACGTTGTTGTAACGTATGTTTCAAAACCTTACAACAAGAGTCAATTGCATGTTGTCAGAGATAACTTTTCGAGCTGAGACGAGGTTCTGCACTGCTGAACATATGAGGTAGCTTAAAAACTGTTCAGAGAGCTACGGGGAGGGCTATTTTTGAAATATTTCTGCGTGATAGAGTACGTAGCGATGATTTCCACACAGGCAGCAGAACCAGGCTAATTGAAATAGCCAAATAGATCAGTAAACTGAAGTACCAATGGACTAATCATATCATAGCTCGTCAAACTTATAATTAATGAAGAAGAAAGCTTCTCAGGTAAGTGCAGTCTACCTATCGACTAGAGGTGGATAAAATGACGAACTAGTAAGACAATAAAATTAACAACCGGCTTCAAAATATAAAAAGAATAAATAATTCTCACATAATGGCTTCTGAATTCGGTGTTAAGACAAAGTGTGTTTTCAGTTTTTCAATCGATTTTAATTTTTGTAAACGGTTATTATTTTATACTTTTATGTGGTCGAAGGAATATTTTAAATTCAAGGCAACAACTAGAAGGACATCTTAATAGTTCAGTTACATTACTCTTCTTCATCTGCCTTTTGCATATTTTTGTTTTTGGTCGAATTAATTAATGTTGTTGTAAAGTAGCGACAGAAGAGAACCTACTTACCTATATCATTCCGTAGCGGTCTCAAGAGGTGATAGAGGGACACTGAAACAGGAGAGAGACAGAATCGTAATGATAAAAACTCAAAATAAAACATAAAAAATATGAGGTATAATTTTGTGGGGGAGGGCTATGTTCAGCAGTGGTATTTTATGGGCTGCAATGATAACGATAATTATATGCTAAATCTTAAATAGGTATATTGCTTTAAATGTTTTATCTCATTTTAATTAAGTATAGGTAAATAAAATTCTCCATCTCAAATCCGAATATTGAGACGATTCTTTCTCTAATAACCTAGTAATTAATTATTTGTTTTAAATTGATGTGCTTTTCTTTCGCATATAAATAAATGTTTTTTATATATTTCATCATTATTAGCTGAGCTTAAAACTAAAAGCCACTCTCACTCCGTAATCTGATATTCAGACCATTAAGCAACTTGGATGTCGTATAAATCTCAGTAACATGTTAACAAGCCAATATCATTACAATAATGACACGGTAATAGAGACATTAACTACGAAATTATCGATATTAGCGTCTATTAGAACGAAATTATATCATCATCAACGACAATTCCACATACAGCTTTAAAAACGCACATATTAACACAGGAATTACAAATTGTAATAATTAACATAAGTTACACATGATAAGCACAACCCATGGGTTGATTATGGTGGTAGACCGCCAAGCCGTTGCCGTTGTGATTTGAAACTCGATGAAACGAAAAAGCGACACTAAACAGAGACAAACATATATACACATCTATAGGATTTAGCTTCCGAGAAAATGAGATAGAATACAGTGTAGTAAGGAACAGTAGCCTAATGACAGGGCGCGAGCGTGTACTGCGAACTCAAAAGTTTAGAGGTTCAAACCGCCATTCGACCATTATCGTGAACCACTCCTAACACTAGCATTTTTAGGTTACCAGTAGTGATTAAGGGAATAATTGTAATATTAATAGAATTGCTAGTATTTAAAAGAAATACAGTTTTACCCATTATTTCGGTCTCCTCTTTGTGTGGTGCTTTTATAAAGATAGTTAATATAAATTTTAATTGTTAGAATATTAGGTATTAAAAATTATAAATTTATTTCATAACTTTAGGTTATCTAGCGTCTATTTTATGTACCACCTTGACAGTAAATCAATTTTTGTTCGATAAAATGACTTTACACATAGAATGAATTAAATGGCGCTATTACAAAGCAAGTTTACTCAAAAGATAATATTCTTTTGATTTATTACACTAAATTAAGCCCCTACATATCTAAGAAATAAGGATTATATCATGTATTTGCCATAAAATTTATTTTTTTATGATTTTATTTTTATTTTAGACCACTACTGTACATAGGCCTCCCCCAAGTAATGCCACAAAGCGCGGTTCTTAGCCACCTGCATCCATCGGCTTCTTGCATGTTTTACCAGGTCGTCACCCTACTATATAGTGGAGGGCCCCCAATATTATTCGTTTAATTGGAAATTTTCTATTAATAGGAAAATATTTGAAAATAATTGTATTCGCAAGTAATTAGTAGTTAATTTTAAAATAATATTTATAACTAGCCGGTACGAGGCTGCCAATCGAGAAGCTTTTTTTGCCCAACGGGTTTCGGTTCTTCGTGCTATACGGCCGGCCCACTGACACTTCAGCTTATTAATCTGTTAGGACTTATGAAGGGTTGTAATGATGATGATGACGATAATAATTTTTATTTTATATTTCATTACATATAAAAGTTTCACTTCATGTGATCTGCTCAGATGTATTTATACCTATGAAATAAAATGATAGATGGTGTGGATAGTATTGGAAATTTTGTGGCTGGATTAATCCGAACAATTCCTCTGAGCACTCCCCGTAACAAATGCGATGCAACATTTACTTGCAGCACCAATGAATCAAGCCGATCGGAAAAAATTCGGTCGTCGACGATTCGAGCTGCTCTTCACTAGATACCGTCAAATGGAAGGAGCCGGCACTGAGGTGCCCCGGTCCAGGGATGAGTACAGTATTCTATATGAGGCCGAATCCGCACCTGTAAAGTTGCAAGCGATGTGCTGGCATGAAATACTGCCTAGCTATAGGCAGTACAACATGGCTATACCATTTATAAATAAGTTGTTAATTTCTTGTCCATTATGAAACTGACTAAATCTAATGTAAAATTTTATGGTTTTCACTAACAGGTCACAAAGATTTCTATCCCAATGGCGGATTATCACAGCCGGGTTGCTTCTTTTCTACTTGTAACCATTTCCGAGCGTGGGAGATATTTGCAGAATCTATAAACTCCCCTGAACGTTTTCCTAGTTAGTATGCAGCTTTAATTCTCATATATTTCAAACATCTGTTTTAGTTAGCTAAACGCAAGAGTAAATTACTGTATATGTAGAATGACGTAAAAGGAAATGAATTATTAAATACCTTACCATTATGACTTCCTAAGGTCGGGCCAGAGGACTGTGGTTATCTTTTCAAATTACGCTAGTAAAAATGTAAAAAAATCGAACGTTATCTACGCTTTGAAGTTCTGGAAATAAGATAATAAACACACCTACACTCGCCGAGGATAGATGTTGAAGATGCTGCTGCCCATCTCCTATTTAAGTTTCCCTCTGCTTTCTCTTACGACACCCACGGGATGAGACGGTAGGCGGTTCTCTTACGTGACTTATACTACACGACATATAATTGTAAATCATTATTCATTTACTACGCAATAATATAAATCTAATTTTGGTATCTCTTTCAGCTCGCAAATGCAGTAACTGGAAAATGTTTCATAACGGGAATTGTGTAAAAAACGAAGTCGCTTTTATAGGCATTGATTCAAAATCAGGCAGTGTTGGATCTTACTTTTTGAGTACCGCCTCATCCACACCATTTGGTTTAGGAGCTGCTGGTAGCAGATAACGTGTAAAAATACATTTAAATTAAAATAAAACACTATAATATATATCAAAGCATTTAAGTGTGTTTAAAATTGTTTATTTCTAGATCAAATTTAACTTTTTTTTACCATACAAACTTGTAACAAGATTAAGGTTAGGCGGGAAATTCGATAAAAAATGCTTCCGAAGACAAGATTTACTTTTGTTTACTTTTTACTTTGTTTTCTTTCTGATAGACGTTGTTTTCTCTCTTGATTACTATAAATGTTTAATATCGATGCAATACATTGCGTAGACATTCAACATTCTTGCCTGTGTAAAGTAAAAGTAAAGATACAGCCTTTATTCGCCCCACTGCTAGGTACAGTTCTCCTCTTATTACTGCGAGGGTTGTAGAGCAATTAGTCCACCGTGCTGACTTGTTTCGTTTTTCAAAGTGTTGACGGATGTCCGCGAAATATTTTATAAAGTGCTCAGAATTGTTATTCCACGATGTTTTCCTTCACCGTCGAGCACGTGGTAAATCAGCACTTAAAATTGCAATTACCAATTTCATTGGTGCCAGCGGGGATCGAACTCGGGTTAAAAGGGAAAGTAAGTAAGGGAGAGAATGGCAAAAGGCATTAAGTCGGCCCTTTGTAAACCTTTTATTTAAGACATTATAGACATAAACACTCACGCCTGTCACCCAGAGGGGTAGGCAGAGACTACGGACTTCCATTTGGCGCGATCCTGACACACCTCTCTCGCCTCTTTTACATCCATATATCTACGCATACACGCTCGTCGGTTAAGGGTACTCCTAATCTGGCCCATTTTTAATGTATCGCCGATTTGGTCGATAAACCTTCGTCTAGGGCGTCCCTTCCCGACCCTGCCGTTCACTTCTGCAATATAAATTTGCTTTGTCACTCTTTCCTCGTTCATTCTTTCTACATGACCAAACCACCGAAGCATTCCTTTCTTAATCCTTGTCGCAACGTCATCTTGCAAACCACACTTTTCTCTTATCACACTATTTCTCACCCTGTCATTCAGATTCAGCCCTAGCATACTCCTTAAGGAACGCATTTCTACAGCATTTATTCTACTCTCATGCTTCTTCTGCCAGACCCAACTTTCACTACCATACATTAAAGTAGGGACTAACACAGCATTATGAATTGCCATACGTGCCTTAGTTGACACATTCTGATTCCTCATAATAGCGTGTAGAGCCCCATTCACTCTATTTCCTGCGTTTACTCGTCGTTCTATATCCTTATCATATCTACCATCCCTGCTAAATAAACATCCCAAATATACAAACTCATCCACTTGCTCAATCAACTCCCCTTCTATTCTTATTTCACATAAAGTTTTACTTTCTTCTCTTTCAAAAACCATCACTTTCGTCTTACTTGCGTTCACTTTCATACCCCTTTCTTTCAATGACCAATTCATTAAAGTAACCATCATTTGCAACTCGGCCGCCGACGATGCAAATATGACTTGATCATCGGCGTACAAAAGGCATTTGACGGTTGACTTACCCATTCTCAACCCACATTCTTCAACTTTCAAAGTTTGCAAACAACTGTCCATAAATAGGTTAAACAGCCACGGGGAAGCCACACTATTTAAGGTGACAGCAATAAAGCAATATTAATAATAATGTCCTCCAGACCGAATTTCGGTCATGGCGGCCAGTCTCAACGGAGACTAGCCATCGCCACAGGACAGGATTATAATGCACAAAAATGTATGCGCAAGCACAGGTGCACTCTCTATTCCCTCACTCTCATAGTGCGATGGGACGGTAAACCGACACGGCCGGAGCAAGATCAAGCGCAGGACGAACGGCTTTACGTGTTTTCCGAGGCACGGGGGTGAGATACCGCCAACTTCCTGACTCCGGGCAGCTACTGAGAATTTCTTGATGGATGACTTTTTTGGGCCAACTCGGAATTCGAACCCGGGACCTCATGATCAACAGGTGCACTACTGCAACCACTAGACCAACGAGGCAGTTGGTAAAGCAAAAATAAATAAGTAACGAAAGATAAAAATGCAATAAACAATTTAACTGGTGCCGGCAAAAATCGAACCCGGTTTGCTTAATAGCCCCTGAGCTAAGTTCCACGGCTTTATTGTAATAAATACTTTGCCGCTTTCTACTATTCGTTAACGTTCAATTTTTGTAGACTGTACTATACACTTTTATATTTTACAATTGCAAATATCATGTCTGTACCAGAGAACGATATCAATAGATAACTCTTTATTGTACACAAAACCAATATATGAACGGAAAAAAAAGAAAAAAAAGATAAAAGAGTATTCTGATGCTGATATATCACGACGCGTGATTATGCAAGCCGCGCTGCTGCGAGCCGATTTAACTTGTTCTTACGGCGTGACGTGGAGCACATTAGAATCACCACGCCGTATCACCGTAAGAGACAAGTTCCATAAAGCTGTTTTTTTTTTCATATAGAATCAAAAATTTGAAACTTGTTTCATTGGTCTACTCAATATTTACGCATGCGAGAGTGCTTCACGATCGTAAGAGTCAAAACTAAATGAAAATAGCAACGTCCCGCCCCCCAGACTCGAGTCACCAGGAATGATCTCGCGCCGCACCTTGTCACGCTACTTTAAAGTAAAGTAACCGACTGTCTTTAAAGTAACCGACTTCGAGCTGATCGATCGTGACATTACGTGCTAGCCCACGTCGCCTTAAGCCACTAACCTCCACAATGCCTAGGCCGCACACATCGCGATAACGCGATGTATGTAGCCAAATATTTGTGAACACGTCGTTACTTCGTGCGTAATTGCAAGTACTCGTACACCGCTTCGCTGTCGGTAATCTCTTGCACATCAAAGCGGTAGCGGACGTGTTGAACTAAATTAGGATTTGCGACGTATTTTCGAAATGAATGAGAGGATTTTAGAAATTATTAGTAATAACAAGTCTGAAACGTCTAAAGAATAAAAATAATTATTCGCTCCCATATAGATAACAAAGGGCGACCGGGGCGTCTATTTTGTGTTTAGCCTGCGTTAATCGCGATAAACCATCGGATAAACTTTACAACGCACAATGTAGCCAGGCTCATTCACCGTAGGCCGAAGGCAAAGTTTTATCGCTGGAATACCATCGCTATATGTGCGGTCTAAGCACAAGATGCGTAGGCACAAGCTGGCGCGGGACGGACGTCGACGGTGTTAGAACAACATTCTTGCGCAATATCAGCGTAAAATAACAGCTAAATGCTGCTGTGTTTCGTATAGTAAGTTTAGAGAACCGGAGACTATTTTTACTATAAAATAAATATAAAAATCAAGTCACTCACATCCAAAGGATGCACCAGAATCGTCGCAATGCACGAACGTGACTCAGCCCGCAGTGGATGAACATGAACAACCCACCACCTCCTAGGACCCCACCAACCTTGCAGTTGTACGGACCGAATCTCGAAAGATACACGCGGTAATTGCTTAGGGCTCTTTCCCGCGTGCACTTTCTTGATTCTCTACAGGTTATTCACTCTAACCCTTGTCCCGTTGTTCCACTCTCCCTTTCTGGGCTGGACGAACACTGTACGCCTTCAGTTCCGGACAGGTCTTGTTTTCCCTCTAGCTTTTCCATTGCTGTTCTCCGCACATGCCATCCATGCGCAAACTCCGCCTAGGGTCTCCTTACCGTCCACGAGGTCCGGGTAATAAATCAGACCCATCCTTCCGCGTACTATTCCGTCCATCATCTTGCATCTCAGGTCATCATACAACACGAACTCCCATAACACGTGGTACCTGTCCTCATAGGCAGCACCGCAATCACACATACCAGATTCAACCTATTTCATTTCATACAGTCTCTTTCTAAAGCATACATGTCCGCTGAGGATCTGAGAGAGTTGATAGTCCGGCACGACCGCATTCGCATTGAGTCGCGCCGACACGTCCAGGAAGAAACTGAATAACTCTCTTCCATTCGTCTCATTATTCCATCGTTCTTGCCATACATTCAAGACATCCACTCAAATCTCACGCTTACGTCTGCTCAACTCCCCATTTCTCGCGCCTGCTCGCGCACGTTCGATGCTACCAGCACGTGTCACCTCCAGGTCAGCCGGATGAGCATGGAAAGTCGAAGTATTTGTCAACTTCTCATTGGGTTTGAGAAAGAAAGAAAGAAAGACATTTATTGTTGAAACAAGATTGAAACAAGGGAAGACCCATTTGGTTGATTTAATATTACTTGTTGTGAACGGTCGCATAAGTAACTTTGAAACCATTTTATGGAAGATGTTACAAAACCATAAAACGATAGCTTAGACAGCAGCAAATCTATGTTAATAGAATCAAATGCTCTAGAAAAATCAAGCAGGGTAAGGATAGTACCTCTACCAAAGTCTTGAGATGTAAAAATATTGTCAACCACGTCAAGTAAAGCAGTAGACGTGCTTCTACCTTTTCTAAAACCCGATTGTAAGTCAGGTAAAATATTGCTAGCATCATAAAACTTGATGATTGCTAACAGGTTGGTTTGCTAACAGTTCTAGAAACTGGAACCAATTTAAGCAGACCAGGAACGGGAAGAGCCAGATGTTTGCCACCTTGAACGAGAGGAAAAAAGATATCTCGTCTTAACCATGACAAATTACGAAAATTACACTTTCTGCAGTTGGATACAAACAATTATGCATAGATAGATTTTCTCGAGGCAGGGCCATGGTGCAACTATATTATAGTTGTAGCACGAACGGGTTGGCTCGATCGGGGAAGAACCACGCTCTCACAAAATACTGGCATAAAATAGCAGCTCGATGCTGAAAGAAGACCCTTTTAAATAGATACGAGCCATTCCATCTTAGTCTTCAGGGTAGAGAACGCATCTGCATTTTGATTCTTAATCGTGGATATAATATGTATGCTACAGCATCCCTTTACCATCAGGTGGATTATGTGCTCGTTTGTTTCTTTATATATACAAAAATACATTCGGTTATTTCTTACACTACTTTCGCCAAACTGCAGGGCAGTTTATTGGCGATTTATGCAAGCATCTATGCAGGTCTAGAAATAGCAGTATCACTACACCCTATAAGATCTATTGTGATTGTTGCTAAGTCTTTAGTTCACTGCTAAGCCCTATGTCTTCAATGAATTGAAGGAGTTTCTTAGCTGTGAATAATTTCACTTTTTCTGGGCTATGCACATAGTTTCACAGATAAGTGTTACGTTTGCACATTAAAAGTCCACAATCAGAATATGTAGAGGTGTTTCTTCCGTTAAGGAACAGAATCGGCACATCCTTGGTTACTTAGCCCCAGGATAGACATGTGTTTTTTTAGACTACAGTGTCTAGTCAGGGCTCTTGCCAGAATGCGCAATTTATGCTTACTTAATCACAGAGCGTATGAAGCGAATTTACGATCACAAGCCCGGATTAAGGTTTTAGAATGTTCTAAAGCATGATGTATCAGATCAGACCTTAAGTAATTTATTATGATAAGAAGTTTCAAGGGTCAATCGGGCCAGGCTTTTTAAGATTCCACAAAAAGCTCGGGTTCAAATTGTGTACACTTTGAGCCCTCCCGTGCAAGCTTGTCATCAAGTGCATTGCCTACGATGCTCGCAGGACAGGACCCGTCTCAAAACGATCCTCTTGTTACACTGTTTAGACGGTTCACACAGTCTCCAACTAGCGTCGGAGTAAAGTTTAAGTTTGATATCAGCGCTAGCAGTACTGCTTGACTATCAGAGTTTATATAGACAATATGGTTGCCGTGGTATTTGTGCAGGTTGATTTCCGCACAGTAAAGTGTGGCGAAAATTCTGCCTGGAAGATAGAGGTGAATATGTCCAAATTCATACTAAGCTTGAATTTGGGGCGTTCCCCATAAATTTCAAAGCCTAAGTCGATGTCTAGTTTTGACCCATCCCTATACAATATAAGGCTACCAACGTCACAAATAACACGTCCATTCCAGTACCAGCCAGTATTCTGTTGAGGATAGCTCCACTATGTACTTCTTATTTAAAGCCTATAGTGGACGCTGAGATCATGCAACATTCATTGAGTCGAGCAGGGATCTTAGTCTGTAGGAAAACAGATCGCCCTGGCCGTTAATCCTATACAAACTAGCCCTCGCCTCCTTGTCTAAATAAAGATAAAGGGGCGTTAGGTATGTCTACTTCTATGAGAAGTGCATTAATAGCCGCTCTAGTTGATGATCGCATCGAACCAGTTACCTTTAAAGAGATTATGTATTCTTTGTAGACTACTTTAGCCTGTCCGCTGTCATCTTTTGGTTGGCATTATTACACCAAACAATGGAGGCGTAGGTAACCATTGGCCCCACTATGCTGCTTTACAGCCATAGTATCAAACTGAAACGCAAGCCCCAGTTGTTTCCAAAAATACGACTGCACGTACCTAAAGCAAATTTTACCTTATTGCATACGTTGCTAAGGTGAGAGTTCCATGTTAGGTTTTGGTCGATTGTTACGTCCCAATACTTAACTACAGTTGGGAATGGTACTTCTATACCATTGTGCTTCGGTGTAACTAATTTGTCCAGCTGTTTCTTTTTGGTAAAGGGTATTATATAAAAGTTTTATCAGCATTAACTGATAAACTGTTACGCCTACACCAGTTATACTTTGAATAGAGTTAAAAAATACAATTAAATCTTCCTAAGACGCAAACTATATTCACCAATAGACTTTTGATAAGCTATAATGATAATGAAAGAAAATAACACAATAAATAAAGATTAAATTGAAACATTTAATTGCTGAATTCCAAAAGAAATCATTAAACTAGTTTAGTTTTCAAGAGTGTCATTTCATGTCCATTTTAATTACATTGCATCAAATATATCGAAATTCACCTGGAACACTTTATCATCAATCGTCTATTATCGTCAATATCATGTACATTAACTTATTCAGTATAAGGCCATACTTTATTTCGTTCATTATTTATTCTTTCTGCTACTAGAATTATGCAGACCAAAACATATGAACCCAACATTATAATTAAGGGACTAAGAATGTGATCGAATTGTGTATTTCTGTGGAAAGCATTAATGGTGCAGCTCAATGGAGTATAGTCATTCATAACTATTATGCGTTTCATGATACCAGATTCTTTCATGCGTAGAGTTCTGGAAAATAACCAAAAGACTTGTTTGAGATATAAAAACGTACCTAAGAAAACTAATAAACTAAAAAATATTATAAAAAAAAGAAACGAACTTACATCTTTACTACATTTATCTGTCTAGGAACAAATTTTTCAATCATCAGTTAAAAGTTATGTTTTAACTAATTTATAACCTGACTAAATATAAAAACCAAACAATTGAACTCTTTTATTCATGCAGCTGTAATTTTAAATTGCTTATGTTGCATTTTATGCTATAAATAACTGTTATCTGTTGATTGAAAAACTGTACCATAGTTATAAATTTTAATCTGAGTTTACATAAATTTACGGTACTCATAATATTTTACATCTTGCTATTTTTAAAATCAATCATCATTACTAATTATTTTGCCGACAATTTAAGTTTGGTTTTAATTATTTTGCGTAAAAAGTTACTTTTAACTTTCCTAAAACGTAAACGCAAGTTATATCATGAATTAAATTAAAACTTTATTCATACAGTAAGTTAACAGTTTTGGTTTAAAATAAAGTTTTAATTTAATTCATAGTATGAATTGGTTTAAGTTATTATGAAAGCTCAGAATATTTTTTTTAATATAAAAAAATAATGTCTTCCAGATCGATTTTAGGCCACGGCAGGCAGTCTCAACAGGAATTAGCCACCTGTGCAGGAATGATTATAGTGCCCTAGTGTATGCGCAAGTACAGGTGCACCCTCTATCTACAGCTTAACGTACTTTCAGAGGCATGAGGGTAAATGAAACACCGCCAAATTACAGGCTTCGGGCAGCTATTGAGAATATTTTTTTTCTGTCATGAAATATCATTTAATATACTAAAGAGCTAACAGACACGTCAGTAAGAGACTACTTCAGCGCATGGACAGTTGCGACCAAACATCATACACAGAAGACCCTTATTATCTTCCATACCAAGATGGACCTCTAGACAGAAAAAGAACGTGTTAGAGTCATGCTTAAACGTGGTAGAGCCATGCTACAGCTATATTATTAGTAGTATAGTTGAAGCACGAATGGGTCGGCTCGATCTGGGAAGGACCACACTCTCACAGAATACCAGCGTAAAATAGCAGCTTAACACTGTTGTGTTTTATGATGAGTGTAGAGAACCGGAGACACTTTTTACTGGAAAAGAGGCATTCCATATTAGTCCTCAAGGGTGACAACGCATCTGCATTTTGATTCGTAATCGTGGATAGATGTGGATGTCTATGTATCACAACAACCACTTACCATCAGGTGGACTGTGTGCTCGTTTGTCATATCCTATAAAAAAGAGCGTACAAACTTGGACTGAGGATATCATTTAATATTATATTTTTTACTCTTTGAGATATGAATTTCTTCATTGGCCCGAAAAATTCCAGATATGGAACTCCTGTTGTACGAAGAATTTTTCTTAATTGCCACACTAGGCAATAGGATTGACGATCGTAGTGCCAAACATCTCGCAACTTTGAAGCTGCTGGCAGTCGAAGGTCAGGGTATTTTACTTCTTATAGTAAATGAGATGATTATCAGCCATCTGTCAGATTTCATAAGATATTTCAGACATTTCCTGTAATAACGATAGAACGAAATCTTACTATGGCGACTAAATGGAGTGATATATTCTCTTACCACTTCCAAAACTCAATATAGATCTTCACTCTATCAATCCGATTTGACAGAAAATATACTAACCCAATCTTTAACTTCTCTATATAACGAAATTTCTTTGCAGCGAAGAAATACATCTTAACATTAGAAAAGACATCTACTTCTTTCACTTCACAAATTTCTTCATTTTCGAAGGCTGAAAAAAAAAATATAGTAATAAATTAATATTTAAATTTTAAAAAATCCCGAAATATGAAATTTTTACGCGGTAGAACCATGCTGGGGAAATACCACGCTCGCACAGAATCCTGTGCTGCTGAGTTTTATAGAGAAGAGTACAGAAGACTCCTTTTTCAGAGGTATCAACGCATCTGTATTTTGATTCTTGTTAGAGGATAGATTTAAGGTATCTTTAGGCCACATCATCCACCTACCATTGCGTGGACTGTGTGCTGGCTTATCACGCTCAATAGTATAAAAATATATGTCAAATTATCTATATTACAACGTCGGTCAAGCGAAGAGGATGGCATTTTTGTTCTCTGATAATCTTTCCGTCATAATTAATAAAATAGAGAAATAACTTACGAAAATCTTTGAAGCTAGTTACTAATTTCTTGCAATGATAGAATATGCTCCAGGATAATCACATAGTAACGCAGTTTTTGTGGTTCTGACTGCCTCCAACCCGTCAAATATATTAATTACTTTGGTACGTGATAGCTTTTCTTCAATCGAATTCATTTTCTTTTCAAAAGTATTTGCCTATAAATAAATATGTTTTCTATTATAATTATTAATCATGTCCATGTTTGTTATACATAAAAGTGAAATGAACAGAAATGTTTGATAATGCGACTTTATTACTCACTCTTTTCTCTGCAAATATTTTCATATTTTCAACTATGTTTAGTTCATAGTCACTCTCGATCAAAGATTTTAGATCCATTTGGCCGTTTTTATCGGTTACGATGTGCGACAGTAAGTTGGATGTATAAAATGAATGAGTCACGTAGGCGAAACCAACAAAGAAAAAGTACGCCATTCGACGTGACCAGAGAATGGATGATGTCGGTAAACCTAAACAAGGCTCAACAGAAAGAGTAAAATGTAGTACGTACGGTTTTTAAACAGCCTGTAGATACAAAAACATTCTATTCAATGACTCTACCGTTACAGCTTATTAAAATCCACTGCTGAACACAGGCCTCCCCATAGATTGCCTCATAGGGGGATATTTGCCATAGTTGCCACGCTTGGGAAGTGGGTGAGCAACCAACCGCAGTATTTTTTTTAATTTTAGTCGTAATTATGAAGCCGCCCATCTCCTGATTTGTTTCCCTCTGTCGTCTCTTACGATACCCACGGGATTTTATCTAACATAGAGTAAACAAGTGCACCTCGCCCGTTTAATGAATGTAAAATATACACGTAGCTTACATTGAAGACATCGCACGCCATTTTACACAAACATAGCGTATAAACACACAAGTTGTTCCCATGCTAAGACATTTTAAGGCGAGCGCTTTTTCTCTTATTTGTCACGGTATTTTACGTAATTATAATAAGTATAATTCATGCTGACTTTGCTAATAATTATACGAAAGTCGTATGTCGCTTTGCCCATTCACGTTTAGCCATATCATAAATATGAAAGCAAGAATCTTATAATAACTGCGATAGTCTCGTAGGTTGAATAGTGCCGGAGGAAATTCGCATACATTTAGATAAAAATAAAATTTAGGCTTAAATTAATGTCTACATTATTGTCTACGTTATTATTACATTGTCTCTAAAATCGGTTACACCTAATAGTAGCCGGCTAAACCAAGGTGTACCCACACTTAAGTTTTTAGCTGTAAGATATATAATATAATGTTAAAATTTAATTCGTAACATAATGGTTAAATTTAATTCATGCATTTCTAAATATTTCTAAAACAAATTTACGCATCGATGTAATACTTACTATGCTGACAGATTATGCCTATAGCGGCATAAAATTCGTAAATAAAACTGCATTTTAAATGACCGACAATACTTCTCTCCCATCTTCTAGTTACATAAAAAATTAAAGTTGCCAAAATAACCATGGAACAAACGCAACACCATACAGTTTTCGAAAATGGTAGACTGTAATAAGGACGCATAACTGCATTGTATTTGCGCCGAAGAATATAGCCGAATCTGAAATAATAAAAAGTGAATAAGTTGTTAATATTCTAATATTAAAGTTGACCACAACAGATCTCTTTACAATAATAATAATATTACCAAAATAATATAAAAATTATTAAGGGCATGTGCTTAACACCTCCGTGAACGTACGTATGTGCGTGTGTCTCTACGTGCGAGCGTGCGTGCATGTGTATGTATGTTTGTGATGTAGGTGCAAATATAAATCAGGATATCTACTAAAACTACGTGAATTAAACTTTAGTCGCATTGATACCAGATAACTAAACTGTTTATAGAGTTGACTATTTGCTGCATATGGTCAAGATATTTAGCACGCAAACAAGAAAAACTAAAATAGCAATTTAATGATATAATTATAGTAATTAACATCTAAAATTATACGAAAATTACACTGATCACCTAAAATCATCATCATTATCACAAGTCCATTGCTAAACATAGGTAACATCGACTCTAGCATTCAGCGATTTCTTTTGTCGTCACTCCATCTAGTGGACGCCCCCCGACACTTCGCCGAAGAGAACGTTAGAGAAACTCTTCCCCCAGCAGTTGTCGATCGCCCATAGTCACCACATAAATCTCTTTATTGGATTTAGTTTAAACAATTATACTACCTCCAAACGAACATCGCTTCCACAGGATTGAAGTCATTTAACGTATCAGGTGTGATAGGCGACGGATGAACGCATAAATCGAAGGTATCATTATGACCCAAATAAATAATATTTTCCTTGTTGTTTGCCACACTGGTGTCCAATTCCGTAGTAATGAAGGAAATACTGAAAGGCATTAACGTTATTTAAGACCTGAACATTAAATAAAATCCGTAATCCTCTTGGGTGTCGTAAGAGACATCAAAGAGAAACGAACCACGAGATTGGCAGCAGTGTCTTCCTCATAACGACTTGGAAATAAAAAACTGCGGGGCTTTGATTGGTTGTATATTATGCACACACATTGCAAATAGTACCGTGTGGTGAGTGTGTAAGAAAAATATACCATTTTGTCCTGTGAGTATTGTATTATGAAGTGCCAGAAATATCTTACAGTTTCCAATAGATGGCAGTTTAACTACGTCGTTTATTCGCCTCATATAGTTGTTTATTATGCTAGACATAAAATAAGATAAGCGTCAAAAGTGCGAGTCGTCTGACACTCATTTATGTCGCTTGACAATCCATGTGCCTAGCGTAACGATTAAGGAACATCATCCCTGCAACTAATCCAGAAGGAATCGGCGCATGAGTACCGAAAACTAATCCACCTCAATTTTTTTATGCGATTCTCTTCAAATTGTTCTACTGATGATATAAATGCATGTTGCCATGCGTGGGCAACTCGGTGGCGTACTTATTGTTTAAACCGTTTTTTTTTCAAAATAAAGGAATTGTTATTTTGAAACGAAAATTTTTTGGTATATTTTTTGATGAAATACATATAAAAAGTTCCTATAAGACTTTTTACAAAAAATTTAATATTTTCGGAGTTATGAATTTATAAAGGTTTGAATAATCTCAAATTAGGATATTTTTGACCCATTAAAATACATAAAGAGAAAGTATAAAATATATTTAATATTTTTTTATATTCTTTAATAAAATACAAATAAAAAAATCCTATAACTTTTAACGACAATGTATTCGATTTTTACGATAAAAGTTTTTACTTACTTGAAATGAAACATCTGCTGAAGTATTAAGATAACCTTGCAACTCATCGCGTTGTTTCTCCACATCGGATCGTACTGGTGACTGAGTTCCATTTCATCCACTAAATAGCAATTGAAGAGCGAGCGCGCTTTCAAAGTTTCGTTCATATTGGTAAATGAAAACGGCCGAACTAAATGCAGAAGCCCAAGTAATAGCAAAATTTCACTCCACAACTACTGCAATTCATACGGATAGTATTCAGTTGTACTGCTATCAGTACTATTGCAGTAGAAACGTACATACCTTTAAAATCCCAACAGATTATAATCGGACGGAATGACAAAGTGAACTGGAAAACTAGCAACTGTTTTGTAATGTGGATGTTAATGTTATGCTGCTAGTAAGAATATTTAGTTTAATATTTTGAAGACCTTTAACGGTGAGAAGTAAAGTTAGGTAATGATAAGCAAACAAAGCAGAACACGAAAATAAACGTACGGATACGACATAACTAAACAAGCGTAGCTGTTCTAATGAAATTCAAACATTTAATTTTCAACAGTCGAAGATTGATTCACTTTAGCGGGAACACTCGATGAACTATTTATTAATATTTTCGAGATTATTCAGTTTTTGAATTACAATTTGTGGACAATAATTTCGCTTTTATGATTTAGTCACCAGCTTTGCTAAATGGAAAACGTATTTTCATCCGACTGCCTCAGAATGTGGGTAGTGTTTTCGAGTGTATGTATGTAGGTATGTCTTTTGTTTTGGCATGCTCTGTAGCCCAAACAACTTGATAGATTCTAAAATATATACATATCATTAGATTCGTCTTAGTGGAAGTGACATAGGGTATTGAATTTTCATTTTTCAGTTAACTTTTTCACGCAGTCGGGTTTTTTTAATTACTATTTTTACCATTAAGCTTGTTAATTTATAAGTATGTCTAAAATCTATACAGAAGGCGTTTCGAAAAAGTTATAAAAACGTTATTAAACGTACTCGTATTCATGCGTTATACGCAATAGAATAAAGTAACAGCCTATACATACTCGATTATGTCTCACTACTGCACAAAACCTTAATATGTGACGATAGAAGTCCGCAACTCTTCCCCAATGTGTGTTCGTCTTCGAAATGTTTTATATCCTGAAATTCGCAGACAGCTTACTTATGATGTTAACATTTAGAGCCGTGCATAGAACTTGAATTAAATCATTAGTGCTGGCAGGGATCGGATACAGTTTCTTCGCGTTAAAATTTTTATGTGATCGCTGTCACCTGAGAAACAACAAATTACCGAACTGTAATCGAGCAAATAATTACCTGATTTTGGTATTGTTAGGGATTGTTACAATATAAATCTATACCATAATGAAATTCTAAGAGGACTTTCGTACATAGATTTAAAAGGTATAAAACATAAAAAGGTAGGTAAATTATATTTCAAGGTCAAAAATTAAATTGTAATATTTTGGTTTTCTTTTGTTGAACGAAAAATAAAGGAAAAGGCTCAGTTTCAGTTGTCATGTTTTATGATAGATTCTCTCAAGTCATATAAGACGTTAAATTACCTTAATCCTTAATAATTTATTTACATCACATAAATAACGTTTACAACCTTAAGAAAATGTCGCATATGATGTGTAATATCTGAAATCTGACCTTGGTAATAAGACACATTAACATTATATCCTGAAAACAGCTATTTGTTTTTTTTATTAATCAAAATTAAAAATATTAATTGAGCAAGCAGCAACAGAAATTGACCTCAAAATTTATAAAAGTTAAATACTGAAATATTTATTCGAATAATTATGAATACTTGCATTTTATCATTGATCGGCACAATTCTCAGACACTTATTATCAACAGGAATAACATTTTTTAATATAGTTAACACTAGTTTAAATAACAGCACACTTTACTACCACAGCGCTCGTTTATTGGTCAAATTAAATAGCGCGCGCTTCCCCAGCTTCCTGGGATACACTTCCGTCCCTTTTCACGAAATCACGCCCACAGATAGCAGGAAAGCAAGAGAAAAGATGTTACACATCATAAAACCAAATTATAACGCATTACTCTCCGAGGCATATTACCAAGTACGAGGCAATGGCTGTGTTTCTTCGTCGAGTGGCTATACTTAACACTTAGGTAAGTGAACAAACAACCCTCTTTTCGCAAGCGGCGATGAGCAGTCGCGGATATGGTTCCTTTAGAAACTTCAACTTACAATTGAAGATTTCTGAATACTGAATATACTGGCACTCGAATAAAATACACTGATATTATTAGCTTAATTTTATTCTCTATTGAGGAGAATGTGTCATTCACGGGATGACATGGGGTGGTGTAATACGAAAATACACGTAACGTCGTAAGAGGCTACAAAGAGAAATGAAACCTGATATGTGCAGCAGCATTTTTCTGATAATAACGCAAAATAATAAACATTTCAGCTCAATCCGTTAAACGATAACTGCTTTAAAATTCAGTTGCAACATTTGACCAGAACAAACGTTACAAAAACGTTGCAAGTTAAATAAAAGCTTGTAAAACCACTACGGTTGCCAACTCGCTTGCCGGGCCTGACAACTATGACAAACATTTCAGTTATGAAATATTCTATGAAAGGTGCCTATGTGGGGCAGTAGACTTGATACGCTATAATGGTAATGGCATATAAGGAAACTCTACCTTATCCCGTGGGTTACATTAGGGAAAATTCTTACATCTTACAGCTTCCGATGGTTTGTGGTATAACCATTTATTATTTATATCAGATATAATATCATCAGATCGACGAAAATTGAAACGTCAAACGTGTGGGAGGGAGAGCCTCATTTCTCAGATTAAATGAACAACATATCCTAAAAAAAAAACTTGAAATTGAGAATTTAAACAAATTTCTAACTCGTTTTACTCACCTGTGTTATTACGACCCATGAAAAAGTATTTTAGGAGTTTTCTTTATTTGAGAACCGGCTTTTTGAAACTTTTGCCTTTTTTTAAAGAATAATCGAGCTCAATGTGGCTTCACTTCGCAAATATCGTAAAGTTTCAAACAAAATTTAGTAATACTTCAAAACTATTGGTTAAACAACAATAATTGCAAAACTAAAGAAAGTAGCTACATGTAGACATGCCTCTTTTGCTATTATTTTTCACAGGTATATAATATAGTATATACACGTAAAGTAAGTATCTAATAACACTGGATACTCTTCGCATTATCAGCTCATAAATAGTCTACAAATGAACTGGGGCCTCTCAATTAGTAGGATGTATTATGCCTTAAATACGGGTCCTTTTCTTGACTGGCTAATTAGTCCCATGGCTTTGACGTTTGACGGTTCCTCTCGTCACCGCTTTCGGTATTGTATATAAATACAAGATGGTTCTATTCATATCCTTATCTATCATCTTTATGGATGAAACAGTTTTTTAAATGTAAATCTCCTCTTACGATAGTGGTAAGAAAGCTCATAATATATTATCACACTGCAAAAAATTGTCATGATGGACCTTAGAAATGTATTAAATAACGTAATTTAAGAGAATAGAAACTAAAACTACATGATTTGATCACGTACTATGATGATTCTAGTGAGAGTACTTGGATATAGACATAAAAGTATTGTATTGTTATCAGTTTTTAAAACGTTGACTAAATTATAGATTAATCAAACGTCAGGAAGATGGTGAAAACTGAAATACAAAATTCCATTACATTCGTCTTTATAAAGACAGGTCAAGCTTATATAACGCTTGTAATTAAAATATCGCATAAGATAAAACTTTAAAGGTTTTGTTAAAGAAAACCTGTAGTATTAAAAAAAATCGAATATTTGACTAGATATTCTGGAATCAACCGTTTAGTTCCTGCATTTGCAAATTTAAAACCAGTTAATTTAGATTGTTCTTACATAATACCACGTTTTCGTCATCGGGATGAATAACGGCGAATAGAAAAGTTCGCTTAATCAGAAATAACTGCGGAACAATTTTACGCAAAACTTTTCTAAGCCATCGCAGTACATGAAGTCTGTTAACTGCGGCAAGTTTCCTTTTCATTAAATTTAACAACAAAATTCTTTTAAAAACAAAACATTTCTCAAAATTAAGTCGTGGCAGTGTGTCGAAATTTGTCGGATTCGTTGATTTTCGATTTTTAATTTTTTCTAATTATGAAATATTTTTCTGTTTTTTCACTGCGACCAAGTAAGACATATTGTGATCGCTGCTATCGCTGATGTTCACAGTTTAGCCCTATATCTTCAATTAATTGAAAAAGTTTTTTATATGTGACCAATGTCACTTCTTCTGTGCTAGTACGTAGTTCCCAGATGAGTGTTACGTTTGCGAATAATTAAGCATACAAAATCAGTTACGACGTGCGTGTGTGTGAGTTGTGTGTTTTTTCCATTAAGGAACAGAATCGCCACACCCTTAAATTGCTTAGTCACAAGACGAACATGTGCTTTTTTAAACAACAATCTCCAATTTTTACCAAAAGTATGTAGTTTATTATTACTTAATCGCAGGGCTTCCGCAGAAAATATACGACTTTTATCCCGGATAAAGGTTAAGGAATATTTAATGAATACATAGTGTATCGGAACACAGCTTAAGTGATTTAATGTGATATGGGGTTTCATTGGTTAATCGGGATATTTTCCAGATTACTTTTTAAGATTTAATACACATGTTACATGTGGGTTTCTACATAATAGCTGAATTTTTATAGTATGGTGTCCATCATCATAATTACAGCCCTTTAAAAATCCGCTGCTGTAAATAGCATCTCCTCCATATTTTTTTTTTATAGAAATAGGGTGACAAACGAGTACACAGTACACCTGATAGCAAATGGTTGTTGTGACCCATATACATATACATTTATCCTCGTTTGCGAATCAATATGTAGATGCGTTGTCACCCGTGAGGACTAAGTTGGAATGCCTCTTTTGCAGTAAAAAGAGTCTCCGGTTTTCTACACTTAAATGAAATACTTCATCTATGTGACTTCATCTGACATAAAAACTTCATCTATCATGTGGGAAGCCATTTACATTCAGTGGCTTCCCACATGATAGATGAAGAGATTAAAAAATAGATTGAGTTAAACAATTGATATTTTCAAAAGTTATCGTGTTTACAAGCCACAGGGACATGATAAATCCACACCATAAGCCACTAAAACCCTTTTTTTATTTAAAAATAGCAATTAATCGATTTAAAAAAAATATTAATAAGTTCAACAATCATTTATCTTTTTAACAATGTGCTTTTTATATCGTTTATATGTATAATATGATTGCTAGATACGATTTTATTCGATAAAACGTTGGAATCTCAATTTTTAGGCGATAGTATAACATACCTTGCGCTTTCGCTTAAGGTATGCAATACAGTTTTACCCATTATCTCGGTCTCCTCTTTGTGTGGTGCTTTTATAAAGATAGTTAATATAAATTTTAATTGTTAGAATGTTAGGTGTTTATGCCCAAATTTGGTCATGTTTTAACGTCACCCAATTGCGTTCGAGCTGGCGCCTCACCCGATGGTATGCAGGTGAGGTGAGAAAAACGCCGAGGTAGGGGTCTGTTGCTCGGCGCGTGGGCAGTTAGTCGCTCGACGCGTGGGCAAAACGTCGGTGCCCCGCCAACCACGAGGCGGGGAGACCGTCAGGCTCAAAATTCACGGCCCGTCGTGGATTTAGATAGCTAGATGAAGTACGTGCTTCATCGTCACGTAGATATGTGAATTGTGCGATATTTAACTCGGACGAGAGTGCGGAATAGTGTACGCGCGTCTAGTAGATATACGGTCTAGGATTCGAGCCGCGCATTCCTAGTTTGAGAGCTTCTCCCGGTTAATTGTCAGGATATCATTATAATTGTGTCGTCGCGTTTAGTGCCCCTTTTGTGTTTTGGTTGGCTAGTTAGATTAATTCGCGTGTCAACGAGGCGTATTTTGAATCTTGCGCGACGTGTTGTTCTGGTGCCGAATGAAGGAACTTAGTTGTGTTTAACGCTGAATCTGTCGGGTATCACGTGTTTGATTCTACGATGAATGTGGAATTAGCCGAATTTAAGTTAGTTAAATGTACAATGAAACTAAGAGACTGAATTAGTAACAATGAAGGAAGAAATGGTCCAGCGATCGGACCTGCCGGAGCGATGCAGCATTTTGGGGCAGCCTGGAACTCGGCCGCTGCTGGTCGCCTAAGCTTGCTCAGGTCGCAGACATTTACACCTCACTGTACACTACTCGCCATCCACTATTACACACACTCACGGCCTGCCCAAACCTTGGGGCGAAGTTAGCTTCGGATAATGGTAAGTACTATGTGTTTCTAGCATTTTCCCATATAGTTTATTGTGATAGAACATATTCCACGCGGCCATATTGAGGCCCGACCTGCGTCTGTTCGTTGAAACTCCGCTGATGGGCCCCGGATGATTGAATCTTTATAGGAGCAGCCGTAGGCCGTAACATTAGGTATTAAAAATTATAAATTTATTTCATAACTTAAGGCTATCTAGTGTCTATTTTATGTACCACCTTGACAGTCAATCAATTTTTGTTCGATAAAATAACTTTACACATAGAATGAATTAGATGGCGCTATTACAAAGCAAGTTTACTCAAAAGATAATATTATATTGATTTATTACACTAAATTTAGCCCCTACATATCTAAGAAATAAGGATTATATCACCTATTTGCCATAAAATTAATTTTTTTATGAATTTTATTTTATTTTAGACCACTACTGTACATAGGCCTCCCCCAAGGAATGCCACAAAGCACGGTTCTTAGCCACCTGCATCCATCGGCTTCCTGCATATTTTAGCAGGTCGTCACCCTACTATATAGTGGAGGGCCCGCAATATTATTCTTTTAATTGAAAATTTTCTATTAATAGGGAAATATTTGAAAATAATTGTATTCGCAAGTAATTAGTAGTTAATTTTAAAATAATATTTATAACTAGCCGGTACGAGCCTGCCAATCGATAACCTTGTTTCCCCATCGGGTTTCGGTTCTTCGTGCTATACGGCCGGCCCATTACCACTCCAGCTTACTAATCTGTTAGGACTTATGAAGGGTTGTAATGATGATGATGACGATAATAATTTTTATTTTATATTTCATTACATATAAAAGTTTCACTTCATGTGATCTGCTCAGATGTATTTATACCTATGAAATCAAATGATAGATGGTGTGGATGGTATTGGAAATTTTGTGGCTGGATTAATCCGAACAATTCCTCTGAGCACTCCCCGTAACAAATGCGATGCAACATTTATTTGCAGCACCAATGAATCAAGCCGATCGGAAAAAATTCGGTCGTCGACGATTCGAGCTGTTCTTCACTGGATACGGTCAAATGGAAGGAGCCGGCACTGAGGTTCCCCGGTCCAGGGATGAGTACAGTATTCCGTATGAGGCCGAATCCGCACCTTGTAAAGTTGCAAGCGATGTGCTGGCATGAAATACTGCCTGCTGTACAAAGAATGACAAACTTTTTAGAGGCAAATTTAACCTCCCCTTCCAAATAACTACGAAACGAAAATAGACAATGTAGTTCGGAGAGGTGGGATCGCGCTTCTTCCGTTGCATGGGTTATTTAGTTATAAATGCCACGCTTGGCATGTGAACTGGCGTTTGCAGTCGTAGATGCCTTTCGCCATTGTCGCTGCTCCTCATCCATTAGAGGTTACCAACGGATTTTCTTTCGGCGTTCCTTCTCCGTTTAGAGGAACATCATTTCGAAATGGTAGTAGTAGAATACCGTTACCGTTACAGCCTATTAAAGTCAACTGCCGAACATACGTCTCCCCCATAGATTGCCTCATAGGGGGATATTTGCCATAAATGCCACGATCGGCAAGTGGGTTGGCAACCACAGTTTTTATTTTTATTTTTAGTCGTTATTAGGAAGGCGCTGCTGTCCATCTCCTGGTTTGTTTACTCCGTCGCACACAGGATGATATGCGGTAGAAGGAAATTCTTACACCACCACTACACGGTAACATAACAATCTTATAAGACATCCGTAGTAGAATAATTTGGCAAACTAAAGTATATTTTCTTACGTCAAATAAATAAATACATTTAGTTTTATTTCATAACCGATCTCGATGTATTAAGACTCAAACGAAATGGTTATGTCACGTCTACCGGCACGTGTTACATTATCTTATCATTTTATATAGATGCCTCTGGACCACGGCACGAAATGCAGTGGTGGATCCTCCAACAGCGCCAGCACACACTACCCGTATACCATGCTTTGAGTGGACGATAATTTGGAATACGTAAAGAGCAACTTATGCTACAAATAAATTATTTGGACTACGTTTAAATACATTAAGTTAAAACATGCAGGAGCTAGATCAGAATTGAATAAGTTCAAAGTAACTTAATTATCATCAAGCTGGTTGTAGACGGTTCATGCTCCGACTACAAGCCTATTAACGAAGGTGTTCCAGAAGGCTGCGTGCTATCAACAACGCTGTTTTTTCTGCATATCAATGACATGTTGCAAACCGGTAGCATTCATTGCTATGTGGAAGACAGCACTCGTGATGCTCTATGCACCGGCCGTGCCAATACTTTTCGGGAGAACGTCGCCGAGTACCGGAACAAACTTGTGTCTGAAGTCGAGTCTTTGCTGAACAAAGTCTCGGATTGGGGGCGACTAAATCTAGTCCAGTTTAATCCTAAGAATACACAAGTTGGGCGTTTACCGCTAAAAAGAACCCCTTCGTCGTATCTTCTCAGTTTCAAGGCCCTCCCCTTGTTGCCTCGACTTAGGGACCTTCAAGAAAAGAGCCTACTCCTTTTTAAAAAGCCGGCAACGCATCTGCAATTCCCCTGGTTCCCCTGGTGTTGCGTTTGTTCACGCGCGGCGGTATTCACTTACCATGAGGTGAGCCGCATGCCCGTTTGCCCCTCTCCTATAAAAAAATAAAATTTTATCTCTGATCAGATTCGTAAGGAATGAATATCTTTGTACGTTTTCTGATAGAAGTTCTTGTGACCATCGATCCTGATATAACGTGACGAGCATTGAACACTTAAGAAGTATTTATGGCATCTAACTTATAATTTCTTGAACTAAAATTATTTTCACATAAATTTACAAAGAATATTCTGCGTTTTTAAATTTGTTATTTTTTCGTTAATCAAGGTCGGCTAATATTTAATAAGGAAAAATTAAGGAAAATTTCGTTGAACAAGAATTTTGGAATTAATTATAAACAAAAAATTACCGATACTAAATAAACCTACCGTGATTGTACCAAAATGTTTATTATTTTTTTAGTGTCTGAACTTTTAAAATATATTTTCTTTTTTTCTTTAATAAACTCAAAATTTCTAATCAAAAAATTAGTAGTCTATAATATTTATAAATTGTAAATAATAAATAAAAACGTATATACACAGTGTAAAATACTGTATGCAACCTACAGAGCATACTCTGTTGGGCAGCGTTCAGCGACACATTATCTCGTCACTTATTCCTCAAAACTTGAAAACGCTGCTGTCTGTATAAGGAAGCTTAAGCGAGCTATAGCGAGGACTGTGCATAGCGTATTAGAATTCGTAATGAAGACATCCGCATTAGAGTTTATAAGTTGGTATATCAATCCATCGATGTACTTCATGTCTTACCAGGTTGTCACTTTGTCACTTTATATAGTAGAGAGGGCTCACCCTACACTTTGCTTACAGCCAACACGAGGCTACCACTCAAAAACCTTTATCCCCAGCGGTTTTCGGTTCTTCGAGCTGTGCGGCCGGCCAGTTGCCGTTTCAGCTTAACGACCTGTTTAGCTAAGTCGGTTATTCTGCTTCTATTGCATTTATCACTTTATCACTTTCGGATTCTATCACGCAGAAGAACTTTGAACAAAGCCTTCTCCATAGTTCACTAACCAACTGAAGTCAATTCATTTTTTTTTGTTGGGGCTCTAAGTTTTAAAAATAATTCAAAAGTTAGTAATGTTATTTTTGTAAGGTTGATTATTTTTCTATAAATATAATACACTAAAATTAATGAGTGGTCTCACTGAGTGCACCTTATGTAATGTAGCAACACCATGTATTGGTCACCGTATCTGGACACCGACTGTCATAACAAAAATGTTATACATTTTTTTATACGTGACCACCAGCAATCCAAGTACCACCGGTTAAGAACCACTGGTCTAGATACAAATTGACATTATGAAGTTTAAGTTTTAATATCTCGGAAGTGCAGTGACCAAACATTAGGCTACGGCGCTGCAGGTCGTGGATCCGAATCAGAACAAATAAAAAAAAACTATTGGTAAGGTCGACAACAAATTCCCGGTTTTCAATATTTTATTCACATGCAATCTAAATTTGTAACGCCTCTTGCCTACAAAGTCAGGAAATAAATATATTTTTTTATTTTACTTTGGTTTTGTTAATATGCCTTTGAACATCCTTAGCTTACGGCAGTTCAGAAAAAGACCGTAACGAAGACGCAATCCAATTTTCAGCTTTACGTACTCAGTACATCACAACTTTAAAATAAATCAATTGAGGACACGAAATAACGAAAAAGAAGAAACAAAGCCAAATTTACTCACAACTTTAGGTTCAAGTGAGTGATCTTTGAAAAAATTAAAGAGAAAACAAACAAAGCTACACGTTTAATGTATTAGTTTACCAAAAAAAAAAAAACCATTTTCTTCAAAGTAAAAGTTTTTGTAACCGACATCTTGTCTCTAGGCAACATTCACAAATCTAAGGTTTATATAATCCTCTAAATGGCAAACTGTGATACGCTTACCTTATATTTATATAGAGTAAGAGTGACAAACGCCTGATAGTAAGTGGATGCATTGGACATCTACTAAATCTATCCTCGATTAAGAATCAAAATGCTGATGTTGCCCCTAAGGACTAAGGTAGAATGCCTTGTCTTCAGTAAAAATAGTTTCCGATAGCGCTATTTAATTTATTTAATGTGTGACGGCGGTGTAAGAGCATCTATCTCCCAATTTTCTTCCATGGGTGACGCAACAGGTGACTACTGCTACGACTGTGGATTCCCATAGAAGGCGATATAACCATCTGTTTTACGCCAGACGTTAATTACACAAATCGGCGACGGAAAGCATCGCCAAAGGCGATTTTGGGCTAATCCGTTCTACAAAGGAAAATACCTATATCCAGCAGTGGACTACTATGAATGATAAAGAAGAAAGAGTATCAATAAGTATTAATAAAATTCAAACAAGTCGTTGGTTTAAGATCTTAAAGTTCAAGAAAATTTCATAAAGCAATTTTTATAACATTTTTGATATTAGATATATTTAAGCAACAGTTGTTGAGAAAATAATTATATTTGCATTTAGATTTTTAATTGTTTTTTAGATTTAATTTAACTTAATAAATTTATTGATATGATATGACTTGTGATGTATTTGGCGAATGACACATTTTTTAGCTAGATTAATTTCGCTCCACGTATTGGGTATATATTGTAAATATCCACAACTGGGTGTACGTTCTATATGAGTAGATATGTCTTTGTTTTTGAACGGTCCTGCGAATGCACTTGATAGGTATTGCGTTGACTGATAAATGATATTTCGGAGTGCTAGTAAGTATACATAACTACTAGTGACCCGTCCCGGCTTCGCTTGGGTAGGATTTATGTATTTGACGTTATTTATAATGAAGAAAATCAGAGACTTTTGAATTTATCATTTTTTAATTTATGGATGAAATTTAACCTAGATCCCTTCTGACGTCACTCTCTATCTGTTGTAAAGTTTCACCACAATCGGTTTAGCCATTCCGAAGATTAGCTCGGAAAAACAGACAGACAAAATTTTAAAAATGGTTATTTATGTTTTAATAGCATGCAAATCACTCAGCTTAATAGAAACCAGTTATGCCAATATTACAGACGCACACTTTGATTTTAATTATATGTATATGATATATTATATAAATGAAAAGATAAATAACCACTCTGCATAACACTAAAAACGTTGGAATTTTGATTTTTAGACCCTAGCAGAACATATCTACGCGCTGCGCGCTTAAGGCATGCAATATTGGTACAAACTTACAATGGGAAAGGCATCAAATGTGGGAACAGCATCAAATATGGGAACAGCGTCAAAGAAGTGTTAGACTTCAAATATTAATACAATTCGGCTTGGATTCGAATCCATAATCCAATATGCTGTCACGGTGATAAATAAAATAAATGTAATTTCATATAACTTTTAGTAATTACAGGATGCATAGAAAACATAGTATTTTTTACGTTTTATTATTTCGAAACGATATGGGGCAGTGATATGGCATTCCTTGGGGGAGGCCTATATTCAACAGTGGCCTTATGAAAGGCTGTAATGATGATGATGATGATGATGGGGCAGTGGACATTCTTACACCGCCGCTACACGTTTGTGGGTCTAGTAAGAGGTGACAGAGGGGAAACAGAAACTGGAGATGGGCAGCAGCATTTTCTGCTAATAACTCAAAATTATAAAAAAACCTGCGATTGCCAAGCGTGGCAACTATAGCAAAGTCCCCTCTATGAGGCAGTATATGGGGAAGGCTTATTTTTTTATAAGACAATGGTGACAAACGAGCACACAGCAGCGTTGCATGCACCTATCTAGGTTGTCACCCGTAAGGACTAAGATAGATGCCTCGTTTCCAGTAAAAGGGGTCTCAGGTTCTCTACACTCACCAAACGAAACACAGCAGCAATAAGCTGCTATTTTACGCTGGTATTTTGTGAGAGCGTGGTCCTTCCCCGGTCGAGCCGACCCATTCGTGCTACAACTATCCTTCTGATATAGCTATAGCATGGCTCTACCACGTAATACCACGCTAAGGTTCAGGAGCTGGATTTAGTGGATGACAACGCAACTATCCTTTATTTGAAGTCATCGTCATCGTCATGCAGAATCATCAGGTGGACTGTAAATTTGTTTATCACCCATGTCCCTTGTGGGCCCATATCCAGCAGTTAACTTTTGGTGGCCGATATAAAAGGAAGAATAAAGTTGTAGCACGAATGTTTCGAGCCGACTACAATATAGTTTCAACTATAATATAGCTGCGGTTTGGCGCTACCAAGTAAGAAATTAGTTTTAATTATGACTATGATTATGAACATTATATTTTAAACCTAAAAAATACGAGAGATCATCTCATCGATCCATCCATTACAGCCTATAAAAGTTCATTGCTGAACATAGGCCTGCCATAATAGATCATCTGCAATAGGAATACTTCGTTACACGTGTACTTGCACTTGGCACTTGACGAATTCGATACTCAAATTTATTTTTGGACCGACAAAAATAAAGAGAAGAAATATAATAACAAATAATGTAAGTTATGAACATTTTCTTTTGTGTGACGAGAATAAAGGAAGCGGAATTAGAATAAAATTACACAGTGAACGAGCGAGGTGATATAGAGGACCATCTTTGACATTTCACGAAGAATAAATTTAGGATGGATACTCATATTATTTGAAAAGTGTTTAGTATCGTTGTAGTGAGGTGTTGACATTTTTAACCAGGTAGTCGTCACTCCATCTAGTGTAGGGAGGCCGCCACTCGAGAACCTTTTTTTCCCATCGTTTGACAGTTCTTCGAGCTATATGGCCGGCCCATTGCCACTTCAGCTTACTAATCCTTTGGGCTATGTCGGTCACTCTGGTTCTACTGCGGATATCCTCATTTCTAAGATTATCACGCAGAAAAACTCCGACTATAGCCTCTCCATTGCTCGCTGAGTGACCTTGAGGTTCCTCATCCAACCAGCAGTGATGGACCAGGTCATAGTTTTATGGGTCATCACTGGCAACACGTTCTGGTTGTAAAGTCTCGTTTTCAAGTTTTGAGGTACACCTGACGAGAAGATGTGCTGTAATTTCCCGAACGCTGCCCAGTCGAGTTGTATCCATCGATTAACCTCTCGGTCGAAGTTGGACTTACCTAGTCGGACTATTTGTCCCAAGTGATCATAAATTAATAAATAAAAAAAAGCATTTTTTCCATGCATTACAATGATTTTTCCGCTTTGAAATATTATGCAACAATTCAATTCAGATTCCCTAGATCAAATGATAACATGAATTAACATATTACATTTTTTTTTTGAGCTTTATCGACATGTTGCATTTAAATACTTCTTTTAGGCCCCAATGTTTGTTCCACGCGATTTTTATTCTGCGCTGTATTTCCATTTCATTGCCGTTCATTTTGAAACTTATTTGTTTTCCAAGATTGATATATTCATCCACGTAGTCTAGCGGCCTATTTTCTAACCTGATACACTTCTTGATGCTATTTGTCATAGCGTTCGTCTTTGACAGGTTCATCTCCAATTCCACTTATCTGCTGCTTATATTAATGGATTTTAACATATATTGCAGGCCACAACTAGTTTCTGATAATAACACTATATTGTCTGCGAATCTTAGATGGCTTAACAATTTGCCATTAATGTGCAGACCACATTTATTAAAGTCCAGTTTTCTTATTATGACTATAAAAAGATTTGTTGATAATGGGTCGCCTTGCCTTACTTCTCTCTTATCAAGAAAGCTTTGGCCAATCGTTTCCAATTTTACTTTGCTAGTGTTTTTACAAAAAATGTTCTTATTACTTCTATGTATTTCCTTTCTACTTTTTGAGTTTTTAAGACTTCCCAGATACTCGTGTGAGATATTCTATCGAATGCTTTTTGATATTCAACAAAGCGATGTAGAGTCGTCTCTGTCTTTCCTAGTACTTTTCAATAACTAGTGCTAGGGAGTTTATGTGATCTATTGTAGAGAATCCTTAGCGGAAGCCAGCCTATTCTACAGGTTGCCATGTGTGTAACATTTCGCTTATTCTGTTATTAATGATTGAAGCAAATAGCTTATATAGAGTCGGTGAAAGGCTAATAGGTCTATAGTTTCCAATATCATGGAAGTTTCCATTTTTATATAGTAAAATTATGTTTAATTCAGTCCAGTGCGTAAGTATAATCGCCGTTTCTAACATGAGGTTAAATATGTGCGCCAATGGCATGACCAGTAGAGTTCCTCCGTACCTTATAGCCGCGTTGGTGACTTTATCTGGCCCTGGACACTTATTCGATTTTAATATCTTTATTGCTTGAAGTATTTCTATTTCATCGATCGATAAAATTCTGCTTTCAATACTCGTATTCAATATCTCTACATCATACTGAGTGAATTCAGTAGTAGGAAACGGTGTATCTGGTTTGGCGCTGTGTAAGTCCTGGTAAAAGTTGTTGCAACATCGATTATATCTTTGCATTTATGTGATGCTCTCCCCAGCTGTTTCAAACCCTCGATCCAGTTCGAAGTTATATAATAGCTTTTTTCAGACTCCCTTCTTGCTTAAGATGTTTTTCTATAGTATTAGTTCTGTGATTTTTGTAGTCAAATTTGATATATTTGCCGTTAACTTACACAGATCGTTAAGTTTGTTTCTTTGGGAACGGGATTTATTTTTGGTTTTTTGTAGTACTTGTTGTCTCTTTGAAAGCGAAATTGTCCTTTCTGATAAAACTTTATAATTCAAACTAGATTAGCGTGTTGATTTATTGGTTTCCAGGCTTTGCATTATAACATATATCAGTGAATCATAACAAATTTGTACGGTATCTATTTTGGTCCAGTTTAACAGATGGTTTTCAAGACTATTTTTGTATTCATATATATCTTCGTTATTTTTTGACTACTATTTTGTTTGTTTATGTATGTAGCTCTACACTTATGAGGTTTAGATACAATAATTGTGCTTCCGAATAGTCTATGGTCTGATGAATAATTCAAATTTATTGTTTCTATATTTTGAAATAATTTTGGTTGGTTAGTTGTTATGTAATCTATTTCATTTTTATACTGACCATTTGGAGATCGCCAAATCCATCTACGGCTTGGTTCTTTCTTAAAGTATGTGTTGATAATCGATAGTTTCTTTTCAAAAGCAAAATTTATCAGTCTCAGTCCTCTTTCATTTCTTTGTCCATAACCATATCTTATTGTTATTAAATATTTGTCTTTTCGGGGTTGACCAAACTTTGCACTAAAATCTCCCATAACAATTAGGTTTTCATGGGCGAATATGGTAACCATGGAACCAGGTAAACATACTCGTCAACTTCGACCTTAGTGCTCCCAACAACTACCGGCATAGGTGTAACATGGGCGTTATATATTATGATCTTTTTATTATCCATGTTCATCTTAACACCTATCCGTTGAGAGGAACTATTGAGGGCATTGAACATAGTGCTTAGGTCCACCAGCGATTCTGCCATAAGGACTATATCGTCGGTAAATTGAAGGTGACTGATGTACTCGCAATTGATGTTAATACCGTATCTTTTCCAGTCCAGAAGCTTGAAAATGCCTTCCAATGCAGTGGTGAAGAGTTTCGGGGATATAAAGTCCCCCTGTTTTACACCTCTCTGAACTAGGATAGGTTTCGTACTCTGGTTCTGTACTCGGATAGCCATCGTAGCCCCACTATATAAACCCTTCAGCACTTCGATATACCGACAGTCAACTTGGCACCGTTGAAGAGACTTTAGAGTAAAAAGGGAAAATGGGCCACAGCATTCATTACCATCCAGTGAAGTTCGAGCATGACGTTAATGAATGAAAGAATGAATGAAAATAAGTTGATGAGTGAACTAAACGCATTTACTGTGTCTAGTTCACACACCGTAGAGGTATATAAGCTCTGCACTAAAGAAAACTAATTTTAGACGAACGGTAACGTGGAGGTTCTAAATTGAACTATGTATTGTTTTTGCATCTCGAAATCTTCGTTAATTGTAGACCGATTTTAATAATTATAATTAATTAAATAGGCCCTATGTAAATTTGAAGAAAAAGTTTCAAAAATAAGGGTAGCAAAATAGGGAATGTAGTTTTCCTTAACCACTCAAAAGGGTAAAACATTAAACTTTAATAAAAAAATATGCGTGAGTGCCGTGGAACATTCGGTTGGAACGAAGTTCCTTTCGTGGTATATTATTATTGATAAAGGTATTATATTATTGATTAACAAATACAAATAAATTGTTACGTGGTAGAGCTAAGCTGAAGCTATATTAGTAGTATAGTTGTAGCACGGATGGGTCGGCTCGACCGGGGTAGGACCACGCTCTTAAAGAATACCAGCGTAAAATAGCAACTTAAGGCTGCTGTGTTTTGTATGGTTAGTGTAAAAAGCCTGAGACCCTTTTTACTGCAAACGAGGCATTGCATCTTATTCCTCACTGGTGACAATGATTTGCATTTTGATTGGTAATCGAGGATAGATGTAGATATCCACTTACCACTTACCATCAGGTGGACTGTGTGCTCGCTTGTCACCCTCATCCTATAAAAAAATTAATTACTAGCGTATATTAAAATGATGCGTTATTAAAAAAATATTTTTTTCATGGCAATATAAGAAAAAGTGCGAGGGAGATGGATATTATTTTATCTCGCTTCATTATAGACGCCAGGGCCGCCTACACTCAGAAGGGGATGTCACGGACAAATCTTACACTTTTTGTCGCCTAGCCCAAATTCACCAAATCCGTACCGTCCCATAAAGAACTTCCTTCCAATAAATTGCGGAAAATATTTTTATAATCTTTTCCACAAGCAGACATTGACTATATAAAACAAAATTATATAATTTCATACCTTACTAAACAGAATTCATTGCTTCCATGTAGTTTTTAAACGTTTCATACTTTATTTGACAACATATTCCATTGTGAATTAATGTTTTAAAAGAAGTCCCGATGAGTTTCTTGCTAGTACTTCTCAAGACAGGCGTTTTTTTTCCGAACCAGTATGACAGCAGCCTGACGACTTTCAATAAGTATTCATGAATATAAATTATACTATTATATTTTACTACAGCGTTTTACAAAACCGTATTAGCACAGCTTTTATTCACAAAGACGGAGTTAATTTAGAATTAATTTAAGTCAGAATATAAACACTTTCAGAGCGTTAAATGAAAGATGGATCAATTTTGTGAAGAGAGGTGGCATGTGGACCATCTGAATTGCTTGGCAGGTAGATTAAATCAGCTTTATTACAGCCAATGATAGCAGTTTACAAACAAATTCATATTATTTAAAAAAGCATTTTTGGAACGAAGTTCCTTATCGGACGGTACGAACTTGGTGGATGGGGGCTATGTGTAAGATTTTTCCGTCACGACCTTTTCTGACGGCTTTGGATAAAAAAGCGAGATGTAATAACATCCATCTCCCTCGCACTTTTTCTTATCTCGCCATGAAAGATATACTATTTTATTTTAAATGACGATTCATTTTAATAGCTAGTAATTAATTAAAAATGCCGTGTAGTGGCGGTCAAGAATATCCACTACCACATATCCTCCCGTGGGTGTCGTAAAAGGCGACAAAGGGAAACAGGCAGGAGATGGGCAGCAGCATCTTCCTGATAATAGCCAAATTACAATAAAAAAACTGCGGTTGCCAACCCGCTCGCCAAGCGTGGCAACTGTGGCAAATACCCCCCTATGAATGACAGTAACAAAAAAACGGCCCCCAGTCCCCGGCGGCCCCGCTATTCCTGGCTACGGTGGCGACCATGGTAACGGCGGGGCAGGGGGTGCTAAGAATCTCCGGTGGAGGTTCGGTTGCCACCTTAGACGACTCGACCTGGCAACGTACAACGCACGCACCCTGAGGACTGACGAGAAGATCGTGGAGCTGGAAGAAGAGATAGACAAGTTGCGCTGGCATATTATAGGATTATCCGAAGTCCGAAGAGAGGGGGAGGACACGGTAATCCTCGAATCCGGCAACTTGCTCTATCACCGAGAGGGCGACCATCTGTCCCAAGGAGGTGTCGGATTTATCGTCCACAAGTCTCTCGTTAACAACGTTGTAAAGATCGGGAGTGTGTCATCGAGGGTTGCGTACCTTATACTCAGAATCACCAAACGGTATTCGCTGAAGGTCATACAGGTTTACGCACCAACCTCGGCACACCCCGATGAGGAGGTGGAGGAAATGTATGAGGATATCTCTAGAGCCATGCATTCCTCCAAAACCCAATATACGGTGTTAATGGGAGACTTCAATGCAAAACTAGGCACAAGAGAGAACGGTGAGCTGAAAGTAGGGAAATTTGGAATAGGGCAACGGAACCCGAGGGGCCAGCAGCTGGCCGACTTCATGGAGAAAGAGGGACTCTTTATGATGAACTCTTTCTTCCAGAAGCGGCCCCACAGGAAGTGGACCTGGTCGAGCCCCGACGGTTCCACAAAAAATGAGATTGACTTCATTATGACGACCAGACGACAACTGTTCAGTGATGTCTCCGTGATCGCGAGGGTGAAAACTGGTAGCGATCACCGAATGGTTAGAGGCACACTGAACGTAAACGTTAAGTTGGAGAGGTCTCGTCTAATGAAGTCAACGCTCCGTCCCCCTCGTGCTCTGTTCCAAAGTCCCGAAACCTTTCAGCTCGAGTTACAAAACCGTTTTCAGTGCCTGGAAGACTGCAATGAAGTGGACGATATGAATGACAAGTTCGTGGAAACTGTCCATGCGGTCGGAGCTAAGTTCTGCAAGACCCGCCGCAGAAGAACACAAAAACTCTCCGATCACACTCTTAATCTCATGGCTGTTAGACGTGAGATGAAGCTACATTCTTCAACAGACTTGACAGCATACAGGCATCTGAACAGACAGATCTCCAAATGCATGCGGCGGGACTTACGCAACTTCAATACAGCTCGTATTGAAGAAGCGATCGAGCGGAACCAAGGCTCCAAAGTCTTTGCCAGAGATCTGTCTGCCAGAAAGAGCCAACTGTCAAAGCTAAAGACAGAATGTGGCAGCATCGTTTCCGGGACACCTGAGATTTTGAGTGAGATTGAGAGGTTCTATGGGCAGCTGTACACATCATCGTTGGAGCCACACGCAAGTGTGAGTAACGATCCAAGAGCGAGTCTCATCCGACACTATTCCGAAGATATCCCGGATGTCAGTCTAAGCGAGATTAGGATGGCTCTCCAGCACATTAAAAACGGTAAGGCCCCAGGCGAGGATGGAATTACAGCGGAGCTTCTGAAAGCGGGTGGAAGACCGGTACTTGAAGTCCTTCAGAAGCTCTTTAATTCCGTCCTCCATGGTGGCATTACACCGGAGGCGTGGAGCAGAAGTGCGGTGGTCTTGTTCTTCAAGAAAGGTGACAACGCTCTCTTGAAGAACTACAGACCGATTTCCCTTCTGAGCCACGTCTACGTGCTGTTTTCGAGAGTCATTACGAATCGTCTCGCGCGCAGACTTGACGACTTCCAGCCTCCCGAACAAGCCGGTTTCCGAAAGGGCTTTAGCACCATAGACCACATACATACCCTTCGGCAAGTTGTACAGAAGTCCGAAGAGTACAATTTGCTACTATGTCCGGCGTATGTGGACTATGAGAAAGCCTTTGATTCCGTCGAAATTTGGGCGGTGCTGCAGTCCCTTCAGCGGTGCCAAGTTGACTGTCGGTATATCGATGTGTTGAAGTGCTTGTACAGTAGGGCTACGATGGCTATCCGAGTACAGAACCAGAGTACGAAACCTATCCAATTGCAGAGAGGTGTAAGACAGGGTGACGTCATATCCCCGAAACTCTTCACCGCTGCATTGGAAGACGTTTTCAAGCTTCTGGACTGGAAAGGATACGGTATCAACATCAATGGCGAGTACATCACTCACCTTCGATTTGCCGACGATATAGTCCTTATGGCAGAATCGCTGGAGGACCTAAGTACTATGCTCAATGACCTCAATAGTGTTTCCCAACGGATAGGTCTTAAGATGAACATGGACAAAACTAAGATCATGTTTAATGTCCATGTCACACCTATGCCGGTAGTTGTTGGGAGCACTAAGCTCGAAGTTGTTGACGAGTATGTTTACCTGGGACAAATAGTCCGACTGGGTAAGTCCAACTTCGACCGAGAGGTCAATCGACGGATTCAACTCGGCTGGGCAGCGTTCGGAAAGCTACGACACATCTTCTCGTCAGACATACCTCAAAACCTTAAAACGAAATTGTACAACCAGTGCGTGTTGCCAATGATGACTTACGGAACTGAGACGTGGTCCTTCACTGCTGGCCGTATGAGGAAGCTCAAGGTCGCTCAGCGAGCTATGGAGAGGGCTATGCTCGGAGTTTCTCTGCGTGATAAACTTAGGAATGAGGATATCCGCAGTAGAACCAGAGTGACCGACATAGCCCAACGGATTAGTAAGCTGAAGTGGCAGTGGGCCGGCCATATAGCTCGAAGAACCGACAACCGATGGGGAAGAAAGGTTCTCGAGTGGCAGCCTCGTACCGGTAGGCGAAGTGTAGGGCGTCCCCCCACAAGATGGAGTGACGACCTGGTAAGACATGCAGGAAGTCGATGGATGCAGGTGGCTCAGGACCGTGTTTTGTGGCATTCTTTGGGGGAGGCCTATGTTCAGCAGTGGACTTGTGAAGGGCTGTAATGATGATGATGAATTAATTTGTACTTGGTAGTAATCTCTTTTCGGTAAAGGATATTATAACAGTTTTATCAGCATTAACTGATAAACGGTTATCCAGACACAAATTTTACTTTGAATAGAGTTAAAAAAATACAATTAAATCTTCCTTAAAAGCAAACTATGCGAGGCCAATATTCACCAGGAGACTTGATAGGCTGTAATGATGAAGATAATGAAATAAAATAATAAATAAAGATAGAACTGAATTTCTTTTATTGCTAAATTCCGATAGAAATCATAAAACGAGTTTAATTTTCAAGAGTGTCAATTGATATCCATTTTAATTACATTGCAACAAATATATCCAAATCCACTTGGAAAACGTTATCATCAATCATCTATTGTCGTCGATATGGTTATACATGTACATTAACTTATTCAGTATAAGGCCATTAGGCTTTATTCCGTTCATTGTGTATTCTTTCTGCTACTAGAATTGCACAGACCAAAACATACGAAACCAACATTATAATTAAGGGACTAAGAATGTGATCGAATTGTGTATTTCTGTGGAAAGCATTAATGGTGCAGCTCAATGGAGTATAGTCATTGTTAGCTATTATGCGTTTCATGATACCAGATTCTTTCATGCGTAGAGTTCTGGAAAATAACCAAAACACTTGTCTGAGATATAAAAACGTACCTAAGATAATATTTAAATAATAACACTATGAAAAGAAAAACTTTATAAAAAAAAGAAACGAACTTACATTTTTACTACTTTTATTTGTCTAGGAACAAATTTTTTAATCCTCAGTTAAAATTATCTTTTAACTAATTTATAACTTGACTAAATATAAAACCAAACAATTGATCTCTTTTATTCATACAGCTCTAACTTTTAATTTGTTTATGTTGCATTTTATACTATCAATAACTATTATCTGTTGATTGAAAAACCGTCACATAGTTATAAATTTTAAACTGAGTTTACATCAGTTTATGGTGTTCATAATATTACATCATGCCATTTTTAAAATCAATCATTATTACTAATTATTTTGCCGACAATTTAAGTTTGGTTTTAATTATTTTGCGTAAAAAGTCACTTTTAACTTTCCTAAAACCTAAACGCAAATTATATTATGAATTAAATTAAAACTTTATTCATAAAGTAAGTTAACAGTTTTGGTTTAAAATAAAGTTTTAATTTAATTCATAGTATGAATTGGTTTAATTATTATGAAAACTCAGAATATTTTTTAATATAATAAAATAATGTCTTCCAGATCGATTTTAGGCCACGGCAGGCAGTCTCAACGGGAATTAGCCACCAGTGCAGGAAGGATTATAGTGCCCTAGTGTATGCGCAAGCACAGGTGCACCCTCTACCTACAGCTTAACGTGCTTTCAGAGGCATGAGGGTAAATGAAACACCGCCAAATTACAGGCTCCGGGCAGCTATTGAGATTATTTTTTTTCTGTCATGAAATATCATTTAATATACAAAACAGCTAACAGACACGTCAGTAAGAGACTACTTCAGCGCATGGACAGTTGCGACCAAACATCATACACAGAAGACCCTTATTAACTTCCATACCAAGATGGACCTCTAGACAGAAAAAGAACGTATTAGAGCCATGCTTAAACGTGGTAGAGCCATGCTACAGCTATATTAGTAGTATAGTTGAAGCACGAATGGGTCGGCTCGATCTGGGAAGGACCACGCTCTCACAGAATACCAGCGTAAAATAGCATCTTAACAATGCTGTGTTTTATGATGAGTCTAGAGAACCGGAGACACTTTTTACTGGAAAAGAGGCATTCCATATTAGTCCTCAAGGGGGGCAACACATCTGCATTTTGATTCGTAATCGTGGATAGATGTGGATGTCTATGTATCATAACAACCACTTACCATCAGGTGGACTGTGTGCTCGTTTATCATATCCTATAAAAAAGAGCGTACAAACTTGGACTTAGGATATCATTTAATATTATATTTTTTACTCTTTGAGATATGAATTTCTTCATTGGCTCGAAAAATTCCAGACATGGAACTCCTGTTGTACGAAGAATTTTTCTTAATTGCCACACTAGGCAATAGGATTAACGATCGTAGTGCCAGACATCTCGCAACTTTGAAGCTGCTGGCAGTCGAAGGTCAGGGTATTTTACTACTTATAGTAAATGAGATGATTATCAGCCATCTGTCAGATTTCATAAGATATTTCAGAGATTTCCTGTAATAACGAAAGAACGAAATCTTACTATGGGGACTAAATGGAGTGATATATTCTCTTACCACTTCCGAAACTCAATATACATCTTCACTTTATCAATCTGATTTGACAGAAAATATACTAACCCAATCTTTAACTTCTCTATATAACGAAATTTCTTTGCAGCGAAAAAATACATCTTAACATTAGAAAAGACATCTACTTCTTTCACTTCACAAATTTCTTCATTTTCGAAGGCTGAAAAAAAAATAGTAATAAATTAATATTCAATACATACATACATAAACACTCACGCCTGTCACCCAGAGGGGTAGGCAGAGATTATGGACTTCCATTTGACACGATCCTGACACACCTCTCTCGCTTCCTTCACATCCATATACCTACGCATACACGCTCGTCGGTTAAAGGTACTCTTGATTTGGCCCATTTTTAATATATCGCCAATTTGGTCTATAAACTTTCGCCTAGGGCGACCCTTCCCGACTATGCCGTTCACCTCTGCAACATAAATTTGCTTTGTCACTCTTTCTTCATTCATTCTTTCTACATGGTCAAACCACCGAAGCATTCCTTTCTTAATCCTGGTCACAACATCATCTTGCAAACCACACTCTTCTCTTATTAAACAATTTCTCACTCTGTCATTCAGATTCATCCCTAACATACTCCTTAATGACCGCATTTCTACAGCATTTATTCTACTCTCGTGCTTCTTCTGCCACACCCAACTTTCACTACCATACATTAAAGTAGGTACTAACACAGCTTTGTGAATTGCCATACGTGCCTTTTTGGACACATTCTGACTATTCACAATAGAGTGTAGAGCTCCATTCACTCTATTTTCTGCATTCACTCGTCGTTCTATATCCTTATCATATCTACCATCCCTGCTAAACACACACCCCAAATATACAAACTCATCTACTTGCTCTACCAACTCCCCTTGAATTCTTATTTCACATACCGTTTTACTTTCTTCTCTTTCAAAAACCATAACTTTCGTCTTACTTGCGTTCACTTTCATTCCCTTTTCTTTTAATGTCCTGTTCATTAATGTAACCATCATTTGCAACTCGGCTGCCGACGACGCAAGTATGACTTGATCATCGGCGTACAAAAGGCATTTGACGGTTAACATACCCATTCTTAACCCGTATTCTTCTACTTTCAAATTTTCCAAACAACTGTTCATAAATAGGTTAAACAACCACGGGGAAGCCACACAGCCCTGTTTGACACCTTTATGGATGCCAAACCAGTCCGAGTAGGCCCCGTTGATCCTGACACAAGCACTAGAGTCCCTATATAGAGACTTCAATGCCTGTATCAGACCAGCGGTCAACCCAAATCAGTGTTTGCCATAACACATCCCTGTCCACTCTGTCATAAGCCTTCTCCAAGTCCATGAACGCACAAAAAACTTTTGGTTTTTGGCCAAAAACTTCTCCGCGATCATCCGCATGGAAAAGACCGGGATTTCGATGATTTATTTCGTGATTTTTTAATATTTCAATTTTAAAAAATCCCGAAATATGAAATTTTTACGCGGTAGAACCCTGCTGGGGAAATACCATGCTCGCACAGAATCCTGTGCTGCTGAGTATTATAGAGAAGAGTACAGAAGACTCCTTTTTCAGAGGTATCAACGTATCCGCATTTTGATTCTTGTTAGAGGATAGATTTAAGGTATCATCTTTGGGCCACATCATCTACCTACCATTGGGTGGACTGTGTACTAGCTTATCACCCTCAATAGTATAAAAATATATGTCAGATTATCTATATTACAACGTCGGTCAAGCGAAGGAGGATGGCATTTTTTTCTCTGTTAATCTTTCCGTCATAATTAACAAAAATAGAGAAATAAATTACGAAAATCTTTGAAGCTAGTTACTGACTTCTTGCAATGATAGAATATGCTCCAGGATAATCACATAGTAACGCAGTTTTTGTGGTTCTGACTGCCTCCAACCCGTCAAATATATTAATTACTTTGGTACGTGATAGCTTTCGAATTCATTTTCTTTTCAAAAGTATTTGCCTATAAATAAATATGTTTTCTATTATAATTGTTAATCATGTCCATGTTTGTTATACATAAAAGTGAAATGAACAGAAATGTTTGAAAATGCGGTTTTATTACTCACTCTTTTCTCTGCAAATATTTTCATATTTTCCACTATGTTTAGTTCATAGTCACTCTCGATCAAAGATTTTAGATCCATTTTGCCGTTTTTATCGGTTACGATGTGCGACAGTAAGTTGGATGTATAAAATGAATGAGCCACGTAGGCGAAACCAACAAAGAAAAAGTACGCCATTCGACGTGACCAGAGAATGGATGATGTCGGTAAACCTAAAAAAGGCTCAACAGAAAGAGTAAAATGTAGTACGTACGGTTTTTAAAAAGTCTGTGGATACAAAAAATATTCTATTCAATGCCGCTACCGTTACAGCCTATTAATGTCCACTGCTGAACATAGGCCTCCCCATAGATTGCCTCATAGGGAGATATTTGCCATAGTTGCCACACTTGGGAAGTGGGTGGGCAACCGCAATTTTTTTGTTATATTTAGTCGTTTATACGAAGACGCTGCCGCCCATCTCCTGATTTGTTTCCCTCTGTCGTCTCTTACGATACCCACGGGATGAAATTGGATAGTAGATATTCTTACACTGCCACTACATGGTATTACACCATTCAAGGTAATGGTTCGTTTTATCTAACATAGAGTAAACAAGTGCACCTCGCCCGTTTAATGAATGTAAAATATACACGTAGTTTACATTGAAGACATCGAACGCCATTTTACACATACATAGCGTATAAACACACAAGTTGCTCCCGTGCTAAGACATTTTAAGGCGATCGCTTTTTCTCTTATTTGTCACGGTATTTTACGTAATTATAATAACTATAATTCATGCTGACTTTGCTAATAATTATACGAAAGTCGTGTGTCGCTTTGCCCATTCACATTTACCCATATCATAAATATGAAAGCAAGAATCTTATAATAACTGCGATAGTCTCGTAGGTTGAATAGTGCCGGAGGAAAATCGCATACATTTAGATAAAAATAAAAATTAGGCTTAAATTAATGTCTACATTATTGTCTACGTTATTATTACATTGTCTCTAAAAAAACGCAATCGGCTACACCTAATAGTAGCCGGCTAAACCAAGGTGTACCCGCACTTTAGTTTTTAGCTGTAACATATATAATATAATGTTTAAATTTAATTCGTAACATAATGGTTAAATTTAATTCATGCATTTCTAAATATTTCTAAAACAAATTTACGCATCGATGTAGTACTTACTATGCTGACAGATTATGCCTATAGCGGCATAAAATTCGTAAATAAAACTGCATTTTAAATGACCGACAATACTTTTCTCCCATCTTCTAGTTACATAAAAAATTAAAGTTGCCAAAATAACCATGGAACAAACGCAACACCATACAGTTTTCGAAAATGGTAGGCTGTAATAAGGACGCATAACTGCATTGTATTTGCGCCGGAGAATATAGCCGAATCTGAAATAATAAAAAGTGAATAAGTTGTTAATATTCTAATATTAAAGTTGACCACAACAGATCTCTTTACAATAATAATAATATTACTAAAATAATATAAAAATTATTAAGGGCATGTGATTAACACCTCCGTGAACGTACGTATGTGCGTGTGTCTCTACGTGCGAGCGTGCGTGCATGTGTATGTATGTTTGTGTTGTAGGAGCAAATATAAATCAGGATATCTACTAAACTACGTGAATTAAACTTTAGTCGCATTGATACCAGATAACTAAACTGTTTGTAGAGATGTCTATTTACTGCATATGGTCAAGATATTTAGCACTCAAACAAGAAAAAACTGAAGTAGCAATTTAGTGATGTAATTATAGTAATTAACATCTAAAATTATACGAAAATTACACTGATCACCTAAAATCATCATCATTATCACAAGTCCATTGCTAAACATAGGTAACATCGACTCTAGCATTCATCGATTTCTTTTGTCGTCACTCCATCTAGTGGGCGCCGCCCGACACTTCGCCGAAGTGAACGTTAGAGAACCTCTTCCCCCAGCAGTTTTCGATCGCCCATAGTCACCACACAAATCTCTTTATTGGATTTACTTTAAACAATTATACTACCTCCAAACGAACATCGCTTCCACAGGATTGAAGTCATTTAACGTATCAGTTGTGATAGGCGACGACTGAACGCATAAATCGAAGGTATCATTATGACCCAAATAAATAATATTTTCCTTGTTGTTTGCCACACTGGTGTCCAATTCCGGAGTAATGAAAGAAATACTGAAAGGAATTAACGTTATTTAAAACCTGAACATTAAATAAAATCCCGTGGGTGTCGTAAGAGACATCAAAGAGAAACGAACCACGAGATTGGCAGCAGTGTCTTCCTCATAACGACTTGGAAATAAAAAACTGCGGTTTTCAAGCCACCTACTAAGCGTGGCAAAAATGGCATATATCCCTCATAGATTGCCCGGTTGCGTTCAGCAATGGGCTTTGATTGGTTGTATATTGTGCACAGACAGTGCAAATAGTACCGTGTGGTGAGTGTGTAAGAAAAATATATCATTTTGTCCTGTGAGTATTGTATTATGAAGTGCCAGAAATATCTTATAGTTTCTAATAGATGTCAGTTTAACCACGTCGTTTATTCGCCTCATATAGTTGTTTATTATGCTAGATATAAAATAAGATAAGCGTCAAAGGTGCGAGTCGTCTGACACTCATTTATATCGCTTGACAATCCATGTGCCTAGCGTGACGATTAAGGAATCGGCGCATGAGTACCGAAAACTATTACACTTCAATTTTTTTATGCGATTCTATTCAAATTGTTCTACTGATGATATAAATGCATGTTGCCATGGGTGGGCAACTCGGTGCCATATTATTTAAACCGTTGTTTTTTTTCAAAATCAAGGAATTGTTATTTTGAAACGAAAATTTTGTGGTATATTTTTTGATGAAATACATATAAAAAGTTCCTATAAGACTTTTTACAATAAAGTTAATATTTTCGGAGTTATGAATTTTTAAAGGTTTGAATAATCTCAAATTAGGATATTTTTGACCCCTTAAAATATATAAAGAGAAAGTATAAAATATATTTAATTTTTTTATATTCTTTAATAAAATACAAACAAAAAAAATCTTATAACTTTTAACGACAATGTATTCGATTTTTACGATAAAATTTTTACTTACTTGAAATGAAACATCTGCTGAAGTATTAAGATAACCTTGCAACTCATCGCGTTGTTTCTCCACATCGGATCGTACTGGTGACTGAGTTCCATTTCATCCACTAAATAGCAATTGAAGAGCGAGCGCGCTTTCAAAGTTTCGTTCATATTGGTTAATAAAAACGGCCGAACTAAATGCAGAAGCCCAAGTAATAACAAAATTTTACTTCACAACTACTGCAATTGATACGGATAGTATTCAGTTGTACTACTATCAGTACTATTGCAGTAGAAACGTACATACGCTTATAATCCCAACAGATTATAATCGGACGGAAAGACAAAGTGAACTGGAGAACTAACAACTGTTTTGTAATCTAGATGTTAATGGTATGCTGCTAGTAAGAATTACAACTGTTTAATATTTTGAAGACCTTTAACGGTGCGAAGTAAAGTTAGGTAATGATAAGCAAACAAAGCAGAACACGAAAATAAACGTACGGATACGACATAACTAAACAAGCGTAGCTGTTCTAATGAAATTCAAACATTTAATTTTCAACAGTCGAAGATTGATTCACTTTAGCGGGAATACTCGATGAACTATTTATTAATATTGTCGAGATTATTCAGTTTTTGAATTACAATTTGTGGACAATAATTTCGCTTTTATGATTTAGTCACCAGCTTTGCTAAATGGAAAACGTATTTTCATCCGACTGCCTCAGAATGAGGGTAGTGTTTTCGAGTGTATGTATGTAGGTATGTCTTTTGTTTTGGCATGCTCTGTAGCCCAAACAACTTGATAGATTCTAAAATATATACATATCATTAGATTCGTCTTAGTGGAAGTGACATAGGGTATTGAATTTTCATTTTTCAGTTAACTTTTTCACGCAGTCGGGTTTTTTTAATTACTATTTTTACCATTAAGCTTGTTAATTTATAAGTATGTCTAAAATCTATACAGAAGGCGTTTCGAAAAAGTTATAAAAACGTTATTAAACGTACTCGTATTCATGCGTTATACGCAATAGAATAAAGTAACAGCCTATACATACTCGATTATGTCTCACTACTGCACAAAACCTTAATATGTGACGATAGAAGTCCGCAACTCTTCGCCAATGTGTGTTCGTCTTCGAAATGTTTTATTTCCTGAAATTCGCAGACAGCTTACTTATGATGTTTACATTTAGAGCCGTGCATAGAACTTGAATTAAATCATTAGTGCTGGCAGGGATCGGATACAGTTTCTTCGCGTTAAATTTTTTATGTGATCGCTGTCACCTGAGAAACAACAAATTACCGAACTGTAATCGAGCAAATAATTACCTGATTTTGGTATTGTTAGGGATTGTTACAATATAAATCTATACAATAATGAAATTCTAAGAGGACTTTCGTACACAGATTTAAAAGGTATAAAACATAAAAAGGTAGGTAAATTATATTTCAAGGTCAAAAATTAAATTGTAATATTTTGTTTTTCTTTTGTTGAACGATAATAAAGGAAAAGGCTCAGTTTCAGTTGTCATGTTTTATGATAGATTCTCTCAAGTCATATAAGACGTTAAATTACCTTAATCCTTAATAATTTATTTACATCACATAAATAACGTTTACAACCGTAAGAAAATGTCGCATATGATGTGTAATATCTGAAATCTGACCTTGGTAATAAGACACATTAACATTATATCCTGAAAACAGCTATTTGTTTTTTTTTTATTAATCAAAATTAAAAATATTAATTGGGCAGCAACAGAAATTGACCTCAAAATTTATAAAAGTTAAATACTGAAATATTTATGCGAATAATTATGAATACTTGCATTTTATCATTGATCGGCACTATTCTCAGACACTTATTATCAACAGGAATAACATTTTCTAATATAGTTTACACTAGTTTAAATAACAGCACACTTTACTACCACAGCGCTCGTTTATTGGTCAAATTAAATAGCGCGCGCTTCCCCAGCTTCCTGGGATACACTTCCGTCCCTTTTCACGAAATCACGCCCACAGATAGCAGGAAAGCAAGAGAAAAGATGTTACACATCATAAAACCAAATTATAACGCATTACTCTCCGAGGCATATTACCAAGTACGAGGCAATGGCTGCGTTTCTTCGTTGAGTGGCTATACTTAACACTTAGGTAAGTGAACAAACAACCCTCTTTTCGCAAGCGGCGATGAGCAGTCGCGGATATGGTTCCTTTAGAAACTTCAACTTACAATTGAAGATTTCTGACTACTGAATATACTGGCACTCGAATAAAATACACTGATATTATTAGCTTAATTTTGTTCTCTATTGAAGAGAATGTGTCATTCACGGGATGACATGGGGTGGTGTAATACGAAAATACACGTAACGTCGTAAGAGGCGACAAAGAGAAATGAAACCTGATATGTGCAGCAGCATTTTTCTGATAATAACGCAAAATAATAAACATTTCAGCTCAATCCGTTAAAGGATAACTGCTTTAAAATTCAGTTGCAAGATTTGACCAGAACAAACGTTACAAAAACGTTGCAAGTTAAATAAAAGCTTGTAAAAACACTACGGTTGCCAACTCGCTTGCGGGACCTGACAACTATGACAAACATTTCAGTTATGAAATATTCTATGAAAGGTGCCTATGTGGGGCAGTAGACTTGATACGCTATAATGGTAATGGTATATAAGGAAACTCTACCTTATCCCGTGGGTTACATTAGGGAAAAATCTCACATCTTACAGCTTCCGATGGTTTGTGGTATAACCATTTCGTATTTATATCAGATATAATATCATTAGATAGACGAAAATTTAAACGTCAAACGTGTGGGTGGGAGATCCTTATTTCTCAGATCATAGATAGGATAAGAAGATTAAATGAACAACATATCCTAAAAAAACTTGAAATTGAGAATTTAAACAAATTTCTTACTCGTTTTACTCACCTGTGTTATTACGACCCATGAAAAAGTATTTAAGGAGTTTTCTTTATTTGAGAACTGGCTTTTTGAAACTTTTGCCTTTTTTTAAAGAACAATCGAGCTCAGTGTGGCTTCACTTCGCAAATATCGTAAAGTTTCTAACAAAATTTAGTAATACTTCAAAACTATTGGTTAAACAACAAGGATTGCAAAACTTAAGAAAGTGTAACTATGTAAACCTGCCTTTTTTGCTATTATTTGTCACATGCATATAATATAGTATATACACGTAAAGTAAGAATCTAACAACACTGGACTGCGGAGGGGTCGCATTATCAGCTCATAAATAGTCTACAAATGAACGGGGGCCTCTCATTTAGTAGGAAGTATTATGCCTTAAATACGGGTCTTTTTCTTGACTAGCTAATTAGTCACGTGGCTTTGACGTTTGACGCTTCCTCCCGTCACCGTTTTCGGTATTGTATATAAATACAAGATGGTTCTATTCATATCGTTATCTATAATATTTTTAAATGAAACTTTTTTTTTAAGAGTAAGTCTTCACTTGCGATAGTGGTAAGAAATCTCATAATATATTATCACACTGTGCAAACAACTGTCATGATGGACCCTAGACATGTATTAAATATTTTAAAGCTTAGAAACTAAAACTCCATGCTTTGATCACGTACTATGATGATTCCAGTGGGAGTACTTGGATATAGACATAAAAGTATTGTATTGTTATCAGTTTTTAAAACGTTGAATAAATTTTAGATTAATCAAACATCTGGAAGTTGGTGAAAACTGAATTACAAAATTTCATTACATTCGTCTATACAAAGTCAGGTCAACCTTATATAACGCGCGTAAAATATCGCATAAGATATAGTCTAAAGTTAATGCACGGAAGTGGTCTTTCCAATATCAAATAAAGCTTTGAAGGATTTGTTAAAGAAAGACTATAGTATTAAAAAAAAATATTTGACTAAATATTCTGGAATCAAGCGCTTAGTTCCTGCATTTGCAAATTTTAAAACCAGTTCATTTTGATTCTCCTTATACTTATCACTTTTCACGTTACTTATCACGTTTTCGTCATCGGGATGAATAACGGCGAATGGAAAAAGCTCGGTTAGTCAGAAATAACTGCGGAACAATTTAACGCAAAACTTTTCTAAGACATCGCAATACGTGAAGTCTGTTAACTGCTGCAAGTTTTCTTTTCATTAACTTTAACAGCAAAACTATTTTAAAAACAAAACATTTCTCAAATTTAACACGTGCCAGTGTGTCGAAATTTGTGACAGATTCGTCGATTATGAATATTTTTCTTTTTTTTTTTAACTGCGAGCAAGTAAGACATATTGTGATCGCTACTATCACTAATGTTCACTGTTTAGTCCTATATCTTCAATTAATTAAAAGATTTATTTAACAGTGAGCAATGACTTCTTCTGTACTAGTACGTAGTTTCCCAGATAAGTGTTACGTCTGCGAATAAATAAGCGTACAAAATCAGTTTGGATGTGCGTGTGTGTGTGTGTGTTGTCTGTTTCTTCCATTAAGGAACATAATCGCCACATCCTTGAGTTGCTTAGTCACAAGACGAACATGTGCTTTTTTAAACAACAATCTCAACTTTTCGCCAAAAACAAGCAGTTTATTCTTATTTAATCCCAGGGCTTCTGGAGAATATTTACGATCATAAGCCCGGATTAAGGTTACCGAATGTTTAATGAATACCTAGTGCATCAGACCAGAGCTTAAGTGATTTAATGTGATAAAGAGTTTCATTGGTAATCGGGATATTTTCGATATTGCTTTTAAGATTTAATACACATGTTACATGTAGGTCTGTACATAATATCTGGTTGTTTATAGTATGGTGTCTATCATCTTAATAACAGCCCTTCACAAACCCGCTGATGTGAAAATGTCTCCTCCAAGGAACGCCACAACGTAAAGCACCTAGTGATGGATTCAATATGGTATTACTTGAATTAAAATTATTAGTTTTCGTCACATGTTAATGTACAAATCTACACCAACAAAGCCCGTTATTGGTGATTTCACCAAATTACGGGGCTGAACAACTAACCACAGACTAAGAAAAGCAGAAAATTAATCTATAAAAATAAATTTAGTTTATTAACGTAGTATATGTTTCAGGTTGAATCTAATGTGTGTCGCAGCTAATATGTCTGAAAATTAATGTCCATACTACCGTGTAGTGATTGGTGTAATAATATCCACATCCCCATATCGTCCCGTGGGTGCCGTAAGAGGCGAAAGACTCAAATCAAGAGATGGGCAGCAGCGTCTTCCTAATAACGATACGATCTATACTCCGATATGGTATAATAATGTTGGGTAATAGCACAGATTGGCGTAGGGTATTTATCGCACAAAAAAGTGCATACGGGCATATGTGGTATCTACACAAGAGAATCCTGTAAGCCAATGTTCAAAAATATTTGCTTACTAACTCTTCGATCGTTATACATTTTTGAGATATGTAAATTTACAAAAATTTACTTCGCAAATATCCGCGTTTTAAAATATGTAAATTTGTAAAACAGCATACAGCTTTATTTAAAAAGTGCTCTGATATTAATCCTAGGCTTAAAAGAAATCCAAATAGATTAGTTCTAAGCGAAGTTCCGAAATAGACTAAATATAGTAAAAGCTGTTTATCAATGTGTATACGTATATGCAACAAAATACCTGACTAAATTTTTATGACATTAATGAATTTCTGACATTGTAAACTATATTCTGACATTGTATTCTAACCATTAGTGTATTGTGATTATGACATTGTAAAATATAATTTGGAAAGCTTCCAAGTTTGGCAAATATGACAAATATCCCAACTATGAGGCAATCTATGCGGCCATCTATGGGGTAGGCCTATGTTCAGCAGTGGATTTTAATAGGCTGTAACGCTAACGGTAATGTCCATAGAACTTCTTGCACCGTTAGATCGTTAAAATCTTTACTACTCTCATAGGCATTAGGGTACCACTTGAGAAACTTTCTTTTTATAGGAGAGGAGGCAAACGAGCATGCGGCTCACCTAATGGTAAGTAAACCGCCGCCCATGAACAACCGCAACACCAGGGGAACCAGGGGAATTGCAGATGCGTTGCCAGCCTTTTAAAAAGGAGTAGGCTCTTTTCTTGAAGGTCCCTAAGACGTATCGGTCCGGAAAAATCGCTGATGGTAATCGATTCCACAAGGAAGTCGTGCGAGGAAGAAAACATCTTCTAAATCGCACAGTGGTGGACCGCCAATCATCCAGATGGTGTGGATGGTATCGGGAGTTCTGCCGCGATGTGCGTTCGTGACATTTGGCGGCTGGGATTAATCCGAACAATTCCTCAGAGCACTCCCCGTGGTAAATGAGAAAGAAAATGCAAAGAGATGCAACATCTTTTCGCAGCGCCAATGAATCGAGCCGATCGGAAAGGACTCGGTTGTCGACGATTCGAGCCGCTCTGCACTGGATGTGGTCTAGTGGGAGGAGCTGGCACTGGGGAGCCCCTGCCCAGAGATGGGAACAGTATTCCATGTGAGGCCGAACCTGCGCTTTGTAAAGTTGCAGGCGGTGTGCCGGCATGAAATACTGTCCCGCTCTGCTGAGCACGCCAAGCTTTTTAGAGGCCAATTTGGCCTTCTCTTCCAAGTGACAACGAAACTGCACGTCACTCAATATGTCGACTCCGAGGATTCCGATACTGGCTGAGGCAAGAAGGGGAGTGCCTTGAAACTGAGGAGGTACGACAAAGGGGTTCTTTTTAGCGGTAAACGCGCAAACTTGTGTCTTCTGAGGATTAAACTGGACTAGATTTAGTCGCCCCCAATCCGAGACTTTGTTCAGCAAAGACTCGACTTCAGACACAAGTTTGTTCCGGTACTCGGCGACGTTTCACCTATATAGCTCATAGATTTTACGAACATTTTTTGTATGATAGCTCATTGTCGAATAAAAGAACCATCAAAAACAAAATGCATAAACCTTCGGCTGATCAGATACACACCTAATCTATACAACTATGCATATAAAAAAAATTGAAAAGTCTGTCTGTAATATCGTAATTATTGCCTTATATTGAGCTATGGGGGTAATTTACATACCGTTATGATATGACTAACCATTTCAAGAGTTTGTCTGTCTGTCTGTTGAACTGTCTGTCTTTCTGTTTGTGCTAATCTTTGGAATGGCTGAACCGATTGTAATGAAACTTCACGAACAGATATTGAGCAATGCTTGGAGTGAATAAGATTATATTTTATAAAAAATTAACTATTGTTTAATATTGTTGCCTTAAATTTATTAATACTCATGCACTTGGTGAGCAAATGTTATCGGAAAATGAAGCGAGCAAGTACAATAGATGATCAAATGAACCTCCATCAAGATGACGGCGCAGGGAAAGGATAGACGGGAACTTAACTGCAAATTAATCAATCGTGTCTTTAAGAAACGCTCGAAGTTAACTGGAAAGTTACAGGGACTACTCGGTAAGCAAAACTTATCTTCGAACGAAGCGACGTGTATAATAATGATCGAACTTCACAAGAGTTTCTTGGATCTTCTATAATTCTGTAAATAGTTGATTCTCTAAACATAATATTTCAATCGATTTTTAATACTTATTACAAGTGCTTACAAGTGTTCAGGGAACTATACAAAGTATCATAATTATTACCATATAATCATCTGCATAATCATTATTTTAACTCTTCCTAAGTCCACTGCTGAACATAGGCTTCGTCCACATATTGCCATTAAACACGGTTCTGGGCCACCAGCATTCATAACGTTCGTGTCACACAGACCTTTGCTGGTAGTTTTTAGGAACACTACGCTCGAAATTGTTGACGAGTAAGTTTATCTAACATTAATTGCATATCTAGCTAAATCCAACTTTGACCAAGAGGTCGATCGATGGATCCAGTTTAGCTGGACATCGTTCGGGGGATTACGCATCTTGTTTTTTTTTATATAGAAATAGGGTGACAATCGAGCACACAGTCCACCTGATGGTAAGTGGTTGCTGAGGCCCATAGACATCTACATCTATCATCGTTTCCGAATCAAAATGCTGATACGTTGTCAGCCTTGAGGACTAAGATGGAATGCCTCTTTTCCAGTAAAAAGGGGCTCCGGTTCTCTACATTCACCATACGAAACACAGCAACATTAAGCTGCTATTATACGCTGGTATTCTGTGAGAGCGTGGTCCTTCCCCGGTGGAGCCGACCCATTCGTGCTACAACTATACTATAAATATAGCTGCAGCTTGGCTCTACCACGTAAAAAACGTTCACGTTGTTGTAACGTATTCATCACAACCTTACAACGAGAGTCAATTGCATGTTGTCAGTGATGACCTTTCGAGCTGAGATGAGGTTCTTCACTGCTGAACATATGAGGTAGCTTAAAAACTGTTCAGAGAGCTACGGAGAGGACTATTTTTGAAATTTTTCTGCGTGATGGAATACGTAGCGATGATTTCCACAGCAGCAACAGAACTAGGCTAATTGAAATAGCCAAACAGATCAGTAAACTGAAGTACCAATGGACTAATCATTGTCGTGAAGCGACAATTAAATACAAAAGAATCTAACCTAAGAGCAACAAAACAACAAAAATAGAACAAAAACAAATAATATATTTAAAATTTAAAGGATATTTACAATTTTATATAACAAAATGGAGTATGAAGATGAGAATGGGTGTCGTGATTTACAATTATTTTAAAAAAAAAAAGATAATAAAAAAAAGGATTAGTGTTGAAGTTGAGCCCGAAGATCAAAGGTGTACATTAAGTGCTCTCAGCGCCTGGAACGAGCACGCACAGCGTAGGTGAAGGTGTGGGCGCCTCTAGGCGACGACCTCAGGTGAATGCGGAGGTTTGCAAGATCCGGCGACTTCAGGCAAGACAGGGGCTTGCAGGATCTTCAGCGACTTCAGGCAGGACAGAGGCCTGCAGGATCCGGCGACTTCAGGCGGGACAGAGGCTTGCAGGATCCGGCGACATCAAGGAAGGACAGAGGCTTGCAGTATCCGGCGACTTCAGGCAGAGCAGAGGCGTGCAGGATTCGGCGACTTCAGGCAGAGCAGAGGCTTGTAGGATCCAGCGGCTTCAGGCGGGACAGAGGCTTGCAGGATCCCGGGGCAGTGTGGCCCGGGGATAAGGCCTTTAGGAGATGCTTCGAATTTGAGAACTGAAGCGAGACTGACTTTCTTGACCGATTGTTCGGCTTTTATACCTTCTTAGAGAGAACGGAAAAATTATTTAAATTAAACGCAATTTTTTTGTAAATGGCCAAGAGGAAAGAGTATTTATGTGGAATTATCGAAGTAGAAACAACAGACCGGTAGCGAATTTGAATATAATTGTCATGACAACCAGATAAACAACGATGTCAAAACATGTCAAATTTTGGTTTTAGGCTCGTAATAGAAAAACGACAAGATTTAAGCGAAAAATGAGATATTATTGATATAGGAAAAAAGGTAGCGCACCTGCGCGCACAAAGTCCGAAATTGCAGAGTTACGGAAAACTAAATAAAAGATCGAAAAAGGTAGACTCCATTGACACCAATTTAAAAGTGCTGATAGTGTGAAAAAACCAAGTGAAAATGATTTGTTATTGTGTTCTTATGGTTTAAAATCGTTACAGGATCCTATGGAAATAAAGGTGATGTAAAATATCCAGTTTTGAGGTGAATGCAGAAAATCGAAACAGAATGGAAAAATGAATTTAAAATAATGTAAAATGATATGTAAGTAGCATAACACTACATTTTCCCCCCGACCCTGGAAAATTTTTGACTCAGCAAAAATTTTGATATATACATTCTAAAATAAACCATAAAAACACAACTTTGCAGGAACAGACTTCACCAGGCAAAATCAGATATACTATCTCTTACATTCATCATCTGCCATTCAGGTAAGGGTGGAGTTCACATTCAATAACTACCACTCTAAAAGTGTGTTTTCGAAAGGACATTCAGGCTTATTTAAGGAGTTGTCATCCGCTCCTGCGTGGAAAAAAAAATTATTAAGGGAGTAGTCAGCCGCTCCCAAGTGAAGAAGAAGATAAAGAAATATCTTAAGTAAGCTTTAGTCGCTTATGACTTAAGTAAAGATTAAGAACGGCCAGAGCGGTAGGGCTCAAAGCCAGAGATCAGCAACATCACCAACGAGATGTGTCTGAAATAAAAAATAAAAAGTGAAGATTAACCAACGAAAATTCGAGGTCCTAAAGCAAGATGTGTTGAAGAACACTGGATCACCAAACAAACAAACAAATTAAAAGAAATAAAAATAATAAGGTGAGAATGATGGTGATATTTATACATATATACAAATTAACAGTTAATAAAAGTTAAGAAAATTTATGATTTTACATCTTTGATGTGCCACTTGCCTCTAACTCCATTAGGGTCTTCAAGCACATAGACTAGTGGTGACAGTTTAGCTATCACTTTGCACTTGATGAACTTAGGGGCAAATTTAGCATTAAAGTATGCGCCGGCATTGCTTAAAACATGGTTTTTACGCCAAACAGTATCTCCCACATTAAATTCTTTAAAAGCCCGGCGAAGATCATAGCGAGCGCTATTTTTAGCGTGCGCTATGTGAAGTTTAGTTTGAACTTTGTGAAAGATAGATGAGAGGAGACCAGCATTAGACGCGTAAATATCACGAGGCATAAATATCAATTCCTCGAGGTTCTGAGTTGGAGTATAGAAGGAACCACAAGGTATTGTTTCCCTACCAAAGACTAAAAAGTTTGGAGTAAAGCCAGTAGCTACATTTGTAGCGCTGTTCATTGCGTACTGAATCTTAGTAAGATGGTTGTCCCAGGATCTATGATCGTCTCCTACTAGAGATGCTAGAGCTGTAATAATTGTACTATTAAACTTCTCCGTAGGATTAACCTGAGGACAATATAAAGCTGTGTGAAAAATAAAAGGAACGTTATAAGAATTTAAGAATGAGTGGAATTCTCGCGACTGAAATTGAACAGCGTTGTCCATTATAATAGTTTGGGGAATGCCATGAACTAGAAAAACTGAATTTTCTAAAACATTAATAATATTAGCTGAAGTAGCACGTTTAAGGGGAAAAATCATAGTATATTTAGTAAAATTGCAGTTAATTACTAGAATATACTGATTTCGTCTTCGAGTCATAGGCAATGGACCCATAAGATCTAAGGATATAGTTTGAAAAGGTCTGGAGCAAAGTTTAGGTTTACCCATAAGACCATAGGGAGAATGATTAGGGTGTTTGTAGGTTAAGCAGGTTTCACAAGTCGAGATTAAATTGGCAATGTCCTTAAACATACCGGGCCAATAGTATTTTAAAGATATTTTCTTGAATGTCTTGAAGATACCAAGATGGAGTTCTGAAGGGGAACCAAGGTTAACTTCAATAAGTGCATGTCTATCTTGAGGTAGTGGAACTTCTTTCCAAATAAAGTCATCGTTTAGACGATCGGGAGAATGAATGCAGCGGTAAAGTTTGTTATCCCTGATAGTGTAGTTGGGATATGCGTCTGGATTGTTGGAGCATCCGAGAAAAATCTTGTTGTAGTGCTCAAGTTTACGATCAGGTGGTTCTTCAATCGTAATAGGATGTACGCCTTGAGGTGAAATTTCTCGTGTATAAGGACGTTCTTGATTCTTATGTCTTGATAATAAATCTGGAACAACGTTATCCTTTCCTTTTTTATGTTTCAGGACAAAGTTAAAGCATGATAAGCGTAAAGTCCAGCGAGCAAGTCTTCCTGATGGATTCGATAAGTTCTGAAACCATTTAAGTGCAGCATGGTCAGTATATATTGTAAATTCTTTACCATTGTCTAGGTAACATCGCCAATGTTCTAACGCAGTTATTACAGCCAATGTTTCTCTTTCAGTAGTTGAGTAGTTCTGTTGATTTTTGTTTGGTGCTTTACTCATGTAAGCAATCACGACTTCTTTGTCATCTTGATGTTGAGTAAGCATTGCTCCTATGCCATAGTTTGATGCATCACAATGTACAGAGAAGGGTAGTTCGAAGTTAGGGCAAGCAAGGACAGGAGCAGTTACCAAAGCTTCTTTAAGTTTCTGGAAAGCAGCTGCAGCTTGTGAATTCCATAAAAATTTAGGAGCGTTCTTCCCGGAACAGGTTAGTTGGTTGAGTGGAGAGGCAATAGTGCTAAAGTTTGGAATGAATCTTCTGAACCAGCTGCAGGTGCCTATGAATCTTCGCACTTCTTTTCTACAAGTAGGTACAGGATATTCTAATATAGCTTTTATTTTATCTGGATCAGCACGTAGACCGTACTCGTCCACTAGAAAACCAAGGTATTTCAGTTCTTTCCTGAAGAATTGACTCTTCTCAAAGTTAATAGTCAGATTAGCAAATGAAAGTTTTTCATGAACTTTCATGAGAAGTGATATGTGTTCATCAAAAGTCTCGCTAGTAATAACGATGTCATCCAGATAGCAAAATACCTTGTTCTCAAATTCAGGAGTAAAAAGCATATCCATTAATCTTTGTAGAGTTGCAGGTGAGTTGGAAAGACCAAAAGGCATTACCTTGAATCTAAACATACCTCTTCCAGGTATATAAAATGCAGTTTTATCTTTATCAGCAGGATTCAAGGGAATCTCCCAAAATGCTTTCGCAATGTCGATGCTTGATAAGTATTTGGCATTCCTCAAGTTGTCCAAAATTTCGCTTATTAGTGGCAGACTATAAGCATCACGACGTGTAACTGAGTTAAGCTTCCTGCTGTCTACGCAGAAACGCCATTCACCATTCTTCTTCGGAGTGATGAGAACTGGAGATAACCAAGGACTTTCGCATTGTTCAATGACGTTCCATCCCAGCATCTTGTCAACTTCATTAATTAACGCCTTTTGTTTTTCAGGAGACAGTCTGTAACATCTTTGTTTGATAGGAAGAGAATCACCAGTGTCAATCTTGTGGGTGATTAAGTGTGTGCTTCCCAGGATACCTTTTTCTTCAAAAGAAATTGTCTTGAAGCGTTGGATGATGTCATTAGCGATGTTCTTTTGATTAGGAGTTAAATGCTCATAAGGTAAAACTTTAGTATCTTTAGTTTCGATAGCAGATCATTTAGATTCTGTAAAGTTAAGAGAATATAAAACACTAGGTAAAAGATTAAATTTTCTCCAAAAGTCAATGCCTAGTATTAGCGAAGGAAATATTTCAGGGAAAACTTACTTATCTTCACGCACAATCCCTGACGGGGTAGCCAGAGAGAACAGATCGCCAAGTGTCACGAGCCTTACATACCTCTTTCGCTTCTTTCAGATTCATTATCTTCTTCATACATGCACGTCTAGGTATCCGAGTACTCTTGACCCTACCCTCTTCGAGCAATTTCCTCACATGGTTTTCGAAAGTTAGTCTCGGTCTACCTCGACACCTTTTAATATTAACTTTCGCGCTATATATTTTCTTCACCATTCGGGCTTCACTCATTCGCTCAACGTGCCCAAACCACCGAAGCACGCCCTTATCAATTTTTGTGATAAGGTCATCTTTCAAACCTGCCATATTGCGAATCTCTTCGTTTCGCTTTCGGTCGGCCATGGTAACGCCGCACATTTTACGAAGAGATCGCATCTCCACTGCATTCAACTTGCTTTTATGCTTCTTCTGGCATACCCAGGTTTCGCTGCCATATAACAAAGTCGGTACCAACACTGCGTTATGTATTGCAAGGCGTGCACTCTACACTACGCCTTAAAGAAAAACGTAAGCTTTAATTAAATGAGTTTGATTATTGAAATGAACAGGTAAGTCAAAATAACCCAAGGAATTAACTTTTTGATTATTAGCAGTAGAGACAGTAATAAGATCTGACTTGAAAAGTTTGCAGCCCAATTTAAGAATTTCCAAATGAGAATTATTACCCAGAATAGTTATTAAACTGCCAGAATCTAGTAAACCAGATAAAGTTAAGTTATAAATTTTGACATTGACGAATGGACGATTAAGATCTTGTTCCTTGGAGTAGAGTGTAGAAGAGATTTTGTAACAAGAAAAGAAGTTTTGAATTGTTTTAATCCAATTAGTCCAATCGTCATTATCAAAGTTTAAGTTACTTTTCAAGTCAGCAGTTAGTTTTTTGAACTAGTATTAGGTTTGGGAGAACAAGTAGGGCAATCTGCAGTTTTAAAACCCTTAAGACCACATTTGAAACAGATCACGAATCGTGGTTGAGTACAAGTGTTCAAAGAATGACCTTGTTTACGACAGCGAACACAAAAAGAGCTTTGTTGAGGAGCTTTAGTATGAGAGAGACTATTAATTTGTCTAGAAGGGTATTTGTAGGATGAAGTGAATTTATTCATGAAGGGAGGAGAAGGTCGTGAGTTATTAGAAGAATTTGGAGAGTCAACTGAACTTGAAGTGGAATGCTTGTAGTTGAATTCAGAAATAAGAGGACTTTGTTGTAGATTTGGTTCTTTGAATTGTTTGTCTCTGTCTAGGAATTTTTCATAGTTTTGGCAAGTAGCCAGAAGAGAGTCGATAGAGTCAATGTCTTTTAGAGCTACGAAGACTGGATAACATGGCCGAATATTCCTCAAAATAATCTCCAATTGTTCTGTTTCAGAAAGTTTCTTCCAAAGACGAGAAAACATTCCAGACATGATGGAAATATAGACGACGATAGGTTCATCTCAACCTTGAGTTCGATTCCTAATCGCTTCTAAAAGTTTATGATCATAATCAAAACCACCAAAGTCTTTGATTAATAAGGAAGAAAGTTCGTTCCAAGTTAAGTTTGGATTCTGATTATATTTAAATCTGAACCAATGAAGAGCGTTGTCAGTGAAAATTTCGAACGCTTGTGAAATCAACAAGTCTTTGGACAAGCCACGAGCTAAGCAGTATTCTTCAAGTTTTTGAAGAAAGGATCTTGGACAGCTTTTACCATTGAAGGTGTGTCTTTTCAGATCTTTGAAGACGTTATTTGGAGAAAAAGATTGAGGTGGTGGTGAAGGATACAGGGTATGGACCTGAACAGAAGTTTGAGAAACAAGAGGGAGTTCCATGGCAATCGGGTCAACAGGAGGGTCAAGTGATTGAGAGTCATTTTCAGTTGAAGGTAGAGTCAAGGATTCGAATTGTTTAGTAATAGTGTCAAATTTCATCATCAAAGTATCGAAAATAGCTTTAAAGTCTGGATATAAGTCAGTATCTATTCGATCCAATCTGTAAAAGACATGATTAATAAAAGTTTCTATTAGTCGCAAGTATTTGGTTTCACCTTGTAAACATTTTTTAATTTTACAGTCCAGGTAGGTCAAAGTAGAATCAATTTGAGACAAGTCATCCTCGATCGGAATTGGAGAAGTCAGAATATCTTCAGAGTAAGAATTCGCAACTAAACGCAAAACCTGTTTTTTTAAAAGCAAAACAGTATTAGCTGGTTCCTCACATCTAATCTTCACTTCGTATTCGAGTTCGGCCTTGTTAAGGAATTCGTACTTAATAACCCTTTTCATTGTTATAATTAAGTGTAAAGTTAAGTTTAAGAAATAAAAATTTAATTAAAAATTATACCTCTTTAAGTTATCTAGAATAAAAATATTAAAGTGATGAATGTAAGTGAAATGTTAAATATAGGTCTAAATATAATCTAGATAAGTTGAAACACTAGATGAAGTTTTGTTTTAGAATTTGGAAGTTATGAAAAGGATGAATAAATAAACAGTTAAGAACGAAAGAGAAAGCAATTAAATCAAAAGGGAATGGACAAGGCGCAGTAAAGGTGAAGAAAAGAGAAAGAGAACTTTTACGTTGGGCGCCAAAATGTCGTGAAGCGACAATTAAATACAAAAGAATCTAACCTAAGAGCAACAAAACAACAAAAATAGAACAAAAACAAATAATATATTTAAAATTTAAAGGATATTTACAATTTTATATAACAAAATGGAGTATGAAGATGAGAATGGGTGTCGTGATTTTAAATTTTTTTAAAAAAAAAAAGATAATAAAAAAAAGGAATAGTGTTGAAGTTGAGCCCGAAGATCCAAGGTGTACAGTAAGTGCTCTCAGCGCCTGGAACGAGCACGCACAGCGTAGGTGAAGGTGTGGGCGCCTCTAGGCGACGACCTCGGGTGAATGCGGAGGTTTGCAAGATCCGGCGACTTCAGGCAAGACAAGGGCTTGCAGGATCTTCAGCGACTTCAGGCAGGACAGAGGCCTGCAGGATCCGGAGACGTCAGGCGGGACAGAGGCATGCAGGATCCGGCGACTTCAGGCTGGACAGAGGCTTGCAGGATCCGGTGACTTCAGGCAGAGCAGAGGCGTGCAGGATTCGGCGACTTCAGGCAGAGCAGAGGCTTGTAGGATCCAGCGGCTTCAGGCGGGACAGAGGCTTGCAGGATCCCGGGGCAGTGCGGCCCGGGGATAAGGCCTTTAGGAGATGCTTCGAATTTGAGAACTGAAGCGAGACTGACTTTCTTGACCGATTGTTCGGCTTTTATACCTTCTTAGAGAGAACGGAAAAATTATTTAAATTAAACGCAATTTTTTTGTAAATGGCCAAGAGGAAAGAGTATTTATGTGGAATTATCGAAGTAGAAACAACAGACCGGTAGCGAATTTGAATATAATTGTCATGACAACCAGATAAACAACGATGTCAAAACATGTCAAATTTTGGTTTTAGAAAAACGGCAAGATTTAAGTGAAAAATGAGATATTATTGATATAGGAAAAAAGGTAGCACACCTGCGCGCACAAAGTCCGAAATTGCAGAGTTACGGAAAACTAAATAAAAGATCGAAAAAGGTAGACTCCATTGACACCAATTTAAAAGTGCTGATAGTGTGAAAATACGAAGTGAAAATGATTTGTTATTGTGTTCTTATGGTTTAAAATCGTTACAGGATCCTATGGAAATAAAGGTGATGTAAAATATCCAGGTTTGAGGTGAATACAGAAAATCGAAACAGAATGTAAAAATGAATTTAAAATAATGTAAAATGATATGTAAGTAGCATAACACTACATCATATCATAGCTCGTCAAAATTCTAATTAATGAAGAAGAAAGCTTCTCGGGTAAGTGCAGTCTACCTATCGACTAGAGGTGCATAAAATGATGAACTAGTAAGACAACAAAATTAAAAACCAGCTTCAAAATATAAAAAGAATAAATAATTCTCACATAATGGCTTCTGAATTCGGTGCTAAGACAAATTGTATTGTCGTGTTGTCAGTTTTTCAGTCGGTTTTAATTTTTGTAAAACGTTATTATTTTATACTATTATGTGGTCGAAGGAATATCTCAAATTCAAGGCAACAACTAGAAGGTCATCTAAATAGTTCAGTAACATTACAATCTTCATCTACCTTTTGCATATTTTTATTTTTGATTGAATTAATTAATATTGTTGTAAAGTAGTGACAGAAGAGAACCCACTTACCCATATCATTCTGTAGGGGTCTCAAGAGGCGACAGAGGGACGCTGAAACAGGAGAGAAGCAGCATCGTAATGATTAAAACTCAAAATAAAACATAAATAAATATGAGGTATAATTTTGTGGCAGAGGGCTATGTTGAGCAGTGGTATTTTATAGGCTGCAATGATAACGATAATTATATGCTAAATCTTAAATAGGTATATTGCTTTAAATGTTTTATCTCGTTTTAATTAAGTAGGTAAATAAAATTCTCCATCTCAAATCCGAATATTGAGATGATTCTTTCTCTAATAACCTAGTAATTAATTATTTGCTTTTCTTTCGCATATAAATAAATGTTTTTTAAATATTTCATCATTATTAGCTGAGCTTAAAACTAAAAGCCACTCTCACTCCGTAATCTGATATCCAGACCATTAAGCAACTTGGATGTCGTATAAATCTCAGTAATATGTTAACAAGCCAAGATCATTACAATAATGACACGGTAATAGAGACATTAACTACGAAATTATCGATATTAGCGTCTATTAGAACGAAATTATATCATCATCAACGATAATTCCATATACAGTAACTTCTTATATTTAACATAAGTTACACATGATAAACACAACCCATTAGTTAATTATGGTGGTAGACCGCCGAGCATCCAGTTGTTTGAAGTGAAAACTTCTTTAGAATCGTTGTGATTTGAAACTCGATGAAACGTAAAAGCGACACTAAACAGAGACAAACATATATACACATTTATAGGACTTAGCTTCCGAGAGAATAAGTTAGAATACAGTGTAGTAAGCTACAGAAGCCTAATGGCAGGGCGCGGGCGCTTACAGCGAACTCAAAAGGTTATGGGTTCGAACCGCCATTCGGCCATTATCGTGAACTCTTAACACTAGCATTTTTAGCTCACCAGTAGTGACTAAGGGAATTTTTTAATGGTAACAGTATTGCTAGTACTTAAAAGAGTTTTGCTGTAGCTATATTAGTTATACGTGGTAGAGCCATGCTGTAGCTATATTAGTAGTATAGTTGTAGCACGAATAGGTTGGCTCGACCGGGGAAAAACCACGCTCTCACAGAATACCAGCGTAAAATGGCAGCTTAACACCGCTGTGTTTCGTATGGTGAGTCTAGAGATCCGGAGACCCTTCTTGCTGCAAAAGAGGCATTCCATCTTAGTCCTCCCGGGTGACAACGCATCTGCGTTTTGAAACGAGGAAAGATGTAGATGTCTAGGCCTTATGGCACTTACCATCAGGTGGACTGTGTGCTCGTTTGTCACCCTATCCTATAAAAAAATGAAATACAGTTTTTCCTATTATCTCGGTCTCCTCTTTGTGCGGCTTGTTTTAAAAATAGTTAATATAAATTTTAATTGTTAAAATGTTAGGTATTAAAAAATTATAAATTTATTTCATAACTTTGGGCTATCTAGCTTCTATTTTATGTTCCACCTTACAGTCAAAAAAGCATAAGTTGAGCCACCTCCATCCATAGGTTTCCTGCATGTATTACCAGATCGTCACCCTATAAAGTGGAGGGCCCCCAAATCTATTCATTTAATTGGAAATTATCTATTAATGGGGAAATATTTGAAAAAAATTGTATACGCAAATAATTAGTAGTTAATTTTAAAATAATATTTATAACTAGGTTTTTTACGAGGTTTTTTCCCCAACGGTTTTCGGTTCCTCGAACTATGCGGTCAGGCAGTTGCCATTTTAGCTTACTAATCTCTTGGGACTTATGAAGGGTTGAAATGATGATGACTTTTATTTTATGATCTGTTGAGTGATGTGATCTGCTCAGATGTTTTTTATACCTATGAAATAATATGATAGATGGTGTGGAAATTTTGTGGCTGGAATTAATCCGAACAATTCCCCCGAGCACTCCCCGTAACGTATGCGATAGAAAACGCAAATTGGATGCAACATCTATTTGCAGCACGAGCAGCAGTGAATCGAGCCGATCAGAAATAATTCGGTCGTCGTCGATTTGAGCCGCTCTTCGCTGGATACGGTCAAATGGAAGGAGCTGGCACTGAGGTGCCCCGGTCCAGTGATGAGTACAGTATTCTATATGAGGCCGAACCTGCAACCTGTAAAGTTGGAAGCGATGTGCTGGCATGAAATACTGTCGCCGCTCTACAAAGGATGTCAAACATTTAAGAGGCAAATTTAGCCTCCCCTTCCAAATGACCACGAAACTACACGTTTAATACGCCGAAAAATCCGAAGCTAGCTGAGGTGGCAAGGGTAGTGCCCTGAAATTGAAGGGTTCCTTTTAATGGTAAACGTGAGGGTTAAACTGGTTTAGATTTAGTCGTCCCAAAATGACTTTGTTAGACTCGACATCAACCAAAAGATTGTTCCGGCACTCGACGCCGTGTGCACGAGAAATATTGGCACAGCCGGTGTAAAAATCATCAACAGTGCTGTCATCCGTAGAGCAATGAATGTTGCTGGTATTTGTTGCAAATATTTCGATCAGTAATTTTGAAATTACAAACAGATACTTCAATATATTACTAACTGTACATATAATTTTATGTATATGTATAGAATATATATAGTAATATTATATATCTCCCACACAGAAGCCAAAAGCAACGAAAATAGACAATGTAGTTCGGAGAGGTGGGATCGCGCTTCCTCCATTGCATGGGTTATTTACCATAACCGCACCGCACTTGTCCTCCACGCCTCCGGTGTAATGCCACCATAGAGGACAGAATTAAAGAGCTTCTGAAGGACTTCAAGTACCGGTTTTCCACCCGCTTTCAGAAGCTCCGCTGTAATTCTATCCTGAGCCTGGAGAGCCATTCTAATCTCGGTCACACTGACGTCCGGTATATGATTGGAATAGTGTCGGATAAGACTCGCTCTTGGATTGTTGCTCACACTTACGTGTGACTCCAGCGATGATGTGTACAGCTGCCCATAGAACCTCTCAATCTCACTCAAAATCTCAGGTGTCCCGGAAACGACGCTGTCACCACTCGCTCTTCAGCTTCGATAGTTGGCTCTTTCTGGCAGACAGATCTCTAGCAAAGACTTTGGAGCCCTGGTTCCGCTCGATCGCTTCTTTAATACGAGCAGTATTAAAGTTGCGTAAGTCCCGCCGCATGCATTCGGAGATCTGTCTGTTCAGTTGCCTGTATGCTGTCAAATCTGTTGAAGAATGTAGCTTCATCTCCCGTCTAACAGCCATGAGATTAAGAGTGTGATCGGAGAGTTTTTGTGTTCTTCTGCGGCGGGTCTTGGAAAATTTTAGCTCCGACCGCATGGACAGTTTCCACGAGCTTGTCATTCATATCGCCCACTGCATTGCAGTCTTCTAGGCACTGAAAACGGTTTCGTAGCTCGAGCTGAAAGGTTTCGGGACTTTAGATTAGAGCACGAGGGGGACGGAGCATTGATTTCATTAGACGTAACCTCTCCAACTTAACGTTTAGGTTCAGTGTGCCTCTCACCATTCGGTGATCACTACCGGTTTTTATCCTCGCGATCCCTGAGACATCACTGAACAGTTGTCGTCTGGTCATTATAATGAAGTAAATCTCATTTTTTGTCGAACCGTCGGGGCTCGACCAGGTCCACTTCCTGTGGAGCCGCTTCTGGAAGAACGAGTTCATCATAAAAAATCCCTCTTTCTCCATGAATTCGGCCAGCTGCTGACCCCTCGGGTTCCGTTGCTCTATTCCGAATTTCCCTACTTTCAGATCACCGTTCCCTCTTGTGCCTAGTTGTGCGTTGAAGTCTCCCATTAACACCGTAGAGCGGGTTTTGGAGGAATGCATGGCTCTAGATATATACTCATACATTTCCTCCGCCTCCTCGTCTGGGTGTGCCAAGGTTGCCACCGTATCCAGGAATAGCGGGGCCGCCGGGGACTGGGGTCCATCTTTTTATTACTTTCATGGGGGGTATATTGCCATAGTTGTCACGCTTGGCGAGCGGGTGGGCAACCGCAGTTTTTTATTGTTGTTTTGCTGTTATCAGAAAGATGCTGCTGCCCATCCTCTGTCTCAGTTTCCCTCTGTCGCCTTTTACGACACTTACGGGAAGATATGGAGGAGTGAGTATTCTTACCCGCCACTACGCGGGGTATTCTACTATATACCAACTAATATTAAATTATTCAATTTGTTTTCTCACAACAACTAACCCTTCAGTAGACGCGGTCTTAACAAAGGCGCGTAATTGGCTAAGTGATACAGACACTTTGATGTAATACACGCGCCACATAATTTTTTTCGACGAAATAAACGGTAGACTAATTTCACGAAAGTCACTTCGGAGGCATGCAAAGTATTATGAACATTAGGCTCGTTGTAACTAAGTTGAAACTCGCAAATTTGCTATCAGAGAGTGATGCTTCTGTTCTTTCAACTATTATTTATTCTGTGGTTCATCTAAGAATAAATTTTAATCACAACTTTTGCCATAATTATACTCGTAGAGCTAACTGAAAAGAAGTATTCATTCACAGTATTATTTGTATATTTATAGTAAAAGAAATGATACGTGTTTAGTAAATAATTGAGATTATGATTGCGAAGCGCGGTGTTACACCACATGAGTGACGAGAAAATAATAAACGATTGTGTAGGTAAAATATTTGAATATTTCGTGGACCATATTTAAGCTCTTGCTGCTTTCACTTTCACTGCTTGGGAATCACTGTTTTAAAACGATATGGGTTAGTGGACATTCTCACAACTCTACACGATTGTTAGTTTAGTAGGAGACGACAGAGGGAAAACTAAAACTGGAGATAGACAGCTGCATTTTTCTGCTAACAACTCATAATTATAAAAATCTGAATACCAATCCGCTTGGCAAGCGTGGCAAGTATGGCAAAGAATCCTCTTTGAGGCAATATATGTTCAGCAGTGAACTTTCATAGAATGTTACAAATGTAATGGATGACAACGCAATTGTAGCCTTCTTTATTTAAAGTTGGTTGCACGTTTTCTCTGGCTGCATTAGTCACTTACCATCAGGTGGGCTGCAAGTTCGTTTATCACTTCAATTTTATAAAGAAAAACACATGGGATAGGGCCATATTTAGCTGTGGACATTTAGGGGCCGATTAAGAAGAAAGAAGAAAGTAGATATTATGTTCAAGAGGTTGTATTTCTTTCAATTCTATTTTAACTAGTTTTTAGGACTCAAGTCCTAAAAACTAGTTAAAATAGAATTATTAAATATCAACATAATTTTTTAAATATCAGGCTTCAAAATATTTGCTGCAATTAAAAATGTGCAGAATGTCTCAATAGCGGCTCTTACTAAATAAATTCAATTAATATTAATATACTATTCATCATCATCATCATCATTACAGCCCTTCAAAAGTCCACTGTTAAACATAGGCCTCCCCCAAGGAATACCACAAAGCACGGTCCTGAGCCACCTGCATCCATCGATTTCCTGGATGTCTCACCAGGTCGTCACTCCATCTAGTGGGGGGTCACCCTACACTTCGCCTACCGGTACGAGGCTGCCACTCGAGAACGTTTCTTCCCCATCGGTTGTCGGTTCTTCGAGCTATATGGCCGGCCCACTGCCACTTCAGCTTATTAATCCGTTGGGCTATGTCGGTTACTCTGGTTCTACTACGGATATCCTCATTTCTAAGTTTATCACGCAGAGACACCCCGAGCATTATACTATTATGCTTATTATTTTTCTTAATAATCTAGGTGGGAGGCCTACGTTCAGCAGTGGACTGGTACGGTAACGGTAGTATTTCTTGGGGTGGCCTTTTTCCGGCAGTGGACTATGGATGAGTTGTTATTTTATAGAGTAAGTGTGACAAACGGATACACAGATAATGATGGTAAGGTATCATAAACCGGATGGTAAGTGGGTGTTGTGGCCCATAGACACCTACATCTATTCTCTATTAAGAATCCAAATGTAGTTGGGCCGTCAACCTTGAGGTTTAATATAACGCCTTGTTTCCATTGAAAAGTGTTTCCGGTGTTCTACATTCCCAGCTTAATCACAGCAGTTTCAGCTGCTATTTCACGCTGGAATTCTGTGAGAGCGTGATCCTTCCCATTCCTGCTACAACGATAATATAGTTGCAGCTTGGCTCTACCAAATTTTATAATAGTTGTTATGACGAAGATGATGAATAATCATACTTTAAGCCTAAAAAATGCGAGAAATCATCAATACAAATAAATAGAATCGAAGTCTCTGTTTGTAATGTCAAAATTACAGCTTTTTACTAAATTCATATGAAAGTAAATACGGTACTTATAACTAAGATACAATTTTTTGAATTTTTGTCTGTCTGTCTGTTTGTTCCGGCTAATCTCCGAAATGGCTGGACCGATTTTGACGGGACTTTCACTGGCAGATAGCTGATGTCATAAGGAGTAGCTTAGGCTACTTTTATTTTAGAAAAAGAGTTAGGTTTCCGCGCAAAAAAAATAAAAACCCTAACACGCGAGCGAAGTCGCGGGGAACAGCTAGTCTGGATTAGAATACTTCATTACACGTGTACTCACTGACACTTGACGAATTCTTTATTCATATTTATTTTTGGAGCGACAAAAAAAGATAAAAATATATCATAACAAATAATGTAAGTTGTGAACGGTTTCTTTTGTGACGATAATAAAGGAAACAGAATTACAATGAAATAACACTGAGAACGAGCGAGGTGTTTTAGAGGACCACCTTTGACATCTCAGGAATAATAAATTAAGGATGGATATTATTGAAATAGTGTTTAGTATCGTTGTAGTGAGTTGTTGAAATTTTTTAACACTATTGTACTAACGTGGTAGGGGTAAAAACACTACATCTGTGTTACGGCTACTGATTGGCTCGACTGGGGAACGACCACGCTATCATAGGATAATAACATAAAAAACTATTAGTAAATCCAATTTTTATCTATTGGTAAATCAAATTCTTAATGTGGTATAGCCATGCTGCAGTTATCAGGTGGACTGTGTGCTCGTTTGTCACCCTATCCTATAAAAAAAAATTGAGCATGTCCTACGCGCATTAAAAAAATTACGTATGACATGATTATACGTAATTTTTTATGTAGTTTTAATACGCACAAGTTTTCAATAATAACCTTATTATTATACTTCCAATTTTCTAATAATTTCATGTCAAACTTCAATTAAAAAAAAGTTTGAAAAATCCAAAAGTGAACGAATCATAAGATCATCATTCAGGTCACTTCATAAAATCCAAGACGTATCGAAGTATAAATATACTTAAATATATACATCCCACTTAATTTTAGTACGTAGTACTATTATTTATTATATGTTTTTAAAATATTGTAATAAAAATCTGTGATTATTAAAATAATCAAGTATCAAATTTTGTTTTTCGATTTGTATTTGAACAGCGATCTTTTTGAGCCGCTGCAAACAACCGAAACAGTATCCACTCACGGCGGCTAAGGCCGAAGTGAGTGGGTAAGGCAGTCTATTTCGTAAGATAAATTATTACAAGGCTGCTCGAAACACCTATTTTTGATTTCTACCCCGAAAAAAATTAATTATAACTAAACAAATGAAAATGAAACTGACATTTACATTCCATGACTTTCCACATGATAGATTTTTTTTTAAATGAGATGAGATGAAGAGATTAAAAATATATTGAGTTAAACAATTGATATTTTCAAAAGTTATCGCGTTTACCACTCCATGCGGACTTGATGAATCTACGTCATAATCCACTAAAACCACTTTTTATGTAAAAATAGCAATTAATCGATTTAAAAAAATATATTAATTAGTTCAACAGTCATTTATCTTTCTGAAAATGTGCTTTTTATACCATTTATATTATCAATATGTTATGGTTAGATAAGATTTTATGCGACAAAACGTTGGAATCTTGATTGTTAGGCGGTAGTAGAACATACCTACGCGCTTTGCGCTGAAGGCATGCAATAGAAGCATATTTCAAGAGAACCGAAGACTTTTTACTAGTAACAAGCCATTCCAAGTCATAGTATTTAGGGGTGAAAATTTTCTGCAATAGGCTACAGCATTTATGTACCATCCAATGAAATATTTGCTCTTTTTTAACCATTCCATAAAAAAGAAAGTCATTTTAACCGACTTTAAAAAAACGAGAAGCTTATATGTTCGACGCGTATGTTTATTTTAATGTAAGTACCGGTTATACCGATTTTTTTTAATAAATAGCATTTACTTCAGGGCTAATCCCATATAAATTAAAAAAGTTATAACCAATGTGTATGTTCTCTTAGTAGTATAATAGCCCTTATTAAACAGTTTTTGGTTAATAAAAATTTTAGGCTTTTTGATAAACAGGTCCTGCATACTTTTTGGGACTTTGCTGTAAAAGAGTATTTAGTTTTTTTTTTCTATAGGAGAGGGGGCAAACAGTGCGTCATAAATGTATTATTGACTCTTTGAAGTCGAGTGACGGGTATAACTGGCTTGCTCGATTGTCTAGTTGGTCTAGTAGTCGTAAACGCGGTAGCTGATCATGAGCTCCTGAGATCGAATCCCGGGTCGGGTCAAAATCAGTTATTGGGTTTTCTGTCAAAAAATTCCCAATAGCAGCTCGGAGTCAGTAAATTGACGGTGTTTCACCCCCGTGACTCGGAAAGCACGTAAAACCGTTAGTTCTGCACCTGATATCTCTCCGGTCATGTCGAATAACTATTTCATCAGACTATAGACTGTGAGGGAATAAAGAGTGCACTTGTGCTTGCGCATACGAGTACGCTTAAACAATATAATCCTGTTCTCCACAGATGACTAGTCCCTGTTGAGACTGGCCACCGTGAACGAAACTCGATCTGGAGGACATTATAACTACCTTGTGCTTGTTCCTAGTATTTTCAGAATGAATCACTACTTTTAATAAAACCATATCAAAATTTTTAATAAAACTAATTTTGTTTTTATGTACATACATTAAATTTTTGTAAATATACCGAGACCAAAATTAATTTAATTTTTTTTTGTCTCTAACAGACTCAGTCAGTCACATTACTCATAGCAAGATTCTATATAACATTATGCTATGGAAATAAATAAAATAAACTTTTCTAACTATTTTAACAATGTAAGACATCTAATCTTTTTTTAACTAAGTCAGGTATATGTGGGCCGCATCGAAGCGCGTCAACTATTATTCCAAGAGAAACAGTGGATTCAACATGACCCAACTCCTGACCATTTAAAAGACTATAAGTCCTTTGATAGGGATTCTCATACCCTTACACGTAAAATATATTGGAAATAGATGAAAAAGTCCACCAAAGGTAATAAAAGTTTATTCGAAATAGTAATGCAAACTATCTTAAATAACCTTCCCAGGACAGAGGTTTTTTCCGAACCAGTGGTAAAAGCATATTGTGAATTAATCTATATATAATAATTATTATTCTTTTTTATTTATTATTATTTATTTATAAGTATTATACAAAAACTTATTAGCACAGCTTTTATTTACAAAGACTTTAAACTTTAAAGATTTAATTTAGAATTAATTCACGTCGGAATATAAACCCTTTTAGAGTCTTAAATGAGACACGAAGCAATCTTTTGAACAAAGGTGAACATGTATACGATCTGAATTGCTGGTTTCCAGATTAAATCGGCCTTACAACACCGAATGACAGTAATTTATAAATTAATTCACATTATTCTGAATGATGACGGGTAGCGACGGTATAAGAATATCCACTACCCCATAAGAGTACGAGGCGACAGAGGGAAACAAATCAGGAGATGGGCAGCAGCCTCTTCCTAACTACGACTGAAAAAAAAACTGTGGTTGCCAATCCGCTTGCCAAGCGTGGCAACTATGGCAAATATCCCTTTAGACTTATTAGACTTTTTTTTTAATAACGCCACACTAAGATTTGCTTCTTTTTCGTGAAGGGCTCCAACATACATAAATTCTAAATGGCCAAACATCCAGTTGTAGTAATTCGTGTTGGCTTGACTGACTGCTTGATAAAATCGATGTCTACAGTTTATAGCATCCACTTACTGTCAGGTGGGCTGTGTGCTCGCTTGATAAACTTATATTTAAAAAAAAACATTAAAACGCTCGTGTGCAGGATTCAAGCCCGCGACCTACGCCGTAGCTAAAAAGCGGCCACTTTACTACAGAACCATCTTAAGCCATCTTAATGAGAAAATACGGTCCATTTTCTCATCTTAACGAATTATATAAATTACAAAGCCCATTCAATGGACTTTAATAATAATTTAGTAAATTATGTGGCTAAATTTGTTCTTGCATGCGTATTACTCTAATTCGTTGTATTGGTTAATTTTACGGTATTTTTTGCTACTCATGAGAATATTTGGCGTATAGACACCGTTCATCAGACAATAGTACTTAGGTATACTGCTATTTTACAAGAGTGTAATAAGTGTGATTCATTCTTACCTCGCAGCCAACTTCCCATATTCTGATAACAAATACACGCACCCACGAACGCACACATACACACACGCAGAGAGAGAAAGAGAGAAAAAGAGATAGGGACTCTTGGACTTTTATTACTTGACCCCCGTTGTATTGGATTCTACGAGCTTAAAACACGGAGACATGTTAATTTTCGGTATTTCTAATATTAGTTCTATTGCAGCAACTTTCAATGGGAATTTAATAACATTACTTAATAGTACATTTTAGAAATTTATTATTTTTTTGAAAATATCTTTTTTATACCAGATGCTAACGAAGATAATATTATCGCCAGGGTCAACGATACCGTTAACAAGAAGCTATTAGAAAAACTGGCAGCTTTGCAGAATATATTATCTCCATTTTTCAGAACCAGTCATCTGTTTTAAAAGGAAAATATTATCGTGACATAAATAAAAGTGTATTTTTAAGACAACGACGTCCTACGAAGGTTTTTATCGCACAGGATACATAATTGCGATAGAGAACGTGCCAGTACGAGCCGTGTTAATAATGTCCTCCTAACCGAATTTCGGTCATGACGGCCAGTCTCAGGGAAGGCTAACCATCTGCGCAGGACATTATTGTTGCGTCACTCTCATAATCCGATGGCAGGGCAAGCTGACACAACCGGAGAGAGCTCGGGCGCGAGACAAACGGGTTTACTTGCTTTACCGTGATATCGATAAAATTAATAGCAGAATCTTCGAAACATGGAAGCACACAGCCATCTTTGCTATTGAAACATGGAAGCACACAGCCACCTTTGCCAATGAAATCCAGATGATTTTTCAATAGCCTCATGAATCATTCTTAGTAGGAAATTGCGATATATACATACATATATATATAATAGTACAAAAATCATGTTTAACGTCCAGCAGTGAAGGACCACGTCTCAGATCCGTAAGTCATCACTGGCAACACGCACTGGTTGTACAATTTCGTTTTTAGGTTTTGAGGTATGTCTAACGAGAAGATGTGTCGTAGTTTCCCGAACGCTGCCCAGCCGAGTTGAATCCATCGATTGACCTCTCGGTCGAAGTTGGATTTACCTAGTCGGACTATTTTTCTCAGATAAACATACTTGTTAACAACTTCGAGCTTAGTGCTCCCAACAACTACCGGCATAGGTGTGACATGGACGTTAAACATGATTTTTGTTTTTTCCATGTTCATCTTAAGACCTATCCGTTGGGAGACACTATTGAGGTCATTGAGCATAATGCTTAGGTCCTCCAGCGATTCTGCCATAAGGACTATATCGTCGGCAAATCGAAGGTGAGTGATGTACTCGCCATTGATGTTAATACCGCATCCTTTCCAGTGCAGTAGCTTGAAAACGTCTTCCAATACAGCGGTGAAGAGTTTTTCGGGGATATAACGTCACCCTGTCTTACACCTCTCTGCAGTTGGATAGGTTTCGTACTCTGATTCTGTACTCGGATAGCCATCGCAGCTCTACTGTACAAACACTTCAGCACTTCGATATAAAACTATACACCCGTATGACTTGAAAAGTTACTCATTTCGCAATGTAGATGCCCACAAAGAACAAATTCTATGGTAGGCCTATAAAAAAATTCTTAATATTTTATATGTACGTTATTATCATCTACTATCGTGCGCCCAGCAAAGTGAGCGGATATCAGCTAGTATAAACATAAGTATACAAGTGTGCATACATAATATAATATATAAGCTGTAAAATAAAATATAAAAGTACAGATAACAAAATAAATATATATAAATACAACTTAATGAAGAGAAGTTGATGCGAAAATACAAAATGTATTAAGTAGAATTAAGATTTACATAATGATCCTTCATTAGTTTTTTGAAAGACTCAATCCTATGAGCCTTTTTGATAATTAAGGGAAGCTAATTACATAATGTGATTGCTTTGACAAAGTAGGAGGAATGAAAACGTTTTGAGTATATGTAGTACGCAGGCATTCGTAAAATGAGTTTATCGCTTAATCTAAAGTGATCTTTATCAACGCCCAAGCACACAATTTTTTTCGTGTTTCGTTTATCTTAAAGATACCTACCTCGGTGTTTTAGGATCTAACATGAGCTTAGTGTAAAACTCGGTAATATGATCATATTTGACCTATATGAACCTAATAGCGAAACTCTGAAGTCACTCTAATATATTTAATTGATCCTCAGTTACATTAGAATACTATGCATCGGTATAATCAAGGATGAGGATTAACAAGGACTTTTTAATTCCGTCCTCCATGGTGGTACTACTCCGGAGGCGTGGAGCCGCGTCTACGTGCTGTTTTCGAGAGTCATTACGAATCGTCTCTCTGAAGTCACTCTAATATATTTAATTGATCCTCAGTAACATTAGAATAGTATGCATCGGTATAATCAAGGATGAGGACTAACAAGGACTTTTTAATTCCGTCCTCCATGGTGCCATTACACCGGAGGCGTAGAGCAGAAGTGCGGTGGTCTTGTTCTTCTGAGACGCGTCTATGTGCTGTTTTCGAGAGTCATTACGAATCGTCTCGCACGCAGACTTGACGACTTCCAGCCTCCCGCACAAGCCGGTTTCCGAAAAGACTTTAGTAACATGGACCACATACACACCCTTCGGCAAATTGTACAAAAGACAGAAGAAGAGGACAATCTGCCACTTTGCCTCGCGTATGTGGACTATGAGAAAGCCTTTGATTCCGTCGAAATTTGGGCGGTGCTACAGTCCCTTTAGCGGTGCCAAGTTGACTATCGGTATATCGAAGTGCTTAAGTATTTGTACAGTAGGGCTTCCATGGCTATTCGAGTACAGAACCAGAGTACGAAACCTATCCAACGCAGAGAGGTGTAAGACAGAGTGACGTAATATCATCGAAACTCTTCACCGCTACATTGGAAGACGTTTTCAAGCTACTGGAGTGGAAAGGATACGGTATTAACATCAATGGCGAGTACATCACTCACCTTCGATTTGCCGACGATATAGTCCCTATGGCAGAATCGTTGGAGGACCTAAGCACTATGCTCAATGACCTCAAGAGTATGTCCCTACGGATAGGTTTTAAGATGAACATGGACAAAAGTCATGTGTAACGTCCATATCACACCTATGCCGGTAGTTGTTGGGAGCACTAAGCTTAAAGGAATTTGTACCCATTTCTACAAGTTTTGTACTGAAACGTGCAAAACTTGTAGAAATGGGTACGTATGTGTTATTCCATAAATATTCCGATCAATATTTAATCCTAGATCTTTTACAAATTTATAAAAAAAAGAAGCATCATAATACTATCAACAACAATAATTCGTAAGTTAAAGTTACCCCAATTTATTCTGGAATGCAGATAGTTATATCCAACCATAATGGTGTGAGTTTTATAGGGCTTGAGTTATACTTAGATTTTAAAAGCCCATCTTCCTTATTTGTTTTCATCAGGCTATCGGTATAAAGAAGACGGGTCTCTCTCGACGTTAGGTGGCAATTATGTCAAATGTTTAAACAACTAACAGAATTAGGCGTTACTTTTGTGAAATTATTAATTTTAAGGACGGGAAATTTAATTAGCAAAAATCCGCTTAATAATGAAACGGTGTGTATTACAAAGTTCTTTTTTGCTGGCTTTTCAATCTAGGTTGGACTTACCTTTTTATTTCTACCCTTTTTAACTCTAATCTTTGCTCATTAATTTTCAAATCTTGAATATATGAATCAGGTGCGTATTGTTTCAGATAGATTGGTCAAAGAAGTCTATCTACACTTAGTAAAAAGAAGTCTTCGGCATTCGAACCAAACGGTTTGTTTCATCTTTCGTAATGCGATCAACAAAGTAGTAGAATAATATTATAGTGTCTGTCTTTCCGTCAGATGACAGCCTGGGTGTCTTCAAGCCAAGACTTTTGTTACGCTAAGACAGTGCGATTTACCATCTAGGGCTTCATCACCACTTACCGCCCAGTGGGATTTTGGTCAAGCGTTGCCTTATAATAAAGAAAAGAAATACTAGTAGTGTTTCACCAAGCAACAGCATGTTTAACAGCAAACTTATTAAAGTTACGTTAGAGCCTATATATGTACATACATCCAACAGCTGGGCACTAGCTTTGTTTTGTTTCTGAGAAGGTTAAGTCTTGGTGGACTTCATATACCTATACCTACGTTATATATTTTTTCTTTCATTTCTCGGGCGTACCGGTTTCCTTACGATTTTTCTTTCACCGCCGAACACGTGGTAAATGAGAAAAATGAAATTGCAATTAAAAATTTTTTAGTGCCGGTGGAGTGGCTTAAGTGCCGTGGTACCGCAAGAGCTAAAAAACAGATTTAGTAGCATCTGATGAATGTTATTAATTTATTGAATCCACACGTATTGAATCTACATATGAAAATCAATTGCTGTCCGTTAGTCTCGCTAAAACTTGAAAAAGCTCGACCGATATTGAAGATTCTTTTTTATGTGTGTTTGGATGGGTTCCTAGACGGTTTAGATTCACATTTGAACCCGGTATGTGGCGTTGTTGTCGAGATCTAGTAATTACCCGTGCGAGCCGGGGAAGATCGCTAGTAATAAATATAACTTATCTTTGAAATTATGAGAAACTTGTAGAAGACAAGACAAATCAAAGTGTCCTGCCCTATGATATAAAACTCCCAGTTTCCCTTGATGGATCAGATTTTCATTTGTTTTTAAAGTGAAATATATTCATTATCATGATCGTGTGCGTGTAAACTTTATAAGTATCAGATATCTTAATCTAAGATAATTCATCAGCTTATTTCATTCCGTGGGTATCGCAAGAGAGGACTGTGGGAAATGCTTAAAATATCTTATAGCCTTTGTTAGGTGGCTGTACAACCACCTCATTTTTTAAGGCAGGCATAAAATAACCAACAGTTAACATTAGTGACATCAAAATGACTGCTATTTTTAAGTACATTGTGTCGTGTGTTTATAAGCCGTGGTAGCCAAGAAAGAAAAGTTATACGGCATACAACGCAATCTGTATAACAAAGTGACTATCATTTCATTTTGATGACAATAATATTAGCGAATAGGCCTGCTGACCCGCATGATGGGAAGCAAAGACAAATAGGCGAGATGGTAACGGAGGGTGACGGCCAACCCTCTCTACAACGGAAGAGCCTCATGCTTCTTCAATTCTTATTGGCCGTTGAAGAACATATCTTTCATTCCTCGTATAAATATTGTGGACATGTTTTTTTATAGGAGAGGGGGCAAACGAGCATACCGCTCACCTGATGGTTAGTGATTACCGCCGCCTATGAAGAACTGTAACACCAGAGGAATTGCAGATACTTTGCCAGCCTTTTAAAAGGAGTACGCTCTTGATAAGTCATATCGGTCCGGAAAAATCCCTGGTAGTAGTAGATTCCACAAGAAAGTTGTGCGAAGAAGAAAACTTCTTTTAAATCGGACACTGGTGGACCGCAAGTCATCCAGATGGTATGGATAGTATCGCGAGTTTTGTCGCGATGTGCGATGGTGAAATTGTGCGGCTGGAATTATTCCGAAAAATTCCTCAGAGCACTCTCCGTGGTAATTGCGATAAAATACGCAAAGAAATGCAACATTTCTTCGTAGTTCCAGTGAGTCAAGCCGATCGGAAAGAGTTCGGTCTCCAACCATTCGAACAAATCTGCACTGGATACGATCAAATGGAAGAAACTGGCACTGGGGAACCTCAGCCCAGAGATGGGGACATTATTCTATGTGCGGCCGAACCTGCGCCTTGTAAAGTTGCAGGCGGTGTGCCGGCATGAAATACTGTCCCGCTCTGCTGAGCTCGCCAAGCTTTTTAGAGGTCAATTTAGCCTTCTCTTCCAAGTAACCATGAAACTGCATATCGCTGGATATGCCGACGCCGAGTATTCCGATACTGACTGAAGCAACAAGGGGAGTGCCTTGAAACTAAGGAGATACGACAAAGGGTTTCCTTTTAGCGGTAAACGCGCAAATTTTCGTCTTCTGGGGATTGAACTGGACTAGACTAGCGACCGCGACGGAAACCGTACTGGCGGTCACTAATCAGCTAGTGATTCTGAAGGTACCGTATGAGCTGGCTGTTAATAATGGACTCCATTACTTTACAGAACAAGAAGGTGATGGTGATAGGCCTAAGGTTGGACGAATCAGAGCGGTTACCACTTTTAGGGATCGGGTGCACAAAGGCTGTCTTTCATGATTTCGGGACTACGCCTAAGGAGTAGACCAGAAGATCACCAGCTGATCGACCCCGATGAAAACCGTACTGGCGGTCACTAATCAGCTGGTGATCCTTAAGGTAACTCATGAGCTGGCAGTTTATAATAGATTCCATTATTTTGGAGAACAAGAAGGTGATGACGATAGGCCGGTAGTTAGACGGGTCTGAGCGGTCACCTTTTTTAGGGATCGGGTGGACCAAAGCTGTCTTCCATGAATTCGGGACTACGCCTTGGGAGTAGGAATACCGAAAAAGACTCGTTAAAACCAGTGCCTACTCTAGAGCACACGTCTTCAGCACAATCGGAGGGAAGCCATCAGGTCCACTCGACTTGTTGACGTCCAGGGAGAAGAGTGCTCTGCGCACCGAACGTTGGGTAAACTGCACATCCTGCATGGAGTACATGCAGGATGTGCTGTTTACCCAACATCGCGGGATAGTCGGTGGTGTGTTGCCCCCATCATCAAGAGTCGAGTTGGACGCAAAGAGCGAGCCCCGCAGATCGGCTTTCTCCTTTGTGGCACGGGCCAGTGAGTCATCCTCCCTGTGCAGAGATGGGAGAGGTGGGTGATAGAAGTTCCCTTGGACAACCTTGGCGAAAGACCAGAATGCACGTGTTCCCAAAGGAATACGAACTAGTTTTTTGCTAATTCTACTGATGTGCTCTGGACTTTGCCTTGACAATGACACTTTTGATGGACCTGGAGGCGGAATTATACTTATTTTTAAGAGCGCTGGCATTTGCATCCCAAGACGTTGATGCGTGAGCCCAGGCCTGATAGCATTCTTGCTTTGGCATAATGCAATTTTGCAGGAGCGACCAAACCATGACTGGGTTCTGCCTCCGATAGGTACCACAAATGATGGAATAAATAGTTCCATTCCCTGCAGCGATAGAATCAGCAACATCGCTGGGATCGTCCGGCGAGAAGCAAACCCGCCTCCAAGGGTAGGATGCAAGAAAAGATCGCATCCCGTCCCAATCGGCTGACTTATAATGCTAAACAAGGCAGCAACCTGCAGAACGCAACTGCGATGGGAGCGTGAGTTTCACCGTACTCTGGATCAGAATATGGTCCTAGGAGCCAAGAGGGGCATCGACGGAGACCTGATATCCGTCCGGATGAGAGGTCAGCAGAAGGTCCAACATAGAAAGTACATGATGTTCCACATCTGGGATCCGCGTAGGTTAGGTAACCAGTGTCAGACCATATGCCAAAGCAAAGTCATAAACAGATCTTCTCGCATGATCGGTTAAACGAGAACCAATCCATTCAGCGTTTTGGGCGTTAAAATCACCAAGCATCACGATCTCTGCGGATGGGAGCTGTTGTAGCACGGAGTCTGCAGCCTTTTGGACGTGGTCGATGTGTCGGCCTGTGTCGGCATTGCCGCTATGGGACCTATAAAGGCACCCGTAGACGCAGGGATAGTCGTCACTGTTGACGCACAGCTATAAGATGGACAGGTCCGTACCTTCAAGGCTGTCGAGGCGTCGAAAACATATGTCCTCTCTGACGTACACGCAAACTCCAGCCCAGGGCACAAAGGAGTGTTCTAATCTATCCCGGGTAGGAGGGATATGAAGTATCAATCGAAGATGACACTCGGTTAGAAAGAGCAAGGCCGGATTCGCCGTTTTCAGATGATAGTGGGCGGCGTTAAGGTTTGAATGAAGTCCCCTGATGTTGCGAATATTCACGGATATTGTGACAGGGGGCACCATTAACTTATTGCTCCGTTTGCCCCGAGCAGTTTTAGTCTCGAGCAGAATCTCTCCCCCTCCCCCCAGAATACGCAGTGCAGCTACGTGAGCGTGGGTGCTTAGGGTAGCTTGAGCATGAATGCTCAACGAGAGATTCTCCGTCACCGGAGGTGCTGCTACTCTCCTGGGATAATATATTATTTAACTCCGTTACCATGTTAAGGGAGGGGTGGGACTGGTAATTGGGCCTCCGGCCACCTGCACTCACCAAACGAAATGCAAAAGCAGAGCATCTACTTCACCTTCACGCTGGTCTTCTGTGACGTCGTGGTACCTTTGTTCGAGCCGGCCCATGCGTGCAAGCAAAGGATTCCGCGTGGCTCTACCACTGTATAAAGTGCGAGAAAATTTTAATTCGATATCTTTATAATTATATAAAGGTTCCTTTTGATGTTCGTCCTTTAAATACGCTTGAAATGCTGGGGAAATTCTAATGAAATTTGGCTTAGAAGACGATTACGTCGTAAAATAAGACGTTGGATACATTTCGTAACAATTTATGCTCGTTAACATATTATAGTATTATATAACACATAATTTTACACACATTATTGTCAAAATGAACCAATGAAAGTATGAAAGTTATAATATTTATGTTACTTTGCAAGCAATGTCGATAGATCACGTACACTTTCAGTCCCGCCTGTCGGGTTACGGTGAAAAGACTAACAAAAAAGAAAAGATTTTATTGCTCTATAAAACACCTTTATTACACATAAAAATGTTTAAGCACTATACGCATATTTTGACAGTGATATAATAGTTAAATTTTTTACATTATAAATGGATGAAAGAAGAATACATTTTCTTTCGAATGGAACGTTTGTAACTAATGAAGAATCTCAGGAAGTCTTGACGGCTCTGAAATTGTTTCTTTCTCATTCATCTTTATTGTCATCATCATCGTCATCATCATCGTTATGGTCATCGTCATTGTCATCATCATCGTCATCGTAACCGTCATCATCATCATCATCAAAAAGGAAAGAAATCGGCGAACGATGCTGGTGGTATCTTGGAGCACCGCATCGTCTAAGATCGTTACCGAAGCTAATCATGCATGCGATGCTCTAAAACATTCTCCATTATCAAGGATGTGTTCTGAGTACAATCGATTTTCCGCGTCCATTAAAGATTTTGATATTTTTCATGACTCAGTGACAAATCTGAAAAAAAAGCTTACCGCACATTTTTGTTGGTAAATTAGATTTGTAATTTAATATTTATGCTACTAAAATTCTTCTTTTTGTTATACTTTTGATTTTTGATTTTTGATTTTTACTTATTAATTTGCTGCAACTCAAAATTTGTAAATTGAAATTTATTTTGAACTTAAATTAATTTAATGTCTTCTAATGAGAGTGATGTATGCACCAGTAATTGGCATGCATACCAAACTATTTATAAGACGAAGATTATTGTAATGTTTTGTATGTTATGCTGTTGGTGTGTCAATAAATAAATAAATAAATAAATAAATAATCGTGAATAGCCCTGCTTGTTTATTTCATTGCCTAGATTACTAATTAAAAAACTTCAACCAACGATGTCCATTCTTTTAAGAGTAATTACATGCTCGTCTGTGAAGGATACTCTTGTATGGTCATCTTTGTAAATGTGTATTCACTTCGATAATTTGCTAATAAGTCAAGATTATTATTATATATCGTAGAGATTATTATATAGTAGAGTTTATTAATAATTCTAAGTTTTAACAAAAAGTAAAAACATCGTCATCGTTCGTCAACACCCATCGTCTTGGTCATCGTCATTATCATTTTAGCGCCAGCGGGGATCGAACCCAGTTTGCTCGCGTACTGTGAAATTTACAGGAGCGCTAACCACCTGAGCTATCACAGCAAATTAAATTTATGTTTGTTATTAAATATAACGTCAATATTCTTGATATTACGTCCTTGGGACGTATAGATAAAGAAAAAGATGTAGAAATATGATTGAAATATACAATTTATAAATAGTAAATCACAATTCCCTACTACAAACGAAATTTCTTCAAGGATGTATAAGCTATATTTTAAATAGAGCATTTCTCTCAAATTTCTAGGAACTTTATTGTATACTTTCACACACAAATTATGTTTCAAAGAGAGTTTTAAATGGATTAAATGTATACAATGATGGATGGAGTCTATGGCTCGGGACTGTGCTTTGCGCCATTCCTTGGGGGAGGCCTATGTTTAGTACTTTGGTGGGCTATAATTGTCTGATATTTCCTGATGATGGTGAACCAAGTGTTACATGAGGGATATTTAAATTTTCTTGTATTGTTATTTTTTTTTCTTGGCATTCAAAGTAGAAAGATTCTAACTTACTCTCTACTCAGTCCTCAGGGTTAACAACGCATCTGCATATTGATGCATAGTGGAAGATAGATGTAGGTATCTATAGGCTACCGCAGTCACTGCATGTTTGGTAGAATGTGTGCTCGTTCGTAACCATTAGTAATAAGCCGGACAAATGCTAGTAAGACTCGCAACAAGACGATTCCGTATAAACTTATATGTTGTAGTGTATATGTTGTATTTTTCTACGTGGTAGAGCTATGCTGCAGCTATATTATGGTTGTAGCACGAATGGGTCGGCTCGACCGGGGAAGGACCACGCTCTCACAGAAAACCAGCGTAAAATAGCAGCTTAACGCTGCTGTGTTTCGTATGGTGAGTGTAGAGAACCGGAGACCCTTTTTACTGGCAAAGAGGCATTCCATCTTAGTCCTCACGGGTGACAACGCATCTGCATCTTGGGTCTTTATTGAGGATAGATGTAGATGTCTATGGGTCACAGTAACCACTTACCATCAGGTGGACTGTGTGCTCGTTTGTCACCCGATCCTATAAAAAAAATGTTGATAATTCATCCAAACCGGAAATTAAAGGTAAGGTAAGCACCAAGTACAGCTTTAACGAAAACGTAAGTTGGATTAAACGACAAACTTAACTTTGAAGTGAAAATAACTATATGCATGGGAGACATCAGTCTACATCATGGCCGATGCTCGAGCTATTGTAAGTTTGCAATTTAAATAAAATATTTTATGGATTATGTTTACAAATTAACAATTTAAGGATTTTTCTCTTATGCTGTTTCTTGTCAAATTTCATAATTCTAGGTTAATGGGAAATACCAGATAATTTTGATGAGTTAGTTTGAGAGTATCAAAATATATGACATAATTGGCTATGCTTTTTGATTGCTGTGTCTCTGAGGGACCTTTATTATAATATTAATTTCAACTTGAAACCTCAACCGTTCCTGACAAAAATGTTCTTCATAAAGGGATTAGCGTACCAACGAACAGAGAGACGACAGCAAATTGATAACGGTTTCGTTTTTCGTTTTGAGATACGGTACCATAAAACAGAAACGTCATATAAAATTAGATGCCTTATTTGCTTACAAAAGATACACTACAAGCTTATTATCGTGTATTATTAGCCTCGACATATAATTTAATTTACTTGCTAACATCTAACAAGAATTCAACAATTTAGAGAGGCACTGGCCTATGAAAACTACACACTGAAAGTAAAACTATATAATTTGTGACATTACACAGGCTAGTTCCTTGAAAAAATTAAACAACTGGAAAAAACGATTAGTTTTGGAACAAATTGTAAGCGATAGCGAATTTTTTGACTCGAATTACCTATCCTGTCTTCATTCATTCATAACAGCCCAACAGAGGTCTTGTGCTGAAGGTCCCCCCATAGATTGCCTCATAGACGGGATATTTGTCTTTGTTACACGCAGAATTAAGGTCCTGATTTCAGGTGCTATTATGTTGATTTTTTTTATTTAGAAGTCAGTTCATAATCTTTATGAATAATCTATTACTTCACTCTTTTGAGTGGTTTAAATAATATCACAAGATTGATGTAACAACTACAATGGCTTCTAAATAGTTTTACATTCAATTTTCATTTCCAATGGGATTGTACTTTTCGTTTAACTTTTTACGAGATCCTTAATGGCTATTAAAACATGTAATAGTTTCCAGCCGTTGCCTAAAAATCGGTTAACGAACATAAAAAAAAACAGTTAACAGTGGTAGAGCCAAGCAGCAGCTTTTGCTGTCGCACGGATGGGCCGGCTCGAACCGGGGTGGTACCACGACCTCACAAAAAACCAGCGTGAAGTAGAGGTTTACCTCTGCGTTTCGCTTGGTGAGTGCAGGTGGCTGGAGGCTCTTTTTACTGGAAATGAGACATTCCATCTTAGTCCTCACGGGTGACAACGCATCTACATTTTGATTTGTAATAGAGGATAGATGTAGATGTCTATGGGGCACAGCAACCACTTACCATCAGGTGGACTGTGTGCTCGTTTGTCACCCTTATCCCATAAAAAAAAAAACATAGCCGAATATAGAACTTACTTAAAAAAAATTAAGTATATTAATAAAATATATCAAATTATTTATGAATTACGGTCAGGCCACCAGGCAACCTCTATTATTATTACTTAGTATCCATATAAATAATATCCATTTATATGGATATTTAAAGTTGTCCTGCGAATCCTTTTCACGTTTATAGGCGTCCTTTTAACCCGTCATTTTTACTAAAATTGTATTACGTGTAGATTTGCATGAGCAAATCAATATGAATTTACTTTGAATTTACGAAATAAATATGAATTTACTTCGGTAGGCAATTTTTAGGCGTTAGTTATTGGTTATCTGACTCTGGCGTATTGTAACTGTCACGATGCCTTTATCACATACTTACTAGCTACTGGCTTAAAACTCCACTGCCCAAAATAGATTACATCATAGTAGTTATGAAGTATTCATGTAATTCTATATTAAGACAAAGTAATTCACCATCATCTTAATCATAATAGCTATTCATAAGTCCACTTCTGTACACAGAATTCCCCATAGATTGTCTCATAAAAAATTTGACACAGTTGCCACGCTTGACATGCGGGATGGCAACCGTAGTTTCTTATTTTTAGTTGTTATTAGACAGATGCTACTGCCCATCTCCTGGTTTGTTTCCCTCTGTCGCCGCTAACAACACCCAAGGGACGATATGGGGACATTCTTATACCGCCATCGAGCGGTATTTTTATAAGCAAACTGAAACAAAACAGAATGAGCTTGAGGCTGTCGATAAATGAAGGTGTAACCATATTATTTTCATACTGCATGAAAAATACTCACACCGGTGACGAAAAGCAGCGTTAGAAAGATGTAAGACATCTGGTACTGCTTGTGCTGGTAACTCCAATGGGAACAGTCTTTATGTAAATAGTCAAGACTGATGAAGAACTAGAGATAATGTTAACGTAACAGAAAAATTACAGAGACATCTCACAATTTTTTATAACTCTAAAGTAAACAAGCTTGCAGTCCGACTGATAATAAGTGATGACTGCATCACCTGGGAATCTGGAGACTACTCTTAACGAGGCAGACAGATATGTAACATAATGATATTTGATTGTGAGTACTAAAGATTCTTATTATTTCGTAATTACACTGAAACTTTCAAAGCCGAACACAGCAGCCGATTACTAATGATTAATGACAGAAATTGTAAGAAGATAGTAATTTAAGGAATAGAGCCACGCTCAAGGTATGCGAGCTTTACATAGCCATCCCGAATTGCTCGGCTCCACCAGGTAGGATCACGCTCTCACAGAAGACCAGCGTGTAATAACAGAATAACGTTGCTGTGTTTCGTATGATGAGTGTAGAGAATCGGAGTTCTTTTTTAATGGATACATCGCATTCTATCTTAGTACTCAGGAATGACAACGAATCCGCATTATTTATCTATGATAATTGGAGATGTCTGTTGGCCGAACATAGCATCCACGTACCATCAGGTGGACTACGTGCTCGTTATATCGTTTTTTTTTATTTCACTTCGCCAAAAAAGATGTAAACCATTTAGAGGAAGAAAGACATATGTGGCAATTTTATTATATTTCTGCCAATAATTCCACTTTGTGTAAAAGACATCGCTTTCGACGATCAAATTATCGTAAATTACCAATAGAGAAATCAATCTGCATAAAACAAATTCGCCAACCTATTTTAACAGTTTAATAAATAATTAAAAATTAAAAATTTTGTACAGCCGACTTCAATATAAGTAATTAAGAATAACTCAATAACTACTGGTCTAACCTTGATCAAATTCATATGAGACTACACGAGAAGTATCAGCTTTCAAATAAAAAAAGAATCATCGAAAGCGGTTCACCCAGTAAAACGTTATGAGGTAACACACATAAAAACATACAGTCGAATTGAGTACCGTCTCCTTTTTGGAAGTCGGCAGAAAAAGGCACAGAATGTAACACGCCCGTCCACTGATCCTACAAGCACTAAAATACTTTCGTACTTAGCGCAACCATAGAGCAATAGACAATAACCATTCACAAATCCGGCTGAAATTGAAATCTCCATAAATAAATAGCTTATATCTCGTAACACGAGCAAATTATGCATGAAAACTTGAAAAACATAATGTCAAAACATTTTTTACAAGTACCATTAAATCTGCTGTATGATTTACAAAGTTGATAATGTGATTAATTTTTGTCATGGTTCGCCAAATGACAATTAAGGTTTCACAACATTATTACACTATTAGTTACGCTAGTATTATCACATAGTCAGTGTTACAACCAGTCACAACTATTAATTTTTTGATGCCGTTAGTCATATCTAAAACCAGTTCTCTGACATATTTCAAAGCAAGAAGTGGTGTTCTCCAGGAAACAAAGTTAGTACTGTCAATTCCGTTTCTATTGTGTATCTTTTTAATGTTTGAAATTATTCCTTAACCACTTTAAGGTTTGGCGTGTTTCTTTACTGTAAAATTGTACCACTAATACTGAATGTTAAATAATAATAAACGTAATGAAATCAAATTTGACAATAATTTTAAAATATAACGAATTTTATAAGAGCAGATAGCGTGACCCTGTCAAGTCGACGTAAAGCTTAAATCCCCACCAATCTCGCTTAGCGATCGATGTGTGCAAAATATGTGTTAAATTGTCGAAAACTTGCAAGCTAAAAATTAAAAGAAGCAAATATATCATGTGGTATGCTATAACATGATAAGTATTAATAAGTATATAATATTTACATAAATATTAATTGTTAACAATGAATAAGGTTATTACTGAATAATAATTAATTCATTTATTTATTTATAACGTCACAAAAAGTAAAGGCCAAATTTATATAATAAATATTTTTGCCAAAAATTCGTGCATTGGACGCAGTGGGTGCGCATTCCTCAATAAATAATAAAAAGCGTTATATATAACGCTTGTACAGAAGGATATAGAGTGCAATCAGGATTAGAAGAGACAACACACAATATTAGATTAGAAAATTATTTATAGTACAAATATTTACTGTACAAAGGCAGACTAATGGCATAATACATTCTCTGTAAGCTAACCTGTAAGCTAACAATAAAAAAACAACTTATTTACATTAATGGACAAATATTCATAAATCAAAAAATTTACAATCATATCGACGCTTGAAAGGCAACCAAGCGACATGTTGGCAACTTTAACACTAGAACTACAGCATTGAAAGGTTTTTTTTTGGATAAAAATTCGTAAAAAATCGTCTATTAGTCATTACTCAATTCCAACGAATTTTGGATGCATATTAAAGGCTTAATAAACTTGCATTTAAATATTATGAATTTACCATACTTACCATATTTTATGAAATAGTGTCAGTTAGTAAAAAATTCATCAAAATGACATACAGGTAAAAGTTACTTACCGACATCAAAATTGTATTATAAAGCGAGTAAAACTAACTAAACCTCACTATATTATAATAGTGTTTGAAGAAAAATGAAGTAACACATGTTTGACATATAGGTACAATGATCTTAATAGGAATGAAAAAAATTTTCTGCCAGGTAATTTTAATCATAGTTCAAATTAAATAAAGTTAGAGTAGCATTTTTTGGAACAAGTAGCAATGAATTAAAGTTTTAGTACACAAAATCAAGGACTTTCGGGGAAAAGTTTTCTACGAAAATTGTCATCATCATTATCATTAGGTTTTAAAATATTCTAAAATTACAAAACCGTTTCACGATCAAAACGACATGAGTGAAAATATTTTGGTAAACTGTCAATTAAATAATACAATTAAGATCAAGTCCTAATAATTTAAAGCTTTAGTTAATACTTATAAGGTATATTTGGTATCTTAGGTTGCCTATGCGACAGTTCGGTGAAGACTAATCAATATTATGTTATGTACAAAATAAAATATATACAACGGAGATAAGCTCATTTTTATACAAATTCCTAAATAGTTATCTAAGTAACACAATCAGTAAAAAAAAAAACAGCAGGTAAAATATTACCAAAGGACAAAATATATCCTTTTTAGGCAGGAAAAATACTACTATATTACTTATTTTTTAAGTCCATTGCATTTAAAAAAAAACTAAATGGAAATAAGTATATACTTAATTAGGGTGTGTTCAAAAGTCTTCATCATCATTACAGCCCTTCACAAGTCCACTGCTGAACATAGGCCTCCCCCAAAGAATGCCACAAAGCACGGTCCTGAGCCACCTGCATCCATCGACTTCCTGCATATCTTACCAGGTCGTCACTCCATCTAGTGGGGGGACGCCCTACACTTCGCCTGCCGGTACGAGGCTGCCACTCGAGAACCTTTCTTCCCCATCGGTTGTCGGTTCTTCGAGCTATATGGCCGGCCCATTGCCACTTCAGCTTACTAATCCGTTGGGCTATGTCGGTCACTCTAGTTCTACTGCGAATATCCTCATTTCTGAGTTTATCACGCAGAGAAACTCCGAGCATAGCCCTCTCCATAGCTCGCTGAGCGACCTTGAGCTTCCTCATCCGGCCAGCAGTGAAGGACCACGTCTCAGTTCCGTATGTCATCACTGGCAACACGCACTGGGTGTACAGTCTCATTTTCAAGTTTTGAGGTATACCTGACGAGAAGATGTGCCGTAATTTCCCGAACGCTGCCCAACCGAGTTGAATCCGTCGATTGACCTCTCGGTCGAAGTTGGACTTACCTAGTCGGACTATTTGTCCCAGGTAAACATACTCGTCAACAACTTCGAGCTTAGTGTTCCCAACAACTACCGGCATAGGTGTGACATGGACATTAAACATGATCTTTGTTTTGTCCATGTTCATCTTAAGACCTATCCGTTGGGAAACACTATTGAGGTCATTGAGCATAGTGCTTAGGTCCTCCAGCGATTCTGCCATAAGGACTATATCGTCGGCAAATCGAAGGTGAGTGATGTACTCGCCATTGATGTTGATACCGTATCCTTTCCAGTCCAGAAGCTTGAAAACATCTTCCAATGCAGCGGTAAAGAGTTTCGGGGATATGACGTCACCCTGTCTTACACCTCTCTGCAATTGGATAGGTTTCGTACTCTGGTTCTGTACTCGGATAGCCATCGTAGCCCTACTGTACAAGCACTTCAACACTTCGATATACCGACAGTCAACTTGGCATCGCTGAAGGGACTGCAGCACCGCCCAAATTTCGACGGAATCAAAGGCTTTCTCATAGTCCACATACGCCAGACATAGTGGCAAATTGTACTCCTCGGACTTCTGTACAATTTGCCGAAGGGTATGTATGTGCTCTATGGTGCTAAAGCCTTTTCGGAAACCGGCTTGTTCGGGAGGCTGGAAGTCGTCAAGTCTGCGCGCGAGACGATTCGTAATGACTCTCGAAAACAGCACGTAGACGCGGCTCAGAAGGGAAATCGGTCTGTAGTTCTTCAAGAGAGCGTTGTCGCCTTTCTTGAAGAACAAGACCATCGCACTTCTGCTCCACGCCTCCGGTGTAATGCCACCATGGAGGACGGAATTAAAGAGCTTCTGAAGGACTTCAAGTACCGGTTTTCCACCCGCTTTCAGAAGCTCCGCTGTAATTCCATCCTCGCCTGGGGCCTTGCCGTTTTTAAGGTGCTGGAGAGCCATTCTAATCTCGCTCAGACTGACGTCCGGGATATCATCGGAATAATGTCGGATAAGACTCGCTCTTGGATCGTTACTCACACTTGCGTGCGGCTCCAACGATGACGTGTACAGCTGCCCATAGAACCTCTCAATCTCACTCAAAATCTCAGGTGCCCCGGAAACGATGCTGCCACATTCTGTCTTCAGCTTTGACAGTTGGCGCTTTCTGGCAGACAGATCTCTGGCAAAGACTTTGGAGCCTCGGTTCCGCTCGATCGCTTCTTCAATACGAGCTGTATTGAATTTGCGTAAGTCCCGCCGCATGCATTTGGAGATCTGTCTGTTCAGTTGCCTGTATGCTGTTAAATCTGTTGAAGAATGTAGCTTCATCTCCCGTTTAACGTCATCAAAAGTCTTACATGATGCGAAAAAAAATAATTTGTAAGGAAAAAAATAAATTATGTTTAACCGCTTTAATTTCAGTCAAGGCAAAAATTACTAAGTTGGTAGGTATTCGATTTTAACTTTATAGTTAACATTAACTTTATAGTTAAAATCGAATTCCTAGCAAGTGAAAATTATTCATAAATCGAAAAATTTCAGTCGCTTGGTCGCCGCAAACAGCGAAAATGTGATTTTTTTTAAGTTACCAAGCGACATCAAAACTCTTCCTAGCGTTACGAGAGTATGGCATATCGACGCAGTGTTTTTGCTGATTTCAATTATGTATATTACAAACTCAATATCGCCCAAGATGTCGCTTGGTAATTATTGCCTTTCTAGCGTCGATATGTATATATATATTTATAAACAAATATATAAACATATTATAAATATATACATTAAGTATATTATATACAACATAAACATAATATACGATACATAAGGAACACGTGGATTCTTATTTGGACCGAAGGGATTGGATTACTGTTTGAAGATGTGGCATATTATTTTTAATTATTAGGTTAGTTGTTTAAACACAATAATTCGTGTGTAAATACATATATACACAGGAATAGCAACAGATTTTTGATGGTTGGGCGCAATGTAAAATAGTTTGTAAATAAGATAGAAAACAGGGGTTGTGAAGAATACCATAGAAAGTGGTTAGAAGATAAGTGTTCCGGCGAAATCGTATAGCAAGCCACGGAAGTCTTGAAGGAAATTGGCATATATATCAAAATTTCGCAAGCCAAAAACAGCGTATGCACAGGTTGAAATATTATATCGAAAGGCTGATTGACATGTTGTATTCCTACTGGCTACAATTATTACCTGTGTTTTGGCAGGGACAGCAAGATCGAGATACATTTTAATAATAATAATGTCATCCAGACCGAATTTCGGTCGCGGCAGCCAGTCTCAACGGAGGCTAGCCATCGGCGCAGAACAGGATTATAGTGCACAAGTGTATGCACAAGCACAGGTGCACTCTCTATTCCCTCACTCTCATAGTCCGATGGGACGGTAAACCGACACGATCAGGCGCAGAACCAACGGCTTGACGTGCTTTCCGAGGCACCGCCAACTCCCTGACTCCGGGCAGCTACTGAGAAGTTCTTGATAGAAAAACTCAATAACTGATTTTTTTGGCCCGACCTGGGATTCGAATCCGCGACCTCATGATCAGCAATCGCACTACTACAACCACTAGACCAACGAGGCAGTCAAACACAGTTTTAATACAGTGTAGAGTAGTAAATTGAAATCGTTGATAGTGCAGCGCTGATACAATTGCACATCATCAGCATACAGGTGATACTCGTTGTATTACGTAGACAAGTACATTGATGAAAACAGAAAAGGATATTACGACGACGTTGTAATACTTTTTCAGTTTTTTTAACCTCTGCAAATCTACTAAAATATATATTCTATGTATTTTTTACTTATTATAAGGCAATGCCTGAACACAATGCCACCTGGTGTTAAGTGGTGATGAAGACCTAGATGATAAATCGCACTTGCCTTGAAACGCTCAGATTGTACGTGGACGGAAATACAGACACTGGTAAATTATTCAACTTCTTTACTGTACGCATAACGAAAGACGAAGTTCTAATGCGTGAAATAACGATAACAAAAGAGTAAAGACTCACCAACCGTCTGTTTATCTGATAGTGCATAGGGGAGGGAGGAATCTAATTCATGCGCACCCTCACCGAAATGCATCCTATAGAATACCGAGAGGCTGCCTACTCTGTGCCTGTGCCCGACGCCGACAAAATTGGTATCAATAAAGTAAAAGTAACCAATAAGCTTCATTACTCGTCTCGCCACTGAGTCCAACGCTGTTATTTTTCAGCACGCGCACATATGCGACAGCAGTACGATCGGAATTGCACTTTATATAAAATAAGAAGCTGTCCCGACGTGAAGTACCGCTACACCCTTGCATAAACACTTAGTTTCTTTGACTCTGTCCTCAATGAACCGCCGATAGTTGAAGTCCGGAGCAATCTCCACTCCTAACGACTGAAGACGATCATTATACCCCAAAGATACATTCCGAAAATCTATAACATTAATATATATGTATGTTGTAATTTACTACGTGTTGTAAGTGTACATAAAATATAATGAAATGTATAATTATTGCGCAAATATATAATCATTCTATAAATATGGAACATACAGACAAGTTCTACGTGAAGACAGAAACACGGATCATAATAATTGGCTTGATAAAAATAACGTGAAGTGTTGAAGACCCCTACATTACGAAACTAAATCGATATTTAAACGCATATCTTGCAGAGATTCCATTATGGCACCGTGTAAAAAAATGTTTTTATCGACTTCAAAAAAAGGAGGAAGTACTCACTCAATTTGACTGTATTCTTTTTATGTGTGTTACCTCAGAAATTTTGTCTAGGTGAACCAGTTTTGATCATTTATTTTATTTGAAAGCTGATGCTTCTCATGTAGTCCCATATAAATTTGATCAAGATCTGACCAGTAGTTTTTGAGTTATCCTTAATAATGCGTATTTAATTGACTTCGACTACTTTGATGATGTTCTCATTTTATTTATATTGAAATCGCTTGTACAAATATTTTAACTTTACCACTTGTGTCTTTATCGAATTAATAATAAATAGATTAATCTTAATTACTGATATATTAAACCTTTAATCTTAATTTCGGCTAACAGTATTTTTATCATAAATTACTTTTACATGAGATTTCTTGTCACATTACTTAGGATGCGAAAAAAATCCAAATTTGTCCAAAAACCAAAGAAAAATGTAGTTTGAAATCCCGGCCAGGGCCAATATTTGTGCAAAATATTGTGTTTGGATATGATGATTGTTCCTTTTTTTATAGGATAAGGGTGACAAACGAGCACACAGTCCATCTGATGGTAAGTGGTTGCTGCGGCCCATAGACATCTACATCTATCCTCTGTTACAAATCAAAATGTAGATGCGTTGTCCCCCGTGAGGACTAAGATAGAATGCCTCATTTCCAGTAAAAAGGCCCTCCGGCCACCTGCACTCACCAAGCGAAACGCAGAGGTAAACCTCTACTTTTCTGTGAGGTCGTGGTACCACCCCGGTTCGAGTCGGCCCATCCGTGCGACAGCAAAAGCTGCCGCGTGGCTCTACCACTGTAAATGCATCCGAGCCTACCTTTGCTATGCTCGTATCGAGTATGGGGGATGGTATATATTAAAACAAATGTGTACTTCTGCGTTTGCGCGTGCACTTGTAATCTTCTCATCATTCGGAAACTGGCATCGTTATAGAGCAACACGGGCCACCGGCGGTCCGGAGGGGTGTAGCCATACGCGGGCGTCTCCCTCTGTTAAAGTATATGTCCACGCAGTCCTATGCGACCAATAAAACTAGTTTCAGTCGCACTACTCACAATACTAAATTTAGTTGCGCGACTTCAGTCATCAATGAATCAAAAAATTAATTAAGTATTTAGTAATTTTTAATCCCATTATTGATATTTACTTCTTTTTAAACTTTAAAATTACAATTATATCGGTCGATTTGTTTCGTAAGTAAATACCACAACTAACACAGGTCACTCGTCCTCGCGACGATATACAGATCGGTCGAGTGACTGATCCGAGTCTGTATCCAAATTTTCGCTGTCACCGAGCGATATTATAATGTATTTATGAATCTTATTATTATGAACTTATGTATATGTATAATATATGTATGTGTAAAATTGTTAGCTTATTATTTTAATTTTTATGTGTAAGTTTCGTAGTGACAAAGTATTATTTTGTGTGCGCAGATTTCCCGTCGCATAAAAATAACAAGCAGTTCTGGACCGAGAAAATAACGCTATGGCTACTCCTCTTCGGACTCCGGTCCGTCGGTGGCCCTTGTTGCTCTATGCTTGTCGTTGTTTTATGTATAATCTATAATCATAATGATAACAATAGGCCGGAGTCATTTGTTGTAATTTTATATTCATGCTTAACGATAACCTTCTTTGCAGATAAAATGTCCAAGATCACATTCAAAATAAACGGGAAAAAGTATGGAGGTACGATTTTATACATAGTACTTATTAATCATTTACAAGTTGAATACAAAAATATAAGTCAAATAATAAATTACCGATATTTCCTTAAGGATTAAATAAGGAAATAATGGTAAAGTACAGCAAAGTTACAGCCTCTAAATATGTTTGACAGCCGGGCACAGGTCCTTTAAAAGTCATAGTTTTGTTGCAAAATGGCGTTGAAGTAAAAAAAAACATTTAAAACATTACTAGATGTTATTAATTTTATCAGTTTTTTTGATTTCACAAAATCCTCCATAATGTTTCATCATAATCGGTATAGATAATCCAAAGATGACCCTATAAACATACTTACAGACAGTTATTTATTTCGATATAACAAACCTAAAGCCTATAAAAGTCTACATGCTGAACGTTGATCTTCCCCATAGATTGCCTCATGGGAGATTTTGTCACACTTGACATCGCTATATATATATGCAAGTCACGGATACAGTTTCTTTAGAAACTTCACCACACATGGCACCTGTTAGACCTATATCTATAGCAAATGGGACGAATCTATAGTTATTTCTAAGAGATTTTAAATATTTTTCAGTTGATGGAAGATATGGTCCCGATTTCACATTAAACGAATTTATCAGAACAGTAGCAGATTTACGTGGCACTAAATCCATGTGTCACGAAGGAGGATGCGGTGCCTGTGTAGTCGCAGTTCGTATTCCCTCACAATCGACCGGGGAACTGAAAATATTTTCTGTCAACTCCGTAAGTCACATTTAATATACCACTGAATACAATTTTTAACAAAATCTTGTAAGACATACAATTGTATATCTAAGAATCAAGTCCACTGCTGAACATACGCCATCTCATAAGAGGAATATTTTCCACAGTTGCCACGCTTGACAGGTGGGTTCGCAACCGCAGTTTTTATAATTTTGAGTTGTTGTCACGAAAATACTGCTACCCATTTCTTGTTTTAGTTTCCCTCTGACGCCTCTTACGACACCCACGGGACCACATGATGGATTTAGTTTTGACTTCTGTTTTAGTTTTTATTAATTTTTACCAGACTGTTATATTTATTACATTGTTATATTATATTTGCTTCCAGTGTCTTGTGTCGATTTTGTCCTGTCATGGATGGGAAGTAACAACTGTAGAAGGCATTGGAAACAGAACCATTGGATTTCATGATATTCAAACCAGATTGGCAAATTTTAATGGGACACAATGCGGGTATTGCACGCCTGGTTGGATAATGAATATGTACAGGTAACCAAAGTATGATAGATACCATTGAACAGACTGAACCTAGCTTACGAGGTGGCCAACATTTGGGAACTGAAATTATACCACTAGTCGCGACTGCGAACGCGTTAATCCCAGTTAGATTCTGGGTACAATAACGACTAATGGAGTCCGTGATGGACCGTTCTGGATTCAAATACATTCAAGTGCTCTTCGATGCCACCCATATTGTCCGCCGGTATTTTTCTTTCTCCTAATCTTCAAAATCGTTTGATGATCCTGAATGTTTCCCTTTGAAAATTAAAAAATGTAATAAAATCCATAGAAATATAATTAAATATTTCTATGGAGTTAATATTTAACCAATTTCTATTTCAGTCTGTATAAATCAAAAAACGGAAAACTAAGTACAGAAGAAATAGAAAACTCATTTGCTGGCAATATTTGTAGATGCACAGGGTACAGATCAATTGCGGATGCTTTCAAAACGTTTGCTTCAGATGCCGATCAGGATATCCTGAAAAAACTAATCGACGTAGAAGACTTATCAAAATTTAAAGCTTGCGGAGTGAAATGCCCTAAAATATGTTCGTATAGAAATTCGACTCAATGTACACAAATCAAAGTTAAATTTGATGCAGAAACCAATACTGATGGTCCATGGTGTATTCTTGGTAATATTAACACTGAAGCTTTAACAGTGAAAAATGATGCATTCAAATGGTTTAAAGTATACAATTTGAATGACGTATTTAAAATTATTGATCAAAATAAAAACGACTATAAGCTAATAGCTGGTAACACGGGTCAAGGTAATCAATTTTTATAAGTGTTATTTTTAAATGTTAAATCGTGTATATTATTCCAAATGTAAAGTACCCTAGACTAGCAACCAAAGCATCAAAGGGTGCAACGATTGTTATCCCCCATCTTCCTACCAAGCGTAGCGATTACCGCAGATTAACGCCTTATTCATTAGCACCTAGACTGATGCTCTGAAAGCCTTTCGACGTCAACTTTTAGCTAAATGAAATAGTATCCACTTACCATCGAGTGGATTGTGTGTTGTCACCCTTATTCTATAAAAATAACAAATTAGTTAATATACATTACGCTAATTAGTCCTTTACTTTTAGAACTATTGAATTATATTTCAGGAGTATATCATATAACAGACTATCCTTTAAATATGATTGACATTGCTGATGTTGCCGAAATTAAGGGATATTTATTGGATGTTAATTTAATACTCGGCGCAGGAATTTCATTATCTGAAATGATGGAAATATTCTTAAAAATGTGCTCTGAAAATGAAGACTTTTTATACTTAAAAGAATTTTATGATCACTTAGATTTAGTGGCTCATGTTCCTGTAAAAAACGTAAGTTATAAAAAAAATACTTCGTAAAATAAAGATTCATTTCGGTGAGCAGAGTGGAGGGCTACCCCATTCACTCTAATAGATGAGTTGAGGTGATGCTTCAGTCATGCAGATGCATCACTCAATATCGCGTTTTGTAACAGTCCTAGAGGAAGTTCATTTGGCAGTCTTGAAGGTACGGACCTGTCCATCCTATGGCTGCGCGTAGACAGCGACGACCATCCCCGCATCTACGGGTGCCTCTATAGGTCCCATAGCGGTAATGCCGACACAGACTCACTCATCGACCACGTCCAAATGGCTGCAGACTCCGTGCTACAATAGGTCTCTTCCACAGAGATCGTGATACTCGGTGATTTTAACGCCCGCCACGCTGAATGGCTTGGTTCTCGTTTAACCAATCATGCGGGTAGTACTGTCTATGACTTTGCTTTGGCATATGGTCTAACACAACTGGTCACTTCGCCTACGTGGATCCCAGATATGGAAGACCTTGTACCTTCCCCGTTGGAGCTTCTGCTGACCTCTCATCCGGACGGATATCAGGTCTCCATCGACGCCCCTCTGGGCTCTTCGGACCATTGTCTGATCCGGAGTACGGTGCCACTCACGATTCAATCGCAGTTGTTATCCGCAACTTGCCGCCGTGTTTGGCACTATAGGTCAGCTGATTGGGACGGGATGCGGTCTTTTTTTGCATCCTACCCTTGGGGGCGAGTTTGCTTCTCGCTGCAAGATCCCAGCGTTGTGTGTGACGTGTGATCAGGAGTTGGCACCGTTTTAAACGCGTCTTTTCCGATACTCCTACTCCCAAGGCGTAGTCCCAAATTCATGGAAGACAGCTTTGGTCCACCCGATCCCTAAAAAATGCGACCGCTCAGACCCGTCCAACTACAGGCCTATCGCCATCACCTCCTTGTTCTCCAAAATAATGGAATCCATTATAAACTGCCAGCTCATGAGGTACCTTGAGGATCACCAGTTGACTAATGACCGCCAATACGGTTTTCGTCGGAGTCGATCAGCTGGTGATCTTCTAGTCTATCTGAATCATAGATGGGCGAAGGCAGTATAGTCCAAGGGGGCGGCATTGGCCGTTAGTTTGGATATAGCGAAGGCCTTCCATCGGGTCTGGCACAAAGCGCTTCTTTCAAAGCTTCCTTCCTATGTGCTTCCCGAGAAATTGTGCAAATGTATCACCAGTTTCCTTGCTGACCGGAGCATCAAGGCCTTTGTAGACGGTGCATGTTCTGATTTCAAGCCTATCAACGCTGGTGTTCCACAAGGCTGCGTGCTATCACCAACGCTGTTTCTCCTGCATATGATAATATGTTGCTAACTGGTAGCATTCATTGCTATGCGGACGACAGCACTGGTGATGCCTTATATACCGGCCGTGCCAATATTTCTCGGTAAAACGTCGCCGAGTACCGGGACAAACTTGTGTCTGAAGTCGAGTCTTTGCTTAACAAAGTCTCGGGTTGGGGGCGACTAAATCTGGTCTATTTCAATTCCCAGAAGACACAAGATTGCGCGTTTACCGGTAAAAAGAACCCCTTTGTCGTTCTCCTCCTCAGTTTCAAGGCACTCGCCTTGCTGCCTCAGCTAGTATCGAAATCCTTGGCGTCGACATATCGAATAGTGTGCAATTTCGTGGTCACTTGGAAGGGAAAGCCATATTGGCCTCTAAAAAGCTTGGCGTGCTCAGCAGAGCGAGACAGTATTTCATGCCGGCACATCGCTTGCAACTTTACAAAGCGCAGGTTCGGCCCCATATGGAATACTGTTCTCATCTCTGGGCCGGGGCACCCCAGTGCCAGCTCCTTCCACTTGACCGTATCCAGCGCATAGCGGTTCGAATCGTCGACGACCGAGTTCTTTCTGATCGGCTCGATACACTGGCACTGCGTAGAGATATTGCATCTCTTTTTATATTTTATCGCATCTATCACGGGGAGTGGTTTGAGGAATTGTTCGGACTAATTCCAGCCGCTGAATTTCACCATCGCACATCGCGACAAAAACTCGCATTACCATCCATACCATCTGAATGATTGGCGGTCCACCTCTGTGTGATTTAGAAGAAGTTATCTCCCTCGCACTTTCTTGTAGAATCAATTACCACCAGCGAATTTTCCGGACCGATACGATTTAGGAACCTTCAAGAAAAGAGCTTACACCTTTCTAAAAGGGCGGCAACGCATCTGCAATTCCCCTGGTGTTGCGGTTGTTCATGGGCGGCGGTAGTCACTTACCATCAGGTGAGCCGCATGCTCGTTTGCCCCCTCTTCTATAAAAAAAAATCAGGACTTGTAATGACATCTATAATGATGATAATCTGAATCGTATAGTAATATTAACATTTTCGAGAAAAACTTGCTTAAGTTATATAAAAAGAGGACTCGAGAAAATGTTAAAGAAAACATATTTATTTGTCTTAATTTGATGTCAGGTTACGGAATGTTTCAAGTAATTTATGAATAGCATTTTTTAGATTGGTACTATTGGTGGAAATTTGTTTATGAAACATTTGAATCGGGAATTTCAGTCAGATATCTTTTTACTTCTCGAAACCGTTGGAGCTATGATTACCATTGGTAAGAAAAACTAATCTAAGTCAAGCTTCATACATTTGCTTTGTTATTGAGTATTAGTATTATTTGTTTATTATAAGGTTTATATATATACCAAAATTTATTATATTTAAATTTTGAATAGCAAGCAGTACTGCCAGAAAAACAATTCTCTCATTAATGGATTTCCTCCAAACCGATATGAAAGGAAAAATTATACTTAATATATTATTACCACCAATATCAAAGTTATGTTTAGTGAAAACTTTTAAGGTAAGAAAGAAAACGCTTTACGAACTTTTTATAGAACAATTTTATAACAATGTATGTGAAAGCTTTGCATGAGAAATGTTGGCACCCACACAGATAATGGGCGAAGGCAGTAGAGTCCAAGGGGGAGGCGTTGGCCGTTAGTCTGGACATTGCGAAGGCCTTTGATCGGGTTTGGCACAAAGCGCTTCTTTCGAAGCTGCCTTCCTATGGGCTTCCCGAGAAATTGTGCAATTGGATCACCAGCTTTCTTGCAGATCGGAGCATCAAGGTCGTTGTAGACGGTGCATGTTCTGACTACAAGCCTATTAACGCTGGTGTTCCACAAGGCTGTGTGCTATCACCAACGCTGTTTCTTCTGCATATCAATGATATGTTGCTAACTGGTAACATTCATTGCTATGCGGATGACAGCACTGGTGATGCTCTATACACCGGCCGGGCCAATATTTCTCGGGAAAACGTCGCCGAGTACCGGAACAAACTTGTGTCTGAAGTCGAGTCTTTGCTGGACAAAGTCTCGGATTGGGGGCGACTAAATCTAGTCCATTTTAATCCTCAGAAGACACAAGTTTGCGCGTTTACCGCTAAAAAGAACCCCTTTGTCGTATCTCCTCAGTTTCAAGGCACTCCCCTTCTTGCCTCAGCCAGTATCGGTATCCTCGGAGTCGACATATCGAGTGACGTGCAGTTTCGTGGTCACTTGGAAGAGAAGGCCAAATTGGCCTCTAAAAAGCTTGGCGTGCTCAGCAGAGCGGGACAGTATTTCATGCCGGCACACCGCCTGCAACTTTACAAGGCGCAGGTTCGGCCTCACATGGAATACTGTTCCCATCTCTGGGCAGGGGCTCCCCAGTGCCAGCTCCTTCCACTTGACCGCATCCAGCGCAGAGCGGCTCGAATCGTCGACGACCGAGCCCTTTCCGATCGGCTCGATTCATTGGCACTGCGAAGAGAAGTTGCATCTCTTTGCATTTTCTTTCGCATCTACCATGGGGAGTGCTCTGAGGAATTGTTCGGATTAATCCCAGCCGCCAAATTTCACGAACGCACATCGCGGCTGAACTCCCGATACCATCCACACCATCTGGATGATTGGCGGTCCACCACTGTGCGATTTAGAAGATGTTTTCTTCCTCGCACAACTTCCTTGTGGAATAGTTTACCACCAGGGATTTTTCCGGACCGATACGACTTAGGGACCTTCAAGAAAAGAGCCTATTCCTTTTTAAAAGGCCGGCAACGCATCTGCAATTCCCCTGGTGTTGCGGTTGTTCATGGGCGGCGGTAGTCACTTACCATCAGGTGAACCGCATGCTCGTTTGCCCCCTCTCCTATAAAAAAAAAAAAAAAAAAAAAGATAAATGTACTAAAATAGTATAATATACTCATTTGCGAACACAAATCTTGCTTTGTAATGTAATTTGTAAATTGTATGTGGTTTTCCTACCTCTGCATTGTCCGGGGAGTAAGAGGATTATTAAAGATTTTACCAAACCGCCCGCTTTACCAAAGCTCGTGTCAGTTAGAGGTAATCAAACCACATACAATTTGCAAATTATCATTGTTTTATGAAAATAATATTTTTATAGGGCGAGTTTTTTTGAACAAGAAATTCTATACGTTACATATATACAATAATATTTATATAATAATAATACGGATTATGTAATTTTTTTATTTGATTGTGTACGGATATACAGGGTTATATTTCAAAGAGTAGGCAAATTTTAAACTTAAGTTCAAATATTTTATATGTTTGAACTTAAGTTTAAAATTTAATGTGTGTATGTATTTACAATGATATACCGTTATTGCAATTTTTGTAAATACGAGTAAGGCTTCCTCTTTTATTTTATTTTATCCCAAATTGAATGTGATTTATAGACAACAACGTTTTTGCCTACCCTTACGAATGTGTGCGTGTGCAGTAAAAACAGTTAGAATAACGCATTACCACGGATTTTGAATTTAGTAGATAAAAAAAAACATAATATTTGAGATTTTTTTAATAAATTTTTCTATACCATTTACCTATATTACTTATTCTGAACCTTCTGTGCAAATTTGCCCGCTTATTTCAAAATAACCCTTTATGTAAATTTTTTAATAGTTAGTGTTGCATTTAAACCTATGATTATATTTTGTCTGACGATTGAAAAATTGGCTCTTAACAATACATAGTTAAATTAATGGTATGGTATTTGCAGATTATGCCTAGATCTCAAAATGCACATGCTATTGTAAACGTTGGATTTATGTTCGATTTTGAAATCAATTCGAGTATAATTAAACAAGTTAATATCGTATATGGTGGAATAGCTACTAATTTTGTTCATGCTCAGAAAACAGAAGATATTTTAGTAGGAAAAGATCTCTTTACTAATGAAGCGTTAGAAATAGCATTAAGTACCTTATCTATGGAATTAAATCCGGATGAATCACCGCCCGAACCGCAAGCTGCTTTTAGAAAATTACTGGCAATAGCTCTCTATTACAAGGTAACTTGAATACTTATTAAAATATTTATAGATTTAATTAATTGCACAAAACAACATAAAACTTCAGAATAATTTGTAGGTGGGTCCGTATTAGTATTTTCTAACCTGTTTATACTTGTGACCAACAAGCACACAGTGCACATGGATGCTAAATGTACTTTGTGGCTCATAGAACTACATATAATATCCTCGACTAATAGAGCTCGATAAATAGAATACCTTGTTATTAGTAATAAGGATTCCAGTTCGCGTGACTTACGACGGAACACAGAGTGATCATGATGTTATTTTACAACAGCAACTGTGAGAGCATGGGCCTTCTCCGATAAAGTGGACCTATTTATGTTGCAGCTTTATTATACAGCTGAAGCGTGATTCTGTCATGAATCAAGCTAAATTTAGATCTTGTTGGCAAATCAAACGATCTTAGCGCAATAAAAGTATATTATTTCTTGCCTTGAATGCACGCAGGTTGTTATGAGACGAAAAAACAGACCCTGGCAAATACTTCTTTGCTGTATGCTTTCCGAAAGGTGAAGCAAACTGGAATTTTAGTTCGAATACGTGCAATGTCAACAACAATGGAATGGTGACCCGCATACCGTCTTGGTGAGTGATGGTGGAATGGGGAAGGAGGAAATTTCTACGCTCATGAATTTTTTTTTATAGGATAAGTGTGACAAACGAGCACACAGTCCACCTGATGGTAAGTGGTTGCTGCGGCCCATAGACATCTACATCTATCCTCTATTACAAATCAAAATGTAGATGCGTTGTCACCCGTGAGGACTAAGATGGAATGCCTCATTTCCAGTAAAAAGGGCCTCCGGTCACCTGCACTCACCAAGCGAAATGCAGAGGTAAACTTCTACTTCACGCTGGTTTTCTGTGAGGTCGTGGTACCACCCCGGTTCGAGCCGGCCCATCCGTGCTACAGCAAAAGCTGACGCGTAGCTCTACTGTTAATTTTGTTAATGTTGTAAAATTAATGTTTTACGTAGTCCATAACAAAGTCATCATTTTATAAAAAAAGCGATATTTTTACTTTATTTTACGACACCCATTTATGTAAGTATGTTTTCATTAGATGAAGACTACATGTCACATTTTGAATGAAAATCGATAAATACAATATCCTTATTATTTACGGTGAATTAGCTCTTGTTCTTTAGTTATATGTTTTAACTGTTATGGAAATAATTCATTTTTTATTTTAGTAATAATATTCCATTTATAACATATTTTCTTATTAACAGGCAGTTTTATATTTATGTCCTGAGAATAAAATAAATCCAACTTTAAAATCAGGAGGCAAGACACTTAAGAGAATAAGATCAAAAGGAAGTCAAGTTTTTGATACCGATAAAAGCGTATGGCCGTTAAATAAACCAGTACCTAAATTAGAAGCTTTAGCGCAATGTAGCGGCGAAGCAAGTTTTTCAAATGATTTTCCGAGACAAGTCGATGAAGTATTTGCATCATTTGTTACCGCTGATGTAAATCCGGGCAGTATATTAAGTGACTTCGACACGACCGAAGCATTTGTAAGAATTCATAACCTTTATTTATATCGACATGTCACTGAGTTGTAAAATATTATGAATATATCTTTTTTTGTAGAAAGTACCTGGTGTCATAGCATTTTATACCGCCAAAGATATTCCTGGTGAAAATTCATTTTTACCTTCTAACATTCCCATTTTATCTCAAAATGAAGAAATTCTCTGCTCAAAAGAAGTAAAATTTTACGGTCAACCAGCTGGTATTATTGTGGCGGATAGACAAAAAACTTCGTATAAAGCAGCTAGTCTTGTAAAGGTACATTATGTTTCGATAAATAAAAATAAACCGTTACTGAACATTGATGACGTTTTAAAATCAAATGAGAAAGAAAACAGAGTTAAAACAGACCACATTGTTGAACCAACTGATAAAGGCAATGAAGTAAAATCTGTTCTTTACGGAAATATCAATTTTGAAACACAATATCATTATTACCTTGAGCCTCAAACATGTGTCGTGACTCCTACTGAAGATGGACTAGCAGTATACTCATCTACGCAATGGCTTGACGTTACGAATGTAGCGGTCGCACAATGTTTAAACATTCCAGTTAATAGGTAAATATCCCAAATACATATTGTACAACAAAATATTTTAAACATAAATATATATAAATAAATATTTAAGTATTTATTAAATAATGAAATTCCAGTATCAATGTAATCGTGCGTCGTGTTGGTGGATCATATGGAGGTAAAATAACTCGATCAAGTCAAATTGCATGTGCAGCAGCTATAGTATCACATTTACTTGGAAAAACTTGTAGATTCGTACTATCGTTAAAAGATAATATGAAGATTGTTGGAAAACGAATACCAACAAATTGCAATTTTGAAGTGAGTTAAAGCGACATACGTTTGTATGCTGTTTGAAACTTGTTTCTTTATAATTAAAAAAACAAAACATTGTACACAGGTCGGAATTGATAATGAAGGAGTAATACAATATTTAAAAAACAAATTCTATCAAGACAATGGTTTTTCGTGGAATGATACTATCACATTTTTAACACAAAATCATTTTCGTAGTTGCTATGATACTAGAAGGTGGTATATCGAAGCTAATAGTTTCATTACTGACACTCCTTCTAATACATGGTGTAGAGCACCTGGTAAGTAGAAAACTATAACTTTAAATAATAATATTCTGTACAAATATATAAAACAATATATTATGTGATTATTAGGTAAAACGCATAATATAAAGACATAACAAAATCTTTTTTTTTTTTATTGGAGAGGGGGCAAACGAGCATGCGGCTCACCTGATGGTAAGTGACTACCGCCGCCCATGAACAACCGCAACACCAGGGGAATTGCAGATGCGTTGCCGGCCTTTTAAAAAGGAGTAAGCTCTTTTCTTGAAGGTCCCTAAGTCGTATCGGTCCGGAAAAATCGCTGATGGCAATCGATTCCACAAGGAAGTCGTGCGAGGAAGAAAACATCTTCTAAATCGCACAGTGGTGGACTGCCAATCATCCAGATGGTGTGGATGGTATCGGGAGTTCTGCCGCGATGTGCGTTCATGAAATTTGGCGGCTGGGATTAATCCGAACAATTCCTCAGAGCACTCCCCATGGTAGATGCGAAAGAAAATGCAAAGAGATGCAACATCTCTTCGCAGTGCCAAAGAATCGAGCCGATCGGAAACGGCTCGGTCGTCGACGATTCGAGCCGCTCTGCGCTGGATGCGGTCAAGTGGAAGGAGCTGGCACTGGGGAGCCCCTGCCCAGAGATGGGAACAGTATTCCATGTGAGGCCTAACCTGCGCCTTGTAAAGTTGCAGGCGGTGTGCCGGCATGAAATACTGTCCCGCTCTGCTGAGCACGCCAAGCTTTTTAGAGGCCAATTTGGCCTTCTCTTCCAAGTGACCACGAAACTGCACGTCACTCGATATGTCGACTCCGAGGATACCGATACTGGCTGAGGCAAGAAGGGGAGTGCCTTGAAACTGAGGAGATACGACAAAGGGGTTCTTTTTAGCGGTAAACGCGCTAACTTGTGTCTTCTGAGGATTAAACTGGACTAGATTTAGTCGCCCCCAATCCGAGACTTTGTCCAGCAAAGACTCGACTTCAGACACAAGTTTGTTCCGGTACTCGGCGACGTTTTCCCGAGAAATATTGGCCCGGCCGGTGTATAGAGCATCACCAGTGCTGTCATCCGCATAGCAATGAATGTTACCAGTTAGCAACATATCATTGATATGCAGAAGAAACAGCGTTGGTGATAGCACACAGCCTTGTGGAACACCAGCGTTAATAGGCTTGTAGTCAGAACATGCACCGTCTACAACGACCTTGATGCTCCGATCTGCAAGGAAGCTGGTGATCCAATCTACCATATAATAATAATAATAATCTTGTTATTTCATTAAGCATTTAAAAATATGCATTTAAGGTAGGGTGTGTCTTTTAAGTACTTTAGGGTACTTGTGTCAGAGTCTCTCATAGCCATACAAAACGTTCTAGAAACATTTTTTCACCTTATGTGTTGAAAACATAAGTTTTTCTGTGCTTTCGTAAGACAGGATTCTTAGCCAATCTATAATCAATAACTTGCAGTCCTTGGTATTTCTAAAGCAAACATTAAGATTTTTGTTGACAAAATGATACAGATAGATAGATTGGTTAATGAACAAAGGCTCTGGCAAAGGCAGTTTTAACACAAAATGAGTTAGGTACAATGTCTTTTATTCTTTTATGCAAAATGTTTGGGTCATAAAACAAATCTTTATGCTTTTATAATATTGTGTGTAAGAAATATAACTTTCTTATACTTAGTACATCAGATTGTAAATATAGACTCTCTGTTGGAAATTTATAAGGCAAAAAGTACATTACAAGGCTAACTGTAACGCTGAAACTTTTTATTGCAACAATTTTGATTTTGTTGCTCCACCCCATATCGGAAAGCACTAAGTTATTAACTTCTTCATTCAACTAATGCTACATAAATTTTGTTAATAAGAGTATCTGAAATAAAATGCCTAAAAGCATTTTAAAAATCCGGGTTTTTTTTTCTAAGTCTACATATTATTATATCAATGTGTTCATACCAAGTAAAACGTTGATCTGTATTGATTCCTAAGTGCTTGGTTGAAGAAACGTTCGTAGTGGCAGAGCGGTTACAATTTTGAACTTCGTAAATGTTACAAGTGTGAATCTTTATGTTAAAGAAATTTCCAAGTTGAGTTCGGTTTTTAATAAATCACAAATATAATTTACAATTAATTAATATAATTATAATTAATTTAAGGTCTCCGTTTGAATGCTAATAAAACTAAGGTTCTGGTATTTGAAAGGGACAAAGAGAGAACGAAGTGTGAAATATGGGTAAATCAGAAATGTCTAGAACAGGTAAATGAAATTGTATAGTTGGGGAGTGCTTTTAGCCGGGATGGAAGATGTGATTTAGATGTGGACAGGCGTGTCGCTGCCGGGGACAAAGTCAATGCTGCCCTGACTGCGTTAGTCAAAAGGCAAGGCGTAGTGAAGGGTGCACGCCTTGCAATACATAACGGAGTGTTGGTACCGACTTTGTTATATGGCAGCGAAACCTGAGTATGCCAGAAGAAGCATAAAAGCAAGTTGAATGCAGTGGAGATGCGATCTCTTCGAAAAATGTGCGGCGTTACCATGGCCGACCGAAAACGAAACGAAGAAATTTGCAATATAGCAGGTTTGAAAGATGACCTTATCACAAAAATTGATAAGGGCGTGCTTCGATGGTTTGGGCACGTTGAGCGAATGAGTGAAGACCGAATGGTGTAGAAAATATATAGCGCGAAAGTTAATATTAAAAGGTGTCGAGGTAGACCGAGACCAACTTTCGAAGACCATGTGAGCAAATTGCTCGAAGAGGGGAGGGTCAAGAGTACTCGGATACCTAGACGTGCATGTATGAAGAAGCTAATGAATCTGAAAGAAGCGAAAGGATAAGGATCGTGACACTTGGCGATCTGTTCTCTCTGGCTACCCCGTCAGAGATTATGCGTGAAGATAAATAAATAATATAAATAATTAATTGTATAATTTAATTAACTAATAGTATAACTAATTTATTAATATAATTAATTAATTGTAAAATGTATATAACGTTGTCGCTACATCGTATAAAAGCAGCATGAAGGACTTTTTTAAACTAAAACACCATGGTGTAACCTCTTTCGCATGGCCACGAGAACGTTTCCGCTCACATTTGTGGCTTAGTGGTCCCTTTTCAAAAGGGGACAACTGTTCTTACTATTGTTCTCATCGAGGAAGCCAAGCCGAGGCAACGGAGTCAGGAAAACTGTGCACCCGGACCACCGATCACGTTTCAGCTTTGGAGGATAACTCGTTTCCCCCTTGGCCCCATCCCCACCGCATCAGTGGTGTGGGCTTGCCAGAGTTGCGGAAGATGCGGTGAGTGCCGCCAAGTCATACCATTAGTCCTATCGTCGTTATATCAACACTCCAGGAGCACTAAGGTTGTCTAAACTATAAGCCTTCCACAGCATGGCATAGACATTCTCTTATTTCTGAAAGGTTTTGTTAGTGTAGGAAAAAGTCCACCAAGGTATCCCTTGTCCATCGTCCTTGAAATAATTATGAGTATGTAGAAAATCATCACTTAAAATAGAATTTAACTAAACTCTGTTGCGACTGGCGGGATTCGAACTTGACTAGATTGCTTACTGTAAAATTTAAAACCAACACTTCTGAGCCAGGTAAATATGTATATTCATAAATAATATACTTTTATTAAAGACATCTAAATCCAAATAATGGTCAAATATAGTAGTATATATAAATGTAATTTAAATTTCAGGCTCAACTGAAGGAATTGCAATGATAGAATATATCATGGAACAAATTTCGCACCATACGGGTAAAGACCCGATTGATACCCGACTTTTGAATATGATTAAAGAAAATAATCCCATTCCCGAATTGATGGAACAACTTAAGGTCGATTCTAATTATGAAAGTAGACTGGCAGATGTAAAAATCTTTAATAAAAATAACCGCTGGAAGAAACGCGCTATTAAATTAATGCCGATGACTTATGAAATATTTTACATTGGTCCATATAATGCCATTGTATCAATATATCACGCTGATGGTTCTGTAGTTATTATTCATGGTGGTATAGAAATGGGACAGGGGCTCAATACGAAAGCAGCACAGGTCTGTGCTTATATTTTGGGCATACCTCTTGAGAAAGTTAGCGTTAAACCAAGCAGTAGCTTTACATCGCCAAACGTAATGACTACTGGAGGCAGCGTTGGAAGTGAATGCATTTCGTTCGCAGTTATAAAGGCTTGTGAAATTATTTTAGAGAGATTGCAACCAATAAAAGAGAAAAATAAAAACGCTAGTTGGAACGAAATAGTACAAGAAGCTTACCTTTCAGGGATTTGTTTACAGGCATCACATACATATTCAACATCAGATCCTTTAGCCCCATATGATATTTATGGTATCGTTGTCTTGGAACTCGAACTCGATATACTAACTGGAAACCATGATATTCTCAGAGTAGATTTACTTGAAGATACTGGTAGAAGCTTAAGCCCCGAAATTGATATTGGACAGGTAAATGCAGAAAAAATTGATTTTATTTACAAGCTAGCTTTTATACATGTTTTATGCAAACAATTAAATTTTATTTAATTTGAAGCTACGATAACAGACGACAACAGTCCACCTGATAATAAGCCTCATTAGCAGTAAAGAATGATCTCCGATCCGTATCCGTCAGTCAAGATACGAAACACAGCAGCAATATATTCTATTCTACTCTAGTTTGCAATAATACAGCTGCAGTGTGGCTTTACCGTGTAAAAGATTATGTAAAATTATCATAGCCATGTGATGATAGTCGAAAAGAATCTATCACTTCATTTTCACTTACGGGTGTCGTGAAAAGCATAATCGTTAAATGTAATTACAACACAATAAATAACGGAGTACAAGTTACAAGATAACATATTCAAATAATTTCGCTTAGACTGAATTTTGGGTCATGACGGCAATGGAGATTAACCATCTAAAAGAGACAGGTTTAGGGTGCTCGAATGTTTGCGTAAGAACAGATGCACTATGTGTCCCCTCACTATCATAGTCCAATAGAACGACAACTCCGACTCCAACGACGACTCCGATACTACTGGAGAGAGACGATCAAAGTGATCTTAGTTTCTCTGTTATTTAAGATACTATACTTTTTTATCTGTAGATTTGTAATTTGCAGACCTTTCAACAATTAAGCAGAAAATTTTAAAAGAAATTAATATTCACTGCTTATTTTTAACATTTTTTATCTATTTAGATTGAAGGGGCATTTGTTATGGGTTTGGGCTATTGGACTTCTGAAAAAATTGTTTACGATCCAGCAACCGGAAGAATTTTAACTGATCGTACTTGGACTTACAAACCGCCAGGTTTAAAAGATATCCCTGCTGATTTTAGAATCTACTTCAGAAGAAATTCTAACAATAAACATGGAGTTCTCCAATCGAAAGGTTGATTTTTCTCTTACTATTAAATTTTAAGTACACAAAATTTAGGTAAATACTACTAATTACTAAAAATTAATTTAAAAGTGGCTTTAAATATCATGGAATCTAGTTATTTTTTTTATAGGATAGGGTGACAAACGAGCACACAGTCCACCTGATGGTAAGTGGTTGCTGTGACCCATAAACATCTACGTCTGTCCTCGTTGGCGAATCAAAATGCAAATGCGTTGTCACCCGTGAGGACTAAGATGGAATGCCTCTTTTCCAGTAAAAAGGATCTCCAATTCGCTACATTCACCATACAAAACACAGCATGGTTAAGTTGCTATTTTACGCTGGTATTCTGTGAGAGCGTGGTCCTTCCCCGGTCGAGCCGACCCATTTGTGCTACAACTATACTGTATATATGTAGGTGCAGCATGGCTCTACCACGTAAAAGATTTATATGGGTTGTATACTTTATCTTTAAATAATACCCTCGAAGATAATATCGTATTATAATTAATATGTCTTAAAATAAACATGCACTTAAATTATATATAAGTTACTACTTATAAATGTTGTTTAAAGTAATTTTAAAGGCGTCGGGTGAAAAATGAACTCTTAGTCCAGTACACGGGACGTAGATACTGTGGCCCATAAGCACCTACATACTACATCCATCCTCGGTTGAATATGAAAAGCGAAATTGTCACATAAGTGGGCTAAAATAGAATTTCTTGTTAGACTAATAACCACATCGAATGTATACTTTTTATCTTAAAGTATTCCACGACGTATAATATCTTAAAGTCTGCTTTGAAACCTTTATTACATTTATTAGAAACTTATACTTAATTATCGACATGAAAATAGACAAGAAAATGTAAATTGTGCAAATTATTCATTATTATTTCTATATTATCATCGCGATATTAATTTACATTTACAAAATAATATATGACGGTTAATCATTTTCACGCTATATCGAAACCTAATGCCTACAATTATTTCGACAGCTACTGGTGAGCCAGCACTTTGCTTAGCAGCTGTTGTGACTCATGCATTACGCGAAGCTATACGCTCGGCTCGATTGGACGCCGGATATGAAGACCAATGGATTAATCTAGGTAATAAAATAGTGTTTAAGGGAGAATATTATTACGTTCTTTATTAAAACGCCTTTTCTAATATACAAATAATAAGTGACAATTGCTTATTGGTTAAAGGTCGAACCGCAAACTTGAATGTCGTAGATGGATCCAAATCCGCCATTTGACTACTACATTGACTACCCCTACATTTTAAGCTTACTTGGAGCACTACTATTTTTTTTTAACTCATAGAATAAGGGTTGCCTTAAAATGTTATTTTACGTGAGTAAACCGTGGTCGATCGACGATATACAATACAATACAATACAATACACAATACAATACTCTTCATATTACACCAAGTAAACATTAATATAACAAAAATAAACAAATATTAAGTGAAAAACAAAAGGCGGTATTATATTACATGTGTAAACAAAAGCCAACCCATTTATCATTTCTGTTAAATTGAAATATTTAGGAGGACGTGTGAATTTCCTTCTTAAATATAAAATAATAACCTTCTTTTGGTGATATACCTATATTTTAAGAGCACGGTGTCGCGTGTGAATTATAATAAGCTATATAAAACCATTTCAAAAACATAAAACTAATTATTTTGTTTTCTCTGTCATATGTCCGAAAAATTTTGCGGAAACAATCTATAAGAAGAATTAATGTGCTACTGTTATTTTTCATTTTATATTTTTTGGGTAAAATTATTGTTGTCTTTATCAACGTTTTGATGATCCTAAAAGTGGGGGAGATATTATATAATATTTTTATAAATAATAATTCTAGAATGAGCTAAAATGAATAACAGGAAAAGAAACTTAAAAAAAACTGCGGTTGTTGACCCGCTGCCAAGCGTGGCAACTATGGCAAATATCCTTCCTATGAAACCGTCTATGAGGGAGGCCGGTGTTCAATAGTGTACTTTTGCTAGGCTGTAAGAAGCTAAAATTATCGGGATTGAAAAAAACTAGTAACGCGATCAATAGTTATGAACAATCTAATAATTTAGATAAGTGCTGATGGCACGCGACCCTTATATTTGTTGTAAAAAGCTAAGTGCGTTTACACTTACATTTAGCCAGTTTCAACCATGTGCAGCCAATCGCGTTTGGTTAAATATATATTGGTATGATTTATTCATAGCTAAAACTAGGTACGACCGATTGATTTTAGCTGAAACAAGGTATAGTTCATCATCATCATTACAGCCCTTCACAAGTCCACTGCTGAACATAGGCCTCCCCCAAAGAATGCCACAAAGCACGGTCCTGAGCCACCTGCATCCATCGACTTCCTGCATGTCTTACCAGGTCGTCACTCCATCTCGTGGGGGGACGCCCTACACTTCGCCTACCGGTACGAGGCTGCCACTCGAGAACCTTTCTTCCCCATCGGTTGTCGGTTCTTCGAGCTATATGGCCGGCCCACTGCCACTTCAGCTTACTAATCCGTTGGGCTATGTCGGTTACTCTGGTTCTACTGCGGATATCCTCATTCCTAAGTTTATCACGCAGAGAAACTCCGAGCATAGACCTCTCCATAGCTCGCTGAGCGACCTTGAGCTTCCTCATACGGCCAGCAGTGAAGGACCACGTCTCAGTTCCATAAGTCATCACTGGCAACACGCACTGGTTGTACAATTTCGTTTTCAGGTTTTGAGGTATGTCTGACGAGAAGATGTGTCGTAGCTTCCCGAACGCTGCCCAGCCGAGTTGAATCCGTCGATTGACCTCTCGGTCGAAGTTGGACTTACCTAGTCGGACTATTTGTCCCAGGTAAACATACTCGTCAACAACTTCGAGCTTAGTGTTCCCAACAACTACCGGCATAGGTGTGACATGGACATTGAACATGATCTTTGTTTTGTCCATGTTCATCTTAAGACCTATCCGTTGGGAAACATTATCGAGGTCATTGAGCATAGTGCTTAGGTCCTCCAGCGATTCTGCCATAAGGACTATATCGTCGGCAAATCGAAGGTGAGTGATGTACTCGCCATTGATGTTGATACCGTATCCTTTCCAGTCCAGAAGCTTGAAAACGTCTTCCAATGCAGCGGTGAAGAGTTTCGGGGATATGACGTCACCCTGTCTTACACCTCTCTGCAATTGGATAGGTTTCGTACTCTGGTTCTGTACTCGGATAGCCATCGTAGCCCTACTGTACAAGCACTTCAACACTTCGATATACCGACAGTCAACTTGGCACCGCTGAAGGGACTGCAGCACCGCCCAAATTTCGACGGAATCAAAGGCTTTCTCATAGTCCACATACGCCAGACATAGTGTGACATAGTGATCGCGAGGGTGAAAACTGGTAGCGATCACCGAATGGTTAGAGGCACACTGAACCTAAACGTTAAGTTGGAGAGGTCTCGTCTAATGAAGTCAATGCTCCGTCCCCCTCGTGCTCTGTTCCAAAGTCCCGAGACCTTTCAGCTCGAGTTACAAAACCGTTTTCAGTGCCTAGAAGACTGCAATGAAGTGGACGATATGAATGACAAGCTCGTGGAAACTGTCCATGCGGTCGGAGCTAAGTTCTGCAAGACCCGCCGCAGAAGAACACAGAAACTCTCCGATCACACTCTTAATCTCATGGCTGTTAGACGGGAGATGAAGCTACATTCTTCAACAGACTTGACAGCATATAGGCATCTGAACAGACAGATCTCCAAATGCATGCGGCGGGACTTACGCAACTTCAATACAGCTCGTATTGAAGAAGCGATCGAGCGGAACCAAGGCTCCAAAGTCTTTGCCAGAGATCTGTCTGCCAGAAAGAGCCACCTGTCAAAGCTGAAGACAGAATGTGGCAGCATCGTTTCCGGGACACCTGAGATTTTGAGTGAGATTGAGAGGTTCTATGGGCAGCTGTACACGTCATCGTTGGAGCCACACGCAAGTGTGAGTAACGATCCAAGAGCGAGTCTCATCCGACACTATTCCGAAGATATCCCGGACGTCAGTCTGAGCGAGATTAGAATGGCTCTCCAGCACCTTAAAAACGGTAAGGCCCCAGGCGAGGATGGAATTACAGCGGAGCTTCTGAAAGCGGGTGGAAGACCGGTACTTGAAGTCCTTCAGAAGCTCTTTAATTCCGTCCTCCATGGTGGCATTACACCGGAGGCGTGGAGCAGAAGTGCGGTGGTCTTGTTCTTCAAGAAAGGTGACAACGCTCTCTTGAAGAACTACAGACCGATTTCCCTTCTGAGCCGCGTCTACGTGCTGTTTTCGAGAGTCATTACGAATCGTCTCGCGCGCAGACTTGACGACTTCCAGCCTCCCGAACAAGCCGGTTTCCGAAAGGGCTTTAGCACCATAGACCACATACAATTAATATAATTAAATAAAAAAATATAGTTAAATCCGAATAATTATGAAAATGACTATGACTTTGTCAAAAATACGAAAGCACGTTTCAAGTAACAGGCAGTAGAATAAGGAGCAAAATTGAGCAACCCCGAAATTAAAAATGATTCCAATGAACCTACGTTTGACCAACCGCATTCAGTTGCATTTAATTGTAACCGGCTAAATATAGATGAAACAGCACTTTGGCTTTTAGTCGTAACTTATTTAATAAACGATACACGTATTATAATAATTATTATTATTACTTTTGTTTCAGGACATCCTTGTACAGTAGAAAATATATTTATGGCAATTGGACACAAGCTGGAGCACTTCAAGCTAACTTAAGTCAAGAAATCGTGGATTTCTTCCTATAGGGAAATAAATACTATTAATATTATTTTATTAAGTAAAATATCATCATCGTCATGATTACAATAAATACAAAAAGTCCTAGTGGACTTATTAAGAAAAATTGAAAAATTGAAGAAAAAAACTGAAAACGGAGCTTTCCAAAGAAATGCAACAAAGCACAGTCCTGAGCCAACTATAACCATCGACTTCCACTTATCTTAACAGTTCGTCACACCAATCTTAAAATATATAACTCAATTCTGTAGTGATATACATTTGTAAGTTTAGAAATTCATAAGGTCTCCTAAGGACACGGACTAAGATGGAGTCATAATAATCATAATAATCATAATCATAATCTTTATTGCAATCAAATGGTTATCAATAGATGTGATGTTTCAAAAATAGTCCGCATTTGAACCCAGTTTGGGCGTAGCAATCATAAAAAATTGAATTACATTATTGAGTACTATTATTAAATTACATTATTAGATTTACGTTATTAAGTTACATTATTAAATTACATTTTTAAATAAGTTATACAACATTAGATAAATTATTGAATATTTTAAAAATTTAATTCAATTGATAATCACAATGTTAAGTAAACAAAAACAATAATAATAAATTAAAAAATATATATATATACAGAATAAAATTATATAGTAAATTAAATAAAAACAATAATTATTGAAGAATAATTAAATAAAACAAATAAAATTAGAAGGTCGAAGTTGTCTACACAAATTAAATAACATTTGTATCAAAATATTCATTTAAATTATAGAAGCATTTTTCAATTAAATATAATTTTAATTTTGATAAAAATAATGTTGTATCCGTTAGAATTTTTATGTAATTTGGTAGGTTATTAAAAATTTTTGCTGTCATACAGTAGGGGCTAGAGCTATATAATGCGAGTGTGGATTTCGGCAATATTAGCCTATTTTTGTTATTTCTAATTGAGTATTTGTAATTAGTGTCGCTTAATTTGTTAAATAGTTCTGGATGGCTTTTTACAAATTTGCATGCTTCCCAAATATAAATAGATGTGAAAGTCAATATTTTAAGTTTTTTAAAGTGGGGCCTACAACTTTCTGGAATTTTTATATTTGCCAAAATTCTTATAAATTTTTTTTGGATTATATATAATTGCTGCGCATCAGTACAATTTCCCCACAATATGACACCGCATGATAGCCACGAAGATGTGTATGCGTAATATGCCGACAGAGCGCTGGGGACATCCGTGGTTTTCTTTATTTCACGTAATGCGTATGTGAACCTGGATAGCCTGCTTTTAACTTTATTTATATGTGCTTTCCAGTTTATATGGCAGTCAATTTCCAGGCCTAGCAAGTTGAAGTTGTCAACAGTTCCTATAGGTGTATTATTATAATTAAAAGCGATACTTAGAGGTGATTTTTGAACTGGTCGGAATTGCATAATTTTGGTTTTATTAAAATTGATCTCTAGGTTGTGATGTGTCAGCCAATTTGTGACCTGGTTTAATACATGGTTCAGTTTATTATTTAAATTCTGGTCTTTTGTGTGTGAAATAAGAATAGAGATGTCATCTGCAAATATAACAGAGGTTTCACTCAATACCCTAGGCAGTTCGTTTATGTAAATTATAAATAGCAAACATCCCAAAACGCTACCTTGAGGGATGGAGCAAGTAGTATGGATTGCGTCAGATCTAACGTTACAGATTTCACCAGTGTCATGGTTATAATGCACTATCCCTACATATTGTTTTCGGTTTTCTAGGTAAGATTTAAACCATTTGTATGCTGTATCACGTATACCGATGTCATATAACTTCTGTAACAGTATTGGGTATTGTACTTTATCATAGGCTTTGGACATATCTAATAATATACCTACGGCGTATTTCTTCTCATTTATAATATCAAGTACTTTTTGTATATATTTGTATACTGCAAGTGTCGTTGATCGTTTCTTCCTAAAACCATTTTGTGAATTATCAAATAGTTTAAATTTTTCACAGAATGCGTAAACTCTATTTGACATTGCCTTTTCAAAGATTTTCGAAGATGTAGGTAACATTGCAATTGGTCTATAATTTGTAGTGTCTGTTTTTGATTCCTTTTTATGTATAGGTTTTACTATAGCAGTTTTTAATTTATCTGGGAAAGTCCCTTCCGTAAAAGATTGGTTGACTAAAAAACTTAATGGAGAGGATAATGAATCAACACATTTTTTTATTAATTTCGGTGGTAATTCATCTATTCCATAACTATATTTATTTTTTAATTTTTTGATAATGTTACTAATTTCTTCGGGTTTAATAGGACATAAAAACATAGTATTTAATGTACTTGTATTTTTAAAGGATTGTATTTGTTGAGATGGTATGTTTGCTTTTGAGACGTGGCCAACTGATGTAAAGAAATTATTAAATAAATTAGCTACCCGTTTTGGTTCTGATACATATTGGTTATCCACTAAAATTTCAATATTTTCTTTTATTTTATTTGTTGTTTTATTAGTACGTTCCTTTATAATGGCCCACATACATTTTACTTTATTATCAGATTGTTTTAATCTATTTGCATAATCTATTCTTTTGGCCTTATTTACTGCTTTTTTCAGTATTTTTTCAAATGTTTTATAGTGTTTTTTTTTAAATTCAGGTTCTTTGTATACGAAGTTAGGATCTTTAAAACTCTTTTATTTTGGCATGAAATTTTGAGGCCTTTTGTTAACCAATGAGTTTTTTGTCTTGCTCTTGTAATAACGGTTTTTTTAGGAATGCATTTATTTAGCAAGTTTTGTAGTATGTCATGAAATATATTATAGTTTTCATTAAGGATTCTTTCGACATTTAGAATAGTACTCCAGTCTATAAGTGAAAGTTGAGATTTAAATTCATTTATGTTTTTCTCGTTATAAAATCGTTTTGTAATTACCCTAGGAATTGTTTTGATTTTGGTATTTTCGGTATTCAATTTAATCATAGTTCCTTTGTGATCTGAGAATCCTAAATCTGCAACATAAGCTTTTAACTCCGCTAAGGAGAAGTTAATGAAGATAAGGTCTAGACATGTGGCACAATTACAAGTGACTCGTGTTGGCTCCTTTATAATTTGAATAAAATTATATTCTAACATAAAGTTTAACAGAAAAATTGATTGTTGTGATTCTTTTAAAATATTCACGTTAAAGTCACCTCCAATTATAATTCGTTTTTTGTCATGTTTTCTATTTAAATACTGTAACAACATTTTCATTTGTGTGTAGAAAACTTCGCTCTCTCTATTATTCCAGTACAAACTAACAATAATAATATTTAATTTGGTGATTTCCACAGCACAAAGTTCTATTACACACTCTATTGAGAAGCTGCTCACATCTTTTATTTCTATGTACTCTAAATCATTTTTTAGTATGATGCAAACCCCACCTCCTGTGTAGTTTTCTCGGCAAAAAGAGGTTGCTATATGATAGTTTTGAAATACTACTAATTCTAGTTTATAATTAGACAGCCACGATTCCGAAACACAAACTAAGTGTGGTAAATTTTGTTCTAAATAAGTTTCCAGGAGATGAGTTTTATTGAATAAACTTTGCATATTTTGGAACAAAATACTTACATTATTAATCCCGAAAAAAAGATTTTGGTGTTGAGTTTATGGTATGGGTTGTTTCAGATACATTACACGGCATTGTGTTTTTGTTTTCAGTCTTATTAATATCATACCATAATTGTTGTAATAATGATTTTAAATTTCGGAAGATCATTTTCATGCCAAGGTTATTCAACTTACCCAATGGTCTAGAGAACATAGTGTAATCATAACTTAGCTCAAGGTTAGAATCTAGTATAAATGCAAATTCATGAATTTGTACTTCTTTGTAAAGCAATGCATTAAATGTTTCAATCCTTTTATTATATATTTGGTGGTATTTTCCTAATTTAAACGTAGGTAAGCATAATATAACGGTCGTATTTTTTATTTTCAACAAAGATTCTCTTAGTTCTTGAACACAATTTTTATAATTTCCGCTTCGTTTGAAATCTTCTTCTCCTATTAATAGAATACAAAAGTCATTTTTCGAAAGATACTTGGCTTGACTACATAGGTTGTCTAGAAGGTGCATCATACCTACATTAGATCTCAGGAAATGGCATATCTCATAGTTTTCGTCAGCAAAAGTTGCTAACGCTATGTTAGTGACTTTATTTACTTTTTCGCTAGAAAATATGTGGATTTTTCGGTTTTTATAATTTTTGTACTCTTCATACCGATTGTTTATTGTTAGAGCCGTAAGTCTATTGTTTAGTAAGCAAATCTCTTCTCTTGCTTCTTGTAGTTGGTTTTGTAGTTCAGTCCTCAGAAGGGAGGAATGAAAGAATACCTCACAGCCTGTAGGTATAGTAAGTTTGTTCTTTCTCTTTTTTCAAGATGGTATGGAGATATTTGGCGGAAGCTTCGAAAGCGGATTGTTGCTCTTGTGTTACGAGTATTGATTATGTAATGATATGAAGTGAATTAATATACGTTAAATGGTGTGATTTTGTGCATTAAATGAATATGAACTATTAAATACGCACAACCTAAGAAACAAATACAAACTTGAGCTCCTAATAAACGAACTAATTATGGAAGAAAAACAATTTACGAAGGAGTGCAGCTATACAATAACTTTCCAAATGACGTTAAAGAATGTGATAATGTTAATACATTTTTTAATACATTTAAAAATAAGCTAAAAAATCATTTTCACACATTACTCTCTTCTACTAATTAGTTATAAATTAAGCACCAGAGGCAATGTCTGTAGTTTTATACATATAATTTACAATTATGTCTCATTATAAGTGAAGCTCTGTTTCTTATGAGAAAAATAAAGTATTTAAACCTAACTATTACTGACTATTATAGTAATATAAGCCTTAAGTTATAAGAGTCCGTTTTACCACTTTGAAGTATACTATCGCCATTGACTATCTGCTGGGATTCGTTGTCGAAGATCTCCCAAAAACTAAGCAATAAGACGCATGGAAATTTTGTGTAAATTTTTAACCAATTATCATCTATCTCTATATATGAAAATCAATTGCTGTCCGTTAGTCTCGCTAATACTCAAATACGGCTCGGCCGATATGAATAATTTTTTTTCATGTGTTGAACCACATTTGGACCCGGTAGGTGGCGCTGTTGTTGAGATCCAGAAATCACCCGTGCGAAACCGGGGCCGATCACTAGTAAGAGTTTATTTTCAATTACTTGTGACAGTTAAAAGTGGAATAAAATTTAATTAACGGATTTTATCGTGTTTAATTTAAAGTTTTTTTTTAATTTCCGACGTTTCGGGCGCTTTACAGCACCCAAGGTCACGGAGGGAGGGACAGAGATGTTTCACGTCATGATTTACCTTCAACTTATAAATAATTATTTTTGATCCGATCTACGCAGAACGAGCGTTCAGTATCTTGAAATCTTGCCGTAGTGTGTTTGAGTTTGGGTAAAAAATTATTAATTGACGGCTTGACGGCTCCGTGGCGCAGTGGCTTAGCAATAAGTTGCAGCGCTAAGGGCCGCGGGTTCGGATCCCGAACGGAACAAGTATTTCTATCGTCTACAAATACTTGTTCTGGGTCTGGATGTTTGTCCTTGTGAAATCTATGTATGTAAACTGCCCCCGCGATACAGGAGAAAATCCTATGTGTGTGGAGGTAACGATTTAAAAAAAATTAATAGTTTAATAATAATTTAATTATGGGATTCCAAGCAGAGTAGCACCCAGCATGAATTGAAATTAGGATGTTCTTTAATTTCAATAGCCTCGCGCTTCATCACAACCAGTTCTTTTCCAGGAATTTTTAGTCTATTAAATTTGACCTAATTGTTGAGACGGTCCTGCAAGTTGGCATACTGTAAACTTCCCGTCACACTTCACATCAGCTATATGTAGAGTTGCTATACGTTCCGTATTTAAGGGACTGTCACCGTATTTGCTCATATTGTCCCGTATTTGTCCTGTTTTTCAATAATTTCGACAAAATACGGTAATGGCCCGAGCAGAGCGGTGCGGGTGGCCGGCGGGAGTTGCAAGGGCGCGCGCTTTTGAGACAAGGTACAGCCCGTTCGGAGCTCATACACATCTCGTTCCTCGGTGCAGTGGTTGTCGATTTTGAATCCATTGAATCCATATTTATTTGTCATTACAATTTCAAAATGATATACGGGCAGTTCTATGATTATAATAACAAAATAATTTATATTTAGATACAAGTACTTCAAATAAAAACTTTGATTTCGATTTTTTATTACATTTATTATATATACTTTTGATGCCCACTGCGACTGAGGTCAGAGGATAACTGTCAACAAAATGCGTGGTTTGTCTTTCACTAGTATACGAATACATGCATACTTTGATGTAGTTGAAACGCTATGATTCAGCGTAAAATATGTTAATGTGTTTTGGACATGAGAACTGTTAAACTTCCCGTATTGATTCCTATAAATTATGGCAATCCTAGTTACATGTTCTTTTACGCGGTATTTTAAGCATTCTTTTTTAAGTAGATGCGACCGAAACGTTCGATAAATAAGTTAAAATTAAACGTGTTTACAATCCGTTAAACTAGTTTTATTCCATATGAAGGTTGCGCGTTACTTTAGAAAATCATTTCGGCAAAATTACTGAGAGTACTTAACTAAAAAAAGAAAAACTTAGTGATTAAAATTTTTCCTTACCGTATGGTTTTAGAACAAGTGATTTATATTAGTAATATATAATTTCGTAAGTGGTATCATAATTCTTTAAAATCAGACTTATCATATTTTTAAAAAGCAATTTGGTAAATTAGCAACTATTACTTGCTTTCAATGCGACTTATATCAAAAAAAAAGTTCAAATTAAGTTAATTGAGGACACTTTAATAGCCTTCGTGTTACTAATTTGATAATATAGACATAATAATTGATAGAATTGACCAACTTTGTAAAAACGATACGCCTTCTGCTTTCTTTAAAACTGTAATTAGAGGTTACATATAACAAGACTACCTTACGTCATTTTACCAAAAACAAAAGTAGTAAATGATTTTAATGAGTAATGACATTCAAACAAATATTTTAATGATTTAATATACCATTGCCATGTTTCTGTGTTGACTTTTTTCATAAAAAAATAATAAAAAAAATTTAAATCTTTTAAAATTACTACAATTTCCTAGTTAAACAGGATAAGTCTTCTTATGTTATTGTCGCATAAAAAATGAAGAGCGTTCAAGTTCTAGAGGGGGAAACTGGAATACCGAATGATGATTTCGTAAAATTTTCATTTCATCGGGTTTACTCAGATCGAGTTACGTTTGAGTTTTTCGAGTTGAGTTAGTAGTATAGTTGTAGCACGAATGGGTCGGCTCGACCGGGGAAGGACCACGCTCTCACAGAAAACCAACGTAAAATAGCAGCTTAACGCTGCTGTGTTTCGTATGGTGAGTGTAGAGAACCGGAGACCCTTTTTACTGGCAAAGAGGCATTCCATCTTAGTCCTCACCGGTGACAACGCATCTGCATCTTGAGTCTTTATTGAGGATAGATGTAGATGTCTATGGGCCATAGTAGCCACTTACCATCAGGTGGACTGTGTGCTCGTTTGTCACCCTATCCTATAAAAAAATTGTCTCACTTGATTGCTTCTGGTACAATGCAACAGCAATAAATAGTTGACAACCTAATCAGTCCGGCAACCTCTTAAAGCGAATTGTTGCATGTCGCATTATTGCCTTGATTTACCACAGTAAATTTTATAACCCAGAATTCTCCATAACATTTTGTTTACTATAATAATATTTAAATTAATTATAATCTTCTTAGGCAATTCTATGATCTTCCATCTTCATTAAAAACAAAATAAACGACTGCAGTTATCCATTGTCAATAATTAAAATGAGAATTATGCAAGGAATTTGATGTTATTTTAGTATTAAAATTGTGTGAGGAAAATGGAAGTGATTTCTAAATTATAAAAATACTATATAATCATTTTGTGGTAGGATATGTATAATCATCGTTTGTTCCATAATAAATGGCTTTAAAAACTTTGTTTGTTTTCTACTACTTTGATACGAAACAATCCTATTTAAATATTCAAAATCCCGCCCTCCTTGTTGTCCATTAAGTTGTTTCGTAGTTAATAAATTGGTATGTATAATTTTGCCTTGTTTTTATACATAATATATGTAAATAAAAAAGTGTACCACATGGTAATTGGCTATTACAGTCTATGGATACATGTAACCGACATCTTCACAACTCACCTCAATTCTGGCACTGGCTCAAAATGCAAGAGTTTATGAACCGTCATCATTGTCACCTGCATCATTTACGAGTTCGTGCATCGTATAGGACTCACACCATGTCGTTTGCACTAGCGTTACTTGCCCTTGCGTATGAATTACCCGCCGGCATTGAGGTCGCACCGAACCAGCAACTAAATTGTACCATCGATTTTCGCACATGGTTTCAATTCCATGCCACATGCATATATAATATTTTACTGGTGTTGAGCCCTTACATAAGTTAATTATTCAAAATTAAAGTTCTGATCACTGTGGACAGTTAGTCTCGCTACATTAAATGCAAAAAAAAAAACATTAAGTTAAGAAAGTTGAGCTTGTTCCAATAAATGAACATCACTTAGAGAGATTTAGAAGGAGTATAGTGAAAAAGCTGACTTTTCTTCCTTATAAAAACAATACTAACTATTTATATGATTCATTATTTAAACTAATAAGTCTTGAATTAAAAAAAAAACATTTACTTCTAAAACACTCTACTTAAACAGTCGCAAATAGCTTAATGTGTGGGCAACAGTAGGAAGAAAAAAAGTGCCGTGTAGTGGCGGTCAAGAATATCTACTACCCCATATCCTCCCGTGGGTGTCGTAAAAGGCGACAAAGGGAAACAGGCAGGAGATGGGCAGCAGCATCTTCTTGATAACAACAAACTAACAATAAAAAAACTGCGTTTGCCAACCTGCTCGCCAAGCGTGGCAACTATGGCAAATACCCCCCTATGAATGACAGTAACAAAGAAACGGCCCCCAGTCCCCGGCGGCCCCGCTATTCCTGGCTACGGTGGCGACCATGGTAACGGCGGGGCAGGGGGTGCTAAGAATCTCCGGTGGAGGTTCGGTTGCCACCTTAGACAACTCGACCTGGCAACGTACAACGCACGCATCCTGAGGACTGACGAGAAGATCGTGGAGCTGGAAGAAGAGATAGACAAGTTGCGCTGGCATATTATAGGATTATCCGAAGTCCGAAGAGAGGGGGAGGACACGGTAATCCTCGAATCCGGCAACTTGCTCTATCACCGGGAGGGCGACCATCTGTCCCAAGGCCTATTTTAATCAACATATAAACCGCAATATAACTAATTCTAAAGCTCTTTGGAACAATCTTAAACGGACAATAAACATATCAGAAAAATCTAGAGACTATGTAATTCCTGACCAACTCAACGACCCGGATTTGATTAATTCTCACTTTTGCACTATACCTGGAAATGATTCAGCACCCGATTCAGAACATGTTTTCTTTGGCTCCCATCGATTTTGCTCTTCAACATTTAAGTTAAATGTTACAGACGAAAACACAATAGCCAAAATAATTAATTCACTTAAGTCAAACGCTTTGGGCGCTGACGGTATATGCCTGGATATGGTTGTTTTAACACTTCCTTACACGCTAAAAGTAATCACCGCGATAGTTAACAGATCGATAACCACGTCTTATTTCCCTGACGTCTGGAAAACCGCTTTGGTTACACCAATTCCAAAAACCAATAGCATTATAAGTTTCAAAGACCTGCGCCCTATCAGCATCCTACCCTGCTTGTCGAAAATACTGGAAAGAGTAGTATGTATACAGCTTGAAGCATACTTGGAGAGTAATCACATACTACCGAAACTGCAGTCTGGTTTTAGAAAGCATCACAGCACGACCACAGCACTATTAGATGTAGTGGACAATATTTTAGCATCTCAAGATAAAGGTGAAGGTACAATCATGGCACTACTTGATTTCTCACGGGCTTTCGAGTCTCTTAACATCGAATTATTATTGTCCAAGCTTTCCTATTATGGATTTGATCCGACCGCAATCAAGTGGTTCTCCAGTTATCTAAATGATCGCATGCAGTTGGTTAAAATAATTAAAAAAGATGGTACACATTCTTTATCAAGTCCTTGTCCTGTAACGAGAGGAGTTCCCCAAGGATCCATACTAGGCCCTCTTTTATTCATACTATATATAGCAGATATTAGTACAGCCATTCAGAACTGTAAATATCATATGTATGCAGACGATTTGCAGGTATATCTTTCCTTTGTACCAAGTCAAACTAACTGGGCTGTTAATAACTTAAATAGAGATCTAACGAAAATCGCCCAGTGGTCAGAAGCCAACACTCTTGTACTTAATCCAGCCAAATCAAAATACATAGTATTGAGATCAAAGCGACAGATAAATAGAATAGTTGCAAATAATCCTGATCTGTGTGTCCTCGGGGAGAAGATAAATCGTGTGACTGAAGCTAAGAATCTGGGGTTGCTGATGGATGACGCGCTTCGCTTTGAGAGACACGCGATCGAGATCACACGTAATTGCTTTTACAGACTAAAAGTATTATACCGAATACGTGACTCTTTGAGTGAAGATCTGCGCGTTAAGCTTTGCAACTCCCTTGTACTCTCCAGGCTAAACTATGCCGATACGGTATATGGACCAAGGCTACTTTCGAAAACTGATCGAATAATTCAGAGGATCCAAAATGCTTGTGCCAGGTATATACACCACATACCCCCACGAACTCACGTCAGTCCCTTTTTAAATAAATCGAAGTTATTAAGAATGTCCCAATTAAGAGCACTACATTTAGCAACACTAATGTTCGGTGTCTTTCAAAACAAAAAGCCCGAGTATCTATTAGAAAAACTAAAATGGCGCAAGGATGGTAATTTCAAGGACATTCGAACAAAATCAAATGTCCTTTCAGTACCAAAACACACAACGGCAGCATTCCGCGGTAGTTTCCGATATGCAGCTACTAAATGCTGGAACAACTTGCCCCCACCTATCCGCCAACTAAATACCATCAGCCTTTTCAAGGTAAAACTAAAAGAATATTTTTGTCACTTTAATATTTAGGGCGGATAAAATAGCTGCATTATATTTTCATAGTATTATATAAATATCTATATTGTTTTATTGTATATACTCATTATATTATTTATTATATACATTTATATATACCTACTGCATAAATAAAGTTCCCATCCTTTTTTGTTTCCATTATTTTATTTTATTATTTTGATAACATCTTTCTCGAAAATAGAAATAAAGCGAACATACTATCCTCGCGGGCGAGTCCAACCTCAATGGGCATTGCTGAAAACCAACGCTACCGCAATCCTGCGATAGCATTACGTTGAGTCAGTGCCCTTTTCAGCATCACATCACTCATGCAATCGGATCATTTTATGACTGTTTTTTGTTATTTACTTTTATCTTTGATGTTTTTATGTTTTATTTTATTTTCTGTATCAAAACTGTATGAGTGTATGTTGCTGAATAAATGCATGTCTATGTCTATGTCTATGTCTAAGGAGGTGTCGGATTTATCGTCCACAAGTCTCTCGTTAACAACGTTGTAAAGATCGGGAGTGTGTCGACGAGGGTTGTGTACCTTATACTCAGAATCACCAAACGGTATTCGCTGAAGGTCACACAAGTTTACACACCAACCTCGGCACACCCCGATGAGGAGGTGGAGGAAATGTATGAGGATATCTCTAGAGCCATGCATTCCTCCAAAACCCAATATACGGTGTTAATGGGAGACTTTAATGCAAAACTAGGCACAAGAGAGAACGGTGAGCTGAAAGTAGGGAAATTTGGAATAGGGCAACGGAACCCAAGGGGCCAGCAACTGGCCGACTTCATGGAGAAAGAGGGACTCTTTATGATGAACTCTTTCTTCCAGAAGCGGCCCCACAGGAAGTGGACCTGGTCGAGCCCCGACGGTTCGACAAAAAATGAGATTGACTTCATTATGACGACCAGACGACAACTGTTCAGTGATGTCTCCGTCATCCCGAGGGTGAAAACTGGTAGCGATCACCGAATGGTTAGAGGCACACTGAACCTAAACGTTAAGTTGGAGAGGTCTCGTCTAATGAAGTCAACGCTCCGTCCCCCTCGTGCTCTAATCCAAAGTCCCGAAACCTTTCAGCTCGAGTTACAAAACCGTTTTCAGTGCCTAGAACACTGCAATGAAGTGGACGATATGAATGACAAGCTCGTGGAAACTGTCCTTGCGGTCGGAGCTAAGTTCTGCAAGACCCGCCGCAGAAGAACACAAAAACTCTCCGATCACACTCTTAATCTCATGGCTGTTAAACGGGAGATGAAGCTACATTCTTCAACAGGTTTGACAGCATACAGGCATCTGAACAGACAGATCTCCAAATCCATGCGGCGGGACTTACGCAACTTCAATACAGCTCGTATTGAAGAAGCGATCGAGCGGAACCAAGGCTCCAAAGTCTTTGCCAGAGATCTGTCTGCCAGAAAGAGCCAACTGTCAAAGCTGAAGACAGAATGTGGCAGCATCGTTTCCAGGACACCTGAGATTTTGAGTGAGATTGAGAGGTTCTATGGGCAGTTGTACACGTCATCGTTGGAGCCACACGCAAGTGTGAGTAACGATCCAAGAGCGAGTCTCATCCGACACTATTCCGAAGATATCCCGGACGTCAGTCTGAGCGAGATTAGAATGGCTCTCCAGCACCTTAAAAACGGTAAGGCCCCAGGCGAGGATGGAATTACAGCGGAGCTTCTGAAAGCGGGTGGAAAACCGGTACTTGAAGTCCTTCAGAAGCTCATTAATTCCGTCCTCCATGGTGGCATTACACCGGAGGCGTGGAGCAGAAGTGCGGTGGTCTTGTTATTCCAGAAAGGTGACAACACCCTCTTGAAGAACTACAGACCGATTTCCCTTCTGAGCCGCGTCTACGTGCTGTTTTCGAGAGTCATTACAAATCGTCACGCGCGCAGACTTGACGACTTCCAGCCTCCCGAACAAGCCGGTTTCCGAAAGGGCTTTAGCACCATAGACCACATACATACCCTTCGGCAAATTGTACAGAAGTCCGAAGAGTACAATTTGCCACTATGTCTGGCGTATGTGGACTATGAGAAAGCCTTTGATTCCGTCGAAATTTGGGCGGTGCTGCAGTCCCTTCAGCGGTGCAAAGTTGACTGTCGGTATATCGAAGTGTTGAAGTGCTTGTACAGTTGGCTATCCGAGTACAGAACCAGAGTACGAAACCTATCCAATTGCAGAGAGGTGTAAGACAGGGTGACGTCATATCCCGGAAACTCTTCACCGCTGCATTGGAAGACGTTTTCAAGCTTCTGGACTGGAAAGGATACGGTATCAACATCAATGGCGAGTACATCACTCACCTTCGATTTGCCGACGATATAGTCCTTATGGCAGAATCGCTGGAGGACCTAAGCACTATGCTCAATGACCTCAATAGTGTTTCCCAACGGATAGGTCTTAAGATGAACATGGACAAAACTAAGATCATGTTTAATGTCCATGTCACACCTATGCCGGTAATTGTTGGGAACACTAAGCTCGAAGTTGTTGACGAGTATGTTTACCTGGGACAAATAGTCTGACTAGGTAAGTCCAACTTCGACCGAGAGGTCAATCGACGGATTCAACTCGGTTGGGCAGCGTTCGGGAAATTACGGCACATCTTCTCGTCAGGTATACCTCAAACCTTGAAAACGAGACTGTACACCCAGTGCGTGTTGCCAATGATGACATACGGAACTGAGACGTGGTCCTTCACTGCTGGCCGGATGAGGAATCTCAAGGTCGCTCAGCGAGCTATGGAGAGGGCTATGCTAGGAGTTTCTCTGCGTGATAAACATAGGAATGAGGATATCCGCAGTAGAACCAGAGTAACCGACATAGCCCAACGGATTAGTAAGCTGAAGTGGCAATGGGCCGGCCATATAGCTCGAAGAACCGACAACCGATGGGGAAGAAAGGTTCTCGAGTGGCAGCCTCGTACCGGTAGGCGAAGTGTAGGGCGTCCCCCCACGAGATGGAGTGACGACCTGGTAAGACATGCAGGAAGTCGATGGATGCAGGTGGCTCAGGACCGTGCTTTGTGGCATTCTTTGGGGGAGGCCTATGTTCACCAGTGGACTTGTGAAGGGCTGTAATGATGATGAATGATGAACAGTAGGAATCCATAGAAGTAGACAAAAGTTATATGACCTTTACAATGAAAGATTATATGTACTATCATAGTGTTTTATTTACAGAATATGTAAAAAAATATTCCAATATATTTAAAAGAGTGTGTTGTGCAGCCAAGTCTTTATATTTAAACAAAGAATTCTTAAGAATGTCTCTAAAAAAAATGACTTGGAGTATAATCAATAGTGAAACTGGCAAGATGAAACTACACAACTCAAGCTTTCAATAAAATTTTAACAATAATTTGACAAAATCAGATAAAAACGTTTCAATGGCTTTTGAACAATATTTTGCCGACATTCCGATCCTGACTACAAAGTCACTCAATTCCTCCCCTGCTGTCGCCGAGTCATTACTGAAACAAAATGTAAATATCAGTAAAAAGGAATTTGCATTTCATAGAATATTATGAATGAATGAATATACTTTTATTGTACAGCACGAACAAATATACAAATGAAATAACAAAAAGCAGATTATATGTACAATTTGGCGGCCTTATCGCTACATAGCGATCTCTTCAAGGCAACCAAAGGTGTTAAGGAATAAAACAATGAACCTGTTCATATAAGGTAATATTGTAAAATATCAGGTGATATTGTAAAATATTTCTAAACTATTGATATTAAGAAAACAGCAGATCTATGGGGGATTTCTGTTGAAAGTATTGCGTCTATATTAGACGCGATCGCACTCCAACTTGCTATTATTTTCAATGCTATGGACCCCACTAAATTTAGATCTATTTCTGTACTGCCAGCGCTCAGTAAAAATTTGAAAAAATTATTCTAAATCGAATGTTAAGTTTTTTAATGTAAATAAAATACTCCATAACCATCAGTTTGGATTTACAAGGGGTTGCTCTACAACTGATGCCGGTTTTGAGCTAATCAAACATATTTTCTGTGCATGAGAAAATTTAGAAGACGCTATGGGTATATTTTGTGATCTTTCCAAGGCTCTCGACTGTGTTAATCAGGAAGCTACATCATTAAGGTGTAAAAAACATAGCGCTTAATCTCTAAAAAATAGAACGCAAACAGTTGTTATTAATGGATGCAGTTCTTCCGGACCAGTAGTATCTATGGGTGTTCCTCAGGGCTCAGTTCTTGGTCTCTTTCTGTTCTTAGTTTATATTAATAACTTACCTTACTTGGTAGGGTAAATATAACCATGATAATAACCATGATATAATATTATTGTTTGATAATACTTCGTTGATTTTCCAACTAAAAAGGCAATTACTGAAATATGTCGAAGTGAACAATGCTATATCAAGAGTTGTATACTGGTTTAAAGTTCATAATTTGCTTTTGAACGGTAATAAAACGAAATGTATTAAATTCACTTCACCTAATGTTAAACAGGTGAAAACCTATGTGCTTTTAAATGGGGAGGAGCCGGGCCTTGTTGAATCCATTGTTTTTCTCGGAATTACAGTTGATGCGAAGCTTCAATGGCGCCCTCATATATCTAAACTAGCTAGCAAACATTGTTCTACAACATATGCAGTAAAAAAATTAGATGCCTTACATGTGTTGAAATAGCTAGATTACTTATTTTAGTTATTTCCATAGCATAATATCATACGGAATCTTGCTATGGTGTAATGCGAATGACATTGAAACTATCTTTGTTTTGCAAAAGAGAGTCATAAGAGCAATTTATAACCTAGGTCAGAAGGAATCCCTTAAAGAAAAATTTAAAGAAATAAATATATTAACTTTGGCCTCTCAATATATTTACGAGAATTCAATGAATGTACACAAAAACAAAAATAGTTTTATTAAAAATAGTGATGTACATTCTGTAAATACTAGAAACAAGCAAAAGTTGGTTATACCAGTTACTCGACTCCAAAGAGTCAGTAACTCCTTCATGGGGACGTATACGCTTTTATAACAAAGTCGCAGAAAGTATGCAGACCTTTTTTATCAAACGGTTAGATTATTTATTAAGAAAAATTGTCTAGTAAGGGTTATTATACTACCAAAGAGTACATGACTGATAATAACCCCTGGGAATGAGGTGATCACTACCATGCTGTTTCTAAATGTTTTCATAATAATTGTATAAAATATTATATTGTAAATTATGCTTTTTTTTTAAAAGTCCCGCTGGTTTTCTTGCTGGTTCTTCCCAAGACAGAGGTTTTTTTGTGAACCAGTGGTAAAAGTAAAAAATTACTTTCAACAAGTATTATGTATTTTAATTTATAATGAATAAAAATAATTCTATTCTATTCTATTCCTCACCAGCTATTGATTTTTTTTTAATAGAAGTAAAGGCAACATGCGAGCATAAAATTTGCCTGATGGTTACCGAATACTTTAGCATAAATCCAATTATTTTATAAAACTGCAGTGACAAACGAACTAACAGTCCATCTCTGGTAGACTGTTAAACTAAGTCCTGTTAAACTAAGTCCATTACTGGTGGAATGTTATACTAAGTCCATCCCTGGTGGACCATTAAACTAAATCCACCTCTGGTGGACTGTTAAACTAAGTCCATCTCTGGTGAACTGTTAAACTAAGTCCATTTCTGGTGGACTGTTAAACTAAGTCGATCTCTGGTGGATTATTAAACTAAGTGCATCTCTAGTGGACTGTTAAACTAAGCCCATCACTGGTAGACTGTTAAACTAAGTCCACCTCTAGTTGACTGTTTAACTAAGTCCATCTCTGGTGGACTGTTAACTCGTTTGTAATTTAGCTACTGGCTCTCCATACTCCTTAGTGCGCACTCTACGCAATGCTGCTTAGCGACAGAAATAACTAAGAGAATGCTACCTACCTATCCTGATGGTCATAAAAGGCGTTTAACCACCTAATACACCCTCCATTAGGAATCAAAATTCATATGCCCAAAAACCTCAAGATGGAGTACCTCGTTATCCGTAGAAAGGGTATCCGGTCCTCATCAATCACCATACAAAACACAGGAGCATTATGCTTTTAAAGAGCTCCAGAGCGCAGTGGCTTAGCATTAAGTTGCAGCGCTAAGAGCTGTTGATTCCAATGCATTAAGGAAAAAATGCCGTGAAGAATAACCGCGCAGACTTGACGACTTCCAGCCTCCCGAACAAGCCGGTTTCCGAAAAGACTTTAGCACCCTAGACCACATACATACCCTTCGGCAAATTGTACAGAAGTCCGAGGAGTACAATTTGCCACTATGTCTGGCGTATGTGGACTATGAGAAAGCCTTTGATTCCATTGATATTTGGGCGGTGCTGCAGTCCCTTCAGCGATGCCAAGTTGACTGTCGGTATATCGAAGTGTTGAAGTGCTTGTACAGTAGGGCTACGATGGCTATCCTAGTAGAGTACGAAACCTATCCAATTGCAGAGAGGTGTAAGACAGGGTGACGTCATATCCCCGAAACTCTTTACCGCTGCATTGGAAGATGTTTTCAAGCTTCTGGACTGGAAAGGATACGGTATCAACATCGATGGCGAGTACATCACTCACCTTCGATTTGCCGACGATATAGTCCTTATGGCAGAATCGCTGGAGGACCTAAGCACTATGCTCAATGATCTCAATAGTGTTTCCCAACGGATAGGTCTTAAGATGAACATGGACAAAACAAAGATCATGTTTAATGTCCATGTCACACCTATGCCGGTAGTTGTTGGGAACACTAAGCTTGAAGTTGTTGACGAGTATGTTTATCTGGGACAAATAGTCCGACTAGGTAAGTCCAACTTCGACCGAGAGGTAAATCGACGGATTCAACTCGCTTGGGCAGCGTTCGGGAAATTACGGCACATCTTCTCGTCAGGTATACCTCAAAACTTGAAAACGAGACTGTACACCCAGTGTGTGTTGCCAGTGATGACATACGGAACTGAGACGTGGTCCTTCACTGCTGGCCAGATGAGGAAGTTCAAGGTCGCTCAGCGAGCTATGGAGAGGGCTATGCTCGGAGTTTCTCTGCGTGATAAACTCAGAAATGAGGATATCCGCAGTAGAACCAGAGTGACCGACATAGCCCAACGGATTAGTAAGCTGAAGTGGCAATGGGTCGGCCATATAGCTCGAAGAACCGACAACCGATGGGGAAGAAAGGTTCTCGAGTGGCAGCTCGTACCGACAGGCGAAGTGTAGGGCGTCCCCCCACTAGATGGAGTGACGACCTAGTAAGATATGCAGGAAGTCGATCGATGCGGGTGGCTTAGGACCGTGCTTTGTGGCATTCTTTGGGGGAGGCCTATGTTCAGCAGTGGACTTGTGAAGGGCTGTAATGATGATGATGTATTAATTACAGTCTATAGAGAAAAAGACAATCTGTGTAGTACTGTGGCTTAGGAACGAAGGAACAAGTATTTGTATGAGGCCATATATTTGTCCCTGATCTGGATGTTAGTTCTTGTGTAATTTATGTATGAAAACTACCTCCACAATACATGAAATAATCCTAAATTGGGAACACATTTTTATATTTAGAAGAAATTGATTTTTTACCATCGGTTAGTTGCTGAATCCTCATTCGCAAATCACTATAGTTATAGTGGAAAAAATGAACAAATTCTCCTTTAAGCCAGACAAAAAAAGTTGAAGATACATCCCATGTATGACCCACAGCTGGGCATAGGCCTCCTCTCATTTCTGAGAGGGTTTTATTGCTAGAAAATGTCGGCCACGCTGCCCAAATGCGTGTTGGCGAATACATGTCTTCGAAATGTTTTTTCTTATTTCTGAGACGTGCAGGTTTCCTCGCGTTTTTTCCTTCACTGCCGAGCACGTGGTAAATCAGCACTTAAAATTTTAACTAACAATTTCATTGGTGCTGGCGGGGATAGAACTAGTGTTACTCGCGTTACAGAATAATTTTAGTCAATAAATTTAATTAATTAATCCATTGATATAAGAAATAACTTAGTTATATGCTAGCAATATTCAATGTGTTATTTCGTATAAAAACAGTCGAGCAAGCGATATGTTTTATGGATATAGCGATCTGGTTTAACTAAGCAGATAATAGCACAGAATATCAGCGTAAAATGGCAGATTTATGCCGCTGTGTTTTGTGTGGCGAGTGTAGAGAACCGACGACCCATTTTACTGCAAACGAAGCATTCCATTTTAGTCCTCATGTGCGACAACACATTCTGCATTTTGATACTTAATCAAATATGTATAGATGTAGACGTCGATGCATCAATAGGCATCCACTTACTATCATTTGGACTGTGTGCTCGTTTGTCAGCCTTATTCTATAGAGAAAAAATAAGATTATTCTGCTCGGGAAGTTTAGTTATTAAATGAAAAATACGCCCGTAGATCGCTTGTCATCTTTATTAAAATGTGTAATTGTGTTTAAAAATAATGAAAAGATGTCAAAAGGCTTAAAACTCACTAAACATTTTCAAAATCTGGGAGTGTATACTGAGTTTTTAACTCCTGACAACATTTCTAAGAGTTGTAGATAAGAAATGATTCAATAAAAGTCTAAAACTATTGATTTATTATCTATTAAATCCATTAATTTGAATAACGCAATTTCCTTTTTTTTTTAGCTCACTGCAAGCCAAATATCAACCAACTTCAAACAAAAAGGCTAAAGATATCTCACCTCAACCGGGGAAGCACCACGCTCTCACAGAATATCAGCAAAAAATAGCAGCTTAATGCTGCTGTGTTTCGTATTTTGATTGTAGAGAAACGGAGATCCTTTCTACTTGAAAAGAGGCATTCTATCTTAGTCCTCACGGCTGACAACGCATCTGCTTTTTAATTCGCAAACGAAGATGTAGATGTCTATGGGCCACAGCAACCATTTACCATCAGGTGGACTGTGTGCTCGTTTGTCACCCTTATTCTATAAAAAAAAAACCTCTTAGTAGTAAAATGAAATGTCTCTTTAGACTATAACCCCTGATAACTATAACGAAATACCTTACACAAAAGCATGCAGTATGTTTTAGACTTCAACTTAGAGCTTTGTAGACCCAGGTAGACTCCATTAACAGGTGGAATCCTCTTAAGTGAAAAAAACTCTACCATTTACAAATCAGTTCCAAAACCAGTTACAAATTACCAGTTACAAAAAACGTTCATAAGATGTATTAACAGATTAATGCAATAATGTTAACGTTTTATTGTTGGAGCAAAAACTAACCTTATATAATTTATCAAATAAGCAGGTTTGAAATCATTTCTGCAAAAATATTCAAATATCAACTTCCTTTGATTATAAACCTATCTTTTTCTGCCTTGGATATAAACTACGCAACCTATTTTTTCCTCTAATTGCGATACTTTGTGACGTACATTTCCTCCACCATAGATTTGTAGGCGGTAACCAGTGGGAGTACATTCAAGCAGAAAAATACATTGTTCACAAAAAAATGTTTATATTTGAAATATTTTTCTCTTTTCAATTTAACGTCGTTCTATTTATAGATTTAGTTAAGATTTTGCTAAAATGAGAAATAAATAACTCAAGGCCTATTTCCCTGTCAAAGATTCAGCTAACATCACCTCACCTCACCTATATGAATGAAAATATAAATTTTCCTTCAAAATCTTATCTCCGGTATTACTTGACCCTTTGACCCTTGACACGATGAATTCGAATATCTGCGTGTTTTTTATACTTTTTGAAAAAGTTGTTGCGCCACAGCAACGCGTGAGTGGGTACAGCAAGTAATGAATAAAATGTCATTTAAGACTAATCTTTGACGTCATTAGTTTAACGTTCGCTATTATTCATATCCTTAACTTATTAATATACTTTTATTAGCTGCTTCTTAATTCCGATATTCCGAATCATTCGGAAAAATGACTCTCTACGTGCTAAATTAATGGTACGACTGTTTTGGCTGACTGATCTTTTGTCTATCGACAATCTTATATCTACTACGGAATATCTCGTGCCGACTTCATATCCAAAGAAACTATTACTATATAGGGTATATTCCTAAATACTGCCGGTAAGTCAAAAACCAGTTTCTGACGTCCTGACGTCCTGCCGTCGAAATATAGAAGTCCACTGCTGAACATAGGCCTCCCTCAGAGATCGCGTCATGGGGGGATTTCGCCATTATTTGCCACGCTTGGTAAGCGGGTCAGGAACCGCGGTTTTCTTTTATATAGAATAAGGATGACAAACGAGCACACAGTCCACCAGTGACGGTAAATGTATGCTGCGGCTCATAGACATCTACATTCATCCTCGATTGAGAATCAAGATGCAGATGAGTTGTCAACACTGACAATTAAAATGCAATACCTCGTTTCCAGTAAAATGGGTCTCCGGTTTTCTACACTCGCTATATGAAACACAGCAGCACTAAGCTGCTATTTTACGCTGGTGTTCTGTGAGAGCGTGGTTCTACCACTCTTGCTTCAACCATAATATAGCTGCAGCGTGGCTCTACCACGTATGAAATTATTAAATATTATTTTAAGTTTTCCCTCTGTCGTCTATTACGTCATCCTCGGGAAGATATGGGATAGTGGAAATTCTTACACCGCCACTACACGGTTGCCTTAAATAATTACTTGAAAACATACGTAAGAGTATTTTCTCCGATTGTACAGTGCACCACGCCCCCGGAAAGCGTTGCAGTCGTGGTCAAGTATTTCAACAGCTGTCTTCATATACGGACTGCGAAGTGTAAGTTATTTTTCATATACAAATTTGTATTTACTATTTCATTTTATAAAACAAAGCTATACGGACATATTAATTAAACAATTAATTGAGAAAGTAATCGTTTATTTATAATAATACATTCTAATATTTTATTATCTTCACTATTGGTATTAAACTGTTGCTTAACAAACGAGATTACTAAGGGGAAAAAATATTTAAATATGGCACCGTTACAGCCTATCAATTCGCCATTGCTGGCAACATTTAAATCTGCAAAATTTGATGAAATATTTAAAAAAGAAATTAAAAGTAAGAAACATTTAATATATTGAAAAATATTCTTTATGCACTACTTTATTTTACTTTATATGTATGGGACAGAATAGAATAGAATTTTTTTTATTTTTATGTTAATTAAAAGTAATACTTACTGAAAATAATTTATGCTTTTACTACTATATTATTTTTGAATTTACTGTTTTGATGGTCGGGATTACATATCCATAAATAAGACATCCAGCCATTATTTTTGTGTCTTCTGTGAAATTTGTTACGGGTATCTGCATATTAAGGTTTGAGTGATGTTGTGATTTATGCCTAATTCTTCTTTAACTGCCATTAGAAATCACTGCTAAATACAATGTCATAAACGAATGGAAGATATGGTACTGCCGAACATTATGTAATCTTTTAAAATAGCAGCTTAATGGTGCTGTGTGTCGTATGGCAAGTGTAAAGAACCGGAGACCCTTTTTTATTGTAAATAAGGCATTCCACTTAATCCTCAGGGGTGACAATGCATCTGCATTTTTATTCTTAATTGAGGATAAATGTACATGTACATGAGCCACAGCATCCACTTACATTCAGGTGGACTGTGTGCTCGTTTGTCACCCTTATTCCTTTAATAAAAATCTAAAATTAAACTATGTGCACTACAAACGCAAACTTCTATTACTCATCCATAACAGCCTATAGAACTCCACTGCTGAAATTACCACCCAAAAATTATTTCTTAGGGGGGATTTTGCCATGTCTTGGGTGGTAATTTGGCCACCGCAGTTTTTTATAATTTTGAGTTGTTCTCAGGAAGATGCTGCTACCCATCTCCTGTTTCAATTTAACGACACCTACGGAATGATATGATACGAACATATGCATACCCAAACAGAATAAGAAAACGGAAATAAGAGAGGACTCTGGCCGTAGTATATTATACAACGTCTATACCTATGAAATTGCCGTTCTGCAGTACTAGCCATTTTAAATCAAGATAATTTTTGTTTGGCTAACAATCCTAGTTTCAGATTAGTTTGGAATTGGGGTTGGAAGCTCTCCGTCATCAGCCGTACTCGCAAGACCTTGCGCCTACAGACTTCTAATTTTTCCAGAATTTGGATAAATTTTTGGCCGGAAAAAAATTCAATACGCAAGAGGCAATACTTTTTCTTTACATACATACATACATAAACACTCACGCCTGTCACCCAGAGGGGTAGGCAGAGACTACGGAATTCCATTTGGCGCGAACCTGACACACCTCTCTCTTTTTCTTTCTTTCTTTTTTTTTACTAAATGCTTTTGAAGAATTTGTTGCCTCCCGTCCAGCTGATTTCTTTAAGAAGGGTATCAATAAACTGACTTTGACTGCTTTGATTATGTAATAGAAATAAAAATTATAGAAAAAAAAACATGAGTGCAGTTCACACGCAGTGGAAGTGAAACCTTCAAATGAAATGAAATATAAAACAAAAACATTTCCCAGCAAATTATTTACTTAATTTGATCATTTTCAACCACAAGTGCGGCAGAAAATATAACATAAAAGTTTAATTTTATAGCAAATAAACATTACATCCTTATTTCTAGACATTTAGAGCCTAAATTTTTGTGTATTAAATCAAAATAATATTTTCTTTCGACGAAAATTGCTTTGTAATGGCGACGTCTACTGCATTCAATCAATTTTCGTTCGATAAAATTGATTGAAGGTGGTCCGTAAAATAGACTAATTTAATATAAATCTATAAGATATGAAATGGTGGGTTGTTATGAATGATTTGGATATGATAATTTTATTTAATAAAATTAATTTTATTCGTTTAATTTTGAAAGTTATATAAGCCATTTTAAACACTACTGCAGAGGAAGCCGGGATAATAGGCAACACTTTATACTGAACAAGTGTTCCCTGCGTCACACGCGTATATCACGCCCAGAGCCGCGCGACATGACACCTCGCTTATTCTCTTTCGGTTCTCATCGGATAGCCAGGCGTCGTTTGCGCGCCAAACCGAGTGTTGCACTATTTAATTTTTTTCATTATCTCTTAAATTAAACATCCTTAAACTAATCCAAATAACATGCTATAAAGAGCAAAGTTAATCTTCATAAAATTGTATTGATGATGAAGTAACTTTCGTTCCTAAGGATTAACGTTCATAAATCACTTTTTAATTTTTTATATTTTTTTATAACGAATTTACCCTATTGCGGCTATAAGAAATATGATACCACGGATTATTTTAGATTGAGGAAAGATCTATAGTTTTGTAGTTTTATAGGACATAGTATTTACGTATCACTAATCATTACGCCAGCGCACGCTCGTACGCAGTTTGGGAGTGCTTTTTCTTCCGACTTAAGGCTACTTTATAGGTGTAACCTAATGCTAGATAGTTTATACTATTCCTCGTGAATCATAATGTAAAAAGAATTTATCAAATCGGAGTAGTGGTTTCAAAGATTAGCGTGTTAAAACAAACAAAAACCTCTTTCGCTTTATTATATTAGTATAGATTCTATCACATTCTCTCCTTTAGATTTATATATTTGTCTCTTTTTAGTGTAGCTTTTTCGTTTTATTTGTTTCAAATCACAACAGTGCTAAAGAAGTTTTCACTTCAAAAATTACGTTAATTTATTTCATTACAACCCGCAATTTTATAGGTAAAGATCTAATATATATATGACACCGAAACAGGAGCTCCGACCGCAGCAACACGTAGCTTACTTTGTCCACTTTTTATCGCTCCTCGCTAATAACCGTATTTTCCATTTTTATTTTAATCAATGCCTGATTAAAATAAAAAAGGAAGATAATGGTTAATTGGTTCTCAATTAATAAAATTTAATCGAGAATCAAAACTCTCGCACTCACAGTACCGCTGCTTTCTATGACAACTTGATAAGTTTGAGCATATTAGGTGCCAAGAATTCATTTCTGCCAAGAAGTCGTCCAAGTAGTAAAAGATAAAAAGGACAGAGTGTTTGAGATTTTTTAATTAAGTTTTCTTCACCGTTTGCCTATGTTACTTATTCTGAACCTTCTCTGCAAGTTTAGCCGGGTATTGCAAAATAACCCTTATATATTATGTATATATAGATGATTATTATGTTATGTGACATGAGCCTCTCTTCTTGTAAAAACCAATTTGCCTTAACTGTCACGCTTGACAGGTGAATCGATGACCGTACCAGAAGTCTTGATACTAATTGCACTTTGATACTAATTTTTGACCCTTACCGGCTCTTAACTCCCGGTCGTCGGTCTGGGAATTTCAATTACGTTGTTAAGTGAAATATTTCGCACAAATTCTCAACTCTATTACATATTCGAGACACGACTCCAATTAAGATAATAGTCAAAGTAATTTGTACAATTTTGTAGAAGTATATTACAAATATAATTTAAAGTTAAAAATTTTGTACCACCGACTTCAATATGTATTATTAAGAATAACTCCAAACTATTGGTCAAACTTTGATCAAATTTATATAGGACAGTCCTATATAAAGCCCTAATAGGACTACATGACAAGCACTAGCTTTCAAATAAAAAAAGAATCATCGAAATCGGTTCTACCAGAAAAAGTTATGAGGTAACACACATAATATGTATGTATGTGTACGTCAGTATTAATATATTTACATTTTACGAGTATGATATATGTATAGAATATCTTCCATACATCAAATTGAGTACCTCCTCCTTTTTGAAGTCGGTAAAAAAGACGTTTCGACCAGATAATAATATAATTGGTCCAGTACATGCGTAACAAATAAATGTCATTCCGTGTCAACATTCGGACGTATACTGTTACGGCTAAAAGCCGAAGTGGGGCCAACAGTAGGTGGTTAAATTTAGGTGTACTGTTAAATTTGTAAAAATTCGGAAATACTTATCAAGTAATATCAACCAAAGTAGGTTAAGGTATGATTGGAGTGGCCCTAGGGTCACCCTAAAACCGCAGACATGTATCTAATTTATAAATTATATATGATACACCTAAGTTTAACCAACCGCGATAGGCTGCATCTAATAACAGCCGGCTAAACCTAGATGTATCCGTACTTCGGCTTTTAACCGTAACAAATACAATATTTGAATAAAACCGTTCCGATCTGATTGGAGTGCATTGGGTTCATCATATTATTAATAAGTATAACAATATTATTGTTGTTATCTTTTTCGTAATTAAATTTGTTTTTAAATTGGTGTTGCCAGATTAAAAAATGTATTAACATTTTTAAATCTGGCAACACCATTGTCTGCGATCATGTCGTATGTATTGCCAACGTAAGACTATTGATGAAAACAATTAAATGGGGAAACATTTTTTTTTTGTGAGATACTTTTATATTTATTCTCTGAAAAGCACCTACATACATGAACACAATAATTTCGCAATGCCTATAAGCGCCCTTACGGATCGAACAGAGGTTTATATTTTGTAATGCTATTCATACGATAAGATCAACTGTAAATGAAACAATTTGTTACGTATTTTTATTGCGTTTGATCTATTTGTATTACCTTGCAGCAGTATTGGTTACGGGAAGTCTCAAGTTTTGAACGTCCTGATGTTAGTTATTAAAATTAATGATCCCCTTCAGATTTTCATTAATATACAAAGATCGAAAAAAGAATTCACAGTATTTTACAGTAGTATGCACGACTAGATCAAAAAACTTTTTATCACCGGATCCCTTGCCAATGCTACAGCCTTCTTCATCATTGAAAGAAAGTTTTTTTTATTATTATTAATTTCAATAAACTTGCGAAACAACCTTGATAGAAAGCAGTTTTCTTTTGTACGTTTTGTAGTACAATGAATCTGTTATGTCACGGTTATCCTAAATTCAAAACTGAAAGACGGTCAATGACCAAATGATTCAAAGACGGTCTTCCATTTTATATATTAAAAAAACATAAAGAATTCAAGTATGTTGATTTATTATACATAGATATATTACGTTTTTGTCTCTATTCATACTTTACTCAATTACTCCGTCAAGTTAATTAAATTCTATAATATGCCAGCACGTACCTATATAACGTGTAAAACATAAACAATATTTTCGTAAAATAAAATAAAAAATTGAAATTACATATATAATAATAAATTAATAACAGACCATAATAATTAAAATATCATTTGTGTATTTTGTAACTTAAAAAATAACCTTATTTTTTAAGTTACAAAATACTGCAAAACCAATGGATTTATTTTTTATATCGAAAGATATATATATATATATATATATATATATATATATACCAACGTTGCCTTATTATCAATTACCTTTTAACTTGCTTCGTTTTTCTAAAAATTATTGTAAAGTGAAATATGTTTAAAAAAATCCCGCTGGTAAGTATTATGTAATAATTTATATTGAATTCTATTCTATTCTATTCTATTCCTTTAATCAACTCTTAATGATTTAGATTGCAATCATTACGGAATTAGGCATGACGCAGTCACGCTAGTTAGCCTTATTGCAATGGTAATAGCCCCTAAGCGTGCGAACTAACACACACATCAACTTTTATGAATAATCAGTTTCTTCGCTATTTTCATCGATTTCAGCTTCGTCTATAATCACAAGTGACCGGTAAATCAAACGCCTGAAGAATTCATTATTTCTTGACTATATTCCTAAAAAGTTCTGTATACGAAGACCCAATCAACGTATTTCTAAAACTGTTATGGAAGTAAATAGCGTCTTAAAAGATTTAATTGTTAATGTAGTAGAACCATGCTGCAGCTGTATTATGTTTGTATCACGATTGAGTCGGCACAAAAAATGCACTATTTTAATTTTGAAGCATAGATTATCTTTTATTATTATTATTATTATATCATATTATATTAAATGTATTAATAAATTTACGTCAGTGCTGTAAAACCTCCTTGGGCTACCTGCTAGCCTTTATTCAAAATAACATTTTTCATAATTAAATAAAAGCAAATTACAATGTTATAACCACCATGATCAACAATATGTAACAGTTTGTTTGGCAACGACAATATAACTTTTTTTTTCCAAAAACACGGTGTATCTCCTTTTCAGTTTCAGTTTCCCTCTCTTACCTCTTTCAACGCTCACGGGATGATATGGATTGACAGATTCTCTTACGCCGCGCCGCCATGAAATGACCAATGAAATAAGAGCTTGTTTTTGATTAGTTATATATAATTATCCCATTTTTTTTTTACAATTAATATAATTTATAAGGAAAAAAAGAAAACAAATTCTTTGCACAATTTGGAACTAAATATATTTACGCTGCCAATATGTTACATTGAGTCTATTATTTTAGTACAAACATTCAATTTTCCTCCCTGTTTCTATGTCCGGTATTATTACCGGCCATCGGAAATAATAACTTTATATAAAACGTTTTTATTTACTAAAAAAATTGTTTAACAAACTTTAAGGGGTTATTGACTTCTGAATATATTTTAATAAAACACACTTTTATTAGCTTCGCGTTTCGCTTCGCTTCCTATGTATCTAATTAACAGAATATTTTAATGTTATTTTCACTTTGTAGACGGCCGATTAACTAGAAAATTTTCACCCGTATCAAGGACCAGTATAAAATAAAATATGTAACAGGATCATCACAGCTTATTATCAATGCGTGTTGTTTAAGTTTTTTTTTTTTTAACTCTTTTATTATTTTAACAGAGAACTCAAACATGCAACTACCGAAACACATGAAAATAGCAGCGGGGTCGGCTGGCGCTGCGATCTTTGGTGTTCTCTTTGGATGGGTTATATTTCCCACCATCCTGAAAAGTCTACTAAAAAAGGTGAGTCTTTTTAACCTACCTCCACAAAAGACGAGGTTGTCAATTGTTGTCCCTGTCTGCGAAAAGAACACAATAGTTAAACAATCGAAATGTTCGTACATGACACATATGCATATGTACTGGTATGTGGCACTCTCTAAGATCAATTAACTGATTTAGCTATTTTTTTAAGTGAAAACGTATTTTGTATTGTTGTGATTTAAATCCCAATGAAACTTGAATGAGAATATTAAAGTTCAATTTACTTAAACCTTCTTATTAAAGTACCTGTACGTTAGGACTAATGATTTGCATAGCAAAACTTTCACTTGGTGCATCGGGAAAGTCGTATGTGTCTGAGAATTGTAACTGAAAAAAGAAATAGTATTATAATTGAATTGAATAGAATTGAAGTTGAAAAAACATATTATGCTCGTATGTATCTACATACTAGCATAATAGGTTTTTTCAACTTCAATTCATACTAAGAATTTTAAACAAATTAATATGTTTTATTTTAATATATAATAATATAATAAAATTGTTTAATTCACGTTAATTAATGTAATATATAAAGTAATTCGAACCTGGGCTCCTTGTAACGGTATATTGTAATAAAAATCATCGTCCTCATTTAGTAGCAACAAAATTTCGAGACCCTGGTCAAAGTCGAAACTTGATTTGTTGCCGTATTTACACATATTTATGCTGCGAGTCGATTCTGTTGGGCTGTAGAATGCGTTCGCGTGGTAAATGTGTATAATCTTGCTCTAAATTATCTCTTATCTTACTACTGAAATAACGTAATTCACGATCAAATGACGAGGCGCTGTGTGAGTTTACCTTCTCCGGTTTAGCTGACCCAATCGCGTTGTAGCCATTTATACTTTTGTAGACAGACTCTACTACAATTTGAGCGTAAAATTGAATCGGATATTGAGTGTAGAAACCCGGAGACCATTTTACTGGTAACGAGGAATTCCCGCTTTCTCTTCAGGGCTGACAACGCGTTCTGCATTTTAATTCTTAATCAAAGATTTTACCAGATGTACTGTGTTTCTCTTTATATGATAAGGGTAACAAACGAGCACACAGTCCACCTGATGGTAAGTGGTTGCTATGGCCCATAGATATCTACATCTATCCTCGATTACGAATCAAAATGCAGATACGTTCTCAACCGTGAGGATTATGATGGAACGCCCAGTTTCCTGTAAAAAGGGTATCCGGTTCTATACACTCACCATACGAAACACAGCAGCGTTAAGCTGCTATTTTACGCTGGTATTCTGTGAGAGCGTGGTCCTTCCCCGGTTGAACCGACCCATTCGTGCTACATCTATACCAGTAATATAGCTGCAGCATGGCTCTACCACGTAAAAAAAATCCTATATCATACACATATGATATAGGTTTTAATTACACGTTATATATTATATTGGGCAAAATTTCATCTATGCTTAACCTTTCTTTTCTCTTCTTGTATTTTATTTTTAGGCTGTAGGAGTAACAGCTTGCATATTTCCAGCAGCTGAATGCAGGTCAACTCTCGTTTTTGAATAGGTTTCAGTGTAAGAAAGAATTCACAGCGCTGCAGCCGGCTATGTAAATCGGCACTTAAGATTGTATTTAATAATTTCATTGTTGTCAGCTTTAAAGGATCGATCTCGGTTTGCGCGCGTTATAAAAAATTTACGGTGAGCGCTTATCCTCTAAGGCTACGGTTATATATTATAATAAACAGACATTTTATGAAAAAAAAAAGATTTACTCCGTAAACATATCGTCCTTTCTTCTTAAGTAGTTGAATGTACAGCAGTACCCGTTCATGGTGAGGCGAAAGTAGAAAATATCGGAGCAATTCTTTGGTCGGTCATTCCACGCACACCTCAAAAGTAGATCTTCACAACGGGGTGTCAACTGTAGATGATGTAAGCTATGTTACTAGTTAGAAACTTTAATAACACCACTACTTGTGTAAATGTACATGTTTGGCTCTATTATATCCAACATAAGAACTATTTATAACCACATGAACGTAATAAAATGTTTGAGTTTGAGTTACTTAGAAACTTTAAGAACAGACAGAGAAAATAACTTGATAGTAGAGAAAATAACGCGAATATAAAAATATATCGTCTCGCAACGCGTGTGTGTGCGTTGCGAGACGCTATACAAGTACAAGCATACTACACACGTCACCGTCACGTACTACATACGGCTAGCATGGGCTGGGGACAAAAAATTATCCACGATTATATCCACTGACAAGAGATAAAATTATCTTGTCCTCATGTCAAAGCACGGCAACGGGGAAAAGTATATCCCCCGTCCCTAACATGGAGACTAATGAAAGATAAAAAATTATGCTTTTTGACATTTGAAAGGACGTGGGTTTAAGTTTATATTCATACAAAAAATCTATCTGAGTCTAAATCTATCTCCCAATTTATCTACTGTGGATATTATGTCCACCGGTGTGCCCATGCTCGAAGGTTGGATAAAACTAAGCCAGGAGATAAACATTTTATCCTTTCCCCGGGGATAAAATTGTTTCCTGCCCATGCTAGCATGTGTGCGTGTGTTTGTGTTATGTGTGTGTAAAAGCTTCCGTAATCCCCTTCACTGTGTTCATGTACTCGTAATTTCTTGTTAAATATTAGTATCTATTTGAATTCTGTCATTTATATTCTATTTATTAAAGCTTACACATGTATAAATATTCAAGGAAAATTATTTTAAATTCATTTAAACACTGATATACCTACAACTAAAAGCTAGCTAATACTCGGCCCCACTCTTGTCCCCAACACGGCATTACTTATTAGAATTCTCTTAAATACCATAACCTGCTGAGCCTTAGTCTCTGGTTTCGAATATTATTATAGGTATATTATATTATGTATGTAATTCAAGTAACATAAAAGTTAGCCTCTGATTGTGAATGTATAACGGTTCGAGAAATATTCCACTTGGGCTTATGTAATGATTATTAGCCTATAAACATCTAACTTGTTTCGAAGTATAAGTTTATAAGTTACGTTATAAAATTGCTATAAAATTACTTACTACTAGTAACACTAAAAACAGTTATTTAACCTAATTAGGTAAATGTAATTTTAATGCATAATAACAAAGACATCATAACGGTCTTAAATTGTCTTTTGATTTAAAAAAAATATCAATACAATAATTACTAAGTAGTAGGGTGTTTATCTGCCTAAGAATCCGCCTGGATAGATACCACCTTCTTATCTAATTTTGCTGCTAAATAGAAACATTGCCGATTTTCAGTCTAAAGAGCATTCCATCTAAGTCTTCAGAGGGTACAACCGAGCTCTTTCTGATCAGCTTGTCTCACTGGCGTTGAGTAGAGATGTTGCATCTCTATGCATATTCTATCGTATCTACCACAGGGAGTGCTCAGAGGAATTGTTCGGAAAAATTCCAGCAGCTCAATTTTACCATCGCAAATCGCGATAGAACTCCATCCATACCATCTAGATGGTTGGCAGTCCACTACTGTACGATTTACAAGAGGTTTTCTTCCTCGCGCAACTTCCTTGTGGAATCGATTACCACCAGCAATTTTTAAATTAGACCTGGTCTTGAACTTTAAAAGTTGGTGATAAACCACCTGATGTTAGCTGTTTACCACCAAAGGAAGTCATCTGGAAACAGGCATTATATTTACGAATATTACTTTTTTTTTTTTGATAAGCGGATACAGCTTTACAAAATCCCTAGGACATATAACTGTTTATTTCTAATCTTTAACTTAAAAACAAAGTTTCAGGCTTCTAGCTGTAAAAATGACGGACTTCCATACAAAATTTTAACCCCTTTTTCACCCCCTTAGGGGACGAATTTTCAAAAAAACCTCACTTAGCGGATGTCTACGTCATTACAACTATCTGTATGCCAAATTTTAGCGAAATCCGTTCAGTAGTTTCGGCTGTGCGTTGATAGATGAGTCAGTCAGGTTTGCCTTTTATATATATAATAAGATTTCATTTGAAAGTTCCACTTCTACCGCGTGTGAACTGCCACACATGCTTTTTTACTTACCGATAGGGTATTAGTACTTACAGAGTTGTCCGGATAGGATGATAATTGAAGTCGGTTTTAATTTTTTTCATAATATATCTAATATATAAAAATTAATGTTTGTTCGTATTTTATGCGCTGCCATACCGTTTATCGGATTGCGGTAAAACTTTGTGAACTTATTGCTTGTACTGACGCGGAGGTTATAGGCATAGTATAAATAATTTACAGTAGATGGCACGCCTATCATACCGACGATTTGAAAGTTACGGAGTGTAAGAGTTAAAGAGGACTAAGACTTACTTAGCGGCCAGCATCCGCATAGTCTATTTCCACCTGAAGGTGTCTCGTGTAGAGGTAAAACACATGTCGTATTATCGAGAGTGGTGTGTTATTCCTAGTGTGGTGTTTTTGGGAGTGGTGGTGTTGGGATTGCAGGTGACGAGTATAGTGCACGTAATTGAGGGAGGATGGCAGGTCCCCTTCAAACTGGGCAGGACACATCACTTTCTTTCTTTACGCGGAATAAAGCAAATTAAGTTATAATAACTTCATTAGATATTTTACGCCAGGCGTAAACGAAAAAGTTCTATTCTATCGAAAGAATGAAATAGCATGATAAGATATTTCTGAAAGAACAATGGCCAAATTTCTATAGGAGCTGGATTTGACTTTTATTTTTCATGTCCCAAAACAAGCTATAGCTAGATTGATTTGTTTTATGTTGTAAACACTATCCCGTTTGAAAATCATATCTAAATAGCCACAATTTTTTATAATAACGTCAACAATACTTTTGAGTTTAGCATCGCATATGTAATCTTCTTCAGTGATATAAAATAAGAATTAGATTTGTATTATGACGTACAATTGTGTGTGATGGCTTATGTTAGTGTAATAAAATAAGTAGATATGTAAATATGTACTATTATTGAAGAATTCCACTCGCGGATCTTAGAAATTACTCTGGTATTAAGCTCAAAAACGAGATGACGGCGAAGTGTATCAATGCATATGTTACAATTAACACATAGCACTCGCAGGGATAGTTGTCGTCGTTGTGTAGCTGTAGTCTGCATGATGTCTCTCACAAATATGCAAGATGCAAAATCGGTGTCCAGAAATCAAAAGCACAGAATAATCGATACAAGTGGTAGTTATCAGTCCGTAAAACAATGCCGAGATCAAAACAACAGAAGGAAATCTAAAATAGTACAGTACGTATCACAATCCACAACGAATGAAGCAAATAAGATATATAGACACAGAACACTAATACCCTTAGGCGGGAAGAATGTCAACTTCAAACAAAGAAAATGGCACCCATAACGCACGCCATCTCTGTCGTGCCCCCTAAAACTTTTTGCGCGGGAATTTTGACACGTAATTTTTTTTTAGTTGTCGTCTTGGTTGTTTCGTTTCAAAAATGGCTTAAGAATGTAAAATACCATATAGATAGATATAGCTTGTAGTTTTTCGTTTCAATGATATATATTGCTAAATTAAAACGAAAACAAAAGCACAAAGTTATTTGTAAATTATGGTACTTTACATTCATAAACCACTTTTGAAACGATTAGCAATCATTTTAATATAAAAAAGGAACTATTTTTCAAATAAAAGTGGTTTTTGAAATACATAATTTTTATTTACATCACATACTTGTCTACATTGGTACATAGAAAAACCGTTGGTACATTGATGGACGTAAGTGACGGAGTAATTAACTAATTTTTAACATGGCATATGTAACATGACATTTAAGCAAAATGGAAAGTAAAGGTACATTGGTTTTATATAAAAAAGATTAGACAATCTAATATAAACACTTTTTTCTAACAAGAAAACATTATTTACCTTCACATTCTACAAACAAGGCAATAGCTTTGCAATATTATGTCTAAACTCCAATAACCTGATTATATTATAGATGCCACCAATAATATTACATTTGTAGAAATTATTTTCGTTATGTTATTGTTATTGACTGCATTAAAAACTAATAAGTCAACATTTTCATGTCATTAATTAGCACTACCTGCTGCAAATCCATCCACGAAAAACAAAAAGGATAAAGATATGTTGATAAAAATGAAATATCATCTGAGAAAAATTAACAGGCTTCAAAAAACTGTAAAGCATCTAAAGAATGAAGCATTTCTCAAAGTATTGAGCAAAAATGATTCCGTAAATGAAATATTAAAATGTAAAATATCCCCCTCTTTTGCAAACTGCTCTTCAAAGAAAAACTGATATCCTGCAGAATAAATAAGATGTTACATGGATATATACGTAATTAACTAATTTTTAACTTTATGCATGTAAACAGTTCTGAACAGCTCTTAACTAAATATCGATTTAATAGTTAAGTAGTTATTATTATTTTTCGATAATACAGGTAGATGTCTAAGTGTCACAGCATTTACTTGCTAAATTCTATAAAAAATACAAATGTATGTGTTATCCATATCCCACAGTAAACTTAATAGTTAGTTGCATAGCAATACGATTGTTTGTAGGGTGACTAATAAACTATCCGACATTAAACGATAAAAAGACTGTAAGGTATGATTCGCACCAGTAAAGTGATAGTTTCGAAAATACTATATTCGAAATCCAAAAGTGGCTCTATATGGCAAATATTTAAAAAAAAAACTTAAATTTAAATCCTACCTGCCTCGCGGAAGCAAGGAATATCTGACCCACTCCGACTAAAACTCTCAGATGTTTCATCTTCACCACTTATTGGCAGGACTACGGGTACACTTTTACACACATCCGTAGCCTAATCAGCGCTAGTCACTCCTTGGCAGCCTCTCTCGAGAGAGGACAAATCCTCCCTCTCCTTTTATCTCCTTATATAATGTCACCACTGAAGTGATTATGACTGTACATACAGAAAAAGTAGTTCCATGTAATATCTTATTTATTCTGCAGGATATCAATTTTTCTTTTAAGAGCAGATGCAGAGTACTCTTCTGCAAATTGCCGATTTTTCAAAATACAAAATCTCTTCATACAAATGTGAAATACGCTATTAAATAAGTAATCTATATTCATATCTTTATGTTCTGGACATTCATCGAGAAACTCCCAATTTATTGAGTTTTTGAGCAAAACTTTAATTGTCCCTTTTAATTTTTTTTTTATATGCTTCTGCCTCTAAAAAATCATAAATCATCGTAGCACTACTTTCAATACAGTTAATGAGGTTTTTAGAGGCGTATTTAAGGGACTTTTTTAGATCACTATATTCTTTAAAGTCAATAAAAGTATGTGATCTCTCTTGTGTCTCAGATACAAAAATTTTTTTACAAATTTCACATTTGTTGAGATTATTTTTTACTATAAACCCACAGCCATAGGCACATGCTTGTATTTCGCCACTGCTTTCTTCCAAGCTACATTCAAATGTAGAATTTACACTTTCTTCTAACTCATCGGTTAAAATTGTGGCATAAGCAGTGTGTGTGTCTGTGGGTGGAGACAATAAAGATTTAAAATTTGTCAATATAACTTGATTTTGGTCTTCTTCACAATTTCCTGTCCCAATAAAAGATAAGTTGCTAAGGACAGCCGTTTTAAGACCCGCAACAAACTGCCCAGCAGTGGGATTTGAATTGCAGCCGCAATTGGCCCGAATGCATCCAAAAAGATTTTCTAACGGGTCCTGCTGGAGCCTTCTTGTTTCCAAACTTTTTATTGATTTATGTTTAGAACTGAGATTTCTCCAAATTCGTTCTATTCCATTGATGGAGCATATCCAACCTTCTTGGGATGGAGGAGCTCGTTTGCATCCCAAAAACGTCATTTCTTTAAAAAAATTCTTCATTAAAGTGAAATGTGTGAGATGTGGTGTATTATTTGTCATATTTGTCGAATATGGTTTCCCCCTTCTTAGGTCTGGTGTGCATGCGTTGACACAATCAAACAGCTTGTGTTTGCAATAACATTAGCTGTAGTGAGAGCCTCTGAAGAGAGTTCCCCTGTAAACAACACATAATTTAAGATCTTACTATTAGGATTAAAGAAACATGATTTAAAGTATGTTACAAGACAACTCAAAAATAATATCACATATCAGTATCACACAATAAACAATAATTTGTACTTGGGAGAGCCTAGTTCCTTTTTAAGTTAATAATTATTTTAATGGGTGGACATATGTTTAAATATTATACTTTAAATTATAAATTTAATTTACCTTGTGAAATTTTAGCATACATTCCTGCAGCAACTGAGTGGCTTAACACTTGTGCAGCTAGCTTCACCTTCATCTTCTGCTTCGTATTTGGATTTAAATGTTCTTGTTTTAAGCAAGGTGCAAACACAAAATTGGGATTGGTGTTATCTGTTTCATAAAACTCCTTTTTATAGCTCCATTTAGCAACACCTGTAAAAAAAATTTGTGTAAATATCCAGTAAATTGTAAATATGTATAATATTATGATTGTAATAAAACAAAATATCTTACCAAATCCAATTTGATCATTTGATGTTATATTTGTTGGACATTTAATGTCATATATATTAGATGTTATATTTCTAAAGCATTTGAGCAAATGCGGAGTATCAAAAATGGTAACCACTTCTCGATTATTTAGCAGAATATATGGCTGTTCTACAAATGCTCCCAAGATACTTAAAGCTCTCTTATTCACACCATCCATATCACACACTGTAGCTGAAATATTAATTCCAGCATCAAAACAATGTTGCAGGACCTAGAATGATAAAAGGGTAAATTAATATGGTAAAAAAGTACTACTACATATATTGACATAATAACAAATAAAAGACCATAATGCTCACCTCCTTAGAATAATAATAAGCAATTGGTTGTTTCAGCTTTTTACGGATTCCACCAATCATGAACACGAGGGCATGTGTTGCCATTTGTGGTGACCTGCCCCTGCAGTGCATGGTCTTGATAACCCTCAATTATGTCCTCCTTTTTGTTGTAAAACAAATTCTTTTTTATTGACATCTCATCAAACATAAGGATATACTCATTGTCTGAGGGAGTCTGTTGCTTTATTGTTTTTTTTTTTCAAAACATTAAAAATTTGGTCATTAATACCAACTTTCATGTGAAACTTGCTTAATAACGCTTTTAATGAACTAGGTGTTGGCAGGCAAATCATCCTTCTTAATAATTTGTAACACCTAGGTGACCTTTTATACAGTCTTAGTGCTATTATTTTGGAGTCCATGTTCCATCTTCGACCTTATGATTTTTTTTTTATAGTTTTGCAATTCTCCTTGCAAAAATAATGCAAAAGAGGGGGATATTTTACATTTTAATATTTCATTTACGGAATCATTTTTGCTCAATACTTTGAGAAATGCTTCATTCTTTAGATGCTTTACAGTTTTTTGAAGCCTGTTAATTTTTCTCAGATGATATTTCATTTTTATCAACATATCTTTATCCTTTTTGTTTTTCGTGGATGGATTTGCAGCAGCAACAGGGTTGATATTCTCAGTTACTTGAGGAATATCACTAGTTATGTCAGGAATGGTTTTATAATTTACATTCTCACACAAGGGCTTGTATAAATTTTGACGGACCCGCAACAGGCTCAAATACATTTGAAACAGTTATAGTCTTCTGAATATTTTCAGACAATGGTTGTTTATTAGTTGATGGACCTGCAATATGTTGAATGACATTCCTTTGTTCCAAATTAAGGTCAGCTAATGTGATCTGAAAATTAGAGATTATGAAATCATTATTTATATCATGTATCCCAGCATTGGTCAACCAATCTCTAAATTTTAAACAGCCTTATAAATTTATAAACATTAAATACAACTTGTTTTTTTTAATGAATGTTGCTTTAACACCATTACCACCACCATCCTATTTTTAAGACACTATTTTAACAATTTCTTTTATTTGTAAATATATTCTGTAAGTAACTAAATTATAATCATGTCATTTAAACAACATTGACAGCTCGCGGAGCAGTGGCTAGCATTGAGTTGCGGCACTAAAGGTCACAGGTTCGAATGCTGCACGGAATAAGTATTTGTAAGGGGGTCAATTTAAAATTGGTTGCAGATAAAGTCGTCCCTGAGCAAAAATATTTTCTTCTCGGTGATATTAATTAAATTGTTATAATGTTATTGAATTTGTCAAATATGGGGCGAATTACTAAGCTTATTCTCAAGAAAAATGAATTTTATTATTGATTTATCACCACTTTTATCAAGTAACAGAGTGGTCATTCTTGGTAACATAGTTGTTTTCCATACAAAAAAATTCTGTCCCATATGCAGTGCATCATGCGAAAATCATAATATCTTTTTATCAATTCAATGTAATTGTTATGTTTGAAAGCTAGTGTAATAAAGCAATCATAACACATTTAAAAACATACTTCATCTATATTAAATAAATTAATTGAAACTTGTACGATTATTTTAAATTTTGTCCCAAGGTCTTCAAAATATTAGAGCTACATTCTGTTACTATAGTAAACCGGATAAATACCAAGAGATGGCGCTATCCATTCTTTGGCAATTGTTTCATCATAAATATCTACTGTTCTATCCGTACGGTTTGCGGCGGTTGAGGCGCGGGTACGCGATTCATTTATCCGATGGCTGAGGTGTGAGGCTCGTGGTTTTATTCTGTGTGTACTCTGTTACCGGTGTTTTCGCGTAAGTATTCAGATATTTGCGTATAGTTTTATATTATTGAAGTGGCTCTAGTGTAAGATATATCGAATGTGCTTTTCTTTGTACATAATAAACTTTCATTTCTAAAAAAATGTCACTAAAGTTAAATTTACCATTCTGTTACTGTACAACTATGTTACTAGCTACTGGTAACAGAGTTGTAGAGAGGTAACAGAGTTGTTATTACTAAGCTGTTACAAGCCATCGTTGGCGTCTGTGTATCCGTATCTCTGCTTCTATGTTAGTAGGAATCAATATTATATAATAGCTATCTAATAAATTACATCATTTGTTCTAGATAATACATAGTACTTCGCTATGGCTCTCACCGCTGCTGAAAAGCAGCGGCGCTATAAAGAAAAGTGCAAATAAAACCCTGAAGAGGTAGCGGAAACTAAGAAGAAGGATTTAGAGAGATATCATAAAAAGAAACGCTTAATAAAAGACATGACTCAACTCAGTATAGAAACTACAGATCTTGTATAGATGGATTGACAGAAGAAAAAATAGCGCTACACGTAGATTTCAGCGAAAATTACAATTGCAAGTTCCATGAAGTGATACAATCACACCACTTTCGTGATACTCGTAACCAGGTATCCTTACATACTGGCGTATTGTATAAGCGAAGCTTGGAAAATCGAAACATAGAGGTGAAGTCTTTTTGTACAGTATCAGGTAACCTCTCTCACTGCCCTTCGGCAATCTGGAGTCACCTTCATCCTATACTTTCCTCAATTCAAGACCAATCCCCTAAGATAAAAGTGATACACATATTTTCAGATGACCCGCTACTCAGTACCGCCAGAATCAAAACTTCTGCTTAATATGGACAAAACTTTTCTCAAAGTACAACCTCACCAAGCCTACATGGAATTTTTTTGAGTCGGGACACGGCAAAGGAGCAGCTGTTGGTGTTGGTGGCTTTCTAAAACGGACTGCTGACCAGCTTGTTGCTGTTGGGAAAGACATTCTGATAGCGTCTTCGTTCTATCAGTCTCTGAAAGATAGTAGTAGAGTTAAGGTCAATCTTGAACTGATTATGATATTGAAAGAATCGCGAATGAAATTCCAGCAGAAATTGTTCCTTTCTATGGTATAATGAAAGTACATCAAGTGTACTACTAGTGTATTACAGAAGAAGTGGGAGAGCTGAAATATCGAGAGTTGAGCTGTTTCTGCTAGCTTGGTTTCTCCTCATGAATGAATCCAAAAAACTATTGTCCACTAAAGGATACAGTCGAAGAATAAAAGGAGTGATTCTACTAATCTAGCGGATATAAGTAATTTGATTGAACAGAAAAGGAAATCTTTTTACAATGTAATTTACAGTTCGAGTTCGGAATCAGATGATGATAATCCTTTGCTACGATTAAAAGATAAGGCATCAGATCAACCCTGCTTGTCTAAAGAAAAAAATGATGAGAATCACTTGATTCATAAAGAAAATATTCATCCAAGTAAAATCAAAGAAGGAGTCTAGGTCTTAGTTAAAGTTTACAATTCTGAAAGTAAGTGTTTATCTAGGCAAAGCATTAAGCGAAGTAGACGATGATGGTGAAGTAAAAAATGTCTTTTTAAATTCTGTTGACGATACTAGAAAAACATACAAATTAGTTTAAAATGATATATCATATGAACAATATGAGAGATTCATAAGAGTTGTTTCAGTACCTAAAAAGTAAATAAAGGCAAAAGGGTATATTACCAGTTCCATACTCCACTAGAGATATTTGAAAAATAAGTTATCAGCTTAGGTTTAATTTGATCTCAATAAGATTTTTTAGCTTTTTCCCCTTAACGTTTTATAATCTAGTTAAGTTTCTAAACTTCTTAAAACAATTCATAGGCAAAAATATTGTTTTTTGTGATAGTAGTTCATAAATTTGTTGCGAATAGTACAACTATGTTATTGTTCCTACAACTTTGTTACTTTTGTGTCCCTAAATATATAAGAGTAATGTCTCGAATTTTATGAAAAGCTGACACCTGACTCTATGCATTGTTTATTAATTATTTAATATTCTCATTTATACACAACATCATCATTATATTTTAATAATTTAATTCAATTTACATAGTTTATAGTGAAAATTTGATCATTAAAACAAAGGAAGTAACAGAGTATATTTAACTTTCATTACTGTTCCTATTTAAGAAGAACTATTGTGTAATTTTACATGTTGAAGATGAGAGTAAAGACTTAATTAATGTTCATAACAAAGAATGTTTCTAAAAATAATTGTTTGTTGTTTAAATATGAATAAATATATGATGGTAACAGAGTTGTAATTTTTTTTACCCTGCACTAGTAAATTACTTGAAAATCTAAAAATAGTGGCAAGACATCGCACCCAACCACGATATTGCATTTAACAATGATATCTACATAGCATAAATACCTATACAACTAAGTTAAACAGAATTTTATTTTCTTTTGTTTTCGAAATTTACAGTCACATTTTCTGCCACCGATTTTAAATTGACCCAAGGCCTATAAATAATTGTGCCGGGGGTTGTTTGTCCTCATCCAATTTATGTTTGTAAACTGCCTCCACAAACAGGAGAAAATCCTAGTATGGATAAGGATGTTTTTTAAATAAAAGATAACTTTTTTTAAAGTTTATATCTTTTGTTTTTTTTTATGGTTGAGAAGTAATGGTAGGTTACGTCGCATACCCTTATAAATCACCACTCAATCTGCTACCACCGTTTGTTAACTAGATAATATTTTCACTGTAGTATGAGAAAAGCCACACAAAAGAAAAAATGTAGATAGTAACAAAGGAAAGATTAACTAACCTTATCACATTCCTCATCAGGTACTGCAGATTTGACTAGCCTCTTTCCAAAATTATCAATGAATGATGATTTCTTAAAATGTTTAGTGCACAACATTAAATGCCTAGAATGAAGATTGTTTTGAAATTCTGGTGACCACCAAGATTCATGAGGAAAACAGTACTTCGCCCATAATTCACATCTGAAAAAATACAATTAGATAATAATATACTACTGAGGTGCTAAAAACGTGCTTGGAAGAAGAGTGCAATACAAGAAGATTGTTCCTTTCAAACAATGTGATTGTATTGTATACATATATAAATATTATTCCACAAGTTATTTCTATGTGTACCAATACATCTAGAACTTTTTATTATGTTATGATTTCTATGTGATAAACCTCATGCTGTTCTGCATAATTTCTCTAATTTTCAGATTTATTTGCACACGTTTTTAAATCGCTTAATATGTATCTTAGGTTTTATTAGCCGATGCGGCCCATAATAATTTTTATTTCTGCTACTTTATTAATTCAGTGGTTCAAATTTAAACATTTTAAAACTGTTTTAATCAGTAATCAAAAAGCTATTTAGCATACGTACCGTACGCTATTTGTTCTCCCAGGCTTAGGAAAACGATGCAAGGTGATGTTACGATCATGAGCAGGAGAACATCCACACTTGTAACATTTCCTTTCGTTTTCTTTCATGATGAAAGATAAAATTGAGTCTCTGTCTCTTTAGCACAATGCACAGCACTTGTTTTTGAGTCTCTTTCACATTGTAAACACTAAAACGGAGGAACGGGATGTTCAACTCAACGTTAGTAATGTAAGAAATAAGTTTATATCGAAATATAAACTTAATTTGCAACACAAATAAACAAGAACGCAACGGATCTGCCATTTGTAATTTTGTATATTTGCCGTTGCCATAACTTGCCTTTTTATTATAGTATGTAGTTTCATATTTATACATTTTGTTACTTCAATAAAGACGTAATAAATATATGTTTAACGAAATATATTATATAATAAAGTATTATAATTATTAAATAAAAAAAGATTAAAATGATGTGTCATTTAAAATAATATTTCTTTCATGGCAATATAACATAACGTGCGAGGGAGATAGATATTATTCCATCTCGCTTCTTTAAAGCCCCCCAAGGTCATCTCCCGGTGCCAATCTGCTATTAGGAAGTTGACCGGCCCTGTATATAGATATGTAGATGATTGCCGGGTGACAATCAATGTCGATCGATGACCACAGATTATGTAACTTGACGATGACACATGATGTCCCGTTGTACGTAATTGAACAAAACGCTTAGCTTACTATGAAGCTACATTATCATTTTTATGACATGAATCCAGTACATAATAAATCAGTATAGTAGTTGATTTGATACCTACATACTAATTTAATTAAATTACAATTAACAACTATTCAGAAAAACGTGAATAATTAGTCTTTGAATACAAAGTCCTTTCATACGTGAAATGAATCGTCATGAGGTGCGTTCCAGTGCGTTCAGAAACTATTATTTTAAATAATTTCAGAACAGTTACAAAAACAAAAATAAAAGGATAACTTTTTTTGTGGCTACATATCGCGAAAATTCATGAATAAGTTAACTGAATGCAACTTATTATTGGAACTGCTAACGAATATACTGCGATATTAAAATTAATAGCTTTTAAATTAACTTTATTTATATTCCGTTGCCTTAAAGAAAATGCATGATGTTGGTTCTAATTTGAGATTTGAAAACCGGCCAAGCGCGCCTCGCTCTATTATGGTTCCATTCATTTTATGATATATACTGTATATATTTTAAAGTCACTTGGTATATTATTATATTATATTTATATTTCCATGTAATGGGGACCTGATGTAAATAACTTTAATTTATTAAATTTTTGGCTTATTTAATCCGCCTGAAACGCTGCCTGCAGAGTTCGACTCTTCTAGCGTTAATAAATACTATATCTCTTTCAGAATTGTTTTTAATTTACAAAATAAAAGTAAATCAAATGGTTTTAAATCAGAGCTCTAAGAAAAGGAAAGTCTCATAAAAGCTTAACCTGTGCCTTAACCTTAACCTTTCCAAAAATCCCTTGTTTTGATTACTGAGTGCATGGGCGCTTCGTCATGGTGTAGCAGTAGCTCGTAGAGCCCCGTGTTCGGTCCGTTGTGACTTACAATAGTGAAAACTTTTTGCAAGCATGGAGTAGTATATATATGTGATAGGGTCATGCTGCAGATATATTATAGATGTGGCACGAATGGTTCAGCTCGACCGGAGAAGGACCACGCTCTCACAGAATACAATCCTAAAATAGCAGCTTAATACTGTTGTGTTTCGTATGGTGACTGTAGAGAACAGGAGACCCCTTTTACTAGAAGCGAGGCTTTCTATCTTAGGAAACAGCAGTAGACAACTCGTTTGCATTTTGATTCTTAATTGGGGATAGATGTAGGCCACAGCGTCTACTTACCATCAGGTGGACTAAAAAAAGGTATACCATTCGGCAATGATGCTAGTTCGGTTTCGTTAGTGTTAATGATGGACACCATGTACCCTGTCAAGGTAATAAAAGCGATCAAAATTTTCTCGATCGCTTTACTTAAGTAGGTGTTATAACGTCGTTAACATCGACTTACGCTTCTTTGATTCATCGCCTGTGATTTTGCCGTAAACTCGCCGAGTTGAATCTGCTTCAGATTTAGTAATCATGTCACGGCACTATTCCACGTAGGCTTGCTTTTGAGCATCGGTGAGGTACTCAACACAAAACAATCCTGCTCACGCGAAGATGGTCCTATAAAATATTGTGAACGCCTCCCGATCTAATCTGCAATATATGCTGAATCTCTTGATAATGTGTGATTCGCCTATTCTCTTCAATTAAATGCACTTTCCTTGCTAGCACAGTTCCTTCCGTAACAGCCATCGAAGGCGGCTACTTCTTTCTTTCTCTTTCAAAGTTAGTCGACCGCGCCGAAATTAGTAATACCAGCGATATATTATTGCCTTAGGAAGGACTTTATTCATAAATACTATGATGAGAATCATCCGGTTTTAGACAACATTTGATATAGTGAATATCAAATGTTGCCTAAAATGTTGCGATAATGTTCCCGACGTAGATCCATTTTTCAACGAAACGCGATATCACAATTAGGCTTCTAAAAAAATGTGGAGGGAAAATTGAAATTAGAACATTCGTATTTTTAATTGTAAATATGTCATATCAAGCCACTGTCACAAACAAAAATAATTATTTCCTTGCAAAACTTTCTGCGTGGGTTTTTGCGTAGTATTGTGTGAAGATGACTTCAATCGGTCAAGTCAATCGGAAGTTAACGGTTACCAACAGACGCGCTAATGATTATATATATTTCCTTTAAAGGTATTAAATACTACAAATACTTACAAATTTTAATCAGTATAAATTTCTCAATAAAAACCCCCATAAATTACCTTATTTTTTTAAAACTGAAGTGACAAACGAATTTGTTCAGAAATACCTCAGAGACTATAACTACACTGGCTTTCTGACCGGAATACAGAAGTGCACGCACTTCGCGGCAGAAATAGATAAAAGGGTACCTACCTACCCAGATGAACTACTAGGCAGATCTGACTGACTGTCTCGTTTTTCTAGTGGTTGTAGTAGTGTGACTGCTGATCATGAAGTCCCGGGTTCGAATCCCGAGTGGCGCCAAAAAAATCAGTTCTTGAGCTTTTCCATCAACAAATTCTCAGTAGCTGCCGGAGTCAGAAAGTTGGCGGTGTCTCACTCCCGTGCACGTTAAGCCGTTGGTCCTGCGCCTGATCTCTCTCCGGTCGTGTCGGTTTACCGTCCCAACGGACTATGAGAGTAAGGGAATAGAGAGTGCACCTATACCTGCGCATACCCTTGGGCACTATAATGCTGTCCCGCACCGACGGCTTGTCTCGATTGAGACTGGCCGTCGTGACAGAAATTCGTTCTGGAGGACATTATTAACTAGGCAGAAACCAAATCCTACCACTCAAAAATATTCTATTGTAGAGAGTATATTGTTCATAGTTCACTTGGTAAGCGGGTTGGTAACCGCAGTTTTGAATAATTATATTGTATTGTTGTGTTGTCGTGAAGATACTGCTACCCACCCATCTAATGTTTCATTCATAGGGGAATGCTACTTAAGACACGGGATGATATTGATTTAGATTCTCATGCTCCGCCACTACACGGCAATATTTAATTTGTAATCCCGTTTAAATTACATGATGTCAAAGATTTAATTTAATTTATCGAGTTTAGTATTTATTTTGAGTCATATGCCAATACTTTATACAGACATAGACATATATTTTATTAGCATCAACACACACACACACAAAATATACATTTAGAAGTAAAAATGGCCTATGGACAATTCTACACAATAGATATAAAGCTAGGTAATAAATACGAACTTACCGGGTTCCGAATCGAGGACCGACCCCAAGGCGTGGTCAGGCGTTAAGTATGTGTTTGTAAGTAGTGTGTAGTAGTGTGTATATGTGTGACCTGACGGCCCGATTTAATCGGACAGAAGATCCACAGGAGCTCATGTTCTCCCAATGTGCGCTCCCTCCAGTCGTAGTTCACCAATGGAAAACTTCTGCCTTCATTTCACTATTTCAGTTTATCAACTTTATTGTACATTTAATGGACTTCAAACTCAACTAAATCCCCGTTAATCGTAATCAAACACGTGACACACGGCACAACTAATGAACGGTCGATCAAAGTTCAACTTCCGTTTTCACTTAGCAACAAATTATTTCTAGAAACCGAACGCGGCCTTCACTCTGATCACAAATTTCCGCGTTCCACACAACAAACTAAAATTCTTTCGTACGATATTATCACTATGAAAAATGCAATCACTATACAAATTGACGTAAATTACTTGCAAACAAAGGTAAGTTAATTTAATCACTCAACACTCTCTCTCTCTCTTTCTCCCTCTCTCTCTCTCTCTCTCTCTCTCTCGAATCGCGTATATTGTCGCTTCTTTTTTTATCATAAGCCAGTAAAAGTCCATCCAAGTCATGAGTCCCCCGCTAGACAATGGTCTCTCTTTTAGAGGATGTGCTTTAATAAATTTTGGCTTGATAATTTGCCTTTTGCTTGAATACCAGCGTAAAATTAACAGCTTAAGGCTGCTGTGGTTCGCATGGTGAGTGTAGAGAACCGGAGACCCTTTTTTACTGGAAGCGAGGCATTACATCTTAGTCCTCAGGGGTGACAACGCATCTGCGTTTTGATTCTTAATCGAAGATAGATGTAGGTGTCTATGGGCCACAGCGTACACTTACCATCAGTTGGACTGTGTGCTCGTTTGTCACCCTTTTTCCGCTGAACGTCGGCATCTCTTTGAGAGGATTTGCCTCAATCGTCACGCTCGGCAGACGGATTGACAATCACAGTGCCAGACCATCACCGGCCTGATTATTTAATGTCAGTTGTAAACGAGATGGTTATATTTCCGTTAATGTGAAACCATTTGGTTTTTCTGTCTGTTTTGTCACCTCTTACAACACAAAATGAGGTGATAGGTAGTGTGATCACTGCAAACACTTAACACTACAGAACTTGGTACACACGCGGGAGAGCCACGCTTCAGCTATATTATTGTAGTAACATGAATGGGTCGGCTCGACCGGGTAAAGACCACGCTCTCACAGAACACCAGCGTAAAATAGCAGCTTAATGCTGCTGTGTTTCGCACGGTGCGTGTTAAAAACCAGAGTCCCCTTTTACTGGAAACGAGACATTCCATCGTAAACCTTAGGGATCCTCTTTTCTGCGTCTCGATCTGCATTTATAAGGGCCGCGGCGGATTCGAATCCCGCACGGAACAAGTATTTGTATGGCCTACAAATAATTGCTCCCGGTCTGGATGTTTGTCCTTGTGAAATATGTGTATGTAAACTGTACCCGCGATTCAGAAGAAAATCTTAGTGTGGAGGAAACGTTTTTATTAAAAAAAAAACTTTCATTAAGGTGTCCTAAGTGGAATGCGAGTGGAAGAGAGTTATATGGGAATAGAACCGCAGACTGCTCTTCACAAAGACCTTCAGCAGCATTTGTCGGGGCGTATGTTGTGCCATTATAACTAACACACGCTGATAAATTACAGTATACTGAGGGGAGGTGGTTCGAGATGCATGGAAAACATGCTGCCATCCATTGTAGCCTACATATGCCATAGTTTCCACGCTTGGAGAGCGGGTTGGCAACTGCAGTTTTTTCTTATTTTGAGATGTTATTAGGATGACACTGCATCATCCCTATGTTTGTTTCCACTGTCGCCTCTTACGATTGCCACGGGACGATATGGAGTAGTGGATACACCTAAGCCACCACTACACGAAGATGCTCCACCAAACCTTTTCCACTGATGACTTTTCCACTAAACAGTTTTAAACTATAACCTTCCTACATACAAAACCAAGAATATGATAAATAAAAAGTGACACTTTTTACTGGATACGGAGTTATCCATCTTAGTCCTTAGGGGTGACAACACATTTTCATTTAGATTTTTAACTGAGTATAAATTTAAATGTCTATGAGCCACAGTATCCACATACCATCAGGTAAACTGTGTGCTCATTTTCACTTTTATTCAATTAAAAATAATAGTTCAACGTTTTTTTGTTTAGGAAATGGCGCTTTCGAAGAAAACGGACGTTCGACAGATGTGGCAAAAGATCCCGTTTCCGTTAGACTTCAAGGTATATCTGTTCAACTATACTAACGCTGATGAAGTCCAGAAGGGGGCCATACCAATCGTCAAGGAAGTCGGACCCTATTACTTTGAGTGAGAAACATTATTTTGCTAACAAGTTTTTTATAAAATATCAAAATATAAGTACCATTAATATCTATACTAAAAATACGTTTTGTTTTTAACGAACCATTTAAACACATTTAACACCACCTTATGACGCTGGGATCTAGAGAACCGGAGACTGTTCTTACTATTAACTAGAAACGCCATCTTAGTCCTCAGGGGAAAAACGCATCTACACTTTGATTGTTAATCGAATATACGAGTAAGTGTCTACGGCCCACAGCTCTCACTTACCATCCGGTTGACTTGGTATCCGTTCGTCACTCTTATAATATAAAAGAAACAACTTAGTATTATTTCCCAAACTTACTACAACGTAAAGTTGATTCCAAGGAATATACTACTCTCTGACGAGAGGTTAATTCATTTGAACTTTTTTTAAGATACCGAACAATAGTCTGTAAATGAAAGGTTTTTTTTTTGCTTTTATGCTAGTAGATATCGTCAATTTTAAACAGGGCACGCCTCCCTTGGAATTGTACTTTTGGAGACATTTTTTACTTTTAACATGCCAAATATTTTAAATATACTAAAATACAATAAGAAGGGCGAACAGATTTAGATGTAATGATATAATACGTTTCTTTTTTTTATTGCTTCACCTATCTGCCATTCTCACCATTCCTTGTGTCGACTGATAGAAAATGCCTATAGACATTAAATAATTAATACTCTGATGATAATGAAATGGATCATAACCATGGATTTTGTTTAAATCAATAATATTAATGGGGAAAAAATTATTGGAACTTGACATCATTTTCATTCACGGAACGAAAATGGTAATACCGCCATTCATCGGAAGCCATAAGATATTTCAAAGAAAATATAACGTTTCTCACTGGCAACTACCAGTGCGCGTTGTAAGTGATGTAATATGAAACCCAGACTTAGTCCTTCCCTGTTGGTCGTATGAGGAAGCTCAAGATCGCTCAGTGAGCTATACAGATTGGAGGAGTAGTAATGTTCGGAGTTTCTCTGCATGATAGACTTAGAAATAAGGATATCCGCAGTAGAACCAGACTAACAGAAATAGCCCAACGGATTAGTAGGCTGCCGGCTATATAGCTCGAAGAACCGACAACCGATAAGAAAGAAAGGTTCTCGATTGGCAGCTTCGCTCCAGTAATCGAAGGGTGGAACTCCATTAGATGGAGTGACAAACTTTTAAGAGATGCAGAAAGCCGTTTGATGCAGGTGACTCAGGACCATGCTTTTCCAACGTGGTAGAGCCATGCTACAGCTATATTAATAGTATAGTTGTAGCACGAATGGGTCGGCTCGACCAGGGAAGGATCACGCTCTCACAGAATACCTTCGTAAAATAGCAGCTTAATTCTGCTGTGTTTCGCATGGTGAGTGTAGAGAACCGGAGACACATTTTACTGGAAAAGAGGCATTCTATCTTAGTCCTCACGGCTGACGACGCATCTGCATTTTAATTCGCAAACGAAGATAGATGTAGATGTCTATGGACCACAACAACCACTTACCATCAGGTGGACTGTGTGCTCGTTAGTCCCTTATTCTATAAAAAAAATGCTTTGTGGCATTCCTTCGGGGAGGCCTATGTTCAGCTGTTAACTTTTGAATGGCTATAATTAATGAATGATTCTCATAGTCCAAAGCCTCATAAGACACCTAAGGATCGAAATAGTGTTATGGATTCCCTTAAATATCCAAACGCTTAGACAGATTCAATCGGTAAATGCTTCTTTAAGATAATGACGTATGAAATTTAAACCGGTATTTTATAATAATGGCTTGCTATAATTTGTTTTGTTACATGAAAGTAATGAATACTTCGTTAACGTCATATTGGCCTGAAAGAGGGTTGGATCTTTACTGTGTAGCTATTGTACACACAAGGAATCATTCAGTTATCTTAACCTATGTCCGTTGTAACGCTTATATAATTACACCGGAGTATGGCTAGGATGTATTTATTATCAGACACGAGGGCAATTATAATCTAACCAAAATTGTGATTATGTTGAGTATGAGATGTAACTTATGCGAATCATGATGGAACTTTTTGACGTTTTTCAATTGTTTTCATTTTATTGTATAAATATATCAATATCGATTGTAAACTGATTTTTTGCTAAAAATGTATAATATTTATTACCATAGTAATGAAGACTAAAACAAGTGAATTTTTTTTATATTTTGTATTAAAATATTTTAATAAACTACATTCTTTTTTATCACATTCTTGCATTGTCGTCCGAATTTGAGTTATATTCAAAATTTCAAGTTCTCTTATCATTAAAGTTAATTTAAAATCAATTACTAAATTCCACCCGGAACACAAAACAGACCGACAGACACAAACAGAAACAGAAACTTTTTTATTCAATATAGATTATAAATAATACTTATTGAAAGTCACTCTTTTGTATAATTACCACTGCACTGGTTCGAAAAAACAAGAAAGTATTTTTCATACAGTTCTAATTCCGCGATATGCCAATAACGCCGGCTGCCATTACTTCCTCATTGGCTATACTTAGGCATTGAACGAGAAAACAACTTTACCGCACTTGGACCCGTTGGACCGATAGTCTCTACAACAAATGGCACAAATAATCTCTCATAGACTCATACTGCGCCACTTACTCAGTTCAGCCACCTCTTACACCGACCCGGCTGTAAACGAGGTACCCTTAAGATGATAGATTGCCAAAGTTTCTACACACATAGCGTCCATAAAGAGGGCTTTAGTTCTTCCTGAAGGGACCAGAGTTATACCATCGGGTCTCTTGCAATCGTTCTCAAGGCTGTCCTGATTCTAATATTTAATAATACTCATATCATATTTTAGGTTTTTTTGACATAACATAACATAAACACTCAAGCCTGTTACCCAGAGGGTGAAACAGATATTACGAACTTTTACTTGCCACGATCTTGACAAAGTCGAAGGAATAACTCGGCTCCTCGCCATGTGGTAGCGGTGTAAAATCTATCACCCCGTGTTTCATGAGCCAAAATCTAAAGGAAACTAGGTTATTTATCGGTCTATAATAGTCCACTGCCAGACCTAGACCTCTCCCGTTGTACGTAATGTCCTTAAACGTCGACGTCTCAAACCTTGACGTCGACGTCTTGACAAGTGGTTAAATAAAAAAATGTATTCAACCAACTTCAATATAAATAATATAATTTATTATTGATTTCTTAAAAGCCGCTCGAGTGATTACGATAAAATTTAAATGGGACCATCTGTGAAGTATACTCTTTTAAACAAAAAAAGGAATTTTCCAAATCCGTACATGAGTCTTCGAGTAATGGGTGAACGTACATAAAAAACAACATTCAACAAATTGAGAACCTCCTCCTACTTTTTGAAGTCGGTTAAAAATCAGTAAAGCAGTTGTCAGACAATCCTACCGGCAAACGATTCCCATCAGAGTAACACAATTGCACAGCAGATCCGAAATCATAACATGTGTGTTTTTTACACAAATTATGCAAAACCCGCGACGAAGCGACCAGGTACTTATGACGTGACCTTGATCAAAAACACTTGAAATATTCACGTCATTTCCTATTATTCCTATTTACATTCCGTTCTTGATATTCATGCTTATTTTTTCGTCCCTAATTACAGGTCCTTCTGAAGTCTTCCAACTGTCTTGTCATTATTTGTACAAGGCATTCATTAACGTCCCACCTATCATTTATTTTATAACATTTCTGTAAAGGCGGACACTTGAAAGGAAAATTTCGCTTATAATTATTTGTAGTTTGAATCTTCTATGGTAATTCAGAGGAGCAAAAATTTTTTATTGTGAAATATTTTTTTATCAAGAGGGACAAACAAGCTACCTGATGATAAGTAGATGCTGTAGCTCGTATACATCTATATCTATCTCACTATTTGAAATACTCCAGCATCATGCAGTAGTAGTTATTCCACAGAGAGGAAAAAAAGGGGAAGTAGCTAGTGAGGGGAGATCGAGAGTAAATCATGGCTAAATTATTATCGAACGGAGTACTCTACGTTATAAATAATTCCGCAGTTTTATTCATATTTAATCTCATGTTTTTTTTTTGTTTCGCTTGCTGTGATAGGTACCCATGGGCTGCAGTAGTTATTAGTTTGTCACTTCCGTTTTATAAAAAAAAAATCAACCAAAATTGGCAAAATTTTACTAAGTACATCATTTTTGAGGGGAAGAAAGGTCTAAAAAAGGGGAATCAGGGTATTTTTCACTTGAATTAAATGAGATTTTTTATATCGGCAACTATTGGAAGTAAAACATATTTTTCTAAATTTTTGTTATAATTGAAAAATCAAAAGAAAAGAAGAATAAAAAATATTATTTTTCAAAAATTATCTTTCCTGCTGTATCACATCTAATGCGGATGCAATGTTATGGATACTTATTTAAATTATATAAACTTCTTTGCTTGATGTCAATTTAATAGACGACTCCATAGCGCACTGGCTTACCATTGAGTTACGGCTTTGAGGGTTGCAGGTTCGAATCAAGCAGGAAACTAATATATTTGTATAGCCTACAAATAATTGTTCCGGCTCTGGATGTTTAGCCTTGTGCAATTTATATACGTAAACTGATATGATACAGGAAAAAGTCCTACTGTAGGCGTAACGTTTTTAAATATATAGAAAACTAGCTGACCCGACAAACGTTATTTTGCCATATTATACATTATTTCTAGGAAATATTTTTTAGTTTTAAAAATCGCGATTAAGTAACATTGGTTAATCGTAGAAGGGTGAAAATTTAAAATTTTATGTATTTTTCAATGTTAAATCATAATAAAATTAAAATAAAAAAAATTGTCAAAAATTTAAAAGAAATATTTAGGGGTGGGTCACCATATGTATATAGATCATTTAGGGGTTTAAAAAATAGATGTTGGTCGATTCTCAGACCTACCCGATATGCATACAAAATTTCATACAAATCGGTTCAGCCGTTTCGGAGGAGTTTGGTAAGAAACACCGCGACATGAGAATTTTATATATTAAGATAAACAGAATATATCTGTTACAATTTTTACTACGTACGGCAGCCATTTCATTTATAGCTCCGTAGGGAGCTTTGAAAACGGAATTGAAATATTTTTATCCTCATACGCTTCGTGAATATACAGAAAAGTGTATAATAATATATTTGTGACTAGGTGTGTTAATCTGTGTATATCCCTTACTATATGTGGTACGTATAGTAAATATACGTGGTAGAGCCACGCTGCACCTATATTGTGGTTGTAACACGAGAGGCGTAAAACAGCAGCTCATTGCTGCTGTGCTTCGTTTAGTGACTGTAGAAAACAATGGGCCACAGTAACCACTTACCTTCAGGTCGAATGTGCGTATGTCGCCCTTATTCTATATTCTATACAAAAAAAAAAACTATTTAATAAATGAGAAAGTAACTTTTTTCTGTATGTTGCGTTTTCATAGCTAAACCACTGAAATTATTTTGATGAAATTGGATACGGATAAAACTTGATCCCTAGGAAGGACAAGGCGAATTCAATCATAAGGAATTCAAATAAGAGATATTTTTATTCGAGTCTTTCATTTTTTAAGTAGGAAAGTAAATAATTGGTATAATAAGCTTCTGAAAATAAATAAGAAAAAAATATTGTAGGGGTTTTTGATTTTTCCGTTCTTATGGGGTATAGTATGTAAGTTAGTATAGAGGTTTTTTGCGAACTAGTGGGAAAAGTAAAAAAATGACTTTCAATACCCAAGTATTATTGTAATCTATCTCTAAAATATATATATAAAAATCAAATTCAATCAATTCTGTCCGTTAGTCTCACTAAAACTCGAAAACGATGAATTTTTTATGCGTTTGAGTGGGTCCCTGGATAGATTTGATTCACATTTGGACCCGGTAGGTGGCGCTGTTGACGAGATCCAGGAATCCAAATTTCACGAACGCACATCGCGTCCAAAATTCACTATACCATCCTCACCATCTGGATGCTTGAAGGTCCACGACTGTGCGTTTTTGTTCTCTATGGAATTGTTTACCACCGGCGATTTTTCCGGACCGATACGACTTAGGGACCTTCAAGAAAAGAGCTTACACCTTTCTAAAAGGCCGGCAACGCATCTGCAATTCCCCTGGTGTTGCGGTTGTTTATGGGCGGCGGTAGTCACTTACCATCAGGTGAGACGCATGCTCGTTTGCCCTCTCTCCTATAAAAAAAATTAAAAAATAACCCATGCCAAGGTGCGGATCGCTAGATTATATTCTATTCTATGGGCTTCTAACGGTGTTTCTGTTTATATTGAAGATTTTACGAAGATAACAATGTCTATAAAATTTACAAGTCGAAATCCTTTACGCTATTGCTGGAAATAAAAACAAATCACAAAATTATATTACGGAAGTAGTCGTAGGACAACAACAAAACCCTCTCACGTCTTTCTGCAGTCAAATAATTGTGCTTGTACTGCCGTATAAGGGTATAAAGAGGCAGTGTAATGAGGGCTAATAATTTTCTGCTCACCAAATGTCACTAGTTGACACTGAGGTAATTTTTTTTTTGTTACACAATTTAATTTAATTGAGATGTTGGTTTCTAATTAAAGTTTATAAGTTTTTAGAGTATTACATTAATACAAAAACAATCAGTCAGTGGTTTGCTCTTAAATTTTTAGCACATTTTTAACTTTTTTAATTTTCTACGTTTATGAATATCTGTGGTTTAGTTTATTTATTTTTAATCTTATTAATATAAAATACTAATAGTACTAAAGTAAATAGTACTAATAGTACAAAAAGATACTATAACTTTTATATTTTCTGAACCAATTTACTTCCCCTCTATGAAATCTGTTAAATATTATACCTCACTTTCTAGTGCCGCCGCCCTGGTGGCTGAAAAGTTGTGGATGCCCTCATTACGGGTCGTGAGACATTCCATCATTCTCAGAGGTTAAAATTCTTTGTTTGAAGTTAGCCGCAGGTGTTAGGTGGACTGTGAGATCATTTGTTTTCTTTTTATAAAAAAGAATACATGTGTGCAGTTCACACGCGGTAGAAGTATTATTTATTATATTATTATTTACCTTCAGAAATGTAAACCGAGATAATAGAAACACTGTATATTGTATCTCATTCTCTCGCAGGGTAAATCTTAGGCTCTTTTCAGTTTCGCTTTTTACGTTTCATCGCGTTTCAAAACACAACGGTTCTAAAGAATTAATCGCTTCAAAAAAGTGGCAACGGAGTATAGCTGAAATAGGGGATGGGTAGCAGCACCTTCGTGATAACAATTCAACTATGTAACAACGGTTGCCAAACGTTTGCCAAGCGTAGCAACTATTATAAATATTCCCCCTATGAAGCCATTTATGGAGGAAGCCTATTTTCAGTATTAGACTTTTGTAAGCAGTAATATTCAATACTGCCCGTCAAAAGTGAATGAATATCAAAATAATGTAAAAACTATTGGTAAATCCAATTGTGCATGTCCTAAATGCATTAAAAAGTTACGTATAACATGATTATACGTAATTTTTTTAAAGTAGTTTAAATACTGGATATAACTTTGACTTTATAGCAAATATTTCTTACAATCCTCATTTTTTTGACATGTTAAGCCTACATTTTAATGTAATAAATCAAAATAATACATATATTAACGTTCTTAAAGAATGTTTTCTTTCTAATAAAATGTCTTTGTAAATCGCTATCTGCTCCATTCAATTTGTAAAGTCATTTTATCGAACCAAAGCTTTATAAATATAAGCACTCTACACATTACTACACTTGTATGAAAATTGAAAAACAGATAGAATTTTTTTATAATGGATACTTTTAGATTGTTAAAAACTGTGAAGGAAAATTTTAAAAATTACCACGGAAATATGAACAAGAAGGCAGTTCAGTTTCCACGAGCAAAGTCAATGTTCTTTTTTAAATGTACTAGGGTCTATGTTATTCTCCAAGGAGAAATCAACGTATGGTGTGTTTGTGCGGTGTCCTGCGGCTACCTTCTGAAGAACCTTCCCAGACGGCCTCCTAGGTTGCAAGGGAATCAATCATACTACCTAGTAATAAAACATTTATTGCTATTTGTCATCTGAGATTGAAAACCAGCCAGAAGAATAAAGGAACAACTTGTATAAGGCTCGTATAATATAGACTATTGCTCCTGAAAACAGGTCATTTCAAATTCAAATTCAAATTCTTTATTTGTTAGTAAATAGGTATAAACCGTGTAGTGGCGGTCAAGAATATCCACTACCCCATATCCTCCCGTGGGTGTCGTAAAAGGCGACAAAGGGAAACAGGCAGGAAATGGGCAGCAGCATCTTCCTTATAATAGCCAAAATTACAATAAAAAAACTGCGGTTGCCAACCCGCTCGCCAAGCGTGGCAACTATGGCAAATACCCCCCAATGAATAAAACAACAAACAGACGGCCCCCAGTCCCCGGCGGCCCCGCTATTCCTGGCTACGGTGGCGACCATGGTAACGGCGGGGCAGGGGGTGCTAAGAATCTCCGGTGGAGGTTCGTTGCCACCTTAGACGACTCGACCTGGCAACGTACAACGCACGCACCCTGAGGACTGACGCGAAGATCGTGGAGCTGGAAGAAGAGATAGACAAGTTGCGCTGGCATATTATAGGATTATCCGAAGTCCGAAGAGAGGGGGAGAACACGGTAATCCTCGAATCCGGCAACTTGCTCTATCACCGGTAGGGCGACCATCTGTCCCAAGGAGGTGTCGGATTTATCGTCCACAAGTCTCTCGTTAACAAAGTTGTAAAGATCGGAAGTGTGTCGACGAGGGTTGCGTACCTTATACTCAGAATCACCAAACGGTATTTGCTGAAGGTCATACAGGTTTACGCACCAACCTCGGCACACCCCGATGAGGAGGTGGAGGAAATGTATGAGGATATCTCTAGAGCCATGCATTCCTCCAAAACCCAATATACGGTGTTAATGGGAGACTTCAATGCAAAACTAGGCACAAGAGAGAACGGCGAGCTGAAAGTAGGGAAATTTGGAATAGGGCAACGGAACCCAAGGGGCCAGCAGCTGGCCGACTTCATGGAGAAAGAGGGACTCTTTATGATGAACTCTTTCTTCCAGAAGCGGCCCCACAGGAAGTGGACCTAGTCGAGCCCCGACGGTTCGACAAAAAATGAGATTGACTTCATTATGACGACCAGACGACAACTGTTCAGTGATGTCTCCGTGATCGCGAGGGTGAAAACTGGTAGCGATCACCGAATGGTTCGAGGCACACTGAAGCTAAACGTTAAGTTGGAGAGGTCTCGTCTAATGAAGTCAACGCTCCGTCCCCCTCGTGCTCTAATCCAAAGTCCCGAAACCTTTCAGCTCGAGTTACAAAACCGTTTTCAGTGCCTGGAAGACTGCAATGAAGTGGACGATATGAATGACAAGCTCGTGGAAACTGTCCATGCGGTCGGAGCTAAGTTCTGCAAGACCCGCCGCAGAAGAACACAAAAACTCTCCGATCACACTCTTAATCTCATGGCTGTTAGACGGGAGATGAAGCTACATTCTTCAACAGACTTGACAGCATACAGGCATCTGAACAGACAGATCTCCAAATGCATGCGGCGGGACTTACGCAACTTCAATACAGCTCGTATTGAAGAAGCGATCGAGCGGAATCAAGGCTCCAAAGTCTTTGCCAGAGAACTGTCTGCCAGAAAGAGCCAACTGTCAAAGCTGAAGACAGAATGTGGCAGCATCGTTTCCGGGACACCTGAGATTTTGAGTGAGATTGAGAGGTTCTATGGGCAGCTGTACACATCATCGTTGGAGCCACACGCAAGTGTGAGTAACGATCCAAGAGCGAGTCTCATCCGACACTATTCCGAAGATATCCCGGACGTCAGTCTGAGCGAGATTAGAATAGCTCTCCAGCACCTTATAAACGGTAAGGCCCCAGGCGAGGATGGAATTACAGCAGAGCTTCTGAAAGCGGGTGGAAGACCGGTACTTGATGTCCTTCAGAAGCTCTTTAATTCCGTTCTCCATGGTGGCATTACACCGGAGGAGTGGAGCAGAAGTGCAGTGGTCTTGTTCTTCAAGAAAGGTGACAACGCTCTCTTGAAGAACTACAGACCGATTTCCCTTCTGAGCCGCGTCTACGTGCTATTTTCGAGAGTCATTACGAATCGTCTCGCGTGCAGACTTGACGACTTCCAGCGTCCCGAACAAGCCGGTTTCCGAAAGGGCTTTAGCACCATAGACCACATACATACCCTTCGGCAAATTGTACAGAAGTCCGACGAGTACAATTTGCCACTATGTCTGGCGTATGTGTACTATGAGAAAGCCTTTGATTCCGTCGAAATTTGGGCGGTGCTGCAGTCCCTTCGGCGGTGCCAAGTTGACTGTCGGTATATCGATGTGTTGAAGTGCTTGTACAGTAGGGCTACAATGGCTATCCGAGTACAGAACCAGAGTACGAAACCTATCCAATTGCAGAGAGGTGTAAGACAGGGTGACGTCATATCCTCGAAACTCTTCACCGCTGCATTGGAAGACGTTTTCAAGCTTCTGGACTGGAAAGGATACGGTATCAACATCAATAGCGAGTACATCACTCACCTTCGATTTGCCGACGATATAGTCCTTATGGCAGAATCGCTGAAGGACCTATGCACTATGCTCAATGACCTCAATAGTGTTTCCCAACGGATAGGTCTTAAGATGAACATGGACAAAACAAAGATCATGTTTAATGTCCATGTCACACCTATGCCGGTAGTTGTTGGGAGCACTAAGCTCGAAGTTGTTGACGAGTATGTTTACCTGGGACAAATAGTCCGACTAGGTAAGTCCAACTTCGACCGAGAGGTCAATCGACGGATTCAATTTAGCTGGGCAGCGTTCGGGAAGCTACGACACATCTTCTCGTCAGACATACCTCAAAACCTTAAAACGAAATTGTACAACCAGTGCATGTTGCCAGTGATGACTTACGGAACTGAGACGTGGTCCATCACTGCTGGCCGTATGAGGAAGCTCAAGGTCGCTCAGCGAGCTATGGAGAGGGCTATGCTCGGAGTTTCTCTGCGTGATAAACTTAGGAATGAGGATATCCGCAGTAGAACCAGAGTAACCGACATAGCCCAACGGATTGGTAAGCTGAAGTGGCAGTGGGCCGGCCATATAGCTCGAAGAACCGACAACCGATGGGGAAGAAAGGTTCTCGAGTGGCAGCCTCGTACCGGTAGGCGAAGTGTAGGGCGTCCCTCCACGAGATGGAGTGACGACCTGGTAAGATATGCAGGAAGTCGATGGATGCAGGTGGCTCAGGACCGTGCTTTGTGGCATTCTTTGGGGGAGGCCTATGTTCAGCAGTGGATTTGTGAAGGGCTGTAATGAATGAATAAATGAAAAGGTATAAAATATTTTGTTCTCGGTGTTATACAATGTGTTGAGAAAACCTATTTAGCTCTTTTCAACAGCTTTCAAATATCCAAAAGTTTTTATAATATAATTAGTTACTAAATTTATTTTTTATTTTATCTTTACAAATAAATTAATTAATGCATCGATTTTTAATTAATACGCAAGTAGTAAAATTCAAAATTTTGTGCAACCGACTTCAATATAAGTTATGAAGGATAACTCAAAAGCTACTGGTCAGACCTTGATCAAATATATATGGGACGACATGAAAAGTACCAGCTTTGAAATAAAAAAAAATCTTCGAAATCGCTTCACCAAGAAAAAATTTACGTTACACACATAAAAAAACATACAGTCGAATTGAGTTTTTTGAGTCGTATTATCCTATAAAAAAGGAGCATTATGAGTCGAGCACATTTGGATTTTCCAAACTTTTTTGAAATTGTAATTTGACATAAAATTATTGGAATATTGGAAGTATAATAAGGTTATTAGTGAAAACATGTATGTATTTAAACAACTTTAAAAAAATCCGTATAATCATGTTATACGTAATTTTCTTAATGCACTTAAGACATGCACAATTGGATTTACCAATAGTTTTATATTTTTATGTGCATTATTCATTATCAATTGAAGCAAGAATCATGTTTTATTTATTTACTTCGATTATTTTTTTTTTGTTACAATATATAAATATAATAGAAAATGAGACCATCAACTTATTTGGTTAAAGAATGATAATTAAGTTCCACAGACCGAATTTCGGTCACCAGGACCAGTCTCAAGGTAGACTAACTATCTGCGCTCTATATTATATGCGCAAGCACAGGTGTACTCCCTGTTCACTCGCTCTCATTGGGACGGAAATCAGACACGACCGGAGAGAGATCAAGCCCAGAATTTACGTGCTTTACGGGACACGGGTCGCAACACCATCTACTTCCTGACTTCGGGCTGCTACTGAGAATTTCTTGACGGAAATTTTGATAAATGATGAAATTTGAAAATCTTGATTTCTAGTCCGAACAGCCGTGTTTTTTTTATAGAGTAAGGGTGATAAAGGAGCGCACACTCATCTACATTCATCCTCGATTAAGAATCAAAATGCAGATGCGTTGTCACCCCTGAGAATTAAGATAGAATGCCTCGTTTCCAGTTAAAAGGGTCTCCGGTTCTCTACACTCACCATACGAAACACAGCAGCATTAAGCGGGTATTTTACGCTGGTATTCTATGAAAGCGTGGTCCTACCCCGGTCAAGCCGACCCATTCGTGCTGCAACCATAATATAAGCTGTGTTTACGACCACTAGACAACGAGATCAACAAAGCAGTTCCATGAAAGGAGGTTAAGAAATAATAAAGCTTGTCATTTGAAATGCTTAGTAAATTTTGCCCTATTTACCTGGCAGACACTTCTAGTTCAAATCCATTAAACATTAATGAGAATTCATGGAAAAGCACACGTGTATTTTTCAAATATGGAATACAAGTGTAATTTTCAGTTAGGAATGTGATTTGTAGCTAAATGATAGCTTCGCAAGTGTTATTATGTATTGAATATTACTTCTTTGTATAATGTGCTATTTATTTGAAAAAAACGTTAGGTACTAACATTTAAAAGAGCATAATTTTTTACACCAGTTGAGCCCGCGACTTCGTTTACATAATATATTTTTTCTTTGATTGTTTTAAAGCTAAAAGTAAGTTGGTAATTTAATCGGTTTGAACAGTACAGCGTCACTGAGATTTGACCATATGAGAAGCAGCTGCTTGTGAGGTCCACGATCCGAGGGCTTTTTTCATTGCAAATTTTTTTTTATATAGAATAAGGGTGACAAACAGCACACAGTCCACCTATAGGTAAGTGAATTTTGTGGCCCACAGACATGTACATCCAGCCTCGATTAATCATCCAAATGCAGATGCGTTGCCACCCCTGAAGACTAAGATAAAATTCCTCGTTTCCAGTAAAAAGATTCTCCAGATCTGAAGTGAAAACGTAGGAGTGTAGAACTCACCATACGAAACACAGCAGCATTGAGCTGTGATTTCACGTTGGTATATTATAAAAGTGTGGTCCTTCAAGTGTGGTGGGGTTGGATAATAAAGCTGCAGCATCGCTCTACCACTTAAAAAAATGAATGTAATACTAGCACCCAAATTCATTTGAACCATAATTAAAAATTAAAAATTTTGTACAGCCAACTTCAATATAAGTTATTAAGAATAACTCAAAAAATATTGGTCTGACCTTGATCAAATTCATATGGGACCACACGAGAAGTATCAGCTTTCATACAAAAAAAAGAAACATCGAAATCGGTTCACCCAGTAAAAAGTTATGAGGTAACACACATTAAAAAAAAACTAAAAAAAACATACAGTCGAATTGAGTACCGTCTCCTTTTTGGAAGTCGACAGAAAACGGATAATTATTTGGAATTAAAAATATTAAAAAGCCTCTTTCACTCGCATTATAACCTGTGCCAATCTCAGCTAACTGAATCCAATACTATTAAAACGACTTGGATGATTTTTAATCAAGAATTAAAAAGATCAGTGACACTTTTATGATTACCGTGCTCGGTAGTCAATAAAATCGTGAGGAAACCAACACTTACAAATATGAAAATAGGGTAAATAAAATTAGGACATCTAGCGTCGGCGGCACGATAGATCCAAATTACCCCAAAACTACCCTGTCAGAAATGTGAAAATGCGTGTTCCTAGTCATCGTCTACATCATTACAGCTCTTCACAAGTCCACTGCTGAAAATAGACCTCCTCCAAGGAATGCCACAAAGCACGGTCCTGAGCCACCTGCATCCATCGACTTCCTGGATGTCTTACCAGGTAATCAGTCCATCTATTGGGGGGTAATTTCACAAGGACAAACATCCAGACTCATAACAATTATTTGACGGCTCCGTGGCGCAGTGGCTTAACAATGAGTTATTGCGCTGGGGGCCGCGGGTTCGAATTTCGCACGAAACAAGTATTTGTATGGCCTACAAACAATTTGTAATGCCAATATCTATCGACTGGGACCCCCAGCAAGGATGGACAAACGAGAATGACCACACTTTTAGAAGACTGTTGCAGCGTTCTCTCCCCGAATGAATTGGTCAAGGCGAAGAAGTTGTTACTCAAGTACGCCAATGTTTTCTCGTCAAACAAAGCTAACATAGGAAAGACTGGCTTAGTTCAACACAAAATAAACACAGGAGAAGAATTACCTATTCGTCAGCGGCCAAGAAGATTGCATATAGCACGTGAAAAGGAAGTGGAAACCATGATTGAGGGAATCGCGAGGACAAACATCCAGACCTGGAACAATTCCAGGTCTGGATGTTTGTCCTCGTGCAATTTATGTTTGTAACGTTTATTAAGCGTACAACGGCAATAGTTTTTTTTAATTATTTGTAGGCCATACAAATACAATTCCGTGCGGGATTCAAACCCGCGGCCTTTATCGCTGCAACTCATTGCTAAGCCACTGCGCCATAGAACCGTCGTTCTTAATATGTACGTCGTTCTTAATACATGGCAATTATATATTACATCTAAAGAAAATAAAACCACAATCTACCTTTTTGCATCACCGTAGTCAGACATGGGCAGATGGATTTATCTACTTATTAAATAACATTGTGTGACGCCTCGCCGCAGTTCCATCCCGCCCGCTGTGTTACGTATTCGTATAGGAAATAAATCACCGTGCGGATTCAATTGAATAACATTATCCTTTTATGATAATAGATGATTTTTTTACTATTGTATTCCTTTATAAGTAAATGTAAAATTATTGTTTAAAAATACACTTGACATTTTTTTTAAATATCCTAAATATTATTGAATATATATAATAACCTATGACCAGGCCAAGTTTCGTCAAAATCAATTCAGTAGTTTCAGAGCCTATTACACTCAAAGGGTCATACAGACATAAAACATAAACAAAATATTTTGGTTCCTGTATCAGCCTAGCTTCGTCGTGACTACGTACTATATCTTTCTATATGTGGTAATTTGGGTTATGAATGTGTGAGTTAGCCGTCAAATGTTTCTTGCTTGGCAGGCGAGTTACAAATGATGATACATTAATTAACGTATTATTAAAGAAAAACCGAATGAAAGTGAATAGAAGACGAAAAAAACCATAACGATTTCAAAAACCGTCAATTCCGTCTTAAGAGATGATAGTAAAACGTTATTTTTCTACAGATTTTCTTAGGTTTTTTATTATATCCGGAGACACTGTAGTGTCTCACGCCAAGTACACGTTCAACATACTGTAAGAACTGTGAGGCTACTGTGTATATATTCTCAAATCATATGTCAACATAACCTCACCAAATTTTTAACTTCATATATTTAATTATTAACGAAACGTCAACACTTTATACAGTCATATATCATTTTTTTTATCAATTGTTTCCTTATAACACTAAAAATTATTTCTATCTATCAATTATTTCATACTTTTCAAGATCTCAAATTTTTGCTTGCTCACTTTTCCGATTCTACAAAAGATTTTATTAATTTCGGTGGAATTTTTTATTTTTATTTTAAAGATTGTTGACTTGAATGCTTGTCTTTTAAGCCATGTTTCATTTATTTATTTTCAAGATTTTTGGCTTGGATGCTTGTCACTTAAGCCATGTTTTCATTTATCTCAGCATTAAATAATTATAATCCTTTATAATACTACACTGCTTTACAATATGTTGAGCGTCACATTGCGCAGCCCTTTAGCAATTTCGACGGCAACTTAAGCCAGCAGATAGTTGGCAATATTATCTCAAGGCGTCTAAGCAGATAGACACCGTATCTTGAAAATATTGGTATGGCGGTAGGGATGCAACATCGCTCATAAAAAAGCGATATTAGAACCTCGATATTTTCGAAAGTGAAACATCGATTTTAAAAAAGGGTTATTATAGTATAAATGAATTTATGGATGACAATAACCCCTGGAATTGATTTGATCACTACCAAGCTATTTCTAAATTGTTGTGTTGTTAATTGTGTAAATGATTGTAAGATGTTATTTAAAAAATAGTCCCGCTGGGTTTCTTGCTGGTTCTTCCCAGGACAGAGGTTTTTTTCCGAACCAGTGGAAATTAAACAAAAGAGTGACTTTCAATAAGTATAATTTATAATCTATATTGAATAAAAAAGTTTCTGTTTCTGTTTTTGTTTCTGTTTCTACCGAATGTCCACACGATACTTCTCTACTTGGATACTCTGGTACAGTTGTAAAAAAAAATATTTAATTGTTATTATAGAGTTTTATTCAAAGTTACATTGAAGGACATTACATTACATTGGAGACTTTTTTTTATTAAAAAAAAAACCACTATTGTTATGAAATAAAATTCTTAAAATAATAAACAAAACCCGGTCTTGATACCTCAAAGTTTTCGAGAGTTATCGTGACCACGTAAAAACAATACGGACGTCCACGGAATTATTTATTCCGTTTTCTTAAAGTAGCAAAATAAAATTGATTTATACAAAATATAAGATAGATTGATTAAATTTTCTTGAAATAAATCTAGTCATATTATCGTATGAGTGCAAATCAGTTGTAGATGTAGAGGTAGTTAAAGAGCAAAAAATTTCTGGACCTTGACGTGTTGAGAGTTAAAGCACAACCTAAACCGCTTCGCGGTATGAGGTGTGCGATACTTGCAAAAAAAAAAAAAAGAAATTGTGTACTTTACAAAAAGATATGATATCCGAACAAAAACAGTTTCACTGTAAAGCATCGCGCCAAGTACACTTTCAACTATAGTTACAAAAATAATAATTACATTTTTACAAAAAATTATAAAATAAAAAGAAACCAAGTACATACCCGTTTTAGATTCGAAAAAAAATTTTGCTGAAAAAAGTAATAATAAAAAAATGATGTACTTGGTGTGCATTATAGGTACTTTATAGTACGAGCATCACTCAAAAAAGTAATAAAAAAACGACTTCCAATGTCAAGTTGGGTGATCGATACTCTTAATCATGCACACCAAGTACACCATTTTTTTATTATTACTTTTTTCAGCAAAATTTTTTTTCGAATCTAAAACGGGTATGTACTTGGTTTCTTTTTATTTTATAATTTTTTGTAAAAATGTAATTATTATTTTTGTAACTATAGTTGAAAGTGTACTTGGCGCGATGCTTTACAGTGAAACTGTTTTTGTTCGGATTAATAGATAGTTGAATATGTATGGTATATTTGATATTATTGCTGTGTCCATTTTTACATCTCTTTTGTGTCGTATGTAGGAAAAACTAAGGAAAGTCATAAGTAAATGTTTATACGACAGACCTAGCGATAAATCAACCCTTTTTATTTTTATCTTTCGTTACTTATTTATTTTTGCTTTACCAACTGCCAGGTTGGTCTAGTGGTTGCAGTAGTGCACCTGTTGATCATGAGGTCCCGGGTTCGAATTCCGAGTCGGGCCAAAAAAGTCATCCATCAAGAAATTCTCAGTAGCTGCCCGGAGTTAGGAAGTTGGCAGTGTCTCACCCCCGTGCCTTGCAAAGCTCGTAAAGCCGTTCGTCCTGCGCTTGATCTTTCTCCGGTCGTATCGGTTTACCGTCCCATCGCACTATGAGAGTGAGGGAATAGAGAGTGCACCTGTGCTTGCGCATACACTTGTGCACTATAATCCTGTCCCTGTGGCGATGGCTAGTCTCCGTTGAGACTGGCCGCCGTGACCGAAATTCGGTCTGAAGGACATTATTATTAATATTGCTTTATTGCTGTCACCTTAAATAAAAGGGTTACAAAGGGCTGACTTAATGCCTTTTGCCATTCTCTCCCTTACTTACTTTCCCTTTTAACCCGGGTTCGATCCCCACTGGCACCAATTAAATTGGTAATTGCAATTTTAAGTGCTGATTTACCACGTGCTCGACGGTGAAGGAAAACATCATGAGAAAATCTGCATGTCTGAGAATCAAAAACATATATTTCGAAGACATGTGAAGTCCGCCACCCATTGGAGCACGCACGCCACGCACGCCACGCACGCCACGCATTGACACGCATTGGGGCAGCACAGCGGACACTTTCTTGCTCTAAAACCCTTCCAGAAGTGAGAAGAGACCTGTGCCCAGCTGTGGAACGTGTATAGGATGTAACAATAATTTACTTTTATTAATTTAGAATACATGCTAGGAACTGGAAATGATCAAAAAGATTATGTAAACAAAAACCAAAGACATTTTTTCGTCACTACTGCCGCTAATACTTTTTTCAACTTGTATAACGAATTGAGGCAGGTCTTCTGTGAATATCTCTTGTTTTATCTACCCTGGAAATTGTATGTCTTGTTTTAGCTCTTACAGTTTACCTGGCCTGTTTATGAACTACGTAATACTCATTAATTTTATAAAGTATTGCACATGTGTCAAAATCGTCAATAACGCCTTTTTTAGGACGGCCAGGGTAAACCCTTTTCCTTTCTCTGGGGTCTGCCATACACCTTGATTCATCTATCCTGCCTTTTTAACCTTAGTTATAGCTACACGAAAGGACTTAAAAAGAATAGAATATTATGATTTCTTATATTTACGCGAACACTACACATTTTTAAATCAAACTAATTTTACGGATTTTATCGCGTATATTAACTTATTTTTATATCCCAGGACGTCAAACACCTCAGTCCCTCGTGACCACGGGTGCTGGAAAGCACCCGAAACGTCGGAAATATAAAAATAAGTTAATATACGCGATAAAATCCGTAAAATTAGTTTGATTTAAAAAATAATAGAATATTATTTAAATATAAATCTAGTCATCAGTCAGTTGCTATTGCTAGTATCCGAATTCAAAAAGTTACTAAAAATGCCAAGTAAACACATTTAATCGATAGACTATTTAATCAACAACGAGCACTTAGCCACGGTTAGCAAGTGATGTGTACTATGAGAATTGGTTTAGAAGGTTGCTTGTCCCACCTTACGCGTACAAAAAAATACTGTATTAAATTGTTCATTATATTACCATATTAAATAATAAGTCATTTTTTACAGAGAATGGAAAGAAAAAGTTGAAGTTGAAGATCATGAAGAGAATGACACAATCACGTACAAGAAACTTGATACTTTCTATTTTAAGAAAGAACTTTCTGGACCCGGCCTGACTGGAGAAGAAATAATTGTTATTCCCCACCCATTTTTAATGGTAATAAAACTTATTATTTCTTATATTTACGCCAATATAATATAATCTTTTTACGTGGTAGAACCATGCTGCAGCTATATTAGTAGTATAGTTGTAGCACGAATGGGTCGGCTCGACCGGGGAAGGACCACACTCTCACAGAAAACCACCGTAAAATAGCAGCTTAGCGCTGGTGTGTTTCGTATGGTGAGTGTAGAGAACCGGAGACCCTTTTTACTGGAAAAGAGGCATTCCATCTTATTCCTCACGGGTGACAACGCATCTGCATCTTGAGTCTTTATTGAGGATAGATATAGATGTCCATGGGTCACAGCAACCACTTACCATCAGGTTGACTGTGTGCTCGTTTATCGCCCTATCCTATAAAAAAAGAATACTACACATGGGATAAAACAAATTTACGGTTTTTAGCGCGTTTAATTTTAACATTTTTCATTCATGACGTTTCGGCTACTTTCAGCTCCCATGATCACGGGGGGAACTGAGGTGTTTGACATCTTGATGTCATAGTTAACGAAAGCTAACTTCAATCGTCGTCTTAACGTCCTATCTGTGGTAACAAAGCTCACGAACGAATTAGACTTGTGGTCATGCTATCACCAATTCAATCATCAATTCACAAAGTAAAATGTACAGCTTTGTATGTGGTAGATCCAAGCTTCAGCTACATTATGGTTGTGGCAAGAACCACGCTCTCACAGAATACCAGGCTAAAATAGTAACTTAATGCTGCTGCATTTCGTATGATGAGTGTAGAGAATAGGATACCCTTTTTACTACAAGGCATTGGATTTTAGTAATCAGGGGTGACAACGCATCTGCATTTTGATTCTTAATCAATTTTAACTGTAGATGTCTATGGGCTATAGCATCCACTTACCGTCAGGTTGACTGTGTGCTCGTTTGTCATCTATATTCTATTAAAAAAACTCTCGGAAGTTTGGTTAATAGCGGTAGTAGCTCAATGCTATGTCTTTCTTATTCATTGGCGCGTTAATTCTACTCAGAACCTCTCTCCTTATTGGGAGGATTTGAGAACTAATAGTCACGCTTTTCATGTGATTGGTGACCGCAGTATTAGACGTCTTGTACCTTTGATAGCTCTGCTTATCGCCGGTTTGGGTAATTTACATCTGAACCTGATTATGGGTTGTCTTATTCCACCACCTCACAAAAACGGTAGTCTTTTACGAACTTATAAAGAAGGAAGAAGAAAATCAACACTCAATTTAACAATAGTAGAATTATACGTGGTAGATACATGCTGCAGCTATATTAGTCGGCTCGACCGTGGAAGGACCACGCTCTCACAGAATCCAGCATAAAATAGCAGCTTAACACTGTTGTGTTTCGTTAAGTGAGTATAGAGAACCGGAGACCCATTTTAGTGGAAAAGAGGCATTCCATCTTAGTCCTCACAAGTGACAACGCATCTGCATTTTGATTCACAAACGAGGATAGATGTAGATGTCTATGGGCCACAGCAACCACTTACTATCAGGTGGACTGTGTGCTCGTTTCTCACCCTATCTATAAAACTAAAAGAAGTCTACATCCGAAATAAAACTTTAATTTTTGTTTTAAACATTTTCAGAGTGTGGTGGGAGTCGTGCACCGAGATAAGCCGGCAATGCTAAGCATGATGGGAAAAGCTTTAAATGGCATTTTTGATAACCCCAAAGACATTTTCGCTCGTGTGAAAGCCTTAGATGTATTGTTTAGAGGAGTTGTTATTAATTGCGCACGAACAGACTTCGCCCCTAAAGCAGTTTGCACAGCCCTGAAGAAAGAAGCAGCGGACCAACTGATTTTCTTACCAAATAATCAATACTTGTTTTCTCTATTTGGCAAGGTAAATTGAAGTTTTTATTTTGGTTTATCACGTTAAAAATATGTTTTTATTTATTTTTTGACATGTAAGGGCAAATCAAATACAAGCACATAGTCTACCTGATGGTATATAGATAAATAAATAAGATAAAAATTAAAAACTAACCTATTGTCTCTAGACTCCTGAGTACATCTATTATCTCACCATTGCATCCGTAACTGTAGAAACCTATATCATTGATGAATGAAATCGTAATCAGTAGCAAAAAGGGCCTCCGGTTCTTGTCACTAACCTTACAAAACAGCAGCATAATGTGATGAAGAAACGAAAACGTTCCTATGTGCAAATTTCTTTTCAGTTTACATATTGCCGAATCGCCTTTTAACCATTTAATTATAACACTGAATTCTATTCATTTCATGTCATGTATTCTACATTCGAATTTCGGAGTCAGCTAGACAGTCTTCTGACTGATTGTGTTATTATGGTACTAGATATTTTTTATATGTTAGAGGGTGACAAGTGAGCACACAGTCCACCTGATAGTAAGTGGTTGCTGTGGCCCATAGACATCTACATCTATCTTCGATTACGAATCAAAATGCAGATGCGCTGTCACCCCTGAGAAATAATACGGAATGTCTCGTTTCCAGTTAATGATTATCAAAATTATTTTAATAAAGGAATATTACTCGGTAACAAATTTTCTTTACTATAAGAAATTATTCTGGAGGTTGATTGTTGAAAATAATAAAGATGTGAGAACGGATGTTGAACTTGCTCTCTTGCTTACGCAATTAATCATTACATAATAAAACATCGTAATGCAATATAATATTAGTATAGAGCAATTACAGTGCGACCAACCGTAATATGTCCCCGTAATAATCACAGACAGGCGTAGCGTGAAGGATATAATTACATGATAACACCAAAGTATGCCAACCAACAGCAACACTACCCATCACTATTAACACAGGGCAGCCTCTCAACAACACGATCTTCTTTGCCTATATGCACAGTTGTAGAATTACCCCAACGCGCAACGGGCATAGTAGCGACAATGAGACTTGTAGAATTACCGACTGATCCCTGTTAGTTAACTAGGCGATACTTTATACTGCTAGAAAGAGTGGGGTTTCTCGATCTACCCTCAATTCTACCTCATTGTTAACAATTGTCTATTTCAGTGCCACATACTACCTTTTATCTTATCGCATAAACTTTTCATCGGTCAGGGGTAAAATAGTTTTTAATAGAAGTAAATGCAACAAGCAAGCACACAAACTTACATACATCTATACTCAAATAAGAATTGCTCGTAATGATTTCTTATATTTACGCGTACACTACACATTGAATAAAAAAATTTGTGATCATATCTTAGACGGCCCCCGCCATTACATTAGATTTGATAAACCACAAGTTCTCGCGAAAGAACATTGATTCCTGCCAAGGATGATACGTGAGGCTATTGAAATTAAAAAACATCCTAATTTATATAGAGAGGGAGGCTGGGTACTACCACCTGCTTGGGATCCTGTAATTCATAAAATTAAAACTAAACCCAAGCATACCACTGCAAGACTTCAAGACACAGTAAGTTCATTCTGCGTAGATCGGACCAAAATTAATAATTAAAAAGCTGAAGGTACTCCGGGTTAACTTTGACATCGGGACGTCAATCACCTTAGTCCCCCGTGACCACGGTTGCTAGAAAGCAACCGAAACGTCTGGAATATAAAATAACTTAATTAAACGCGATAAAATCCGTTATTAAAGAATTGCTCGTTTGCCACACTTAATCTATAAAAAATAACAAAGTTCAACAAATTTCTTACACTTTAAATCAGTTATATATCAGCTCATTCTGTCCAAAGGATAACGTAAGAGGCGACAATGGGAATGCTGCATTGCATGGCTTTGACAGATATCGTATGTCAATATAACCATATTGGTTACACGGGGGTCAACGACACAGATGTGAGAGATCTGATACAGCGATCGCCAGTTCGCTTGCCAGGTAGAGCGATTATGGCAAATGTTCCATACAACGATAGGAGCCCTGATCCAGCAGCAAATTTTTACGAGTTGATTAAATAGAAGGAGATGTGAAGTATAGAGACTATAATATTTCTTAATTTCCATAATGTGAATGTGAGGTATAATAAAGTTTTTCAACAGCGTAATGGTACAACTGACAGCCACGTAGTGACAGTCTTACGAGGCACAAAAAATGTAATGGATGTTGGCAAAGTAATCGAAGTAGACGGCAAGCCCAAAATGGAATTGTTTAAAGACTCTTGCGATGAGTTCCAAGGGACTGATGGTACAGTTTTTCCGCCGTTTTTGACTGAATCCGATCGCCTACAGTCATTTTCTGGTGATTTATGCAGGTTAGTAACATTTAATTTATTTAAAAAAATATGGCATTAAATTACTTTTTACGGCCCCAAATTTATTTGTTATATTTATTTCCTTCTGTCACAGAGGAGGAGAAACTCTAAGAGTATTTTAAGTTAATGATTGAACTTTGTTATAAAATGTAAATACAGACGTGAGGTTGAAAATTCTAATTATTGAGAATTAAGTTTAAGTTAAGTCAAAAATTTAGTTTTAGAAGTCATCGCAGTGTTATCAGTTATAAAGTTCAAAACTCTTTGAAGCAGAGTATCAAAAATGTACAATTCATTTTATGTTTTATTTAATACTAGCTGTGCCCCGCGGTTTCACCCGCGTCATCACGTGTCAGAGGTGCGCGACTGACCTACTTCAAGCATTTTATAATTGCAATTAAATATTTTATTTAATAGCAATGGATGGAAAAATTGGCATAATTAATGGACTACTTTTATCTGTCGGCATATTATGTATGATATAGAGCGAAGTTAAGTTTTATCCACTTTCCCTCCCCCTCCCGGTTTTAGCAGTTCTCGCAGTTCTCACCGAGCGGCTAGGGTTTATGTGTCGTTCGCGCGCCCTGCCAAGTATTAAATTATTTTAATTTTACATTATCTCTTAAACTATGCGTCCAAATAACATGGTATAAAGAACAAAGTTTATCTTCATAAAATTGTCTTGATGATAAAGTAACTTTCGTTCGTAAGGATAAATAGGCCATGCCTAATAATAACGCTCATAAATCACTTTTAAATTTTCAATATTTTTTGTCACATAATACCTAATTACGGCTTATGTATAAGAAATAGACATATGGTATCGCAGACTTTTTTTTAGATTGAGTAAAGATCTATATTTTTCTAGAACATTGTATTTACGTATCCCTAACGATAACACCAGCGTACGCGGATAAATCATTTCGGGAGTGTTTTTTTTTTCTGACTTGCTTAACAAATATCCATATTTAAGGCTGAGTGATATAGCTTAATGCTAGATAGCCTATACTATTTCACATAAATCTAGCTATAATATACAAAAATCAATTTTTCAAATCGGACTGGTAGTTCCAGAGATTAGCGCGTTTAAACAAACAAAAAAACAAAAAACTCTTCCGCTTTATTATATTATAGTATAGATTTTTATAAAGTATCTCCAACGATATTTATGATTTTCTTGATAAAAATTATTAGAACTAATTGAATTAATATTATTGATAATTACTAAAAGTAGTGGCGGTTTAAGAACAGCCACTACACCAAATCCTCCCGAGGGTATCGTAAGAGGCGACAGAGGGAAAATGAAACAGGAGATGAGCAGCAGCGTCTTCTTCATAACAACTCAATATAATACAAAACAGCGGCTGCCAACCCGCTTGCCAAGCGTGGCAACTATGGCAAAATCCCCCATGAGGCCATGTTCATCAGTGGACTTTTATAGGCTGTAATAAATGTTTGAATGAAAATTAAAATTATCAGAATTGTTTTAATCAATATTAATATAAATTTCATTTTTCAAAAATTTACTAGAATAACGCTTTAATTTGCAGTCAGCATTTGCTGTTAAAATATACTATACATAAATGTGGTGTAGAGGAAGGAAGGGGAATGGCATAAATGAAAGACACTCATTGGGCATAACATGCACTTCACCGTTTTTTTTATCTATTTATATGTGTTTTATTTTTAAATCTAATTAAATGTTTTCTAAAAACTAAATAATTTTCCTTTTTCAAAAATAGTTAAAATCACAACTTATTTCTTTAACAGATCGTTTAAACCCTGGTATCAGAAGAAAAGCTCTTACCGTGGCATCAAAACTAACCGATACATCGCAAACATTGGAGATTACGCTAACGATCCGGAACTCCAGTGTTACTGCGATTCCATAGAAACATGCCCGCCGAAAGGTCTTATGGACCTGTCAAAGTGTGTTGGAGCTCCAATGTACGTCTCACTGCCACATTTCTTGGACTGTGATCCAAAAATATTAGAAGATGTCAAAGGTTTAAATCCGGATGTTAGCGAGCATGAGATTGCTATCGATTTCGAACCGGTTAGTAACTGTTTTTCAATAATTTACAGTTTATAATAAAGAGTGTACTTATAATATATAATAATAATAATATTTAATGTACTGGTATGTTATTAAAAAAAATAAGAGTGACAAATGAGTACGCAGGCCACCTGATAGTATATGAATAGTTTGGCCCAAATACACCTATTAATTCTCGATTAAGAATCAAAATACAGCTTCCATTTTCACTCCTAAGCACTAAAGTGGAATGTCTCGTAATGAGTCAAAAGAATTTTCGTTTCTTATTTTTTATCGTATGAAACAGTAAGCATTATCTTGGTATTCTGTACAAGCATGGTTTTGCCCCGATATGACCGACTTTTGCTGCAGTCATAATAAAATTGCTGTGAAAGAAAATGCTGAAGCGATATAGTTCTTGGTTGAAAAAAATATATAATGAGGGTGACAACCCACAATCGAGCACACAGTCTACCTGATTTCAAGTTGATGCAGTGGTCCATGGACATCTACATTTATCTTCGATTAATAATCAAAATGCAGATGCGTTGTCACCCCTGAGCACTAAGATGGAATGCCTCGTTTCCAGTAAAAAGGGTCTTCGGTTCCCTACACTCACCATACGAAACAACAGCATTAAGCTGCTTTATTACGGTAATTAGTATTATGTGAGAGCGTGGTCCTTCGCCGGCCGAGCCGAGCCATTCGTGCTACAACCATAATATAGCTGCAGCATGGCTCTACCACGTAAAAATTCTTGTTCTACTTTTGCCGTTTGAACGACAACTTGTCCTACAGGTTCGTAAAAAGCGACCATGGGATATGCCAGGTATCTGATAGATAACGATAAACATTCATTTAATTCAGACGTAAAATACCTTATTCTATAAAAAAAAAGTCCTACTACGATGACGGGTGACGGGCAGCAGTGTAAAAGATCGCACTGCGTTCAATCTGCCTGCCAAGCCTTAAGTTTAAGGCAGATCCTACTTATGATGAGAAAATTCATGTCTAGCAGAGGATTTTCTCTTTATGGACTTTTAAAGGAAAAGAAAAAAAAACAAAGAAGCAAGTTCAAGTTATAGTCCCCAACACAATTTTAATATAATTAAGAATAATTTAGCCTCTAAATTATAAAATTAAGACTTCTTGACTTATTATTTGTAATAATTGTCACTTGATGAAACTCCATCACAATGTTTTGTTAATTAAGAGTTAACATTAATTCGTTCTTTAGAATTAGAACCCATTTTACTTAACAAAAAACAGTTAAATAAATGTATTAAATTGGTTGTTGAAACTAAAATATTTCAACGCATTGTGATTTTGAGACTTGAAGTTTGATTCGGTATCTCTGACATCTATGTATATCTATAATATACAAGTACGCATCGGTATTCTTTGACAGTGGCTTGCTTGCATTTGCTTGTAATTTTGCTTTTTCTACCGACTTCAAAAAGGGGCCGGTACTCATTTCAACTGTATGTTTTTTTTATGTATGTTACCTCATAACTTTTTACTGGGTGAACCGGGTTCGATGATTCTATTTTTATTTGAAAGCTGGTGCTTCACATATGGTCCCATGATCAGGGTCTGGCCAACAGTTTTTGAGTTATTCTTAATAATTTATATTGATGTAGAAAAAAAATTAAATTATATTAATTGCGGCTAGCTCTTATGGTATTTTGTAACATGTAAATAAAATAATCCTAAGAACAGGATTATTTTTGCAAATACATATTACTTATGTTAACTATAGTTAATAATCCTAATCAAATTAGGGTTTACTCCTGTATCGTAGAGGCAGTTTACATAAATAACAAACACCAGAACTGGAACAATTATTCGTAGGCCCGTGCGGGATTTGAACCCACGGTCCTCAGCACGGAGACTCATTACTAAGCCAAGGAGCTATTGCATAGGAACGACGTAAACTTGGGTATCGCTGTATATTTTAAAATTTGTATTTAAATCTCTTTTCAGATCACGGGCACGCCTCTAGTCGCGAGGCAAAGAGTCCAGTTCAACATAAGATTGATTAAGACAGATAAAATGGAACTGTGTAAGGATTTACCAGATACAATTGCGCCCTTATTTTGGATTGAAGAGGTAAAGTTCGGACGTTTTTTTTAATAAAATGACTAATGAGCTAACGGTCCACCTGATGGTAGGGTAAGAATGTTAAAACACCAATCGATCGATCGTCGATCGACGCCACTAATCGACGTCGATAGATGTCGATCAATCGGTGTGGTAGCTTTAGCTGATCAACGGATACCGGTCGATGAAACTTTTTTCAATCATCGATCGACGTCGATCGACAATTAATCGATGTGGTTTTAGGCTCATCATTAGTATCTTTCAAAATGTATTCAGAAGAGGACAATAGGGAGTGGTCGGTGGAGTGGAGCGGGTTCTCGAATAACCAAGCAGCTCGATCGACGTCGACTAATCCACTCTAACATCGATCGGTCGATTGGTGTGGTAACACCCTAAGTGATTAATTAAATTAAAGCCACTCGCATCAAACTTCAACAATAGAGGTTCTATAACGAGTCTTCAAGGGTGACACCGCACCTATGTGTGGCGTCACCCTTGAAGACTAAGATGGATAGCCTCACGACCTGTAATTAATCTAACTCTCCATGCCCTGGAACATGAAAATAAATTGTAATACTGCTTTATTTTCGTGTTCCAGTGACAAATCATTTGATTTTTTTTAACTAAAGTGACAATGAATTAACAGTGAGTATACAGTAATTATACTAGCTGTTTATACCCTACAGTCCAGAACAAAACTGTGCCTGCACTACTGGCGGTTGAGAGTGGTAAAAGGGTGGTACTTACCTAGACTTCTAGGCAGAAAAAGAGCCCCACCAGCTAGTACCTATACCTATATATATATATATATATACTACCTAGTACTATCATACTCTTAACGTAAAACTTAATAACTGTTTTTATTTTACCCACCCTGGGATTCGAACCCAGGACCTCATGATCAGCAGTCGCGTTTACAACCACTAGGCCAACGAGGCAGTCGTTATATGAAATATATAATATATAAAATTACAATGAGCATCGTAACAAACCAAAACCGGTTGCCAATCTGCCTACCAAGCTTGGCAACTTTGGTAAGTACGCCCCCAGGATGCAATCTATGGGGAGGCATATGTTCAACAGTAGACTTTTAATAGAAGAATTGATAGAATGTTATAATAAATGATGATGAAAAAATATAAAATTAAAAGAAAAATGTTTTGTCTAATTTATCGGCAACTTTATTAACTCTTGACGCAAACAGAGATGTTATCTCTACATAGTATAAAACAAAGTCTACCCGCCGTCTCTATACTTAGGCGCTGAGCAAACGTGGGCACTTTTTGTTACCGACACGGCACACATCACAGGAAACCGTAGTTGCTGTGTCCGGTAACGGCAATCGGACACAGTCACACACTGGTAACAATTTATTGCTTGTTTTCCGTCAGTTTCACGATGGATTTCGATGAAGAAACATTACTTTTGCTTGTTTCTTCAACTGTGTTAATGCTGCCTGTGCCTTCAATTGACGACTTTTAGTTTCCAGTTTCAACACTGAACACTTTTTGATAGGCTGTCGGTGTGTGTCAAGTGGAAGTAACTGGACACAAAAAGTGTCAGAGTCTGCGCAGGGAGTGGCCGATTTCATATTGATTATATGAAAATAAAATATAAATTCGTAGCTTGTATCCCACACAAGCCACAAAAGTGTTTAGGTTTGCGCAGCGCCTTAGATCTTTTAAACTACCAAACGGATTTTAATGCGGTTTTCATTAATAGACAGAATGATTCAAGAGAAAGATTTACATTTATAATACATGCATATTACACATTATATACTTCTTCTGTTCGTGTGTATGTGACTGAACTTCTCCTAAACGGCTCGACCGATTTCGATGAAACTTTGTGTGTGTGATTAAGTGATTGGTTTAGATTTACAATTGAACCCGTGACTTGATCGTGAATGTTCTTAGATATGATTCAAGAAAATCTTCACAGCCGTTTGAAGATCATCAGCTGTTTTTGTTTCTAGGTTTTTTTTTAATTTTTAATTTAAGTAATAAATAAAACGTTTGTTCCAGGGTTTACAATTAAACAAAACTTTTGTAAACATGCTGAAACACCAATTGTTTTTACCAAAGCGTATAGTGGGAGTAATACGATGGCTTTTGGTAGCGTTTGGAACCCTCGGTACTCTGATTTGTTTAGTCTATCACTTCAGAGGTAAATTAACTTTAGTAAATATTTTGAAAACACTTGTAGGGAATCCGATATTGACTGAGCCAACAAGAGTAATGCCTTTAAAATAAGTTGATACGACAAAGAGGATTGGGTCCGTCTTCTAAGAGTTGAATTATACTCTGGTCAGAACATCATCACCACGTCGAGTGTACTATTATTTTTTTTATATAAGATAGGGTGAAAAACAAGCACACAGTCCACCTGATTCTAAGTGGTTGCTGTGACCTATGGACATCTACATTTATCCTCAATAAAGACTCAAGATGCAGATGCGTTGTCACCCGTGAGGACTAAGATGGAATGCCTCTTTTCCTGTAAAATGTGTCTCCGGTTATCTACACTCACTATACGAAACACAGCAGTGTCAAGCTACTATTTTACAGCCACTTTTCCGCTGGTATTCTGTGAGAGCGTGGTCCTTCCCCGGTCGAGCCAACCCATTCGTGCTACAACTATACTACTAATATAGCTGCAGCATGGCTCCACACGTGTAAAAAAAAATTATGTATATATAGTATTAGGCGAAGAAACAGAGTAGGAAATAGTACATAGCCTTGTGAAACACCAGCATTTACAGGCTTGGATCCGTAGAATGCACCTTCGAATACAAAATTAATGATCCAATCTGCTAGACAGATGTTGACATAATTACTGAACATCTCGCGAAGCACATAGAAAAGAAACCTCACAAGAAGCGCATTGTACCAACTAACCAAATAACCCTATAGAGTGCCTTTAGCATATCCACAAACCGTGACGCAACCGCACTGGCATTCACTTATCAGCCGATACTTTTAGAGGTACCTAATGAGTTGGTACTTTATCAGATCTATCAAACTAATAAGTTAATAATCATCATAAAACCAATAAATCTAAATGAGTTAAGCAAATTCTCGAAAACCTTTATTTCTATTAATGGTTTTAGACGTGGTAGAGCCATGCTGCAGCTATATTAATAGTATAGTTGTAACACGAATGGGTCGGCTCGACCGGGGAAGGAGACGTCGGCTCGACCGAGGAAGCGACGGCTCTTACAGAACACCAGCGTAAAATAGTGGCTTAATGCTGCTGTGTTTCGTATGGTGAGTGTAGAGAACCGGATACCACTTTTACTAGAAAAGAGGCATTCTATCTTAGTCCTCACGGCTGACAACGCATTCTACGCATCTACATTTTAATTCGTAAACGAAGATAGATGTAGATGTCTATGGACCACAGCACCTTTATCACTTACCATCAGGTGGACTGTGTGCTCGTTTGTCTCCCTTATTCTATATAAAAAAGACATACACGCTAGGGTGTACCTGACAGGTTTATCAGTACAGTTAAACTGTACCGATATGTGTATGTTGCACAATTTTACAGGTTGCCACACCTGTACAGCCTACCCGAAATTATGTAATATAATGTCCGTGGGTACCTGTACAGCTTAACTATCGCCTTCGCAGGCGTCAGTTATGGCATGTTGCAGCATGGCAGAATATTTGAGACGTTCGTATGTTTTCCCTTTTTTGCAAAAGGGAAAACATACGAACGTCGAGTATTTTAAAATCCCTGTTCGCACTTTGTGAGGCGATATAACTTTTCTTATTACTGTATCCTGCTATAGAATTAAAGAAGCCACCGCTAATAACAGTTTGAGATACTTCTAATCATCCATTGGTAGAAAATTGCAGTAGTCTATCCGCTCACATTTTTATTCATTCAATAAGTTAACGTGCTTGTTTTTTTTTTCTATGCATTAACTATGATTCACACCATTTCTTCGCGGTATCTTCGTTTAAATTTCCTTTTACTAAATAAAACAAACAATAAACCTATTAGCGCTACTGCGTCGAGATTGAGTTTCAAATGACAATTTTATGGCTACGTGTCTACTCAGCTCAAGTTTACCTGACCTGACAGGTACACCCTAGCGTGTGTGGCTACCTTTAGTCATGTTTAATCTTGCTGATGCTGATTAATCGTGTTGCGGTGGCTTAAGACTATCCACTACCCATATAGTCCCGTGGCTGTCGTAAGAGGCGACGAGGGAAACACATCAAGAGATAGGCAGCAGGAGCTAGCAGAAGATAACCAACAGCCTCCTGATATCCATATATGAAGGGCACTGGAAAAAACTGCATACGGGTTCCAGTCCCGCATCTTTTATGATAAATAAATAATTTATGTCAACTTACTGTTAATGTGTACTAACAAAACGGGTGTATTTACCCAGATAAGTAAATAAAAGAACGTCCAGCAACCAGTGATGGTAGAAATATATCCGTAAACTCTGCGCTCACCAACCCGTCTGCCCAACCTGATGGGTAAGGGTGAATCATCCAAATAATGCTTACCAGCTGGACATTTTTATACATTCGAAGCTCAGACCAACTTACTCGTATGCATCTAAAACTATGTTGTCTGTGAGTGCGTATTCTTTCAATAACTTATTCAGTTTTATAAAACCCTCTTTAAAAAAAAAATTAAAAAAATATTCAAAGGCAAATAAGTAACATTACAGGGACGTATATATAAAGATAACATTTACTGTGTTATGGCGGTGTAAGAATATTCACTACCCCATATCATACCTTGGGTGTCGTAAGAGGCGACCGAGGGAAACAAATCAGGAGATGGACAGCAGCGTCTTCTTAATAACGAATTACTTTGACGGCTCCGTGGCGCAGTGGTTTAGCAATGAGTTAGGCCGCGGAATCGAACCCCGCACGGAACAAGTATTTGTATGGCCTACAAATAATTGTGGAAGTGTAATGGTAAGTGCAGCGGAAGAAGTGTGCGGAACGATAAAAAGAGGTAGTAGTAAAAGAAGAGCTGCATGGTGGAATGATGAAATGAAAGAAGCTGTAAAAAAGAAGAAGAAAGCATGGTTAGACTACTTGGCGCCTAGTAATGATAAGGATATGAGAGAGAAGATGAAAGAAAGATATAGGCTGCAGAAAGTTCATACGAAAACATTGATTGAGGAAGTGCGTGAAAGATGTAGAATGGAAGCGGACGAAAGGTTGTCACACAACTTTAAGGAGAACTCCAAACTCTTCTGGAAAGAGATTGGAAGGACCCGAAGTGGTGCGACGGCCTTAAGAATGAACAAAGTGCTTTTGAGAACCAATGACGTCCTCTCAGAAAAATCGGACGTCATGCAGCGATGGAGCGAATTTTATAGAGAAATGTATGCGTGTAATGATCTTAGTGAGGGATCCGGGGGTGACGCCGTGACTGGTACGCCAGACCCGGATCTCGATGGCACTGAGGTCATCAGTATGAAAGAAATTGAACGTGCGATTCGAAGTTTGAAATGTGGTAAGGCTGCAGGACTAGACAGAGTTACTGCTGAAATGGTCAAGTATGGTGGGCCTCGCGTCTGGGACAGCTTTCATCTGCTGTGCAATTTGTGCTAGCGGACGGGGGATGTCCCGGATGATTGGCGATGCGCAGTCATTGTGCCTTTATATAAAGGTAAAGGTTCACATTTTGACTGCGGGTGCTAACGGGCGATCAGCGTGACCAGTTTAGCAAGTAAAGTTTACTCGAAGGTTTTGACACGTAGGATGCAAGAGAAATCGGAAAGATTTCTATGGGAGGCACAATGCGGATTTAGACCTGGAAGAGGATGCACGGATCAAATGTTTTCTCTCCGCATGATCACGGAAAAGCCTCAAATTTTCTGTGCTTTTGTGGATCTTGAGAAAGCATTTGATAAGGTTGTAAGAAAATGTGGGAACTGTTGCCGGGGTATGGTGTGGATGGTCGATTGCTAAGGGCTGTGCAGTCACTTTACTGTGACTGTAAAGCCTGTGTGCGGGTAGGGCATGACCTGTCACCCATGTTTAGCGTCCAAACGGGCGTAAAACAGGGTTGTGTCAAGTCTACCTGGCTGTTCATACTGTATCTCGACAGCTGTTTACAGAAGCTGAAAGATAGCTGTTTGGGTGTGAAATTGGGTGACATTAAAGTAAATTGTCTGCTGTATGCTGATGATGCAGTGCTTATGAAAGAGGAATGTGAAATTAAAAGTCTCCGTTTGAATGCTAATAAAACTAAGGTTCTGGTATTTGAAAGGGACAAAGAGAGAACGAAGTGTGAAATATGGGTAAATCAGGAATGTCTAGAAGAGGTAAATGAAATTGTATACTTGGGGAGTGCTTTCAGCTGGGATGGAAGATGTGATTTAGATGTGGACAGACGTGTCGCTGCCGGGAACAAAGTCAATGGTGCCCTAGCTGCGTTAGTCAAAAGGCAAGGCGTAGTGAAGTGTGCACGCCTTGCAATACATAAACCCGGGTATGCCAGAAGAAGCATAAAAGTAAGTTGAATGCAGTGGAGATGCGATCTCTTCGTAAAATGTGCGGCGTTACCATGGCCGACCGAAAGCGAAACGAAGAGCTTCGCAATATGGCAGGTTTGAAAGATGACCTTATCACAAAAATTGACAAGGGCGTGCTTCGATGGTTTAGGCATGTTGAGCGAATGAGTGAAGACCGAATGGTGAAGAAAATATATAGCGCGAAAGTAAATATTAAAAGGTGTCGAGGTAGACCGAGACTAACTTTCGAAGACCATGTGAGCAAGAGTACTCGGATACCTAGACGTGCATGTATAAAGAAGAAAATGAATCTGAAAGAAGCGAAAGAGGTATGTAAGGATCGTGACACCTGGCAATCTGTTCTCTCTGGCTACCCCGTCAGGGATTGTGCGTGAAGATAAGTACGTAAATAAGTACAAATAATTGTTCCGGGTCTGGTCTCTATGTCCTCGTGTAATTTATGTTTGTAAACTGCCTCCACAATACAGGAGATAATCCTAGTGTATGTTGCCAATATATTGCCAACCCGTTTGCCAAACGTGGCAACTATGGTAAATATTCCTCGTATGAGGCAATATAAGGGGGAGGCCTATCTTCAGCAGTGAACTTTAATAAGCTGTCACTGATGTTTAAAGATAACCAGAATAATTAAAATTAGCAGAAAATAAAATACCCAATTCCTTTGTCAGATCGCATCATGCACTTAGCAGTGTCCTCCGAGTCAACATCAGCAGCCAAGGTCAACCCTGAGGAAGTCGAGCAAAATAATATCAGCGTCATCGGGCAAGCGCGTGAGCCTACGAAAGTGGACATGTAATCTACAATAACACGGCTTCTGAGAATCTACTTAATTTGGAGCCGTCAATTTGGATCAGCAATGAGTGGCATTTGGAGTCGCTTATTTATTTCGCTTTGGAAACATACGCATAGGATTAGACCTAAATAAAATTCAGTTACATTCGATTTCGTGTGGAAGTAGGTAACACAAACGTAATATAAATAACAAATATTTTCTTACATCGCTACTTTATAAATGTAATAAAATATTTTCACAACTTACTAGATACTACAGGCCGCTTGGTACGTTTAAATATTGAATTATTTAAATATGGAATCCTTTAAAAATAACCGTCTTTTTTTAAACCACTGAGAAATCCGACGGCTACGTGGGACAGTGGCTTAGCAATGTGGCCCTGAGGGCCGCGGATTCGGTACCAATTGCAATAAACGGAAGATATATAATTACATAATAATTACGTGTGGATGTTTGTCTTTATGAAATTCATGTATGTAAACTGCCTCCAAGATATAGGAGAAAATCTTAGTGTAAGGGTAATGGGGGTAACGTTTTAAAAAAAGGAGAAATAAGAAAAAATACGAAAAAGTCTGCAAAATCGGTTAATCAACAAAAATATCGTGTTACATATTATGTAACCTACATAATATGATAAGTACGTGTGAAAAAAGTAGAATTGATAGCCTTCTTCTTGATTAAATTTGCATAAATATAACATACGTTACTTTGAATTACAGTCTTTGATGGAAAAATATCTTTACTGAATAATTGAATAACTAAGACATTAGATACAATGTATCAAAATGGATAAAGAAGGTCAAATATAGAATACAGTATAGATTAATTTCAAAATGTTTAAATGAACATCTTTTTACCGTTACTTTTATACGTAAGGATGAAAAACAAACGACAAGTGATCATCGTAATTATTGTCATCATCGTAAGAAAAAATTACCACGGTTATTAAATATAGAACACTATTATACGATAGACACTCAAGTTAAAAATGTTATTTAATAATTTTCCTCACCCTCTAAAACTTTGCTTTAATTTATAACTTAGTTGGCAAGTCAGTAAGTAGTTTCTAAGTTCAAAGTTATGTATTATCAAAGTTATAACTTTATTATTCAATTAAGATAAAATACTTAACGTTAAGTAGAAATTGTTTTATTTATAAACCGTTTCAGCTACAACTAAACACCAAAGGATTTTTCATTTTATTCCTCTTCCCTTCCACTTCTTTTTAAACCTCACCACAGCCTGGCTCGGTAGCTAGAAATGGGCCTCTCTCATTACGGAAAGAACTTTTATTATAAAAAAAAACATCAACAAATTTAAAAACGTTTTTAATTGGAACAGCCATGCTGCAGCTATGTCAATAGTATGGTTGTAGACACGGATGGGTCGGCTCGACCGGGGAAGGACCACGCTCTCACTGAATACCAGCGTAAAATAGCAGCTTAATGCTGCTGTGCTTCGTATGGTGAGTGTAGAACACCGAAGACCAATTTTACTGGAAGCAAGGCATTACATCTTAGTCCTCACGGCTGACAACGCATCTGCATTTTAATTCGCATACGAAGATAGATGTAGATGTCTATGGGCAACAACAACCACTTACCATCAGATGGACTGTGTGCTCGTTTATCACCCTTGTTCTATAAAAAAAATTATAAAAAATTACAATCTAACTAACAGTTTACCTGATGGTAAATCCCTACTGCAGTTCATGGACACTTGCAGCTAACTTCAAACAAAAACGACTATAGTAGCGGTGTCATCGCTGATGACCAATACAGAATGCCTCACTCTACCCTAGCTCTATATACCCTTCAAACTGGAACACAGCAGTGCGAGCACTGCTATTTGGTGGCAGAAATAGGTAAGAATGTTTTACCTACCCAGACCACAGCTGATAGAGCCACGCCGCAGCTACGTTATGGTTGTAGCACGAATGGGTCGGCTCGACTGGGGTAGAACCACGCTCTCACAGAATACCAGCGTAAAATAGCAGCTTAATGCTGCTATGCTTCGTACGGTGAGTGTAAGGGATAATGTAGGTGATAACTTACTCTCGGTGTCTGGTTATTTCACATCTACCATATTATACGATGTCGTATACCGCAATCTTTTTTTAATAGAATAAGGGTGAGAAACGAGCACACAGTCCACCTGATGGTAAGTGGTTGCTGTGGGCCATAGACATCTACATATATCTTCGTTTGCGAATTAAAATGCGTATACAAACACAGCAGCATTAAGCTGCGTGTGTGTAAGTGAGAGCGTGGTCCTTCCCCGGTCGAGCCGACCCATTCATGCTACAACTATACTATTAATATAGCTGCAGCATGGCTCTACCACGTGCAAAATCTATTAGAAACCATGAGGTTTTCGATCGTACAACCACGGGAAGATATGAGGTGGTGGATTAACTTATGCCGCCACTGCATTGCCTTCTTCCTACATGGCCTACAAATTATTGTTCCAGGCCTGGATGTTTGTCCTATTTTTGTATGTAAACTTCCTCTGCGATATATAGTAGTAAATCCTAAAGTATCATAAGTTGAGTTTAAAAATAATCTTCATCAGCCCGTAATTTTCCACTTCTGGGCATGGCATAACAACGAGTTGCCATAATTTTGCCACGCTTATAAGGCGTATTGCCACTCACAGTACCAGATATCTCTTATCTTTGACACTGCTTCCTGTCGCCGGTCTTCGTATTTTACTTTTCATCTACTACTGTTGTATTAAAAAATGAAATACTAGTATAATTTCTAGAATTAGTATCTACAATTAATCAAAGTAAGTTATATTAATAGGATTTTTATTAAAACTTAAACAACATAAATATTTTTTTCAAACATCGTTAAGAAAGTGACGAAAATGTCACCTCCATGTCGTGCGATACTACAGACTAAAATAAAATGGATATATCAATAATAAAATAATTCATTTATATTTTTTACGATAAAACATGGAATAAACTTTCTTAAAAACACCAAATAGTTAAAACACAAATGAAATAATTTATTGCAAATATTTCATAACTTTTTTGAATGTAACTTTGACAGTTTGTTATTGCTGGGATAATAATTTTGGATTAAAGACCTATGAGGTGAGATTTTTTTTAAATTAGCATGCTTTATCAGTCATTTTTGTGGATTACTTATCACAAAGAATTTATTTAACTAAGGTCTATCGGATATCGTAAAATTATGGGCCACTGTAGCCCTTATCGTTAGTGTTTCGTAGATTGAGTTATCAGTATTTGAGATTACGAAAAAACGGTATCTAAGTTTGAAATCTCACTTTTATGGATGTCACACACGTGGATTTACGGTTATCTACAATGGTGACTTAATGTCCATGGATGTGACAATACTGTGATCGCTCTTTAGTAATTTAAAAATTATTAATGTGATTAATTATAATATTTAAATATTTCTTGATCCAGGGTAATTATAGTACCAAAAAATCAGGAAGAGTTCAATCGCAAGAAAAAAGAATGAAAGAGGCGTCGGAAGAAATAAAGTCCAATCCACAGTTGTACGAACAGGCTAAAGCTAAAGAAAGAGAATGTTATAGAAATCTAAAAGTAAATCATACCTATTGATCAAATGTCAGAAAGAGAACAAAAACAAACAATTTTTTTATCCAGTTCGCATGATGATTCATCGTCTTCAAGTGACATAGAAAATGATCCAGTTACAGTTAAGCATTCTCCTACTGTTTCAAGCATACATTATCTTCTGGTCTTAAGCAGATGATCTCGTTCTGTCTGAGGTCGCATTTCGTCATCTTACAAAGACTCATCTCCATCTGTGTTAGAAAATTACTTGCTTAGGATACTTGATTCACCAAGTAATTGTAGTGCTACATCATATCAAAAGAAAACTAGACTTAATATATCGTTAAGACGACTTAGCTGTGCAAAATGTGATATAGATTGTTCGCATTATGGAATAGAAAAGTAATATACATGAAGTGTCATCGTTAAAGTATCTCTTCTTAGATCTAGTCCTGACATCCCACAGACATCAAACGCGAGAAAATACTGTGATAGTAATTGAAGAACCCAACACATTTGACAGATCTCAAATAATAGCTGTAACTTTACCGGGAACTGATCAACGGCAATTGGGCTGTGATTAAATTTGTCTGCAAAAGACAGAAATATTTTACATTGGTCAAATTGTCACTGTACTGGACTATAACTCTCTAATCTTTTACTTGGTAGAGCCACGCTGCAGCTATGTTATGCTTGTAGCATGAATAGGTCTTTTGAGGTGAATTTTGATTCTTAATTGAGTATTAATGTCGATGTCTATGGGCCACAGTATTCACTTATCAACAGGTCAATTGTGTGCTGTGTGCAAGTAATTCAAAAACCCGGTCCAAATGCAGTTATATTATTAGAAATGAACAAAGAATGGCCCGAACAGGGACTTTCGATTTAGAGATCGGTGAGAAAAACGGCTAAAGCCGTATATTGGCGGTCAAGAAAATCCACTACCCCATATCCTCCCGTGGGTGTTGTAAAAGGCGACAAAGGGAAACAGGCAGGAGATGGGCAGCAGCATATTCCTGATAATAGCCAAAATTACAATAAAAAAACTGCGGTTGCCAAACCGCTCGCCAAGCGTTGCAACTATGGCAAATACCCCCCAATGATTAAAGCAACAAACAGACGGCCCCCAGTCCCCGGTGGCCCCGCTATTCCTGGCTACGGTGGCTACCATGGTAACGGCGGGGCAGTGGGTGCTAAGAATCTCCGGAGGAGGTTCGGTTGCCACCTTAGACGACTGGACCTGGCAACGTAGAACGCACGCACCCTGAGCACTGACGAGAAGATCGTGGAGCTGGAAGAAGAGATAGACAAGTTGCGCTGGCATATTATAGGATTATCCGAAGTCCGAAGAGAGGGGGAGGACACGGTAATCCTCGAATCCGGCAACTTGCTCTATCACCGGGAGGGCGACCATCTGTCCCAAGGAGGTGTCGGATTTATCGTCCACAAGTCTCTCGTTAACAACGTTGTAAAGATCGGGAGTGTGTCGGCGAGGGTTGCGTACCTTATACTCAGAATCACCAAACGGTATTCGCAAGAGGTCATACAGGTTTACGCACCAACCTCGGCACACCCCGATGAGGAGGTGGAGGAAATGTATGAGGATATCTCTAGAGCCATGCATTCCTCCAAAACCCAATACACGGTGTTAATGGGAGACTTCAATGCAAAACTAGGCACAAGAGAGAACGGTGAGCTGAAAGTAGGGAAATTTGGAATAGGGCAACGGAACCCAAGGGGCCAGCAGCTGGCCGACTTGATGGAGAAAGAGGGACTCTTTATGATGAACTCTTTCTTCCAGAAGCGGTCCCACAGGAAGTGGACCTGTTCGAGCCCCGACGGTTCCACAAAAATAAGATTGACTTCATTATGACGACCAGACGACAACTGTTCAGTGATGTCTCAGTGATCGCGAGGGTGAAAACTGGTAGCGATCACCGAATGGTTAGAGGCACACTGAACCTAAACGTTAAGTTGGAGAGGTCTCGTCTAATGAAGTCAACGCTCCGTCCCCCCCCCCCCCCCTCGTGCTCTGTTCCAAAGTCTCGAAACCTTTCAGCTCGAGTTACAAAACCGTTTTCAGTGCCTAGAAGACTGCAATGAAGTGGACGATATGAATGACAAGCTCGTGGAAACTGTCCATGCGGTCGGAGCTAAGTTCTGCAAGACCCGCTGCAGAAGAACACAAAAACTCTCCGATCACACTGGACGGGAGATGAAGCTACATTCTTCAACAGACTTGACAGCATACAGGCATCTGAACAGACAGATCTCCAAATGCATGCGGCGGGATTTACGCAACTTCAATACAGCTCGTATTGAAGAAGCGATCGAGCGGAACCAAGGCTCCAAAGTCTTTGCCAGAGATCTGTCTGCCAGAAAGAGCCAACTTTCAAAGCTGAAGACAGAATGTGGCAGCATCGTTTTCGGGACACCTGAGATTTTGAGTGAGATTGAGAGGTTCTATGGGCAGCTGTACACGTCATCGTTGGAGCCACACGCAAGTGTGAGTAACGATCCAAGAGCGAGTCTCATCCGACACTATTCCGAAGATATCCCGGACGTCAGTCTGAGCGAGACTAGAATGGCTCTCCAGCACCTTAAAAACGGTAAGGCCCCAGGCGAGGATAGAATTACAGGGGAGCTTCTGAAAGCGGGTGGAAGACCGGTACTTGGAGTCCTTCAGAAGCTCTTTAATTCCATCCTCCATGGTGGCATTACACCGGAGGCGTGGAGCAGAAGTGCGGTGGTCTTGTTCTTCAAGAAAGGTGACAATGCTCTCTTGAAGAACTACAGACCGATTTCCCTTCTGAGCCGCGTCTACGTGCTGTTTTCGAGAGTCATTACGAATCGTCTCGCGCGCAGACTTGACGTTACTTCCAGCCTCCCGAACAAGCCGCTTTCCGAAAGGGCTTTAACACCATAGACCACATACATACCCTGACAAATAGTACAGAAGTCCGAAGAGTACAATTTGCCACTATGTCTGGCGTATGTGGACTATGAGAAAGCCTTTGATTCCGTCGAAATTTGGGCGGTGCTGCAGTCCCTTCAGCGGTGCCAAGTTGACTGTCGGTATATCGAAGTGTTGAAGTATTTGTACAATAGAGCTACGATGGCTATCCAAGTACAGAACCAGAGTACGAAACCTATCCAATTGCAGAGAGGTGTAAGACAGGGTAACGTCATATCCCCGAAACTCTTCACCGCTGCATTGGAAGACGTTTTCAAGCTTCTAGACTGGAAAGGATACGGTATCAACATGGATAACAACAAGGATACGGGCTATTCACGGAGTTTCTCTGCGTGATAAACTTAGAAATGAGGATATCCGCAGTAGAACTAGAGTAACCGACATAGCCCAACGGATTAGTAAGATGAAGTGGCAGTGGGCCGGCCATATAGCTCGAAGAACCGACAACCGATGGGGAAGAAAGGTTCTCGACTGGCAGCCTCGTACCGGTAGGCGAAGTGTAGGGCGACCCCCCACGAGATGGAGTGACGACCTGGTAAGGCATGCAGGAAGTCGATGGATGCAGGTGGCTCAGGACCTTGCTTTGTGGCATTCCTTGGGGGGGGCCTATGTTCAGCAGTGGACTTATGAAAATCTGTAATGATGATGATGATGATGATGAGAAAAACGGTTCACGGTGCGTGGATTAAATTAACTATTTTATGGTACTGTAGAATAATTATTTTAAATAAATAATATGTAATAATTGTTTTGTTTTTTATTTTAAGAATAGAATATATAACAATGACCTTTAAGATTATATCTATATTATTATCTATTTAAGATTAATTAATTATAATTATTTGTAAGGGTGCATTCTGATACATCGTTACATTTGTTGTGGTAATTCATATTGTATAATTTAATGGAGTATAAATAAATATTTAATATTTATATCTTAAAAATGAGACAAACATAATTGTGTACTTAATAAACTGATATAATCTTTATTTATTTCTGTCAAAACGTCTATAGATGTTAAAACGCTGCGACGTATTACGACAGGCGGAGAGGATGAATTTATAAGGGTTATTTATTTGACAGTGGAGCCCTAATAAAAACAACAACAATTATAATGAATAACTCCTGCTTCTAGATAACTAAATTTATTGCTGAGACATTTGATCGTACTTAAACTACTCGAAAGTTGCCGAGTTCTGGCTCTAATAAACTACACACTTTAGCTTATTCCACTTACATTTAAAATTAATAAAAATAATTTTAAAATATGTACCACTAAGAAATAAACAAACACAAAAAAAATTATAATTTTTGTTTGTTTATTTTTAGATCTTATTGTCTATTCCTTGTTATTCCATCTTCATTTTCAACCACGCTTCATTTAAAATCACCTCTAACCTTATAGCAATGCATTAATTAAACTGCGTAATACAAATTCTATTACAGTTTTTTTTTTTGCTCAAATACTTGTTGAAGCTTATTAAGCTTTTTTATTAAATATATTATTTGTTACAGTGAGTGTTTCAATTGATATAACAAATCCTAGGACTGGTATTCAGGGACAATCTCGAGTTTACACTTGAAATTCACAATATCATAATTTAAGTTAGACCAAATAAACACGGTGGCTGGGCAGACTAATTTATTCGGATGTTCTCCGAGCAAGTTCACAGAGGCTTCATTTTATGGCATTAAGTTTATGTTTATAGATGTATGGTATGCACTGACTTTTAAATCGTTTTTTAACTTATCTACCGTATTATCCTGTCCGTGAACGTGAACGTCATGAACGTTCTAAGTAAAAAAAACGCCGCAGTTCACACGCAACAGAAATGTAACATTCAAATAAAAATATTTCATATCAAATGATTTATTTCATGTGGTAATTTTTAACCACAACCAAATTTCGATTGTGTAAGTACAATCCATATTTTAGACATCTAGTGCCAAAATATTTCGCGTATTAGATGAAAATAATATCAAGCTCTCAAGGTAGTACGTAAAATAGACGCTAGATGGCCTGAAGTTATGAAATCATGGATTTTTAATGAATGGATTACATGACACCCCCCCTCCCCCACCCCAGCCTGCAAAATAATGATATTTGTAATAAAAATTTTTAATAGCACATTACGATTACACTTGTATTTGTAATTGCACACTCTCCAATTTTTTATAAAAAATCAAAAAGTAAATTATGGTTTTTACTAGTACTGCAATATCGATATCTCCGTAAATAAAGTTTTTTTCTAATTGCACAGAGTGCCAATAAATTGCACATATCTCGATTGTAATTGCACAATAACGTATTGTTATTGCATATACTTATTTAGTTACAAAAATTAATAATTAAGTAAAACTGTTTGATACCATAGTAAATAATCTCTTATTGAAATTTGTTTTATTTTAATTAATTTATTTTTATTATGGCAGATAATATAAAATATTCTTTATATATAAAAATTACGTGTCACGTTGTTTGTCAGCAATGAACTTCTAAACAACTGAACTGAATTCAATTAATATAATAATAAAACAAATTCAATACATTTTTGCACACCTGTGTAGTTCGGTCCAACTTGAGAGATATGATAGTTTTTATGATAAGATAAGTGACACTCAATATTTATTATTAGGAAGTTAAGGATGTTTTATATGAAGGGTCGTCGAAAAGGGCAGAACAACGTCTGCCTGGCCAGCTAGTATATATATTCGCTTTAAAGTTGCCTTATTCCCGTAACTAATCATACTCAAGTTATTCAATGACCCGATCGAAATGCTGTAATATTATTAGAAATGAACAAGGAATGGCCCAAACAGGGACTCGTGCGCGTGACCGAATCCTACCGAGTCTTTCGATTTAGAGATCGGTGAGAAAAACGGTTCACGGTGCGCGGATTAAATTAACTATTTTATGGTTCCGTAGAATAATTATTTTAAATTAATAATATATAATAATTGATTTGTTTTTATTTTAAGAATAGAATATATGACTATTATCTATTTAAGATTAATTAATTATAATTATTTATAAGGGTGCATTCAGATGCACCGCTAGATATGTTATGGTAATAAATATTGTATAATTTAAGGCCTTAACTGCGGTTGAACTGCCTAAATTCTTGGATATTTAAGTAAAAAATCACAATAACTGTTCATTTAATTCACCAAGAAAAAATTATATTTTTGTTAACCCCTTATTAGAAAAAAATCCCCAAAGAGTACGTTTTTATTCTGAACGTGTCTGTCACCGATATTTTGAGAGGCCTTAACAGTGGTTGAAATGCCTAAATCGTGGATATTTAAGTAAAAAAATGTCAATAACTGTTCACCTAATCCACAAAGAAAAAATACAGGGTAACAGAAGAGGATTTGGTAAATGTTTTAAATTGAACAAAATTGTATTTTTGTCAACCCCTTTTTAGAAACAAAATCCCCAAAGAGTACCTATCTTTGTCATATTTTGCAAAATTTCTCCATAACGGCACAATCTTTTTAAATAGTTCTTACACTTAAAAAAAGGTCATAAAAATATCAATATTTTTAATTGTTTTATTTTTATTCCCCGTTTTATAAGAGAAAATATAATTTTTCCCCGAAATTGAATATATTCGCTCGAGCGTGCATGCTCCGTCGCCCTGTAATTACCCGCGAGCTCTGTGGCAGTCCGTTTTCGGACATCGTCGAGGGTGGACCGCGCGTCGGTGTTGGAGCGAATTCGTTCAAATATATTTTAGTTTTTTAAAAGTTGATACTTAATTATAAATATTTTTATGATTAGAAATACTTAATTTAGTTAATATCTGTACACTGGTAACTGTAAATATTGTTTTCTAAATAAATTAATTTTTAAAGTGCCCAAAGAAGAAGAAATTTTCGCGGCGACGTTGATTATTAAAATTGAAAAATGCATTTTTATATAATTTAGATGTGGAACGACCAACATACTCTCGTTACTTAGATTTCGATAGTTTTTAATACCTATGTAATTTTATTGTTGCATATTTTTATTAATTAGTTGATACTTAATTTTATAACTATGTATTACAATAAAACGCTGTTTTTATGAGTATGACTTTAATAAAATATTATTAGGAGGGAAATATAGATACAGATACATAAATTTAGATATACTGTTATCAAATTAAATCAGAAAATTTAAATAAATAAAAAAATGGTGTATCCCTAAGTATAAATAACTATATAGAGACATTCTTGGGTTTATGGTTTTTGTAATGTTAGACAAACTATCATCTAAAAAATGTAAAAACTTTAAATTGGAGAGGGGTTTCTCTACGCGATAAAGTAAAAGATAGAAATGAAGATATTCGCAGTAGAACCAGAGTAACTGACATAGCCCAATGTAATATAAAAGTTAAAATAAAAGTATTTGATCTTCTGTAAAAAAAAAAGTATTTGATCAAGTTTGATTCCACTTGAAACATGTGATGTATTCTATATACATGGATTTTGATTGGCCACAGTGTAAAGATGTTCCTGATAGTGAAATTATTACCGTTACTTTATCACAACCACATTACGATCGAAGAAATGTTACAAAAATATCATAGGTTCATTCCCTCATCTTCGCTAAGATTAATCTAATGAATAAGATTCTTTACTGGGTTTGATTTTTTATTAAGATGATTTAGTTGTTACTACTTTTATTATTTTATTATGGTTTCTCATTTGTAATAGTTTAACAAGTCTCAGTTATTATCTAAATAATGTTGATTAATAATAATTTAATTACTATTAAAGGTTGCTTATGTGACCAGATATAACCGAATAAAAGTTGTGTTAACCAACTTTTGTTTCTATAAAACTTATTAGTAATAGGTATAATTAGCATAATATTAATTAAGTGTAAATACATACTTCATTAAGACTTAAAATTAATAAATACCAAACTGATTAGTTATATAAAGGTAACCATAAAAAATATCATTTTATTCGTCAATAAATCATTCATAATTCATTAAAATTGTATAAATATGTCACTACCGTGGAGTTGTGTCACTTCCGTGGAGAGATGTTTCATTTTTCTTGTTTTTTTGTGAAAACTACAGTGAAAATAGTGGCTTTTATGTGCTTCATAATGCAAAATAAGATACCTTTCATTTGAGACTACTTTGAATCATATCAAAGTAAAAATAAAAAAAATTGTATTTTAAGTTTATTTTTGAGAATGACCCACATAATTATAATCAATAATAACCTTAGAAACAGAAACTTCAAATCCCGAAAATAGTTATTAGCTTATAGTATGCATAAGCAAGCTTCGATTTTTCGAAATTCCTATGTGATCGGGAAGAAAGAGGATATTATATAGGTACGAGTTTATTTTCGCTTTAAAGTAGCCTAATTTCCGTAACTAATCATATTTAAGTAATTCAATGACCCGGTCCAAATGCAGTTATATTATTAGAAATGAACAAAGAATGGCCCGAACAGGGACTTTCGATTTAGAGATCGGTAAGAAAAACGGTTCACGTTGCGCGGATTAAATGAACTATTTTATGGTACTGTAGAATAATTATTTTAAATTTATAATATGTAATAATTGTTTTTTTTTTATTTTAAGAATAGAATATATGACTATGACCTTTAAGATTATATCTATATTATAATCTATTTAAAATTAATTAATTATAATTATTTGTAAGGGTGCACTCAGTTGCACCGTTACATATGTTATGGTAATACATATTGTATAATTCAATGGAGTATAAATAAATATTTAATATTTATAGTAGTGTAATTGTACCACTTCTAGACCACCTGAGTCAGACGTGGTTCAACGACGTTCGTCGACGCCCGATCCTAAAAAAAAAAAAAAAAAAAAAAAAAAAAAAAAAAAAAAAAAAAAAAAAATGTTTTGGCATGCTCTGATCACGAATCCGCGGTCCATTTTTGTGTAGAATGCACGGTTCCGGAGATGTGTAGATCAATTACCTAATATCTAATTGATATCCGGTAAGGGCCTCCACCGTCATTAGCGTCCCATTGTTCCTATTTCTATTGTTCTATTGTTCATTAATCACCCTCATTGCAGCGTGTGCGTCGACTATATCAGTGCTATTGTTTATTATAATTCTTTGTTTATACAACGCTAATCTGAATCATCAATAAAACACATTACATAATTTTGTTACAATTTTTATTTATAAAATACAAAATCTTATTAATTATTATCTATAAAATAGGAGCGAAACATCTCATCCACTAAAATATCGTTGTACAATGTGTTCCTTGTAAATATACTCGTAAAACTATGTATTGAACATCCTTGAAACTTATATAGTAAATACATTAAGCAATATTCGCCACAAACTGAAGTCCACTCATTCTGAATCCTATCAACATTCCAGTTCCATCTTTTACAATTCCTTTTTAAAAACTCTAGATGATATCGTACAGGTGATCGTCCATATGAATCAAAATATTGACCGACGTCATTCGTATCGATATATAAAGCTACCCAATGTGACCCTGGTTTATCATCTGTATCCAAATTACATATTATATACGTTGGTACGTGGGTATACATAGGCAGTCTATTAGCTGCATAAACATTATTTTCTAGACTGGGGTGAATCTTTTTCAGATGTTGTTGTACATCTAGTGTATCCATGATATTACTGCTATTAGTAGATTATTACAGTACCTAGCTACTCAATGAATAACATAGGAATGGTCAATTATAGTGATTTCTACATATTAAATTGCATTTTTGTGATATACAAATCGTACTTGAGTCATTGATCACCAAACAAAACACAATACGAAGAAATGTTGAGATAGGCAACGGAAATGTGAGATAAACTGATATGTTTCTAAATATTAAATTGCATTTTTGTGTTATACAAATCGTACTTGAGTCATTGATCACCAAACAAAACACAATACGAAGAAATGTTGAGATAGGCAACGGAAATGTGAGATAAACTGGTTGACGCATAAAGTAATTATCAACTCATTACGGAAATACTTTAGATTAGAATTTTTACGTACTGGTGGTATATAAGACCAACAAACGCAGTCATCGAGTTAGTGTACGGTCGTTTGGCTACAGTGGATCTATCAATAGTACATTTGTGTTACTTCAATACACCAAAGGCTATGGATGTAAGTGTTTATTCTATTGACTAAATTACTTTTTTTCTGTTATTTTCATGTGTGTGTGTATTATTTTATTTAAATATTGTGTATGTATATGATTAAGCCGTGGTAACTCAGATGGTTAGCGCTAGCTGTAAATTTCACAGTACGCGACCCGGGTTCGATCCCCGCCAGCACCAATTAAATTGTTAATAGCAATTTTAAGTGCTTATTACCACGTGCTTGGTGGTGAAGGAAAACATCGTGAGGAAACCTGCATGTCTGAGAAAATTTCGAAGGCATGTGAAGTTCGCCAACACACATTGAGGGAGCGCGGCGGACATTTCCTTGCTCTTAAACCCTCTCAGAAATGAGAGGAGGCCTATGTTCAGCAGTGGACTTTAATAGGCTGTAACTTTAACTTTTTTAACTTTTATGATTAAGTGTTAACAAATTGATATTAACATGATAACTGTGTTGTTGCAGAAATCATTGAGCTTCGATGAAGATACCTATAAACAGTATTACTACTCGCCACTCTCCCCTCAAGAAGAGAGTGATAACCTCGTCATTAATAATAACACATGCGATGGTGGAAAAAGAAAATCGCAATCGATTGATCATTTTTTTGAAGCTGAATCAAAAATAAAAAAGAGGAAGGGAAAACTTCAGTGAAGTGTGCACCAGTGCTTTTTTCTCCACAATCATGGAAGAGAATACGGAACTATTCAATAGCGAATTAAATCAGGAGTTGTCTAAAGTTTGTGAAGAAATGGAGAGGGGTCAACTGTTCGATTCGTCATACGATGATGAGTTGTATCATCACTGTGCGATGGTTGAAACACAGTTTAAGTATGTAAAATAAACATTCATTTCGATCATAATTTACATATTGTCTTATACAGTTTTTAATAAATTTAAACATTTTAGCAGTCAACCACTACAACTTGGAAGAGGAACGAAGCGAACGTGCAGCAAAGAATCCAAGATCATCAAAAAACCAACAACGGAAGCAGAAGCGCATACCTCTGCAGGGAACAGTATCAGTAACGATGATCAAGTGGAATGTCCAACGTGCCATATATTTATCAAGAAACGGTATTTAGCTAATCATTTTAAAAGTAATGTTCATAAAAATAATCTTTTAAATTCACATAATTCTTTATCAAACGTTAGTGTTATTGAATCTGCTTTTGGAAATAGGATTTTAACTTATAAAATCAAGAGTAGAGTAGATCGTTCGACATGGGTAAATTTTGAAACTCCTGAACTATTTTTAAATTCTATTAAAGATGATATTTTATTTTTATTACAAGAGTGTATTCATCAACACATAATTTTTAAGGTAAACTTCATATTGCATGCTGATTTTGTTCAACAAACTAAAGATATTCATGATACGTTCGATTTTCAAACGCTTAACTATATTATTTGTCAAGGAGATGACTTAAATATTTTTCTTTCATCTTTAAATGATACAATTACTACTAAAATTAGTGCTTTCGAAAAAAAAGATAGTGGATGGAGTCTAAAAAACATAAAATCTATAGACATGAATGTTAATAAATTTAACCCCCTACGCGGTACTTCATACATAGATCTTCCTCGTGACATAAAATTAAAAAAGGCTGTTATAAATGTAAAAAACAAGGATTATTTTTGTTTTAAATGGGCGTTACTCTCGGCGTTATATCCTGTAAACAAACACACCGATCGGGTATCATCGTACGTTAAACATGCAAATAAACTTAAATTTGATGGTATTTCCTTTCCGGTTAAAATTTCTGACATAGCAAAAGTAGAGAAATTAAATGATATTAGTATTAATGTTTTTGGGTTAGAATATAATAAAGAAAAACGATGTAATTCTATAGTAGGTCCATTATTTTTAACAAAGTGTCGTAAAGATAGACATATCAATTTATTATTTTTTTCCAAGGATACAAAAAATCATTATTGCTATATAAAAAATTTATCGCGGTTAGTTAGTAAACAAATTTCAAAAGACGGTCACATCATGTACATTTGTGAAGCATGTCTACTTCGTTTTCCATCTCAGGAAAGGTTAAATAACCATGAACAATACGATTGTGCTCACATTTGTACAGTATTACCAAACAGTGAAACTTTAAAAAAAAAGAATTGGTTTGGTCAACCTATTTCAAATGATAAAATTAAATTTGATAGTTATGAAAAAAAGTTAAAGATACCATTCGTAGTTTATGCTGATTTTGAAGCATTTTTAAAACCAATAGAATCATGTTCTAACGATCCTTCCAAACCTTTCACTCATAATATTCAGAAACATGAAGTACATAGTTTTGGATATTATATAAAATGTTCATATGATGATCAATTATCAAAATATGTAACATATTGCGGACCCAACTGTGCACAAGTGTTTATGGAAAGTTTATCTAACAATCTAAAAGAAATAAATAGACTTCAAAAATATCCACCACTTCCGCTAACAAATGAAGACAAAAACCAAATTTCAAATGCAACCATTTGTCATATTTGTGAAACTGAGTTGGCAAAACATTTTTATGATTTTGATTGGTACACTGGTAGTTTTATAGGTGTTGCTCATGAATCATGTTGTTCGAAGATCAGAACACCTAGTTATATACCAATATTTTTACACAACCTTAGTCACTATGATGCTCATTTTATTGTTCACGCGTTAAACTTTTGTGATGGTGAAGTCGAAGTTATCCCTCAAAATAAAGAAAAATATATATCCTTTTCCAAAAAATTAAAAGTGAATAACCACGAAATTATATTGAGATTCTTAGATTCATTTAAGTTTTTATCGTGTAAATTAGAAGAATTGGCCAAAAATCTCAGTAATGATCAATTTCAAGAATTACGTAGAAATTACCCTAATGATGAAGATTTCTTTCGTTTAAAACGGAAAGGTGTTTATCCATATGAACTTATGACTAATTATGATAGTTTAAGTCTAACATCGCTCCCTGAACAAAAATGTTTTTATAGTTCACTCACAGATTCACATATTTCAAATGATGATTACAATCATGCTAAAGATGTTTGGGAACATTTTGGGTGTTGTAATATGCTAGATTATTCAAACCTATATTTAAAAACAGACGTTTTACTTTTATCCGATGTATTTGAAAACTTTAGAAAGTTATGTATTAATACATATGATTTAGACCCTGCCCATTATTACACAGCACCCGGTTTAAGTTGGGATGCAATGTTAAAATATACAAAAATAGAATTAGAACTTTTAACAGATTATGAGAAAATTGCATTTATTAGATCAGGTATCAGAGGTGGTGTATCTCAATGTAGTAATCGTTATGCTAGAGCTAATAACAAATACATGGAGGATTATGATACAGGGAAACCAAATTCATATATCACATATTTTGATGCCAACAATTTATATGGTTGGGCTATGTCTCAATATCTTCCTACTGGTGGATTCGAATGGGTAAATCCAAATACAGAATTTAATGTGTCTAAGACATCAGACTTCGGTTTTATTTTAGAAGTTGATTTGGAATATCCAGATGAACTTCATGATTTACATTCGGACTTTCCTTTATGTCCAGAAAACATTTGTGTAGGCAATATTAATGAGAATAAACTAGTCCCAAATTTAAATAATAAAGATAAATATGTAATTCATTACAGCGGTAAGACTATGGAGAATATTGAAAAAAGGGTTAACATAAAATTAGTTACGCACTGGGAGAACCAGGGTAAAGCTTTAGGTGCTCAAGATCTAATCGATAAACCACAATTTCATAGCCTTTCAATATTTTCGGAAAACCTAGTTGCGGTTCAGTTGCGAAAAACGAAGTTAATATATAACAAACCAATTTATTTAGGGTTTTGCATTTTAGATATTTCAAAAACATTAATGTATGATTTTCATTATAACTATATGATTAAAAAGTTTAGTAAAATCAAATTATTGTATACAGATACGGATAGTTTAATATATCATATATTTACAAATGATTTTTACACTGATATAAAACCTGACCTTTCATCATACTTTGATACCTCAGATTATGATACAAATAATATTTTTGAATATCCAAAATTAAATAAAAAGAAATTAGGTTTTTTTAAAGATGAAAATAATGGTAAAATCATGAAAGAATTTGTGGGTTTACGATCCAAAATGTACGCTTTTAACTTAGAGAATAAGACTATAGCCAAGGCAAAAGGGGTAAATAAATGTATCACTAAAAAGATGACAATGAATAGTTATAAGTCTTCTCTATTTAATAAAAAAGTGCAATATTATAGCATGCTTAGATTTAAATCAATTAAACACACAATTTTCACACAAAAATTAAATAAGATAGGTTTATCATATAATGACACAAAGAGACATATTTTAGATAATAATATTGAAACATTAGCTTGGGGTCATTATAAACTGCGTTAAGTGTTGATAGTTTTTACTTTTATGTCTGCGTTTAAGAAAAATTTATATTGATTGTAAAATTATGATAATACTATAATATGACGTAGTTTATTACATATTTAAACATTGTTTTATTGTAAATAATTTAAGTTAATTGTTGTTTCTATTTATTTGAGGTTGAGTTAATTGTAAAATTATGATGTACTAATTGTTGTTTCTATTTATTTGAGGTTGAGTTAATTGTAAAATTATGATGTACTAATTGTTGTTTCTATTTATTTGAGGTTGAGTTAATTGTAAAATTATGATGTACTAATTGTTGTTTCTATTTATTTGAGGTTGAGTTAATTGTAAAATTATGATGTACTAATTGTGTTAGAAATAGTATACAGATAATTCTGTTTTATATAATTTTTGGAATATATATTAATTGTTTACACCGACACTTTCATTTTTTATTTCACCCCTTTGAACTTTAGACGTGTGTTATGTTTCACTTTATCCATCCGTTCACTGCTATTGTGGCAGGACCAAGTGGGTGTGGGAAGTCAAATTTTGTAACAAATTTCATAAAATCAGTTACAGAAATATGTAATTGTGATTTTAATCAGATCACATGGTGCTTTGATGAAATGCAACCATTATATAATTTACCAAATGTTAACTATCATCAAGGAATTACAAATCTTAATATGTTTGATGGTGAAAACCCACATCTTGTTATTATTGATGATCTAATGAGAGAGTCCGATGGAAGAATTGTGGATATATTTACAAAAGGTAGTCATCACAGGAATCTTAGTGTATTTTATCTAACACAAAATTTATTTCATCAGGGTAAAGGACAAAGAGACATATCTTTAAACTCAAGTTATATAATATATTTTAAAAACCCTCGAGATAAAACTCAAATAAGATATTTAGCAAGACAAGTATCACCAGATAACCCAAAATTCATTGAAAATGCCTACAGGGATGCAACTCTAGAGGCGCATGGATATTTAATGGTAGATTTAAAACAGAATACCAATGATTTTTGTCGTATCAAGACAAATGTCTTTCCATTTAATGGTTTCTGTACAGTCTACGTCCCCACAAAAGAGTTAAAATACACCAAGAATCAAACAATTGAAATCTTTGCTAAATGATGCATCGTCGACTCACAACGTATAAACATTTGCTAACCGCTTTGCATACGCTTAAACCAAAATATCAAAGAGCATTACTTAAAACGTGTGATGAAGAAGAAATTAACTGTATTTGTGAGTGTATTCATAACGTTTTACAAGGAAAAGTACCTCTTAAAGATCAGGATAAACAAAAATTGAATAAACATAAAAACATACTCCGTAAACTAGTACGTAAGTGTAAACATAAACTAAGAAAAAATATAATTATACAAAAAGGAGGGGCTTTCTTACCAACAATATTAGGTGCAATATTGAGTGGATTAGTGAGTGGACTAGCCAGTTAACATGGAAAATGCAAAGAAAATGATACTTATCGAACCTGGATTGATTGAAAAATTAAAACAAGAAAATAAGGTTAATAGTAATTTATCTCGATTAGATATTGAAATGCAAAATATTATGAATAGTAAGACGGAAGACCGAAAGAAATGGATATTATATTTACAAACACTGCAAAGATACCTTCATTTTACCGAAGAGGATCGTCAACCACTCAAATTACCAATTTATTCTGATACATCTAATGAAGATTCAAATGAGTCAAAAATTGGTTTTAAAAATAAAGATAGAGATCTAAAAACTTCAGTTGATATTGAATCTTTGCTGGAGGAGAATCGATCCATTAAAAGTAAAGAAAATGATGAAAATCCACTTTACACACCAGCTCAAATACTCAGTTTAATACCAAAAACTTATCATAAAAAAGGGCAGTTATTATTAAACTTAGTAGAAACAAGTAAAAGTAAAATACATTGGGATAACGAAGGTACAGTCATAATTGATAGTGAAAAAATTCCTGGAAGTAATATTGTTGATTTAATAAATGATTCACTAAGACCCCTAAAAAGAAGTGATCCGGTAGGGTGGGTTAGATTTGCTGAAGCATTAAAAGATATTAAAGTACCACTTACTTATATTGGAAATCCAAGGAGATGTGAGTTTATTAACCAACTTCAAGCAAAAGATCTGAACAAACCCTCTGAGATTGAAGTTCAAGAGTTTTCTACACCGTGCAGTAGAGATAAAAAGTCTACAACTAAAATACGTAAAGGACTTGAGTGGGAAAAATGGACTCCGTACTAGAAGAAATTAACAGGATTTATTATGATCCATCTAATCCCGCTGGTTTTGGTAGTATTGATAAATTATCAAAAGCCATGAAGGGTAAAATGAATAAAAAGCAAGTAAAGGAATGGTTAAAATCACAAGAAACATACACATTACATAAACCCATTCGAAAAAAATTCCCGCGTAATAGGTACATTCTATCAAATATTAATGAACTGTGGCAAGCTGATTTAAGTGATATGCGAACTTATTCTCAATATAATGATGGTTTCAAGTATATACTTTGTATTATTGATGTATTTAGTAAATATGCTTTTGCAAGACCAATGAAAAAGAAAAACTCAGAAACAACTAAAGAATGTTTTGAAAGTATATTTACTGAAAGTAATTTAACACCTACTCACATACAATCCGATAAAGGTACAGAATTTGTTTCAAAAGATGTACAAAAATACTTTAAATCCAAAAAGATTAATTACTATACCACTAACAATCCTGACATTAAGGCCAGTATTGTTGAACGATTTCAAAGAACACTAAAAATGAAAATGTGGCGTTATTTCACTCATAATAATACTTATAGATATATAGATGTTTTACAAGATTTAATATACTCTTATAATCACAGCTTTCACTCTAGTATTAAGATGTGCCCATGTGATGTAAATTCCAACAATATTATGACAGTTTGGACTAATCTTTATGATAGACGGTCAAAAAAACTTTCTTTAGAAAATCCTAAACCAAATTTCAATGTGGGTGATTATGTTCGAATAACTAAATATAAACATGTATTCCAAAAAGGATATGAATCAAATTGGAGTGATGAAATATTTATTATATCTTCAATAATTGATAGATCTCCATGGGTTGTTTATACAATAACAGATTTACAAAATGAACCAATAATTGGTACTTTTTATGAAAGAGAATTACAGAAAATCACTTACAACCCCACCTCACAACATAAAATAGATAAAATAATTGACATTCGTTATTCAAGTAACAGAAAAGAAGTATTAGTGAAGTGGAAAGGTTATCCAGATAAATTTAACAGTTGGATTTTAGCTTCTAGTTTAAAAGAAATATGAATAAAGAAAGTTTCTATTTAACTTTGCTCAGCAATAGTTCAATGGAATACTTTCCTGATAACAAGACCACAAATTTTTCAACGAAATTACCAAAAGCTATAAAATTAGAAGGTGAATGGTCGGTTGGAGTTGTCGAGTTTCAATATCCATGTACCATGTTTACTGTTCAAGACCATGAAAATGTTATATACATTACAAAATCTATGTTAATGCCTAATGAAGATAAGCCATCCACAGTGTACTACAAAAAACATATTCCAGCTACCAACTATGATAACGTTGAGCATATTTTAAGAGTGTTAAATGGTATCGGAGAGAACTTGAAATTTCGCTATGATGAAATAACAAAATTTGTGTCTATTTCGGTATTGGATAAAAATATAACATCCGTAACATTATCACCCAAATTAAGTTTACAGCTAGGTTATGAACCAAATAAAAATCTCCTAGAGAGAAATTTTGGAAAGTGTCCTGCTAATTTACACTTAGGGTTACCATCTCAACTATTTCTATATTGCGACATTATCGATCCTCAGATTGTGGGTGATGTTATGACTCCTTTATTAAGAGTCATTTCATTAGATCCTACAAAATACATTTATGGTGCAAATAAAATGCACGTTTTCTCTCAACCTCACTACTTACCTGTTATGCGAAGAGAGTTCGATACGTTGGAAATAGTTATAAGATCGAGTACAGGACAAAAAATACCATTCCAGTTTGGAACCGTGTGTATTAAACTACATTTCCGAAAATTATAATAATGAATTCTCTTCGTGATCATCATAAATGTCCATATGAAAATTATTATACACATCAAGCTGGATCAGGAGTTGGAGTAATTTATAAGGGTTCACCATATCAACGCGGTCATGGTATTGGGAGCTTCTTAGGGGGGTTATTCAGATCAGTTTTACCTTTACTTTCAAGTGGTGCTCGAGTGATTGGTAAGGAGGCATTAAGCGCTGGAGTAGGACTTTTATCGGATATGGTTCAAGCCCGTCCTATGGAAGCCTCAATAAAAGATCGTCTAAAGCAAGTTAGTACGAATTTAAAACGAAAGGCTGATGAGAAAATTGATCAATTTAACATGACTGGATCTGGGTATAAAACTAAAAGAAAACGATTGACATCGTTCATTCCACCATTAACTGCTAAAGTGAAAGCTGCGAAAAAACTTAGTCTAAAACCAAAAAATATCAAAGATATATTTTCAAACTAAATATGTCTTTCCTTCATAATCATTCTTGCGAGTGCGTTAAGTCAGAATTGGATTTGTTTGCACTACCGTCTACACAAACTAGCATTGAAAATGGATTGTGGATTCATTATAAACCAATTTTATCTCTTGGTGATGATGGACCTATCGAGTTTCAAGTTCCTGGGACCGGCGATGACTACATAGATTTGTCTCATACATTACTCCACATAAAGGCAAAAGTATTAAATCAAGATTCAACTAACTTGGTATCTACTACAATAGTAGCACCTGTAAATAATTGGCTGCATTCACTTTTTAGTCAACTTGATGTTTATTTAAACCAAAAACTTGTATCACCACCTAATAATACCTATGCATATCGAGCATACATGGAAACCCTTTTAAACTATGCCCCTGCTGCTAAACAATCTCATCTTACTTGTAGCCTTTGGTATGAGGATACAGCAGGAAAAATGGATTCTACAGATGGTAAAAACATAGGATTTGTTAAAAGACAGGAATTGATTAGTGAAAGTAAGGAAATAGAAATGATTGGTCATCTTCACGGTGACATTTTTAACCAAGATAAATTTTTAATTAATGGTGTTGAAATGAGTGTTAAATTGGTTCGATCAAGAGAGAGTTTTAATTTAATTGTTGGGTCGAACGATGTAAAGTTTAATGTTTGCATTACGGACGCAACTCTTATTGTGCGACGAGCACGAATTAATCCAAGTGTATTACTCGCACATCAAAAAGTTTTAGCTTCTACCACTGCTAAATATCCTATTACTCGAGCTGAAGTAAAAGTTTTAACAATTCCTTCGGGTGTTCAAGGAAAAACTCTTGATAATATATTTTTAGGACAGGTACCGAAAAGATGTATAATTGGATTTGTGAACAATTCTGCATTTAATGGTTCCCTTACTAAAAATCCATTTAACTTTGAAAACTATGGTATTAATTCTTTCAGCTTATATATTGATGGTCAACAAATACCTTCAAAAGCTTTGCAACCATCTTTTAATAATAGCATATTTACATCAGCATATCATACTCTATTCTCGGGAACTGGTATTCACTTTCTTAATGAAGGAAATGGAATCTCTTGTGAACAGTATGGCAAAGGTTACTGTCTATTAGCATTTGACTTAACTCCTGATTTATCAGCTAACTCATCAACTCATTGGAATCTCATAAAGCATGGTAGTGTAAGAATAGAAGTACGATTTGAATCCTCATTAATACAAACAATTAACTGTATAGTTTATGCTGAGTTTGATAATATTATTGAGATAGATAAAAACAGAAATGTTACTGTAGACTATAGTAGTTAAGGTTATAATATGTGTTGTGTGTTAGATTTTATGTGTTATGTGTAATGCATTTTGTGTGTATGTAACTATGTGAAACGTTATAAAATTAAATAAAACAAATTGTATGCAATATATTTTTTTTATTTCTTTATAAATCTTCTATTTAATCTAATACAAAACACTGTTCGAGTTGAAATTTTACATAAGCACACTGACTAAACCACTGAACATGCTGCTGCCAAGGATCATCATCATCTTCCCAATCTTTTAAACCACCACCACAATGGAAACACTTGGTCCCGTCTGCATGGCCAGTATAAAAGAAACCAGCTTCGGCAAGATCTTCAGGTTTCTGTCGCATAACTAGAGGCCAGTTTTCGAAACTAAGCAAACGGCTAGATTTTGAACTGAAGAATGGATATTCAGCTCTTGAGTACTGCATACTCTTCTCGTTTTCTTCTCCACTCAGTGTTGTAGTTTTGTTATTCAATGATGTGTTTTGTACACGTATGCCACACTCATCTCTTCCTTCCGCTCTTGTCTTCCTGTAATTGAAGTAAACAGAATCACATTCACTAATGATCAGCTAATGACTGTCATTGTTAAAAAAGTATTTTTTAACTTTTTCACTTTCTGCTATTGTCTTTGTTATATTGTATACGAGGGCGTTTGTATTGTCGTAGATGCTATCCTTATTAGTCTTTACGTAATATTTAATTCTCGTGGAAGCATGTTTCCAATGATCAGTAGTTGGAATCTTGGATAGCTTCTTCATATCGTACATTTCAATTTTGATGAGATGCGTCGCTTGGTCTCCGTCGTCAGAATTAGTAGAAATGTATGATACACCATCTCTAGCGGCTCGTGCTACGGTTGATGATAACAGCTTCCTCTTTTTTATTTTTGATTCAGCTTCAAAAAAATGATCAATCGATTGCGATTTTCTTTTTCCACCATCGCATGTGTTATTATTAATGACGAGGTTATCACTCTCTTCTTGAGGGGAGAGTGGCGAGTAGTAATACTGTTTATAGGTATCTTCATCGAAGCTCAATGATTTCTGCAACAACACAGTTATCATGTTAATATCAATTTGTTAACACTTAATCATAAAAGTTAAAAAAGTTAAAGTTACAGCCTATTAAAGTCCACTGCTGAACATAGGCCTCCTCTCATTTCTGAGAGGGTTTTAGAGCAAGGAAATGTCCACCGCGCTCCCTCAATGTGTGTTGGTGAACTTCACATGCCTTCGAAATTTTCTCAGACATGCAGGTTTCCTCACGATGTTTTCCTTCACCACCAAGCACGTGGTAATAAGCACTTAAAATTGCTATTAACAATTTAATTGGTGCTGGCGGGGATCGAACCCGGGTCGCGTACTGTGAAATTTACAGCTAGCGCTAACCATCTGAGTTACCACGGCTTAATCATATACATACACAATATTTAAATAAAATAATACACACACACATGAAAATAACAGAAAAAAAGTAATTTAGTCAATAGAATAAACACTTACATCCATAGCCTTTGGTGTATTGAAGTAACACAAATGTACTATTGATAGATCCACTGTAGCCAAACGACCGTACACTAACTCGATGACTGCGTTTGTTGGTCTTATATACCACCAGTACGTAAAAATTCTAATCTAAAGTATTTCCGTAATGAGTTGATAATTACTTTATGCGTCAACCAGTTTATCTCACATTTCCGTTGCCTATCTCAACATTTCTTCGTATTGTGTTTTGTTTGGTGATCAATGACTCAAGTACGATTTGTATAACACAAAAATGCAATTTAATATTTAGAAACATATCAGTTTATCTCACATTTCCGTTGCCTATCTCAACATTTCTTCGTATTGTGTTTTGTTTGGTGATCAATGACTCAAGTACGATTTGTATATCACAAAAATGCAATTTAATATGTAGAAATCACTATAATTGACCATTCCTATGTTATTCATTGAGTAGCTAGGTACTGTAATAATCTACTAATAGCAGTAATATCATGGATACACTAGATGTACAACAACATCTGAAAAAGATTCACCCCAGTCTAGAAAATAATGTTTATGCAGCTAATAGACTGCCTATGTATACCCACGTACCAACGTATATAATATGTAATTTGGATACAGATGATAAACCAGGGTCACATTGGGTAGCTTTATATATCGATACGAATGACGTCGGTCAATATTTTGATTCATATGGACGATCACCTGTACGATATCATCTAGAGTTTTTAAAAAGGAATTGTAAAAGATGGAACTGGAATGTTGATAGGATTCAGAATGAGTGGACTTCAGTTTGTGGCGAATATTGCTTAATGTATTTACTATATAAGTTTCAAGGATGTTCAATACATAGTTTTACGAGTATATTTACAAGGAACACATTGTACAACGATATTTTAGTGGATGAGATGTTTCGCTCCTATTTTATAGATAATAATTAATAAGATTTTGTATTTTATAAATAAAAATTGTAACAAAATTATGTAATGTGTTTTATTGATGATTCAGATTAGCGTTGTATAAACAAAGAATTATAATAAACAATAGCACTGATATAGTCGACGCACACGCTGCAATGAGGGTGATTAATGAACAATAGAACAATAGAAATAGGAACAATGGGACGCTAATGACGGTGGAGGCCCTTACCGGATATCAATTAGATATTAGCTAATTGATCTACACATCTCCGGAACCGTGCATTCTACACAAAAATGGACCGCGGATTCGTGATCAGAGCATGCCAAAACCTTTTTTTTTTTTTTTTTTTTTTTTTTTTTTTTTTTTTTTTTTTTTTTTTTTTTTTTTTTTTTTTTAGGATCGGGCGTCGACGAACGTCGTTGAACCACGTCTGACTCAGGTGGTCTAGAAGTGGTACAACTACACTACTATTTATATCTTAAAAATGAGACAAACATAATTGTGTACTTAATAAACTGATATAATCTTTATTTATTTCTGTCAAAACGTCTATAGATATTCAAACGCTGCGACGTATTACGACAGGCGGAGAGGATGAATTTATAAGGGTTATTTATTTGACAGCGGAGCCCTAATAAAAACAACAACAATTATAATGAACAAGTCCTGCTTCTAGATAACTAAATTTATTGCTGAGACATTTGATCGTACTTAAACTACTCGCAAGTTACTGAGTTCTGGCTCTAATAAACTACAATGGTAGAGCCACGCGGCAGCTTTTGCTGTCGCACGGATGGGCCTGCTCGAACCGGGGTGGTACCACGACCTCACAGAATACCAGCGTGAAGTAGAAGTTTACCTCTGCGTTTCGCTTGGTGAGTGCAGGTGGCCGGAGGCCCTTTTTACTGGAAATGAGGCATTCCATCTTAGTCCTCACGGGTGGCAACGCATCTGCATTTTGATTCGCAAACGAGGATAGATGTAGATGTCTATGGGCCGCAGCAACCACTTACCATCAGGTGGACTGTGTGCTCGTTTGTCACCCTTATCCTATAAAAAAAAAACACTTTTGCTTATTCCACTTACATTTAAAATTAATAAAAATAATTTAAAAAATATGTACCAATAAAAAATAAACAAACACAAAAAAAATTATAATTTGTATTTGTTTATTTTTAGATCTTATTGTCTATTCCTTGTTATTCCACCTTCATTTTCAACCACGCTTCATTTAAAATCACCTCTAACCTTATAGCAATGCATTAATTAAACTGCGTAATACAAATTCTATTACAGTTTTTTTTTTGCTCAAATACTTGTTGAAGGTTATTAAGCTTTTTATTAAATATATTATTTGTAACAGTGAGTGTTTCAATTGATATAATCCTAGGACCGGTATTCAGGGACAATCTCGAGTTTAAACTCGAACTTCACAATATCATAATATAAGTTGGACCAAATCAACACGGTGGCTGGGCAGACTGATTTATTCGGATGTTCTCCGAGCAAATTCACAGAGGCTTCATTTTATGGCATTAAGTTTGTTTATAGATGTATGGTATGCACTGACTTTTAAATAGTTTTTTTAACTTATCTACCATATTATACTGTCCGTATATGAACGTCGTAATTAAAAAAAGACCGCAGTTCACACGCAATAGAAGTGAAACATTCAAATAAATATATTTGACGGTAAATGATTTATTTCATATGATAATTTTTAACCACAACCAAATTTGGATGGTGCAAGTACAATACATATTTTTAGACATCTAGTGCCAAAATATTTCGTGTATTAAATCAAAATATCAAGGTCTTAAGGTAGTACGTAAAATACACTAGATGGCCTGAAGTTATGAAATTGTGCATTTGTAAAGAATGGATTACATGTGATAATTTTCTTCATTATGGTTAATTTAATTTATTTAAAAAATTTGTTATTTTTTAAACTGTTTATTTTAACAGTTAAAATTTATATTAACCAACTTTAAAGCACCGCACAAAGAGGAGACCGAGACAATAAGTAAACACTGTTTAAAAAAATACTAGCAATGCTATCCACATTACTAATATTCTCCTTCATCACTACTGGTAACCTGAAAATGGTTGTGTGTTAGGAGTGGTTCACGACACAGTCGAATGGCGGATGCGAACCCACAACCTTTTGAGTTCGCCGTCCGCACCTTGCCATTAGGCTACTGTCGATTACTACTCTTTATTATTTTCAAGGAAGTCGATGGATGCTAGTGGCTCAGGACCGTGCTTTGTGACATTCCTTGGGGAAGGCCTATGTTCAGCAGTGGACTTGTAAAGGGCTTTAATGATGACGATAGGCTAAATCTCATAGATGTATGTTTGTCTCTTCTTAGAGACGCATTTTCGCTGTATCTTTAATTTCAAATCACAACGGTTCTATAGAAGTTTTCTCTTCAAATAGACGGTAGTGGAAGGGTGGATTCGAACCCACAACCTTTTGAGTTCGCGGTCTACTTTGTATTCTATTTCATTCACTCGTAGGCTAAATGATATAGATGTATATGTTTGTCTCTTTTTAGTTTCGTCGAGTTTCAAATCACAAAGATTCTTAAGATGTGTTCACTTCAAAAAAAAAGTTTCACTAGACTTTTATCATGATGAAAGACTTTTCTACATCTTTTCTTTATCGAACACAAACAAAGACACAAAATTTTAATAACAGTGTTGTAGCGTAAGCAATTCTGGTAATGAAATTTTACCTGCAGCGACGACATTTCTGAATAAACAATCCACTTTAGAAGCAATTTTCCTTAGTATTCTTGAGGGGGAAATACTTGGAATCAGTTCAACATAACTTAGATTGAATGATATAAAAAATACCTTCAGATTTTGTTCTCAATGTTTGAATTATTAAAAAAATATGCTGAATTGCAATTTTAGACAAATTCCTGTATATTATTCTGAATTCGTTTATGTAATATGAGTATTACTATACCTCAGTATAATGGTGATGTGTTTCATGTGTGTTATTTATTGTAAAAAAAAATATTGGTTTATTTCTGTAGTTCATGCAACCAACTTCAAAAAAAGAAAGCCACAGATGAAAAAAAACCGGCCACGTGCGAGTCTGACTCGCGCACCGAGGGTTCCGAACAAATCCGTAGGTATATAAGTTTAAAATTATTAAAAATATTTTTATTATATGATGTAACTAAAAATTTATGCTTTTCGCAATTTTTTCCTTTATCTGTACTATAATACCTTGCTTCGTACCAAATTTTAAGATTCTGAGTTCACGGGAAGTACCCTGTAGGTTTTGATTCCCTTGCGAATATCGAAAATTTGCGACATTAACGGCTGTATCTTTTGATTGCGTTGGCTTAGAAGTTCCAAGCACAGCTCCAAGGGACTTGAGCTGTGCTTGGACTAGACTTGAGTATTTGATATGAATATCAGCTTGATACGCGTTCCTGAGAAAAAGGGTCTTGACAAACAGACAGACGGACAACAAAGTGATCCTATAAGGGTTCCGTTTTTTCCTTTTGAGGTACGGAACTTTAAAAATAGTGATGTACGTTCTGTAATTACTAGAAACAAGCACAAGTTAGTTATACAACTTATTCGTCTCTACAGAGTCAATAACTCCTTCATAACGCAACGTATAAGCTTTTACAACAAAGAAAATATCCAGGATTGATAGATAATCAAAAAGTTTATTAATTTTGATAAGCAATAATTGTTTAGTAAGGATTATTATATCACTAAAGAGTACATGATTAATAATAACTAACTAAAAATTTTTTAATAAAAAAATAATTTTATTAATGGATACTAGGAGTGAGGTGATCGCTACCATGTTGTTTCTAAATGTTTCCGTACATAATTGTATAAAATATTATATTGTAATTTTTTTAAAGTCCCGTTGGTTTTCCTGCTGATTCATCCCAGGACAGAAGTTTTTTCGGACCAGTTTTTACCACTGGTTAACACTGGTTTGAAAAAACTGGGCACGTCGAATATATAAAAGCAAGGAGTTCTACAAGCGTACACCTGTAACCGAGAATGATTTATTGAAGAAGAGAGATGAATGAGCTGGAATACGAAAATAAAGATTGTTAGTGGAACGTAGATGACGATCGTGAAAGTAGGAAATCTATTCAAAGCAGTATTTCAGGTAACGTGGAGTATGCTGCATAAAACAGAAAGGATGTGAGTATTCCTGCGAAGTCGAATCGGCAGTCACTTGAAACGTTTACAAAATTCTGAAATGTGATCATATTTACAGAGTCCAAATATGAACCGTTAGCATAAGTTTTGAATTCGCTTAAGTTTATTTAGCAGGGCTTCGGTAACTTCCGGATAGGAAACATCGGCATAGTCAAGAATAGGCAGAAGTAGGAATTGGGCAAGCGCAACTATAGTGGCAGTAGGGTGAAAATTTCTAAGTCTCCGCAGGGAGCTTAGCGCTGCAAACACTTTTCCTACTGACTTCATTAATTTGTGGTGACCATGTTAGACAGGAGTCGATATATATGCCTAAATTCTTGACTTTATCACTATAAGGGATTTGAATGCCAATGACGAGAATAGGTGGTATGAGAGAAAAGTCAACCCTGGCAAATAATCTCGAACTACCAATTTTTAGTGGGATTTATGGATAATCCATAAGATTGACACCAGCCATAAGATTGACACCAATATACAATCCAGATCTACGTTCGTTGTGTCAATAGCTTTTGGCAAATCATCCAGAGTAGTTTGAATGTAAATTTGGAGATCGTTGGTTCCTATCGGTTTTTAATTTAGATTTTTGTGAGTACATAACTTTCTATCAAAAACCAATTCAGTATTAAGAACTCTTAATACAATTTTTTCTCGTGGAACTGTATAAAGATTACCCAGAAGACCGCAGCAAAGAAAGATAATAATCGTGTTGATCCAAATGCTTAAAATCTTAATGCACATAAGACGCGGTCGGTAGATACAAAGGACAGAATTTGCTCGGAGGGATTTACGTACTTAATACAACTCAAGGCTCAACACGGAATGAAAGCTTAATTTTATGTAGTAATTTAGTAGTGATTTTATATTAAGATTGGTTTTTGCCCACCGCTTTGTTTACGTGTGTATACAAACAGTGCGTGTATGTAAGAAAGTATCTATGATGACGGCACTGCTTCGGAAGTAGACGTATGCCACGTGGCATAATCACATCATGTCAGAGAATTAAAAAAAAATCCTAAGCGATGGTTCGAAAACCTGCTACCGTTTCAACATGTTTTATATTGTATAGCCATGCTACACCTATATACCGGTTGTAGCAGGTGTCTACACGACCGGGGATGCACCATGCTCTCTGATTGCAGCGTAAAATAATAGTTTAATGCTGCTGTCTTTCGTATGGTGAGCATAGAATACTGAAGACCTTTTTTACTAGAAACGAAGCATTCCATCTTACTCCTTAGGGGTGACAACGCATCTGCATTTTCATCCTTAATCGAGGAATGGTGTAGATCTCTATAGGTTACACTATCCTGTTACCATCAAGTAGACTGTGTTTTTCATCCTAATTCTATAAAAAAATCTCAATTAAATATAAATATAATAAAAAAACTTCCAAGCATCCTTAATTGCTTAACCCCGTGGGTTTCGTAAGGAACGTATACGGAAAATGCCAGAAAGATCTCACGGCATTTCGAAAGACATAAAATACCGGTGACGAGAATAACTCGTCTGGTTCAGCGATCCGTCCGCCTGCTAAGCGTGGCAGCTATGGCCAACGCTGTCTATAATGGGAGCATATGAGATGCTCCCGCTTACTTCTACAGTAGTTGACTTTTAATAATAATGTGCGCCAGATCGAATTCCGGTCACGGAGGGCCAGCCTCAACGGAGACTGGCCATCGGCGTAGGACAGGGTTATAATGCCCAAGTCTATAATGCGCAAGCATACACGTGGTAGAGTCATGCTGCAGCTATATTAGTAGTATAGTTGTAGTACGAATGGGTCGGCTCGACCGGGGAAGCACCACGCTCTCACAGAATACCAGCGTAAAATAGTACCTTAACGCTGCTGTGTTTCGTATGGCGGGTGTAGAGAACCGGAGACCCTTTTTTCTGGAACCGAGGCATTCCATCTTAGTCCTCACGGCTGACAACGCATCTGAATTTTGATTTGTAATAGAGGGTAGATGTAGATGTCTATGGGCCGCAGCAACCTCTTACCATCAGGTGGACCGTGTGCTCGTTTGTCACCCTTATCCTATAAAAAAGCACAGGTGCACTCTCTATTCCCTCGCTCTCATAGTCCGATGGGACGGTAAACCGTCACGACCGCGCACTACCCACGGCTTTACGTGCTTTCCGACGCACGGGGGTGAGACACCGCCAGCTTCCTGACTCCGGGAAGCTACTGAGAGTTACTTGATGGAAAAGCTCAATAACTGATTTTTTTGGCCCGACCCGGGATTCGAACCCGGGATCTCAATATCAGCAGTCACACTACTACAACCACTAGACCAACGAGGCAGTCAAGTGGACTTTTACTGGCAGATGAAGAATATGAAGATAAATTGCAAGTGTTGTCATTAAAACAAAAATTCTATAAAAAGGGTTATATATAATTTAAACGAATTCATGGTTGATAATAACCCCTGGGAATGAAGTGGTCGCTTCCAAGCTGTTTCTTAAAAAAGTTTTATCAGTAGTTTTGCTAACTGTAATCTTATTGTATAATTTTACTTTGAAAAAAGGTTTCGCCGGGTTTTACTGGTTCTTTTCGGATCAGAGGTTCTTCCCGAACTACTGGTACAAGTATTTCTTAAGCCTTGTACGGACTATGCGTTCCAATGTACGCGTAATCTAGATATTATGTTGCATACGCGTACGGGTCGATAGTGGATACGAGTACGCGTACAGCGCATCTTTATGTATTGCAGGCTTAAGTCCAAATTGAGCGTTCACATCCGCTTTAACGCGCAACCAAAAGCCGCCTGGCGACGACTCGCCGCAAGACGACACGCATGCTCAAATTGCATACGCGTTGCTGCAGGTACGGATTAGCGTTCCATTTTACGCGTAACCGACTATGCGTAAATTAGATCGCTTAGTCCGTACAAAGCTTTAATACATATTTTCATACCTTCGTTTTCCCTTAATCAATTAAATTCAAATATATTGAAATACTCACAGCTGAATTTAATAATACTCTAAACATGATCTTAAATCAGTTGAAAACGTAAATACATACTAAGCGCATATTAAGCCTAAATTTAGATACACTGTTATCAAATTAAACAATTTAAATAAATAAAAAAATGGTGTTTCCCTTAGTATAAATAACTATATAGAGACATTCTTGGATTTATGGTTTTTTTAATGTTAGACAAACTATCATCTAAAAAATGTAAAAATTTTAAATTGGAGAGGGGTTTCTCTACGCGATAAAGTAAAAGATAGAAATGAAGATATTCGCAGTAGAACCAGAGTAACTGACATAGCCCAACGGAATATAAAAGTTAAAAAAAAGTATTTGATCTTCTGTAAAAAAAGTATTTGATCAAGTTTGATTCCACTTGAAAAATGTGATATAGAATACATGGATTTTGATTGGCCACAGTGTAAAGATGTTCCTGATAGTGAAATTATTACCGTTACTTTATCACAACCACATTACGATCGAAGAAATGTTACAAAAATATCATAGGTTCATTCCCTCATCTTCGCTAAGATTAATCTAATGAATAAGATTCTTTACTGGGTTTGATTTTTTCTTAAGATGATTTAGTTGTTACTACTTTTATTATTTTATTATAGTTTCTCATTTATAATAGTTTAAAAAGTCTTAGTTATTATCTAAAAAATGTTGTTTAATAATAATTTAATTACTATTAAAGGTTGCTTATGTGACCAGATACAACCGAATAAAAGTTCTGTTAACCAACTTTTGTTTCTATAAAACTTATTAGTAATAGGTTTAATTAACATAATATTAATTAAGCGTAAATACACACTTTATTAAGACTTAAAATTAATAAATACCAAATTGATATTTTTTATAATTATCTTTATATAACTAATATAAAGTTAATAATAAAAAATATCGTTTTATTCGTAAATAAATCATTCATATTTCATTAAAATTATATAAATATGTCACTACCGTGGAGTTGTGTCACTTCGTGGAGAGATATTTTCATTCTTCTTAAAATAGTTATTGGCTTATAGTATGCATAAGCAAGCTTCGATTTTTCGGAATTCCTATGTGATCGGGAAGAAAGAGGATATTATATAGGTACGAGTTTATTTTCGCTTTAAAGTAGCCTAATTTCCGTAACTAATCATACTCAAGTAATTCAATGACCCGGTCCAAATGCAGTTATATTATTAGAAATGAACAAAGAATGGCTCGAACAGGGACTTTCGATTTAGAGATCGGTAAGAAAAACGGTTCACGTTGCGCAGATTAAATTAACTATTTTATGGTACTGTAGAATAATTATTTTAAATTATTAATATGTAATAATTTATTTTTTTATTTTAAGAATAGAATATATGACTATGACCTTTAAGATTATATCTATATTATTATCTATTTAAGATTAATTAATTATAATTATTTGTAAGGGTGCATTCTGATACATCCTTACATTTGTTATGGTAAATCATATTGTATAATTTAATGGAGTATAAATAAATATTTAATATTTATATCTTAAAAATGAGACAAACATAATTGTGTACTTAATAAACTGATATAATCTTTATTTATTTCTGTCAAAACGTCTATAGATATTAAAACGCTGCGACGTATTACGACAGGCGGAGAGGATGAATTTATAAGGGTTATTTATTTGACAGCGGAGCCCTAATAAAAACAACAACAGTTATAATGTAAGGACGAGGGAAATGAAACACTTGAGTGTTGACGTAAGACTGTCTGTAATTACGTTATTGTTAAGTTTATATATTAAATTATACCCAAACATACGTATATATATTAGGTAGATACTACAATAATTATGTATATATAATCGTCGTAATATTAGACTTTATTAAACATTGGCTTTTACTATATAAAAAAAAATTATGTTATTTTTATATATTTTTTTTTTCGGTATTTTTCATATAATACTTACCGTTCACCGCGAAATTTAGTATTGTAAAACCAATTGTAAACATATTAATCTAAATATTATTTTAACTATTTGTTAATGCTTTTACCCATGTTTACATTTTATAAATTAGAATATAATCATTGTGTTATTTTAAATGTTAGTATTATAAAAAAAAGAAATGCACATATTCATTTCTTTTTTTTTTCTTTGGGAAGGAAGGTGTAGTATCTACCTAATATATATACGTATGTTTGGGTATAATTTAATATATAAACTTAACAATAACGTAATTACAGACAGTCTTACGTCAACACTCAAGTGTTTCATTTCCCTCGTCCTTACAATAATGAACAACTCCTGCTTCTAGATAACTAAATTTATTGCTGAGACATATGATCGTACTTAAACTACTCGCAAGTTACTGAGTTCTGGCTCTGATAAACTACACACTTTTGCTTATTCCACTTACATTTAAAATTAATAAAAATAATTTAAAAAATATGTACCAATAAAAAATAAACAAACACAAAACAAAATATAATTTGTGTTTGTTAATTTTTAGATCTTATTTTCTATTCCTTGTTAGTCCATCTTCATTTTCAACCACGCTTCATTTAAAATCACCTCTAACCTTATAGCAATGCATTAATTAAACTGCGTAATACAAATTCTATTACAGTTTTTTTTTGCTCAAATACTTGTTGAAGCTTATTAAACTTTTTTATTAAACATATTATTTGTTACAGTGAGTGTTTCAATTGATATAACAAATCCTAGGACCGGTATTCAGGGACAATCTCGAGTTTAAACTCGAACTTCACAATATCATAATATAAGTTAGACCAAATCTACACGGTGCCTAGGCAGACTAATTTATTCGGATGTTCTCCGAGCAAGTTCACAGAGGCTTCATTTTATGGCATTAAGTTTATGTTTATAGATGTATGGTATGCACTGACTTTTAAATCGTTTTTTAACTTATCTACCGTATTATCCTGTCCGTGAACGTGAACGTCATGAACGTTGTAAGTAAAAAAACGCCGCAGTTCACACGCAATAGAAATGAAACATTCAAATAAAAATATTTCATAGCAAATGATTTATTTCATATGGTAATTTTTAACCACAACCAAATTTCGATTGTGTAAGTACAATCCATATTTTAGACATCTAGTGCCAAAATATTTCGCGTATTAAATGAAAATAATATCAAGCTCTCAAGGTAGTACGTAAAATAGACGCTAGATGGCCTGAAGTTATGAAATCATAGATTTTTAATGAATGGATTACATGTGATAATTTTCTTCAACATGGTTAATATTATTTATTTAAAAAAAATGTTAATTTCTTAAACTGTTTATTTTAACAGTTTAAATTTATATTAACCAACTTTAAAGCACCGCAAGGCCAGGTCAAGAGTACCCTAAACCGAAGAGCATGTATGAAGGGAATAAAGAAAATGGACGAAGCGAAACAAGTATGTAGTATGTAAGGATCGTAAGCAATTGAAAGAAGTGGTCTCTGCCTACCCTACTGGAATGAGGCGTGATTATATTTATGTAAGTAAAGCACCGCACAAAGAGGAGACTGAGACAATAAGTAAACACTGTTTAAAAAAAAATTCCTAGCAATGCTATCCACATTAATAATATTCTCCTTCATCACTCCTGGTAAGCTGAAAATGGTTGTGTTAGGAGTGGTTCACAACAGTAGTCAAATGACGGATTCAAATCCACAACCTTTTGAGTTCGCCGTCTGCACGCTGCCATTAGGCTACTGTCGATTACTACTCTTTATTATTTTCAAGGAAGTCGATGGATGCAGGTGGCTCAGGACCCTGCTTTGTGACATTCCTTGGGGGAGGCCTATGTTCAGCAGTGGACTTGTCAAGGGCTGTAATGATGATGATAGGCTGAATCTTATAGTTGTATGTTTGTCTCTTCTTAGAGACGCTTTTTCGCTGTGTCTTTAATTTCAAATCACAACGGTTTTCGAAGTTTTCTCTTCAAATAGACAGTAGTGGAATGGCGGATTCGGACCCACAACCTTTTGAGTTCGCGGTCTACACTGTATTCTATTTAATTTTCTCGCGAATAAATGCTATAGATGTATGTTTGTCTCTTTTTAGTTTCGTCGAGTTTCAAATCACAACGATTCTTAAGATTTTTGATAAGATTTCAAAAAAAAGTTTCACTTGACCTTATCATGATAACAGACTTACTTCATCTCTTCTTTATCGAACACAAACAAAGACACAAAATATTAATAACAGTGTTGTAGCGTAAGCAATTCCGGTAATGAAATTTTACCTGCAGCGACGACATTTCTGAATAAACAATCAACTTTGGAAGCAATTTTTCCTTAGTATTCCAGAGGGGAAAATACTTGGAATCAGTTCATCGTAACTTAGATTGCATGATATAAAAAATACCTTCAGACTTTTTATAGGATAAGGGTGACAAACGAGCACACAGTCCACCTGATGGTAAGTGTTTGCTGTAGCCCATAGACATCTACATCTATCTTCGTTTGCGAATTAAAATGCAGATGCGTTGTCAGCTGTGAGGACTAAGATAGAATGCCTCTTTTCCAGTAAAATGGGTCTCCGGTTCTCTACACTCAGTATACGAAACACAGCAGCATGAAGCTGCTATTTTACGCAGGTATTCTGTGAGAGCGTGGTCCTTACCCGGTCGGTCGGCTCGACATTCGTGCTACAACTATACTATTAATATAGCTGCAGTATGGCTCTACCATGTTTATTTAATAAAATTATTTAAAAAATGCTAAATTGCAGGCTTGCCATTTTGGACAAATTCCTGTATATTATTCTGAATTCGTTTATATAATATGAGTATTATTGTACCTCAGTGTTATGGTGATGTGTTTCATGTGTGTTATTTATTGTAAAAATTTTATTGGTTTATGTTGGTTCCATGCAACCAACTTCAAAACAGAAATCCACAGATGAAAAAAAATAGTTATGTACGTTCTGTAATTACTAGAAACTTATACTAAATATACTAAATAAACACAGTTTTGTGTACATAGTTCTGTAAGTAATTTTGACAATAGCGATAAATCATCCCGACACCGGTTTGGATATTTGATGTCTAAAAATTATTAGTTTATTTAGCAGTAGGTAGATGGCAGTACTATGAGATTTAATTATATATATATATATATATATATATATATATATATATATATATATATATATATATATTTATGTATATATATATGTATGTATACATATATACATCTTCTTTATATATAAAAGTCACGTTGTTTGTCCGCGATGAACTACTAAACTACTGAACTGATTTCAAGAAATTTTTGCACACCTGTGTAGTTCGGTCCAACTTGAGAGATAGGATAGTTTTTATCCTGATAAGTGACACTCAATATTTATTATTAGGAATTTAAGGATGTTTTATATGAAGGGTCGTCGAAAAGAGCAGAAACGTCTGCCTGGCCAGCTAGTATATATATTCGCTTTAAAGTTGCCTTATTCCCGTAACTAATCATACTCAAGTTATTCAATGACCCGATCAAAATGAAGTAATATTATTAGAAATGAACAAGGAATGGCCCAAATAGGGACTCGTGCGCGTGAGCGAATCCTACAGTCTTTCTATTTAGAGATCGGTGAGAAAAACGGTTCACGGTGCGCGGATTAAATTAACTATTTTATGGTTCCGTAGAATAATTATTGTAAATTAATAATATATAAAAATTAATTTTATTTTTATATATTATTAATTTAAATTTCTATTATCTATTTAAGATTAGGTATACCTATATTATTATCTATTTAAGATTAATTAATTATAATTATTTATAAGGGTGCACTCAGATTTTTTTTTTTATTTTTTATTTATTTATTTATTTAACAAAATTATTTAAATTTACACTATTAAAGTTTTACTGTCTGCCAAACTGCTCAGCAGTTTGTTGGCAGAAGAAAAATGCTCTCTTATTTCCTAACATGCAAAAAAAAAAGGAAAAAGCTTAATACAAATATACACTCAAATATAACATATCTATAGTATCAAATATATAGTATACATATACACATACACATATACATTCGAGGTATACACCCATACATAATAACTATAGCTTATATTGTTGTAGAATGGATCATCACGATACAAATGTTAATTTTTACTATTTATTAGTATGAACTTTTTTAACTTATTTTTAAACTGTGTTTTTGTTTTATGCGTAAGGCATTCTCCCGGTAAATTGTTGTATATTTTCGATGTTAAACATTGAAATGTTCTTTTGCCATAATAATTAGCACATTTATATTGCAATGTTATTAGTTTACGCGGTCTGCGCGTATTCTTATTTATGGGCATATAGCTACTCAATGCGTTACATAAGATTGAATAATAAATCACATGTCGCAAATGATATTTTAAATTGCTCGTGTATCGGTATTAAATTACACTCCTGAAAGAGCTGCTCATAATTATCCCTAAATTTAATTTTAGCTTTTGGGTTAGCCAATATTTTCATAAATCTAATTTGAAATTGCTTTAATTTATCTATATATGTTTTAAAAGTCCTTCCATATGCTACTAATCCATATTGCAACGTTGACTCAACTAGTGCGTAATAAACAACATACAGTACGGCTTTAGATGTTACTTTCTTCAAAAAATGGAATTTACTTAATATGCCTCCTAATTTATTACACACCTGTTCTATATGGCTACCCCAGTTCATATTTCTATCTATTGTTACGCCTAGATATTTGAAATGTTTTACAAATCCTATAATTGCACATTTACAATTAAGCATATTTTCGTGTATACATTGGTATGAGTGACCCACTATCTTATATTCTTTTGCATTTTTAATATTATGCGGTGATGACATATGCAATCCTTTAGTTTTTGCTGTGTTAATAATAATTCCATTATCATGAGACCACTTAGTTATGTTGTTAAAATCGATTTGTATCTTTTTCTCTATTTCATCTTGATTTTTGTCATAAAGGATGCACATATCATCCGCATACATAAAAACAGCACAGTGTTCGATTACATTACATATACTGTTGACGTGCATTATATAACCCACTGGTCCATATACGGATCCAGTAGGAACACCTGACTTTACATTTTCCTCTTTTCCAGATATATTTTTAATAACTGTCACTATTTTCCTATTTTGCAAATAATTACTTAGCCAATTGTTTATAGGACCTCGTATACCATATTCATCCATTGATTTCAACAAAAAATTATGTTCTAAAGTGTCAAAAGCTTTTTAAAATCAATAAATATACCTACTACATGTTTCCTTTCATTTAATCTTTCATTTATATAGTCTGTAAAGTTAGTTATGGCTGTAGCTGTACTCCTATTTCTTCGAAATCCATGCTGATGATCTCCTAATATAAAATTATTCTCCAAGAAATCTGTTATTTTATTTAACAATTATGCACCGTTACATATGTTATGGTAATACATATTGTATAATTTAGGGCCTTAACTTCGGATGAACTGCCTAAATTATTGGATATTTAAGTAAAAAAATCACAATAACTGTTAATTTAATTCAACAAAAAAATTATATTTTTGTTAACCCCTTATTAGAAAAAAATCCCCAAAGAGTAGCTATCTTTGTCATGTTTTGCAAAATTTCTCCATAACGGCACAAGCTTTTTAAATAGTTCTTACACTTAAAAAAAGGTCATAAAAATAACAATACTTTTAATTGACAGTTTTATTTTTATTCCCCGTTTTATAAGAGAAAATATCATTTTTCCCCGAAATTGAATATATTCGCTCGAGCATGCATGCTCCGTCGCCCTGTAACTACCCGCGAGCTCTGTGGCAGTCCGTTTTCGGACATCGTCGAGGGTGGACCACGCGTCATTGTTGGAGCGACTTCGTTCAAATATATTTTAATTTTTAAAAAGTTGATTATCATCATTACAGCCCTTCACAAGTCCACTGCTGAACATAGGCCTCCCCCAAAGAATGCCACAAAGCACGGTCCTGAGCCTCCTGCATCCATCGACTTCCTGCATATCTTAATAGCTCGTCACTCCATCCAGTGGGGGGACGCCCTACACTTCGCCTGCCGGTACGAGGCTGCTACTCAAGAACCTTTCTTCCCCATCGGTTGTCGGTTCTTCGAGCTATATGGCCGGCCCATTGCCACTTCAGCTTACTAATCCGTTGGGCTATGTCGGTCACTCTGGTTCTACTGCGGATATCCTCATTTCTGAGTTTATCACGCAGAGAAACTCCGAGCATAGCCCTCTCCATAGCTCGCTGAGCGACCTTGAGCTTCCTCATCCGGCCAGCAGTGAAGGACCACGTCTCAGTTCCGTATGTCATCACTGGCAACACGCACTAGGTGTACAGTCTCGTTTTCAAGTTTTGAGGTATACCTGACGAGAAGATGTGCCGTAATTTCCCGAACGCTGCCCAACCGAGTTGAATCCGTCGATTGACCTCTCGGTCGAAGTTGGACTTACAATATTAGTCGGACTATTTGTCCCAGGTAAACATACTCGTCAACAACTTCGAGCTTAGTGTTCCCAACAACTACCGGCATAGGTGTGACATGGACAATAAACATGATCTTTGTTTTGTCCATGTTCATCTTAAGACCTATCCGTTGGGAGACACTATCGAGGTCATTGAGCATAGTGCTTAGGTCCTCCAGCGATTCTGCCATAAGGACTATATCGTCGGCAAATCGAAGGTGAGTGATGAACTCGCCATTGATGTTGATACCGTATCCTTTCCAGTCCAGAAGCTTGAAAACATCTTCCAATGCAGCGGTAAAGAGTTTCGGGGATATGACGTCACCCTGTCTTACACCTCTCTGCAATTGGATAGGTTTCGTACTCTGGTTCTGTACTCGAATATCCATCGTAGCCCTACTGTAAAAGCACTTCAATACTTCGATATACCGACAGTCAACTTGGCATCGCTGAAGGAACTGCAGCACCGCCCAAATTTCGACGGAATCAAAGGCTTTCTCATAGTTCACATTCGCCAGACATAGTGGCAAATTGTACTCCTCGGACTTCTGTACAATTTGCCGAAGGGTATGTATGTGGTCTATGGTGCTAAAAACTTTTCGGAAACCGGCTTGTTCGGGAGGCTGGAAGTCGTCAAGTCTGCGTGCGAGACGATTCGTAATGACTCTCGAAAACAGCACGTAGACGCGGCTCAGAAGGGAAATCGGTCTGTAGTTCTTCAAGAGAGCGTTGTCACCTTTCTTGAAGAACAAGACCACCGCACTTCTGCTCCACGCCTCCGGTGTAATGCCACCATGGAGGACGGAATTAAAGAGCTTCTGAAGGACTTCAAGTACCGGTTTTCCACCCGCTTTCAGAAGCTCCGCTGTAATTTCATCCTCGCCTGGGGCCTTGCCGGTTTTAAGGTGCTGGAGAGCCATTCTAATCTCGCTCAGACTGACGTCCGGGATATCATCGGAATAATGTCGCATAAGACTCGCTCTTGGATCGTTACTCACACTTGCGTGCGGCTCAAACGATGACGTGTACAGCTGCCCATAGAACCTCTCAATCTCACTCAAAATCTCAGGTGCCCCGGAAACGAAGCTGCCACATTCGGTCTTCAGCTTTGACAATTGGCTCTTTCTGGCAGACAGATCTCTGGCAAAGACTTTGGAGCCTTGGTTCCGCTCGATCGCTTCTTCAATACGAGCTGTATTGAAGTTGCGTAAGTCCCGCCGCATGCATTTGGAGATCTGTCTGTTCAGTTGCCTGTATGCTGTCAAATCTGTTGAAGAATGTAGCTTCATCTCCCGTCTAACAGCCATGAGATTAAGAGTGTGATCGGAGAGTTTTGTGTTCTTCTGCGGCGGGTCTTGCAGAACTTAGCGCCGACCGCATGGACAGTTTCCACGAGCTTGTCATTCAAATCGTCCACTTCATTGCAGTCTTCTAGGCACTGAAAACGGTTTTGTAACTCGAGCTGAAAGGTTTCGGGACTTTGGATTAGAGCACGAGGAGGACGGAGCGTTGACTTCATTAGACGAGACCTCTCCAACTTAACGTTTAGGTTCAGTGTGCCTCTAACCATTCGGTGATCGCTGCCGGTTTTCACCCTCGCGATCACTGAGGCATCACTGAACAGTTGTCTTCTGGTCGTCATAATGAAGTCAATCTCATTTTTTGTCGAACCGTATTATACAAAAGTTGTAAAAAAACTTTTTTATAAAAAAGTTTGTTCGCGCCAAACGCTAATGTCAAGAATCGACGCCAGAGGGCACTCGGCTCGGTGCGAACTGGTTTGAAGTTCGGCCGAGCGTGGCAAGAGCGGGCGGGTCGCGAGCGAAAAGTCAGTCGTCTGCCAGATGTGCTAATGTCTGCACGCTGTTAATTTTGTGCGGGAACCGCGGAATAGTTAGGGCGTCTAGTAAATATCCTGTCTAGGAATTATAACGCGCATTCCCTGTTTGGATAGCCTTTCCCGGGACTTATTGGGTCCGACTCAGAATCTGTATAAGTGCATTCGACAATATTAGCTAGTGCGGCCTCTGATATTCTAGAACTAACTGTTGCTACGCGAAACGGTCGTGACCTTTGATCCGTAAACTCCGTGTGAGTTTTGTGCGTTAACCTTATACCCAGCGATAGTTAGTGGCTTCTGTAAGTTAGTTAATCGTACGATAGAGTTAATTGACTGTCAACGTGACGAAAGAAGAAAGTGACTGTGGACAACCTCGGAAGGCCCCCTCAAGTTGGAGCGGTGTCGATGCTCGGGCTGCTGCCGACGGCCAAGGTCTAGGTTCAATCACCATCAGTCACACCCAGATACACATCACATCACTTATTTCCCTTTCACTACACAACCACATGTGACCTGACCGACTCCGGAGGGACCAGTCGCCTTGGATATAGGTAAGTAAGCTCCGCCTAATTCCTCTGCCGGTCGACTGGCCGTAGTATAGAACGCTCCCCCATATATTTTAGAGTAATTCGAGAGATTCCACGTGGCCACATTGAGGCCCGACCTACGTCTGCTCGGGAAGTCTTCAGCTCATGGGCCCCTGAGGATTTGACCCTTTAAGGGAGCAGCCGTAGGCCGTAACAAAGTTGATACTTAATTATAAATATTTTTATGATTAGAAATACTTAATTTAGTTAATATCTGTACACTGGTAACTGTAAATATTGTTTTCTAAATAAATTAATTTTTAAAGTGCCGAAAGAAGAAGAAATTTTCGCGGCGACGATTATTAAAATTGAAAAATGCATTTTTATATAATTTAGATGTGGAACGACCAACATACTCTCGTTACTTAGATTTCGATAGTTTTTAATACCTATGTAATTTTATTGTTGCATATTTTTATTAATTAGTTGATACTTAATTTTGTAACTATGTATTACAATAAAACGCTGTTTTTATGAGTATGACTTTAATAAAATATTATAGATACACTGTTATCAAATTAAATCAAACAATTTAAATATATAAAAAATGGTGTTTCCCTAAGTATATATAACTATATAGAGACATTCTTGGGTTTATGGTTTTTTTAATGTTAGACAAACTATCATCTAAAAAATGTAAAAATTTTAAATTGGATAGGGGTTTCTCTACGCGATAAAGTAAAAGATAGAAATGAAGATATTCGCAGTAGAACCAGAGTAACTGACATAGCCCAATGGAATATAAAAGTAAAAAAAAAGTATTTGATCTTCTTTAAAAAAAAAAGTATTTGATCAAGTTTGATTCCACTTGAAAAATGTGATAGAATACATGGATTTTGATTGGCCACAGTGTAAAGATGTTCCTGATAGTGAAATTATTACCGTTACTTTATCACAACCACATTACGATCGAAGAAATGTTACAAAAATATCATAGGTTCATTCCCTCATCTTCGCTAAGATTATTCTAATGAATAAGATTCTTTACTGGGTTTGATGATTTAGTTGTTACTACTTTTATTACTTTATTATGGTTTCTCATTTATAAAAGCTTAAAAAGACTCAGTTATTATCTAAAAAATGTTGATTAATGATTATTTAATTACTATTAAAGGTTGCTTATGTGACCAGATACAACCGAATAAAAGTTCTGTTAACCAACTTTTCTTTCTATAAAACTTATTAGTAATAGGTATAATTAGCATAATATTAATTAAGTGTAAATACATACTTCATTAAGACTTAAAATTAATAAATACCAAACTGATTAGTTATATAAAGATAATCATAAAAAATATTGTTTTATTCGTCAATAAATCATTCATAATACATTAAAATTGTATAAATATGTCACTACCGTGGAGTTGTGTCACTTCCGTGGAGAGATATTTTCATTTTTCTTGTTTGTTTGTGAAAACTACAGTGAAAATAGTGGCTTTTATGTGCTTCATAATGCAAAATAAGATACCTTTCATTTGAGACTACTTTGAATCATATCAAAGTAAAAATAAATAAAATCGTATTTTAAGTCTGTTTTTGAGAATGACTCAGATAATTATAATCACTAATAACCTTAGAAATAGAACCTTCAAATCCTGAAAATATTTATTAGCTTATAGTATGCATAAGCAGTTGTTTTGAAAGATTTTTCGAAATTCCTATGTGATCGGGAAGAAAGAGGATATTTAGGTTCGAGTTTATTTTCGCTTTAAAGTAGCCTAATTTCCGTAACTAATCATACTCAAGTAATTCAATGACCCGGTCCAAATGCAGTTATATTATTAGCAATGAACAAAGAATGGCCCGAACAGGGACTTTCGATTTAGAGATCGGTGAGAAAAACGGTTCACGGTGCGCGGATTAAATTAACTATTTTATGGTACTGTAGAATAATTATTTTAAATTAATAATAGCTAATAATTGTTTTTTTTTATTTTAAGAATAGAATATATGACTATGACCTTTAAGATTATATCTATATTATTATCTATTTAAGATTAATTAATTATAATTATTTGTAAGGGTGCATTCTGATACATCGTTACATTTGTTATGGTAAATCATATTGTATAATTTAATGGAGTATAAATAAATATTTAATATTTATATCTTAAAAATGAGACAAACATAATTGTGTACTTAATAAACTGATAAAATTTTTATTTATTTCTGTCAAAACGTCTATAGATATTAAAACGCTGCGACGTATTACGACAGGCGGAGAGGATGAATTTATAAGGGTTATTCATTTGACAGCGGAGCCCTAATAAAAACAACAACAATTATAATGAACAACTCCTGCTTCTAGATAACTAAATTTATTGTTGAAAAATTTGATCGTACTTAAACTACTCGAAAGTTACTGAGTTCTGGCTCTAATAAACTACACACTTTTGCTTATTCCACTTACATTTAAAATTAATAAAAATAATTTAAAAAATATGTACCAATAAAAAATAAACAAACACAAAAAATATTATAATTTGTGTTTGTTTATTTTTAGATCTTATTTTCTATTCCTTGTTATTCCATCTTCATTTTCAACCACGCTTCATTTAAAATCACCTCTAACCTTATAGCAATGCATTAATTAAACTGCGTAATACAAATTCTATTACAGTTTTTTTTTGCTCAAATACTTGTTGAAGCTTATTAAGCTTTTTAATAAATATATTATTTGTTACAGTGAGTGTCTCAATGAATATAACAACACCTAGGACAGGTATTCAGGGACAAATCTCGAGTTTAAGCTCGAACTTCACAATATCATAATATAAGTTAGACCAAATCAACACGGTGGCTGGGCAGACTGACTTATTCGGATGTTCTCCGAGCAAGTTCACAGGGGCTTCATTTTATGCCATTAAGTTTGTTTATAGATGTATGGTATGCACTGACTTTTAAATAGTTTTTAACTCATCTACCATATTATACTGTCCGTATATGAACGTCGTAATTAAAAAAAAGACCGCAGTTCACACGCAATAGAAGTGAAACATTCAAATAAATATATTTCACGGTAAATGATTTATTTCATATGATAATTTTTAACCACAACCATTTGTATTGTGCAAGTACAATCCATATTTTTAGATAATTAGTGCCAAAATATTTCGTGTATTAAATCAAAATATCAAGGTCTTAAGGTAGTACCTAAAATACGCTAAATGGCCTGAAGTTATGAAATTGTGGATTTTTAAAGAATGGATTACATGTCATAATTTTCTTCATTATGGTTAATTTAATTTATTTAAAAAAAAATATTTTTTAAACTGTTTATTTTAACAGTTAAAATTTATATTAACCAACTTTAAAGCACCGCACAAAGAGGAGACCGAGACAATAAGTAAACACTGTTTAAAAAAATACTAGCAATGCTATCCATATTACTAATATTCTCCTTCATCACTACTGGTAACCTGAAAATGGTTGTGTGTTAGGAGTGGTTCACGACACAGTCGAATGGCGGATGCGAACCCACAACCTTTTGAGTTCGCCGTCCGCACCCTACCATTAGGCTACTGTCGATTACTACTTTTTATTATTTTCAAGGAAGTCGATGGATGCTAGTGGCTCAGGACCGTGCTTTGTGACATTCCTTAGGGAAGGCCTATGTTCAGCAGTGGACTTGTGAAGGGCTGTAATGATGACGATAGGCTAAATCTTATAGATGTATGTTTGTCTCTTCTTAGAGACTTACACTTTTTCTTATTCCGCTTACATTTAAAATTAATAAGAATAATTTAAAAAATATTTACCAATAAAAAAACAAACACAAATTATAACAAATAATTGAAACAACCACGACCTGATGGTAAATCGTTGCTGTGGCCCATAGGCATCTATATCTATCCTCGTTTGCGAATCAAAATGCAGATGCGTTGTCACCGGTGAGGACTAAGATGGAATGCCTCTTTTCTAGTAAAAAGGGTCTCCGGTTCTTAGAGACGCTTTATCGCTGTATCTTTAATTTCAAATCACAACGGTTCTATAGAAGACTTCTCTTCAAATAGACGGTAGTGGAAGGGTGGATTCGAACCCACAACCTTTTGAGTCCGCGGTCTACTTTGTATTCTATTTCATTCAATCGTAGGCCAAATGATATAGATGTATATGTTTGTCTCTTTTTAGTTTCGTCGAGTTTCAAATCACAAAGATTCCTAAGATGTGTTCACTTCAAAAAAAAAAAAGGTTTCACTAGACTTTTATCATGATGAAAGACTTACTACATCTTTTCTTTATCGAACATAAACAAAGACACAAAATTTTAATAACAGTGTTGTAGCGTAAGCAATTCTGGTAATGAAATTTCACCTGCAGCGACGACATTTCTGAATAAACAATCAACTTTAGAAGCAATTTTCCTTAGTATTCTAGAGGGGGAAATACTTGGAATCAGTTCAACATAACTTAGATTGAATGATATAAAAATACCTTCAGACTTTGTTCTCAATGTTTGAATTATTAAAAAAAAATATGCTAAATTGCAATTTTGGACAAATTCCTGTATATTATTCTGAATTCGTTTATGTAATATGAGTGTTACTATACCTCAGTATAATGGTGATGTGTTTCATGTGTGTTATTTATTGTAAAAAAATATATTGGTTTATTTCTGTAGTTCATGCAACCAACTTCAAAAAAAGAAAGCCACAGATAAAAAAACCGGCCACGTGCGAGTCTGACTCGAGCACCGAGGGTTCCGAACAAATCCGTAGGTATATAAGTTTAAAATTATTAAAAATATTTCTATTATATGATGTAACTAAAATTTTATGCTTTTCGCAATTTTTTCCTTTATCTGTACTATAATACTTTGCTTCGTACTAAATTTTAAGATTCTGAGTTCACAGGAAGTACCCTGTAGGTTTTGATTCCCTTGCGAATGTCGAAAATTTGCGGCATAAACGGCTGTATCTTTTGATTGCGTTGGCTTAGAAGTTCCAAGCACAGCTCCAAGGGACAGTAGACTTGAGTATTCGATATGAATTTCAGCTTGATACGCTTTCTTGAGAAAAAGGGTCTTGACAAACAGACAGACGGACAACAAAGTGATCCTATAAGGGGTCCGTTTTTTCCTTTTGAGGTACGGAACTTTAAAAATAGTGATGTACGTTCTGTAATTACTAGAAACAAGCACAAGTTAGTTATACCACTTATTCGACTCTACAGAGTCAATAACTCCTTCATAACGCAACGTATAAACTTTTACAACAAAGAAAATATCCAGGATTGATACGAGTAGAGTATCATATATGATACTAGTAGGTAATCAAAAAGTTTAATAATTTTAATAAGCAATAATTGTTTAGTAAGGATTATTATATCACTAAAGAGTATATGATTAATAATAAGTAACTAAATTTTTTTTAATAAAAAAATAATTTTATTAATGAAAACTAGGAGTGAGGTGATCGCTACCATGTTGTTTCTAAATGTTTCCGTACATAATTATATAAAATATTATATTGTAATTTTTTTAAAGTCCCGTTGGTTTTCCTGCTGATTCATCCCAGGACAGAAGTTTTTTCGGACCAGTTTTTACCACTGGTTAACACTAGTTTGAAAAAACTGGGCACGTCGAATATATAAAAGCAAGGAGTTCTACAAGCGTACACCTGTAACCGAGAATGATTTATTGAAGAAGAAAGATGAATGAGCTGGAATACGAAAATAAATATTGTTAGTGGAACGTAGATAACGATCGTGAAAGTAGTACATGTATTCAAAGCAGTATTTCAGGTAACGTGGAGTAGAGGGATTGAACAGTATGCTGCATAAAACAGAAAGGATGTGAGTATTCCTGCGAAGTCGAATCGGCAGTCACTTGAAACGTTTACAAAACTCTGAAATGTGATCATATTTACAGAGTCTAAATATGAATCGTTATCACAAGTTTTGAATTCGCTTAAGTTTATTTAGCTGGGCTTCGGTAACTTCCGGATAGGAAACATCGACATAGTCAAGAATAGGCAGAAGTAGGAATTGGGCAAGCGCAACTTTAGTAGCAGTAGGGTGAAAATTTCTAAGTCTCCGCAGAGAGCTTAGCGCTGCAAACAGCTTTTCCTACTGACTTCATTAATTTGTGGTGACCATGTTAGACAGGAGTCGATATATATGCCAAAGTTCTTGACTTTATCACTATAAGGGATATGAATGCCAATGACGAGAATAGGTGGTATGAGAGAAAAGTCAACCCTGGCAAATAATCTCGAACTACCAATTTTTAATGGTGTTCGCGCCAAACGCTGTTGTCGGAATCGACGTCTAGGGGGCGCACGGCTCGGTGCCATACCGGTTTGACAGTTGATGTGTCGAGCGCGCGCGAGTGCAAGTCAGTCGTCTGCCAGCTGTGCTTGGGACAGCACGCTGTCATTTTTTGTAGGGAACTCGGAATAATTAGGCGCGGCTCGTAAATGTACTGTCTAGGATTTGTGACGCGTAATCCTTGCTGTAGAGCTTCCCCGGGACTCATTAGGTTTGACTCGGAATCTGTATAAGTGCATTCGACAATATTAGCTAAAGCGGCCTTTGATAGTCTAGAAATAACTGTTGCTACGCGAAGCGGTAGTGACCTTTGATCCGGACACTCCCTGTTCATTTTGTGTGTTAGGCTTTATAACAAACGAGAGTTAGTGGCTTCTGTAAGTTAGTTAATAGTACGATAGAGTTAATGGACTGTCATCGTGACGAACGAAGAAATCGAGTGCGGACGGCGCCGCGGAAGACCTCAATTTGGAGCAGCCTGGAACTCGGCCGCTGCTGGTCGCCTATGCTTGTCAAGGCCTCACATTCACACCTCACTGTACACTACTCGCCATCCACTATTACACACACTCACGGCCTGCCCAAGCCTTGGTGCGAAGTTAGCTTCGGATAATAGTAAGTACGATGTGTTTCTAGCTTTCTCCCTTATTGTTTGGTGTAACTAGAGATTTTCCACTCTGGCCTTAGGAGGCCCGACCTACGTCTGCTCGTCGAAACTCAGCTGAATGGGCCCCTGAGGATTTGACCTTTATGGGAGCAGCCGTAGGCCGTAACAAATGGGATTTATGAATAATCCATAAGATTGACACCAGCCATTAGATTGCCACCAATATACAAGCCAGATCTGCGTTCTTTGTATCAATAGCTTTTGGCAAATCATCCAGAGTAGTTTGAATGTAAATTTGAAGATCGTTGGTTCTTATCGGTTTTTAATTTAGATTTTTGTGAGTACATAACTTTCTATCAAAAACCAATTCAGTATTAAGAACTCTGAATACAATTTTTTCTCGTGGAACTGTATAAAGATTACCCAGAAGACCGCAGCAAAGAAAGATAATAATCGTGTTGACCCAAATGCTTAAAATCTTAATGCACATAAGACGCGGTCGGTAGATACAAAGGACAGAATTTGCTCGGAGGGATTTATGTACTTAATACAACTCAAGGCTCAACACGGAATGAAAGCTTAATTTTATGTAGTAATTTAGTAGTGATTTTATATTAAGATTGGTTTTTGCCCACCGCTTTGTTTACGTGTGTATACAAACAGTGCGTGTATGTAAGAAAGTATCTATGATGACGGCACTGCTTCGGAAGTAGACGTATGCCACGTGGCATAATCACATCATGCCAGAGAATTAAAAAAAATCCTAAGCGATGGTTCGAAAACCTGCTACCGTTTCAACATGTTTTATGTTGTATAGCCATGATGCAGCTATATATCGTTTGTAGCAGGGGTCTACACGACCGGGGATGCACCATGCTCTCTGATTCCAGCGTAAAATAATAGGTTAATGCTGCTGTCTTTGGTATGGTGAGCATAGAAAACTGAAGACCTTTTTTACTAGAAACGAAGCATTCCATCTTACTCCTCAGGGGTGACAACGCATCTGCATTTTCATCCTTAATCGAGGAATGGTGTAGATCTCTATAGGTTACACTATCCTGTTACCATCAAGTAGACTGTGTTTTTCATCCTAATTCTATAAAAAAATCTCAATTAAATATATTATTTAATATAATAAAAAAACTTCCAAGCATCCTTAATTGCGTTTAACTAAATTAAAAAAGGTTTGCAGTGTGGTGGTGACGTAAGACCATTCATCACTTCATTTAACCCCGTGGGTTTCGTAAAGAACGCATACGGAAAATGCCAGAAAGATCTCACGGCATTTCGAAAGACATAAAATACCGGTGACGAGAATAACTCGTCTGGTTCAGCGATCCGTCCGCCTGCTAAGCGTGGCAGCTATGGCAAATGCTGTCTATAATGGAAGCATATGAGATGCTCTAGCTTACTTCTACAGTAGTTGACTTTTAATAATAACGTCCGCCAGACCGAATTTCGGTCACGGCGGCCAGCCTCAACGGAGACTAGCCATCGGCGCAGGACAGGGTTATAATGCCCAAGTGTATAATGCGCAAGCATACACGTGGTAGAGCCATGCTGCAGCTATATTAGTAGTATAGTTGTAGTACGAATGGGTCGGTTCGACCGGGGAAGGAACACGCTCTCACAGAATACCAGCGTAAAATAGCACCTTAACGCTGCTGTGTTTCGTATGGCGGGTGTAGAGAAACGGAGACCCTTTTTTCTGGAACCGAGGCATTCCATCTTAGTCCTCACGGCTGACAACGCATCTGAATTTTGATTTGTAATAGAGGGTAGATGTAGATGTCTATGGGCCGCAGCAACCACTTACCATCAGGTGGACCGTGTGCTCGTTTGTCACCCTTATCCTATAAAAAAAGCACAGGTGCACTCTCTATTCCCTCGCGCTCATAGTCCGATGGGACGGTAAACATCCACGACCGCGCAGTACCCACGGCTTTACGTGCTTTCCGAGGCACGGGGGTGAGACACCGCCAGCTTCCTGACTCCGGCAGCTACTGAGAGTTTCTTGATGGAAAAGCTCAATAACTGATTTTTTTGACCCGACCCGGGATTCGAACCCGGGATCTCAATATCAGCAGTCACACTACTACAACCACTAGACCAACGAGGTAGTCAGTGGACTTTTACTGGCAGATGAAGAATATGACGACAACTTACAAGTGTTGTCATTAAAACAAAAATTCTATAATAAGGGTTATATATAATTTAAACGAATTCATGGTTGATAATAACCCCTGGGAATGAAGTGGTCGCTTCCAAGTTATTTCTTAAAAAAGTTTTATCAGTAGTTTTGCTAACTGTAATCTTATTGTATAATTTTACTTTGAAAAAAGGTTTCGCCGGGTTTTTACTGGTTCTTCCCGGATCAGAGGTTCTTCCCGAACTACTGGTACAAGTAATTCTTAAGCCTTGTACGGACTATGCGTTCCAATGTACGCGTAATCTAGATATTATGTTGAATACGCGTACAGGTCGATAGTGGATACGCGTACAGCGCATCTTTATGTATTGCGGGCTTAAGTCCAAATTGAGCGTTCACATCCGCTTTAACGCGCAACCAAAAGCCGCCTGGCGACGACTCGCCGCAAGACGACACGCGTGCTCAAATTGCATACGCGTTGCTGCAGGTACGGATTAGCGTTCCATTTTACGCGTAACCGACTATGCGTAAATTAGATCGCTTAGTCCGTACAAGGCTTTAATACATATTTTCATACCTTCGTTGTCAATTAAATTCAAATATATTGAAATACTCACAGCTGAATTTAATAATACTCTAAACATGATCTTAAATCAGTTGAAAACGTAAATACATACTAAGCACATATTAAGCCTTGTATAAAATCTGTAACAATAGGTATTTAAGATCAATGTTTTGATATTGCAAATACAACTGATTGTTTTTGTCTGAGTATTGGAGACTACTTCACACATAAACCCTTGTCGAATGTTTATCGTTTAGAATTTAGAATTAATTTTCGCTAACATTCATCGTTTGAAAATTATCTGAAGTAACTCTTCTTGTCTATGTTTATGGCAGGGGTGTCAAACACGATTTTCTATGGGAATACTAAAACCCTCTGAAATAAGAGGTCTGTGCCCAGCAGTACGACGTATGTTGGCTATTCCTTTATTTTTACGGATGAAAAACAGTAATTATTACAAGAACCTTCGTAAACGTAGTAGAGCCATAATGCAGGTATTTAGTAGTATAGTAGTAGCATGAATGGGTCGGCTTGACCGGGGAAGCACCAGGCTGTCACAGAATACCAGCTTAAAATAGCAGCCCAACGCTGCTGTTTCGTATGGTGAGTGTTGAGAACCGGATCCTCTTTTTTACTGGAAACGAGGCATTCCATCTTAGTCCTCACGGGTGACAACGCATCTGCATTTTGATTCGTAATCGAGGATAGATGTAAATTTCTATGGGCCACAGCAACCACTTACCACGAGGTTGACTGTGTGCTCATTTGTCACCCTTATGCTAAGAAAAAAGAGGAATTAAATTGTAAATATATATTTAAAAAAAATTAAAAAAATTATAATGTAAATTAGAAAAAAAATTTCAGCAGGTCCAGCGGAGAATGAATTAATTTCATTTATTGCCATATATTCGTATGTCAAAAACAGTTATTAGCGGCATCTTTTTAACGGATTTCAAAAAAAGGAAGGCTCTCAATTACCACCATTCGTTGTATGTTACGCGATTATTTCAGAAACTGTTCGACAAATTTATTTATATAATATATTATATAGTCTTTATAGTTATGAAATGATTCTAATATATAAAAAAAAAGATTAAATGATACTAATTTTACGGATTTTATCGCGTTTAATTTAACTTTCTATATCCCGACGTTTCTCGCGTGCTTTACAGCACCCATATTCTCAGGTTCAGTTTTTGAACACACAAAAATGTCAGTACAGACCTTAAAAATATTCCGAAAAATTAAATCACGACTTGAATTCTATAATACCATCATGTGCCGAACCACCGAGGTTGTATGGGTTACCGAAAATACACAAAGCAAACACTCCACTGCGTCCCATTGTGAGCCAGATCGATACACGAACTTATAAGTTGGCTAAACACTTGACAAAAATACTATTATCACTGAGAGGACACACCAGAGTACACACAAAGGATTCATACTATTTTGTTAGTGAGATAAAAGACCAACATCTCGCTGACAATTAAACTATGGTCAATTTTGATGTTCGGACACTATTCACATGCCTACTTTTTGAAGACTGCATCTCAATTGTAAATAGGAAGCTAGAAGATAACAACATGCCTGCAGAATATGCAGTATTAGTCAAACACATCTGGCTATCTATTGTGGAAGGAAGAGTTCTACAAGCAAGTAGACGGTATGGCGATGGGCTCACCTATATCTCCCCGTGTAGTGGCGGGTAAGAATACTCACTACCCCATACCTTCCCGTAAGTGTTGTAAGAGGCGACAGAGGGAAACTGAGGCAGAGAAAGCAGCAGCATTTTTCTGATCTTGAACAGCAAAACCACAATAAAAAACTGCGGTTGCCAACCCGCTCGCGTTGCGTGGCAACTATGGCAATATACCCCCCTATGATAAAAGTTACAAAAAGACGGCCTGCAGTCCCCGGCGGCCCCGCTATTCCCGGCTACGGTGGCGACCATGCTAACGGCGGGTCAGGGGGTGCTAAGAATCTCCGGTGGAGGTTCGGTTGCCACCTACGACGATTCGACCTGGCAACTTATAACGCACGCACCCTGAGGACTGACGAGAAGATCCTGGAACTGGAAGAAGAGATAGACAAGTTGCGCTGGAATATCATAGGATTATCCGAAGTCCGAAGAGAGGGGGAGGACACGGTAATCCTAGAATCCGGCAATTTGTTCTATCACCGGGAGGACGACCATCTGTCCCGAGGAGGTATCGGATTTATCGTCCACAAGTCTCTCGTTAACAACGTTGTAAAGATTGGGAGTGTGTCGATGAGGGTTGCGTATCTTATACTCAAAATCACCAAACGGTATTCGCCGAAGGGCATACAGGTTTACGCACCAACCTCGGCACACCCCGATGAGGAGGTGAAGGAAATGTATGAGGATATCTCTAGAGCCATGCATTCCTCCAAAACCCACTATACGGTGTTAATGGGAGGCTTCAATTAAAAACTAGGCACAAGAGAGAACGGTCAGCTGAAAGTAGGGGAATTCGGAATAGGGCAATGGAACCCAAGGGGCCAGCAGCTGGCCGACTTCATGGAGAAAGAGGGACTCTTTATGATGAACCCTTTCTTCAGAAGCGGCCCCACAGGAAGTGGACCCCGTCGAGCCCCAACGGTTCGACAAAAAATGAGATTGACTTCATTATGACGACCAGACGACAACTGTTCAGTGATGTCTCAGTGATCGCGTGGGTGAAAACCGGGAGCGATCACCAAATGTTGAAAGGCACACTGAACCTAAACGTTAAGTTGGAGAGGTCACGTCTAATGAAGTAAACGCTCCGTCCCCCTCGTGCTCTAATCCAAAGTCCCGAAACCTTTCAGCTCGAGCTACGAAACCGTTTTCAGTGCCTAGAAAATTGCAATGCAGTGAACGATTTGAATGACAAGCTCGTGGAAACTGTCCATGCGGTCGGAGCTAAGTTTTGCAAGACCCGCCGCAGAAGAACACAAAAACTCTTTGATCACACTCTTAATCTCCTGGCTGTTAGACGGGATATGAAGCTGCAGTCTTCAGTAGATTTGACAGCATACAGACAACTAAATAGACAGATCTCCAAATGCATGCGGCGGGACTTACGCAACTTTAATACTGCTCGTATTGAAGAAGCGATCGAGTGGAATCAGGGCTCCAAAGTCTTTGCAAGAGATTTGTCTGCCAGAAAGAATCAACTGTCGAAGCTGAAGACCGAGTGTGGCAGCGTCGTTTTCGGGATACCTGAAATTTTGAGTGAGATTGAGAGGTTCTGTGGGCAGCTGTACACATCATCGTTGGAGCCACACGTAAGTGTGAGTAACGATCCAAGTGCGAGTCTTATGCGACACTATTCTGATGATATCCCGGACGTCAATCTGAGCGAGATTAGAATGGCTCTCCAGCACCTTAAAAACGGCAGGGCCCCAGGTGAGGATGGAATTACAGCGGAGCTTCTGAAAGCGGGTGGAAAACCGGTACTTTAAGTCCTTCAGAAGCTCTTTAATTCCGTCCTCAATGGTGGCATTACACCGGAGGCGTGGAGCAGAAGTGCGGTGGTCTTGTTCTTCAAGAAAGGTGACAATGCTCTCTTGAAGAACTACAGACCGATTTCCCTTCTGAGCCGTGTCTACGTGCTGTTTTCGAGAGTCGAATCGAATCGCGCGCAGACTTGACGACTTCCAGCCTACCGAATAAGCCGGTTTCCGAAAGGGTTTTAGCACCATTGACCACATAGATACCCTTCGACAAATTGTACAGAAGTCCGAGGAGTACAATTTGCCACTATGTCTGGCGTATGTGGACTATGAGAAAGCCTTAGATTCCGTCAAAATTTGGGCGGTGCTGCAGTCCCTTCAGCGATGCCAAGTTGACTGTCGGTATATCGAAGTGCTGAAGTGCTTGTACAGTGGGGCTACGATGGCTATCCCAGTACAGAACCAGAGTACGAAACCTATCCAATTGCAGAGAGTTGTAAAACAGGGTGACGTTATATCCCCGAAACTCTTCACTGCTGCATTGGAAGACGTTTTCAAGCTTCTGGACTGAAAAGGATACTGTATTAACATCAATGGCGAGTACATCACTTACCTTCGATTTGCCGACGATATAGTCCTTATGGCAGAATCGCTGTAGGACCTAAACACTATGCTCAATAACCTCATTAGTATTTCCCAACGGATAGGTCTTAAGATGAACATGGACAAAACAAAGATCATGTTTAATGTCCATGTCACACCTATGCCGGTAGTTGTTGGGAGCACTAAGCTCGAAGTTGTTGACGAGTATGGTTACCTGTATGGAAAATAGCATTTTAGAAATATGACAAGCTAATAGTAAAGGGGAATGAAACAAAAAGAAATCGGGAAACATCTTCTTCACCGCATTCTTCGGACATGCAACCTAAAAAACAGCAAACCTCCATATCATTTAAGGCTAATAGAACTAATGCGTTCAATGTGATGAGAAACAGATCCATCTCTCTTACTAACGTCCCTACAAACAAGCAACAATAGCAACAGACTCTCGGCAAACGGAACATACAACAACACAAAGAAACAAAAATATCTACAACAAGATAGCAACACCCTCCCCCAAGACGACTGGTCATCGTGGGGGAAAATTACCAACACCCTCTAAGGTTTGATAAAAAAAAGGAGAAATAATTATGACATACACATAGCGTCGCTTAACACACGATCACGAGAGATAAGAACCCCAGAGAAACTAATTGAATTAGAATCAGCAATCAACGAAATTAAATGGTATATTATTGGAATAAGCGAAATGAGAAGATTAGGAGAAGGAATAGAAGACAACGGAAAGTATATACTACATTACAAAGGAGAAACACCAGGGCAATATGGGGTCGTTTTTTTGATAAAACGGAGATATACTGACCGAATAGAAGAATTGAAAGGAATATCTGAAAGAATAGCAACTCACAACATTAAACTTCCCATACAAAATAGAAAAGATGAATATTGGTCAATTATTCAGGCTTATGATTATAAAATAGAAGACTTTTATCAAAAATTACAAAACACTGTTGATACTGCTCACAAAAACATAATATTAATGGGTGATTTTAACTGGCAAATTGGTGTATGCCACAGAGGCGAGGAGCATACTGTAGGAAGACACGGTTATAGCAACAGAAGTAAAAATGGAGAAAAATTGTTGAACTTCGGTTTAGAAAACAAACTAAGCATCTTGAACAGTTTCTACAAAAAGAAAAAGAATAAGATATGGACGTGGACTTCCCCAAATGGACTGCATAGAAATGAAATCGATTATATTATGACCAATAAACCAAAATTTTTTGAAGACATGTCAATTATACACAATTTAAATTTTAACTCTGACCATAAAATGATTCGTGCGACGCTACGAGGTACACATATAAAGTAAAGTCGAAGGTTGCAAGCTAAATCGGTACCCTATGTGAATATTGAAAATAACGCGGAGCTAATGAACAACTTAAAAGAAATTCTAGATAGAAGAGAAGAAGAAAAATGCAACAAATCAATCCAGGAGAAATATTGCGATTTTGTAAATACCCTCATAACTGAGGTCAGGAAAGTATATACAAATAATAAAGTATCCACCAAAACGACTCAATTACTTAAGGAAAGAAAATTGCTTCTACAAGGCACGAAAAATAAAGAGACACGTAAAGAAATTGCAGAAATAAGTAAAAAGATAAAGGAACAAATAAGAAAAGACAGAAAGCAAAGAAGGTCAAGCACTTTTCAAAATCATATTAAAGGCGGCTACTGACCTGCCTGCCGCAGGAGCAATCTAGGGAGCACAGCGATCGGAGCTGTCTCTACACACATGCCTGCCATTCAGTATGAGAGTGTACGTCTCGCTGGACGCACGCGTTGAGAATGGCGCCGGTTTTATCGAAATATCAATAAATCGGTATATATAGTGCCTGCTCTTTTTTATATAGAATAAGAGTGACAAATGAGCACAGTCCACCTGACGGTAAGTGGACACTGTGGCCCATAGACACCCACATTTATCAATAAAAGAACCAATTAATTAATAATTACAACCATAATATGGTACTTATAAGCTGCAGGATAGCTCTGTCACGCTATTTTTAGGCTATGAAAGACAATTAAATATGACTAACTTCACTCGTCATAATTTAATATAACCAATTTATTCTGTGATATAACTTAACTAACTAGTGCTTAGTAACTATAATTTAACTAGTGTTACAAATAGCCAAGATGTTTTCTAATGAAGTTTTAATAAATTTAATTACTATAATTTGTATTTATGTTTAATTATTTAGTTAATGACATTTAATTTATATTCCAGCACTTTTAATAGTATTGCAATATTTTCTTTCCTATACTAGCCCTTATGATAAGTTATGGTAACAAATCCCAGTAATGTTACTTGTAAGTTACAACGATTAAGTAACATTCTTTCTGCGGTTCTGACTTGTACTCATACGTTTGCTCCGCGCGAAAGTCGTAACGAACTGATTGAAATTGCCCCAATTCCGCTACACACGCGACAGCGGCAGGGATCTAGGGAGCAAGGAAGGTCTTGCGCTCCTGCCGCCCTGCCGCAGGGCTGTCTTAAAATTGCCCCTGCTTGCCTACACACATCACAATTAAGGAGGCAATTAAGGGTCATCCCCACTCCTACACCCTAGATTGCCCCTGCGGCAGGCATGTCAGTAGCGGCCTTAAGAAAACAGGCAGAATAAAGAAAGCGTTTAAAGAGTTAGAATTAAAGAAACATTGGATACCAAATATAGAGGATAAACAGGGAAAATGTTCTAGCAAAAGAATTGAAATTTTAAATATCGCTACGGAATTTTTAAAATTGCCATTTTTGCTCTTATAAAGGTCCTTATACTTTATAAGAGCAAAAATGGAAAACTCACTACCACTACGATTGACGACACGTAAGATTCTGAACCTTTACCACCTGTTCTAAAAGAAGAAACAGAAAGAGCCATTATTACGCAGAAGTTAGGAAAAGCACCCGGACCTGATCAAATTACTAATGAACTCCTTAAAATATCAATGCCAGTGATTGTCCCCAAACTAACCAATTTATTCAACGAAATAATAAAAACAGAAAATATTCCAGAAGACTGGACGAAATCAGTAATAGTTTTGTTACATAAAAAAGGAGATAAAATAGACATTGGCAATTATAGGCCGATAAGCTTAATGTCTAACATATATAAGATCTTTTCAAAAATTATATTATTTAGACTAACTAACACCCTCGATGAAAATCAGCCAAAGGAGCAAGCTGGATCTAGGAGCAACTTCTCGACTATAGACCATATTCACGTCCTGCGACAGATTTTTCAGAAATACAGAGAATACAATAAAATATACTATGTGGGTTTCGTAGACTTCAACAAAGCTTTTGATTCTTTGGAACATCACTATATATGGGAATCGTTAGAGCGACAAGGCGTCCATAGAAAGTACGTACGAATACTACAGAACATTTATGGGAAAAGTACAGCACAAATAAAATTGGAAATGATAGGCGACGAGTTCCCAATTGGAAGAGGCGTCCGTCAAGGTGACCCTATTTTATAAAGATAATTTCAGCTGTGCTGGAGATGATTTTTATGAGACTAGGTTGGGACCATTTCGGACCTAACGTGAACGGAGAGAAACTGAGTCATTTGAGATTCGCTGAGGATTTAATACTCTCCTCCGAATGCCCGAATACCTTGAAAGTAATGTTACAACAATTATCAGACGAAAGTGCAAATGCAAGTCTTACAATAAATTTAACAAAAACGAAAATAATGACCGATTCTTCACAAAAAGATATTATCAGAATTAATAATCAGCAATTAGAATACGTAAATGAGTATATTTATTTTGGACAATTGATATCACCAACAGATAACATGCAGAAAGAAATTGAAAGAAGAATAGCTAACACTTAGAAAAAATTCTGGTCGTTAAGCGAAATAATGAAGAATAAAGAGATGCCAATGTCGGAAAAAAGAAAAGTTTTCAATGCTTGTATCCTGCCATGTCTGACATACGCATGCCAAACTTGGGCCTTAACTGAACAACAACAAAATAAAATCAACATATGTCAGAAAGGAATAGAGAGAAGCGTATTGGTAGTACGGAGAAAAGATAAAATAAAGTTAAAAAGGATAAAAGAAAAGACAAAGTTCGGAAAAGTCCAATCAGTATGCAGAAAATCGAAATGGCACTGGATGGGACACATGTTGAGAGAAAAGAAAGAGAAATGGACCAGGATAATAACTGAATGGTACCCTAGAGAAAACAGAAGCAGTAGAGGAAGACAGCCAAAGCGATGGGAAGATGATTTTAAGAAAGTAGCAGGACCAGAACGGTTATGTACAGCAAGGGACAGAAATAAGTGGAAAGCCTTAGAGGAGGCCTTTGTCGAAAGACAAGCTCTTATGAGGGGAGACCAACCGAATGCCGAGAACATGATTTAGTTAGTTAAGTTAATTTGTTTCCTTACCTCTCAAATTTTAAATATTTTTTTTGTCAATGAGTTTAAACTAACAGCAATAAAGGCGTATTTTATTTTATTTTTATTTATGTTTACCTGGGACAAATAGTCAAACTAGGTAAGTCCAACTTCGACCGAGAGGTCAATCGACGGATTCAACTTGGTTGGGCAGCGTTCCGGAAATTACGGCACATCTTCTCGTCAGGTGTACCTCAAAACTTGAAAACGAGACTGTACAACCTGTGCGTGTTGCCAGTGATGACCTATGGAACTGAGACGTGGTCCTTCACTGCTGGCCGTATGAGGAAGCTCAAAGTCGCTCAGCGAGATATGGAGGGGGCTATGCTCGGGGTTTCTCTGCGTGATAAACTTAGAAATGAGGATATCCGCAGTAGAACCAGAGTAACCGACATAGCTCAATGGATTAGTAAGCTGAAGTGGCAAATGGCCGGCCATTTGCCATTTGACGGCTCCGTGGCGCAGTGGCTTAGCAATGAGTTGCTGCGCTGGGGGGCGCGGGTTCGAATCCCGCACGGAACAAGTATTTGTATGGCCTACAAATGATTGTTCCGGGTCTGGATGTTTGTCCTTGTGAAATTTGTGTTTGTAAACTGCCTCCACGATACAGGAGAAAATCCTAGTGTGGAGGTAACGTTTTTTAAAAAAAAAAAAAGAAAAAAAAATTAAAAAAAAAAATATAGCTCGAAGAACCGACAACCGATGGAGAAAAAAGGTTCTCGAGTGGCGGCCTCGTACCGGCCGGACGAAGTGTAGGGCGTCCCCCCACTAGATGGAGTGACGACCTGGTAAGATATGCAGGAAGTCGATGGATGCTCAGGACCGTGCTATGTGGCATTTCTTGGGGGAGGCCTAAGTTCAGCAGTGGACTTGTGAAGGGCTGTAATGATGATGATATCTCTCGTAGTCACCGACATATTCATGGAGGACTTTGAGGAGAAAGCCCTTCTTACTCTTTTTGTAAATCCAAGATTCTACAAACGGTACGTAGACGAAAATTTCACTATATTACTATCTGACAAAGTAACTGCATTTTTAAGACCACCTCAACTCCATAAACTCTAAAATACAATTCAAAATGGAGTTAGAGGCAAATTATTCTTTAGCTTTTCTAGATGTTTAAATCATCCAAAATCCTCATAATGTTATTGGTTACATTGTGTATAGGAAAAAAACCCATACCAACTGATATTTTAACGGTAATTCTCACCACCATCTATCACAGGTAGCTACCCTGGGAAAATTTTTGTTTCAGAGAGCATATGGGATCTGTGACAGAAAACATCTGACCGAGCAACTTCAGCAAGTCAAGCAATTATTGCAAGACAACAAGCTTCAGGTCTCACGCCTACGTTACAGTGATCGAGTGAAGCTGGACACGGTCGAGCGTACACCTGCTGTACTACCATACATGAGAGGTGTCACAGACAAGATTGGCTAGATCTTGAAGCGAACTTCCTTTAAACCCAACTACAAGCACTTCTATAATAGGAGTGTACAATCTTGATAGTGAATGTGGTCTCTCATACATAAGACAAACAAAAAGATCTATAAAAGCCCATCCTAATTTTAATAGAAAAAATGGATGGGTACTACCATCTGCATGGGATCCTATAATTTCTTCTTTTTCTTCGAGTTCGACTAGCGAAGGTTGGCAGTCAGCTTTCAATATTCCTTCTTGTTCTTCTCGAGGCGGAAAGGCTAGACAGCACTTACGATTCCCGTCCATTCTCGGATATTACGCAGCCAAGACGGTTTTGCGACCAACAACTCTCCTAAAAGCTCTCCTCCCGGCAACCTTTCCCATCATATTGAGTTGCAAAAGTTCATATCTTTCATGCCTAAACACGTGTCCAAGATATGTAACTTTCCCTTTCTTGACGGTCTCCAAAAGTAGCCGTTTCTAGTTGATGCGTCGCAAAACTTCTACGTTCGAGATCTTTTGAGTCCAACTTATGGCCTACATACGTCTATATGTCCACATCTACATCAGCTTCTATACGTTTCATGAAGTCTTCTTTAATTGTCCACGCCTCGCATCCGTAAAAAAGTATAGCGTCGTATGCGCACAGGGATCTTAAGTCTGCGATTGCAGAGTAACTTTTTTAACGTGCAGAAGGCACTTCGAACTATTATTATGCGAAACTTTACCTTCTGTTCACAGCTCCAGGTGTCATTAAGCGATGTCCCTAGATATTTGGCCCGCTACAATGTCATCGAAGCTATGTTCAGATAATACCATGATCTTAGTTTTAGATGCGTTCATCCGCAGACCAGCGTTTACACTGCACTCATTAACATGGGTCACAATCTTCAGAAGATAATGCTCTTAGGACTGTATTGTCAGCGTATCTGATGTTCTTAATATATCGGCCATTTATTTTGACTCCACATTCTAGGTCTTCAATTGCTTCTGCTATTATTTTTTCCAAGTACAAATTAAATAGTGTGGTGATAATATGCAACCCTGTCGAAATCCTCTCTTTATTTCGACCTCATCAGACTCCTCATCGTCAACTCGTACAGTAACCTTTTGGTTCCACTACAGATTCTGGATAATACGTATATCTTTTTTATATAAACCGATATCATGTAATATTGCAATTAGACAGTCGTGCAGTACTCTGTCGAAGGCTTTTTCGTAATCTATGAAATAAAGGAAAACGTCTTGTTGAATGTCGCTGCATTTTTGTACCAAAACCTTCATTGCAAAAAGAGCCTCTCTTGTGCTCACTCATGTTCGAAAGCCAAACTAGCTGTCTGCAAGTTGTTTGTCACATTTAGCTCTTATTCGCCCGTGGATGACAAATAGAAATAGTTTCAATACTTGGATCATAAAGTTAATCATTCGAAAGTCTTCGCACCTTCTTGCTTTAGTCTTCTTAGGAAGCGTAACAAAAGTTGAGGCTTAATATCTACGATAATATTCAAAAAAGTGGTACCGAATACAATTCTCTCACATTACACTGAACGTGATCGGAATACAGTTAAAAATGCCTGGAATTTCTCGTTAAATGTAATAATTATTTCTATTAGAATTTAATTAACGCAGGTAAATGGTATTGTTATGATGCTAAAGTACATATATATTCACTAAGAATAAAGATTCTCTAAAGTTAATTGAAAATCATATCTATCGAAGTAACCGGAAATTATTTCTCACGATCCACATGTAGCCATTTACGATAGAGGTTGGGCGTCCTTTCGGTGTAACTTTGAAAGGACCCGTGAAACCTTCGATCAATATAATACAACTAAATTTAAAATATGAATGTGATCTGACATTTTTATTGAATTTCACTAAATTTTGTGGTGGCAGCGTAAAAGAATTAATCTTATTCCATCAGCAGTGGACTTTTGCGGACTAATGACGTAGAAATTTGTACTCTAAACATCAGTCTGATAACGAGCCAACCATTTAAGGCAAATTCAACTGAAATAATTCCATCAATTCGCTTATATAATTTAAATGACCTGATATATCAAGTCAACAACATTTTTTAAAGTTTAGTAGACATTGCTTAATGCAGCCTGACGACCTGGTAAAAGACGTTCAGCGATTCGATGGATGCAGCCAGTATTCAATAGTGGACTTGTGATGGGTTGCAATGATGATAAGGATGTTGATAAAATTTTAATTGTGATTTTTAATTTTATGAAGTCGAGCTATGTGTATGCTGCAGGAATCGATACGTCTGGATGCGTTGGTCCCTCACCCTGCAGGGCTAGCATGGACATAAGATAATTTTATCCCCGGGGAAAGAAGAAAATGTTTATCCCCTCGCTTAGTTTCATCCACCCTTCGAGCATGGGCACATCGGTGGATATAATATTCACAGTAGATAAAATGGGAGATAGATTTAGACATATATTTTTTGTATTGCCTCCTCTACACTACTCGCGAAGTAACTTTGACGAAGTGCTCGTCGAAGTCGATCGCAGTCCGAAGAACGTGACCACACACTCGTGCTACTTCGCGAATAGCTCAGTGTTCTTGAGTCTCCCGCACCTTTAACATGAATAACTGTGAATAACGTTCAAGAGGCAGCTGCTATAGGTACATAATTGTGTGAACAGTGCGACGTCAATGCGTTAACTAAATAAATAATTATGTAGAAAACTACATATTTGATATGTTTAGGCCCAAACATGGGCATTTGAAACTGCATCCAATAGTGTTTGACTCGGCACATCGCCCGAGATGGTGTGAGGTGGCGTGAGCGCCGCCGGGGGGGCTTCGGCCTGATGGCCTGCTTCCCAGCGTTCGGCCTGATGGGCCGAGATCAATATCTTGACCGACGCGGCTTTGTCGACTAGTTTTTATTGTTTTGCGACCGCTGGGTTGGTTGCGCGCGGCCAGTGTTGGTTTTGATGGTCTAGAATTTGAGTAATTGTGCGCGTCTAATTTACTATCAAAGATTTGGGTCTCTTTAAGACCGCCTCGAATTGAGTTGTCTGTTTGGAGCATTTGAAGTGATAACGAGGCCATTTTATTGAGTTGAATGATTAACCTACCTTTGTTTGCAAGTAATTTAGGTCAATTTGTAAAGTGATTGCATTTGAAGCGCATTTGCAATATTTAATCTGCTTGTGTGGCCTGTTAATATCGTACGAAGGAATTTTTTGCTGTCGTGCGGAACGCTAACTTTGTGACTCAAGAAGATACCGCGTTCGTTCCCGTGTTGGTGATTCTGTGCTGGGTGAACCTGGAACCTTGAATATTGAACTTTGATTGACCGTTCATTAGTTTTGCCGTGTGTCACGTGTTTGAGTACGATTAACGAGGCTTATCCTTGAGTTTGAAGTTAATTAAATGTACAATAAGGTTGATAGATTGAAATAGTGTACAATAAAGTTGATAAACTAATACAGTGAAATAAAAGCAGAAGTTTTCAATTGGTGATCGCCCCCCTTGAGAGATCTCACCTTTGGAGAGAAGCAGCGCTTGTGGATCTGCGGTCAGACTTCAACGGTTAAGTCAGGTTACATGGTACACACTACTACACACTTCTTACATGCACTTCACTTATCTCCTGACTGGTACCCTGTGGTCAACCCTACCTCCTGAAATAGGTAAGTTGGGCTTGCTTATTTATCCATAGGCCATTGGGCTCCGCCCCCTGTTGCCCGTCGAAGGTGTTACTCATGGGCCCCAAAACAGTCGACTTTTGTCGGGGCAACTAAGGGCGTGAACATAATATTTATATATAAAAAAATATTCATAACTGGCGTACGCCGAGTATTGTAGTGAGACTCTTCGTGTGACTTCGGGGTAGGTATTTCGCGAAGTCCTTTGACTCTGGCACTAAAAACCGACAACGATCGAAAGTGGCCCGAGGCGAAGCGAGGTTGAACGAAGTGAATCGCAGTACCTCTCTGCACTATTCGCTTCGTCCAACTTCGATCTACTTCGCGTTTAGTGTAGAGGAGGCATATGATTATAAACTTAAACCCACGTCCAATGAACTAGGGTAAAATTGTCCCTCACAAATGTCAAAAAAGTATAATATTTTATCATTCATTTGACTCCATGCTACGTGCGGGGGATATATGTCTACTTCATAGAATTATTACCCAGTAGAAACGCAGTCTAGTACAAAACACGAGCGTTAAAGTGATGCAAGGTCATTATGTTAATGGGCGCGACTCGAATGAGCCTACGCTCGTCACACGCACACATACATACCATTCAGTGATACCAGTGTCTGGCGTTTGCAATCAAATTGTGGAAATCACTATTTTATTGAATAAATTTAAATAATCGATATATTACGAAGGTGTATTTTATGAGAGTATAAAATGGAATAAAATAAACACGATAATGATGGTACTAATATAACTTTATTATACATATTTTAATGGTACAAAAATGTAGATGTAATAAAATTTAAGAATATTATTAAACACAATTAATTTTCTCGAATACAATAAGCACATCACGTAATGTTTAATTTTAACCGACTTCAAAATAGGAGAAGCTAATCAATTCGGTGTATTTTTAAATGTTTCTTACCTCAGAATTCTACAATTTCTAAATCGATTTAGATTTATTTATTTGAAAGGATATACACACAGATTGATCTAATATACACGCTGAAATTTTAATGGTTGTTTTCCTGAAGTCAAAAGATTTTGTCTTGGTAGTACAATAGATTTATTAAAATAAAAATTATTAGGATGCAAAAATGGCAGATTTACAATGGAGAAAAACAAAACTCGAATGCGATCTCAAACCAATAGCAATATCTCGCAAGTAGATCGGGCATGCAGGCTTGCTTATACCGTATTACTTTAATAAATTCTGAATAAAAAAATGTTCGCTGGACGTAACGCAGTGCTACGTCTATCGCACGCGCTACCGCGCGTTGCCTACACAGTGAAAGGCCACTAATAAATGTTCATGGCATGAACTCTCAAGCGTAGTGATACGACATAAACTAATCTGGACGCCCGACTAGCTAGTGATGTATTACTATTGTAAATCTGCCCTTTTCATTACAATTATGTAATATTTTTTATTTTAATCAATTAAGTCAATTTGACTCTATTATCCAGACTATATATAATTTGGCTGCGGGACAACAACCACTCAAATTTCAGCATGTATATACGAATTGATCTAGAATCGTCTTAGAAATCAGTGTACATACATAATGATAACCTCTCCTTTTTGGGAGTCGGTTAAAATAGACTATTTTTGTGTCTAAAATACCGTCTGGTTAATGTTTGGATGTAAAGTGACATCTGGTTGGTAAAGGGGTTCTTATTAATAATCGCTTGATGTTAAAAATGTGTAAAAAAGTTTTTATTCTATACCCTAAAACGTCGACTTAGTCAACAAACAAAGCAATTAAAATAAAATAGTTCTGCTAAAATGGCGTCGACGAATCGCGATTAGCTGATCACTCCGTATTAGTTTTAAGGAGGCGCCCATTGTTAATATTATGTTAATACTTAGCGAAGTAGGTATAACATTTGAGTTTTACACAGAGCGTTGCGATTAAACGTTTTAAACACAAATACAATATAAATATTTTTAAAAGAAAATTTTGATTTTTTTCCCCACAACTAGCAACATTTGTGTCATGATAGCTTAGGTAAGTATTTTTTTAGTTTTACGTACTTATAATGAATTAAATATATGAAATTATATGTGAAATATAATATCATCACTTCTTTTATGTTTATCATCACTGTTGTGACAATATTCAACAGTGGTAGAGCCACGCGGCAGCTTTTGCTGTCGCACGGATGGGCCGGCTCGAACCGGGGTAGTACCACGACCTCACAGAAAACCAGCGTGAAGTAGAGGTTTATCTCTGCGTTTCGCTTGGTGAGTGCAGGTGGCCGGAGGCCCTTTTTACTGGAAATGAGGCATTCCATCTTAGTCCTCACGGGTGACAACGCATCTACATTTTGATTTGTAATAGAGGATATATGTAGATGTCTATGGGCCGCAGCAATCACTTACCATCAGGTGGACTGTGAGCTCGTTTGTCACCCTCATTCTATAAAAAAAAATATTTTACAACACAAACGGTCATTTTTACAATTCTTCGCGAGCTCTTCTCCGTAAGACGTGACGTTGCTCACTAACGCGTCGCGGAGTAAACTTACGCGGTTTCGCGTTAGTTTTACTTGCTTCACTTTCGATGTGCGTACTAGTATTCTATACGTAATAATTCTATGGTCTAATTGTTATGTCAAACGGGGATATACTTCTCTCCGTTGCCGTGCTTTGGTATAAGGACAAGATAATGTTATCTCGTGTCAGTGGATATAACCGGGGAATTTTTTTTTGTCCCCATCCAGTGCTAGCCATGCAGGATCAATATTAAATAAATTGTTTCATTAATAATATTACTAAAACTAGGACAAGTTGTAATTGTTACTAACATCTATCGATGAAGAAACAGACAAGTTTTTTGTTAATTTGATTTGAATATCAATGTCAGTAACGTGGGAGAGCTACGCTGCTGCTATATTATTGTTGCTGCACGATCGGATCGGCTCGACTGAGTAAATACCACGCACTTACAAGATACCAGCGTAAAATAATAGCTTATTGCTGCTTTCTGATGGTGAGTGTAGGGAACCGGAGACCCTTAACAGATAATGGAAACGAGGCATTCTAACTTAGTACTCAGGGATGACAACTCATCTGCAATTTGTTTCTTAATCGTAGATAGATGTATATTTTTAGGAGCAACAGCATCCACTTATCATCAGATGATTTTTGTGCTTGTTTATCACCCTTGTTCTACAAAAAAAAAACACCTAATATAATTCATTAATTTATTTTATGTCTTCATCTATTTATTTTTAATTTATTATTAATTATTTTTATTTATCATGTATTTATTTAGTGTCAATAATTAAGTAATTTATACTTTACATACATCCATCAGGTAGGTGCCTCTGATATCCAAACAGTTCGGACGATCGAGTAATTTTAATAATACTATAAATATAATATTTGGACTTAACTGAAGAAGAGACACATACGAATGGTAGTTGATAGGTAATTGAATGATACGTTTATTTTTTCAAATAGTATAGTATCACAGTCTATAAATCCATACAGTCGTCCGACGAAGACGTCTAGATAGGGCAATCGTGCGGGGTGTGAGGGGTGAAACGCGGGAACGACGAGCCCGAGCTGCTCATGCCAATCGTATCAGTAGCTCGGGACACGACTTTCAGAGTTAACTCGCGTTTGCTTTTATAATTTTTAAATTTAGTGTTGATACTTATAATTAAAATAGTTTATACGACGTGTGTTGTGAGAGATTGCAAGTCGTCATCTCGCATAAATAAAGATCTGCGATTTCACCAAATCCCGCACAGGGAAGAAAGGTAAATAAATATTGTTATTATTTTTTACATTATGTATATTTTGTCATGTCATGCCAAATTGCCAACATAAAAAAAATGGCGGACGTAAAAAATAGGTACTAGTCGCTGGGCATTACTGTTTCGAAGTTTGATTTTTTTTTTCTTCATCTAAATCGTGTGGTTGGACAGGCTAAGGTTTTAGAACATACTATAATGCCTCGTCTTCGGTTTTAATATATCGATGTCAATTTCAAGGTTTATTAGGGTGACGATTACGAAAATAGCATCCATTTTTATATCCAAAATGGCGGACATTTTTTTAATAATATGATATTGGTATCAATTTCGAATTTAGCCGTGTGCCACTACACGGCTAAAGTCCACTGCTGAACATAGGCCTCCCCCAAAGAATGCCACAAAGTGCCGTGTAGTGGCGGTCAAGAAAATCCACTACCCCATATCTTCCCGTGGGTGTCGTAAAAGGCGACAAAGGGAAACAGGCAGGAGATGGGCAGCAGCATCTTCCTGATGATAGCCAAAATTACAATTAAAAAACTGCGGTTGCCAACCCGCTCGCCAAGCGTGGCAACTATGGCAAATACCCCCCAATGATTAGAGCAACAAACAGACGGCCCCCAGTCCCCGGCGGCCCCGCTATTCCTGGCTACGGTGGCGGTCATGGTAACGGCGGGGCAGGGGGTGCTAAGAATCTCCGGTGGTGGTTCAGTTGCCACCTTAGACGACTCGACCTGGCAACGTACAACGCACGCACCCTGAGGACTGACGAGAAGACCGTGGAGCTTGAAGAAGAGATAGACAAGTTACGCTGGCATATTATAGGATTATCCGAAGTCCGAAGAGAGGGGGAGGACACGGTAATCCTCGAATCCGGCAACTTGCTCTATCACCGGGAGGGCGACCATCTGTCTCAAGGAGGTGTCGGATTTATCGTCCACAAGTCTCTCGTTAACAACGTTGTAAAAATCGGGAGTGTGTCGACGAGGGTTGCGTACCTTATACTCAGAATCACCAAACGGTATTCGCTTAAGGTCATACAGGTTTACGCACCAACTTCGGCCTTAGAGTATTCAGGCACACCCCGATGAGTAGGTGAAGGAAATGTATGAGGATATCTCTAGAGCCATGCATTCCTCCAAAACCCAATCCGCGGCGGCCCCACAGGAAGTGGACCTGGTCGAGCCCCGACGGTTCGACAAAAAATGAGATTGACTTCATTATGACGACCAGACGACAACTGTTCAGTGATGTCTCCGTGATTCCGAGGGTGAAAACTGGTAGCGATCACCGAATGGTTAGAGAGACACTGAACCTAAACGTGAAGTTGGAGAGGTCTCGTCTAATGAAGTCAACGCTTCGTCCCCCTCGTGCTCTGTTCCAAAGTCCCGAAACCTTTTAGCTTGAGTTACAAAACCGTTTTCAGTGCCTAGAAGACTGCAATGAAGTGGACGATATGAATGACAAGCTCGTGGAAACTGTCCATGCGGTCGGAGTTAAATTCTGCAAGACCCGCCGCAGAAGAACATAAAAACTCTCCGATCACACTCTTAATCTCATGGCTTTTAGAAGGGAGATGAAGCTTCATTCTTAAACAGATTTGACAGCATACAGGCAACTGAACAGACAGGTATCCAAATGCATGCGGCGGGACTTACGCAACTTAATCGCTTCTTCAATACAGCTTGTGTTGAAGAAGCGATCGAGCTGAACCAAGGCTCCAAAGTCATTGCCAGAGATCTGTCTGTCAGAAAGAGCCAACTGTCAAAGCTGAAGAGCGAATGTGGCAGCATCGTTTTGGGGGCACCTGAGGTTTTGAGTGAGATTGAGAGGTTCTATGGACAGCTGTACACGTCACCGTTGGAGCCACACGCAAGTGTGAGTAACGATCCAAGAGCGAGTGTTGGGTATGAAGCTCCACTTGTGCTGGTGGAATTCTTGACTAAATAAGAACTTCAATATGTAGATTGTGTAGGTAATTTATTGGTTGCTATAAGAAAGGTAGCCGTAATGCGTGCGTTCGCGACCGGGTTGTTCCGAGCAAGAAAATGTTGCAGCGGTGCCGCGTTGTCTCCATGAAGGTGGTGGGGCCGTGAAGCGCTCACAGAACCGGTTTGAGGTCCGCTGCCCGACGACACGAGCCGGGGAGTATCGTAGGCAGTGACGTTAGGAACATATTCCCCGGGTTGAAGCAAGGCTTCAAGATGATGCAGGAGACACTGGAAGAGGGCAGATGTTATTAAATGCTCCTGTGATTGTTCCCTTTGTGGTGAAGATGTCAGCAACTCTGGTGTGACCATCCGATCCTGGTCTTATGGCGATCACTCTACCCATCAGCCAAAGAAGAGGAGGTCGATTGACGTCCTTCACTAAGACCATGGTGCCTGTCTTCAGCTCTTGATCATCGGTCTTCCACTTCATTCGCTGTTGTAAGGTAGTAATGTACTCGTTGGAAAATCGGTGCCAGAAATGCTGCCGAAGCTTTTCAACACGCTGGTAGCGTGGAAGTCGTTCGATGTTGCTGTTGGCGATCTGAGGATGCGGAACTGATGTGAGTGGTCGCCTGATCAGGAAGTGAGATGAGGAAAGATAGGAGAGATCAGAAGGATCTGAGGACAGAGGGGTCAACGGTCTGGAATTTAAGATGGCCTCTATCTGACTCAGACACGTCGAAAGTTCTTCATAAGTTAGATGAGTAAGACCAAGAGTACGACGTAGAAGATGTTTGGTTGATTTTACTGCTGTCTCCCAAATGCCCCCAAAATGAGGTGAATAAGGTGGTTATAAATTTAAAATCTATGCCTTGGTTTGCAATGTTTGACTCTAAATCGTTGTAAGATAATTGTAAAAATCGTTTAAGCTCATTGAAGGCTCCTACAAAGGTAGTGCCGTTATCGGAGTACACGCGCTGAGACTTGCCACGACGTGCGACAAACCGGCTAAAGGCGGCAAGAAAAGACTCCTTTGTTAGATCGGAGACCAACTCCAAGTGGACGGCTCAACTGCAAAGCACACAAAAACACAAATGTATGACTTCAATAGCTTACAACCTCTGCCTTTATGATCCGCTATTAGCACTGGACCGGCAAAATCTAAGCCTGTGGTTAAAAATTAGAAATTAAGCTGCGTTCTCTCACTCGGTAGGTTACCCATGATGACCTGAATGGGCTTGCCCTTTACGCGAGTACATCGAATACACGTTCGTTCAATTTGTTTAGCTAAGTTTCTACCACCGAGCGGCCAATATGTTAGTCTTATATTTGCTAAAAGAAGTTGAGGTCCTGCATGAAAGAGAGAGAGGTGGTACGATTTAAACACTATTTTAGTGAGGTGATATTTACTACAGAGTAATATAGGATGCTTTATATCGTAAGTGTAGTTAGAGTTCTGAAGGCGTCCGCCTACACGTAATATGTTACAAGAATCAATGAAAGGAGAGAGACTGATCAATCTATTTTTACTGTGTAATATTTTTTTACAGTCCTTCGAGCCGGATCACTGTTGGGTATCAAGCTCCACTTGTGCTGGTGGAATTCTTGACTAAATAAGAACTTCAATATGTAGACTGTGTAGGTAATTTATTGGTTGCTACGAGTATAAGAGAGGTAGCTGTAATGCGTGCGTTCGCGACCGGGTTGTTCCGCGCAAGAAAAAGTTGCAGCGGAGCCGCGTTGTCTCCATGAAGTGTGTGTCCAGTGAAGTTGTCTCCGTGGTGGGGCCGTGAAGCGCTCGCAGAACCGGTTTGAGGTCCGCCGCCCGACGACACGAGCCGGGGAGTATCATAGGCAGTAACGTCAGAAGCAGCGAATCGTATCCGACACTATTCCGAAGATATCCCGGACGTCAGTCTGAGCGAGATTAGAATGGCTCTCCAGCATCTTAAAAACGGCAAGGCGCCAGGCGAGGATGGAATTACAGCGGAGCTTCTGAAAGCGGTTGAAAAACCGGTACTGGAAGTCCTTCAGAGGCTCTTTAATTCCGTCCTACATGGTGGTGTTACATCGACGCCGTGGAGCAGAAGTGCGGTGGTCTTGTTCTTCAAGAAAGGTGACAATGACCTCTTGAAGAACTACAGACCGATTTCCCTTCTGAGCCGCGTCCACGTACTGTTTTCGGGAGTCATTACGAATCGTCTCGCACGCAGACTTGACGACTTCCAGCCTCCCGAACAAGCCGGTTTCCGAAAAGGCTTTAGCACCATAGACCACATACATACCCTTTGGCAAGTTATACAGAAGTCCGAGGAGTACAATTTGCCACTATGCCTGGCGTATGTAGACTATGAGAAAGCCTTTGATTCCGTAGAAATTTGGGCGGTGCTGGAGTCCCTTCAGCGATGCCAAGTTGACTGTCGGTATATCGAAGTGCTGAAGTTCTTGCACAGTAGGGCTACGATGGCTATCCGAGTACAGAACCAGAGTACGAAACCTATCCAATTGCAGAGAGGTGTAAGACAGGGTGACGTTATATCCCCGAAACACTTCACGGCTGCATTGGAAGACGTTTTCAAGGTTCTGGACTGGAAAGGATACGGTATTAACATCAATGGCGAGTACATCACTCACCTTCGATTTGCCGACGATATAGTCCTTATGGCAGAATCGCTGTAGGACCTAAGCACTATGCTCAATGACCTCAATAGTGTCTCCCAACGGATAGGTCTTAAGATGAACATGGACAAAACAAAGATTATGTTTAACGTCCATGTCACACCTATGTCGGTAGTTGTTGGGAGCACTAAGCTCGAAGTTGTTGACGAGTATGTTTACCTGGGACAAATAGTCCGACTAGGCAAGTCCAACTTCGACCGAGAGGTCAATCGACGGATTCAACTCGGCTGGGTAGCGTTCGGGAAACTACGACACATCTTCTCGTCAGACATACCTCAAAACCTTAAAACGAAATTGTACAACCAGTGCGTGTTTCTAGTGATGACTTACGGATCTGAGACGTGGTCCTTCACTGCTGGCCGTATGAGGAAGCTCAAGGTCGCTCAGCGAGCTATGGAGAGGGCTATGCTCGGAATTTCTCTGCGTGATAAAATTAGGAATGAGGATATCCGCAGTAGAACCAGAGTAACCGACATAGCCCAACGAATTAGTGAGCTGAAGTGGCAGTGGGCCGGCCATATAGCTCGAAGAACCGACAAGCGATGGGGAAGAAAGGTTCTAGAGTGGCAGCCCCGTACCGGTAGGCGAAGTGTAAGGTGACCCCTCACGAGATGGAGTGACGACCTGGTAAGACATGCAGGAAGTCGATGGATGCCGGTGGCTCAGGACCGTGCTTTGTGGCATTCCTTGGAGGTGGCCTATGTTCAGCAGTGGATTTATGAAAGGCTGTAATGATGATCAATTTCGAGGTTTCTTGCGGTGCTGATTACGAAAATGGTATTCATTTTGAAATTCAAGATGGTGGATATTATTTTTTTAATGTTACAGATGTCAATTTCAAAATTTCTTGGGGTGCCAATTACGAAAACGGCATCATTTTTCATATCCAAGATGGTGGATTTTTTTAATATTACAATATGGATGTCAATTTTAAGGTTTCTGGGGGTGATAATTATAAAAATTTATTAATGAGTATTGTATTTAAAAATTTCAGATGCAAATTATGGATGGAAGTTATTGGAAGACCTGATTTAATTGGAAGAACTTTCGAAAGCCTAAAGAATCAATTATAAATTAAACTAATAATTCAATGTCTGTAGTCATTGTAACGTTAATAATAATATGGGTTTGATGTCTAGCTAAGAGTATAAGAACGATTTTATGTAGCGAAATTGAGATATGGCCACATATCGAGAGTAGAGCACTCCCTCACGTTGTGAGGCGTGCAGTTAACATTTTGAGTACTTTCAGGAAAAAATCTAAATACAAATTGTTACTTATTTATATTAGATACTGTTGACGACGATGTAGATCTAAAATAATACATACATACATAAACACTCACGCCTGTCACCCAGAGGGGTAGGCAGAGACTACGGACTTCCATTTGACGCGATCCTGACACACCTCTCTCGCCTCTTTTACATCCATATATCTACGCATACACGCGTATGCGTAGATATATGGATATATACATATCTAAAATAAATAATTAAATTACTAAAAGTTGTTAATTTGTGACAACCCTAACCTCTATACGCTGTCAAGACGTTGTCGGCATTTACCACGAGATGAAAGGCGTCGTCCTACTGTATGTTTATTATAGTATTAGTATGTTTTCTACCATGCAAAGCAAACTACCCATATATAATTAATTAAAATTATTTTTAACGGGCAACACTTATTTTGTATTTTGAAAATGTACGTGTAGGTATATAAATGGATGTACGTGGCTCAGAAACGTGTTTTTGGCATTCCTTGGTCCTGTACCAAGGAATATCGAAAACCTACCTACCTTCCTCACGTGGACTTGTGAAATACACTAATGATGATTTTTTATTTAATAAGTGTAACAAACGAGCACACAGTTCACTTAACACATGTTAAGTGTGCTTTGTGGCCCATAGACACCTTCATCTCTGCTCAATTAGCAATAAAAATATAGATATAACAGTGGTGCCACGCGGCAGCTTTTGCTGTCGCACGGATGGGCCGGCTCGAACCGGGGTGGTACCACGACCTCACAGAAAACCAGCGTGAAGTAGAGGTTTACCTCTGCGTTTCGCTTGGTGAGTGCAGGTGGCCGGAGGCCCTTTTTACTGGAAATGAGGCATTCCATCTTAGTCCTCACGGGTGACAACGCATCTACATTTTGATTTGTAACAGAGGATAGATGTAGATGTCTATGGGCCGCAGCAACCACTTACCATCAGGTGGACTGTGTGCTCGTTTGTCACCCTTATCCTATAAAAAAAAAAAAGATTGCCTTCTCCGGTCAAGCCGACCCATTCATGTTGCAACTAATATTACACCTACAGTGTTTTTTTCTTATAGGAGAGAGGGCAAACGAGCATACGGCTCGCCTGATGGTAAGTGACTACCGCCGCCCATGAACAACTGCAACACCAAGGGAATTGCACCCGGCCTTTTAAACAGTGTGGCTCTACCACGTAAAGAATGATGTTGAAGTGTATTTTTTTTATATGATAAGGGTGACAACCCAGCACTCAGTCCACCTGATGGTAAGTGGTTGCTGCGGCCCATAGACATCTGCATCTTTTCTCGATTACAAATCAAAATGCAGAATGCGTCGTCACCCGTGTGGACTAAGATGGAATGCCTCGTTTCCAGTAAAAATGGTCTCCGGTTCTCTACACTCACCATACGAAACACAGCAGCGTTAAGCTGCTATTTGACGCTGGTATTCTGTGAGAGCGTGGTCCTTCCCCGGTCGAGCCGACCCATTCGTGCTACAACTATACAACTAATATAGCTGCAGCATGGCTCTACCACGTATAGATAATTAAAAAGTTAAAAATAGTTTATGCGTAAGCAAATCATAACAATAAATCTTATGGCCAAATACTCGAACGCTACTCAATTTTTGTCTCGTGATGTCACACTCACAGTGATAGAGATGACAACACGTGAATTGGGCATTGGCTAGACATAAAACAAATTCAAATTGAAAACTCGAAAACTAACAAATTAAATTTGGTTTTATCAATACATACGATTAGTACCCATGAGAAACTTTATTAGTTTTCATAACTTCTGCTCCTTGCGGCAACAATAGTTTACATTGTAGTTGTCCATATTCATAAATCGATGTTTACTTTTTCCTTTCATAGTTAGAGTTAAATTTAAATTAGTGAGCAACTGCTACATCTGTTATTTACATAATATATTATATTACAACCTGTGTTATTATTGTATAATTTTACTTTGAAAAAACACGTGGCCCGCATGGTTTTCTGCTAGTTCTTCCCAGGACAGAAGTTTTTTTTTTCAGAACCAATGGTAAAAGTAAAAAATTACTTTCAATAAAAATTACTTGTTACCTATATTGAATAAAAATTATTCTTTTTTTTATACCTATTTATACTGGATGCGGAATCCGGTATTCTATAAAATGGCTTGGCACGTTATAAAATGCTTACAATGTCTTATACATTGGCAAGTATAAAACTGTACTTATACATCATTTGCAATTTTGAAAATAAAGCTGGCAATGTGTTATTTTTTTTTTGTGTTGAAATTATATAAGCTAAATTCATTGAGTAGAACAATATACGTCTCAGTGAATACCTGCGATAAAAAATAAAATCCTATTGTATTATTTTATAATTGTATTTAGTTAATTAACAAAATTATATTCTTCTTGGATCGATAGATAATATAGAGATGGCCAGCAGCATCTTCCTGATAACAACTTAAAATTACAAAAACTGTGGTTGCCAACCCACCTGCCAAGCGTGGCAACTGTGGCAAATTCCCCTCTATGAGGTAATCTACGAGGGAGGCATATGTTCAGCAGTTGACTTTTATACTTTATATTTCTAACAAATTTAATTTTAAATCGTTTTAATTTAAAATATTTCTTTTCTTTATAATATTCCGTAAGTAGAATATTTAAAAACGATGGCAAGAGACCCAATTGAATGGCTTTGATCCCTTGGAAAATATGTACAGTACTTGTAAGATGCGTGCGTAGACACTTTGGCAGCCTATCATGACAAGGGTACCTCGTTAAGGGCCGGGCAGCATCAAAAGCAATAATAATAAAAATATAAGAGTATTTAGACGATTATTAGTTTGTGCGATTTTATGTAGAGCCTAAAAGTCCGTGGGGTGCAGGCGCAGTGGAAATTCTAAAGGAAATTTATGACTTTTCACGTGTGGAACTTTTTTTTTAAACAGTTACCTCAAGTAGGGCTTTCTCCTGCATTTTCGAGACAGTTGACACGTATAAATTCCATAAGGACAAACTTCCAGACCTGGAACAATTATTTGTAGGCCATACAAATACTTGGTCCGTGCGGGATTCGATCCCGGAGCCCTCAGCACTGTTACCCATTGCTATGCCATTGGTTCTTTTCTCAAACAAAGGCGAAGCCTGCGTTTTTGGGGCACAGTTTAGGGGATAGATGTAAGGTAATTGCATCTAATAAGGGCCGGGTTTTTGGAAATCCTTATAAATCAATTTTGGGAAGTCTTTTAATTTGTAAAAGATCATAATCAAGTAAACTGTTTATATTTGAAGAGAAAATTTTATACATAAACAAGGTACCAAGGTCGAGGTACTTACAAAATATGTTTTTTAAAACCTTGTCTATGGTCCCTATACGGCACTAGGGCTCTAAATAAGGTCCATAATTGAACTGCAAGATTTGAGTTCAAGAAAAACTGTGTGTCGGTAAAAACAGCTTTCCTTCTCATCCTCTTCACCACGCTTCCAGATTTTATGTAATTTTTCAACGTTCGTCGTAGTATATGATATATATGGTATTTTAAAGCTGCTGCACGCTTAGACATTTGGCTGTTTTTTCATATCATCTAGAGCATCCTGAAGATCAGTTAGAGACCATCATGAGCATCCTTTTCTTTTTTGCGAAGGTTCCATTTTTGTCTTTACTTGAAACAATATACTTATATTATGTATGAACAATACTTAAGTCAAAAGCTACTGTTGATTTGCGTAAATAAAATCTTATAAAATTACGTAAAAACGAATGGGTAAATAAAACTCGAAAGCGTCTGGATTATTTTTTTCAATATTAGTTGAAGTGCAAGGAAGGAAAGGTGTCTAGACATGTGGCATTTTTGTGCGATAGCTATGGCCTAGCATGGTGATCTGTCGTTATCACCGCACAAAAGTGCCACTTGCCAGGCCAACTGCTTATTTACACTTATATAATTCATTTAAGTAACTGATCACGCCTATTTTAAAGCTTCTTGCTCCTTATAAGGTCCAACCCTTATTTTGAGACAAAAGTGGACCTTGTTACGCACTTATATATGTCCTGAGAAAACCTAACAAAATCGTGTTAAAAAAGCAATAGTTTTGGTAACTTACCTCCTCAATCCACCTTCTGAAAGTATTTTAACATTACTATTGCAGAATTATTACATAATGACCGGGTTTTATTACTAAAACAACGCAAAATTGAATCAGAATATTTTATAGATTGAGTCACGTCGACCGCCCTAAAGCTATACCCAGAGCCACTGAAAAAATGGCCATCGCGAAAGCAATGAACGCCGGTGCACTTTTGTAATTAGTTACTGGGGAGTGGCAGCGCGATATCCATTTTGGTTTAAGTATTAATTCCGATAAGTTTGAAGAGATGGACCTTATTTGTAACCGGCCCTTTTTAGGCGGACCCACCTTATAAGGTGCGTGAGAGTAATATGGTCACCTTAAGCTTTACCGCTCTATATAACCAAAACTAGGAGGAGGAAAGAGACAAAAACACAAAGTTGAATCGGTTTTAGCAGAGGACTTTGATAGGCTATCATGTTGTACGGCAACTTTTACAACACTTTTAAATTTAAAACGCACTTAATATTTAATGTCTGTTTTGCGGTTAAATTCTTGACAGGCGCTTACACTCAACAAATTACACTAACATTACTAATATATTAGACGCTGATAATTAATATTTAAGGTTCAATTTATTTGCCTACGTATTAACTACGTAAATTTAAATCCTATTAATGTTATATTAACACTTGAATCTTCTCTCTTAATAGCATATAAACTCAATATATTGTTACAGACATTAGCAAACTTTCATGACAAAGATTTGTTTCTGAACCACACAAGACAAATAATTTGTTACAATTATTATGCTACAATTATTGTAGATGCGGAGCGATCTTGGATCTTGGTTGGTCTTGGTATAATACAAAATAAACAAGTGAAATTTCTGTAAACTTTCGAGCGCACATTTAATTTTTTTAAAACGTTACACTAAAATGTATTCCTATATCATGGAGACAGTTTACATATGAATTTCACAAGGACAAACATCGAGACCCAGAACAATTAATGGTAGGCCATACAAATACTTCGGCTGTGCGAGATTCGAACCCGCGGCCCTAACACCGCAACAAATTGATAAACCACGGATCTGTCAAATTTAAATAAATAATTGACAAATAATATCATCATTATCATCATCATTACAGCCCTTCACAAGTCCACTGCTGAACATAGGCCTCCCCCAAAGAATGCCACAAAACACGGTCCTGAGCCACCTGCATCCATCGACTTCCTGCATGTCTTACCAGGTCGTCACTCCATCTCGTGGGGGGACGCCCTACACTTCGCCTACCGGTACGAGGCTGCCACTCGAGAACCTTTCTTCCCCATCGGTTGTCGGTTCTTCGAGCTATATGGCCGGCCCACTGCCACTTCAGCTTACTAATCCGTTGGGCTATGTCGGTCACTCTGGTTCTACTGCGGATATCCTCATTCCTAAGTTTATCACGCAGAGAAACTCCGAGCATAGCCCTCTCCATAGCTCGCTGAGCGACCTTGAGCTTCCTCATACGGCCAGCAGTGAAGGACCACGTCTCAGTTCCGTAAGTCATCACTGGCAACACGCACTGGTTGTACAATTTCGTTTTAAGGTTTTGAGGTATGTCTGACGAGAAGATGTGTCGTAGCTTCCCGAACGCTGCCCAGCCGAGTTGAATCCGTCGATTGACCTCTCGGTCGAAGTTGGACTTACCCAGTCGGACTATTTGTCCCAGGTAAACATACTCGTCAACAACTTCGAGCTTAGTGTTCCCAACAACTATCGGCATAGGTGTGACATGGACATTGAACATGATCTTAGTTTTGTCCATGTTCATCTTAAGACCTATCCGTTGGGAAACACTATCGAGGTCATTGAGCATAGTGCTTAGGTCCTCCAGCGATTCTGCCATAAGGACTATATCGTCGGCATATCGAAGGTGAGTGATGTACTCGCCATTGATGTTGATACCGTATCCTTTCCAGTCCAGAAGCTTGAAAACGTCTTCCAATGCAGCGGTGAAGAGTTTCGGGGATATGACGTCACCCTGTCTTACACCTCTCTGCAATTGGATAGGTTTCGTACTCTGGTTCTGTACTCGGATAGCCATCGTAGCCCTACTGTACAAGCACTTCAACACTTCGATATACCGACAGTCAACTTGGCACCGCTGAAGGGACTGCAGCACCGCCCAAATTTCGACGGAATCAAAGGCTTTCTCATAGTCCACATACGCCAGACATAGTGGCAAATTGTACTCTTCGGACTTCTGTACAACTTGCCGAAGGGTATGTATGTGGTCTATGGTGCTAAAGCCTTTTCGGAAACCGGCTTGTTCGGGAGGCTGGAAGTCGTCAAGTCTGCGCGCGAGACGATTCGTAATGACTCTCGAAAACAGCACGTAGACGCGGCTCAGAAGGGAAATCGGTCTGTAGTTCTTCAAGAGAGCGTTGTCACCTTTCTTGAAGAACAAGACCACCGCACTTCTGCTCCACGCCTCCGGTGTAATGCCACCATGGAGGACGGAATTAAAGAGCTTCTGAAGGACTTCAAGTACCGGTCTTCCACCCGCTTTCAGAAGCTCCGCTGTAATTCCATCCTCGCCTGGGGCCTTACCGTTTTTAAGGTGCTGGAGAGCCATCCTAATCTCGCTCAGACTGACATCCGGGATATCTTCGGAATAGTGTCGGATGAGACTCGCTCTTGGATCGTTACTCACACTTGCGTGTGGCTCCAACGATGATGTGTACAGCTGCCCATAGAACCTCTCAATCTCACTCAAAATCTCAGGTGTCCCGGAAACGATGCTGCCACATTCTGTCTTCAGCTTTGACAGTTGGCTCTTTCTGGCAGACAGATCTCTGGCAAAGACTTTGGAGCCTTGGTTCCGCTCAATCGCTTCTTCAATACGAGCTGTATTGAAGTTGCGTAAGTCCCGCCGCATGCATTTGGAGATCTGTCTGTTCAGATGCCTGTATGCTGTCAAGTCTGTTGAAGAATGTAGCTTCATCTCCCGTCTAACAGCCATGAGGTTAAGAGTGTGATCGGAGAGTTTTTGTGTTCTTCTGCGGCGGGTCTTGCAGAACTTAGCTCCAACCGCATGGACAGTTTCCACGAGCTTGTCATTCATATCGTCCACTTCATTGCAGTCTTCTAGGCACTGAAAACGGTTTTGTAACTCGAGCTGAAAGGTTTCGGGACTTTGAAACAGAGCACGAGGGGGACGGAGCGTTGACTTCATTAGACGAGACCTCTCCAACTTAACGTTTAGGTTCAGTGTGCCTCTAACCATTCGGTGATCGCTACCAGTTTTCACCCTCGCGATCACGGAGACACCACTGAACAGTTGTCGTCTGGTCGTCATAATGAAGTCAATCTCATTTTTTGTGGAACCGTCGGGGCTCGACCAGGTCCACTTCCTGTGGGGCCGCTTCTGGAAGAAAGAGTTCATCATAAAGAGTCCCTCTTTCTCCATGAAGTCGGCCAGCTGCTGGCCCCTTGGGTTCCGTTGCCCTATTCCAAATTTCCCTACTTTCAGCTCACCGTTCTCTCTTGTGCCTAGTTTTGCATTGAAGTCTCCCATTAACACCGTATATTGGGTTTTGGAGGAATGCATGGCTCTAGAGATATCCTCATACATTTCCTCCACCTCCTCATCGGGGTGTGCCGAGGTTGGTGCGTAAACCTGTATGACCTTCAGCGAATACCGTTTGGTGATTCTGAGTATAAGGTACGCAACCCTCGTCGACACACTCCCGATTTTTACAACGTTGTTAACGAGAGACTTGTGGACGATAAATCCGACACCTCCTTGGGACAGATGGTCGCCCTCCCGGTGATAGAGCAAGTTGCCGGATTCGAGGATTACCGTGTCCTCCCCCTCTCTTCGGACTTCAGATAATCCTATAATATGCCAGCGCAACTTGTCTATCTCTTCTTCCAGCTCCACGATCTTCTCGTCAGTCCTCAGGGTGCGTGCGTTGTACGTTGCCAGGTCGAGTCGTCTAAGGTGGCAACCGAACCTCCACCGGAGATTCTTAGCACCCCCTGCCCCGCCGTTACCATGGTCGCCACCGTAGCCAGGAATAGCGGGGCCGCCGGGGACTGGGGGCCGTCTCTTTGTTACTCTCTTCATAGGGGGGTATTTGCCATAGTTGCCACGCTTTGCGAGCGGGTTGGCAACCGCAGGTTTTTTATTGTCATTTGGCTATTATCAGGAAGATGCTGCTGCCCATCTCCTGGCTGTTTCCCTTTGTCGCCTTTTACGACACCCACGGGAGGATATGGGGTAGTGGATATTCTTGACCGCCACTACACGGCATACACACACAAATAATATAAAACCCTGCTTTGTGGGATTCCATTAGAGAGGGTTAACGATGATGATGGGTAATGATGGTGATGATGATGATGATAATGATGATGGAAGAACTATTTCAACTAAACAATCTGTTATAAAGCGTTAAAAATATTTTGCCACATTCATAACGATTGCCATGGCACGTATATATATTATGTGCATTCAATACTAATCTATACATTTTACTAAAATTGATGTGTCTGCTTGTAATATCAAAATAACAGATTTTTACTAAATGCATATGAAATTATATATTATGCTACATATAACAAATTATTTTTAAAATTTTTGTCTGTCTGTTTGTTGCGGCTAATCTCCAAAATGGCTTGATTGATTTTCACGGACAGCTAATATTATAAGGAGTAACTTAGACTACATTTATTTTAGAAAAATAATTGGGTTTCAGCGCAAAAAATGTAAAGCCATAAAATCCAATCGTAATAAATTCCACGCGGACGAAGTCGCGGGAATCGTAAGCGCGAATGCTGATGATTTGGTACAGGATTCTCCTAATAGGTTTTTAGTCAAAAAACTCTCATTAGCAGCCGGGAGTTTGCGGTGTTTCACTCCCGTGCCTCGGAAAGCACGTACAGTTGTTGGTCCTGCGCTTGACCTGTCTTCGGTTTAGTTGGATTACTGTCCCAACAGACTATGAGATTTAGGATATAGAGAGTACACTTTTATATGCACTCACACTTGTGCATTCTAAGCCTGCCCCGCTCAAAGAACTGTTGAATTTAAATGACTAGTCTCCATTTAAACTAGGCGCCTTGACCGAAACTCAATTTGGAAATATAGAAATAGTAGCATTTATACGCAACTTCGTTCGAACAAACAAAAAAAACTGCAGATCTAAAATAGTGTAAGTAGTTCAATTATCGCAAAACTAGTCAGATTTTTGTATCTTTACTTTTTGGTATTATCTCGAAAACTATGTACGATATTACAAGATGTTTAAAATGAAAATTGAAGATCTATCAATTTCATCCATAAAAAGTTCATATTACCTTATTCGTTAACACTCTTAGCTTTTAGTGAAATAACTAGCTTCAAGCTATGTGGTGAACTCGTTTTGTCCTGCTTCTGTTAATATCAGATACGACATATTATGGACCTTCAAGAAATAGCTTACTCCTTTCTAAACGGCCGGCATTGCACCTTCAATTCCCCTTGTGTTGTAGTTGTCCATGGGCGGCGGTAGTCACTTACCATCAGGTGAGCCGCATGCTCGTTTGCCCCGTCTTCTATATTTTTAACTTCTGTGTTTTAAGGGTTAAATTGGACTAGACTTAGTCGTCCCCACACCGAGACTTTGTTTTACAAAGACTTTACTTCAGACACAAGTTCATACCGGCACTCAACGACATGTTTTTAAAATATAGCACGACTATTTCACTGTTAGTAGATGGTCAGAGTACTCATTGTGTCCTACTCACTCTCTCACACGGTACTCACTACACTACGAATCCACTGATGTAAATGTGGAAATTATTATTTATTTATTTTTAGTTTTTGTAGTCGCTTTTTTCTTTCTTTACCTTTTTGAGTGGTCTAAAGAAAACACCAGGTTTTCCTGCAGTAAATATATCTTATTTTTATTTTATATTTGACTTCGGCTTTGATGTACATGTTGTGTTGCATTGGCTACTATCAGGTAAACTGTAATTTCGTTCGTCACCGAATTTTCGTAAAGTAAAAAATAAGGATGAAAAAAGTTAAGGGAAAAAAGGTAAACTGTACTATCATTCCTCGTTCTTACTTTTATTTTTAAAATGATCTTCACAAACATTATACCTTCAATGTGTATCGAATAAAATAATGAGCCAAGTAATTTGTATAAATATGTATTTTATCAAATTCTTACAACACTAAATACATTAAATATTTACAATCTTTACAAAACATTCCCTACACGTTTAAACTTAATTTAATCTCTTCAAAAGTTAGCTTCTGAATTTTAAACTCAAATCACCTTATATTAGTGATAAATATAACAATCTCACATGGTAACTCTCTCGGTAACTATTATGCATAAATAATAACCTAAACGCGTATACAGTGGATAACTACAAATTTTTCTTAGCTATTGAAGTAGGGTCGATAAACTTTTTCGAGTTTTTTAACAGTACGTTTGATTTAGCGATCAACTTCTTCATGCGCCTGCTTTGTACATAATCAACTAGCCGCTTAAAACTACGCCTAATTATGTAGGAGATAAGGACTGAAATTGTTATTAATATCACAGAGAATACAAAGGCAACATCTAACAAATAGTACTGGAAGAAGTTCAAGTCTTTCGCTGGTGACAGTAAATGGTACGCTCCTTTGTGTCTGATGACATACTCGGTCCAATATATTGCCCTCTCCAGAGGTGTCTCCTTCTGATCCCTCAACAGTATCTGCCTCTTTTTCACTTCTATTTTATATTTAGGCTCTTCAATAACTTCTTTTATTGCTCTGTATAGTTTATCAGAAGTCAAATGCTGCAGATCGAGAATTTTAGCGTAACCATCGACTTCGGCTTTAGCAGCATTAGCTTCGTGATCGCAGAAGACTGGGATGGACACAATTGGCACTCCGTGGTAGACCGTCTCGAACATACTTAGTAGACCACCATGGGTCACGAAAGCTTTTATCTTAGGGTGACCTGCAATAAAAAATGGTTAATTTATAAATTTTAATTTGTGTTTCGATTAGTACAATTATTGAAAAACATTTTAGGACAACTTTTACAGAGAGAGAGAGAGAGAGAGAGAGAGATAGAGCGAGAGAGAAATCAAGCATGGAATCGACTTAACTACGAGTATTAACTTAACGTGCTTTCAGAGTCACGGGGTTAAACATTGCCAACTTTCTAACTCCGAACTACTACTGAGAATTTCTTGACAGAAAATCCAAATAATTGGGTCCAACCCGTGATTCGAACCCGAAACCTCATTATCAACAGTCGGGCTTGTCGACCACTAGACCACGAGATAGTCATTTACTCTTACATTTAGAGGCCTTTCATCACGACTTATTCTAACGGGTTAGTAACGAAATCGGACAGTCCGCATTACTATGACATAACGATACCATTAAAAATACAACGCGTTTTTAAATAATCGCAATCAGTTAATATTTTTCCTGATTAGGTAAGTATTTAACCGGTAACCAAAAGTGTATTGCGTTTTCTCGACACGCATAATCGTTGATATGTGACCGCGATGCGGCCGTTATTACTGATGAAAATCTAACACAATCTTACAACTGTTGTTAAATTTTCCTATTCTGTTCTACCGGAGACGGACCACGATATCACTAATACCGTAAATTGAAAGTATAACAGCGTAAAATAGCAGACTTATGCCCCTGCGTTTCGTTTAGTGAGTTTAGAGAACCGGAGAATAATTTTACTGGAATCGAGGCATTCCACCTTAGTCCTTAAGTAGAGACAGCGAAGATATCCGCATTTTGATTCTTAATCGATGATAGATGTGTCTTTGGACTACAGTATCTACAGCAGTACTGACCATAAGAGCAGTGCTAACCATAAGAAATAAGGCTTTCGCAAACCTATTATTTTTACCAAGTTTTTGACCTGGTCACCAATCCAGATTTAATAATATATTTAATGCTTTGTTCCCTTTTACACTATAATGGATCGAACCGGGAACTAGATCGACCTCAACTGATCTAAATTTTGTTCTGGAGCTGAAACATTAGATTGATCACTAGTGACCTGTATTTCATTTTTTCGCTCAAAACCATTCAGGAGGGAAACGCAGCCAGCGTTTTTGGCACGATACCGCGGGAAGTAGGACTAGATGATTATTAAGTTTCTAGTTTTAGTTTTTTTTTATTATTATAGTTTTTCATGTACCTACTTTATTAACTTTCTTTCAAAAACTTTCCCTCTTCGGGTTTACGGCAACTTAAAATGGACCAATATTATTCTGCTATGTTACACTAGTAATCTGTAAACGCGTCATCCTTCCTCTCACACACAGCCTACCTCTCATTTCTAAGAGCGTTATGGAGTAACTGATCCGCGCTGCTCTAATGCGTTTAGCGAGCTACGTATTTACAATATTTTATTTCTCAGGCATACGGGTTTCCTCATAACGTTTTGCTCTAATTTTATAAACGTGTTAGAGCCATTCGTGCTACAACCATAATATAGCTGCAGCATGGCTCTACCACGTGGAGCCTAGTACTATTTAGTATTTTAAATAATAACCCCTACTAAACAATTTATGCTTTATAAATATCTTATATATATATATATATATATATATATATATATATATATATATATATATATATATATATATATATATATATATATAGATATATATCTTTAATTTTTTCTCGAAGCGACTCCTTCGAACTTAAGTTATAAATTGTCCCATAGCAAGAATTTTATTCATTAGCAATTTCATTGATGCCGGCTGGTAGCTACCACACTTTACTATTTATAAAAGTTTATATTACTTGAAAAAGAAAAGGCCCATTGCGATAAGCAATTCGAAGTAATGACAGCGCTCAAACAAGACTCTACCGCAACGAGAATGCATATGCATATTATTAGGCAAAACGGGGTCTAGTATTAAAATTATCATTCAAGGTTTGCATAATATCTATGCACTAAAAGCTTAATAACGCGACAAATGATATACCAAACATGAATGCATGTTTACTGCAAACGTCTTGTTTACATTAATAAATAGACTCTAGTTTTATATATTTATAAAGTACTTATAGGGAAAATATTTAATTCTGACATACTAAAACAATTTAACATGTATGTACCCGACGGATACATAGGGAGACTGCGACGGATACATAGGGAGACAGCGACGGATACATAGGGAGACGGCGACGGCCACAACTGTTTGCCGTGCCGAACGGAAGGACAAACCTAATGCGTCAGGCGCCCCTCACACTTGCTCTCTGCGCACTTAATTTGATAGCGAGAGAAATAGACTTGTTTTGCTGTCCACTGAGTGAGTTCACAAAGATAGCATTATACATTATTTGTTATGTACCAAATTTAAAAATATAATAGCACATAAAAAAGTTATAATAATAGCATATAGAATAGTTACACTATCGTATTAGGATTACCTGTAAAGATAGTTGTAAGTGTTGAAATAAATAAATAAACAAATAAACAAATAATAAATAAATATTACGCAAGATTATCATACAAAATGGGATGTTGGATATATACATGCTGCATCCATATTTCCCTCATATCGTATGTAGCTCGCACGCTCTCACAGAATACCAATGTAAAATTTAGTAAGTATCAGCTCAATGCTGCTATGTTTCGTATTGTGAGTGTAGAGAATCGGAGACTCTTTTTACTGGAAACGCAGCATTCCGTCTAATTCCTCAGGAGTGACAACGCATTTTGATTCTTAATTGAAGATAGATGTAGGTGTCTATGAGCCACAGCATCCACTTACCATCAGGTGGACTGTGTGCTCGTTTGTCACCCTTATCATATAAAAAATAAATATCACCTATTTTAATTTTTCCGACACGCAGGTTTCCTCGTAATGTTTTCCTTCAAAAACGCGCACGTGATAAGTCAAAACTTAACATTGAAATAAACAATTTCATTGATACCGGTGGGGATCGAACCAGATTGCAGAGTGCTTATTAAATCTTCTCAGAAACTAGAATAGGCTGTGCCATGCAGTTGGCACGTATATAGACTTCATATTTTATTTTAAAATGATAGATGCTAGATGATCACACTTTATGTAATAAAATAATAAAATGCATCTTTCTTTAGAGAGGATGTATATAATAGCAATGAACTTTTACAGAGCGATGATGTAGAAATCGGAGAAAAATAAAAAATATCAGGACATAAATCAAATGTCCTGAATATTTTTTATTTCATTTCATAAATCAATTTTGTCCAATGAGAAACCAATCACAAATTGTATTTCTCAATGGATAAAATTTAAACTCTATCAAATTATGAGATAAATTCACTTTTGATTTTTTTTAAGTGAATTTATCCTTTTTTATCGACAACCATAGAAAATATGGATTCATCTTTATAACACTGCTAGAAATTATCTTCAGCCGAACATTGCTTACCAAGTAAATCTTGTTGCGGCAGCCATTTATAAAGCCTCACATTTGATGGAATGTCCGTTAGGTTTTGCTCCGCGTCCTGTTTCCAAAGAACTCTCTGCGGTAGGCGACCTAAAGCTTTGACGATCATATGATGGGCGGCAAGTGGCATTTTGTTGGTCCTTACTGAAGATCCCATAGATACGTAGACAAAACCAGCGTCGCCTGCACCAGCGATCCATTCTTCAATGACCTGGTTAAATATTATAACACTTGTATCAATTTAAACATGTACATATAAACATTACACAGAAGAAGTACATTGAAGTATATTATGTGTCTATAAAATAACTGCCTTGTATTGAGCTCAGAGTGTTATTTACATGACATGAATAACCATTTTTAGATTTTTTGCCTGTTTGTCTGTCTGTCTGTCTGCCTGTCCGGGCTAATCTTCCAAAAAAACTGCACAAAAAGATACACAGCAATGCCAGAAGTGATCTAGACCATATTTTATCAGAAAAATTTTAAGATTTTTTTGAGAAATCTAAAAATTGTTGGAATAACGCCCATACTAATAGATATATAAATATCCTCATAATATAGCAAAAGCTGATAAGAGCTTAGGCTTATTTATCGAAAATATTTTAAGACGCTTAACGCTGCGGTGTTTTGTATGGCGAGTGTAGAGAACCGGAGACCCTTTTTACTGGAAACGAGGCATTCCATCTTAGTCCTCACGGGTGACAGACAACCTATCTGCATTTTGATTCGTAATCGAGGATTAAGTGGACTGTGAGCTCGTTTGTTACCCTTATCCTATAAAAAAAGTTTTTTTTGTTTTTCAATAAAAATATCAACTTCTCAAGGTATCCACAAAGAATGTTATGAGGTGACACATGGAATGAACTTTATAGTTGATAGTTTATATCTATACGTATATAGGTCATATGACTTAATCTAGGCTAATTAGTTGTTTACATTACATATTAGAATCAAAATAAATCAGGTTATTAAATTAATACAAGACTGCATTCTCCATAAATTAGAATCCACTTTCCCATATCACTCCGTGGGTGTCGTGAGAGTCGACAAAAAATATTAAAACAGCAGCATCTTTCTGATAAAAACTTGATAAAACTGCGGTTACAACTCCAACCCGCCCAACTATCCAACTACGGTTGCCATCTATGGGGGAAGCATATGTTCGGCAATAGACTTTTTTACTTTTGCCAAACGTAAAAACATACTTTAAATGTTTCGAGATGGAAAGAGATCTAATTCTGTCCATCAGTACTTAAGCCTATATATGTATATATATAGCACTTCCCATTTAATTATGAAAATATTAATAATAATAATCTATATAAATAAAATGATAGAGGTTTGCAGTTGTGCGCTCATCACGGAAAAACCTACATGATAGATTTCAATTAAGTTTTCTAACTTTCTTTTATGAAACACTTGGTCCTTATCTAAAAAAAAAATAGCGATATCTTCATTTAATATTAAAAAATTTAAAGTCTTAAGAAACAATGATTTTTATATTCACTACGTGTTCCGTGATGTGTGTATTTATATATTATATAATATATACATCGAAAACTTTGTTAATATATCATGGAACGCGGACGAAATCGCGGGTATCAGCTAGTTCTATATAAAAAAAAACATACTCACGGCGTTCAATCTCTTCGGCTCCTTACAATGGATACAAGCGACTTCCGCAACATTTGGTAAGTACGGACGAGGATAAGACACAGAGTAATGTCCATTCTGAAGAATAAAGCTCACGTTCTTTGCCATATCATACACATGGGGGATCTGTTGTCCAAAGTGTTTTCGTAATACGCCTTGAAGTATCGTCATACTGAACCGATGTGCCGCCAAGGATCCTATATGCCAGGCTGCATTCAAAGCCCTGTCTATAAAACCCATGTTATCCGTAAATGCTCTTCCAAAGAATGGAGTGACGGAGTAAGGAGCTGGACTACCGGACATACTCGCCGGACCAGAATAGAAACCAACAGTGTTGATGTACATGAAAGGCACTTTCAGTCGATAAACCACTCCCAATGCGCACTCAGGATATGCGCCATCAAGTATGATAAGATCATAGGTTCTTCCAGATCGAAGGAAGGATCTTGTCTCGAAGTCATTGAGGAATGCGTCACATGCCTGGAGAACATTATTTCGTATAGTTATTTAAGTTTGCAATTTAAATATTAATAAGTTTATTTTTACCGTTATACTTAATTCAAATTTATTTATTTATACAATTAGTCGCCCACGAGATATCTGTACCTATAATAATATAACTAATTGTTATGGTAACCAATAATAATTAAGACATTTAAGCAAAGAGAATATAATCACTACGTTTACATTTAAGTATCATCTTATGCCAGTCACTCAGATATACACAAATTATATACAAATCCACAAGTAATCGAAAGTATTTGCATAATACCTACTCTGTACAGGTTTGCCAACATTTGCCATATTTTTTTATTTTTTAGCCATCTAATGTAATTATAAAAAAAAAATTACATTATATTAAAAATTACAAAATTCAAAATAAAAACGTTGACAACCCTTGATACAACTGTGGCGTACGTATAATTTAGATTAATTTAAATAATAAACTCGTGTATCGAATAATCAACAATTTTTATAAATTTTCATCATGCATCGTTCAAAGAGACCGAGGTCTAGAATAAACATTTGCATTTATATTTGATTTTATGACGGTATGTGCATATAGATTTGCAAATGTAAATATATGAGCAATGTTTACGTTTCATATGCAAAGCTTTTAAATATGCATATTATGTACATATGTATGTATACAAATCTTTGCACATATGTGATTTACCGGTATAAAAATATAAAGAATAATATTATATTACAAGGTGTAGTGTTATAATGTCTTATTGCTCATCCTAAATAAATTATTTGTGCCGTATGATTGTGTGTAAATGAATCACCACATTTCGTCGTAAGAGGCGATACAATTTTCTGTTTTACGGTGTTTCAAAAATAAGTGATATTCCTTCTGTAAATACTAGAAACAGTACAGTCACAGTACAAACAGTGTCTGTTCCTCGACTCCACCGAGTCAGTACTTGGAGCGATGGATACGCTTTTAGAACAAAATCCCATAAAATATACAAAATTAATATATACAAAAGAGCCGTGGTAGCTCAGATGGTTAGCGCTCGCTGTAAGCTTCACAGTACGCGAGCAACCCGGGTTCGATCCCAGCTAGCACCAATGAAATTGTTAATTACAATTTTAAGGCTGATTTACCACGTGCTCGACGGTGAAGGAAAACATCGTGAGAAAACCTGCATGTCCGAGAAATAAGAAAAAAAATATTTCAAAGACATGTGAAGTTCGCCAACACGCATTGGGGCAGCGTGGCGTACATTTCCTTGCCCTAAAACCCTCTCAGAAATGAGAGGAGGCCTGTGCCCAGCAGTGAGACGTAAATAGGCTGCAACTTTACTTTACTTTTATACAAAATTTGACCTGCTTAAAGTTCAAACACTTTATTAAACTAAGTTTGTATAAAAAGGGTTATTATAATATTAAGGGATTTATTGATGATAATAATAACTCCTGGGAATGAGGTGATCGCTACCAAGCTATTTCTAATCTGTTTTGTGTGGCTAATTGTGATTACATGATTGTAAGATGTTATTATTAAAAAAAAGTCCGGTTTGGTTTCTTGCTGGTTCTTCCCAGGACATAGGTTTTTTTCGAACCAGTGGTGATTAAACAAAAGAGTGACTTTCAATAAGCATTATTTATAATCTATATTGAATAAAAAAATTCTGATTTTGATTCTGTTTCAACGGTGTCTCTGTGATAACGGAGGCAAATCTTCCTTATAAAGGGAGTGGCGCAGGTCCAGTGGACTTTTAATAGGCCGATGAGGTAGAAAATAAGAAAGGTCAAATTAGCTCATCTCATTCCCTAAGTGTGATAAAAAACAAAAATGTAATTAGTCCAAAAAACACAGACTGATGACATTTATCAAATTTCTACGTGCCAAGTGTCTTCAATTACAATAATAAATAATTTTGTCTATTGCAAGGATTAGTAGTCGATTAATACACAGTGATAAAAACTGAAATTTTGTTACGCCATGGAAATAGTTGTAAGGTCAATATTTTCTATATAAACTAGATAACCATAGGCAATATAAAAAAAATGTATTGCACATAAACTCCCCGTCCACCCGTTCTACGTAATAGAGTGATGCTGCAGCGAATCATAGCTGCTGCATGAATAGGCCAGCTCGACCGGGAAGTATCACGCACGCATAGAGGACCAGCGAAAAATAGCACAGCATAATGTCGTTGTGTTTCGTTTGGTGAGTAATAAAAACCAGGGACCCTTCCTCAAGAGTGACGCGCATGTCAATTTTGATTCTAAATTGAAGATAGATGTAGAGATGTTTATGCGCCGCAGCATACACTTACTACTATATGGACTTTGTACTTCCATAAAAAGAAACTGCAGCAGTGCAATCTTTCAATAATGAGAAAAATTGTTATATTAATAATTTTTTAATAATCTTCAACATTCTGTCGCGACCTTTTACCTCGTATCCATATCGGAGAATGTCGTATAAAGGAAGAGGTTCTTCTCCCCTCATCCGTGCGCCGACCAAGTCGAAGGTCATATAGCCGCGCACATATGAAGCCAATCCCTCCGGCGCGATCTCTTCTAAGCCAGGTATGTGAAAGTCAGGTGGAAATGCACTGATTAATGTGATGTTGTTACCTCTGTAAAGCAGTAATAAATTGGTAAAATTATTTCTTTTGTTCCTTCTAAAATACTATTGAATAAATTAAAAATGTGCATAATAAAAATTAGTGATAATACACTCTTTGGACCACATGATTAATGACGGCATTGTGTTCAGTGCCCGCACATGCATAACGAGTCAAATCGGACAATGTATTATAACTTCATTTGCACAGTGTCTGGTCGTTAAGAATATACCTGGTTGTTGCGCAATTTCATAATTTAGGTTCGTTTGACAGGACACGAGAAGCAAAGAAATAACAAGGCTAAATTTATTATGATAAATGTCTTATTAATTACATGATCTGCAACAATATATGCATAAATAATAATAATTAAACAGGTGGTAGAGCCATTCTGCAGCTATATTATGGAAGTAGCACGAATAGTTCGGCTCGACCGGGGAAGGATCACCCTCTTACAGAATACCAGTGTAAAATAGCAGCTCAATACTGCTGTTTCGTATGGTGAGTGTAGAGAACCGGAGACCCTTTTTACTGGAAACGAGTCATTCCATCTTAGTCCTCAGGGGTGACCCGTTAGGTGGTGCTGTTGTCGAGATACATAAATCACCCGTGCGATGCAGGGGCGTAACGTTAGTATAGTTATAAAATAATATTTAGGGGACCGTCTTAGCTCAGAGGCTACGCCCTAAATTTCATATACATAGCAACCCGGATTCGATCCCAACTGTCACCAATGTAATTGTTTATTGCAATTTTAAGGGCTGATATCCAGGTGCTCGGCATTCAAGGAAAACATCCTTAGGAGACTTGTGAAGTCCACCAACACTCACTGGCACCGCGTTGCAAATTAATTGCTACATGACCCTTCTAAATTGAGCATATGGCTCTTCCCACTCCTTAGCCCTAAAACCCTCTCAGAAGTGAGAGGAGGTCCGTGTACAGCGGATTGACGTATATAGGATGTAACTTTACTTTACTATATATAATTAATAAATATGATGTAATTTTTGACGTCCACGTGGTATAGTAGTCAGAAAACCTGTCTTTATCTATACAAATAAATAAAATTGTAGTGTGTTTGTAATGTCAAAATTACAATTTTTTTACTAAATGCATAAGAATATAAATACGGTACTTATAACTAAAATACAATTTTTTAAATTTTTATCTGTCTGTCTATAGATCTGTCTGTCTGTCTGTCTATTTGTTCCGGATAATCTCCGAAATGGCTGGACCGATTTTGACCGGACATTCACTGGTAGATAGCTGATTTCATAAGGAGTAACTTAGGCTACTTTTATTTTAGAAAAACAATTAGGGTTCCGCGCAAAAACATAAAAACCCTAACATGCGAGTGAAGTCGCGGGGAACAGCCAGTTTTTTTAAAAATAAAATTGAAATAACAAACGAACGTCCAGTCTGTCAGATTACAAGCATATGGACGTCTACAACTAACTTTCAATAAAGAAGACCACAGATGCGTTATCACCTATGAGGCCTAAGATGGTATGACTCACAGCTTTTAATTATACTGACTCTATATATCCTTCATAGAAGAACACAGCAGTACTGGGTACTGCTATGGGGTGGCAGAAATAGATACCACCTGTACCGACTCAGACGGAAGTCTATGCTGAAAAGGAATCCTAGAATCGTAATCTAGAAAACGGCTGTGTCTCGGGTCTAGAGCACAGTTAATAAATCGTGGATTCAAAACTCAGTCTGGGCACAGATTACTAAATAGTTTACTAAAGGTCTGGGCCAACATTTTTGCGAAAATACTCATTGTTAATTTTTGGTTAAATAAGAAAATTGTTGCCATATCGAAAATTGCACAGAATGACATTAATTTCCAATTTTATTTTTTATCTGTGTACTAATACGCCACGAATTGTACCGATGTAGATATCAGACATTATTAATGTATTTTAAATGTTACGTTAACTTCAGAAATTTAAAATGAAAGAATTCACAAAAATAATACCTTCGAATCATTCCTCTGGCGAGTTCCCAAAACGGCATTTTATGTGACTTCGTACCGCCCATAGTTATCATGAGGATATCACTGCCGCAGACTGACGCCGCCATAAGTATAGGCAGCCAAAAGATCGGCCACCGTGACCTTTCCTGAAATTAAAAAAAAATATAGTGTGAACATAATTGACATAAAACTCTAATATACATTAAATATTAATAAAAATAATTAATATTTTCTTCATGTGACATACTTTTTGCACCCTTTCATACGTTTCTTTGCTTTTCGGGATTGTTGTCATAAAATGATGCCAATGTATATACTCGTATATACCTGCTATTTTAATTGATCCGCTTTTTATTTATTTAGAATAACACAAAGTTTGACACGCAACAAATACAGTAAAAAGGTATGTTATGTCACCTTACATATAAGGTGCTTAAAGACAACCACGGAAACCTGAGAGATACAGTTGTTGCTAAGTCATAAATTTATAAATAATTATCTATTTTGAATCTTATAATATGAACTATGGAAAGTTATAAACTAAAGTATCTACAAAAAAATTGGTAAAATTTGAAATAAGCTACAATTGCAATTGCGCCAAAATTCCTTATTCAATATCCTCAGCATTTGATTTTTTGGTAGAAAATATGTTGAAATATTTAAAAGCTTTTAGAAAAATTTACTTCGCAAATATCCGCGTTATAAAATAAAATGATGTGTCTTACCTAGTATGAAGAGCACCTCCCGCCCTCCCTCAATTGCGTGCACTATCCCCGTCACCACTAATCCCAGCACCGCTACTCCCAACACCACTACACTAGACAAGACACACCACTGACGATAATAAGACACGTGTTTCGCCTCTACACGAGGCATCCTCAGGTGATATAGACACTACGGTGTGGAGGTGGGCATAGTGTATCATTTTTGGGATTGGAACATTTGCATCTTGATCACTGAAATGTTCCGAAACACTGATATGTTTCATTTGGCTCATTTGTATCATCGACTCAAAAGATATAAAAGAAAGAATGTTCCGAATACATTAAGTTGCGTCGCGGGCGTTTATTACTGACTGATCCGTGAAATGTTATGTGGCAACAATGCTGAATAATATAAGTGCTTAGATTTTTTATTGTGTACCGTAATAAGATTGTATATAAAATCGATTCTCCTTCATACTTTAACAAAAATGTCACTATGTCAATTCATTATTTACAAAAATGTCCATTTACACAAAACAGCAATGTCTATGTACACAGAATTTACTTGTAAAGTATCATAACTCTAAACTTTATGATGAAAAGGAAGAAAGTAGTCACAATAATCACAACGCAAAGAAATCCTAAACATAACTCAGTATGTTTTCGTAAACAGGCGCTAATGAATATAAACAATTTGACAAGTGCCGCATCAACGTAAAATGACAACTTGTTAATGCAAACGTTACATATAAAAAACGACCGTATAGTATTTGACAGATAAGCGCCTTAGTGGTAATTTTTACGTGCATGAATAACGTCAGCGAAAATCCGTACGAGTTGAGTGATACACTTCTTATTTGTTATCTCTATCTGACTTGTGTGAATTATAATTATTTCGCCCGCTCACTCGCCACTCGTTAGTCAATAGTTAAGTTAATTATTGTCTCAGTCTCTCTCTCTCGCTCGTGGCTCAGTCGCCTCGCAAGCGACGCGTCGCGCGAAATGAGTAAAGAGTAAAGTAATGTTTCACTGTTCCAGATCCAAATGATATATTTGAAACGTTGTTACTGAACCAATCTTTTGTGTCACTTCAGTGATTCGTATCAGTGAGTCGTTTCCGTAAAGAGATACACACGCCTACCGTAGTACGGTGGCTAACCGCTAACTTTAGCTGTTAGCCACCGTAAACGCGCGAAACACGTATCGTATTATCGTCAGTGGTGTGTCTTGCCTAGTTTAGTGGTGTTGGGAGTAGCGGTGCTGGGGTAAGTGGTGACGGGGATAATGCACGCAATTAAAGGAGGGCGGGAAGTGCTCTTCATATTAGGTAAGATACATCATTTTATTTTATAACGCGGATATTTGCGAAGTAAATTTTTCTAAAATCTATTATATAATTGATTTCCGCAAAGTAACGCCTGATTCTATTAATTATGTTGAAATATTTTCCAACCATTCTATTTACAGACGCGTGAAATCCAAATCGTACCAAATGAATGGCATTTTAGAGCAAAAATGCACAAAGCGTGAATTACTAGGGCCTGAATAATGCAGACGGGACTATTTTTTTTAAATTTTAATATGGGAGAAGTATATACTCGTGCATATTTAAAAGTAGTGTATTTGGCTGTTGCTCAAACTAACATAGAAAGATATACGGAGCACTGCGTACATTCCAGGTGGTACCTAAACCATGATTAACTTCTTTACATGTAGCCCGTAGAAGTTTACCGCTAAATTTATTACGTGGTAAAGCCATGATGTAGCTATATTAATAGTATAGTTGTAGCACGAATGGGTCGGCTCCACCGGGGAAGGACCACGCTCTCACAAAATACCAATGTAAAAAAGCAGTTTAATGCTGCTGTGTTTCGTATGGTGAGTGTGAACCGGAGACCCATTTTAATGGAAAAGAGGCAATCTATCTTAGTCCTCACGGTGACAACGCATCTGCATTTTAATTCGCAAACGAAGATAGATGTAGATGTCACATCAGGTGGACTGTGTGCTCGTTTGTCATCTTTATTCTATAAAAAAATGCACGCATATGCATCTAAAACCATGTTGTTGGTTGCAAATGATTTCATATGCATCTTACAATAAATTGTGAATAGTTTTGGCTTGATTTTGACGTCACCTGAAATGTTCGCAGCGCTCCGTCTGTCTCGCTTTGTCTATCTGAGCCTCAAGCAACAAAATCTAAATATAACGTCGCTCTTAAGAACTAATATGAAATTCAGCCCAAAATTATGCTCTCCAATCTCGAACGGGAATTCAACAACATTTCCACAACTACTTGGCATCAGAAATAGACCAACCTGGACGTGGCCAAAGGTGCCAATCATCTGGTATTGGGGGTCGTCAATCCGCTTGCCATGTGAGACCATTGTTTGCAGAGGCTCATGTGTAAATCCATCAGGTTTTAAGCCATAACGCGCAAAAGATGTGCCTCCATGCTGAATCAAAACACATCCTCAGTGTACTAGCAGACAGATGAGATTCACCAATGTTGAGGCGTTGGAAAAATCTGCATACTGCGAATTGGACACACCACGACCTAGAGTCGTATTTGAATTTGATTTTTAATTTTAATTATAATTTTAATTTTATTTAATGTTTATACTGATTAATTTTAATTTTCTTTAATGTAATAGGTGTTTAGATGATAATTTTTTTTTAATTAATATCGATAATTGGTCAATAATGACAAAAATAACAAATATGGTAATTATTATTATAGCAAATCGTCTCCACAACGCGAGAGGTTCATTTCCAGCAGTGTTTTATTAACTTAGACAAATGTACACGTATTCCTAGTGGAATGAAATAAAATGTCTTTATATTTCCACGTAAAAAAAATCTAAATTTCTTTTATCTATGAATCTGGGATGTATAGACCCTGTTACCGCAACCATCAATCTACCTATTATCATAACTTTACAGTTATTATCAACGGTAAAAGTTTTCCAGGTCACCTGGACTAATGGATGTCCCTCAAGGTTCAGTTCTCCATTCCCATTCCTAATTTTATTGTAAATTGGGGTTTATCTTGGGAAATGTGGCTTATTTAAACTATTTTTGTTTTGCAGAAGAGAGCCATAACGGCTATTTACAACCTAAAACCTAGAGAGCCCTGTAAACACTAGGAACAAACACAAGCTAGTGATACCAATTTCTAGACTCCACAGAGTCAGTAACTCATTCTTGGGGCAATGTACACACTATTACAGAAAATTCAGACATAAATGAAAAGTGAAGTATAGAATTCTATTACATAAATACATACACACATAGTTTCATACAGGTCAAGCCAATATGATGCGTGTATAAACAGATAACAATGATAAAATGTTAATTAAAATGCTATGGGAAATAAATTCGTTGCTGTCATACTATTGACAACAATACGGAAAGATAAGTTCTCCCACAATATTGAATTGAACAACAAATAGAGAAAGATAGACGGCGTGCTGAGTACATTCCAAGTGGTACCTATTTTTGTGTTTTAGTTGTACCTGTTTGAGTTCAAATGGAAGTTAAATTATTGTTCAATAACAAACAATAATTTAGAAAAATCAATAATCATTATTAAATTTGTACGTGGTAGATCCATGCTGCAACTATATTACAGTTGTAGCACGGATGGGTCGGCCCGACCGGATAAGGATCACACTTTCCAAGAATACCAGCGTAAAATAGCAACTTAATGCGTTTCGTATGGTGAGTGTAGAGAATCGGAGACCTTTTTTAGGGTTCCGTACCCGAAGGGTAACCAAGGGGACCCTAAAATGAGTAATCTAAGCCTCCACTGTCCGTCCGTCTGTCTGTCTGTCAGAGGGCTGTATCTCATGATCCGTAATAGGTAGACAGTTGAAATTTTCACAGAATGTGTGTTTCTGTTGTCGCTATAACAATGAATAATAAAAATAAAAATAAATAAAAAATTAAAGTGAGCTCCCCATTAGAAACGCGTTTTTTTTTACATACATAGTATTAAATCTTGTACGGAATCCTTCATGAGCGAGTCCGACTCGCACTTGGTCGGTTTTTTTTTTGAGGTGACAACGCATCCACATTTTGATTATTAACTGAGAACGGATGTTGATGTCTATGGGCTACAGAATCCACTTAAAACTATGAAAAACAAAACTTTTGAAAAAAAGTAAAAACCGACTTCAAAAACTAAAAATATTTTTTTTTTAGTTTATTTTTTCACATCTATATGGGACCACCCCGGAAGTATAATCTATTTATAAATCGACGAATCTTCTAAATCGGTTCAGAAGTTTGCAGGAAATCGTTGAACACACACAACACGGGCCGCCGACGTACTGGACAAGTTATCATCTGTGCGGACAGATTTATCTGGGAAACTCCGATATTTACATCGCCTACTCATAGGTTACGATAATTATGTCCGCTCGTGCACTTGTGGCTATGCATCTGATCACTTTCAACAATATTTAAAAGTTGTCACTTTGGCCGAAATTCACCTTAAACATTCAACTTTTTCAAAAGCCTAGGTTGAGGTGGGTAGGAATTCTATTCGACTGCGATAGTAATGAGTTCCGGCGATGTTAAGGGCCGCGGGTTCGGAGCCCGCACGGAACAAGTATTTGTATGAACTACAAATAATTGTTCCGTGTCTGGACGTTTGTCCTTGTGAAATTTGTGTACATAAACTGCATTCACACAGGAAAAAATCCTAGTGTGGGGTAATTTTTCAAAATAAAAATAATGTTTAATTTATGACTCAATATTACACAAGGACGACAGTGTAAATATGGATATAGAGTTGAATGTTTTCTTTTTTCGTTTTGAAAAATTATAGCGTTGCGACAATTACACAAATTAAAATAAAAAGATTTTTAATTATAAATAGAAAGACGTATGTATAGTGAGGTTAATATGTTGATTAGTGTAGTAAGTAAAAGTAAAGGAAAAGTTACAACCTACATTATATCATTATGGGCACAGAGCTCTAATTTGTGAGAGATTAATTCTCTGTGAGATCTCATTTCTGAGTTAACAATTAGTCCACCATGCCGCTACAAGTGCGTGTTTTCTGAGTTCACATATCTGCGCAATTATTTATTCCTCAGACATGCAGGTTTCTTCACGACGTTTTCCTTCAGAGCTCTCTGTCGGCACCAATGAAATAATTAAGTTCAATGTTAAGTAACATCTATCCTGAAAAGGGACGGAAGTGTGTAACAGGAAGCCGGGTAAGCGCACGCGGTGGTAATAAAGTATGCTGTTATATAAACTAATTTATAGGTGTACACTATATTAATAGCGCTAACCATCTGAGCCGTGGTAGCTCAGATGGTTAGCACTCGCTGTAAGTTTCACAGTAGGTATGCGAGTAACCCGGGTTCGATCCCCGCCGGCATCAATGAAATTGTTGATTGCAATTTTAAGTGCCGATTTACCACGTGCTCGGCGGTGAAGGAAAACATCGTGAGGAAACCTGCATATCTGAGAAATAAAAAAAATATATCTCGAAGACATGTGAAGTTCGCCAACACGCGTTGGGGCAGCGCGACGGACACTTCCTTGCCCTAAAACCCTCTCAGAAATGAGGAGAGGCCTGTGCCCAGCAGTGGGACGTATATAGGCTGCCACTTTACTATATTAATAAATCTTAAAAACATTTGTTACTGTCGATAATAAGTGTCTGAATAAAGTACAGATCATTAATAAAAAATATTTCACTATTTAACTTTTATTAACTTTGAGGTTAATAATGAATGTCGCTGCTCAATTGATATTTTTAGCTTTGATTAAAAAAAATACCTTTCTTCAGGATATAATGTTAATGTCGCTTACTACCAAGGTGAGATGTCAGATGTTACACAGCATATGCGATAAACTGTAAGCCTCGCTCGTTTTTTTTATTTATTTAAGAACTTTATTCACCATACCTAGTTCATTGACTGTTCGATTATTCACGTTTGGTAACATTCGTTTAAATTTACGAAACAATATTTCAATGACAAAACAAAACTATCGAATGTTACATCATCTTTGAATGACCATTCGTGCGTATAGTAACGCCGCTAAAACTAAATTTTGTAATATTATTGAAAATTAGAGAAAAACATAACCACGTAGTAGCGGTGTAAGAATGTCCACTACTCCATAATATCCCGTGGATATCGTAAGAGACGACCAAGGGAGATTGTAACAGGAGGTGGGCAGCAGTATCATCCTGATAACAACTAAAGATGATACATAACTACGGTTGTCAACCGGCCTGCCGAGCATGGCTTATATGGCAATATTCCCCCTATGAGGCAATGCATGGGGAGGCCTATGTTCAGCAGTGGACTTTTAATAGGCTGTAATAGATGCAATGAATAATTAATAATTAGTAGTACTTAATGAAAATATTGCTTTGTCGTTTTATATAATTAATGACTCTAATTTTTTATGTTTTGCGTAGGGTTTTTTAAGAATTCTAAGGTCGAGCACACTATTATTTTGTTCGTGTTACTGGTATGTTATTAAGGTTTTTTTTATATAGGATAGGGTGACAAACGAGCATATAGTCCACCTGGTGGTAAGTGGTCGCTGTGACCCATAGACATCTATATTTATCCTCAATAAAGAATCAAAATGCAGATGCGTCGTCACCCGTCAGGACTAAGATGGAATGCCTCTTTTCCAGTAAAATGGGTCTCCAGTTCTCTACACTCACCATAAGACACACAGCAGTGTCAAGCTGCCATTTTACGCTGGTATTCTGTGAGAGCATAGTCCTTCCCCGGTTTAGCCGACCCTTTCGTGCTACAACTATACTACTAATATAGCTGCTACACTACCACGTATAAGATTAAGTATGCTTGTATGTTCCGGACACTCAGTGAAATGATGATTAAAATAATAAATTTGTACTAAAGCAACACTTAAAACGTGTTGTTGAAAGTTAAAAGGAAAACTACGTAATGCAATACTAAGTAATTGCGAAGTTTTTAACCGCAATAAGTAGGTTATCCACTCTAATTGTAACGAAAAATATATTACCCAACTACAAGTTCAATTTAAAAGAAAACTAGCTAACGTTTCACATTGTTTATTTTAAAATATATTTTTAAAATAAATAATCTTGGTGGTATTACTCCATTTCTGTCTGTGGTTCATCTGGACCACCCTTTTATCTATTTCTGTCATCAAACAGTTGTGCACTGCTGTGTTCCGAATGGGTATATAGAGCCAATATAATTACAGGTTGTAAGGCATTCCACCTTTTTTTATAGGATAAAAGTGACAAACGAGCACACAGTCCACCTGATGGTAAGTAGTTGTTGCGGCCCACAGACATCTACATCTATCCTCCATTACAAATCAGAATGCAGATGCGTTGTCATCCGTGAGGACGAAGATGGAATGCCTAATTTCCAGTAAAAAGGGTCTCCGGTTCTCTTCACTCACCATACGAAACACAGCAGCGTTAAGCTGCTATTTTACGGTGGTATCTATTTGATGGATATAGAGAGCTAGTGCAATTACAGACTGTGATTTATTCCATTTTAGTCCTCAGAAGTGACAATGCATCTGAAGCCTTCTTTATTTGTATTTGGTGGCAAGTGATCACGGGCTGCAGTAGCCACTTACAGGTAGAATGTAAATGCGAAAAAATATCAGTGTTTGTGAAAATTGTTTTAGTGTAATTTAAGTAAGAATTCTTTGCAGTCTTTGCAGGCTACACATGTTCGTTTTGCGACCATGTTCCGTGCGGAAAACGAACCAGCAGCCCGTAGCGCTACTGCCAAATTTAATGATTAGGAACTGAACAAGGAATAAAAGTTTTTAAATCTTTTTTTAATGATTATGGGCTCTGTGTTTGGAAAATTTTGTCGATTAAGGACTATGTACTTAGACAAAATGGAATGCGCTTCATCAATCGATATCGACGATGATGTCGAATTACCCACCCATAGACAACATGCAGTCCTCTTTCCTCAGAAAAACACTCCCAACCGTGAGTTGCTCGGTTCGCATACAATTATTGACATAATATACTAGTTCCACTCTACGACTTGTACTTTCTACTCCTAATATTTGCTAATCAATGTGCAAAAATAACTTAAAAGGCGTTTTAAAAGACTCCGCAATACTCACGCCCTATTTTATATTTTAGCTTAAGCAATTTATTTTAAAGTGCAATTTTTTGTAATGTCACACGGATTATTCAATATATATCCCATCTATCCCTACCTTACAGTCTATAAAAGTCCTCGGCTGGAATATATACAACTCCGATTGGCAATCACAGTTTCTTGCACGCCTCACAACGTGAGGGAGTGCTCTACTCTCAATATGTGGCCATACCTCAATTTCGCTGCATAAAATCGTTTTCATATTTGTAGCTAGGCATCAAATCCATATTATTATCAACGTTACAATAGCTACTGCTTGCCGTCCGTTGGTCTTTGCGTCGGTGAGTCTCGCTTAATATAAATGAAAGCAATAGATTGAGATATATAGTTTTAGTGTTAAATAAAAAATAAATGAGATTAGAACATATTCTATGGAGCATGCCTATTGATTTTCTTTGACTCAGCACCGTTTAAAAGTTATAAATAAAGTCGATCACATTCTCTGATTTTATTCGTGTAAAAATTATCGTCACTATTTTTATTCTTTTCATCAAAATTAAATTAAAGGCTCATGAGACCTGCACTTTTGGGTTTTCCAAAGTATTATGTTCTAGTTGTTATTAGAAGACGCAGCTCCCTATTTCCTGGTTTATTTCTCACTAGCTGTTCCCCGCGACTTCGCCCGCGTATAATTTAGGGTTTTAATTTTTTTTGCCAGAACCCCTAATTATTTTTCTAAAATAAAAGTAGCCTATGTTATTCCTTACGTCATCAGCTATCTACCAGTAAAAGCCCCATCAAAGTCGGTCCAGCAGTTTCGGAGATTAGCCGGATCAAACAGACAGACAAAAATTTTAAAAAGTGTATTTTTGTTATAAGTACCGTTTATATTTTCATATGCGTTTAGTAAAACGTTGTAATTTTAACATTACAAACAGACACTTCAATTTAATTTATTTGTATAGATTTATATTTTACCTATTCCTTTTTTATTAAGTGGATATTCTTACACGGTCAAATATATTTACATATGCATAATCATATGTTACGATAGACATTGCTGCAATTTCGTTGCGTGGTAACGTAATACTAATAATGCACTATTGTAATGAAATGTCGGCTTAATTGCAAGAACTTTAAATTTATGTTACTCTAATGCAATTAAAAATAAATTACTAATGTTTCATTGTTCCAATTATAATTATCATTTTCATTACATCAAAATGGATGCATTTCTTTCATATTCTATGACATAATTTTTTTTATTAATTTACACATAAATTGCATTTTGATATCGTATAGTAAAACGCTGTAATTTTAATATTGCAAACAGTTTTAGTTTTCTAGTTTTATAATATAATAATAATAATATAATTTATTTAGTTCTAAACAAAAACACAAATTAACATAACAAAATAAATTAATGGAATGGAACTAAAATGGCGTCTACTCAGCACAAATGTTATAGAAACCACATAGTGATAACTATAAAGCTGATTTTCAGTAAACGCCAGAGATAGGTACAATAAAATAAACTTAGCCAATCATAGGCTCCAACATAAAAATAAAAAATACACTCTTATAAAATTTATAAATAATAATAAAAAAAAAACTGTTAACATTTAGGAAAGAAAGGCACAATAATAAGCCAACGCAAAAAAAACCGTAACAAATCAAAAAGCAAAACATATGCAAGGCACAAGGCACACAATTAAATTATTTAATAAGATACAAAAATAAAATAAAATAAATGGAGAATTAAGCAAGTATTTTTATAATATACAAACATTCAATAAACCTTCATAAGAAAGGTGTAATACATCGACACAGAACTAACTTTGCAAATTTAAAAGATATTCTTTTAGTTTTACTTTAATGGTGCGAACTGTTCTGCTGCCCTTGATCGGAGGTGGTATATTATTCCAACACTTTGTGGCAGCATCCCGAAAGCTACTACGAAACGCAGCCGTTCTGTGTCTTGGGTACAACAAGCGAACAGTTTCCCGTGAGAAACGTTGCGAGAAACTGAGCTTCTCATATAAGTATTTCGGTTGTTGATTTTGTAATATTTTATAAAGTAAACAACTGTAGTGAACCGATCTACGAGATTTCATGTTAATAAGTTTGCTCTGATTTAAAATCGGTGTCACGTGACCTCTACGAGGGATTCGAAAACAGAAATTTAGTTAAAACAGAGTTTTAGTTTTTTTATTATTATTATAGTTTGTAATATTAAATAATATGGATGTTCGGATTTAATATCGATATAAACGTCATCACCACACTAGGGTTTTCTCTTGTATTGTTTTCTGGTACTCTATTTATATCGCAGAGGCGCTGTACACAAATAAATAGCACAAAGGACCGGAATAATTCTTTTTAGACCATATGAACACTTGTTCCTAACGGGAACCCATACACTTGCAGCCAAACGCTTAGCTATTTTAACACCGAGTCATATTTTCTAGACGTCAAAAACCTTTTTAGTAACTCTCCTCGCCTCTTCTCATTTCTTAGAGGGTTTTGGAGCAGGCAATAGCCACGTTGTTGCAATATGTGTTAGCGGACCGTATGTATCCTCGGACTTTTTGAATTTCTTAGGATACCGACATGTTATCCTTGCTGTTTTCCTCCACCTTCGAGTACGTGTTACAATTGTAATCGAGATTTATTGGCGCAGGTAGGGTAAAAGAAAGAAAGTAAACAAGTGAGCTTATTATCTGAGCTATATCGGCTCTTGGCTCTCGCGAGATGGGGATTTTCCTTAAAAATAAGGAACTTAAGAAGATGGAACACACCCAGACATTAAGATACTTGAATATATAAACACATAAAAAAACAAGTGCTAATAAATCATCATGCCTGTTATCCCCGAGAACCCTCTAGAGGCAGAGGCCAAAAAGCAGCAAGCTAATCGGACCGGATATTTAGCCACATAAAGTCCAAACAATTACAAGTCCCAATATCCCATTAGTCACCTTTTATGACGTGTCAAATAGGTAATACAGTTGGCACATTCTTTATTGTTATAAGTCCCACATCAGACCTCTAAGTCCCAGGCCTTACATGGCATAAATAATCACAAATAATTGTTCTGGGTATGCATGTTTATTCATGCACATTTTATGTATTATATAAAAAGCCTCCACGATACAAAAGAAAATCCCAGTGGGGGTAGTTTTTAAGAAATTAAAAAAATTAAATATACATATGAATTCTTAACGTCACCGTTTACTTTTAAAAATAATTAAAAATACAGTAAGATCATTAACGTATTGCGTCGTCATTTTCTTAAAAAAAAAAATAAGAAAATTAAAAATACATTCGAATTTATAAAGTTGCGCGTCGTGACTTATTTTGAGAAAAAAAAAACATTAAAAATACAGTCGAATTATTATAACCTTGAAGTTGCTTAAAAAAGGATTGTTATTTTTATTGTACAAATATGTACCTTTACGAGCCGCCCACGAATAGGCTTACAGAGCGAGTCTTGGAATGTCGCATGGCAATAAACGCGAGCTTACAAATACTCCGAACAATATTACCAAGAAAATTGTTTGAAAATATTATCACCGATTTATTAGACAGATTTTTTTTTACATAGAATTAGGGTGACAAACGAGCACACAGTCCACCTGATGGTAAGTGGTTGCTGTGGCCCATAGACATCTGCATCTATCCTCGTTAATTCACAAACATTCAAAAATGCAGATGCGTTGTCAGCCTTGAGGACTAAGATAGAATGCCTCTTTTCCAGTAAAATGGGTCTCCGGTTCTCTACACTCACCATACGAAACACAGCAGCATTAAGCTGCTATTTTACGCTGGTATTCTGTGAGAGCGTGGTCCTTCCCCGGTCGAGCTGACCCATTCGTGCTACAACTATACTATTAATATAGCTGCAGCATGGCTCTACCACGTAAATAATAAAAAGGTAATAAGAGTACATATCACATTAATCCAAATGAAAAGAGACGCACATCGATAAATTTAATAAAAAAATAAAAAAACTATCCATGTAAATATTTTCCGAGTGGATCAGAGATCCATTTTCTGCCCGTTGAATCCTACGACCCTAATTTGTATCCCGCGCAAAGACAATATTTAACATATAGATATTATGTGTATTTATGTTTAAATAAAAGCGTTATGGTTACAGCGAATAATTATTTGTAAACCATACAAATTAACGTACACACAGTCTACCTGATGGTACGTCCATCCGTGGCCCATAGACAACTACGATTAAAAATGAAAATGTAAATGTGTCCTCACTGATGACGTTTAAATTGGAATGCCTAACTACCAGTAATATGGGATCTTCGGTTCTCTTCACTCACCATACGAAACACTAAGGCATTACTCTTATTTATTTAGTATAGAGACCCTTTTTATCATAGACATTCTATCTTAGATTCTACGTGTGACAACGCATCTACATTTGATTCTTAATCGAAAATAGATGTAGGTGTCAATGTGCCACACTACCCACTAATCACCTTAAATCACCATCTTTAAAAAAATCTTATATAAAATATAATTCTCCGGTTGAGCCAACCTCTTCTTGCTGCAGCTACAGCGTAACTCTTAACACGTAAAAATTATATTTGAAATAACTACAATATAGTGCCGGAATAAAGTGAGTCTCAAGAGCACAAACCATAAGGGCAGAGCATGACTGTTAGCTAAATACTATAAAGTTAAAAAGCAATAAAAAAGGATCAGAAACAAAGGATATTTTTGATAAGTCTGATGCCAACATTTCATGTAACTTAAACATATGTCGTAGGATAATTTGATAAACCGCATTTTCCGCAAAAATCTATAGATATCGCGATAATTAGATATTTCTCAATCTTACTGAAAAAGTATAGGGGTTTTTGTAAAAACGCCACTCGCTTTAGTAAAGATTGCGAAACGAATCGCCCAAAATAACGTCTTATCTGATTGGTGGTGGATTGACGACTTGACGTTTCACTTGTCAATCCTTTCTGTCGCCCTGCACCTTTTTTCGCCGCCGGACTAGCTTATTTTTTTCTTAAATGTTGAAGATTAAAAAAAAATCTGAGAAAAATCGCTTTAATTGGAAGGAGGGCGTCCTCCCTCCGCCAAAGTAACACCAAAGTGTAGTCGACGGAGACCCGCTATGCGGTGCTCCTATTTCTGGAAGGTTTATAAAAAAATAACCACGAAGGGGATGGAGGAGATCCCCTTCTAACCTAACCTGTCCGAGTCGGGGTGTCCCAAGTCCCGAGCTTGCTTAGCTCGCTCTTGAACCAAATAAAACACCAAAATGATAACCTTTATAATTACTTTAAGATGTAAACATATTTTATTACTTACACCATTTCCAAAAACGTCGTGACATGACAAAATATTTCAAGCCTACAAGGTAAAACTAGGAACCAATAACAATAAGAATTCTTATTGAAAAACCAAAATCAAGCCAATCGGAGTTAAGTATATTCAAAGTTTCTAAAGCAACTAGTGTTATCGCAAAACTCCTTTTCTGCCGACTTCCAAAAAGGAGACGGTACTCAATTCGACTGTATGTTTTTTTTATGTGTGTTACCTCATAACTTTTTACTGGCTGAACCGATTTGGATGATTATTTTTTATTTGAAAGCTGATACTTCTCGTGTGGTCCCATATGAATTTGATCAAGGTCAGACCAATAGTTTTTGAGTTATTCTTAATAACTCGTATTGAAGTCGGCTGTACAAAATTTTTAATTTTTAATTATTTCAATAAGATTGAGAAATGTCATAGCCATTGTCTAATTATCCGTGTTTTCGCGATATCCGTAGATTTTGCGGAAAATTCGGTTTATCAAATTATCCTACGACACATATACTTTCCAATAACTAGCGTGCTAGCCTCTCCCAAATGAGACCTAAAATTTTCAATCTGTAGATTGTGACCTATACTGTATTTCGCAATCCACCTGGCAAGCGTGGCGATTACGACAAACAATTTCTTAACAGAGGTGTTTTTCTAGCAGTGGACTCCTATAAGTTAAGGATTGAAGGGATATTTTAAGTAAGTACCAATATAGGTACTGAATACGTTTTGCTCATACTAATGACTCGATGTTATTGTAACTTGTGCGCATTGCCAATTTAAATTCAATGCCACACTAACCTTTCTTACTTTCACTTTATTAATACAAATGAAAATAATATAGTAGAAACAATAAATAAAACGCTTGTTTTCGTGGATAATATACCTAATCGATACTACATATTTATTTATTTTGTTTTACCTAAAACGGTCTAAGAGGATAATCAATCATGCATCCGTCTCGCGGAACTTGAAACATGCTGCCTGAATTTTTATCCATTCATGTAATAATTACATACAAAAGAATAATTTATTGAAAGAAATATCTTTTTAGAGTTGAATGAATACATTATTTGAGCCGTTTCTAAAGTGTTGCAAGGGTTATGAAACATTATTTTTGGGGGTTGAAAGTATCTCGTAATAGTACGTATAAACTTACACACTGCCGGAACGTCACTCTTTTCCTTTCGCAACTTGACAGACACACTACCGTGTATCTATCGAGATACATACATAAAGTGTTTCATAATCAATTGAGTGTAAGGTATAATATAATATACTAGAGTGACAAACGAGTACACAGACCACCTGATGGTAGGTGGATACTGTGGCCCACAGACATTTACATTTATCCTTGATTAAAAATGAAAATGCAAATGCGTTTTCATTCTTCAGAACTAAGATGGAATGCCTCGTATGCAGTAAAAAGGGTCTTCCGGTTCTCTACATCACTATTGAGCTCACCATACGAAACACATCACTATTAAGCTGCTATTTTACGCTGGTATTTTTGAGAGCGTGGTCCTTCCCCGGTAGAGCCGACCCATTCGTGCTACAACTATACAATTAATATAGCTGCAGCATGGCTCTACCACGTATAAAACGATTATGTTCCTCATAATGTTAGCCTTATAGTTTGAATACATATATCAATTGTTTGACAATCGGGTTAGATCGTCAAACAATCGCTTGTCAAACATTATGTTAATATTGTTTGACAAGCGCTATGATTAGCGAAAGTTCAATGAACTTATGTACTTTTAATTTAATTATTTTACAGGCAGAACGTTTTATGTTGTTTTGGTAATAATCTTCCAAATGTATGCAAATAAAATTAATTATTTTATTTACAAATATTACTAATATTTAATATCAGCTTTGTAAAGACGCCATAGAGACATAGGCTGGGTGTTTGCATAGTCTCAGTACGCAAGTAACGCAATTTTAGCCCGCACTGAGAATGGGAATAAAGATAGTATCAGCACAGTTTAAAGATCTTTAAACCGATAGAAAAGAAAGGTTCTCGAGTGGCAACCTCGTATTGCTAAGGGAAGAGTACATAGAGGAACGACCTGGTAAGACATATAGGAAATGCAGGTGGCTCGGGACCGTAGTATTCCTTGAAGAAAGCCTATATTCAGCTGTTAACTTTTGCAGGGCTGTAATGATGATGATGATTCTAATGAAGCTAAAATACATATATATTCACTTAAAGGAAAAGTTTTGTAAAGTTAATCTAAAATAATTTCTAATGAAGTAACCGGAAATTATATTATCCAATTCACATGTAGCCAGACAAAGGTTGGGCATCCCTTCGGTATTTGAGGTGTTACTTTGAAAGGACTCGTGGAACTTTAGATCAAAACTATGTCCTCCAAGCCGATTTCGGTCACGGCGGCTGGTCTATGCCCAAGTGTAATCGAAAACACAGGTGTATCCTCTATTCCCTCACTCTCATAATCCGATAGGAAGGTAATCCGACAAGACGGGAGAGTGATCAGGCACAGAACCACCGGCTAAACGTGCTTTCCAAGACACGGCAGTGAAACACCGCCAACTTCCTTACTCCGGGCTTTTACTGGAAATTTCTTACAGAAAGACCCAATTACTGATTTTATCCCGACCCGAGATTCGAACCCGGGCCCTCATAAATCCTATTCTCAACCACTAGACCATCGAGGCAGTTCGATCAATATAACGTGATGATGAAATGATGCTACCTAATGTTAGGTAGCATCATTTCATCATAGAAAGATACTAAGGGGTAATACGGCACGTATTTAATAAAAAAAAAACAATTTCGCACATCGAGCCTGTTAAAACAATGCGCTCATCAAGCCATTTAGACGTCTACAGACAATTCACATTTAGTACCCATTAAACCGCGACACGTGACTAAGTATCACGAATTCAAGCCACACTTGAGAGTAGTGACATTGGTGGTCCCTACCGAAAAGGAACTACAATTATCCTAATAAACATTATCCCTATTGCGGGGAAGAGTACGCAAATATTGCAAGCTAAGTACGTCACTTTGTTCGTGTGACCTTGAAAATTCGTGTAGATACAGAAACTGATCGCAATGATAATGAAAATAAAGCCTATAATGACTTATATGTCAGAGATACGAGGCATTTGCCTGCTAAGCTTATCTGTTAAGGCAAATCCCTCAAATTTTGGAAAGCCCTATTCTTGACGACATCCCTCTTGACATTAAAAAAGCTTCCAAGAAGTTTGTTTTTAAAAATCAAGTCCGTAAGCATATGAAAAACTCGTTGCAAGGTTGAACTAACATAGCTCTTAATTTCATATATATTTCATATTAATTTGTTCTGACATATTAAGTATATGGAGGAGGAGTCGCTCGCGTCCGTAGGCTTCGACCACCTAAACCTAGGCCCACCCTACACGTGTCCCCTGGGTAGTGCTAAACAAGCGACAAAGCCGAAAGAACAGACTCGGCTCCTCGCCGTGTGGTAGCGGCGTAAAAAAATACCACCCCCTACTTTTGCACCATGAGAAAAAACATTTACGAAATGGCCCCGAGTTCCCGGCGCCCCTTTAATGGGGCAGGGGTGCGAAGAATCTCCGGGAGGAAAACCGGCGATGAGGTTGGCCACCCGTCACGTTTTGTCCCCCGGAGGGGCGAAAAGTGGATTGCGGAAGCCCGTCTGGCTACGCTGAATGTATGTGGAGCAATGAATTATAAGATGGATGAAGTATGCGATATGATGTATGATAGAGGAATAGACGTGTTATGTGTAAATGAGACGAAACGGAAGGGAAAGATGCCACTGGACATGCGTACTGGTCTGGTGTAGACGAGACCGAGCGGGCATGCCAGGGAGTCGATATCGTCCTTTCAGAAGGAATGGGTGTGAAAGAGTATGAATGTGTAAGCCCGAGACTGCTATGGATACGAATGAAAGTGGGCTTAAAGAAGTTGTTTGTTCTAGGGGTCTACGCCCCAGACATGTCTAATCCCACTTATATCCGAAAGCAGTTTTGGGAGTTGGTAAGGATGGTGCTAATGAAATGCAAGGGTAATGAAAATATTGTGATATTAGGAGATTTTAACGGAGGGGTTGGGGTAAGGAGGCTTGGTTATAAAAGGATATTTGGAACGTTGAGTGATGAAAGTATAAATGAGAATGGTGAAAGCCTCCTCACCGTATGTGTAGAAAAGAATCTTTTTGTGACGAACACTTTCTTCCGTCATAAGAAGATTCAGATGTATACATGGGAAAGAGGTGATGATAGAAGCATGATAGATTTCATATTTGTTGATGAAGGAATGAGGAGCGCGGTGGTAGATAAAAGGTTTTACCGGGGGTCTAACGTAGGGACGGACCATTACTTGGTCATCTGTGTCTACCACTGCGTTACAGCATATAAGAACCGAGAGGTTACAAGATGAAGGTGCGAAAGAGAAGTTCAAATGTAGATTGAGAGAAAATATAAGTGGTATGGCTAAATTGTGTATGAATGATTTAGACTTGGAGACTGTGTGGTATAATGTCAAGAAAGGTTTGGTGGATGCAGCTACCGAAGTATGTGGTGTAAGTAAGAGAACGAATGAAAGGAAAAATAACACGTTATGGTGGGATGATGAGGTACGGATGAAAGTTGAAGCAAAGAAGAAAGCATGGCTAGATTTACTAGCAACCAAGGCAAGTAATTCTAGCGGTATGAATGATGATATTGAAAGGAAAAAGGCAGTCTTTACACATCTAAATAAGAGAGTAAAAGAAGTATTTGCAAGGAAAAAGCAAGAAAGAATGGATAAGAATGATAGAAGAATATCGGATAACTTCCAGGCAAACATTAAAATGTTCTGGAAACTCGTAAGAAATGCCACCATTCAAAATAGCCTAGAATGAATGCTATACGAGACCAGAATGGCTGTATTCTGAATGACGAAGTTTTGAGTTTAAGGAGATGGAAGGAATACTTTGAAATCGCGTTTATAAGTGATGAGACTTTTAAATTAAATGAAATAGAAATTCCGAAAGAAAAGGAAATATATAGAGACATAAGTATAGATGAAATAATGAAAGCAATGAAAACTATGAAAGCAGGTAAGGCAGCTGGATATGATAGAATATCTCTCGAAATGCTGAGGGCTGGAGAAGGAGTGGTGGCAGACCTGCTGTATACCTTGTTCAATTTATGTTGGGAACTTAAGCGGGTACCGGTAGACTGGTGCAAAGCCGTAATAGTCCCAATATATAAAGAAAAGGGATCACAGCACGACTGTAAAAACTACTGTGGTATCAACCTTTTTAGCATTGTGGGAAAACTGTATGCTAGGGTACTAATTGAAAGAGTTATGAAAGAAACTGATGGACAAATTTGGGATGTGCAAGCGGGATTTACAAAGGGAATGGGATGTACAGATCAGGTCTTTTCCATGCGCTTGATCGCGGAGAAGTTTTTGGCCAAAAATCAAAAAGTTTTTTGTGCGTTCGTGGACTTGGAAAAGGCTTATGACAGAGTGGACAGGGATGTGTTATGGGAAACACTGAACTCATTTGGGTTGAGCGCTGGGTTGAAACAGGCATTGAAGTCTCTGTATAGGGACTCTAGTGCTTGTGTCAGAATCAACGGGGCGTACTCGGACTGGTTTGGCATCAAGGGTGTCAGACAGGGCTGTGTGGCTTCCTTGTGGCTATTCAACCTATTTGTGGACAGTTTTTTGGAAAATTTGAAAGTAGAAGAATGCAGTTTAAGAATGGGTGAGTTAACCGTCAATTGCCTTTTGTACGCCGATGATCAAGTCATACTTGCGTCGTCGGCGGCCGGACATTAAAAGAAAAGGGAATGAAAGTGAACGCAAGTAAGACGAAAGTTATGGTTTTTGTAAGAGAAGAAAGTAAAACGATATGTGAAATAAAAATAGAAGGGGAGTTGTTTGAATAAGTAGATGAGTTTGTGTATTTGGGATGTGTATTTAGCAGGGATGGTAGATATGATAAGGATATAGAACGACGAGTGAATGCAGGAAATAGAGTGAATGGGGCTCTACACTACTACCCTATTGTGAGAAGTCAGAATGTGTCCAAAAAGGCACGTATGGCAATTCACAATGCTGTGTTAGTCCCTACTTTAATGTATGGTAGTGAAAGTTGGGTGTGGCAGAAGAAGCACGAGAGCAGAATAAATGCTGTAGAAATGCGGTCATTAAGGAGTATGTTAGGGATGAATCTAAATGACAGAGTGAGAAATTTTGTGATAAGAGAAAAGTGTGGTTTGCAAGATGACGTTGTGACCAGGATTAAGAAAGGAATGCTTCGGTGGTTTGGTCATGTAGAAAGAATGAGTGAGGAAAGAGTGATAAAGCAAATTTATGTTGCAGAAGTGAACGGCAGAGTCGGGAAGGGACGCCCTAAGTGAAATTTATCGACCAAATTGGCGATATATTGAAAATGGGCATAATCAAGAGTACCTTTAACCGACGAGCGTGTATGCGTAGGTATATGGATGTGGAGGAAGCGAGAGAGGTGTGTCAAGATCGCGCCAAATGGAAGTCCATAGTCTCTGCCTACCCCTCTGGGTGACAGGCGTGAGTGTTTATATATTATATAAATATTAAGTATATATTTAAGTATATATTAGTATTTACATATTACATGTTTTTAACCTTTTCTATTTTGATAATTGCTACACCGCGTCTTATGTCTATCTCAGTTTAGCCTAATGGTTGACTGGTAGAGAATGCTCTATGCATTTAGTCCCCCACATGTACAACTTTGTGCATGAAAGGGTAAATAAATAATTTAAAATTAAAAATTTTGTACAGCCGACTTCAATATAAGTTATTTAAGAATAACTTAAAAACTATTGGTCTGACCTTGATCAAATTCATATGGGACCACACGAGAAGCACCAGCTTTCAAATAAAAAAAGAATCATCGAAATCGGTTCACCCAGAAAAAAGTTCTGAGGTAACACACATAAAAAAAAAACGAAAAAAAAAAACATACAGTCGAATTGAGTACCGGCTCCTTTTTGGAAGTCGGCAGATAAATAAATACCCAACAAGACCTGAATTGTTATTATTGTGTATTTCATTAGTTGTTTACTAACATCAAAACGATCATCGACTACAAATATGGTGGTATCGTTACTTGTTAAAGATTGAACAATGAAATCTTCTTGTTTGAAATGGATATCTCATTAGTTTTAATGTCAGTGGTTACCTTTATATTGTACAACAATTTACGTACTCGACGCTTCTAACGTCATTAATATTGTTTACAAAGAAGGTATCCATTAATCCCTTATTAATACCAGACTATAACAGCTTTACAAAAGTCTTACTTATTCATACATAATAATTATACATATCATTAAATATGAGTAAATAATTTTCTAAAATCCACTTGCAAAAGTAAAATGGTGTATTACCTTTTTTTAAAGAATAAGGGTGGCAAACGTGCACACAGTCCACCTGATGGTAAGTGGATGCTGAGGCCCATAGACATCTGCATCTATCCTCGATTAAGATTAAATATCTTTAGTTAAGCCGCTATTTTACGATGTTATCTAAGCTTTAAAGGCTTACAAATTGGTAAACTAACGTTTACCAATTTGTAAAGCTCCTCTCTTCGCGATAATTATCAAGGAAATGAAGAGAAATATTTTCGGAGGACTGTTTATATTGCACTGATAGATAGCATAATAACCAACCTACAGGACTGACTTTCTGCGGATCGGCTGGACCTGTTCGAATTTGATATTTTTATGACAAAATCGGAATATACAGAAGAAAATCTTTTTGTGAAGAAAGTATCTGAATGTTATTCACATTTCTTGAATGTACCTGCTGCCACTCTCGTTACAGAGTATCGGCTATGGATTTCAAAGTGGAAACGAGAGCTCAAAGAGAATACTGATACAAAATTTCCTAAGTGTCTGGTTTCTACAATCGAAGTTTGCGACGATTATCTCTACCCAAATATAAAGACTTTGCTGAACATTCTGGCAACTCTTCTTATCCTACAAGCCGTGCGACATCAGAGAGATCATTTTCTACGCTAATGCGTGTAAACTTGGTTGAGAACAAACATATTAGAAGAGAGGCTGACAGGTTTAGCTCTACTAAATATTCATCCAGAGATAGCCCCAGACGTTTCAAATATTATCACCCGCTTTGCCAATAAAATAGAAGACTTCCATTTGTTTTATAATGCGTGCAATAAAATTGTGTATTGTGGAATGAACTCTAATTTACTCGACATATTTTATTATTAGTGACCCCCTCCAAAATTTCATGCCGCGACCGCGCCTGAAGCCAACCTAACTAATCTAATATCTAGTTGAGACACTCCACCGCCTGTAATACGACACTTGTTTTATCTCTAAACAAGGAATCATCAAAAAATTGGTTAAAAAAGGAGTTTAAGTTTATATGGGTATTAGTAGTCGTGGCAGTCATATTGCACGTAATTGTGGAAGGAAAGGAGTACGAAATATGAAATAGGTTAAAGAATCTCTGCACAGGGAGGACGACTCACTGGCCCACGACGCAAAAGAGAAGGCCGACCTTTTAGGCTCCCTTTTTGCGTCCAACTCGACTGTTGATGACGGGGGGAACACACCGCCGACCATCCCGCGGTGTGAGTGCTCTATGCCGGATGTGCTATTCTCACAGCGCTCGGTTCGCAGAGCACTCCTCTCCCTTGACATCCACAAGTCGAGTGGGCCTGACGGAATCCCCCCAATTGTGCTGAGGACGTGTGCTCCGGAGTTGGCACCGGTTCTAACGCGTCTTTTCCGGTACTCCTACTCCCATGGCGTTGACCCGAACTCATGGAAGACAGCTTTTGTCCACCCGATCCCTAAAAAAGGCGACCGCTCAGACCCGTCCAACTATAGGCCTATCGCCATCACCTCCTTGTTCTCCAAAATAATGGAATCCATTATTAACTGCCAGCTCATCCGGTACCTTGAGGATCACCAGCTGATCAGTGACCGCCAATACGGTTTTCGTCGGGGTCGATCAGCTGGTGATCTTCTAGTCTACCTGACCCATAGATGGGCGGAGGCAGTAGAGTCCAAGGGGGAGGCGTTGGCCGTTAGTCTGGACATTGCGAAGGCCTTCGATCGGGTTTGGCACAAAGCGCTTCTTTCGAAGCTCCCTTCCTATGGGCTTCCCGAGAAATTGTGCAATTGGATCACCAGCTTCCTTGCAGATCGGAGCATCAAGGTCGTTGTAGACGGTGCATGTTCTGACTACAAGCCTATTAACGCTGGTGTTCCACAAGGCTGTGTGCTATCACCAACGCTGTTTCTTCTGCATATCAATGATATGTTGCTAACTGGTAACATTCATTGCTATGCGGATGACAGCACTGGTGATGCTCTATACACCGGCCGGGCCAATATTTCTCGGGAAAACGTCGCCGAGTACCGGAACAAACTTGTGTCTGAAGTCGAGTCTTTGCTGGACAAAGTCTCGGATTGGGGGCGACTAAATCTAGTCCAGTTTAATCCTCAGAAGACACAAGTTTGCGCGTTTACCGCTAAAAAGAACCCCTTTGTCGTATCTCCTCAGTTTCAAGGCACTCCCCTTCTTGCCTCAGCCAGTATCGGTATCCTCGGAGTCGACATATCGAGTGACGTGCAGTTTCGTGGTCATTTGGAAGAGAAGGCCAAATTGGCCTCTAAAAAGCTTGGCGTGCTCAGCAGAGCGGGACAGTATTTCATGCCGGCACACCGCCTGCAACTTTACAAGGCGCAGGTTCGGCCTCACATGGAATACTGTTCCCATCTCTGGGCAGGGGCTCCCCAGTGCCAGCTCCTTCCACTTGACCGCATCCAGCGCAGAGCGGCTCGAATCGTCGACGACCGAGCCCTTTCCGATCGGCTCGATTCATTGGCACTGCGAAGAGATGTTGCATCTCTTTGCATTTTCTTTCGCATCTACCATGGGGAGTGCTCTGAGGAATTGTTCGGATTAATCCCAGCCGCCAAATTTCATGAACGCACATCGCGGCAGAACTCCCGATACCATCCACACCATCTGGATGATTGGCGGTCCACCACTGTGCGATTTAGAAGATGTTTTCTTCCTCGCACGACTTCCTTGTGGAATCGATTACCATCAGCGATTTTTCCGGACCGATACGACTTAGGGACCTTCAAGAAAAGAGCCTACTCCTTTTTAAAAGGCCGGCAACGCATCTGCAATTCCCCTGGTGTTGCGGTTGTTCATGGGCGGCGGTAGTCACTTACCATCAGGTGAGCCGCATGCTCGTTTGCCCCCTCTCCTATAAAAAAAAAAAAAAAAAAAAAATTTGTCGATATTTCACCCCCATGCTTCGAGAAGCATATAAAGCTGTTGGTACTGCGCCTGATCTTCCAACGGTCGCCACCGACCGTAACCATCCCATCGGATTAAGAGAGTGAGGGAATAGAGAGTGCATCTGTGGTTGCGTATATCCTACAGAACTATAATCCTGTGTAAAATGAGTCCTAAAAAGTAGTATGGCCTCAGAGAAAAATTTGAATTTGAGCAAACAGCCATAAAATTGCCGTTTACAGGTACCGCATTCTCTGTGTACCAATTTCGGTTTAGAGTTTACGTATCCGTTTTCCTTAAATTAAGTCGTTTAAAATAGTCGAGCCAGTTATTCGTGCAAAACTTTAGAAACATGCAAACAAAGAGGGCGCAATCGAAGTTATTTATTTTTATTGAGCCTTTTGTACAATTTGTGCCGTGCCGTGCGTCGGGAAAACAATACTGAAAACTGATTCGAAATAATTCAAGGTAATTGAATATGTACATTTTTTATTTTTTATTTTTTGTGTACTACATGTACTTTGATGATCGTATGCCCGTTGCGCGATCAGCAACCGTGACTGCAAGTCTTGGGTTTTCAATTTAATGCCCAGATATAATGAAAAATGAGCAACATGTTTATTAAACTTTAGGACTCAAGGAAATCCACCAACTTCTACACGTGGTAGAGCCATGCGGCAGCTATATTAGTAGTATACTTGTAGCACGAATGGGTCGGCTCGACCGGGGAGGACCACGCTCTCACAGAATACCAGCGTAAAATAGCAGCTTAGCACTGCTGTGTTTCGTATGGTGAGTGTAGAGAACAGGAAACCCTTTTTACTGAAAACGAGGCATTCCATCTTAGTCCTCATGGATGACAACGTATCTGCATTTTTATTCTTTATTGAGGATAGATGTAGATATCCAGCAACCACTTACCATCAGGTGGACTGTGTGCTCGTTTGTCACCCTATCCTATAAAACAAAGAACTTAAATATCCCTTGAATCAAAATGCCGGGATGAACTTGTGTAATTTGAAGATTTTTATCAATAACTGGTATCGTCTCGAAGTTTTAGTATGTACGTTAAGATTATACAAAAATGTAACCATATTGATGAGCTGATGCTATAGCCAGGATCATCACTTCTGAATAGATTTATTTACTTTGCTACACTTGGTGTGTACGTTAAGACTTAATACAACAATGTAAACATAACGATAACCTGATGCTTTAGAAAGGACTGTCCCCTTTCTGTAGATTTTTCAACAGTTACTGGTATGACCAAGAAATTTGATATGTACCTTTCTGTTGGACGAAAAACGTTAATTAAATCTATATAAATAAAATGATAAAGATTTGCAGTTGCGCGGGCATCATGGAAAAACTTCTGGACAGAATTCAATTAGGTTTTATTGCTGTTTTATTTCTTATAATATAATTATAAGAAATAAACCAGCAATAAAACTTTTTCTTACAAACACTAAACAAAAAACAAAAAACAAATTAACTTCTAAAACTTCTAAACAATTTCTTATAATATAATAATATAATTAAGTTTTATTTCTTAGACACTTGGCCCTTATCAAAAAAAAATGATATATTTATTTAATATAATGTTATTAAACTTTTAAGAAACAACGATTTTTATAAGCAATACGTGTTCACGGTGTGGGTTTTCTTGATAAATGAAGCAACGCGGACAAAGTCGCGGATATCAGCTAGTATTAAAATAGATAATTAATTTAATTATGATGAGCTGGTTCTGTAGCCAGAGAAACCTCTTTTCGGTGTAATTATTTAGTGATTTTTGGAATCGTCCTTATGTTTAGTATACACATTGGATTAAGACAGGCAATAGTTATCACAAAGACAGCACTATGCTGCAGTTATTCATCATCTTCTTAAACTGCTATCGTCTTGAAATTTGATAAAAATATTTTGTTTAGGATAGAAAAATGTTATACTCGTAGAATTAATTAATTATAATTTGATGGCATCGTGGCGCAATAGATTGACATTGAGTTACGGCGTTGAGGGCCGCGGGTTCGAATCCCGCACTGAACAAGTATTTGAATTTTTTTACGTGGTGAAGCACTTAGTCTTAGTCCTCACGGGTGACATTGCATCTGCATTTTGATTCGTCATCCAGGATAGATGTAGATGTTTATGGGCCACATCAACCACTTACCATCAGGTGGGTTGTGTGCTAGTTTATCACCCTTATCCAACAAAAGAAAATTGTTCCGGGTCTGTATGTTTGTCCTTATGCAATTTATGTATGTAAACAGGTTTCACGATACAAGAGAAAATCCAAATGTGAGGGTTACGTTTTTTTCATAAAAAAATTGCAAGTGTCAAAAATTTGCTACTAAACCATAAAGTAGAACTTCTAACGCGCGTACATAATGCATACATTTACGTACTTAAGTATGTTGTACGCGCACCATGGTTTTATTAGTACGTTAAAAGGATATCCGGCCGGCATTTAGTCCATACAAGAGAACCAGAGTAACCGTCATGGATATTCTTATACTCATTTCATCCCGAGGGTGTCATAATGGTCGACTTAGGGGAAACCGATGGGTAGCAGCATCTTGCTGGTAACAGCTGACCCACTTGCCTCTCGCCAAACGTGGCAACTATGGTAAATATGTGGCCATCTATCTAGGAGGACTATCTCCAGCAGTGGACTTTAATAGGCTGTAATGATAATGTCAATGATGAAATAAATGACACATGGATAACATTGAATGTAATATTTAACATTTTTTGAATTCTTTAAAAACATTTATCTATCTACACTTATATCAAAAACGGTAATAATATCATATATATCATCAAAAATGCTCCAATAACACATAAATGCTTCCTGCATCTGACGGTATCTTCCTCGTACAAGTCGCAGTCGACGGGTGGCGTTACGTGAACCAATCCGGTCCGTTACGTCACTTCATAGGTGAGTTCTTTGATATTATTGCAACTTGCGAAATAATGTCTCTATGAACGCACGTTCCAGTAATATGAAAGTACTATAGAGAACAATTTGTTGTTATCACTTTCACGTTCATCTTGGTGATAGATGAGAGGTGCCTGCAATGCGGAATAATTTACTTTTACTATTTGATCTTGACATGAAAAGACGTTTCTGTTTATATCAATACGATATTGTGTTTTTGTTACGTGTTTACACAATAAGATATTTCTGTTTTTATAAACACAATTTTTATATTTTAATTAGCGTTTACACAATAAGATATTACTGTTTTTATAAATACATTATTTTAAATTGTTATAAGCGTTTACACGAAAAGATATTTCTGTTTTTATAAATACGATATTTTATATTTTTATTAGCGTTTCCAATATAAAATATTTCTGTTTCTATAAATACGAAATTTTTATTTTTTATAAGCGTTTACACAATAAGATATTTTTGTTTTTATAAATACCATATTTTAAATTTTTATTAGTGTTTACACAATAAGATATTTTTGTTTTTATAAATATCATATTTAAAAAATTTTTAGCGTTTAAATGAAAAGATATTTCTGTTTCTATAAATACAATATTTTTAATTTTTAGTAGCGTTTACACAATAAGATATATCTGTTTTTATAGATATGTGCCATATTTTAAATTTTTATTAGCGTTTACACGATAAGATATTTCTGTTTTTATAAAAACGATATTTTCAATTTTTATTAGCGTTTAAATGAAAAGATATTTTTGTTTCTATAAATACCATATTTTTAATTTTTAGTAGCGTTTACACAATAAGATATTTCTGTTTTTATAAAAACGATATTTTAAATTTTTAATAGCGTTTAAACGAAAAGATATTTCTGTTTCTATAAATACAATATTTTAAATTTTTAGTAGCGTTTACACAATAAGATATTTCAATTTTTATAAATATGTACCATATTTTAAATTTTATTAGCGTTTACACGATAAGATATTTCTGTTTCTATAAAAACGATATTTTAAATTTTTATTAGCGTTTAAATGAAAAGATATTTCTGTTTCTATAAATACCATATTTTTAATTTTTAGTAGCGTTTACACATTAAGATATTTTTGTTTTTATAAATACCATATTTTAAATTTTTATCAGCGTTTACACGATAAGATATTTCTGTTTTTTATAAAAACGATATTTTAAATTTTTATAAGCGTTTAAATGAAAACATATTTTTGTTTCAATAAATACTATATTTTTAATTTTTAGTAGCGTTTACATAATAAGAGCTTGCCGTGTATTGGCGGTTAAGAATATCCACTACCCCATATCTTCCCATGGATGTCGTAAAAGGCGACAAAGGGAAACAGGCAGCAGATGAGCAGCAGCATCTTTCTGCTAACAACAAACTTATAACGAAAAACTGCGGTTGCCATCCCACTCGCCAAGCATGGCAACTATGATGAGAGTAACAAAGAAACGGCCCCCAGTACCCGGCGGCCCCGCTATTCCTGGCTACGGTGGTGACCATGGTAATGGCGGGGCAGGGGGTGCTAAGAATCTCCGGTAAAGGTTCGGTTGCCACCTAAGATGACTCGACCTGGCAACATTCAACGCACGCACATTGAGGACTGACGAGAAGATCGTGGAGCTGGAAGAAGAGATAGACAAGTTACGCTGGCATATTATAGGATTATCCGAAGTCCGAAGAGAGGGGGAGGACACGGTAATCCTCGAATCCGGCAACTTGCTCTATCACCGGGAGGGCGACTATCTGTCCCAACGATGTGTTGGATTTATCGTCTACAAGTCTCTCGTTAACAACGTTGTAAAGATTGAGACTGTGTCGACGAGGATTGCGTACCTTATACCCAGAATCACCAAACGGTATTCGCTGAAGGTCATACAGGTTTACGCAACAACCTCGGCACACCCCGATGAGGAGGTGGAGGAAATGTATGAGGATATCTCTAGAGCCATGCATTCCAAAACCCAATATACAGTGTTAATGGGAGACTTCAATGCAAAACTAGGCACAAGAGAGAACGGTGAGCTGAAAGTAGGGAAATTTGGAATAGGGCAACGGAACCCAAGGGGCCAGCAACTGGCCGACTTCATGGAGAAAGAAGGACTCTTTATGATGAACTCTTTCTTCCAGAAGCGGCCCCACAGGAAGTGGACCTGGTCGAGCCCCAACGGTTCGACAAAAATGAGATTGACTTCATTATGACGACCAGACGACAACCGTTTAGTGATGTCTCCGTGATCGCGAGAGTGAAAACTGGTAGCGATCACCGAATGGTTAGAGGCACACTGAACCTAAACGTTAACTTGGAGAGGTTTCGTCTAATGAAGTCAACGCTCCGTCCCCCTTGTACTCTGTTCCAAAGTCCCGAAATCTTTCAGCTCGAGTTACAAAACCGTTTTCAGTGCCTTGAAGACTGCAATGAAGTGGACGATATGAATGACAAGCTCGTGGAAACTGTCCATGCGGTCGGAGCTAAGTTCTGCAAGACCCGCCGCAGAAGAACACAAAAACTCTTCGATCACACTCTCAATCTCATGGCTGTTACACTGGAGATGAAGCTACCATAAAGCTCGAAGAACCGACAACCGATAAGGAAGAAAGGTTCTTGAGTGGCAGCTTCGTACCGGTAGGCGAAGTGTGGGGTGACCCCCCACGAGATGGAGTGACGACCTGGTAAGACATGCAGGAAGTCGATGGATGCGGTTAGCTCAGGACCGTGATTTGTGGCATTCCTTGGGGGAGGCCTATGTTCAGCAGTGGACTTATGAAAGGCTGTAATGATGATGACACAATAAGATATTTCTTTTTTTATTAATAGCATATTTTTAATTTTTATTAGCGTTTAAACGAAAAGATTTTTCTTTTTCTATAAATACAATATTTTTAATTTTTAGTAGCGTTTACACAATAAGATATTTCTGTTTTTATAAATATCATATTTTTAATTTTTATTAGCGTTTACACGATATGATATTTCTGTTTTTATAAAAACGATATTTTAAATTTTTAATAGCGTTTAAACGAAAAGATATTTCTGTTTTTATAAATACAATATTTTTAATTTTTAGTAGCGATTACACAATAAGATATTTCTGTTTTTATAAATATGTACCATATTTTAAATTATTACTAGCGTTTACACGATAACATATTTCTGTATTTATAAATACTTTTTTTTTTTATTTCATTAGCGTTTACGCGATAAGATGTTTCTGTTTTAGTTAAAAACAATTTTTAGAACTTTAAGTATCGTGATTGTGTTAAACAACTTAAATAATATGTAAGTATTGAATAGCAGAGCTCTAAATGAACTAATAGTTACACAATATTTTTTTTAAATCTAATATTTATTTGTGGACTTGTGACCATAATGGATTCGTCCTAGTCGTTTCTAGCTTTAATTGGTAGCGCAACGCCGTAGCTAAATACTGGCTCAGCACAGGTTTTACTAAAACCAACACGTGACTTGCAAACCTTTTAGATCTCTACGACCTCGATAAACGCGATTTGCATAATTTACCTAAATAATGCAGCTGCATTTTAATATTACTATACGACACTATTATTACCGCTACGTTATTAACAGAATGATATTATCTAATTGTTAAATCACGTGTCTTCCTCGTTGATCAGGCTAGTAATATATAAGTCAATGGCGAATACAGTTTTCTATTAGCGTTAACGATTGTAGAAAATCAACATGGCTTACTGGCTGGCTTTTAGCATAATAAAGAATCCCTAGGTGTAATTTTGATAACACGTCTAATAATTATAATAATTAATAAAACTTATACCTATCTATATAATAATACGTAAAGAGAAAACTTTGTCTACCCTTTTTAGGCGGGCATAAAGCACGCACTGAGAAGTATGATATTTGGCATGGTTAAAGTTTATATGGAGGAGGAGCGAAAAGAGCAAAAATGTATTTAAAATATGTGTTTTAAATACTTTAAATGAAATTAAACAAAATAAACATTGTATAATTTCATATTGTTAATGTCAAACACATAAGTATCGCTTGGACAAATTATGTCGTTTATTGACTTTAATAATGTCTCAGGGTACTCGTAAGTACAAAGAGTATATAATCACTACGTTTTAGGCAAAAAAGAAGAAAAGAATTTGTTTTTTTGTATTAATGACTAGCAATCCGTCCCGGCCAGGGTGATTTTTGGATCTCGACAACAGTGCCACCTATCGGGTACAAATGTGAATCTAAACGATCCAGGGATCCAACCAAGCACACACAAAAAATTCATCAAAGTAGTACGAGCCATCTTCGAGTTTTTGCGAGACTAACGGACAGCAATAGATTTTATATATATAGAGATTTGTTTATGCAGTCACAACTGAAATACAGCTTGCAAATTTAATGAATTACTCTCGAATTTTGATCACTAGGTGGTCAAAAATATGAGGTCTTTACATACAAAACTGCCGTTTTTTATGAAATAAGTTAACGTAATTTTTTCTATATTTTTTATTTCTAATAAACAGTCGATGCATCTTTGCCAACGCAGTGGAAGTTTGTTGATGTAATTCTTGAAGAAAAATAGCTGGACGGGAGGGAACAAATTCTTCAAAGGCATTTTGTACTGCCTATCGGGCATTGAATTATTTTCAACAAAATTTCAAATGCGATGAAAACATAACGCTAATCAATAAACAAATGATTAATTTTGAAAAAAGAATTACATTTTTTTATAATAAAACTAGCTCGCCAGGCAGACGTTGTTCTGCCCTTTCCAACGACCCTTCCTATAAAAATCTTTAAATTCGCAATTTAAAATTTTGGGGGTCATTTAGCGGGATAAAAACTATCCTATCTCTTAAGTTGGACCAAAATGCACACAGTGTGCAAAATATCATTGAAATCAGTTCAGTAGTTTAGGAGTCCATCGCGGACAAACAACGTGACACGTAATTTTTATATATAAATATTAATTTGAAGTTACAATTCTTAGAATTCTTGATTTGCAATGGCCAGTACTGCAGAACGGCAGTTTTATTGGTAATGACCTATTAAATAAAGCATGTTTTGGTTCTCGATCGATATCAACGCACCCAGTCGCGCAAACTTAAATGCAGAACACGTTTACCACATATGGCTTGATGAATGATGAAATAATGTACTTAAGTAGCGACAGGCGTCCACATCGACATAGGATAACATAAATTACCTTAGCATTGCTGTAAATAACTTGGGACAGAGGAATGACATATTTAAAAATGTTTTCATTAACAACTTGGTTACGTGATCAATTTTGTTATTACTTTTTTAACCAAAACTCATTACTCTTCACACCCACTAAACATTTTTCGTTTAGCTCGAGACTTTTTCATTCATAAATCAAACATCGGACAAACATCCAGACCTGAAAGTTATCCGTAAGCCATACAAATACTTTCCGGAATTGAACTGGTGGGCCGCAGCACCGCTATGAAACGCTTTGCTACTGTGTTTCCGATTGGACAATGTGCTTGTGCAACATGGTAACAGCGTCTTTATTCTTCATCATCATTATCCCGTAAAGGACCCGGCTCTTGCTGTAGGGCGGGTTGGCCTCAATCGCCACTCTAGGCGGGCAGATTGGCGATTACATCACCAGACAACTCGCACTTTTGATGCTGCTCCTCATCGCCGTTTTGGTTATTTTACGTCTGATTTAAGCCAGGTGACTATGATGCCATCTATTGGGAGATATTTCGGGCATTTCCCGAAGCATTCACTTAAAATTATTACACTCACGAAACTATTTTTCGAAATCTAGTTTTATCTGAGTCTAGTCTGGGGGCCGCAGGTTCGAATCCCGCGCGGAATAAGTATTTGTATGGCCTACAAATAATTGTTCCGGGTCTGGATGTTTGTCCTCGTGCTATTTATGTTTGTATACTACCCCCACGATACAGGAGAAAACAGAATACAGGAGAGAGTGGTGGTAACGTTTTAAAAAAATATTACATAGATGATAATGAAGATTTTCGTATGAAAAACAAATTCTTTGATAGCAAGTTAACTGGAACGAAAGGAACAGTCCACGATAAACTCGATCTATACCAGTTACAGGAAGTGAACCTCATATTTGCGCTTACTGTTTACATTGAACACATAACTTTTTAGACATTCGAGAGAATAAAAAAAATAATATCAATATTTACATTATAAATACTCAGACGATAATTTTTACCTCAACAATTTAATGGTTCGCAAGTAGGTAAACCTAGTCTGAGCTTCACCGACAATAATAAATTGTAATATTATGTCTCAGACCAATAAAGAGAGATGAAAGGAGCAAGAACTTCTATCTAAACCTTTAATTATTAATTTGTTAGTCTCTATGCTACTTCTATTTTTAATTTACCATATATTTTATAGAATAAAGATGACAAGCGAGCACATAGTACACCTGATAGTAAGTGGATGCTGTGGATCATAGACACTACATCTATCCTCCAATAAGAATAAAAATGAAGAATGCGTTGTCACCTGTGAGGACTAAGATGACTGGCCTCGTTTCCCGTACGAAACATAGCGGCATTAAACTGGTATAATATTATATTCTGTGAGAGCATGGTCCTTCCCCATGGTCGAGCCATCATGCGACAACCATTATAGCCGCAGTGTGGATCTATAGAGCCACGCATCATATATTACATTGTATTCAAAGCTTTTAAACTGTTTATTTATTTAAATTTTGTTTATATTTAGTTTTAAACACATGTTATTAGAATTTATATTAAAAATAGTAGAATATTGTAGTATCCGTGCATCACTACCTCCATTTAGATTTCTGTATTTTTATAATCCTGTTCATCCAAACGTTTCTGAAAGAAATCGCTTTTAATGATAAGACCGTCCATAATACCTTTCTTGTCATACTACCTTGTAACATTGTATTTTTATGTTATTTTTTTCTCTATTAATATGTGTCTTTTTGCGTACAATTAAACTTATCTATCTATCTATGCTTTCGGCTTACTATTTACGTCACTAGAAATATGCTTTATTTCTTTGTTAGTCTAAGGATGTAGTTTTAAGTGCTGATTTTGCACGTACTTGGCGGTGAAAAAGAAATTATCCGAAGGATACTTGGGTGACTGAGAAATTTAAAAAAATCGGTAATATGCCGCCGATAAGCACTGGGGGTTGCCAAATGGCCAAATTCCGGCAGCCTAACGATGGCATTCATTGGCCAACCTATGAACAGGCTACCGCAATTTTAAGTAATATCCCGGAAATTAAGAAAAAAGAAACACGACTTGCGTTTCACAATTGTTCGAATCGATTGTTGTACTATTTAGGGACGAGTAGTAAGTAGCATTCACAATGCAACGATATAAAATATAATAAAATAAACGAATGTTTTATGACAAACTGGACACCGAATTATTTTACTATTATAGGCATATGCTAGCAAAGTGCGGTAGCTCAGATGGTTAGCGCTCGCTGTAAGTTCACAGTACAAAATTTTAGACTTTATGTTAGAAGTCGTTTGTACAAAATTTTAAAGTTTCCACTTGTTACATCGCCTGTCGACCTGATAATTCCATGGATGCAGGTGACTCAGGACTGTTTGTGACATTCCTTTGATGATAATTAATAATTAATATGTAAAAGAATTGGTATTTATTTAATAAGGTTATTCTTTCGGTATTCAGTTCATTGATCAATTCGATATTCTATTTTGCATAGTTTCTGATTTTGCCTCAAAATTCCTTATGTATCTTAATTCTAACACAACAAAGGAAAGTTAAAATCGCGTGCTAACGTTTGTGGTTTTGAGGTTGAATATAAATCGGCTTCATGTAATATTAAACAGATAGTTATTTGGTCATATTTTCAGGAGGTTAATTTCAATTTATTAGCTTTGCAATGTTTTGATAGATTTATTGCCAGAATGAATAGGCATATATTACACTAAGATAGTAAGTAAAGTTTATAGAGCGATTTAGAATAGATGCAGCTGTGGCTTCTTTACTTATGAAAGCAGTACGCGATGATATCGGAAGTAGGTTAGAATGCAGTGTCAGAGACATGGGAACAATAACAACACAACCCAAAAGCGAATGATTTGTGATTCTATTGGATTAGATTTCGAAGCCAGGATCCACGGCGTAATAGCCCGGTATTTTAACCACAGAGCCATGCAGACGTTAGTCGCCTCAAAGTCAAAAGTTAAAGTTTCAGCCTATATAACTGGGCACAGGCTTTTTCTCACTCAATCCGCCGCGCTGTCCCCAATGTGTATCGGTGGACTTCACATATCTTCGAAATATTTTTTCTCAGACATCCAGGTTTGTTCACGATGTTTTCCTTCATTGCCGAGTACGTAGTAAATCAGCACTTAAAATTGCAATTAACAGTTTCATTGGTGCCGGCGGGGATCGAACCCAGGTTGCCCGCGTTCTTTGAAATTTACAGCGAGCGCTAAGCCCCTCCGCTACAACGGCTCAATCAATCGTCGTAAGCACTATATAATGTTACTTGGATAACTCAACGTACTCGGACAGTCGATAACTATCGACATCAATTGGCAGTAGTTGCCATAGTCAAAATCTACCTGCGTAACACCACCTACATGCACTTTTCTTTCTTCTCCATCGGGTCGTTAAAGTCCACTGCTGGAAATGAGCCTGGATTGTCGATCACAATTACAGACGTCTCACAACTTTAATGCTGCTTCTCGTTACATGTTTACGTCTGGCGTAAGCCAAATGGTTATACCGCCATCTACCGAAATCTACCAGATTATTCTGACACTTTCCATACTCCCTCTCTTTCGACATCCACGTAATGAGGTGATGAATATCCTTACGCAGTCAGCACACGGCAGTTGCACTATAAAAACTGAATACTTATTAGCTTACATATTTAACTTTAGACGTTCATTACCCGTCATAAAAACGTAATACCCGATTTACGATAACGACGTTCGATTATTCATAAATGCCAGACGTATCGAGTAATTACATAAATCGATACCATAATGCAGAGCCTCTGACAGGTCGGTTAAGCAAAATTATGAAAGGTCGACCGGTGTAAATAATTTTTGATATATTCATCAATAATAAATATATGGACTTTTACACTTACTTTATTGAGGTCATTTATTTTAAAATCCTGTTAATACTTAGTTTGTAATTTATTTGGAAATTATAAATATATTTTGTAGTCAAATTTTACTTTGAGGTTATTTTGCTTAGGTTTTTTTTGATACTAAAAGCTAATACCTACTGCATTTTTATACTTGTTTGAAAGTTTTTGATGGCTTGAATGATAGACATTAATAAAATAATTTAATGACTGCATTCAAAGTTTCCAAATTATAGTCTTGTTGACTTTTAAAGAAAATTACAGCTTTATTTTGTCATTTTTTATGATAGATATATGAAATGAACTAGCAACAATGTACATGACCCCTAGAAATGAAGAGATAAAAATGCTTCATGGCCTATTATTATAATAGCTTTCACATCCTTTAAATAGAATTTGAAAATTGGTTTACTTATGGGGCCTATCTTGACAGAAAGAGAAAAGGAGCCTACGACCTTAAATATGAATAAAATAGTATCGTTGTGACAGTACGGCTATTCCAGATTAAGTTGTGCTAGTGTAGGTACACGATAATTATCGAAAGGCGGATTCTAATTAGAGACTTTTTAGTATTACTGTCTATATTTTGTAACGTAGTCTAATAATTCTTCAAATATCTTTATATCAATAAAATTATTTCGAATTTGTTTTTTTTTTTTAATATAGAATAACTGAAAAGTTATTGCACGTAGCTTAAAAATCTGTAGTTGAATATTTTAAGCCACATGTGTAGCGAGAAAACCTAATTATCCTCGCGTTAGGTTTCTTTAGACGTGCGCTAGCTGAGCTAGCAAAACAAGCATGCCGCTGCAACAGCCAGTGAAGTAATCACCATCAAAATGTATTTAATATTTAACTATAAAGAAAATGCTTGTAAGGCTTTTATATAAGTAAGAAAAAAAAAACAATTAGGTATTTAATTTTTCTAAAGTCAATTAACATTCAGCGGAAACTAAATAAAGTTCGCAAGTAACTGTCTATACGTTTTGACTGCGTCTAGAATTCAATTTCTCGACAGAAATTCCTAGTAGAGATATTTAAAAAAATTAAAGACTCTCAACCGTAGTGGAGCATATTGTACGGCACTACCTTTATTTGCCTCATATGATATGAAATAATCATTAGCAAGGAAATTAATGAGCCGTAGTAGCTCAAGTATATTTTTTAGCACTTGATAAAACCGAGTTCAACTGCAACACACAGAATATCGTAGAAAAACTCTCCAACACAAATTGGGGCAATTCAGTGGAATTTTCCCTGCTCCAAAACACTCTCATAAAAGAGAGGATGAGAGCGGGTCGTTACGTAGTAGTACGACGTACTGTAGGTATAGTTAGAACGATACTTCACTACTTTATTTACTTATGGGTTGGATTTGTGGACAAGATTCGAATTTTCAATCTTGTTTACCACCAAAAAGCAGTATAGATAGTTCGACTATAGATAGATTGAAAGTTAATACGATGGTATTTTGAGTATGGAAAGGGTAGCGGATTTAGTTGTAAAATAAATCTTGATATTCAGGGTTTGTATGTAGGGGGTACCTCATTTTGAAATAGTAATAGACATTAAAAAAATTAATTGGACTATTTTTTATAATAATACGCAAAACTTAAAAGCTCCACGTTAGCTTTATTCATTAATGTGCTTTTTTTCACGTATTAGTGAGGTATGAAAATAATATACCGAGTTTAAAGGGAGCGGGCGTACAGCGTGACCTTGGCAAGTCGACAGTAAACTCCAACCTCACTAGCTTCGCGTTAGAGCTGTGTTAAATGATGTTCGACAAACAGAATTACAATTTCTGACGTCGAAGGTATAAAGATATTTACTTTTTGTAGACGGATTTTTACAAATGGTAAAGCAACGCTACAGCTATATTACGGTTGTAGAACGAATGGGTTGGCTCCACCAGGGCAAGACCACGCTCTCACAGAATACCAGCGTAAAATAGTAGCTTAAAGCCGTTGTGTTTGGTACGGTGAGTATAGAGAACCGGAGATCCTTTTTACTGAAAGCGAGGTGTTCCATCGAAAGTCGAAAACAGATGTCTATGGGCCACAGCATCTACTTACCATCAGGTGAACTATGCGCTCATTTATCACCACCCTTATAAAACCCTTATGAAACGGGATACTTTCAACCTCGAACACATTTTTAAACCATTATGTAAAACCATTATTATGTACATGTCTGTCACTCAAAGGGGTGGGCAAAGACACTTACATTTGGCACGATGCTGATACACCTCTCTCTCACCTCCTTTACATAATCCATATACCTACTCATATGCATACATACTCATCGGCTAAGGCCGGCCACATACATACGGAATTCCGTTTTGGAAATATCGAACTGAAAACTACCGTACGTGTGTGACGGGTCATAGATTTTATATGAACTTGCTGCGTTCGGAATCTCTAATCGGAATTCCGAAACGGAATCCCGAAACGGAATTCCGTATGTATGTGGCCGGCCTAAGGGTACTTTTAATCTAGCCCATCTTCAATATATCATCAAATTGTTCGCTAAACTTTAGTCTAGAGCGTCCCTTCGCGACTCTGCCGTTCACTTCTGTTACATAAATTTGCTTTGTCACTCTTTCATCAAACCATCGAAATATTCCTTTGTTATTCCTGGTCAAAACATTATTTTGCAAAAAAACCCGTTTCTCCTATCACATAAAACATTCTCTTATGTAACGTGCTAATTAAAATAATAAAATAAAAGGTATTACATTACACAGTTAAAATTTATTACGTTGCTAAATTTTACAATCGTTTTATTGGGTGCGAGATTCCTATAATCCGTTCTATTGTTGTCACTTAGCACAACAATGCGTATACTCGTATAATATGTATTCATACGTGGTTACGTACATTGTGTTACTTTGCGAAGGACTTTGTCGAAATCATTTTCGTACCTTTATGTTAGAATAAAAACTTTATAGTGTTAACATTTGCATTTATAAACTTTCTGAAATATGTATTTTTACACAAGCATGACAAACTAGCATAGAGACCACCTAATCATTATCATCGTCATCAACATTATTACCGCCTTTGACAAGTTCACTGTTGAACATAGGCCTTCCCCAAGAGATGCCACAAAACACGGTCCTACGCTACCTGCATCTATCGACTTCCTTCATGTCATACCAGGTAGTCACTCCGTCTAGTAGGGGGGACGCCCTACACTTCATCTACTGGTACGAGGCTGCCATTCGAAAACTTTTGCTAAGATGCTATGGCCAATAGACCTACTTCTATGATCGATAAAATAAAATGAACTTAAAATAAAATATTTTATGTTTTATGAAAGAAATCAAACTTTCGCTTGTCAAATATCATTTTAAACAAATCTAGTAACGTTTCGAAATGAGTATCCTCTGATAGGAGAAGAAACGCCGAAAGGAACTCCGCAAGGATCCTCTTTTCTTCTCCTTTAAAGCATAATAATACAAAGTAAAATTAAAAAAAAATTAAAATGATACACCAAGCGACTCGAGACCCAGTATCCAGTAACTGAAGGATCTTCTATGACACTAAAAAAGAGAAAAAGTAAAGGACGTTTATTATGGAGTTCATCAGTGCATAGCAAACCCAAGCAGACCAGCGTCCACAAGCAGAACCTGTTATGCTTTTTACCAGTGTTTACCATACAAAACAGTAGCATTATGCTGCTACTTTAGGACAGTATTCTTTGACAGCGTGACTCTTTCTAGGTCAAGCCGACCTATTCTTGCTTGAGCCATAATACAGCTGCAGTGTGTGACGTAAAGCTATAAACGTACTAATAAGAGAAGTGACAGAAATTGAACGTTCTTGAGTCTTCAAATTTTATGGCACGCAAACAAACTAAGAGAGTGCGTAAAAGCATAATTTGAATTATGACTTGGATTTAGTTTCTAACTTGTATTATACTTCCTAATGACATTTGCAATATTTTTTACTTTCTCAACATATTCATCATCATCATCATCATCATCATTACAGCCCTTCACAAGTCCACTGCTGAACATTGACCTCACCCAATAAATAATACAAAGCACTCCTCTGAATAGATTTTAAGAATGAATCAAATTAATCTTAACTTAAAGCATTGGAAGACAGGCTTAATAGCAAAATTAAAAAACAAACCGATAAAATAAATATGGCTGGTTCTCCATATACTTACTAACTTTATTACAAATTTATTAGTAATTTTTGTTATTTCAAATAATTTTCTCCAAGTATAAATTAAAATAAGGAAGATAATCCATCACCCTATTTCGTTCCGTGGGTGTCATAAAAGGCGATATGTGATATACCAGAAAAATCTCAGTAGCAAGCAGCATTAAAGAAACGTGACGGTGCGAGACGTCTGGAACTGCGATCTCCAAAGCGACATGCGCAATTCCTCCCTACAACGTAACGTAAGTAAGAAAGTCATGTCCAACATCGGACTTTTAACTTGGTAAAGAAGAAAAAGAACTTTTCTTCTCGACCGGGGTAGGACCACGTTCTCACAGAATACCAGCGTAAAATAGCAGCTTAATGCTGCTGTGTTTCGTATGGAGAGTGTAGAGAACTGAAGACCGTTTTAACTATTAATAAGGCATTTCATTTTACACCTTATGGGTGTTGCCACATCTGCATTTTGATTCTTAACTGAGGATAACTGTAATGTCTATAAGTCATAGCACCCACTTACCATCAGGTGGATTGCGTGTTCGTTTATTCTATAAGAAAAACGAACTAGATAATGAACCAATTTAAAGGCACATATAATCAACATATAAAATGTAATTGTAAGTATAGAGGACCTCTACAGTCACAGGTCTGACAGGATATCATGGAATGAATTTCAATTTTCAAAACTTATTATGACATACGTGTAATTTCTTATATCATACGCGAGACGTGTTTCTTATCTTTTCAAGATACATCTCAGACGCTTGTGTTGCAAATGCAAATCATAACATAAATTACGTTTGGATTGCGTAATGTTATGCACTAACAAGGAGTATCTGCAGATTAATTTTTAAATTCATCTCGTAAAATTGCGTAAGAGTATAGTTTTGTAAGTTTTTTCATCGAAATAAAATGTTAAGTAAATGTGGTATATCTTCAAGTCAGCCGTGTTGCAATAGTCACTACGGTGATGTATACATTCGATGACGTGTTCCTTTCATATCAACGTTTATAAATCCACTACTCGATAAAAGTCTTATCATGAATGAACTGGATGATGGCCGGGTAGGCCGTGCCCACCACAGAATTATATGGTGCCCACCTCAGGATTGTCTCGTGCCCTGCCCCTAGGGTGTTGTGTTAGTTAAAATTATATTATAATTAGTAATAAGTCCGTTCTCTAAACACATTTCACGCAAAATCTTTTTGTTTAATTGTATTTAAGTAAAGAAACATTCCGAAATTTGATGGGCGAGATATATCGATATTACTTTTTACGTACATTGCGTTCAATGGGCTTTGAATTGACATTAACAGTAGTTGGGAGTAAGATCTACTATAGGAAGAATCATTTTTTTCAAGCCAGCATCTATCTCTCTCTTTCTTTCTGAAGTCGACTTTGTTCACTAGTGTTTACAAAAACAAATTTTTAAATTCCTTCCTTTTCTTCAAAATGACCTTCATTTACTTTACTTTAAAAGGACGTAACATTCAATATTCCTTCTTAATATCCATATATGGTAGTGTCTATTAACACAATACCTTCAGAATGCTAAAAATTGGTTGCTATGAATTTCTAAATAGATATTTTTTAACTTTTTGCACTTGTTTTGAAACTTTTTACATAGATTCTTTTGCTTTTACATCAACTGAAACGACTATTTTTAACTAAGGATCTTACTGTCTAATCCACGTTACCGTAGTTACAGTGAAAATTATCTTCTACCTGGTATAAATTACTTAAAGCCATAATTTGGAACACTTAAAGTATTACGGTTTGCCGCGTCAAGTCAATTTGATAGCATCCCTTCTCATAGTCGAGAATTTACTTCAAAAATATCTCGTTAAACCTAATAAGTCCTTTTAGGTAAATTAAAAGGACTTTTATAATATTTTTATTACAACGGCTCGGTAGCGCAGTGGCATTTGGATACGCTAAGGGGCACGGGTTCGATTCTTGTATGGAACTAGTATTGGTATGGCCTACAGTTATTCAGGTCTCGATGCTTTCCATGTGCAATTTTTTTTTGTTTTTTTTTAAGTGTTTAATTGTGGATCCCACAACCATCCATCATAGTTAGCTACCGTAGAAAAATATTTGTTTCAGAGATCACAAGGGATCTGTAGCAAAAAATATCTAACCGCCAATCTTCAGCATGTTAAGCAAGTATTGCAAGACAACAAGCTTCGGGTCCCGTGCCTACGTCACAGTGACTGAGCGAAGCCGGCTACAGTCGAGCGTGTGCCTGCTGTACTACCATAATATCTTATAAGCCGGCTATACATGTTAGCTAAGTGAAGGCGCGTACTAACGTATAGACAACCCATTTGTCCAGCCTCGCCATTGCTCGTCGTTGCTCGCCTAGCTTGCCGAGTGCAGACGTGCGCCAACCTGTATACGGTTCGTTTGGGGTGCCTTGCCACAACCCGGGATCGCTCGACACAACTCGTCTCACTTCGGAATAGTGTCGGTTTTTTTGCACTAATCAAAGACGCTCGCCTGCACTCGGCAAGTTGTGTCCACATGTATCCTCGCAAAAGACAACAGGACGTAGTTATACAAAAACGTTCCAACTCACAAGTCATTCAAAAATGAGTTAAATATACAGATCTACTTATTTAACTCATTTTTGATTGTCACTCCCATGACTGACTTGACATTGGCAGAATTCCTTTAAGAGAAGCCAAAAAGTAAAGAAGAAGAAGAAGAACTCATTTTTATAACTATAACTACGTCCAACAATATCTACCAATAATGATTCGCTAGGCTATTGAAATTGAAAAACATTCGAATTTCAAAAGAGAAGATGGAGGGGTGCTACCATTTGCTTAGGACACTATAATTAATAAAATTAAATCCAAACCGAAGCATACCACTGCTACACTTCAAGATACTGTAAGCTCGTTCTCCGTAGATCAGACCAAAATAAATAATTTAAAGCTGAAACTAGGCGTGATTAACTGTGCCATTGGTAACGTTGAACACCTCTGTCTCCTCGTGACCATAAGTGGTGTAACTCGAATCGTCGGAAATATAAAAATTATTATAAATATTCAAAAGCTGATGGTAGCCGAGCTAACAATGACATCGGGACGTCAAACACCTCAGTTTTCTCCGTGACCATGGTTGCAAAAGCACCCGAAACATCGGGAGTTAAAAAGTTAAAATTAAACGCGACAAAATCCGTAATATTAGTTTCATTTAATAAACGAAACAAAACAAACAGCGGTTGTTTTGCATTAATATAAGCTACTGTTCCATGAAATTCCAGCCCAAATTCCTGTATTCTACAAAGTAACAAGGTCACTTTTGTTAAGCAATTCCATTGATTTTCCCAAGTTATTACACCTACGAATATTTTTTATAAACGTTTTATCGTAAGTTATCTAGTGATAGTAGTACAAAATAATAGTATTGTACCAGAAGTGTAGTAATTTCCTCCAGACCGAATTTCAGTCACGGCTGATAGTCTCAACGGAGACGATAAGTACATGTGCGTAGGACGAGATTATACGGTGTGTACGCAAAAACCGTTGCACTTTTTTTTTCGTTAGACTCATAGTCCTATGGGACGGCAATCCGACACGAACGGTAAGATTTCAGGCGCAGAACCAACGACTCTACGTTCTTTCCGAGGCACGGGGTTGAAACATCCCCAATTTCTTTACGCCGGGCTACGTATACTTGTAACATATTTTTCCCTTTCCCCTTTGCATTTTGTACATTAAAAATTTGGAACCGCGTACATTGGAATAAGAATTTAAAAATGCCTCGGATACTTTCGTATTTTATTGAATTTGAAATACAAATCAAGATTTCATAGTCAAATATTCAGTCTATTTCAATTGTAAAAACAATAAAACGTCTGATAAATATAACTAAACCTTAATAAAGGTACTTAAATTTTGACGGCTTCGTGGCGCAGTGACTTAGCAATGAGTTGCAGCGCTAAGGACCGAGGCGCGGGTTCGAAACCCGCACGGAACAAGTATTTTTATGGCCTACAAATAATTTTACCGGGTCTAGATGTTTGTCCTTGTAAAATGTATGTATGTAAACTACCCCTCACGATACAGGAGAAAATCCTAGTGTGAAGGTAACTTTTTTTTAAGAAAAGAAAAAAAATCTATGTCGTGTCGAGTTTTAGGTTATAGGTGCCTTTACTATATCTCTCCTACACAACATACTGACGTTGTGACTGAGCCCGGCCAGCCAGCTCTAACCCTACCTGTTTTGAATTTATGTGCTACATATATATTTTTGTATTTATGTCGGCTCCGGTTGGAATTTGAGCCTGGAATCCGCCGCCAGTAAACATTCGTATAAAGGGCAACAACGTACCATTTTCAAAGAATTTCAATAAACCTGCCCCAGTTATTCACAGTGAGATCGCTACTCAAAAGGCTTGTTACAGTAAAATACTGTCACAACCCTGCCTAATGTTTGACATTTAGGCAGGGTGCCCTTTAATGGCACCTTATAGCCCAATAAAAGTGAGAGATGCCTGACACTTAGTTAACTATTACGAAGTGTGAGCACTTGTATTTGTATGTAACATATTTTGTGATTGCCACCTTTTATATTAGGGTGACAATGCGCTTACAGTTCACCTTTTTTTTAAAGGAGAGGGGGCAAATGAGCATGCGGATCACCTGATGGTAAGTGACTTCCACCGCCCATGAAAAACTGCAAGCGTTGCCGGCCTTTTAAAAAGGAGTAGGCTCTTTTCTTGAAAGTCCCTAAGTCGTATCTTTATTTTCAAATTATTATTATGAAACGAGCTTTTATTATTATGAAAAAGTCCACCTGATGGTGAATGGCTACTTACTGTGTCTTATGAACAAATTTAGCCAACAACGACGGTGAAAGATGCATTGTTATCCAAGGGGACTAAAATTAAATGTTTGTAATTATTTTTTAATAACACGCTTCAATTATCTATCTGTCTATCTATGTAACGGAATCTTTTAATGTAACTTTCCCCAACTTATCGACGGCCGATTGACTTGAAAATTTGCACTAGTATCAAGGACCTATGACAATACAATAATTCAATAACTTTATCCTATATATATGAGGAGGTTGTTTTATAGGATAAGGGTAACAAACGAGCACACAGTCCACCTGATGGTAAGTGGATGCTGTGGCCCATAGACATTTATATCTAGCCTCGATTACGATTCAAAATGCGTTGTCACCCGTGAGGACTACAGAAATTTCAGATCTTTTATATGCGATGTCGATAAGACACGCAAAGGACGAAATAAAGTGATAGATTCACTACGCCATTACACATCATCATAATTATCATCATTACAGCCCTTCACAAGTCCACTGCTGAACATAGGCCTCCCCCAAGGAATGCCACAAAGCACGGTCCTGAGCCATCTGCATCCATTGTCTTCCTGCATGTCTTACCAGGTCGTCACTTCATCTAGTTGGGGGTCGCCCTACACTTCGCCTACCTGTACGAGGCTGCCACTCGAGAAAATTTTTTCTCCATCGTTTTTCGGTCCTTCGAGCTATATGGCCAGCCCATTGCCATTTCAGCTTGCTAATCCGTTGAGTTATGTCGGTTACTCTGGTTCGTCTGTGGATATCCTCGTGGAAACCCCGAGCATAGCCCTATCCATAGCTCGCTGAGCGACCTTGAGCTTCCTCACACGGCCAGCAGTGAAGGACCACGTCTCAGTTCCATAGGTCATCACTGGCAACACGTACTGATTAAACAGTTTTGTTTTGAGATTTTGAAGTATGCCTGACGAGAAGATGTGTCATAACCTCCCGATCGCTGCCCAGCCGAGTTGAATCCGTCGATTGACCTAAGCACATGCTCAATTACCTCAATAGTGTCTCCCAACGGATAGGTCTTAATATGAACATGGATAAGACAAACACCATGTTTGATGTCCATGTCACACCTATGCGGGTAGTTGTTGGGAGCACTAAGCTCGAAATTGTTGACGAGTATGTTTACCTGTGACAAATAGTCCGACTAGGTATGTCCATCACACATCAGACTCTATAAATTAGCTCATAAATACCAAATTTCAACTTTTCAAATTTAATTGCGTTTCACAAACGTAATTCAATTCAGAGAATTAACATTTCTGTTGGTATGCCATTCAAACTCGTATTAGACATTAGAATTAATTATAGTCAAACCAACATCTGAAGATGAGGCTTTACAAAATGTAAATTGCCTAATTGCCAAGGCATGAGAATATTAAATATTATGTGCAAGTGAATAAACGTTTACATGAAATAAATTTCGGGCAATTATTATGATGATGATACTCCGAAAATTTATCGCCAGTGTCGATTTCGACGAATTTGGAATAGTATAAAAAGGAACAAAAGAAATACCAAAGTTTCTTTGTTCCTTTTTAGAGTTCCGTACCCAAAAGGTAACCAAAGGGCCCTATTACGAAGCCTCCGTTGTTCTTCCGTCCCTCTGTCCGTCCGTCTGTCTGTCAGAGGGCTGTATCTCATGATCCGTAATAGGTAGACAGTTGAAATTCTCATAGAATATGGATTTCTTTTGCCGCTATAACAACAAATAATAAAAACTAAAATGAATTAAAAATTAAAAGGGGCTCCCGACTAGAGACGTGTATTATACGGAACCTTTCATGCGCGAGTGCGACTCGCATTTGGCCGGTTAATTATCTGTGTTTCTGGTTTAAGGGAATCACCCCATTACTTCTTTGCATGTCTTAAAATATAGCTAAGCGAAAAACCGGTAATACCTCCTGACTGGATAGACAACGATATACCTAATTATCTCGTTTACGCTAGACCTTACTACGTGATAGGGCTCCTATCCTGTTGACTATTTCTGCCGCCAAGCAATGCGCGTGCACTGCTGCTGTGACCGGGAGTAAGGTAACAGTAAAATTACAGGTTATGCGGCGTTCCATATTAGTCCTCAGAGGTGACAACGTATTCTAGTTAGCCTTCTTTATTTGAAGTTGTTTTTTTTTTATAGGATAAGGGTGACAAACGAGCACACAGTCCACCTGATGGTAAGTGGTTGCTGCGGCCCATAGACATCTACATCTATCCTCTATTACAAATCAAAATGTAGATGCGTTGTCACCCGTGAGGACTAAGATGGAATGCCTCATTTCCAGTAAAAAGGACCTAAAGGGATTAAAATTATTATTGAAATATTACAAATATAAATTTATGCTTATTTAAATTTTAACTAAATATTATAAAAAATAATATTTAGTAAGGTCATTATGAAATAAATTAACTCAACCAAATCCATTCAACAATTGTAATCAAATAAGTAATTAAAATAAATTAATGTATAAAAATCTAAAAAAAAATCTAAAATTATATTTTTCAATTTCATTTATAAAATGCAAATTATATTGTAAAAAGTTATATTTTAAAACTTATTTGGCATGAAATATAAGGCTTTTTTATTTTTATTTATTATTTGAAGTTGGTTGCAGTTGTCCGTGGAATACAGTAGCCGCTTACTATCAGGTGGGCTGATAGTTAGTTTTATCACTAAAATAAATATCATTAAAAAAAACATGACGACCCAGATCGGTGTGGAATACACCAAGGGTGCGATAGTTTACACCTCGTAAATGTACAAAAGTATATGATAGAGTAACCCAGTAGAACTTGTTAGAATTTACTCTCAAAATTATTTAAAAAAAAGGCAGCAGCCTCGAGGGAAGCCAGTCGACTAAGCTGGTTAATAAATGTTAGTTCGTTTTAATAAATGTTAATTGGGAGGCCTTAGTCCCAACGATCGTATGATCAATATTTCTAAGTAACGACCTTAACGTATTAAAACATTCACGATACACAGCAAGCAGTTAGAAAATAATAGAAGAGAATACTAAAAAGATTAAAAATTTAAACTAACAGCAACACAACCAACGGATTTAAGTGCTTTCCGTAGCCTGGGGGTGTAACACCGCCATTTTCCTGACTACTAGCTGTTACTGAGAATTTCTTGTCAGAAAAACACAATAACTAATTCTGACCCGAACCGGGATTTGAATCCGGGACCTAAATGAAAGAGGCAGTCAGCACATTTATATAAGTAACAATTTTTTTAATTCAATGTCCAATGCCAGCAATTAACAAGATAAAAGTTTAGTAAGCCAGTTGACCACGGTACTTATTATTAAAAATGTGTTAATGTGCGTTTCTTAAATAATAAATGGCATTTTGTAACGCCGTCAGCGAAAAGTGACCACACTATAAACATAACGACCGTCAAGTGCAGTGAAAGTACATAATTACTCACATGGGCTCTATGAGGCATGCGAGCAATCTATAAAAGCATTATGCAGGCATGCACGGATTGGTAAGGAAACGTTTTCACGTGGGTAAAATAATCTAAATTAGCATTAATTTATTAGGCTGTAGAGCTCTTTTTCGATTCTTTGCACTAAGTTCTTTTGGGTTGATTCACACTTTCTTTCGTATCTATCGCCAAACAGCCCTGCACCCATTTTCTAGTTTGAAGTTTAGCATCTTATTCTAATAGGCTGACTACACATATGTCATAATTTAAAAAAAAAGAGTTATTGAAATCGGATCACCCAGAAAAAAGTTACTAACTAGCCCAATAAAAGTGATAGATGCCTGACACTTAGTTAACTATTACGAAGTGTGAGCATTTGTACTTGTATGTAACATATTTTGTGATTGCCACCTTTTATATTAGGGTGACAATGCGGTTACAGTTCACCTTTTTTTTTTAAAGGAGACGGGGCAAATGAGCATGTGGATCACCTGATGGTAAGTGACTACCACCGCCTATTGAACAACTCCAACACCAGACGAATTGCAAATGCGTTGCCGGCCTTTTAAAGAGGAATAGGCTCTTTTCTTCAAGGTCCCTAAGTCGTATCTGTCCGTGAAAATCGCTGGTGGTAATCGATTCCACGAGGAAGTTGTGCGAGGAAGAAAATTTTTTCTAAATGGCACAGTGGTGGACCGCCAATCATTCAGATGGTATGAATGGTGTCGCGAGTTTTGTCGTGATGTGCAATGGTGAAATTGAGTGGCTGGAATTAGTTCTAACAATTCATCACACCCATGATAGATACGATAAAATACACAGAGATGCAACATCTCTACGCATTGCCAGTGAGTCAAGCCGATCGGTAAGAACTCGGTCGTCGACGTCACCAGATGATAAATGAATACTGCAGCCCATGCACAACCAACTTCAAACAAAGTAGACTACAGATGCGTTGCAGCCCATTAGGACTAACATAGAAATATATAACGTACAGTTATTTTATAATATATAATAAACGAGCTAACTGTCTACCTGATAGTAGCTCCTGTAACTAAAGAACGCCTGACACTGACTTCATACAATGACTGCGACAGATGCGTTGTTACTTCTAATGACTAAGATATAATGCCTAACATGCCGTAATTATTTTTTTAATTTTTTTTATAGGAGGGGTGCAAACGAGCATGCGGCTCACCTGTTAGCAAGTGACTACCGCCGCCCATGAAAAACTGCAAGCGTTGCCGGCCTTTTAAAAAGGAGTAGGTTCTTTTCTTGAAAGTCCCTTAGTCGTATCTTTATTTTCAAATTATTAGTGTGAAACGAGCTAATAGTCCACCTGATGGTGAATGGCTACTGTGTCTTATGAACAAATTTAGCCAACAACGACGGTGAAAGATGCATTGTTATCCAAGGGGACTAAAATTAAATGTTTGTAATTATTTTTTTATAACAGGCTTCAATTATCTATCTGTCTATCTATCTATGTAACGGAATCTTTTAATGTAACTTTCCCCAACTTATAGACGGCCGATTGACTTGAAAATTTGCACTAGTATCATGGACCTATGACAATACAATAATTCAATAACTTTATCATATTATTATGACGAGGTTGTTTTATAGGATAAGGGTAACAAACGAGCACACAGTCCACCTGATGGTAAGTGGATGCTGTGGCCCATAGACATTTATATCTAGCCTCGATTACGATTCAAAATGCGTTGTCACCCGTGAGGACTACAGAAATTTCAGATCTTTTATATGCGATGTCGATAAGACACGCAAAGGACGAAATAAAGTGATAGATTCACTACGCCATTACACATCATCATAATTATCATCATTACAGCCCTTCACAAGTCCACTGCTGAACATAGGCCTCCCCCAAGGAATGCCGCAAAGCACGGTCCTGAGCCATCTGCATCCATTGTCTTCCTGCATGTCTTACCAGGTCGTCACTTCATCTAGTTGGGGGTCGCCCTACACTTCGCCTACCTGTACGAAGCTGCCACTCGAGAAACTTTTTTCTCCATCGGTTGTCGGTTCTTCGAGCTATATGGCCGGCCCATTGCCACTTCAGCTTGGTAATCCGTTGGGCTTTGTCAGTTACTCTGGTTCGTCTGCGGATATCCTCGTGGAAACCCCGAGCATAGCCCTATCCATAGCTCGCTGAGCGACCTTAAGCTTCCTCACACGGCCAGCAGTGAAGGACCACGTCTCAGTTCCATAGGTCATCACTGGCAACACGTACTGATTAAACAGTTTTGTTTTGAGATTTTGAGGTATGCCTGACGAGAAGATGTGTCGTAATCTCCCGATCGCTGCCCAGCCGAGTTGAATCCGTCGATTGACCTAAGCACATGCTCAATTACCTCAATAGTGTCTCCCAACGGATAGGTCTTAATATGAACATGGATAAAACAAACACTATGTTTGTTCATGTCACACCTATACGGGTAGTTGTTGGGAGCACTAAGCTCGAAATTGTTGACGAGTATGTTTACCTGTGACAAATAGTCCGACTAGGTATTTCCATCACACATCAGACTTTAAATTAGCTCATAAATACCAAATTTCAACTTTTCAAATTTAATTGCGTTTCACAAAACGTAATTCAATTCAGAGAATTAACATTTCTGTTGGTATGCCATTCAAACTCGTATTAGACATTAGAATTAATTATAGTCAAACCAACATCTGAAGATGAGGCTTTACAAAATGTAAATTGCCTAATTGCCAAGGCATGAGAATATTAAATATTATGTGCAAGTGAATAAACGTTTACATGAAATAAATTTCGGGCAATTATTATAATGATGATACTCCGAAAATTTTACGCCAGTGTCGATTTCGACGAATTTGGAATAGTATAAAAAGGAACAAAAGAAATACCAAAGTTTCTTTGTTCCTTTTTAGGATTCCGTACCCAAAAGGTAACCTATTACGAAGCCTCCGCTGTTCTTCCGTCCCTCTGTCCGTCCGTCTGTCTGTCAGAGGGCTGTATCTCATGATCCGTAATAGGTAGACAGTTGAAATTTTCATAGAATATGGGTTTCTTTTGCCGCTATAACAACAAATAATAAAAACTAAAATGAATTAAAAATTAAAAGGGGCTCCCTACTAGAGACGTGTACTATGATGGTACGGAACCTTTCATGCGCGAGTCCGACTCGCACTTGGCCGGTTAATTATCTGTGTTTCTGGTTTAAGGGAATCACCCCATTACTTCTTTGCATGTCGAAGAATATAGCTAAGCGAAAAACCGGTAATACCTCCTGACTGGATAGACAACGATATAATTATCTCGATTACGCAAGACCTTAATACGTGATAGGGCTCCTATCCTGTTGACTATTTCTGCCGCCAAGCAATGCGCGTGCACTGCTGCTGTGACCGGGAGTAAGGTAACAGTAAAATTACAGGCTATGCGGCGTTCCATATTGGTCCTCAGAGGTGACAACGTATTCTAGTTAGCATTCTTTATTTGAAGTTGGTTAAAATTATTATTGAAATATTACAAATATAAATTTATGCTTATTTAAATTTTAACCAAATATTATAAAAAATATTGTAATACTCAGAATTATGAAAAAAAATTAACTCAACCAAATTCATTCAACAATTGTAATCAAATAAGTAATTAAAATAAATTAATATATAAAATCTAAAAAAATATCTAAAATTATATTTTTCAATTTCATTTATGAAATGCAAATTATATTGTAAAAAGTTATATTTTAAAACTTATTTGGCATGGAATAAGAGGCTTTTTTATTTTTATTTATTATTTGATTGAAGTTGGTTGCAGTTGTCTGTGGAATACAGTAGCCGCTTACTATCAGGTGGGCTGATAGTTGGTTTTATCACTAAAATAAATATCATTAACAAAAAACATGAGGACCCAGATCGGAGTGGAATACACAAAGGGTGCGATAGTTTACACCTCGTAAATGTACAAAACTATATGATAGAGTAAACCAGTAGAACTTGTTAGAATTTACTCTCAAAATAATTTAAAGAAAAGGCAGCAGCCTCGAGGGAAGCCAGTCGACCAAGCTGGTTAATAAATGTTAGTTCTCAACACGTCCATCAGCGGCGCTGCTTAAGGCCTCCCAGCGATCGTATGATCAATATTTCTAAGTAACGACTTTAGCGTATTAAAACATCCACGGTACACAGCAAGCAGTTAGAAAATAATAGAACAGAACACTAAAAAGTTTAAAAATTCAAACTAACAGCAACACCACTTTATCTAGTTGATTTACTTCTTTACGAAAATTTAATTAATAATTTTAATAAAATCTCTCACTCTCATAGTCCAATAGTACGGTGATCCGACACGACCGGTGAGAGATTAGGCGCAGAACCAACGGATTTTTGTGCTCTCCGTAGCCTGGGGTGTAACACCGCCATTTTCCTGACTACTGGCTGTTATTGCGAACTTCTTGTCAGAAAAGCACAATAACTAATTCTGACCCGAACCGGGATTTGAATCCGGGACCTAAATCAAAGAGGCAGTCAACACATTTTTTTTATAGGATAGGGTGACAAACGAGCACACAGTCCACCTGATGGTAAGTGGGTGCTGTGGCCCATAGACAACATTTTTTTTTTAGATATTTATCTTTGTTTGCGAATCAAAATGCAGATGCGTTGTCACCCGTGAGGACTAAGATGGAATGCCTCTTTTCCAGTAAAAAGGGTCTCCAGTTCTCTACACTCACCATACGAAACACAGCAGTGTTAAGCTGCTATTTGACGCTGGTATTCTGTGAGAGGGTGCTCCTTCCGCGGTCGAGCCGACCCATTCGTGCTACAACTATACTAACTAATACAGCTGCAGCATGGCTCTACCACGTTTAAAATTATATAAGTAACAATTTTTTAATTCAATGTCCAATGCCAGCAATTAACAACATAAAAGTTTAGTAAGCCAGTTGACCACGGTACTTATTATTAAAAATGTGTTAATGTGCGTTTCTTAAATAATAAATGGCATTTTGTAACGCCGTCAGCGAAAAGTGACCACACTATAAACATAACGACCGTCAAGTGCAGTGAAAGTACATAATTACTCACATGGGCTCTATGAGGCATGCGAGCAATCTATAAAAGCATTATGCAGGCATGCACGGATTGGTAAGGAAACGTTTTCACGTGGGTAAAATAATCTAAATTAGCATTAATTTATTAGCCGGTAGAGCTCTTTTTCGATTCTTTGCACTAAGTTCTTTTGGGTTGATTCACACTTTCTTTCGTATCTATCGCCAAACAGCCCTGCACCCATTTTCTAGTTTGAAGTTTAGCATCTTATTCTAATAGGCTGACTACACATATGTCATAATTTAAAAAAAAAGAGTTATTGAAATCGGATCACCCAGAAAAAAGTTACTAACTAGCCCAATAAAAGTGATAGATGCCTGACACTTAGTTAACTATTACGAAGTGTGAGCATTTGTACTTGTATGTAACATATTTTGTGATTGCCACCTTTTATATTAGGGTGACAATGCGGTTACAGTTCACCTTTTTTTTTTAAAGGAGACGGGGCAAATGAGCATGTGGATCACCTGATGGTAAGTGACTACCACCGCCTATTGAACAACTCCAACACCAGACGAATTGCAAATGCGTTGCCGGCCTTTTAAAGAGGAATAGGCTCTTTTCTTCAAGGTCCCTAAGTCGTATCTGTCCGTGAAAATCGCTGGTGGTAATCGATTCCACGAGGAAGTTGTGCGAGGAAGAAAATTTTTTCTAAATGGCACAGTGGTGGACCGCCAATCATTCAGATGGTATGAATGGTGTCGCGAGTTTTGTCGTGATGTGCAATGGTGAAATTGAGTGGCTGGAATTAGTTCTAACAATTCATCACACCCATGATAGATACGATAAAATACACAGAGATGCAACATCTCTACGCATTGCCAGTGAGTCAAGCCGATCGGTAAGAACTCGGTCGTCGACGTCACCAGATGATAAATGAATACTGCAGCCCATGCACAACCAACTTCAAACAAAGTAGACTACAGATGCGTTGCAGCCCATTAGGACTAACATAGAAATATATAACGTACAGTTATTTTATAATATATAATAAACGAGCTAACTGTCTACCTGATAGTAGCTCCTGTAACTAAAGAACGCCTGACACTGACTTCATACAATGACTGCGACAGATGCGTTGTTACTTCTAATGACTAAGATATAATGCCTAACATGCCGTAATTATTTTTTTAATTTTTTTTATAGGAGGGGTGCAAACGAGCATGCGGCTCACCTGTTAGCAAGTGACTACCGCCGCCCATGAAAAACTGCAAGCGTTGCCGGCCTTTTAAAAAGGAGTAGGTTCTTTTCTTGAAAGTCCCTTAGTCGTATCTTTATTTTCAAATTATTAGTGTGAAACGAGCTAATAGTCCACCTGATGGTGAATGGCTACTGTGTCTTATGAACAAATTTAGCCAACAACGACGGTGAAAGATGCATTGTTATCCAAGGGGACTAAAATTAAATGTTTGTAATTATTTTTTTATAACAGGCTTCAATTATCTATCTGTCTATCTATCTATGTAACGGAATCTTTTAATGTAACTTTCCCCAACTTATAGACGGCCGATTGACTTGAAAATTTGCACTAGTATCATGGACCTATGACAATACAATAATTCAATAACTTTATCATATTATTATGACGAGGTTGTTTTATAGGATAAGGGTAACAAACGAGCACACAGTCCACCTGATGGTAAGTGGATGCTGTGGCCCATAGACATTTATATCTAGCCTCGATTACGATTCAAAATGCGTTGTCACCCGTGAGGACTACAGAAATTTCAGATCTTTTATATGCGATGTCGATAAGACACGCAAAGGACGAAATAAAGTGATAGATTCACTACGCCATTACACATCATCATAATTATCATCATTACAGCCCTTCACAAGTCCACTGCTGAACATAGGCCTCCCCCAAGGAATGCCGCAAAGCACGGTCCTGAGCCATCTGCATCCATTGTCTTCCTGCATGTCTTACCAGGTCGTCACTTCATCTAGTTGGGGGTCGCCCTACACTTCGCCTACCTGTACGAAGCTGCCACTCGAGAAACTTTTTTCTCCATCGGTTGTCGGTTCTTCGAGCTATATGGCCGGCCCATTGCCACTTCAGCTTGGTAATCCGTTGGGCTTTGTCAGTTACTCTGGTTCGTCTGCGGATATCCTCGTGGAAACCCCGAGCATAGCCCTATCCATAGCTCGCTGAGCGACCTTAAGCTTCCTCACACGGCCAGCAGTGAAGGACCACGTCTCAGTTCCATAGGTCATCACTGGCAACACGTACTGATTAAACAGTTTTGTTTTGAGATTTTGAGGTATGCCTGACGAGAAGATGTGTCGTAATCTCCCGATCGCTGCCCAGCCGAGTTGAATCCGTCGATTGACCTAAGCACATGCTCAATTACCTCAATAGTGTCTCCCAACGGATAGGTCTTAATATGAACATGGATAAAACAAACACTATGTTTGTTCATGTCACACCTATACGGGTAGTTGTTGGGAGCACTAAGCTCGAAATTGTTGACGAGTATGTTTACCTGTGACAAATAGTCCGACTAGGTATTTCCATCACACATCAGACTTTAAATTAGCTCATAAATACCAAATTTCAACTTTTCAAATTTAATTGCGTTTCACAAAACGTAATTCAATTCAGAGAATTAACATTTCTGTTGGTATGCCATTCAAACTCGTATTAGACATTAGAATTAATTATAGTCAAACCAACATCTGAAGATGAGGCTTTACAAAATGTAAATTGCCTAATTGCCAAGGCATGAGAATATTAAATATTATGTGCAAGTGAATAAACGTTTACATGAAATAAATTTCGGGCAATTATTATAATGATGATACTCCGAAAATTTTACGCCAGTGTCGATTTCGACGAATTTGGAATAGTATAAAAAGGAACAAAAGAAATACCAAAGTTTCTTTGTTCCTTTTTAGGATTCCGTACCCAAAAGGTAACCTATTACGAAGCCTCCGCTGTTCTTCCGTCCCTCTGTCCGTCCGTCTGTCTGTCAGAGGGCTGTATCTCATGATCCGTAATAGGTAGACAGTTGAAATTTTCATAGAATATGGGTTTCTTTTGCCGCTATAACAACAAATAATAAAAACTAAAATGAATTAAAAATTAAAAGGGGCTCCCTACTAGAGACGTGTACTATGATGGTACGGAACCTTTCATGCGCGAGTCCGACTCGCACTTGGCCGGTTAATTATCTGTGTTTCTGGTTTAAGGGAATCACCCCATTACTTCTTTGCATGTCGAAGAATATAGCTAAGCGAAAAACCGGTAATACCTCCTGACTGGATAGACAACGATATAATTATCTCGATTACGCAAGACCTTAATACGTGATAGGGCTCCTATCCTGTTGACTATTTCTGCCGCCAAGCAATGCGCGTGCACTGCTGCTGTGACCGGGAGTAAGGTAACAGTAAAATTACAGGCTATGCGGCGTTCCATATTGGTCCTCAGAGGTGACAACGTATTCTAGTTAGCATTCTTTATTTGAAGTTGGTTAAAATTATTATTGAAATATTACAAATATAAATTTATGCTTATTTAAATTTTAACCAAATATTATAAAAAATATTGTAATACTCAGAATTATGAAAAAAAATTAACTCAACCAAATTCATTCAACAATTGTAATCAAATAAGTAATTAAAATAAATTAATATATAAAATCTAAAAAAATATCTAAAATTATATTTTTCAATTTCATTTATGAAATGCAAATTATATTGTAAAAAGTTATATTTTAAAACTTATTTGGCATGGAATAAGAGGCTTTTTTATTTTTATTTATTATTTGATTGAAGTTGGTTGCAGTTGTCTGTGGAATACAGTAGCCGCTTACTATCAGGTGGGCTGATAGTTGGTTTTATCACTAAAATAAATATCATTAACAAAAAACATGAGGACCCAGATCGGAGTGGAATACACAAAGGGTGCGATAGTTTACACCTCGTAAATGTACAAAACTATATGATAGAGTAAACCAGTAGAACTTGTTAGAATTTACTCTCAAAATAATTTAAAGAAAAGGCAGCAGCCTCGAGGGAAGCCAGTCGACCAAGCTGGTTAATAAATGTTAGTTCTCAACACGTCCATCAGCGGCGCTGCTTAAGGCCTCCCAACGATCGTATGATCAATATTTCTAAGTAACGACTTTAGCGTATTAAAACATCCACGGTACACAGCAAGCAGTTAGAAAATAATAGAACAGAACACTAAAAAGTTTAAAAATTCAAACTAACAGCAACACCACTTTATCTAGTTGATTTACTTCTTTACGAAAATTTAATTAATAATTTTAATAAAATCTCTCACTCTCATAGTCCAATAGTACGGTGATCCGACACGACCGGTGAGAGATTAGGCGCAGAACCAACGGATTTTTGTGCTCTCCGTAGCCTGGGGTGTAACACCGCCATTTTCCTGACTACTGGCTGTTATTGCGAACTTCTTGTCAGAAAAGCACAATAACTAATTCTGACCCGAACCGGGATTTGAATCCGGGACCTAAATCAAAGAGGCAGTCAACACATTTTTTTTTATAGGATAGGGTGACAAACGAGCACACAGTCCATCTGATGGTAAGTGGTTGCTGTGGCCCATAGACATCTACATTTATCTTCGTTTGCGAATCAAAATGCAGATGCGTTGTAACCCGTGAGGACTAAGATGGAATGCCTCTTTTCCAGTAAAAAGGGTCTCCGGTTCTCTACACTCACAATACGAAACACAGCAGTGTTAAGCTGCTATTTGACGCTGGTATTTTGTGAGAGCGTGGTCCTTCCCCGGTCGAGCCGACCCATTCGTGCAACAACTATACTAACTAATACAGCTGCAGCATGGCTCTACCACGTTTAAAATTATATAAGTAACAATTTTTTAATTCAATGTCCAATGCCAGCAATTAAAAAGATAAAAGTTTAGTAAGCCAGTTGACCACGGTACTTATTATTAAAAATGTGTTAATGTGCGTTTCTTAAATAATAAATGGCATTTTGTAACGCCGTCAGCGAAAAGTGACCACACTATAAACATAACGACCGTCAAGTGCAGTGAAAGTACATAATTACTCACATGGGCTCTATGAGGCATGCGAGCAATCTACAAAAGCATTATGCAGGCATGCACGGATTGGTAAGGAAACGTTTTCACGTGGGTAAAATAATCTAAATTAGCATCAATTTATTAGGCGGTAGAGCTCTTTTTCGGTTCTTTTAAGTTTTTTGCTCTAAGTTCTTTTGGATTAATTCACACTTTCTTTCGTATCTATCGCCAAACAGCCCTGGACCCATTTTCTAGTTTGAAGTTTAGCATCTTATTCTAATAGGCTGACTACACATATGTCATAATTTAAAAAAAAAAGAGTTATTGAAATCGGATCACCCAGAAAAAAGTTACGAGGTAGGTAACACACATAAAAAAAGAACATGCAGTTGAATTGAATACCTCCTCCTTTTTGAAGTCGGTAGAAAGTTAAATGTGGAAAATTAAAACTAAAACTATGAACATACCTGTGGGACAAGGGCTATTTATGAGAGATCTGCTATATAATGATTTCTTATATTTACGCGAACACTACACATTTAAATAAAACTAATTTTACGGATTTTATCGCATATATTTACTTATTTTATATTCCCGAAGTTTCGAGCACTTTCCAGCACCTATGGTCACGGGGTACTGAGGTATATGACGCCCCAATGTCTTAGTTAACCACGGCTACCTTCAGATTAAAAATTTTTAATTTTTGTTCCGATCTAAGCAGTATGAACTTACAGTATCTTGAAGATTTCCCGGAGCGTCGGTTCTTCAGTCAACACGTACAGGATCGCCCCCGTCACTACATTAGATTTGATAGACCACAAATCCTCGCTAAAGAACACTGATTCCTTCCAAGGAAGATACGCGAGGCTATTGAAATCAAAAAACATCCTAATTTCAATAGAGAAGATGGCTGGGTGCTAGCATCTGCTTGGGATCCCATAATTAATAAAATTAAATCCCAACCCAAGTATACAACTGCAAGACTTCAAGGTACTGTAAGTTCATACTGCGTAGATCGGAACAAAAAGTAATAATTTTTAATCTGGAGGTAGCCGTGGTTAACTATGACATTGGAACGTCATACACCTCAGTCCCCCCCCCCCCCGTGACCATGGGTGCTCGAAAGTGCTCGAAACATCGGGAATATAAAATAAGTTAATATACGCGATGAAATCCGTAAAATTAGCTTTATTTATATCTGCTAAATTATTACCGTTAAAAAATTAATTTACTCGAATTTTTGAATAATTAAACTATAGCTGCATGTAAACTATTTCGGAATAGAATATAATGATTTTTATTCAATTTAGATTACAACATAATACTTATTGAAAATCATTATTTAAACACCACCGGAGTTTGATACTTCATAACGTAGGTTTATTTATGTATACTCAATATTTTGTTAAAATTAATGTTAATCTACGGACGCTTGCAAACCTCTAACTTTCAAATCAATAGATTTCTCAACATTCTGTTAGCGTACAAGACTAGATAACAACGACACAAGTCGATAGCATGCTTAGGTCATACATTATCAAACGGTGTAGTAATGTGGATGGAGTAAATCTATATATTTGTATCTGTTTCGACTCTGATTTTTATCTTGGCTAACACGACCTTCGAACTACCGTTCGTTATAAAGAAATTGCAAGTTTAATAAACTTTAAGCAAACAATCTAAAACCTTCAAGCAAAAGATAAATTTATATTAGAACTAATTTGAAAATAATTCGAAACATTGTATAAACATTATCATATTTAAAAAAGTCTGATTAAATGTTGTTCTATCCATCATAAATCAGATTAATTCTTCATTAGATAAGTACATTGTTTTATATTGTGGTGCCCATTGCTGCGTAGATTTAATAAGTAAAATTTTTTCTTTAAATTATTTGGTTTTTAATATTTAACTTAGATATCCCGTGTTCTATGGATGGAAATCGTAGTTTCTACCGCAGAAGAGGTATGATTCTAATGCGGAGTTGGGATTTTCATTGTAATTTAGAAACATTTTTGGAAATAAACATATTTTTATTAAGATCTCAATCCTATATTCTACAGATACTTCCCCTGTATGTAAAGAGGGTATCCAATTTTATCGACTTATGGTATTGAGTGGAGTATTTTTAGAAGAGCCTCGTAAAATTATATGTACCCTTTTCACCACTAAGGCACTACCGTGGCCCGCAATGTATTTAAATGATGTAATTTAAATCGGGATCCTGTAAAATAACTTCCACTGAACCATCGTCATCACCATGTTCAAATACAATCATCGTGAAAATACCATCCGCTGAGCATGGGTGTTATTAACTCACAGCAAGAAAAAATAGCCGTACAATGTTTTATTAAGCTAATTTGTATTGCATTGAAAATCGTCTAATTTAAAACTGCACGCGTTTCATTCATATTTTTGGTAGACTTTATCGCGTTTTTCATGTCAAATTTAGTAAAAATACTAAAACCTACTAAAACAAAATATATATTTAGGTTCTATAATATTTATTACGGTAAATATTAATACAAAATCTACCAAAAATACAAGAAAGGTGCATTCACTTTGAAATATGACGATCTCTACCAAATATTTTGCACCATTGTTGCTCGTTGCCGATCGGGATATTTTCATGTCTTATACAAAATACTGAATGATCGCCTTCCATCGGAGACCACGAGGTCATTCTGACCTTTCCATAGTTCCTTTATGACACCCACGGGACCTTAATTTATAAGATTCTGTCACGCCACACAATTATTACAATACGCTTGTACAATATAAACTTTAGAAAATGTTGGGGAAAATCTTCACGGCGGAACCCCACTTTATGCGTGCTCCAAAACATTTGGCCAATGTTTACGTGACCTGGAATAATTTAACGATGCTTTGACTTACTTTTCTTTAAAAAAAAATTGCTTGTCAGTATTCATGAATATAATGACGTGTCCTTAGTCTTTACAAGACTATAATGACTCCTTAATGTATCAACTTAAACCTTTTCGAACTTTGTGCTTTTATAGAACGCATCATCATCATTATGTGGTGATTTAATTATTCACAGATTACCACAAAGAGCGATTTTGAGCCACCTAATTCTTGTTAGATTTTAACATAATCACCGTCTGTATATATTAATCTTCGTCATCATACGATTATCTCGGACAAAGAGATATTGTTTGTTTGTTCACTCATTTTCTATGTGTTTCTATACCATTCAACTTATTACAATGAAACTTTAGTGAATTCGACGGCACGCCCGCAAATTTTTCTGACATATAAGGCTTTGCGACGCATACCGGACACTGCTAGCTATCGTATAAAACTATCATTCACGTTCTACATAATATAATCTAGTTCTTTGTAGCGACTGTCTATAGTCGGTGTAAGAATATCCACTACTACATATCGTCCAGTGAGTGTCGGAAGAGGTGACAAAGGGAAACTGAAACACTAGATGGACAGCAACATCTTTGTTGTTATCAACTCAAAATCATAAAACACTGAGGCTGCCAAACAGCTTGCCAAGCGTGGCAACTATGGCAAGCGATATGAGGAAATTTATGGGAGAGGCCTATGTTCAGCAGGCCTATGTTTCAGCAGACTTTTGATAAGCTTTAATCGTAATGGTAATAATAGCGTAACACGAGACTTAATCTTGTGGTTAGTTGATCTGTTTCCTCAATGTGAGGGCTAATAATTTGCTCACCAGATGTCGCTAGTTGACACTGAGGTAAAGTTTTTTGTTACAATGTCATTTAAATGAGAAGTTAGTTCTTAATAAAACTTTATCAGTTTGTAGAGTATTATATTAATATACAATTTTTGTACGTGGTAGAGCCATGCTGCAGCTATATTAGTAGTATAGTTGTGGCACGAATGGGTCCGCTCAACCGGGGAAGGATCGCGCTCTCACAGAGTTCTTCTTCAAAACGAGTAAAATCAAGCAATTTAAGTAATTTCATGCAATTAATGTAAAATTTCATTTTATAGTTGTTAATTAATGTAATTGTGTAATTTAAATTGTGTATAAAGTAGAAGTAAAGCAATTAAGATATATCATGTCGATATCAGATGTAAAATGGCTATCTATTATTTAAAGCCAGATCTAATTGCCTTAATTGCTAACATAATTAATGTTAATTTTACATTTAATGCATTTATGTTATTATAGTCTTTAGGCAATACGGCGACAAAATAGTACAATTTCCCAACCCATCTTTAATGTAATATATAAATATTAATATTTGTTTGTTCGTATTTTATGCGCTGCCATACCGTTTATCAGATTGCGGTAAAACTTTGTCAACTTATTGCTATTGCTACACTTCCGCGAAGGTTATAGGCGTAGTACAATTAGCTTACAATAGGTGGCGCGCGTATCGTACCGACAAATTTATTTAAAAGTTATATATCATTCAACATCAATGAATTATCATTCCTAATCCTTAAATATAAAAATTACGTGTCACATTATTTGTCCGCGATGAACTTAAACTACTGAATTGATTTCAATGAAATTTTACACACTGTGTGCAGTTTGATCCAACTTGAGAGATAGGATAGTTTCGGTCTCGATAAGTGACCCTCAATTTTTTTATTGCTAATTTCAGGGTTTTTTTTTGGGAAGTAAATGGTCGTCGGAAAGGGCAGAACGACGTCTGCCTGGTCAGCTAGAACTCTTGCAAATTTAAAACGATATTTCCACAATTATTTCTTCTGCGACAGCAATGCGCCTAGTACCAGCTAGTACATCATAAAATAAAGCCCATCCTCTGCTTCACGTTCGAGGTTTACAATAAAGTCCTCCAGTTACTTAACCAATAACTCCTAACTAGTATTTTGTGATATTCCTTGAGGAACGCTTATGTTCAGTTGACTGTGACGGGCTACAATCATGGTGATGATGATGATGATCCGTTTATAGCCTGAGTTTCATATTAAGCCTTGTCTCATGGTTAGGAAGAAAAGATACAGAAACCATATAGTGGATGAGAATGTGATCTGATATTATATAAAAGGCAAGGAAAAAGTTGCAGTAGCATATCGATGACCGAAAACAATATGCCCGAAAGGAAGGAAGAAAGTTAGCGCAGTATATTATTTTTTTACCTAAACTGTACGCTAATTAACTGCTCCTTAAATGCTCTCTTAGAATCTGTTATTGCTCCACGTCTATTACTGTTATTAATTTATATATTTTTTTTTAAATTTAATTTAAAAAAAAAATTTGCTATAAACCATAAAATAAAATTTCATAACATAAAATGTCATTTATTGCTTTAAGAATTGTTCTCAATTTGCTCTATTAATTAAAAAAAAAAACAAAATATATTATAGTTTTTATAATTATATGTATGCATAAAATTAAATATTCGAAAAATTAATCTTTGAAAATTATTTATTAATTAAGTAATAGTAATAGACGTGGAGCAATTACGGACTCTAAGAAAGCATTTAAGGAGCTATTAATTGGCATACATTTTAATTTAAAAAAATAATATTCTACACTAACTTCCTTCCGGTCCTAAAGTTTTTACCGATTCTTCTCCGAGCAGGTATTGTTTTTGCGAACCGGTGTAAAATATTAACATTCATAAGAGCTTCAAACATGCCCAAGTAAATTTAAAAAAAATGTATTTGACTATGACTTAAAGGAGTCGAGAGTCAGTAGTAAATTGGAACGCCAAAATCGTACGCGTTGATACGCATACGATTTTCCATGTGGAAATGACCAATTACCTCTAATAAACACTATAACCGTGTGGTGGCGGATTAAGAAAACCACTACCCATATCATCCCTTGGGTGTCGTAAGAGGCGATAGAGTTAGGGTAATGGATTTGCTTTCCCCGCCACTATGCGGAAACACGAAGTTTAGCTTTGACAATTACAAAAAATTTTTGCTTTATTATGATATCTATCCAACCGTTTTACTTTAACAGCTTCATGTGTCTCAGGGTGTTTTGGAAGCTGATTCGACTTTTGCTGGATAAAACTATTTTTAAATTTTGTTCAATGTCTATTTAGTATTCGCGTAAATATAAAAATCATTTTACTGACTTTATTATATACCAGGTTTATGAAACCATTTTTCATCGGAGAGCGGGTTGGATCGTTTTAACTTCATTATATTTTTAAGTAGTGAACAATAATAAAAATATTTATACGGTATTATTTTAATATACAAAATTGCTTTACTTTACTTTAAAGCAATATTTGTTATTACTGTAGTTGGAGGTCATATTCCTATAATAACAAAGTTATCTGATGCCTCGATGAGTGAACTCAAGCCTATCCTAAAAACACAAAACGTAACCATTCCTTATGAAATCATTAAACTTATTTAATAATTATGTCCCATCTCTTCGTTTCTATGAAATCCCATAACATCCTGTAGGTGACGTGTGATGCGATAGAGATAATAGAAAAGAAGATGGACAGCAGCATCTTTGCAATAATAAAATACACGCGTTTACGGTTTTACGTGGCAGAGCCATGCTGCAGCTATATTATTAGTATAGTTGTAGCACGAATGGGTCGGCTCGACCGAGGAAGGACCACGCTCTCACAGAATACCAGCGTAAAGTAGTAACATAAGGCTGCTGTTTTTCGTATGGTCAGTGTATAGAACCGGAGACCCCTTTTTACTGGAAACGAGGCATTCCATCTTAGTCCTCAGGGGGTGACAACGCATCGGCATTTTGATTCGTAATCGAAGATAGATGTAAATGTCTATGGGCCACAGCAACCACCTACCATCAGGTGGACTGTGTGCTCGTTTATCACCCTTATTATATATAAAAAATAACACACCCGCCAAGCGAACTAATTACTATTCCTACGGGAAATGTCCCCCATATGAGGCAATATATGGGGAGACCTATGTTTAGCAGTGGAGTTTTGATAGGATACGATGATGATGATGATGATGATGATGATCTCTAATAAATTATATTTTTATAGAAGACAAACAAGTAAGTGGCTCACCTGATAGCGTATGATCATTGCCACTCAAAGGCCCAAAACTAAAAGGTGCTTAGAAAGGAGTAGGGTTGTTTCTTCAAAGTCGGTAAATCATATCGGTCCAGAAGAGTTACTGGCGAAATCAAATTCTACAAAGTAGTAATACGACGCGGAAAATTTTTGAAAAACAGCTTAGTGGTAGGCCGCCGACAATTCAGATAGTGTGGATTTAATTGCAAATTTCTTGTGGAAAAGATATAATCATAAATGATAATATTTATATACATTTATAAATGAAAATAACTGCTGGATACATTTATGAATGATATAACACTTAGGGATGAGGTGATCGCTACCAAGCTACTTCTGTTATGATTTGTGTAGTTAATATTGTAACATACATGATTATAAACTGTTCTTTTTTTTTAAAAAAAAAAAGAAATGTCCTGTTGGGTTTCTTGCTGTTTCTTCCCTGGACAAAGGTATTTTCCGAATCAGTGGTAAATTAAACATAAGAATTTCAAAAAGTAGGTATTATTTATTTTTATTTCGTAGTAATACGAATTTCTATTTCATGTCTTTTTTTATAGAAGACGGGTGACAAACGAGCACACAGTCCACCTGCTGGTAAGTGGTTGCTGTGGCCCGTAGATATTTACATCTATCCTCGATTACGAATCAAAATGCAGATGCGTTATCACCCATGTGGACTAAGATCGAATACCTCCTTTCCAGTAAAAATGGTCTCCGGTTCTCTACACTCACCATAAGAAACACAGCAGCGTTAAACTGCTATTTTACGCTGGTATTCTATGAGAGCGTGATCCTTCCCCGGTCGAGCCGACCCATTCGTACTACAACTATACTACTAATATAGCTGCAACATGGCTCTACAACGTAAAATGTCATTAATACAAACTGTACTTAGTAGAATTTACGAGAATCGTAAAGAAAATTTGCAGACATGTTTAAGTTATAAAATCCACGTTAATTACTTTTATTTCTGTTAGAGTAATAGTCTAGATCTTGCGTGTTGTTAATAAGTTTGAATAAACGTTTCCTAGTTTTACTGATTGTATTTATTTAATACGTAATCATACATATATTTGTTTTAGAAAAATATGCCAGTAAAAGTGATTTTTTACATATAAGGAAAGCGTCATTTTTGATGGTAAAACATATAAATTAAGATTCTTTCAGACGACATTTTTTTTCATTTAGGAAGACCTAATCATAATCTCATTTGTTAGTCTATTGAAAGTTCACTACTGAACATAGGCCTCTCCCATACATTGCCTCATATAGGTAGAATTTTACCATTATCCCGTTACCAATACCAGTTTAATGTTTGGGCACTTTTTGTCTTTTTGTATATAATATTATGATTATACATTGAAGAAATAATATATGTACGTAAATACATTATACTTCAATGAGTTTATGTAAATTTTTTTGTTAATGCCTGTTTGGGCCAAAATAAAAAAAAAAACGTTATAATCTTTTAAATTTAAATTTTTCTTAATTGAATAAAATATTATTTTTAAAAACGAATACAAAGAATCTCATTTGTTCGGAAGACAGTTGCAAGGTAATTTGTTTTACATTGTTATTTATGTTATTATAAAACCAGTATAGATGCTCCCAATCTATAATTTTACACCCGGACATGTTATATAACGAAAGCAATACCGGAAGATAAGAACAAACCCAAGATTATGTAATCGACATTACTTGCTCTCCATGCACAATATGGACAAACTAAGTAAGTATTACATAATATATCAATTTAAATATGCTGAGTAATTCCCGGTTACGCGATTGCGTTTCGCGCTCTTTTTAGCACACTCGCAGGTGAGTCAAAACATTTGCACTTATTTATTAGAGAAATGTGAAAGTTGACATTAACTGCTATGATATAAAGCTTAAATTTGAGCGATCTGTACATCATTACAGCCCTTCACAAGTCCACTGCTGAACGTAGGCCTCCCCCAAAGAATGCCACAAAGCACGGTCCTGAGCCACCTGCATCCATCGACTTCCTACATGCCTTACCAGGTCGTCACTCCATCTCGTGGGGGGACGCCCTACACTTCGCCTACCGGTACGAGGCTGCCACTCGAGGACCTTTCTTCCCCATCGGTTGCCGGTTCTTCGAGCTATATGGCCGGCCCACTGCCACTTCAGCTTACTAATCCGTTGGGCTATGTCGTTTACTCTGGTTCTACTGCGGATATCCTCATTCCTAAGTTTATCACGCAGAGAAACTCCGAGCATAGCCCTCTCCATAGCTCGCTGAGCGACCTTGAGCTTCCTCATACGGCAGCAGTGAAGGACCACGTCTCAGTTCCATAAGTCATCACTGGCAACACGCACTGGTTGTACAATTTCGTTTTCAGGTCTTGAGGTATGTCTGACGAGAAGATGTGTCGTAGCTTCCCGAACGCTGCCCAGCCGAGTTGAATCCGTCGATTGACCTCTCGATCGAAGTTGGATTTACCTAGTCGGACTATTTGTCCCAGGTAAACATACTCGTCAACAACTTCGAGCTAAGTGCTCCCAACAACTACCGGCATAGGTGTGACATGGACATTGAACATGATCTTTGCTTTGTCCATGTTCATCTTAAGACCTATCCGTTGGGAAACACTATCGAGGTCATTGAGCATAGTGCTTAGGTCCTCCAGCGATTCTGCCATAAGGACTATATCGTCGGCAAATCGAAGGTGAGTGATGTACTCGCCATTGATGTTGATACCGTATCCTTTCCAGTCCAGAAGCTTGAAAACGTCTTCCAATGCAGCGGTGAAGAGTTTCGGGGATATGGACGTCACCCTGTCTTACACCTCTCTGCAATTGGATAGGTTTCGTACTCTGGTTCTGTACTCGGATAGCCATCGTAGCCCTACTGTACAAGCACTTCAACACTTCGATATACCGACAGTCAACTTGGCACCGCTGAAGGGACTGCAGCACCGCCCAAATTTCGACGGAATCAAAGGCTTTCTCATAGTCTACATACGCCAGACATAGTGGCAAATTGTACTCTTCGGACTTCTGTACAATTTGCCGAAGGGTATGTATGTGGTCTATGGTGCTAAAGCCCTTTCGGAAACCGGCTTGTTCGGGAGGCTGGAAGTCGTCAAGTCTGCGCGCGAGACGATTCGTAATGACTCTCGAAAACAGCACGTAGACGCGGCTCAGAAGGGAAATCGGTCTGTAGTTCTTCAAGAGAGCGTTGTCACCTTTCTTGAAGAACAAGACCACCGCACTTCTGCTCCACGCCTCCGGTGTAATGCCACCATGGAGGACGGAATTAAAGAGCTTCTGAAGGACTTCAAGTACCGGTCTTCCACCCGCTTTCAGAAGCTCCGCTGTAATTCCATCCTCGCCTGGGGCCTTACCGTTTTTAAGGTGCTGGAGAGCCATTCTAATCTCGCTCAGACTGACGTCCGGGATATCTTCGGAATAGTGTCGGATGAGACTCGCTCTTGGATCGTTACTCACACTTGCGTGTGGCTCCAACGATGACGTGTACAGCTGCCCATAGAACCTCTCAATCTCACTCAAAATCTCAGGTGTCCCGGAAACGATGCTGCCACATTCTGTCTTCAGCTTTGACAGGTGGCTCTTTCTACCAGACAGATCTCTGGCAAAGACTTTGGAGCCTTGGTTCCGCTCGGTCGCTTCTTCAATACGAGCTGTATTGAAGTTGCGTAAGTCCCGCCGCATGCATTTGGAGATCTGTCTGTTCAGATGCCTGTATGCTGTCAAGTCTGTTAAAGAATGTAGCTTCATCTCCCGTCTAACAGCCATAAGATTAAGAGTGTGATCGGAGAGTTTTTGTGTTCTTTTGCGGCGGGTCTTGCAGAACTTAGCTCCGACCGCATGGACAGTTTCCACGAGCTTGTCATTCATATCGTCCACTTCATTGCAGTCTTCTAGGCACTGAAAACGGTTTTGTAACTCGAGCTGAAAGGTTTCGGGACTTTGGAACAGAGCACGAGGGGGACGGAGCGTTGACTTCATTAGACGAGACCTCTCCAACTTAACGTTTAGGTTCAGTGTGCCTCTAACCATTCGGTGATCGCTACCAGTTTTCACCCTCGCGATCACGGAGACATCACTGAACAGTTGTCGTCTGGTCGTCATAATGAAGTCAATCTCATTTTTTTGTCGAACCATCGGGGCTCGACCAGGTCCACTTCCTGTGGGGCCGCTTCTGGAAGAAAGAGTTCATCATAAAGAGTCCCTCTTTCTCCATGAAGTCGGCCAGCTGCTGGCCCCTTGGGTTCCGTTGCCCTATTCCAAATTTCCCTACTTTCAGCTCACCGTTCTCTCTTGTGCCTAGTTTTGCATTGAAGTCTCCCATTAACACCGTATATTGGGTTTTGGAGGAATGCATGGCTCTAGAGATATCCTCATACATTTCCTCCACCTCCCCATCGGGGTGTGCCGAGGTTGGTGCGTAAACCTGTATGACCTTCAGCGAATACCGTTTGGTGATTCTGAGTATAAGGTACGCAACCCTCGTCGACACACTCCCGATCTTTACAACGTTGTTAACGAGAGACTTGTGGACGATAAATCCGACACCTCCTTGGGACAGATGGTCGCCCTCCCGGTGATAGAGCAAGTTGCCGGATTCGAGGATTACCGTGTCCTCCCCCTCTCTTCGGACTTCGGATAATCCTATAATATGCCAGCGCAACTTGTCTATCTCTTCTTCCAGCTCCACGATCTTCTCGTCAGTCCTCAGGGTGCGTGCGTTGTACGTTGCCAGGTCGAGTCGTCTAAGGTGGCAACCGAACCTCCACCGGAGATTCTTAACGATCTGTACAGTGTTTAAATAAACAAACCACAAAATTGTAGCAATTTGGCGTAATGTAACGTAACTTTTAATTAAAAGGTTCAACTGACTTCAAATCGAGAAAAAAAAATCCACATAATAACTTCTGGAGTCGTAGCTAAGACATAATAGTGTAAAGAAAATTTAAAGCCCCGACTGTAGAAGCTATTATTTTTATTTATTTTTTTGAACTCGGTTTGTAGGTTTAATTGAAAGTTATTTTGCACCATTGAATGGTCCAAAGAATTTCATAAGTTCACAGTAAAAACTAAAATGTGGTCTTAATGATTACAAAAAAAAATCTCTTTTGTATGGGAGAAATCCTCAATTATAGCCTATTTAATAAAAAATACAATTGCCCGCGGTTACCGAGAAATCGGCGAACATAAATAAAAACGTGACGTGTAAGGTCGAACGTAGAACCTTCTCATTTTTTTAAACTTCTGTCAAAGTTTTTCTCATTCCTCATCTTTCTCTTTGACTTCATTATTTTTGTTCTAAATAACGAATGAGGTGAAAGTATCTTGGCGTGTTTATTGTTAAGGCCTTGGAGGAAATGCATTGAGGCCACGAAGGTATATCACTTAAGTAAGCCATAGGGTCTACTTTCGAAAAGAATAAACTATATATATAAGTTTATAATTATACGTAATAAGTTATATACTAGCTGGTAAACAATAACTATAACTTTTAACAACAAGTAAGAACCGACTTCAAATTGCTAAATTATTTATAAATTATAAATATTTATTTGCTACCCTTAGGGGTGGAACTTTTTCCCCAAATTTATATGAAATCACCCTTGAAGTATAACGAATTTAAGAAAAAAATAATCATAAAAATCGTATGAAATTCCTAAAACAACCTTGGGGGTGAAGTTTTTCAAAATTTAATGGGATCACTCATGAAGTAAAGCCTATTTAATAAAAATAGAATCATTAAAATCGGTTCACAATCTCCGAAGATACCGCGTAACATACATACATCCAAAAAAAAGAACATAACCTCGAATTGAGAACTTCCTCCTTTTTTAAGTCAGTTAAAAAAATTATATAGGTATTTTTGACACTAAGATAAAAAGGCATTCTGTTACAACGTTATATCGATGCAGACTATCCGTACCTACAAATATTATGGCAACAGCTTTGGAAGTATGTAAATTTTATACGTTAAGACTAAATATTTTTTAATATAAAAATTAAGGGACTCTGCACATATTACGTGTATACAATATTATGTGTACTTTAAGGCATATTTCAGTAGTTACCTTATTTAACATTTATACACTTATATACGTACTTTTGAAAATTAGAATTACAGTCTGTCACATATTTCTTAATAAATGCCTTATAATCGTTTCCTTGCTTCTTCCTTTCTTTGCTGTCCTGCGTGTGGACATAGAAAAACCTAAATAACATACATAATCTGTCATAATGCTTTTATATGACATTTTTACTTTTAAATTACCATAGTGTTTGAAAATTACATACCACCATGGTAACTCTTCGTTAATTTTCAAAGGAAATAAATAATGGACTTGAACATAGCCCAACGGATTAGTAAGCAAAAGTGGCAATGGGCCGGCAATATAGCTCGAAGAACTAACAACCGATGGGGAAGAAAGGTTCTCGAGTGGCAGCCTCGTACCGGTAGACGACGTGTAGGGCGGCCCCCCATTAGCTGGAGTGACGACCCGGTAAGACATGCAAGTTAATGGATGCAGGTGGCTTAAGACCGTGCTTTTTGACATTCCTTGGGGGAGGCCTCTGTTCAGTAGTGGACTTGTGAAAGGATGTAATGAATGGATGAAATAAAATGTGAATAAGCAATATTATAGTTTATATTTATTTATTTATTCTTTATTGCATTCCATAAAGCAAAACTTTTAAATATAGTATATTTAAAATGGCGCGATTGGCGAATGGCGATTTTTTTAGAGCAAAACAGTACGTGCCAACCACCTTTGTTTTTCCAAAGCGACCGTGACCGTCATTAATAGTGAGAGTAAAATGTGAGGCGCTCAGGCAAAAACACTTTCGCTACCTCGTTAACTTCGTAACTTGCTTGCTAAAAAACAAACTTTAAAATAGGGTGTTTTAAGGCTTATAAATAAACGGCTAGTGGATATCCTCATCTGTTTTTAAAAAAACAATCCACTGTCATCGTAATAAGGTTTATCTTTGAACAGTAATCGTTGGAATTATTGCATAAGGCGATCCAGATACATTTTGATCAATAAAATAAATAATACGAATATTATGGCATAACATATATGATGATATAACAGATGACACGGTGAATTAATGGTTCTAATCATAATAAAAATAAAATCAAGTACCTTCTTTAAGACTTTTTACTTGTTTATATCATTTAAATGTTATAAAGTTTTCATCCGTCCAATACAGCCTATATAGTCTACTGCTGAACTTAGGCCTCCCTCATAGATTGCAACATAGAGGACGATTTTGCCTTAGCTGACACGCTTGGTAGGCGACCGCAAGTTTTTATTATAATTTTGAGTTGTGTCCCATGTCCCTCTGTCGCACCTTAACTATTTTAGGTCTATTTGAAGCCAATATAAATGTCAAACTGCTACCTGTAGCAAATAATAGTTGTTTTTGTAGAGGTTCCTGTGACTTTGTGAGCACTGTCTCTGATGAAGCTGTAAAAGCCAACTGACTAATAGCGCTAATACCACAGAAAAAAGACACTGAGACATTATTTTTTAAAGTTACATCTATAACAGTTTTTTTATATGATAAGGATGACAAACGAGCACACAGTCCACCTGATGGTAAGTGGTTGTTGTGCCCCATAGAAATCTACATCTACCCTCGACTATGAATCAAAATGCAGATGCGTTGTCACCCGTGAGGACTAAGATGGAATCGTCGTTTCCAGTAAAAAGAGTCACCGGTTTTCTACACTCACCATACGAAACACAGCAGCGTTAAGCTGCTATTTTACGCCGGTAGTCTGTGAGAGCGTGGTCCTACCCCGGTCGAGCCGACCCATTCGTGTTACAACTATACCAGTAATATAGCTGCAACATGGCTCTACCACGTAAAAAAATACAATATCTGAAATTTGAAGGTATCGGTGTAAGTAATCTGTCTAGCGTTGCATTGTTCGCTTTTATTCCTTCCGTGCATTGTCAGTGACTTATGTTACATATTTTTAAATAATAAAGTAGAACTGTAACTGAGACGTCTATGTTGTATGTGTGTATGTCTATGTGACTATGTTCTCGTATGTAACCCTTATCGTATAAAAAAAATAAGAATTATTTCTATAGCTATTTTAAGGTTATTATCAATTTATTTACAAATATCCGATCATTTTCAGACTGAACTCGTGTCCTCCACACAAGTTCAGTTAAAGTATGAAATTATCGTTTTATATTGAAAACTTCAAACACAATTTTTTTTAGAAAAATATTTTTTTTATCAATCGAAGTATTTACCCTCATTATCTATACATTTCTGCTGTTCACAGTTAGACCGATAAGATGACATAATCTATAGATTCGAATGACATATCATGTCATAAAAGGACGAGCAGTAAATAATCTTAATGTGCTGTACAAAAACATACCTATTGAAAGGACTACCATGGTCTCATTTTTGGTTGTAGTACTTAACGAGAACTTAAATTTCACTGGCCACATTGATAAAGTTTGTAATAAAATTAATAGGTTTGCTTTCGTCTTAAGGCGTTTAACTAAGATAACGACTCTTAGCGTAACTATGTCTGCTTATTATGGTTACGTCGCGTCTAATATTAATTACGAGGGCAACAGCATTGAAGTAAATAGAGTTCTCATCGCACAAAAAAAATGTATACGTGCTATATGCGGTAAAGGTCCATTTGATACATGCAAGCCCCTATTTATTACGCTGGGTATTATAACAGCCCCTGGCATGTACATATTAGAAATATATAAATTTGTCAAACAACATGCAGAGTTATTTAAGTCAGCTTGTGATATATATCCACGAAGCACTAGAGATAGTCAACGGCTTGTCTTAGACCATAAATCAAAAACTTCTGTCTATCAGAAAGGTTGTTACTGTATGTGTGTAAAAATATTTAATAAAATTCCAAAGCAGTTCAAACACGGCCCTATGATTCTCATGACCAAAAAGTTACGTGAATGGCTAATAAAAAAATGTTATTATAGTGTTAAGGAATTTCAAAATATTAATGATATGCATGTTGACATATGATAGACGTAATTGCTGTGTATCACTGCGTGTCACTATTTTATCAGACCTTTATTTTTGATTGAATGTATTCAAATTTTAATTATGATTTTGACATAGTAAATTATGACATTTTGAATTATATAACTTACATTTAATAACTTGACATTTTAGAATCGACTACCACCTATATTATTTGGTAATTTAAAAAAAAATTTGCATGCCGTATCTCATGGCTAAATAGGTCTTTAAGCAACTTATTTTTATTGTAAAACCCTATCACTTACCCTATTTATGGCAATTAAAGTAATTTGAATTTGAATTTGAATTTCAGCTTGTTAATTAATGTATCTTCCTGAATCATATAGCAACGCGGCCATCGGCAGGAGGGAGTAGCTATTCCCAGGCGTTCCCCTCTGTCAAAATACAAGTCCACGCGGTCCTGTGCGTAAAATAAAGCTAATTGCAGCCGCACTGCTTACTATACTAAATTCATGCGACGACGCCCTACAAAAATGCCGAATTGTACAGTTTTTTTGTTTTTTTTTTTCCAAAAAAATGGCAACAAATTTCACATCAAATTTACAAAAGATAGCGTTACCTTTCATATATAAATACTTTTTAATCACATTATTGGTATTTGTTTCATTTTAAACCTAAAAAATATACAATATTAAACATACAAAATAAATATAAAAGTTGCAACCTTGTCATGTTATTCACAATATGCAGATCGGCAGATCCGAATCTGTATTCGAGTTGTCGCTGCCACCGAGCGATACTGTTATAATGTATCTACGAGTGTGTAAAATTGTTACTTTATTGTTTTAATTTTTTTTATTTATTTATTACAAAGTATAGTTATTTAATAACATCCGACAGTACAAATAAACTTACAAAAGTTTTTCCATGTACCACCAATTCGTAACTTCGATCATGTTCAATCGGTTCACGTTGCGACAACTTATTTAATGACGTATATAAATGGTGTGACAAAATAGCAAGATTTGTTTTTTTTTATCTAGGTGTGTACCAAAGCAAAATATGGTTAGTATTAAATGAAAATTAGTAAATTAGTAATTTTTTTTTTATTTATGTATATTATATTATGATGTGTGTTAGTGTTATATGTTTAGTTTTATATTTTAGTTTAAGTTATTATTAATTGATATGTGTGATTTTCGTAGTGATAAACGATTGTTTTTGTTTGCGCAGATTTACCGTCGCAAAAAATGACCGACAGTTCTGTATCGGGAAAAAACGCTATGTCCGCCGGTGGCCTGTGTCGCTCTATGTGCTGAATACAGTTAAAAGTAAAACGTATTGATTACATAACTTCTCTTTTGTTAAAAGCCTTGAAGGGTCATAAAAGTAGAAAATCTGTCTAAAGCTACAGCTTGTGAGTAATAAGACTGAATTGGAAGTAATTGGAAGGAAAATTAATAAAAACAATTTGAATGGTATCGATGATGCCGGCCTAACAAACTTTCGATCATGGCAAACAACTTATGAATAAAGACAAAAACGCGGGGACCAAAAACCCCAACACAAACATACGAAACGCATAAATTTGTGACTGGTTTATTTACTCATTTTTTTAAATATTTTTTTGCAGTTTGCATGCTCTTTAAAAACTTACCTTTTTCTCTAAGTATCAAGATTGTGAAGAGTATTAGAAAAGTGGCATTTATCGACAAAGTATGTCTATGGAATATATAAACCTACAACCATTGGTTAAAGTAATCATCTATCGACATCGATAAATATGTACTGTAGATGTTTTTATAGGGTAGAGTGACAAACGAGCACACAGTCCACCTGATGGTAAGTGGTTGCTTTGGACCATAGGCATCTACATCTATCCCCGTTTGCGAATCAAAATGCAGATACGTTGTCAGACGTTAGGTCTAAGATGGAATGCCTTTTTTGCAATAAAAAGGGTCTCCGGTTCTCTGCACTCACCATACGAAACACAGCAGCATTAAGCTGCTATTTTACGCTGGTATTCTGTGAGAGTGCTACACCTACACCATTAATATAGCTGCAGCATGGCTCTACCACGTTTAAAAAGATTTCCTTTTCCTCAGACCAATCACAAATCACAAAGTGGTTGGTTTGCATGTAATAATTGACATAACAACATACTCCTTATATTCTACGACTCTACGTTCCTATTTGGTAAATTGGCGCTTAAAATTGCAATTAACAATTTCATTGGTGCCGCCGTACTCGGCGATGAAGGAAAACATCGTGAGGAAACCTGCATGTCTGAGAAATAAGAAAAAAATATAATAATATATAAGACATGTGAAGTTCGTGAACATGCATCGAGGCAACGCGGCGAACACTTCCTTGCCCTAAAACCCTTTCAGAAATGAGGGGAGGCCTGTGCCTAGCTATGGGACGTATATTGGCTGTAACTTTAACTTTTTATTAACATTACGTTCTTATATATATATATATATATATATATATATATATATATATATATATATATATATATGTCAAAATTAGCAGCATTTGGAAACAAGTGCATTTTTAACTATCTTGAATGGAATTGCTTAATTAATTATTCCTCCTATGATAAATTTCAAACAAAGGAAAATTTGTAATCTTTGTTTATCATTAACAGGTCGTTACTATTATTATATCGTGAAAAAAAACCTATGTAAAATTCAATGAAAATACCCACGTTACTACGTCGATCCTACGATAAAAGATAAATATATAATTACTGGCTTAGGTAAACTTACCTACTGGTAACAAGAATGTGAAAACATGCATTTTATTTAAAAAACAATGAATAATGAATTATAATCAAAAAAATGAACAATGTATAACGAAAATGATAAAATTATTGAACGCGTAATGTGTCAGACTTTTTAGCGGTGAATGTAATGTTGCAAGTAGGCAGTGCTTTTATTGCCATTTGTCTAAACATTCGCATTCTTAAGTTGTATTAAGAAAATGAGAAGTTATATCCACTATTCTTTTTTAATAAAAGTACATACACGAAATAAAAGAATTCAAACGAAAAGTAAAACATGTGAAACATAGTTTTTAATGGTCTCTAGATAATCGGCTTAAAATTTAAGTAGTAAAATGACGTGGTAGAGTCACACTGCAGCTGTATAATGTAGCTCCAGCACGCATAGGGCACACCCGAGGAAGGATCACGACCGCACAGAATTCCAGCTTTAAATACCAGCAAAGTACTGCTGTTTCGTATGCTGAATGACGATAACTGACGATAAATTACAGAGGTCACGCATCTGCATTTTAATTTGGTCGAGAATGGATAGAAGTGGAGTAGATACTAGTAGGTGTCGACGGGCCACAGCTGTAATGTATGCTCATTTGTCTCCTGTACTTCTTTACTCGTAAAAATTTCCTTCCTTACAACAAGACAATAAATAGATTCAAAAAGTCTATATTACTGAAGACTGGCAAATATATAAATCATGCAAGTTTACAGCAAAAGAAGAAAAGTACTTATATAAGTAAAAATATACAAAAAAGGCGGCAAACCTTGAACTAGACCCTAAATGTCAAGGACGCAAATTTATCTCATTTTCATTTCCGCGCGCGTGCGTTCACTCGTAACTCAAGATGCAATTAAAGTTCCGGTTCGAGACCGCAACAGTGGTGATTACTTTTAACACTGTAATGGAACATTTGAAAAGTTGTACACATTAAATTACATAGTTTGTGCGTTAAAACAGAGTAGGTGAAAACTACTAAAAGCCTTCTTAGTGGTAATTATGTATAACTCGAATCTTGCAATTGCAACTTTAATACATGATGTTATCGCTAAGATCATTAATTTCGATTATAGCACTCTTGAACTATAACTGGATTCAACTATTACAGTTCCAATTTAACCGTTTTGTGGCCGTGTAATAATATCCAATACCCCTTATCGTGCCGTGGATGTCGTCGACAGAAGAAAACAAACCAGGAGATAAGAAACAGAAACAGAAACAAGTTTTTACGTGGTAGAGCCATGCTGCAGCTATATTAATAGTATAGTAGTAGCACAAATGGGTCGGCTCGACTGGGGAAGGACCACGCTCTCACAGAATACCAGCGTAAAATAGCAACTTAATGCTGCTGTGTTTCGTATGGTGAGAGTAGAGAACCAGAGGCCCTTTTAACTAGTAACGTGACATAATATCTTAGTACTCGGGGATTACAACTGACAACGCATCTGTATTTTTGGATCTTGAGCGAGGATAGATGTAGATGTCCATTAGCTACAGCATCCACTTATCATCAGGTGGTTTGTGTACTCGTTTGTCACCCTTATTCCATTAAAAAATACTATGGGAAATATCTCTCTTTTGTGGCAATCTCTGGGAGAGGTCTATGTTCTGCAATGAACTTTTGATAGGCTTTGACGGTAACTTACAATTTAACAGCGATGTTGCAAGTGAAGGTTCTAGTGTTTCCTGTACACGGAGATAGGATATATTCATTATAGAATTATGTACATACATTATAGTCCAAGAAATGTATCAATTAGTGGGGATGTAAGCCTACAGTAAGATAAATAAACATTAACAAAAAACAAAAACATTAAGTCGATTTTAATCATGACATTGAAAGTATTTATCTTCCTTATTTCCAAGCTCATTGTGTAGGTGATCATCCAGATTCTAAACGTGAAATTAAGTATCCATTGTGATAAAAACAATCGTCAGTATTAGTTAATGAGCAATAACAGCGTTTATAGGTAGTATGAATATGATGTGTGATTTTAAAAACAAGGACAAACAGCCGCATAATTTAGAGGTCATATAATTATTTGCAGCGAAAATGGGTAGTTATACTTTTTAAATAAAATAAATTACATTTATTGCTCGGTGTAGAAGAATTAATGCAAAGAAATAGCAAGCAGCCTTCTCTGTTGTAGGATATGATCATATGACTTTCTAATTATTCTATTGACTGTCTAAAAAGATAATCAAAATTACTTCTTTATTTAACATGAAAAATAATTGGATTGATTAATCCGTTTGAACAACTTGACGAATGAATTATCATAAACACATTGATTAAAATTAAAAGAATTATCAACAAGAAATGAGCAAATATTTGTGTATTTAATAATAAGCAAATGAGAAAATGAAAAAGTGTAAATGTACGTTCCTACTTTACTCGTGTTCTTATCTATTTGAACTAATATTCATTTGCATTTGCCAATTTAAATGCGCAAATTTATCCGCACTTAAAACTGAGACTGCAGTTTAGATTTTAAAGGTAATTTTTTATTACCTCAAAATTAACAATATTGGAGTTGACACGCGAATGTTGTAATTTTCACAATTTTCAACTGAATTACTGAAGCAAAAAATTAACAGAGTAGTGTTAGCGGCAGAGCTACGTCGTAAATTGTTTTATATCAAATGCATTTTATTATTATTTTAAATTAAATATTTAAAACATTTCAATGTTCTTTACAAAAAAATCGCTTACCATTTTTGAAACCAGGTAGATTATTATAATTCGAGCTTTAATTCACGTAATACGTTAACACCACACAATAATTCACTTTTTCATGAACACATACAAACGATCATTCACATAAATTTATTTTCACTACACTGCCTCTCGTTTGAATGCGCCAAAAGCCTCACTTCCTTTGCCTCTCCAATCTGTAAGGAAAAAAAACAGTGACTTAGTGAAAGTGAGAGTGGTTGAAAATGTTGCGCCTCGTTGAGATGATTTCGGCAATACTATACACTTTTTGGCATTGTTAGCAAATATTTAATGTTACGGAATGATTGTAACTCTATGAACCAATTAGTTTTTTGTCCGATACTATTTCATAGTCAACGACGATAAAAACTAAGCCCAAGTTTGGATATTTTTGTTAAGTTTTCTTTTGGGGCATATACTTCACAACTTTGCTCAATTTATGGTTAATGTATAGTTAAAAGAATTGGTTAATTTATTTTAGCAGCAATCTGTTGATCTAATTACTTTTAATTAGATTAACTCTATCCATTACCCCGTATCATCCTGTGGGCGTCGAAACAAATCAGGGCAGCGTCTTCCTAATAACGACTAAAAATATATATAAAACTGAAGTTGCTAACCAGCTTGGTAAGCGTTGCAACTATGGTAAATATACCCTCTATAAGGCAATCTATGTGGGAGGCCTATGCAGATCAGTATAGACTTTAATGAGCTGTAATAATAGGGACTCCATATTTTTAGTATTTAAAGTACGCTAGAGAACATATCCAAGAATATTGTACTAATTTACAAGTACTTCATCGAACCCTTTCATCAATGAATTTATCATATCTTCATCAGTTCTGCATCAGCCCATAAAAACCTATTGTAAGACATAGACTCTCTCATTGTATTTGCTCTTATCGTCACAAGCAGCTTGATAATTGCACGTGTCTAGCACCTTTGACGGTGCTGTCAGTTTCTGGTATGGGTATTTTATATTTGGTGCAAACAATGTTATCATCTACCATATATAGGAAATATAAGGATCTTTCCGGTTTTTCCATAGTCTTTTCTAACGACACCCATTGGAAGAAATTGTTCTTTTACATTTGGTGCAAACAATTTTAAATTTGGTGCAAATAATTTTAATTTTATATTTGGTGCAAACAATGTTTATACCACCATCTATAGGAAATATAAGGATCTTTCCGGTTTTCCCGTAATCTTCTCTAACGACACCCATTGAACGAAATTGTTCTTTTACATTTGGTGCAAATAATTTTAAATTTGGTGCAAACAATTTTAATTTTATATTTGGTGCAAACAATGTTGATACCAACATCTATAGGAAGTATAAAGATCTTACTAGATTTCCCATAGTCTTCTCTAACGACACCCATTGGACGAAATTGTTCTTTTACATTTGGTGCAAATAATTTTGAATTTGGTGCAAACAATTTTAAATTTATATTTGGTGCAAATAATGTTTACACCAACATCTATAGGAAGTATAAAGATCTTTCTGGATTTCCCATAGTCTTCTCTAATGACACCCATTGGACGAAATTGTTCTTTTACATTTGGTGCAAACAATATAAAATTTGGTGCAAACAATGTTATCATCTACCATCTATAGGAAATATAAGAATCTTTCTGGATTTCCCATAGTCTTCTCTAACGACACCCATTGGACGAAATTGTTCTTTTACATTTGGTGCAAATAATTTTGAATTTGGTGCAAACAATTTTAAATTTATATTTGGTGCAAATAATGTTTACACCAACATCTATAGGAAGTATAAAGATCTTTCTGGATTTCCCATAGTCTTCTCTAACGACACCCATTGGACGAAATTGTTCTTTTACATTTGGTGCAAACAATATAAAATTTGGTGCATACAATGTTATCATCTACCATCTATAGGAAATATAAGGAACTTTCTGGATTTCCCATAGTCTTCTCTAACGACACCCATGGGACGAAATTGTTCTTTTACACCGCCACCACATGGTAAAATTTACATACTATGAATTTATATTATATGCTATAATTTCAATCTTTGTAAAAAAAATAGTTCACAATTTATGCCTAATTCTTATACGCAAGAAAGATCTTACTTCGTAACGAATAACGTTTCGTTTTCTTACGTACTAGGTACATGTAAAAAGCAGCTTATATTACAAACTATTAAATCGGCAACAAAAGATAACTTAAAATGAAACAATTTTAAGCGATTTCTAAACTGTTGAATCAGTATTTTGATTTAACCCCTGTGTCATTGTCACCACGGCTCTTGGAAATAATAAGGTACGGTGATAATAATGATAATTACGAAACATGCGTTACGTGGTAGAGCCATGTTGCAGCTATATTAGTAGTATAGTTGTAGCACGAATGGGTCGGCTCGACCGGGGAAGGATCACGCTCTCACAGAATACCAGCGTCAAATTGCAGCTTAACACTGCTGTGTTTCGTATGGTGAGTATAGAGAACCGCAGACCCTTTTTACTGGAAACGAGTCATTCTATCTTAGTCCTCACGGGTGACAACGCATCTGCATTTTGATTCGCAAACGAGGATAAATGTAGATTGTCTATGGGCCACAGCAACCACTTACCATCAGGTGGACTGTGTGCTCATTTGTCACCCTATCCTATAAAAAAATGCATCTTATATAAGCGTATGTTATTTTAAACAATATCTACGTCTTAATTTCTTTATTCTTATTTTACTGTACAATGAAATAGTAAAACAATTATTTAGAACAGACTAGAGTTTAGAAAAAAAATTATGTACGTAAGTCTTTAAAGAAGGGTTTTTTAAGGACTTACGAACCCAATTTTTGTGGGGTGTGGTTTATGCACTTCATGTACTGTTAAACGGTTACTAACGAAGCCCAAGTAGCGGAGGCTAGTGCCCTAACCATATCTTAACCTACTGTCGCTAATAGTTTTGAAAGGTGCTTTCGTACGTTGGTAAAGTTTACTCATAGTTATTTGGACATTACTAGACCTTGGTTTACTTAGAAAGCACCTACATTTAAGTTTAGCCTTGAATTAATAAAATACATCTTAATTTAACCAATCACTTTCGGCTACAGATTATTGGAGCTGACTAAAACCTAATACTATTATTTACGAGTAATCTGTGCTAATAGCTGGATAAATAAAACTGTTCGTCCGATTACTGCATCATTAGACAAAGTCGAGGCTATACGGGCTTATTTGCATAATAGTTAAATCAGAATGCAATGCCAGTATGTTCGCGATGGTCATAATATATAAAAAAAATTACAAAGTCGTAAGCTTAATGGAATTATTTGAAATTTGGCTTCTAAGATTTAAACTTGACATACATGCATGTGAAGTTAAATAGAGGATTGTAACATGAATCCATAAATGTTTTTTTTACGTGGTCGATAGCTGCAGCAATTTTATGGTTGTAGTGCTACCGGGTATGATCCACACTCTCAGAGAATACGACCGTAAAATAGCAGCTAAATGTTGCCGTGTTCCGTATGGTGAGTGCAGAGAACCGGAGGCCCTTTTAACTAGTAACGTGACATTCCATCTTAGCGCTCGGGGACGACAACATGACAACGCATCTGTATTTTTGATTCTTGAGCGAGGATAGATGTAGATGTCCATGAGCTGCAGCATCCATTTATCATCAGATGGTCTGTGTACTGGTTTGTTACCCTTATTCTATAAAAAATACCATTTCTGATAATGCAAAAACCATATTGTGTTAAAAAAAAGCTTTAAAACAAGCGTTGACCTCAAACGCTACTTTCCACTTTAAACGTGATATTATGTAATTTTATGATGAACAATATATCACAGCAATTTCGTGCCATTTTTTAATAAAACGACGACTCATTAAAAAGGTTTATGAGATAATCGTAAGAGATAACAACGCTTTAAGTAATTTTTTAAACTTTCTATTTATTATTTAATGCTATTCTGAGCTTATATAATTACAAACATTGTGAAAAAAAAATGTGGAGAATAGTTTGTATTAACTCTCTAAAGCTTATACAATTTGACAACGCATTAAATTAAAAAAGATACATAGTCAAAATGTTAAAGAGCAGGAGGTGACCCTCACTTAGATACCTTGGTCATCACTTAGAGTCCGGGTCCAAAGTCTTTTTCCGGCCATATAAGAGCAATGCTGAAAGTTAAACATATGGAGCAATAAATGCATCTTGCAAAGTTAGTTTAGTTAGTCAGTCTATATACCTCCCACTGCTGGGCCTGTGCCCCCTCTCATTTCTGAAAGGGTTTTAGGACAAGGAAATGTCCGTCCGTATTTATTTTCTTATTTATCAGACATGCAGATTTCCTTACGATGTTTCCCTTCACGGCCGAGCACGTGGTAAATCAGCACTTATAATTGCAATTAACAATTTCATTGGTGCTGGCGGGGATTGAACCCGAGTTTCTCGCGTACTGTGTAACTTACAGCGATCGCTAACTGAGCACAAACCAAACACTCCATTACGCCCAATAGTGAGTCAGATCGATTCGCCAACTTACAGATTGGCTCAACACCTAGCAAAAGTACTATCACCACTCAGAGGACACACAAGAGCACACACTAAGGATTCATACCATTTTGTCAGTGAGATAAAAGACCTATGTCTTACTGACAATGAAACTATGGTCAGTTTTGATGTTCAGTCTTTATTTACATGCCTACCTGTTGAAGACTGCATCTGAATTGTAACTAGGAAACTAGAAGAAAACAACATGCCAGCAGAATATGCAGTAATACTCAGGCATTGCCTTACATCTGGCTATCTATTGTGGAAAGAAGAGTTTTACAAGCAAGTAGATGGTGTTGCGATGGGCTCACCAGTATCTCCCATTGTCGCCGATATTTTCATGGAGGACTTTGAGGAGAAAGCCCTGCTTACTGCACTAGTAACTCCAAGGTTCTACAAACGGTACGTAGACGATACTTTCACAATTTTACCATCAGACAAAGTAACTGCATTTTTAGAACATCTTAGTTCCATAAACTCTAAAATTCAATTTACTATGGAGTTAGAGGCAAATAATTCTTGAGCTTTCTTAGATGTGTTAGTCATTCGGGTTCCTAATAACACCATAGGTCACACTGTGTATAGAAAAAAGACCCATACAAACCGATATTTAAACGGTGTATCTCACTATCATCCTTCACAGTTAGCCACCGTGGGCAAATCTTTGTTACAGAGAGCACGAGAGATTTGTGACAGTAAACACCTGGCCGCCGCACTTCAGCACGTCAAGCACACACCTACGTCACAGTGACCGAGTGATGCCGACCACGGTCGAGCGCGTGCCTGCTGTACTACCATATGTCAGAGGCGTCATAGACAAGATTGGCTACATCTTGAAGTGAGCTTCTATTAGAACATTCTTCAAACCGCTGAAGAAGATACATTAGATTTGATAAACCACAAGTTCGCGTGGCTATTGAAATTAAAAAACATCCTAATTTCAATAGAGAGGGAGGCTGGGTACTACCACCTGCTTGGGATCCTGTAATTAGTAAAATTAAAACTAAACCCAAGCATACCACTGCAAGACTTCAAGACACAGTAAGTTCATTCTGCGTATATCGGACCAAAATTAATAATTAAAACCAAAAACCCCGTGACCAGGGGTACTGAAAAGCACCCGAAACATCGGGAAAAAATAAAAATAAGATAAATAAGTTTATAAAACGCGAAAAAATCCGTAAAAGTAGTTTTATTCAATGTGTAGTGTTCGCGTAAATATAAGAAATCATTAATAAAGGTTTTATTTTCTAGGAATATAAACATAATGTGGAAAGGTGTTTTGTATGGTGCGCAAAAAGAATCTGATACACTTTTCACTGGCAAACACTTCATTTTATTCTACAGGGATGTGAGTATTCTTAACACATTCTTAATCGAGTATCAATGTAGATGTTTACGAGCCGCAGCATCCAGTATTATCACATGTACAGTGTTCTTTTATCGCTCGTATAAAAATTTTAAATTCTACAGGAGTGCCTGAAAGCCAGCGCTTCTTGAAATCTGGGTCCAGTGTAAGCAAAAGCTGAGTCACTTCCGATTGCCGAAATTTAATTAAGATTAAGTTCTTAGATTATATCTAAATTTTTCTTTACAATGTAGCAACAGAAAGCTATGCTCGGGATTTCTCTGCGTGATAGACTTAGAAATTAGTATATCTGCAGTAGAATCATAGTAACCGACACAGCCCAACGGATTAGTAATATTTGAAGTGGGAATGGGTCAGCCACATAGCTCGAAGAACCGACAACCCATGAGCACGAAAGGTTCTCGAGTGGCAACCTCATACAGGTGAGCGAAGTGACGGGCAACCTCGTAAGATATGCAGGAGTCGATGGATGCAGGTATCTCAGGATCGTGCTTCGTGGTGTTTTTCGGGGGAGGCCTTTATCCAGCAGTGGACTAGTGAAGGGCTGTAATGATGATAATGACGATGGCTTAGCAATAAAGTAATATTTATTTAGAATTTTCTAATTATTGAGATTTCGCGATCTGCCAAATGCCACAAGTTTTTAATGGCATTGCCCATAATAGACTCGAGGAAGAATGAGGTTTACGGTTTAGATTGCCTCATACTGCTTTTGCACGACTACGTAACTATAATCAAATACGATCTAATCTATAAGGAAAATTTTAAATAAACTGGACGGACTTGGAGTTACGCAAAAAGGATCCAACTCACTAAACACTTTTCAGACATTGACATGGGAAGTTTCGATCGCTATTTAATGACATTTAATGATTTCGATTTCTTTTTTACTATCATATTCATATTCATATTCATTTATTTGCATAATACAGGTATATTTTGCTTTTTAACTACTGCAACTTTACTTACAAATAAAAATGACAGGTTGTAAAAATGTAACTCGAACATGGTTACAAAATTTGATATACGGAAATTTTTCTGGTTATTTTAAGTTAATTAATATCATAAGTAAGTTGACCCTAATTATTTCGAATGTAATTCATCTCTACATAGTATGAAACAAAGTCGCTTACCGCCGTCTGTACTCATAGATCTTTTAAACTACGCAACCAATTTTGATGTGGTTTTTATTTATAGACAGGATAATTTAAGAGAAAGGTTTTTATGTACAATACATGCATATTTTATATTATATAAATCTTCTGTCTGTGTGTATGTGACGGAACTCCTCCTTAACGGCTAGACCGATTTTTTTGTGTGTGTGCGAAAATTTTTGTGTGTGATTAAGTTGGTTATAGAATGGTTTGGATTAACAATTGAACCCGGTAGGCAGCGTTGTTGTCGAGATTTCTGGATCTCGACAACAACGCCGTCAACAACAATCAACCTCGCGAAGGCGGGGCGGATCGCTAGTTTTATATAAGAAACAGAAAATATTTATTAGTGTATCTATTAACACATACACCTGAGATACAGGTTTATCCTAGTTCAGGTACCTGTTATTGTAGACTAATTATGTCATAAATACAAATAAAATGCATTATAGACTAAGGAATAATTATAAATAATTCGGCAATGTAACTAATTTTGACACGAATTTTGGATTGGATCCTTTATGGCAGCTTTGAATTTACAAAACGACGTAGAACTATTGCTTACTAAGATTTATGGATTTTTTTAGCCTACTACTTCGAAAAAAGGAGCAGGTTCTTAATTCGAGTGTATGTTTATTTTTGTATGTATTTTACGCGATATTTTCCTCTATTGTGAAACGATTTTAATGATTATTTTTTATTAAATATAGGTTAATTACTTCAATGGTGGTCCCATTTTAAACAAAATTCTACCCTTAGAGGTGGCAAAATAGGGGGTTAAGTTTTTTAAAATAAGTGTATTGACGACATTAAGATTGTGATATTCCTTATCCTTAATTCCATCCATCAAAAGGGAGAAAAAATAACTTTTAAAAAAAGGAAAAGCCGACTCCAAGAATCTACAAGTGGTAAGGTTAAAATGTTTTTACAACCAACTTCAATATAAATAAAATGAGAAATCCTCAATGTATTCGAAGTCCATTAAATACAAATTTTAAGGATAACTCAGGAATTACTGGTGAAATCTTGATCAAACTTACATGGGACCACATGGAAAGCACCAGTTTTCAAATAAAACGACAATAAAAACGACTATAAAGAATCATCAAAATCGGTTCACCTAGAAAAATGTTCTGAAGCAACACACATTTTTAAATAACAGTCGAATTGAGTACCAACTCCTTTTCTTGAAGTCGGTTAAAAATAATAAATTAGTTTCTAATTATAATTCTATGTCAGCACTGGCTTCCAAAAGTGAAATGTTCATAATAATTCTTTTTTTATTGTTAAAAATACTAACAATGCTAATAATGTTACTGAAATTCCCTTTAGCCACTCCTGGTAAGCTTAAAACACTTGTATTAGAATTGGTTCACGAGAGTAACCGAATGGTGGAATTGAACCCACGACCTTTTGAGTTCGCGCTCCGCACCCTGTCAAAAGACTACTGTCGCTTATATAATTCTTAATTAGATTAAATTTTTTCGCTAAAATACGTCGTATTTCTAAATCTGAAGTCCAAAGTATCTGTAATATTGAAATAACTATCTTTTATTAAGCTATTTGCACGCTATTAACATGAATACCATTTTTTTTTTTAATTTTAACATGTTTGTCTGTCTATTTGTTCGGGCTTTTCATTGCAATGGCAAACTGATTGTAATGAAACTTTACAAACAGATAGACATGCCTAGCATTGCAGGAAAGATTTAGGCTATATTTTATCATAAGAAGAAATGGATATTTAAAAAAAAAACGGAAAATTGATCAAATTAATGTCTTTAATTACCTATCTTAAACCTAAATAAAGATCCTATCCAGGCGAAGCCTGGGTGAGTCGCTAGTTATAAAATAAAGGTATATTTGGAATTTCCTCTAGATCTTCACAAAAGTATTGGAGTTAAATTGAAACTTTCTAGGCAAATTTCTCAATTGATCGCAGCTTGACACAGATTTTCACACATACGACAACCGGCCAGGTGTAGCGCGCAGTCGGTCAATTCAAATTATTTACATTTTTTTTACCGGTTAGCTAACGTTATCGAAGGCCGGCTTTTTTGCTAAGGCCATTGTTACGCCTTCTTGCAACATATTTTATTGTGATCGAAAGAAAAATTACATAACGAATATCGATATAGTCATACCTGTTGCATCTAAATTTACCATCGAAAACCACTCGGTTCCGAGTTCAACGTGATTGGCTGCTAAATTATGTGACGTATCTTCGAAGCCCAGGTGAATATTAAAGATTTAATAAAATATGACCCGCACAAATGAGAATTTCTTGTAGTATCCGGATCTGATCCCGATATCGGAAAATATCACAGTAACTAAAACCATTCGGAACGCATTATCGTTAAATTACATTTAAAACGTTGCATAATCTAAAAATCGAGACTGTTACAAAATTACCTCTAAAGATTTGCAATGTCCCGTTACCTTATTACTTACTAAAACAAACAGTTAATACAAAATTTGATCTTGCTGTGCTAATCATCGTATTTCGGATCAATATTTACACCTTATTTCACAATGTGATCATATTTTTTCATTCCGGGAAAATGTTAAAAATTGCACGAAAAATTATAAAAATGCATAATAGTTGATGTTTGTATTTTTCATTCCATTTTATTTTTAACGTGACAACGTCTTATCATTCGATGAAGCTGGCTGCACGCACGAAAACACATGACTAATGCGGTGTTACCTCGCTCTGAAGCGTTCCATTTAAGGCTTGAAGTGCAAGCGAGAGCGCGGAACGAGCGACAAAGAGGTACAATCGGCGTTGTCATGTTCAATTATCGTCAGTAAACCGACTTTACAGACAACCGATTTTTTTGTAATTAAGCACGGAACAAATCAATGGACGTTGTAAATTTTAATTCTATTTAAACACTAAATAAAAATAATTAGGTATTGGGGTAAAAAAAATATTTAGTAGGTTTTATTTTTAATTTTGTTACATTATCATCTATGATCATTAAGTCTCTAGCTGATCGGGAAGTTAGTTTAAAATCAATTACTAAATTCCACCCGAACAGACACACGAAAGCGAGCTAGTAAAAACGTGGTAAATATAATGACGGACTCCGAATGATTCTATAAGTGTGTTTTACACGTGGTATAGTTGTAGCACGAATGGGTCGGTTCGACCGGGGACGGACCACGCTCTCACAGAATACCAGCGTAAAATAGTAGCTTAACGCTGCCGTGTTTCGTATGGTGAGTGTAGAGAACCGGAGACCGATTTTACTGAAAACGAGGCAATCCATCTTACTCCTCACGGGTGACAACGCATCTGCGTTTTGATTCGTAACCGAGGATAGATGTAGATGTCTATGGGCCACAGCAACCACTTACCATCAGGTGGACTGTGTGCTCGTTTGTCATCCCTATCCTATAAAAAGAAACATACATACTATATGTCATATATTTCTACTAAATAATCTTGAGTTGTCTATAATTGCAAACAACATTGTGTTGTGATGAATGAAAGACATTAAAATAATGTCAAGTGGTGGCGTTTTACATCACAATACTATTGTGTCCCGTCTCCGCAGTCAGTCACGCTGCGTTAACTTTATGATAGCATTCGTTTTGATCCCTAGCTATTTTATAACTTTCTATTCCTACATAATCTATTCATACATAATACAGTAGTCTTCTCTACTATATCAAAAGTTAGGCTTTCTCGCACAAAAAAGTACAGCGTTTTTTTTTTCTCTTTTCGCCAGCAACTTTACATTCATTACTATTAACATCATTCATATTACAATCGCTGATAGACCACTGTTGAACATGAGTTTCTCCCAAGTAATTCCACAAAACACGGTCCATAATACATATTATTACGAATGAGCATTAAAAAATAAATAAAATGAAATACGCACAAGTGAGGGTAAAGGTATAATCACCCACCCGCTCTAGCAGTATAAAGTATCGCGGAGGCGACTAAGAGAGATAATGCGCCGCCTTTCCCTAAAGGGGGTCGCTTCCGATTCGGCAGAAAGGCCATACAGGCTAAAACCAGTCCCACAGGTGGTGTTTAGTTGGTAATACATAACCACACAGCCGGCTGCGTGGTATGCTATGAACATTCACCACCTATGGGTGCAAAAAAAAACTAAGAGAGATCAGTCGATAATTCTACCAGCCCCACTGTCGTTACTACCCCATTGCAGTATTCTACTAATGTAGTCATGGAAGATCGTGTTGCTGAGAGGCTGCCCTGTGTTACTTTGAGATGGGTAGTAATGCTATTGGTTTGCATACTTTGGTATAATGTAATTTCTTACACTATATCCATCAACGTTCCGCATGTCTTACCAGTTCGTGACTAACTCCATCTAAATAGTGGCCGCTCTTTGCTCAGCTTGCCGTTATAAGACTGCCACTCTGATGGGGAAAGAAGAGTCTCTTGTTTCCCCATATTCACAAAATTTTTCTTCTTACCCCATCGGTTAAATGTTCTCTTCGTTCCCCATCGGTTATAGCTTCTTCGAGCAATATGACCGACCTATTGCAACTTCAGCCTACTCATCCTTTGAATTATGTCAGTTAGTCTATGTTTGTCAGTTACTATGATTCTACTGCATTATACCGTTCGTTAATATATTCACCATATTGTATAACTTTTCACGTGATTATTAAAGTAGGGTACACGTATCCCAGTGTTAAGATCGCACTTGAGTAATGTTGGGTTGTGTGAGTTTGACCTATATGGACCTAAACAATTACATGGATGAATGTAACACAGAAGATCATTTCTATTTATTTCTTATTTATTCCTTTTATGCTATCCTAGGCTACATTACCACTGGTTTATAATAAGTTAAATAAAATCCTTCTTTTTGTAATTTTAAAAATCACTTACAATACCAGGTAATAATAAAATAATAAAAATAACAGACCCAAGGTAACTAAAGCACGCGAACACTTCTACTATAAAACAAAGAAAGAACATATTTATTTAATGGTGCAACTTGCAGAACAATAAAACGTGTACCAACATCAAAAAATCGATTTATATATGCATAGCAAAGTGACAAGCCAGCAATGGGCATCAAGTGAGCACATATATGTAGGTATGTATGTAAAACGCCTACAGATTACAGCCAAAAATTACAGATAACAGCGTGCTCCCGATCACAAACAGTAATCGGACATCGTTAGCGTATGTTTGAATTATGTTCACACAAGTTCTTATACAAGTGGAAAAATTAAAAAAAAATTGTACAACCAAAATATAAGTTATTAAGGATAACTCAAAAACTACTGGTTTAGACCTTGATCAAATTTATATGGCATCACATGAGAAGCACCAGCTTATAAATAAAAACAATTATCAAAATCAGTTGACGTAGAAAAAGTTCTGAGGTAACACACAAAAACACAGTCGAGTTGAAACCTCCTTTTTTGATGTCGGTTAAAAATCATTCCTGAAGATTAAGTGCACCCAAAATTTTATTTACCGAAAAATTTTCTTCGAAATTTATTGCATGTAATCGCCAGCTGGAGAGTACTAAAATTTGTTCTAGCTTCAATCGGCTACACTAGGATTTTCTCCTGTATCGTGGAGACAGTTTACATATATTTATTGCACAAGGACACACCACCAGGCCCAGCTCAATTATTTGTGGTCCATACAAATAATTTTTCTGCGTGAGATTTGAACCCGGGGCCCTCAGTGCCGCAACTCAGTGCTAAGCCACTGCAGCACGTAGTCATCAACACATATCCGACTAGTGTGGACAGATTCTTCCGAAATTTGATCACAAATTGAATCTGATATCCAATAAGCAAGAAAAGGCCGCAAGCCCTATGTCCTAATAGTGACAGCTTCCAATATTTATCGGAAATTGGTATCTTTATCAAGTAACTTTCTTACAAATCTTTCTTCGAAAGCAGTGACATTAAAGTGACATTAAAGTATTTCACGGCGAATAGACTATTTGTTACCATTCTACTGTACGATTTTTAAATCTAAATTACATTACCGCGGCGAAGGGAAAGCTCGTAGATACGTTAAAACTCTGTATAATATATCCTTTTTATGTTTCAGGGAAGTAGCTTACGATGTACCGCTGTCACAGTCACTTAGATTACGTCTCAGTACAGTTTGAATTTTAATCAATAGTAAAAAACTGATTCTATTTGCCTTTATTCCCTTTAGACAGATTAAATACTTCATCATCATCATCAGCATCATTATTATTATTACAGCCCCTGACTAGTCCACAGCTGAACATATGCCTCTTCCAAGGAATGCTGCTCACCGGTACGAGGCTGCCACTCGAAAACTTTTCTTTCCTATCGTTTGTCTGTTCTTCGGGCTGTATAGCTGGCCTATTAATAATCCCATTAGGAAACATATTAATGTAGTGATTTAAACAACACATCTATACGTCGAAATATTTGCATCCAAAATAGAAATCAACTCTTCTATAAAAACTTCAACTTGCCAATTAAGCATCGATAGTAAGTAACTACTTAAGTTATCGCGCAAAGTAAATCAGCAATTGCAATTTTTGGTACGGTCACTCTGTAGTCTATCCATGATAATGAATGTCATGACTCTTCAGGCATAATACCTGACATACGAAAGTGAGTGTATCATACACTGTGGCTTCGGCAATGTTTTAATTTTAAATTGAGGAGGACTATGGCTGCCACATGTGTCATACTTATGAACACATGCTGCTTGTAGGGGCTGATCTGGTCGGACTCGCTATACGCTGGTAAGCCTCAAATTTTACAACATACATAAACACTCACGCCTGTCACCCAGAGGGATAGGCAGAGACTATGGACTTCCATTTCGCACAATCCTGACACACCTCTCTCGCTTCGTCCACATCCATATATCCACGCATACACGCTCGTCGGTTAAAGGTACTCTTGATTTGGCCCATTTTCAATATATCGCCAATTTGGTCGATAAACTTTCGCCAAGGGCGTCCCTTCCCGACTCTGCCGTTCACCTCTGCAACATAAATTTGCTTTGTCACTCTTTCCTCATTCATTCTTTCTACATGACCAAACCACCGAAACATTCCTTTCTTAGGTTGTCTTAATCCTAATACTTTAATGTATGGTAGTGAAAGTTGGGTGTGGCAGAAGAAGCACGAGAGTAGAATAAATGCTGTAGAAATGCGGTAGGATGAATCTGAATGACAGAGTGAGAAATTGTTTGATAAGAGAAGAGTGTGGTTTGCAAGATCGTAGAACATACATGAACATTACCGATGGGTTTGTTCTCGTTTTCCATTCTGTATATAATATACTATGTGTTCATCATCATCATCATTACAGCCTTTCACAAGTCCACTGCTGAACATAGGCCTCCCCCAAGGAATGCCTCAAAGCACGGTCCTGAGCCACCTGCATCCATCGACTTCCTGCATGTCTTACCAGGTCGTCACTCCATCTCGTGGGGGGTCGCCCTACACTTCGCCTACCAGTACGAGGCTGCCACTCGAGAACCTTTCTTCCCGATAGGTTGTCGGTTCTTCGAGCTATATGGCCGGCCCATTGCCACTTCAGCTTACTAATCCGTTGGGCTATGTCGGTTACTCTAGTTCCACTGCGGATATCCTCATTTGTAAGTTTATCACGCAGAGAAACCCCGAGCATAGCCCTCTTCATAGCTCACTGAGCGACCTTGAGCTTCCTCATACGGTCAGCAGTGAAGGACCACGTCTCAGATCCATAAGTCATCACTGGCAACATGCACTGGTTGTACAATTTCGTTTTAAGGTTTTGAGGTATGCCTAACGAGAAGATGTGTCGTAGTTTCCCGAACGCTGCCCAGCCGAGTTGAATTCGTCGATTGACCTCTCGGTCGAAGTTGGACTTACCTAGTCGGACTATTTGTCCCAGGTAAACATACTCGTCAACAACTTCGAGCTTAGTGCTCCCAACAACTACCGGCATAGTTGTGACATGGACGTTAAACATGATCTTTGTTTCGTCCATGTTCATCTTAAGACCTATCCGTTGGGAGACACTATTGAGGTAATTGAGCATAGTGCTTAGGTCCTCCAGCGATTCTGCCTGGTCTGTAGTTCTTCAAGAGAGCGTTGTCGCCTTTCTTGAAGAACAAGACCACCGCACTTCTGCTCCACGCCCCTGGTGTAGTGCCACCATGGAGGACAGAATTAAAGAGCTTCTGAAGGACTTCAAGTATCGTTTTTCCACCTGCTTTCAAAAGCTCCGCTGTAATTCCATCCTCGCCCGGGGACTTTCCGTATTTAAGGTGCTGGAGAGCCATTCTAATCTCGCTCAGACTGACGTCCGGGATATCTTCGGAATAGTGTCGGATTATACTCGCTCTTGGTTCGTTACTTACTCTTACGTGTGGCTCCAACGATGACGTGTACAGCTGTCCATAGAACCTCTCAATCTCACTCAAAATCTCAGAATCAAAATACTATGTATTATTAACCTTTAAATAAATGTCAAAAGAGGATAATTGAAAAGTGTCTTTCACCATTTCTCCTCCGTTGAGATGAACCCCAGTAGAAATTTATTTTCTAACGTCGAAGAAACCAATATATTTCATTTTATTTAAAGAAATATTCTGTGACAAAAGTTACGAAATGGACGTAGAATTAAATGAAGAAAAAGGCGTATCAAAACATGAAATTATCGGCAAAAACGATACAAAATGAATGTAGCATCAAAGACAGTGACTAACAATAACTTTGATCAAAAACTGCCCCCTACTGCGAGCTGTTTGTAACAAATACAAATATCTTTAATATTAAAAATTCAGGTAAAACGAAACTTCTTAATAATTTTGCTGTGGAAAAAGTAATTTAGTTTATCTTACTGAAGCATGAGTTTGAGAGAATTACATTCAATAGTCGGATTAACATAATTTAAAACGCTTTCCACAATAAATTCGACAGTGAAATTAGGCGTCTTCGACTTTTTGTCACTGTTAATGTAGAAAAAGGTGAAAGTACTTTTAGGGCGAGAAAATTTACTAAAAAAATTGTATAAGGTGCGATTCTGTCTATCGTCGTTGTCAATACTCATTCAATAGCTAATTGCGAATTTCTTCTTTTAAATAAAGTGTGTGTGTACTTATATACGCACGTAGGAAGTTATACTTTTTTATACATGATAGGGTGACAAACGAGCACACAGTCCACCTGATGGTAAGTGGTAGCTGTGACCCATAGACATATATATTTATCCTCAATACTTCTATCAATCAATCGGTTCTTTACACTCACCACACGAAACACAGCAGTGTCAAGCTGCCATTTTACGCTGGTATTTTGCGAGAGCGTGGTCTTCCCCGGTCGAGTCGACCCATTCGTGCTACAACTATACTACTAATATAGCTGCAGCATGGCTCTAGCACGTATAAAATATAATTCTTTAGCGTAACAAAACAAAAAAACTTGAGAGACAATTACCCACAGAAGTTGTCGCTTTTAGGTGTCGGTGTGCGCGCGCATCGTAACAACTTCATGGTGTAGTTTTTAGGTGTCGGTGTGCGCGCGTTACGTAAAAATGCACTCTCATAATTTTTCCCAAACACACCAAAAGAAGTATAACTTCAAATACTAACATAGTCAATTTTAATGAAAGCTCCACAAGATCTTCACTATGCATTCATTTGTAGAATACATTTTTTTTTTCGTCGATGTCAGATTTATTCTCGAGATATGTGAGACGAAATGTAATTAATTGAAGGACGAACATACACACGTACGACACACTTAGACATCCATTTCAAGAAAACGCAAAGACGTATAAAAATTTGAGCTACTAAACATTTCTCTCTCTCTACTCTTTGCAACAACTTTTAAATGAGAAGTTAATAACTATAATATATTCCTGAAGCTTCTTATGCTGATCGATTCACTATCAAAGTAAAAAATCGACGGAATGTTAAAGCATATTAATCTTACATTTTATTTTCATCATATAAACTATAGTCACACTAAATCTGTATTTATGGCAGCAGCAAGATTGGATCGGTTCAACCTTGAAATGGCCTCGCTCTTGCTTTGTTTTAGAGAGTAAATGACGAGAATCAGAGACCGTTTTTACTTGTAACGAAGCATTGCATCGTGACCCTCGGGGTGACAGCGCCTATGTATTGGTAACACTAGCCACTAACCATCAGGTAAACATCCAGTTTGTCACTCCAATGTTATAAAGGACTTATATTTAATGAACTCTGTCGCTTTGTTACGAACGGTGATAATGATGAGGTCGACGATTACATATGACTATAATTTTTTAGAGGAATATGGGAGGAGGAATTTTCAAAATTATTCTCCATGTAACTGCTGGCGAGCAGGTGACTGCGGAAACATAATTAAAATTGCCTAAATTTAATTTCAAAGGCAGGTGATTGAGAGCAAGCTGCATTAACAGACCGATTGTATCGATTTTGTACTCTCTAGCATGATTGTGCAACGTAGTGGGTATGGAGAACTTTCAATAAATATCTGCCATTTGGTGAATTTTTAGCCAATGTCCAACAGTGAACTTAAATAGACTGAAGACTCTTAATGTGGTAACGTCACGCTGTATCTATATTGTGTTTGCAAAACGAATAGGTTGGCTCCACCGGAAGGACCACGCGCACCCAAAATAACAACATAAAATAGTGGCTTAATGCTGCTGTGTTTCGTATTTTCACATCTACATTTTGGTTCTTAATTAAGGTTAGATACGGGTCTCAGTATTCAGTTACCATTAGGTACTGTGTGCTCATATGTGGCCCTTATTCTTTTAAAAAAGGAGAAGGCAATATTTTTGTTTCTTCCATTTCATTTTATAACCAATTAAAAACTTAAAAGACGTACGTGTTGCCAAGTAAATAAAATACAATTTTGTAAACTTCAGTAATAAAGTGAATTTCTCTAAAATTAAAATTTTACCCAACATTTAGCAAACTCTCAAGTTTGCAACAAGCAACTCTCAGATTGACTTGTTTTTGTGTCGTAATGTATTTAGTTGTGCATTATGACACGAAAATAAACTTTCCTGGATTTACTTAGAGCCGAAAAATGTGTAAGATCCACTATAATCCGGTTATCTTCCGGATTCAACGCTCTGAGCGCAATTGTTGCCAACTCACTACACATTCACTACAGCGCTTTCAGTAAATAATAAAAAAGAATATTTGTTTATTTTGCTGCGTGGTAGAAACATAAACATCACCTCATTTCCTCCAGTAGAAATCGTAAAAGGTGACTATGAGCTATGCTAAAAACGTATCGCTTCTTATAGATGGCGTTAATCAATGTCTACATCATGCGTAAAATATCCAGATCAGACCAACAGGCAAAATGGCTACTACTGCAATTACTGAGTATAGTTTAGCTGTAAAAGCCAACGTTTTTACGTGGTAGAGCCATTGTGCAGCTATATTTATAGTATAGTTGTAGCACGAATTGGTCGGCTCGACCGGGGAAGGTCCACGCTCTCACAGAATACCAGCGTAAAATAGCAGCTTAACGCTGCTATGTTTCGTATGGTAAGTGTAGAGAACCGGAGACTCTTTTTACTGAAAATGAGGCATTTCATCTTAGTCCTCACGGGTGACAACGCTACTGCATTTTGATTTGTAATCGAGGATAGATGTAGATGTATATGGGCCGCAGCAACCACTTACCATCAGGTGGACTGTGTGCTCGTTTATCACCCTTATCCTAAAAAAACCAAAAGGCTAACAGCACTAATATACCTAACAGAAACTAGACTGATCGTCATTCCGTCTGCCAAGCATGACGACTAAAGCAAATTTCTGCTCTCCCATTGTAAAGAGAATTTGTCTTAGTTGTCAGGAATTGCCAATAGGAAAGGCCCACGCCCAGCACTGTACTTTTACTGGGGTAGAATATTACTGTGTTTGTTCGTCTTCTATGCGTTTCTATACCGTTCATCCGAATACGACGCAAGTTGTTATGTAAGCGAACCCAAAGTTTCCAGAAGAAGACCACACCACATGCATAAATTCTTTCATATATTTTTAAATTTTATTTCTTAATTTAGTAAATTGTAAAATAAACTTAGTGAAAGTAAAAACGTTTCACTACGATATAATCTATTATAGACAAGACTCGATTGAATTGAACCTTCAATTAATCATGCTGATTTTTCACCTACTCGATTCGAATTTCAGTTGTCCAAGTAGCAAAAATTTGTGCAATCGTTCTAAATAAAGCCGTCGTTCTTCACAATAGCTTCACTTCTAATGTCACATTATTAGAATTTTCATGTAATATCAAAATCTCTCTGAAATTGAAAAAAAGGTTCGTGTCAGTCATATGTCAGCAGTATCTTTACTTTCTAGTTTTACGTGCTTAATTCAGCAAAACGAATTATTGTACCTAATAAATCACCTTGGCGTCTCTCTATCTTTTCTATATTTTAAGTATTTGTCTGAGAAAGTCTTATGCACATTATTTGAAGTCATAGGTATATACAGGGTAATTTTTTTTCGGGGTATTATTCTCGGGTATTGTTTTCGGGTTATGTTTCATAGTCACGGAGGACTGAGATAATTAACGTCCCGATGTCAAAGTTAACCCGAAATATCTTCAGCCTTTAATGCGCGGTTTTACATTATAGTATACTACAGTACGCAAAAATGGTCTCGTCAAGTCGTCTTATTTGTTTGTTATATCTCTTACATTTAATACGAAAATATAATCAACGCAGAGAAGTCAAATTAAAATTCATACAATCTTAAAAATAAAATACTTAGAAGGAACATATTATACCCTATTTTAAGAGTTGGAAATGGACTCTAAAAAATATTTCAACTACTTTCGCATGAACGAGGAGACATTTCATCATTTCACAAGTCAATTTCGAGTCTCAATCTCAACGTCTCCCTTCTATTTCGGCCCGCGCACACACACGACTGCAATACAGCCGGCAACGAGTGGGAAGTTTGCTGTCACGGCACCGGCGCGGCGGCGGTACCGGTGGGAGCATGAAGCTATTTGTTCATGGGTGGGAGTCATCGTCAATTCGTCAGTTAGGGATGGGCAAGGAAAAAAAATATATCGATATATATCGAATCTATATTTTAAACAGTATCGATATATATCGCGTGATAAATATCGATATATCGATATATCGTCAACATTTGCATGATATCAAGATAAGGTCAAAAATTTTATTTACTGACGGTTGGACGACGAAAAAACGATACAACATTTTAAAATATATCGAAATTGATACGAATTCGGTACTCTAAAATAAATATCGATATATCGAAATATCGCGATTTCAAATATCGCCGATATATAACGATATTTTTATTTAAAAATATCGATATTTTTTGCCCAAGCCTATCGTCAGTCATCGTTGTGCCGTCGCCGTCGCCGGTAAGTGAAAAACACATACCATATATTTCTTATATTTTATATATTTTTGCTTCCCCGTCAGCCGTGCCGTTGCCGTCGCCGTCGCCGTGCCGATAAATGGAAAAACGCCCAATCAGTACGTCGAAACGTCGGGAATTGAAAATAACTAAATTAGACGCGATAATATCCGTAAAAATAGTTTTATTCAAGTCTAATACATAATTTGGATCGAGAACTTAAGATCATAAAATTTTATAATCTCACACAGTATACTAATTCTAAATAATATGCACTTGACCGGTTTCTTTTAGTTAATTATATATATGGTCGATTGTTTTTCGGCCAATGAGAATACAAGGCCTTATTAAACTATTGAATGAAGGCGACATGAAATATACTCAATATTTATTACATTTGTAAACAAGGCCATACCTACCTCTTACTAACTTATCTCATTTGTTCTTTACGAACTGTTGTTCTACATAAAATAGTATAATTATTATATTTTTTTTATATTATAGGGTGACAAACGAGCATACAGTCCACCTGATGGTAAGTGGTTGCTGTGACCTGTCTACATTTATCCTCAATAAGGTCCCCGGTTCTCTACACTCACCATACGAAACAGAGCAGTGTCAAGCTGCTATTTTACGCTGGTATTCTGTAAGAGCGTGGTCCTTCCTCGGTCGAGTCGACCCATTCGTGCTACAACTATACTACTAATATAGCTGCAGCATGGCTCTACCACGTATATCTTAAGCAATAATAATTATATTATATTATTATATTATATATTTATTATAGCTTAACCAATAATAATTATACTATTGTTTCACAACCATGTCTTCGCGGTGTAAGAGTATCCACTACCCTATATCATCCCGCAGGTGTCATGAGAGGCGATAGAGAGAAACTGATACAGGAGATGGGCAGCAGCATCTTTTTAATAACAACACAAAATAATAAAAAAAACTGCAGTTGCCAAGCGTAGCAACGATGGCAAAATTCTCCCTATAGGGGAGGCTTATGTTCAGCATTGGACAACCTATAGGCGGTTTTGCGTAATGGATTATAGCTTTTGTGGGTATTTTCATATTAGAACCCTCCTATCTCTAAATAGTTGTGACTTGTGTACTTTCTTCTATATCATTGAAGTGTTTTACATACATAAATTGCATATGGACAAACATCTAGATCCAAAAAAAATATTTGTAGACCATATTATGTAATACTTTTTCCGTGCGGGATTCGAACCCGCGGCCCGCAGCGTCGCAACCCACTGCACTACCGAGCCATTATACGTAAATAAAAATAGTATAACCTTGATATAACAAATCTGAAAGGGATTAGAAAATATTCGTTATACCAAGATATTTGTTACAATGATTTTTGTTATAGAGAGGTAAGGTTGGTCTAAAATTCGTTTTAGCTAGCAAACTTAAATGCACATGGACAAACATCTAGATCTGAAAAAAATATTTTTAAGCCATACTGATACTTGTTGCAAGAGGGATTCGAACCCGCGACCCGCAGCGTCGCAAGCCTCTTCGCTACTGAGCACTTATATGTAATTTAAACGTAATGTGTACAATGTACATTTTTATAATTATAGACTTACAAACGATTAGTTCGCTACCGTCCACCCGATGGTAAGCGTGTACTACAGACAAAGCATGAACACCTGCAACTAATAAAGTCCGCCAACACGCACTCCATAATACAAACCATGAAAACAACAATTTATACATTTTCTGCAATAGTACTACGAGCATTAAAATGTACGCTTACAATAGATTTCTTAAGCATCGTGTCTAAGTAACGATTTGTTGTGAATGCGTTCTGCCTACATATCGAAGCTTTACAAGCTCTGTAAGCTCCGCTAATAAAATAAAATAAAAATAACCATTCAATGAAACTAACTTTACGTAAAATAAGTCGTAAATCACGTATAATTTTAATGGTTATGGCGGGGGTGGGGGAGGGCTGAAGTGTTTGACGTCCCGATGTCATAAAATTTTTGAATTTGATGATGATTGAATCCCATAGCAAAATTCCACAAGACATTACGCTATGAAAGTAATTTAAATACGCTAACCTAGCTGTCTCAACATCTGTGAGACTTTTAATCTTTCTTACAGCATATGCTGCAGAACTAAGTCTGCTTGCTAATTTAGAAATATGGGGGCCCCATTGAAAAATATATTCCCCATATTCTCTATTAAAATTAAGGTGTTTTTAATTCTATTAGCTTCGTGGATCATCCTTGTTAGGAATCGGTTTTCTTTTGCGAGGATTTGTAGTCTATCTATTCTAATGTAATGGCGGGGACGATCTTGTACATGTTCACAGATTAGAAACATCAATAAATATGAGAAATCGTTGTAAAAACCATCTTATAAAATGAGATGAGAACTGTGCACAGCCGTGGGACGTACATATATTAACTATAACTTTACATTCACAAATATACAATTTTGAAGACACACTCATTAGTACATTTTTTTTTAAATTGTATTCAATCGAACGATCGATGGATACTCGTTAAATACTCGTAATTTGGTTTCGTAATGTTACGATACAACATCGGAAGCAGCAAAGCAGTGTGCCCGGTCGCTGAAATGTTCCAACGAGATTTATTTACCGCGCGTTACCGTGACTACGTAATCGAAAGCGGTGTCAGTGTGTCGGGTCTTGTTTACACCTTATTAACATCCTTTCACGCGATGTTTGTGACGTCACGTCGTTCAAGAATTAATTAACTCTCAAACAAAATACGTTGGCACATGAAATCTTTGACAAGTAAACCCAAAATTTAAAAGACCCTTTTTACTGGAAACGAGGCATTCCATCTTAGTCCTTAGGGGTAACAACGCATCTTTGATTCTTAATTGTGGATAAAATATTTAGATTTCTATGAGCCACTGCATCCATTTATCATCGAGTGGACAGTGTGTGCATTTGTCACCCTAATTTTGTAAATAAAACACAGGATAAAATTACTTTATGGGTATTTCAGGCCAAGTGCGAGTCGGACTCGCGCACCAAGGGTTCCGAACAAATCCGTAGGTATATAAGTTTAAAATTATTAAAAATATTTTTATTATATGATAACTAAAAATTTATGCGTTTCGCAATTTTTTCTTTATCTGTGCTATAATACGTTGCTTCGTACCAAATTTTAAGATTCTGAGTTCACGGGAAGTACCCTTTAGGTTTTGAATCCCTTGCGAATGTCGAAAATTTGCAGCATAAACGGTTGTATCTTTTGATTGCGTTGGCTTAGCAGTTTGATTTTTCACAGCTCCAAGAGACAGTAGACCTAAGTATTTAATATGAATTTCAGCTTGATACCTTCACGAGTTCCTGAGAAAAAGGGTCTTGACAGACAGACAGACGGACAACAAAGTGATCCTATAAGGGTTCCGTTTTATCCTTTTGAGGTACGGAACCCTAAAAATACAATTATTACATTTTAGTATGAGGCTTGAAACACAAAAAGAAAAAGCTTTAGGCATAGTAACGGCCCCTTAGGTTTAAATACCGCAAGGAACAATGTTAATTAACTATAGAAGTGGCTATTTGCCCAACAATAGAAGGAATAATTTAGTTTTTATTTATCAAAAATACGTAAGCACATACGAAAGTAGGTTAAGGTGCGGCTGTCCCAAGGGACATCTCAAAGCCGACTTACATAAAATATTCCCGAACTCCCACTTTGAGAATTTAACGCCTTCCAAAGCTTAAGGATCTTGTTAGGAAAACTTTACTACTCTGCAAAAGCGAAGTAATTTATACAATAACTATTATATGGTGAGTTCCAAACAACAGTAAGAATATACGTAAATTTACGCAGATGAAAAAATATTATTTAATCATCCGATTTTCTGACTTTTAACAATATCCATAAATTATTTGTATAACCTCATCATCATCATCTTCACAGCCCCTTACAAGTCCAATGCTGAACATATGCCTCCCCCAAGGAATGCCACAAGTAATGATCCATACCAAAATGCGTCCATCGACTACCACATTAACAATATTATTTGTATGGTCTAAAAAATAATGAATGCTGGTCTAAAAATAATGAATACTGGTCTAAAATAAATGAATGCTAGTCTAAAAATAATGAATACTGGTCTAAAATAAATGAATGCTAGTCTAAAAATAATGAATACTGGTCTAAAATAAATGAATGCTAGTCTAAAAATAATGAATACTGGTCTAAAATAAATGAATGCTAGTCTAAAAATAATGAATACTGGTCTAAAATAAATGAATGCTAGTCTAAAAGTAATGAATACTGGTCTAAAAAATAATGAATGCTGGTCTAAAAATAATGAATACTGGTCTAAAATAAATGAATGCTAGTCTAAAAATAATGAATACTGGTCTAAAATAAATGAATGCTAGTCTAAAAATAATGAATACTGGTCTAAAATAAATGAATGCTAGTCTAAAAATAATGAATACTGGTCTAAAATAAATGAATACTGGTCTAAAATAAATGAATGCTGGTCTAAAAATAATGAATGCTGGTCTAAAAATAATGAATGCTGGTCTAAAAATAATGAATACTGGTCTAAAATAAATGAATGCTAGTCTAAAAATAATGAATGCTGGTCTAAAAATAATGAATGCTGGTCTAAAAATAATGAATGTTGGTCTAAAAATAATCAATGCTGGCCTAAAAATAATGAATTCTGGTCTAAAAATAATGAATTCTGGTCTAAAAATAATGAATGCTGGTCTAAATAAGGTAAGTAAGTATAATAGGGTATGGTATATAAAAATAAGAATTTTCAATTTTCAATTTGCCATATACTGGCGGAATAAGAGAATCCACTACCCTACATTATCCCATGGGGGTCATAAGCGGCGACAAAGGGAAATAAAACAGGAGATATGCCAAGTGTCGCAGCTGTGGTAAGTATCTCCCCTATGAGGAAATTTATTGGGGAGGCCTATGTTCAGCAGTGGACATTTGATAGGGTTGAAATCCCGCACGAAGTAATTCTTTCTTTTCTTTTCTCTTTTTCTTTTTTTTTTATAAAACGTTACCCCCAAAATCGAAATCTGTTCAACACGAAAAATGTTACGAGGTATCACATATTAAAAAAATATACAGTCGCTTAGATACCTCCTCCTTTTTGTATTCGGTAGAAAATGGAGTAATAGTTCTTTTAGCATAATAATACGTTAAGGTAAAAATAATCATACATATATATATATAGAAGCTACTAGTGTATACGATACGGAATTAGTTTTAGGCCATAAAAATAATTAGTGGCTTAGCAATGAGTTGCTGCGCTGGGGGGCGCGGGTTCTAATCCCACACGGAACAAGAATTTGTATGGCCTACAAATAATTGTTCCGGGTCTGGATATTTGTCCTTGTGCAATTTGTGTTTGTAAACTGCCTCCACGATACAGCAGAAAATCCTAGTGTGGGGGTACTTTTAAGACTTAACTTTATAAAAAAGGAAATAAAAAATTGCTAAATCCAATTGGGCATGTCTTAAACACATTAAAAAAATTACGTATAACATGATTATACGGAAATTTTAAAAGTAGTTTAAATACATTTCAACAGCACTATCGGCTTCAACACCCTCGAAACTAATGAAAATGACACCCATGATGAAAAAATTGGTACCTACTTCAGCCCCCATCTTGGATTTACATTTCGACAGCACTATTGTCTTCAACACCCTCGAAAACCATGAAAATGACACCCATGATGAAAAAATTGGTACCTAATTCAGCCGCCTACTTGGATTTACATTTCGACAGCACTATCGGCTTCAACACCCTCGAAACCCATGAAAATGACACCCATGATGAAAAAATTTATATCTATTGCAGCCGCCACCTTGGATTTACATTTCTACAACCCTATCGGTTTCAACACCCTCAAAAACCATGAAAATGTCACCCATGACAAAAAAATTGATACTACTTACTTTTAGTACGTACTATTATTATATATTCTGTGCTTTTAAAATATTGTAATAAAAAAATATCTCATTATTATTATAATCAAGTATTTAAGAAATTTGGTTAATCGAATATAGTGTATTTGTACAGCGATCTATTTCAGCCGCTGGAAACAACCGAAACAATGTCCACTCACGACGGCGACTGACGCTGAACTGAGTGAGTGATTAATGTACTCTGTGGCTGTAGCTGCAGCTCCCTATTTACAGAAATAATTTATATACAAGGCTACCAAATCAACGAAAATTTCGCCATTTTGGAGCCGAAAAAAATTAATTATAGCTAAACAAAACAAAATTACACTGCCATTTACATTCAGTGGCTTCCCACATGATAGATGAAGAGATTAAAAAATAGATTGAGTTAAACAATTGATATTTTCAAAAGTTATCGTGTTTACAAGCCTTGGGGACATGATAAATCCACACCATAAGCCACTAAAACCCCTTTTTTAATTAAAATAGCAATTAATCGATTTAAAAAAATTATTAATAAGTTCAACGATTATTTATCTTTCTAACAATGTGCTTTTTATATCATTTATATGTATAATATATGATTGTTAGATACGATTTTATTCGATAAAACGTTGGAATCTTAATTTTTAGGCGATAGTAGAACATACCTTGCGCAAAATATTTAAAAAAGAATAAAAGAAAGATCAAGGTCTGACCAGTAGTTTTCCTTTCCAGGAGTTATCCTTAATAATTTACAATGAAGTCGGTTGTACAATATTTTTAAATTTATCACTTGTGTCCTTTAGCTGTTGTAAGAGACGACTATGGGAAACACACACAGAACAAAACTAGACATTTAATACACCATTTTGGTACAACCATCTCGTGTACGCCGACCGGCGAAGGGGATCAGCATCAAATGTGCGAGAAGTTTGGCACTGCGATCGTCAATCCGCGTGCCAAGTGTGGCAATTATGGCAAGTCCTTGTTATAATACAATTTAATCTCTTCAACAGTAATACATTTAAAAAGAGACGAAATTTAATAATTTTAACGTGGTAGAGCCATGCTGCAGCTATATTAGTAGTGTAGTTGTAGCACGAATGCGTCGACTTGACCGGGGAAAGACCACGCTCTCACACAATACCAGCGTAAAATAGCAGCTTAATGCTGCTGTGTTTCGTATGGTGAGGGTAGAGAACCGGGGACCCTTTTTACTGGAAAAGAGGCGTTCCATCTTAGTCCTCACGGGTGACAACGCATCTGCATTTTGATTCGCAAACGAGGATAGATGTAGATGTCTATGGGCCACAGCAACCACTTACCATCAGGTGGACTGTATGCTCGTTTGTCACCCTATCCTATAAAAAATCTGAGTGAAAATGTCAAGATTTTACATAAAATGACTTATTTATAACTTACGACTAAGTGAACAATATAAGAATTGTAAGCAACATTTTAAGCTTAATTGCCATTAAATGGAATCTTATTTCAAAACAAAAAAGTATTTCTTCAACAAATTATTCTTAAACGAATAAAAGTTCCGAGTAATGTCTGTCTAAATTTTATAAAAGCTTATAAGAAACAAAAATCAACTATTTAATGTCGTTCTCCCACGTCAACTTAATAAATAAGGATAAAAATAGAAGTTACGTAAAATCCTGGAGCGACATTTTGCGGATGACAATTACAAAACAGACGCTGTAAATGAATATTGTGGTAATGGACCGTTCATTATACAAATTTATGGCAGGTGTTTTTGTTCCACTGATTAAATGTTTTAAACATAGAATTATAACCTAATTCTATGGTTTTAAGAAATAATGTTTCTTTACGTGTATAGCGCTTAATGTGTTTTGCTTTTTCATTGTTTTCATTTGATAAGTTTCTGAACTACAAAAAGCTCACTTTAAATAACCGTCTTCATCACCATCATGCATATTACAGTAATAATATGTCTTCCATTATCCATAACAATTATAAAACTCCACTGCTGAACATAGGCATCCCAATAGATTGTCTCATAGGAGGATTTTGAATTAGTTCGCTTTTCAGGCCCATATGTTTTATTAACACCATATGTTTTATTTCCCTCTGTCACCTCTTATAAAACCAAAAGGATGATAATATGGGATAGTGGATTCCCTTTTGCCGCCAATATACGGCTAAACGTACATATAATATACTTACCTTACTTGCTACTACTCATAATACTGAGATGTTTTTAGATAATAATTTAAAATTAAAAATTTTGTACAACCGATTTAATATAAATTATTAATAATAACTCAAAAACTATTGGTCAGACCTTGATCAAATTTATATGAGACTACATGAGAAGCACCAGCTTTCAAACAAAAAAAGAATCATCGAAATCGGTTCACGCAGAAAAAGTTATGAGGTAACACACAATAAAAAAACACACACAGTCGAATTGAGTACCGTCTCCTTAGCTAGCCTGGTAGACATAAGTCTACCGGGCTAGCTAGTTTTCTACAGACTGCCCTTACTGGTTGATGGCGCGATGAGTTTACTTTTCACACACACACTTTACTTTAGATATATCATACGCATATCTAAATCCACTTTAGGACTAATAGAACCATTAGCAGCCATAATTAAAAAAAGGAAAAACATAACCCTTTTTATCACTCTTCTGTAAGCGGATAATAAGTGCCTATATGTTATACACAATAATTTACTGCCTACATAGAAAATTTCATGGAAATCCGTCCAGTAGTTTTTGCGTGAATCGTGAACACACACTTTTGATACAGATTTATTATATGTATATAGATATACATTACTGTTATAATTACTTCGACTTTACATAAATATACTTAAATGGTTTTTATAGCAATTAATAACTGTTTGGAACATTCTACATTCGGCTTAGTTAGTAATAACATGTCTTAATCGTCATTATATATAAAGTGCTATAGTGATAAGTGATAACAACTAATTAATAGTACGTACCTATGATGCAGGCAAAATATGATTTTGCTTGCATCATAGGTACGTACTATATAGGTAAATTTAGCATATATTAAAAATTCTCCATCTCTAAAAACTAAGTGGCTAAGAGTATGGTTACGTCGCTTTAGGTCGCGGACTCGAATCCCACACAAAACAATAAGTACCTACTTGGCCTACAAATAATTCTGGGTAGTAATAATATCTCAAGTACATACTTACATATTATTACAAGTTATATTACCACAATATGGGAGAAATTCCTAGTGTGTGTTATGGTTTATATCATTTAACTCACCATCAATATTATTTATGTAGGGATTCAATAAATCTAAACAGACCTTTGAACTGCTGTGCAATGAGCGCATCCACAACTTTTTCTGCCACCAGGGCGGCGCCACTTTACAATGAGGCAAATTATTTGAGATATTTCATAGCGGGGAAGATAATTTCTTAGAAACATATAAAGGTTAATGTTTCTTTCTGTATTATTAGTTATATTTTACATTAATTACATTAAAAATAAATAAACCAAACTATAGATATAACTAAAAGGAAAAAAAATTAAAAAAGAGGTATGAAGTACAAAAAGTTTAAGATCAAATCACTGACGCATTGCGTTTTGTATTAATATAACACTCTAGAAACTGATAAACTATTATTTTAAATTAATTTCTCAATTGACGTTAGCGACATCTGGTGAGTGGAAGATTATTAGACCTCATTCACGGGATGTGGCAATTAAATGGAAATCTAGTTCTATACGGCCCTGAAACTATTAGCTCAACTCGTTATACAACTACTGAATGTTCCTGAAGTAGATACATGCAAACAACTTGATTGAAATAGTGTGAAGTGTAATATATATATACATATATGCAAGGTGTGTGGTATATGCAATATCAACATACACTTGGTCGATAAAAGAAAGAGATTGAAAATAGCAGCACTTCTTATTGCCACTCTTTCATTAATAATGCCGTTGCATGTTTGTAAATAGCAAAAAATGTGAAACAGACAAGTCGCGAAATTAAAAATTTTGTGAAGGTGACTTCAGTATAAATAAAATTATACATATTTATGTATATATTAGCTGCGCTGCTACACTTTGCTTGCCCGTATATTAAGTACATTATATACAGTCAAGCGCAGTACAGTACATTGTGGCATTCTTTGGAGACGGCCTATGTTCAGCAGTGTACTTGTAAAAGTACTGTAAAGCTTTTACAATGGATCTGTTGCGCAGTGTTGGACTACACCCCACAAGTTGAAGTGACGACCTGATGAAACACGCAGGCACTCGATGGATACGGGTTACAATCTATGGGGGAAGCCGTGTTCAAAAGTGGACTTGTCACACATACTCCTTCCTTCACTCTCATAATCCGATGGGACGGCAATCCAATATGGCCAGAGAGAGATCAAGCGCATGACCAATTAATGGTTTTTCGTGCTTTCCGAGGCATGTGGGTAAAACACCGCCAACATCCTGACTTCTATAACTGATTACTGGCCCGATTGATTTCGAACCTTAGACTATATGATCAGCGCTTACGATCACTAGAGCAACGAGACAGTACATCTGAAACAGCAGAGGCAATGTATGTGCATTGCAGGAATTTTAAAAAGTAGTACGCACTTTTCTTGAAAGTTTTATCGTTCCGGAAAGTCGCTGGTGATAGTCGATTCCACAAAGTAGTCATGTGAGGAATAAAATTTCTGGGAAAATCGCACGTTGACAACTCCAACTTACTAAAATGTAAGTACTCGTACTCGGAACTAAAATGTAACGAAATCAATTCCCAATCAAAGGCGAAGTATTGCCATAGTCAGTTGTAAAGTAAAGAAAAGTTGCAGCCTATTTACGTCCCATTGCTGAGCACAGGCCTCCTCTCATTTTTGAGGGGGTTTTAGGACAAGGAAATGTCCCCCGCGCTGCCCCAATGCGTGTTGGCGAACTGCACATTTTTTTTTATAGGATAGGGTGACAAACGAGCACACAGTCCACCTGATGGTAAGTGGTTGCTGTGGCCCATAGACAAACTACATTTATCCTCGTTTGCGAATCAAAATGCAGATGCGTTGTCACCCGTGAGGGCTAAGATAGAATGCCTCTTTTCCAGTAAAAAGGGTCTCCAGTTCTCTACACTCACCATACGAAACACAGCAGTGTTAAGCTGTTAATTGACGCTGGTATTCTGTGAGAGCGTGGTCCTTCCCCGGTCGAGCCGACCCATTCGTGCTACAACTATACTACTAATATAGCTGCAGCATGGCTCTACCACGTACATGTCTTTGAAATATTTTTTTCTTATCGTATATATATACGTGCAGGTTTCCTCACGATGTTTTCCTTTACCGCCGAGCACGTAGTAAATCAGCACTTAAAATTGCAATTAACAATTTCACTGGTGCCGGCGGAGATCAAACCCGGTTTGCTCGCGTACTGTGAAGCTTACAGCGAGCGCTAACCATCTGAGCAACCACGGCTCATAGTCATTTGGGTCTGTACCAATTATTTTTAATACATACATACATACATATACATAAACACTCACGCCTGTCACCCAGAGGGGTAGGCAGAAATTATGGACTTCCATTTGGCACGATCCTGACACACCTCTCTCGCTTCCTCCACATCCATATACCTACGCATACACGCTCGTCGGTTAAAGGTACTCTTGATTTGGCCCATTTTTAATATATCGCCAATTTGGTCGATAAACTTTCGCCTAGGGCGACCCTTCCCGACTATGCCGTTCACCTCTGCAACATAAATTTGCTTTGTCACTCTTTCCTCATTCATTCTTTCTACATGGCCAAACCACCGAAGCATTCCTTTCTTAATCCTGGTCACAACATCATCTTGCAAACCACACTCTTCTCTTATTAAACAATTTCTCACTCTGTCATTCAGCTTCATCCCTAACATACTCCTTAATGACCGCATTTCTACAGCATTTATTCTACTCTCATGCTTCTTCTGCCACACCCAACTTTCACTACCATACATTAAAGTAGGTACTAACACAGCATTGTGAATTGCCATACGTGCCTTTTTGGACACATTCTGACTTTTCACAATAGAGTGTAGAGCCCCATTCACTCTATTTCCTGCATTCACTCGTCGTTCTATATCCTTATCATATCTACCATCCCTGCTAAACACACATCCCAAATATACAAACTCATCTACTTGCTCTACCAACTCCCCTTCTATTCTTATTTCACATATCGTTTTACTTTCTTCTCTTTCAAAAACCATAACTTTCGTCTTACTTGCGTTCACTTTCATTCCCTTTTCTTTTAATGTCCTGTTCATTAATGTAACCATCATTTGCAACTCGGCTGCCGACGACGCAAGTATGACTTGATCATCGGCGTACAAAAGGCATTTGACGGTTAACTCACCCATTCTTAACCCGCATTCTTCTACTTTCAAATTTTCCAAACAACTGTCCATAAACAGGTTGAACAACCACGGGGAAGCCACACAGCCCTGTCTGACACCTTTATGGATGTCAAACCAGTCCGAGTAGGCCCCGTTGATCCTGACACAAGCACTAGAGTCCCTATATAGAGACTTCAATGCCTGTATCAGACCAGCGCTCAACCCAAATGAGTTCAGTGTTTGCCATAACACATCCCTGTCCACTCTGTCATAAGCCTTCTCCAAGTCCATGAACGCACAAAAAACTTTTTGGTTTTTGGCCAAAAACTTCTCGGCGATCATGCGCATGGAAAAGACCTGATCCGTACATCCCATTCCCTTTCTAAATCCCGCTTGCACATCCCAAATTTTTCCGTCAGTTTCTTTCATAACTCTTTCAATTAGTACCTTAGCATACAGTTTTCCCACAATGCTAAGAAGGCTGATACCACGGTAGTTTTTACAGTCCTGCTGTGATCCTTTTCCCTTATATATTGGGACTATCACGGCTTTGCACCAGTCTCCCGGTACCCGCTTAAGTTCCCAACATAAATTAAACAAGGTGTACAGCAGGTCTGCCACCACTCCTTCTCCAGCCCTTAGCATTTCGAGAGATACTCTATCATAACCAGCTGCCTTACCTACTTTCATACTTTTCATTGCTTTCATTATTTCATCTATACTTATATCTCTATCTATTTCCTCTTCTTTCGGAATTTCTATTTCATTTAATTCAAACGTCTCATCACTCATAAACACGCTTTCAAAGTATTCCTTCCATCTCCTTAAACTCAAAACTTCGTCATTCAGAATACAGCCATTCTGGTCTCGTATAGCATTCATTCTAGGCTGTTGTGAATGTCCCCTGGTAGTTCTTACGAGTTTCCAGAACATTTTAATGTTTTCCTGGAAGTTATCCGATATTCTTCTATCATTCTTATCCGTTCTTTCTTGTTATGTTATTATGTAATTTACTGCCTACATAGAAAATTTCATGGAAATCCGTCCAGTAGTTTTTGCGTGAATCGTGAACACACACTTTTGATACAGATTTATTATATGTATATAGATATACATTACTGTTATAATTACTTCGACTTTACATAAATATACTTAAATGGTTTTTATAGCAATTAATAACTGTTTGGAACATTCTACATTCGGCTTAGTTAGTAATAACATGTCTTAATCGTCATTATATATAAAGTGCTATAGTGATAAGTGATAACAACTAATTAATAGTACGTACCTATGATGCAGGCAAAATATGATTTTGCTTGCATCATAGGTACGTACTATATAGGTAAATTTAGCATATATTAAAAATTCTCCATCTCTAAAAACTAAGTGGCTAAGAGTATGGTTACGTCGCTTTAGGTCGCGGACTCGAATCCCACACAAAACAATAAGTACCTACTTGGCCTACAAATAATTCTGGGTAGTAATAATATCTCAAGTACATACTTACATATTATTACAAGTTATATTACCACAATATGGGAGAAATTCCTAGTGTGTGTTATGGTTTATATCATTTAACTCACCATCAATATTATTTATGTAGGGATTCAATAAATCTAAACAGACCTTTGAACTGCTGTGCAATGAGCGCATCCACAACTTTTTCTGCCACCAGGGCGGCGCCACTTTACAATGAGGCAAATTATTTGAGATATTTCATAGCGGGGAAGATAATTTCTTAGAAACATATAAAGGTTAATGTTTCTTTCTGTATTATTAGTTATATTTTACATTAATTACATTAAAAATAAATAAACCAAACTATAGATATAACTAAAAGGAAAAAAAATTAAAAAAGAGGTATGAAGTACAAAAAGTTTAAGATCAAATCACTGACGCATTGCGTTTTGTATTAATATAACACTCTAGAAACTGATAAACTATTATTTTAAATTAATTTCTCAATTGACGTTAGCGACATCTGGTGAGTGGAAGATTATTAGACCTCATTCACGGGATGTGGCAATTAAATGGAAATCTAGTTCTATACGGCCCTGAAACTATTAGCTCAACTCGTTATACAACTACTGAATGTTCCTGAAGTAGATACATGCAAACAACTTGATTGAAATAGTGTGAAGTGTAATATATATATACATATATGCAAGGTGTGTGGTATATGCAATATCAACATACACTTGGTCGATAAAAGAAAGAGATTGAAAATAGCAGCACTTCTTATTGCCACTCTTTCATTAATAATGCCGTTGCATGTTTGTAAATAGCAAAAAATGTGAAACAGACAAGTCGCGAAATTAAAAATTTTGTGAAGGTGACTTCAGTATAAATAAAATTATACATATTTATGTATATATTAGCTGCGCTGCTACACTTTGCTTGCCCGTATATTAAGTACATTATATACAGTCAAGCGCAGTACAGTACATTGTGGCATTCTTTGGAGACGGCCTATGTTCAGCAGTGTACTTGTAAAAGTACTGTAAAGCTTTTACAATGGATCTGTTGCGCAGTGTTGGACTACACCCCACAAGTTGAAGTGACGACCTGATGAAACACGCAGGCACTCGATGGATACGGGTTACAATCTATGGGGGAAGCCGTGTTCAAAAGTGGACTTGTCACACATACTCCTTCCTTCACTCTCATAATCCGATGGGACGGCAATCCAATATGGCCAGAGAGAGATCAAGCGCATGACCAATTAATGGTTTTTCGTGCTTTCCGAGGCATGTGGGTAAAACACCGCCAACATCCTGACTTCTATAACTGATTACTGGCCCGATTGATTTCGAACCTTAGACTATATGATCAGCGCTTACGATCACTAGAGCAACGAGACAGTACATCTGAAACAGCAGAGGCAATGTATGTGCATTGCAGGAATTTTAAAAAGTAGTACGCACTTTTCTTGAAAGTTTTATCGTTCCGGAAAGTCGCTGGTGATAGTCGATTCCACAAAGTAGTCATGTGAGGAATAAAATTTCTGGGAAAATCGCACGTTGACAACTCCAACTTACTAAAATGTAAGTACTCGTACTCGGAACTAAAATGTAACGAAATCAATTCCCAATCAAAGGCGAAGTATTGCCATAGTCAGTTGTAAAGTAAAGAAAAGTTGCAGCCTATTTACGTCCCATTGCTGAGCACAGGCCTCCTCTCATTTTTGAGGGGGTTTTAGGACAAGGAAATGTCCCCCGCGCTGCCCCAATGCGTGTTGGCGAACTGCACATTTTTTTTTATAGGATAGGGTGACAAACGAGCACACAGTCCACCTGATGGTAAGTGGTTGCTGTGGCCCATAGACAAACTACATTTATCCTCGTTTGCGAATCAAAATGCAGATGCGTTGTCACCCGTGAGGGCTAAGATAGAATGCCTCTTTTCCAGTAAAAAGGGTCTCCAGTTCTCTACACTCACCATACGAAACACAGCAGTGTTAAGCTGTTAATTGACGCTGGTATTCTGTGAGAGCGTGGTCCTTCCCCGGTCGAGCCGACCCATTCGTGCTACAACTATACTACTAATATAGCTGCAGCATGGCTCTACCACGTACATGTCTTTGAAATATTTTTTTCTTATCGTATATATATACGTGCAGGTTTCCTCACGATGTTTTCCTTTACCGCCGAGCACGTAGTAAATCAGCACTTAAAATTGCAATTAACAATTTCACTGGTGCCGGCGGAGATCAAACCCGGTTTGCTCGCGTACTGTGAAGCTTACAGCGAGCGCTAACCATCTGAGCAACCACGGCTCATAGTCATTTGGGTCTGTACCAATTATTTTTAATACATACATACATACATATACATAAACACTCACGCCTGTCACCCAGAGGGGTAGGCAGAAATTATGGACTTCCATTTGGCACGATCCTGACACACCTCTCTCGCTTCCTCCACATCCATATACCTACGCATACACGCTCGTCGGTTAAAGGTACTCTTGATTTGGCCCATTTTTAATATATCGCCAATTTGGTCGATAAACTTTCGCCTAGGGCGACCCTTCCCGACTATGCCGTTCACCTCTGCAACATAAATTTGCTTTGTCACTCTTTCCTCATTCATTCTTTCTACATGGCCAAACCACCGAAGCATTCCTTTCTTAATCCTGGTCACAACATCATCTTGCAAACCACACTCTTCTCTTATTAAACAATTTCTCACTCTGTCATTCAGCTTCATCCCTAACATACTCCTTAATGACCGCATTTCTACAGCATTTATTCTACTCTCATGCTTCTTCTGCCACACCCAACTTTCACTACCATACATTAAAGTAGGTACTAACACAGCATTGTGAATTGCCATACGTGCCTTTTTGGACACATTCTGACTTTTCACAATAGAGTGTAGAGCCCCATTCACTCTATTTCCTGCATTCACTCGTCGTTCTATATCCTTATCATATCTACCATCCCTGCTAAACACACATCCCAAATATACAAACTCATCTACTTGCTCTACCAACTCCCCTTCTATTCTTATTTCACATATCGTTTTACTTTCTTCTCTTTCAAAAACCATAACTTTCGTCTTACTTGCGTTCACTTTCATTCCCTTTTCTTTTAATGTCCTGTTCATTAATGTAACCATCATTTGCAACTCGGCTGCCGACGACGCAAGTATGACTTGATCATCGGCGTACAAAAGGCATTTGACGGTTAACTCACCCATTCTTAACCCGCATTCTTCTACTTTCAAATTTTCCAAACAACTGTCCATAAACAGGTTGAACAACCACGGGGAAGCCACACAGCCCTGTCTGACACCTTTATGGATGTCAAACCAGTCCGAGTAGGCCCCGTTGATCCTGACACAAGCACTAGAGTCCCTATATAGAGACTTCAATGCCTGTATCAGACCAGCGCTCAACCCAAATGAGTTCAGTGTTTGCCATAACACATCCCTGTCCACTCTGTCATAAGCCTTCTCCAAGTCCATGAACGCACAAAAAACTTTTTGGTTTTTGGCCAAAAACTTCTCGGCGATCATGCGCATGGAAAAGACCTGATCCGTACATCCCATTCCCTTTCTAAATCCCGCTTGCACATCCCAAATTTTTCCGTCAGTTTCTTTCATAACTCTTTCAATTAGTACCTTAGCATACAGTTTTCCCACAATGCTAAGAAGGCTGATACCACGGTAGTTTTTACAGTCCTGCTGTGATCCTTTTCCCTTATATATTGGGACTATCACGGCTTTGCACCAGTCTCCCGGTACCCGCTTAAGTTCCCAACATAAATTAAACAAGGTGTACAGCAGGTCTGCCACCACTCCTTCTCCAGCCCTTAGCATTTCGAGAGATACTCTATCATAACCAGCTGCCTTACCTACTTTCATACTTTTCATTGCTTTCATTATTTCATCTATACTTATATCTCTATCTATTTCCTCTTCTTTCGGAATTTCTATTTCATTTAATTCAAACGTCTCATCACTCATAAACACGCTTTCAAAGTATTCCTTCCATCTCCTTAAACTCAAAACTTCGTCATTCAGAATACAGCCATTCTGGTCTCGTATAGCATTCATTCTAGGCTGTTGTGAATGTCCCCTGGTAGTTCTTACGAGTTTCCAGAACATTTTAATGTTTTCCTGGAAGTTATCCGATATTCTTCTATCATTCTTATCCGTTCTTTCTTGCTTTTTCCTTTCAACTACTTCTTTTACTCTCTTATTTAGGTGTCTAAAAACCGCCTTTTTCCTTTCAATATCATCATTCATACTGCTAGAATTACTAGCCTTGGTTGCTAGTAAATCTAGCCATGCTTTCTTCTTTGCTTCAACTTCCATCCGTACCTCATCATCCCACCATAACGTGTTATTTTTCCTTTCATTTGTTCTCTTGCTTACACCACATACTTCGGTAGCTGCATCCACTAAACCTTTCTTGACATTATACCACACAGTCTCCAAGTCTAAATCATTCATACACAATTCAGCCATACCACTTATATTTTCTCTCAATCTACATTTGAACTTCTCTTTCACACCTTCATTTTGTAGCCTCTCTGTTTTTATACACTGTAACGCTGTGGTAGACACAGATGTCCGATGCCTCCAACGTCTGAAAAGACCATTAATTCGGCATAAGACCAAGTAATGATCCGTCCCTACGTTAGAGCCCCGGTAAACCCTTGTATCTACCACCGCGCTCCTCATTCTTTCATCAACAATTATGAAATCTATCATACTTCTATCATCACCTCTTTCCCATGTATACGTGTGAATCTTCTTATGACGAAACAAAGTGTTCGTCACAACAAGATTCTTTTCCACGCATACGGCGAGAAGGCTTTCACCATTCTCATTTATACTTTCATCACCAAACGTTCCCAATATCCTTTCATAACCAAGCCTCCTCACCCCAACCCTTCCATTAAAATCGCCTAATATCACAATATTTTCATTAACCTTGCATTTCATTAGCACCATCCTTACCAACTCCCAAAACTGCTCTCGGATATAAGTGGGCTTAGACATGTCTGGGGCGTAGACCCCTAAAACAAACAACTTCTTTAAGCCCACTTTCATTCGTATCCATAGCAGTCTCGGGCTTACACATTCATACTCTTTTACACAATGACCCATTCTTTCTGAAAGGATGATACCGACTCCCTGGCATGCCCGCTCGGTCTCGTCTACACCAGACCAGTACGCGGTATACATGCCATGTGTAGTGGCATCCTTTCCCTTCCGTTTCGTCTCATTCACACATAACACGTCTATTCCTCTATCATACATCATATCGCATACTTCATCCATCTTATCATTCATTCCTCCACATACGTTCAATGTAGCCAGACGGGCTTCCGCAATCCACTTTTCGCCCCTCCGGGGGACAGAACGTGACGGGTGGCGAACCTCGTCGCCGGTTTTCCTCCCGGAGATTCTTCGCACCCCTGCCCCATTAAAGGGGCGCCGGGAACTCGGGGCCATTTCTTTAATATTTTGCCTCATGGTGCGAAAGTAAGTTGTGGTATTTTTTTACGCCGCTACCACACGGCGAGGAGCCGAGTCAGTTCTTTCGGCTTTGTCGCTCGTTTAGCACCACCCGGGGGACACGTGTAGGGTGGGCCTAGGATTAGGTGGTCGAAGCCTACGGACGCGAGCGACTCATCCCCTCTCTATCTCTCCTATATTTTTAATATAGATTATAAATAAGCCTTACTGGAAGTCATTTATTACTTTAACATCAGCTTTAATCAAAGGAGGCTACAAATGCGTTGTCACGTCTGGGAACTAAGATGGTATGTCTCACAACCTGCAATCTGCATTACATTACTTACTTACTTACATTACGAGGCATTCCATCTTAGTCCTCACGGGCGACAACGCATCTGCATTTTAATTCGTAATGGAGGATAGATGTAGAAGTCTATGGGCCACAGTAACCACTTACCATCAGGTGGACTGTGTGCTCGTTTGTCACCCCAATCCTATAAAAAAAAATCTTGTTGGTTCTCTATACCTTTCATACCGGAACATTTGCGATGTTTTCGCTGTTGCTTGGCGACAGAAATAAGTTCTCACCTACCCTAGATGAACTCCTAGAGAGAAAAGGACTCCTACCAACAAGATTTAAGAACAACAGGATGCGTGTATTAAAGAGATGGCTGATTGGCGTGCGAAGAGAAGGAAGTCTAAAAAGAGTTCTACGTCCAGCATCGAACTTCAAATGTACACGGCGCTCCGGCAAAATGTTTTCCTTAAATGTGCCCAAACTTGAATAATTTTCAAATGAATTCAATGAAAAGCTTACGTAAAATTTTAGCAATCAGTTCATTTGAAGGCCATCAATTCCTACATTTAATATATTTTAAAGGATTTTTTAACTGGCTTTACAGCTCTGGGTTCTAGCCCTTCTGAGCCTGGAGGAATATACATTAAACCAATATATTACAGATTATTCAATTCCATTACGCGTTTCGAATGGACACACATTTCACCTGATGGTAAGTGGACACTGTGACTCATGCGAACCTACAATGATGTGTTTTGTAACTTTCAGAATTAATAATGTCCTCCAGAACAAATTTCGGTCACGGCGACCAGTCTCAATAGAGGCTGGTATTCTATAAGACCACGCTCTCATAGAATACCAGCGTAAAATAGCAGCTTAATGCTGCTGGATTTTTTAAAAAAAAAAAAAAAAAAAAAATATCTTTATTTCACAACACAGTGGTTTATAATTGTAAACAGAGGTTGGGATCAACCTATTAAGTAATAATAATTACTTGTGCCAGGTGACCCCGCTCTTCCTTACTATACTACATATTATACTTAATTGTGCTTGTGAAGACAATTTGGCAAAATACTTATAAAAATAATTAATATTAACATCAGTTTAGAGTGAAATATGAGGTAAAACAATAATCAATTTTTAATAAAATTTACATATTACCTGAAATGGATTAATTCTGAATTTTAACAAAATCATGTGTGCGTGAATGTGTGCGTGCGTGTGTGTGTGTGTGTGTGTGTGTGTCTGTGTGTGTGTGTGTGTGTGTGTGTGTGCGTGTGTGTTGTGAGAGTATGAATGTGTAGGTTTTTATAAAATATCACAGTTCTCGTTCACCCATACCGGTTTCAACATATCAAACATAAGAAATAAAAAAAAAATTAATTAGTATATTGCAATAAACATTCTGTGTCGTTGTATGTTTTAGTATGTAAATATTTTATAACAATGTGTTTACATTTGTATGTGTTCAACTGATATATATCTAAATCTTTGTTCAGTCTATTGTAGAGATGAGCAGATTGTGATAAGAACTGACGTTGAGCGAATTTGGTTTTTACGTATCTAGTTACTGCTACCCTATCTTTTCTTCTTCTCATCATTGTATCGGTGTTAAAAGGCAAATATTTGTGTATTCGTAAGACTGTTGATAGGATATATATCTGTCTTATTGAAAGAAGCTCACTCAACTTGTAAAGTTCTTCAGTAGGAAAACTAAATGCTTTGAAATACATAACTTTCAGGAGACAACGTTGACTCCTTTCGATTTCTAATAATTTTGTTTTACCTGCTCCTCCCCAAACTGATACACAATACCCTATTATGGGCTGTGCCAATGCAGTATATATTTGGTTTAGTAGTTGTTTAGAGGTGACATGTCTTAGTTTCCTAAATATCCAAATTAATTTCCGTATCCTATTACTCGTATATTCAACTTGAGCGTGCCAGTTCAAGTGTTGATCCAGAACAACCCCCAAATACTTTATAGATGCAACCTTATCGATAACTGTACACTTACAGTTAGAACTATTAGAAATGCCACAATAATGTATCTTTAAACTATTGTTATTGTTTGGTTGCGTTCTATTATTAATTGTAAAGCATACGTACTTAGTTTTTGTAATATTTAAGGAAAGAAGGTTACTCAGCAGCCATTTTGAAACTTTTATTAGGCCAGATTCAGCATTTCTAAAAACCGAGTTCCAATTCTTACCCGTAAAAACCATTGCGGTGTCATCGGCATAGGAAAATACTTGTCCGTCGACTAAAATTAGGTTAGTTAATGTATTTATATAAATAAGGAACAATGTAGGACCTAGTACACTTCCCTGAGGAACACCAAAGGTAAGCGATGATTCCTCACTAATACAGTCACCTATCTTTACTTGTTGTTTACGTTCTCTCAGATAGTCCTTAAATAAATTGAGCGGGATGCCCCTTATACCGATTGACTCCAATTTACGCACAAGGATCGAAAAAGAAACAGTGTCAAAGGCTTTCTTAAGATCCAAAAATATAGCCAAACATTTATGGCCTTGATCTAGTTGTTCAGTTATATGTGATGTTAGCGCTACAACTGCATCTTCTGTCGACTTACCACGCCTAAACCCGAACTGGTTATCTGAAAGAAGGTTTAAACTTTCAAGGTAGTTGATAAGTCGTTTATTTATTAACTTTTCTATAATTTTAGAAACGGCAGGCAAAACTGAAATGGGCCTGTAGTTATTGACATCATCTGTTCTTCCACCCTTGTACAGTGGAGTCACTAATGATTTTTTGAGATAAGATGGAAAAATACCCTTTTGAAAGCAGAGATTAGCCAAATGACTTATCACGGGAACTACGAGGGATTTAGAAAACTTGAGAAACTGAGTAGAGATATTATCCCAGCCAGGTGCACTAGTTGACTTGAGATCTGTCAGGATATTTTCAATTTCCAGTGGATCAGTTTCTAATAAGGCAAATGATGATAAATGTGATGCATGCTTAAGTAGACTGTCAGGTTCGGGAGAGGTGTCATATTTTTGGATATCCTCAGCAAGATTTCTACCGATATTTGAAAAGTAGTCGTTAACATAGTTAACTGAATCATAGGGGTTTAATTTAATATTTAGTAAATCAGAATTTGTGGTCTTATTAGATTTTAGATTTGTTATTTCTTTAATTGTTTTCCAAAGTATTTTTGAATTCTTATTTGCTTTATTTAATTGTTCTCTCTCATATTTTCTTTTAAGTTTTTTTACTAGGTTGTTACAGAAATTTCTGTATCTTTTAACGGTAATTATTGTGATTACATTGTGAGGATCCGAACGTAGTTGCATTTGCATTTTATTTCTATTTCTAATACACCTTAAAATACCGGGTGTAATCCAAGGCTTAATGGTGCGTTGTGATTTTGGCTTTCTTTTTGTAATTTTACTTTCTTTTAAGGATTCAGATACGCGTTTAATAAGTTTTTCGGCAACTATATTCGGGTCGTCACAAAATAATAATGTAGAGATATTTTTCTGCATTAATATGGAGAGCGCTCTTTCATAGTCTACAAATTCTACTGTTTTCGATACATTTTGCTTTTGCTTTATTTTTGTTAATTTCAAAAAAATTGTCAAATGATCAGTAGTACTTGTATTTAAAATTGCTATATGACAAGAAAATTTTCTTTTCTCTAATTTTAACATAAAATGGTCCAAACAGCTAGCGCCTCTAGTCGGTAGAGAGTGACCAGGTAGTATTCCATGAGTTGACAACATATTCAAATAATTATCCCTATTATTAATTTCATTCGATCCTTCGTTTTGCCTAGGAATTAGGTTTATATTAATATCACCCGTTACTATTATGTTACGACATGACTTTATTGTGTCCAAGTAAGTACTAATAGAGTCAATAAACTTTTTCGCATTTGGATTCGACGGAGAACGATAAATACATAAAATTGTATGGTCAAATATATTTATCTGTATACAGGAAGCATGATCTAATTTCACCTCTTTCATAGATGGCTTAAGATTATTTTTAACATAAACCACTACACCATCATTTTGATTTGAATTAAATTTTGTTGCAAGTGATGTATAGTTAGATAAATGAGGTAGGGGTTTGTCTAAGTTAAGTCTACATTCCGTTAGCATAAGAACATCAACTTCAAAATTAAGGTGCGATAGTGTAGATTCAAAATCGTCAATATTTTTGTAAATACTACGAATATTTTGGCATATTAAGGTTAGGTCATTTTTGTAAACATTTATATATTTAGTTAAATCCTGAATTTCACACTGAGTAAAGTTCGCTATTTTCGACTCGTCCATATCTTGTATAGTTGTAAATGTACTGTTCATTCTATTTTTAAAAAATAATAAAATGCATTATCAATTACGTTGTAAAGTTTGTTGAATATAATAAATATTTTAGTAGAGGGTAGTTTTGCAAAGCGATTAACACGATGTATGTTTATAAAATTATTAAAAGAAAAGTCTTTATATATGTATAACAGCGTTGTAATGTGCAAGTGGGTAAGGTGACAGTAGAACCAATACAAAGTCAAAATAGTTACAATAGTCTGTGTATTCCCGAAATGTTTGTTAAGATGTGACTGTGTATTATTACTGGAAGATGAATGTGTGAAAGTATGTCTGAGTGATTGTTTTTTACATTTGTGTGGTAAAAAATTATAAACAAAGTAAATATACGAAAAAACTATAGATCTTACTCTAATAAAAGCGAAGAGATTGCATGTATAGATGCATGCATATTGTAGAACGGTTTTTAGTCAGGTGTTTATCTTCAGCTGCTGGATTTGCGATTCATTTTTAATTAGAATAATTTTGGAGTTATCGCCTTTTCTTAAATAAACCTTCCCGTAAGATATCCAACAAAATTTATACGAGTGTGTCTTGCTAAGTTCGCGTGCAAGAAAATAGAGTCGGGCAGCCTTTGCTGTTAACTGCTCTGATACAAAGATAGGTATATTTTCTACGCCTGAAGACTTCAGTCCTAAATGATGAGCACTGAGTTTTGATTTGTTATTTTTTTTGTTGAAATCTTTACATTTTTTCAAAAATTCATTTTTTTGTATTGTAGATGATGTTTCCACAATGATAGGAGTGTTCTTAATTTCTTCTCTTTTTCCACGGACTCTATACACATCCTTAATATCTGAACTTACCATTTGGCAGCCGATAGTATTGGATAGACTTAATACCATTTCAATAAGATGTGTTTTGTCCTCGTCGTTTTTTCTCGGGACGTTTTTGATTTCCAAGTTTGCTTTACGTCTATCTTTTTGCATGTCCTCTATTTTGTCTTCCAAAATAGCTATATAATTCCTGTCCTCCTTAATGTGTCCTTCTAGCTTAGAGATCCTTTCTTGAAATTCCTTATTTTGTTCAGTTAAAAAAGTAATAGTATTTTCGATATTTTGGTTAGTTTTTTGGATTTCTTTCAGAGTGCTTGCATTTTTTTGAAATTCTAAATTTTGAGAATTCATGAGTGATGAGAACATGTTTTTCATTTCTTCTTTTAAATTAGCCAGTTCCGAAGTGTAATCTTCATCTATTCTTCTCTTTTTCCGGGCAGTTAAAAAGTTTGGTGGAGTTGTTATATGTGTAATTTCAACTTCTGTATCTGACAACGATTTATTCATAGTATCCATTTGAACAAGATTAGGAGACTATAAGTGAATAGGAGTTAGTTGTATTCTTCAAGACGCAATTGCAAAATGGCGCAAAAACAGTACGGCAGTAGTGTCCTATAGCAAGCGAGGGGAGGAGTCACGTTAGTGTAGGTTGGACCAAACACAAAAATGGCCGAAAAGTGCGTATGCAGATAGGTCAAGCGCGATACGTTAGTATCATATTAGTCTGTGGTCAAGCGCATACGCAAGTAGGTTGATGAAGATATAAATTAGGTCCGCAGGAGGGGGACGCGTACTAGGCAATCAGAATATGAGGAGGTTTGACTCACAGTTTTGCTCACTACCACTGCTTTCTGCACTCCTATTATTTTTACTCGATTTATCGACACAGATTTAATTATTTAAATGATTTAAGTTTTGCAAGCGAGTGCACCTTGCGGCGGTCCGGATGGAAGAGGGCCTAGGATTAGGTGGTCGAAGCCTACGGACGCGAGCGACTCATCCCCTCTCTATCTCTCCTATATTTTTAATATAGATTATAAATAAGCCTTACTGGAAGTCATTTATTACTTTAACATCAGCTTTAATCAAAGGAGGCTACAAATGCGTTGTCACGTCTGGGAACTAAGATGGTATGTCTCACAACCTGCAATCTGCATTACATTACTTACTTACTTACATTACGAGGCATTCCATCTTAGTCCTCACGGGCGACAACGCATCTGCATTTTAATTCGTAATGGAGGATAGATGTAGAAGTCTATGGGCCACAGTAACCACTTACCATCAGGTGGACTGTGTGCTCGTTTGTCACCCCAATCCTATAAAAAAAAATCTTGTTGGTTCTCTATACCTTTCATACCGGAACATTTGCGATGTTTTCGCTGTTGCTTGGCGACAGAAATAAGTTCTCACCTACCCTAGATGAACTCCTAGAGAGAAAAGGACTCCTACCAACAAGATTTAAGAACAACAGGATGCGTGTATTAAAGAGATGGCTGATTGGCGTGCGAAGAGAAGGAAGTCTAAAAAGAGTTCTACGTCCAGCATCGAACTTCAAATGTACACGGCGCTCCGGCAAAATGTTTTCCTTAAATGTGCCCAAACTTGAATAATTTTCAAATGAATTCAATGAAAAGCTTACGTAAAATTTTAGCAATCAGTTCATTTGAAGGCCATCAATTCCTACATTTAATATATTTTAAAGGATTTTTTAACTGGCTTTACAGCTCTGGGTTCTAGCCCTTCTGAGCCTGGAGGAATATACATTAAACCAATATATTACAGATTATTCAATTCCATTACGCGTTTCGAATGGACACACATTTCACCTGATGGTAAGTGGACACTGTGACTCATGCGAACCTACAATGATGTGTTTTGTAACTTTCAGAATTAATAATGTCCTCCAGAACAAATTTCGGTCACGGCGACCAGTCTCAATAGAGGCTGGTATTCTATAAGACCACGCTCTCATAGAATACCAGCGTAAAATAGCAGCTTAATGCTGCTGGATTATAGTGCTGGAGTGTATGCGCAAACACAAGTACACTCCCTATTCCCTCATTCTCATATTCCCATGGTACGGTAATCCGATACGACCGGAGAGAGATAAGGCGCAAGACCAATGGGTTTACGTGTTTTCCAACGCACGGGGTTTGTAAAACTGAGAATTTTTGCTACTGAGAATTCCTTGTCAAAAAAAAACAAAATAATGGATTTTGACCCGGCTTGTGATTCGAACCCGGGATCTCAAGATCGTCAGTCGTGTTACGACATATAACTTGGCTTTCTGGTTGAGCCGGCACATTCCTGCTGCAGCCATTATACAACTGCAGAATGCAGGTAAAGCCTACCACGTAAAATGTTTAGACACAATTTAGAGTTTAAACTTAAACTTCAAAATCTCAAAATATGTGTTATATAATAATATTATCTAAGGTCTAGCTTAGGTCAAGGCTCAAAATTGGACATTATGAAATTTGAGTTTAAACACGAGATTGTCTCTGAATACCGGCCCAATAGGTGTCGCAGCTCAAAAAACAAGCCAAGGAATTGATTAGTTAATAATTACAATTTAATATAACGTGATTTAAATGTACAGCGATATCTTGTGTTCTCTAGCTTTTGTAGCCCATAACACACATAGATAAAATTTTGTCTCAGCTTTCAAACAAATACAGAGCAACCTGGATAAGCGCTCGACTTAACAGTAACTACCTATTTCATAGTGTTTCGATCCAGCATCAGCTATAAATGCAAAAAGGTTTAAGTTTTCCTTCGGTACATTATTTATAATATAAATTAATTACAGCCTATAAAAGTCCACTGCTGATTGCCACGTTTGGTGGGCGGGTTGGCAATCGCAGTTTTTGGAACGAAGTTCTTTATCGGGCGGTACGGGTTTGGCGAATGGGAGCTAGGCGACAAAAAGTGTAAGATTTTTTCGTCACTACCCCTTGTGTCATAGTGTAGACGGCCTTGGCGGCGAAACAAGGAAGTGAGATGGAATAATATCCATCTCCAAAAATATTATTTTATTTCAAATGACGATTAATAGACGCTAGAAATTCATTTATTTGTATTTGTTAATCAATTATATAATAGCTACGTTTATCAATAATAATATACTACGCAAGGAACTTCGTTCCAACCGAGTGTTCCACGACACTCGCGCATTTTAATTTATTTAAGCTGTTATCAGCAAGATCCTGCTGCCCATATCCTGTTTCAATTTCCCTCTGTCGCTTCTTACGACACCCACGGGACGATATGGCGTATGGGATATGTTTACACCTCCACCATACGGTCAATTTATCAATTACTTTCAAAATTTTGAATTTCAATAATTTAATAGTGTTATAGTTTGAATAGATAATAGGGACTAAATTACAAATGCGAAAATTGAAATGGTTTTCAGATCAATTACTAATCTATGAATACAAATTGACTAATCTATAAATATAGATTGATTATCATAGATTATTATTTGATTAATATAAATTGATCTGCTTGCGAATATTGTATGTTGTAAGATGAACAATTTTACAATTTTGTCATTTATAATTTATTTGGTAACGGCGCCATGTTCCAAAAATGAAGTAATATATTATATTATATTTCGTGTACTACTTTCATACTAATCAAACAAACTGATCTGAATGAGTGACTGAATAAATGCTCCGTAGGCGTTGCTGTTAAAAATCGTGAATTTTAATTTTAACCTTAGTTTTTATTTATTACAGTCGTGATCCGTGATAGCTCAGGGGCTAACCGCTCACCGTCAACACTACGCATACCAGGTTCGATCCCCATTGCAACAATGAAATTGTTAATTTTTATTTGAGGGTCTGATTTACGACGTGCTCTGCAGTGAAGGAATACAACAAAAGGGACCTAATATGAATAAAATATTTCCATTATTATACACATATTACCAAAACACTTTCGACTAAATCAATAAAATCCTGTCAAAAATGAAATGAGGCCCGTGCTCAGCAAAGGGACGTATACAGGCAGCAATTACATTTTATTGTACCTAGCTTTTTCAGTTTTACATTAGTGCTTTTAACACAGGTACTATCTATTTAACCTCTCCAACTCAGCTTTAAATGCTTATACTACTAATATTATCGATTCACAACAATATTCGAATGACTAACTTGAACCTACGACTTTTGAGTTTCATGGACCGTATCTCCAAAAATGTTTTGTTCAACTTCCTTTTTAGTGTTATGTTACGTAATATCTTGTCAATGTGAACCGATTTTGATAATATTTTTTGGTAACATAGGTTATACTTTAGAGGTAGTCCCACAGTCCATCATCGGACTACCAGACGCTCGGCTGGTTTCCACTGCTTTGTTGTCAACATACCAAGCACGCGAACTAAACGGTTTGCTTCGGTGTTCATAATACTTACAGCAATGGAGTGGAATAATTTGCCAGCATCTGTCTTTCCGTCCGATTATAATGTGGGTGTGTCTTCAAGCTAAGAATGAATACACTTTTGTTAAACTGAGTTAGTGCGCTTGACCATTTTCGGCTGCATTACCACTTACCATTAGATGGGATCCAAACAGTGGAATATAATAGTAAAAAAAAATAGGATTAGTATCAAAAAGTCCGCGGTCTCTGCCTACCCTTTAAGATAACACTGGTGAGAGTGTATGTGTGTTGTAAATATTATGTTATGTAAATTAATACATACATTACCATTGAAAAGAAAATATTGTTCCTAATCTATTTTGTCATCAGCCTTATTTAAGTTTTATAACCTAAAATGACTTTCAATATGCATTACTAACCTTAATGTATTAAAGTATTTTGTACATTTACTTGTGGCAAGGTTATTTTGTGCAGGTAATAGTGGTTTTTCTTGAATCTGGACTACTTTTGTTGGTCCTTTTATTCGTATCTGATTTTAAAAAATGCTCACGTAACTTTGAAACCGGTTTGAATAATGTTCCACTACCGTTAAATTTTTTAAATAACAAATAACGTCACGTTAATGTCCTTATGTTTGTAATTTCTTTTAGTAGTTTGGTTTGTTTTCCATATGCGCAATATTTTTGCATAAGAATATTAACCACACCATTATTTGTACTTGGAACAGGCCTATACAGCTTGGTGGTCGCAGACGGATAATGATTTTCTTAAAGAATAAGGGTGACAAACGAGCACATAGTCCACCTGATGGTGAGTAGAACCATCGCCAATAGAAATCTACACCTATTCTCGATTAAGAATCAAAATACAGATGCGTCCTCACTCGTCACCCCCGAGGAATACCTCTTTTCCAGTAAAAAGTGTATCCGGTTCTCAACACTGACCATACGCAACACAACAGCATTAAGTTGCTATTTCACGCTGGTATTCAAAATGGTCACACAGATCACATTCACCGATAGTAGTTGGGTTTTATTGATTTGTTTACCTACTACTGTGTTACTTTGACTAGCCACGGAGAGCTGCTCCGGACTTCACTCGCACGACGAGGGCTAATAATTTTCTGGTCACCAGATGTCGCTAGTTGACACTGAGGTAAACTTTTTTGTTACACAATGTCATTTAATTGAGAAGTTGGTTTTAAATAAAAGTTTATCAGTTTCTCGAGTATTTTATTAAAATAAAATATAGCTAATAGTACAGAAAGAGACAATAACCTTTTCGAACAAATTAACTTCCCCGCTATGAAATCTGTAAAAATATTATACCTCACTTTATACACCCTGGTGGCAGAAAAAGTCGTGGATGCCCTCATTCGTATGCATCAGCCATCGAACGACACGTAACACAAAGTTTTGATTCAGAATAGTTTTGTTTAGGCATTGAATTCGTGACCTACGACTCAATAGTCAATTCAAGGCCATAAATCTAAACTATTAAGTCTCCCTCTATCAACTATAGAATTAATACGTATTTTTTTATAGAATAAGGGTGACAAACTAGCACACAGTCTACCTGATGCAAGTCGATGCCGTGGCCCTAAGACATCTACATCTATTCTCGACTAAGAATCAAAATGCACATGCGTTGGCATTCCTGAGGACTAAGATGAAACGCCTTGTTTTCAGTAAAAAGGGTCTCTGGATCTCATCAGTTTTCATACAAAACACAGCAGCATTAAGCTGCTATTTTACAGTGGTATTATGTGTTAGGGTGGTCTTTCCTATACAACAATAATATAGTTGCGGCATGGCTCTAGCACGTATAAAAACGCATGTGCCCTTCTCACTGCAGAAAGAATTTGTCTTAATCGTCACGCTTTGCAGATGGCCCGACGATCGTAACACCAGACGTTTCGCACCTTCGACACTGCTTCAGATCGCCGCGCCAGTCCGAGAATTTTCGCTTTAGTAAGACGGCAATAATGCCACCTATCGGAAGCCATAAGATCTTTTTGGCATATCCCATAGCCACCTCTAACGAAACCAATGGGACGAAATGGTGTGATGGACTCTTAGGCTCCCACCCATTAAAGCGAATACTCTCCTCAATGAAGGGCCCATGTCCAACAATGGACTTGTACGGGATAGAATATAATATTAGTACTATGCGTGCGAAAAGCGGTTTTTAGGGAAATATCTAATACATGAGGATGAGTCGCTCGCGTCCGTAGGCTTCGACCACCTAATCCTAGGCCCACCCTACACGTGTCCCCCGGGTGGTGCTAAACGAGCGACAAAGCCGAAAGAACTGACTCGGCTCCTCGCCGTGTGGTAGCGGCGTAAAAAAAATACCACAACTTACTTTCGCACCATGAGGCAAAATATTAAAGAAATGGCCCCGAGTTCCCGGCGCCCCTTTAATGGGGCAGGGGTGCGAAGAATCTCCGGGAGGAAAACCGGCGACGAGGTTCGCCACCCGTCACGTTCTGTCCCCCGGAGGGGCGAAAAGTGGATTGCGGAAGCCCGTCTGGCTACATTGAACGTATGTGGAGGAATGAATGATAAGATGGATGAAGTATGCGATATGATGTATGATAGAGGAATAGACGTGTTATGTGTGAATGAGACGAAACGGAAGGGAAAGGATGCCACTACACATGGCATGTATACCGCGTACTGGTCTGGTGTAGACGAGACCGAGCGGGCATGCCAGAGAGTCGGTATCATCCTTTCAGAAAGAATGGGTCATTGTGTAAAAGAGTATGAATGTGTAAGCCCGAGACTGCTATGGATACGAATGAAAGTGGGCTTAAAGAAGTTGTTTGTTTTAGGGGTCTACGCCCCAGACATGTCTAAGCCCACTTATATCCGAGAGCAGTTTTGGGAGTTGGTAAGGATGGTGCTAATGAAATGCAAGGTTAATGAAAATATTGTGATATTAGGCGATTTTAATGGAAGGGTTGGGGTGAGGAGGCTTGGTTATGAAAGGATATTGGGAACGTTTGGTGATGAAAGTATAAATGAGAATGGTGAAAGCCTTCTCGCCGTATGCGTGGAAAAGAATCTTGTTGTGACGAACACTTTGTTTCGTCATAAGAAGATTCACACGTATACATGGGAAAGAGGTGATGATAGAAGTATGATAGATTTCATAATTGTTGATGAAAGAATGAGGAGCGCGGTGGTAGATACAAGGGTTTACCGGGGCTCTAACGTAGGGACGGATCATTACTTGGTCTTATGCCGAATTAATGGTCTTTTCAGACGTTGGAGGCATCGGACATCTGTGTCTACCACAGCGTTACAGCGTATAAAAACAGAGAGGCTACAAGATGAAGGTGTGAAAGAGAAGTTCAAATGTAGATTGAGAGAAAATATAAGTGGTATGGCTGAATTGTGTATGAATGATTTAGACTTGGAGACTGTGTGGTATAATGTCAAGAAAGGTTTAGTGGATGCAGCTACCGAAGTATGTGGTGTAAGCAAGAGAACAAATGAAAGGAAAAATAACACGTTATGGTGGGATGATGAGGTACGGATGGAAGTTGAAGCAAAGAAGAAAGCATGGCTAGATTTACTAGCAACCAAGGCTAGTAATTCTAGCAGTATGAATGATGATATTGAAAGGAAAAAGGCGGTTTTTAGACACCTAAATAAGAGAGTAAAAGAAGTAGTTGAAAGGAAAAAGCAAGAAAGAATGGATAAGAATGATAGAAGAATATCGGATAACTTCCAGGAAAACATTAAAATGTTCTGGAAACTCGTAAGAACTACCAGGGGACATTCACAACAGCCTAGAATGAATGCTATACGAGACCAGATTGGCTGTATTCTGAATGACGAAGTTTTGAGTTTAAGGAGATGGAAGGAATACTTTGAAAGCGTGTTTATGAGTGATGAGACGTTTGAATTAAATGAAATAGAAATTCCGAAAGAAGAGGAAATAGATAGAGATATAAGTATAGATGAAATAATGAAAGCAATGAAAAGTATGAAAGTAGGTAAGGCAGCTGGTTATGATAGAGTATCTCTCGAAATGCTAAGGGCTGGAGAAGGAGTGGTGGCAGACCTGCTGTACACCTTGTTTAATTTATGTTGGGAACTTAAGCGGGTACCGGGAGACTGGTGCAAAGCCGTGATAGTCCCAATATATAAGGGAAAAGGATCACAGCAGGACTGTAAAAACTACCGTGGTATCAGCCTTCTTAGCATTGTGGGAAAACTGTATGCTAAGGTACTAATTGAAAGAGTTATGAAAGAAACTGACGGAAAAATTTGGGATGTGCAAGCGGGATTTAGAAAGGGAATGGGATGTACGGATCAGGTCTTTTCCATGCGCATGATCGCCGAGAAGTTTTTGGCCAAAAACCAAAAAGTTTTTTGTGCGTTCATGGACTTGGAGAAGGCTTATGACAGAGTGGACAGGGATGTGTTATGGCAAACACTGAACTCATTTGGGTTGAGCGCTGGTCTGATACAGGCATTGAAGTCTCTATATAGGGACTCTAGTGCTTGTGTCAGGATCAACGGGGCCTACTCGGACTGGTTTGACATCCATAAAGGTGTCAGACAGGGCTGTGTGGCTTCCCCGTGGTTGTTCAACCTGTTTATGGACAGTTGTTTGGAAAATTTGAAAGTAGAAGAATGCGGGTTAAGAATGGGTGAGTTAACCGTCAAATGCCTTTTGTACGCCGATGATCAAGTCATACTTGCGTCGTCGGCAGCCGAGTTGCAAATGATGGTTACATTAATGAACAGGACATTAAAAGAAAAGGGAATGAAAGTGAACGCAAGTAAGACGAAAGTTATGGTTTTTGAAAGAGAAGAAAGTAAAACGATATGTGAAATAAGAATAGAAGGGGAGTTGGTAGAGCAAGTAGATGAGTTTGTATATTTGGGATGTGTGTTTAGCAGGGATGGTAGATATGATAAGGATATAGAACGACGAGTGAATGCAGGAAATAGAGTGAATGGGGCTCTACACTCTATTGTGAAAAGTCAGAATGTGTCCAAAAAGGCACGTATGGCAATTCACAATGCTGTGTTAGTACCTACTTTAATGTATGGTAGTGAAAGTTGGGTGTGGCAGAAGAAGCATGAGAGTAGAATAAATGCTGTAGAGATGCGGTCATTAAGGAGTATGTTAGGGATGAAGCTGAATGACAGAGTGAGAAATTGTTTAATAAGAGAAGAGTGTGGTTTGCAAGATGATGTTGTGACCAGGATTAAGAAAGGAATGCTTCGGTGGTTTGGCCATGTGGAAAGAATGAATGAGGAAAGAGTGACAAAGCAAATTTATGTTGCAGAGGTGAACGGCATAGTCGGGAAGGGTCGCCCTAGGCGAAAGTTTATCGACCAAATTGGCGATATATTAAAAATGGGCCAAATCAAGAGTACCTTTAACCGACGAGCGTGTATGCGTAGGTATATGGATGTGGAGGAAGCGAGAGAGGTGTGTCAGGATCGTGCCAAATGGAAGTCCATAATCTCTGCCTACCCCTCTGGGTGACAGGCGTGAGTGTTTATGTTATGTTATATGTTATGTTATCTAATACATCTTTTTTTATAGGATAGGGTGACAAACGAGTACACAGTCCACCTGATGGTAAGTGGCTGCTTTGACCCATAGACATCCACATCTATCCTCAATTACGAATCAAAATGCAGATGCGTTGTCACCCGTGAAGACTAAGATGGAATGCCTCTTTTCTAGTAAAAAGGGTCTCCGGTACTCTACACTCACCATATGAAGGACAGCAGCGTTAAACTGCTATTTTACGCTGGTATTCTGTGAGAGCGTGGTCCTTCCCCGGTCGAATCGACCCATTCATGCTACTACTATACTACTAATATAGCTGCAGCACGGCTCTACCACGTATGAAAACATCATAGAGATAAAAAGTACTCTGTGATAGAGTACATCCTATTTTTGCAACTTATTTTTACTCTCATTTAAATATCAGAATAGTCTATATTATTATTTGTTACATGAAAAATTATATGATTTGCTGTTTATGTTATATGAAATATTTCCATATGAAACACAGCAGTATTATGCTGCTATTTCATGCTGGTATACCGTAAGGACTTGTCCTTCCTTGTCGAGCCGACCCATTCATTTTGCATTCTAAAGCTGCAGTGGAAGCGTATGCCTTTATCACGTAAATATTTTTAAGGAAAATCCAAATCAGTTAATATATTATGTATATGTGGGTCGGCATGCACTTGATCTGCTATTTGCGTAAATAGGTATAATTGGAGCAAATAAGAAGTATAAAGATATTTTTTTTTGTTATGAGTTTTGTAGAAAGGCCAAGGCGATTTAATTACAAAGAGACCTTTAAAACGAAAAACTTTTCCATAGATGTGCGTAATTTTAAGTACAAGCTTAATAAATAAATTGTAAACACATTAAGATTACGGTGGTGGCGATTATTAAGGGTTTGTCAATTCAATATTCTAGAAACTGAAGTAAACTTAAAGCATAATAGATTTTATTGTAAATCTCAACAAGTTTTTTTTTAATTCTTTGAGACATTCCTTAGTTGTCAAGAGTGATTACTAACCAAGCATCTTTAGCCATTTTTATTCGAAGATAGCTGCAAGTGGCTATTGGATGTAGTAATCATTCACCATCAGGTTGATTGTGAGCTCAATAAATTCACTAAACATGAAAGAACAATTCTTTAAAACAGTAGAATGTGACTCTATGTACCTCAAAACATGCTTAATGTTCAGTTCACATCCATTGCCTTTTTCCGTTGCTTGACTACAATCCCACCTGGGGGTAAGCAGTAATGAAGACCTACATAGTTAATCGCGCTGTTTTATAATAAGCTATTATGGATGTGATTCTAAAATCGAATACTCTCTGTGGAAAATTAATAAAAGCTTGTAACTGTTAATTAATACAGCTAACCAAACAAGAAACATACTCTTGCGACTTCAAAATACCCAAGATCATTTTTGATCACGACTACGATGTTTTATATCGTATGAAAATTATTTTTGTTTTACAGAAGAGGGTCATTAGAGCTATTTAGAATCTAAAACCGAGAGAGTCTCTTAGAGATAAATTTAAAGAAATAAATATATTAACTTTGGCCTCTCAGTATATTTACGAAAATTTTATGTATGTTCACAAAAATAAAGATAGTTTTAATAAAAAAAGGAACAAACACAAGCTAGTGATGCCAGAATCTCGACTCCACAGAGTCAGTAATTCATTTTTGGGGCAATGTATACGCTATTACAACAAGGTCCCGGAAAGTGTACAGGTTCTTTCTATTACCAAGTTCAAATGTTTTATTAAGCTGAAACTGTATAAAAAGGGTTATTATAGTATAAATGAATACATGGTTGATAATAACCCCTGGGAATGAGGTGGTCGCTTCCAAGCGGTTTCTAAAATAAATTTTGTAAATAGTTCGTAATAATTTATATTGTAAAATTTATTTAAAAAAAAAAGTCTCGCTGGGTTTCTTGCTGGTTCTTCCCAGGACAGAGGTTTTTTTTTCGAACCAGTGGTAAAGTAAAAAATGACTTTCAATAAGAATTACACATGTAATGTATATTGAATAAAAATTATTCTATTCTATTCTATTCATGATGGAAAAATTGATACCTTTTGCAGCCGCCATCTTGGATTTACATTTCGACAACCCTATCGACTTCAACTCTCTCGAAAACCATGAAAATGACACCCATGATGAAAAAATTGATACCAATTGCAGCCGCCATCTTGGATTTACATTTCGAAAGCACTATCGGCTTCAGCACCCTCGAAAACCATGAAAGTGACACCCAAGATGAAAAAAAAAAAACCTATTGCAGCCGCCACCTTGGATTTACATTTCGACAGCACTGTCGACTTCAGCACCCTCGAAAACCATGGAAATGACACCCATGATGAAACAATTGATACCTATTGCAGCCGCCATCTTGGATTTACATTTCGACAGCTCTGTCGGCTTCAGAACTCTCGAAAACCATGAAAATGACACCCATGATGAAAAAATTGATACCTATTGCAGCCGCCATCTTGGATTTACATTTCGACAACCCTATCGGCTTCAACACCCTCGAAAACCATGAAAATGACACCCATGACGAAAAAATTGATAAATAGCAATTAATCGATTTAAAAAAAAATAAGTTCAACAATCATTTATCTTTCTGACAATGTGCTTTTTATAACACTTATATGTACGATACGATTTCATGCGACAAAACGTTAGAATCTTAATTTTTAGGCCCAAGTAAAACGACCGATTACGGCATGGAGTAATTATGTATTCTCCACAATACTGTATTGTCTGTAATTTGTATTGTAGGTATTCTCAGATACCTACAATACTAAATACAAAATACATATAGTATATTTCTTGCTACGTAAATGTATTTTACCCACATAAATTGAATATGGACAATCAACCCGGAAAAATTATTTGTAGGCCATAAACTTGTTCCGTGTATGTTTCGATCTCGTGGTCCGTAGCGCCGCAGGCAAACACTACTGCGCTTCCGAAACGTCACCTTTCACTATACTCTAACAATAATTAACAAAAAATTTAAGTTTAGACTTATATGATAATAAAGCAATGAAACTACATTTAAGGTTAAAGCCAAGCTGCAGCTATATTAGTTGTAGCACGAATGGGTCGGCTTGACCGGGGTAGGACAACGCTCTCACAGAATAACACCGTGAAATAGCAGATTAAGGCTGCTGTGTTTCATATGGTGAGTGTAGAGAACCGGAGACCCTTTTACTGGAAAAGAGGCATTCTATCTTATTCCTCAGGGGTGGCAACGCATCTGCATTTTGATTCTTAATCGGGGATTCGAGGATAAATGTAGATGTCTATGGGCCACAGCATCCATTTACAATCAAGTGGACTGTGTGCTTGTTTGTCACAATTATTCTATAATAATAAACACTAGCCAAAAATGGCATCCTTAGACAAGAGTGAGTTAATCACTAATATTTTTTAAAATTTATATACTTATGTATCAATATTCAGGAAGTGTCATTTCAAGAGTACATGCCAAGCGGAGCAACTACAGCATAATATCCAGCTAATTGTCAAACTATGGGGGGCGCATGTAGAGCTGTGGACTTTTGATTCTTTGACTTTGTCATGTTTTTCATACATTAATTAAAAAGTTAAAACGAACACATTGCAGTCTAAGCTTACAAAGTGTGATATTTTAAAAACTATTATTTACTACTTTATTTAATTACTACGTGATTGCGCCCAATGAACACAAATAAAATAGATTGCACCACGTAAATATGCCTAACTTAACATGTAGAGATGAAATAAAAAATTTCATCGTATAATAAGAGAAGTACAAAAGAAATATATACGTATATGCGCAACCATATACTTATATAACGACGAAATGCCTTACAGTCTCTAATTATATTGACTCTGTTGTCCTGTGACGAGATTTTGCACTACTATACTTGGCGCGAGAAAGAGGTAAAAAGATGGTATCTACCCAGGCAGAACGAAGATACGGAAAAGCAGGTAGGCAGTATTTCACGGCACAGCCTTTATTTCTTAGATAAATTGCTATGTCCCGCATTTTTTGTTTTACATAATTCTACACCGATCAATTTTTTTTAGAAAATGATAAAACTGTTTACGGAGACATACTTAAATATATTAAGCAATGTTTTCATCATAATTTCTATCAGTCTAGTATTCCTAGCTCAATTTCTTTCAACAAAAGGGTATTTTCGCAAAGTATTTAGTATTTTTGACACATATAATTACATTTTTGATTGTCTCTTTTTACATGTACAATCTCAAAATATGTTACTTTCAGTAAAGTCGATAACGATAAAAAGTAAAGTAAGGAAACAGTCTATATACGTCCCACTGCTGGGCACAGGCCTCCTCTTATTTCTGAGCTGGTTTTAGGGCAAGGAAATGTCCACCGCACTAGCCCAATGCGTGTTCTCTGTGAACTTCACATGTCTACGAAATATATTTTTTTATTTTTCAGACATGCACGTGGTAAATAAGCACTTAAAATTGCAATTAACTATTTCATTCGTGCCGGCGGGGATCGAACCCGGGTTGCTCGCGTACTTTTGTCCTTTTATTTGTTTTGTTTCCGCATAGAACAGAGGAAACTCTCGTATTTTTTAAGCTTCATGATCGTTTGTCCCTTGAGGGCATAAAAAGAAGTTGGCAATCTTACTCTACTCTCTCATTATTTTGTGCGGTGTTTCGTTAATGAATAATTTAAAATTAAAAATTTTGTACAGCCGACTTCAATATAAGTTATTTAAGAATAACTTAAAAACTATTGGTCTGACCTTGATCAAATTCATATGGGACCACACGAGAAGTACCAGCTTTCAAATAAAAAAAGAATCATCGAAATCGGTTCACCCAGAAAAAAGTTCTGAGGTAACACACATAAAAAAAAAAAAAAAAACGAAAAAAAAAAAAAAAAAACATACAGTCGAATTGAGTACCGGCTCCTTTTTGGAAGTCGGCAGAAAAGGGACGCAACAAGCGTAAGCGGTGAAACTTTTAACTAAGTGTTGCGACAAATAACTTCAAGTCCCACAATAAAATTGCCAGAGACGTTACGGTATGGCATCTCTTGTTTCATTGACTGTCTAACTTGGTCTGTATATTTTCAAAGAGTGTACAAAGTTTTTGATAATTTCATCCTTGAGAATTATAATGGAAAGTTAATTAATCAATAAAACGATAACAATATAAGTAAACGTTTAAAAAGTTTGGATTTCACCAATTATGAAGTCCTAATAAATATACACTTACATAAAACACACTATTTATATAAATATTTAAATGACATTCCATTTTACCAATAGTAACTTATGGTTAAATTATTTATTTATTACCAATTTTCAATTTTGTCATCAAATACTTAAAGGATATTTTAGGTGGGTGATATTAATTAAAAATATATGTATATTTACACATAAGTAATTTGTAAAAAATAAAAATAAACTTACATAAAAACAAATCCGTATTCACAAGCAATGAGAAACGTAACGTATTAAATAACGATTGGAAATTAACGGCGTTAAGCCTTATCGAATTAGTATCATGCGCGTGCGTTTCGCGCGCTTATTCGCGACGATTTGTGTCCCTACCACAATGCCTTCTCTCACCACCTTACCATTCCACATGACGGTGAAACCCGCGATTTTATAATTTAAGTCTTAATCACTTTAATCTCAACGTCCAAATTAATGATCCACTGTCGACAGATTATGGATAGTGGGTCAGTCATGAATGCTAAACATACTTTCAGAACTTTTGTAGTCTTAGCCTTAGCCCCTTAGAAATAAGATGTAAATTAACTATCTTAAGTAACAACAACATTGAAATATTAAAACTATTTGTACCACATACCACATGACCGTAATAATAATTTTATATATTTACGCAAACACTACATTACACGTGCACATTGAATAAAACTAATTTTAAGTAGCACTAGCGATTCACCCCAGCTACGTATGGTTGATTTCTGGATCTCGACAATAAATCTTAAAATTGTGAATCGAAACCATTCTCTAATCAACTTAATCACACACACACACACGCGCACGCGCACGCGCACGCACGCACGCACGCACGCACGCACGCACGCACGCACGCACGCACGCACGCACGCACGCACGCACGCACGCACGCACGCACGCACGCACGCACGCACGCACGCACGCACGCACGCACGCACGCACGCACGCACGCACGCACGCACGCACGCACGCACGCACGCACGCACGCACGCACGCACGCACGCACGCTCGCACGCACGCACGCACGCACGCACGCACGCACGCACGCACGCACTCACGCACGCACGCACGCACGCACGCACGCACGCACGCACGCACGCACGCACGCACGCACGCACGCACGCACGCACGCACGCACGCACGCACGCACGCACGCACGCACGCACGCACGCACGCACGCACGCACGCACGCACGCACGCACGCACGCACGCACGCACGCACGCACGCACGCACGCACGCACGCACGCACGCACGCACGCACACACACACACACACACACACACACACACACACACACACACACACACAACTACCTAAAATTGTCAGACAGAAAACATTTCAACCACTAACTGATCATTATTAGGTTGTTTTACCGTAGTCGCCATGCTTAGCACGTTAAATTTTGCAATATAATATCAGAGACTACACAACTTAGTAGATACCTACTCTGTATACAAAACTGTGAATAAAATAGAAGCTTTTTAATTAAATTCGTAGCTGTTTATCGGCATGGTATTCCAATAAGTAATTAAAGTTAAGGTAAGTAATTAATTTAAGTTTTCTCAATTTTTCATGCTACTGAAAAGTTAAAATTAAACGCGTTATAATCCTTAAAATTAGTTTTATTCAGTTAGTTAGAATATGTTTTAAAAAGACTTTAATAGTGTTATACTTCTTTTCAGTTTTTCGTCCCGCCACAATATTCCATATTTAATCATAAAAAGCTGGAAATGAAAAATGAAAAATGTTTTATTAGCAATAAGAAAAATAATACAATAGGTAATATCTGTTGGTTTCCTCACTAGGCAAGCCTGTATCGAGGTAACCTGAGACCATAGTTCATTAAGCGCTATTTTATACACCTTATCAGACAGATAAGATTTTGTGTAATACGAGTACACTCGTATTAACACAAAACAACAATAACAGAACTGCTTATTGCTTTAGATCTTTGAACATAAAAAAAAGAAAGAAAACTATAAAAACAAAAGTAAGCTATATAAAACTGAAATGTATTAACTATGTGCATTTAAACAAAAGAAAATAAAAAATTAAAACAATAACAAAATTTATCTAATAATTTTACAAATACCATCAATTAACAAAAGCCAGTTTTTGACAATTCTTCTGTTTCCTCATATGATAGGGTAACAAACCATTTCAAAATAATTAGTTTCGCAGATACCTATGTAGTTTTTATTACTAATATTACAATGTTTTACGACCTTATTATAAATTTGTCTTTTGATAAAATCGCCAAAACGTTGTGCAAATTTAGTATTGACAGATGGTATGGATAGTTTGTATACCCTACCACATGTAAATTACAACCAATCCGATAACAATTGTAGTCGATTTTTTTTAAGTAATCTAAGTTATTACAACTAATATAAGGTTACCATTGGTTATTAATTTTGATTTTATGGCAGGGTTGTAGACATGGTGTTATGCAAAAGTGAATAATTTTCGATACATGATATTTTAGTTTCATTATATAGCTTTTTTTTTACATTCTTCAACAGACTTGACAGCATACAGGCATCTGAACAGACAGATCTCCAAATGCATGCGGCGGGACTTACGCAACTTCAATACAGCTCGTATTGAAGAAGCGATCGAGCGGAACCAAGGCTCCAAAGTCTTTGCCAGAGATCTGTCTGCCAGAAAGAGCCAACTGTCAAAGCTGAAGACAGAATGTGGCAGCATCGTTTCCGGGACACCTGAGATTTTGAGTGAGATTGAGAGGTTCTATGGGCAGTTGTACACGTCATGGTTGGAGCCACACGCAAGTGTGAGTAACGATCCAAGAGCGCGTCTCATCCGACACTATTCCGAAGATATCCCGGACGTCAGTCTGAGCGAGATTAGAATGGCTCTCCAGCACCTTAAAAACGGTAAGGCCCCAGGCGAGGATGGAATTACAGCGGAGCTTTTGAAAGCGGGTGGAAAACCGGTACTTGAAGTCCTTCAGAAGCTCTTTAATTCCGTCCTCCATGGTGGCATTACACCGGAGGCGTGGAGCAGAAGTGCGGTGGTCTTGTTCTTCAAGAAAGGTGACAACGCTCTCTTAAAGAACTACAGACCGATTGCCCTTCTGAGCCGCGTCTACGTGCTGTTTTCGAGAGTCATTACGAATCGTCTCGCACGCAGACTTGACGACTTCCAGCCTCCCGAACAAGCCGGTTTCCGAAAGGGCTTTAGCACCATAGACCACATACATACCCTTCGGCAAATTGTACAGAAGTCCGAAGAGTACAATTTGCCACTATGTCTGGCGTATGTGGACTATGAGAAAGCCTTTGATTCCGTCGAAATTTGGGCGGTGCTGCAGTCCCTTCAGCGGTGCCAAGTTGACTGTCGGTATATCGAAGTGTTGAAGTGCTTGTACAGTAGGGCTACGATGACTATCCGAGTACAGAACCAGAGTACGAAACCTATCCAATTGCAGAGAGGTGTAAGACAGGGTGACGTCATATCCCCGAAACTCTTCACCGCTGCATTGGAAGACGTTTTCAAGCTTCTGGACTGGAAAGGATACCTCACCTTCGATTTGCCGACGATATAGTCCTTAAGGCAGAATCGCTGGAGGACCTAAGCACTATGCTCAATGACCTCAATAGTGTTTCCCAACGGATAGGTCTTAAGATGAACATGGACAAAACAAAGATCATGTTTAATGTCCATGTCACACCTATGCCGGTAGTTGTTGGGAACACTAAGCTCGAAGTTGTTGACGAGTATGTTTACCTGGGACAAATAGTCCGACTAGGTAAGTCCAACTTCGACCGAGAGGTCAATCGACGGATTCAACTCGGCTGGGCAGCGTTCGGGAAGCTAAGACACATCTTCTCGTCAGACATACCTCAAAACCTTAAAACGAAATTGTACAACCAGTGCGTGTTGCCAGTGATGGCTTACGGAACTGAGACGTGGTCCTTCACTGCTGGCCGGATGAGAAAGCTCAAGGTCGCTCAGCGAGCTATGGAGAGGGCTATGCTCGGAGTTTCTCTGCGTGATAAACTTAGGAATGAGGATATCCGCAGTAGAACCAGAGTAACCGACATAGCCCAACGGATTAGTAAGCTGAAGTGGCAGTGGGCCGGCCATATAGCTCGAAGAACTGACAACCAATGGGGAAGAAAGGTTCTCGAGTGGCGGCCTCGTACCGGTAGGCGAAGTGTAGGGCGTCCCCCCACGAGATGGAGTGACGACCTGGTAAGACATGCAGGAAGTCGATGGATGCAGGTGGCTCAGGACCGTGCTTTGTGGCATTCTTTGGGGGAGGCCTATGTTCAGCAGTGGACTTGTGAAGGACTGTAATGATGATGATGATGATGATGATGATGATGATGATGATATAGCTTTTTATAATATATAGCTAGTTATCATTATCATTATTTTGAAAATAAAACCAGACAAGAGAGTGTAGGAACCCCGCCCTAAGTGTTCCGAATAAACTCAATTATGTATGTAATTGTAGATAGTTCATCTATTTGAATCAAGTCTTGACGATTTTGTCTGTTTTCAATACCAATGCACGAATACCGTAAATAAAGAACGACAATAAGTATTCATTTCCGTAAATAGGTCTAACAGTGTAAGTAATAACTAAAGATAAGTACTTTTATTTAATTCATTCATTCCAACCAATAAAAATTCCACTGCTGAACAGAGTCCTTTTTATTATTTTGAACTGTTTTCAAGAAGAAAAACCATGAAATGGCCGCTGCCCATTTCATGTTTCAGTTTTCTCTGTCGCCTTTTACGATATATGATGGTTATTATATTATTTAGTAGATTCCTTTATACTGCTACTACACATCATAACTGAAGGAGGGGGGCAAGTTGTTTACTGACTTTCATTAAAATGTGACATAAATGGCAGTATCTTAAGTTGACTTAGATGCTTGAATTTTTTTATTCCTCGAAGAGATCATAGACCCTTAGTATTTGTTATTTCAACTTGATACCTCTACGAGTTCATGAGAAAAAGGACTAAAAGATGGACAAAGGGACAGACGGACGGACTGACGAACGAACAACAAAGTAATCACATAAAGGTACTATTATTATTTTCTTTTGAATTACCGAATCCTAAACATCAAGTAATCTGACCTCAGAGATATCGTGTTACATACAAAACAAATTATAAATTGCATGATGTAGGAGCATTACATAAGTTATTGTGTGTTGGAGACTGATATTTTTTTGTAAAATTAAAGTAACACACGAATGAACAGTCCACCTGATGGTAAGTTGCTACTGCAGCCCATGGACACCCGCAACCAACTTCAAATAAGAAGGCTAAAGATGTGTTGTCCCCTCTAAGTTTCTCTGTACTCTTCACTATGGACGCACTGCTGTTAGGCGGGAACATTAGGTGAGAGGGTTGTACCTACCGAGAAGATCTCCTAATCACAAAAGGAGACCTACCGTCTAGTTTCCTATTCTTGGTGATCTCAATAACGCTGTCATCAGTATTTTGCACTATACAGTATCTTTAACGTTTTTTTTAACATATTCATAATTTTGTATTGCAGCTTACTTATGTGTCGCATTTTATAATAATATTTCTAAATTTCTGGTTTTCTTTGTTAAGTTAATAATACTTAAATACTCATTCTAACCAACAAGGAAAATTAGGGAAAAAGGTGGAAAACAGTCCTTTTTCTACAGTCTTCAAAAGGAAGTACTCAATTCAACTTCTTTCTTTTTTTATGTGTGTTACCTCATAACTTTTTTCTGGGTGAACCGATTTCGATAGTTCTATTTTTTATTTCAAAGCTGGTGCTTCACGTGTAGTTCCATTTAAATTTGATCAAGGTTTGACCAAAATTTTTGGAGTTATTCTTAATAATTTATATTGAAGTAGGTTGTGCAAAATTTTAAATTTTTAATTATGTTATTTAACGTTTTCTTAATTTTGAATGTTCATTTCTAACGTAATTAAAAACAGCCAAGTACTTACCTTGTAATGACAAATGGATGGAATTCATAAACTTATTTCATCTGGTAGGTGTTGTAAAATGAGACTTTAGGAATGGCCAGAAAGTGTATAAAGACTTATTTATATAATGCCTCCGGTGGATGACGCCCCAGACCGGTAACGGAAAACAGCATTAAAGGAACAAGACATCTGTGCCCCTAGCACAAGTTTTTAACGCTAACCTGTGAAACGTTTTCTTATTATCATCTACTAATTGTATGAAATTATAAACAGCACCCTTGGCGGATGTAAACGGAACTATGTTTTGTCATACAAAGTCATATAATGGTGATATCAATTAGATACAACAGAAAATGTATGCTCAGGGGGTAGATACTATGATCGCGTGCTAAGATAACCGATAAAAACAAATCTTTCTTACCATGGTTCTTACTTTAAACATTTAAGGCTAAAAACGAAAAGAAAGTTTCAAACAATACGAAATGATATAATTTAAAATTAAAAATTTTGTACAACCGACTTCAATATAAATTATTACGAATAACTCAAACACTATTGGTCAGACCTTGATCAAATTTATAGGGGACCATATTTGAAGCACCAACTTTCAAATAAAAAAAGAATTATCGAAATCAGTTCACCCAGTAAAAAGTTATAACGTTACACATATTAAAAAAAACATACAGTCGAATTGAGTACCGTCTCCTTTTTGAATTCGGTAGAAAATACATATTATTTGTTTGCTTTTATTATTATATCAGGTCATATATTATATCAGCAACACAGTTGTCAAAGCAGCCGTAGTAGCAGGGGTTAAGAGTTACTCGTATAAATTTCACAGTACGCGAGCAACCCGCGAGCTATCCCCGCCGGCACCAATGAAATTGTAAATTGTACTGATTTACTACGTACTCGTTACTCCAAAACATTGAAAGGAAACCTACATGTCTGAGAAGAAAGAACCCATTGGTTACAATACAAATCAAATATGCAATATAAATGGTAATGCAAAGAAACTGGAAATTTCGCCAACACATATTTGAGCCGCACTGCGAACCCTACCTTGACCTAAAACTTTATTTTTTATTTAATTATTCATTGATTTAACAACATTTGTTTATACTAATACAAAAATGAGAATACTATGCATATAACAAAATCTAGATATAACCAACACATAATATATAGTGAACAACGCATGTTAATATACTTCTAAATAACTGTGATGTGGATATAGTTCTTGTGAAGATAATTATGAGTACTTTTAAGGCAACATGTTTAGGCTAAATATTAACATTTTTAATACTTGCATTCATTACGCTCGATCTCGGTCACCTGACGTGTGGGCGAAGAACCGGTTTGATGGCTTGGGCCGTGGGCCCGGGGTTTGCAGCGGCCGGCCGCGCCCTATAGTCTGGAAGTTACTCTCATATAGTTTAGTCGCGTGACGACTGCCCCTAATTGAGTTGTCTTTTCGTTCGTTTTACGTGACAATGACGCGTCTCGGGAGTTTTTGAGTGATTAAATTAACTTCTATTGTCATTAATTTGCATCGACGAGTTGTTTGTGTGTCATTTTGATATCGTAATAAGACATTGGCTTTGTCGGGTGGAACGCTAAAAATTTGTGACTCGAGAGGATATCGTGTTTCTGCTCGATTATAATTTTGTGCTAAGTGAACATGGGACATTGAACTTTGACCGACCGTTCTTAAGTTGTGCAGCGTGTCACTTGTTTTAATTTCGATTAACGTTGATTTGGTTGAATTTGAAGTTAATTAAATGTACAATAAAGTTGATAAACTAATATAGTTAAATAAAAGCAGAAGGTTTCAATTGGTGAACGCCCACTGGAGGGATCGCACATTTTGGTGAGAAGCAGCGCCTGTGGATCTGCTGTCCGATTAAATCGGTGACGTCAGGTTACATTTATACACACTTTCACACACTACTTACATACACCTTACTTACCACCTGACTTTGCCTCGTGGTCGACCCCTACCTCCGGAACTCGGTAAGTTGTGTTTGCTTGTTAGCCCTTAGTTAAGAACCCTTTGTTGCTCGTCGAGGGGGCTACTATGGGCTCTAGCCCAGTCGACCTTTGTCGGGGCAACTGGGGGCAGTAACACAACAATAATAAGCTAACGAAATAAAATAAAAACTTTGTATGGGAGTTATAACGGAACGAATGTTGTTAGATAGATCAGTGAATATCTAGTTGGTCACTAATTATTTATTCAACAATTTGCACAAACTTAAGATGGGAGAATTTGATCCGAACAAATGTTATTGGAAGCGTTTGCAAACAGTGGAATTACTTTATTTCCGGGGATATCTTACTGGTATACGGATATTAAATTCATTCAGTAATTGCAGGCAGCCAATTTAATGGGTCAAAATTTTGAACACGAAAGTCATCATTATTTTACGTTTCTCTAGAGAACTCAATCGGAAATCTATTAAATACTTCCTAATTACGTAATACGGTAAGTTAATTTCTTTATATAGATGCCATATGTAAATACCAGAATGAGCCATGAATCTTTTTTGGTTTCGTTCGAGTCGTAGAGGCTCAATGAGACCTCCATAAACATATATAAATATTAGACAATATAAACAATAGACAAAAATACCTCGCACTAAGGAGTTGTACCAGAGTATCTTAGTTTTGTAATTGCGCAACTTTTTACTGTTTCTTAGCACAAAATCGATTACCACGTGAGGTACAAATGTTAGTTTTCTATTAAACAGCACTTCTAAATCTCAAATTTGCTCCAACTCACTAATTTGTATTACGCCCATTCCGCAAAAAAAGTATTTTAAGTATCATTGAATCTTGAATTGTGTCAACAACTGTACTTATCTTTAGATTATCTGTGTACTTATTAGTCGAGACAAACTAGACCAGAAAATAGTAGTACTCGTAAGGTTATAAAAATACCCATACAGCTGAAAATTGGTACGAAAGTTCGGAACACTGTTAACACAATAAATTCTAAATGTTAATAATAAATGAAATGTAAAAAGTCCCTATCGATCCCACCCTTGCTTTATGCAAGTTTATTCAAGGTCAAAGTTTGTGTGTTTTTCAGCCAAACGGTAAGTTTTATCACAAAATTAGATGAGACAAAAATTGTAGATCATGCAATTATCTATAAAAAATTGTCTTAATACATTTTCTAGTAAGAGCCACCGTTTCTAAGTTATAACGATTCAAAAAGTTGATTAAGTTGTGTTTTTCATACTATGCATGAGTACGTCACCTATATAAACTGCTGAAGCTGTAATACAAGTAAAAATATTTTTCTATCGGTTTGTGTAGTTATATATACAAAATAGTATAATTTATTACAGTTCCCATCAGTCAACAAAAATTTCTTGCAAATACAACAAATCTCGGTTCATTTCAGTTTTGAAAGAAAGATTAACTACTGAAAATATTTTTGTTAAACAAGGTAATTATGATGCTGATATCCTGATAATTGAAAGGACAAAAGAATTATTTTTATTTATAGGAGAGGGGACAAACGAGCATGCGGCTCACCTGATGGTAAGTGACCACCGCCACCCATGAACAACAGCAACACCAGGGGAACCAGGGAAATTGCAGATGCGTTGCTAGCCTTTTATAAAGGAGTAAGCTCTTTTCTTGAAGGTCCCTAAGTCCCTAGTACAACTTGACAAATACAACAATTGTTGTTGGTGAAGATGTTAATTTACTGGTATTACTTACTGCTCGAACCCCAACCGAAAAAAAAATTTAGTTTTTAAAACCTAGGATAGCTCAACATCAGTCAAAAAAATATTCATACAAGAGTTTAACTGCTTTTGCAGTGTCAAAACCATATACGATTTTTACATGCAATAACTGGCTGCGATATGACATTAGCATTATTAGGGAGGGGTAAAACAAGTTTTTAAAATTTTTGAGACACAAGATTTAGTTCAATGTGCTGAAGTTTTTAAAAAGAGTAACTCTACTCCAGAAGATTTAATCACCAATATCACTAATTCTTTTTAGGTATGGAGCTCCAAAAAAATTATTTGCTTAGATAAGTTTCGATACACGTGTTTTGTAAAAAATACTGGTAACATAAAACGAGTGCAATTAGCTTGTCATCCTCCATCTCTCGGCTTCTGCTCATCAACATCTATTTCGGGTATATTATCAAGTTCAAGTATGGCTTGGTAATCAATTAGACCCAAAAAATCGGGGTTGGAAGTTAATCGACCATACATTGGAACCAGTCCAGAGTTTACTTCAACCTGCGCCGAAAAAACTCCTCAACACAATTTTTTGCAATTGTAAAAAGGGATGTAATGCTAAATGCGGCTGCAAAAAAGTTGTATTGTTTTGTTTACTAGCATGTACTTGTTGTCAAGGCCAGTCGTGCTCCAATGTTGAATCGCCATCAGAAGAGGATTTATATGATATCACCGAAGAGACATCTGATCCATCGCTGTTAGGACAATTTACATGCACAGAGGAAAAAAAAGAAGCAGAAGAACAGGAACAATAAGAACGAGTACAGGAACAAGAACAGGAACAAGAAGAAGCAGAAATATTAGACGATTATGAATCAGACCAATAATTTTCCCTACTTTCTCAAAATTCACACCGCTTTTATTATTCCCAATAGTATATCTTATTTTTTATTATTAAATAGTATTGAATTGATCACAATACATCATGGAATAGGCGTACCTAGAATTAACCACGTTTATAAAAATGTGTCAAGTACACTACCTCACACGTGGAGTGGAAACGTGTGCATATTATAAAGAACACAACTTCTTTAACTTTTTGAATCGTCATATCTCAGAAACGGTGACTCTTAGCAGAAAATGCGTTGAAACAATTTTATAGGTAATTGCATGGTATGCTATTTTTGTCTAACCTAATTTTATGATAGAACTTACCGTTTGGCTTAAAAATGCAAAAAACCCATTTTTGTTGCGAACTTTATTTTTATAGGATAGGGTGACAAACGAGCACACAGTCCACCTGATGGTAACTGGTTGCTGTGACTCATAGACACCTACATTTATCTTCAGTAAAGAATCAAAATTCAGATGCGTTGTCACCCGTGAAGACTAAGATGGAATACCCATTAATTTTCTTTCGGTTTATAATTTGCAATAGGGTCCCGCCTGCTTCTAAGCTTAATTTGGGTATTCAGCTCACAGTATAGTCTGTTAAACCGAAATAGAGTTTACTTTGTTTAGACTTTATTTTAATTCTGTTTTTTATCTTCAATCTTATTTCAGTCATTTCAGTGCATTACTTTTAAATTGTCTTTTTTGCAGTCGGGTTTTTGATTTTTTTTATTGTTTATTTTATCATCATAAACACTTTGTGGCCAGCTATTTAGTAATTAAACTTTACAAATACTTCACATCTCTAAACACATTAGTTGATTTTTTAAGATATTTCAGAGATCAGTGTAGTGGCCTTGTAAGAATATCTACTACCTCATATTATCCCGTGGGTGTCGTAAGAGACGACAGACGGAAACAAATCAGGAGGCAACAGCGTCTTCTCTTCCTAATTACAACTAATCATAAAAAAAACTGCGGTTGCAAACACGACTGCCAAGCGTGGGAACTATGACAAATATACCGTATGAAGCAATCTATGCGTGCGTTCACAGTGCGCACCTAGCGCGGGCGCGACGATGGGCGCGAAGTATCAAACATAATATGAAACCGCCGTTTGCGTCCATAGTGTAGGCTGTAGGCGGCGCCTAGCGCGACGGGCATGAGCGAGAAAGCGCGCGTAGTTTCAAACGTTCCTATCCGCGCGTTATGGCCCCACTACGGGCCTAGTCAGAAAGCGACCCAATGCGAGGGTGGCAGGGGAATCAAATCAGTTAGGTCTTGTCGTTCGGCGTTGGTGGTCCTCCATTTTTTTTTTGTAATTTAGGTGATATTTTACTCAAGATATAAAATCAAATGTTGACTCGGACATTCGAGTAAAGATACTAAATCTTCACCCATGATTTGCAACACTTGAAATAGGTTCTAAGCACTCCAACAGCTTGCTCGTCACTGTGGCCACTGTACGCCCCCGCCGTCGCGCCCGCAACAGGCCCTATGTGCCCCATTCACTGTGGACGCACACTATGGGGGAGGCCTAAGTTCAACAGTGAAATTTAATAGGCAAATACAAATTACCCTAACAATAACTGTAGAAAACATGAAAGAAATATCGGAGCTGTCTCTACACACACGCCTGCCGTTCAGTATGAGAGTGTACGCCTCGCTGGTCGCTGGACGCACGCGTTGAGAATGGCGCTGGTTTTATCGAAATATCAATGAATCGGTATATATTGCCTTGCCTCTTTTTTATATAGAATAAGGGTGACAAATGAGTACAGTCCATCTGATGGTAAGTGGACACTGTGGCCCATAGACACCCACATTTATCAATAAAACGACTAATTAATTAATAATTACAATCATAATATAGTACTTAGAAGCTGCAGCATAGCTGTGCCACGCTATTTTTAGGCTATCAAAGACAACTAAATATGACTAACTTCACTAGTCATAATTTAATATAACCAATTTATTCTGTGATACAACTTAACTAGTGCTTAGTAACTACAATTTAACTAGTGTTACAAATAGCCAGGATAGTTTCCTAATGATGAGTTTTAATAAATTTAATTACTAAAATTTGTATTTTTGTTTAATTATTTACTAAGTGACACTTTATTTATATTCCAGCAATTTTAATACTATTGGAATATTTTCTTTCCCATACTAGCCCTTACGATAAGTTAGGTAGCAAATCCCAGTAATGTTACTTGTAAGTTACAACGTTCAAATAACGTTCTTTCTGCGGTTCTGCTTGTACTCATACGTGTGCTCCGCGCGAAAGTCGCTACGAACTGATTGAAATTGCCCCAATTGCGCTACACACGCAACAGCGGCAGGGCCGATCTAGGGAGCAAGGAAGGTCTTGCGCTCCTGCCGCCCTGCCGCAGGGCCTACTTTAAAATTTGCCCCTGCTTTCCTACACACATCACAATTAAGGAGGCAATTAAGGGTCATCCCCACTCCTACGCCCTAGATTGCCCCTGCAGCAGGCATGTCAGTAGCCGTCTTAAGGAAACTTGTTGAAAATAAAACACACTATATAAAATACCTAAAACATTTAATGTAGAGTAACAATTTCTTTTAAAATTTTCTAACACAATATTATAGTCCTTACAATTCTTAATAGTGACATCAGAGTCTCTTCACAAATACAATCTTGTGTTTATTAAAATTTAGCACTATACTCCTGTACTAGAGCTGAGCTGATACTTGTTAAGACAACTCTATTTAGTCGTACACTTCATTTCCCAGTTTGGTGCTTTTTAAGGTTTTGTTCTTTATACTTTGTTTCACTATAGATTTTTGTTAGCCGAAATAAAGAATATTATTATTATTATTTACAAGTGACTAACTGTCCACCTAATGATACGAAGCTACTTCAGCCCGTGAACACAAACAAACTAAATAACGAGTTGAATGTAAATTCAAGAAAAACAACTTCCTTCTGCGTGAATCCCATATCTCTGGTGCCCTTTGACCTACAGGACCCAAATTCAAAATCGACCGAGCTACTACCTCAAGGTTTTTTTTTTTATATAGGAGAGGGGACAAACGATCATGCGGCTCACCTGATGGTAAGTGACTACCGCCGCCCATGAACAACCGCAACACCAGGGGAATTGCAGATGCGTTGCCGGCCTTTTAAAAAGGACTTTTTAAATGACTTTAAATTTAGTATCCACATACCAAATTTAAAGTCAATCGGTCCAGTGGAACGGAAGTTATCGTGTCGGCATACAGACTAACAGACTGCCAGCTAAAACCATTAACTTCCTTTCAATGCTACGCAGAAGGAAGTTAATAAAAATGTCGCACCTGAATACTAAGGTAAAAGACCTCACCGCCCGATTTCACCAATTATACCGGCTTTCTTAATGATTGGCGAAACAAATAGGTAAGGGAACGGAACCAGTAATGGACAGTGCAACCGTAATGGATAGTGCACCCGTGATGGACATTTATACTTTATGTGTCAAAAATAGCCAAACTCTAAACATTTTTCAACATTTCAAATCGTGGCCCAGACCTCTCCGTCTAACAACACCACCAGAAAATTGGTTCGTAATTAGCCTCCAGGGCCTCCTCCCCTTAAGTGGTCGCGGTGAAAAGTGTACCATTCGACAGCCCAACCGTTGCCCACGATTTATCCGGATAAAATTACATTCAAGAACAAATAGCAAAAGCTATCGAAGAAGTAGGCAAAGGCAAAAAGTTTCAGTTGCTGCGGCAAAATATGGCGTCCCGAAAATAACACCATATAATAATATAATAAAATAACACCAATAAATCACTGGGAATAAGTTCAATAGACTGTAATATGGGCCCAGATATTATTCTTACGAAGGAAATCAAAATGATACCGGGAAAATGGATTTTATACAAGGCCGATAATCATTTTCCTCCTGCAAAAGATCAGATGCTTGATAGCATCCAAAAAATCATAATCAAGAAAAACCAGCGTTCTTCGTAACCTTTTATCAACAAACGACCATGAAAGAAATTAAAGAAAGTAGAATTATATTCACAATCAGCAAAAAACGTTTAGTTGAATGCAGATCTGGGTTTCTGGGATTTCTCGTTTGTAACGAGTCCTTGAAATATCTTTATGAATCATTAATTGTAAGGCATCTTTTACTGAGATACATTTCAACCTGATTGTCTTCCTGATCATATTGAAATTTTATTTCGTAATATTCCTGATCATACTGAAATTTTATTTCGTAATATTCGAAAGCATGGGGGCTACAATAATAACCCGAACGTGATACAATTCAATGGAGTCTATAAAAAGATTTTAATTCATTTAGAATTACGTAGTGGTTTCAGTGGCAATTTACCACTAGAAAGTGTCCCTATCTTGATTTGTTCTTCAGCTATCCCAAATAACAATTATCATATCAATCGGCAAACGAGCATCAATTGATTATTTTGAATTAGATTCTTTGACGGAACCTGAAAAAAGCCCGAAAATGCAGTGACAAGATTTGACTAGAAAATGTTAATACATTTGCGCAGGTGCTCAACAACGAATCTTTACCGGATCATTGCAAACAGATAATGGGTTATATTTCAGGCTGAATTGCAAGGAAAGTGGTTAGCATTTTGAAATGTGAAGTGTGTATAAAATTTTTATTTACGTCCAATAAACTGTGGTTTCACTAATCTTGTCTTTAATCTCGATTAAAGACATGGGTGGCTTACGCTATTCAACGGAAAGCTTGTTTACTGTTTGTTTAAAATCGGAATTCATTTTGAAGGCTTACATAAAAGAAAATGGGCTATACTTTACGAGAAATGAAGAAATTGTTATTGTAAAAAATCATATTTTAAAATCATTTGTCGACGCGAAAATATTTAGTGAATTGAACGACCATGCCATGACACAAACACCGACTTTAAGCCCGTATGCTTTTTGAATTTTTTTGAATTGAAAGCAATTATAGAGAAGTATATAAATGTCCGTCTTTACTGGGAAGATAAAAATAATCCCAATTTGAACAAAAAATCGAAAAGATAAAAAAGAAAAAAGTTTTTATTCGAAGATCACTGATGCCAAGTTTATTACGGCACATATTCATGCCGCCTATCCGTAGTTGAAAAATCTGACTGACCTCTTTGATATTTTTAATTATTTTTAATATAACGTCTAAACAACAGCAGACAGGTACAGCAAATTACACATTTCACCAATCCGAAGTGATGAAAGTGACATCGACGACTCAGATGAGTCCCAATTTCCGATTGATTTATAAAAGAAAGACACTATCCTAAAGTTGTACCTTCTAGTGCATCGTTGTCTTCGTCCAGCACCAGCAGTAGTAGCTCTAAGAGTTCAGCAAGTTTGACACCATAGATGATACCGTGCACATGTACAACTTAACCACAAAATGCTATTGTTGCTAAATTAATGCCCAAGAGCCCGTTATAGAAGAAAAAATGGGTAAAAAGAGAGTACGAAAACCAATGCTGTGGAATTCGAAAGTTGCAGGCACAGGCACAATAGCAGACTTTCATACATAAAATTAGTTGAGAAGGAATGGTAGCGTCTATATATCAAAAATATCTTAAAATGTTAAGCGTCAGTCCTTTAATAACTCTGTCAAAGAATTTTGTACAGAGGCGTCAAAAAAAGATATTTAGATTTGAACCTTTTTAGGTTATATCTTATGTGACTTGGAAAAAGTCATGCTACCTGTGGTTGTTTGATGTTAGCATAATCCATAATACATAATTGAGAGTTTTTAGATTATTGTTTCTCTGTTATGTATTTGCATACTGTAATTGTATAATTCTGGCATGGCTTCTGGGCCTGTCATAGTGACATTCTCAGAAGGGCTAGAACCCAGAGCCGTAAAGCCAGTAAAAAAAAAACAGTGACATTTTGTTTTAGCTAGTGTTGCCATAACATTAAATGGAATTGTTACATAGTACTATGATTGAGATAATGTATTATTGTAGGAAGTTCTTTGTAAGAGACTTATTCTCAACTATATTACTTTTATTTTTATTATTACTGATAGTATAGTTATTACTAATAATAACTTAATATAAAAATATTTTGTGTGTTGTGTCGGTAGCCTTACAAATTTTATACGAAAATAGTCTAAATATACTAAATGGCAACACTTGAATAGAGTAAAATGATATAAGTCATTTGATATTCCCAAAAACGTTTGTGTTTTTCTGTGGCTTTAATTAAAAAACATTTTTATTTGAAAAATCATAGAAAAATAATAAAACTCATTTTATATGTAACTTATTTCTTAGTTCTTTCAATATAGACGAGATATTGAAATATTAGATAGGGAGATATCAAGTCAAGAGGCATGATATTAAGGTTTTCAGTGTTGAAAAAGGCCACCCTGAAGTGTTTGTCTATAAAATATATTTATACAGAGGAAGCCTACAGAAAAGTTTGTGTGCGGAAGATGATTCGAAACTGTCATAGACAATTGTTATTTTCTATTGGTTTAACACATGCATATACTGAGAAAATTTCATCGTCTCATAAAAAAAGACGAACGTCTTATTCCTAAACCATTTTTTAATGCCTCTGTGGGTATGAGCGCGTGGGCATTATGCGCGCGCATACGTGTGAGTAACTCTGTGGATCTAGAGGATGGTTGGACTATTTGGATCAGTCTGCCTTCTTGTAAAACGTTTTAAAATAGTTGTCTGGCTAACATATTATGCTTTAAAGCGTCTGCAAGGAGATACTGCTGACGGAAATTGTCTGGGAGTATTGATGACTGATTTTTAACGATATTATCTAACAACCGGAAAGCCTGAAATAATTATGTTTTACAATCAGACTAAAGGCGGCGTGGAAACATTCGATCAAATGTGCTCCACGATACCTTGCTCAAGAAAACCAACAGATGGCCAATGACCATGTTTTATGGCATATTGAATATAGCATTTATTAATTCATATGTCATTTATTATCACAACATGCTGTCAAATAATGAAAAGCCTTTGAATCGCAGAGACTATATGAAAAAACTCAGTACTCATCTGACTACACCGTGGATGACGCAAAGGCTAGAAGCTCCCACTTTGCCAAGGCATGTGCGAAGCAATATTGAACATTTTATTTTTGCTATTGCTTACGAACCACTGTGCGATTTAGAAGATGTTTTCTTCCTCGCACAACTTCCTTGTGGAATAGTTTACCACCAGCGATTTTTCCGAACCGATACGACTTAGGGACCTTCAAGAAAAGAGCCTACTCCTTTTTAAAAGGCCGGCAACGCATCTGCAATTCCCCTGGTGTTGCGGTTGTTCATGGGCGGCGGTAGTCACTTACAATCAGGTGAGCCGCAAGCTCGTTTGCCCCCTCTCCTATAAAAAAAAATATCCTGGCAAAATCTACTGCATAGGCTCCTATGGATGAAGAAGAGAAACCTTCAGCCAAAAAAGGACGTTACTGCAGCAACTACTCGTCAAAAAAAAAGAACATCAAAGATGTGCCAAGTGCAAAAAGACCGTTTGTAGCGAAGATTAGATTGAAGTAAGTAGTAATTTTTACGTAAATTGTATTATTATATTTATCGTCATCTTATTTGTAAGAAAAAAAAATTATTTTTGTGATAATTTTACGGGATTCATCCCCATAAAAGAACGCTGTTGATTTTAGTTATTTTCTCGTAGAGCTCCAGTGATTTATGTTTAAAAATTATTAAAATATACAAAATTATAAAAGTAATGCATTTTATTTCTAAAGCAAATCCACATAAATAAAATGACTGAATGTCATATGTTTATCTTTCTAGGGTTAAGTAAGGGAATTTCGCTTGTTCTTGGCATTATTTTGATAGCCAAATACTCGGCTTTGATGGAAACTGTTGTTAACGTGCTCCAACCATCAAAATAACTATTGTTAAATGCTTTGGACGTGGTCACCGCTTCACAACACATTAAACAAATTTTGCTATTACTTACGAACCACAGTGGCAATCCCGAAAAAGTCACAAAGTCAGATGATATTATAAAGGATACTACTGTTGTTGCGGAAATAGTCCGACTGGAGGAGGACATCACAACAATGCCTCGCTTTGTTAGCAATGAACGTCGTCGGAGCAACCACACAGCAAAAAGCCCTTCAGATTTCTAGAAGAGATCATTAATAATATTAAACTTGGACTCCATTATTACATCTATTGAAGTAAGTTTCGCTGAAGAAAACACTCTTTCATTCGCAATAACTAAGCTACACCCGGCGCAAATGCAAACGATGTCAGTCGAAAATGTCACAGAAATTAACGAAACTATCGCCCAATTTTATGATTTACCCTACATATAAAACGAACTTTGGCAGTAATTGTGGTATGATATACCCAACCCAACAAATATAACTATAGGGGAAGGTTCGTTAAAGTGGCCCAGGCGGGTAAAGTGGCCACCTTCTTTTTAAAAACCAACCAAGTAGCGCCAGTTGTCCATGGCCTATGGAAATTATTCATTGACCGACACTATACTGCTCCAGTAAATACCGACGCGATTAGTTCACGCGGACAGATTTTATGACAAAAAAGTTGGTTTTTGTGGTCTCTGATCTAAGGTAAGTGGTTAAAAAATTGTAATAATTTACTCTGTTCAATAGAAATAAACAGCAATGTAATATTTTATCAGTTAATCCCTCTAATGAACTGTTTATTTCACAGTAAAGGACGACAATATAACCTCATTTGAAATTTGAGTTGTTTTTTTATCGTCGCGCTTCGTTTCGGGTAAAGTGGCCTAGTCTGTAGTAGGTAAAGTGACATAGTAGGTCACTTTACCCGTCTTAGTTTTAATTTTTCCTGTGAATATAAATAATATTTTGTATTGTTTTAGATATGCCAAATACATATAAACGGACGTCGCAGCGGCAGATATGCGACCCGGTTGCGATGGAAAAAGCTATAAGAGTTGTAAGAAACGAAGAAATGGGCTTCCTTAAGACTAGCAATGAATTCAAAGTTCCTCGGTCGACGCTCAAATAACGTTTAAAAGGAATAAATAAAGAAGCTGTTGAAAATATTAAAGTATTGGGGTCTAGCCGTCCAATTTTTAGTCCAGAGCAAGAAGAAGAATTGGTGCAACACATTTTAGAAATGGAAAAGCGATTTTATGGATTAACTTTGCAGGGTGTAAGGAGACTGGCCTATCAGTTGGCTGAACGCAATAATATAAAACACAATTTTAATAAAGATACTCAAGTCAAATGGCTGGAAAAGCCAAGAGGTGGATCCTCATCGTATTTTCGAGACTGGCTATATCACAGTGCAGAGCAAAAGCTCTAAAATACTTGCACAAAAGGGAAAGAAGCAGGTGGGTGCTAAAGAGGCACCGTCGTGATTTGTATGGCTGCTGGTGGAAATTATATTCCCTCTTTTATTATTTTCCTCGAAAGAGAATGAAGGTGGTGCACCGCCGGGTACATGATTTGCTTGTCATTCGTAGGGGTGGATGCGATTGGACATTTTTACGGATTGATTTAAGCATTTTGTTTGAAATTGGCCAAGCTGACTAAAGAAGATCCAGCTCTCCTGATTCTAGATGGACATAACACACATACAAAAAATTTAGATTTTATTGAATTGGCAAGAAGACACCACACGACCGTGTTATGTTTGCCCCATACTGTTGCAGACTTCAACCACTGGATGTGTCTTTCATGGGGCCTGTGAACAAGTATTAAATAAAACTTGAATTAATCTAAGAATAATTTCATTTTATTGAGGCTATGTCAAACGCTTTGTGGGTTTATGTAGGCCACTTTACCCAACCTGGGTAGGTAGTGGTCAATTTCCAATTTCAGCTTTGAACTTAAAAATACTATAAAATGTCTTGATATAGGTCAAAATATGAATGTGATATCAAAACTACATTAGTTTGAGCAACGGCGGATCCAGGGGGCGGGGTCATGGGGGTCATGACCCCCCCCCCCCCCTGAGCTGCTTCCAGGACTTAGGTGGACCACTAATTTAACAAAATGATTTTATTTATAAATTTTGTCACCATACAGACTTTATGTAACTACATACCTTCAATTAATGTAATATAATATAATAACTTTGTATGATTGCAAACGTTTGGGAACGAACGCATCGAAAATTTGAATTTTACCGCGCCACACTTGCGCGCTTGTCGACTACGTAACGTCTAGCTAGACCTAACCTCAATCGGAATCGAAACGACTAAACTTCAACATATCATAACATAGTAACTAAGTTACAAAAGTAAAATTTCTTTCTACCTATAATGTGTTTGTAAGTGTACTTTATAAGTATTCTTAAAAATTGTTGCTGCAAATTCATTAATTACAAGAAATGGTAAGTAATTAGTTTCTCATTATTCCAGTGCGTGTGTTTTAACTTAAATGTTATTGTTGTTAATGTTCATAAAGTACCTTATAGGTAGATATGTAGGTACCTACTTACTGAAAGATTGCTGCGTGACTTATGTACCTACCTATAGGTAGATATTTTTTTTTTGGACGAGGGAGATTGAAGAGCATTAAGCTTACTGACCTAACCTAAAATATTAGATAAATTCACACAATGAAATCAAGTGTATCGTCGTGACCACACTGATTTTAATGCTCTTTGAAAATAAAATAAGAGAGCAACCAAATTTTTAAAAGCACCTAGCGAAAACTTCGATGCAAAGTATTGCGTTATATATATAAAGTTATAAACTCTTAGTTTATGCACTACAGTCACAGTCACTTTTTATTTTTAAGCAGAATACTGCAATCGAACTCAATTGATTTAAAAAAAGCTACGGACGCTATTAATGATACTTTAAGTGATTTACAAAATAAAACAGAAAATGTGGACGTAATCTACCGACAGCTTTTTGAAGAGGCTAAAGAAGTAGCTGAGCAGCTAGATGTAGAAATTAAATGCCCCAGAATAGTATCAAAACAAATACATAGGGCCAATAACCAACCTGCTCAATCTGCTGAAGAGTATTTCCGCAGAGCTATATACATCCCTCTTCTAGATTCAATAATAAGTGATCTCCAGGACCGTCTGTCTCCTGATGTACTTAATTTGTTTCAGCTAAGCGTTTTCATGCCAATAAGCGAATATAGTAATGAAGACATTGAAACTGTGAAACAACTAGCTACTGACTATACATTATTACTAAATAACACTCCAGTTTCTGTCATTGTAAATGCGGAGCCAGGACATACCGCAGTCGATTTCTGATCTTATTTTAAATTGTGACATCGTGTTAAATCGTGGTTAAGATCTTCAATGGTTGAAGATCGCCTAACCGGACTGGCACTTCTCCACGTTCCTAAAAACGTACCCAATGACGTAAATGACGTAATAACGCGTTTCGGGAGAAGACGTAAAAGAAAAATTTATTTTGTTATTTAAATATATGTATTTTGTCTGTTTCTATTTTGGTTCTTGGAAACCCTTGTCGTACCACCTCTTCACTTTTGCGGAGGTTTGCGTCATACCCCTCGACATACCTCTAGCTGTTATGACAAATCATTCACCACGGTTATGGAATATAAATAGGTTGCCTAATTCCGTGCGTGATAGTGCTTCTCTGGATGTCTTCAAGAGAAGATGGCAATGTGTACGTGTATATGTACAAGTTATTATGTGTTAAGTGTTTCAAGTGTACAATAAAGAATAAATATTTTTAAGTACAGTACTTACGTACATTAATAAAATACCTACTTTTTACTTGTATCTATTGTTATCAAAATTAAATTATAAGTTCTTGACTTGACCACGACCATGTGACCCCCTCCTGGCGCCAAAGCTGGATCCGCCCTTGAGTTTGAGAGAATACAGTAATAAATTAACGTAAAAAAATTGATATTTATCTAATAGGCAGTCATTCAAGCTTTAGGGTGGCCACTTTACCCGACCTTCCCCTAATAATAAACAATATAACCGTTGTTGATGTCCTAAACGAGGTTAAAACCTTCTTTCGCGAAACGGGAAAAACGTTGAAAATTTTGATCGCTCTACCGTGCACAACTTGTACGATAGAGCGGTCGTTCTGCAGCCTCAGGAGACAAATACCTGGTTAAGAAGCACTAGCCTCAATGGTCTGGCCATGATTTATTATTGAAAACTTAAAAGATTTACATAATAAAGTGGTCGAGAAGTTTACAAAAAAAAAAAATCCCGAAGATTGTTTTAATTAATACGAGTGTAAAGCTTTATGTGTTTTTGACTACCTACACTTTTCCCATCCTCTATACTTGCCGCCTCTGCTCCATTCCTCCGGACCATTGGCTGGCGAGGCCCTTGGTTTTATTTCAGAATTCGTACACAGTATTAAAACTGCTCTCGAATTTTAACCGAGTCCTGAGTTTCGTTTTGTAACAATGGCCTTATTAATATCTATTAATAGAGAAAAGTCATACTTAATTAATTTTTCATAGTTTTATTTCAAGTAGACAAGAGACGGCCCCCAGTCCCCGGCGGCCCCGCTATTCCTGGCTACGGTGGCGACCATGGTAACGGCGGGGCAGGGGGTGCTAAGAATCTCCGGTGGAGGTTCGGTTGCCACCTTAGACGACTCGACCTGGCAACGTACAACGCACGCACCCTGAGGACTGACGAGAAGATCGTGGAGCTGGAAGAAGAGATAGACAAGTTGCGCTGGCATATTATAGGATTATCCGAAGTCCGAAGAGAGGGGGAGGACACGGTAATCCTCGAATCCGGCAACTTGCTCTATCACCGGGAGGGCGACCATCTGTCCCAAGGAGGTGTCGGATTTATCGTCCACAAGTCTCTCGTTAACAACGTTGTAAATATCGGGAGTGTGTCGACGAGGGTTGCGTACCTTATACTCAGAATCACCAAACGGTATTCGCTGAAGGTCATACAGGTTTACGCACCAACCTCGGCACACCCCGATGGGGAGGTGGAGGAAATGTATGAGGATATCTCTAGAGCCATGCATTCCTCCAAAACCCAATATACGGTGTTAATGGGAGACTTCAATGCAAAACTAGGCACAAGAGAGAACGGTGAGCTGAAAGTAGGGAAATTTGGAATAGGGCAACGGAACCCAAGGGGCCAGCAGCTGGCCGACTTCATGGAGAAAGAGGGACTCTTTATGATGAACTCTTTCTTCCAGAAGCGGCCCCACAGGAAGTGGACCTGGTCGAGCCCCGACGGTTCCACAAAAAATGAGATTGACTTCATTACGACGATCAGACGACAACTTTCAGTGATGTCTCCGTGATCGCGAGGGTGAAAACTGGTAGCGATCACCGAATGGTTAGAGGCACACTGAACCTAAACGTTAAGTTGGAGAGGTCTCGTCTAATGAAGTCAACGCTCCGTCCCCCTCGTGCTCTGTTCCAAAGTCCCGAAACCTTTCAGCTCGAGTTACAAAACCGTTTTCAGTGCCTAGAAGACTGCAATGAAGTGGACGATATGAATGACAAGCTCGTGGAAACTGTCCATGCGGTCGGAGCTAAGTTCTGCAAGACCCGCCGCAGAAGAACACAAAAACTCTCCGATCACACTCTTAATCTCATGGCTGTTAGACGGGAGATGAAGCTACATTCTTCAACAGACTTGACAGCATACAGGCATCTGAACAGACAGATCTCCAAATGCACGCGGCGGGACTTACGCAACTTCAATACAGCTCGTATTGAAGAAGCGATCGAGCGGAACCAAGGCTCCAAAGTCTTTGCCAGAGATCTGTCTGCCAGAAAGAGCCACCTGTCAAAGCTGAAGACAGGATGTGGCAGCATCGTTTCCGGGACACCTGAGATTTTGAGTGAGATTGAGAGGTTCTATGGGCAGCTGTACACGTCATCGTTGGAGCCACACGCAAGTGTGAGTAACGATCCAAGAGCGAGTCTCATCCGACACTATTCCGAAGATATCCCGGACGTCAGTCTGAGCGAGATTAGAATGGCTCTCCAGCACCTTAAAAACGGTAAGGCCCCAGGCGAGGATGGAATTACAGCGGAGCTTCTGAAAGCGGGTGGAAGACCGGTACTTGAAGTCCTTCAGAAGCTCTTTAATTCCGTCCTCCATGGTGGCATTACACCGGAGGCGTGGAGCAGAAGTGCGGTGGTCTTGTTCTTCAAGAAAGGTGACAACGCTCTCTTGAAGAACTACAGACCGATTTCCCTTCTGAGCCGCGTCTACGTACTGTTTTCGAGAGTCATTATGAATCGTCTCGCGCGCAGACTTGACGACTTCCAGTCTCCCGAACAAGCCGGTTTCCGAAAGGGCTTTAGCACCATAGACCACATACATACCCTTCGGCAAATTATACAGAAGACCGAAGAGTACAATCTACCACTTTGCCTTGTGTATGTGGACTATGAGAAAGCCTTTGATTCCGTCGAAATTTGGGCGGTGCTGCAGTCCCTTCAGCGGTGCCAAGTTGACTGTCGGTATATCGAAGTGTTGAAGTGCTTGTACAGTAGGGCTACGATGGCTATCCGAGTACAGAACCAGAGTACGAAACCTATCCAATTGCAGAGAGGTGTAAGACAGGGTGACGTCATATCCCCGAAACTCTTCACCGCTGCATTGGAAGACGTTTTCAAGCTTCTGGACTGGAAAGGATACGGTATCAACATCAATGGCGAGTACATCACTCACCTTCGATTTGCCGACGATATAGTCCTTATGGCAGAATCGCTGCAGGACCTAAGCACTATGCTCAATGATCTCGATAGTGTTTCCCAACGGATAGGTCTTAAGATGAACATGGACAAAACAAAGATCATGTTCAATGTCCATGTCACACCTATGCCGGTAGTTGTTGGGAGCACTAAGCTCCAAGTTGTTGACGAGTATGTTTACCTGGGACAAATAGTCCGACTAGGTAAGTCCAACTTCGACCGAGAGGTCAATCGACGGATTCAACTCGGCTGGGCAGCGTTCGGGAAGCTACGACACATCTTCTCGTCAGACATACCTCAAAACCTGAAAACGAAATTGTACAACCAGTGCGTGTTGCCAGTGATGACTTATGGAACTGAGACGTGGTCCTTCACTGCTGGCCGTATGAGGAAGCTCAAGGTCGCTCAGCGAGCTATGGAGAGGGCTATGCTCGGAGTTTCTCTGCGTGATAAACTTAGGAATGAGGATATCCGCAGTAGAACCAGAGTAACCGACATAGCCCAACGGATTAGTAAGCTGAAGTGGCAGTGGGCCGGCCATATAGCTCGAAGAACCGACAACCGATGGGGAAGAAAGGTTCTCGAGTGGCAGCCTCGTACCGGTAGGCGAAGTGTAGGGCGTCCCCCCACGAGATGGAGTGACGACCTGGTAAGACATGCAGGAAGTCGATGGATGCAGGTGGCTCAGGACCGTGCTTTGTGGCATTCTTTGGGGGAGGCCTATGTTCAGCAGTGGACTTGTGAAGGGCTGTAATGATGAATGATGATGATTTCAAGTACATATTTAAGGTACGTAAAACTTATTTACGTAAAGAGTTTCTTTTATGTCATATTATTATATATTATGTGTATTTTCTTGCTAATTCATCAGCCAATGTACACAGTAGGTCACAGACCTCTCTATGAGTTGGATTATTTTAAATAAACTTAAAATGCTGTTACACACTGACTCTTCAAAAGAGTGTCAACTAAAAACTAAATTCACCAACACAGGTTCAACTTCTAATAACAAAAAAATATATGTACATTTGTTAAGCAACATGGAAATAAATACAAAAATCCAATTTTCAGCCCCAATATACGATTAAAACAAAAGATTTCTATAAACATCTTTCTTCTATCTGCATTTAAAAAGAATTGATCAATACAGAAAACTCCTGCAGTGCACAGGGATAAATTAATTAGTTTTTACCTTTTCTGTAAAATGTGGGTTTTTTTAGTTAATCGCTGTTTAGATCTAGGAGTGCAACATAAAAAATAAATATTCCGACGAATTGAGAATCATCTCCCTTTTAAGAAGTCAGCTAAAAATAAATAAATTTCAAGTGTTCCGAACGGAGATCATGGAACCCCTTGTCTACATTGGTGGTGATCACCATGGAATTCTTGCCATTAGACGTTTTAATAACTTGCGAAAGCAACGAACTGTAACCATGAGGATTTCTCCATGGAAAAGAAATAATATCCAATATCTTCTTTCCCATCACCAGACTGTGAAAATTAGATATAGTATTTTTGTATGGACATTCAGCTCAAGAACGGACGGTCGTAGCTCTGATGAGCTACTACCGTCCGTCTGCTGACATGTCAGTTCAGATTTGAACAAATATTCCTAAATATACAACCGAGAGCTCATTATTCTTAACATGTAACCACTGCCTTAAGTTATTCTATTCCTTTTCTTAATATGAATAGTATTTAATATTATATCCAACTTAACTTCTATCAACAAAATCACTTAATTGAGCCTCCTCTTTAGTAGGTTCTTTCTGGGGTACGTTATTCTTGCAATTCTCCAGGAATGTTTCTTTATCTGTATTTTGAGACACAGATATATAATGTTGTGATACGTGTAGTCGCAGCTCAGTTTGTAAGCGAAAGCTCTCCTCGCATTGTAAACATCTGGAAAAATCGAGATTTAATTATAAAAAGTAATATTTATAAACATAGTTGATTAAATTAAAAAATTACTATAACTGATTTTTTTTCATATAAATGAAAAATCTACGTGTCTATCATTCCACGTGCCAACTCTGCACTCTGTCCTCCACCTTCCGCCGTGTCGGGCTGTGCGTGACGGGTGGCGGTCCCCATCGCCGCTTTGCACGCTGCATTCTACACCAACGGGGACGAGCTGGTGTGCGTCGCCTTGGGGGGACGCCCTAACCCTAACCCTAAGCGAAAGAGGTTTGTAAGGATCGTGACACTTGGCGATCTGTTCTCTCTGGCTACCCCGTCAGGGATTGTGCGTGAAGATAAGTAAGTACGTGTCTATGAAATAGTAGGGAAATAATTTAAAAATGTCAAATATAGAAATAATGATATACCGTTATTGTAGTTTTCAAAATACGAGTAAATAAGGCTTCTACTTCTATTTGAAATTATCCGAAATTGAATGTGAGTCATGGGCAACAACGTTTTTACCTACCGAACGACCCTTACGAATGTGTGCGTGCGTAGTAAAATCAGTTAAAATAATGCATTACCACGCATTTTGAATTTAAAAGATAAAAAGGACGGAATATGATGAGATTTTTTTAACAAATTTTTCTTCACGGTTTGCCTATGTTACTTATTCTGAACCTTCCCTGCAAATTTTTCCGGTTATTGCAAAATGATCCTGTATAGACACGCATTATAGTATGCTAAAAGTTTCATTACTTCCTGATTAAATATTACCTAAAACATGTAGTGTTTATTTTTTCTTATCTGACTTGCGGTTTTCTAGTCTGTTAAAATGAATCGCAATATATACAGTTCACTTCGGTTTTTAATATTTCGTACCAAATCGAACAAAATCGATGTAAAAATTCAAATGTTTAAAAAGTACTATTAAGATGGTTTTTTTTTTTTTTTATGTACTAATAAAGAATTATGTCTATGAATTAGTAGAGAAATAATTTTAAAATATACGGACAAGCATTATAGTACGCCGACACTTCCATTTTTTTATATGTAATTTTGAGGCTGATAATATAAGTAAGTACTTAAGTTATTTTATTTAATACTAGCTGTTCCCCGCGACTTCACACGCGTGGAGTTATTTTTCACGGAACCCTAAAATAAAAGCAGCCCAAGTTACTCCTTATAACATCAGCTCTCTGCCAGTGTATATAAATATTGACAAATATTGACATTCATATTTATACGATACTAACGTCACTCAATTGTTTTGCCTTCCCGGAACACCTCCACTAACACTTAAACTTTATGGTATGGTATTAAAGTTCAAATTGATTTTTAAGTATTACGAGGGCGGCACTGAAAATTTCGGGAATCAAGGAAGTGACACAACATTACTATTTAAAAATGTATTTATTGCTTTTCGAATTCTCCGCGAAATTTGACACATTTTTCCATACGATGGAACCAATCATTGAAACAACCATTCCATTCGGAAGTTGGGGTCTCCAAAATGGCCGTTTTGTAGGCGTCCACAGCTTCTTCAGGTGATGAAAATCTCTGTCCACGCAATTTATTCTTTATTTTAGGGAAAGTATAGAAATCATTAGGGCTTAGGTCGGGGCTGTACGGCGGATGGTCTAATAATTCTATGTTTTCTTGCTCTAAAAACTCTTTTGTTCTGTGTGCGGTGTGAGAACTTGCATTGTCGTGATGGAGAATGATGCGGCGGTTGCAGTTCTCTTTACGGAGTTCAGAAACGACCTGTGGCAAACAAATGCTAGCATACCATTCTGCATTAACCGTTCTTTGTCCCTCAAGAGGAATAGTCGTAACATGGCCGGTTTTGGAGACAAACGTGGCCACCATTTTCTTTGCAACACTCCGTGAACGAACTATTTTTGTTGGCTTTAACTCATTTTCGAACACCCAAACTCGTGACTGGTTTTTTTGTTTCGGGTTCGTACGCGTATATCCAGGATTCGTCACCTGATACGATATTGTATACAGCATTTGAGGATCCTGCGTGGAATCTTTCGAGAGTTCTGACGCACCAAGTAACGCGAGTCGCTTTTTGCTCTTCACAGCGCGAATGCGGTATCCATCGGGAAAACAACTTTTTTACACCTATTTGTTCATGCAAGATTATTTGTATTTGATTCATGCCAATGTCTAAAGTTGCCTGAATTTCGCGGAATGTCATATGTCGATCTTCCTCAATCAGCTTACGCACATCAACGTTTTCTTGGGTGACTGCAGTTTTTGGACGACCTTGAAGGGGATCATCACTGAGCTTGACACGTCCACATTGAAATTCAGCAAACCAGCGATAAATTGTGGTTTTGGATGGGGCTTCATCACCAAATGCAGAAATCATCCGGTCGACACACTGTTTTTGTGTTAAACCACTTCGAAAGTCATAATAAATCATCGCTCTTGAATTTTCTCGAGTCAATTTCATTTTCTCAACGACTAAACAAGTTTGACAAAACCTTGTGACATGACCGAGAATCTTTTTTTAAATTAATAAATAGTATTCGATTTTTAAAACCAAGGAGTTTTCAATTAAAAAGATTTTAATATGACAGGAACAGTGGAAATATTCCATTCCCGATACTTTTAATGCAGCCTATGTATTACGAATCTTTTGTTTGGGAATATAGAAAAGTGTTGTTTTTAGACTTTTTCAGGCAATCTTTTAAATTTTTCACTCCGTAAGAACCAACTTGGTACTTCCTTCAAGGAATATTATAAAAAAAGAATTAGCGAAATCGGTTCAGCTGCTCTCGAGATTTGCGCTTAGCAATACATTCACCGATTCATTTTTATATTATAGATATATTATAACTAATTATTTGTATTATGTTTATATATTTATACATTTTATATGTCTGTGTCTGTGTGTGTGTGTGTGTGTGTGTTTGTGTGTGTGTGTGTGTGTGTGTGTGTGTGTGTGTGTGTGTAATTATTTATGTGTGTGTGTGTGTGTGTAATTATTTATGTGTGTATAAATGTAACGTAAAATATCAATCTAGCTGACTCTCCAAAGAATTCATTCAAGACTTATGACCACCTTCATTACATTGAATTGCTTACAATTTGTCTATTAGATTGTTAATATTTAATTTTCTTTCAACAATAATATAAAATTAAAAATTTTGTACAACCGACTTCAATATAAATTATTAAGAATAACTCAAAAACTATTGGTCAGACCTTAATCAAATTTATATGGGACCACATGTGAAGCACCAGCTTTCAAATAAAAAAAGAATCATCGAAATCGGTTCACCCAGTAAAAAGTTACGAGGTAACACACATAAAAAAACAAAGTTGAATTGAATACCGTCTCCTTTTTGAAGTCGGAAGAAAATATACCTACCATCAAGCAATATAAGGGAAACCTGTTATTGGCCATACTTTTAATTTGTTACCTTAATGTTAATTATTGCTAAATACGCTGTTGGTTTTCTAAATAAATTAAAATTAAATAAAAATAAAAATTATTCCCTAACTTATGATGGCACTTAAAACGTGCAGTGTTCTACATCTAACCTCGAATAATAATCAAAATGCAGATGCGTTGACACCACTGAGATGGAATGTCTCGTTTCCAGTAAAACGTCGCCGGTTCTCTACACTCACCATACGAAAGACAGCAGCATTGAGCTGCATTTCACGCCGTTATTTTGTGAGAGCATGATCCTTCCCCGATCGAACCGAACCATTCGCGCTACAGCTATAATATAGCTACAGCATAGCTCTAGCCCGTATGTATACTTATTATACAAATTGTATTTACTTGTGTCATATGAAACTTACTTATACAACTTGTCACCGAAGTGCGAACGCCGATGCTTCACTAAATCATTACTCTGTGTAAAAGCTTTATCGCAAATTTCACAGCGATACGGTTTCTCTCCGGTGTGAATCCGGTAGTGCCGCTTCAAATGATCTTTACTGGAAAACCTGTAACAATGCCAATATTTATTAAATAAAAATAAACGTGTGTTATTCGATCTGTCTACTTCCTATCTATTTTTACTACTTCCTATTTGGTGACTAATTACTTACACGTAATTACAAAAAAAATCTAATACACGAAAAACTACTTTTGATATACTGGCGTTTTAAATTGCAGTAATGAAAGGTTCTTCCAATTAGTTTGTTATTTTGCTTAATAGAGCCTACGACTTTGCTATAATCGTTCTACTGCATGAAAATGGTAATCCTAATTATTATTTTTTCATATTAAACTCATTTTTGAACCAAGTGTAAGTTAGATCCTTTTTGCTTCTAACTATTACTTAAGTTCTATTTATTTTTTGTTTAAGAACTATCAAAAATCCAATTTTATTTTTAAGTACTCAAATAAAAACGGTTACAGCTAGAAATATTTTGTAATGCGCGATGGTAAGGCCAAACATCCACGGTTATTCCCAGAGAAAATCAATTGGAACTATCAAATTGATTAGAAAGATAATCATTTTCGTTGTTAATGTTTAACAGTGGTAGAGCCACGCGGCAGCTTTTGCTGTCGCACGGATGGGCCGGCTCGCACCGGGGTGGTACCATGACCTCACAGAATACCAGCGTGAAGTAGAGGTGTACCTCTGCGTTTCGCTTGGTAAGTGCAGGTGGCCGGAGGCCCAATCCCTCCCCCCCCCCCCCCCAATCCATATGATAGCGGAACCCCTGGAGAATCCTTCGCTGAGCGTCCACGACCAAGCTACTCCACTCCTGGGCGTGGGTGCACAGGCTGTCAATTCTGAATTCGGGGGGGCACGATATCCGTGAATTTTTGCAACCAGGGGACTTCATTCCAACCTTTACTCTGTCCACTACCATCTAGAGATGGCCTTGCTCTATTTAACCAAGACTCAGATATGCTCTCCTGCTGATACTTCATATCTCTCCTACCCAGGGTAGAAATTGGAACACTCCTTTGTGCCCCGGGTTGGAGTTTGCGTATACGTCAGAGAAGAAGACATCTGTTTTCGACACCTCAGCAGTCTTGAAGGTACGGGTGTCTCTATAGGTCCCATAGCGGTAATGCCGAAACAGACCGACTCATCGACCAAGTGCAAATGGCTACAGATTCCTTGTTACAGTAGATCGCATCCGCAGAGATCGTGATCCTTGGCGATTTTAACACCCACTCCTCTCCCTAGTCGTCAACAAGTCGAGTGGGCCTGATGGAGTCCCTCCCATTGTGATGAAGACGTGTGCTCCGAAGTTGGCACCGGTTTTAACGCGTCTTTTCCGGTACTCCTAAAGCGTTGTTCCGAATTCATGGAAAACAGCTTTGGTTCACCCGATCCCTAAAAAAGGCAACCGCTCAGACCCGTCCAACAACAGGCCTATCGCCAACAATTTTCGTCGGGGTTGATCAGCTGGTGATCTTCTGGTCTACCTAACTCATAGATGGGTGAAGGCAGTAGAGTTCAAGGGGTAGGTGTTGGCCGTTAGTTAGCGAAGGCCTTCGATCGGGTCTGGCACAAAGCGCTTCTTTCAAAGCTCCCTTCCTTTGGGCTTCTCAAAAAATTGTGCAATTGGATCACTAATTTCCTTGCTGATCGGAGCATAAAGGTCGTAGTAGACGGTGCATGTTCTGTTTACAAGCCTACTAACGCTGGTGTTCCACAAGGCTCCGTACTATCACCAACACTGTATCTTTTGCATATCAATGATATGTAACAAACTGGTAACATTCATTGCTATGCAGACAACAGCACTGGTGATGCTTTATACACCGGTCGTGCCAATATTTTTCGGGAAAACGTTGACGAGTACCGGGACAAGCTTGTGTCTGAAGTCGAGTTTTGCTGAACAAAGTCTCGGATTGAGGGCGACTAAATCTAGTCCAAATTCAATCCCCAGAAGACACAAGTTTGCGCGTTTACCGCTAAAAAGAACCCTTTTGTCGTATCCCCTCAGTTTCAACGCACTCCCCTTGCTGCCTCAGCTAGCATCGGAATCCTCGGCGTCGACATATCGAATAGTGTGCAGTTTCGTGGTCACTTGGAAGGGAAGGCCAAATTGGCCTCTAAAAAGCTTGGCGTGCTCAGCAGAGCGAGACATGCCAGCACATCGCTTGCAACTTTACAAAGCGCAAGTTCGGCCTCACATGGAATACTGTTCTCATCTGTGGGCCGGGGCAACCCAGTGCCAGCTCCTTCCACTTGACCGCATCTAACACAGAGTGGTTCGAATCATCGACGACCGAGTTCTTTCTGATCGGCTCAATTCACTGGCGCTGCGTAGGGATGTTGCATCCCTTTGCATTTTCTATCGAATCTACCACGGGGAATGCTTTGAGGAATTGTTCGGATTAATTTCAGCCGCCGAATTTCACGAACGCATATCGCGTCAAAATCCACGATACCATCTTCACCATCTGGATGCTTGGCGGTCCACCACTGTGCGTTTTACGAGGAGTTTTCTTCCTCGTACATCTTCTCTGTGGAATTGTTTACCACCAGCGATTTTTTCGGTCCAAAACGACTTAGGGACCTTCAGGAAAAGAGCTTACATCTTTCTAAAAGGCCGGCAACGTCACCAATTTTTTGCCATCACCTGCAATTCCCCTGGTGTTGCGGTTGTTCGGCAGCGGTAGTCACTTACCATCAGGTGAGCCACATGCTCGTTTGCCCCTTCTATAAAAAAAAAGGATTGAAGGGGCCATCCAAAACAAAGAAATATGTCTAGGATCCTTCGTAGATATAGAAGATACTTTTGACAGAATGAACATCTCCAGCATAAAAGTTGCACTAAGTAGACATAATGTTGAACCAGCACAGATTGACTGGATAATAAACATGCTCAATTCACAAATAATAAAGATTGCTGGTGAATTGAAAGCAGTTTAAATAAGGAGAGGCTGCTCGCAGGGTAGGGTTCTTTCACCTCTCCTGTGAAATATGGTCATAAATGAACTAATCAGCAAATTAAATGCCAACCACTTCTTATATAATTTGTTATACAGATGGCCTGTCAATACTGGTCTGGGAAAAACAGCAATCTAGGTGTGCGACTTGACACAAGCAGCTCTCCGTATAGTGGAGAGTTGGTACAAAGAATACGACTTAACCGTTAATCCAAATAAAACGGTTCTAGCAATGTTCACACAAAAATGAATGCTGAATAACTATCACCTGCCAAGTCTCTTCAGCACAAAACTCCAGCTATCCTCTGAGGTTAAGTCTTACTTTGGACAGTAAACTCAACTGGAATAAACACATAGAAAACAAAATCAATAAGGCTAGTATAACTTTCTCGCAATGCAGAAACATGATAGGCAGACTATGGGGTCTGAGGCCATAGATTATACTGCAATAGATGCTAGGAAGGTAAAAGACTTCTCCATCAGAATACTTACCGACAGTATGGCGGTACTACAAGCAATGTGGTGAACTCGGACTAATATATGCATGACATTAACGACACAACAAACACAACAATGTGACTCTGCAATGAATCAAGGGACACAATGGATCCAGAAGCAACGACGCAGCAGATGAACTGGCCAGGAGAGGATCAGCTATGGCCTTTATAGGACCGGAACCGATCATACCAATCCCTTTTGGTAACATTCGTTCACTGGTATGTAAAAACTTTACTAATCAACATGCTCAGCTTTGGAAAAATATAGTGGACTGTAGGCGAGCTAGGGAGGCCCTGTCAGAAATGAACAGTCGTATAACCAGTCTTAATGAAATTGAACAAGTCTTTTATTACAGGAAATGGCTCCTATAACAAACAATAATTTACTCTTGGTGTTACAGATAGTCCCCTGTGCAGTGCATGTATGGGGGAGGAGGAAATGGCGGCCCATGTGTTGCTAGCATAGGGCTAAACATCTCGGCATGCCGGGATCACTTCCTCACAACAAGTTGCTCACAACATGAAAGGACTGTTAAACTTCTTCGGGGAGATTTCACAGCTCGAATAATCATATTATTCCTGCCCACACGCAAAATACGCGCTTAGACGTGGAGTTGTGGAAAACAGTCTGTTATAAACTAAACTGAACTAAACTAATTGTGTCTTAAATAAGATATTTTGTCCAACCTGACCATAAGATAAATTGTTTAGAGAATATGGCATCTTAATATTTTGTGATTGACTTACTTCATTGGGCACACATCACATTTATAGGGCTTCACACCTAAATGGCGTAGTGTATGCTTGACTAGGGAACTGCGTTTTGTAAACTTCCCGTTGCACTGATCACACGTGTATGACCTCTCACCAGTGTGAGATTTTACATGGGACTTTAGTTCACCTGAAAAAAAAAATACAAAGCTTGCTTGATTTTTTATTTGAGAGAATCTGGTTAAACACTGCTAGAAGAGGAGGCAAACGAGCATGCGGCTTACCTGACGGTAAGTGACTGCTAGTGAAAATGGCAGGTGTGTTGCTGGCCTTTTAAAAATAGTTAGGCTGTTATTGTGAAAGATCAATTCTACAAGGAAGTTGTGCGAGGAAATCACACAATATGTATTGCCAAGAATCAACATAGTATGCATGTGAAATTTGGTGGCTGAATTTAGTTCGAACAACTCCACAGTGGTAGATGCGATATAGTATGGAAAGGGATGCAACAAATCTTTGCAGCGCCAGTGAGTCAAGCGGATCAGCAAGAACTCAATCATTGACAGATGGGGCCACCGTGCTGGATGCGGTCAAGTGAAAGAAGTGGGTACTAGAGTGGCCCGGTCCAGAAGTGAGTACAGTATTTCTTGATAGGCCGAACTTGCACCTTATAATGTTGCAACTGCCACAAAATACTTTCCTACTAGACATGAATTCCATGCGCTGGCGACTACGACCTTGATACTCCGATCTGTGGGAAAACTAGTTATCTAATTGATAATTAAGGGAACAGAATATGAACCTTCTAAAATATTTGAAAGAGTGGTGTTGGTGAATATCATCATCATCATTACAGCCTATTAAAAGTCCACTGCTGAACATAGGTCTCCCCCATATACTGCCTCATAGAAGGGAATATTTGCCATAGTTAACATGCTCGACAAGTGGATTGGCAAACAGTTTTTTATCATTTTGAATTGTTATCAGGATGATGCTGCTGCCCATCAGCTGTTTCATTTCCCTTTGTCGTCCCTTAAAATACCTACGGCATGATTTGAAGTAGTAGTTTCTCTATATGTCGCCACTACATGGTGAATACCATAAATTGTAATCTCTTTGTCTGTTTGTCTGCCTGTCTGAAAGCATTAGGACCAATTGTAATAAAATTTTCTTATTAGTATAGTTTCTTATTTAAAACATAGCTAAGATTTATTTTAGCTGAAAGGGTCTAAAATTACCATATTTTTAATTATCTGGTTATTGGAAACTATATTGACATAATTATGATATTTACTACATTAAAAAAAATCATTTACCTTTACTTATAAACTGCTTTGGACACAAGTTGCAAGCAAATGATTTATGTCCAATATGCCTCTTCAAGTGTTGGTTAAGATTTGTGCTTGAATTAAACCTTTTTCCACATGTTGGGCACAAATAAGTTTTTTCTTTATTGTGTACTTTAATGTGATTTGTCAATGTTGACAAATGTGAAAATGCTTTAGGGCATAATGGACAGGCATGTGGTTTGATATTGTTGTGTTTATTTATATGCTCAGTTAAATAACTTTGATTTGTAAAAGTTTTAGGACAAAGTGTACATTTAAAAGGGCGGTTATCATCATGGCACAGTTCATGTCGTTTCAGATGACTGACTTTTGTAAATTTCTTATCACATAAATTGCAAGCTAACACTCTCCCTTTCTTTACATGCTTTCGCATATGTGCAGATAGTGAATTCATTGACTTAAAACTAGCAGAGCAAACTCTACATATGAACTTTTCATCAGTACAGCTTTGATTTTTATTTAATATGTTTTCTTCACTTTTAATTCCTTTACTATGAATCAGTAAATGTTTAACAAGTTTCATTCTTTGATTAAATGTCTCAGAACATATATTGCAAACAAACAATCTATCTTTTGAATGATGCTTTTCTTTATGCTGGTTGAGTTTATCAAGTTTCTTGAATTTTTTCTGACAAATATCACACTCAAATGGTATCACAAGGCATTCCTTCGTAGTGTGCTCATTTTTTAAGTGTGGTAAATCAATATTAATAGTGGAATTTTTGTTTTCATCGAATTCTTGACTAACGCTTTCTATTTTTAAATGCTCATTTAAATCATCATAATCACTGTCAGTCTTCTCCAACTTTATTTGGATTTCTGGAAATAAATCATCTTCTGGGACCACTACATTATCATTGTTACAGTGGTTTATTTGTTCTCTAATCTGTTCATCTACATTTCTGGCTAATAAACGAAAATCATAAAAACTAGTAAGGTTATGATAACAATTGCCACAGATTCTTTTGGGTAGACAATCATCCATGTCGGCCTGAAAGTGTTTAGAAAATTACAATAACCTAAATAGTGATCTACAGGGATTATGCATATATCTGTACATAACAATGATGATTAAATAATCATTGTTTGAAATTGAAGTGATTTTTTCCTTTTTAATTATGAGAATAGAATTTTTGAAAATTAATGTAAAAATTTAAAGGAGTTCTCATTTCATTATTTCCTTATAAGTAATGAACAACTAACACTACATATATTTTGAAGAGCAAAAACACAAATTTTAAATATACATCATAACAGCATAAATTAGCAAGAATGATAGAAAAACACACCGTCAAACCCGTACATATGAATAACATGTCAGCTATATTTACAGAATTTCTACTATATTCGAAAATATCATAGACTTTAATAGAAGTATTATTCAAACAAGTCCTACAAGAAGTAATAAAGTTTTTACAAATTATTTCAGCAGCCATAATAAGATACACTTTATGAGAAGACGATTAAAGCGGTTACAAAAACATGCTTATTTTAAATACATATGCCTTCATCACTTAATGTTGACCAAAATTAAACATCATCATAAAAGTAAATAAATAAACACTCGATAATGGGGAGAGGAGACAAGTGGAGACAAGTGACACTTATGAGCTTATCAGGGTGACCATCTTTAAAATACAGATCCTGCCTTACTTTGGTTAAAAACCTGCCAAATACCTGCCAAAGTCTGTAGTGAAAAATGCCTAAATACTGCCAACTTTATTTACCATTGTAATAAACTAAGAAAAGTGAAAATACACATATAAATGCTATATTTTTTTAAATTAAAATTAAATTTATCTTTCGTTGGTTTGAATGCTATGCAATCGCCATGCTCACCGACGCCTTGTTTAACGTACAAGATAGACAGAAAATGTATGTTTATAAATCTGTTTTGTGTTTTTGTCTTAATTAAATTTATTCGAGAGAACATTCTTTCGCATGCTGAATCCACTCATATTTTTTTTTTATATTTACTAGTACCGTCCTGCTCCTTTAGCAACCGGGGTGCCAATTTGCAGTTACACAGTCTGGATCATCTTTAGCTTTGGAGATCCATGATGAAAGTAAAAGATCTTGCTCCCACTTCGGTCTATACGCCTTTTCATATTTTTGCTTCATCACCGCCACCTATAATTACTATCTTCATCATGAAATCTTAGGCAATACCAAACTAAAGTACGTCTCTTTTATGACTGATTGACAACCAACTCGTGTAAATTCGTTTTAAAATTATCAACTTTATACACAAAAATATTTAAGTTGTTTATTGAATGTGATACAAACATAATACGAGAAATCGAGAAATACAGGGAAATCCCCAACATGTTGACCAAGTATCTAGGTTTACCATTTTCGTCATTTTAAGTTGCCATAGTGAAATCTATTTTTAATACCCTAATACTGCCAAATACTGCCAGGTTTTATAAAACGTCAACCGATCATGCCAAAGTCTAAAATAAGAGGCCAATCCTGCCAAAATGGCAGGAACCTGCCACATATGGTCACACTGGAGCTTATGATTATGACCCCTATGACAGCTGTCAAGAGCAATTTTTTTTTTTGGAGTTTATGGCCTGGCATCTATTCCTTTAGGCCATCAAGTGCAATATTATTGTGAAATCCATAGATAGAAGAAAAATATTATTTTTCTTATATTAATGGTACAATCATACAGATATTTATAAAGGTGGCTACTGACCTGCCTGCCGCAGGGGCAATCTAAGGTGTAGGAGTGGGGATGACCCTTAATTGCCTGCTTAATTGTGATGTGTGTAGGCAAGCAGGGGCAATTTTATTAAGTCGGCCCTGCGGCAGGGCGGCAGGAGCGTAGTGTTGCAAAAGTTACCGATTTATCGGGAGATCTACTGATTTTAATTAGTATTTCCCGATATCCCGATTTAGCGAACGTATCTCCCAATTTTTTTACATTTTCATACATACATACATACATAAACACTCACGCCTGTCACCCAGAGGGGTAGGCAGAGACTACGGACTTCCATTTGGCGCGATCCTGACACACCTCTCTCGCCTCTTTCACATCCATATATCTACGCATACACGCTCGTCGGTTAAGGGTACTCCTAATCTGGCCCATTTTCAATGTATCGCCGATCTGGTCGATAAACCTTCGTCTAGGGCGTCCCTTCCCGACCCTGCCGTTCACTTCTGCAACATAAATTTGCTTTGTCACTCTTTCCTCGTTCATTCTTTCTATGTGACCAAACCACCGAAGCATTCCTTTCTTAATCCTTGTCACAACGTCATCTTGCAAACCACACTTTTCTCTTATTACATTTTCAACTAATATAAAATAATAATGATAAATAAAATTTAAAAGTAATAATCAGAATACTAAAATGAACTTTTAACACAAAATCTATGTACGGGGACTTCCCGAAATTGCTCGCACCACGTCCTCTGGGACCTATACCTATAACCTTATTAGGTTTTTAACTTCGCGGTATGGTTAAAGCATATTGCACTGATGATCTTAAAATAGAGTTCATTATTGTCTGGTAAGTGTACGGGGGAGATCCCTAAAGATTGATGGCCGACTAAAGATTTGATCCCTAAAGTATATATAGTGTTGTTCATTCATAGAATTACATTCACTAATTACTAGCCTTCTTCTGTTTTGTTGAGAACTGTTGTGCTTTATGTCCAAATTTGTTAGGTAGCATTAGTTATCAAAAAATTAATTTAGAATTGCATTTGCTTCTAAATACGAAAGAAATTAAATCACTCAGTGAAGAAACAGAAGGATTTTGGAGAAGCGTGAGTAGCAAAAATATATAATTATAAAATTTTAGTTTAAATTATAAAGACATTATTTTGATCGCAAAAAAAAATGAAACAAAAAAGAACGACATCTAAAAGAACGTTTTATGATACATTTCTAAACCCATGGATGTAAATAAAAATCTCCCGATTTCTCCAGATTTTTAGCTGGCAAATCTAGCGATTTTATATTTTTCACTTTTGCAACACTACAGAAGCGCAAGACCTTCCTTATGTATGCTGTGCTCGCCGCCCAGTGGCCGGTGACGCCTCGTCCAGGCGCCCTCCTCCAACCGCGATGCAGTCAGGTGCCCACACGAACACCCTCGCCTGGCAGCAGCAGCGGTGGATGCTTCTTCTTCTTTCTTGCACCCTTGCCTGGTAGCAGTGAGCACTTCCGCCTGGTAACAGAAAACACCAAACGCCTTTGAGCACTACAGGAAATAAAAACACAATCCCCGTAGAGGAAATGCCGAGCCTTATTACCCGACAGGAAATGCCGGACACGGTCATCCGACAGGAAAATGCCGACTATGGTCGTCCAGCGGAATATGCCGAGCACGCTTGCCCAACAGGAAAAATGCCAAGCCCTGCTTGGCTATGATGAGCGCCTTCAAAAGGCACCTGCGCCTGGCTGCGATACGTGCCCCATGCGAGCACATGCCCCTAGCCGCAATCCCGGTTTTCTTTCTTCCGGTAGCTACCAGTATTCCAGGTCCTGTCCTGCCTAAGCCCTGATGGGCCTACTGCGCTGGCCTGGTCTTCTTGCCTTTGGTCCTGTTGCCTCAGCTGAAACCTCCGGCTTCCTTTGGTCGCTGATCTTCACTCGGCTCCGAAGGTCCACTTGAATGGTCTTCAGTAGCTCACAGCTGGTTCCTTAATCCGGCTCGAAGGACCAAATGAAACGGAACCTTCGCTTAAAAAAGGAACACGGTTGCGTTCAACAGCGAATTCCTTAACCTCTTATGACACCTACGTTGGGTTCGGGGGCAACGAGGCGTATGTGAACCTCGTGAAGGAGTATCACACGAGGGTGTCAGCAGCTTCCGTTTCAGCAAATAGGTTCAGGCAGGGATTACGGGTCTTCCGAGGTCGTCCCGGTCCCAGCGCCTTAGTTCTTCGATATGTGCTGCGTTAGCGACACCAGATGGACTATATTTATATTTAAAGGTTAAGGATCCCTTGGGAATAAAACAGCAATTATCTTCAAGCCGCTCCGTGAGAGAGTAATTACTTTCCCTATCACTTCCCTATACGTTTTTCTTTCTTGATTTTATATTATACTGGTAGCTGGTCCCGAACGATTTGTATGAAAACCAGTCTAATGGGGTATCAATAAAGCTATACTTGAAAGAGAGCCGCGCCCTCTGTACGATTTCACAACTCAGTTACATCAAATTTATACTATCACTCCTCACGGTTTGCCCAATATCTTTATTTGCATACGACATACATTTATACATTTTATTTATAAAGATAGCACAAAAAAATATCTATACTATGATATACATTACATTATTATATCACAAAAAACCTTTTATTTATTCAACAAAATATGCCTATTTTACATCATATGTACTAAGTTAGAATTCTTAAATATCTAACATATAAGGTTGGCACAATGTTCTTTATTTGAAAATACAAATATCTTAACTAATACAATAGTTTAATTTACATTTTTTTTACACATTTTACTATAAAAAACACTTTTAAATTTCTTATACAAAACTATCAATATTTCACTATGATAAGAGAATTTATACATAGAAATAACACAAAATTCACATATTTTGCTCATACAGTCAACTTGAAACATTTTATAAGTCAATTTTACATAAATTGCTGAAATTTACAAACATTTAAATTTCCACTTATTTAAACTTTTAATTCTACAGATTAGCGCACTACTTTTATCTGCGGCTAAGTGAACAACTAATCTTTACACGACCCCCCCCCCCCCCCCCCAATTTTCGGTAAAGCAGGGTGCAAATTTACTGCTATCCACTAACACAAGATGAGCAATCAATCCCTGCACGGCCCCCATTGTCGGCAAGGTAGTATCCAATAAGATCTCTTATCAGTTATCAAAGTTCTTATCAGTTATCATGTTCTTATCAGATAACACAAAGAAAATATTTCATGAATCAAATATTGAAAATAGACATTTTATTTTTCATACAAAATGTATTCAACTTACATAAGACAATATTATGTAACATTTTACATTAATTCCACTCATACGCAATGTGATCATTTCGACCGGGGAACAAATCCTGGTCTCTAACTTTATTTTAATATTTCTTTAAATTAACAATATCATTAGAAAAGGTGATTTCGACCAGGAACTGAACCCGGAAACATGATTCACATCTTAAAATTCCCTATATGAATTTATTAAAAAAATATTACTAAGAAAACGACAAACTAGTCCGGCCTGGAAATCGAACCCAAGACCTTCAAATTATTAATTCGATATTTCTTTAAGGTTTAACTAAGCGTTTTCTTATAAGATTATTACGGCTTGATAATTTGATTTTAGAAGCTATCCGTAATCGGTTAACTAACAAATCGAAATACTTTTTATAGACGCGTCGCCAACACAAGCTAAGCAAAAAAATCAAAGAACGTATTAGAAAAGTTAGAAAAACTAAAAGGATCCAAATCCCAGAAAACATATTTTAACAACAAGAGGAACCAGAAAAGCTCTTAAAGTACTTCGTGAATCAAATCCTGAAAAATAACCACAACAAAATCACTAATCAAAAAGATATAAATAAAATAGCTTCAAAATACTATCGAAACCTTTATTCGAGCAGAGATACTGTAACTTCTCTTTATTGTTATATTTCTGTTATCAGAAAGATTCTGACGATCTTCTGCTTCAATTTCCATCTGTCGCCTCATACGACACCCACGGGAAGATATGGGGTAGAAGATGTTCTTACCCCGCCACTACACGGGTGTCACCATTAGTGCAAATTAATTCGACACGCAAGCTCAATAATTTCCACTTCAGCATTAAGCTCTGAACCTGAAACCTTACAAAGTAAAGCTAGACTAGCAATACTTAGCCAAAAGTCTGACAAATTCCCAGGCCCTCATAAAATCACAAATGAGTTACTAAAAGGGACCCTGGAATGGAAGAAAACGTAATCATCTCAGATTTGCAGATGACATTGTCTTATTTAAACATACGCTAGGGAAAATGATTGAAGATCTAAACAAACACAATGAGAAAATCGGATTATTAATGAACGTAAACAAGACTAAGCTATTAACAAACTGGGAAAACCGAGAGATCTATATTAACAACCATACTCTCGAGTACGTAGAAGTGTATATTTACCTAAGATAAATCATCTCACACAAAGACCAATTGATAAATGGATACTTAGTTAGGTTCATAACAATCATTACAAGTACAAATAATGTAGAAATGGCTCCTTTTGATAAAATTGTTTTTATTCTATGTTTTCTTCTATACTTCTCGAGTAAATGTTTGCTGCAAATTGTTGAGTTTGTCTTTGGATTCCAACCAACCCGTCCAATTAACCTTAACCATTTTTGTAATCATAGAATCCTGAGGGAATCTGTTTGACAAACGGCAAAATAAAATTACATTCCTAGAACAAACCGAGGATTTACTTTCTTGTTGTGTGGGCAAGCCTATCGATTCAATATAAACATTCAAGATAATTATCGACATTAATTTTGATATAGTCAATCCCTAGCGTACATGTAAAATATTTTGTTTAAAAATAGAATTCATCAAAATCATACAAATTGTCAACAACGTGACTTTTTCTTTACAAAATATCAAAGTTAACAAAATAATTGAAAACATTCTATATTTTAAAATGCATATAACATAAATTTTAACGAGAAATAAAGGCGTCATAACATTGACCACGTCTTGAGAATTTACCTGTGAAATGTGGAACTATCAAAATTATTTCTGTTATTGACACATGTAACCATTTTGTTACTATTAATTATAAACATTAACACTATTATAATCTAAAAATTACAAAATATGTAGGAGCTAATTTCTTGCGTGCCGACTTGTGCCGATCTGTCATTCAAAATCGGTTACAGAGTCATGAGATTTGGTATCCTTTTCTATCTTGCATTTTTGCCGTAAGAAATGTTCTTCTCCCTTGCACACTATGTCGGTCTCTACGCCAGAATATTCTAAGTCTATGGTCTATGCTACGTCCAGCTTCTAGCACCGCGATCTTGAGCGGACGTAGAACTGGGGAAACACAAAGTATAAATAAACCATCTAAGAAACACTCTGACTCTGACTGGGATGGATCACGAATAACAATTAAAAAGTAATCCGTGCATGAATAAGGCGCTTTCAGAAAGCCAGTTAAAAAAAAGTTCAAAATTTCACAGACTGTATTACGCATGGCGCTTTAAATAATCACAGAGTAACTTTAAAATCTTGGAAAAAATTATCTATGATGCATAGATGAGAGTGTTATTTTTGGTTTCTTAGATTTTAAAATTTTAAATTGAATTGTCCTGTGGAATTGTCCCTATTTATTTTAAGATTTACCTCTACGATATTATTACTATTTATCATCTCAGTTATTTTTCCAATTAAAATAAAGGTAAGTTATTTTTTATGTACCGCAATGAAGTATATCTCTAATTATTTACTATAAATTTGAGTTATGTCACACGGATTTTCTTTTATTAACAAGTAGTAGGTACCTTGTTCTTTTTATTATATCAATTATAATAGTTAAGAATCTTTTGCATAATAATTTTACAATTTTTTAAGTGTTCCTGTTTTTAACTTGATATATTTAGTTATATGGCACTTATGAAAATAAACTACTGTACTGCTCGCCGTTTTTAACACTTTTGTTAACTCGTTCATTCTTCTTGTTTATGTATTTATTTTTCTCCCAGCTTGTATTATTGTTGTATTATATAGGCTATTCATGAACTAGACCACTTGTCTCTTATTAATAAATGCCAATAATGTGTGTCGTTTTGCTTAACTTGTGTGTGGATCAGAATATTAATCAAAGAGATCATTTTTAAGTGGGTGGTGAGATTATTATCATACATTACAGCATATAAAAGTCAACATAGGCCTCAACCTTAGATTGCCTCATAGGGAGGGATTTTGCCACAGTTGCCATGCTTGCCTGGGGGCTTGGTAGATGCTGCTCATCCCCTGTTTCAGTTTCCATCTGTGGCCTCTTACAACATCCATGAAACAATATGGGGTAGTGGATAATTCTTGCACTGCCACTATATGATAAGAAATTATAGCACATTAATTAGAAATTATACCAACAGTATCATAATTACCCTGAGAGTGAAAAATTCACTATTTATTCACTGATGCATAATAAACTTGTACATGGAAGTCAAACTAATAATGACAGCTCTGCTCTTAAATTATATAATATCACTGTCTTTTGTAAGATATATACATATAATACCAACATTCACATTTGGCATAGTCATAACAGGTTTCTTTTGCTTGTTATACATTTACAAATGTTCACATACATGCTTGTTGGTTAAAGGTCCACTTAATTTAGCCAGTCTTCAATATTGTTCTCTAGAAATATCACTTATAGAATAAATATGCTTTGTCATTCTTTTTTCATTCCTTTTTTAAATGTTCAAAACCACCAAAGCATTCCTTTCTTAATTCTCGTGACATTTGTAAAATTGTGTAACTAAAGATGATAATAAAAATAAAAAGCTATATAAATAAAACAAATTTTATTTTTCTAATAGGATTCTGATTTCTCTTTACTATATTCGAGTACACAATATTGTTAATTTGAAATCTATTAATACCAATAAATGCTTTCATTGTCCATATGTTTCATATAAACCATGTGCATGTTCAAATGGAGGCTATTAGAGAGTAGATCAAGGCTACCTAGTTTTCATTTATGTAGTATCTTTAGTTAAGTATTAAAATGAATTTGTTCTTTATTTAACTAAATTACGTTTCCTTTTAAATATTATTGTCATTTTTGATCTATGATGGTGTTGGTGCATAAGTTAGGATATATTTTTAAGTAATATTTTTAAAAGACATAAAATTCACAATTTATAAAAATATCACATAAACATATCACCAATCCCAAAAATATTATTTCTATATTATACTTGAACCATACAGGAAAATAATAGCCATATACACTGAGCTAACAATCCGTCTAGTACATATACGGTTTACTGTTACATTTACAGACCATTAAAATCCACTGCTAAATATAGGCAGCCTCTATAGATTGCCTCATAGGAGGGATATTTGCCATAGTAAATGCCAAGCATGATGCAAATATTTGGCAAGTGGGTTGGCAACTGTAGTTATTTTTATTTTTAGTTGTTATTAGGAAGATGCTGCCGCTCAGCTCATGGGTTGTGTCCGTCTGTCACCTCTTAAGAAATACACGGGACGATATGGGGTAGAAGATATTTTTATACCAATGATTTACACATTACATAAGCATAGTTGTACTGAAGAAAACAATACTAGAAATAATTTAAATTCCATTTTGTAAATGATTTATTGTTTCTATTTTATATTATGATAAATTATGTTGTGATTTGTGGTTATGTAGAAAATTATGGGGTTGCCATATTTAGCTAGAGTTTCGTTAGGACAGTTCTCTTGGTGGTGTTAATGTACCGAATTCAACAAGTGGTAAAATTAAAAATTTTTGTACAGCCGACTTCAATATAAATTATTAAGGATAACTCATAAACTATTGGTCAGACCTTGATCAAATTTATATGGGACCACATGAGAAACCCCAGCTTTCAAATAAAAAAAGAACCATCGAATTCATCGAAAAAGTTATGAGGTAACACACATAAAAAAAAACATACAGTCGAATTGTAGAAAAGGAGAAGGTTGTTAATTGGGTTGTATATTGGTCTTTCTAATGTATGTAATGCACGGAGGTTGTTGATTCAACTGCATTTTTAATGTATGTACTTATTCGACTGTACGTCAAAAGGACGAAGACAGTTAATAACAACCTCCTGCTTAACTAAGATGTCGGTCCTAGTTCAGTGATTTAGCAGATTTTATTTTATAGTTATAGTATACTTCCACAGGAAATTAGTTTCAACCAAATCCTGTGATTATTGAAGTTTGATTTTCATACAATTTAGTTTGACAAGTTAGCACACAGACCACCTGATGGGAAGTTGCTGTTGAGGTTCATAGACAGGTAGACACCTACATCTATCGTCAACTAAGAATCAAGATCCAGATTCTTTGTCATCCCTGATCCCTGAGGTCTAAGATGGAATGCCGCGTTACCAGTAAAAAGTGACTGGTTCACTTACCATGCGAAACGAAACAACAGCATTAAACTCCTATTCAGTGCGAGCGCCACCTTTCGTGCTATTGCCATAATTAGTTGCATCGCGCTTTAGCCACGTAAAAACGTCGTTATTATTTCTGTATTACGCTAGTCGTAAAAACAAATGTTAGTTTTACATTATTATTTAAATAGTCTACAGTGAACTTGCAACAAAATCATTTATTGTGTCATGCTCACACAAACAAAGGCAAAAAAGACAAAGCGTTGCGTACATTTCAGGTGAAGCAAAAACCATGCCAAAACCATGCTCAACTTATTGTAAGTACTTGCAAACACGTACAAATATGCACCTAAATCATTTAAAACCAACAATATGGTTTTAGGAACACGTGTGTGTCCAGCAGTGAACTTTTACTGTTAAAGAAAAAAGTTTTTGCCTCACTTGAAAAGTACCTATCGCTCCGTCTGTATTTTTTTGTACTCAATTCCAAGCCTAAAGATCTTGTAAAAGTTGCTCGACACTACAAACACGCTAGTAGACGTAAAATCGCTGCGTTAGTTTTTATTTGTGACTAGTTATAAGTTTAGTCGGGACATAGGCCAAAATAACGGCGACTGTCACGCTAAATCGGTACAAATGACAACCCTACGCAACACTCACTACCATAGTGGTTCAGCCAGATTAACAACAAATGTGGGTAATAGGAATGGGTTATCAAGCATACAATTTGTGACAAATGAACTTGAATATTGGTGTCAAAATATTTTGTTTTGAAATTGGAATTTATCAATTCTTACAATTTTTCACTGATTTCTTTCAAACGTAATAGAACCACCCTGCAGATATGTTATGGTAATGTAGCATGGATGGGTCAGCTCGTCGATCGGGGAAGGGCCACATTACAGAGTAGCAGCGTGAAATCAGCTTAATGCTGCTATGTTTTATATGGTGAATGTAGAGTGTCGGAGAATCGGAGAACCTTTTTACAGGAAATGAGGCATTCTATCAGGGGTGACAACGCATTCGGTATTTTGATTCTTAATCGAGGACTTGCCATCAGGTTAACTGTATTCTGGTTTGTCGTCCTTATTCTATGAAAAAAAAGAACATAATTTTATATCTTCATGTATCGTTCTTGATACCGTGTATTAATATTATAATTTTAAAGGGGCATCCTGACATTGATATACTGTTTTTACAAAGAAGGTGCTTCCTAGGCCGTTATGTATAAGCGAAGGCTTCTCACAAATTGAATTACGAAATTGATAGTGGTAACCCGCACTTGCCATTGAACTCTCTGATAAACTTAGAGGACGTTACGACTTGGTTACGCGTCTAACATAAACACAAATAGTCAGTGTTGCTTAAACCGTTACGGAGTGTAGACGTGTGTGTGAGGCTCACATAAAATATTCAAAGGTAAATGGCTTGCATTCTATGATAAATTTGCAATTTAATGCTAATAGCAGATCGGGAGATATTAGAATTAATAATTTTCCTATTCAGTATTTACCTTATTTTGTGTTTTAGTTATATTTACAGTCATGACTTATTGTAAACGTAATGTTTTCTAAAAATATAGAATTTTTTAGAATTGTACAATATAACTCAAAGACTAACCTAGATTAGTCCTAGAGTTATATTGTATTGTTATATTTTTAAATTTCATATCTGTAGGTTGAATAGTTTTCGAATTGAAGCCGTTCTGGAATTCGGATGATTTCTATTAAAAATCGAATACTTATAGAAAATCCATTTGGAAACTGAAATTATATGTGATAGAGCCATAAATATAGTTACTATATTATAGTTGTAGCACGAATGGATCGGCTCGACCGGGGTAGGACTACGCTCTCACTGAGTAATAGCGTTAACTAGCAGCATAATGCTGCTGTGTTTCGTATGATGAGTGTAGAGAACCGCAAACCCTTTTGACTGAAAACGAGGCACTCTATCAGACATGACAATGCATCTGCATTTTGCTTCTTAATTGAGGATAAATTTAGATGTCTATGAGTCACAGTATCCACTTATAACCATTTAAATTAAATTAACCGTAATTTTGTATAGAAATAAAACAATTATAGATGTTTACACGACATGAATATTTTTAAAACCTGTTGTTGGTTTAAACCTGGAATATAAGTTTATGAGATGAGACGTCTCGTTTAAAACACAGACATCTCTTGACCCGATTGATAAACGTTTTGAGCCATGACTTCTATAGACGGTTATAAAACAGATATTATTTTATTATATCTCTAATAATCTGTGTATCTATTAATCACCTCTCGATGGTTAACTTAACGTGCCGCTACAATATGAGTAGATGTTATGCAGTCACGAAAACTGTGTTTTATGTTAAATTTATTACAATTAATCAGCTTCTTATCTCAAAAGAAATGAAGTTTTCATGTCCGGTTTCGCTCGTTAGGAATATTATCGAAAGATGTCAACTAAACAACTTACAGAGCTCACAGAACAATATCCATTATCACCTCAACAGCCTTTTAAAGTATACCCAACTCGACATATACCTTTTCGAAAATGCGCTATCTATCATATTAGAAATTCAATTGAACTAGACAAATGAATCGTAAACAGAGAGCTAATACTCCCCCGTATTGGTGATGCTGCTTCTCTTGAATGAAAGGATTTTTCGTCGTCAATCGATCTGAAGAACAATCTTTTCATTCATCAATCAGAAAGATGTGTGCAGATAAAGTGAGTTCACTTGGAGGTTGGAGGAATGTTGGCATATTGCCGTTGAATGTGCACGTGAATTTAATCGCCAGACACGCCGCAGTCATCGAATGAGTTAATATAATATATTAACTCATATATAACTTATATATTATATAAGATATGTCTACGCTACGGGCCGAACGAAAGTCTTCCATTATTTCGTATGGTACTTCTAATTTGAGAAAAATGTGATCTCTTGTCTCATAGCGTACTTTAATAATTACTAAACGAATATCTGGCAAAAGACGCGAAAGTTTTTTATGGAGCACGAGTAATTCTAGTCATTGCTACTTCTGTAATATTTTACAAAGTTACATAGGTACTATGATCTGCGATATGTGAGGCCGGAAAAGCAATATATTTACGTACTCGTACATGTAATATGATGAAATTGGGCTATTGTACGATATATTGTTTGAATGTGTGATATATCAGGGGTTTTATTTTTAATGATGATGGTAATATCAGTGTATATGCCAATAAAGTTTGGGCATAAATAAACAAAATACTGATATTACTAAGTGGTTTCGTAAAAAAACTCAATCAAATCGTATTCCTCTTTTAGATAAAAAAGTATTTTTAGGTGAATATCTGATTGTTTAAATAATATAATAACTGAGTAATTAATCTTGCTCTTATAGCCCATTTAACACTTCAAAATGCGATAAAAATAATGATAATGTGATTGTTCTAACTTGATTCTATATATCAAGGTTACTAATGTCTATGTACACAAATACAGTTTTAATTTTTGTTTCAATAATTATAATTTACTTATATTATACAACTTCGTTTAACCGATTTCAATTTGATAGCATTTTCTGCCGACTTCCAAAAAGAAGACTGTACTCAATTCGACTTGTATGTTTTTTTTTAATGTATGTTACCTCATAACTTTTTACTGGGTGAACGGATTTCGATGATTCTTTTTTGATTTGAAAGCTGGTACTTCTCGTGTGGTCCCATATAAATTTGATCAAGGTCAGACCAATTGTTTTTGAGTTATTCTAAACAACTTCTATTGAAGTCGGCTGTACAAAATTTTTAATTTTAAATTATTGTATTAATATCTTTTTTGTATAAATTAATAAATTAATTAATTATGTGTGCTATTTCAATTATTAAGTTATATTTTAAGACACTAACTATTACTAACACTTTTGTACGCTTATATCAGTGTAGATTTACACTATCTACATATCATTGTAGGAGCGAACTAAAGTTTGACCTTATACTTACAAGCTCCAGTTGCCACTATCCACTTATATGGTTCCAGTCATAATATATTATGTTAGAATATTTGGTCGGACTAGTAGAGACGTAGAAACGTTTCCATTTTCGTCACAAATATTTAGTTGGAAAAATTCACTTTGCCAATATCCACTCAATAAAATAAAATGATGTGTCTAGTTTCAAGAGCACCTCCCGCCCTCCCTCAATTGTCGTCGGTGGTGTGTCTTTCCTAGTGTAGTGGTGGTGTGAGTGGCGGTGCTGGGATTAGTGGTGACGGGGATAGTGCACGCAATTGAGGGAGGGCGGGTGGTGCCCTTCAAACTAGGTAAGACACATCATTTTATTTCATCGAGCGGATGTATGCAAAGTAATTTTTTCCAACTTTAATATAATGGATTTCTGCAAAGTAACGCCTATATTTTTAATTATGTAATTAAATGTTGTAATTTCAATTAATCCTATTAAATAGGGCCACACTAAATGTATTCCAATTAGAATCCATCATCCGCGGATGTCGTAAGAGGCGACTATATGAAATATATAAAATCTTATGTCTTCCTATAGATAGCGTCTGCGGACGTTGTTTACGCCAGACCTTATATGTTACCTAAATCGGCGACGGGGATCAGCGTCAAATGTACGAGATATCTTTTTTTTTTATAGAATAAAGGTGAAAACATACACACAGTCCACCTGATGGTAAGTGGATGCTGTGGCACATATGCATCTACACATGTCCTCGATGAAGAATCAAAATGCAGAATGCGTTGTCTTCCTTGAGGACTAAGCAGGAATGCCTCATTTCCAGTCAAAAGGGTGTTCGGTTCTCTACACTCACCATACGAAAAACAGAAGCATCAAGCTGCTATTTCAGGCTGGTATTCTGTGAGTGCATAGACCTTCCCCGGATGATCCGCCCCATTTGTGCTACAACCATAATATAGGTACAGCGTAGCTCTACCAAACTGGCTCGTAAATGGCTCATATAAAATGTCTAATACGGCGATTGTCAATCCGAATGCCAAGCGTGACGACTTCCTTGCAACAAGAGAGTCCCAATTCTGCTATAGATTTCTACGAGCCGATATAGAAGAAGACTGATAGATTGTGGAAACCTAAATTAAAAAAAAAAAACTTAAAAAAAGGAGAAGATGCTCAATTCGACTGTAATTTTTGTGTGTGTTACCTCTTGAACTTTTTTCAAGGTGATCCGAGTTTAATGATTCTTTTTTTATTTGAAAGCTGTTGCTTCTCATGTCATCCCATATAAATTTGATCAAGATCTGACCAGTAGTTATTGAGTTATCCTTAATAATGCGTATTTAATTGACTTCGACTACATTGGTGATGTTCTCATTTTATTTATATTGAAGTCAGTTGTACAGAATTTTTAATTTTACCACTTGTTCCTCCACATTATATTCATTATAAGGGTATGCCAAATCCCTCCGAACTATATACCATATTTTATAAGTTGGCCTCTACACATATTGGAGTCCTAAATACAGGACAAAACAAATTACTGTTGTAAGGGTGTGTCAATCTAAAGATGAAATATGGAGGACAATTTACGAGCAGCGCCAATTGTATTGACTTTCCACTTGTCCCATAAACAAATACTTAAAAATTTATTAAAATAATATTAGTTTCAACTAAAATTCTTAACTAAAACTTCTTTCGACTAAATTTAATAATTATATAATTCATTTATATCTGACAAGAAAGTACATATCCTGTTTGACTATAGTGTGTTCGATGAAATATTCTACTTATCACAGCATATCACACAGCAGTCACATTGGACCCGTTTTGGCTCAGTTAACCTCATCATCATCATTACAGCCCTGCAATCAATTTCTTACCTTCAATCTTTAATCCCCTGCTGAACAAAGGTTTCCCGACGAGAAATGTCACAAAACACAGTCCTGAGACACCTGCATATAGTCTTACCAAGTCACCACTTCATCTAGTTTCGGCTCTACACTTCGTTTACTAGTACTAGGTTGCTACGATACCTTTATATTTAAGGAACTTATTACCGAAAAGACAGATCAAACAGTGGAGCTTCTATAAATACACTTAATATCGGTTATATTAATCGGGTAGTTTCGGTGGAAGAATATCCACTACTTCCCCTCCCCCCCTCTTTCCCTCATATCGTCTCGTGGATGTCATAAGAAGCGACACAGGGAAACTGAAACACGAGATGGGCAGTAGCATCCTCATAACAACTCATCTTTATATATAAAAATTACGTGTCACGTTGTTTGTCCGCGATGGACTCCCTAAACTACTCTGAACTGATTTCAATGAAATTTTGCACACTCTGTGCAGTTTGGTCCAACTTGAGAGGTAGGATAGTTTTTATCCTGATAAATGACACTCAATATTTTTTTATTAGGAATTTAAGAATTTTTTTTATATGAAGGGTCGTCGAAAAGGGCAGAAAAACGTCTGCATGGCCAGCTAGTAATTATAAAAGCTGCAATTGCAACTCGCTTGTCAAGCTGTATTGTGCTACTTGTTTAACAGTGGTAGAGCCACGCGGCAGCTTTTGCTGTCGCACGGATGGGCCGACTCGAACCGGGGTGGTACCACGACCTCACAGAAAACCAGCGTGAAGTAGAGGTTTACCTCTGCGTTTCGCTTGATGAGTGCAGGTGGCCGGAGGCCCTTTTTACTGGAAATGAGGCATTCCATCTTAGTCCTCACGGGTGACAACGCATCTACATTTTGATTTGTAATAGATAGATGTAGATGTCTATGGGCCGCAGCAACCACTTACCATCAGGTGGACTGTGTGCTCGTTTGTCACCCTTATTATATAAAAAAAAAGCGTGTCAACTATGAAAAATATACCCTATGATGCAATCTATGTGGCCTATGTTCAGTAATGGATGGATGAATAGATGAATCTGTTCTATTGCATATTGTTCGAGTTATTTACATTAATTTTAAAATCATGAACGGCATTATGATGTTCATTTATTATATCACTGGCGGTTAGACCTAATTCATCAAGGGAATTGAAAGCACACATTATTACTCAGAAAATTAAAAATTAATCAAAAAATATTAATGTTAACGTAATTACTTCGGCCCTAACCTATGCTTTGTTTCGTTACTCCTTTAATTAAGATGTTGTGTAAAAGATGTTTACATAATTGTGTCAATTGGTTGAGAAATAAAATATGATGAACATCTAATTTAGAGGTCAACAGTCTCTTCTTAGGCATGTCAATAAACTGGTGAAGTGTCAATGACCGGCATTGGCACAAAAGCAACTGTCCACTAAAGTGTCATGGCCGATCACTTTCAAAGTTTTTAATCTTATTTGCACACACGCGATAGTCAAACGTGTAGCCTAGTTTCTTAACGATAATTTTTTTTAAATAAGAGTGATAAACGAGCATACAGTCCACCTGATGGTAAGTGGATTCTGTGGCCTATATATATCCTGATTTAAGAATCAAAATCCAGATGCGTTTTACCGCTGTGAACTAAGATGGAATGCATCAATTCCAGTAGAAAGGGTCTCCGGTTCTCTACACTCACCATACGAAATATAGCAGCATTAAACTGCTGTTTTTCGCTGGTATTCCGTGAGAGCGTGGTCCTTCCACGGTCGAGTCGACCACTTCGTGCTACAACTATGATGTAGTGTAATAACTCTATCACTTCGAATATCGACATCGATTTATGATCGCGTTTGTGTCAACATTCCATCACGTCCTGAAATATGACGCGTCTGCGTGAGTATTGAGTAGCGGTGTGTAGCTGCACACCCTTCCACTCCTGATAGGACTATGGATGAGAAGTACATCCGTCCACACCACGTACACACCGTACACCCTTTTGCCTGGACGGCTCTCAACGCCCAGAACATCGACCGATACGTGGTAAGCTATCAAAGATGGGATCTGCTTGTGTTTGGTCGGTGATTAGATAATTCATCTGTACACTGATTTGTGTCGAACACCGTACCGAAGTTCTGACGTTCAGTCACGAACTAAGTCATTATCATCATCATCACCATTCGACCTTTGTATAGCTCGCTGCCTATAAAGGTTAGCTAACAAGCCTGACATCACAGAATAAGCCAGTCTTTGAGATTTTCTAATATCATAAATTCTGACTGTTTAGTTTATTTAGTACTGCTTTTCACTTTCGTATTAAAACAAAACTAGAGCGCCGTCAAAAAAATAAAGCAACACGCGCGGGACAACTCTTCTACATAAAATATAGCCTTCAAACACGAAGAACGGTTTGTGTGATGTTGAAATTAAAAATATCCTTATTTTAACCGATTCGTTGCTGCACCAATTTTCGACAACTTTTAACTTTTCGAACAAATATTTCATGACACGCCGGGCGTGTCGAGCGCCACAGACAAAAATGACACGCCTATTGTGCCATCCGCCATGTGTAAAAGTAATGTTCTTTTTTACGCTTTTATTACTTGTTTAGACCTAATTAAGTTTATTTGACATCAAACATAAGTTACAAATGGAAGGATACTTGTTTTTAGTGGGTAACTACGTGTTTTTTACACGTTTTCTTTGAAATTGAGAGAAAGTGACTTTTTTTATGAAGAGATTACAAACCTTTTATACTATTTTTTGTTGTTATAAAAAAATCATTTATATAAGTAGGTACAGCTAAATCACCCTGGAAACTTTGGTTTTTATTAAATTAAATTTTCACCTAATAATAACATTTGTAAATATCAAACAATGAAGAACCTTAATTTGACAAAAAAAAAGGTATATCATTCATTGATATTTACAAATGTTAAATATTATTTAATGTTATACAAATGTAAAAGTAAAGTCGATCTGAAAACGTTTAATTTGTCTATCCGCCGCCGTATAGCGCCGCGGATTGACAAAAGACTATTTATTAGCGAACTTTTTTTATGCATGAACGGTTTCGAACTGTTTCAAGCAAAAATAAACCTTATACCATATCACAAGAGCACATGGTACTTCGTCGGTCTATTCGGCCATATGATAGTAATAAGACGGCAGTACAACCATTTTAAGCAAAATTAAACAATACTAAGACAAACGCATTGTTTTTTTAACAGGAGACATGTTTTCCAGAAATTTATTTACAACTTGAGTTTGTGAGCGATCGCAATGAGTGCTATCATTTGTTACTTATTAGACTATTTTTCCATAACATGATTTAAAACCCACAAAGTAAAAATAGTACCATGTACACGTTAAAAAAAGGTTGTCAACCCCTAAAAATTTCAAAGTTTCAAAATATCCAGAAACGAAGCTGCATGCATGAACTACTCGCAAAATAATGAATATTTTGTTCTGGATACATTTTCCAAAAAAGCAATTTGAGCGAGTTATAACGATTTTTAAAAAGACACGACCTGCGTGTCATACGCCACACACACCCGCACTGAACCGGTTAATGGCTTGCTGGCTGAGTGTCGTCTGCTTGGATCTCGTAATGAAACTTATGCATCTAAGCCCAAACATATCACTGAAAGAGCTAAAAATTAAAAATATAGTAAATTATTTTGTGTAAAGTAAAAGTAATTCGGGTTAACTATGACAACAGGATGTCAAACACCTCAGTCTTGCTGCGCCTTAACCATGGGTATACTGAAATTGAGACTTCAAAATATGTTTAAATTAAACTCAATAAAATCTTATACATCGACTTGTATTGGCGGCACAAGAAAATTCATTACCGCATCATCTTATAAGTTTCGTAGATAGCGCCTTAGAGAAATGCCCGGAATATCATGTGGGCCCCTACATATGTCGAATAACCATCTCGTATCAATATAAAATATTCAAACCGGGTATGGTAAGGAGCCTCAGATGGTATTATTTCATTCGACTGCCAAGCGTAGCGATCCTCCATGCGATGGGTGCAACCAGTGTCTTTTTTATTACTATCAAAACAATTTACATGTATTTGTGGTATTTCTGTAAGGAATAATTTTTTCTCAAAAACTATTGGTCTGACCTTGATCAAATTCGGTTCACCCATTAAAAAGTTAAGGTAACACAAATAAAAAACATACAGTCGAATTGAGTACCGTCTCCTTTTTGGAAGTCGGCAGAAAAGAACAGAATGTTTGAGATTTTTTTAATTAATATTTCTTCATCATTTGCCTATATTATTTATTCTGAACCTTCTCTGCAAATTTGGCCAAAATAACCCTGTATACATTGAACATGCATCGAACCTAAATGTTCAAATCTTTTTATTCTTAAACGTTACAAAGGTTATCTGCATACAGTGCCATACCAAACAAGTGGTAAAATTAAATATTGTGTAGGTACAACCAACTTCAATATAAATAAAATGAGAACAATGTAGTCGAAGTCAATTAAATACACATTATTAAGGATAACTCAAAAACTACTCGTCAGATCTTGATCAAATTTATATGGGACCACATAAGAAACACCAACTTTCAAATTAAAAAAAAAACCATCAAAATCGGATCACCCAGAAATGTTCTGAGGTAACACAAATAAAAAAAAATACAGTCGAATTGAGAACCGCCTCCTATTTTGAACAGAATAAGTATTTTTCTTCGTTAAATGTACCTACATACTGTCAGCAATGTTAATAACTCTATTGTATGTGTTCAATTCAATCAGAATGAAGCCGTGTAAATTTAATCGACTGAAACCTACGATAAAAATCAAATGAAGTTTTAATTGATAACATGCGGTCACGACGATCCTATTAATTTTATTTTATTTACTCAGAATTAAGTATACATATATTAATAAATTAATAAATCATGAGAAATAATAAATGTAGTCACTGCTTGCTTCTTTTTTTTTGTGTACTATTTGTGAGATATGTTATTTTGTCCATTACCAAGTACCTATGTAATTGAAAATTGGTTGTAATATAAGAAAATACATAATACTTTTATTTCAACTCGCTTTTTTAGAAACCACCCAAAAGTTCTCATTAGTAGGTAGGTACTACTTATATTAATGAAACTGAGAACTTAAAACAACATGATTTTCGTATTTTTTTCCATCATAATTTTCTGTCAAAAAGTTTTTGTAAAATCATCGTTAAACCTATGATAGCGACTACTCATATTTGAAAGCTTAAGTATGTATGCCGACAGGTGTCGAATTATTTTCTAATATGGTTATAAATTTAACGAGAATTGTGGAAGATCTTTAGCATTTTAAGCCCTACAGATCCCTTACTAAAGATCTGTACTCTCTATGTAACCACCTCTCAGCCGGGAGGCTGTTACCTTAACGCTGTCTTAAGATTGCATAAGACACTGATATACAACACCAAAAATTGCGACAGAAGAAGACATGATGTGGCTCCAGTAGTTCCTATGAAAACGAGATTTGTCAGAAGGCAATATAGAAGTCGGTCTGCTTATCTCTATATCTATATTAATAAAAAAAAACTAAATATGTATAAGTATCTAAAAAATTTTATGGAGGTGGAATTCGTATACTTATAAACATATACTTACAAATTAAACATTTTGTACAACCGACTTCATTATAAATTATTAAAGATAACTCAAAAACTACTAGTCAAACCTTGATCAAATTTATATGGGACTACAGAAAAGGCACCAGCTTTCAAATAAATAAAGAATCATTAAAATTGGTTCACCTAGAAAAAAGTTATGACAACACACAAAAAAATATACAGTCGAATTGAGTACCTTCTTCTTTTTGAAGTCGGTTAAAAAGGAGACCTCAGCTAGTATTTTGAATTTAAATTTGAATTTAGCATTAGCATTCGAGTTTAAATTAATGGCAGACGTTAATCGCATTTTGTAAATTTGCCATGGACATACCTATTCGGTTCTGCATTATTTTTGGTTAAAAAAGTCAACTCGAGGCAAATAATACGACCATTTACGTCATTAATGTATTGTTTTACCAGCCCGTCTACTAGTTGTGAACAAAATAATAATTACTACTAAAATGTTGACCCCAAAGTAAGAATATTTGCTAACTAACGCAACTCGTTTCCTCCAAACAAGTAAACGACCATTTTCAAGGTCTTCTCTTTATCTCGTAAATGTAGTAACTATTTAGGCGGCTCTAATAGAAGCTCATTTAGATACTTGACACGAAATGAGTAGACAAAAAATGGAGACGGGCAAACTGCAAATATTGGCGCCAATTGATATGTCATTTGAAGGTGACAAAACATAAAAATGAACTCATAACATATATATCGAGAACTCTCAGAATTTGAGATTATTTAATGTTGTTATCTGAATTAGAAATTAATTGGACTCCGATAAAATCGGAATTCGAGGCCTTAAATACGTTAACCGACTTAACACTTTATACTCAGCGGGTCAATTAAGTACCATGTTAGTCTGGTCAATTTAGGACTAACATAACTTTTAACAAAAAGTAAAAGCGAAGTAATTTGATACCCTTGGAGGTGATTTTTTTCTCCAAATTTAAATGGGACCATCCTTGAATTACCTATAACCTATTTAATTAAAACCAGCCAAGTGGGAGTCGGACTCGCTCGTGAAGGGTTTGGTACACAGATTACCCCCTTGGTACCATCGTAATACATGTTTCTATTAAGGGAGCGCCCTTTAATTTTTAATTTATTTTAATTTTTATTTGTTGTTATAGCGGCATCAGAAACACACATTCTGTGAAAATTTCAAATGTCTACAGAAACAGAAACTTTTCTATTCAATATAGATTATACATAATAATACGTACGAAGTCACTCTTTTGTTTCACTACCACTGGTTCGAAAAAATAATCTCTGTCCTAGGAAGAACCAGCAAGAAATCCAGCGGGACTTTTTTTAAATAACAGCCTACAATCATGTATGTTACACAATTAACAACACAACAAATTAGAAATAGCGTGGCAGCGATCACCTCATTCTCAGGGATTATTATCATCCATAAATTCCTTAATATTATAATAACCTTTTTTATACAAACTTAGTTTAATAAAGTTTTTGAACTTTTAGCAGGTCAAATTTTGTATATTTTCTGGAATTTTGTTGTAAAAGCGTATACATCGCCCCAAGAATGAATTAGTGACTCGGTGGAGTCGAGTAACTGGTACTACTAGCTTGTGTCTGTTCCTGCCTATCATGAGATATACGGATCATGAGATACAGGCCGCTGACACACAGACGGACGAACAGCTGAGGCTTAGTTGTGAGTAAGCTTAGTAGTCCCGTGCGTTGTTACTCCTTTGATATGGAACCCTCATAAACAAAAGAATCATCAATTTGGTGCACAATCTGCGAAGATATCGCGTAACATACATAGAGTCACCCGAGGCAAGTGTGACATAATTTTTTTTTTTATAAATAAAATACTAGTAACGTTATTAAACATTACTAATATTCCCTTTAACCACTGGTAAGCTTAAAATGCTTGTGTTAGAAGTGGTTCACGACATTAGTCGAATGGCGGATTCGAACCTACGACCTTTCGAGTTCGCGGTCCGTGCCCTGCCAATAGGCTACTGACGCTTCATAAATTAATATAAATACATAAATTAATTAAAACTAAAATGAACATTTAAATACTTCTACTCTGTAAGGGTTTAACATAGATAATTCCGTTTCAAAACGTCAATTATTAAGTGGTTGTTTGTTTGATCAAGCATTTTAGTACCTACAAGTAGCATTTTGTAAATTGAATTAATTAAAACTAATTAAGGTGGAAGACTGTCACACTTACCCCATCAATGAGGCAAGTGTGACAGTACACTTCTTTTTGTAGTTACTTTATTATTATCTGTAATTTTCGAGAAAATTGATGAGATGATACTAATGTCAATATATTTTATGATCTATTCGAATTATTTGAACGTCTATTTTTGTGTAACAATGGATTTTTCTACGCATGGGGTTAGTGTGACAGTTTAACCGATATAGTGATGTGCCTATAAATGGATTTATGTCACACTTACCCTGGAAGTTATGAAAGTGTAAAAAAAACAATGCTAAGTGAAAAATAACTTTAATTCCGCTTAGATGCAAAATATGGGAAGAATGAGGCGGTAGTTATAGAAGGGTAAGATTGTTTTCGTTAGCCTTTATATTGACGTTTAAATCAAGGTGTGTTGTGTATTACAATGGCCGTCATATTTTACAAGTTGTGGGTTACCTGAGTTGCATATTTCCGGGATCAGTATATTTGAAAAGTAACTTTCGAAGATTTAAGCTTCCATCCAACCCTTCGGCGTAGCGGCAATAGTAGTGTAGTTGTACCACTTCTAGACCACCTGAGTCAGACGTGGTTCAACGACGTTCGTCGACGCCCGATCCTTAAAAAAAAAAAAAAAAAAAAGGTTTTGGCATGCTCTGATCACGAATCCGCGGTCCATTTTTGTGTAGAATGCACGGTTCCGGAGATGTGTAGATCAATTAGCTAATATCTAATTGATATCCGGTAAGGGCCTCCACCGTCATTAGCGTCCCATTGTTCCTATTTCTATTGTTCTATTGTTCATTAATCACCTTCATTGCAGCGTGTGCGTCGACTATATCAGTGCTATTGTTTATTATAATTCTTTGTTTATACAACGCTAATCTGAATCATCAATAAAACACATTACATAATTTTGTTACAATTTTTATTTATAAAATACAAAATCTTATTAATTATTATCTATAAAATAGGAGCGAAACATCTCATCCACTAAAATATCGTTGTACAATGTGTTCCTTGTAAATATACTCGTAAAACTATGTATTGAACATCCTTGAAACTTATATAGCAAATACATTAAGCAATATTCGCCACAAACTGAAGTCCACTCATTCTGAATCCTATCAACATTCCAGTTCCATCTTTTACAATTCCTTTTTAAAAACTCTAGATGATATCGTACAGGTGATCGTCCATATGAATCAAAATATTGACCGACGTCATTCGTATCGATATATAAAGCTACCCAATGTGACCCTGGTTTATCATCTGTATCCAAATTACATATTATATACGTTGGTACGTGGGTATACATAGGCAGTCTATTAGCTGCATAAACATTATTTTCTAGACTGGGGTGAATCTTTTTCAGATGTTGTTGTACATCTAGTGTATCCATGATATTACTGCTATTAGTAGATTATTACAGTACCTAGCTACTCAATGAATAACATAGGAATGGTCAATTATAGTGATTTCTACATATTAAATTGCATTTTTGTGATATACAAATCGTACTTGAGTCATTGATCACCAAACAAAACACAATACGAAGAAATGTTGAGATAGGCAACGGAAATGTGAGATAAACTGATATGTTTCTAAATAATAAATTGCATTTTTGTGTTATACAAATCGTACTTGAGTCATTGATCACCAAACAAAACACAATACGAAGAAATGTTGAGATAGGCAACGGAAATGTGAGATAAACTGGTTGACGCATAAAGTAATTATCAACTCATTACGGAAATACTTTAGATTAGAATTTTTACGTACTGGTGGTATATAAGACCAACAAACGCAGTCATCGAGTTAGTGTACGGTCGTTTGGCTACAGTGGATCTATCAATAGTACATTTGTGTTACTTCAATACACCAAAGGCTATGGATGTAAGTGTTTATTCTATTGACTAAATTACTTTTTTTCTGTTATTTTCATGTGTGTGTATTATTTTATTTAAATATTGTGTATGTATATGATTAAGCCGTGGTAACTCAGATGGTTAGCGTTAGCTGTAAATTTCACAGTACGCGACCCGGGTTCGATCCCCGCCAGCACCAATTAAATTGTTAATAGCAATTTTAAGTGCTTATTACCACGTGCTTGGTGGTGAAGGAAAACATCGTGAGGAAACCTGCATGTCTGAGAAAATTTCGAAGGCATGTGAAGTTCGCCAACACACATTGAGGGAGCGCGGCGGACATTTCCTTGCTCTAAAACCCTCTCAGAAATGAGAGGAGGCCTATGTTCAGCAGTGGACTTTAATAGGCTGTAACTTTAACTTTTTTAACTTTTATGATTAAGTGTTAACAAATTGATATTAACATGATAACTGTGTTGTTGCAGAAATCATTGAGCTTCGATGAAGATACCTATAAACAGTATTACTACTCGCCACTCTCCCCTCAAGAAGAGAGTGATGACCTCGTCATTAATAATAACACATGCGATGGTGGAAAAAGAAAATCGCAATCGATTGATCATTTTTTTGAAGCTGAATCAAAAATAAAAAAGAGGAAGCTGTTATCATCAACCGTAGCACGAGCCGCTAGAGATGGTGTATCATACATTTCTACTAATTCTGACGACGGAGACCAAGCGACGCATCTCATCAAAATTGAAATGTACGATATGAAGAAGCTATCCAAGATTCCAACTACTGATCATTGGAAACATGCTTCCACTAGAATTAAATATTACGTAAAGACTAATAAGGATAGCATCTACGACAACACAAACGCCCTCGTATACAATATAACAAAGACAATAGCAGAAAGTGAAAAAGTTAAAAAATACTTTTTTAACAATGACAGTCATTAGCTGATCATTAGTGAATGTGATTCTGTTTACTTCAATTACAGGAAGACAAGAGCGGAAGGAAGAGATGAGTGTGGCATACGTGTACAAAACACATCATTGAATAACAAAACTACAACACTGAGTGGAGAAGAAAACGAGAAGAGTATGCAGTACTCAAGAGCTGAATATCCATTCTTCAGTTCAAAATCTAGCCGTTTGCTTAGTTTCGAAAACTGGCCTCTAGTTATGCGACAGAAACCTGAAGATCTTGCAGAAGCTGGTTTCTTTTATACTGGCCATGCAGACGGGACCAAGTGTTTCCATTGTGGTGGTGGTTTAAAAGATTGGGAAGATGATGATGATCCTTGGCAGCAGCATGTTCAGTGGTTTAGTCAGTGTGCTTATGTAAAATTTCAACTCGAACAGTGTTTTGTATTAGATTAAATAGAAGATTTATAAAGAAATAAAAAAAAATATATTGCATACAATTTGTTTTATTTAATTTTATAACGTTTCACATAGTTACATACACACAAAATGCATTACACATAACACATAAAATCTAACACACAACACATATTATAACCTTAACTACTATAGTCTACAGTAACATTTCTGTTTTTATCTATCTCAATAATATTATCAAACTCAGCATAAACTATACAGTTAATTGTTTGTATTAATGAGGATTCAAATCGTACTTCTATTCTTACACTACCATGCTTTATGAGATTCCAATGAGTTGATGAGTTAGCTGATAAATCAGGAGTTAAGTCAAATGCTAATAGACAGTAACCTTTGCCATACTGTTCACAAGAGATTCCATTTCCTTCATTAAGAAAGTGAATACCAGTTCCCGAGAATAGAGTATGATATGCTGATGTAAATATGCTATTATTAAAAGATGGTTGCAAAGCTTTTGAAGGTATTTGTTGACCATCAATATATAAGCTGAAAGAATTAATACCATAGTTTTCAAAGTTAAATGGATTTTTAGTAAGGGAACCATTAAATGCAGAATTGTTCACAAATCCAATTATACATCTTTTCGGTACCTGTCCTAAAAATATATTATCAAGAGTTTTTCCTTGAACACCCGAAGGAATTGTTAAAACTTTTACTTCGGCTCGAGTAATAGGATATTTAGCAGTGGTAGAAGCTAAAACTTTTTGATGTGCGAGTAATACACTTGGATTAATTCGTGCTCGTCGAACAATAAGAGTTGCGTCCGTAATGCAAACTTTAAACTTTACATCGTTTGATCCAACAATTAAATTAAAACTCTCTCTTGATCGAACCAATTTAACACTCATTTCAACACCATTAATTAAAAATTTATCTTGGTTAAAAATGTCACCGTGAAGATGACCAATCATTTCTATTTCCTTACTTTCACTAATCAATTCCTGTCTTTTAACAAATCCTATGTTTTTACCATCTGTAGAATCCATTTTTCCTGCTGTATCCTCATACCAAAGACTACAAGTAAGATGAGATTGTTTAGCAGCAGGGGCATAGTTTAAAAGGGTTTCCATGTATGCTCGATATGCATAGGTATTATTAGGTGCTGATACAAGTTTTTGGTTTAAATAAACATCAAGTTGACTAAAAAGTGAATGCAGCCAATTATTTACAGGTGCTACTATTGTAGTAGATACCAAGTTAGTTGAATCTTGATTTAATACTTTTGCCTTTATGTGGAGTAATGTATGAGACAAATCTATGTAGTCATCGCCGGTCCCAGGAACTTGAAACTCGATAGGTCCATCATCACCAAGAGATGAAATTGGTTTATAATGAATCCACAATCCATTTTCAATGCTTGTTTGTGTAGACGGTAGTGCAAACAAATCCAATTCTGACTTAACGCACTCGCAAGAATGATTATGAAGGAAAGACATATTTAGTTTGAAAATATATCTTTGATATTTTTTAGTTTTAGACAAAGTTTTTTCGCAGCTTTCACTTTAGCAGTTAATGGTGGAATGAACGATGTCAATCGTTTTCTTTTAGTTTTATACCCAGATCCAGTCATGTTAAATTGATCAATTTTCTCATCAGCCTTTCGTTTTAAATTCGTACTAACTTGCTTTAGACGATCTTTTATTGAGGCTTCCATAGGACGGGCTTGAACCATATCCGATAAAAGTCCTACTCCAGCGCTTAATGCCTCCTTACCAATCACTCGAGCACCACTTGAAAGTAAAGGTAAAACTGATCTGAATAACCCCCCTAAGAAGCTCCCAATACCATGACCGCGTTGATATGGTGAACCCTTATAAATTACTCCAACTCCTGATCCAGCTTGATGTGTATAATAATTTTCATATGGACATTTATGATGATCACGAAGAGAATTCATTATTATAATTTTCGGAAATGTAGTTTAATACACACGGTTCCAAACTGGAATGGTATTTTTTGTCCTGTACTCGATCTTATAACTATTTCCAACGTATCGAACTCTCTTCGCATAACAGGTAAGTAGTGAGGTTGAGAGAAAACGTGCATTTTATTTGCACCATAAATGTATTTTGTAGGATCTAATGAAATGACTCTTAATAAAGGAGTCATAACATCACCCACAATCTGAGGATCGATAATGTCGCAATATAGAAATAGTTGAGATGGTAACCCTAAGTGTAAATTAGCAGGACACTTTCCAAAATTTCTCTCTAGGAGATTTTTATTTGGTTCATAACCTAGCTGTAAACTTAATTTGGGTGATAATGTTACGGATGTTATATTTTTATCCGATACCGAAATAGACACAAATTTTGTTATTTCATCATAGCGAAATTTCAAGTTCTCTCCGATACCATTTAACACTCTTAAAATATGCTCAACGTTATCATAGTTGGTAGCTGGAATATGTTTTTTGTAGTACACTGTGGATGGTTTATCTTCATTAGGCATTAACATAGATTTTGTAATGTATATAACATTTTCATGGTCTTGAACAGTAAACATGGTACATGGATATTGAAACTCGACAACTCCAACCGACCATTCACCTTCTAATTTTATAGCTTTTGGTAATTTCGTTGAAAAATTTGTGGTCTTGTTATCAGGAAAGTATTCCATTGAACTATTGCTGAGCAAAGTTAAATAGAAACTTTCTTTATTCATATTTCTTTTAAACTAGAAGCTAAAATCCAACTGTTAAATTTATCTGGATAACCTTTCCACTTCACTAATACTTCTTTTCTGTTACCTGAATAACGAGTGTCAATTATTTTATCTATTTTATGTTGTGAGGTGGGGTTGTAAGTGATTTTCTGTAATTCTCTTTCATAAAAAGTACCAATTATTGGTTCATTTTGTAAATCTGTTATTGTATAAACAACCCATGGAGATCTATCAATTATTGAAGATATAATAAATATTTCATCACTCCAATTTGATTCATATCCTTTTTGGAATACATGTTTATATTTAGTTATTCGAACATAATCACCCACATTGAAATTTGGTTTAGGATTTTCTAAAGAAAGTTTTTTTGACCGTCTATCATAAAGATTAGTCCAAACTGTCATAATATTGTTGGAATTTACATCACATGGGCACATCTTAATACTAGAGTGAAAGCTGTGATTATAAGAGTATATTAAATCTTGTAAAACATCTATATATCTATAAGTATTATTATGAGTGAAATAACGCCACATTTTCATTTTTAGTGTTCTTTGAAATCGTTCAACAATACTGGCCTTAATGTCAGGATTGTTAGTGGTATAGTAATTAATCTTTTTGGATTTAAAGTATTTTTGTACATCTTTTGAAACAAATTCTGTACCTTTATCGGATTGTATGTGAGTAGGTGTTAAATTACTTTCAGTAAATATACTTTCAAAACATTCTTTAGTTGTTTCTGAGTTTTTCTTTTTCATTGGTTTTGCAAAAGCATATTTACTAAATACATCAATAATACAAAGTATATACTTGAAACCATCATTATATTGAGAATAAGTTCGCATATCACTTAAATCAGCTTGCCACAGTTCATTAATATTTGATAGAATGTACCTATTACGCGGGAATTTTTTTCGAATGGGTTTATGTAATGTGTATGTTTCTTGTGATTTTAACCATTCCTTTACTTGCTTTTTATTCATTTTACCCTTCATGGCTTTTGATAATTTATCAATACTACCAAAACCAGCGGGATTAGATGGATCATAATAAATCCTGTTAATTTCTTCTAGTACGGAGTCCATTTTTCCCACTCAAGTCCTTTACGTATTTTAGTTGTAGACTTTTTATCTCTACTGCACGGTGTAGAAAACTCTTGAACTTCAATCTCAGAGGGTTTGTTCAGATCTTTTGCTTGAAGTTGGTTAATAAACTCACATCTCCTTGGATTTCCAATATAAGTAAGTGGTACTTTAATATCTTTTAATGCTTCAGCAAATCTAACCCACCCTACCGGATCACTTCTTTTTAGGGGTCTTAGTGAATCATTTATTAAATCAACAATATTACTTCCAGGAATTTTTTCACTATCAATTATGACTGTACCTTCGTTATCCCAATGTATTTTACTTTTACTTGTTTCAACTAAGTTTAATAATAACTGCCCTTTTTTATGATAAGTTTTTGGTATTAAACTGAGTATTTGAGCTGGTGTGTAAAGTGGATTTTCATCATTTTCTTTACTTTTAATGGATCGATTCTCCTCCAGCAAAGATTCAATATCAACTGAAGTTTTTAGATCTCTATCTTTATTTTTAAAACCAATTTTTGACTCATTTGAATCTTCATTAGATGTATCAGAATAAATTGGTAATTTGAGTGGTTGACGATCCTCTTCGGTAAAATGAAGGTATCTTTGCAGTGTTTGTAAATATAATATCCATTTCTTTCGGTCTTCCGTCTTACTATTCATAATATTTTGCATTTCAATATCTAATCGAGATAAATTACTATTAACCTTATTTTCTTGTTTTAATTTTTCAATCAATCCAGGTTCGATAAGTATCATTTTCTTTGCATTTTCCATGTTAACTGGCTAGACCACTCACTAATCCACTCAATATTGCACCTAATATTGTTGGTAAGAAAGCCCCTCCTTTTTGTATAATTATATTTTTTCTTAGTTTATGTTTACACTTACGTACTAGTTTACGGAGTATGTTTTTATGTTTATTCAATTTTTGTTTATCCTGATCTTTAAGAGGTACTTTTCCTTGTAAAACGTTATGAATACACTCACAAATACAGTTAATTTCTTCTTCATCACACGTTTTAAGTAATGCTCTTTGATATTTTGGTTTAAGCGTATGCAAAGCGGTTAGCAAATGTTTATACGTTGTGAGTCGACGATGCATCATTTAGCAATGATTTCAATTGTTTGATTCTTGGTGTATTTAAACTCTTTTGTGGGGACGTAGACTGTACAGAAACCATTAAATGGAAAGACATTTGTCTTGATACGACAAAAATCATTGGTATTCTGTTTTAAATCTACCATTAAATATCCATGCGCCTCTAGAGTTGCATCCCTGTAGGCATTTTCAATGAATTTTGGGTTATCTGGTGATACTTGTCTTGCTAAATATCTTATTTGAGTTTTATCTCGAGGGTTTTTAAAATATATTATATAACTTGAGTTTAAAGATATGTCTCTTTGTCCTTTACCCTGATGAAATAAATTTTGTGTTAGATAAAATACACTAAGATTCCTGTGATGACTACCTTTTGTAAATATATCCACAATTCTTCCATCGGACTCTCTCATTAGATCATCAATAATAACAAGATGTGGGTTTTCACCATCAAACATATTAAGATTTGGAATTCCTTGATGATAGTTAACATTTGGTAAATTATATAATGGTTGCATTTCATCAAAGCACCATGTGATCTGATTAAAATTACAATTACATATTTCTGTAACTGATTTTATGAAATTTGTTACAAAATTTGACTTCCCACACCCACTTGGTCCTGCCACAATAGCAGTGAACGGATGGATAAAGTGAAACATAACACACGTCTAAAGTTCAAAGGGGTGAAATAAAAAATGAAAGTGTTGGTGTAAACAATTAATATATATTCCAAAAATTATATAAAACAGAATTATCTGTATACTATTTCTAACACAATTAGTACATCATAATTTTACAATTAACTCAACCTCAAATAAATAGAAACAACAATTAGTACATCATAATTTTACAATTAACTCAACCTCAAATAAATAGAAACAACAATTAACTTAAATTATTTACAATAAAACAATGATTAAATATGTAATAAACTATGTCATATTATAGTATTATCATAATTTTACAATCAATATAAATTTTTCTTAAACGCAGACATAAAAGTAAAAACTATCAACACTTAACGCAGTTTATAATGACCCCAAGCTAATGTTTCAATATTATTATCTAAAATATGTCTCTTTGTGTCATTATATGATAAACCTATCTTATTTAATTTTTGTGTGAAAATTGTGTGTTTAATTGATTTAAATCTAAGCATACTATAATATTGCACTTTTTTATTAAATAGAGAAGACTTATAACTATTCATTGTCATCTTTTTAGTGATACATTTATTTACCCCTTTTGCCTTGGCTATAGTCTTATTCTCTAAGTTAAAAGCGTACATTTTGGATCGTAAACCCACAAATTCTTTCATGATTTTACCATTATTTTCATCTTTAAAAAAACCTAATTTCTTTTTATTTAATTTTGGATATTCAAAAATATTATTTGTATCATAATCTGAGGTATCAAAGTATGATGAAAGGTCAGGTTTTATATCAGTGTAAAAATCATTTGTAAATATATGATATATTAAACTATCCGTATCTGTATACAATAATTTGATTTTACTAAACTTTTTAATCATATAGTTATAATGAAAATCATACATTAATGTTTTTGAAATATCTAAAATGCAAAACCCTAAATAAATTGGTTTGTTATATATTAACTTCGTTTTTCGCAACTGAACCGCAACTAGGTTTTCCGAAAATATTGAAAGGCTATGAAATTGTGGTTTAGCGATTAGATCTTGAGCACCTAAAGCTTTACCCTGGTTCTCCCAGTGCGTAACTAATTTTATGTTAACCCTTTTTTCAATATTCTCCATAGTCTTACCGAAGACTGAATTATTCATTAATTTATAAAAATCTTTTTCGAAATCTGATTTTGCTAAAGTTCTTAATTTTGTGTTTAGATCTATGTACATCTTCAACCAGGGAGACTGTTTAAATTTTAAAACTCTATGAATTTTAGTTAATTTAACCCCCATTTCTATGCACTGCTTTAAATTTCTGTAATGAATTACATATTTATCTTTATTATTTAAATTTGGGACTAGTTTATTCTCATTAATATTGCCTACACAAATGTTTTCTGGACATAAAGGAAAGTCCGAATGTAAATCATGAAGTTCATCTGGATATTCCAAATCAACTTCTAAAATAAAACCGAAGTCTGATGTCTTAGACACATTAAATTCTGTATTTGGATTTACCCATTCGAATCCACCAGTAGGAAGATATTGAGACATAGCCCAACCATATAAATTGTTGGCATCAAAATATGTGATATATGAATTTGGTTTCCCTGTATCATAATCCTCCATGTATTTGTTATTAGCTTTAGCATAACGATTACTACATTGAGATACACCACCTCTGATACCTGATCTAATAAATGCAATTTTCTCATAATCTGTTAAAAGTTCTAATTCTATTTTTGTATATTTTAACATTGCATCCCAACTTAAACCGGGTGCTGTGTAATAATGGACAGGGTCTAAATCATATGTATTAATACATAACTTTCTAAAGTTTTCAAATACATCGGATAAAAGTAAAACGTCTGTTTTTAAATATAGGTTTGAATAATCTAGCATATTACAACACCCAAAATGTTCCCAAACATCTTTAGCATGATTGTAATCATCATTTGAAATATGTGAATCTGTGAGTGAACTATAAAAACATTTTTGTTCAGGGAGCGATGTTAGACTTAAACTATCATAATTAGTCATAAGTTCATATGGATAAACACCTTTCCGTTTTAAACGAAAGAAATCTTCATCATTAGGGTAATTTCTACGTAATTCTTGAAATTGATCATTACTGAGATTTTTGGCCAATTCTTCTAATTTACACGATAAAAACTTAAATGAATCTAAGAATCTCAATATAATTTCGTGGTTATTCACTTTTAATTTTTTGGAAAAGGATATATATTTTTCTTTATTTTGAGGGTTAACTTCGACTTCACCATCACAAAAGTTTAACGCGTGAACAATAAAATGAGCATCATAGTGACTAAGGTTGTGTAAAAATATTGGTATATAACTAGGTGTTCTGATCTTCGAACAACATGATTCATGAGCAACACCTATAAAACTACCAGTGTACCAATCAAAATCATAAAAATGTTTTGCCAACTCAGTTTCACAAATATGACAAATGGTTGCATTTGAAATTTGGTTTTTGTCTTCATTTGTTAGCGGAAGTGGTGGATATTTTTGAAGTCTATTTATTTCTTTTAGATTGTTAGATAAACTTTCCATAAACACTTGTGCACAGTTGGGTCCGCAATATGTTACATATTTTGATAATTGATCATCATATGAACATTTTATATAATATCCAAAACTATGTACTTCATGTTTCTGAATATTATGAGTGAAAGGTTTGTAAGGATCGTTAGAACATGATTCTATTGGTTTTAAAAATGCTTCAAAATCAGCATAAACTACGAATGGTATCTTTAACTTTTTTTCATAACTATCAAATTTAATTTTATCATTTGAAATAGGTTGACCAAACCAATTCTTTTTTTTTAAAGTTTCACTGTTTGGTAATACTGTACAAATGTGAGCACAATCGTATTGTTCATGGTTATTTAACCTTTCCTGAGATGGAAAACGAAGTAGACATGCTTCACAAATGTACATGATGTGACCGTCTTTTGAAATTTGTTTACTAACTAACCGCGATAAATTTTTTATATAGCAATAATGATTTTTTGTATCCTTGGAAAAAAATAATAAATTGATATGTCTATCTTTACGACACTTTGTTAAAAATAATGGACCTACTATAGAATTACATCGTTTTTCTTTATTATATTCTAACCCAAAAACATTAATACTAATATCATTTAATTTCTCTACTTTTGCTATGTCAGAAATTTTAACCGGAAAGGAAATACCATCAAATTTAAGTTTATTTGCATGTTTAACGTACGATGATACCCGATCGGTGTGTTTGTTTACAGGATATAACGCCGAGAGTAACGCCCATTTAAAACAAAAATAATCCTTGTTTTTTACATTTATAACAGTATTTTTTAATTTTATGTCACGAGGAAGATCTATGTATGAAGTACCGCGTAGGGGGTTAAATTTATTAACATTCATGTCTATAGATTTTATGTTTTTTAGACTCCATCCACTATCTTTTTTTTCGAAAGCACTAATTTTAGTAGTAATTGTATCATTTAAAGATGAAAGAAAAATATTTAAGTCATCTCCTTGACAAATAATATAGTTAAGCGTTTGAAAATCGAACGTATCATGAATATCTTTAGTTTGTTGAACAAAATCAGCATGCAATATGAAGTTTACCTTAAAAATTATGTGTTGATGAATACACTCTTGTAATAAAAATAAAATATCATCTTTAATAGAATTTAAAAATAGTTCAGGAGTTTCAAAATTTACCCATGTCGAACGATCTACTCTACTCTTGATTTTATAAGTTAAAATCCTATTTCCAAAAGCAGATTCAATAACACTAACGTTTGATAAAGAATTATGTGAATTTAAAAGATTATTTTTATGAACATTACTTTTAAAATGATTAGCTAAATACCGTTTCTTGATAAATATATGGCACGTTGGACATTCCACTTGATCATCGTTACTGATACTGTTCCCTGCAGAGGTATGCGCTTCTGCTTCCGTTGTTGGTTTTTTGATGATCTTGGATTCTTTGCTGCACGTTCGCTTCGTTCCTCTTCCAAGTTGTAGTGGTTGACTGCTAAAATGTTTAAATTTATTAAAAACTGTATAAGACAATATGTAAATTATGATCGAAATGAATGTTTATTTTACATACTTAAACTGTGTTTCAACCATCGCACAGTGATGATACAACTCATCATCGTATGACGAATCGAACAGTTGACCCCTCTCCATTTCTTCACAAACTTTAGACAACTCCTGATTTAATTCGCTATTGAATAGTTCCGTATTCTCTTCCATGATTGTGGAGAAAAAAGCACTGGTGCACACTTCACTGAAGTTTTCCCTTCCTCTTTTTTATTTTTGATTCAGCTTCAAAAAAATGATCAATCGATTGCGATTTTCTTTTTCCACCATCGCATGTGTTATTATTAATGACGAGGTCATCACTCTCTTCTTGAGGGGAGAGTGGCGAGTAGTAATACTGTTTATAGGTATCTTCATCGAAGCTCAATGATTTCTGCAACAACACAGTTATCATGTTAATATCAATTTGTTAACACTTAATCATAAAAGTTAAAAAAGTTAAAGTTACAGCCTATTAAAGTCCACTGCTGAACATAGGCCTCCTCTCATTTCTGAGAGGGTTTTAGAGCAAGGAAATGTCCGCCGCGCTCCCTCAATGTGTGTTGGCGAACTTCACATGCCTTCGAAATTTTCTCAGACATGCAGGTTTCCTCACGATGTTTTCCTTCACCACCAAGCACGTGGTAATAAGCACTTAAAATTGCTATTAACAATTTAATTGGTGCTGGCGGGGATCGAACCCGGGTCGCGTACTGTGAAATTTACAGCTAGCGCTAACCATCTGAGTTACCACGGCTTAATCATATACATACACAATATTTAAATAAAATAATACACACACATGAAAATAACAGAAAAAAAGTAATTTAGTCAATAGAATAAACACTTACATCCATAGCCTTTGGTGTATTGAAGTAACACAAATGTACTATTGATAGATCCACTGTAGCCAAACGACCGTACACTAACTCGATGACTGCGTTTGTTGGTCTTATATACCACCAGTACGTAAAAATTCTAATCTAAAGTATTTCCGTAATGAGTTGATAATTACTTTATGCGTCAACCAGTTTATCTCACATTTCCGTTGCCTATCTCAACATTTCTTCGTATTGTGTTTTGTTTGGTGATCAATGACTCAAGTACGATTTGTATAACACAAAAATGCAATTTAATATTTAGAAACATATCAGTTTATCTCACATTTCCGTTGCCTATCTCAACATTTCTTCGTATTGTGTTTTGTTTGGTGATCAATGACTCAAGTACGATTTGTATATCACAAAAATGCAATTTAATATGTAGAAATCACTATAATTGACCATTCCTATGTTATTCATTGAGTAGCTAGGTACTGTAATAATCTACTAATAGCAGTAATATCATGGATACACTAGATGTACAACAACATCTGAAAAAGATTCACCCCAGTCTAGAAAATAATGTTTATGCAGCTAATAGACTGCCTATGTATACCCACGTACCAACGTATATAATATGTAATTTGGATACAGATGATAAACCAGGGTCACATTGGGTAGCTTTATATATCGATACGAATGACGTCGGTCAATATTTTGATTCATATGGACGATCACCTGTACGATATCATCTAGAGTTTTTAAAAAGGAATTGTAAAAGATGGAACTGGAATGTTGATAGGATTCAGAATGAGTGGACTTCAGTTTGTGGCGAATATTGCTTAATGTATTTGCTATATAAGTTTCAAGGATGTTCAATACATAGTTTTACGGGTATATTTACAAGGAACACATTGTACAACGATATTTTAGTGGATGAGATGTTTCGCTCCTATTTTATAGATAATAATTAATAAGATTTTGTATTTTATAAATAAAAATTGTAACAAAATTATGTAATGTGTTTTATTGATGATTCAGATTAGCGTTGTATAAACAAAGAATTATAATAAACAATAGCACTGATATAGTCGACGCACACGCTGCAATGAAGGTGATTAATGAACAATAGAACAATAGAAATAGGAACAATGGGACGCTAATGACGGTGGAGGCCCTTACCGGATATCAATTAGATATTAGCTAATTGATCTACACATCTCCGGAACCGTGCATTCTACACAAAAATGGACCGCGGATTCGTGATCAGAGCATGCCAAAACCTTTTTTTTTTTTTTTTTAGGATCGGGCGTCGACGAACGTCGTTGAACCACGTCTGACTCAGGTGGTCTAGAAGTGGTACAACTACACTACTGGCAATTTCCAATTTAATCGAATTATCATCAGGTAACCATGTATTTCAAAGATAAGTTCCTTTAAAAATTATTAACGGAGGAAATTTCTAAAATTATTAACGGAGGAAATTTCTGGCCCCAGGCATTGCATGTGATCAATACAGATGTATTATCGCGGCCTGGTGAACTAGTGGTTCTTGTGGCTTAAAAACCTTTCAGGCCAATAATTTTCAACTTTTCTGGGTCTTGACAGAAACTTGTTTCATCAAGATTACATTATTTGAAACCCCCTTTAAATTGTTGCTTTTGAACAGACAACACATCGTCGAACTCGTTGGGAAATACTAGTCAGCAGCTTTTCTTCTTGCGATTTGACTGCTTCAGGTTTTTTTAATCGTTAATTTGTTCCTTGTACTTAACCACTCGTCTCCCGGAATACCATCTTTGAAGTGGGTATCGATTTCATTGCGACGAACATATTGGCCAACTAAAGCTCTGACTTCTCGCTCAGTTAAACCAAAGGCATACCCCGTGAACTGATATTTTTCACCACTTTTGACACACCCCTTCATACCTCAAAAACTACCAATTTTCTATTTGTATTATATATGAACATTTTAAAGGACAATGGCCAAATTTCTATAGGAGCTGGACTTGACTTTTATTTTTCATGTCCCAAAACAAACTATATCTAGATTGGTTTGTTTTTATGTTGTAAACATCATCCCGTTTGAAAATCATATCTAAATAGCCACAATTTTTTATGATAACGTCAACAATACTTTTGAGGTTAGCATCACATATGTGTAATAACATATGTAATCTTCTTCAGTGATCTAAAATAAGAATTGGATTTATATAATGATATACGATTGTGTGTGATGGTTTATGTTAGTGTAATAAAATAAGTACGTATGTAAATATGTACTAGTATTGAAGAATTCTACTCGCAGATCTTAGAAATTACTCTGGTATCAAGCTCAAAAACGAGATGGCGGCGAAGTGTATCAATGCATATGTTACAATTAATACATAGCAATCGCAGGGTATGTTATTGTAGTTGTGTAGCTGTAGTCTGCATAATGTCTCTCACAAATATCCAAGATGCATATTCGGTGTCCAGAAATCAAAAGCACAGAATAATCTTTACGTAATTGAACAAAACGCTTAGCTTACTATGAAGCTACATAATTATTTGTATGACATGAATCCAGTACATAATAAATTAGTATAGTAGTTGATTTGATGCCTACATACGAGGGTGGATTGAAAAGTACTCGGCCTAACACAGATCCATTCAATTCTAAAAATCAAATCTACCCACATTGTTTAGTGCAGTTCAGACTAGTTCATTGTGTGAAGTTCGAAACGTGTGCGATAATTAGTTGTGATTTTATAAATTTATTAACAAAGTAATCGGACATAATTTCCGCGAATGGAGCAAATCGAGTAGCGTGCCGTCATTAAGTACCTCCATAAGAAGGGGCTATCATCAAAAGCCATCCATGTTGACATGGTCAGTACATTAGGCGATTGTGCTCTGTCATATTCATCCGTCAAAAAATGGAAAGCAGAATTTAAGCGTGGTAGAGAGAGTGTGAAAGATGAACCCCGCTCTAGAAGGCCTTCGACGTCAACTACTGACAAAAATATTAAAAAAGTACTTGATTTAATAATGGGAGACCGCAGATTAAAAATTAGAGAGATAGCCGAGATTATAGGCATCTCTTATGAACGAACTCCAAACATCATTGTCGACGAGTTGGGTTTCCACAAGGTGTCTGCGAGGTGGGTTCCGCGACTGCTTTCAGTTGAACAAAAAAGGACGCGATTGACTATTTCACGCGACTGTTTGGAGTTATTTGAAGCCGATGCAGATGATTTTTTGAATCGTTTTGTTACTGTGAACGAAACATGGGTTCATTACTGTACACCGGAAACAAAACAACAATCAAAACAGTGGAGAAGACCTGGTTCACCACCCCCTAAAAAGGCTAAGTCGATTTTGTCGGCAAATAAGGTGATGGCTTCAGTATTCTGGGACTCGAAAGGTGTGATTATGATTGATTATCTTGAAAGGGGTCAGAATATAAACTCTGATTACTACTGCACCTTACTACGTCGTTTACGAGAGGAAATAAAAGAAAAACGTCGAGGAATGCTCAGAAGAAAAGTCCTGTTTCATCAAGATAACGCCCGTGTTCACACGTCAGTACAGTCAATGGCTGAAATTCACAACTGTGGCTTTGAACTGTTACCGCATCCGCCGTATTCACCTGATCTGGCACCATCAGACTTCTTTCTGTTCCCTAACCTAAAAAAGCACTTGGGAGGTCAAAGATTTTCGACAAACGACGAGGTCAAAGCAGCTGTAGACGCATATTTTGACTTTAAGGAAGAATCATTTTTTTTCAACGGTCTAAATGCTTGGAAGGGGAGGTGGCAAAAGTGTATTGAACTTGATGGTGATTATGTAGAAAAATAAAAATATAACTGATTTAGTATGTGTTTATTTTCTTGGTTAGGCCGAGTACTTTTCAATCCACCCTCGTACTAATTGAATTGAATTACAATTAACAACTATTCAGAAAATGTGAATAATTATAGTCTTTGAATACAAAGTTCTTTCATACGCGAAATGAATCGTCATTAGGTGCATTCCAGTGCGTTCTGAAACCATTATTTTAAATAAATTTGGAACAGTTACAAAAACAAAAATATTTTTGTGATTTTAAAGACCTTAAAAAATATGGATATTTTTCATAAATATTGCATATAGTGACGCCATCGTTTAGTCGTCTGGTACGATTTGACCAACCTTCTTTAATTGTAATCAGACAAGTCTTTCAAAAGTTATCACCGTACATACAAAATCATACAGATATATGAACATACAAACACAAGTACCTACTAACATACAAAACACAGTTTCGTTTAACGTGACTCTGAGATCTCACTCCCTTCGCTCGTTCGTTTATTGTACTTATATTTAAGTAAATACTTAAATATAAATACATACAAACACACAGGTAAACAATACAAACACACAGGTAAACAGCGTCTTCCTTTTTTGAAAGTCAGTTAAAAACGATATGCTGCCCCATCACTAGTTACGATATGCTCATAAAAGATGGTGGGGGTAAGCGCGACACTGTCACACTTACCCCGATGTTAGATATTAGTTGAGGTAGGTGTAACTGTATCCGTATTTCAAGGAATGGTGGATTTCAGGTCACATACTCGTAAACATATTACACTATAAGTACAAATATTATTCTTTATCACTCACTTTGTATCTTGTTTAAAATAAATTAATGACGTATCGAAACACTTAAAAACTTCGCCTCTTAAAATTGTGCGGGCTTTCGCCAGTTGAGTAGTTTTAAAAAAATAACGTCTGTCGATAAAATAGTTGAAGATATGTACTTAACTGTCGGTATAGTCAATAGCATAAAAGTTCCTGCGTTGTTCAAGAAATGGCATTTAACCAAATAAACGTATTTATTCCGCATAATTTGCATTTGTCACACTTGCCCCACTGTCACACTTGCCTCAATCTACCTTACAAAAAAACGAATTGGGAACCTTCTCCTTCTTGAAGTTGGATTACTAATTGGTGGGCTGACTTCACTTATTTCACTATTTTTCATCCATATTTATATATTATTTTTGGCTAAAATCGATGCTCTTTAGGCTTTTTATTGTTTATTTAATAAATGTTACTGCTTGTGGTTCAGGACTATATTGTGGAAGCGTTTTCCACATATAAATTGCACATAGACAAACAGACTGAGCTAAACGCGGTATTCTGAGTTCTGACACATGATCATATTTACGAAGTCTAAATATGAAACGTTACATAGATATTAATTACTCTACGGTAATATCGATATAAGGCATTTGGAATTACATTACATTAAATACATATTTTTTCTTTTAAAATTTAAGAAACAAACAACCTTACCACCTGATGGTAAGTGCCAATAACTTCAAACAGTGTAAGCTACAGATGCGTTGTCATCGTTGAGGACTAAGGTGTAATACTTCACAGCCTGTAATTACAAGCTTATTAAATTGGCTTTCTATACCCTTCAATTCGAAACATAGCAGAACACGCTGCTGCTAGGTTGCAGAAATTGGTATAAATCCTCGGCAGAAAAGGATCTGGACTCCTTTTTTAACCGACTTCAAAAAGAAGGAGGTACCCAATTCGACTGTATGTTTTTTTATGTGTTACCTCGTAACTTTTTTAATTTGAACCGATTTCGATGATTCTTATTTTACTTGAAAGCTAGTGCTTCTCATGTGGTCCCATATATAGATTAACTGTCTGACTAATTGTTTTTGAGTTATCTATACATATAATAAAAATGTAAATAGCCGATGTCTGTACATTTTAGATTTATATAATAAAAGTGATTGAGTGGTACTAAAAATAAGTAATTAAATACATTTCTACCATTTTTAGAATTTTCTGTCTGTCTGTCTGTCTGTCTGTCTGTTTGTTTGTTAACGTATCACGTATAAAGTACCAATTTATATCAGAAGAATCGTTAAAGAATTTATAAAGTGTATCTTCAGGTTACATTTAGTCTTTATTTCATTAAAATTAGTTCATTCCATCAAAAGTTATGATAAATATTCTGAAGTATGGCTACAAAGTATAGGTACGAATTTGTTCAATGGTGGCGTTTGTTGAGTCATCAAGTACATTTTAAACTAATATAATATTATAAATCATAACATAATTAAATGATGTAAAATAATGTTCTATAATGATGAAATTATATCTAAAACGCAGTAAACAAAAGTATTGCATAAAGAACGTAATAAATATATTAAAAAATATATTAACCTTATTATGTAAATCTAAAGTACAATAGTTAACCCATTTCATCGATAGATGGTGGTGTTGCACAAATGTCATGCAAGAAGGCAGGTTGTGGTTTTTTTTCTGTAAATGACTTTTCATATTTGCTGTTAATCTTTAAATTACTCGCTGCCCTACTGTGTATTGACAATGTCATTTATTCTTTACCGCCGAGTACTCTACATGGTAAATCAAATTTTAAAAGAGCTATTAACAATTTCGTTGGTTTCGGCGAGGATCAAACTTTCTTTCTTGCTTACGATGTAGGCCTGATTTATAAGTTCTTTTAAGTTTTTTTATTGTATCAATCGCGTCAATTAATCTCTTTTATTTTTAGAATTGATTTTAACAGCGCCATCTATCCTTATATCTCTATACATGCGGTAATCACATGCTGTGTCTGATTCTGTACATTGTATAGTATATTAATTTGTGACTAAATTCATTATGGAGACTGAAACTCATTAAATAAGTACATTTTTATAATTTTTAGAATTGTCTGTCTGTCTGTTTGTTTATGAACGCATCACGTCTTAAGTAAACATCTTTTTTTCAAAGAAATTGTTTAGAAAATCATAAAGCGTATCATCCAGTTCAAAGATTAACTTTGTTTTATTAAAATTGGTTAATTCTATCGAAAGTTTTGATTATTATTTTGAAATGTAGGTTCGATTTGTTTAAAGGCGCCATAAAACCTCAGAAATAGTAATAAAATGATTCCTTTTTATAAAAAAACGTTTTATTATAATATATTTATACTTTAAACACAGTAAACAAAAAATATGTTTTCCTTAAATTAAAAAAGGATGTCTTCCACGAAGAACGTAATAGATGGCGTTGTACGTTAACGAGTCCATTCAAGCTGAAAGAGCCGTGTAGGGTGTAAGCTAACAGCACAAACATCATCAAAAACAGATATCAGAAAAAAGATACGTACGCCCAAGCTAAACGTAGCAAAATTGCATCAAAAACAATATGTCATGATGTTGTTTTATACCAAGAATCCACCTTATATCAAATAATTTTCCTTTCAGTTCTAAGCGTGTTCTGTTCCCACTTCCCATTCCCAGTCAGCGTGTGTTATGCGATGACCGATGACCGTAAATAAAGCGCAAGGTCAAACTTTACGCGTTGCAGGAGTGGACCTCAGTACTGACTGTTTTGCACATGGCCAACTCTATCTTGCTTTTTCCCGCGTTAGTAGCTCCCGTAACATTTTTCTGTACGCCCCGGCTGTCTACTTCTAACGTCGTTTACACAGAAGTTCTATCACAAACGACTCAGAACTTTGAGCATAACGATTTATTTTGGTGCCACTTATTCATACAGTAATGATATAAATCTTTTAATATTCTCTTACCTAAACGTCAAATTCTTTAAGTAAAACCTATATACGCGAGCTACGCCGCGGGCACAGCTAGTCCTTAACAGGCGTGTCACTTTGTAAAAATCTGAGGTATGGAAAATGGTGGCGCGATTTTCAAATTTGTTCGCATTACTCGTGGGGTATTAAGGTTTAAGAGTTTGCAGTGTATATACTCAACTTATTTATTGAACTATAAGATGTGGGGTATTGAGGTTTAAGGGCTTGCGATTTATTTATATGGGGTTTGTAGTAATATGCGATTTATTTCCTAATTTCAGCTATGGAATTCCATACCTTGAAAAACTTGAGGTATGGAGTGCTCCATACCTTCCATAGTGGAAGTGACACCCCTGGTCCTTAATAATTTATATTGAAGTCGGTTGTATAAAATTTTTAATTTTACTACTTGTTTCACCTACTTCATTACGGGATTTAACTGAGTTTTGTTTTATTTTAAAAAATTATTCTAGAACTAACCAATAATTATCGCTTGGGATTTTAAACAAGACGTAACTTTCCTCTCAAACTCAAGCCTGAAAATCGTCACCGTGGTTTTTGATCCGATATTCTAGAATTGTAGAACTTGGCAGTGGCTGTATTAAGCACGCTATTGTCTTCTGGATTTCATAACACAGTTTCTCGTAGAGAACCGCCATTGTTTCTTTAGATATTGAAGAAGGTTGCACGTTGAATTGCAAAAGTTAGTCAATGTTACTTACGTACATTATCGTCTCTTCGCTTGTAATGTTGTGTGTTAGCATTCCTTCCTGAATAATAAAATTAAAAACCAAAAAATAAAGCTGCACAATATCTATCTATACTATAATAAAACTAACACGACGTCTGTCTGAATACGCATCGCGCAAAATCCTGTGAAACGATTTGGATGGGACTTTCACTGGCAGATAGCTGATGTTATAAGAAGTAATTTAAACTACTTTTAAGGTTCCGCGCAAAAAATTCCACGCGGGCGAAGTCGCGGGGAACAGCTAGTTTTTAAAAGATATTCTTAAATCTTCACATTAGGATCTATCTATCGCATGTGACCTCAACGACATTGTTAAGACGCCTTCAAATACAGATAATAGTTATAATTACCGTATTTTGTAGATATCTACTTAATATTAACACATCTACATTATTATATAGTATATTGTTTATTTGTCTCATTTTCAAACATTGTCTACGTAATCGACTTATGTATCCAAAATTACAACGCATTTACAAAAAAGTTTTTCGATATTTTTGAATAGGTGAAAAAGATACTGTTTTGAACAACACTTCATTATTTTTGCGAAAAATTTACCGGACTGATTTCTAATGTAATTTCAAAAGTATAAAACGAGTTGCAAAAGTCAGCAAAGAATTAGATCCATAATACGCATTAAAATTTTAAGGGAGCGATATAAAGAAGGTACGTGTGGGTAATATGGTCACCTTAAGCTTAGCCGCCCTATAAAACCAAAACTAGATGGAGGACAGAGACAAAAACACCAAGTCGTATACTATAACTAATATATTAAGAAAAAAAGGGCAAACAAGTTTTGGCAATAATTAGGAACAGTTCGAAAAATTTAACTACAGTACACAATACTAAAATCATAGGCAAAATGGCGTCGACAAAGCAGCGCCCTTTTGATCCTTTATTATTTGGTTGACTGATGAAGAGCTATCGTATCATAGAACCACCCATGCAAATAAGGCTGTAGTTTTTGAGTTATGAGAAAATGACCATATTACCCTCACGTGCTATTACATCCATATATTTACGCATACACGCTCGTCGGTTAAGGGTACTCCTAATCTGGCCCATTTTCAATGTATCGCCGATTTGGTCGATAAACCTTCGTCTAGGGCATCCCTTCCCGACGCTGCCGTTCATTTCTGCAACATAAATTTGCTTTGTCACTCTTTCCTCGATCATTCTTTCTACATAAGCAAACCACCGAAGCATTCCTTTCTTAATCCTAGTCACAACGTCATCTTGCAAACCACACATTTTTCTTATCACACTATTTCTCACCCTGTCATTCAGATCCAGCCCTAGCATACTCCTTAGTGACCGCATTTTATATAAATACTAAACGGGGAACTGAAATACTGAGTGAAAGATAATATAGCAAGTGGAAGAGAATGTCCAAAGGCATTAAGTCCGCCAATTGTACATTTTATGTGAAAAATAAAATAAAAATAAAAGATGACATTAACCTATGCTCAAAACGAAACTCTGATCCTAAATTTAGTTTCATTTAGTTTTGTCGTAGGCTAATGTTATCATTATATTAAGCGAATCAACAAGATATTTCTTGATGAGGTTTCCCTTCATTAATCGCTTCATTTTAAGTAAAATTCTGTTTTAATATGTAATGTAACTATTAAAAAGTAAAAACCTACTTGAAAGAACTACAATGAATAAATGTATTCATCGAAACCGATTCATATGTCGTGCATAGATGCCTTTGCAAAGTGATGATTTTCTAATGAATCCCTCTGTCAGATCTTGACCAATTCATATGAGCTCATACCTAAGGTACTATTACTACTTTTCTATAAAAAAAAAAATCATTGAAATCGGACAAGGTGGTAAAATGCATGCAAATATTCCTTTGAGAACCTCCTTTTCTTTTTATAAAGATTGGCCAAGTGTTGAAAATAATACCTCTCTTTGAACTAAGATACTACGAGACAATGTTGTAACTCCTGTACAAATTAGGTCGCTCAAACAATATTACGCTGATCGTGGTAAGTGGTAAATAACATTAAAATTTATCAGTCACTGCTTCTGGACTTCGTATCACGCTCACTTAGTAGTTTGATAACCAGTATTTATTTTTATTATATTTTTAAACCATAAATTTAAATTCACTCGTTTAAATACTTGCCGTTTTAAAGATAGATTGAAAGCGGCGATAAGAAATCCTATTATAGAGGAGGCTTGTGATGGATTTATAACGATGAATCAATACAAAAACAAATCACATGCATCAATTACAAAACAATAATTTAAAATTATAACTTTTGTACAACCGATTTCAATATAAATTATTAAGAATAACTCAATAACTATTGGTCAGACCTTAATCAAATTTGTATGGGACCACACGTGAAGCACCAGCTTTCATATAAAAAAGAATCATCGAAATCGGTTCACCCAGTAAAAAGTGACATAAAAAAAACATACAGTCGAATTGAATACCGGTTCCTTTTTTTTATAGGATAGGGTGACAAACGGGCACACAGTCCACCAGATGGTAAGTGGTTGCTGTGGCCCATAGACATCTACATCTATCCTCGCTTGCAAATCAAAATGCAGATACGTTGTCACCCGTGAGGACTAAGATGGAATGCCTCTTTTCCAGTAAAAAGGGTATCCGGTTCTCTACACTCACCATACGAAACACAGCAGTTTTAAACTGCTATTTTACGCTGGTATTCTGTGAGAGCGTGGTCCTTCCCCGGTCAAGCCGACCCATTCGTGCTACAACTATACTACTAATATAGCTGCAGCATGGCTCTACCACGTACCTTTTTGAAGTCGGTAGAAAAGAAAGTCTTCACTGACGGGACTTAATACCTGCAACTTGATAAACGTGCCTTAACTTGCTTGTGTAACTAGGTGTTCCCCGCGACTTCGCCCGCGTGGAATTTGTCACGACTAGATTTTATGGGTTTTAATTTTTTTGCGTGGAGAATAATTCTTTTTCCAAAATTAAAGCAACCTAAGATACTCCTCATAACAACAGCTACCTGCCAATGAAGCCGTTTCGGAGATTGCAACACCGGCGGAACAAACAGACAGAAAAAATTTAAAAAAATAGTTTTTTTGTTATAAGCACCGTATAATGTACTTTCATTCATATGCATATAGTAAAAAACTGTTATTTTGACATTACAAACAGAAACAGATACTTCAATTTTATTTATTTGTATAGATTATATTATGCATTTGCGATCTTATAACAGTTTTTTCTTCTTTTCAGATATAAAACGACCGAGTCGAAACGAAAGAAGTTACAATATAAAATCTAGTCACATTTTTTTAATATATCATTTTATTTTTTAATCGAAAATGAAATAACTAGATGCTTAAGTACTATACAGATTGATAATCTGTAAAATATTACATTGTACTTATTAAGTGTATATAGTTAATATATATTAAGCTATTAATAAACATGCAAATACTAAAGGCTAGATACGCACTAAGGGTGTCGGCTACCCAGCTGCAATCGTGGTCTATCAGAAGCCGTACTGCAACAACTGTGAGTATCTACTTTAAGATATTTATTTTCCGTTTTAAGATATGTGTTTTAATATCATCAGCAGAATAGTGGTAGTCTTTGGTGGAATTTCTTTTATTGGTTAATGATCTTATTAAATAATTAATGATGATGAATGAAAAAATGTACCCACATTTTACACGTTTGATGGTAACCTAACGTAACACTACCCAAAGAATTCTGAAGAGACCGAAACAGGTGAAAATCTGAGGGTGCAAGGTCAGGACTATATATGGTGGATGCATTAACACTTCCCACCAAGCTCTCTCAATTTTTGCTGAGTGGCCAATGATGTGTGTGGTCTGGCGTTATCATGATGAAAGATCACTCCTTTTCTGTTGATCAAATTCGGCCGTTTTTTCTCAATTTCTTGCTTGAGATTAGTTGTTAGCAGTAGAGATCCGAATCGATGGTTTTGTCCGGCAGTAAAAGCTCATAATAAACGACGCCCTTCCAATCCCACCATACACCGGCATCACCTTATTGCGGGTTAATCCGGGTTTCACTACAGTCTGTGGAGCTTGATTACCCTTTGACTATTGACACTTTCCATCACTAGTGATTAGTTTTTTTCAAAAACAGTTCGGTTTCATTACTTTTCAATAGAGAATCGCAAATGAGTACACGATTCATTAGGTTTCTTTCAGTAAGCTCATGTGGTACCCAAATATCGAGCTTTTTTTTGTATAGCTAGACTTTTTCAAACGGGTCAAAACTGTTTTGTGTTCAATCCTCAATTCCTCGGCTATGTTGTAACTAATGATATGACGATCTTGCTCTCCACTTTTCAAAAATGGCATTGACTTTATCCGTATGAGGGCGACCAAATCGAGCTGCATCTTCGACATCAAAATCCCCGGACTGAAAACACTTGAACCAGCTTTGTGGTACTCTTTACTGACATTGCATTAGGTCTATAAACGTCACAATTTTTTTTCGCGGCTTGAGTCGCATTTTTCCCTTTTTTTGTAATAAAACTTCAGAATGTATCGAATTTCTTCCTTAGGCTCACTCATTTCACCGCCGTGTCCTCGTAGCGGCGATAGGCGGCGGCGACCTCTCGCGTCCGGCCCTGGTCGAAGCCATGGTCCGGAGCGAGACGGAATGGGATGCCGTCACCACCTTCTGCGAAGCAGTGATGCTAGCGAAGGAGGTGGCGGAGCGGGAGAAGGAGAGAGCAGCAGCTTTCCTTCCCGGCCGCCGCGGGAGACGCCCCGGGCGTCGGGGGCTACGTCGTGGCCCCCGGCCACCGTAGGCGCAGGCCTGTGGACGGCGAGCAATGGGTAGCTCGCCGTCCGTCCGTCTAACGACGACAGGCCGTGTCGACGGCGCGTTTTGTTCCACGCGCGCCTCAAAGAGCTGTCAGCAGCGTGAAGGGGCCCGCAAGGGACAACGCCTGCCGGGGCTGCGGGCTGTTCGAAAGAGATACCGCGGCTCCGGAACGTAAGGGCACTGAAGGAACACGGATGGTTTTTAGTCAGTAAAAGTCTGACACTCCCTTCCGCTCCACCCAGAGCGAAAGGCGTCATTTGATGATTTTCCATCCGCAAAAAAAAAAAAAGGCTCACTCATTTGGGCGCACAGAAAAACGATTAAATAATGGCGGGAAAGTGTTTTTTACTTTTTATTTTTACCTTTTTCTTAATGTCCTATATATGTATTGATACTAAAATCAACCAGACACAAACAGTACATACAATCAAAGAGATTTTTCTTCAATTTTATACAAACAAAATACGATACTTCTTGTGGTCCCAAATATAACTATATATTTGGGAGCACATACAAGGGAAGCTCAGTTGGAATTTTCACGGCGTTAGTGAATTTTGGCAAACCATGAAGCTGTCAACTTTTATCTTCTAGTTTCTAGCGAGACCGGGTTTAACTTATATTTTTTTTTTTATGTTAACTCAGAACTTTTTCTAGGTGAACCGATTTTACTGATTTTTTTTTTATTTGAAAGTGCTTCTCATGTGATCTCATATGAATTTTATCAAGATCTGATCAGTACATTGGTGATGTTCTCATTGTATTTATATTGAAGTCGATTGTACAAAATTTTTAATTTTACCACTTGTTTCTGCTCTGAAAACTTTACTAACTGTAATATTATCATAGGGTCGGGTATTTCTGATACAAGCATATATGTACTGGTATTCCCATCAGTACAACAATATATTTATGTCGATGACCGTATGAATATATAACTATATATTTATATTTCACAATGAAAAAGTGCGTCAAAACTATATTTTTTTAATTAAAAACTGAAGTGATAGACGAATTTAAAGTCCAACTGTTGGTAAGTGACCATTGCAGCCTGTAGACACCTGCAACCAACTTCAAACAAAAGGCTACAGATGAGTTGTCACCTCTGAGGACTAAAATTGATTGCCTCAAATCCTGTAGCTATACAGGCTCCCTTAATACAGCAGTGAGTACACTGCTATTTGGCGGCAGCAATAGGTAAGTGGGCCTACCCAGACAGACCCTAAAGGTATGATTCCGAACTCGGCTGCACGCAGCAGTGCTGTCGCGGCAGGGCTGTTGCAACGCCTACTGGTCCCCATATATTCTCTAAACCATATGAGATTACATTCCCAACGCGGCACTGCTGGTCTGCTGCGCGGCAGTGTCGCCCTGCCGATATTGTCTAAAGTGGCAATAAAAATATGAATTTATCTGATTCAGAAGAGGAACAATTAGTTAACTTGGTTGTACTCTATACCCAGCTCTTTACGATAGCAATCATACTAATTATCATAATAATTTTATTAAAGACAATATCATTTCATTGTGATTGGAGATCAATAAAACAAGTTATTCCTGTTTCAACAATATAAATAAAAGTTGTTACTTAATCAATCTTAATCTTGTGAACTCAAAGCAACTGAATGAATACACAATAGCGCAACACTACAAACAGGGTAACACTGCCGCCTTGCTCGGAATCAGGAGACAGCACTGCTGCGCAGCACCACAGTCGCATCGCTGCTGCGGCAGTACTGCTGCTTGCTGTCGAGATCGGAATCATACCTTTAGGCAGACTGGGAGTCGTTAGGTGTAGAGAGACACAAGGAGTGAATAAAAATAAAAGTTACAAGTATTAAATATTGAAATTGCAATGTTTTTGTTACGTACAAACACATATTTTTTTTTGTATCCGCGTTATTTTTTATTTGTAAAAAAAAATATAATTTTTTTACACATCCTACTAAGACTGGTAGTTGGTCAATATGCGAATTATTAGATCGTTTCTTGTAAGCTGTTTATTATTTGAGAATTGTGCAAGGAAAAATAACTAATAAACTCTATTATAAGGATGTTTGCTGTACGTGTCTATTTATTTTTAGTACAGGCTGATTAATGAATGTTAGCTAGTTAGTTTTGTTGAGGAATAAAAATTTCAGGAAATAAGTAATAATTAAAAACTAATCCAAACCCAAGTATAATTTTAAAATCAAGGCAAAAGAAAACGTCACAGTAGATATCTAGAGCAACTCTAATGACCGTAGAGTAAGAAAACTTCCTCTGTCTAACTGCTTCTAAATTCTGGCAGCCGTATTACGGCTGCGTTCTTGGACTTGGAGATTTTTCATTTATTTATTTTTAAAAAGTGGAATGGACCGATCCCGGAATTTCGAAATGTTTTATTTCACTTTTCATATACATTCCACATAGTAAACCTACCTTTGTTCACTTCTAACGAACAGAATTGATAAATTAATATGATCCGTCACATTACATCTGACTCGCGTAATAAGAACAGTATCATCTAATTGATGCTGTTATCGCAATAAAGCGAGGTAAATATCTTACTCAGAAGGAACTGTTTATATTTCACACTTGTTTTTCCATTAAAAAAAAAACTGTAAATATAGAATTCTAAACTACAGATATATTGTTTGTATCGGTTTATTTTTCATTCATTAAACAGTCGATTTTAATTTCCAAGTACTTTTGACTTCGATTATATCACGAAACATATACACTTGCAGTGTAGTAAAGATAACTTATCTACTAATGTATACGGTTAATCACATTTAATGCATGTGAAAAACGCCATAAGTATCGATGTTAAGACATCTATCAGTCATTATCATTCTTCTTTTTGTAGTATCCCCACTTCCTCACCCATCAGGGTTTTGTATGGATCGTTTTGTTCATGGCAACTCGGACAGTAAAATTGTTGATAGAATAGAAGTAACAAACGAGCACACAGTCCACCTGATGGAAGTGTATACAGTGCCCATGAACATCTCCATCTATCCTCGATTAAGAATCAAAATGCAGATGCGTCTTCACCCCTGAGAACTATTATGGAATGCCTCCTTTCCAGTTAAATAGGTCTCCGGTTCTCTACACACACCAAACGAAACAAAGCAGCATTAAGCTGTTATTTAACGCTGGTATTCTATGAGAGCGTGGTCCAATGTTCACCAATGTTAACCAAATCCAAAATATGCACCAACCTCCAAGATTTTTGAACCATAATTCTGCATCCGCCCGGCTTACGATGTCCTTAAATATTATATTGAAATATTGTTCATCTTTCTTAGCTTGAAAACGTCTTTCAATGCAGCGATGCAGAGTTTCGGGGATATAACGTCACCCTGTCTTACACTTCTCTGCAGTTGGATAGGTTTGGTACTCTGATTCTGTACTCGGATAGCCATCGTAGCCCTGCTGTACAAATATTTCAGCACTTCGATATACCGACAGTCAACTTGGCACCGCTGAAGGGATTGCAGTACCGCCCAAATTTCGACAGAATCAAAGGCTTTCACATACGCAAGGCAAAGGGGCAGATTGTACTCTTCTGTCTTCTGTACAATTCGCCGAAGGGTGTGTATGTGGTCTATGGTACTAAAGCCTCTTCGGAAACGGGCTTGTTCGGGAGGCTGCGTGCGAGACGATTCGTAATGACTCTCGAAAACAACACGCGGCTCACAAGGGAAATCGGTCTGTAGTTCTTCAAGAGAATGTTGTCGCCTTTTTTGAAGAACAAGACAACCGCACTTCTGATCCACGCCGCCGAAGTAGTGCCACCATAGAAGATGGAATTAAAAAGCTTCTGAAGGACTTCAAGTACCGGTTTTCCACCCGCTTTCAGAAGCTCCGCTGTAATTCCATCCTCGCCTGGGGCCTTGCCGGTTTTAAAATGCTGGAGAGCCATTTTATTCTCGCTCAGACTGACGTCCGGGATATTATCGGAATAGTGTCGTCAATCGTAAATAGATAATAAGACTTGCTCTTGGATCGTTACTCACACTTGCGTGTGGCTCCAACGATGACGTGTACAGCCTCCCATAGAACCTCTCAATCTTACTTAAAATCTCAGGTGTCCCGAAAACGATGCTGCCACACTCGGTCTTCAGCTTTGACAGTTGGCTCTTTCTGGCAAACAGATCTCTGGCAAAGACTTTGGAGCCTTGGTTCCCCTCGATCGCTTCTTCAATACAAGCTGTATTGAAGTTGCGCAAGTCCCGCCGCATGCATTTGGAGATCTGTCTGTTCAGTTGCCTGTATGCTGTCAAATCTGTTGAAGACTGCAGCCTTATTTCCCGTCTAACAGCAAATGAGATTAAGAGTGTGATCGGAGAGTTTTTGTGTTTTTCAGCGGCGGCTCTTGCAGAACTTAGTTCCGATCGCATGGACAGTTTCCACTAGCTTGTCATTCATATCGTCCACTGCATTGCAGTCTTGTAGGCACTGAAAGCGGTTTTGTAACTCGAGCTGAAAGGTTTAGGGACTTTGGATTAGAGCACGAGGGAGACGGAGCGTTGACTTCATTAGACGAGACCTCTCCAACTTAACGTTTAGGTTCAGTGTGCCTCTAACAATTCGGTGACCGCTGCCAGTTTTCACCCTCGCGATCACTGAGACATCACTAAACAGTTGTCGTCTGGTCGTCATAAAGAAGCCCAATCTCATTTTTTGTCAAACCGTCGGGGCTAGACCAGGTCCACTTTCTGTGGTGCCGTATCTGGAAAAAAGAGTTCATCATAAAGAGTCCCTCTTTCTCCATGAAGTCGAGCAGCTGCTGGCCCCTTGGGTTCCGTTGCCCTATTCCAAATTTCCCTACCTTCAGCTCACCGTTCTCTCTTGTGCTTAGTTTTGCATTGAAGTCTCCCATTAACACCGTATAGTGGGTTTTGGAGGAATGGCTTTAGAGATATCCTCATACATTTAATCCACCTCCTCATCGGGATGTGCCGAGGTTGGTGCTTAAACCTGTATGACCTTCAACGAATACCATTTGGTGATTCTGAGTATAAGGTACGCAACCCTCGTCGACACACCCTCAATCTTTACAACGTTGTTAACGCGAGACTTGTGGACGATAAATACGAAACCTCCTTGGAACGGACAGATGGTTGCCTTCCCGGAGGTAGAACAAGTTGCCGTATTCGAGGATTACCGAATCCTCCCCCTCTCTTCGGACCTCGGATAATCCTATAATATGCCAGCGTAACTTGTCTATCTCTTCTTCCAGCTCCATGATCTTCTCGTCAGTCCTCAGGGTGCGTGCGTCGTATGTTGCCAGGTCGAGTCGCCTTAGGTGGCAACCGTACCTCCACCGGAGATTCTCAGCACCCCTGCCCCGCCGTTACCATGGTGGCCACCGTAGCCAGAAATAGCGGTGCCGCCGGGACTGGGAGCCGTCTCTTCGTAACTTTCATCATATTTGCCATAGTTGCCACGCTTGGCGAGCGGGTTGGCAACCGCAGTTTTTTTTGGCGAGCGGGTTGACAACCGCAGTTTTTTTTTGTTAAACTATCAAAATTAAAGTAACATACACAATCAAAAAAGCATCAAGTTATATCTATCATATTATTATTAATAATAATAATAATAATATTTCCTGCGTCCACCAAAGCCGGTAAAGAAAGAGTACGCATGAAATGGGATGATGATATTAACTGTTTTATCATGCGTACTTACTATTTAGTAACGAAATTAGAGACAGATTTAACTATGTACAGAAGGAAAATGTATAATAATTTCATATTAAAATATCCGAACTTAAATGTTTCTGAGCAAAGAATTGCAGATCAAAGAAGAACCATAATAACACATAAACTGCTTGCAGATGATATTCTGAAAACAATTCAGACCGAAGTAGCTACAATGCTCAAATCAGACAATTCCCTACAAAATGCAAGCATTGTTGATTCATCTAATAGCAAACAGATACTCCAATTCTCACAAAACACTGAACCTACATCCGGCACACTAATATTAACAACACTTAAACATACACCTGAAGCGACACAAGTTATAACACAAAATTCGACCACAACACAAACTCCTTTAAACAATATAATGCCTGCAGATACAATAAACGACTTTCAAGAATACGACAGTAGTAAAATAATAGATAATCTAATGGACTCATTGAAAGAATCTCTTTTAAAATACTCAGGACTAGACCCAGCATTGAGACCAAAATTACCTAAACTACATGAAGGAAAACGACTTATAGATATAATAACACTTTTTAATCAAAAAATATTAATAAACTTTTTCAATGAAGATTCCAATATAATAGACATACATAATTTGATATACTGTTCGGCCTTAGTTATTAGTAAAGAGCTAGGTTACAAAAGCTACAATAATACAACAAATTATAGCAAACAACGAAAGGAAACAAAAAAGCCGTTTTGGCAAACACGACTACAAAGAGATATAGAAAAACTAAGAGCAGAAATAGGTAGAGTCACGCAATATATTAGAGGAAATAGGTTCAGAAAACTAGTTTCAAAAGTAAAACTTATTCTAAAAAATAATCAAAAACACACTAAACACGAGAGATTAAATGCAAACGCAGAAGAAGTTTTAGACACATTAAAACAAAAATTAGCCCTTAAAGTTCACAGGCTTGACAGATACCTTAAATCATTACGGCGTAAAGAAGATAACAAAATGTTTAAAGTAAATGAAAAATTATTCTACAGAAATTTAAAACAGAATTTGAATAACCCTCAACCAGATACACACAATTCTAACTTTCCAACCGCAGAAGAACTTAAATCCTACTGGAGTAGTATTTGGGAATCAGACATGGGACACAATACTGAATCTTTATGGATTACAAAAGAAGAGCAAAAGTGGGATCATATAGCTGAAATGAGCTTTGATGAAATAACTGAAGAAGATATTACAATAATAACAACAAAACAAAAGAGCTGGAAGTCTCCAGGAGTCGATTCTATTCACAATTTTTGGTACAAGAAATTCTTTATTCTACACAAAATTATAGCAAAAAATTTAACTCAAATAGTATATAGACAACAAGAAATCCCAGACTTTTTGACCCGTGGTATCACATACTTACTACCTAAGGGCTATGATACCGGAAATCCCGAAAAATATAGACCTATCACCTGCCTGTCTACTCTTTATAAAATTTTAACATGTTGTATCGCGAGAAAAATTACCAAACACATTGAAACAAATAACATTTTAGCGGAAGAACAAAAAGGCTGTAGACAGAATCATATGGGATGTAAGGAGCAGTTAATTATTGATTCAACAATAATTAAACATGCTCAAACTAAAAAACGAAACCTTTACTGTACTTACATTGATTATAAAAAGGCATTTGACAGTGTTCCACATTCCTGGCTTATTCAAGTATTAAAATTATACAAAATTAACCCAACTCTGATTAACTTCTTAAGATCAATAATGTCTCTGTGGAAAACTTCTTTACAATTCCAAAATAATCAAATTAAAATAGTTACTGATGACATTTTCATAAAAAAGGGTATTTTTCAGGGAGATTCATTAAGTCCCATATGGTTCTGTCTCGCTCTCAACCCACTGTCTACCATACTTAGCCAATCTAATTACGGATATATTCTGAAAGATAGAGCTGGATACAGCACCTCTATTAGTCACCTTATTTACATGGATGATTTAAAATTATTTGCTAAGTCTGAAAAGGAAATGAAAATTTTAATAAATCTTACGCAAGAATTTAGCAGTGATATTGGAATGCAATTTGGCCTTGATAAATGCAGAACTGTGAGCATGAAACGTGGAAAATTACATGAACTAAACATAGATACTACAAGTAATGAGATTATAGAATGTCTCGAACCTGGACAATTTTATAAATATTTAGGTATAGAACAAACCAACCAAATAGATCATAAAAGAATTAAGGACATTACAAAAGAATACGTGAATAGGGTCAACCTCATCTGCAAAAAGCAACTAACTGCAAGAAACCTGATAAAGGCAATTAACACCTTTGCTATACCCATTTTAACATATTCTTTTGGAACAATTAGGTGGTCCAAAACAGACACAATTAATTTGGAACGAAAAACTCGCACAGTACTCACTAAATTTAGATACTTGCATCCCAAATCAGCTGTTGAAAGATTGACAATTAAGAGAGACAAAGGCGGAAGAGGTCTTATTGATATAACCGTGCTCAGAGAGAACCAAATCATGCGTCTTAAAAACTTCTTCCTTGAGAAGTCAACAAGCAGCAATATCCATAAAGTCATAGTTCACAATGATACTAACTATACTCCACTTAGACTCGCCGCAAACCAAACTCAAGAGACATATAATAAAATTGATCAAGAAAAAGAAAAAATAAAACAATGGAAACAAAAGGAATTACATGGTAGACATGCTAATGACCTATGCCAACAACATATAGATATATCAGCATCAAATAAATATTTAACAATAGGCACATTATTTGCCGAAACAGAAGGTTTTATAAATGCCATCCAAGATCAAGTCATCAGTACTAAAAACTATAGAAAATTTATAATTAGAGAACCAAATCTTTTAAATGACAAATGCAGAAAATGTAATTTAGTACCAGAAACTATACAGCATATCACAGGAGCATGTCAAAACTTAGCATCAACAGATTACACCCACAGGCATAATCAAATTGCAAACATAATACACCAAAAGATAGCCCAGAAACATAAACTCATCGATAACAATTTACAACCATACTACAAATATAAACCCAACCCTGTGTTAGAAAACACCTCACATAAACTATATTTCGATAGAGCCATACTTACTGATAAGACCATCCATTACAATCGACCCGATATAGTTTTGCAAGACAAACTTAACAACATAGCCTTTCTAATTGACATAGCTGTACCAAATACGCATAATATTCAAAAAACAATAGCCGAAAAGATTAGTAAATATAACGAACTGAGCGAAGAAATAAAAAGAATATGGAAATTAAATAAAGTTTTCATCGTCCCAATTGTACTCTCAGCTACAGGATTAATACCAAAATATTTGCATCACTGCCTTAAGTTATTAGATTTACCCTCAAATTTATATATTAAAATGCAAAAAGCAGTTATTTTAAATACATGTCGCTTAGTGCGAAAATTTTTACAAATCCCAGAAACTGCTCTGGATAATACATTAATAATACCAGCAAATGATGACTATTTGGCTTAAAGCCCGTATCATCATAATACCCTACATGGAGAAAAAAAAAAAGAGAAAAGAAAATAATAATTTATTTCAGACCCACATATAGTCCATAATTATGTTAGTAATTAGCTTAACCTATGTTAGTCACATACATTTTTAATTTCAATTATTTTTATTTTCTACACCCCATGACACCAGGCACATGCAAGTGCATACGCATCCAGTGTCCTAGGATGGGACAATCAAATTTATCAGATATTATTATTATTGCATTGTCACTGAAGTTACGGTATGCCAAATTTCAACTCAATCAGACATAGGAAAATGGTTCAAATCTTACTTGCAATATGTGAACTTAACACACATAGCTACTAAATACCAACCCACCCACATACTACAAATGTTTAAAAAACATTTGTAATAAAAATAAAAAGGTAAAATCAACCGTGTTGTGATCATACAATAAAATAAATGTACTTACTTGAAAAAGTAATAATGAAATATTTACTTATCTATTGTACTTCTTGGTATGGTTAAAGTATGATATATATATATTTTTTTTCTAGTATTATTCATACACGCAGTACAATTAACAACCATTATTAATAATACCACATTTTTACATTAAAATATTCAAACTTGCAACTAACAAAAGAAACATCGTGCATCGCACTGACCCTGAGATTGTTATCCACTGGCTGTGCCAGTGTAACCAGTTTTTTCCAGTCTCGCCAAGTACGCGACAAGCGGCCAGTGGTCACACATGCCCCGCATGCTTGTAGTAGTGCACCCGATTCAAGCGGTTGTATGAAGCTTTACCTGTGTTCCGTTTATTTACTCATGTGCCCCGAGGGCGTCCCGCGATTGGCTAGGCCTGGCGTTGATACAAAATTATCATGGTATTCTGTTTAGTCACGTTTAAAATACTAATGGGGGAGGGGGGAACTGAATTTATTTTATTACGCCTGCTTTTCGTCAATGAACTGTGTTTTTTTTTTCAGGAAAGAAAGCCAGTCGAATACAAGCCGATAAGGAGTGTACTGGTCGCGAATCGAGGTGAAATCGCTATCAGAGTGTTTCGAGCATGCACCGAACTGGGCATCCGGTCCGTCGCTATTTACAGCGAGCAGGATCGTCTACAGATGCACAGGTGAGTGACACAAAACTCATATAGTTAGCGTTTCTAGTCCGTCTGATCATATGGGTTGGTAACGTCTCTAACTTATATCTGTCATTAAGTTGTATCTACTGTTCTGAGGTGAATACAGAATACTTATTGTTAGTAGTCCGAAAGTGTGCTTGGCGTGTGGTGACGACAAGAGAATACATCCCTGTATATCGTCCCGTTTGTGTCACTAGAAATGACTTATATATATATATATATATAGTGACAAATATGAGTCCAACTGATAGTTGGACTCATTTGTCACTTTCATAATATTGTTAAAAAAATAAAAGTACCGATATAGTTCCAAAATATCGATACGATCAAAATATCTCCAGATTAAAATGTACTGGTGAGTCTTTTGACACTTTCACAAAAAGACCAAGTGTTATGTCTCACTGTATTTATTTGCTTTAATCTGTGTAAAAGAAACTGTGGCTTTGCTACTCTTAAGTTAAAGCCGATCAGCCAGACATCACAAGAATATTTTTAATCCACTTATCGTGACCGTAATATGCTTAGGATTAAAAATCATAGATACATGTTGTGTACGCATATACAATAACTAAAAACATCCTGTCCGGTCCGAAATAGGTACCGCATTGACATTACAAAAAAAATACATCTTATTAATGAAGTTAAAAATATTATTATTAAATATACATTTTTTTAATACAATTTGCTTCAAATTCTGCAAATTTTTTAAATCTGGTAACAACGTCGTCGGCGACGCGGCGGTATCTGTGAACGTGTGGTATTACTTGACAGCCGCCCGCGGCTGGTGTATTGCCATGTGAGTTATCCTATTTAAAAAAAAATGTTTGCGGGTTATATATTTTATTTATCTCTCAAAAGGGTTACATGAACGGAATCATATCAAGATACCTCAGAGACTCACTGTTCCTTATCGCATGGTACGAATTTGGTGGAAGGGGGCTAAGATTTTTCCGTCACGACCCCCTTTCTATAGTGCGAGCGAGATGGAATAATATATCTTGGCATGAAAGAAATATTATTTTAAATGACGCTTCATTTTAATGGACGCTAGTAATTCGTTTATTTGTATTTGTTAATCAATAATCTTTTTTTTAATTATTTAGCCATGCTACAGCTATATTGTGGTTGCAGCACGAATGTGTCGGCTCGCCCGGGGTGGGATCACACTCTCATAGTCTACCAACGTAAAATAGCAGCTTAGTGCTCCTGTGTTTCGTATGGTGAGTGTAGGGAACCGAAGACCCTTTATACTGGAAATGAGGCATTCCATCTCAGTCCTCAGGGGTGATAACGCATCTACATTTTGATTCTTAATTGAGAATAAATGTAGATGTCTATGGGCCACAGCATCCACTTACCATTAGGTGGACTGTGTGCTCGTTTGTGACCCTTATTCTATAAAAAATAATAATGTAATACGTTTATCAATAATAATGTACTACGAAAGGAACTTCGTTCCAACCGAGTGTTCCACGACACTCGCGCATGTTTTTTTAACATATTGTATATAATGTATGTAAATCTTCGTGGCCGTGATAAGAAGTCGTTGTTTTATTAACAGCTTATGCTTATGCTGTAGAGATTAATTACCATGCATTTGCATCCTTTGTTAGTATTATTAAAGTGAATACACAAATGAATGTTTTCATGCACTTTAAATAGGGGTATAGGTACTACAGTAAAATTATATATTTTTTTTAAATAAGGAGGTACTATCAACTTTTTTTAATATTAGAGAGGGGGCAAACGAGCATGCGGCTCACCTGAAGGTAAGTGACTACCGCCGCCCAAGAACAACTGCAACACCAGAGGAATTGCAGATGCGTTGCCGGCCTTCAAAAAAAGAGTAGGCTCTTTTCTTGAAGGACCCTAAGTCTTATCGGTCCGAAAAAAATTGCTAGTGGTATTCGATTCCACAAGGCAGTTGTGTGAAGAAGAAAACCTAATTATCCCTTATACTTTTCTCGCATTTATTTTAACCGTTTTGAACTAGAAAGAAACGGAGAAACTAGTAAACCTAGAACAAAAGCGAAGAAACTGAGATAGCGAATGTTTTTTCCCCGTGACCCATCATAAACATTTTTTCTTCACTATTCGTAGATAGGAAGAAGCCGTTAATTTACACTGAAATTAATACGATACTAACTATGAGGCATTCCATTTTCGACGTTGGACTAAAACTAATTGGAAGCTATCTTTGGTTAGTTTTTCACAATGGCTGCAATGACATCATGCGATGGACCGCAACCTTTTTTATCACTACGTTTTAAAAGTTTTTATCAAATAACTAATTGGCCTTTGCCCTTGTGTCGTCAGCAACAAAGAATCCATCATCCCATTTCATTCCGTTAGTGTCCAAAGAGACCAATGTAGACCTTATGGATTGCGACAGATGGCGTTTAAACATCTTAACGCAGAACGTAAAATACCCAGCCAGCGACGGAGTACAGCGTTAAAGGTGCGAGATGTGTAGTCGTCATACAAATGTGTCGATTAACGCAATTCCCTCCTACAACGAAAGATACTCATTTTCAGCCGCGGACTATTACGGCTGTAGAAGAAGAACGAATAACTTTATGCTAATTTTAATTTTAATGGAATATTTTACAATGACGCGTTGCTACAAATTTCGAAATTTTATTATATACTAGCTAGTCCCTACGACTTCGTCCGCATGTAATATAGGATTTTAATATTTTTGCGCGGAATCCTCTTTTTTTTTTAAATAAAAGTAGCCTAAGCTACTCCTTATAATATCAGCTACCTGTCGGTAAAAGTTCAAAAGTTCAAAATCGGTCCAGCCATTTCGAAGATTAGACAGAGAAAACAGACAGACTGACAAAAATTTTAAACATTGTGTTTTTGTTATGAGTACCGTATATACTTTCATATGTAGAAAACTGTTATTTTGATATTACAAACCGACACTTCAATTTTATTTATTTGTAGAGATGTGTAGACTAGCCGACACCCGACGCGTTGCTGCCGCCAAAAAAATAATTGTGGAAATATTGTTTTAAATCTGGAATAGTTATATAGTTTAATTAGGAATGATAATACATTCATTGAAGTAGAATGACATATTATGACGTTCAAATAAATTTGTCGGTATGTGACGGGCGCCACTTAATTATTGTACTACGTCTACCTTCGCCCAAGTGCAAGCAATAAGTTTTTTTTTTATAGGATAGGGTGACAAATGAGCACACAGTCCACCTGATGGTAAGTGGTTGCTGTGGCCCATCAGACATCTACATTTATCCTCGTATGCGAATCAAAATGCAGATGCGTTGTCACCGGTCAAAAGGGTCTCCGGTTCTCTACACTCACCTTACGTAACACAGCAGCGTTAACCTGCTACTTTGCGCTGGTATTCTGTGAGAGCGTGGTCCTTCCCCGGTCGAGCCGACCCATTCGTGCTACAACTATACTACTATTATAGCTGCAGCATGGCTCTACCACGTATAAAATATGGGGTCAGCACACCTCGGGAGAAGCCAGTTAACCAAGCTGGCTAAAACAAGTTGGTTCCTTTCAGCACGTCCCAAGCGCGACGCTGCACTCATGATACAATAAGATGACAGAGTTTTACCGCAATCTGATGAACAGTATGGCAGCGCATAAAATACGAACAAAAAACATATATTTTAATATATTTCATATTTTTGTAAAATAAGGATGACAAACGAGTTCACTTGATAATAAGAGGATGATGTGGCCCATATACCTCTACATCTATCCTCAATTAAGAATCAAAATGTAGATGCGGTTTCAACCCCGGGGACTAAACTGGAATGCCTCGTATCCAGTAAAAAGATATTCGGTTCTCTATACTCCCGAGCGTGGTCGTTCCGCAGTTGAGTCATGGCTCTACCACGTGCACTTACTGTGAATACTTTAAAATTAAAAATAAATTTATCAAATTGCTTAAGTTAGGAGTTAGATATTGACGATACGCAGCTGAAATTTAAATGTAAATGTTTTTGTTTCAATAATTTCGTATTAATTGCCCATTTTACAAATTTTTCCTTATACCGTTTGTTTCAGACAAAAAGCCGACGAGTCATACTTAGTCGGCAAGGGCTTACCGCCGGTGGAGGCATATCTTAACATCCCGGATATCATCCGAATAGCGAAAGAAAATGACGTGGACGCAATTCATCCTGGTTACGGACTGCTGTCTGAAAGGCAAGTGAATTTTATTGATTTTAAATTTTCTTTCGTCTTTTTTTTTAAATGCGTTACCCCCACACTAGGATTTTCTCCTGTATCGTGGAGGCAGTTTAGAAACATAAATTGCACAAGGACAAACATTCAGACCAGGAACAATTATTTGTAAGCCATACAAGTACTTGTTTCGTGCGGGATTCGAACCCACGGCTCCCAGTGCTGCAACTCATTACTAAGCCACTGCGCCACAGAGCCGTCGATTTTGAATTAACAAGTGTATTTTGGTTTCCGTTCATGTTATATTCAACCATCTATTTCTGCCACCAAGCAGCAATGCCACCACTGTTTTGCCGTGTATATGCAGCCAATAATAAATAATTGCAAGCTTTGAGACATTCCATCTTGGTTCTCGAAGGTGAGAACTCACCTGTAGCCGTCTTTATTTGAAGTTGTTTGTAGGTGTCCGTTTTGTTGTTCACGTCATTATCAATTTTATTATAACCATAGACATAAAGAGAATGGACTGTGCGTTCCGTATTCAGTTGTACAGTGAATACAGACCTAAAAGTGCGAGAGAGGCAAAGCGAATGTACGGCCAGTAGTAGTCTCTTTCGAGAATTCTGATTGGTCGACGTCTAATTCTGATTGGTCCACGTTACTGGCTTGCAGGACGTGGACCAATGAGGCTTGCAGGAAAGAGACAGGTATTGACCGCACAATCGCTTTCTCTTTCTAGAGAATGCTCACTTATGTGAGGCTAACGCTCAGTCCATTCTCTATGTCTATGATTATAACCATAGACTTAGAATATACTGGCGCTAGGGATTGACTCTAGTATATCAAAATTAATGTCGATATTTTTCTTGAATGTGAATCGATAGAATTGCCCATACAACAAGGAGATGAATGAAAATAAACGCTCAATTTGCGTTCTAAAAAAGTATTTTTGCCGTTTGTCAAACAGATGGATAGAATAAAAAAATGGATAAGTTTAATTGGGCGGGTTGGTTGAAATCCAAAGAAGAACTCTACAATTTTTAGCAAACATTTTCTTGAGAAATATAAAAGAAAAAGCAGAATAAAAACAATTGTATTAAAAGGAGCCATTCCTACATTATTTGTACCAGTAAGTATTATATTGTTACAGTAAGACTTCGAAAATTTAACTTCAATAACTTTAGGTAAAAATAGAGATAGATTTTATACATTCTAAAACTGTAGTATATATAAAAAAAACTTGAAACTATCTTATTTAAATAATGAACCCAACTGAGTATCTATTTATCAACCTTACTCAACCACCCGCACCTCACGGTCACACTAGTACAATATTTATATTATCACGCTATTTTCACCAAGTGATTGAGCAGAGCTTCGGATTATATTCCTAAGTCACAATGATAAAAGTTTTAGTGTAGTCAGGTATACATATTTAGTAAAGCTCCTGAAGCGCCGCTAGATGTCCGCGCATGAGACGCGCGGTTTAGTGTACCCGGATGGTATAAATTCCATAGTATTTGATACTTACAACGCCCGATGCCCGATTTATGCTTTATGCCCGACGACTGTGTGCCAAGTGCTTGATAACGTGGTTCATCGCCTACAGCGTTAGTGGTAGAGGAGAGGAACTCGTGGTTAATTAACAGCTGCCCGTATCAATAGATCTGCGAGATTAAGCTGACCTTGTCGCATTCAGTCCATGGACGGGTGACCATTTTCTTAACATACCGAAATTGAGAGAATAGATCTGCATCTGAATCCTCAGATATTTGGTACACTTTAATATCGCCTGCGTATTTGGCTAGCCTGTGTAAGATCATTATGTTTTTAAATTCATGCATGTAAAGTGATAATAAGTTTATTATTTTTCAGGGACAGATGAAACAGAGAGTAGCCTTATAAACATTTAAACGGATTAATCTTATTTAACTGATTCCAACAAGTTTACTTACTTAAATTATTAAGTTTAAATTCATATTTAAGTAGAATGTTAAAATTAATTTCTATGATATATTTAGTTATTAATTATTAAATGTTTGCAATTATTAAAAGTAATAGTTATATGAAAAATAAAGCAGTCATTATGTACTCCGTATACTGTCCATGGCAGTGAAGTTTTCTCCAAAGGTCAAAGCTCGAAAATACAACTTTCCGATTTGATTCTTGGGGGAAATGGTTTAAGTTAGACTTAGAAAGAGGTAGACTCACTTCTTCAGAGATTATTGGGACTATGTACATTTTAAATTAAAATCCATGTTATTTGAATATTTTTTAATTATTTTAGAACTATCATGGTAAAAATTCCGTAATTTTTTGAAATTATTCAGTTTCGTGCACTATACCATTTTTAAAATTTTTTTTTACCGCTACATTAACAATAATTTTTCGATAGTCCTTGTAAGTAAAATGTACATCACTAGCTAACGCACACAATGACAAATCAAAATTGGTTACACATTTTCGGGCTGTCATCTTTTTTTTATAGAATAAGGTTGACAAACGAGCACACAGTCCACCTGATGGTAAGTGGTTGCTGTGGCCCATAGACATCTATATTTATCCTCGATTACGAATCAAAATGCAGATGCGTTGTCACCCGTGAGGACTAAGATGGAATGCCTCGTTTCCAGTAAAAAGGGTCTCCGGTTCTCTACATTCACCATACGAAACACAGCAGTGTTAAACTGCTATTTTACGCTTGTATTCTGTGAGAGCGTGGTCCTTCCCCGGTGGAGCTGACCCATTCGTGTTACAACTATACCAGAAATATAGCTGCAGCATGACTCTATCACGTCAATAATAACACGTCTATACGCCAGTATATTCTAAGTCTATGATTATTTTTACAAGTAATGATGACAAGCCATTATAATGTGTCACGACATCATATAGAATATAACGTAATAAAACTTTCCATTTCCGTTGTTGTTGTGTCTAATGTTGCAAAACTTATTTCGTTATAAATATCCTAATTATCTTCTTTGGGTTTTAAAGCAGTTATAAAAGTTAATCACCCTAACACGATTTGAAATTAAAAATAAAACAATATGACTAATATCAGTAATAAGTATTTGTATGGCCTTTAAATATTTGTTCCGGGCCTGGTTGTTTGTCCTTTTGAAATTTATGTATGTAAATTGCCCCCGCGATACAGGAGAAAATCCTAATGTGGAGGTAACGTTTTTTTTTTTAAAAAAGAAAGGGAAATGCTGGGAACATCTAATCATTATTTGGAAGTTATGATTTCTTCCCGTGTACCCCCCCCCCTCCCCTGAAAAAAAAAGGCTCGAAACGTTAGGAATATAAAATAAGTTAATATAGGCAATAAAATAAACCGTAAAAACTAGTCATTTTAACTTTATCGTTATCATAGTCATCAACGATCTATTGTATTCAGCTTGCACTAACGATCTATTGTTACGCGTCTAACTGGCTGGTAAAATATCTAGAATCCAGGGTACCTGGTATTATGGAACATTGATACTATGATTACTAATTCAGTAGTCAATCATCCTCGCCTGAGTTTATTGTTTGAATGTGGACTGATGATGTAAATTAGATAGAATGCCGCATAAAAATTTACTAACATGTAGGTCGTGTAGTTTGTGTGGAGACCACTCTCTTTTACTCATTAACCATTGTTGTGAAAAAAATATGATTTGTATTGAAATCAAAACGAGTGTCAAGGTCGTAGTAGACGGTGCATGCTCTGAATATAAGCCTATTAACGCTGGTGTTCCACAAGGCTGCATGCTATCACCAACGCTTTTTCTTCTGCATATCAATGAAATGTCGCAAACCGGTAACATTCATTGCTATGCGGATGATAGTACTGGTGATGCTCTATACACCGGCCGTGCCAATATTTCTCAGGAAAACGTCGCCGAGTACCGAAACAAACTTTTGTCTCAAGTAGAGTCTTTGCTGAACAAAGTCTCGGATTGGGGGCGTCTAAATCTAAGTCCAGCTTAGTCCTCAGAAGACACGAGTTTGCGCGTTTACCGCTAAAAAGAACCCCTTTGTCGTATCTCCTCAGTTTCAAGGCACTTCCCTTGTTGCTTCAGTCAGTATCGGAATCCTCAGCGTTGACATATCGAGTGATGTGCAGTTTCTTGGTCACTTGGAAGAGAAGGCTAACTTGGCCTCTAAAAAGCTTGGCGTGCTCACCAGAGCGGGACAGTATTTCATGCCGGCACACCGCCTGCAACTTTACAAGGCGCAGGTTCGGTCTCACATGGAATACTGTTCCCATCTCTGGGCTGGTGCTCCCTAGTGCCTGCATCCAGCGTAGAGCGGCTAAAATCGTCGACGACCGACACCTTTCCGATCGGCTCGATTCACTGGCGCTGCGAAAAGATGTTGAATCTCTTTGCGTAATTTATTGCATCTACCACGGGGAGTGCTAGTAAGAGTAGAGTGAAGTTTTCTTCCTCGCACAACTTCCTTGTGGAATTTATTACCACCAGCGATTTTTCCGGACCATTACGACTTAGGGACCTTTAAGAAAAGAGCCTACTCCTTTTTAAAAGGCTGGCAACGTATCTGAAATTTCCCTGGTGTTGCAGTTGTTCATTGGCGGCGGTAGTCACTTACCATCAGGTGAGCCGCATGCTCGTTTGCCCCCATCTGCTATAAAAAAAAAAACACTTAATAATAATCCAGTAACATTATGAGGGTTCACTTAGTATACCAAACGTTAGTTCCTTACGCATTTAATACAGATAAAAGATATGATTTTCTATAATCAGTAATACGATAATTTATCGTAATTCGTAAATTTTATACTCTACTCTTACAGTTTGAACTTTAAATTTAACAGGTCAGATTTTGCTCATGCCACCATCGATGCCGGGCTTCGTTTCATTGGACCTTCGCCCCATGTGGTACAACAGATGGGTGACAAAGTCGCCGCCAGGAAAGCCGCCATCGAAGCAAGTACGTTGTTAAATAAATTATTTTCTCAATTGGTTATTACTATATTTAGCCTAGAGAAATAGTGAAAAACCCTACTTTACTCCAGTTTTAGGTCATAAAATAAAGTAGTCAGTTCAAGCAGTCAGTACGTTTTGATAAAACGGCTTAAGAAACTATTTCATCCTCTCAAATGATATCGATCATAATACTGGAAAAAGAGAAATGCTCGTTTAGTTTGTGATAAATATAGTACAAATCAACAGAATATTAAAATGCACAGCCTATACACGACGCACTGCTGGGGCACAGGTCTCCTCTCATTTCTGAGAGGGTTTTAGGGCAAGGAAATGTCCGCCGTGCTGCCCCGATGCGTGTTGGCGAACTTCACATGTCTTCAAAATATTTCTTTTATTTCTCAGATTTGTAGCTTCCCTCACGATGTTTTCCTTCACCGCCGAGCACGTGGTAACAAAACGTAAACGTAGTGATTTATATACTTTTTGTTAGGGGCTGACTGAGATGATTGCGGTCCGCAAATTGCTTCATGGCGTTTGCTCTAGTACGTATTACATAATCTCAATGTGTGGATATCTTACATACGATGCGATGGTCGATTTGCTGTACATGGCCTATGATCAGAAGTGGATTGTTCGTGGGCTGATGTAATAAAAGTATCACAACTGATGTTATTAATTCGCTTACAGAGGTTCCAATTGTTCCCGGCACCGACGGCCCTGTAACTTCAAAAGAAGATGCCCTTCAATTCTGCCAACAACACGGTCTTCCAGTTATATTTAAGGTTAGTTTTTTTAGACATGTTGCTTTTTGTAAAGTTTACATAACTGGATTGAAAATACAAATAATAAAAACTAGCGAGCTTTATAGTAGTAGCATATGATGTGTAACATCTGACATCTCGCCTTGGTATAAGCTACATTAATATTATATCCTGAAAAAAGATTAACCTCAAAATTAATAAAAGCTGAATACTGAAATATTTATTCAAATAATTATTCATTATTCCTCACTTGCAATTTTATCAATCATCTGCACTTTTTTCAGACACTTATTATTAACAGCAAATACATTTATGAATATAGTTTACACATATAAATTAGTTTAGCACACTAATACCACCGAGCGCGCTCAGTGTACAAATCAAATAGCGCTCGCTTCCTCGGATTCCTGTTACACACTTCCGTCCCTTTTCACGAAATCACTCCCACAGATTGCAAGTAAGCGAGAGGAAAGATTTTAAACAACAAAAAATACAAATCTACTTGAGACAATTCATTCATTCACTAATTTTTACATCCTATCAAAAGTCCATTGCTGAAATAATTTACATAGTCACTTGGCAGGTGGGTCGGCTACTGCAGTTTTTATTATTTTCTTTATTAGCGGAGAGGTAGTGCTGCCCATCTCGTGTTTTATTTCTGCCTGTCGCCTCTTACTACCACCCATATGGGGAAGTCGATAGTCGGAAGTCGAACAAGGATTATCTAGACCGCCGCTACTCAGCACAATATTGTAACCATCATCATCATTATAGTCATTCACAAGTCCACTGCTGAACATAGGCCTTTCCCAAGCAATGCCACAAAGCACGGTCCTAAGCCACCTGCATATATCGACTTTCTGTATGGCTTACCAGATCGTCCCTCCATCTAGTGGGGTACATCGTCCTGTGGGTGTCGTAAGAGTTGTCAATACGTCTGCCAAGCGTATGGCAATTTATGGAAGCCTACGTTCAGCAGTGGAGTTTTATAGGATGTAATGGAAGGGATGAATGAATGGATAAACCAGCATATAAGTTTTTTTTTATAGTATAGGGTGACAAACGAGCACACAGTCCGCCTGATGGTAAGTGGTTGCTGTGGCCCATAGACATCTATATTTATCCTAATTTGCGAATCAAAATGCAGATGCGTTGTCACCCGTGAGGACTAAGATGGAATGCCTCTTTTCCGGTAAAACGGGTCTCCGGTTCTCTACACTCATCATACGAAACACAGCAGTGTTAAGCTGCTATTTTACGCTGGTATTCTGTGAGAGTGTGGTCCTTCCCCTGTCGAGCCGACCCATTCGTGCTACAACTATACTACTAATATAGCTGCAGCATGGCTCTACCACGTAAAAAGTTTATATTAGGAACATGGCAAAAGTGTCAAACCTGCTAAACATCTAAGCGTTCCAGGAGGATGTAAATGGGTGTCCCTTTGGCAGGCAGCGTACGGAGGGGGTGGGCGCGGCATGCGCGTCGTGCGCGAGATGAGCGAGGTGGCGTCGGCCTTCGAGCGCGCCTCCTCGGAAGCACTGGGCGCCTTCGGCAACGGCTCCATGTTCATCGAACGCTTCATCGAGAGGCCGCGGCACATTGAGGTGCAGCTGTTGGGTGAGTGCCAACTTCCACTTACCACGCTGGGTGATCGCAGACCTAATATCCTTGCACTGGTAATATATCTTCCCACCACTAGTTATTTAAAGGATTTAGGTACCTGCTTGTCTTATTGCCATGAGGTGGTGGCGTTAGAGATTTCATCACTCCATTTTGTCCCGTGGCTGTCGTAAGAGGTGACTATATAAAATATCAGAAAAATGTTAGGGCTTGAAATAGATGACTGCATAACAACCTCGTATAAGAATAATGTCATCCAGACCGAATTTCGGTCACGGCGGCCAGTCTCAACGGAGACTAGTCATCCCTGCGCCGATTTTTTTTTAGTGGCCAAGTATATGCGCAAGCACAGGTGCACTCTCTATTCCCTAGCTCTCATACTCCAATGGGACGGTAAACCTAACGACCGGAGCGAGATCAGGCGCCGGACCAACAGCTTTACGTGCTTTCTGAGGCACAAGGGTGAGACACCGCCAACATCCTGACTCCGGGCAGCTACTGAGAATTTCTTGACGGAAAAACTCAATAACTGACCTCGTATACGCGAGCCGTAAAATACACAGAGTGATGATTGAGATTATATCTAAATCCTCAAGGATGACAACGCATCTGCATTTTGATTCTTAGTCGAGGATAATTGTAGATGTCTATGGGCCACAACATCCACTTACCATAAGGTGGACTATGTACTCGTTTCTATAAAAAAAAAACTCTTCAGTTGCCTCTGATGCCCAAACAGATATAAATTAGATGCAATTTTGTTATAAATACTCATTTTCAATCATTACCTATTGTTATTATCACAGCCCATTACAAGGCCACTGCTCAACAAATTGTTTCATCAGGTCGTCATTCCATCTAGTGTGGGGTCGCTTAACACTGCACTTGCATTACTAGGCTGCCACTCGAGAACGTCTCTTCCATTAAATGTTGGTCCTTCGAGCTACATGGCTGGCTCATTGCCACTTAAGCTTACTGATCCGCTGGGCTATGCCAGTTACTCTTGTTCTTCTGGTGATATCCTCGTCGCGGATTCTCTACTCATCTCAATCACACACAACATTTCATCAAAATCGGTTCAGCCGTTTAGGAGGAGTGCAGTCACATACACACGGTCAGAAGAATTATATAATATTTATAATATGCATATTTTATACATATAAACATTCCTAGAACCTTCCTATTCATTCGTAGTTTAAAAGATCTAAGCGTACATACGGCGGGAAGCGACTTTGTTTTATACTATGTAGAGAAAGACTTAATTACAATTTATTTGTTTATACATATATCACAGGTGACAAAGCAGGCAATGTAGTGCACCTTTATGAAAGAGACTGTTCGGTGCAGAGACGTCACCAGAAGGTCGTAGAAATTGCCCCAGCTCCAAGATTAGATCCAGAGGTAAAGTATAAGAAATCAACAATAATTTATCTTTCTGACAATTTTATATCATTTATATGTACAATATGATTGTTAGATACGATTTTATGCGACAAAACGGTGGAATCTTGATTTTTAGGCCCTAGTAGAAAATACCTACTCGCTTCGCACTAAAGGCATGCAAAATATACTTGATTTTATATTTTAAATCTACTTACTTATTTAGTATTTTAGTTTAAAAATAGTACTAAATTTAGTAAAATATTTTTAGAAAGTATTCTAATAACGAACCATATATATTTTTCTGTTTAATCGATTTTTATCGCTTACGCTATTTAGCAGTTGCTATTGCAATAAATATAACAAAATAATTCTAATTTATTAACACTAGCCCCCCCCCCCCCCCCCCCCTACGTAATTTTTGTTATGATTCTATTATTTATGTATTGAACAAGTGAATCGCCTCAGCAGAAAATAAAAAGGGTATTGAAATATGTTTTAGAATTATTAACCTCGCATTTTAAATAAAATATTTCTTTGTGTTGTACAGGTTCGTCAGAAGATGGTGGACTGTGCTGTGCATTTAGCTAGGCACGTTGGTTACGAGAATGCTGGCACCGTTGAGTTCCTTTTAGATGACAAGGGCAATTTCTATTTCATCGAAGTTAACGCGAGGTTTGTTTGAAGTTAATTGTTATCATTTTTCAATTTATTAACTTATGCTACAAATTCACCGCTGAGCAGCAGTATATAACCATTTCAAATGAGGTGTCCAGAGAACTAAGGCAGGTTTCAACCAAAGCGGAGAAGAGAGATGTGTTCTCATACAATTATTACACGAGAAAAATTCCAGTTTATTTCGACATTTAATACATGAAACTCCTCCTACACTCCTCTCTCCACATTGATGAAACCAAAAAATTATAGGTGTCAATTTGTAGACATGTTATTGTACTTAAAAAAATTTGACACTAAATGGGGTAACACGTCCACTACCACAAACCCGACTCTAGGAAATACATGCCACCATCCATAAATCTTATTGCGTATTAATGTTTTCCAATATATTAATTACTACATGATAAAAATGTAAGTGGAATACTAACACACATACGTCCCACTTGTCACTGATAGAAGAAGGAGAAGAGAAAGGAGTTCCCTATTATTCATGAGAGCGTTACGGGGTAGGAAAGATTTTGCCACGCTATTCCACTGCGAATTGGTAGACTTCCGAACTCTTTAAAATATATTTAATTTCTCAGTCGTTTTCTCCGTGACGTTTACCTTGCGAATAACAATGATATGGAAGTCAATCTCACCTTAGGCCCAAATCCTAATTACCACGGCTTATAAGGTATATGTATAAATTAATATAAAAGAATTGTTTAACTAGATTACAGGTAGAACACACAATAACAGAGGAAGTGACTGGCATAGATCTTGTCCAATCACAAATTCGCATCGCAGAAGGGCTTACCCTCCCAGAGATGGGCCTCACACAGGACAAAATCAAGACGCAGGGTTACGCTATACAATGCCGAGTTACCACCGAAGACCCAGCAAACAACTTCCAGCCCAGTACCGGAAGGATTGAGGTGTTCAGGTATGTCATTTGTACACTCGATAATTATCGACGGTTTTACACGTACTATCGGCAGTTCGTTCTTAAATGTAAAGGAAGGTTTTAATAATGAAAATGTAACACGACTATCTGGAATTTTTTAAATTTATTTACATGACAAATATCCAAATATTTTATGAAATATTGGAAAATCGATAGTACTTATAAGGTATCGATAGTACTTATAAGGTATCGATAGTACTTATAAGTTATCTATAGTACTTATAAGGTATCGATAGTACTTATAAGGTATCGATAGTTTTCTATAGTCAAACTAACTGGCCAGGCAGACGTTGTTCTGCCCTTACCGACGACCCTCCCTATGAAAAAAGTCCTTAAATTCGTAATAAAAAAATATTGAAGGTCACTTATCGGGATAAAAAGTATCCTATCTCTCAAGTTGGACCAAACAGCACACAGTGTACAAACTTTCATTGAAATCAGTTCAATAGTTTAGGAGTTCATCCCGGACAAACAATGTGACACGTAATTTTTATATATAAAGATTACTATGAAACTATCGATTTGTATTTATTCATTCATTTTTAACGGTACAAAGTTTAAGTTCACTAAGCACGGACTTGAGGCCTTGTATAAGCTATAGTTACATAATTTTGTTTATTTCTTTTAACTTGTAGTTACATCATGCATGAGATTAGTTATACAATAACCTTAGTAAAAAAAAAATGTTCCAGGAAATTTTTAAGTCAAAAATATAGATATTTAGTTGCTAATAACGTACGAACCTAGGTTTTCATTATATTTACATTTCCAAATTTTTTGAAAATTAGTTTATGTTTACGGGGCGGATAACGTTATAAGTTTTTTTGTGCTTCACAATCCACTTAAACAGAAAATTTGTATAAACATAACAAAAAAAAATAATGTAAAAAAACAATAGCAAGTTTTACTAGTAATGTTTCTGGTTAAACTTGCTATTGTTATTAGTAGCTAAACAGACACGTCAATAGAAGGGACAATTTGTCGACTCACACTTTTTGGACCGTACTTGGTAGGAATTTGGCGTCAGACGTTTGACACTGCACCGTCGCTAGACTAGCGTGTTTAACACCCGACGAAAACAGGAGGGTGTATATGTTTATAGTCTGTATCTGTGTTTCTGTCTGTGACGTCCGATTTTGATTTTTTCGTTTGAAAGGTGTCTTAATCGAGAGTGGTCTTAGGTATATTTCAAGGAAAATCTGTTCAGCCGTTTGAAGATCATCTGCTCTTTTTGTTTCGGATGTATTTAAATTTTTTAATTTAAGTTATAAATCTATCAGGTAGCGAAATAATATATGTAACAACAGCTATCAGACGCCATAAGATTTTCAGGCATTAAACAGACTTAAAGTCGAGCGAGCAATCCTGGGAAAGAATTGTTGACTAATGGAAACTTATTCATTTTCCTTATTATCATGTTCACCTTATAGTCCATATTGTCGGCTACTGAAATCTGACTCTACCTGAGCTCAGATCCATGCCCCCCTTGCTGCGCACCTGTTGATAATAGATAATATATTTACATATTTTTTTTTAGATCAGGCGAAGGCATGGGTATCCGTCTCGATTCTGCCTCCACGTATGCCGGTGCAATTATCTCTCCTTATTACGATTCGTTACTTGTTAAGGTAAGTGTACTCGCATAGCTTATAAGGAAAATGGATTGGCAATTAATGCCTCAAGCCTTAGATGTAAACATATTATTTAGATAGATTCGATACCAAACAAGCACATAGTCAATCTAATACTATTTGCCTTGATCTGGTCTAGCGATCGTTAACGCGACTGCCGATCATGTAATTCTGGGTTCGAATTCCGGATCGGTCCAAAAATAATAGAGCAAGATCCCAGGGCCAGCAGACGTCCAGGTATCTGATAATTAAGGTACGTAAAAACTTTACTCACCCCACGTTAATTTTTCTTTCTGTCAGCATTATCTCCTTGCAGACGCTTTAAAGCTCTCAAAAAATTACTAAATTTCACTTATATTCTGAAGCTATATTTTTATATATGTCAGTCAGACAACTATTTTAAAACGTTTTACAAGTAGGCAGACTGATCCAAGGGGTCCATCATCCCTGGAAATGAAATGGAAATGGCCCTCTGGCATATGATCATAGTATATACTAATACTACTCAATTTTACACATTTCGTTCGTCAGAAAATAAGTGGCGTCTGAAGGCCCTGGGATCTTCGACTATCAGTGATTGAGTTTATTCTGTATTCTAGAATTGGGATGTTGGCGGTGTTTCACTCCCATGCCTCGGAAATTTTTTGCGCTTAATGTCTCTAGTCGTGTTGGATTGGTGTCCGTCCTATTAGACTATGAGAGTGAGGAAATAGAGAGTGCACTTGTGACTGCGCTCCTGCTCTATAATCCTGTCCTGCGCAGACGGCTAGTCTTCGTTGATACTGGCCGCCGTGTCCGCAATTCCTTCTGGAGTATATTATTATTATGTGAATACTCTGGTTCATAGACACTTCGTCTACCCTCGATTAAAATTAAATTACAAATAGATTGTCACTTCTGCATTATTCTTTCCAATCTTTTGGCTTAAGTGTAGAGTTGATAGCTTTCAAACAAGTTCAATAGCCGTGACTGTAGTCGAAATCAGCCAAAAGAACATCAACATCATCAATCCACTGTTGGAGGCTGGTTAATATTTTTATTTTAATACTAGCTGATACTCGCGACTATGTCCGCGTTGCTTGGATATATCAAGAAAACACATCACTGAACACGTAGTGCTTATAAAAATCGTTGATTCTTAAAACTTGATTTTTTTTAGATAAGGACCAAGTGTCTAAGAAATAAAACTTACAGAACCTAATTGAAATCTATCCAGTAGTTTTTCCGCGATGCGCGCACAACTGCAAACCTCTATCATTTTATTTATATAGATTATATTATTTATCTATATATGTGTCTTAGGTGATTTCTCACGCTCATGACCTCGCATCGTCTGCAGCTAAGATGAATCGAGCTCTCCGAGAGTTTCGTATTAGAGGTGTCAAGACGAACATCCCCTTCCTGCTTAACGTGTTGGAAAATCCAAAGTTTCTGAGTGGTAAGTATATATGACAAGAAGTGTTTCGATGTTAGCACTTTATGTGTATATATTCCCTTATAGCCTCAACAATTAATAAATTACAATATCTTATAATTTGAATTTGCTATTTTCCGAAGTTTCTTCCTACATAGCATCCTATTTAGGATGATTTTAATTGTAGGATGGATGATATTTCATCACAAAAAACTATACTATTTCATACAAATTTCAAAATAGTAAATAATACGTAGCCCTAGATAATAAATCTTACTGTCATATTGTAAGGAAAGCCTATCCACTCTTACCTTGAAGTTCACACACACACATTGTGATCGAAGGGAAAGACAGGTGTTGGCTAACTAGAAAAAACCGAAACATAGCATGTACTGTAGTGTGATGGTATTCTGTGAGATTGTGGTCCCACCACCATTGAGCCAAAATATTCGTACTGCAGCCATAATCAACCTACAGCGTGGCTCCACCAAGTAAAGTAGATGCGTTGTTACCCCTGAGGACTAAGATGGAATGTTTCGTTATCAGTACAAAGGGTCGACAATTCTCTTCACACATCAAACGCAGCATGAAGCAGAATTACGCTGGTCCTTCTGATGGTGATGAACCGGATCCATTTTTGCTAGTAGCCGGATGGCCGGACCTGGATAGGCCTTGCAATACCAGTACCATTGCAATCAGCATGATCTGTTGTGCTGTAAGTTTATTGCTATTTTCACTTAGTAAGGAGTTGCCCAGATGAATGAATACTACGTTTACGTAATAAGCGTCCGCATTCAGTTAGAATCCTGAGGCTGATTCATTCGTGCTACATCTACTATAATACAGCTAAATTTAGACTTTTGTATACAGAGATATATTTCCTAAAACGAAATTCCAGGCGCAGTGGACACGTACTTTATCGACGAAAACCCCCAACTGTTCATGTTCAAGGCTTCGCAGAACAGAGCCCAGAAGATTCTAAACTACCTCGGCTATGTGCTCGTTAACGGGCCAGCGACGCCATTAGCCACAAACATACCGCCATCCGACGTCAAGCCGTATATACCGCCTGTACCACTCGGTGAGTTTTATTTTGATAAAGATTAAAAATAATTGGAGAGGCTAACTAGCCACACGAAAATCTGTGTCTGGCTATGCGTGTGCGTGTGTGCGTATGCGTGTGCGTGTGTGTGTGTGTGTGCGTGTGCGTGTGTGTGCGTGTGCGTGTGTGTCTGCGTGAGTGCATGCGTGTGGGATACTCGGATTGCATAATTCGTAGTTTCAAAATGTTCTTGTTTCGCATTTTTATTATTATTATTTTTTAATCCATAAATTGTTTTCTATAGTTATATTAGCCCCCGTATAGTAGGGTAGGTGGGGATTTTGGGATTTACGCAAGCGCGACAGAATTTCACAAGAGGGAAAACCTTGCACCCTGTTGAGTACTCCTACCATACCTGAGCCCTTTATATAGGGTCGAGCGTCTAGGGCAGCCGATCAGATTAGTAAAAAAATCGATCGTTAGAAAAAGTCGAGCGCTTCAGATTAAGGCAAGGTAGGCTAATTACTAATTAATAATAGTTTGAGCGCCACATAAGGAAATGGGAGAGTCACAAAGTTGCAAAAAAAAAACGTTACCTAGACATTCTCAAACGCGGTTATTTATATTACGAATTACGAATATATCAATGTCACAGATGAGAAATCGGTCATGACTTTTGGTCGTGTCTAAATAGTCTTTTTTTATAGGATAAGGGTGACAAACGAGCACACAGTACACACGATGGTAATGGGTTGCTGCGGCCCATTGACATCTACATCTATTGTCGATTTCGAATCAAAATGCAGATGCGTTGTCTCCGTGAGGACTAAGATGTAATGCCTTGTTTCCAGTAAAAAGGGTCTCCGGTTCTCTACAGTTACCATACGAAACACAGCAGCGTTAAGCTGCTATTTTACAATGGTATTCTGTGAGAGCTTGGTCCTTCCCCGATCGAGCCGACCCATTCGTGCTACAACTATACCTACTACCACTATAGCTGCAGCATGGCTCCACGTAAAAATATCTGTATTTTGAATAGGAGCTACTTGAGGGTTCACTTAACAATTAGGTAGATTAATATTTTTCCGTTATCAGAAACACGTGGGGCGCATACACTATCAATATCTGAAGCGCCCGAGTATTTTTTGTGACAGTTTTTTTACATTTTTGAAAACCTGTACACCCTCCCCTACCAGTGAAAGGGCATACATTATATAAACCTTTTTTCTTTTTAGCATTTAATCTTCACAATCCAATAGGTCCCTAGGACGCTCTAGTAAATCCCTATTTAGCCTCTTGGACTCCCCTACTATTAAGGGTTATAATATCGTCGCCATAATGGGAACCACAATGTATGTCTACTCATATAAACATATTATGTGTATAAATTTATGTCGAATTGATAATAATGATAATGTATAATAAAGTTTTTGTTTAGTCCAGTACTAAGGCTACATACGGTATTTTTTTAAATATTTCAATATTTTCTTTCAGTTTGCTCTGGGTATGGTATGTGCAAACAATCACCATTCCTTGTTTGGTATATTTATTTGTCTAAAATTTGTATATTACTGACAAATTCACAATTATATGTATTATATATTATTATTATCATCTACACATACTGCAATCAAAAAGGTTTCAGTGACATTTGGTTGTGGTTTTGATGAGTGTAATTTAATACTGAAAATAAAAATAAAACATCAAATAGAATTAAGAATGTATCCGGAGACAATTTCTTTTTGTATGGAGAATGGGGCACACCACAAATTTTAGCGACACTTAATGAAATACATGTCGATTTATTTCTTATAATCTATAGATTACAATAGTAATGTTAGTTTTACAGAATCTAAACGGAATACTGAGAAATTAGCAAATAAAATATTAATCTTACTATAACCTAAAAACAAACTAAAAGCGATTGTCTATTAGTTTTTACCGGTATTATAAGTTAAAATATATTGATAAAAAAAATTAGTGCACTGTTCAATATTAATAGTATAAAACAAAGTTGTAGTTGCATTCAGCATTTATAGATATTACCCGTGTGGTTAATGGATGAGATTTAAAATGGCGTTGCCCCTATTCAACTTTCGCTCACACGCTGTCGCTATCTAACTCACACTCGGAGGTAAAGACAGCAAAAAAATTACGTTTGCGATATGCGTTTTTCGTACGTTTTGTAACTATTTAGTAATAATATTTGTGTTAGATGGAAGAACAAATATAAAAATAATTTGTAATAAATTGACACAGCTTCGTTCCACCAATTCGAGTTGCATAATCCGAGTTCAATTCGAGTTACGTGAACTTCAACTCGAGTTGAGTTTCTCCGAGTTGGTACGTCTCTACTGCGATTATTTTTATAATATTACATTACCAGAACCAATGAATTGAACACGAATATCAAAACAACTCCTTTTTTTAAATTTCATGATTCCGTTTAGATTTTCAAAAAATCTTTAGGCTATTTACGACAATAAATTGGTATCTTTTTTTGTGTTATTCTCATTGAGGGTCGTTATAATTTCTAGTGGGCCCTAAAACTATTGTCTTCTTTGAAGGAGTGATAATATTTTAGTTTTCCATTGTCATTATTATTTGCTACTCATTGTTAACAAACTTAATTTTTCTTATTTTACCATACTCTCCTTTTATTTTGTTCGTTTAAACTGTTTTTAATCTGTGCACACCACACGCATTGCTGCACTTTTTCATTTTTTTACTAATAATAATTTCAGACCTTTCCCCCGAGGCAGTAAAAAGACAGGAAATGACTGGTGAAAACACAGGTGAGGAAAGAACGGCAATAAATAATATCATAGTCGCTGAATGTCTCAAAAAAATAATGCACGTAATTTTTCATAATATTTATACAAATTTTAGCGAAATTTTTAATTTGACTGGTGCATGCATTGAAAATTTAAGTGTTTATCTAATACTTAGTATCTTTTAAGAAAAAATATTCAAAACATGAAATCCCATAATAAATGAATTTGTATCAGTGTACTCCTTTTATACATAATTTATTATATTTCAGCTTCAGCTTTCAGCTTCCCCCCCCACCCCCCACCCCCCCAGTGACGCCCTTGACAATTGTCTACTAATACTAAATTGATTGTCTAACACACATGTTGATGTATAGCCATTGACCATTTCATTGGATTTCCTACTAACATTTTTATTGGGTCTAGTTGGCCTGTACAATATAATTTTAAAAACAGTTTAGCGATCCTGATTATACTGGTGCTGTGTAGTGGCGGTGTAAGAATATTCACTTCCTGTATAGGCTCGTGGGTGTCATAAAGGCGACAGAGGGAAACAATCAAGGAGATGGGCAGCAGCATGTATCTTTAATAATAACAAAAAAAAAGTCGGTAGATAGCCCGCTTGCCACGGATGGTAACTATGGCGAACATATGAATATTAGGTAATTTATGCGGGAGATTTATGTTCAGCTGTGGACTTTTCACAGTTGTAATAATACATTATATTAAAAAAAAATTAAATTAAAATGATAATGACGGGTTAAATTTATAGATTAATAACGGAAGGTGTACTATAGTAGCTCAGGACATAAAGTGTCCGCATAGTAGGCTAAAAACCTTTTTATATAGAATAAGCGTGACAAATGAGCATATAGTTCATATGATGATAAGTGGATAGTGTAGTTCATACAGAGAACAAAATAGAGATGTGTTGTCACTTATGAGCACTTAAATGGAATGCTTTGTTTTTAATACAAAGGGTCTCTGGATTTCTACGTTAACCATACGAAACACGGTAGTAGTAAGCTATTCTTTTACGGTGGAATGTTGTGAGACCGTGGTTCTACCCCAGTAGAGCCGACCCATTAGAGCTACAATCACAATATGACAGGAACGTGGTTCTGCCATGTATCAGTTCTTCGCCTGAGTCGGGTCCTCTCCAAAACCAGCGGATAACTTTTTTTTAAATTTGGATGTTTTCGTAATTAAAATACTAGCAATGCTATTAATATTAATAATATTCCCTTTAACCACTTTTGGTAAGTTTAAAATGCTTATGTTCGGATTGGTTTACGACAGTAGTCGAATGGCGGATTCGAATCCGCGACCGCGCCTTGTCATTAGACTACCGAGGCTTATTTAGCATAATGGTGAATGACGTGTGGCAGCGGTGCAGCCACCCAAGGGGTTCAAGCAGATCCTGGACGAGGGCGGGCCCGAGGCGTTCGCGCGCGCGGTGCGGGCGCGCGCGGGGCTGCTGCTGATGGACACGACGTTCCGCGACGCGCACCAGTCGCTGCTGGCCACGCGCGTGCGCACGCACGACCTGCTGGCCGCCGCGCCCTACGTGGCGCACCACTTCAGCAACCTCTACGCGCTCGAGAACTGGGGCGGCGCCACCTTCGACGTCGCGCTACGGTCAGACTCGCTTGCTTTGCTAATCTATACATATAAATAATGTGTATGTTTGTAATATCCAAATAACTATCTTATATTGAGCTGGAATTAGGGAGGGGGGAGGTAGTTAATACAACACGCTACATACATAATTAGCCACTTAAGTTTAAAAATTTGTACATATTTCATGTGCATATGTATGCATAGTATAACAAAATAAAAATAAAGTAATTTGACAGATAAAAAAGTATGTATAGTTATAAATTCTGTTAAAATACATCATCATCATCATCATCATCATCATTACAGCCCTTCACACGTCCACTGCTGAACTTAGGCCACCTGCATCCATCGACTTTCTGCATGTCTCACCAGGTCGTCAATCCATCTAGTGGGGGGTCGCCCTACAATTCGCCTACCGATACGAGGCTGCCACTCGAGAACCTTTCTTCCCCATCGGTTGTCGGTTCTTCAAGCTATATGGCCTGCCCACTGCCACTTCAGCTTACTAATCTGTTGGGCTATGTCGGTTACTCTGGTTCTACTGCGAATATCCTCATTTCTAAGTTTATCACGCAGAGACACCCCGAACATAGCCCTCTTCATAGCTCGCTGAGCGACCTTGAGCTTCCTCATACGGCCAGCAGTGAAGGACCACGTCTCAGATCCGTAATTCATCACTGGCAACACGCACTGGTTGTACAATTTCGTTTTCAGGTTTTGAGGTATGTCTAACGAGAAGATGTGTCGTACTTTCCCGAACGCTACCCAGCCGAGTTGAATCCGTCGATTAACCTCTGGGTCGAAGTTGGACTTACCTAGTCGAACTATTTGTCCCAGGTAAACATACTCGTCAACAACTTCGAGTTTAGTGCTCCTAACAACTACCGGCATAGGTCCACGTCCATACGTTAAACATGATTTTTGTTTTGTCCATGTTCATCTTAAGACCTATCCCTTGGGAGACACTATTGAGGTCATTGAGCATAATGCTTAGGTCCTCCAGCGATTCTGCCATAAGGACTATATCGTCGGCAAATCGAAGGTGAGTGATGTACTCGCCATTGATGTTAATACCGTATCTTTTCCAGTCCAGTAGCTTGAAAACGTCTTCCAATGCAGCGGTGAAAAGTTTCGGGGATATAACGTCACCCTGTCTTACACCTCTCTGCAGTTGGATAGGTTTCGTACTCTGATTCTGTACTCGGATAGCCATCGTAGCTCTACTGTACAAACACTTCAGCAATTCCATATACCTACAGTCAATTTGGCACCGCTGAAGGGACTGCAGCACCGCCCAAATTTCGACGGAATGAAAGGCTTTCTCATAGTCCACATACGCAAGCCAAAGTGGCAGATTATACTCCTCTGTCTTCTGTACAATCTGCCGCAGGGTATGTATGTGATCCATGGTACTAAAGCCTTTTCGGAAACCGGCTTGTTCGGGAAGCTGGAAGTCGTCAAGTCAACTCTCGAAAACAGCACGTAGACGCGACTGAGAAGGGAAATCGGTCTGTAGTTCTTCAAGAGAGCGTTGTCGCCTTTCTTTAAGAACAAGACCACCGCACTTCTGTTCCACGACTCCGGAGTAGTGCCACCATGGAGGACGGAATTAAAGAGCTTCTGAAGGACTTCAAGTACCGGTTTTCCACCCGCTTTCAAAAGCTCCGCTGTAATTCCGTCCTCGCCCGGGGACTTGCCGTTTTTAAGGTGCTGGAGAGCCATTCTAATCTCGCTCAGACTGACGTCCGGGATATCTTCGGAATAGTGTCGGATAAGACTCGCTCTTGGATCCGTTACTCATACTTGCGTGTGGCTCCAACGATGATTGTGTACAGCTGCACATATTCTGAATCTCACCTAAAATCTAAGGTGTCCCGGAAACGATGCTGCCACACTCGGTCTTCAGCTTTGACAGTTGGCTCTTTCTGGCAGACAGATCTCTGGCAAAGACTTTAGAGCCTTGGTTTCGCACGATCGCTTCTTCAATACAAGCTGTATTGAAGTTGCGCAAGTCCCGCCGCATGCATTTGGAGATCTGTCTGTTCAGTTGCCTGTAAGCTGTCAAATCTGTTGAAGAATGTAGCTTCATCTCCCATCTAACAGCCATGAGATTATGAGTGTGATCGGAGAGTTTTTGTGTTCTTCTGCGGCGGGTCTTGCAGAACTTAGCTCCGACCGCATGGACAGTTTCCACGAGCTTGTCATTCATATCGTCCACTTCATTGCAGTCTTCTAGGCACTGAAAACGGTTTTGTAACTCGAGCTGAAAGGTTTCGGGACTTTGGAACAGAGCACGAGGGGGACGGAGCGTTGACTTAATTAGACGAGACCTCTCCAAGTTAACGTTTAGGTTCAGTGTGCCTCTAACCATTCGGTGATCGCTACCAGTTTTCACCCTCGCGATCACGGAGACATCACTAAACAGTTGTCGTCTGGTCGTCATAATGAAGTCAATCTCATTTTTTGTCGAACCGTCGGGGCTCGACCAAGTCCACTTCCTGTGGAGCCGCTTCTGGAAGAAAGAGTTCATCATAAAGAGTCCCTCTTTCTCCATGAATTCGGCCAGTTGCTGGCCCCTTGAGTTTCGTTGCCCTATTCCAAATTTCCCTACTTTCAGCTCACCGTTCTCTCTTGTGCCTAGTTTTGCATTGAAGTCTCCAATTAACACCGTATAGTGGGTTTTGGAGGAATGCATGGCTCTAGAGATATCCTCATACCTCCACCTCCTCATCGGGATGAGCCGTGGTTGGTGCGTAAACCTGTATGCCCTTCAACGAATACCGGTTGGTGATTCTGAGTATAAGCAACCCTCGTTGACACACTCAATCTTTACAACCTTGTTAACGAGAGACTTGTGGACGATAAATCCGACACCTCCTTGAGACAGATGGTTGCCCTCCCGGTGATAGAGCAAGTTGCTGGATTCGAGGATTACCGTGTCCTCCCCCTCTCTTCGGACCTCGGATAATCCTATAATATGCCAGCGTAACTTGTCTATCTCTTCTTCCAGCTCCACGATCTTCTCGTCAGTCTTCAGAGTGCGTGCGTTGTATGTTGCCAGGTCGAGTCGTCTTAGGTGGCAACCGAACCTCCACCGGAGATTCTTAGCACCCCCTTAAAATTCATTTGCATCCAATTAAGACAATTACAACTATTTTGCACGCCTCATAACGCGAAGCGCTTGGTAATAAATAATAATTATTTTTAAGTTTGTAGGTCTCCTAGTACCTTAGACATTTGACATCCAACAAGTAACGAAATAAACTTACTATAATAAGTAAACTTGAAGTTTATTAAAATTCAAAGTCAATTTTTCACCTATGTGACTCGACATAAACATTACCATCGTACCTTACCTGAACTTCTCTCTCTCTGTCTCTCCACTGACGTGGCAGTCTACTTGAACCATCGCCTTTTGGGGGTTGTTAAAGTAAATAATTATTTTTGTTCTAAGGTTTCTACACGAATGCCCTTGGGAGAGACTGGAAGACATGAGACGGTTGATCCCCAACATTCCGTTCCAGATGCTACTGCGCGGAGCCAACGCTGTTGGATACACCAACTATCCTGACAACGTAGTTTACAAATTCTGTGATATGGCCGTAAGTAATTCAGAACATTTCACATACAAAATTCTTTAAGTTGTTGCAAATTAAACCTTAAGTTTTTATTATTAACGTGCATTTTCAGGTGAAAGCTGGTATGGATATCTTCCGAGTTTTCGATTCCCTCAATTACCTTCCCAACTTGATCCTCGGTATGGACGCCGCTGGTAAAGCGGGTGGTGTCGTCGAAGCTGCTATTTCCTACACAGGAGACGTCTCCGATCCCACCAAGACGAAATACGACCTGAAATATTATTTGAACTTGGCAGATGAATTAGTTAAAGCCGGAACTCACATATTGGCAATCAAGGATATGGCTGGATTGTTGAAGCCTCGTGCCGCTAAGTAAGTTAATGTTTGTTTAAGATTTAACACTTGCTGTTACTCGCTTGTGTTCGCTGGGCGTAAATTAAAGTTTACTCGCAATCGTTATAAAGGCATAGACGTACATAGGATACTGTGTACGTCAATTAATTGCCTTTCAACTTTCATATTGATGACATTATAACCACTCAACCGTCCACGGTGACTACAGTCCCCAAAAACCATTATTGCCTCCTGTCTAGGCACCAAACGACAACCGAAAGAGGTTTAAACGCGTACAGCTCAAAAGATAGCTGTTATTAATACAGTAAAAATATATAGATGGTGCTATATGAAACTTGTCGTCTGTGAAAGTGAATTTTATCTGTATAATAGTAACAACATATTTAGAGAAAAAAAAAAGTTTAAATTAAATTTCCCCATTTTTGTTTGTGGAATGTTAACGTGTGAGAAATTCGATCAAAAATGTGATAACTTTTCTGTTTTTATACGTTATTTCTAATGTTATTGTACATCAAACTAACTGTGAAGATATTTTCTTTGGTAAATATGTATCTTTACGACAATTCCAAAACGTTTACATATAATAATTTAGCTCTAAATTTTAATCACTATACGCGATCATCGTTTATTGATTATATGTTGTGTGAAATGTATTCTAATCAGTTTTTTGTGTTAAATGAATGCAAAATATAAAATAATGATTCATTATTAACACGTTGATAGCAATTTATAAACGAAATATTTGTTGAGATGTGTCTAGAAATTATTAAAACCTATTTTTTTTTTCATTTATTTACTTACTAATCCCAGCCGCCAAATTTCACGAACGCACATCGCGGCAGAACTCCCGATACCATCCACACCATCTGGGTGACTGGCGGTCCACCACTGTGCGATTTAGGAGATGTTTTCTTCCTCGCACGACTTCCTTGTGGAATCGATTACCATCAGCGATTTTTCCGGACCGATACGACTTAGGAACCTACAAGAAAAGAGCCTACTCCTTTTTAAAAGGCCGGCAACGCATCTGCAATTTCCCTGGTTCCCCTGGTGTTGCGGTTGTTCATGGGCGGCGGTAGTCACTTACCATCAGGTGAGCCGCATGCTCGTTTGCCCCTTGTCCCTACCCCTCTCCTATAAAAAAAAATATCAAATTTATATTGGGTAAACATTATATACTTATGTATGTTAAGTATATGTATAAGATGTTAATGATATTGGTGTCATTTAAAAGGGAATATCATATACTATTATAATATAAAATAATTGTCTCCAGTAAGTATTACACTTTTCTTGTAAAACTCGAAATAAAAAATGAATACGTTTTTTTTTATATTCCCATTTTTCAGCTTTATTTTCAGACTTTATTTTTAATTTGACTAATTTTCTTTTAACAAAATAAAATTTTGAATTCTTTGAGTCTCATGAGAATATTTTTTATTTGAATGTAGCTATTGTAGTTTTTCAGTAGTAATCGTTTTTGTTAAGACTGTCTCGCGCGGTCGTAAAAAATAGTGACATTTAATTCGCGGACAGGTCAGGCGAGAATCACTCGCGCAGGGCGGACGGTTGAGTGGTTATGGACCAAAAATTAATTAATAGTTTCCTAGTTTAGATAGCATGGGCATAAAATGATAAAATTCATACATGCTTTGTTTTTGCGATCTCTTGCGTTTTGTGTGCCACAAGGTTCCTCATTTAATCCGATATATTTTATCAATGTTATTTATATAAGGTTGTTAAAACAAAGGAATTAATTTAAATTACAAACTAACATTATTGTTTGACGATACTTATTGCACATTCTGTGTTATTTCATAGAGAGCATATCTGTCAAAGTTGCCACGATTGACAGGCATCTTCTTTTAAATTACCTCTGTCAAATTGAATCGTCTCATTCAGACCTTACAGATGTGACCTTATATGATTGGGTACCGATTACATATTCTTTGCAGAAAAAAATTGCGCGGGTTTGCGAATTCCTATTTACTACATTATTACAACTGACTGATGATATTATATGGGTGACGCCCCTAGTGGGAGTGTCAAAGTTTTTTAACAATATTCACGTAAATAGATTTTTTGTAAAAAGTTATATACATGTTAGTGTAATTTATATGTATCTATATGGCACTGCCTAATATTTGTTTTGGTCCCAGCGTTAGCTTTCTGAAGGTTTCATTTCTACTCCTTGCGAACTACACACGTTTTTAACACGCTTTTATTAGATTAGTATGTATCTATGTAACGTAATTTTTCTTCTAGACTTCAAAACGTCGGATTGATTTGAAACTTCGCATACTTATCAAGGACCGATGGCAATGCAATTATTCTGTCCCATTATCCTTGCCAGGATCCTCAGGATTTGCGAATAATTGATAAAACAACTACAATTTCTGCCAGTTCAATCTACTGTAAGCCGCGTAAAAGAACTTCGTTCCAAAAAAACACGCTTTTGTTGTTAGCCGCACTAAAACTAACATTAACGTCGCCAATGTTCATAATACTTTGCACGCACGCCTCGGAAGTGACCTTCGTGAAATTAGCCTACCGTTTATATCGTCGAAAAAAAAATTATGCAGCGCGCGTATCAAATCAAAATGCACCTTATGTCAGCGTGCGAGTGTCTGTATCACTTAGCCCGTTACGCGCCTTTGTTAAGACCACGTCTACTATAGGGGTTACGTGTTGTGAGAAGACAAATTGAATCCTTTTATATTAGTTGTTATATAGTAGAATACACCGAGGTGTTATGCAATGTATTAGAATTTCTTTTATTTTATTACTTTGTTAAAAAAAACCTTAACCCCACACTATGATTTTCTCCTGTATCTTGGAGGCAGTTAACAAACATAAATTGCACAAGGCCAGACATCTAGACATTACTAAGCCATTGCGACACGGAGCCGTCACTTTTCTGTTTCACATTATTTGCTATTTACAAACATGCGACACGCTTCATTATTAATGAAAGAGTGGCAATGAGAATTGCTGATATATTCAATCTCTTTCTTTTATCGACCAAGTGTTAAACTAATAACCAGTATATGCTGAATTTGCATTAGTAGGCAGTGACTAGTACTGGGAGGTCTACTTACACTGAACTAATTTAAGGACATTGACATTATACCCGAAAAAAAAACGACTAAGCTGTGGTCGGGTCCCTAACAAATAATAAGTCTGTAACTATGGCGTCAGCAACTAAGTACCTAATTATCTAGATCTACCTATAAATAATAGGCCTGGTATTATCAATGTTTGACAATAACCATTTACAAAAATGTTTTCGAGGTGGACCATCGTAATTATTCAGTGCTTGCACACGTTGTTAATGAAAGGGGTGATATCCAGAAGAATTCTGTAGTTTCCAAACGTAGTACTGGTTGTGACAAGTAATACTACCTACGAAAATTTAAAAATGGAACACTCGATACGTAATGAGGTCTAGTCAACACTGTCGGCCGGCTAGGTGAACGTACCCAGCGGTGTAATGGAAAAAAAAGGGCTGGGAGACGCGTTTGTTTTTACCGAGTCAAAACAACTATGATTCCTTAATCTGTAACCAAGCGCGAGCGTCGAACGCCAACGACTGCTTCTGAACTCAACACTCCCATACAAATGTGTGTGCGGGCATATAAAATAGTAGGCGCTTTATAGTTATAAATCACAAGCAATAAAAATAATGCATTTCCACACTTTTTGAATATAAAGGATAAATAAAATGTTTCAGGTTTTTTCTTGTATATTTATATTCACCGTTCGCTTATGTTATCTATTCCGAACCTCCTCTGCAAAGGAGATGTATGAAATTGGGTTGTTGACATCGTTCGTAACAGTTATACAAAAATATGTAGGTAATATAACGATAAATTATAAGCATAATTAAATAGTTCTTATTTCTGCAGTGTATGGGACAATCATAAAAACATTTTTTTAAACTGAAAAACGAAAGCTAATGCTTTTACCATAGCAAAAACAAAACGTTTTTAAATATTTTTATGTATTCTGTCTATGGCATTAGATAATGAAGGCTATTTTTTGTAATAAATAGGCTTCAGTATCAAAAAAAGCTCATAATATTGAAACATTGAGGCGAATCTGTAGAGATTAATACTGAATAAAACAAAGCTATTTAGAAAATAAATTAAATAGGCTACCTTATTTAACTAAACAAAATATTTGAATAATATCGGACACGATTGAATAGGCTTTATGGTCGTTGATCATTGTCTGTTTCGAGACTTGGTAACTTTGAGTTTAAACTTGTCATGCTATTTGGCATAATGGTTGCATTTGTGGATATATTTCGTGTTTTTATTTTCGTGAATTAATTTAACTTGACCCTTGGCTTTTCTCTCGATAGTAGGTTGTTGCGCCCACATAATGACAATAATGTGTTACTTGGGTTTTGAGAGGAATAGAACAAACAATGTACAGACTCAGGCTACTTTTCTAGATGACATTTTATTAATAATTGCATAAAATAATTAAACAATTAGAAAAGTTTGAGTTGTATTTTATTTAATAGTAACTAAAAAACGGCATCCTTTTGTATTCTTTTCAATTTATTGAAATAACTTATCCCAAGAACGAGTGATTTTACTACATAACCTACAAATAATAAAACGAAATAAAAATAAATGCTTAAATCTTCAAAATAAGATATATTTGAACTTTGTTTACGCCGGGCCCAAGCTTGTATGGAACGAAGTTCATCTCCTTTGGCCGGTAATTGCAAAATAACCCTGTATAAATATAAAATCCCACATTTTAACATATCACTCAAAACATTAATAATATTTTAAATATCTTCATGAAAAATAATAGTTAAAATAATACTTAGAAAGCGTACACCCTACCCTTTGCCGTCGGCTACTCACAACGAACCCACGGACTTCCGGCTACATACAATACGTGTTTTTTCTGACATTCCTAAACATATTGTCTTCGACGAACGCGTGATGAAAATGTAATCCGTGCAAAGCACCGGAAATAATTTATTCATGTCCATGGTGCATATAATAACAACGCGCGATGCGTCTGTGTGACTAGAAAGTATCAATGTTGGTGTTCTATAAGAAGTCCACGCCCAAAGACTAAGGTTTTAAGATGGCTTTGTGTGATATCAGGTTACTAATCACGGCGATCCGGGACAAGCACCCGTCGGTGCCGATCCACGTGCACACGCACGACACGTCGGGCGCGGGCGTGGCCTCCATGTTGGCGTGCGCGCACGCAGGCGCCGACGTCGTGGACGTGGCCGTGGACGCCATGTCCGGCCTCACCAGTCAGCCCAGCATGGGCGCCATCGTCGCCTCGCTGCAGGGCGACCCCCTACACACAGGTACGTACGTGGACGTGGCCGTGGACGCCATGTCCGGCCTCACCAGTCAGCCCAGCATGGGCGCCATCGTCGCCTCGCTGCAGGGCGACCCCCTACACACAGGTACGTACGTGGACGTGGCCGTGGACGCCATGTCCGGCCTCACCAGTCAGCCCAGCATGGGCGCCATCGTCGCCTCGCTGCAGGGCGACCCCCTACACACAGGTACGTACGTGGACGTGGCCGTGGACGCCATGTCCGGCCTCACCAGTCAGCCCAGCATGGGCGCCATCGTCGCCTCGCTGCAGGGCGACCCCCTACACACAGGTACGTACGTGGACGTGGCCGTGGACGCCATGTCCGGCCTCACCAGTCAGCCCAGCATGGGCGCCATCGTCGCCTCGCTGCAGGGCGACCCCCTACACACAGGTACGTACGTGGACGTGGCCGTGGACGCCATGTCCGGCCTCACCAGTCAGCCCAGCATGGGCGCCATCGTCGCCTCGCTGCAGGGCGACCCCCTACACACAGGTACGTACGTGGACGTGGCCGTGGACGCCATGTCCGGCCTCACCAGTCAGCCCAGCATGGGCGCCATCGTCGCCTCGCTGCAGGGCGACCCCCTACACACAGGTACGTACGTGGACGTGGCCGTGGACGCCATGTCCGGCCTCACCAGTCAGCCCAGCATGGGCGCCATCGTCGCCTCGCTGCAGGGCGACCCCCTACACACAGGTACGTACGTGGACGTGGCCGTGGACGCCATGTCCGGCCTCACCAGTCAGCCCAGCATGGGCGCCATCGTCGCCTCGCTGCAGGGCGACCCCCTACACACAGGTACGTACGTGGACGTGGCCGTGGACGCCACGTCCGGCCTCACCAGTCAGCCCAGCATGGGCGCCATCGTCGCCTCGCTGCAGGGCGACCCCCTACACACAGGTACGTACGTGGACGTGGCCGTGGACGCCATGTCCGGCCTCACCAGTCAGCCCAGCATGGGCGCCATCGTCGCCTCGCTGCAGGGCGACCCCCTACACACAGGTACGTACGTGGACGTGGCCGTGGACGCCATGTCCGGCCTCACCTCCACCTGAAAGGCCCACTGCTGCAGGTTTTCGTTGCCTCGTTGCACGCGATCTTTGAGCTGAGCACGAGACTTGTTCCAGGTGAGCGTCGTCATATCTTGTCTACACGTGCTGCTCGTACATCACTTCCTTACCGAAAGCTTCCAGAACAGTTAAGGCCTGGTCGCGCAGGCCTAGGGCTCACCCTGTCATGCAGTTATGACCTGACTTTTATTCCAGCCGTTCGCCTTCATAACGGCATCGAACTGGATTTTGTAGGCCGACCAGGAAGAAGTCCCGTCGAACGGCAGCACTTTGAATCCACGAAGCAAAGGTGTTGTAGCTACCACGGGAGATGTAATTCCATCCCCAAGTTTGAGGTCGTCCCGCAATTTCTTCCCATCAGCTATCACGTTGGCCATCCGATTGTACACTTGGCTGATTCAAGTTTCAGCTTCCGACAGGCGGTTGTCATGTTGAGCAACCCTATCTTTTACCTCCCTTATCTCTTTTCCGAAGGTAGCGTGAAGGTCCTTCATGAGGAGCATTTGCTCTTCCATACTACGCTGTAGCTGCTCTTCCAACCGACGGGCCTGTTCCTCCTGTTGGCGGGCCTATTCCTCAACTCCGCGATCTTAGCACCTCATGTGCGGAATTTCTATTGACCAATTAAACTATCTGAAAGGTCAGAAATTGTTCGTAAAAGGTCAGTTGATCTTATTAATTGGTCAGCGTTAGAAACATTTTTATTAAGGGTTAAAGTTTTTAAGGTCATTGAGAAATTTTAGCACATCATTCGCGAAAAAAATAAAAAATTCCACCTATGCGCGATCGAGCACACAGGGCGACCCCCTACGCACAGGTACGTACGTGGACGTGGCCGTGGACGCCATGTCCGGCCTCACCAGCCATATTTGGTCTGGAATGATACATCTTTTACGGAGTTCTTTCATAAGCCTTTGCAACAAAACTTTTTCACAAACTTTTGATGTTACTGGTAACAAAGTCATTGTTCGGTATGAGGTTATTTCATGACCAGGTTTACCAGGCTTCCCTATCATTATAATTTGTGAAAGTTTCCACAGTGCTGTGGTGAGGAACACAATACCTTTTTTGGGTATTCCGAAAGTACTTTTTTGTCAATTAGGTCAAAGCCAGGCGCTTTCTTGGCATCCATACGATTTATTATATTAATAATCTCTCTTGGGTTAGTTGCTGCAATGGGCAGATCCAATTGAAAAGTTTGGCCAAGGACATCTTCAATATCTGTTTCATCACTGTTAGGATCAGTTTCGTTTGGCGTGAATATTTGGGCCAAGTGATCTCCAAAAACATCGGCTTTTTGTTGTTGGCTTGTAGCCCATAAATTGCCCTCCAGTCTGAGTGGTGGCTTGGGGTTTATGGGCTGATTGAGATGTTTACAAGCGCGATAAAGGGAATAATTAGTAGCACTTGTGGCTGTCAATGATTCCAGGAAGGATTCCGTTGAAGTATCATTTGCCTTAATCATGATGTCTTTAAGGTCTTTAAACAAAACAGCGCTTAATAAGGCAATTATTAAGCGCTGTTTTGTCTTCTGGATGTCTACTATTGTGCCATACCCTACGTAGCCTTCTTTTTTCAATAATTTGGATTTTTATTTCGGATGGAACTGCATTGCGTCTCGGTGAAGAGTTAGAGATTTCAGAAGTATATTTCCAACAAGCTGACTGCACTGTAGTCATAAACTTAGTAGTAGCATTGTCAATGTCTTCCTCGGATTTTAGTGCCATTTGTAGTTGAAGCTCATCATTGACTATACTACAAAATGCTTCCCAGTCCGTTCTCTTATTGTAGAGTTGTAGTTGTTTCATATTAGTTATTATATTGGCGCCCATGGTAAAAAACACTGGGATATGATTAGAAGAATCATCTAATGTTGAACTGATTGTGAATAAGAGTCGCGACATGCCTTAAGAAACAAAGAAGTCTAGGACATCAGGCAGTCTATTTGAGTCTGTAGGCCAATGTGTAGGTTCTGGTGTTGCAATTGTTGTGAGATAGTTCTTATCCAAACTCTTCTTTAGCTATCTTCCCTGAGTGGTTATAAGTCTAGAGCCCCAATGAAGATGCTTGGCATTCCAGTCACCACCAACAACAAAACGAGAACCAAGGCTAACAAAGAACTCTGAAAATAGCTCCTCAGATATCCTGTGCTATGTAATAAAAAGTAAAAAGTAATATGTATATTAGTATTACATTTTCATAAATGTAATGTACGTAATACTTATTTACATATATATTACGTACATTACATTTTCATAGTAACACTTAACTCACTAATAACAAAAACATGCTTAGATTGTACGTTCCAATGGTATGTACAAGCTGTTGACAAAATGCATATCTTGTCTTCGCACTTGCAGACTTTTTAATTCTATGAGTGATAGCACTATAGAGAATATATTTCCATGCTCCTCCATCATCCATCAATTCATACATACACCATTTCATCCGATAACACCTTACCCCTCCGAAAAGGACTTATTAATTTGTAATGTTTTAGCTTAAATTGTACGTTACAAATTGTTGAAGAAATTCATACCTTTGTTCACTCTTGCAAACTTTTTAATTCTATGAGTGATACATAACACTAAAGGGGTATATTATCACACATTTAAGCAACTACGACAGAATTCCCCCTATAAGACAACCTATAAGGGAGGCCTATATTCATCTGTGGACTTTTGGTAGGCTGTAATGAATGAATAATTGAAAAACATAATATTTGTAACACGTCTCGTCATTTTTTACCTTTAATACTACACTTTACTATTTTATTACAAACTTCCTTAGTATTCGTCTTCTTTCCGTTTTATTTTCTACATTTTAACTAAGTACTCTTTCTAAAATAACTTAAACTAAGCTAAAAACCACCATATGACGTTTTTATATCCGGCTAAAGTCTCTGAGAGGCAATGTTATTAACTCCAAAATATATTTGTTATTGAGATAAGGGTTACAAACGAGCAAGCAGCACGCACCCGATATGTAAGATGATGCTATGGTCCTTCTCCATGGTTACATCTATCATCGATTAAGAATCAAAATGCAGGTACGTTAACACTTCTCGGGACAGAGGTGGAATACTTGTTACTAGTAAAAAGACCGGTTGCAAGAACGTGGCATACGTTGCAGCGTTTTTTTTTTTTAATGAGGATCACATATGGTAACGCCTTGGCTAATGTGGCAAATAGACACGACATCTGTTCTTGCTTAAGAATTAAAACGCAGATGCGTTGTGACCCCTAAGGGCTAAGATGGAATGCTTCGTTTCTAATAAAAACGGTGTCACTATACGAAACACAGCAGCGTAGCAGTAGAACTACCACCTAATTGTGTTATTTGTAAACATTCAACTCTGTTACAGGTATACCCCTGCAGGTAGTATCGGAATACTCGGCTTATTGGGAACAAGCGCGAACTCTCTATGGACCCTTCGAATGCACAGCCACAATGAAATCTGGCAACGCGGACGTTTATATGAATGAAATACCCGGGGGACAGTACACCAATCTTCAGTTCCAGGCCTTCTCTCTAGGATTAGGCAGCCAGTTTGAAGAAGTTAAAAAAGCATACAGGTATCAAACCAAAAAGATTACATTGTTTGGTACCTGTTGACATTTTAAATCCGTTATATTGAATACTGTTCTCGGGAGTTCATACTTATAATATCGATTAAAATACTTCTATGAGCTGTAAAAATGAAACCTTTCTATAAAATTTGTATAGGACTGCCAAGGGACTACTAGTAAATGACGTCTTAGTTTTTTGTAGTCAAAAACATCTTATTTTTATATTTTAAATATATTTCTTTCTATATTATATAATCGTTAATAGATACAACTGTGACCGCTTGAGGTCATATTTATTTCGTCGAGATAATGGTTAATGGATCCGATATGTGGCGCTGTAGTTTGATATTAACTAATTATATGTTTATTATGGACCATAATAACTCATTTAAAATATATGTCAATTTAGTGTAAAACAGAAAATGACAAAATCTGGACCTGATAACTAACGCTGTGGTTGAGTTATTATATATACTGTAAAAAATCCTGATTGAATTTCGATGATATTATACAGGGTATTTTTGGAACGCTCCCGAAAACCAAGACAGACGAAAGTACCAACTATACCTTTGATGATGGGTGGAATATAAAATCGATCCTGATGAAAGAAAAATCATCTTTTCACAACGTTTTATTAACTTTATTCATTCTCTATCATGTTAGTACAGCTAAATGAAACAATAATTTCATTAAAAAATCATGAAAATACTGAAACATAAAACCAGCAGTGGAATTACTGAATTAATATCAGCTGACTAGAGGTCAATGTACGCGCGAACGCGAATTCGCGCGGCCCGCAACTAGCGGGCCATACCACAATACCTAATAATTTACAACACTTGTCTAAATACCTAACTTATCTACTTAACCTACTATTTTGCCACTGTGCTTGTCTCTACGTAGCCACTTTAATCCGAATTCTCAGGTTAAATAACCCAAATAACTGGTTCGATTCCCCGCTAGTGAAAAAATACTCAAATGAAATGTAACCAAGGTTAGAGTCATGCGTTTTTATTCATCGTGTAGGTATGTTTCTTATTTTCATGTATTCAGTTATGTACCTATTCAGATTAGTTCAGTACTAAGTTATTTAAAAAAAAATTAGTTATGAAACAGCTTACCGCTCTAAATCCTCCATGGTGACGTGCTCAATGAAACCAGGCATACGTTGTTGCTGGTCTAATAACCAACGGTAGAAAACTCGCCGGCGGTCGTGATCGCCGGTAACTAACGCTTGCACTTTGTACACTTTGTATGGGCGCATTCGGTTACGCTTTAACACTTTGTGAACTGTACAGTATGACACACTTGTTCCATCCCGACGCCTTAACAATTTAGCGATACTTCGTGTACCTAGGTTCTAGTACCTAATATGTTGCCGTATTCACGAGCACTATAAACGTACGCGTTAGGCATTATATAAACAAAACAAGAAACTTAAACCGTAACAACAAAAATAATATCATTAAGTAATAAATAACAAGAATAATTTAATTAACAAAACAATTGTAGTGTCTCTCGTGATAGTCAACACGCAACTGTCTCAAAAACTAAAAAAAAACTAAAATTATTAATCAATTCCGCCAAAACAAACACATAAGGCAAAGTCCTTGAAGCACTGGGACTTTCCACATACCGTTAAAGCGTTATGTATGTTGAGACATCGCCAACGTTTATTTAATTTATCCCTACGACTAGTCTTCATATAGAATTTAAAAGTTATGGTTGTCATTTTTAATACAATTACACAACCAATTGTACCCTGACGCAACAAGCAGTTCCTTACTACAAAAATTATTGAAATTAATAAACGTACCTAATTGGGTACTCAGTACTCGCACAAATATAAACACTATTTCATCGTTATCTTTGATTTTGTATAAGTAAATAGAAATGAAATGGTACTGAATAATTTAATAGTTAAAATCAATTGCAATTATGATCGACAGTTGATTAATCTATCAGAATTGATGTAAAAAATAATACTTATACTTTATTTTAATTGACTTTCCGTATTTAAATACTTTGAATTTGAAAAGAAGTACGTAAATTATTAAAAATGACTTGCAAGTTTTAGTGATTGCCGCCTCTAATTCTTATGTCGCCGGCAAACTTGCCAATGCAATGCAGTGGAGGGAGTGTCTGCGCATGGGTACAGTCGCGTTCTAAAGTACTACGGCTAAGTAAGGCTATTGTTTTATAATATTGTAGTAATTAATTGTTTTATTGTAGAATCAAAATAGTTGTTTTACTAGCTATTTAGAACTTTGGAAGAGGTTGGAATTAAAAATGGATTAGTTTACTTGAGCATTATTTGTTATTTCTATCGTAAAATATAAAGTAGTTTGTAACAAGAAAACTTAAGCTAAGGGTGACACGCCGTCCATTATGTCGTCTTGGGTCACATGGAAGCCAGATGTCGATGGTGTGTTGGTGTTACTGGATGCTACTTCATCATCACTTTCATCTTTCGCTTAGCTTCCGTCATCAGGTCGATCACATAGTAATTTTTTCGGTATTCTTCCTCAACACTTTTAACTTTACTGCACAATTTTCCCCATTCACCTTCTCCTATAATATTTACCTTTTAATTCACTAGTTCAGTCATAAAATAATAGATATAAATAATTTTTCTTTCCTTCCTTTTTAAAACCATCGTCGCGAGTCGCAAAGCAAGCTGTGTATGCGACTGTATTTTGGGAGCGAACAAAGCTCGGGAACCAATAGCTGTGCCAATAGCATGCAGGCACAGTAATACTGGCGGATTGTTCCCCCGACGCGCCCCCTTCTTACCAATCAGTGATAAATCGCTCAGTGCCCAGGTTCAAGGCCAGCATTCTTTTTACGGGACCGAACCTATAACAGTTCGGCGTTCGCGCATACATTGACCTCTAGTCAACTGATATCAATTCAGTAATTCCACTGCTGGTTGTTTCAGTATTTTCATGATTTTTTTTTATGAAATTATCGTTTCATTTAGCTGTACTATCATGATAGAGAATGAATAAAGCTAATAAAATGTTGTGAAAAGATGATTTTTCTTTCATCAGGATCGATTTTATATTCCAACCATCATCAACGGTATAGTTGGTACTGTCGTCTGTCTTCGTTTTCGAGAGCGTTCCAAAAATACCCTGTATATGATGTATATAGATGTTATTAAGCCAATTATAAATCACGGCACGTAAGGATAAACATAGAACTATGACCTTGAATGCCCAGTAACATTATTCGCGTCTCAATCGAAGTGAGGTATGAGGTGCCGACGCTAGCCCCCACTCATGCTGGGGCCGCAGTAACAGGAAACGTCAATGCCCATAAACGCAACAATTATTGCTTTAATTTTAACGCTACAGTTGAATGGTCAACGTCATTTCAATTTCAATGCCATTGAACGACGTTAAAGTTAGCGTTAATGTTCCTTGAATTTCAAGCAAGATGGACGTTGACGCTGGTATTTATTTATATTTTTATTATGTGAATATATTTTATCATTGCCAAACAAAGAAAAAGAAGATGCTATAAATACACAAACGTGCTATTATAGCACATTAGGCTATCCACCTTCTTTTTAATTTCTTCGATAGTTGTTTTAAAAAGTAATAATTGCATAATTCGCCGCCAAACATCATTTTGCGATGTACGAGATTCTTAAAACTTTCGAATCTCGGATCCCACAATAATGGCTCTGTTTGCAGAATCTCAAGAAACGTAATAACTTTTTCATTATTCCACTCCATCATAGCCATACGTGCGACCCCGTTGCGCTCATCGTGCACAATGAGACAAACTTAGTGTGGCCGCTTCAACGCCTTATTTCGTGCGTTAATCTCTGATGTACCGCCACTGGAGTTATCGCCAAACCGCAAACGGTATTAATTGTCAAATTAACGCGTTAAGTCGTGGCCACACCTACATTCAACGTCCATCAACGCGATAATTAACGGCAGTTTTCGTTAGTGTGGCCTCAGCATCGGGCGCACTTGCCCTCGCTACCCGCGCACTCACCGTGCGGCCCTACAATCGCGCACGAAGTTATATAGCTGTCATGCCAATGAGTGAAAGTGATTAAACATGTAGATAACTAGATTTACTTTTGCTGTATTAAATTTTTATTAGTATTCCTTTAAATTTTCTATTTAATAACACCTAACAACCACAAATATATTATACAATAAGAAATACAATAATTTGAAATAAAATCGAGATTATTTTTATGAAATTTCATTTTCCGTTTAATTAAATTTCTTCACTCCATTTTCACACTTCATAAAAAATATATTTAAATACGACAAATTCACGGTTTTTCCTTTAACATTTTTGAATTTTGGCAACCGCGGAGCATGCGCCTAACACTTTTGTCCATAATTGTATCTGCGCGAATGACCGCCATTTTGGTTCAACTTACGTGCCGCGATCTATACACCGGAAAGGGCAGAGCATCGTCTGCCCTTTTCTGTTGGGTTTGTAGGTATAAAATCTTAATTTAGTTTAAGGCCAAAAATATTTTGTCTGTAATCAATCTATTTTTTTCAGGGAAGCCAATCTCTTACTCGGTGATATAATTAAGGTTACACCTTCATCGAAAGTAGTTGGCGATTTGGCTCAATTTATGGTGCAAAACAAATTAACTGCTAAAGAAATAGAAGAGAGAGCCGAGGAACTTTCTTTCCCCAAGTCTGTCGTTGAGTTCCTTCAAGGTGCTATTGGCATTCCTTATGGAGGTTTCCCTGAACCACTAAGGTAAATGAAAAATAAATGTCTATTTTTAATTTTTTACCAACTTCAAACCATAGAAAGAAGTATTAAATCGGACTGTATTTTTTATGTGTAAACTTTTTTTTTTGGTAAACCGATTTTGATGATTCTTTTTTTTATTTGAAAGCTGGTGCTTCTCATGGTCCCATATAAATCAATTGATCAAGATCTGACCAGTAGTTCTTGAATTATTCTTAATAATGCGTATTTAATTGACTTGCGTACCATAGATAATGTTCTCATTTTATTTATATTGAAGTCGGTTGTACAAGATGTTTAATTTTACGTGTAAGTGTCTTTAAACTACTTTTAACTGTTTCAAAAAATCTTTAAAGAAATTTGGAATATACCTCCTATTCCTGTTATTATTCTATACATTCATTTCTATAATTTCTTTTTAAATTTGGAAATAAAACCATGTATGTCCCTGTTTACTTTTAGATCCAAAGTACTGAAGGACATGCCCAGGATAGAAGGCCGACCTGGACAAGAGTTGCTACCTCTTGACTTCGACAAATTAAAGAAGGACTTAAAGGAATCCTTCCCAGATGTGAGTAATAGTTATTTAAACAAAGTCTCTCGGAAACTTGAAGGGTCATTACCGAACAGTGGGATGTATGTAGGCTGTTACTTTTTTGTATATATATATATTTTATTCTACTAAGCCAGCGCTTATCTACAATCCCACCTGATGGTAAGTGGTGATGTAGCTACCTTATTCCACTCTTTTGTTGTACGCATGATGAACGACGTAGCGAACCGTTTGGTTCGAATGCGTCGTAAGTCAACAACAAGAGGGTGGAGACTGGCCGAACGTTTAATTGTCCGATAGTGAAAGGGAGAGGGAGGAATTAAATTATGCAATTCCTGTGCATACTCTCCGATATGCATCCTGTATAAACCCGCAAGGCTGGCTACTTTGCGTCTGTGTTTGAGGCTGGTAAGATATGTTTTAACCAAATTCGGGTCACCAATAAGCCTCTTAGCACGCCTTTCCATTGAGTGCTCTGCTAGGTGACATATTGGAGCACCAGCCCATAAATGGCAGCAATACTCTAATATATAAAGTAAGCAGCTGTCCTAAAAAATGTAGTACTGATTTCTTTATTGAATTTTATTTTTCCAGGTATCAGATCAAGATGTGATGTCAGCTGCAATGTACCCGCAGGTTGCAAACGATTTCTTCCGCATTCGAGACAAATATGGACCGGTCAAACACTTGGACACAAAGACATTCCTCGTTGGGCCAACGGTTGGATTATATTTATAATTATATTAGCTTTATTTCTAAAATTATGCAAGCACTATTTAAACACATAACCTTTGAGCCTTGACCGTACTATGTAATTGTATTAATTTTAACTTATGCGTAAATTTTGGATGTTCGATTTTTGTAAATGCATTAAATTATTTGTTATTAAATTATTCATAATAATTTTATTTATCGCTATAATATATTAGTTTTATGTAGTATTGTTAGCAACATAGTTATTTTTTGTAATTTTTAGTTATTTTATTCATTTATTATTTATTATTATTTCTGTATTTCGCCTAATAACATCTAAAAAAATATGTTTCTTATTTCAAAAATCAAAATAAAAAAAAAATACAGGTTGGAGAAAGAATCGAAGTTACTATCGAGCGTGGAAAAACTCTAGACATAAAGATTCTGGCAGTGTCAGAAGAAATGACCGCGGCCGGCGAGAGAGAGGTGTTCTTTGAACTGAACGGTCAACTGCGATCGGTCTTTATCCGTGACGAGAATGCTAGCAAGGTAAAGAAAACAGATAATTTCTCAATTTTTCATTTTTAATGTTTCGTTTATCCTATTTTTCCTTTTTTCACCAAGTATTGGATCATGGGAAACAACGTAAAAAGGAATTAAAAAAATATAAAAAAACGATTCTTGTTATATTTACAAATTATTTCAGTCTAGAGGAGTTGCCATATTACGTATTTATAAAGTGTACTATAAAAGTAATTAAAACGTCCTTTCTTTAGGAAATGAAAATCCACCCAAAGGCTGTTAAAGGCAACAAGGATCAAGTTGGTGCTCCTATGCCCGGAACCGTTCTCAGTAAGTATTATTCACATAAAAAATCTTTTTTTGCACTTTTAAGATATATGATTCAAATACTTTCATTTGCGCTCTCTTGTTTTGACTAATTGTCGGCACAACAAGAGAGCTGTGGGTTCGAATTCCACACAGAACAAAAGACGTACCGCCTACAAATAATTGTTTCGAGTTTCGATGTTCAGTCATGTGGAATTTATATATGTAAAATGCTGGAGGTACAACACATGACAAAATACTACTATTACCTATCCTTAGTAAAAACTTCTATAGACACGTCAGGTACTTTTGAGATGGGGAAAAAGCACTGTACTCACGTGACCGTCACGCCCAGCTACATAAAATTAATTTCAAGTGAAAACTCCTTCAGGCACATTGATCACTTTTGAGATTGGGAAAAAGCACTAAACTCGCGTGACCGTCACGACCAGCTACATAAAATTAATTTCAAGTGAAAACTCCTTCAGGCACGTTGATCACTTTTGAGATTGGGAAAAAGCACTAAACTCGCGTGACCGTCACGCCCAGCTACATAAAATTAATTTCAAGTGAAAACTCCTTCAGGCACGTTGATCACTTTTGAGATTGGGAAAAAGCACTAAACTCGCGTGACCGTCACGCCCAGCTACATAAAATTAATTTCAAGTGAAAACTCCTTCAGGCACGTTGATCACTTTTGAGATTGGGAAAAAGCACTAAACTCGCGTGACCGTCACGCCCAGATACATAAAATTAATTTCAAGTGAAAATTTCCAAGCCTTATCAAGCGATCATGTGATGATATACCGTACCTGATGTCTTGCCCCTTTGACGTTGGCATATGTCGCAGGTCTAAGATCATTGGCATCTATCGATAGCTATGAGGTCTTTTTGGCATGTCCCATAGTCGCCAGATCAATACAATCTACTTTAAACACCTTCGGTCTTTTAAACGTGGTTTATTAATGATAGTCTTGGGTTTAAAAAAATACAAAAAATTTATCTCTGCGGCGCCACAGTCTTCGCGAAATTTAACATTTACTGTCGAACTCTATATTCTATATTTTATTTCGCATGTTGTAAACGAGACTTTTATATTGAAACAGACTAGTTACCACAGACTTCACACTGGAGGAGGTACTCAATTCGACTGTATGTTTTTTTATGTGTGTTACCTCATAACTTCTTTCTTGGTAAACCGATTTCGAATATTCTTTTTTCATTTGAAAGCTGGTGCTTCACATGTGGTCCCATATAAATTTGATCAAGGTCCGACCAATATTTTTTAAGTTATTCTTAATAATTTATATTGAAGTCGGTTTTACAAAATATTTAATTATATGTTTAAGACGGCTTTGGTTGGTTTTATAGTGCAATAAATCAACTGAATATATTTCTTACAGCGATTAAAGTAAAGGAAGGAGACAAAGTGGACAAAGGTCAACCAATCGCGGTCCTGTCGGCCATGAAAATGGAAATGATAGTACAAGCGCCCAGAGCGGGAACCATCAAGTCTGTATCCATCACAAACGGTCAGAAGTTGGAGGGTGACGACCTGATCTGCACCATTGAGTAAAAAATCAAATATTAGTTTATGCAAAGTTGTTACTTATTTAAATATTATGATCATATCTATTGTCTCAAAAACATATGCATAGCTTTTATACTTACTGGCACAAAACGTATTTATTTATCAACTGTGATATAAAAAAAAACTCTGAATCGTTTATTTAACTGAATTATTTTATTTATATAAAAGTCAGTAACTATTAAAATACATAAGTTTTATCGTATGGTATCCAAACATCTCACAACTAACTTTATCACAACTTGTGTCCAAAAAAATCGAAAATTGTGTTTATAACAAAAATCAATTATTATTTTAAAATAATACTGATATAATATATAAAGTTCGGTCCTAATATTATGTTGATTTATGGCCACCATACTTATAAAAAATTGTAATTTAATTCGGTAAACATGGTATTGAGAGCCAAAAATATCTGGCGATAAACTTATCTAATAAATACTTATTTACGCTTAGAAAATATAAAAAGACATAATATGTGGCGTCAATTATGCATTTCAGTTAATACTGTCAGGGTAAAAATCTTAATAATTTTTCAAATTACATCTAAAACCAATTTGGCGCGCATATACTAATACACATCTATCACAAATATTATAGGCAATGTTTTATTGCGGTATAAAGATTGAATATTATTGTTATAAAGTGAGTTAAACTCATAATAGTCCACAAAAACCGAAGTTTGTCAAATTTGTGAATTTTATAAATAAAACTGTGATAGTGTAACATCACTATGCAATAGTATCCAATTTATTTTTGTCTATAGACTATAGATTATGAGTAAGCCTGTTTCCAGCAGTGGGTCATTTAAGAGTTGTAACTTTACTTTTTCATGCGCATTATGTAATTGATGTAAACATTTTCAAAGACTTTGATAACACACAGATACAGTGTTAGAATAGAAAACAAGAGACTACATAACAAAATTATCGATATGAAAGATAATTAGTAAATATTTCGGACTGCAGTTTCGTCGTATATAGATAGAAGGCATAATGATGTCTGAAAAGTATAGACTTTTCAGACATCATTATGCCTTCTAAATTATACTTTGTCACAGTATGGTACAAATATAGATTGTAAAATAAAATGATGATTCAAATTTTGATTATTTTTATATAGTTACAATTTGTAACTTAGCACTTAGAAAATAGACTGCTTGGTCCTATAAAGACATTTTGACGCTTTTAATGTCCTTTCAAACAGACTAAAAGTCTAAAAAATCTGGTACTAAATTTAAAGTTAAGTAAGCTTAATTTGTTGATGTCTTGTTGCAGCAACCACACTAAGTTTTTTAGCTTCTAAATTAAATTTAAAATTTTATGTTTTTTTTTTATATTGTATATCGTTTGGAAATATCTTTAATGAAAATCTCTATAATAAGGAATCATTTTTAATTGAAATCAAATGTTAACAATGTTCTAGTGTGGATGTCCTCTTATTATTTTGTTGAATTTTTTTTATAAATAACCGGTGCTCATTGTTATTATAATTCATTGTTATTTTTATGTTTATAATATCGATAATAAATTATAAAATTAAGGTATATTTTTTTTATTTAAGTCTTTGTAATTTAAGCAAACAGATCAGATCAATGACATATTATATAAATGAGGTATCAGTGCAGTTTTTTCACGGTGTCAAGCAAAATCAATGCCTTCGATTTTTAATATTATATTTTTTTATTAATGTTTGTCAAATTTCGAACTTCTACACTGAACCTTATTATCACTGCCATATTAACCACTCAGGCGTCGACACTCAAAGAGTCACTATCGACCACAGAACACTAATACCCTTAGGCTATCGACACTAACAACCACCAACTTAATCAAACCTACGGTCAAGTTAAAGAGTTAGTAAAAGTTTTTTTAAATAGGTAGGTGAAGGTAAATTTTTTGAGAAGTTATCAATTACCGTGTAGTGGCGACTAGACTTAGAGAAAAGTGTTATTTTTAAATTACCGTGACTGTCGTTCCGGTTACCAAGAGGTCACAATGAAAAATCATCGTAACTTTGTCACGTTGTTAAAGTTGGATAACTACTTGGTATATTAAAACTACTTATAACGTGACTTTATATATGCATTTTAGATTTAGTATTAGGTTTTATTTCAGTAGTCGATTTTTTGTTACCTTCCTTACCTAAGCTACATGGCTATTGTTCTGAAATTAAATATAATAATTTCACCTAACCTAGGCGATCAGTCAATGTACCGTGACAAGGTAAAGGCGGCAAAATTACCGATACCATACACACCATCTGGATGCTAGGTGGTCCACCACTTTACGTTTCACTAGGAGATTTCTTCCGCGTACGAATTCTTTGTAGAATAGCTTACCACCGGCGATTTTACCGGATCGATATGACTTAGGGACCTTCAAGAAAAGAGTTTACTCCCTTTGAAACGGCAGGCAACGCACCTGCAATTCCCCTGGTGTTGCAGTTGGTCATGGGCGGCGGTAGTCACTTACGATCAGGTGAGCCGTATGCTAGTTTGCCACCTCTCCTATAAAAAAAAACCACAGAGGTCGGTATAAACATTTCGGAAGAAAACTGTTCCATAATTTCAAATTATATAACTGCACTTTTAAACGAATTTCGAAAAAGATTTCAAGATCTACGAAAAATAAAAAAAAAGTTTGTTACTTATAGAAAATCCATGGCATTTAGAAACAACAACTATATCAGAGTTGGCTTCAGTTTTGAATTGTAATTACTCAGATTTGTTTGATGAATTCATCGATTTTTAAAACGACACCTATCTAGTTTTGTTTAAAGAAAAAAGGGAAAACATGGAATATGTGGAATATGTGGAATTTCGGAGTATTGTTCCCCAAAAATATAAATGTGTCGAAAAATTTGCAGAAACACTACTAACATTTTTTGGGTCTACGTATGTGTGCGAATCGTCTTTCGTTTCCAAAAATGAAATACATAAAGAACGTGTACAGAAACATACAGATTCTATTCTGGATGATGTAATAAGGATAGCATGTAGCCACAAGTCAGATCTTGAAAAAGTGTTCACAGTATCAAAAATCGCATTAAAAGATATAGACATCTTTGTTAAAACTTCTTTTTTTCATTAATAAAGTAAACACATCCTTATCTTGGATATACGTTTTAATTAAGACCTAAATAATTTTTGCTTGCGGCCCTCGACACCATGACTGAAACTTGTTTGTGGCCCCTATTATGGAGTGTAGAGTAGAAGGAGAACCATCTTATAAGGAGCGAAGGTTGAAAAAGTGTCCTACTATTTACTGTAAATAGAGGTTCCAAAACCTACCACAATAGCGCTGGCGTCTGAAAAACTACGATATGAAGATAGCTGTTATGAACGAAGTGAAGTCAGCTGAATTCAAATATTTCATGACTAGAGTAGTTAGTAAAACGCCAATATACAAAATCTCAACTATTTACGTAGTACAAAACCAAGCGGATTGATTGGTCCTTATTTATTTCTCCATCTTACTCTAAATACTTTTGGCGCTTCTTTTTTAATTTATCCTATGCTACTGCAGCGCCACCCTTATTGGACACGTTTTTAGGGACACTTTTCATATACCGAGATGGTCCTCCTTCTACTCTACACTCCATAGCCCCTATAAAAAGAAAACTGAGTATGGTTGTTCTAAGGGGTCCCTTCTAATTATTACATACTCTTTGGCGGGGTCTATAACTTTGACAAGTAGGAGTTTTGGCGGGAACTTAAACGGTGGAGGATTGCTGCTCTTGTATTATTGTTTAAATTATGGTTTGAAGTGGATTTTGACATGTAAAAGTGGTGCAATTTTGTGTATTGTCTGCGTATGTGAACTATTAGTGGAAACGGTGAAACAAGTGCTCTGATGGTGATGTGATCCTCAAGATAAGGTGTCTGTCTGCTTAGGCGCCTTGAGATACCATCGCCAACTGTCAACTGTCTGCTGGCTCAAGTCGCCGTCAAAATATCCTAAGGGCTGCACAATGTGACGTATCAACATATTGTGAAGCGGTGTACTATGAAAGATAATTATACATTGTAACTTCAGGCTCAGAAGGGCTAGAACCCATAACCGTAAACCCAGTTTAAAAAAAATGACAAGTAGATCGCCATACGGATACAGCCGACGTTTGATAGGTTAAGCTCTATAAGTTACAATGAACAACAATGTTATCATTCATTCATTACTATTAAATACCACTGCTGAACAAAAGCCTCCCCCATATCTTGCCTCATATATTATATAAGGAAAGATATGTATATAGGATATTTGCCATAGTCGCCACGCTTTGCAAGCGGGTGAGCAACCGCAGCTTTTTAATATATTCAGCTATTATTAGGAAGATGCTGCTATCCAATCTCATTTTCTACTGTCACCTCTTACGGCACCCACGGGGTACGGAGTAGTAGGTTCTCTTACGCTGCCACTCCACGGCGCAAATTACCTATTATATTAAAGAATTACATATATTGCTCTCTCCGTTCACTCTGTTGTTTGACGATGGCGGAAAATTACCCAAAAAGCTGAATCCAAATTTCGCACAAAAAGGGAAACAACGTTACGTCAAGGCTATCTCAGTGCTCAAATCCAGCGTGGCAAAATCTGACAAGTAATGTAATATATGAGCTAAATGTACAGCCAATATAACAGATGCCTTCGGTTTCGGAGCGCAGAAAACATCGCGGCACGCGCCATAGACTACACAGAATAAAATTATATTTTTATTAAAGATTTATTATACTCTGTGCACTTAGTTGCGCACGCCGTGGAAATGTTTTTACGATTACATATTTGTGAGCGCGTCAGAGTGGCGTAAATTATTTTTTACTTTTATTTTATAAAACTGAAGTGACAAAATAACTTACAGTTAACCTCATGTAAGCGGCTACTGCAGCTCATGGACACCTGCAACCAACTTCAAATAAAGAAAGCTACAAATCACTCCTATGTCTCACAGCCTTGTAATTATACTGGTTCTCTACAGATAAATAATGCGCTGATGATCTTCAAAAGGTTGAAAAGATTTTCTATAATAATAGCTAAAACACTCGATCATAGTCATCTTTCTAACAAAAACATACCAAATTTAGATAGATTCATCCGTTTAGGAGCTACGATACCACAGACAGACACACAGATATTATACGTGGTAGAGGCATGCTGCAGCTATATTAGTAGTATGTGTATGGCTCGACCGAGGAAGGACCACGCTCTCACAGAATACCAGCGTAAAATAGCAGCTTAATGCTGCTGTGTTTCGTATGATGAGTGTAGAGAACCGGAGACCCATTTTACTGGAAAAGAGGCATTCCATCTTAGTCTTCACGGGTGACAACGCATCTACATTTTGGTTCGCAAACGAGGATACATGTAGATGTCTATGAGCCACAGCAACCACTTACCATCAGGTGTACTGTGTGCACGTTTGTCACCCTTATCCTATAAAAAAAAAACATATAACACCCCTCTATTGCGTCGGGGATTAAAAAGGAGTCCTATCACCTCATAAATAAATATTTATGGGATTTTCAAATAAAAGCAATACTTCAAAATATTAACGTTGTATTCAAGTATAATATTAAATCGCAATTATATATTTATAACATCGATCAATACACTTAAGGCTATAAATATCTCTTACATTTTCAAAATTAATCTTAATTATTAACAAATATAATATGCTTATACATATAAGAACAAATTATACATCTAGAATATTTAACTACGCGTGAAAGTGTTTTGCTTGCGAATAAACTGAAACGGATATTATCTATATTATATTGACTCGACATCACCGAATGTATTTATCAAAATACAGTATTTATCACGTGTTTACGCAGATTAGATTAATAAACCATACGCTTGTAAGGTTCATTTTCCTTTATACAACGCCATCTCCACATTAACACCCAAGAGCAGTACAAATTATTTCATCAAAATCGTTCATCAACTAATTTATGTCTTGACAACATTAATTCATTAATTCGTAAGTCATTCACACACTTTCATAAATATATGTTTTGTTTGGATTCATCCTCAAAACATGCCACCAAATCTAGCCCAAAATGACATGAAATTATTTTATGAGTTTTCGGACTGTTAGAATTATGACATAAACTATTCAGAACACAACAATATCAATAACGCTTTTTTCACTCAATGTAACACTTCTTTAGGAAAAGTTTGACAAACAAAGTGGTAATTGGATAAGATGATTATAGTAATTAGTAATTTTACGTAAATCGATAAAAATTTATAAAATCACAATTCAAAAATTCAAGTCATATTTTAACAAATCTCATGATACAAATTATTGGTAAAAAAACATCAATATTTAAATCGAATAAAGCTAAAGAGAACACAACCTTAATTAATTGACTATTTTCATTTATAGTCCGATACAAATTGCTAATGCTTCTATATTGAAAAAATAGTATAAAATCTCATGAAACAAACTGGATATATCGCTCATTTGGAGAAACATCGACGTAAATGTAATTTTTTCCAAAAATTAGATAAATATGACAAATCACTTAGAAAGTGTATTTATGTTAGGAGAAACAAAGACGTAAATCAAATTCAGTCTATTTATCGGTAGGTAGCGCTAGCGTCGTTGTTGCATTTATGCTAATTCGCAAAGATCTCGCGGAAACAGCGACGCTAGTGTTGCCAATTTAGCATATTATATGCTAAATTTGACATATTTTCTTCTTGTTTAGCATATTTTTTTTGCTTTTAGCATATAGCATATTATTTCAGCATATTCTTATAAAACATGAAAAGAATGTAAATTACAATCTTTCTTGAAATAAAATTTGATATCGATACCTACCTCAATCAATTTCCCACTTCACTACTAGTGATTCACTAGCATGGCAACCCTTTTTTGAAGCGAATATAATATTCTCTGTGCTACGGGATTCCCCTTAGACATAGAGAATGGACTGAGCCCTTATTCAGGTATAAAGTAAATATGGACGAAGTACAAGAGAGACAAAGCGAATGTGCCGCCAGTTATTGTCTCTTTCTACGCCTTACCTGCGCCTTGCAGAAAATACACATGTATTGGCCGCGTATTCACTTTGTCTCTTTCTAGAGAGTGGTCAGTTTTGTGAGGGTGATGTCTATGGGATAGAATTCCCTTACTATTATCCATTCCCCAGCGCCTACGTCGCTTTCTGTCAAAAACATTGTTTATTGTTGTGGATGTGGACTCACTCATATCGTCGTCTCGTCTTATCCGTGTTTTCGTGTTCCTTTTTTATAATTTGATATTTTTATTATGGTGCCTAAGTATAGTCAACATTACCGGGCAGACTGGGAGAAAATGGCAGACTTTAAAGAGTGGTTGCAGCCCGTTGAAAACGATACTTCGAAAGCGTACTGTAAGTATTGTAAATGCGAAATGATTGCAAAATTGTCTGTTTTGAGGCTACATATTTCATCAGCAAAGCACAGAAAAGCAATAGAGCCAATGAAGAGTCAAAAAAAAATTAACTTCCCTAAAGTAAAAAAAGATCTGAATACCCAGAAAGCAGAATCTTCGCTGGCTTTGTTTGTTTGCGAGCACTGTGCAATTATGGCTGTAGATCATTTATCGGAACTATGCAAATACCGATTTGTCGACAGCAAATACAGCGACATCAAGTTACATCGAACCAAATGCACGAATATTATTAAAAATGTTTTGGCACCACACTTCATTCAAGAAATTGTGACAGATTTAGGAGATCAGGAGTACAGTCTCTTAATCGATGAATCGACAGATATATTGGTACTTAAAATGCTTGGTGTTTCGATAAGATATTTCAGCCGATCATTAAAAAAGATAATTTCCACATTCTTGGGATTAGTTGAGATTGAAGACGGAACTGCAGTCAGCATAGTGAACGGCATTAAAGGATTGTTGGCAGAAATAAAAATAAATTTAAAGAAATTGATCGGTATCGGCACGGATAACGCTTCGGTCATGACAGGAACTAACAGTGGAGTGCACGCATTGTTGAAAAATGCAACTGGTAATGACAATTTAGTGTTAGTCCGCTGCGTGTGTCATTCGTTACAGTTGGCTATGTCTCATGCTTCAGCAGAAACCCTACCAAGAAATTTTGAATTTCTTATAAGAGAAACCTATAACTGGTTTAGCCATTCATCAAACCGAAGACTCTTTTACAAAAACATGTTTCAAACGATCAACGGTGGCTCCGTTCCATTGACAATTCCACAGATGTGCAATACCCGATGGATATCAATTGAACCAGCGGTCTGCCGTATTCTTGATCAATGGATAGAATTAAAAACCCTGTTTGAAATTGCCAGGCGAGATGAACACTGCTATACGGCAGAAATACTATATAACATGTATAATGATCCACAGAATCATTTGTACTTATTATACATAAGACCTATCTTACAGGAAGTTCAAGTGGTAAACAAGTTGTTTGAAAGTAACGATGTTGACCCAACAAGATTGTACAATGATTTGATTGGCTTAGTGGAATCGATAGGTCGGCGTATTCTGAACCCAACGGCAAGGTTAGATATTTTAACAGAAGACATAGAAAGCTATTTAGATCCGAAACCATACATGGGATATGCTTTTGAGACCAAATTACTTGAATACAATCTTCAGCCTAATGCAGCAAACTATTTACGCCAACGTTGTAATAATTTCACACTGAAACTTGTGACAGAACTACGTTCGAGATTACCGGTTAATTTTAAAATACTTCAGAAGATATCCATGTTTTCAGTTCAAGAGACTTTAAAAGTAGTTAAGCCATCCATTGTCGAAATAGCCCAAGAGTTCCGAGTTAATGCACCTATGATTGAAAAACTGGTATCTCAATGGAGAAATATAGTTCACATTAAATGGGAATCCTTGACTTCCACAGTAAAGTTCTGGAATGAAGTCATGCAATATAAAGATGCAGCTGATAATAACCCCTTTGCAGAGTTATGTGAGTTTGCAATGTCTCTTATATCATTGCCACATTCAAATGCGGACGTTGAACGTGTATTCAGCCAAATGAGTCTGGTAAAAACAAAACTCCGAAACCGTTTGGCGGTGAGAACCCTGAATGCCATTTTGTACGTTAGGTTCGGCCTAAAAAGAGCAGGAAAGTGCTGTTACTCTTACACTGTTCCAGACAATGTACTACGCAGTATCGGAACCAAAGAGTATTACGACTCCGGCTGTCAGCCTTCCACATCAGCTGATGTTGATGAAGATGAAGACCTTAATATTCTATTCCCTTGATTTAATTTCTCAATAAATACTGATACTTCTTAATTATGTTGGCATTTTTTTTGGCATTTTTTAGAGAAGGTAAGCATATTTTTGGCATATTTTTTACACCAGTCTAGCATATTTTGAAGTAGTTGAGTTGGCAACACTGAGCGACGCATCGGTCAGTTGCGCGGGGAGCTCCGCAAAGTGTATTTGTGTTTGGGTGCTACATCGACGTAACGGTAATTATGACATTATTTTTCGTTCTTTTTGGGGCTACAACGACGGAATGAACATTTTCGACATTGTTGTCCCAAAATATATTTGTTTTTGCAGAAGCAATGACATAATTTTTGTAATTTCCTATTAGTAATGTCGTTGTTGGTAGAAAAATATTATTATTTGGTTCAAATACGCTTAAACATTTCTTTGTGAAATTATTTAAATATATACATTTTAAAAAGAGCAAGCCAGCTTATTTTCACGATACCTGGGAAGTATTTTTGTTGTGTTGTATTACATGAAATGTTCGTATAATTCTTTTTTGTCTGCGTGAAGTCGCAGTAAACTTCCTAAATTCCACGTGGGATTATTTTAGTCTTTGAAGTTAGATTTACTTTTTAAAAATTTCTTTTATGTTGTATCATGTACAGTTAATGCATTTCACGAGCGCGCGTCAATAGTTGTAATTTAAGCCTTATGTGAATGTAAATAAAAGTCACATGACGCGCGCTGGTGATATATATTTTTGTTTTGATTTCTTATTCATTTATTTTTAGGTTATTTACAATAATGCAAGGACGTGGTAGAAAGTTGGTCAATTTAGTAATGGATAGACACGAACCATCATCTATTGACACAATGACGTATTTAAATAATGTCAATATTGTTGGTGTTGCTGATCAGAGTGGGAATGGTACGTGTAAAATAGGCAGACAACTAGACTGTTTTTTATTTTGGTTTTGTTTTGCTATAATTTATTAATTTTCTTTTAGCCAATAGAAATGAACAAGTTGAGAGTATTTATCCTGACTTGCCAAGTTTGCAAAACTCTCCGTATCACAATGAAGATATTTCAAGCATTTTTAATAACGTCGCAGAGTATGACACAAGTAAACACGAATCAGAAACCTTCGAATTCCAACCTCTTCGTGATCTTAAGAAATCTACATCAACTTTATCCTCATCTAGCTCTGATTCTGAAGACTCGACTGCCAGTAAGTTGATTTTGACACAAGGGAACGTTTCCACATTAGAACAAGATAACTATGTCGTTCCTCTTGTGTCTGAATTCCAGCTCCATTTACCAGCCAATAATAACTCGCAACCAGAAATATCTGAATTAGTTTTACCAAAATCCATCGAAAATAGTGCAAATGTAGATGGCAAATATTTAAAATCAGACTGTGAAGATTTTTCACCAGATGACAGTGGTGATGAATATCAGCCAGCAAAACGCACTCGCAAAATGTCTTCATCTAGTTCAAGCAGTTCCTCTTCATCGTCATCAAGCTCATCATCAAGCAGGTCCACTTCTTTTCACTCTACTACACGCAGGTCCAACTTAATGCAATCTGGCGAGACTCTCGAGGTTATATCACAGCAAAATAATCATTCCAGTAACAATGTGATGCCAAATGATGGATCACCCCAAAATACAGATAATATTGTTCAATCTCCTAATAAAAATAAAAAGAAAAGGGTGAGGAATGAGGCTCAGTGGAAGAAAAATAAAACAAAACAATTAAAAAATTTGGGTAAACAATATACATCTCGCACTGGTAAAACTGTTCCTGCCAAAGCAATGAAGCCGCTTTGTTCAGACAAGTGTCGATATTTGTGCTCGAACAAATTTTCAGAGGAGCAGAGGCGTGAAATATTTAATATGTATTGGGCTTTATCATCATTTCAGAGACAACGTGATTTTCTTAATTCTGTAGTTATGGTATTCCTACCAGCCGTGCGTCGTATCAGAACAACGACAAAGAATAGAAAACCTAACACATACTATTCCCTAGTCAACAATGGGCAAAATGTGAGAGTTTGCAAAACTTTCTTACTAAACACATTGGGAATTGCGGATAGAACTTTACGCACTGTGATCGAGGCTAAAACAAGTGAAGGCTTTCTAGGCAGTGCACCAATGGACAGTCGTGGCAAGCATGATCATCATATTAAAACTGATCCAGAAGTCTTGGACTCCGTTAGAGTTCATATAAACTCCATAGCTAGGATTGACAGTCATTATCTCCGTGCAAACACGAGTCGAGAATACATTGACGGTGGTCTCACACTAGCTGATTTACATCGTGACTACAAAAACATGAGGGAATCCGATAAGAAAACTGCTGCAAACTATGATTTATACTACCGAATATTTACTAAACAGTTTAACATTTCTTTTTTCATCCCCAAGAAAGATCAGTGCGATCTATGTGAATCTCGTAAAAATGCAGTTGACGGTGATGAAGTGTTAGAAAATCAATATTTGGAACACCTGCGCCAAAAAGAACTCAGTCGAGCTGAAAAAAAGAATGACATTGAGACTTGTAAAATGGCTGAAAGCAATAGCATTGTAGCTATATTTGATTTACAAGCTGTGATGCCTGTACCGATTGGAGAATCATCAGCTTTCTTTTATAAGTCTAAATTAAATTGTCTGAATTTAACTGTAAGTTACTCTTGACTTTTTTATTTCATAAACTACAATTTTATTTCTTAATACAATAAATTTCTATTAATTTTTTAGATCACTGATATAAAAAACAAGGAGACGATTTGTTACTTCTGGCATGAGGCTTTAGGAGGTCGGGGTGCAGTTGAGATCGGTTCCTGTGTCTACAAATTCCTGCAAAAAGTATCTGATAAATATCCTAATTCTGACGTTACGTTTTATACCGATAACTGCTGTGGACAGCAGAAGAACAGGTGAGTTGGATAAATGAATTGACTATTTTCAATAATTCTACATTCTTAATCTACCTAAATTATGAATATTAATGTAAGTATTACATTTTATTTTAACGTTTCCAGATTCATTTTCTCAATGTATCTGTATGCCGTCAAAAAATTACGAATCAAAACCATCACTCATAAATTTTTGATCCGCGGGCATACCCAAAATGAAGGAGACACAGCGCACTCGTTAATAGAAAAAGCTATTAAAAAATCTAAAAAGTCTGGGCCCATATACGTGCCAGAGCAGTACGTTCAAATCATAAGGTCTGCAAAAAAAAATGGCAATCCATTTATTGTAGAAGAGTTAAACTATGACGATTTCTATGATCTCAAAAACTTAGCGGAAGAAATTGCACTAAACACCGCAAAAGACGTACATGGAAACACCATTAAAACGAATGATATAAAAATGATTAAATTTCAAAAGGAAAATGGAACATATAAATTTAAAACTGGATACGAGGAAGACTGGACAGAAGCCGTTACAAAAATCTCCAGACGAAATAAGGGAGACACAAAAGATATAATAGATTTAACACTAAAGCCAGCGTATCGTGGAAAAATACCTATTGCTCAAAATAAGAAAAGTGACTTACAAGAACTAATGCAAAAAAATATCATACCAAGGTTTTATTGCAGTTTTTACGACAATGTTTTAAACATTTAAATGGTATCTACTTGGTCAAATTAAGCTAGGTACGTTAAATTTAATATTTTGTAAAAGTAGGCCTAACGAAGCTGTGATTGTCGTGCCTTTTGATTCTTTAAGTGAAAATTATCTATTATATAAGTTTAAGTTCCTCAAATATTACAAATTTTATTCGAAATAAATGGATAATAGTTTGATTACTTTCAAAATATGGTTTCATTTTGTCATAAAATCATAAAAAAATGTATACGCAGCACTCTGCGCATTATACTGAATCTTTGGGAAACAAAGACGGAATTGTAGGTATCCGACATATTTTTATTTATTTATTAGAATACCAACATAAATATTCAGCTTTATTGAAAACTACATAAAATTACATTAGTATAGCCACATTTTAAATATAAAAAAATAGGCAAGAGTCATCATCAGGAGACGGTAACACATTACAAAATAAATAAAAACACTTTAAATCACTCTCCTGTAAAATTGGAAAAATAGCAATTACGTCGATGTTTCTCCAAATGAGCGATATGATAACTTTGAATACTTAAAAATCTGCTGCAAATCAATTAAGTGCGGTGTAAAATAAGCCAACTCATTTTCTAAATGCTAAATTAACTAGCATGAGGCGTTCAGGAACTGGTGACCGGCTGATGAAGTCAAATATTTCCAAGTAATTTAAACTTCATAAATTTACGCGAATACTACTACATTGAATGAATCTAACTTATCAAATGGTAGCGCGTTTAATTTTGCTTATCTTAACTTAATTTCCGACGTTTCGAGTGCTTTCTTAAGAAGGGTTACCTTAAATCGGACACAAAAAGTAACGTTGAACCTACTTATATTTCACACAGTGGTAATTGGCAACATTATCAGTGCGAGGGTATTCGCTCTGAGCGGATTGGTCAACCTGTCCGCGCGGTAAATACGGGCGTATATATATATATATATATATATATATATATATATATATATATATATATATATATATATATATATATATATATATATATATATACACATACAACAAACAGGCACACAAGGCAACAAACAGTCGTGTACAAGAGCAAATAAAATACAAACAACTCGTCTGTTAGAAAATAACCTACAGTGCCAAATTTAAAAGAAAGTTACATGGTGTCACTACATAGTGACTATTTATATAACAAAAAGACTAAGTACAGTAAAAATATCAATTAAAAAAAATGCAACTCACTTGCAAACCTTTAGTAAATTATTTATTATATATGTCAGTAGAAGGGTATAAGAATGAATTATGAGTATATCTTTTATGTAACCGCGGAGGAACAAAAAGTGGCACTTTACGTGAGGATCGCATTCGCACTGGAAGGCGTACACAAGCAATAAATGATACCTTTGAGAGAAGTAGAGAATAGTACATTAAATGATTCAAAACTTTATATAGAAAGATTATATCAAACAATTTTGAAAAATTTTGACAGCAGTTACATTCTATCTGAACTGAAAAAGGCTGTTGCAGGAGCAAATCAACCGAGCTATTTTATGGTATTTTAAAGAAAACAACAAGAATTTATCTTCGAATTCGAATGGAACTCTTCCCATCAATTTATATTGTTTTAAATCGACATAAACTATATTAAAAATTTAACGGAATACGAATTACTAAACTGGCACTAATGGCAAGGAGAATTCTGAAGTAATTATTTCGACTAAATTATTCTTGTTTAAATACTTAAGTTAACAACTAATAAATATTAATATTTACGTCCATGTGACAGTCTCGATTTTCGTTACATCACGAAACATTATATACAAAGCCACCTCCTTCTTGACACTGACAACTATTGTGCATATTCTTGTTATCTAATAAATTCTAATCTATAAATTATAGACCCTGCCTACAATAGTCTAAAGGTTACAACTAACATTCCCATTAAGTTTGAAGCTAGGCATCCGTCAGTGATGGGGCGAGTTGCAATGTAGCGGAGAGCTATTTTACGTATTATGTCCAGTATACAAGGCAGGCCGGGCTGTATAGGCGGATTCTTACCGACAGTCGTGGCTTCATCAATTGATCAGTTTGATTCCATAATGTATGTCAGAAAAGAAGCAATCGGTAAGTTTCATAACTTTTTTATAATAAAAATGATACGACAATATTCTTTGGAGTGTTTTCGCATGTCTTACGACAATATTGAGGATTTACATGAAGATCTACATACAAACGTATTTATCATTGTATCCCTGATATTGCATAAAAACACGTGTGCGTTAATAGTGTACCGCGACCACCAAGACGGGGCGGAACGGTACGGACCGCAGCGATGGAAAAAATATGCTCGCCGAGCGGTCCCCCGGCGCAGAATACACGCAGTGTCCATACAAAATGTATGGCAGGTGAATTTTTGCGTTGCGATACGCCCCGACCCGGCCCGCCTAATGGACGCCTAGCATAAATGAAAGAAATAAATTATAAGAAGAAGCAGGCAACTGCCTGTACTGCCTGTACTGTAACACAAAGAATTCCTTGTGTTACTTTTCGTACACAACTCAGTTTGGCTTACGACTAGGACGTCAGTGAGCACGTTAAAAAAAAACTCAATATGCGTACAAACGGTACAAAAATTACACACAAATTCACTACTTAATCAATGTCACCAGGGTCGAGTAGGGAGTTATCGACAAGCGTTCGCGAGAAAGTCTCAGCTAATTTGTTCGTGGTATCCACCTTCTGGTCCTCTTGAGCCTCAACTTGTACTTCTAAATCGTTGATAGAATTAACGGAGTTCTGGTCGCTAAGGCTCAAACTGGAATCCGGATCGTCTCCGTAACATCTGCGCTTGTGATCCGATGGAAAATTATGGTACGAATGCTCGACTCGTATCGCTTGCATTGTGTTGCTAAAATACCAAGAACATTATATTAAACATATGATAAGCTGAATCGTGGAAAGGCTGTGTCTTCGCCTTAACATTTCTCGTGTGCGAGGTAAATACTCGATAGTGAAACCACTGAAATTTTAAATAATAATCCGTTACGTGATCAGCGTTAAAGGAAAAAATCCGAAAAAAAAAAACTAAGTTTCTTTATTTCTTTATAGAATAAGGGTGACAAACGAGCACACAGTCCATCTGATGGTGATACTGTGGCCCATAGACATCTACATTTACCCTGAATTAAGAATCAAAATGCATATGTGTTGTCACCCCTGAGGACTGAGATTGAATGCCTCGTATCCAGTAAAAATGGTCTCCGGTTCTCTACACTTACCATACGAAACACAGCAGCATTAAGTATAATAGTGTAAGTGTAATAGTGATCGCTTTGTGGAGGCTATTTTACGCTGGTATTCTGTGAGAGCGTGGTCCTTCCCCGTTCCAGTCGATCCATTCGTGCTAAAACCGTAATAAAACTGCAGTATAGCTCTATCTCTACTACGTAAAAAACGCATGTACATATGTGTTCGTATAAAAAGTTGAAAATATTTGATGGATGTCAGGTAATAGGCACAGTAACAATTACACCAGCGGAGACGTGTGCAGTAAGAAACTGTCGGTTCGCAAATTTAATAGATTTCCTGGGGTGGAATATTTGCTTTTATAGTGTTATCAGATGTCGTAAAAGGCGACAGAGAGAAACTGAAAAAGGAGATGGGCAACAGTATCTTCTTGATAACAAATTAAAATTAAAAAAAAAACTGTGACAGCAAACATGCGTTTAATAAATAAGGAAATGAATGGGGATGGCCTATCTTCAACAGTGGAATTTGATAGTCTGTAATGATATTCTGATAGATATTCACGAGGTGGCAAATTTTTTCCACACTAACTGTTCCCCGCGACTTCGCCCGCGTGTAATTGAGGGTTTAGTTTTTTGCGAGGAACCCTTATTATTTTTCTAAAATAAAAGTAGCCTAAGTTACTCCTTATGACATCAGCTATCTGCCAGTGAAAGTTCCGTCAAATCCCGAAAAATTGGTCCAGCCGTTTCGGAGATTAGCCGGAACAAACAGACAGACAGACAAAAAATTTAAAAAGTGTATTTTTGTCACAAGTACCGTGTATACTTTTATATGCATTTAGTAAAACGCTGTAATTTTGACATTACAAACACATACTTCAATTTTATTTATTTGTATAGATTTATAATATCCATCTCCTAACAAATGAAGTCATTAATATGTCAATAAGGGGATAATCAACGGTCTAAAACCTCATCTTCGGCAGAGTATTGGCGAAAAAACGACCATAGTTGTTACGGCCCTCAGCTGCCCCAACAAAGGTCAATAGTTATTAAAAATTACCATCAAACCAGATTACCATTTTCATATATTGATTCTTAATCTAGAATAGATGTAGAAGTCTATAGCAGCATCCACTTATCATCGAGTGGACTATGTGTCATTTGTCACCCTTATACTATTAAAAGAAAAACCAAATAACCAAAGACTTACCTAGTCTTCCTCAATATGGGTCGACCCATCTCAACTTGCAACTCCAAGGAGTACAACTTGGCCAGCGACTCCAGTTTCTCCTTTTCCTCGGTATCATGGAAACTTGACAGCTTCAGCTCTGTTTGGCAGGAGTCCTGAAGGAATTTAGACAGTTGTTCATTTGCAGCGCTCAAAATAAGGAAACCTGGACGTTCCTCTCTTATTCGACGGCACCCAGCCCTTATTTCTCTAACTTCGTTCACCGGTACATTGCCCATAGAATGTTCGCTGTAATAGTGATCGCTTTGTGGCGACTTCTCGCTAACATTCAAGTCGCTCGACGAAGTTTTCTGTAGAGTGAAATTCGTGCGAGGCGTTCGGTTGAAAGCTTCCTCGTTCTGCTTCGATTTCTCTTTAAACATCTGGAACGAATGAAAAAACGTCTCATCGGCGTTCTTACCAGAGACACCAGCGTTCTTGATATCGCTGAAACTCGAGAAAGACGAATTCGGCTGCAGAATATCCCTATTCTCTTTCAATATTAATTCATCGTCCAAATCGACAATAGTTTTCGAATCAGACATCATTGTATCTTCATCATTGCCAGAGTCGACTTTGGCTCTCTTCTTTTTGAATCTATTTTTAGAATTGCTACAGCCTTTAACATTTATGTTGTCTGTCTTCAACCTCTTTGGTGGAGGCATGTTACTGACAGATTTTGTGAAGTTATTGTTTACTTTAGACGATTTGAACGTCAGGCTTTTGTTAAACACTTTCAGCTCTTCGATTCCGGGCCAGTCTGTTAATTCGTCATCACCTTCCCTGTCACTGTCATTTGTAATCACACCATCGGATTCACTGCTACTAAGTGAACTACTCTCATTACCAGCGCAATCCATCCCACTGTTGGAGTCATCAAATAGCAAAGGGTTTCTCAGCGAATTAGACGGGTGAGTCTTATTCAGCATTTTGATCTTCCTGTAATACTTTCCATCTAAACCACCTTTGCCTGTTGGACTAAAGAAGGGCGGTAGATCTGTTGCTATCCGATAACCGGTCATTTTGGACAATATCGGTGTGCCATTCTTCGATGCATTTTTGTAGACAAAGTTAAAACTTGAACTGCCTGGCAAGGAAAGTGCATTTGTGAAGGAAGAACTATTTGTGTCCTCGGCATTCTGTGATTTAAGAACAATTTTACCTGGCTGCACGAGCGATTCTCTTCTCTTCTTGTCTATGTCATGCTTTTTGGATTTGATGTCGTTTTTGAAGAAAGCTGATTTGGATGAGCAGCCCCCACTGAATGACCTCTCTCTCATCTCACAAGCATCACCTTTATCCCTGTGTGACCATTTTCTTTTGCCACAGAATGCATTCCTAAATATATAAAATTCAGTATTAGTGTTCTTTTTCATATAACATACAAATTAAGATTTTAAATGAAAACTGTACATTGTATAAGGAAACCCCTGTTTCCCCTTAACAGTCTTTTTTCATCTTATTTTAAAAATGTTTTAATTTACTTTATATTAGTTATCATAAATAATCATTTTAATATTATTTTTCTAACTATTCAATGTGCAATAACAAGACATAAAATTAAGGAATTACATCTGTTATTACTGAGTATATTTAATTGATTAAAAAAAAATATTATTACGTACTCACATTTTTCTACTGTCGATATTAAACTCCAGCACAGTAGACTCATAAAAATGCATTCAGACAGGACAGTCATTTTATGTTAAAGAAAGTGTATTTAAAGTATAATGTTCTCATTTTAAAATAAATATGTAACAATATACTTGGCTAGTGAGCACAGTGAAGATAATATCAATATTAAAAGCATTTCAATTTAATTATTTTATTTTTACGTGTTTATAATGTAATCAGGAAAAAAAAATATAACCAATAAATTAAGTAAGTAATTTACCTTTCTTGTTTATGCTTGCTAACATGTAATAAGGAAGATAAACCTGGGGTTTGTAAAATTATTGCAGTGGGTGAAACATTGGGCTGAAAGAAAATTTAATGGTGTGATTAATTTTATAAAGTTGTTTATATAATAAAATTTTTGTTTTGTTTTGATTTTTAAAAAGTAAGTGTCTAACCTTGAACAAGTTTTCACTGTTGTGAAAGAATTGTTAAAATTGGTTCTATAGTTTTTAAATATTCTCATATTATTATATTCAATTATATAATATGTATACATATTTTTATAATAATTATTTTATTTTATTAATACTACAGTGTACACATATGTGTAACAGAGGAGTAAGAGAAACCATACCCCATATCACCTGTTGTTGTATGAGGCAACAGAGGAAAATGAAACAAGTAATGGGCAGCAGCTTCTTTCATCATAATAATAAAACTGCGGTAGCCAACCTGCCTGCCAAGCTTGGTAACTATGACAAATAATATGAACTTTTGATAGACTGCAATTAATTAATTAATAAGTGTAATTTAAAAATAAATGCAGGATCGCACGCAGGACGTTTACAGTGCACCTGTTCATCATCTGTTCATCATTCTACAAGCTCTGAGTTGCAATGTGGTGAACTCGGGACTAATATATGAATGACATCAACGATTAAATGAGGTATGTAAACACAAAAATGTGACTCTGCAATGGATAAAGGGACGCAGCGGATCCAGCAGACGAACTGACCTGAAGAGGGTCGGCTTTGGCCACTATAGGACCGGAACCAATCATACCAATCCCCTTTGGTAATGTTCGTCCACTGGTACGTACACACTTCATTAATCAACACGCTCAGCTTTGGAAAAATCTAATAGACTGTAGACAAGCTAGGGCAGCCCTGCCTGAAATAAAGTCGTTTAACCAAGGTTCTAATGAGACTGAACAAGCCGCAGATCAGAATAGTAACAAGTGCTATCACAGGACACGGCAACTTTAACAAACATTTATTTACCATAGGTGTTACAGCTAGTCCCCTGTGCAGGGCATGTATGGGGGAGGGAAAAACGGCGGCCCATGTGTTGCTGACATGGCCAGAGGTCGCTACATACAGGGCTAAACATCTCGGCACGCCGGGATCACGCCCCGAAGTTGCACGCAACATCAAAGGACTGTTGAACTTCTTCGTGGAGATCTCATGGCTCGAATAATTACAATATTCCTGCCCACACGCAAAATACGCGCTAAGACGTGGAGTTGCGGAAAATAGCCCGTAAACTAAAACTAACTAAACTAACCTGTTCATCATCAAACAACAATCAAAATACTAATCCGTTGTCACCTCGAGGAGTAGCATGACATGCATTATTATCATTAAAAGATCTCCAGTTATCTTCACTCATCATAAAAAGCATAACAGCAATATGCTGCTATGTTGTGCTGCTGTTATTTATTAACGTGGTTGAGCCATGCAGCACCTATATTATGGTTGTAGCTCGAATGGGACCGGGGAAGTACACACTCCCACAGAATACCAGAGTAAAATAGCAGCTGAATGCTGCTGTGTTTCGTGTGGTGAGTTAGAGAACCGGAGACCCTTTTTACTGGAAACACAGGGGTGGCAATTGATTTTTAATTGGGGATAGGTGTACATGGCATCGTTTGTCACCCTTATCCTATATATATATATATATATATATATATAATAAAACTGTGTTCTATTAACGTGCGGTTCACACACATACATACATAATTTCGTTTCATTATTTTCTGGAACCATTAATGTGTTATCAAATAATAGGCCTTAATTAACTAAGAAAATAAATGTTTCTTACCTCAGTTGTCACACTTAATATTTCAATTGGTGGAGATCTCTTTCCGTCCGCATATTCCCCAGGCACCTTCTTATATTTCCTTTTCCTTCTAGCATTTGCTGGCCGAGTGGGGGAGAAATTTTCATTGAATGAGTCAGACTCAAAATTGCCTATTTGGCAATATTGTCTCGACTTGAGATTAGCGGACTTGTGTATATTAAGATGGGGATCATCAGAGTCTGATAGCGGTTGAGTAATAAGGGGTGCTTGAGGTGGACTGCTTGAGCTGCCATCTTCAACGAGGCTCACAGTTACAGCAGCCGCTGAAATTATGAACTTCAATTAATATTGACAATACCTATTGAATAGTGGACCATCATTTACATACATTTACAAAATGTATGTAAATGATATATATATCATTTACATACATTCATATATATATATATATATATATATATTATGTATATAGTATATATATATATATATATATATATATATATATATATATATATATATATATATATATATATTGCCGTGTAGAGGCGGTTAAGAATATCCACTACCCCATATCTTCCCGTGGGTGTCGTAGAAAGCGACAAAGGGAAACAGGCAGGAGATGAGCAGCAGCATCTTCCTGATAACAGCAAAAGTACAATAAAAAAAACCTGCAGTTGCCAACCCGCTCGCCAAGCGTGGCAACTATGACAAATACCCCCCAATGAAGAGAGCAACAAAGAGACGGCCCCCAGTCCCCGGCGGCCCCGCTATTCTTGGCTACGGTGGCGACCATGGTAACGGCGGGGCAGGGGGTGCTAAGAATCTCCGGTGGACGTTCGGTTGCCACCTAAAACGAGTCGACCTGGCAACATACAACGCACGCACCCTGAGAACTGACGAGAAGATCGTGGAGCTGGAAGAAGAGATTGACAAGTTACGCTGGCATATTATAGGATTATCCGAAGTCGGAAGAGAGGGGGAAGACACGGTAATCCTCCAATCCGGTAACTTGCTCTATCACCGGGAGGGTGACTATCTGTCCCAAGGAGGTGTCCGATTTATCGTCCACAAGTCTCTCGTTAACAAGGTTGTAAAGATTGAGGGTGTGTCGACGAGGGTTGCGCACCTTATACTCAGAATCACCAAACGGTATTCGCTGAAGGTCATACAGGTTTACGCACCAACCTCGGCACACCCCGCTGAGGAGGTGGAGGAAATGTATGAGGATATCTCTAGAGTCATGCATTCCTCCAAAACCCACTATACGGTGTTAATGGGAGACTTCAATGCAAAACTAGGCACAAGAAAGAACGGTGAGCTGAAAGTAGGGAAATTTGTAATAGGGCAACGGAACCCAAGGGGCCAGCAGCTGTCGCTCGATCGCTTCTTCAATACAGTTTGTATTGAAGAAGCGATCGAGCGGAACCAAGGCTCCAAAGTCTTTGCCAGAGACCTGTCTGCCAGAAAGAGCCAACTGTCAAAGCTGAAGACCGAGTGTGGCAGCATCGTTTCCGGGACACCTGAGATTTTGAGTGAGATTGAGAGGATCTATGGGCAGCTGTACACGTCATCGTTGGAGCCACACGCAAGTGTGAGTAACGATCCAAGAGCGAGTCTTATCCGACACTATTCCGAAGATATCCCGGACGTCAGTCTGAGCGAGATTAGAATGGCTCTCCGGCACCTTAAAAACGGCAAGGCCCCAGGCGAGGATGAAATTACAGCAGAGTTTCTGAAAGCGGGTGGAAAACCGGTACTTAAAGTCCTTCAGAAGCTCTTTAATTCCGTCCTCCATGGTGGCGTTACACCGGAGGCGTGGAGCAAAAGTGCGGTGGTCTTGTTCTTCTAGAAACGTGACAACGCTCTCTTGAAGAACTACAGACCGATTTCCCTTCTGAGCCGCGTCTACATGCTGTTTTCGAGTCATTACGAATCGTCTCGCGCGCAGATTTGATGACTTCCAGCCTCCCGAACAAGCCGGTTTCCTTCGGCAAATTGTACAGAAGTCTGAAGAGTACAATTTGCCACTATGTTGGCGTATGTGGACTATGAGAAAGCCTTTGATTCCGTCGAAATTTGGGCGGTGCTGCAGTCCCTTCAGCGGTGCCAAGTTAACTGTCGGTATATCGAAGTGCTGAAGTGTTTGTACAGTAGAGCTACGATGGCTATCCAAGTACAGAATCAGAGTACGAAACCTATCCAAATGCAGAGAGGTGTAAGACAGGGTGACGTTATATCCCCGAAACTCTTCACCGCTGCATTGGAAGACGTTTTCAAGCTACTGGACTGGAAAGGATGCGGTATTAGGTAGAGCGACCCCCACTAGATGGAGTGACGACCTGGTGCAGGAAGCATGCAGGAAGTCGATGGATGCAGGTGGCTCAGGACCGTGCTTTGTGGCATTCCTTGAGGGAGGCCTATGTTCAGGAGTGGACTTGTGAAGGGCTGTAATGATGATGATGATGATGATGATCCTTAGGAATAGTAAAGAATGAAAAGTTGACATTAATATTGTTATTTAAGCACCCGTATGCTATGCAGTAAGTATCTTTTGGCTTATTGAGAAGCCATACTTGATTAAAAACCCAAAAATAAATATCAAGTGCCTAAATACTTATTAGAGAAAAATAATTTTTATGTTAACATAAGGCGCATGTTTCAGCTCGAGCGTGCGCGTGACAATTCAAGGTTTCACGCAATTAGCTTCATGTAGAAGGCCACGCAGCGTAGGTATATTCTTCTTCGGAATAGTAAAGTATATCCTAAGGGTACCGAAATGTAATATATTATTATTTATAGGTATAGATAATTGTCGGTACGATATGCACACCACCTAGTGCAAGTTAACTGTACTATACCTATAACCTTCGCTCAAATGCAAGTAATAAGTTGACAAAGTTTTATCACAATCTGATGAACAGTATGCTAGCGTATAAAATATGAACAAACAAACATTAATTTTTATATATTAAGATGAAAAACAATAGACTAACACAAATAAATAGTCAGTTATAGTTAAGCTTTAAACAAAAAACAGAATGTGGACATGGTTGTCACCTGATGGTAAGTCTAAAAATCAAATTGATTTCATAATGACCAATAAACCTAATTGCTTCTCAAACATGAATGTCATCAATAATCTAAATTTTAAGACCAACCACCGCATGGTCAGAGCTGAACTGAATTCATCCCAACCCAAGAACCCCAGGCCAAAAATAAATCTAGAGAATGTAAAACCTAACAAATATCTAATAAAAGAAATAGCCAATTCATTAAAGTCAAAACTCAAGGAATACAAAAGAGAAACAAAATATGCCGACATACAGGAGAAATACAATTAGTTAGAACGTACAATCACAAACACTAGTAAAGAGCATAGCACCAAAAAAGAAAATTCAAACAATTGGATGACGAAGAAACTTCCGACCTCCTCGACCAAAGAGCAGCTCTAATAAGTACGAAAACTACAGACAACAATAGAAAGAAAATAGCAAAAATTAGCAAAGAAATAAAAGAAAACATAAGGAAAGACAGGAGACAACGACGGATGGAAACGATAGAGAGACATATTAAACAGACAGGAGGAATAAAGAAGGCGTATAAAGCATTAATTAATAAAAAAGAGTGGATTGTAAAGATGAAAAACAACAACGGGACCAGGAAGATTAGTAGATTAGTAGTAAGTATATCCTACTTAAGATTGCTACAGATTACTACACTGAACTATACAAAAACAACACAAACGAAAGGGAAATAGACTTATCAGAGAACGAAACTGTACCTTACATCATGCAGGAAGAAATGGAAAAGCTATTGATACCCTGAAAAACGATAAAGCTCCATGACCAGACGGCATAAGCAATGAAATACTGAAACAAACTAAAGCATTAATTACACCTATACTCACAGACATTTTGAACAACGTGATTAACATAGAAATCATCCCAAACCAATGGACTGAATCCAACATAATCGTCCTGTTCAAGAAAGGAACTCACTGCGATATTGGAAATTAACAGCCTATTAGTCTAATGTCTAATATTTATAAGACCTTTGCAAAGATTATTTTGAAAAGATTAGAAAGCAAATTAGACGAATAACAGCCCATAGAACAGGCAGGATTCCGCAAGGACTTCTCGGTACTAGACCACATCCATACCGTAAGGCAAATTATAGAAAAATATACTGAATACCAGCTTACATATTACATAGCCTTTATTGATTATAATAAAGCGTTTGATTCTCTGATACACTCAAAAATCTGGGAAGCCTTAAAGGAGCAGGGCATAGAACACAAATATATAAGGATTATAAAAAAGATTTATAGACACAGTACGGCATGTATCCAACTAGAAAAGAAGGGAAGTATGTTTCAAATACAAAAAGGCGTTAGACAGGGGGACCCCTCTCACCAACACTTTTTCTGGCTGTACTAGAAATGATCTTCAGGAACCTTGAATGGAGAGACTTAGGCATAACCATTAATGGCCGCATGCTAACGCACTTATGATTCGCGGATGATATAGTATTATTTGCAAAAACACCAGATGATCTAAGCAAAATGATTAATAACCTAGCATCAGAAAGTGCAAAGGCCGGATTGAAATTAAACCCGGAGAAAACAAAAATCATGACCAATGGCAACAAAGATCCTTAAACAGTGGAACAGACTCAAATCTCCTATGCTGACGAATACATATATCTGGGTCAACTGATGTCTCCAGAAGATAATATAAATAAAGAAGTCGAAAGAAGAATTGCGAACAGCTGGAAAAAATACTGGGGCCTAAAAGATTTAATGAAAGACAAGAATTACTTAATCTACACATTTCAACAAAAAGCAAACTATTTAACACATGCATCCTTCCTGCCTGTATTGGCATACGGAAGTGAAACATGGGCTTTAACAAGAAACATATCAAACAAACTCTCCATATGCCAACATGCCATGGAAAGGAGTATGGTAGGAATCAAAAGGATGGACACAATAGGAAATAGCAGCATCAGAAACAAAACTAAGGTCCAGGATATAACTCTAAAAATAAGAAGACAAAAATGGAAATGGACAGGCCACTTGATCAGAGGAAAAGACAAATGGTGAAAAATAATAACACAATGGTACACAAGGGATGGAAAAAGAAGGAGTGGTAGACCACAGAGAAGGTGGGATGACAATATCAGACAAGTCGCATTACATGGGGTAGAGTGGCCATAGAAAGGCCAGAATGGAGAAGATTGGAGGAGGCCTTTGCCACCTGGCAAACGGACACACAAAAATGGAACAAAAGAAAAATATATGAATAACAAAGAAATACTATTTTTTGTCCGATTAAAGGCTTATTATTATTATTATATATAGTTAAGGACAATAATTAAGATATAGTGGTATAAATTTTAAAGAATCACATTTTCTCACAGTCGATTATATGTAGCTTAAGCTTAATATCTGTCTTAAAAGGTAAATTTTCTTAGTTCACATTTGATAGAATCTAGCTAACTTTCTCTGAACGAAGCAACGGTGAATTAGCTAGTATACTATAGATTATTCAATTTTTGGAGAACTTCTCAGTTGCCACAAAGTCACCATGAAGCTCCTATGCAGTAGAGTCCACTATTCCATGTCATGCCGTGAGCATTGTAACAGTTGACACAGGGAAACAGAAACCAGGAGATGGTTAGCAGCATATTCCTGATAACAACTCAATTAAACATTAAAAACTACAGTAGCCAACCTGCCCGCCGAGCAAACTGTATTAATTTAGAATAAATTTTCTACCATCAGTAAATCACCAGATCCTAACTTCGTCTGCTGTTGGCACCTAAAAGGTAACAACATCTTCTCCTTCTGTTTTGTTGATTTATTAATCTAAATGATTCTCGAATCAACATAATCACACACAAAATTTTATCAAATTCAGTCCAGTTGTTTAGGTGGAATTCAGTAACAATACACAAGGATGGAAGAATTTTATATATATATTGCACACCTAGATCTAAACAGAGTTAACTTAAAAAAAACAGTTTTTTTTCAGAAAAGGCGAAAAACTGATTATCGTATTCCTGTGCACTGCAGGAGTTTTCTGTATTGATCAATGCTTTTTAAATGCAGATAGAAGATAGATGTTATAGAAATCTTGTGTTTTAATCGTTTATTGTGGCTGAAAATTGGATTTTTGTAGTTATTTCCGAATTGTTTAACAAATGTATGTATATTAATTTTGTATTTAGAGTTGAACCTGTGTTGGTGAATTTAGTTTTTAGTTGACTCCCTTTTGAAGATTCAATGTAAATTTTAACGCAACAGCATTTTGAATTTATTTATAATAATCCAGCTATTATAGGGGTCTGTGATCAACAATAGGAGTACATTGGCTAATGAATTAATAAGAAAACATTAAATTAAGTACTCAAAACAAACATATTTTTACTTAACAGTATAATATATAATAATATTACATTAAAATAATAAAAAATAATGACAGCCTTTTACGTTCTCTAATTATATACTTCAAATAAAATTATCTTATAAAATAGTAACACAACATAAAATGTATAGGAACCTTCCATTCTATGAAAAACATCTAAAAACACATTTGACTCATATTTGTATGACATTTTTCTAATAGATATTATAAGGCCATTATTACAGAACGAAACTCAGGACTCTGTTAAAACCGTGTCTGTCTGTTAAGAGCAGTTTTAATAATATGCTTAGTCAAACTCTGAGGTCAACAAATCATAGCACTAGAATTGTTCTTGAGCTAGAATAAAGTTTTGAGCACCATACTATTGGCAAGACATTAATGCCCAAATATTCAAACGCTGCTCAATTTTAAGATGCCGTTTAGTCTCGTGCTGTTTCTATCACTTTTAAAATTTGCGAGTCCGAAAAATGCGTCAAAAAGCATTTGTCTCGATATTTCATCAATCTTATCTTTACATTTTAGCCGACATTTTTCTCCAAAGGGGTTCCAAGTTTTCTCTCTGGCCTTTGTGTCATTCTTATACGAGGGCGGCACTGAAAATTTCGGGAATCAAGGAAGTGACACAACAATAAAATAAAATATGTAATAATAACAATAAATAAAAATGTATTTATTACTTTTCGAAGTATTCTCCGTGAAATTTGACACATTTTTCCATACGATGGAACCAATCATTGAAGCAACCATTCCATTCGGAAGTTGGGGTCTTCAAAATGGCCGTTTTGTAGGCGTCCACAGCTTCTTCAGGTGATGAAAATCTCTGTCCACGCAATTTATTCTTTATTTTAGGGAAAGTATAGAAATCATTAGGGCTTAGGTCGGGGCTGTACGGCGGATGGTCTAATAATTCTAGGTTTTCTTGCTCTAAAAACTCTTTTGTTCTGTGTGCGGTGTGAGAACTCGCATTGTCGTGATGAAGGATGATGCGGCGGTTGCAGTTCTCTTTACGGAAATCAGAAACCACCTGTGGCAAACAAATGCCAGCATACCATTCTGCATTAACCGTTCTTTGTCCCTCAAGAGGAATAGTCGTAACATGGCCGGTTTTGGAGACAAACATGGCCACCATTTTTTTTGCAACACTCCGTGAACGAACAATTTTTGTTGGCTTTAACTCATTTTCGAACACCCAAACTCGTGACTGGTTTTTTGTTTCAGGTTTGTACGCGTATATCCAGGATTCGTCACCTGATACGATGTTGTATACAGCATTTGAGAATCCTGCGTGGAATCTTTCGAGAGTTCTGACGCACTAAGTAACGCGAGCCGCGTTTTGCTCTTCACAGAGCGAATGCGGTATCCATCGGGAAAACAACTTTTTTTACACCCAATTGTTCATGCAAGATTATTTGTATTTGACTCATGCCAATGTCTAAAGTTGCCTGAATTTCGCGATTTGTCACATGTCGATCTTCCTCAATCAGCTTACGCACAGCATCAACGTTTTCTTGGGTGACTGCAGTTTTTGGACGACCTTGATGGGGATCATCACTGAGCTTGACACGTCCACATTGAAATTCAGCAAACCAGCGACAAATTGTGGTTTTGGATGGGGCTTCATCACAAAATGCAGAAATCATCCGGTCAACACAATGTTTTTGTGTTAAACCACTTCGAAAGTCATAATAAATCATTGCTCTTGAATTTTCTCGAGTCCATTCCATTTTCTCAATGACTAAACAAGTTTGACAAAACCTTGTGACAAAACCGAGAATCTTTTTTTAAATAAATAAATGGTATTAGATTTTTAAAAGCAAGGAGTTTTCAATTAAAAAGATTTTAATATGACAGGAACAGTGGAAATATTCCATTCCCAATACTTTTTGTGCAGCCTATGTATATTCGACTTCGGCAGACTGGTAGACTTAACCAGAATCTCTCGGCACTTTTGCAACTTTCGATTTCCACATTGTTAGTTTTCTTACTCTCTATTTACCCCTTTTTATTCTTTTAAGGACCTTGGGCATTCATTTCAGCAACCTTAGCATTTTGAGGGTTGAGTTGTACATGTGCACTATCATTTTCGGTGTCCGACGAACTACTAGAACTTGATAAACTCTTGGAGCACTTCTGCTGGTACTGCGTGAAGACAACAATAAATTTTTATTTTAATGAATCAGTCAGAAATTGGGATCTTTATCTGAGTTATCAATGCAACTTTCGTCAGTTTGGATTGGTGAAATGTAATCATTTCTTGCACCATTTTAACATGGTAGAGCCATGCTGCAGTTATATTATACTTGTAGAACGAATTGGTCGGTTTAACCGGGGAAGGACCACGCTCTCGCAGAATACCAGCGTAAAAGAACAGCTTAATGCTGCTGTTTCGTATGGTGAGTGTAGAGAACTGGATACCCTTTTTACTGGAAAGGAGGCATTCCATCTTAGTGCTCACTCTTATCCTATAAAAAAACATTCTGCTGTTGTTTAGACGTACGCAAAGTAGATTATCAACCACGAATAAGGCGCAATGAGTTTCCTTGTATGAGTCTTCATTGCTTAATCTTGAGGTAATCTTCTAGCTAGCGACCTGTTTACTATTTACTAGTATAGTCTCCTTCTGTATTATTTGTTCAAACTCCTCTTCCAAAGGTCTAGTATAAGGTTGCATATTTTCATATTGAGTCAGTAAGCTAGGGCTAATGTTTTATTTGCCCCTCTCTTAACCATATTTACTAAAAACCGTTCACGATAAATTATTTTTCTAAAATGGAAAATGTAAATTTCACTAATCATCAGGTCCAGTACGCCACATCGATTTAATAAGCAATCGATTTAACTCTTTGATCTCATTCAACTTGATGCAGTGTACTGTAGCCCATCTAAACAGCTCTAACTCAAAAACTGTTCAACAAAAACACAACAAGCTGTGTAATTGCCAGTATGAAAATAATATATACATTAAGATGAAAAGACTTATTTATCACTAGCAAAAAAGTTAAAATTAATTTGTTTTTAAAAGAAATATAAGAGTTTAAAAAATTACTCAACGAAATAGAGTCAACTACAAATTTTTCAAAAACACGCTAACAACACTGGTTCAACTCAAAATGTAGCTTTAAGTTACTCAGCACTCACCATCAAAATGGTGACAACTCAAAATAATCTTAATATAGTTCCCTGATTTAACTGAGCAACACAGAATTAAATCAAAATAACTCTAATTTGTTCATGAAGGGCACGTGCGTTCAGCTTGTAATATTGACTACAACTAGCAATGTCCCTGTTTTGATGGGAAAGGAGTGGTGCTTGCTCGTTCAACTAAAGGGGCTTCTATGGTCACCTAGCTTTAAGTTGTAGAACTATTTTTCAATCTGTTTTATTGGTCGCTAGGTAGTGACTTAAAGGAATTTAGGAGTTAGCTCCCTTTAGATCTAGGTGTGCGATATATATGTGTGTGTATATTTATATATATTTGTATATATATTTATATAAAAATGTTGCTACTTAAATTTAAATCACTATATAATTCTTTATTACAAATTTAAGTTTCTACAAATTTTTCACTTTGTTTTAGTCCGATCACTTGCTTCCCAGTATTTTCGATTGCATTCCCAGTTATAATTCACAGTTATTGAAATGGTCTTAATCTTTTTGTCAGATTTATCTTCTTAACCTTTGCTATACCTAACACTTTTGATGATGTACATAATTACATTTTTGTAAATGAAAGGAACATATTCATGGAATTATATCGAATATTATAAAAATGTAAGCACCAATAATATATTATAACTTGAAGAAATAAAAAAAATCTAAAAATACTAACGTAAATTCCCGGCGGACCTGGTGCGTCGTCGTAATCCCAGCTTCCGCCGCTCTTGCCGGCAGCAATTACTCTCTTCGAGCGCCAGGTTTAGGTCATGAGACAACCTTTCCATGATCTTTATACGCCAGCGTCGTATCCAAAGCCCATCATATACACTTACAAAATGAATCTAGAACTTACGGTGCATATCGCTATGTAATGCTTGTTTTTGGCCTACTTCCCACCTGTAAGTAGTACCTTGCTAAACCACTGTACTATTGCTGATGTAAATAAACCGTGAACGATAACTTGTCTCAGATAACGTTAAAATATTTTCTCTCAGCACTCGAATCTTGCTATTGGAAAAGTTTTTAAGAACAGTTAAAAGATCATTACTGTTTCAAGACAATAAAATTTTTAGGCGAATAAAAAACGAATAGTAAAGTAATGGATGATTTTTATTTTTGTTTAAATATAATAATTCTTTTATTTATCTTTTTTCAAAGTTATGATATTTACTTCGTCACATAGGCACATCTCTAGGGATCACACAAACACAAAATAAATAACAAAAACAATTTGATAATTATCATGACAAGGTAAAATGACATCAAATCATAGACAAGTAAGTAATAAAAGATCCAAACGTCAAAATCGTGGGAAATACAAAGTTAACCACTCAATCACCACCAAAGATATAAGAATAATACTATTATTCAATATTCATATATCTATTTTTTGCGCCCAGATGTAAAGAAAAGGGCTACCCTCCGGGAAGCGGGGGAGGGAGGTGGTGAATGCTCGTAGCATACCAACCACGCCGCGAGCTGCATGGTTATGTGGCACTCACTATAAAGTGCCTACCCACTAAACAACACCTGTGGGACTGGCTCTAATCTTGAGTGGGCTCTTTGCCGCATCGGAAGCGACGTGATGTGGGAGTTGCGTGAGCGAGAATGCACTCATCGTACGGGGACGGTGAGCGCGGGCACCTAACACCACTGCACGGGGGCGGCCACGTTAACGGAGACGGGGAGGCACTCACCGTACGGGGACGGTGAGCGCGGACAGCTGACACAACTGCACGGGTGCGGCGGCGCTAGCTGAGGCGGGAAGGCACTCACCGTACGGGGACGGTGAGCGCGGACCGCTAATACAACGACACGGAGGAAGCGGTACTAGTGGAGGCAGGAGGGCACTCACCGTATGGGGACGTAGAGCATGGACAGCTAACACAAACGCAAGGGGGCGGCGACGCTAGCTGAGGCGGGACGGGACAGGACTGACGTTTTATTCTTCGAACTGAACTGTCTGAGGAATTCCCGTACGGGGACGGGTGCTCGATCAGCTAACACCGCTCGGGAGCGGCGGCACTAGCCCACAACTGCACGGGGGCGGCGGTGCTAGCGGACTCCGCTAGCGCATGTCCGCACGGGAGCGACGTCGCAAGCGGAATGAGAGAGAAGGGAGAACATATTTTTTTGCGCCCATAGCGAGGCTACCCTCCGAAAGCGGGGGAGGGAGGTGGTGAATGCTCATAGCATACCACGCAGCCGGCTGCGTGGTTATGTGCGGATATGCGGGACTCACTATGAAGTGCCTACCCACTAAACACCACCTGTTGAACTGGCTTTAGCCTGTATGGCCTTTCTGCCGAATCGGAAGCGACCCCCTTTGGGGAAAGGGGGCGCAGACTTATACATATCTACGATTACCACCGACTTCTAGTCTAGACTAGTCAAACCTATGGTCAAGCCAAAGACTATAGTAGATCAGGCCAAACACAATTTTTTTTTAAATGAAAGTAAATATAACTTAGAGCAATCACTATTTTCTTATACAAATATAAAAAATATCAACAATTAAAATATGGCATTATTTGCATGAAGTCAGCCTGACAGGTGCATCACCGACCATACCTTCCGCTGGGACATACCGAGCCGGCGTGTTACAATGTTTGTTGAGACATTAGGGTCGTCAATAAAACGTTGCATAATTGTTTCTTCATCGTCTGCCGTAAAACGTCGAGGTCTGCCAGTATCCACTTGATTTCTGTGAATAGTGCCGCTTTCACTTAATCGTCGATAGGTAGCTCTGAAGACAGAATCGCTTCGCGGCCTTTTGGCTAAGATCAAAGTGTAGTATCTGTTCTTTTCAGCTCTGAAGATAGAACCGTGGGGAAGCCGGCGATCAGGAAAACAACGTTGATATTTTCTACGAGTCCCAGAAACATTGACGTCAGCAAAACCATAACAGTACATGATGTCGGCATATTCTTTATTGGAATATGACGCCATTTTAACTTCGACGCACAAAAACAGTAACAATGAACGGTCAGTAACAGGTAACGGTAACAGCAATAATAACCTTTTTGGATAGCTGATTAAATGGCCATATTTTTTTAAAATAATTTTATGTCTCATGTCCACTGACCTCTATTTAAACAAATACGCTGGACTTGCTATGCCATACAAAATACTTATGCCGAATTGAAGCGCCATCATTGTCCGTACCGGGAACTAAAATTGACATAACATGCCAAGGTCTGTTGTATTATTTAAATTTATGTTTGATTTTAGGGCTTAGTTTTCCATTGACGTCCATCGAGTTGGGTGTTATACGTATTTTTACAGAAAAGTTACACTATTATAAGTACACACACAAAGTTTCAACATGGGGAAACGTGTAATTTTTGAGAAATTTTTTTATTGATTATCAATTATTCTTGCAATGTTAGTCTTAATAGTTATGTCTAATCTATGGAATGTAGAGTATAAGGAGAACCATCTTATAAGGGGGTGAAAGATGAAAAAGTGTCCTACTATTTACTGAAAATAGAGGTTCCAAAACCTACCACAATAGCACTGGCGTCTGAAAAACTATGATATGAAGATAGCTGTTGTGAACGGAGTGAAGTCAGCTGAATTCAAATATTTAAAAAAATTTATGACTAAAGTAGTTAGTAAAATGCCAGTAAACAAAATCTCAACTATTTACGTTGTACAAAACCAAGCGGATTGGTCGGTCCTTGTTTATTTCTCCATCTTATTCTAATTACTTTTGGCGCTTTTTTTTTAATTTATCTTATGCTACTGCAGCTCCACCCTTATTGGACACTTTTAAGGGACACTTCATATATAGAGATGGTCCTCCTTCTACTCTATACTCCATAGTCTAATCCTACCGTAAAACTGGCGCCATTTTGTAATGTCATTGTCGTCGTCAGTAGGGATGTCGATTCTTTCCGAAAAAGGTCGATTTTTAAATCGATTCAAATCGTAAGCTGATGTATCGATTCACAAAAATCTATTTCTAAAACATCTATATTTTTTTCATGTTTACATTTATAATGTAAATATAAATCCATTTTATGAAAAACAAGAAAGATACCATAATAAATGATCTCTTATTGAAATTTATTTTATTTTAACAGTACCTATTAGGGCAGATAACAAATAAAATAGGTTAGGTTCAACTTATGTCAAAGAACCGAATTGATTGACCCTGACGCCACCTGGTATGAGTCTGTCCTACCCCTAGAGTGGTTTGGTGGAAAAAAAATTGAAAATCAACTATTTTTGCAATATTCATGTCAATTCCTACCGTACAACTGACGCCATTGACACAGTGGAGTCGGGGTCAATCAATTCGGTTCTTTGACATAAGTTGAACCTAACCTATTTTATTTGTTATCTGCCCTAATTGGTACTGTTAAAATAAAACAAATTTCAATAAGAGATCATTTATTCTGGTATCTTTCTTGTTTTTCATAAAATGGATTTATATTTATATTATAAATGCAAACATGAAAAAATATAAATATTTTAGAAATCGATTTTTTGTGAATCGATATTTCAGCTTACAATTCAAATCTTTTTAAAAAAATCGATCTTTTTCGGAAAGAATCGACATCCGTACTGACAATAACAATAAAAAATGGCGTCAGTTTTACGGTAGGAATTGACATAAATATTGCAAAAATAGTTGATTTTCAATATTTTTTTTCTTAAAAAGTACGTGTCCCCGAATGTTGAAATTTTGCGTGTGTGTTTATAATAATGTAACCTTTCTGTAATAGAAATATCAACCGCCAACTTGACGGACGGCAATGGTGATTGCATAAATATTGCAAAAATAATTGATTTGTAATAATTTTTTCTCGTAAAGTACGCGTTTCCGCATTTTGAAACTTTGCGTGTGTGCTTATAATAATGTAACCTTTCTGTAAAAAAATATCAATTCCCAACTCGACGGACGTCAATGGAAAGTCTTACCGATTTTAGTTACATAATAAGAATTATTTTTAGTAATAATGAGAGTGTGCCTAATATGTAAAACTAGTTACCAAAAGGAAAGTGGGATAACATTCCACAGGTAGGTAAGTGAATGTACAGCTAATATTAAGCAATATATTATCAAATAGTTTTAAGTAAGTAAATTAAAACTATTTAATAATATAGGTACTTAAACATTTGTTACTAATCTTAATATCGTAAGTAATTACCAAGATGTTTGTCTTTATATTACTGAGTTTTGATAAACAATAAAATTCAATAGGGTTGTCGAGTTCCTTGTCTATAATACTGTTCACAACCAACCTACTTAGAACTAGAACCTAGACTAAAATTATGGCTAAAAAGCACAAAAATTGTGAATGCGTAAGAAGCAAAATGATTATCTTTGTTCTCAACACTTCACAGACGACTGTTTTATTAGACATGAGAAACGCTTCGAAAAAGTGCAGTATACCCACAATATTTTCTGAAAGTACCAGTACCATTAAGTATAAATGTGTTAGTTTATTACTTAGAATGTTTTTTTTTTTATTTTTCTTTCCTTATTTTCCTCCAAACTCAAGGGCCATAGCCAAGTGTAGATAGGTCGCCTGATGATGACTTTGTGTTTGCAAGAGGTAAGTTTGTTAAATCTGTATAATTATTATGACCAATTTATTGTATCAAGGGAATAAATTTAAATTGGAACTGCAAAATTATTAATGTCCTTAGTGAGCTTGCGTGAGTTTAGGTGGGAAATAACTCCGCCCTGAACGGATTCCCGCCTTGTCGTGGCGGAGGGGAGGGGGGGGGGGCGTTAGTAGTCGTGTCTTGGTAACCCATGGTAAACGTAGGGTGACTCACATGGCTGACCCGAATTGAAGGGTTGGCCCAAGGTGGCTACTCTGAGTGGGCTTGTCTTTTCTTGAAGGTTCCTAAGTCGTATAGGTCCGGGAAAATCGCTGATGGTAATAGATGCTACAAGGAAGTTGTGCGAGGAAGAAAACATTGACTCATTGTTTTAAATGCATTTGCACCTGTGTCAGAAGGAGCCACTCTTCAATATCACATTAGTGGTACTAGTTGGTAACAAATACAACTTATCTTTATCATAAGTATGTAAATTATGACTTACACCAAATATATACATACACACACACACACATGTGTGTGTGTGTATGTGTGTGATTGCATGGATGTGTATGATTTTTAATCCAAATATCCAATACCTAGATAAATTTATCATTTAAGAAGAAGTTCAGTTTCTGTGTATTGTAGTTTTTTAAGCCAAACGGTCTACTTTATTTTACATTCCTTGCTAGTCACTGGATATAGTTTTAGATTTTGATTGGAGCGGTTGTATAATAACGATGACAAATACTGAAATTGATTTCTTGATTTTATATGAAGTATAAAGCTTGCGTCTAATGCCTAGGTATTAATTGATACATTTATTTATTGTATGGTATTATATTAATATGGCACATAAATAGAATGGATGTTACGGGTAGGCCTGGGTATATAATTCTTATCGATATATTTTTTTACACTGTCTTATCTCTATTATTAGTTCCGTGGACGTTCAATTCTGCTGTCAGCGCTAAAATTGCGAAAATCAAATCGCCTCATTATATCACGGTTACAGCCAGCAGTCCATATATAGAGGTCACAGCTCATGTCAAAGTAATTTTTTAAAGTACGTCACATTTTATGGTACATGAAGTGTAAAAATAGAAAAAAATATTAAAACCCATAAGTTTTTACTGTGAATACTTTTTGAATTTTTTATGATTGTATTCGTTTGGTTAAAGCTACAAGAAAATAAACAAACTTAAAAGAAAGCCTACAAAAAAGGTTTATATAAAAGTTATACTTCTTTTGGCGCGTTTGTGAAAAATGATGAGAGTGGATTTTTTAAGATGCGCTAGCACACCGACACCTAAAAACGACATAATGAAATTGTTACGATGCGCGCGCACACCGAAACCTAAAAGCGACAATTTCAGTTGGAAATTGTCTTTCAACTGTCAAGTTTTCGTGAGAACTGATAACTATATTCAAGGTAGTTATTTAAATATATATGAATCTATAAAACATGTTTTATTTTAGTTATTCTTGTTTTGTTACGCTAAAGAAGTATAACTTCTTACATGTGTACATAAGTACACACACACGTTTTTTTTATTTAGAATTTAATACTAAAGTCAGGTGATTATTGAAAAACCTTTAAAATCCGTATATCTCATGACCTGTTTATTTTTGGCCATACATATGGTGGATCAAATTTGTAGCATTTTGACACCCCTATCATACCCTGCCAGGACATTGTCGAGTTCCCAATAACCCTTTATAACATGGTTTTTAAGGGGGAGTAAATTAATTACATTTTTGTGTTTGATTAATAAACATCGTTTCATAAATTCGTACCTATGTTTTATTGAGCTAAAAAATGCCTTTTAATTATCGCTTACCTAATATTTACAAGTACTTACACAATCAAATTACCTAATTTGACAAAAAATGCTTTATATGAGTTAATGAAAACAAATAAACCGGAGGCCATATATACGGCTGACGAATTAATAAAATCACATGGTCATAATGTTCTGCGACTGCCCCCATATCATGCGGATTTAAATCCAATTGAATTATGGAGTGACTTAAAGAGACGTTTCGCAGAGAAAAATGTCGGCCAGAGAGACGATCAAGTGGAATCACTTATAAAAAAGTGTTTGGCTCAATAAACAATGAGCTTTGAAAAAAAGAGTGCTCACATGTTATAAAAATTGAAGATGAGTACATAGTCAAAGATAAAATAATGGATGAAGGAAATGATCGCTTTTTATTGTGGGTTGGCAGTGATAGTAACGAAAGTGATAGTGACAGTGATCATTCAAGTAACATTGAAGAAGATAATATGATTCCTTTACACCTTATTGATCATAATTATATAAAGTAATTCTGTATTGCCCTGTCTTAATTAATTTATCCTGATTATTTCAAATGACGCATGAATAATTTTATAGAGTACACTATGATACTTAAAAATATATATCAGCACGTCAGTAGCGAAATTTATGCCCTTATTCCTCTACTAAATAAAGAAGTTTTCAACATTTAACTGTTAGCGCAAAGTGCGTTTGACCGTATAAGCAAGGTTTGAACCCGCAACCTCGTGCTTGACATGCATGTCATACATGCTTTTCCGGTTCCATAATTGTTGTCCCTACATTTCGGGAACGCTATTCGTATTGAAGCATGCAACACTGTAAATTACAGTGCTGCCAAACAGCTTACGCGTAAAGTTACGATGAACTGACCTTTGAGCTTAGAAAATAGAGGAGCTGCCCAGAGCGTCTATATGTTTTATTGGTTATACAAATATGGTTATATTCGACATTCAACTGTCAATATGCTGCCTATCTCTTTTTCACTCAGCGAAGTGTAAGTCTAAGTGTCATTCATAAATGAAACAGATAATAGAAATTGTTTCGTATTCTGGTAAACATTTTTAAGATGACGTCATTTAACCCCGCCTTGTGGCCGATTCCGCCATTTATTGTTTCAGATTTGCTGTGTATATATAACCGTGTCTTCAAATAATGCAATATACATAAATGTTAAGCATATTTTTATCTTTAATTTACCTTAAGTCACCTTTTAGAACAACCATGGTGTTGTATAATTTGTAATATTATATATATATATATATATATATATATATATATATATATATATATATATATATATATATATATATATTACGTTGATAAACTTTTAGAATGTAATGGATGGATGGATAGCGTAGGAAAATAAATGAATTTAAATTTTTATTAACAATAGAAAGCAGTTTAATAACGTAATATTTTAATAAAATACTTATCATGTTATATACGACTAACTGTTTAACCATCCTGGCTTTAGATAGTAACTTATTAGCCCAAAAGTAAAGCTTATTCTGTATAATATGAAGTCAGAGCAACTAGCTTGCTAACTTACAACTTACAAGCACGAGTTGCTATTCGTTAAGTATCAAAATCGTCTTCAAACTATTATTTAAACGACAAACTGGAGCAGCAATCATCTGACGGATAAATTCACGCGAAATTCCCCTAGCGTCCCTAATTGTTAGAGAAAATATAATTTTGCATATTTAAAAATAAATTAAAATACATATAGGTGTTACTAAATTTTAAAAGTTGATTGACTTCACATCACTAAAAAATGGGTGGAGCTTACAGCGTCCGCCATTTATTGTTTCAATTTGACACGATTCTTTTGTAGGCTTGCCATCTCCTCTATTTTCTATGCTCAAAGGCACAGATTACTTAATATTTTACTAAACAGATACATCACTCCCATACAAAAGCGAAAATACCTACGCGATAATAGCCTACAAAATCTTAATAATAATATCTGCTGTTCGCAGCGAGAAGAAAATGTACCATAAGTACGCGCGGAAAGAGTCGAGATTGTGTTGACCGCCGTGCGCCTCACGTGCAAACAGGTCTTCGCACGAATGCGCTAGGGTTGTACCTATGATGATTATTGTAGTAAAACGAATCTTGCGAAATAACCATATTTTGTATTTTTCAATCAAATATGTTTGAGTTTTATAAAATGATTTATACATTTTTTTCCTTCTCTGAATTCTCGGTTATTAAATCTTATCGTTGAAAATATCCTGATTCGCGTAAATAATTTTAATAAATAATCATGAGGAAAACAGGAGCAAAGCGGAGGAAAATCAATGGTTTGTAAAATTTGTAACACTCTGTTGTCAGGCCGATTGATTATGGCGTTGTCAAAAGTATTTAAGACTTATTATATAAGTTATTACATAATTTGGGTGTCCAGGTTGTCATTCAATTTATAAATCAAGCACTGTTATGCTCTTGCTTCGATGTAATCTTATAGTTAAGATAAAAATGACAATTTTTCATTTGTTTTTGACTCTGACAGCCATCCACTGCACAATAATTACGTGGTTTAGGCATTTCGACGAGTAAGCGCGGGAAACGTGCGCGGTGCAAACGCTCAGGCGGGCGTGCGGCAGCCCAATGTCGGTTGTATCGTGGGCGATACGCACAACGGTAGGCATATAACGCAGGGCCTTGAGCGAGTAACGGAGGCCTGTCAAAGGTCTCTATACACACGCCTGCCGTTCAGTATGAGAGTGTACGTCTCGCTGGACACACGCGTTGAGAATGGCGCCAGTTTTATCGAAATATCAATAAATCGGTATATATATATATATATATATATATATATATATATCCTTGGCTCTTTTTTATATAGAATAAGGATGACAAATAAGCACAGTCCACCTGATGGTAAGTGGACACTGTGGCCTATAGACACCCACATTTATCAATAAAACAACTAATTAATTAATAATGACAAGCATAATATAGTGCTTATAAGCTGCAGCATAGCTCTGCAACGCTATTTTTAGGCTATCAAAGACAATTAAATATGACTAACTTCACTCGTCATAATTTAATATAACCAATTTATTCTGTGATATAACTTAACTAACTAGTGCTTAGTAACTATAATTTAACTAGTGTTACAAATAGTCAGGATAGTTTTCTAACGATGAGTTTTAATAAATTTAATTATGTACTAAAATTTGTATTTTTGTTTAATTATTTAGTTAGTGACATTTTATTTATATTCCAGCAATTTTAGTACTATTGGAATATATTCTTTCCCATACTAGCCCTTATGATAAGTTAGGTAACAAATCCCAGTAATGTTACTTGTAAGTTACAACGTTCAAATAACATTCTTTCTGCGGTTCTGACTTATACTCATACGTGTGCTCCACGCGAAAGTCGCAACGAACTGATTGAAATTGCCCCAATTTCGCTGCACACGCGACAGCGACAGGGCCGATCTAGGGAGCAAGGAAGGTCTTGCGCTCCTACCGCCCTGCCGCAGGGCCGACTTAAAAAATTGCCCCTGCTTGCCTACACACATCACAATTAAGGAGGCAATTAAGGGTCATCCCCACTCCTACACCCTAGATAGCCCCTGCGGCAGGCACGTCAGTAGCCGCCTTTAGAAATAGGTATATTTTATCTCTATGTGTAAATGTATCGTATTCGCTCAGTGTCTGTGTCATAGATAATATTATACTATATAGGGCAGTCTATGTAAGCTTGCTGTATATTTATTTATCTATGGTCTATGTCAAATTGTGCGCCGATGCAATAGCTTTTTTGCTGTAAGTTTCGTTGTTCGTTGCTTTGATTTGCAATTTATAAGTTTTCAGGTGAGGAAATATTCTATTTTATGTTCAATTTATAATAATTTGTGTACTCAAAGTATAAAACCAACTTTATAATACAGAATAACTGTTATTTACAAAAAAAAATTGGAAAAGTATGAATTTGAGCGGGAAAATAAACTTGTTTCTTTCTAATCTTTTTGTTTTATAAGATTTTGCTTTTTTTACATTTTTGTTATCGTTATTTTAATTTAATCTAAATGAAATAATTGCTATTAAGTGGCGGTATAAGAGGATCCACTTCCCCGAGTCGTCCTGTTTGGTTGTAAAAGGCGACAGAGGGAAACGTAAACAGGGCAGCAGCATCTTCCTGATAAATACTGAAAATAATATAAGACTGCGGTTGTCAACCCACCTTCCAAGCGTGACAGCTATGACAAAATCCCTGTAATGAAGAGAATGAGGCATACAGAAAACAGTGGATTTGATAAAGTACTAAAAAAGGAAATGAATATATTTGAAAGTGACGGAGTTCGAGGAGAATACTTGTCTAATTTTCATGATTATTTGCTGACAATAAAGGCTAGGTAATTAATGAAGAAATTAAATATAATAATTTCTATGTTGTACTAAGATTGACTGTATTGTGGAAAAATTATAAAGCCTTTTCACAGTGTTAACTATTTTTAAGGCCTTTTCTATAAGTAGTAAGAAATCTTATTGTATATATTCTTATATTTCTTTGGTTGCGTTAAAGCCAATCTGCTATAAAATTAGCCTTATGTTTCATCAAATATGGTAGGTAGGATGTTAGAATCTCTCCTTCACCATTGGTGTAACTACCATTCGTTTTTGGAAGCTTTTTTTATTGTATTTAGCTAATTGGCAGAATTTTTTGGAATTCAAACAAAGTTATTGGAATTGAAGCCTGTTTTGACATTGTTGAAATGAGTTGTCTTAATTACCTTAAAACATATTTATTCTATGATTATTGCATAAATACCATGCATGTTAATTGTATGGTAAATAGGCAGTATCATCAGGCTTTTTTACTTTTAAAACATATTTATAAGATATCTCTGGCTGAATCTTTACTTTGTACTTTTAATTCAATAGTTGTTGTACAATGTATGATGTAATAAGTTACTGTTATAGTTAGTGGATAAACTCATTAAAGATAGAGCATTTTATTTTATGTTAGAAAGTATACAATTAATTAAAAGTATACAATTAAGCTGACTTCAAAAAAAGGAGAAGGTTCTCAATTCAACTGTATTTTTTTTGTGTTACCTCAGAACTTTTTTTTAGGTGAACTGATTTTGATGAATCTTTTTTTATTTAAAGATTGGTGCTTATAATTTATTTATTATCCCATATAAATTTGATCAAGATCTGACCTGTAGTTTTTGAGTTATCAGTAATAATGCATATTTAATTGACTGACTACATTGTTGATGCTCTCATTTTATTTATATTGAAGTCAGTTGTACAAAACCTTTAATTTTACCACTTTTAATGTAATAAATAAAAAATAGACTCCCCTTAGATTGCCTAATATTATTTGCAATAGTGGCCGTGCATGGCAGGTATGGCTACCATAGCTTTTATTTTCTATTACTTGTAGTATACTACTAATATAAACATGAAAGTTTGTGAGGATGTATAGATGTTTGTTACTCTTCCCCGCAAAAACTACTAAATGTATTTTAGTGAAACTACAATAATACAGCTCATATACCAGAACAACACATAGGCTTATAATGAGGGCATCCACAACTTTTTCTGACACCAGGGCGGCGCCACTAGAAAGTGAGGTATAATATTTAACAGATTTCATAGTGGGGAAGTTAATTTGTTTAGAAAATATAAAAGTTATGTTTCTTTTTGTACTATTAGCTATATTTTTTATTAATAACATTAAAAATAAATAAACCAAACCACGGATATTCATAAAAGTAGAAAAATTTAAAAATATGCAAAAAATTAAAGAGCAAATCAATACCATCACTTTCTAGAGTATTATATATAGCAAATATAATACTCTAGAAACTGATAACCTTTTATTAAAAAACAACTCAATTAAATTACATTGTGTGACATAAAACTTTACCTCAGTGTCAACTAGCGACATCTGGTGACCAGAAAATTATTAGCCCTCGATAATAAAGATATAACAATAAGTGTTAAGTAAGTTTATGTGTAAGCCACTATTATCAAAATAGTGAACCAAATACAATGAAATTTGATACTTTATTTCCAATGCACATTTTGCAGTAACAAATGGATTTTATCAAAATAAATACTTTAATTGCTCCTGATGTTCAAAGTAGGTAAACTTTGTCTTTTAAACTATGTAATTTGGTCAAATATTTTAAAAGTAATGATGATATAAAATTGTGCGGTCCCGAGCGCGCAGGGCGGTCGGACGTACTGCGGGTGAGGTGGGGGAAAATATCGCCCATCACGCTTAAACCGCTGAACCGATTCAGATGAAATTGGTATTGAGATAGTTTATGTCCCAGAGAAGGAAACAGGATAGCTTTAATCGGAAATCATCCCAAGAGGGTGATGGAATTTACTATGAAAGTGCAACTATTGATGGATCACCTATGGTTTAAAGTATAATATCTACGTGGACGAAGTTGCAGACAAAAGTTAGTTTCTAATACCAGGAGATGGGCACGAGTGTCTTCCTTACATTATTAGGATTGCCTCTTATAACACTCACAAGACAATATAGGGTAGTGGGTAATGGTTATATACTTACACCACTACTTCACAGAAAGATATACCTTGCTGTGTAAATGACCTTAAACCAGTTATTATCATTGTACAGAATCTTAGGTCTGAAGCCAGATACCTCTTATCTCTTCTCTACATAGTATAAAACAAAGTTGCTTCCCGCCGCCTGTATGCTTAGATCTTTTAACTGTGCAATGGATTTTGATGCTGTTTTCATTAATAGACAATTATTCAAGGGGAAGGTTTATATGTATAATATATGCATATTGTATAATTCTTCTGTCCGTGTGTATGTGACTGAACTCTTAAACGGCTGGACCGATTTTGATGGACTTTTGTGTGTGTGATTAAGTTGATTAGAGAATGGTTTAGATTCACAATTGGATCCGGTAGGTGGCCTTGTTGTCAAGATCCAGAAATCAACTATCCGAAGCCGTAATATACTTAAGAACTTAAGATTCAGCTCTTAGATTTTTGGGATATTCTTCAAAACTATCATACATTTTATATTATATTGGTGATGTTTTGTACGGTAACTGTAGTGTGCTAAAAGATAAATGAAATATTAAACACTACTGTTATTCACTACAAGTATAAAATTCATTAAAATTTTATATTGTTTAAATTTTTTTGTGTTATTATTAACAGCTTATAATATTTATTATATATACGGATTTTATTTTATATTCCTGATGTTTTAGGTATGTTGCATCACCCACAGTCATGGGGGGACTGAAGTATTCGACATCCTAATGTTAACCATGGCTACCTTCTGTTTAAAATTATTAATTTTTGGTCCAATTTACGCAGAACTATACGAAATAAGTAAATTAAATGTTATAACAATAGTTTAAAAAAAGTTTTATTCAATATAACAGCTTAGTTTAAGATAACAGTGTAAAATAATACTTTTATGTAAAAAGCATAATATATACGGTTTTAAGTTACTTGTTATTAGTTACACTGAATAAATCACACTGCAACTGAACTAAATGTTGAACTAAAATAATATATAAATAAAAAGAGATGCATTCTGGCAAATTAACGATCACAGTACCTACCAGTACAAGTGGTGTAACCAAGCCAAAACCACATGAGTAAATAAACGGAACAGAGGCAAAGCTTCCTAAGAACATGCAAAATTGTTACCTATTTTTGTAGGGTTGTTGCAATAGGTGAAGACAAATTAAACAAAACAATACCTATCATATTATTGTATTGTCACTGATGGTAAACAAAATTTCAACTCAATCAGACATTGGGAAGTGGTTTAAATCTTACTTGTAATATGTGAACTTAACCCACATACCTACTATATAGCAACCCACCCACGTATAGTTCATTTCAAATAGGATGGCAGGATTCCACTTGAGACTTAGCAATTACAGCTGTAATGTTAATCTATTGTTGTGTGATTATTTTATTGCTTTAACACTTGAAGTTAAGCATCTGTTGATAATAATGAACCAGTATAGCTGGAATGACGAATTTTGGTACTTGAACATTAAAACAAATTAAATTGTAGATAAAAAACCTTTATTACTTTTAACTTAACTATTTTAAATACTTATAACAACTTGTTAATATTTTGTTTAATCAATCACTCTGAAGAACATTCATCGGTATCTGTGTCCTCACACGTATTTATTATAAATGGTTGTATCCGATCCCTCGAAAATTCGTTTTCCACTCTTATGACATGGTCACAAACATTCTTCCAAAAAATTTTTTTAAAGATTTTTTATCTAAAATTTAATTTGTTTTAATGTTCAAGTACCAAAATTCGTCATTCCAGCTATACTGGTTCAGTATTATCAACAGATGCTTAACTTCAAGTGTTAAAGCAATAAAATAATCACACAACAATAGATTAACATTACAGCTGTAATTGCTAAGTCTCAAGTGGAATCCTGCCATCCTATTTGAAATGAACTATACCTACAAATGTTTAGTAAAAACTTTTAATATCCATAAAAAGGTAAAAACACACCGTGTAGTACCATCAACTTGTTAAAAAAAGGATCATACAATAAAATTAAGGTACCGACTTGAAAATGTAATAATCAAATATTTACTTACCTAGTACTCCTTGGGATAGTTAAAGTATGATATATTTTTATTTTTCTAGTATTATTCATAGACACAGTACAATAAACAACCATTATAAATAAAATAATACCACATTTTAACATTAAAATATTCAAACTTGCAACTAACAAAACAAACAAATAAAAACAAACAACTAACAAAACGGTGGCGATCATGGTAACGGCGGGTCAGGGTGTGCTAAGAATCTCCGGTGGAGGTTCGGTTGCCACCTATGACGACTCGACCTGGGAACTTATAATGCACTGACCCTGAGATTGTCGTCCACTGACTGTGTCAGCGTAACCGGTTTTTCTCGGCCAGTGGTCACGCACACATGTCCAGCATGCTTGTAGTAGTGCAACCGATTCGCGCGGTTGTATGAAGCTTTATCTCTGTTCCGTTTATTTACTCATGTGCCAAAACTATGCTCAACTTATTGTAAGAACATGCACTCACAACATATGCATCTAAAGTAATTTACTACCAACAACATGTTTTTAGGTACATGTGTGTCAGTAATCTTATGAGCCGATAAAAAAAGAATAGGACAGAACAGAATAGAACAATTATTCAATATAGATTGCAAGTAATTCATAAGGGTTTTATTTTTTATCTTTTCTCTTAACAAAAACGGCGCAGTGGCTTAGCAATCAGTTCTTGCGCTGGGGGCCGCGGGTTCGAATCCCGCACGGAACAAGTATTTGTATGGCCTACAAATAATTGTTCCGGGTCTGGATGTTTGTCCTTGAGCAATTTATGTTTGTAAACTGCCTCCACGACACAGGAGAAAATCCTAGTGTGGGGGTAACGTTTTTGTTAAGAGAAAAGATTAAAAAAAATCATAAACTTGAAAGTCATTTTTTAGTTATACCACTGGTTCGGAAAAAAACCTTTGTCCTGGGAAGAACGAGCAAGAAACCCAACGGGAGTTTTGTTTTTATAGTAAAATTATACATTAAGAACACATTTTACACAAACTAAAAAGATTTGCTCTTGTGCAAGAAGTTAGCATGGTTTCATCATTTGTATGCAGTGTCTCTCCATCTATCTTTTTTGTTGGTTTGCTTTATAGTATTAAGTTTACAAGATGGTTATACCATATAATATCTGTATCATGAAATGGGTGCTTTATCAGAATTAGCATTCAAACATAAATAATTTTACTTCAGAAAACTCGAGCATAAAAAATTAAATTAAATAAATTTTTATATGCAAATTAAAAGTATTGTCAAAGACCCCGTTTTACCAATGCGCGTATCAAACCACTCAATTTGCAAATAAAAATTTATTTAAATTACCTAAAAGAAAAATTACGATCGAGTTTTTTGAAGTAAATTTATTTCTATACGTTTGAATATTGAAACTGATTCTGATAACGCACTGGAAGGAAGTACAGGGTTTTTAGTACATGTTGTATATACAAAGTGTGGTAGTGGTATGGAGGGCGCGGCGACGCCGGAAACGGGCCGGCGCACGCGCGCGGCGCTGGCCGAGATCCCGACGCGGCTCGACCGCCTGCGCGTGACGCCGCTGCAGCCCGTCACCAACATCCGCGAGCTCTCGCCCGCGCTGCCGCCCAGCTATCTCAGCCCGGCGCCCTCGCCCGACGAGTTGTGTATACAACAACGAGGTACAAATACATTTTAAGGCTGCTTACACTTTTTTGAGGCTTTTATTATTTATATATTTACAGAAGTTATTTAATATTTACAAAAATGTTTGGACCATGTTGTGCAGAAATGTTCAACCCACAAAAACGTAAAGCTATTCAGACTTAGCCGTGTAGTGGCGGTTAAGAATATCCACTACCCCATATCTTCCCATGGGTGTCGTAAAAGGCGACAGTGGGAAACGGTCAGGAGATGGGCATCAGCATCTTCCTGATGACAACAGTATCACAATAAAAAAACTGCGGTTGCCAACCCACTCGCCAAGCGTGGCAACTATGGCAATATACCCCCCAAATGAATAACATTACTAAGAGACGGCCCCCAGTCCCCGGCGGCCCCGCTATTCCTGGCTACGGTGGCGGCCATGGTAACGGCGGGTCAGGGTGTGCTAAGAATCTCCGGTGGAGGTTTGGTTGCCACCTACGACGACTCGACCTGGCAACTTATAATGCACGCACCCTGAGGACTGACGAGAAGATCCTGGAGCTGGAAGAAGAGATGGACAAGTTGCGCTGGAATATTATAGGACTATCCGAGGTCCGAAGAGAGGGGGAGGACACGGTAATCCTCGAACCGGCAACTTGTTCTATCACCGGGAGGGCGACCATCTGTCCCAAGGAGGTGTCGGATTTATCGTCCACAAATCTCTCGTTAACAACGTTGTAAAGATTGGGAGTGTATCGACGAGGGTTGCGTACCTTATACTCAGAATCACCAAATGGTATTCGCTGAAGGTCATACAGGTTTACGCACCAACCTCGACACACCCCGATGAGGAGGTGGAGGAAATTTATGAGAATATCTCTAGAGCCATGCATTCCTCCAAAACTCACTATACGGTGTTAATGAGAGACTTTAACGTAAAACTAGGCACAATAGAGAACGATTAGCTGAAAGTAGGGAAATTCGGAATAGGGCAACGGAACCCGAGGGGCCAGCAGCTGGCCGACTTCTTGGAGAAAGAGGGACTCGGTAAGACTTTCCATTGACTCCCATCGAGTTGGGGGATGATATATTTTTACAGAAAAGTTACACTATTATAAGCACACACACAAAGTTACAACATGCGGAAGCGCGTAATTTTTGAGAAAAAAGTTATTAAAAATCAATTATTCTTGCATTGTTTATGTCTAATCCTACAATAAAACTGACGCCATTTTTTATTGTTATTGTCAGTAGGGATGTCGATTCTTTCCGAAAAAGATCGATTTTTTTAATAGATTCGAATTGTAAGCTGATGTATCGATCCCCAAAAAATCGATTTCTAAAATATCTATATTTTTTTCATGTTTGCATTTATAATGTAAATATAAATCCATTTTATGAAAAACAAGAAAGATACCATAATAAATCTCATAAAGGGACTCTTTATGATGAACTCTTTCTTCCAGAAGAGGCCCTGCAGAAAGTGGACCTGGTCGAGCTCCGACGGTTCGACAAAAAATGAGATTGACTTCATTATGACGACCAGACGACAACTGTTCAGTGATGTCTCAGTGATCGCGAGGGTGAAAACTGGTAGCGATCACCGAATGGTTAGAGGCACACTGAACCTAAACGTTAAGTTGGAGAGACTAATGACGTCAACGCTCCGTCCCCCTCGTGCTCTGTTCCAAAGTACCGAAACCTTTCAGCTCGAGTTACAAAATCGTTTTCAGTGCCTAGAAGACTGCAATGAAGTGGACGATATGAATGACAAACTCGTGGAAACTGTCCATGCGGCCGGAGCTAAGTTCTGCAAGACCCGCCGCAGAAGAACACAAAACTCTCCGATCACACTCTTAATCTCGACGAGAGATGAAGCTACATTCTTCAACAGATTTGACAGCATACAGGCAACTGAACAGACAGATCTCCAAATGCATGCGGCGGGACTTACGCAAATTCAATACAGCTTGTATTGAAGAAGCGATCGAGCGGAACCAAGGCTCCAAAGTCTTTGCCAGAGATCTGTCTGCCAAAAAGAGCCAACTGTCAAAGCTGAAGACCGAGTGTGGCAGCATCGTTTCCGGGACTCCTGAGATTTTGAGTGAGATTGAGAGGTTCTAAGGGCAGCTGTACACGTCATCGTTGGAGCCACACGCAAGTGTGAGTAACGATCCAAGAGCGAGTCTTATCCGACACTATTCCGAAGATATCCCGGACGTCAGTCTGAGCGAGATTAGAATGGCTCTCCAGCACCTTAAAAACGGCAAGGCCCCAGGGGAGGATAGAATTACAGCGGAGCTCCTAAAAGCTTCTAAAACCGGTGCTTGAAGTCCTTCAGAAGCTCTTTAATTCCGTCCTCCATGGTGGCATTACACCGGAGGCGTGGAGCAGAAGTGTGGTGGTCTTGTTCTTCAAGAAAGGTGACAACGCTCTCTTGAAGAACTACAGACCGATTTCCCTTCTGAGCTGCGTCTACGTACTGTTTTCGAGAGTCATTACGAATCGTCTCGCGCGCAGACTTGACGACTTCCAGCCTCCCGAACAAGCCGGTTTCCGAAAGGGCTTTAGCACCATAGACCACATACATACCCTTCGGCAAATTGTACAGAAGTCTGAGGAGTACAATTTGCCACTATGTTTGGCGTATATGGACTATAAGAAAGCCTTTGATTCCGTCGAAATTTGGGCGGTGCTGCAGTCCCTTCAGCGGTGCCAATTTGACTGTCGGTATATCGAAGTGTTGAAGTGCTTGTACAGTAGAGCTACGATGGCTATCCGAGTACAGAACCAGAGTACGAAATCTATCCATTTGCAGAGAGGTGATATATCCCCGAAACTCTTCATCGCTGCATTGGAAGACGTTTTCAAGCTTCTGGACTGGAAAGGATACGGTATTAACATCAATGGCGAGTACATCACTCACCTTCGATTTGCCGATGATATAGTCCTTATGGCAGAATCGCTGGAGGACCTAAGCACTATGCTCAATGACCTCAATAGTGTCTCCCAACGGATAGGTCTTAAGATGAACATGGACAAAACAAAGATCATGTTTAATGTCCATGTCACACCTATGCCGGTAGTTGTTGGGAGCACTAAGCTCGAAGTTGTTGACGAGTATGTTTACCTGGGACAAATAGTCCGACTAGGTAAGTCCAACTTCGGCCGAGAGGTCAATTAACGGATTCAACTTCGTTGGGCAGCGTTCGGGAAATTACGGCACATCTTCTCGTCAGATATACCTCAAAACTTAAAAACGAGACTGTACAACCAGTGCGTGTTGCCAGTGATGACTTATGGAACTGAGACGTGGTCCTTTACTGCTGGCCGGATGAGGAAGCTCAAGGTCACTCAGCGAGCTATGGAGAGGGCTATGCTCGGAGTTTCTATGCGTGATAAACTTAGAAATAAGGTTATCCGCAGTAGAACCAGAGTGACCGACATAGCCCAACGGATTAGTAAGCTGAAGTGGCAATGGGCCGGCCATATAGCTCGAAGAACCGACAACCGATGGGGAAAAAAGTTCTCGAGTGACGGCCTCGTACCGGCGGACGAAGTGTAGGGCGTCCGCTCCCCCGATGGTGTGACGACCTGGTAAGACATGCAGGAAGTCGATGGATGCAGGTGGCTCAGGTCCGTGCTTGTGGCATTCCTTGGGGGGAGGCCTATGTTCAGCAGTGGACTTGTACAGGGCTGTAATGATGATTCAGACTTAAAATATAAATGCATTTTTCTTGTGGTAAAGGCCGTATTATTTCTTTATTTAATCTTTATTATACACATAATAAAGGATATAAAAGGCAGACTTAAATCTTTATGGCATTCTCTACCAGTCAACCCTGAATGATTTGAGAAACTGTGGCAGGTGTTAACAATTTACTTCATAAAATATATAAATAAGCAATTAAGATATAAGGTAAAAACTAAAGCAAATAAATAGAATATAGTTAGTATAACTACTAGATATCAATATAATTTATATATATGCATAATTCTTAATCGAGGATAAATGTCTATGGGCCACAGTATTCACTTACCATCATGTGGACTGTGTGCTCATTTGTCACCCTTGTTCTTTAAAAAAAATATTCCTTTGCTAAATAGGTTATAAAGCAGTTATAGTCCATTGCAGTACTCTAGTGTGTGTTGGTGGACTTAACATGTCAACGAATTATTTCTCCGACATGCAAGTTTCCACATATTATAGTTTTCCTTCTACTTAGGACACGTGGTAGATCAGATCTTAAAATTGTAAATAAATTCTAAAGTGCTGGAAAAGATTGAACTCTGGTTGCTTGTGTACTCATGAAATTAACAGCGATTGGATTAGCCCTGGGCTACGACTCCTCTTTGATGAAGTGGGTGTATTCAAGGCAAACGTGAATAGGCTTTTGTTAAGCTTACTAACAGGCTATAATAGCTTAAGGGAGTAAATCAAGGTATTAATTTTATGGCCATACCAATTTCTATGCTTTTTTTGAATTCAGATACTTTTTGTTTGCATGTATATGTTGAGATTTTTGTAATTACTGAAAATCTTAAGGCATGATAGCTGCTTACAGTAAAATATGTATTTTTTTATTTACTTGCAGGCAGAAAACGACTACCATCAACATGGTCTCCCGATATAGAGTTAAAGCGAAACTCATCATTCCATTCCACTGTTCGTACCCCAACAAAAAACACCCCTGGCCGCATCTCACCACCCAAACTTGGCGTCACTCTCCGTTCTACACCAAGGAAACGCCTGATGCTTGGTGAGTCTGAACGTATACCTTTTACTCCGGATAAAATTGACTTCAGTGACCTCAGTACACCGCAGAAGTTCAAAATAACCAGTCCTATAAAAGGATCACCCCCGGTTAAGAGGCTTAGATTAGATAAACAAGTGGAAGAGTTCAAAGGTCCTCTTGATGTTGCTCTTAAAGGTCTCAGTCCAACCCAACTGGTAAACATGATCAAAAAAATTACTCACAAGCATCCTGAGATTGAACAAGAGATACGAGGAGAAATGCCAGCTCCAGACCTTACACCGTTGGAAGAAAAGTTAAGCTATTTGAAATCGAACATCTTTAAAAGTCTTCCAACGTCTAGATTGACTTCAAAAACTGATTCACCTGCATTCTCCAGAGCTTCCACACATTTGGCGGCATTCAAAAAGTGTTTAATTGAACAAGGGAAGACGCTAGTTGAGTCTCAACATTGGGAATCTGCCATTAAATATGTTTTCCTCGCTTGGAGTTATGTGAGGGCGACCCCAGTGTGGGATAACCAGCCTCACAACATGCAGAGGAAACAGTGTTTCAAAGCCTTGACCACCTTTTGTATGACATCATTAAAGAAGGGTGCGCTTAGTAAGGATAAACTGATTGATATCCAGGATAAGCTTCAGGGAATGGTAGCGGACAGCGAAGAGATACAATCCTGCATTAAGCTTATTCAAGGAAGACTACAAGATTTTTTGTAATGCTGTGTTAGTTCCATCTTTGATACTGAACAATATTTCCATTTGTGCATAACTTGGTTCCGAATAAATCACAATACCATTGCCTTCTCAGTGAGAATTCAGTAAAGTTGTAAAGATAAGTATAATTGCCAATAGTTACTACATTACCTACAATAAATTAAATTAATATATTGTAGGATAGTAGGCATTGAAAAAATACTGTTCCAACGGTCGATATTTTTATTTCATTTTTAAAACGGAGCTTAATGATACTTCATTTACAAGTTTGTGTGCATTGTAGTTACAAATATGTATAAGAAAAAATGTCTTTTTTAGAAAATTTAGATTTTGCAAAGGCTGAAAAAATACCAAATCTCCACAATTTTTTTTGATCCTAGTACAAATTAAAATTTTGGTAGACATGTATGTAATGAATTTGATTTTTAAAAAAAAATATTGTAGTTTTGCATGAATTTTAGTTTGTAAATTATTTACCTAATTTCCTTTTGTTAATCGAACCATTTATTGCTTTTTAAAATTGCGTTATTAAATTCATTACTTTTAAATCATTAGGGCCTCATTACACTAAAATTAACCCTAATTGGTTACTTTTTCGGATTTACCTTAATTGAAGTTCTAAAAAATCACGTTAATGTATATTATTACTTATTATATACTTAATTTAGTCACCATATTAGTGTATTACAGTCGGTATTAATTGTTTTATTAATTTTCGTAATACATAACTTAATTGAATATTTTTGAATCCGTGGTCTAAAACATTTAGTGTTGTAGTAAAAACTTAATACCTCATTATCAACTGATTTATATAAAAATAATATATTTAAGAAGAAAAGTGCCTACCTTTATATTTTTGCCGAATGCTGACTATTCGCGTTGTTCCACTTATATCATAAATACGTAATATACTGTGTTTTGACGATCGTATGCCTATATCGAATAGTGGTGAACTTACGTGTCTATCGAGTTCGATCAAGGTGCCTCTAAACTGAACTCTTAAAACTGATTTAGAGTATGGATGTGTTTTGTTTGTTCCCGTATCTCTGACACAGCATCTAAGCCTAATTTAGGTGTTATTGCGTAAGCTTGTGTGTTTACTTATACATTTGTAGCGATATATCTTGCAAAATATACGAAATTATATATTTATTTATATAACCATGTTTCCTAGGGGAGTCGTTATGAAGGATTAACATACTGCAGCATATGTTGAGCTATTGATAAATTTCTATACATATTGTAATTAATCGCTTCTGTCCTCTTTTACAGTAATTTTTAATTAAATGCTGTATTTTTTAAAGAAATGGGTAACAAACGAGCACACAGTCCATCCGATGGTAAGGGGATGCCTGTGGCCCACAGACACGTCTATCCTCGACAAGGAATCAAAATACAGATATTCGTTGTCATCCCAAAGAACTGATGATGAAGTGTCTCGTTACCAGTGAAAAGTCCGCGGTTCTCTCATCAGTACATAGTAGCGTTATGCTGCTATTTTACGCTGGTGTTTTATAAGACCATTGTTTTCCCCCCGTTAACCTTACCCAATCATGGTAAAGTCAAGATACACCTGTAGCGTGACTTATCACGTAAATATAGACCGCTTCAGTAATGCGTTGACTTGAAATTTGTCGTCGTAACGCTGTTGTTTATAATTAATATATTTATTTAATATTATTAGTTAAATTTATTGTATGTGGCACGAAAAGTTCAGTCTAATTTTAATAAATGTCAAATTTGTTATGTATTAAAGCACCTATCGTGACATCAAACTCCAGTTATTCTTAATTCAAAAGAGGAAACCTTTTTCTATTATTAGGAATTTATTATTTTCTTATTGATTGTAAGTGCACTTACAAAACTGTGCCTTAAATAAAGATAATTTTGTAAAACCCTAAAGATTTAAGGGTTTCTTTTTGACGAAAATATTCGCTTGATATTTGCTTGGATTCGTATTTTGTATCATTTAAGCATAATTTGAAATACAATGTTTTTTGAATAATTGTTGTTTTATTTTAAACTAAGGATCACAAACAAAACAGAAACTAACCAAAAACAAGTCAGATAGTTAATTATTAAAAAGAAAATATTAACATTGTCAACATTGGCGTGGTGGGTAGAGTCTGTCTCCTGAAATACGAAGGACGTTAAAGCCGCAGCCTAATGAAAGTTAAAGTATTTCAACTTGAGGTGTCGAGTTATATTTTGTCTATCAATTTTCCGAATGTTTTCTTCGTCAAAACAACCTTTCACAAATCCACTGTAGAACCTATGTACCTGTGCCTGTGCAAAGAATGCAACCAAGCATGGCCCTGAGTCACCTGCATCCATCGACTTCCTGCATCTCATACCAGAACTTCCATTTGCCGTACACTTTGCTTACCAATACGAAGCTGCCAGTCTTGTCTTTCTTCTCCATCGGCTATCGCTTCTTCGAGCTATATGCCACTGGTTGCCTTTACCACTTCAGCTTACTGATCCGTTAGCATATGTCGGTTACTCTGGTTCTACTGCAGATACCTTCTAATTTTGGATTGGTAGCCTAACGTCCGTAAGTGGGTAACAGACAATTCTGGGGTGAGCACGGCTCCCAAATGGGGTACCTTTATATATTATATATGCCTATGATTAGCAATTTCATTTATCAACATATATCACGACGTATTTATATATTTTCCATAAATAAATCGGAACAAATGACAATTATTTTGCTCAGGCCAATTTAGATAACAGTGACAACGGTGAAATACTCAGAACGCTTTTTCTTTTCTTTTAGGCTCGTTGAAAAATAATACTTAAACGCACAAGTCGCCGAAGCTTATCATTGAAATGTCTAGGAATTATGAAAAATTGCGATGTGACGAGTGGTCGCTTGTACTTCAATGCTAACTTGTTAATTAACGTTTAAATACACACTAAGCGGGTCAATGGGTAGGGTTAGTCTTACCTTACACTATATGCAGACTAGAGCGTAAGCCTATAATCTACTTTTTATCTTCAGCGAATTAATTAAATGCGTATCTTTAAGCGGTTACTTCTACTGGTCATATCATAGTGCCACAATACTGCCTTGTTGATCTAGTTCTGATCATGTGGTCCCGGGTTAGAATTCGGGGTCGAATCTGGCTTTTTCTATGAAGAAATTCTCAGTAGCAGCCTGGAGTCAGGAAGTTGGGTGTGTTTCACCCCCGTGCCTTAGAAAGCACGTAAAACCGTTTGATCTCTCTCCGGTCGTGTCAGTTATCCGTTGCACCAGACTATGAAAGTGAAGGAATAGTGCAACTGTGCTTGCGCACACACTCGTACACTATAACCATGTCCTGCGTCCTACTGTCCCGTTGATATTGGCCGAGACTAAGTGTGACACCGAAATTCGGTCTGGAGGATTATTATTATTATAGCTATATAGCTACAAGTTAAAGACACTAACACTAAGATTTCCAATCTATTCGTGCCGATGTAACGCACATGCGATGAGATGGGAGGCAAGCTAATGTTACTGGGGTAATCACTACTACAAGCAGACCAGTGACTCCGAAATACTGCTTTAGAACAAATGAATGCAGTGGCTCGGAAATGATTTGGGCGGCAGATTTCAGCGGGCAGCATTTTGAATTACTTACTTACTTATCTTCACGCACAATCCCTGACGGGGTAGCCAGAGAGAACAGATCGCCAAGTGTCACGATCCTTACATACCTCTTTCGCTTCTTTCAGATTCATTATCTTCTTCATACATGCACGTCTAGGTATCCGAGTACTCTTGACCCTACCCTCTTCGAGCAATTTGCTCACATGGTCTTCGAAAGTTAGTCTCGGTCTACCTCGACACCTTTTAATATTAACTTTCGCGCTATATATATTCTTCACCATTGGGTCTTCACTCATTCGCTCAACGTGCCCAAACCACCGAAGCACGCCCTTATCAATTTTTGTGATAAGGTCATCTTTCAAACCTGCCATATTGCGAATCTCTTCGTTTCGCTTTCGGTCGGCCATGGTAACGCCGCACATTTTACGAAGAGATCGCATCTCCACTGCATTCAACTTGCTTTTATGCTTCTTCTGGCATACCCAGGTTTCGCTGCCATATAACAAAGTCGGTACCAACACTGCGTTATGTACTGCAAGGCGTGCACTCTTCACTACGCCCTGCCTTTTGACTAACGCAGTCAGGGCACCATTGACTTTGTTCCCGGCAGTGACACGCCTGTCCACATCTAAATCACATCTTCCATCCCGGCTAAAAGCACTCCCCAAGTATACAATTTCATTTACTTGTTCTAGCATTTTGAATTTATTAAATAAAAGACAACTAAGCATGATTACAAAATGCACTGTGCGGAGAGCAAAATGCGTGGCGTCTGATATCGTTCGCCAAGTGTGGCGATGAAGGATAAATAAGACAGACAGCAGTTGTTGAGACTAGCGAATGAAAAAGAAACCTTTGGGTTAATAACCTTGAGATGAAGTTTTCTAACGAGGTAGAAGGACTTTACTTCCATTCCGGATTATATTATCATACGAAAAATAGAATAGCAAATATCGTCTTGTAAGTTTTGTGTCGTAGAATCATACATCATCACAACCTATCTAAAGTCCCCTGCTGAATAGGCCTTCTCCATAGATTGCTTCATAACGGGGATATTTGCCATAGTTGCCACGCTGACGCGTGTTGGCAACCGCAGTTTTATTTTTAAGTTTTTATTTTTTCCCTATGTCGCCTTTCACTAGGTGCCTACTACTAGGACGACATGGGGTAGTGGATGTTGTTACAATACCATTACAATACACTACAGCATTTATATTATTTAGTGATGCAAATCCTTTCATTTCTCTAACACCACTTTCCAATTCATCGATATCTAACTCGTAAGATAAACAGCCTTTGTTTATCATCAACGATCAATATTATATAATGTACTTATAAAAATAAAACGGTTGTAAAAACTGTTGTTTATCTTTTACTAATATGTTATGCAATACTCGTACCTCAATATAATCTCGTTTCTTCCGATCTTCGTATCGCATCAATATGATGGTCAAAACACGCAAAATATTGTTTGTTGTGCAGTCATTAATTAATGACGTTGTATTCTTGTTTATTTTAAATTAATTGTTATTACATGCGTATATTTCATGACTTTTAAGTAATTGTTTTTTCAACTCATTGGATTATAGATAATTGTAATTTTTAATGATCACTAATCCTTAAGTTAATTAACTAATTATGAGATGGAGATTGGATATATAAATCAAAATTTTATCGTTGTTTTTCATCAGTCTTTGTTCGATCTTCAGTGTTGAACTGTTACATCTATCGTCATTTAGTTATATATTACTTCAAAACTAGTATTTGAAAAATGAACCGAAAATCTTCTGGACGTAGACTTTTGTACCGTTTAATTGATAATCCCGTAAGAAGTGAAAAGCGGCAGAAAGGTAGATGTTTAAATAATTTTATGTGATTATTTTGCTCGTTTTCAATTCTGAACATAGGCCTTGGTCACAGATGACTTTGCCGTAGTTGTCACGCTTGGCAGGCGGGTTGGCAACCGCAGTTTTTTTATTGTTTTGAGTAATTATCAGGGAGATGCTGCTGCCCATCTCCTGTTTCACAATATACTTTATCGTCTTATGACACCCACGTGATTGTACTACGCCGCCACGACACTGAAAATTGTGCTTCAGTTGCATCTATTGAATCAAATAAACTTTTGAGTGGATTGTTTTAGATTATGATGCGTTTAAAATTAAGTATAATGTCAATGAAAGATGAAAAATAACTGTGCCCTTCTCTATGGGCTAGACTTTCCTCCCTTTTTGCCTCACTTGATTTTTGTTCCTGTATTTTTCGATTGAGAGTTTGAAAACCTAAAATAATAATTTTAATTTATTTTATTATTATACATTCTTGTATCATTAACTAGATTTGGTTTCCTTCAACACCCAATACTATTATCTATTCTGAGATATAAGTTTTTTTATAGGATAGGGTGACAAACGAGCACACAGTCCACCTGATGGTAAGTTTTTGCTGTGGCCCATAGAAATCTACATCTATCCTCAATAAAGTATCAAAATACAGATGCGTTGTCACCCGTGAGGACTAAGATGGAATGCCTCTTCTCCAGTCAAAAGGGTATCCGGTTCTCTACAATCACCATGCGAAACACAGCAGTGTTAAGCTGCTATTTTAGGCAGGTGTTCTGTGAGAGCGTGGTCCTTCCCCGGTCGAGCCGACCCATTCGTGCTACGACTATACAGTTAATATAGCTGCACCATGGCTCTACCACGTGTTTCTTTTAAATCGTTAATTGTTATTGCATAGTAATGTTTATTTTTATATAATATATTTTCAAGTACTGAAAATAGTGGAAAAGATATGCGATAATAAAATTTTAATTTTCAGAAATGTCACAACGGCCCAGAACTCCAAGGTTTGAGTTTAGTCCAACTTCTTCACAAAACAAAAATAGCGACAACAGTTCTAATACGACCACTCCCAATGGTACAGATGTTTATCTATCACCTTCAATATTTCTGACACCAAAGAAACAACGTGGACAGAAAAAGTTCAAAGTCACAAATATAAAGAGATTGACATTTGATGACTCGGAAGAAACCGATTCAGAATCTTAAGAGTACACCGAAACATAAATTACATAATATATTAAATTTCCAAATGGGAAACGGCTCAAGCGATTGATCTTCAATATGGTGAAGAAAAAAAGCAAAACGAAAAAAGTTTTTCGTTACTTCTATTTTATAGTATTGTATTTACAAAATGTTAAATTAATTTTATAAAAAGTGTTGCTTTTATTAATATAATATCGTGTTGTTTTAACTTTAAATAATGCATTTTCATATTAAGTATTACTTCTTGTACCTACTATTATTTATTCTGTAGTATTACTTTTGTGTACATACAATTTTTTGTGTATAAAATAATGACCCTTCATGATCATTTTTGATTGACATTTCGTCATGAAATGAACGTAGGTAGGTACGTTCTTAATATGAAGTCAACCTACCAAGACGAAAATGAATTTCACAGAAATAATATTAGAGATTAGGTGGTCGAAGCCTACGGACGCGAGTAATGTATGGTAGTGAAAGTTGGGTCTGGCAGACGAAGCATGAGAGTAGAATAAATGCTGTAGAAATGCGGCCCTTAAGGAGTATGCTAGGGCTGAATCTGAATGACAGAGTGAGAAATAGTGTGATAAGACAAAAGTGTGGTTTGCAAGATGACGTTGTGACAAGGATTAAGAAAGAAATGCTTCGGTGGTTTGGTCATGTAGAAAGAATGAACGAGGAAAGAGTGACAAAGCAAATTTATGTTGCAGAAGTGAACGGCAGGGTCGGGAAGGGACGCCCTAGACGAAGGTTTATCGACCAAATCGGCGATACATTAAAAATGGGCCAGATTAGGAGTACCCTTAACCGACGAGCGTGTATGCGTAGATATATGGATGTAAAAGAGGCGAGAGAGGTGTGTCAGGATCGCGCCAAATGGAAGTCCGTAGTCTCTGCCTACCCCTCTGGGTGACAGGCGTGAGTGTTTATGTATTTTATGTATGTATGTAATATTAGAGACTCTAAATACCTACTGTGAAAAAGTTTAGTTTTAAAATCCATGTTTATTCTATAATTGACTTATTATAATATGTAAAAATAGGTGTATTTTAATAGATTAAGAATAAAAACACACAACTTTATTCAGTTTGTATTTTAATAATATTAATACATGTCACTGGTTATGTTTTATAACGGTTTCTTCATTCTCCACCCTTGATATTATGTAATAACAAATTCACTCAATTTGACATCCAATGCTTTTAGTATAGATTTCGTGTTGTATGGATGATCTGGAGAAAGACGAAATTATTAGTTTTTGATAGCTATGAAACATTTTATCTAGTATCCTGTCTTTACCCGACTGACCCAGGAGGAGGGTTAATGTTTTTCGAGACTATATGTATGTCTATTTCTTTGGCACGCTCTGTAGCCTTAAGGCTTGATGAATTTTAACGTATGAGGTGTCGTCAGATTCGCCTTAATCGTAGCCCTATTAAATTTTTCTCTTTTCGGTAAACTTTAATTACGCAATCGGATTTTTTAATTACTGTTTTTAACCATTGGGTTTCTTTCGGATTTACTTTTTTACCCTTTAAGGCAGTTTTTAACTTCCATAGAATCTATATCAACAGTAGTATCGTATTAATGTTGATATATTGATGATGATAGTAATAAACAATGTATAAAATTAGGTTTTAGATTTAGTATGTGAGGGCATATGTGATTTGTTGCTTACCTATGTTAATCCATTCTTGCGTATTATAACCGGATTCCTTACGTGATTCGTAGATGCATTTACGGAGTGCATGCGTGACGCCGTGCGCTGTACAAATGCCCATTTCACCAACCGCTGTTAAATATGGAAACATATTTTTTTATCTTGTATTAAAATTTAATTTTTGTAAACGTTACCCCCAAACTGGGATTTTCTCCTGTATCGTCGAGGCAGTTTACAAATATACTTGTTCCGTGCGGGATACGAAACCGCAGCCCCCATCGTCGCAACTCATTGCTAAGCCACTGCGTCACGGAACCGTCATTTATACATCTGTAGCTCGCATATTAACGCCTGGTTTCAATATTTAAGAAAAGTTTTAAGAAAAGTTTCGTTTACCCTTACGGGACGGTATAAACATAATACTGGTTCAACAATTTATAAACAACTTAAATTTTGTATTTGTCCAGCTCACTGGCTGGAAGTCTAGCAGTAGTTGCTTTCGATAGATGGCGGTATCACCATTCAGTGTATGTCGGATATAAAATACAGAGATCAACGGATGGGAGCAATGTCAAAGATGAATGACATTACTCAGGGAAGTCACAAATCCTCTCAAACGAACACCGCGATTCTTACCAATAGGATGGACTTAAACAGTCAATTTTTTACAAGTGTAACCATGTCGTCGCGGTGTAAGAATATCAACTACCTAATACCGTTCTGTCGGTGTCATAAAAGGCGACAGAGGGCAACAACCCAGGGGATCGATAGCAGTGTCTTCCTAATAACAACTAAAAGATAAAAACTGTGGTTGCCAACCCGCCTGCCAAGCGTGACAACTAATACAAATATTAAGCAATCTATGGGGGAAGGTCTTTATGTAGCAGTGGACTTTAATAGGCTTCAACTATAACTGTAAGTGTTACAAACGAGCTCAACGTCCACCTGATGGGAAATGACTAATAGACATCTATCCTTGACTACGAACCAAAACGCAGATACGTTGTTGACCTTGAGAACTAATATGAAACAGTCCGTAGTCTATAGATAATTCACCATCATCATCATTACAGCTCTTCATAAGTCCACTGCTGAACAAAGGCCTCCCCCAAGCAATGCCACTAAGCATGGTCCTGAGCCACCTGCATCCATCGACTTACTGCATGTCTTACCAGGTCGTCACTCCATCTAGTGGGGGGTCGCCCTACACTTCGCCTACCGGTACGAGTCTGCCACTCGAGACCTTTTTCCCCATCGGTTGTCGGTTTTTCGAGCTATATGGCCGGCCCATTGCCACTTCACCTTACTAATCCGTTGGGCTATGTCGCTCACTCTGGATCTACTGCGGATATCCTCATTTTTAAGTTTATCACGCAGAGAAACCCCGAGCATAGCCCTCTCCATAGCTCGCTGAGTGACCTTGAACTTCCTCATACGGTCAGCAGTGATGGACCACGTCTCAGATCCATAAGTCATCACTGGCAATACACACTGGTTATACAGTCTCGTTTTCAAGTTTTGAGGTACACCTTATGAGAAGATGTGTAGTAATTTCCCGAACACTGCCCAGCCGAGTTGAATCCGTCGATTGACCTCTCGGTCAAAGATGGACTTACCTAGTCGCACTATTTGACCCAGGTAAACATTCTCGTGAACAACTTCGAGCTTAGTGCTCCCAACTACCGGCATAGGTGTGACATGAACGTTATACATAATCTTTGTGTTGCCCATGTTCATCTTAAGACCTATCCGTTAGGAGGCACTATTGAGGTCATCGAGTATAGTGCTTATTGGTCTTCCAGCGATTCTGCCATAAGGACTATATCGTCGGCAAATCGAAGGTGAGTGATGTACTCGCCATTGATATTAATACCGTATCCTTTCCAGTTCAGTAGCTTGAAAACGTCTTCCAATGCAGCGGTGAAGAGTTTCGGGAATATAACGTCACCCTGTCTTACACCTCTCTGTAGTTGGATAGGTTTCATACTTTGATTCTGTACTCGGATAGCCATCATAGCTCTACTGTACAAACACTTCGATATACCGACAGTCAACTTGGCGCCGCTAATGGCACCGCCCAAATTTCGACGGAATCAAAGGCTTTCTCATAGTCCACATAAGCAAGACATAGTGGCAAATTGTACTCCTCGGTCTTCTTTACAATTTACCTAAAGCCTTTTCAAAAACCTAACTATATAGTATATCTAAACAAAACTATTTTGTTTTCTAATCGAGGATATCTGTTTTACGTCTTAGGACAAACTTGCCGGTTTTACTCTTTTCAGAGAAGAACCGACAAGAAACTATAATATATTTAAATTATATATTACTTTTAGATCCCAGCACTCCTTTAGGATTTTTCGAGTTGTAACGGAAATAGATCCTGTAGTCAATAGGAATGTCCTTCGCAAGAGGCACCTCGTAGTTGAGGCTCCTGTTGGTCAATAGTTTCCCCGTTTGTTTGTCGTATACGAAGTCCTCCGTCAGAAAATATCCCAACCCTTGAACATAAGCCCCTTCCAACTGAAATAGATTGGCAATTCGGAATTATTCGGTTGTGAAAATACAATTAAATATAGAACATGGTGGACCAGTAAATACTAAGAACAGACAAATCTAGTATAGTAGCAGTTACTCGACTCAGTGAGTATTTCATTTTCGGGGCGATGTATCTGCTTTAACAACAAAATCCCAGAAAATATAAGGTTGGGGAAAAAGTTTTTTCGTACTCTATATACAAATTGAATACCTTTTTCTTCAAAGTTTTTTTTTTAAGTTAAGTTCACATTTAATTATGTGCCATTTTGTTCGATAACCCCATCTTGTAGTTAGTGACATAATCCCGTTGCTGTAAAAATCTTGGGATTTTTTATAAAAAAAATGAGACAGGTAGTTTTGACAGTCCTCTCTTGATGTTAACCTAACATTACCCAAAGAATTCTGAACAGACCGAAACAGATGAAAATCTGAACAACCAAAGAATTTTTTCTTCAATTTTGTACAAACCACATACGAAGAAACTTTTTCGCCGACCTATTATACAAAATTTGATATCCGCTGTTCGAAAACTTTATTAAAGAAAGATGATGTATAAAAAGTTTTATTGTAATTTATGGATGATAATAACTACTGGGAATGAGGTGATCACTACCAAGATATTAATTTGTTTTGTGTAGTTTAAAAAAAGTCCCGCTGAGTTCCTTGCTGGTTCTTCCCAAGTCAAAGGTATTATCCGAACCAGTGGTAAATTAAATATAAGAGTAAGAGTGACTTTCGATAAGTATTATTTAAAATATATAGTGAATAAAAAAGTTTCTATTTTTATTTTATGTAATGGCGGCGTAGGAGAATACATCACCCCATTTGGACCCATGGGTGTCGTAAGAGGCGACTATGGTAAGTGATAGAATCTTATGGCTTTCGATAGATAGCTGTATGCCATCTCGTTTACTCCAGATGTAAATAAATGGGCCCCCATTAAGTACGCGAGGCGAATTTTTCTTTATCTACCCTCCTATCCCTAAACACCTCACGTAATCAATGGATGACCTTACCACGTGTTCGACGGTGAAGGAAAACACCGTGAGGAAACCTGCATGTCTGAGAAATAAAAAAAATATGTCCCGAAGACATGTGAAGTTCGCCAACACGCATTGGGCCAGCGAGGCGGACATTTCCTTGCCCCAAAACCCTCTTAGAGATGAGAGGAGGATTCTGCCCAGCAGTGGGACGTAAATAGGCTGCAACTTTACGTTTTATTTTACTTTACTTAGAAAAACGGGCGACGGTGGGCAGCGTTAAAGCCAAACGTGAAAGTTAAGGCAAAAACCATAACGGGAGAGGCCATGTGTGGACTTTTACGTGTTGTTTAAAAACGATAAAGATTGAAAATGATAATGTTGATCCTCCTGGACCTATTATCGAGTAACTACGGCGACATATTACGAATTTCCAGTTTGACTGCTCCGTGCCGCAGCAACTTAGCAATGAGTTACACCAACCTTTGTGTAACAGCTAACATTTGTGTTACACAAATGTCGGCGGAGATTTGATACAGACATTGATCTATAAAGTAAAAAATTAAGATTTTTAAGACTATAAAAATGAATTATCAGTAACCTGGCCAACATCAACTGCTGGGTTTGCGCTTAACCCGACATCTTCTAATATATCAGCCCTCAGCAATTCATATCTCCCAGTTATCACGTCCAATTGAACCTCTAAAATAGTAACTGAGAAAGCGCTATAACTTTGCAAGTCAGGCTCCTTTTCAGTCATCATATACGACGCTGTTAAATCTATCTCCTCCTCTCCGGCCTTTTGTATTATTTGTAACCAGGTTGGATCAGTCATTTGCTGCTTAATTGGCTCCAATCTAGACTTCAGTATATTGCACGCTTTAATAATCGAATAACAAACACTTTCGCTCGTAATACTAGAACCAGAGAAGACGTTGTTGGCTGCTACAAAGGAGTAATTAGGTATAACTGTTACTAGATCTAGTGGAATGCCTAGTTCGTATGCGCAGACTTGCGCGGCTTTAGTGTTTAATCCTTGTCCCATTTCAACACCGCCTGTTGTTACTGTCACTGTGGCGTCTCCTCTATATATTGACACCATAGCTGTGTAATTGCCGTAGAACTCGACTGGGAAAAGCATGACGCTTATTTGTATAGCCCGTTTCATCCATCTGTTAGCTTTATTGAACTGTTGAATCTCCAAAGCTCGTCTGTCGTATTCGCTTTTCTTTTTCAAGATATCTATAAGTTGAGGAATATCGTTGTCTTCAGTTCTCATGTTCGCGAGACGCACGTCGGTCGCGTCTCTTTGTACTGCGTAAGATATGTGCTCCATTATATTTTCAATGCAAGCGATACCTTCAGATGTACCTAAAACATTAAAAGTTTTGGTGATTTCTTATATTTACGCGATCACTACATTAAATAAAACTACTTTTATGGATTTAATCGCGTTCAATTTAATTTGTTTTAACTTCCCACGTTTCGAGTGCTTTGCAGCACCCATGCCACACTGCCCGTGAGTGCTGTTAAATTAAACGCGATAAAATCCATTTTAATTGTATTATTTAACATTGAAATTTGTATTATAAAGCAATGCATATAATAACCAGATTAGTTGACTAGGTTCTTTCCATTATATTGTTTGTTATAAAAGTGGTGATAGATAAGAAAGTTAGGGTAGGTGGAGGGACTCCTTTCCTGATTTTCTAATATAGTTCTAATCTCTTGGGTAGTTCTAATCTCTTACCTTTTTTAATCGCAGAGCAGAAGTGCACCAAATTGTGTTTCGGTTGGAAGAGAAAGAGAGCCAGTAAAACTATAGGCTGTGAGACTTCCCATCTTCCACATGGGTGACGAAGCATATATGTGGCCTTCGCGTTGCATTTAACGATATAGATCTAACAGAATATTACAGTCATGCTTCAGTATATTGCTACAGCACAAATTCGGCAGTCAGCTCGGTCGTAGAGGAACTAAGCTGTTACAAAATCTCAGCAAAACCACACACTAAGTAGCAGTGTAATGCTGCCGATTCGTGTGCGTAGATAACGAGAGCTGGAAATATTTTTACGAGTAGTAACGACGACGTAGCGTATTTTGATTTTTTGTCCTCTCCTTACTTTCCACCATTGGACAACCAGACGCTCCGCCAGTCTCTATCCTATAGCTGTCGACATGCCATGCATTCGAGCTCTGCTGAGCTCGAGATTCAAGCTCTGGCTTATAATAGTTGTATAGTTTAATATCTAAATTAAGCAAAGGGTTAGGTTAGTTAAGGATGGTAGTGAAAGTTGGGTCTGGCAGAAGAAGCATGAGAGTAGAATAAATGCTGTAGAAATGCGGTCCTTAAGGAGTATGCTAGGGCTGAATCTGAATGACAGGGTGAGAAATAGTGTAATAAGAGAAAAGTGTGGTTTGTAACATGACGTTGTGACCAGGATTAAGAATGGAATGCTACGGTGGTTTGGTCGTGTAGAAAGAATGAACGAGGAAAGAGTGCCAAACAGATTTATGTTGCAGAAGTAAACGCCAGAGTCGGGAAGGGACGCCCTAGACCAAGGTTTGTCGACCAAATTGGTGATACTCGTATATTGAAAATGGGCCAGATTAGGAGTACCTTTAATCGACGAGCGTGTATGCGTAGATATATTGATGTAAAGGAGGCGAGAGAGGTGTGTCAGGATCGTGCCAAATGGAAGTCCGTAGTCTCTGCCTACCATTCTGGGTGACAGGCGTGAGTGTTTATATATTATGTACGTTAAACAAAGGGTGGAGCGATGACGCGAGATAGGAGCGATGCGGTTGGTTTCGTATCTTCTGAACTTATACGAACCCCGGGAACAACAGAGTGCACATGCTAAAGGTAAAAGGCGGTAGATAGGAAACCCGAAAATGGGCTTTGCAGTACTCTTATTGGATAATAATTAACAAATCTCATAAGCGTTAGGCGGTAGTGCAAGTGGCGCAAACAATAGTAAAAAAATTAAAATCTACGTCCATGACCACCTCACACTAATATGTAAAACATTGGAAGTTTGGAAGAGATCGCTGTTTAGCGATAAGGCCACCTAATTGTACGTACATTTATAAATTTAAGTTTGCTGTTGTGTAGTATTTAGTGTGCAATAAAGAGTATAAATAAATAAATAAAAAATAAAGCATTCACTTAATATGTACTTGGTACTATATTAAGTATATGTATATGTAATTGCCTATAATGGCGTAATAGCTGAAGTAGGAATGGGCCGACCATATGGCTCGAAGAACCGACAACCGATAGGGAAGAAAGGTTCTTGAGCGGCAGCCTCGTACCGGTAAGCGAAGTGTGGGGCGGCCCCCCACTAGATGGAGTGACGACCTGGTAAGACATGCAGGAAGTCGATGGATGCAGGTGGTTTAGGACCGTGCTTTGTGGTATTCCTTGCAGGAGGCCTAAGTTCAGCAGTGGACTTGTGAAGGGCTGTAATGATAATGATGATGATGATGATGATGATGAATGTCCTACGTCGAATAATAGTTTCTTTTCTAAATATTTCTTGTTTCCTTTTGACCTATCTACGAATTAAAAAAATAAAGTTTTGTTAATTTTAAGAACATAATGATTACTTGTATTTATACGAATACTAATATGTAGTTTAATTTAAACTTACGGAAAATGTCGCCCGGGATGTCAAACAGTAAACAACATAACAATATTTTTTATTATTTTATTTACGATAACATAGCATTGTTTTATGAGGTCAAAAAGGTAGTTAGTTTACCTGGAGCTCGGGCAAATGTATTCGAAGGAAGATCAGTGAGAACACTCGCTGTACTTAGTTTGAAATAATCCGTATTGTAGCAGTTCGGGAAGCCTCCGGCCGTGTAACTCAAGATATTTTCGTTGTGAGAGCAGCCGTCATCTTCCACTATAGCAGCATTTAAATATTGAATTTTCCCATTTTCGTCAACACCTACCTGAAATTATAGGGAAGTACGGGGTAATGAGAGCTAGCGTTTTCTTTTTTGTAGAATGAGGGTGACAAACGATCACACAGTCCACCTAATGGTAAGTGGATGCTGTGGCCCATAGATATCTACATTTATCCTCAATTAAGAATGTAGATGCGTTGTCACCCCTGAGGACTGAGATGGAATGCATCGTTTCCAGTAAAAAGGGTGTCCGGTTCTATATACTCACCATACGAAACACAGCAGCATTGAGCTGCTATTTTAGGCTGATATTCTGTAAGAGCGTTGTCCTTTCCCGGTTGAGCCGATCCATTCGTACCGAAATAACACAAGCGGCTTCAGAAACTTTTGATTATGCAACGTTATAGAACTCCTTTGTTGCCTAGTAGTGCACCCTATTGCATAATACCACCTTCTTGCATATTTCTGCCGCCAAACATTAGTACTGGCGCTGCTGCAGTTTATAGGGAGTCAGTATAATTACAGACAGTGGAATATTCTATCTGAGTCCTCAGAGGTGACAAGGCTATTGTAGTGAGGTGATCGCTACCAAGCTATTTCTAATTTGTTTTGTGTTGTTAATTGTGTGACATACATGATTGTAATCTGTTTTTTTTTAAAGTCCTGCTGGGTTTCTTGCTAATTCTCCCCAGGACTGAGTGATTTTTCCGAAGCAATGGTAATTAAACAAAAGACTGACTTTCAATAAGTATAAAATAATAATCTATATTGATTAAACAAGTTTCTGTCTCTGTTTTTGTTCGCGCCAAACACTAACGCCAGGGGGCGCTCGGCGCGGTGCATTCGTACCGGTTCGACGTTCGCGCGAGAGAGTTTTTTGCTACCGGCGGCCGGGTCGAGTCGAACAGTTGCTATAATACTGAGCTGTGCGAGCACGTTTGAGGACGCCCGGGAAACCTCCATTTTTGGAGTCGGTTTTGTTAACAGATATTGCCACGACGAAGGTTTCTTTGTTAAGCCTAGAATTCGACGCCGGGCTGACAAATTGTTAGGAAGTTAACATTGATTGCGATCAAAGTCTGAATTGCGTATTAGGCGCGTCTAATTTACCGCGAGTTTGGTTATTCTAATTTGATAGCGTATATAAGTGATTTGACAATATTAATTGCTCGTGCGGTGTGTTACGTTTTTGCTTATAGTAACGGGATTTCGTATAGACCGACATTCTGTATTTGTTTTGGGTGTTACGCTTTATAACAAATTAGAGTTAGTGGCTTCTGTAAGTTAGTTAATCGTACGATAGAGTTAATGGACTGTCATCGTGACGAACGAAGAAGTGGTCCGGCGCCGAAGCAGTCTGAACCGGTGCAGCATTTTGGAGCAGCCTGGAACTCGGCCGCTGCTGGCCGCCTATGCTTGCCAAGGCCCCACACATTCACACCTCACTGTACACTACTCGCCATCCACTATTACACACACTCACGGCCTGGCCAAGCCTTGGTGCGAAGTTAGCTTTCTCCCTTATTGTTTAGTGTAACTAGAGATTTTCCACTTTGGCCTTAGGAGGCCCGACCTACGTCTGCTCGTCGAAACTCAGCTGAATGGGCCCCTGACGATTTGACCTTTATGGGGGCAGCCGCAGGCCGTAACAGTTTTTGTTTGTATAGCCTTCTTTGCGTAATATTGGTTACAGGTATCCATGGGTTGTAGTTTTGAAGCCTGCAGTATCTAGCACTTACCATCAGGTGGAATTTAGTTCGTTTGTCACTTAAATTCTATAAAAGAATATGTTGCAAAGCTCAGTTCAACTCAACATGCTCAACAGCGAGCACGTGATAAATCAGCCCTTAAAATTGCAATTAACAATTTTAGTAGCATCGATGGTGATCATGCTTGTTCTTTTTCTTCACCAGCCTCAAAGTCCAATTTTACTCATTGGCCTCTCCCGTTGTAGGCAGGTTTTGCTTTAATCGCATGCTCACGTGAAAATGTTAAATTCAGCGCGTAACCCCCTAAATAACCAGGACTCTGTAGTAAACATACCTCGTATTCGCACTGACACGGAAGTCTTCTACCGGCGATAGTGAGATTGGTCACTACAGGTAGAATAAATCTACACGGCCGGTCAGTCTTCCTGGCGACGAGAGCACACGCGGTGGCAACTTGCACGTTGCGGCTGATTTTACCGCCAAAACCACCGCCTAGACGACGCACTTTCACATGCACACTGGAAATATAATTTAAAGCTATGCTTGTAAATTTATAAAAAAAAATTAAAGATATCTTAAAAAGTTATACATTATTATTTAAAGATAATATAAAATACTCTCATAATTTATTTTTATGGCAAAGAGAAACCGATTATTCTAAAATATTTTACACAATAGGTTAGTTATAACTTATAACACACGCGTAAATTCAAAACCACTCAGCGTAGACCCTATTCGAGCATGCATCGGAGTGTAGTGTTCGGTTCGGCTTGCTTGAAAAATACAGACAAATCCTTTTGGAGTATAATTATAACATCCTGAATGACGGCGTCCTGAGCGCGTGTCGTATAAGAGGCCATTAATGCCAGATGTAAAAATAACCAGACAGGCGATAGGGAGAAGCGTCAAAACTAGTAGACGTTCGGTACTGCGATTTTACCAGTCACCGTACCTACTTTGTCTCGCATATGTGGACTATGAGAAAGCCTTTGATTCCGTCGAAATTTGACGGGTGCTACAGTCCCTATAGCGGTGCCAAATTGACTGTTGGTGCATCGAAGTGTTTGTACATTAGAGCTACGATGGTTATACGAATATAGAACCTGCAGGACCTCAGCACTATGCTCAATGACCTCAATAGTGTGTGTCTCCCAATGGATAGGTCTTATCTATATAGGAAGCACTATATCCGAAATTATCGATGAGTATGTTTACTTAGGACAAATAGTCCGACTAGGTAAGTCCAACTTCGACCAAGAAGTCAATCGACGAATTCAACTCGGCTGGATAGCGTTCAGGAGATTACGACACATCTTCTCGCTCAAAACTTGAAAACAACATTGTGCAAATAAAAAACAAAGTTATTGCCAGTGATGTCATTTGGCATATTTGTGAAGTATAAGGAAGCTCAAGGTCGCTCAGCGAGCTATGGAGAGGGCTATCTTTGGGGTTTCTCTGCATGATAGATTTAGAAATAAGGATATTCGCAGTAGAAAGAGAGTAACGGACATAGCCCAACGGATTAGTAAGGTGAAGTCACAATGGAACACACATATATAATCCCAATGATTGAAAAACCGACAACCAATTGGGAAGAAAGGTTCTAAAGTGGCAACCTCGTACTGGTAAACGAAGTGTATGGCGGCCTCCACTAGATGCCGTGACGACATGCTAAGATAGCAGGAACTCGATGGATGCAGATGGCTGAAGATTTAGGTGATCACCATCCTCCCTATCAAGCGTGGCGATATATTTTACTTCTTCTTTTTTAACTCTGAATTTGACGCATCAGAAATGAAAACCGTTAAAGCACTTTTCTGTTAAAAAAATCAACCGGATTTTTCTCAACTTTTTTTATTAATATCATAAACTTTCAAATAATGAAAACTTCTAAAAATGTTGCTTAAATCTTTTTTCTTTCCAGGGGTTTCCACTCGTCGGTATTACTTTTTCAATTGTATATTTGCTGAGTTGACATAATATGGATATTAGAAGGGATAATATCAGTTTATAATAATCTAAAATTAAAGATCTTGTACAACCGACTTCAATATAAATTATTAAGAATAACTCAAAAACTATTGGTCAGACCTTGATCAACATTGACCACATGAGAAGTACCAGCTTTCAAATAAAAAACGAATCATCGAAATCGGTTCACCCAGAAAAAAGTTACACATAAAAAAAGAAAAAAAAAAACATACAGTCGATTTGAGTCCGTCTCCTTTTTGAAGTCGGTGAAAAAACAATGCGATGAATGCAGATGGGTCAAGACCGCTCTGTGTGGCATTTCTTAGGGGCAGGCCTGTGTTTAGCATGGGAGTTGTGATGGGCCGTAATGATGATGATGATGGAAAACAATATTGCGGGACGACTTTACATATTATTTAGTATTAGTGTTAATACATGTTTATTTACTGCTAAAAAATTCAATAATAACTGTTAAACTATAAAAGAAATCCTAATGTAATGAGAAATATAACTAACTTTCCGAAAATAAATAAAATAGTTGATAAAAATGGGTACTAACTCGCTCTCCTTCATGCCTAAACATCTGGCTACTGCTATTTGCGTTAAATCCATCCATTGCGTTGAATCGTAAACTTCTAGACCTTTGTCGACAGGAATGACAACACAAGATAAAGGCTCCATATAATAATGATATTGTGCACCTATTTCATAAACACCTTTGATCACTTTCTTCACATCATTTCCTCTTCCCTTAGGTTCAATTTTGCTGTCACCAGGAGCATATCTTTTAGCGTCTCTCTTCGCTTCATCTATGGTCAGAACTGGGGGTGTAGATGGTACGTTTTTGTAGGTAACTTTGACTTTTCTAGCTGCTCTAGCGGCCAATGCCTCTGTATCGGCCACAATGATTGCTATTGGTTGTCCGTAGAATTTTATGTTGGAGCTCGCGAGGATTTCCTCATTTTCGTACTGTAGTTGTATACCGGGAAACCCAAACGAATTTATACCGGGTATGTCCTTTGCCGTATATAAGGCTATAACTCCTTCAATATTCTGAAATCATAATCCATCACTGACATATGCCACTAATACTAATACTCTCAATTGGACATAGTTACGCAAAAAGGATCCAATGTAATTTGTGTCTAAAATGTTCAGTTGAAAAATAATGTTTGTTCTATTACTATGTAATGTTCTATATTATTATGTGATGCAACAATTTTAGCGAAAGTAACACAAATAAGAAGAAAAATTACAAAGACACACACAAACCATACAGATCCATTCTTTAAATTTCATAACCTCAAATAAGTTTTCTTCTTTACGGTTGGATCCTTTTTGCATAACCACGTCCAACTATTGATTATATCTCGATTATGTTGAATATAATTTTTTTTGGATAACATACAATAGTACAAAGAATAACAGTTTAAATAAAAAATCGAATGGTACAACCAACTACGTTATCAACGTATTATTTAGTTTTGCTTAGTAAGTACAAACAAAAATAAACTTATTTATTGTTTTTACTAAGCAAAACTAAATGTTAATTTATTTTTTATCGATTTAAGAGTACAAGGTTCAGTATTAAATTGCAAACATGGTAGGGCCATGTTATAGCTTTATTATAGTTGAACCATGAATGTATCGAGTTGATCGGGAATTAACCACGATCGCAAAGAATACAAGCGTAAAATAACAACATAATACGGTTGGTGTTTCAAATGTTCAGTGACGATACCCTTTTTACTAGTAACCAAATATTCTATCTTAGTCCTAAATTCGTTGGCATTTCGTTTCTTAGGACATATATATTTTGTTTATGACCCCAGCAGATTTTTTATAGAATAAGGTTAACAAGCGAGCACACAATCCACCTAAGGCTCGATGACACTGGTATAGTTTACGAGCTAGTTTACGAGACAGGCCAACACGCCAGCGAATGGCGAGTAAATTAGAAGGGCTTTCTATTTTTCAAGCAGCTTTTTTACAATCAGATTCACAAAAGAAGATTGTAAAAAAGCTTAATGACACAGAGCGAGTTTACGAGCTGCCCGCGAACTCGGTGGCTTGTAGCTTGTAAACTAGCCCAGTGTCATCGAGCCATAATGGTAAGTGGTTGCTATAACCCATAGACATCTATCCACAATTAAGAATCAAAATGCAGTTGAGTTGTTACCCCTGAGGACTTGCCTCGTTTACATTAAAGAGGGGTTTCTGGTTCTCTACATTCACCATAAGTAACACAGCAGCATTATACAGTGGTAGAGCCACGCGGCAGCTTTTGCTGTCGCACGGATGGGCCGGCCCGAACCGGGGTGGTATCACGACCTCACAGAATACCAGCGTGAAGTAGAGGTTTACCTCTGCGTTTCGCTTGGTGAGTGCAGGTGGCCGGAGGCCCTTTTTACTGGAAATGAGGCATTCCATCTTAGTCCTCACGGGTGACAACGCATCTGCATTTTGATTCGCAAACGAGGATAGATGTAGATGTCTTGGGCCGTAGCAACCACTTACCATCAGGTGGACTGTGTGCTCGTTTGTCACTCGTATCCTATAAAAAAAAAAAAATCTTTTTTCGTTGGTGCTCTGTGAGAGCGTGGTTCTTCCCAGGTCGATCCGACCCATGCGCAGGACGGGATTATAGCGTATTTGTGAATGCGCAAGTATAGGTGTACTCCCATAGTTCGATGGAAAATTCGACACGTGATTTCCTGGAAAGGGGGGGGGGGGCGGTGAAACACAGGGCTTCTACTGAGAATTGTTCGTAACAGATTTTTGACCAGAAATCCCGGCCTATTTGAACTCACACGGACCACTAGTTAATGAGGCAGTCGAATTATAAGTGATTGGAATTATAATTCCAGTTATAATAGATGTTAGTTAAAACTTCAAGGTACACGAGCAAATCGATTTCGATTATCCGCTGGCTGAACGGAATTTAAGTGATTATTTTCACGTGCTAAGCGCTTATGGAAAACATCCTGAGAAGGCCTGCATGTCTGAAAGAAATCGAGGTCATGTGAAATCTGCCTACCCATTTTAAGGCATCAAGGCAGGCGGACTCTTTCTTACCATTGAACCATATTGAAATCGTTTCATCCACCATTTTCTTCGCTATCTAAAGAGGTAATTAATTCACTAAGACATTATCACTATTTTAATAATAATGTCGTAATTACGTTCTTTCTAAGACACGGGATGAAACACCGCCAATTTCCTGCTGCACACCAGGCTGCTACTGAGAATTTCTTGACGGAAAAACTCAATAACTGATTTTTTGGTCCGACGCGGGATTTGAACCTGGGACCTCACGATCAGCAATGACGTTTACGACCACTAAGCCGACGAGGCAGTCACTATTTTAATATTAACTAACAATATTTTAATTTTAGTTGGAATTGGTTAAGTTGGTAGGTTGAAATATTTTGCCTGCCTGATTTATATTAAGACATGTTTTCAACAAAATATTCTGATGAACTTACCAAAACTTCAGAAGCATCTATGTGGTCAACTTCTCCGCCATGTACGGTAGCCATTACGAAGGCCCCAAACACTTCCTTTGGGAGTGGTGGTATATCATTAACATACTGAGCCTCTCCGGAGGCCTGGATTAACGCTTCCAGTTTTGGTACTGGTTCGTTGAGAGGGTACAGTGATGGATCGGTTTGGAAGTCTTGCTTGCCACTGGAAACTGGACGTTGGAATAACGTGCCACCGGAACGGTATCTGGGACTTGGTAAGCCCTTAGGACTGATGTTTAAGATGAACTAAACAATCACATAACATTATTAGTGAAAGACGGAGACATATAAACGATAAATGTGTGCAATGAATACGCAACAGACATTATTATGCACTTGACATTAATACAAGTACAACAACGTAAAACAAAAGAACATTTCCCTGACAAAATAATCTTGAGCATGCAGTGCACTGCCGCCCGCACTCTGCGTACGCCCATTTATCATAGAATTCACACAATTTTTGGAATTAAATTTAATTAAAAAAGAAAAGGGAATTTTATAAATTAAATAAAACGTGACTAATTCAGATTTTTAAATTATCTATCCATTAGTGTAATCCTCAAATGATTAGAGCGTTGCCTTTAGCAACAGATGTATGTAATCAATAATTTTAGTCATTTAAAAAAAAAAGATTTTAAATGTATTTATAACACATAAAAACAAATTAGAACGTGGAATGTAATGATAGGACATCGAACATTAATAATGTGCTTTTCGCTGTAGTTTATTTCTCATAACTAATGAGATAATCGTCTCTAAATAACGAAGAAAAACGCCATATCGCAAGGTTTTGGTCGGGGTATCGCCTTAAACAGACATAACGTAGGGTTCTTTTGGTTAATTTAAGCAATTTAACACCGTTTGTTTTTCGAATAAATGAAATGAAAATAAATGAAATTTAATTTATTATATATAATTTTATCTTTATATTACTGGCACAATGTTGCCTTATATTTTGTCATAGTTTCCACGCTTGGCAGGTGGGTTGGCAGTTTTTATTTTTTTTAATTGTTGATACGAAGACGCTATCATCCATCTCCGTTGTTTACTTCTGTCGACTTTTACGACAAAAACGGTACGATGAGGCTACTACCCTATATAGTAGCCTCACGAATCATACTTATTAGGATTCGTTGTCACGTTAATGTTATAACAGAAGCGATCCTGAATATATTCTGGGACCGCAAATTTCCTATGGCGTCGATCATTCCATGATCTAATGTTCATCCTGTGGTTATAGTGTCCTATCGTAACGTATCGTAATGCTCAAGATTTTTTTCTTTTGTTTGTCACACACTGTCACAGTCAGGACAATCTCTAGACCTCAAATAGTACGCGGTGCGATAATATAGAACAACATATGTGATGAGTGATGACTACAAGAATTCCCAACTTTGTTATGATTATGTGTTAGCAGAGCATGAGAAATGCAATCAAATCATGCCGTGAATGTCTAATGCGACTATGATGTCACCAGAGAGATGAATTCAGAGGCTTCTGATGAATGTCGCGTTTATGCCAGACGTGAAATATCCAGACCGATGACGGAGTCCAGCGTCAAAGGTCGGCACGATGTCACAGAATAAGTAATAGACGACGTATGGGCGAATAATTCTTTACCAAGTTAAGCTATTTTGATGTTTATATTCTTTACAATTCCTTGAAGTCAGTTTTTAATTTTATAAAAGTGTAATTAATATTGTAAATAATAGACTCAGACGTTACTTTGCGAAAATCCATTAATCCATATTACAGATGTTAAAAATTCTTGTCTTTCTAGCTAAAATCTGCGTGTTAAAATAAAATTATGTAAAAGATGTTAAATATTAATTAGCTAAGGTCCGTATCATATCGTATCTAAACGTCTAGTACAGCAATTGCTAATCCGTCCGCCAAACATACCGAGTGCCTTATCATACATCCCGGTTGTCGAGTAGCCGGTGCCGGGTACCCGGTGGCGAAGTGTATGGGCATGTACGTTATCTAACGCGTTAGTGAACGGATGGATGACGGCGACCGGACGCACAGTGAATTACGCCGTGACAGACAAATTACGCCGGTACGTGTGAAAGCTAATGTACATGGCTATGCACTTCGCCGTCGAGTACCCGGCACCGGCTACCCGGCAACCGGAGTGTGTTAAAAGGCACTAACGCCGTAATTTACCTACACTTCGCCGCTGGGTACCCGGCACCAGCTAGCCAGCTACTCGGCAACCGGGACATGTGAAAGGGCACTTATTGTAAACTCATGCCAGCTGTGGTCTATTAGGGGATAATGATGATGATGATAAAGAATCATTAATGAATGTTTCGATGATACTAAATAAAAAAAAAATTATCCGACAATAAGGTTTACGAATTTTCAAACTACAGTAAAAATAACCATTATAATTTTTTGAATGATTCATTCAGGCTAAATTAAGACACGCTTTGTTATTGTTGAGAGTTTTAAGACGTTACTTTCAAAGGAATAAGTTAAATCATAACTTACCTTATAGAACAGTCCAATAGCCAATTTTTTTCGGGTTTCCGGCGGCGGCTTAGGTGGATTATCGACCGGAACGATTTCTTCATTCAAACATTTTATTGCACCCTGTATTGCCTCGTTATTAAATATATTCTTGCCTTTTAAAAAGTTTTCAGTTTGACGTGCGTGGATAAAGTGGGCGGAGATGTTTCCATATACGATACTTGCTTCTTGTATAACGTTAGCTTTGCTTAATTTAAGCAAGAAACCGGCATTGACTATAGCTAAAGCGTTTTGGTTTCGAGGTGGTATCTAAAAATGTATTATTTTTGTATTTTATAGGATAAGGGTGACGAACGAGCACACAGTCAACTGATGTTAAGTGAAATTTACATCTATCGTCGATTAAGAATGAAAATGCACATAGAGCAACTAATGTTTATTACACTCACTAAACGAAACACAGGTTCGTGCCCAGATTAAATGATGTTCATCATCATCATTACAGCCTTTGATAAGTCCACTGCTGAACATAGGCCTTCCCCAAGGAATGCCACAAAGCACGGTCCTGAGCCACCTGCATCCATCGACTTCCTGCATGTCTTACCAGGTCGTCACTCCATCTAGTGGGGGGTCGCCCTACACTTCGCCTACCGGTACGAGGCTGCCACTCGAAAACCTTTCTTCCCCATCGGTTGTCGGTTCTTCGAGCTATATGGCCGGCCCACTGCCACTTCAGCTTACTAATCCGTTGGGCTATGTCGGTTACTCTGGTTCTACTGAGGATATCCTCATTTCTAAGTTTATCACGCAGAGAAACCCCGAGCATAGCCCTCTCCATAGCTCGCTGAGCGACCTTGAGCTTCCTCATACGGCCAGCAGTGAAGGACGTCTCAGATCCGTAAGTCATCACTGGCAACACACACTGGTTGTACAATTTCGTTTTCAGGTTTTGAGGTATGTCTAACGAGAAGATGTGTCGTAGTTTCCCGAACGCTGCCCAGCCGAGTTGAATCCGTCGATTGACCTCTCGGTCGAAGTTGGACTTTCCTAGTCGGACTATTTGTCCCAGGTAAACATACTCGTCAATAACTTCGAGCTTAGTGCTCCCAACAACTACCGGCATAGGTGTGACATGGATGTTAAACATGATCTTTGTTTCGTCCATGTTCATCTTAAGACCTATCCGTTGGGAGACACTATTGAGGTCATTGAGCATAGTGCTTAGGTCCTCCAGCGAATCTGCCAGCGGTGAAGAGTTTCGGGGATATAACGTCACCCTGTCTTACATCTCTCTGGAGTTGGATAGGTTTCGTACTCTGATTCTGTACTCGGATAGCCATCGTAGCTCTACTGTACAAACACTTCAGCACTTCGATATACCGACAGTCAACTTGGCACCCCTGAAGGGACTGCAGCACCGCCCAAATTTCGACGGAATCAAAGGCTTTCTCATAGTCCACATACGCAAAGTGGCAGATTATACTCCTCTGTCTTTTGTACAATTTGCGGAAGGGTGTTTATGTGGTCTATGGTACTAAAGCCTTTTCGGAAACCCGCTTGTTCGGGAGGCTGGAAGTCGTCAAGTCTGGAGACTTGCCGTTTTTAAGGTGCTGGAGAGCCATTCTAATCTCACTCAGACTGACGTCCGGAATATCTTCGGAATAGTGTCGGATAAGACTCGCTCTTGGATCGTTACTCACACTTGCGTGTGGCTCTAACGATGACGTGTACAGCTGCCCATAGAACCTCTCTATCTCACTCAAAATCTCAGGTGTTCCAGAAACGATGCTGCCACACTCGGTCTTCAGCTTTGACGGTTGGCTCTTTTTGGCAGACAGATCTCTGGCAAAGACTTTGGAGCCTTGGTTACGCTCGATCGCTTCTTCAATACAAGCTGTATTAAAGTTGTGTAAGTCCCGCCGAATGCATTTGAAGATCGAACTGTTCAGTTGCCTGTATGCTGTCAAATCTGTTGAAGAATGTAGGTTCATCTCCTGTCTAACAGCTATAAGATTAAGAGTGTGATCGGAGAGTTTTTGTGTTCTTCTGCGGCGGGTCTTGCAGAACTTCTGGCCCCTTGGGTTCCGTTGACCTATTCCAAATTTCCCTACCTTCAGCTCACCGATCTCTCTTGTGCCTAGTTTTGCATTGAAGTCTCCCATTAACACCGTATAGAGTGGGTTTTGGAGGAATGCATGGCTCTAGAGATATCCTCATACACTTCCTCCACCTCCTCATCGGGATGTGCCGAGGTTGGTGCGTAAACCTGTATGACCTTCAGCGAATACCGTTTGGTGATTCTGAGTATAAGGTACGCAACCCTCGTCGATACAGTTTCAATCTTTACAACGTTGTTAACGAGAGACTTGTGGACGATAAATCCGAGACGTCCTTGGGACAGATGGTCGCCCTCCCGGTGATAGAGCAAGTTGCCGGATAAGATTACTGTGTCCTCCTCCTCTCTTCGGACTTCGGATAATCCTATAATATGCCAGCGTAACTTGTCTATCTCCTCTTCCAGCTCCACGATCTTCTCGTCAGTCCTCAGGGTGCGTGCGTTGTATCTTACCAGGTCAGTCGTCTTAGGTGGCAACCGGACTTCCACCGGAGATTCTTAGCACCCCGTGCCCTGCCGTTACCATGGTCGCCACCGTAGCCAGGAATAGCGGGGCCACCGGGGACTGGGGGCCGTCTCTTTGTTGCTCTCATCATTGGGGGGTATTTGCCATAGTTGCCACGCTTGGCGAGCGGGTTGGCAACCGCAGTTTTTTTATTGTGATTTTGCTGTTATCAGGAAGATGCTGCTGCCCATCTCCTGCCTGTTTCTCTTTGTCGCCTTTTACGACACCCACGGGAAGATATGGGGTAGTGGATATTCTTAACCGCCACTACACGGCAAAATGATGTTACTATGTAAGTTTATGGCTGTAGCATGAGACAGAGGTTACGGGCGTCAGCTTGACTAAGAAGGACCACGTCCACAAAATAGCAGCGTAAAGTAGATTAGAAACACGGCATTTTAGTCCTAAGGGGTAGATACGTAATAAAGCATCTGGATTTTATTAATAATGAATACATAATCGTCAGTAGAGATCTATGGAGCATATGATCCATTTACCATCAGGTGGAATTGTGTGCTTGCCTAACTAGAATATTTTTTTTATAAAACTGATGACACAAACGAAGTTAAAGTCCACCTGATGGTAAGTGGCTACTGCAGTTCCCGTGCATAAAATTGATCAATTTTATTCTTAAAACATACGGATGCGTTTTCGATTTTTACGAAACAAAACCTTCGCTGTGATTATATGGGTGTTAAAAAATGAAAACTTATTTTAAGAGGTAGTGGGTTTGTAAATGCTAATATAAATATTTCTATTTAAATAAAAAAAAAACAATTAAAACAAAAAGTCGTTTGAAAACAATACATACAACAATACCTTATAGCTCCTAAAGATATAACTGTCACTTAAAGGAGGCAGTGATATACTCAACATCAGTACCCCTTGCATGTTATAGTTTAAAAAGTCCCTTAGGGTGAGATGTGACTTATGGTTATTTGCATCTCCTGAAAAAAAAAAAACAGGTATTAAGATCAATATAGATATTAAGCAAAAAATATATCGAATATATAAGTAAATAATCTAAAACACTCTAGTGACAGTGTCAGAATATCTATTAATAGCAAGGAATTAAGTGCTAATTAAATGCTGAAAGATTATTGAGGTCGGATCTAGATAACGGTAACATTCTGGGAATTATAAGGTCCTGGACCACCATTACCTTATTATAAGGCATATTTGTTCCTTATCAGTTATATTATTATAGATAAGATAGGTCGAGTCTATACTAAAACCGAATCAGAACGCCCCGACTCCACGTAGTCTTGTCTGCTCTACCCTTAGAATGTTTTTGTAAAGCCGCAGGAGCGGAGGGAGAGCAACCTCCGCCCGCTGAAGCAAATGCCTGTGATTTGCTACGCTACGGCGAAGGGACTGCACTTCCCGCAGCGTCGAAGCCGTTGCAGAAGTAACTGTGTCAATATTCCTGTGTAAAAAAGTGAGGTTATGATTTTACAAAAAAAATATTACTCATAAACTATACATTTCTGCAAGGGGGGAAGGGTAGGGAAGGGGAGGCTTCTCTGAAACCCTCCCCCGCACACCCCCGCACGCAAGTACTGGATGTCTATAATTTTACCATTTTCAGAAGATTTTCAGAAGACCTCATTTTTGCATCTGCTGTTTTTCTGAATAACGACTTTATTTTTATTAAGAACGCCTTGTTAGCACTTAATTCCTTGCTATTAATATTATACGATACGTTTCGCCGGCAACGAAAATTTCAACAGTTCATTGCGGTGAAAATTTTAGAGCACCTAATTTTTGAACTTGGCACCTAATTAGCACCTAAAAAGCTCCTAATTTTGGCTATTTCTAAATGCAAATTCCTGACTTAGCGTTGCTGGTGAGATACAATTAACACAATCATTTTAAGCTTATTTCGTAGTGCGTAACGGGCTTATTTGTAATGTTACTCTACATAAATGTACTCGTTTCTATCTATACATTTTATATTTCTGTGACAAAAATGATTGAGAGGGACTAAAATCATTAATAAAAAAGAATACTAGTACATATTAGTTTTTTAAACATATTTCTCTTTCTACAACACAGTTATAATAGTGTGTATATTAATAAATAAAGCCGGCCAAGTGCGTGTCGGGCCACGCACAGCGTAGAGTTGCCCGTCACAAGTGAACTTAGAAGGGGCATTCTTGACACTAGGAGCATATTAAGTGACTTCGGAGTTTGACCGCTATAACAACTAAAAATGGATCCAAATAAGGCGATGATAACTGAAAGACTAATTTTCCAAGCAAACTTATAGGGAGTGTATTAAAGAAGATAAAAAAAAAACTTTTTGAAAATTATGCAATTTACGTCAAAAAATTCTAAATAGTGTAAATAAATTCTCGGTAGTATCGGTATCGGTGACCGTAACAAACCTTTCTCTAAACCACCACTGTCATAGGAACTGTATTATATTGTATTATTTTCAAAATGGAAAAGTTTTTTAAATCTTTTTGAATACCACTATATGTTCTGCTTAGAAAATAAATCTTTCCGTCACCATCCTCCTACTTGAGCCCATTTCAGTCGTCATAGCAGTCAAACCGCGAACTGTTTTAATATGCTTATGGGTATATTATAAATATATATATATACTATGATGTCAAGAAGGGCTCTACATTGTACGTAGCCCGACACGCATTTGGCCATTTTTATTCTATATGTATATTTCTAGGAAATTACTAAATAAAAGTATATATATATCAAAAGTATTAAATAATTAAAAACGTGCATTATTATATAAAACTAGCGTTTCAAAGGCAGAAATTGTTCCATAAAAATGTAACTTACGTAATGTCACAATTGCTCCGACCGTTTCCAAAATCAGAAAGATGTCGGATTGGAAATCTGGCATCTCGTGTTTTAACATGAGATTACCAGCAATGGATCCAATCTAAAACACCATTAGAATATTAGAATAAAAAAAGATAATATAATGTACCGTGTGATGCGGCTAAAGATAATACATCATCGAATATAACTATCTAAGAAAACTACTACGCCCTTCTTGTAATCATTGATTATCGCTTCTTTAATTCAGTATTAATTTGTTTAACTTATTATAAGCCAGTACTAGACCACAATCTCACTTGGTGGTAAGTGGTGAAGCAGCCCTAGATGGTAAATCTAGCATTATCTTATATAGCACTGTCTTGGCGTAACAAAAGCCTGATCACTCTTCTTGAAGACGCCCAGATTGTATTCGGACGGAAAGATAGACGCCGGCAAATTATTCCACTCCTTTGCTGTACGCATTACAAAAGTCGAAGCAAACCGTTTGGTTCTAATGCGTGGAATATCGACAACAAAGGGGTGAAGACCCGCCGACCGGCTGGTTGTCCGTTGGCGGAAAGGAGAGGGAGGAATTTAAGCGTGTAATTCCTGCGCATAGATTATCGACAGACTAGCTCTCTATACCTGTCTCTTCCTATTACCATCATCATTCAGTAAAAGTTTAAACATTTCATAAATTGACGTCGATTTTTTATTAGAATATTTACGGAAATGGAAATGAAATAAAAATTCTCTGTTTTAATTTCAAACATCAACATGTTCCTTATCACCAAATACACAAACGCTACTTTTTAAGATGTTCGCAAGTCTCGTGGTGTCACAGTCACTTTGGCTTAAAGTGATAGAGAGAGCCGAAGACTTAACAGCATCTTAAAATTGAGCAGCGTTTGAGTATTTGGGCATTAGTTTACTCTATAACGCGTCATTGTCACGCTTAATTTTAACTTTCGATACCTGCCGGACATTTTGAATGTTTTGTGTCATCCACTAACAGGAGTTAGACCGAGGTGTTCAACGTCCTAATTCTCCCGATGTCATAATTCAAAAAGTTGAAGGTCCGATTCACACGATATGATCTTTCTGTATCTTGATGTAGTGTTGCATTGGTAACTAGTTAGTCATCATCTTTAATTAAATTAGGATGTTTTTTTGGAACGAAGTTTTATCTGGCGAGAAAAAGTGTAAGATTTTTCCGTCACGACCCCTTTTGACGTAGTATAGGCCTTGACGGCTATTAGGAAGCGAGATAGAATAATATCCATCTCCCTCGCACTTTTTCTTATCTTGCCATGTAAGAAATATTATTTTATCCGAACAAAAACAGCCATGACCCTCGCGCATGTTTTTTTTTTAATTTGAATAGTGTCACGAATCACCTCTAGTTCTAGTATAAGGATTAGTTTTTTTTGCGAGGATTTGTGATTTATTAAATCTAATGTAATGACAGATGCGATCCTGAACATGTCCACAGACAGCAAACTTCTAAAGTCTCGGTCAGTCATCATCCAATCTTTATCCTGTGGTTATCGTAAATGTGATTATTCCGTACATCTTTTAATGTTTTCGTAGAATTCCCACTTACCAGGGCCTGTAGTCTTCAAATTTCCTGGATATGTCCGAAAAATTCCAGACGTATGACCCTCCAAGTTACATCAACTTTTAAGCAAACTACATTTATTCATAATTATTTTTTTATATTGTGAAAATAATTTTGATTTTATTTAAGTACCTATTTATTTATTCATTCGTTTCATAACGACCTCGTGCTTTAACAGCTAGATACTCTTGAGTAAACAAGGGCGGGTTTTGATATCGAATCCCAGCCTCATCATCATCATCATCATTACAGCCCTTCACAAGTCCACTGCTGAACATAGGCCTCCCCCAAAGAATGCCACAAAACACGGTCCTGAGCCACCTGCATCCATCGACTTCCTGCATGTCTTACCAGGTCGTCACTCCATCTCGTGGGGGGACGCCCTACACTTCGCCTACCGGTACGAGGCTGCCACTCGAGAACCTTTCTTCCCCATCGGTTGTCGGTTCTTCGAGCTATATGGCCGGCCCACTGCCACTTCAGCTTACTAATCCGTTGGGCTATGTCGGTCACTCTGGTTCTACTGCGGATATCCTCATTCCTAAGTTTATCACGCAGAGAAACTCCGAGCATAGCCCTCTCCATAGCTCGCTGAGCGACCTTGAGCTTCCTCATACGGCCAGCAGTGAAGGACCACGTCTCAGTTCCGTAAGTCATCACTGGCAACACGCACTGGTTGTACAATTTCGTTTTAAGGTTTTGAGGTATGTCTGACGAGAAGATGTGTCGTAGCTTCCCGAACGCTGCCCAGCCGAGTTGAATCCGTCGATTGACCTCTCGGTCGAAGTTGGACTTACCCAGTCGGACTATTTGTCCCAGGTAAACATACTCGTCAACAACTTCGAGCTTAGTGCTCCCAACAACTACCGGCATAGGTGTGACATGGACATTAAACATGATCTTTGTTTTGTCCATGTTCATCTTAAGACCTATCCGTTGGGAAACACTATTGAGGTCATTGAGCATAGTGCTTAGGTCCTCCAGCGATTCTGCCATAAGGACTATATCGTCGGCAAATCGAAGGTGAGTGATGTACTCGCCATTGATGTTGATACCGTATCCTTTCCAGTCCAGAAGCTTGAAAACGTCTTCCAATGCAGCGGTGAAGAGTTTCGGGGATATGACGTCACCCTGTCTTACACCTCTCTGCAATTGGATAGGTTTCGTACTCTGGTTCTGTACTCGGATAGCCATCGTAGCCCTACTGTACAAGCACTTCAACACTTCGATATACCGACAGTCAACTTGGCACCGCTGAAGGGACTGCAGCACCGCCCAAATTTCGACGGAATCAAAGGCTTTCTCATAGTCCACATACGCCAGACATAGTGGCAAATTGTACTCTTCGGACTTCTGTACAACTTGCCGAAGGGTATGTATGTGGTATATGGTGCTAAAGCCCTTTCGGAAACCGGCTTGTTCGGGAGGCTGGAAGTCGTCAAGTCTGCTCGCGATACGATTCGTAATGACTCTCGAAAACAGCACGTAGACGCGGCTCAGAAGGGAAATCGGTCTGTAGTTCTTCAAGAGAGCGTTGGCACCTTTCTTGAAGAACAAGACCACCGCACTTCTGCTCCACGCCTCCGGTGTAATGCCAGCCTAGGCAAAAATTATTTTTTAACAAAGAAGATGGTTTCTGATCTAACTGTGTGGTGTTAGTCTCATTTTTTTATTTCATTGTCATAGTATCGTTTTTATCGCGTTACATTGAACATGGGTAGGTTAGGGTGAGTAAGTACCTGTGTTTGCGCGTATAACCTGCGCGCAGGTTTCCTGAAGCGTCATGACGTCACACGTCGATAGAATCGGTACTGGCGGTTTTGCGGGGCCCGCCAAATGCACTCTACAATCGTTAACGCCAATAGAAAACCATAAAATATAATGAAATTAAGTCACGTGATTTATGTAGATATGTTATCCCCATTCTCTCGCTTGTAGAAAGTCAAATTGCCTAAATGTGCTGAGCATAGAAGAGCAGACGCAACTGAACTGGGAGGGACGATCATTGGTAAACCTTCTGAGCACGGCTTGCAACATCACCCGCTCATTTCATATTTCCCACGGTACTACTTTATAAAAAAAAACTCACCTTTCTGACAGGAATGTGAGCAACAAGCTCAATATGCTTGGCAAGCTCTTCCAAATAAGCGAATTCACTCCTCGACTTGGCCGTGCTCCTGAATAACGTTATACAATCCTCGAGACTTATATTGGCACCGACGATCAAATTCTGATCAAACTGATAGGTTTTAAGTGATTTAATGGAGCTTATATCAATTATTAACTCTATCCTTGAACAGTCGAAATATTCATAAACACCTATAAAATACCCAAGTTACAAATTATAATCATAATAAGAAATTTCAAAAATAAACTTTAAAAAATAATTAAAATTTTAGGCAATTAAATTCTTATTATCGACGGATTCAACTCGGTTGGGCAGCGTTCGGGAAATTACGGCACATCTTCTCGTCAGGTATACCTCAAAACTTGAAAACGAGACTGTACACCCAGTGCGTGTTGCCAGTGATGACATACGGAACTGAGACGTGGTCCTTCACTGCTGGCCGGATGAGGAAGCTCAAGGTCGCTCAGCGAGCTATGGAGAGGGCTATGCTCGGAGTTTCTCTGCGTGATAAACTCAGAAATGAGGATATCCGCAGTAGAACCAGAGTGACCGACATAGCCCAACGGATTAGTAAGCTGAAGTGGCAATGGGCCGGCCATATAGCTCGAAGAACCGACAACCGATGGGGAAGAAAGGTTCTCGAGTGGCAGCCTCGTACCGGCAGGCGAAGTGTAGGGCGTCCCCCCACTAGATGGAGTGACGACCTGGTAAGATTTGCAGGAAGTCGATGGATGCAGGTGGCTCGGGACCGTGCTTTGTGGCATTCTTTGGGGGAGGCCTATGTTCAGCAGTGGACTTGTGAAGGGCTGTAATGATGATGATGATGAAATTCTTTAGATGAGTTGTCAATACGAAAATTTACCATAAAGAAGTTTTATGAGAATATCAGGTGTAACGACCTTTTTTCTTTTTTTTTTATAGGAGAGCGGGCAAACGAGCATGCGGCTTACCTGATGGTAAGTTAAGAACAATTGCAACACCAGGGGAATTGCAGATGTGTTGCCGGTCTTTTAAAAATTAGTAGACTATTTTATTGAAGGTCCCTAAAGTCGTATCGGTCCGAAAAAATCGCTGGTGGTAGTCGATTTCACAAGGAAGTTGTGCGAAGAAGAAAACCTTTCGTAAATGGCACAGTGGTGGACCGCCAATCATCCAGATGGTATGGGTGGTATCGTGAATTTTGTCGCGATGTGTGATGGTGAAATTGAGCGGCTGGAATTAGTCCGAACAATTCAGGGCACTCACCGTGGTAAATGCGATAAAATACGCAAAGAGATGCAACATCTCTTCGCAGTGCCAGTGAGTCAAGCCGATCAGAAAGAGTTCGGTCGCCGATGATTCGAACCGTCAAGTTGAAGAATAGGATATCATTGATATGCAGAAGAAACAACGTTGGAATACCAGCATTAATGGGTTTCCAATCAGAGCATGCACCGTCTACTACGACCTTGATGTTCCGATCTGCAAGAAAACTGGTGATCCGATTGCACAATTTCTCGGGAAACCCATAGGAAGGAAGCTTCGAAAGAAGTGCTTTGTGTCAAGCCCGATCAAAAGCCTTCGCTATATCCAAACTAACGGCCAACGCCTCCCCTTTGAACTCCAATAATTAGAAGTCCTTTAGAACTAGAAGAAATTTAGAGTCCAATAATAACTCATAGATATGAGCTAGGTAACCCAAAAGATCACCAACTGAACAACACCGATGGAATCGTACTGGCGGTTACTAATCAGCTGGTGATCCTCAATACCTTGAGGATCACAGAACAGCAAAAACGTTGGGATCATCCGGCGAGAAGCAAACACGCTCTCAAGGGTAGGATGCAAAAAAAGACCGTACCGCGTCCTAATCGGCCGACCAAAATACCAAACACGGCGGCAACCTGCAGAACGCAACCGCGATGGGAGCGTGAGTGGCACCGAACTCCGGATCAGGCAATGGTCCGAATACCTACGGAGACCTGATATCCGTCCAGATGAGAGGCCAGCAGAAGGTCCGACAGGGAAGGTACATGATCCTCCATCTCTGGGATCCACGTAGACGATGTTACCAGTTGTGTCAGACCATATGCCAAGGTAAACTCGACTGATGTATACGCAACCTCCAACCCGAAGCATAAAGGAGTGTTCTAATTTGTACCCCGGGTAGGAGAGATACGAAGTGTCAGCCGGAGAGGACATGTCTTGGTTAGAAAGAGCAAGGCCGGCTTTGCCGTCTCCAGATGGTAGTCGACGGCATTAAGGTTTGAATGAATTGAAGGGGACTTCCCTGATGTTGCAGATATTAACAGATAGCGTGGAAGGGGTCCCTTTTGTCTTATTGCTCCGCTTGCCCCGAGCAGTTTTAGTCTTGAGCGGAATTTCGCCTACCTTTCCAGAACACGCGGGGCAGCCTGAGCACCCACGCTCAGAAGAGTAGGGTAGCTTTGGCGTGGATGCTCAGCGAGGGATTTTCCGTCACCAGAGGTGCTGGTACCCTCCTGGGGTAGTATTTTATTTAACCTTTAAGTACCGACGTGCGGTCTGTGAGGCCCCGGCAGACACTTGACTTGCTAGTTTACCCCTTTCCCCGCGTAATACCGATTCCCGCTTTTAAGTAGCTGCAAGAATAGTGCTCACGTTAATGTTCCGACATTAGGAAATGGTGACGTCGCACGCGCATTTGGTGAGTAATTACGATATAAAATTCCGACGCGGCCTCTCAGGCCGCACGTCGGTACTTACGTAACTGTTTTATTTTATTTTTTGTTAAGGTAAACTGTTATTTTTACAGATATTGTAAATTATGAATATACTAGAGACTTCAAGTAGTAAAAGAAATAGTTCTGCGATTAATTTACAGCAATCAAAGAGATTTGAACCCCGTGAACTAAGGATGAGTTTGGCAAAAGTACTTGGTTCTGATAAGCCAGAGACATCTGAAGATGATGCTGAGGAAGTCAAGACACGAAAGACTTGTCTCTCATGTCAACCTAAATTGAATAGAAAATCTATATATAGATGCTATTCGTGCCAAAAACACGTTTCTTTACAGTGCGCGAAACAAGTGCGCCTTGCCTGAGCTTAGATTTTAAGGTGTAGTTGGACTGTGGTAATTTTTTTTTCCAGAAGGTTTATATTCCTATTTTTTTTTTATTTTTATAAAAAAAATATAAGTCATAAGTAAGAAATACTATTTTTTGTTATTCTGAGAAGATTATTCTTCATGTTTTGATTTTTTATATCTAAAAGTTGGATTTTTCCCCAAAATTCAAGCCAAATATTATTGTAATCTTATATTTAAAAATGTAATAAAGTTGAATTCCTTTTTATACTTATTTTTACTTAAAACCCTTTACTTTTCATCATAATGTAAAGACGGATATTTAAATCATCATTTTCTTTAAAAAACACTACATAATAGACCTCACGTCGGTACTAACGTTACAAAAAATGCACGTCGGTACTTAAAGGTTAACTCTGCTACCATGTTAAGAAGGGAGGGAGGAGGATTGGACCTTCGGCCACCTGAGCCCTCGAGCCGGCCCATCCGTTCGACAGCAAAAGCTGCCGCGTGACTCTACCACCGTCAAACAGATTATTTTATACCACCAAGAACTACACACACTAATTTTGACTTTATTCTACATCTATATTTCATAATTACTTTATTATCTTTTTAGTGATAATGAGGCAGTAATTTTTAAGTGTTTTATAACTATACAAAATTTTAATCATCTACGTGCAGTAATCTCTGCAAACACTGTCTGAAGACTGACATTAATAATTACCTACGTATTCCGTTTTGTTAATATTGGTATAGTGAGATACAAAAAAGTGAACAAGATGACAGTAAAATATATAATTATATATTTTACTGTCATCTTGTGTAATATAATAATATTAATTTCATATGCAGTCACCAAAGCAATGTCGTACCAATTTCGTTTAATTTTGTTTGGGACGAACAAAGAAAGAAAGACGCAGCGCTGCATACATTTCACGTGATACAAAAACCAAGCTAAAACCATGCTCAACTTCATTTAAGAACACGCAGCACGCACTCACAGATACATCTAAAATTATTTGCAACCAACAATATGGTTTTATTTTTCTTTCTTTCTTTCTGAGCACGGAAATTAAAAATTACGAACCTTTTGCAGTATTTCCATCTATTAACCTGTAGGAGTTGACTCCGTAATTACTGAGAACATTAAAAATTTCTTCCTCGTTACAAACTTTATAAAATTTATTCTTTCCGAAATTAAACGAAATCGTCGGTTCGTTTTGAATGATTTTTAAATCGTTGATCATACACCAGTCACTTTCGTCACTATTTGAGGAACATTTTCTTTGACATTCTTTTGTTTTATTGCATGGTTTAATGTCTTCGATGTCTTGGACTTTTTGACAGAGTTCTGGGCTGGCATCAACCGCGAACGACTTGATTGTATCTAGAATTGGCCTATAACCTGTACAGCGACAAGTATTGCTCCCGAAAGAGTTCTCCAGTTCCAACATGGTGAGGCATTTGTGTTCTAAGCTAAAAAGATAAAAAGTAAAAGTTTAACGTGGTTGGATGATCGAAGGTCGAAGAATCGAATGAATTGTCGTAACGACCGGGGAAGGACCAATTTCTCACTGAATACCAGCGTAAGATAGCTTAATGCTGGTGTGTTTCGTATGCTGAGTGTAGAGAACCGGAGACCCTTTTTACTGGAGACGAGGCATTCCATCTTAGTCCTCAAGAGTGACAACGCATCTGCATTATGCTTCTTAATCGAGGGAAATGTATCACTTATCGTCAGGTGGACTGTGTGCTCGTTTGTGGCACTTATTCTATAAAAAAGGTACAGCCGATATTCATTCTTTAATGATGCATGTCTGAAGTCATTTATAGAGCAATTAGTCCGCCTCACTTCTCCAGTGATTAGTGGTATTGGTAGACTTCAAATGTCCACAAAATAATTTACTTCAGATATGCAGGTTTTCTCACAATATTTTTCGTCAGTAATCTGTATCATAGATAATATAGTTTGCTGGCTCATGGAGCGAACTAAGGGGTGGTAGATTTTACGCCGCTACCATACGGCGAGGAGCCGAGTCTATCCTTTCGGCTTTGTCGCTCGTTTAGCACCACCCGGGGGATACGTGTAGGGTGGGCCTAGGGTTAGGTGGTCGAAGCCTACAGAGCGTGTATGCGTAGATATATGGATGTGCAGGAGACGAGAGAGGTGTGTTAGGTTCGTGCCAAATGGAAATCTGTAGTCTCTGCCTACCCCTCTGGGTGACAGGCGTGAGTGAGTGTTAGATATGTATATTATGTTATGTAGATAATATACTATAGAGGACAAACCGTATCACCAGCAGTTATATTGTTATACTCTGGTTTAAATGGTATACAGATGTAGACACCTAGAACCTACGTAGACTTCATTGTTATATGCTGTGAGGTATTCCATCTTAGTCTTTGATTTAAGTTTATTGCAAGAAGAGTTACCTAAGCCTATAATTGAGGATCAGGTTGCTAGCGGTGTAAAAATTCAGATTTTTGGAACAAAGTTCCTTATCGGACGGTATCTACGGGTTTGGCGGATGGGAGCTAGGCGACAAAAAGTCTAAGATTTTTTCATCACTACCCCTTGTATCATAGTGTATTTTATTTTAAATTACGGTTCGCTTTTAATACATTTATTTGTATTTGTTAATCAATAATATAATACGTTTATCAATAATCAGGAACTTCGTTCCAATCGACTGTTCCACGACACTCACGCATGTTTATTGTAAAAAACAAAACTGGTTTTCAGCCGGTATTACCGCAATAAAACTCAAGATTATGTATCATTTTATATTTTTGGCCACGAGACACAGATTACAAAAAGTCATGTGTGTGTCGTGTCAAAGTGTGCTGTAATTATGTTAATAATATTGCCGACCTTGTAGACTTAAAAGTATGGCCGGCTTTGTAAAACCGGTCTGTATTTATTGAAATTCAAGCGGAGTTCGGTCGTGGCTCTTAAATCCGGTCAAGACAAGAAGTGTCTACGGGCTGATGTAGCCACTTACAATCAGATGGACTGTTACCTTTTTGTTACATGCTTAGCTTGCTTGTTATTGGAAAGGTCATTATGGAGTAGCAGCCTAAAACCGCCTCACTGTACTGCTGGTACAGGCCTCGTGGTATATGCACTCTGGATGGGTGTTGGTGGATTACGGCGAAAGGGGCGTCCTGTTACTAAAGGGGAGAGGAGTGCTAGTGTGACAGGCACCGCTCTCCCTTCTCGGCCGCTGACGGTACGTGGTAGGTGCTGGTATCATAAAACGGCGAATTTCTTTTAGGGCCAGAATAGCTGGTGCTTTCGGGTGCACAACGTTCCTCGCCTTATTGTCTTCTTATTGTGTCCATTGCCCAAGCGTTTCATTTTTTTTTCACTTGCGCATCCTATACCGTGAAATAATAACCAGGAGTCATTCGGGAATTCGGAGCCACGTGCCCGTATACCGTGCGTTAACTAATGGACAAGTCGTTAAGTAACTATTATACAGATACAAAATACCTATTTTAAAGAAAAGACATATTTTATATTACCTATGTAGTTGCATGACCCAGCTGGGTGTACAATATCCACATTGGGTCCCGTTAAAAGCCGCAATCCTCTTCTGTTCCTCGCTGTACCCACAAAGTCGATTTCCGAGACCTTCGACGGTAGTAATTTCCCATCCATGACACGAGAACACAAGGACTAAGCACTGGAAATTATAACAATTAAGTTAAAATCAGATCCTATGTAATATTGTCTACTAGCTGTGACCGCGACTTCGTTCGCATAAACTCGAGAACTTTGATTATCTATACAAATAAATAAAATCGAAGTATCTGTTTGTCAAAATTACAGTTTTTTGCTAAATGCATATGAAAGGAAATACGGTGCTTATAACTAAAATACAATTTTAAATTTTTTGTCTGTCTGTCTGTCTGTTCCGGCTAATCTCCGAAACGGCTGGACCGATTCTGACGGGACTTTCACTGGCAGATAGCTGAAGTTATAAGGAGTAACTTAGGCTACTTATATTTTAGAAAAATAATTAGGGTTCCGCACAATAAGATAAAAACCCTAATACGCGAGCGAAGTCGCGGGGAACAGCTAGTATATAATATACATGTCGCTAAGTACTTGACAATTTAGCCGGTTTGAAGTTTTATTACTTTGAGCCTAATAATAATTTCACAACTGTTATAATAAAAGCCGATCAACTGCAACACCGAGGGTTCCGTAGAATTAATTAATTAATTCATGAATTTATCGTTTCCATTCATTCATGTATGACCGTGTAGTGGCGATGTAAGAATATCTGCAACCCCATATCATCCTGTGGGTGTCGTAAGAGGCGACAGAGGGAAACAAATCAGGCGATGGGAAGCAACGTCTTCCTAATAACGACTAAAAATAAAAAATAAACTGCGGGTGCCAACCTGCTTGCCAAGCGTGGCAACTATGGCATATATCCCCCTATGAGGTAATCCATGGGGGAGGCCTATGTTCAGCAGTGGACTTTAATAGGCCGAAACGGATTTATAATGGTAAAAAGGTAGAGTACTTGCTTATAATATGTAAATACTACTAATATTATAAGCGTGAAAGTTTGTGAGGATGGATGGATGTTTGTTACTCTTTCACTCAAAAACTACGGAATGGATTTTAATGAAACTTTACAATATATAGCTCATACATCAGAATAACACATAGGCAATAATTGATAAACATATTGTGTAAATTGGCCAGAATATAACGATAAATGTTAAGTAAGTCGGAAAAAAATCTGTCATCTGCAAGCTATTTTGGCGTGCGGTGCAAAAACTGTAACATATTATATAACATAATCTATACATATAATAAATCTGTAGAAAAGCAGTGTCTGTAATTGTATCTGTAATTGTAACATATTTTTGAAAAAACAAGTCCAGGGTACTAAATAAAGTGTGCTGAAGCTAAATTAGTGGTTTTTAGAATGTTTGTCTGTCTGTCTGTCTGTGTATTACCGATTCACGCCAAAACTACTGGACCAATTTCCATAAAATTTTATATGTAGGTAGTTAGTACCCCGGGACAACTTATAAGCTACTTTTTATCCGATTACGAAGCTTAAAAAAGAAGGTTAGGTATTTTTCTTCCTTTAGATGTAAATTTTGTTACGAGTATATATGATTATTTTAGTTAATAGGCGGGATGACGGGTGTTTTTTAATGAAATATTGTATTTGTAAATTAATTTTAAAATTAGTTTTAACCTTTGCATAACAATTTGAAACTGCGTTGACGACATACGTTTTAATTATCAAAACAGCGCCATCTATCATCAAATGAGAAAAGCCTACATTTTGCCTTTAGTAACAAAATGTACGTAATTTGGTCAAATATTTTAAAAGTTACGACGCTATAAAATAGTGCGGTCGGTCGGGCGCACTGTGGCTGCGGGCGAGGTGAGGGAAAATATCGCTCATCGCTCATCTATACAAATAAATAAAATTGAAGTGTCTGTTTGTAATGTCAAAATTACAGTTTTTTACTAAATACATATGAAAGTAAATACGGTACTTACAACTAAAATACAATTTTTAAAATTTTTGTCTGTCTGTCTGTCTGTCTGCTTGTTCCGGCTAATCTCCGAAACGGCTGAACCGATTTTGACGGAACTTTCACTGATAGATAGCTGATTTCATAAGGAGTAACTTAGGCTACTTTTATTTTAGAAAAAGAATTAGGGTTCCGCGCAAAAACTTAAAAACCCTAACACGGGCGCAGTCGCGGGGAACAGCTAGTCGCTAAATATGATACTTACGCATGGCAGACGTGTGGACCTAAATTATCTATCTATCTTTACTACAATAAAACTAACACGACGTCTGTCTGCACTCTGAACACGTATCACGCAAAAACCTTAGTTGATGTTATAAGGAACTTTTAAGCTACTTTTATTTTGGGGTTCTGCGCAAAATAAAAACGACGACTCGGAGAGACCAATCACTCAGAAAATCCTTCACTCGTTCAATGTAAAGTCCGCCAGTACGCATTGGTAGACATTTTTACTTATTATAAGCCAGTGCTTGACCATAATCCCACCTGGTAAAGTAATTGATGATGTAGACCTGGACGTTAAATCGTACTGTCTTAGCGTAACTACAGCCTATTCATATTTTCCTTGAAAACGCCCAGACTGTATTCAGACGGAAAGATAGACACCAGAAAATTATTCCACTCCTTTGATAGACGCAATACAAATGACGAAGCAACCTAACGGTTCGAATGCGCGGAATATCGACAACAAAGGGATGAAGGCCTACCGACCGGCTGGTTGTCCGATGGTGGGAAGGAGAGGGAGGAAAAGCGTGTAATTCCTGCGCACACTCGCCGAAATGCATCCTATAGAATACCGAGCGGCTGGCTACTCTGCGCCTATGCTCGAGACTGACAAGATTAGTTTCCGATGAGCCTCTTAACACGTCTCTCCACTGTGTCCAACGCTGCTAGAATAGCTCCATAAGCCTTTCAGAAATAATAGAAGGCATGTCAGTAGAAATGATAGAAGGTAAGCAGTAGAACGTATATTTTACGTACGTACTACTATACTTAACTTTTTACATTTTAATTTAAATACCTGCCTACGCGGATGTTAACAATAGTTATTACATTATTAGTGTTTTTCATTCTTATGAAACAATACTTTGAAATACAAAGAAAACAAATGAGTTTGTGCTCATTACTATTTACTTAAAAACTCACGTTGAAATTTAAGAGTACCTTTTTATTTTTATGAAAAATAAAACAGTGTTTGCAATAAATGTAGGTAGCTACCTACATTTAATATAAATATAAATAATAATATTATAAATACGCAGTGGAGTAAATAAGTAATTACGGCGTAGAATGTAATGGGGGAGTAGGTAACTATTTATGGTACCGTAAAACCTGCCAACATTGGCCACATTTTGCACTTAATCAACTTTAAATCAAAAAAACTGTTAGTAAAGTATTAGTTTTTCATATTTTGTTTAACACCAGAAACCTCAACTGTTGACGTTAATTCACGGAAATTGCGAAAATTAGGACAGTTTCTTACCTAAAAATATATTTTTTTAGTCGGCCAAAATTACATCAGCTTTCTGTCAACATTAGCCACTGCTTATAACTCTTGAATTATAGTCTCAATGCCGTTTACTTTAAGAACTATGACAGGAAACTGGCTAAAGAAGACGTGTAAAAGGCAATAATCACAAAAAGTTAAATATTTTGGCTTACAGCGAGGTGGCCAAAGATACCCGAAACTTTTTTTAAATTTCCATACAAAACAGTTTTAGACTCAGGGTTGTCAATTTTTTTAATTAATATATATTGGTTGAGTGTTTTACAAAAAAAAAAAACATGTTTTTAATCAATCGCATTTTATTATATGAGATTTATTTGGTACAATATTAGCATATAAAATATGGCACTTTTACTAAGCAAGTAGACAACAACATAGACTATCAAATTATATCAAGTATTAAATGATTATGAGTAAGTACTTAAATTACTATCACATATTTGTGAGATCAAAATTCTTAAAAAAAGATTCATTTTTCAATTTAGTAATCTCAAGACTACTTAATCATCACGTTGAGGTGAAATTTTAAAATTCTCAAATTTATAAATAAAAATATATATAACAATAGGTACCAAGCTTAGTGTTTATTTAGAACCTACGTACCTACTGAAAACAAAAAATAATAAATGAAAAACATAGATACTTTAGGAACTTTAGGAAATGAGCGTGTAAATGAAACATTCTAGTAAATACCAAAGAAATACAGCAATATACTTTTTGTGATAACACAAGACATAATATCAAATTCTTAAAAGTACACAGAATCCTTATCACACATTAATGCATATTCTTCAGGACTTTCATTGAATTGTAAAAGTTCTATAATTTTAACAATGTTACTTTCTGGTACGGCTATATCTCGATCCAAGAGCTTAGGTTTAATAAATTTAATATCATCTGAATCCTTTGTTTTTATGCATTTGTAATAAGATATATTAAAAGTTTTGGAATTGTCATTAACACTTTCAATTAATCCTACATAGTACTTCCAGTTATTTGACTGATAGTATCTTACCAACACTTTTTCTCCTAATTCATAATACTCTTTTTTCTTTGAATTCTTGTCAATTTGATGTATATCTTCTTTTATTATTTGTTTATCCATATTTATAGATTCATCAATATTTGTAGACTCTTCCATACTTATTTCAAAATTTGAAACATCACTAAGTGCTTCAATTATGTCAGAATCACTATGGGTGCTAATGCAATCTTCCTCAGTAGTTGTAGAACTATCTAGAGATTTTCTTGGTCTCTTAACTGGTTTTACGTTTTCCTTTTTGACGGTTTTTCTCAAACGACGTTTTTTCTTCCTTTTTTTACTGTTAGTTTTCTCTCTGCTATTTGCAGAACAACTCACAATATCCCTAATATCCTCATTATCGTCACTACTTAAAACACCATGAACGTTAATATTAAAAGCAATATTATCTATTTTTCTTACCTTACCACCCGAATTTTCAGTATGTGGTTTTTCTATGATAATATTGCGTTCTGAAGGAAAAGTTTGTGATAAAATGTTGAAGCTTGTATCAATTTCTTTAAAGTATTTAGTTTTAGTTTTTGCAATAGGCTTAGTCTTATATTTTGGTAAAATTATGTCGGATAGAATATTTATCTTTTTGGGCTTGTCTTGGTCTTTTATCGAAATCACGGGTAAATCAGTTTCAAATACTAAATCAGTGTTTTTTGTGGCTTCCATGAGACCCGTTTTTTCGTTTAAAATATAACTAATGTCATAATTGTAATTTTTATTAAAATTCTCGAGTGAGGCAGCAGTATCTACCTTCGTGAGTGTCGTAGTATTCTTGGATGACTTGACTTTGCCTCGTACATTCGATTTTGAGAGTTGGAAAGTCAGCAGTAAATCATCGACTGTTACTGATTTTCCAGATACAGTCATAACTTTCTTGTTTCTTTTTGTTATCATAGGATTTGGCTGCCTGATCTGCTTTAAGTAGTCTAGCAATGCATTGTCAATCCCATATGATGCCACATCTTCTTGATACTCTGGTACACGCTTCAGTACTTCTCTTGGGTTGAATGGGTAGATCCCAGTTGCTCTGAATCCGCTTTTGATATTTTTAGATGAATATATTTCAACTTGATCAACTAAAGAATGTAAAAGTTTTGGGAAATGATTCTTATTCAGAGTAGTTTGGTTGGGATTTTCCATTTTGTACTTGAGTAATATTGCTCGCCACACTTTTTTAAGTGGTGCAAAAAAAGCAACGTCAAGGGGTTGTGTTATGTGTGTCGAGCTAGATGGAATGAAAACAAACTGAATATTGTGACACTCACATAATTCGATAACACTCACATTTAAGTGGCTTGATAAATTATCGCATATAACGACTTTTTTACTAGGTAAAGACTTTGCCCAATCCATAATAATTGTGTTAAAGTAATCTTCAAAAACAAAAGAATCAAACCACCCAGATCTTGTGCAGTTATACCTAGTACCACGCGGTCCGCCCTGTATCCATTCAGAATATAAATTCTCTGCCTTATAGACAACGTAAATAGGTAGCAAGCTCCCGTTCGCTGTAACTGAGAACATCAGCGAAATGGCTCCTTTAGTTGAATTGAGCACTCGCTCGGGATATTTTACTTCTCGCCTAAATATACATTTTGAAGATCCTGGATCATCTGTTAAATTTGTTTCGTCAAAATTGAGTATATTTGATGGAGCAACATCTTTCAAAGTCTCTTCTAAATTTCTAAAATATTCCATGAACTCATCAACCCCTTTCTCAGCTCTATTTTTTTTAATATTCTGCGTGCTACGAACTGACAAATCTAATGAATGTCTTGACAAAAAATTATCAAGCCATGCTTTTCCAGGAGGTCCTCCGTTAAATACATCCTCGCGGCCATTCTTTTTCAAGTATTCAAACACGACGAGGCGAAGATCCAATTTACTAAGTGGGCATCCGAATTCCCCAGCAGCAATTAAAACTTTAATAAATTTGGCTTCTTCGTCATCAGATAATCGCGTTGGACATCCGACAGACTTTGTATGAGACTTGTTTACTTTATTTAATATTGTCTGTTTAGGAATTGCGAATTGTCGCGCCGCCTCTCTTGCTGATATCTGTTTTTTTCTAACAAGATCTACAGCTATTTCAAGCATTTCATTTGAATAATTTTTATATTGCCGGGCACCATGGCGTCTGCGACTTTTTCTTGCTTTTTTTCTTGATTTTGGCTTAGATGTATCCATTCTGTAAATATATATGGACATAAATAATAAGCAAATATACATATTTTAAACTGTATTCTAGATATTATACCAAAACTAATTGTAAAACTAAGTTATAAGCAAAAAGTACCATCAACTCATGAGTAGGTAGGTACCGAATTCTAAAATTATCAGTGGGCAGCCCTAGTATTGTTTTTCTGTGGCCAAAGTTAACGGCACATGTTTGCTACAAGTGATTGTAACATTGGCCATTTGAATTACTGATTAATAGAGGATTCATATTGATTAGAGATGTATACCATATTAAAACCAAGATTTCACTTAATAACATATCAAAAATTCCACTCACCTGGATCATTTTTCAAGCGCGAAAAAGCTTTATACTCGAGGAACAATTTGGGACCACCGGCAGAGACTCCTATTTGACAACTGTTGACAGCCAACTGAGTGAACTTAGTAACCGAACGTATGATTGGTATTGCCAGAAATATATTCTATTTTCCATAATATGTTGTAAAATGTTGCTATATGAGATATATTTTTTACTACAGCAAATTTTTGTTATTTTTGTCAAGTGGCCAATGTTAGAATTAAAAACCAAAGTTGGCGGGTTTTACGGTACAATTATTTCTCAAAACGTCATAAACTCTCGATGATATGATGATTCTTTTCGAGAAAAAATTTTGTCTTTTTTTCTCGAAAAGAAATACATAAAAATAGTTCAGTTTTGATCATTTTCTTTCAATTTCGTGATATTCCTTTTTTTCCATCATTAATGGAGATACGATGGGAACAGCAATTTTTAAGCATTTAACTTTAAATAAATATAAATTAAAATAAATTAAAGTTAGAAGTGTTACTGCTCCGGTCATTGTTATGCGAGTTTAAAAACTCTAAATACCTATTGTTTTTTATTTTAGTTATTCCTTAGATATTCAGGTTTCCTCGCGTGTTTCCATCACCGCCGTGTACTTACGAAATTAGCACTTATTTGCAATTAACAATTTAAAACCGTGTTTACTCGTTAACTGTGTAATTTTCGGTGAGCACTTGGTAGCTCAAGAAGAGCCTCGTTGTCATTTTTAATAAGAAACTTAAAATAAGTTAATACTTACAGAATTTACGGAGAATGTCTCCACCACACCGCTGGTCGGTCGACATGCTCGCACCGCCACGATGCACGCACCACAGCTGCCCTGATGGCACATTGCTTTTGTACCAGGTAGGGCCAAATAGTATCTGATGTACGCATTTAAAGTTGTCTCTCGGGGGATCTGCTCGTTCACTGCACATGTTGGAGAAGAAACTCAATATTGTTTTGCTTTTAGCAAAAAAACTGCAGCAGCAAAAAAACTGGTGCCGACGAACCAATTAAATTTTTAAGTACTGATTTACAAGGTATTCGGCACTGAAGGAAAACATCGTTCGGAAACTAGCGTGTCTGATAATTAAAATATTTCGAGGTCATGTGAACTCTGCAATCACGCACACAGCGGGCTTCAAAACCCTATAAGAAATGAGAGGACGCTTGTGTCCAACGGTGGGACGTATATAGGCTGTATATATAGAATGTGTGTGTAATATCAATTAACTTTTTTTATAAAGTACAGGGATTGTATTATAAATCAACTCCATCAGCTGCGGTTTTTAGCCATGTATGATTGATATAGTTATTATGTTAGGAGTTGTATTAATATTATTAATTATTTAAATACAAAAACTTGTTGTAGAGTCTAATTGAAAACCGCACGCGGTACTTTTGTAATTTAGTATATTTTATCACTTATAATCAAGTCGAATCTAAAAGAAATATGGTAAAATTAAAATTTTTGTGCAATCGAGTTCAATATAAATAATTAAGAATAACTCAAAAACTACTGGTCAGACCTTGGTCAAATTCATATGGGACCACATTACTCCCCGTGTAGTGGCGGGTAAGAATACCCACTACCCCTTATCAATCCATGGGTGTCGTAAGAAGCGGCAGAGGGAAACTGAGGCAGAAGATGGGCTGCATCAGTGGAAGCAGTATCTTTCTGATAACAGCAAAACAACAATAAAAAAATTGCGGTTGCCAACCCTCTCGCCAGCGTGGCAACTATGGCAATATACCCCCATGAAAAAAGTTACGAAGAGACGGCCCCTAGTACCCGGCGGCCCCCCTATTCTTGGCTACGGTGGCGACCATGGTAATGGGCAGGGGGTGCTAAGAATCTGCGATGGAGGGTCGGTTGCCGCCTAAGACGACTCGACTAGGCAATATATAACGCATGCAACCTGAGGACTGATGAGAAGATCCTGGAGCTGGAAGAAGAGATGGACAAGTTGCGCTGGAATATTATAGGACTATCCGAGGTCCGAAGAGAAGGGGAGAACATGGTAATTAAATAAAACTAATTCTATCACCGGGAGGGCGACCATCTGTTCCAAGGAGGTGTCGGATTTATCATCCACAAGTCTCTTGTTAACGACGTTGTAAAGATTGAGAGTGTGTCGACGAGGGTTGCGTACCTTATACTCAGAATCACCAAACGGTATTTGCTGAAGGTCATACAGGCTTACGCACCAACTTCGGCACATCCCGATGAGGAAGTGGAGGATATGTATGAGGAAGCCATAAATTCCAGCTCCACGCCTGCGGTGGTCTTGTTCTTCAAGAAAGGCGACAGACCGATTTCCCTTCTGTGCCACGTCTAAGTGCTGTTTTCGAGAGCCGTTACGAATCGTCTCGCATGCAGACTCGACGACTTCCAGCAGCCCGAACAAGCTGGTTTCTGAAAAGGCTTTAGCACCGTAGACCACATACATACCATTTGGCAAATAGTACAGAAGTCCGAGGAGTACATTCTATTGAGTAATTTGCCACTATGTCTTGCGTATGTGGACTAAGAGAAAGCCTTTGATTCCGTCGAAATTTGGTCGGTGCTGCAGTCCCTTCTGCGATGTCAAGTTGACTGTCGGCATATCAAAGTGCCGAAGTGTTTGTACACTAGGGTTACGATGGTTATCCGAGTACGAACCAGAGTACGAAACTTATCCAAATTCAGAGAGGTGTAAGACAGGGTGACGTTATATCCCCGAAACTCTTCACCGCTGCATTGGAAGACGTTTTCAAGCTTCTGGACTGGAAAAGATACGGTATTAACATCAACGGCGATTACATCACTCACCTTCGATTTGCCGACGATATAGTCCATATGGCAGAATCGCTGGAGGACCTAAGCACTATGCTCAATGACCTCGATAATGCCTCCCAACGGCAGGTCTTAAGATGAACATGGACGAAACAAAGATCATGTTTAACGTCTATGTCACACCTATGCCGGTAGTTGTTGAGAGCACTAAGCACGAAGTTGTTGTCGACAACTTCGACCGAGAATTCAATCAACGGATCAGGACAGCGTTCGGGAAATTACGGCACATATAAAACTTGTAAACGAGACTGTACAACCAGTGCGTGTTGCCAGTGATGACCTATGGAATTGAGACGAGGTCCTTCACTGCTAGCCGTATGAGAAAGCTCAAGGTCGCTCGGCGAGCTATGCTCGGGGTTTCTCTGCGTGATAAACTTAGAAATGAGGATATCTACAGTAGAACCAGAGTGACCGACATAGCCCAACGGATTACTAAACTGAAGTGGCAATGGGCCGGCCATATAGCTAAAGAACCGACAACCGATGGGAAAATAGGTTATCGAGTGGCAGCCTCGTACCGGCGGACGAAGTGTAGGGCGTCCCCCTACTAGATGGAGTGACGACCTGGTAAGGCGTGCAGGAAGTCGATGGATGCAGGTAGCTCAGGATCGTGCTTTGTGGCATTCCTTGGGGGAGGTCTATGTTCTATGAGTCTATGACTTGTGAGGGACTGTAATGAAGATAATGATGACATGTGAACCAGCTTTCAAATAAAAAAAAGAATCATCAAAATCGGTTCAACTAGAAAAAAGTTATGAGGTAACAACACACATAAAAAATAATCGTAACAACACACATAACAGTCGAAATCAGTACCTCCTCCTTTTTGAAGTCGGTTAAAAATCTACTAAGCACCATATAAGTGGCGCGCAGATTTAGATTTTATGATTCTTAAACAGTAATCGTACGTACATCTCAAGGCAAAATAGGTTAAATTGCACGTAACATGTGACAACACTTATATTTATACAGTGTAATTATAAAATAACATTCAATAACCTTGACTGCTTCGCTGGTCGTAACCGCGATTGCTGATCGTGATGTCCCGGGTTTGAATCCCGGGTCAGGCCAAACATCAGGTATTGGGTGTTTCTGTCAAGAAATGTTCAGTAGCTTCCCGGAGTCAGGAAGTTGGCGGTGTTTCACCCCCTTGCCTCAAAAAGCACGTAAAGCCGTTGATCCTGCGTCTGATATCTCACCGGTCGTGTCGGATTACCGTCCTATCGGACTATGAGAGTGAGGGAATAGTGAGAACTCCTGCAGGGCTAGCATAGACAGGAGATAATTTTATCCCCGGGGAAAGGAGAAAATGTTTATCCTCTCGCTTAGTTTGATCCACCCTTCGAGCATGGGTATACCGGTGGATATAATATCCACAGTAGATAAAATGGGAGATAGACTTAGACTTAGATAGATTTTTTGTATGAATATAAACTTAAACCCACGTCCAATGAACTAGGATAGAATTGTCCCTTTCAAAAGTCAAAAAAGCATAATTTTTTATCTTTAATTTGGCTCCATGCTACGGACGGGGGTTATAGGTATGTTTACTCGTTATGTCAAACGGGGATATACTTCTCCCCGTTGCCATGCTTTGGCGTAGGGACAAGATAATTTTATCTCTTGTCAGTGGATAAAATCTGGGGATAAAATTTTTGTCCCCAACCCATGCCGTGCTGAAATGCGAACACACTCGGGCACTATTATCCTGTCCTGCGCAGATGGTTACTCTACATTGAGGCTAATAGATTGTAGGCTATTGGATATACTTCGTATATAAAAATAAGAACACAAAATTACACTTAATTTACATGCCGTAAATGACAATTATTTTTATTTTAAGGTCACGACGTTAATTTATTTAAATCTTTTCTCTTTAGTCCTTTCGTAAATAATGAAAATAAATAGGTTCTTTTTTTTAAAATTATTTGGCAAATGGTCTAAATGTGTTTACACGGTTAAGAATCTTTATTAGCACCTTCATACATTAACGAATGACGTAACTATGGCTATAACTTAAAATGTATTTTATTGTAATCGGCAGAAGCAGACTTTATGTATATAGTTTAGCTCCTCATCTTTATTTGAGCTGTCTGTAGGAAATTAATCTAGCAATTAACTGTACTGGCAGCAATAGTATGCGTGAAGCTTATTTTAGGGGTTTCATCTTCCACATCATCATCATCATCACAACCCATCACAATTCCATTGCTGAACACCTGCTCTTACCAGGTCGTCACTCCATCTAGTAGGGGACTGCCCTACACTACGCTTGGTATGCGACTTTCCCAAATTTTAATTATAATTAAAATTTAAAAAAACAATTTATGCTTACCTATACATTTTTTTCCATTCACGGTGAATTCAATGTAAGCCATTATATTGATTCACAAAAAAAAACGCAACTTAAAATTGAAAATTTTCTAATTTTATAATATTTTTACGATTGCCTTATTTTTTATTTTTTGATACGCAGCATCGCCCACATCTGGTTATACACCGAGGAACATTTAAAATGTGCTACCTCTAGGTACTTGTACGGTAGAGTGGAGCTGTAGCTGAATATATAAGGCGTTGTAAATATTTTAGAGATCTCTGAGAATTATTGAAACCCACTGAAAACATTATAAATTTTATTTTATTTTATTAGGGATAACAACAGCCTTCATACTGTGATACATTATTCTTATATAATACGTCTTTACATAAGGCCAATAATAGTCGTCCACTTTTCACAATTTAGCACGAATCAGAAGTAAGAAAAGGAAAAGTAACAGAACCACTAATACTATGTTAGAGATCGTCGAATTAAAAACTGCACGCACCTCCTTTGTATTTTTGGTAGATTTGATGAGATCACTTTTATTATGTTAAATATTAATAAATATAAAAATGTACTAAAACGCAATATACTGTACGCGCACGTTTAGATATTATTTTATACCTAATACAGTAAATGTGACAACATCTATCAAAACTACAAGGGCGCAGTTTTAAATTAGACGATGTCTACTAATTTAATGTGGTTTAATCAGTGGCGTAGCTATGTAACCAAGGACCCGGCACATGAGTAAAGCCTTACTCTTTACTCTGTGGCCCCGGGGCAAAACTGAAATTGGGGCCCTATTTAAACTAAACTAAATAATTCAAGGTGCAAAACTACTTCACCATCATAATGATTCCTTATATTTACGCGAACACTACACATTGAATAAAACTATTTTTACGGATTTTATCGCGTTTAATTTACTTATTTTATATTCCCGACGTTTCGGTTGCTTTCCAGCAACCGTGGTCACGGGGGACTACTTCACCATCAGCTCCTTGTCACCCACTGTAGGGCATAATAAAGCAAAGCTACTTACTACTAAGTATTATGTGTAACACATAAACTATGATTGAACACGATCAGTCTAATCGTCAGACACGTCGCGGGTTGGTCGTATCCCAGACACCGTCAGCATTAGTGCAAAAACACAAAATGTTAAGCTTCGGCCAATCTGAGGCGAATCCCACGCGGGATGCGGGACGCGAATTTGCGCAATTCGCTCACTCGCATAGCATCCCAAACTGAGGCGAATCCTGCACGTCATTATTTTTGGTTTCTCAATAGGAAATCATGTCTTTTGACATTGAAGCTGAGGTTTTGTTGTTATTAACTGAAGAAGAATATCAAGATGTGAGGAAGAAAAGAAGAAAAAAATCATGAGCTGAATACTCAACGCTACTTTGGAGAGTTTCACATTTAGACACACACATTACGAAAAGATAAAAAATATCTTATATACCTATATTTTCGTATGGCGGAATAACGCTATAACGAAGTTTTATCAAGAACCGAACAAAACATACGGACACAATATACTAACTTTCGAGAACCTATAGAGCGCAGTGAGCGTTTGGCGATATGTTTAAGGTAAATAATTTTAATATATCATTTTATACGTTTATTTCTTTATTGAATTAAAGCAGTGATAGTGAAAAATCTGTTTACAAAGCAAAAATATTTTTTCATTAACGATTAAAATTACCATCAAAGTTGTAGGAAATTATTTTGAGCTGATGTCGTTTTCTGTCTTTACTAATACTAATTAGAGTTAAAAGATGAATTAAAATCTGCAGCGTTCTCCTCAATATCTAGGCAATTTCCACGTGATTGTAATGCGACGTCATGCTGGACTAGTGATAAGTCTTCTTCATCAGTCGTATTCTAGAAATTGTAATGGAACATCACCTCCGACCGGCGATGGTGTTCTGTAATATTGTAATGGTGAGTTAGTACTACAGGGTCACGTGGATCGTATAAAAGATGAAACTGATAGCGGTACCGAGTGACGACGCGACATTAAAAAGTGTGATTGTACAGAGTGAGCCAATTCGTCCAATTGCTGTAATTCGTTTTCCATTGCAATATTCACAATTTTCATTTTAACTGCTGATTGCCTTTTAATTGTGAAAGTTTTTATAGTCACATTTATATTTTATAGTCCCATGAATAAATGTTCTAGTGCATCTAATTCTTGTGCAGGGGGAGGATTTCTGTTATTGAAATAGTTAATAACCTTTTCTACATGTGAAACTGAAACTTGTATATTTGTTGCTTGTCTTCAACCTACTGGTGTTGAAATTGAACGAGAATTGTCAGAATCATCAGAATCATTTCGATTGGCAATATCAATATCGGTATTATCTGTAGATTCTGTAGCATTTATATTACTGACAGTATTTGCAAATGCTAAAAATGGTCTTAAAAATTCCGTATGTGCAGCCCACTGCCAGCAACTGTAATTTTTGTTGGCACATTGACCTGTCGAGGTTTTGGTGGCCTTTAAATGTTTAGTGTATTGTATGTGTCTCTCATATTTATCCATTTCCGTTTCAATTCTTCTCCTATAACAAACCAATAATTCTATATATTTTTTATTTCAAATATCTAGGTACACTGGATTAATTGTGTACTATTGTCCACCGCTATAGAGTCGGTATTTTTAGAGTTGCGTTAATAGTGAAAGAACAATAGAATCAATAATAATAGAATTTAATTTGATTTAGTTGAAGACAATTTGTTCAGTAAGACATCGGTCATAATAAAATATATTCAATGTCTTTTTTTATTTTATAATAATGGATATTCTTAGCCCGCCAAAATCTACAAGTGAGTCTTGTGACTAGCGTCCGAGATTAGCTCGGACAAACAGACAGACAGACCGAAAGACAGAAACAAATTTGATTTGTATTTATAGATGTTATATAAAACAAAATCGGGTTAGTTACACCATTTACACACTTTAGAACGGGTAGACCGATGTTAATGAAATTTGGTACACAGATAGTTTATAACCTTAATTAACACATACGATACTTTTTTATCCCGATATGACGTTCCCGTAGTATTATTACCGAAATCCACGCAGGAAACACCGCGGGCATACGCGAGTAGATAATAATAATAACAACGAAAATGTGAAATGTAGTTTGAATACGAAAAAGTACATAGGTAATATGATTTACTTACCACTTGTATCGAACTCTGTTCCCATTGCGTGCCACACCCTATCTTTTTTCCTATTATTTTATAGTCTTCTTGGCTGAGGTTGTATAGAATCTTGTTTTCTTTTACTTTTTGTAAAAATAATTCAAGGTTCAAATCTATCTAATATTCGTGCCAATGTGGCTAGGTACATGCAAATTCTCTGACGCAATCGGCGCCAGCGAATTGCGTCCCGGATATATAGGTTTCGCCTCAGTTTGGCCGAAGATTTACTCAGTTCTAAAATTTGTATCCCAACAAAAATATAAATGGGAGTGAAGAGAGGACAATTTCGACATAAAAGTCGTTCAGGCTTATCAGCTTAATAACTAGCTTACCGATAAAAAGGTTGAGATCTGAGTGGATTCCAAGCATATTGGGGCTTGGCACCCGCTATCGTTACAGCCTATCAAAAGTCTACTGCTGAACACAGGCCTCCCATATTGCGTATATTTGCCACAGTTGGCACGCTTGGCAGACAGGTTGGTAACCGCAGTTTTTTTTAAGTTGTTATTAGAAAGTTGCTACTATCCATCTCTTAGTTTGTTTCTCTCTGTCGCCTCTAATGACACCTGTGTGAGATATATAGTTTTCGGAATGTTCAATTATTTTATCGGCGAAGTCGACAACCTCGAACGACGTTTGTACTAAACTTGGCCCTCAATTCACGTTTGTATTTTTGGTGGTATAAATCATTAAGTTTGGAAAAGTTTTATTTTCTTATAACTTCTTTAATTACGCGACCTTTAGTGTTTTTTTCTTGCGTTCACGCTACATTGTTAAAATTTTTAATTAAATACTAAAAGATTCAAATGTCAAGAAAGTAATAACTTAATAATATTTACGGTTAGTTTTAAGTACTAGGGTACGTGAAATTATCGCACCAATAACTTTTTCGGAATCGAATATCGATAGTTTGTAGTTATAAGATTTTTTCCTTCTTATACGCGTCATGATCTACCTTGATGCCAAATTAAAGTCTAGATTTTTGATGTATGAGAGAGTCACTGAGTTAGTGAGTCAGAAAATGGCAACCATTTTTAACTTTAACGTTTCTACTCCTGCGTTATCTTTTAAGTTTCAAGTCTCTTGCTCATTCAGAAGTAAGTACCTATAAAATCGATTCCAAAAGTTGTAAGTACCGCACTTAAAACGATGTAGATAAATAAGAGTTAATAGAAAATATGGAATATAATGGCACTCTGCAGACCTTAATTTTACAAGAACTTACTTAATACTTACTCATGAAATTTGGGATTCTAGGTATTCAAGGGAACAAAATTACAAGAGTGTTGGTGTCATACTTTTTGACTTATGAGAGGGGAGGGGAGGGGGGTCGAAAATAGATCAGTACCACTAGGAAGCTGCAACAACGCGTGTCGTCATGACGCTATCAGTCAAATATAATCACTACGTCTTATTCGCGCTGTTATGAGAAAAATATCTACCATTATCGTAATAGGGATGTATGAAAAGAACCGATTATAAATAGGCCTATCATCGACGGATTTCGGTAAAAAAAAACAGATAATACACGATAAAGATGCTTTAAATTACCATGTTCGCAGACAACAATAATATAATGGAAAGGAAATTACTGCAATTTATACTGGCAGCACACGAAGGAAATCATTTTGAAATCACGGGTAACTTTTATTCTATAATGTTGAATTTACGCAAAATAACTAGTTACAAAGTGTTAGAATTCATCATCATCATCAATTCATTACATCCGTCGATTGATCTCTCGGCCGAAGTTGGACTTAACTAGACGGACTATTCGTCCCAGGTAAACATACTCGTCAACAACTTTGAGCTTAGTGCTCCCGACAACTACCGGCATAGGTATGACATAGACGTTACACATAACTTTTGTTTTGACTATGTTCACCTTAAGACCTATTCGTTGGGAGACACTATTGAAGTCATTGAGCATTGCTTAGGTTCTCCAGCGATTCTGCCATAAGGACTATATCGTCGACAAATCGAAATTTAGTGATGTACTCGCCATTGATGTTAATACCGTAACTTTCCGTTTCGAAGAGTTTCGGGGATATTACGTCACCCTGTCATACACCTCTCTGCAGTTGGACGGGTTTCGTACATTCGGATAGCCATCGTAGACCTACTGTACAAACACTTCAGCACTTCGATATACCGACAATCCCCTTAGCCTCGCTGAAGGGACTGTAGAACCGCACAAATTTCGACGGCGTTAAAATTAGAAGCTATTTATTGCATATAATTATACGTGAGTGAGGACACTTTAAGAGTCAGCGCTCTGCTAGCTAAGTCGAGAAACTTAGGTTTGATTGCCAGATTGCATCAAAGTCATCTGTCCACGCCATGGTATTACAAACCAAGCGTGCAGCGTATGGCTCGCATACAGCAAGCAACTGATTGAATGAGCATGCAGCACCATGTCATCGGTATAACTGAAGCTATGCGCACACCCCACACGTAGCAACCTAGATTTATGCCGCTGAGTCAGGCTGCAATGGCGATGGGGTCACCATTGCTTTCTAACATAACATTTCCTTTTTTAGGAAAAAACAAAAGAAGAAAAACTAGGATAGGTTACATAAAAGAACAAGAAACAGATCAAAAGGGATCACGTGGTCTTCGTTATTAAGATAAAAGAGAGATTGAGACATATATATTAATTTGTAGTACAAATGATACGAGAGCATGAGCTTAAATAAAACAGAGAAAAATGTAAATAAAAAATAAATAGCAAAATGAATATAAAGAAAAAAAAAATTGAAAGAAAATAATAATAATTTCCTATCTGGTAGTGAAACAAAATACTGTGTAAGTGAAGACTGTAACTCCGCCGAAATAAAATCCATTAGATAAAAAATCGAAGGACCGAGACGTTCAAAATACAAATTGTTCGTTGTTAAACTGCAACTGTATCCACATGCCGTGTCATAGCGGTGATAGAATACATCACCCCATTTTGTCCTGTGAGTTTCAAAAGAAGCAACTATAAAAATGACAGAATAATCTTATTTATCCGATAACGATTTTAGAACCTCGTTTACGCTAGACGTAAAATATCCAGACCAAAAATAAGGCAGCGTCAAATGTGTGAGATTACTGGTACTACGATGTTGTCAATACACCCGTCAAACGTGATGAATAAGACAAATCCTTCCTCCCACGGGAGAGGCCCATGTCAAGAAGTAGACTTTTAAAGACGGAGAACTGCTCTATAGATATTTTTCGTTCATGCAATTTGTTAATGTCAAAGTTTTAGTTTGCTAGTTATATTGATGATTTATTGCCGCAATTGATTCTAATGCGTTTGCATTTAAATTTGTTAAAAAATACTAAATTGTAACTATTAAATCTTGTTTTCGTTACCATTACTCAGTGATATTATCATACATGTCCAGGTTTATTTCATTACATTCCGTTCTTTTTCTTAAAATTATTCATCCAAACCATGAAGAAGATATTTCTTTAATTTAGCAAATTTTAAAATAAATATTTTAAAAAAATCATTTTTTTCCGCGGAACAGTCCGATTTACGCGAACGGGCGAAATTACTTTTGAACCGATTGCGATGAAACCAAAGATGTTTTATAGGTCCAGATACTGTGTACGCGCGCCTAAAACGCTTCCATTTCAAAGGCGCCAATATTGGCGTATTCATTCGATCGTGCCGCCATTACGCCAGCGACGTTCGCTGTGAACATACGTCACGCACCGGTGTTTTTAATTTCGCAAAATGACTGTTTGTGCTGTGAAATCGTTTAAAAATTACTCTTGGAAAAAAGATAAGGATAAGAACATCACTTTTTATAAGTAACTATACAATTTTATGGTGTATTTCTTTGTAAAAGAATACGAAAGCTAAATGTCAATACAAGTAATAATACTGCGCAATAATATTCGAGTGTTGCCTAGTCTATGAAATGTTTTTACCATTTTTTAATGTCATGATCAACTACAAAGGTTATCTGTATAGGGGTTTTAAACAGTCTAATTTTACAGATTTTACCCAACCTATAGAGTTAAACCGTTTTAAGGGTTAGGGTTGAACTACATCTGGCAGCATGAAATTGCACTTTCCTGTGCTTCTATCCTTTTTGGTCACTAAGAAACGTTATAGTAGTAACCGGTATAGTTACACCCTCAAAAAGCCGATTGTAAACCGGTTGCAAAAGGTTATCTATCATTCTTGACAATCCATACTAATATAATATTATAAATGTGAAAGTGTGATTTTTTTGTTTATTTGTTTTTGTCCTTCCTTCACGCAGCAACGAAACGGAGCAATTTAAAAAAATTAAACATTTTGCTATGTCTTGGCTGAAGTTTACGCTTAACCAAACTTACTTTTTTCGTCATTTTACTTAGGATTGAAAAATAATTTAATGTCTTCGTAAAAAGCGGCAATATTTTGTGTTCTACAGTACAACAGTGTAGTACGCTGTGTATATTTAGTAATAATAGATTATAAATATATGTTACATACATAAATATCTACTGTGCTTTTTTATTTATTTTAACTGTTACATTAATTATAGGTTTATGACATATCTTCAATATTTTAGTGCGATGTTCGTACCTACATAAAACACACATAAGCAACCATATCCCCATACACACACACACAAATGCACACGCCACGCACACACATTTTATACTCTTAGAATCAATAGGTACGTCAATAGGAATGAAATATAAAATCTCCCACATTTTTTGGGTAATCGATTCGCACTGTTATTACCGAAGTCACGCACATTAATGCAGCCATGGTGCGTAAGATATGCGCGTCACGTGGTACTCACGCACACATGAATCAAAGACTGTCTTCACTATGAACGTTGCGATGTGTTAGCAACACGGTATCTGGACCTATAGAACATCTTTGGATGAAACTTTAAGAACAAATAGAGACATAGAGTAATGTCAGGAGTGACCTTGGATATATTATTTCTGAAAAAAAAAGGAGGATTATCCTTTTCGGAATCGAAAAAAATGATAAAATAAATGGTCTTTGATGATTATCGTAAATGTAGTCTAAATTATGCCACATTAAATAGATCCCACCCTGAAAGCCCGGGCGGTCGATACTCGCTAGTCATATTATGCTAAAAATAAAAATGACTTAATAAATTTCAATCTCAACATGACTTTGAATTTGAAATAATATGCGTTTTCATTTGATATTACTTTTACGTTTCATTCTGTGCAAGGTACAGGTTTGATTCAATGTCTTGTTGATGTTTTTATTATCGAACCAATTATTTACGATTCGCGTTACTTGCACTTGTCCGTATGTAAATTTTTTATAAAATGATTTTGTTATTGCGCAATCATTAATAAACAGAAATTACCTGCATGACGTAATATATGCCTATATTTTTATACTTTTGGTTTCACCAAATAATTTTATCAAAGAAACTGACAAAACTGGTTAAATCAACACTTTCAGCGGTGAGCTACAAGTTCACTGCAATAAATGTAGCATTCTTATATTTTAATTCGTTGCGGTTATGAGAAAAAATAATGATTTATTCGATATCTATCTCCTTTCTATTGTACATCGTTATTTTCAAAATGTATTGAATAAAATTTTATTACTTATGTAAATACATACATATATTTTATATGATGTAATGTAATAAATCCATGAATGTTACAATATTATGGAATATACACCTATGATGCAATCTATGGGGGAGGCTTAGGTTCAGTAGTCGGATTGTATATTAATATGAAAATAAAATTAATTGATTATACGTGGATTATAGAGCCACGCTGCAGCTATGTTAGTAGTATAGTTGTAGCACGAATGGGTCGGCTCGACCGGGCTCTCACAGAATACCAGCGTAAAAGAGCAGCTTAACGCTGCTGTGTTTAGTATGGTGAGTGTAGAGAACCGGAGATCTTTTTTACTGGAAACGAGGTATTCCATTTTAGTCCTCACGGGTAACACCGTATCTGCATTTTGATTCTTTATTGAGGATAGATGTAGGTGTCTATGGGTCACAGCAACCACTTACAATCAGGTGGACTGTGTGGTCGTTTGTTACATTTATCTTTAAAAAAAATTGAAATCTTATTTTGCAAAATCTGTTATTTTCATAAACAAATAAACATCCTATGGCCAAGTTGGTACTCCTAGTCGTTAAGTTGATATATCTGTAAGTATATTACTTGAATAGAATACATGGTAGGGGCACCCACCCCGGGTGGCAGTTTCAGGGGGCGCCAAAATTATAATAAAATAAATAAAATTATAATAAAACAAACAATTAATAAACAAAATATGGTTGAAAAAAAAACGTGTTTCACATAGCGCCTAGTATCCAGCGTACGTTGTTCTATCAATTCGTCGCTCACGCCGCAAAGCACAGTGAAAAAGGGCGAACCTCAATTTCTAAAGTATCGCAGGATAGCAAGAAAGCGTTTATTTTTCCCCGATTACTAGCTTTTTTTTCATCAGAAATTTTAAAATATTAAATTTAATGGAAAACTACAAATACGTTCGTATTGTATGCTAATAGAACTAGACGATGAATACTTCTTTAATCAGTTAAAAGAGTCCAAAAATTACTATAAAAAAAGTTCTAAGAAAAGATACGCCTTATTTCGTTTTGTCCAGGCTCTCTTTTTATCTACCGTTCTCTCTAGAGTTACGCCCTTTTACTATCTTACCTACCTACATATAGAATAATATTAATTGTAATTTTGGCATAAAAATGTTAATACATGATTACTGAAGTCGTCATACTTAGCTCAGTGCGACTGGTGATCATGAGGTGCTGGGTTTGAATCCAGAGTCGGGCCACAAAAATCAGGTAATGTGTGCTTTCCGTCAAGAAATTCTCAGTAGCTGACCGGAGTCAGGAAGTTGGAGGTGTCTCATCCCCGTGCCTTGGAAAGCACGTAAATTCGTTTGTCCTGCACCTTATCTTTGAATCTCTGATAATGAGAGCGAGGGAATAGAGAGTGCACCTGTGCTTGCGCATATACTTGGACACTATAATCCTGTCCTACACAGATGGCTAGACCGAAATTCGGTCTGCTGGACATTACGTATCTTAATTAGAGAATTATTGAATAGATTTAAATGTCCCTTTAAGAATTTAGCTTGCGTTCTCTTGACTGTAATATACTTGTACATACGAAGCATCAGTGTAATGTTTTAACAAGTGGGATGCGGGAAGTAAAGACTGTAAGAATTTTCGAAGGAGGCGGAGTTATAGTCAAAATATGAATTTTGAGTTTTTGGTTTTGCCCCTATTCAACCATGACCCCCATGACATCCTCTACATAATAGGCTATTCAAACTGACTAGGCCTGAAGTTGAGTCACCCTCCAACTCATTTCTAGTCTTTACTTCCAAATAGATGTTTGTTTGTCTACTCTAAACTCTACTACTTTGGTTCAGTTAATGGAAGTACCAGATTTATAGTCTTTCCGTAGACTTAGTATCTTTTTATTTTGAGATAACTCTTTATGGTCTTTAAATTCAAAGTACCTATTGTAATGGTTGAACAACGTACGGGTGTGAAGATCTTGTAATTTGGGTAATGGGATACCACTGAGATGGTCTGACTTCAGAGTCACCTTCATTCTGACCGTGGTTTGGAGCAAGTAATCTAAGAGTGTTGTTTTGTAAATGTGTCACATTATCAACACATATTTTATTGATAATGTGACACACATTTGTTGAACAGAAGCGACAATAGATTTTTTATTTCGTTCCGCAGATTGATTTAGTAGTCTCCACGTCAAGGCTTTTTTTTATAGGTTCGGGTGACAAACTAGCACACAGTCCACCTGATGGTAAGTGGTTGCTGTGACCCATAGACATCTACATTTATCCTCATTAAAGAATCGAAATGCAGATGCGTTGTAACCCGTGAGGACTAAGATGGAATGCCTCGTTTCCAATAAAAAGGGTCTCCGCTTTTCTACACTCACCATACGAAACACAGCAGTGTTAAGCTGCTATTTTACGCTGGAATTCTTTGAGAGTGTGGTCCTTCCCCGGTCGAGCCGATCCATTTGTGCTACAACTATACTACTAATATAGCTGCAGCATGGCTCTACCACGTATACAAAATATTAAGGCTTATATAGGCTATTTAAGAATATAGATACAGCTATGGTAATTTCTGTCAACCTACGTCTACTTTCTATTGCAGGCCACGTGAAACAATAACAGACCACCCGATGGTAAATGGATGCTGTGTCCATATACTTCTACATCTATCCTCGATCGTTAAGATGAAATGCCTCGTTTCCAGTAAACTTCAGGTTATCTACACTCATCTTATGAAACACAGCAAGCACTATTAAGCTGATATTTTACTCTAGTATTCTGTGAGGGCGTGGTCCTACCCCGGTCGAGTCGGTCGGTTCTTATTCTCCCGATCACAAAAAACGTCACCCAATATTATGTATTAGTGACTTTTTTTAACAAGTTATCTCAAAGGCTGGAGAGAGGAGGAGCCGCTATGAAGTCTTTGCCCCGGTTCAAAAAAATCGTAGATCCGGGGCTGCCAAAACCATCATCTTCTCATGATTATTTCTTTCTTCATCGTCCAAAATCTTGAGATGTAAGATGTATTTATAGACGTGTGTTGGAAAACTATTATAAATAATGCGTAGTAAAATAACCATTTTCATTAGTACATGTTTATTTTGTGTCATGAAACAAGAATTTTGAAAATCATATTAATTATTAATCAATAAAAGTTTAGGCCGAACACAATAGGTCGGACTTTATGACATAGGCCACGTCAACAAAATTGTGAAAAATTACAATCAAATTAAAAATTACAACAAACGACTATCAAACAAAAAAAAAATAAAAAAACAATATTCAATAAATTACTTACTAAATTCAAAAAAAAAACTATTAAATTTACAAATTAAACTCGATTACACGTAATTTGGAAATAATAAAAAAATCGTCGATACTTATGTAAAATATACATTAAAGTCTATACACAATTATATCAACAGTAAGTGTTATGCAAAAAAGTGCGCTCATTGTCATATCATTTATATTTTTTACTAACAGTTAAAACGAACAGCAGTTATGCAATTATAAACCTTATTACTTTCAAATATTTTAGGTACTTATAAATAATTATTTCATATCATAAACATTTTATAAATCCTGAACTAAAAAATTCAATTATTAAATGCGAAATGAATGCTATTATGTTAAGAAAATCATGTTGTTTTTTCCCCGTATACAATGCTTTGATAAAAAGAAAATTCGATATCATTTTATATTACATTAATTACATCTTTAAGCATACAGAAATAAGGTATTTAATTGCTTAAATACTCGAACAAATTGGCCATGGAAGCGACTTGGTCAAAATTTTATAATTACATAATTGTAGCTCCTATGGACAATTTACAATCTACGGTCCACTTTATTTACTACCTCTATTTATTTTTAGTTGATACTTTTGTAGCTTTACAATTAGCCTCTTTATCGATGTTAAATTACTTCGCGTAAAATAAGGAAGGCTATGCATATAATTTTCATAGATAATTAAACGTGTTTTAACTTCGTTATGTATTTCAAAAAGTATTGCCACTAAGTATAATTACCACAGCTGATTATTTTAGGGTATTTAAGATTTTATATTACATAATTTTCGTGCAAATAATATTTACACAGAAAGCTGGTAACAAATCTTTGATGATAATGTACCTATAAAAAGTTAAAAGCTTAATTCAGCTAACGTATAAATAAAACTTATATTTTTAAGTGTTGAGGTTCCGTACGATCAGCTCGACTAGATCATTTCAAATGAGCTTGCTACTGTTCATTTTCTATAGTTTTTGTCAAGTACGAAATCTCAAAATATTGCAACGCCAAAAACATTCAAACTGTTGTTATGTACAATCATTACAGTACAATATACAAAAATGCCTAAAATGTAACTAGGTATAATATATGATATTGAGTAGGCTTTCATATTTTGTATATTTTTCTAAATACATCCATGATTAATATAACGCACCTAAGTCATACTAAATGTAGGGTAGCATTATTCATAGTGGAAATGGTCGTAACTTCTCTTTACCCGTCTATGGCAAAGGAATGGGGGTTATCAGCAGTCTATTCATAGTATATGAATATAGTTATTATCTTGTATCATGACTTTGGTTAAAGATGTATTACAAACTGAACGAATAAAACACGTTAAATAGAGCAAGTACACTATCAGTTAAGGCTTCAATTTAATTTTAACTTCAAACATTGTTTTTATATTTATAGCTTAGTATATGCAATATTATTAAATATAAGTTATTGAGTTTCACATTTACTATATTAATTCCTAAATTTTTCGAATTTGGCTAAACTTAGATATAAAGAAATTGAAAACAACATAATTGTATGTAATGAATACAGTAGTTTTTGTAATAATTATTGTTTTCTACATTGAAAGTGGGTAGGTTGGTTTTCAATGATAAAAGAATTACACGAAAATGAGATGCTTTAAAAATTTACATAAAAAACATTTTAAAGAGATTACTTCAAGTTATTCCTGTTTTTACATCATGTTACAGTTTATATTAGCTATTTTTTTAAATACATTAGCGTGCTAACTAAACACTTATCTATTTAGCACAATAAAAAACCACTTGAGATTCGTTGAAATTCTTATCGAAAATTGTCAGTCTAATGAAGTTCGTATAACCACCTATTGATAGTAACTTGCTTTGGACTTATACAGCTATATAGCGGTGTAATACAATTATTGTGGTAAGCTTAAAATTAATATAAAAAGAAGACATCACAAATAATCCAAAAGTAAATTAAACAAGTAGTAAAATTAAAAATTTTGTACAACCGACTTCAATATAAATACAATGAGAACATCACCAATGTAGTCGAAGTCAATTAAATACGCATTATTAAGGATAACTCAAAAACTACTACTGATCAAATTTATTTGGGACCATATGAGAATTACCAGTTTTCAAATAAAAAAAGAATTATCAAAATCCAACAAGAAAAAGTTCTGGGGTAACACACATAAAAAAACCGAATTAAGTACCTCCTCCTTTTTTCGAATGCGGTTAAAAAATCTTACTCGTCGTGAGGCCAATACTAATATATTTGTATCTGTACAAAGTAAAAAATATATGTTTGGAAACATACTTTCTGGAATATCAGGTTACAAAGTTGATTCCAGGTTATAAAACAATGAAGCAAAGATTTAACGCCTATATTTTGGTTTCTGTTATGTACCTTACTGCTACGTTGTCATCCTCTACATAGCGATTAATATACCCTGCACATAATGTGCACACGCTGATATTTCTAGTGACAGTTATTATTTTTTTCTAATTGACATAAAATCGTCATTATCGAAGATGTATACAACGGAAATATTTTTTTTTATTTCATTCTAGTCTGACCAGAAAAATAAAAAGCCGGCCAAGTGCGAGTCAGACTCGTGCATGAAGGGTTCCGTCCATCGTAAGACATGTTTTGTAGAAGGGGAGTCCCCCCCTTAAAGTTTTAATTTCTATTTATTTTTATAAAATTCAACCGTCTACCTATTACGGATCATGAGATGCAGCCCGCTGACAGACAGACGGACGGACAGCTGTGGCTTTTAGCTTTAGGCTTTTTTTAGTTAGGGATAACCCTAAAGGCCGTATAATGTGGCACTATTGAGCTTTTTATAACTATTTCTATACCAACTACTATAGTCATGTCAACGTAAACTGAAAATGTTTGATATTTGAGTATTCGTGATCGAGGACTGAACTATATGGTTTTATTAACGTATCTAATTTAATTAAATTTGACAGAATCACATACTTGATCAAATGAAATTAGTATCGTAAAAAGAGCCGCAGTATGAGGTGGATTACTATAACGACAATAATGACATGAGAAACAAGTTTTTACACTTATCTATATAAATAAAATGATAGAGGTTTCCAGTTGTGCGCGCATCACGGAAAAACTACTGGATAAAATTCAATTAGGTTTTCTAGTTTTCTTAGACACGGCCCTTATCTAAAAAAAATATTGCGATATCTTCTTTTATAAAGTTAATCGTTTTAAGAAATAACGATTTCGTAAGCAAAGTATATTCTTACTTGCGATCTTTTTGATGTTTTTTCCTTCGCACATACGTAAACTTTGTTAATATATCAAGCAACGCGGACGAAGTCGCGGGTATCAGCTAGTTCTATATAAAAATCAAAAATCTTTGGATATGATTGCACTCTAGTTAAATAACAAAATGTATTTTTTAACAAATATTTTTGAGTAGCAAAGAATAATAATTTATATAAGGAATTATAATTCATAATTCTATTTTTAATAATTATTTTATTAGTAATTAATATAATAATAAGATAAACAATTTCGGGAAGGTGCTCTTCAAATTATGTATCCTAAGCAAATTAACTCTCTGGTCTTTAAATGCAGTACCGACTTAATTACTAAAATAACTTAATTCTGTACTTGTTCTATCTAAGCGTGACTGTGGCTTACATTAATGTGGTGCGTACAAATTATAACATTAAATTTTAACATTTCATTCAATTATAATGTTTAGTTCATTAAATTATAACATTTTGGTAGATCCTCAAAGTAAATATAGATTTAGATTCACTTTTATGTATTGCTATTTTATTGCCCAGTATGGGTACTTATTAGACAATAATCGCAATATAAGCAATATTTTTATTTTCCTGGTCGGGCTAAACTCAAGTTTCGTCACTAAAATATCAACCTGTACATGGCTACATCTAAATCGGCGTTTTTACTGTAAATAATACATTCACACATCGAGATTCGAGACCAAGCAATCGCTTCAGCTACCGTCCAAAATAAGGCAGGCAATGAACACTAACTAATAAAACTAAAGCCAATTATATAAAAAAGGCTAAATCGTTAATCGCTACAAAATATGAGGTATATTTAGAATTATTCATATCCCTTCGATAATCACCAGCACTTTCTAATCATTCATATTTACTCGCAAAACCCTTTATTACCGCAACCAACTCTACAAGTGTGAGTCGCAAATACTAATCTATTAACCTAAAAATAGAGTCCAATATCACATAGCTATTTAAGATCACGCTACGCCACTATCTTGAGTGTGGCTTCTCTTCTTTTCACTTCTGTGGTGATCTGGGGTCGATTTTAATATATCTGGTTGACCATGGGACAACACTCTGGCTTCCACGTGTTGGTTGAAAGTGGACGTATGGGAGCTTAGGGTCAATGTTGCGTTCCTCTCCGAGCCCAGGGTCATTGTAGTGGCGTGAGAGTTTAACGTGTTATGCCCGGTCGTGTGGTGGGTGTGATGGGATTGACTTAAATGGTGGGTGTGGGGAAGAGTGGAGGGGCTCGAATGTGGGAGGGTGGAAGTCGGTTTCCGTATGGAGCGGTGGCTTCCGTTGCGCGTTAGGGAGTTCATCTGGGGAGTGCCAGGTGCCCCTGTTCGGAGCAAGGCGTTTTTGTAGTCCGCTATGAGGTGCGTTAGTTCCACCATCTGAAAGTAAAAATATTTTTAGGTATAAGACTTTAAAATACATATTTTTAAAGTCTTATTTAGCCGTGTAATGACGGCGTAAGATACACAGCTAATCAGACCGTACGTGTTGTAAGAGACGGCAGAGAGAAACTTAATCATATGTTCTTGAAATATTAAATTGCGCAAAAATTCAGGTTTAGTCACGATGTTTCCCTTCACCGCCGAGCAAGTGTTCAACCAAACCTCAATATTGCAACTAACAATCTTATTGGTGCCGGCGGGGATCGTACCCAGACATAAAATATAATAATAATTAATATACGAAATATACATATATCATTGAAAATTTTACAAATAACCGCCTTTGTAGTGTAAACGATTAAACGAAGCATTCCATCTTAGTTCTCACGGGTGACAACGCATCTGCATTTTGATTTTTAATCGAAAATAGATGGAGATGTCTATGGACCATTGCGTTTAATTCACCCTCTCCTTGTATAAAAACATACCATATACTTTTTGCTCATACACTATATTGTTTCTTTTAATTATACACTAACTCTAAAATAAATAAATCGGGCTAACTCCAAAATAATATGATTACGGTTCCATTTAGTAATTCTTGGTAAAAAATATAGTTCTATACTTTTGAAAAACAACGGAACTTACTTTTGGCTTGTTCAGGCTGATAAGCATTTTGTGCACAGGACTCGTTGCGTCTTCCGCGTCGATTAGCATCATTAAATCGTCCTATATAAAGGAACAATATATTTTAGAGATGAATAACATAGAAACATCATTTATTCTGTACAGTTGCATCTATGTCAATGTTTCTGACTGATCGATAATGCCTAATTATGTATTAAGTAAATAGGTATATAAGAACAAAAATATTTCGAAGACATGTCGAGGTTCACCAATACGCATTGGGGCAGCGCGGCGGACACTTCCTCGCCCTAAAACCCTTTCAGAAATGAGAGGAGGCCTGTGCCCAGATATGGTACGTATAAAAGCTGTAATTTTAACTTTAAGCATTAAGCTTCCCCTTTGTATCCTTTTGTTACAAGGAATGCAGTAAAGATGAATAAATAAAAGAGTATATGTTTTATTGGACCTAATGTAGGAGAAATCTATTAAAGGCGCATTGGTGTAAGAATAATTAGACTATTTATAAATATAAATAGACGTTAATTATTATCATAGCGTCAGTTTAAATTTATATGAGAACAAATCTAAGTGGGTTAAAATAACCTTTGTAATACGTTGTAACATTACACACATTAAAATAAAGAAATCCAAGCCCAATTAATAACCTCCTTCTTTGAAGACGATTAAAAACAAACATAAAATTTAAGGAAATTTGTAGGATTTTTTATAGTGAAAGACGTTTAAATATAATAAGACCAAATCTTGAAAACAATATTAAAGCCATAAATTAACGAATACAGAAAAAAATGTTGCTCGGTGCCTGAGGGACAAAACTTGTTGTTGATGCTTAATTTGGTTGTTAAGGGTTATAATTGTAAATGCAATTGTAGCCATGTTTAATTTTAGTTTTGTTAGTATCATCTTAGTGTAATGTAATAAATAAGGTAAAGTCCGGAGAAATCCGTGAGGTGTGGTGACCTGCAGTCCGCCGAAGAGTCCGATGCAGTTGAGCGCGTAGCGCGCGATCACGCTCATGGAGGCCAGCTCCAGCACCGTCACGCCCTCCTCCGACACGGCCAGCCACACCAGCGACAGGTCCGGCTGCTTTATCTGATAATGCCAACACACGTCCAACAATCAGGGCTAATCATTTACCACCCGCCAAATGTCGCTAAATGGGACTGAGGTAAAGTAAACACAATGCCACTTTAAGTAAAAAAATTTTACAAAACGTTTGTACAAAACAATTCCTCAACAATGGTTGCTTTTTTGTATTTTTTTTCACTTTTTAATGTTTTTACTTTCAGGAATATCTAATCTATCGAATATCTAATTAATATAAAATACTACTAATATATCAGAAAGAAACATTAAATTTTATATTTTCCCTAACAATTTAACTTTTCCACTGTGAAATCTGCCAAATATTTCACCTCTTTCCAAAGTGACGACGCCCTGGTGACAGAAAAAGTGGATACCCTCATTCATTTGTACTGCTGGAATGCTGTACAACCAAATTCATTATGCGATAATTATTGTAATATGGTTAATAATTTTTGTATAAAAACCACGCGTTTATAAAACTTTATTTCTTACTATTAATTAGGTGCTAATAAATTTTAAGCCTTTGGATTTACGCCATTTTAGTTCCAACTTGGTTATATCATGAATATATTCTGAGTTTTAAAGAAATTCTTTAATTTTTTTTATATAGAATAAAGGTGACAAACGAGCACACCTGATGGTAAGTGGTTGCTGTGGCCCATAGACATCTACATCTATCTTCGTTTCCGAATTAAAATGTAGATGCGTTGTCAGCCGTAAGAACTAAGACAGAATTCCTCTTTTCCAGTAAAATGGGTCTCCGGTTCATACAAACACAGCAGCATTAAGCTGCTATTTCACGCCGGTATTCTGTGAGAGCGTGATCCTTCCCCGATCGAGCCGACTCATTCGTGGTACAACTATACTATTAATATAGCTGCAGCATGGTTCTAGAACGTAATTTCAACTGGCGTAAATAAAATGTCCGTTATAGTAAAAGAAATTAAATGTGTAAGGTAATCAAATATTCTTGAATTGGTTTAAGAGCATCAGCCTTACATCAATGAACTTACAATACACTATCATGTACTGGACATAGGCTTCTCCTTAGAAATATTTTTTATATGACTATCATGCTTTTCAATCAGGTGGGTAACCGCAATACCAGACGTACATCAAAACACAAATACATACGTATAGTGTTGCCAGGTGCATTGTGTCAAATTTCGGGACAGAAGGGAAAAATAATCGGGAATTTAGTTTTCAAATCGGGATAGCTACAATGACTACAAAATAACGTAGTAGATACCACCACATTTTACGTGGTGGAGCCATGCTGCAGCTGTATTATGGTTGTAGCAAAAATGATCCATGCACGACCGGTAAAGGACTGCGCTCTCACAGTATACCACCGTAAAATGGTATCTTTATGCTGCTGTGTTACGTATGGTGGTAGAGACCCGGAGACAATTTTTGCTGGAAGCGAGGCGTTTCTCAAGGGTGACAACGCATCTGGATTTTGATTCTTAGTCGAGGATTGATGTAGATGTCTATGGGCCGCAGCACCTACTTACCATCACGTGGACTGTGTGCTTGTTTGTCACCCTTATTCTTTATAAAACAAGTTTTGCAGCTATTTTAGCCGCCATCAGTTATGACACAATGCGCTTTGCACAGTGCTTTATAGTGAACTGGTGGTAGGACTTTCCCACAAGACTTTTGCATTTTACTTAAATTACTGATTTAAACAGCAGCATATAATTTAGGTACAGTACTGATTACTAGTAAATTATTATTATTTTACTAGTAATTAGTACTGCATTATTAAAATAAATGATCGTGGAATTGACGACGTTGATGCATAGCACGATGGAGCGGGCGACATCAGATCAGGTGGCGATAGAAAAAAGCGTATATACCGTACCGTATATGATATCTGTATCTCGCCAATACAAAAATATTTTCTCGCCCAATATACGCGAAGTTTAGGACTTTACAAAATATGTAAATTTCAAACCAAAAATATTTCAATGTAGTAACAGCTTACAGATATATTCATTACTAGCTGTTCCCCACGACTTCGCTCGCGTGTTATTTGGTTAATTCTTTTTCTAAAATAAAAGTAGCTTAAGTACTACTCCTTGTGACATCAGCTATCTGCCAGTGAAAATCCCGTCAAAATCGGTCCAGCCGTTTCGGAGATTAGCCGGAACAAACAGACAGACAGACAAAAATTTTTAGTACCGTATATACTTTCATATGTATTTAGTAAAACGCTGTAATTTTGACATTACAAACAGACACTTCAATTTTATTTATTTGTATAGATTGGTGTTAATATTATTGATCAAAGCAGAGGCTTATGGAGTTAATGAAAAATCGGGACACTTGGGAACACTATATACGTATAAAATATTTTTGTTAAATAATGCTTTAATACTTCAATAACTAACCCTAGCCTGGAAGAGCGTGGCACCAAAGAAAGGCCATTTCCTTGTGCAATTGAGGTAGATTCGCACGCAGTCCGCTGTACTCCGACCCTTTAGCGCGAGCCATTTTGACTTGAGCTTCTCTTCGACATCCCTAAAACAATAAATTCAGGTTATTGTTTCTTTTAGTATTACCAAAGAAACGATTATAACAAATTAAAATCTCTATTTGTAAAAATCAATTGCTGTCCGTTAGTCTTGCTAAAACTCAAAAACGGCTCGGCCGATTTTTATGAAATCACTAGCTGTTCTGTTAATTTAGTGTTTTAATTTTGTTGCACGGAATCCTAATTACTTTTCAAAAATATAAGTAGCCTAAGTTACTCCTTATAACATGAGCTATCTACCATTGAAAGTCCCGTCAAAATCGGTCCAGCCATTTCGGAGATAAGCCGGAACAAACAGACAGACAGACAGACAAAAAAATTAAAAATTGTGTTTCTGTTATTGGTACTGTATATACTTTTATATGTAATTAGTAAAAAGCTGTTATTTTGACATTACAAAGAGACATTTCAATTTTATTTATTTGTATAGATGTATAGATTTGTGTGCTTGAATGGGTCTCTAGAAGCTTTACATTCACATTTGGACCCGGTAGGTGGCGCCGTTGTGCCGGTGGCTAGTAGTTAAGTAATAAAAAGGATGAGAAATCTATATATTTTCCAGAAACAGCAAGTGAACTATTATGTCACAAAGTTTCTTCGCAAAGGTCCATAGTACACGTAGATGTCTGGTAATTCGCTTTAAACTAGCTTTTCAGAGTAGAGTACGTTTTGTGTTTCGAAATAATTTTATTCAGAATACCAGCATTAAACTGCTACCTTACGCTTGTATTCTGTGAGAACGTGGCGTTGTCCTTCTTCAGTCGTGTTATACTATAGTATGATTGTAAGCATCAATTGTAATGCTATATAAACTACAAAGGAATAGCTATCAAATCTGTAACCTTTCTCATTTAAAATTGGCTGCAGGTGTCCATGTACCGCAGTAGCCATTTAACATTGTGTGGTCTGTAAGTATTACGAGTATAAAACTAAACAATGAAGAATTTATATGTATACTAGACCAGTAAATCAGTACAAAAACTGTTTTAAAGTTGTGAATTGCGAGAGCGCGTGCTCGGGCTTTTAGTTGCCACGGTAAATATGTCACGCAGTTGTATTTTCATTTACGACAGTTAAAGAGTTTTTGGGCAAATACAAAATAGTGTTTGTGTTTGTTGACAAAGTGTGCATACAAATAATGACAGTGTTTTTTTTAGTTACATTATTAGTTGTTAGATTGGCGAAAACAATGTTCCCGGTTTAGCAATACAAAGAACAAATAACAAGTGTTTGTAAACAAAGAACGACTGTTTTAGCCCGTTCGCAATCTACTAAAAAAGTTAGGTAGAATAAAAAAAAAACTAGTAATGCCAATAATATTACTAATATTTTCTTTAACTACTACTAGTAAGTTGAAAAGCGTGTGGAGTGATTCACGACAGTAGTCGAATGGCGGATTCGAACTCATAACCTTTTTTTTATAGGAGAGGGGACAAATGAGCATGCGGCTCACCTGATGGTAAGTGACTACCGTCGCTCATGAACAACTGCAACACCAGGCGAATTGCAGATGCGTTGCCGGTCTTTAATAAAGGAGTAGGCTCTTTTCTTGAAGGTCCCCAAGTCGTATCGGTCCGGAAAGCTTACAGCTCCGTAAATCGCTGGTGGCAATCGATTCCACAAGGAAGTTGTGCGAGGAAGAAACATCTTCTAAATCGCACAGTGGTGGACCGCCAATCATCCAGATGGTGTGGATGGTATTACGAGTTCGCCGTCCGCACCCTGCCATTAGGCTACTGACGCTTAAAACGTAACTTAGTGTGCAATGTATAAGGCGCCAGAGCCCGTCCAGTAGTAAAGACAAAAGTGTTGTGAATGCTGTGTTACCGCAGCTGTTCGTTGGTGAGGCCGGCGCGGTAGCGGTAGGGGTAGAAGCGGTGCGCGAGCGGCTGCGAGTGCGCGCAGTGCGGCGGCGTGCAGTCGCCCGCGTCCAGCTGCGCCATCAGCGCGCCCAGCTCCGCCGCCAGCTCGCGCGTCACCGGGAACCGCCCCGCCACCACTGCACCAAACACATGCACTAACGTACCCAAATACTGCTCCCACGTACGCAACCTATGCTGCACATCATATGCAACGAAATCACACGCTTTCGACGCGACGTCAATCTGCGATAACCAAGTCAACGTGGAAAAGTAGAGGGAATGTTCGTACGTCCATTCTCTCGCGTACAACCAGTATATTACAACTAGAACCTACGCGAAATACGTCACAAACAAATAGAACTTTGTCCGTAAACGCGTTTTGTTGTCAAAATGGTAGATGATTAGTCAGGTGTAGTTATAATATTAAATGTGTTTAATATCACGATGCTACATTACGAAATACATCATGGGAAGAGATAACAAAACGACATGATAAACCTAACGAGTACCTTTACCTTAGTAGGTGTTACAATCTTTTTTGTTATTAACGTGAAAACGAGACGTCGAGGCGCAAAATAAAGAAAAAGTATTGTGTATTTTAATTCCAATTACGATTAGAGATATATTCCACTTTTTCACTAGTGGGACAAAATGGACTCACTAACACTAATCGTTTTTTGGTCGGACAAATTACACTGTTATAATAAACCTCGTCCACTTTTCCCCCCTAGGACTGGCATAAGCAAATTCTAAGATTTTAAAGTATGTTTAAAAAAAAAAGACAAATTATTGATTGTACGGAACACCTTTAAATTATATAAGAAAAAATGATTTTAATTAAACTGATAATGATATTTATACAAAATTGACCAAAAAAAAAAGAACTTCATCAAGGAGAAGCCATGATATGGAATCCTAGAAATTGGTCTATAAATATTAAGTAGGTATAAAGTCGTAGCAACGAGACGTACGTTATCCATGTTTAAAAGATCTACGTTGAACGAATACAGACGAATATTATACAAACGCGTCGTACTCGTCTACGAATAACTCGGCGAGTTGCTAGTCAGATAATCTAAACGTGCCATCATAATAATGTCTCAGCGCCGATTTTAAACTTTAAACACGAATTTGTTTGTTAGCGGGAGGGGAGCGGTAGCGTTTGGTAGGTGATGAGTGCGGGTCTTTTTAGTCGCTATGTCACAGTGGTGTTTTCGCTGAGGGTAGCACAGCACAAGTTTTGTAATCGCTATGAAATCCGCCGTTTAAGTGATGCCCCGAGTATTCAATTAATTAAGTCGTGGGTAAAAAAGTTCAGAGCGACAGGATGTTTACTGAAAGATTAAATTGGCACTCGAAATAGACCTGTTCGATCGATTGAAAACATCGACCGCGTCGCCACTGCGGTCGCAGAGCATCCACGAAGATCAGTTAGAAAACGTGCTGGCTCTTTGAATCTCCATCTTTCAAGTATTCAACGAATTTTGGCCTTAGACTTAAAATTACATCCATATAAAATCCAAATAGTTCAAAAAATCAAACCAGAACACCACAACAAGCGAAACATTTTCTGTCAGATGTTAGAGATTTTTTCAGAGGAAAATGGAATGGCCAATGTTTTTTTTTAGCGATGAGTCACACTTTCACCTCGAAGGGTACGTCAATCGCCAAAATTGCCGTTACTGTTCATCCAGTAATCTAAAACAAAAACATCAGAAGGCAATACACAGTCCCAAAGTTACTGTATAGTGCGCAATATCGACGAAGAAAATCATCGGGTATTTTTCTTCGAGAATGATCGAGGTGCAACGGTTACAGTGACGAGCGAGCGGTATATCGACATAATTAATAAATTTTTTGTACCGCAGCTGCAAGAAGAGGATGTTGACGAGTCCGGTGTATGGTTTCAGCAAGATGGGGCCACAGCCCACACTACTAGGGTCTCCACGGACACACTAAAAGCGTTGTTTCCGGAAAAAATCATAACCCGCTTTGGAGACATATTGTGGCAACCCAGATCTCCCGACTTAACCCCAGCTGACTTTTTTTATGGGGGTTATCTCAAAGCAAGAGTTTTTGATACCCCTCTTACGAATTTGAAGCAGCTGAAAACTAAAAATAACGACAGAAGTGAGGGCCATATCAGTTGACGTTCTGCAGCGTGTTTCTACAAATTCGTTAGTCCGTTTTGAAGAGTGGATTCGCCGTGATGGAAGACATCTTGACGGTGTCATATTCCGTACATAAAATTCGCACTAATGTACTATAATTTACTGCAATTAAAGTATTATAAACACAATTTTTTTTATATATAAATATTCAAAGTTTAAAATCGGCGCTGGGCTAAATGACGGAATATTTGTTGCAAATATTGAAATACAAAACGAGAAAAATAAAACATTTGTCGTGATAAGTCAAAAAATTTTATAAACAATTTTGTAAATCTACGCTTTATTTTGGTAATTTTTCTTTTCTGTAATTTGCTTTGAATTTTTTTGTAAATCTGTGCTTTTATACATTTTCATAGATTCAGTTATTATAAATCTGTTATGAAAGCAATTTATTTATTATTTCATAGTCAAATATTTTATTTTACTCGTTTGGTAAACATACTTCAAAATGTTACAATTTGCTTATGCCAGCCCTAGTGGGGAAAAGTGGACGAGGTTTATTATAACAATATAATTTGTCCCACCAAGAAACGATTAGCGGGGAAAAGTAGACGAACACATTTTAAAGAGTTCGCTTTACCCCATCAGTGGGACATTTGATGGGAAAAAGTGGAATAAACCCGATTATCTAATGATTTTAAACAGGGTTATTTTGCAATAGAGAAAGAGAGAGAGAGAGAGAGAGAGAGAAATTTGCGGAGAAGGTTCAGAATAAGTAATATAGGCGAACGGTGAAGAAAAATGAATTAAAAAAATCTCAAACATTCTGTCCTTTATATCTCTTAAATTTAGAATACGCGGTAATACATTATTTTAAATGATTGTTATTCATAAATATCTAACGCCTATTTTACTACGCACGCACACATTCGTAAGGGTCGCTCGGTTACAAAATTTAAGAGTACATTGTCACATTGTTCATTGTACATTGTTCCCGCTCCTTTTCCTTACGTTAACCGTTACACCGTTGGCTCGACCGACCGCTGACAGCGTTGATTGTGACAAGTGTGCTACTGCTATTTTGAAATTTTCGTAATTAGTAGTGTCGCTTCGTTACCAATGACGGAACGAAAATATACAAACCCCGAATACTATGACAGCACTATCGGCTTCAACACCCTCGAAAACCATGAAAATGACACCCATGATGAGAAAATTTATGCCTATTGCAGCCGCCACCTTGGATTTACATTTCGACAGCACTATCGGCTTCAACACCCGCGAAACCCATGAGAATGACACCCATGATGAAAAAATTGATATCTATTGCAGCCGCCATCTTAGATTTACATTTCGACAGCACTATCGGCTTCAACACCCTCGAAAACCATGAAAATGACACCCACGATGAAAAAATTGGTACCTAATTCAGCCGCCATCTTGGATTTACATTTCGACAGCACTATCGGCTTCAACACCCTCGAAAACCATGGAAATGACACCCATGATGAAAAAATTGGTACCTAATTCAGCCGCTATCCTGGATTTACATTTCGACAACCCTATCGACTTCAACTCTCTCAAAAACCATGAAAATGACACCCATGATGAAAAAATTTATATCTATTGCAGCCGCCACCTTGGATTTACATTTCGACAGCACTATCGGCTTCAGCACCCTCGAAAACCATGAAAATGACACCCATGATGAAAAAATTGATACTACTTGCTTTTAGTACGTACTACTATTATTTATTCTGTGCTTTTAAAATATTGTAATAAAAAAAATCTCTTATTAATACTCGTATTGTAATCAAGTAATTAAGAAATTTGGTTATTCGAATATTGTGTATTCGTACAGCGATCTTTTTGAGCCGCTGCAAACAACAGAAACAATGTCCACTCACGACGGCGACTGACGCCGAACTGAGTCAGTGAGTAAACTACTCTGTGGCTGTAGCTCCCTATTTACAGAAATAATTTACATACAAGGCTACGAAATCAACGAAAATTTCGCCATTTTGGAGCCGAAAAAATTAATTATAGCTAAACAAAACAAAATTACACTGCCATTTACATTCAGTGGCTTCCCACATGATAGATGAAGAGATTAGAACATAGATTGAGTTAAACAATTGATATTTTCAAAAGTTATCGTGTTTACAAGCCTTGGGGACATGATAAATCCACACTATAAGCCACTAAAACCCCTTTTTTATTTAAAAATAGCAATTAATCGATTAAAAAAAATTAATAAGTTCAACAATCATTTATCTTTCTAACAATGTGCTTTTTATATCATTTATATGTATAATATGATTGCTAGATACGATTTTATTCGATAAACGTTGGAATCATAACTTTTAGGCGATAGTAGAACATATCTTGCGCTTTCGCTTAAGGTATGCAATATTTTTTTTTTAATTTTGTTTATTATGACGATCCTTAGTCCGTTAAGTGTGAAGGGAAAATTGGAAACATAATTCACATCGTGTAATCGTTGACTTAGCATTAGTAGTAAGCGTGTCAATAAGAAAGTAAACAGTAGACAAGAACTTGAGCAACGAAAACGTGAATTGAATCGCACACACAGGGGTACGTGTAGTTGTTGCCCATGAATCACATTCAATTTGGAATAATTTAAATTAAAAGTAGAAGCCTTATTTAAATTATAAGTAGAAGCCTTATTTACTCGTATTTTCGAAAACTCTAATATCGGTATATCATTATTTATATTACTAGCTTAAATATAAAATTTGGCTACTGTTTGAAAAATAACCCTGTATATTGCGGAAATAACGCATTCTATTCTACATATTCACGTACTCGTTAGTCGCCTGCTATCTAAACGTTTTCTTTGTGGCGTGGATATATTCTCAAACCCACTTACAGAATCAAAAACATGGTATAAATTTGTATTCGTGCGTTCACTAAAAAGTGACACGCCACAAGTACCTATACACTAGTTGCGTACGTGGGATCAGTCTGTCTTAAAAATTTATTGATTCTAATAAATTCCTTGCTGGAGAGCTGTATCATTAAACAAGAATATAATACAAGTAACAGATCAAAACTTTGTACAAAATATTAGAGATACGTAAAGAATCAAATATCAAACATAAAAAGTTCCTTTACACACGCAGGAAGCGCACACACTGCATCGAAGTGTGTGAAGCGTAATTACTCGACCAAATCTAAGAAATACGAGTACCTTTTGACAGTTATCACATTTATTGGAATAGGCATTTCAAATAAAAAATCAGACATTGTAAGTTCTAAAACAATTTCAGAATAAATTAAAACATAACATAAAACACAAAATTTATCAGTTCCTTCATATTTATTTATTACTACTAATTTCTAGCAGCTAAGTAATATACGAGCGAACGTAAGTATATAAGAGCCATGATAGCTCAGATGGTTAGCGCTCGCGGTAAATTTCACAGTACGCGAGAAACCCGGATTCGATCTCCGTCGGCACCAATGAAATTGTTAATTGCAATTTTAAGTGCTGCTTTACCACGTGCTCAGCGGTGAAGGAAAACATCGTGAGGAAACCTGCATGTCTGAGAAATAAAAAAAAACCGAAGACATGTGAAGTTCGCCAACACGCATTGGGGTAGCGCGATGGACACGTCCTTGCCCTAAAACCCTCTCAGAAATGAGAGGAGGCCTGTGCACTGCAGTGTGACGTAATAGACTGTAACTTTAAATTTTTTATTAATATACATTAAAGACTGCTCTAGATTAAAAATAAATTTATTTATTAACTTTCTCTAGAACTTAGTTGAGCTGTCGTCGTACTCATCGTTGTTTCATTAATTATTATTTCATTTTCTATGATGCATTCCAAAATGAATGTATGTTCATAGTCGTTCCTAATAATTTTCTTTGTTTTCTCTACCACTTTGGCCCAGTCATGCGTTTGTTGTAGTTGTATTTTCTGCAAATCCTCCTCTAGCGGGTCCCACAAGGTAAATTATGAGGCGTCCACCTTTTCCCACGGGTATGTTTGATCAATTAATATAACGTTGTCCCACTTGATTATATTTATGATTTCTCGTAAAAATGTAATACTTTGCGTTCATGTCTCTAAATAATTCCTTTTAAAACGGTTCACAGTGACTCTATACTACCATTGTACGAGCCGGCATCTTCTAAACTTACTTGTAACTTCGCCGCAGTGGAATTAACAGATATAGTAAAAAAAATTGACTATAATTCATGATTCGCATAAAAAAAACAACTTTAAATTAAAAAAACAAATTTGGATAAACAAATGATAAATTAAAAAATGTAAAGTTTCGATTATTTGAATATTTTTACCGATTATTCGCATTTGCATGTATTTGAATCATTCAAACACTACGGTAAGGTACTTATCGACATATCATTGAAATAACGTTAAGCAAAAAATTTGATTCTGGTTAAATTGTTTAAACTTTGCTTCTAATTCAAATTAGTGATAAAGAACTCTACATGTTGTAACGAAATATAGATAATTTCATAATTCTTTGGATTATTACTTTTTACGTAAGAATCCCCCCACTAGATGGAGTGACGACCTGGTAAGATATGCAGGAAGTTGATGGATGCAGGTGGCTCAGAACCGTGCTTTGTGGCATTCTTTGGGGGAGGCCTATGTTCAGCAGTGGACTTGTGAAGGGCTGTAATGATGATGACGTCAGAAAGATTATTTTTAATCGTGTGAGTACGCTTGTACAAAGTTATTGCGGAATAATCAATGTGAAATGTCAAGAGGTATTTCTTAGATTTAGTAGAGCATAAGAAAACATATCAACTCGTGGTTTCCAAGAAATAATTAAATAAAAATTCTGAAATATTGCAAACGTATAGAAATAAAATTATGCACGGAAATTGTTTTAAAGAAACTTACCTTGCTGGTTAATTTGATAGCAGAGCAACAGTCGCTCCTTGTCCGTCTCCGTTCGTACCGAGCTCTTGAAGTATAACCTATTCCGGTACGTCAGCCTTATGACGCGAGAGTTCTCGAATTTTCCAGACCCCTTCTCTCTAAGCGCCGTTTCCCATTTTGATATCACGTCGCAAAGCTAAAAACAGTAAACAGTGCAGTTACATGTGTGCAGTTCACACGTGGTAGAAGTGAAACGTTCAAATTAAATGAAATATAAAACAAAAACATTTCATAGCAAATGATTTATTAATTTTTTATAAAATATAATATAAATATTTAACTTTATAGCAAATAAATGTTACAATCCTTGCCCTGCCAATGTGTGGGGAAGGTGGAACACCATGGGGTTTTAGTAGATGCGAGTCCGACATAATCCGTTCTTGCCCCCGCAAAGCGGGTGTGCGTAGGCATTTCCTCATTTGAAACCCGGAACAAAATCCGATCTGTAGTTATGAATAAAAACGTAGATAGAAAAAGACAGCGTCGATCTTAGTTTTATATGAGGTATAAAGCGTGCGTCTAAGGCCTAGGAATTAAGCGATACATTTATTTATTGTATGGCATTACATTAGTATGATACATAAATAGAATTTACGTTATGGATATAGAATTTTTATCGATATATTTTGTCACACTGTCTTATCTCTATTAGTTCCGTGGACGTTCACTTCTGCCGTCAGCGCCAAAATGGCGAAAATCAAATCGCCTCATTATGTCACGGTATATAGCCAGTCCATATAATATAGAGGCCAGTGATTCGAGTACAGTAGGTTACATGAAAATTTAAAAATACCTTTTTATCGGGTTTAATATGATGCTCTAGATCTTTTTCTATGGGGTCATCGCTGAACAACGCAAAACCAGAAGCCGCAGACTCTCTGCATCCCAGCTCCGTGCTGAGCGTTGATAGGAACTCCTCGACTGTGGTCGAACCGTCAAATCCTATTACCTGAAAAGATTTTTCTAAATGCTTGAAATATGTACATAAACCAAGCACGCATGCATGCATGCACGTACGCACGAACTCGTGTATTTAAGTTTTTTTATAGAATAAGAGTGACAAACAAGCATACACTTCACCTAATAGTCAGTGGATGCTGTGGCTCATAGACATCTACAATCAAAACGTAGGATGCATTGTTCCGACAAATTCGTGTTGCAAACTATAATATAGCTGCAGCAGCTCTACCACGTATAACGCACATTTTATATAAAATGTTAAAATTGGTTTAAAAGTAAATAAAGATTTACTACATCATACATTTTCCCGTGTTAGTGGCTTGCAAGAGTACTCACTACCCCATATCTTCCAGTGGTTGTCGTAAGAGGCGACAGAGGGAAACTGAGGCAGAAGATGGGCAGCAGCACCTTTCTGATAACAGCAAAATAACAGCTCGCCAAGCGTGGCAACTATGGTAATATACTCCTTGGGTGAGACCTACGTTTAGCAATGAACTTGTGAAGGGCTGTAATGATGATGATGACATAATTTATATGGTACAATTTTATATTATGTTTAAAAGAAAACTCCTTCAGTCGTTGGTTAGCTGTTAACATAAAAAAATATTTTTAAGTTGAAAATAAGAATTGTTTTCCACCAACCTGGTAAGTGTTATTGAGCATGTGCACGGGTATGGCGTGAGGCAGACAGTGGTGATAGGGGTTCTTCAGCAGTATGGAGAGCACCTCCATACGCGACGGCTTGTCTTCGCGTCCGCCGTTGCGTATCGTACGTTCTAACGCGCGCGCACAATACGCCGCATATTTGCCGCACTCTGTCCTGGAAAACAAAGAACAGAATCGTAAAACCTTCCTTACAATTCGCCCATCCCGAACTACGCACAATGCTGTTCGCAACAGCAGCTGTAGTTCTCCTTTAAGAAAATAGTCCCGCAATATGTCTTATGGGTCTTTTTATCTAGATTTTTTTTAAAACCACCCCAAGCTGTTGCAAAACATCAATAGAACGTAGAAAGGCATTGTCAGTTATGGTTAAGTTCAGGGACAATTACAAATAAACCAAATGGCAAATGAAAAGGCAATATTTGTTTCTTTTTGTACAAATTTTTTACAAGACGTTTGGTAGTACGATCGCCAGTCTGTCTGCTATGCAAGGCGATTAAAACAATCTCATTATGCGACGGCCCATGTCTAGCAGTGGAAGATCAACTCGTTAACAGACCAGAGAAGATATTATTTTAGTCGGATTAATTGTACATTGATTGATAATATTGTTACGAGCTTGAGGTTCGAGACAATTAAAAACTGCCGATTGAATTACCAAAATCGACACTTTAATTACAGATACTAATTACAGCTTAAAAGACACTAATAATAAAACACAATAATTCTACTGATCACTTAAGTTCGCAGTTATTTCGCTTCGAAGTATTCTCTTGTATCGCCAATTCAATACTGCCCCGGTCGTGGTCTATACCGGCCTTATATAGGGCCTCAGATAGTTTCCAGAACCTTCTACTGTAGCGACATCTAGAATGTTCGAGTACATATCGGTCCCAAAATTTCTGGAAGGATCTCGACTCTCCTAGTTCTGCTACTCGACACTAGAGGGCGCTAGTGTAACTAGTGTTGCCATGTACAAAACATTAATAGTGGCGCGCAACACTTTCTTTTACTCGACACTAGAGGGCGCTAGTGTAACTAGTGTTGCCATGTACAAGACATTAATAGTGGCGCGCAACAATATATTATATTATAACTGCTGCAGAAATATATTCTACTTGTGAGAAGTTTCTTCGACTTTCAATTGTTAAGGCTAGTTTAGGATTAATTTTAACTTTGGATACACTCACTTGGAATCAGCATGCCTGCTGAGGTGCAGCTTCAAGTACCACAGGAGCCTGTTGTTCCTGGGCACAAAGAGGCTCACAGCGAGCGCTAACAACTGCCAGCCTTGGACAAAGCTGTACGTCGGCGGGTTGCTTTTACAATCCACAGATAACAATGGCGCCTGAAATGTGACCAATTGATGTAATTTTCCCTATTTCAGTATATGTTAAAAGAAAAAAAACGGGATTTAATTCTGAGTAATTAAACTATACCTGAAGAGATTTACATAAATTAATATTTTCAAGGTCCTTTTTTTATAAGTGAAATTTCAGAAAGGAAGCAATTAAATAAATGGCAGATTTTATAATTAGTTTTGAGAGCAATCTCGATAATAAATTTAACAATTCAGTCACAAATCACATTTTAAGGACCGGAAAAATATTACTTATTTAGAGTCAGAGAGATATAATAAAAATTATTTTTATTTAAGTTGTTATTTGTAATCTGAAATGAAAACTTAATTCGTAACAATAATTGAACATTAAAGTGTAATCTTTCAATATTATAAAATTGTACATTAGACCTATATAGTTCATTTAAACTCACATTCAATTGCCTTTCTCATATGACATTGTAAATTAAAAACATGCAAGTCAATCAATACATTTTTTGGCTTTCGAAATAATTGTTTTTATTATTAAAATGTCATCGGTAAGTCTATATTCATGTTTGGGGCATGTTGTTTTCGCAATCATCACTGGCTTAAAAAAATCACACATTGATTTTTATTTCTTTCATCCTTACAATATTAGTCAATTTATCAATTATATTGCTATTATTGGAAATTACCTAGTCATTATTTGACCTTAAATAATATTGTTTTATTGTTGTGTCATTATTCAAGCACAAGAAATTAATAAAAGACGTGCCTTTGAGAATCTGTGATGCAAGTCTCACAAAAATGGTTTCTCTGTCTCTGTTTAATCTTCAGTTACTATAAAATAGTATGTAACTTATTATCATTTCTTCTCTACAGAAGAAACCTTGAAGAAATTGTTTCCATTCATTGTAATGTCTTTATTATATTATGTTTTGACATGTAATAGTGTTTATTTTACAACTAATAAGCTTAAATATATTTTTAGATATAGTTTTTAAAAGCTTGACACCATCGATGGCAGAAAAGAATGTGTAGAAAGAACATGGCAGAACCTTAGGGATGGAATGGTAAGTGCAGCGGAAGAAGTGTGTGGAACAATAAAAAGAGGCAGTAGTAAAAGAAGAGATGCATGGTGGAATGATGAAGTGAAAGAAGCTGTAAAGAAGAAGAAGAAAGCATGGTTAGACTACTTGGCCTCTAGTAATGATAAGGATATGAGAGAGAAGATGAAAGAAAGATATAGGCTGCAGAAAGTTCACACGAAAGCACTGATTGAGGAAGTGCGTGAAAGGTGTAAAATGGAAGCGGACGAAAGGTTGTCGCACAACTTTAAGGAGAACTCCAAACTCTTCTGGAAAGAGGTTGGAAGGGCCCGAAGTGGTGCGACGGCCTTAAGAATGAACAAAGTGCTTTCGAGAACTAATGACGTCCTCTCAGAAAAATCGGACGTCATGCAGCGATGGAGCGAATTTTATAGAGAAATGTATGCGTGTGATGATCTTAGTAAGGGATCCGGGGATGACGCCGTGACTGGTACGCCAGACCCGGACCTCGATGACACTGAGGTCATCAGTATGAAAGAGATTGAACGTGCGATTCGAAGTTTGAAATGTGGTAAGGCTGCGGGACTAGACAGAGTTACTGCTGAAATGGTCAAGTATGGTGGGCCTCGCGTCTGGGACAGCTTTCATCTGCTGTGCAATTTGTGCTGGCGGACGGGGGTTGTCCCGGATGATTGGCGATCCGCAGTCATTGTGCCTTTATATAAAGGTAAAGGTTCACATTTTGACTGCGGGTGCTATCGGGCGATCAGCTTGACCAGTTTAGCAAGTAAAGTTTACTCGAAGGTTTTGACACGTAGGATGCAAGAGAAATCGGAAAGATTTCTATGGGAGGCACAATGCGGATTTAGACCTGGAAGAGGATGCACGGATCAAATGTTTTCTCTCCGCATGATCACGGAGAAGCTTCTGGCTGCTAACCAGAAGATTTTCTGTGCTTTTGTGGATCTTGAGAAAGCATTTGATAAGGTTGTAAGGAAGAAAATGTGGGAACTGTTGCCGGGGTATGGTGTGGATGGTCAATTGCTAAGGGCTGTGCAGTCTCTTTACTGTGACTGTAAAGCCTGTGTGCGGGTAGGGCATGACCTGTCACCCATGTTTAACGTCCAAACGGGCGTAAAGCAGGGTTGTGTCATGTCTTCCTGGCTGTTCATACTGTATCTCGACAGCTGTTTACAGAAGCTGAAAGATAGTTGTTTGGGTGTGAAATTGGGTGACATTAAAGTAAATTGTCTGCTGTATGCTGATGATGCAGTGCTTATTGCACCATCAGAGGCAGAACTGCAGGCATTAGTCACGTGTATGAAAGAGGAATGTGAAATTAAAGGTCTCCGTTTGAATGCTAATAAAACTAAGGTTCTGGTATTTGAAAGGGACGAAGAGAGAACGAAGTGTGAAATATGGGTAAATCAGGAATGTCTAGAACAGGTAAATGAAATTGTATACTTGGGGAGTGCTTTTAGCCGGGATGGAAGATGTGATTTAGATGTGGACAGGCGTGTCGCTGCCGGGAACAAAGTCAATGGTGCCCTGACTGCGTTAGTCAAAAAGCAAGGCGTAGCGAAGAGTGCACGCCTTGCAATACATAACGCAGTGTTGGTACCGACTTTGTTATATGGCAGCGAAACCTGGGTATGCCAGAAGAAGCATAAAAGTAAGTTGAATGCAGTGGAGATGCGATCTCTTCGTAAAATGTGCGGCGTTACCATGGCCGACCGAAAGCGAAACGAAGAGATTCGCAATATGGCAGGTTTGAAAGATGACCTTATCACAAAAATTGATAAGGGCGTGCTTCGGTGGTTTGGGCACGTTGAGCGAATGAGTGAAGACCGAATGGTGAAGAAAATATATAGCGCGAAAGTTAATATTAAAAGGTGTCGAGGTAGACCGAGACTAACTTTCGAAGACCATGTGAGCAAATTGCTCGAAGAGGGTAGGGTCAAAAGTACTCGGATACTTAGACGTGCATGCATGAAGAAGATAATGAATCTGAAAGAAGCGAAAGAGGTTTGTAAGGATCGTGACACTTGGCGATCTGTTCTCTCTGGCTACCCCGTCAGGGATTGTGCGTGAAGATAAGAAGAAGAAGATATAGTTTTTTTAGAAAACTTATTTAAAATTCTTACCCATATCTGTCATTCATGTGACACAAAACATTTGCGATAGATAACTGCTCAATTTATGTAGGGTCAAATGGGTTTAAAACTCTGGCCAGGATATTAGATACATAGCGAAATTAGAGATAAAGATATTAAAGCGTTTATATTTTTAAATGTTTCAACCACTTTCATCACAGACTCCCAAGCAGACACGTTGTTTGCTGTTGTCTAAATATGTGGTTCCATAAGAATTAAAAATGTAACACCAGCGGGAATTATATTTACATCAAAACCACACACAACAATGAAACGTCTACGTATTTATTAGACGCAAAACTGATGGTTTGGTCAGCTTGTCAATTGGATGGCTTACCCGTTAGTTAAACGCTGAAATTTTCTGGTTGGAGTTTAACGTTGGTAAATACCTTCGGCACTATAAGATACTTTCTTATACCTTGCTGTTTTTAACGCTTAATTACTAACGATAAGTAGGTAATAAGCCGTAAAAGCGCGAAACGGTATCGCGCAGCGTAAGCTGTACGCGATATAACATAATAACACATCAGCTGTGCGTGATACAACGAGTATTGGCACTCTGCTTACACAGCGTGTTGCTTAACATCAATAGCGCCAATGCGCAATAAAAAGCGCACTATATTTGTAGCGTCTCGTGACAGTCGATATAGCGTGTTAACTTATCATAAAAGTAGTGCGCTGTTGATCATATTGTTCAGTACTAATTACCTGTATAGAGCTGGGCGAGCCTGCTGTATTAGGCGGCATGTCACCGCTCTTGCTGTCGCCGACAGACGAAGCGCCCGTGTCGCAAGTGAACAGCGACTGAGTCGCGCACAGCAGCAGTTGCTGCGCAAATGAAATGTTGGTGGTTCGAAAACTTGGTGGGGGGAATTGTACTGCGACTGTTGTCCCGACGGCCTTATTAAGTGTCATTTGTGATTGATGTTTCGTTTAATAATAATTTGTTATTCATAAATATATATGGGAGAGCACTGTTTATTAGAGAATGTGGCTTTATATCAAACTTTATCAAACACTACTATGGACCCAGGACAAATATCCAAACCCGAAATATTTTTGTATACAATAAAAATAATTGTCCCAGGGAATCGCAAAATCTAAATTCTGGAGGAGATTACTTTTTATTCTAGTTGTAAATAAGGTTAGAAAATGTCTGTAAGAACTGAACTTTCAATAGAAAACATTTATCAAATGTTGGAATTAAGAAATAACATTACATTTCATTTAAATAATCTGATTCTAATAAATAAATTGTTTGTATGTTAGTAGCAGTGCCAAATATGATGCTAGTAGAGTGTTATATTACAACCGTTTCTGCTAAAATACATTTTAACCCATCCTTATGTATAAAATCTGTGGCTATAATACAGAGTAGTGCAAATACTTAACTTTCATAAGGTATAACTGCATAAAATATCTCTAGTAGGCTTCTTCATAAGTATATGTCACTAAAGATTTCAAATGTCACACGTAATTATAATTACTAATTAAAAATTTTACTCAAAACTAAACAAACCCATAAGAAAATCGCTATGCAACCACAACCGTAAGCATGAATGTATTGGATGATATTAGGATATGAAAGTCTAAAATTATTACCGTTAATAATAAAAACAAACAACCTTTGGACAATCTTCTGACATGTTAACAATTTTTACTTATGGTTTCATATTATTATAGGATTTTCATTTAAGTTAAATAATTATACCGTTTAAATGTAAAGTGCAATTTTATTAATTTTTAATTGTCAAAATTAAAACTCAAATTAAAATTCAAATAACTTGGCGGCGCCGTCGTCGCGCCACAAGCGAAACAAATCGAAGCCTAAATCGCGCTATCAAAGTTCCGATGTAAAGCAGTATATTATATAGAATAGCTCCTAACTACTACACAAAGTGTTGGCCGCCCCCCGGGCAGAACACCTTGCCCGGCGGGATATCTCCCCTTTTACTTCCACCGGCCACAAACTAATTAAAATTTACTTAATGTTGTTTTTCGCCAAATAATAAAATATAAATATTGCAAAAAAATTAAATGAATTAGAAAGTCATAAAAAAATAACTTACAAAAATATTGTAACATTCAAAGTAGTTTTTTGTTATAAATATATTCGTAACATGAATAGAATTCCTATGCAGTTATACATGGCTTAAACCTAAGTTATCCTAAGACTTACCTTCGTAAAAAATATTAATAAAGAAATAAATATTCTAAAAAATCTTGCAACATCAATCGTTCATAACAAAGTGGAATCAACAGTGCGAGGAAACTAGCTATGAGAGCTATGAATGATATTGTATACGACAAGAAAACATTCCCTATATCTAACGGGTAGGGGTCAAACATTCGAGGATGAAAACGTCATTAGAAACAAATAAAATATGGGGGAAAAAATTACACCAACATTCCATTTGAAAAATTGCGACAATGTACATACGCTTTTTTGTTGTGGCAACATTTTCACTTTATTTTTATGTACGCATAACAGACTAAAAACGTGTCACAGTTGCTTTTTTCGATAGTCGATTGATCGTTTGTCAATGTTGCCAGAACTGAACGATCAAGTTGGAATAGAGTTGACCCATTGCGAATAATGTTTCGATTTTTGTTGTAATTAATAATAATACATTATTTCAAATATTTTCAAAAGCCAATAAAATGTAATTCACACACAATTCCAAATTGATCAACCACATGACATAAGCTCGTCTATATATTACAATTTACAGCAGCACATAAAGCGTTTTACAGTTACTTTGAAAGAAATGGTTTGTTAGTGTATATAGGTTTTAAAAATGCGAAAAAAAAAAAGGTTTTTTTTCTAAGCCACTTACATTGTAGGCTTTGAAGGTACTGTTAACATTTAGCAGCAGATTTTAAAGCATTAAAACATCCTACTCTCATATTATAGCCTTTAATATAAATTTTGCGAAAAAGCCAGAATTAAACGTTATATTACAAAATAACTACGGATAAATATTTCCTATATTACTACTATCAATATACAAATGATAGTGATGATATAAATAAACCAATACTTGTGTAAATGAACGACGACGAGTAAAATGATGGCATATGAGAAAAGCATTGAAGCATTGCTTGAAAGCAAAGGCGGTGGTGAACATAAAGCGTGTTTATAATAACCAGAATTCATAGGTTTTTTCTACCTTATTATTGAAAACCTAGCAAGTGAATGTGTCAGATTGCGCCGTTAAGTTAAATGCCAGTTAGATATTTAATTTTAGAGGCGACATGATGTTGTGCCTGTTATCATGTAATACATTGTTTTGAAATATTGAAGTACAATACTATATTTACAAAAATTGTGTATTAAACATGAAACCTGGTTAAGCTTTATATTCAAATTGACTTTCATTGAAACTAAATAATTGATATTAAATTATTTATTACATTTTTGGTATTGTGAGCAATATTTAGTAACAATAAAAGTCATTATGTTTTATAATTTCAACTATGAAAAGTCTCTAAATATAAAATCTACATTAGAAACTTTTCGTAAGTTATAGCAAACAATAATTAGCGCTAATTGCTCCTGTGTAAGACATAAAACGGTTTTAAAAATCTTTCTTGTAATATATTTAAAAAAAAATTAAGTATGGAAAGTAACACAGGAACATTTAGTTTATTCGTTAGAAAACTTTGCTGGGAGATGCGATCAGTGATCACGTTAAAAAATTTATAATTAAACCATTGTTTGACAGTTGGAAAATTAATTTTTATGAAACCTTTACAATTTTATGTGAAAACTTATTGAAGCTGATTTTTCAAATTGTAACTAATGTATATTTTGAGTATTATTTTATTAGGACAATTCAATTTACGTGCTGTTTATCTTTACTATTTAAATATATTTTTTTTAAATTTACATTGGACTTCAGAAAATCATGTAGGTATGTACGAATGTAGTAAAATTTCATAATTCAGTTTTCACCTACTTTTAGATTTCTAAAGCGTACATTAGCAATATGAGTAATTTTGGTTCATAAATATAGGATTTGTCTATAAGTTGACTATAGCGCCGCCTTAACTTAGTTATGAACCATCGTCTCGATCACAAATGTTTAAATCGTTTATAAGTTACATGATAAGTAACAGATACAAAAGCAAAAGGAAAGATATCGTCCCCTCCTTTTGCCTTATTTTTTTTTCATGATATGGTGCCAATTTTAATTAACTTTTTAAAAGCAATTCAGAAAGTGTAATTTTAATTATTAAATTATTTTTGTTATAATATACTAACAAAAAACAGGGCTGCGAAGATTTAGCTATTTTTCATTATTATTATACGAGGGTGGATTGAAAAGTACTCGGCCTAACCAAGAAAATAAACAAATACTAAATCAGTTATATTTTTATTTTTCTACATAATCACCATCAAGTTCAATACACTTTTGCCACCTCCCGTTCCAAGCATTTAGACCGTTGAAAAAAAATGATTCTTCCTTAGAGTCAAAATATGCGCCTACAGCTGCTTTGACCTCGTCGTTTGTCGAAAATCTTTGACCTCCCAAGTGCTTTTTTAGGTTAGGGAACAGAAAGAAGTCTGATGGTGCCAGATCAGGTGAATACGGCGGATGCGGTAACAGTTCAAAGCCACAGTTGTGAATTTCAGCCATTGACTGTACTGACGTGTGAACACGGGCGTTATCTTGATGAAACAGGACTTTTCTTATGAGCATTCCTCGACGTTTTTCTTTTATTTCCTCTCGTAAACGACGTAGTAAGGTACAGTAGTAATCAGAGTTTATATTCTGACCCCTTTCAAGATAATCAATCATAATCACACCTTTCGAGTCCCAGAATACTGAAGCCATCACCTTATTTGCCGACAAAATCGACTTAGCTTTTTTAGGGGGTGGTGAACCAGGTCTTCTCCACTGTTTTGATTGTTGTTTTGTTTCCGGTGTACAGTAATGAACCCATGTTTCGTCCATAGTAACAAAACGATTCAAAAAATCATCTGCATCGGCTTCAAATAACTCCAAACAGTCGCGTGAAATAGTCAATCGCGTCCTTTTTTGTTCAACTGAAAGCAGTCGCGGAACCCACCTCGCAGACACCTTGTGGAAACCCAACTCATTGTCAACGAGTTGGGTTTCCACAATGTTTTGAGTTCGTTCATAAGAGATGCCTATAATCTCGGCTATCTCTCTAATTTTTAATCTGCGGTCTCCCATTATTAAATCAAGTACTTTTTAATATTTTCGTCAGTAGTTGACGTCGAAGGCCTTCCAGAGCGGGGTTCATCTTTCACACTCTCTCTACCACGCTTAAATTCTGCTATCCATTTTTTGACGGATGAATATGACAGAGCACAATCGCCTAATGTACTGACCATGTCATCGTGGATGGCTTTTGATGATAGCCCCTTCTTATGGAGGTACTTAATGACGGCACGCTGCTCGATTTGCTCCATTCGCGGAAATTATGTCCGATTACTTTGTTAATAAATTTATAAAATCACAACTAATTATCGCACACGTTTCGAACTTCACACAATGAACTAGTCTGAACTGAACTAAATAATGTGGGTAGATTTGATTTTTAGAATTGAATGGATCTGTGTTAGGCCGAGTACTTTTCAATCCACCCTCGTACAGTCGTAACTATCGCGTTATTATACTTAATACTTATACATCAACAAGTGAAACAAGGTTTAATACACATTTATTTAATATACACCACCAAATACAGGCTGCAAAGATTTACCAACTTTCCAAAAAAAAAAAAAAAAGGAATCGCATCTCCCGCAAGTGAAACAAAACGGCATGACTTACTGCTTTGAGCTTGGGCTTAACGCCAGAGCGCGCGCGAGTGGCGCTGGGCGAGGGTGCGGGCGTGTGCGCGGGCGAGCGCGTTACCTGCACGCCGTGCTTGGTGTGCGCGTGCGGCGCCGTCTGGCGCGCCAGGCACGCGGCCAGCTCGTCCTGCAGCTCGCACACGTCCAGGCACTGCTGCAGCGCGTTCTGCGCCAGCACCACGTGGTAGTCGATGCCCGCCTGCTCCACCGCCACCGACATGAACAGCTGCACGCACTGCACCACCACACACACCCCGCATTTACACTTCCTTTCTTTTTTTATATAACTGCAGTGGCGATCGAACTACATTGCACGTGATGGTAAATGGCTACTGCAGTCCAGCTAACTTAAAACAAAGAAGGCCACAGATACGTACAACTTGGCCAAAATAATTAGGCACATTACAGGAATGCGGTTTCGGCGCCCGCACCCCGCCTCTATGCCCGCGCTTTCTCTAGTGACCAATCACGGTTCCGGTGTTCCCTCCATTGTTCTAATGATGCAAAATTGAGAAATCGGCAATATTAGACATCTTCAACGATATCCTTGATGCCATAATTTTCTGTATATGCCATCTTCAACATGTATTTAAATAAATATATGTATACTTCATAAACTGCTTATATTGTATTCGAATTTGAAGTATTAAAATTTGACAGCTCGTCAGTTCAAAAGATGGAGCGACTAAGAAAATAAACGACAGTTGACTATTTTTTTATAATTTTTTTTGTAACTGGTCTTTTATCTAGTAGTGCTTATACCTATTTTTATTATTTCTGAACCCCAATTGTCCAGTTAAGTTATTTAATTTATTTAAAAGAGGAAAAAATATTCCGTTTATTATTTTTAATTTCTTCTCGTTGTGACAACCCTATAAGCTGCTATTTGACGCTAGTATTCTGTGAGAGCGTAGTCCTTCCCCGGTCGAGGCGACCCATTCGTGCTACAACTATACTACTATATAACTGCAGCATGGCTCTACCACGTATAACTGCTATACATTGTCAAAGCTCGTTTCTATTGAAAAACCCTGTAGTATTGTGACCATACATCAGGCGCATAGGTTTTTTTTTTATAGAAGAGGGGGCAAACGAGCATGCGGCTCACCTGATGGTAAGTGACTACCGCCGCCCATGAACAACCGCAACACCAGTGGAATTGCAGATGCGTTGCCGGCCTTTTAGAAAGGTGTAAGCTCTTTTCTTGTAGGTTCCTAAGTCGTATCGGTCCGAAAAATTCGCTGGTGGTAATTGATTCCACAAGGAAGTTGTGCGAGGGAGAAACAGTGGTGGGCCGCCAATCATCCAGATGGTATGGATGGAAACGCGAGTTTTGTCGCGATGTGCGATGGTGAAACTGAGCGGCTGGAATTAGTCCGAACAATTCCTCAGAGCACTCCCCGTGATAGATGCGATAAAATACGCAAAGAGATGCAACATCTCTATGCAGTGCCAGTGTATCAAGCTGATCAGAAAGAACTCGGTCGAAGACGATTCGAACCGCTCTGCGCTGGATGCGGTCAAGTGGAAGGAGCTGGCACTGGGGTGCCCCGGCCCAGAGATGAGAACAGTATTCCATGTGGGGCCGAACTTGCGCTTTGTAAAGTTGCAAGCGATGTGCCGACATGAAATACCGTCTCGCTCTGCTGAGCACGCCAAGCTTTTTAGAGGCCAATTTGGCCTTCCCTTCCAAGTGACCACGAAACTGCACACTATTCGATATGTCGACGCCAAGGATTCCGATACTAGCTGAGGCAGCAAGGGGAGTGCCTTGAAACTGAGGAGATACGACAAAGGGGTTCTTTTTAGCGGTAAACGCGCAAACTTGTGTCTTCTGGGGATTGAACTGGACTAGATTTAGTCGGCCCCAATCCGAGACTTTGTTAAGCAAAGACTCGACTTCAGACACAAGTTTGTCCCGGTACTCAGCGACGTTTTCCCGAGAAATATTGGCACGGCCGGTATGTAAGGCATCACCAGTGCTGTCGTCTGCATAGCAATGAATGCTACCAGTTAGCAACATATCATTGATATGCAGGAGAAACAGCGTTGGTGATAGCACGCAGCCTTGTGGAACACCAGCGTTGATAGGCTTGAAATCAGAGCATGCACCGTCTACTACGACCTTGATGCTCCGATCAGCAAGGAAACTGGTGATCCATTTGCACAATTTCTCGGGAAGGAAGGAAGCTTCGAAATAAGCGCTTTGTGCCAGACCCGATCGAAGGCCTTCGCTATGTCCAAACTAACGGCCAATGCCTCCCCCTTGGACTCTACTGCCTCCGCCCATCTATGAGTCAGATAGACTAGAAGATCACCAGCTGATCGACCTCGACGAAAACCATACTGGCGGTCGCTAATCAGCTGGTGATCCTCAAGGTACCTCATGAGCTGGCAGTTTATAATGGACTTCATTATTTTGGAGAACAAGGAGGTGATGGCAATAGGCCTGTAGTTGGACGGGTCTGAGCGGTCGCCTTTTTTAGGGATCGGGTGGACCAAAACTGTCTTCCATGAATTCGGGACTACGCCTTGGGAGTAGGAGTACCAGAAAAGACGCGTTAAAACCGGTGCCAACTCCGGAGCACACGTCTTCAGCACAATGGGAGGGATTCCATCGGGCCCACTCGACTTGCTGACGTCCAGGGAGAAGAGTGCTTTGCGAACCGAGCGCTTTGTAAACCGCACATCCGGCATGGAGCACTCACATCGCGGGATGGTCGGCGGTTGTGTTCCCCCCGTCATCTAGAGTCGAGTTGGACGCAAAAAGAGAGCTCAACAGATCGGCTTTCTCCTTTGCGGCATGGGCCAGTGAATCGTCCTCTCTGTGCAGAGATGGAAGAGATGGCTGACAGAAGTTCCCTTGGACAGCCTTGGCGAGAGACCAGAATGCACGGGTTCCCGAAGGAAGGCGAACTAGCTTCTCGCCAATTCTGCCGATGTGCTCAGACTTTGCCTTGGCAATGATGCTTTTGAAGGACCTGGAGGCGGAATTATACTTCTTTTTAAGTGCGCTGGTGTTTACATCCCGAGACGTTAATGCGTCAGCCCAGGCCCGGTAGCACTCCTGCTTATAGCGTGATGCTATTTTACAGGAGCGACCAAACCATGGCTGGGATCTGCCTCCGATGGGCACCACAGAGGATGGAATAAAAAGTTCCATACCCTGAAGTACCACATCAGCAACAGAATCAGCAACAACGCTGGGATCTTCCGGCGAGAAGCAAACCCGCCCCCAAGGGTAGGATGCAAAAAAAGACCGCATCCCGTCCCAATCAGCTGACCTATAGTGCCAAACACGGCGGCGGGCTGCAGATCGCAACTGCGATTGGAGCGTGAGTGGCACCGTACTCCGGATCAGACAATAGTCCGAAGAGCCCAGAGGGGCATCGACGGAGACCTGATATCCGTCCGGATGAGAGGTCAGCAGAAGGTCCAACAGGGAAGGTACATGGTCTTCCACATCTGGGATCCGCGTAGGCGAAGTAACCAGTTGTGTTAGACCATATGCCAAAGCAAAGTCATAGACAGATCTACCCGCATGATCGGTTAAACGAGAACGAAGCCATTCAGCGTGGTGGGCGTTAAAATCACCGAGTATCACGATCTCTGCGGATGGGACCTGTTGTAGCACGGAGTCTGCAGCCATTTGAACGTGGTCGATGAGTCGGTCTGTGTCGGCGTTACCGCTATGGGACCTATAGAGGCACCCGTAGACGCGGGGATGGTCGTCGCTGTCTACGCGCAGCCTTAGGATGGACAGGTCCGTACCTTCAAGACTGCCGAGGCGTCGAAAACTGATGTCCTCTCTGACGTATACGCAAACTCCAGCCCGGGGCACAAAGGAGTGTTCCAATTTGTACCCCGGGTAGGAGAGATATGAAGTATCAGCCGGAGAGGACACCTGAGTCTCGGTTAAAAACAGCAAGGCCGGCTTCGCCGTCTCTAGATCGTAATTGACAGCGTTAAGGTTGGAATGAAGTCCCCTGATGTTACAAAAATTCACGGATAGCGTGACAGGGGTCGCCTTGGTTGTATTGCTCCGCTTGCCCCGAGCAGCATTAGTCGCGAGCGGAATTTTGCCCCCCCCCCCCCCCCCCCCAGAATACGCGGGGCAGCCTACGCACCCACGCTCAGGAGTGAAGTAGTTTGGTCGTGGATGCTCAGCGAGGGATTCTCCAGGGGTGCTGGTACCCTCCTGGGGTAGTCTTTTATTTAATTCTACTACCATGTTGATGGGGGGGGGGGGGGGGGGGATTGGGCCTCCGGCCACCTGCACTCACCAAGCGCAACGCAGAGGTAAACCTCTACTTCACGCTGGTATTCTGTGAGGTCATGGTACCACCCCGGTTCGAGCTGGCCCATCCGTGCGACAGCAAAAGCTACCGCTTAGCTCTACCACTGTTAAATCAGGTAATCACAGTATCGATTGTACATTTGACGCTGCCGTCGCCGATTGAATATTTTGTGTCATGAGAAAGCGATATGGTTATACCGTTTATCGGAGGACATGACATCTTCTTGGCATTTCCCATAGTCATTTTTATGGCATCCTCGGGACGAAATGGGAAGATGAACTCTCTTTTGCTACCACCCCATCGCGTATAAAAATGATGGCTTCTTTACCTAAACAGACATAAACACTGGTCGTACTACCCCAAATACGAAGGATTTACCGTGAGACAGATCGTAGATCGCACTACGGTACGTTATGTATCATTGGCGCTAGTCAATTGCCGTTGAAGTTATTCGTTGTTCCGCTATTTTGTTATAGAGTAGAAGATTTTCCTTGTTTTCCGTTTGGGACAACTGTGATGAATAAATGTGTCTTCAAGATGATCGCAGCCGACATAGTTGAAATTGGTACAATGCGACTCAAATAAGAATAGGAACGTGAATGACCTCGAATGACCACGATCTGTTAATTGTCACTTGAAAAGTACGGCTTGCAAAGAAAATTAATTTTTGTATTAATAACGATTTTTTCCACTTTATTTAACTGACTAGCTGTGCTCCGCGGTTTCACCCGCGTCATCACGTGTCCGAGGTGCGCGACATGACCTAGTTCAAGCATTTTAAACGGCTAGGGTTTAAGTGTCGTTCGCGCGCCCAGCCAAGTATTGAATTTTTTTTTATAGGAGTGGGGGCAAACGAGCATGCGGCTCACCTGGTGGTAGGTGACTACCGCCGCCCATGAACAACTGCAACACCAGGGAGGGAATTGCAGATGCGTTGAATTATTTTAATTTTACATTATCTCTTAAACTATGCGTCCTAATAACACGGTATAAAGAACAAAGTTTATCTTTATAAAATTGTCTTGATGATGAAGTAACTTTCGTTCGTAAGTATAAATAGGCCATGCCTTATAATAACGGTCATAAATCACTTTTAAATTTTCAATATTTTTTTGTCACAAAATACCAAATTATGGCTTATGTATAAGAAATAGACATATGGTATCGCGGACTTTTTTTTAGACGAAGTAAAGGTCTATATTTTTCTAGAACATTGTATTTACATATCCCTAACGATAACACCAGCGTACGCGGATAAATCATTTCGGGAGTGCTTTTTCTTCTGACTTGCTTAACAAATATCCATATTTAAGGCTAGTTGAGTAATATAGCTTAATGCTAGATAGCCTATACTATTCCACATGAATCTGGCAATAATATACAAAAATAATTTTTCGAATCGGACTGGTAGTTCCAGAGATTAGCGCGTTTAAACAAACAAAAACACAAAAAACCTCTTCCGCTTTATTTTATTAGTATAAATGAGTCTTAGTATTACCAAATCGAATGAATTCATATTTTTTTTATAAATTCTTTTAAAATATTGATACCAGTCGGTGGAATTATTTTAAATACCTCATTAATCCATGTTCTATTTTTATAAGAAAAAGCAGCAGTGATAATAATGATGACAATAATGACTATTCAGACTAAGCAGAGATGAGCAAAATTTAAATGCTAGATTCAGACTTAGATGCCGGTGCTTAATAAAAGCGCAAATAGGCAGTTACGGTTTTAAAAATATTAAAGAACTGACTTCATTGAATGACACCACAAAAAATCTCAATTAGTTAAAAGTGAAGTGAGGTGAAAGTGAAGACTCATTTGAGTCTTCACTTTCACCGCGTGATATTTATAAAAACAATCTTGATTTTCGAGAAAAAAAATCGTCAACAATGGTAAAAACACTTAAAACGGCCTTCTATTTTAAATTTCTAGGTTATTTCGTTATCATTTTAGAAAATATTTTTGGTTAAAACGTGAGATAAAAATATAATAAATACAACACATTCACCATTCATTATTCTTACTAATTCAAACCAAAAAGCAATAATCTAAGCCTAAATATCATTCCCTTTTTAGCAGAAATCGTTGCCCGATTTCCATACATATTAGTATTAGGTTATTTTTCCGGTTAGGTTTCCGTAATTCGCTTTATATTACAGAACACGTATGAAAAAAATTCAGTGTCGCCTCAATTTTCGAGGTGATTGCACGTCCGTTCGTAGCCAGATTTAATGAATCGAGTCGGTATATCTATATATATACTAAAATTATTTGTATTCTTCGAGTAAGTAGACTAACTAGGTATGTAAGTTTTATTATGTATTGTTTTTTGTAATTAGAAAGATCATTTATGAAATCCACATTTCTCATATTATACAAAACATTGATAATATTTTAGTTCATAAATAAAAAATAGTAGTTAAAATAATATCTAGAAAACGTACACTCTTGCCTCAGCCTTTGCCGTCAGCTATTAATTACGGACTCGCGGACTTCTCTATGTAACAAGCAAATGACATAGAAGATATTACAAATGGCTACATGCAATAAGTGTTTTGTGACATTCATAAACATCCTACGAAGACGAATGCGTGATGATTATGTAACTTGTGTGAAGCACCAAGAGTAATTTATTCATGTCCAGGGTGCGTATACTAACACTGCGCGATGCGTCTGTCTGACTAAAAAATATCAATGTAGATGTTCTATTAGAAGTACCTACGCTCAAGGAATACAGTTTTAATACTTTTTCGCTCATGGTTCTTTTGCAAATAAATATTATATCAAAACTATTTGTTTTGCTGACTCTACCTAACTGGTTTGAATTGAGCTATGACGGCAAAATATGGAGCTAGGTCAGTCATATTCTTATTTAAATTGCATAGTAATGTGAATCGATTTCTTTCAGTTTATCGATTTTCCTAAAGTAAACATTTATTCAAATCACATAACTATGTTCAAGGACGGATCAAAGACTTCATAATATTATGACGTATGTTTTTGATTGCACAACTCTAACGCGAAGCAGAGACATTGAGTTTTATTATCGATTTGACAAGGTCACGCTACCCGTTCACATTAAGTCTGCTTCATTATTTATAGTCTATTGTTAAAAATAACCGATTTATAATCAATTATCAACTTCAATAGTAGAAACTATACGCACTTTGAACAGCTTCAACGCTTCAGCTTGCAGAGCCTCGGAGTTAAGCGAAGTGAGAGGTGACGTTATGTTTTCCTTGGAATACAGCAGCGTTGGGTGCCGCCATAGCACGCAGTCTGTAAAAATTGAAAAAAGACAAGGTGTAATTTTTTTTCAATAATTTTATTCAATACTCAAAGACTCTCAGAAATGTGAGGTTTAAGCTCAGAACTTACAAGATTGTAGTATTTGCTATACTTTGCATTTAAATAACGAAAACTACTAAATTAAAGATTTTCGCGATCATCCATCTCTCCTTCTCTTCCTTTCGAATTTTAACGCCATTTCTTTGTTTTTTTTCTTTTTCTTATTTATAAAAGATTTAAATACATGAAGGAAATTAGGTAATAAGGAAAGCTTTAAAGGTTTTGTGTTTTAGGAGAAATGATTTCGAACCCTGTAGACTCGATAAATTCGTAGCTTAATTTTATAACTTTAATTTTTGGACGTGGTAGAGCCATGCTGCAACTATATTAGTGGTATAGTTGTAGCACGAATGGGTCGTCTCGACCGAGGTAGGACCACGCTCTCACAGAATACCAGCGTAAAATAGCAGCATAACTCTGCTGTGTTTCGTATGGTGAGTGTAGAGAACCGGAGACCCTTTTTACTGGAACCGGGGCATTCCATCTTAGTCCTCACGGGTGACGACGCATCTGCATTTTGATTTGTAATCGAGGATAGATGTAGATGTCTATGGGTCACCACCAACCACTTACCATTAAGTGGACTGTATGCTCGTTTGTCACCCTATTCCTATAAAAAAATCATATTTTGCTGATTTCTAAAAAATACATCTATACGTTTTATAAAATTAGATTCATTCATTCATTCATCATTCATTACAGACAATCAAAATTCTCGCTGAACGACCTTGAGCTTCCTCACACGGCCAGCAATGAAGGACCACGTCTCAGATCCATAAGCCATCACTGGCAACACGCACTGGTTGTACACCGTGCTTTGTGGCATTCCTTAGGGGAGGCCTATGTTCAGCAGTGGATTTGTGAAGATGATGATGATTTATTATTATTAGTTAGATTTAAGAAATATGATAAGAAACAATGAGTAAGGAGAGATATATTAATAAAAGGATGCTCACTGGGGTCCCCGTCAGTCTCCATGAGCTTGTGCACGAGCTGCTCGAAGTGCGTGCCCTGGCTGAGGCCGCCGCCGCTCACCACCGTCAGCTGGTAAAGCCACGCGTCCTTGTCCGCCTTGCTCTCGAACAGCAGGTACGTGGGACCCTGCGGCGAGGGGAGGACACTATCACTTACATATCCGCTAGTTATAAATCTATCTATACATATAAATAATATTGAAGTGTCGGTCGGAGTGTCGGAAGATTCGAAATTAAGGTGGCACAAGTCGCGGGCTCGAACTCGCTGGTGGGCGCGGCCAAAAAGCACGCTGTCTCACCTGGCATCGTGCCCGACAGAGATAGTATCAGTGATGAGCATATCGACACTAGTATTCACGCATGTCTTGTTCGTACGGTGTTCCGAACCGTTATAAAAACGAAGTTACACGAACACGATGCAACATCTATACTAATATAATAAAGCAGAAGACGGTTTTTTGTTTGTTTAAACGTGCTAATCTCTGGAACTACCAGTCCGATTTGAAAAATCTTTTTTTGGATATTATAGCCAGATTCATGTTGAATAGTATAGGCTATACAGCATTAGGCTATATATATGAAGTCAGAAGAAAAAGCGCTGTTATGGTTCGGGATACGTAAATACAATGTTCTAGAAAAATATAGATCTTTACTCCGTCTAAAAAAAGTCCGCGATACCATATGTCTATTTCTTATATATAAGCCACAATTAGGCATTTTGTGACAAAAAAAATGAAAATTTAATTATTAGGCACCTTACGAACCAAAGTTACTTCATTATCAAGACAATTTTATGAAGATAAACTTCGTTCTTTATACCATGTTTATATAGTACATAGTTTAAGAGATAATGTAAAATTAAAATAATTCAATACCTACTTGGCTTGACGCGCAAACAACGCATAACCCCTAGCCCGGTGCGAACTGAGAAGCCAGTATTGAAAGCTTCTATGAGCGAGGTTAGGTTAGCCGTTAGTTCAATCGTTATCTATATATACACAAATAAATAAAATTGAAGTGTCTGTTATAATGTCAAAATAACAGCTTTTTACTAATTGCGTATGAAACTGTATACGGTACTTATAACATTAACACAATTTTTAACATTTTTGTATGTCTGTCAGTCTGTTTGTTGCGGTTAATTTCCAAAACGGCTGGACCGACTTGGGCGGGACTTTCACTAGTAGATAGCTCATGGTATAAGAAGTAACTTAGCCTGCTTAAATTTTAGAAAAATTATTAGGTATCTTTGCAACAATATTAACGCCCTAAACTAAACGCGGACGAAGTCGCGGGGTACAGCTAGTAGCTAAAATAAATTCAAAATTAATTGAGTACTTTTATCTATCTCCCGGGTGAGCGTAGCAATGATTAGTTACATCTTTATTTCTGAACTCTTTCATTTCACGTTGCTATGGTATTTTGAAAGTTTAAATTTAATTAATTAATAAGTATAAGAGGTTGATAGCAAATTTATCAAGAATCATTTCTTGCCTACACACTTTTCATGAATCGTGTACGTTTTTCTTTAAAACTGGAAAAAACCGCGCATAATATGCCGACAGATAAAATAAAAGTACTCCATTAATCATGACAATTTTTCCATACATTACAATCAAATAAAATATTTGATTGCAATTATAAAATGCTTGAACAAGGTGTCATGTCATGCCACGCATCTCGGACACGTGATGACGCGGGTGAATCCACGAAATTATTAGGTATACGTCTGTGGCTCTATATACCTAATATAGATTGCTTATTTTATTATGTTTAGTTTTCCCCGAGTGGTCATGCAGCAAACACTCAAGAGTTCGGCTTCGAACGTGTGTAACTCGATAATTATCCCACGGCAACGAAATACCTGAATAAACGGTATCATATATGATATTTGGCAGCTCCGTGGCGCAGTGGCTTAGCAATGAATTGTTGTACTGGGAGCCGCGGGTTCGAATCAATCGAACAAGTATTTGTATGGTCTACAAATAATTGTTCCGGGTCTGGATGTTTGTAAACTGCCTCCACGATACAGGAGAAAATCCTAGCGTGGGGTAACGTTTTTTTGAAAAAAAAATTCCGGACTATAGCCTATCTCTGAGCAAAATATCATCCAGATCCCTTCAGCCGTTCTGGCGTGATTGAGTAACATACATCCATTCATCCGTCCATCCAAATATCCAAACTTTCGCATTTATAATATTTAGATAATAATCGTAATTGGTCTGCCTACTTATAAATTGTTTTCAAAAATACTTACTTACCTGGCTCCTTTTTTTTTTATATATACTCAATATCACTAAACGTAAACACAGGTTTTTATCAAGACAAGTGACCCATCAAGATTGTTTTCTTAGTACCGACGACCGACGTACCTACCTAAAGTTTACAATTTTGTGGCCACGACGCGGCGAGGTTTTGTGACATTTTGTTGTATTGTTGATTGTAGGTATCTAGGTAATAACAGTAGGTACCTATGAAAATCCCACATAATATACTTTGTTTATCCGCCGCAAAAGTCGTCTAATAAATGATTAAACTGTTTTGTAATTCTTTATTTATTTATAACACTTGCATTGAGAGCCGTGGTAGCTCAGATGGTTAGCGCTCGCTGTAAGTATCACATTACGCGAGCAACCCGGGTTCGATCCCCGTCGGCACCAATGAAATTGTTGCAATTTTATATAGTAATCGAATATAGACTTTACTTTTTTTACTTTTATAATTATATTATATTACAGACGAAAATTTTAAAATATTGTCTTTCGTCCAAAACGCATCATCTCTTTCAATTATATCAATTTCCATGCCGTCTTTTGTCTTTGGCGTCCAAATTACAAAATAGCAAAACTTTTCGTTTCGAATAAAACTCGAATACTTATAAGCGCGCGTCACCGCCTGTGCATGTGTGTGTAAGCATCGTCCTCCCGCACCGCACCGGGGGAGACATTATTCAGTGAGATGCACGATAATTCATAGTAACATGCGCGCGTAAAAAAATACGAAAAGGCCTTTGGAAGAAGGGGTTTTATGAAAAAACCACTGCATTAATCAATTACAAATGAAATTTATTGAGTTCTTCGATAATTTACCTGTATCGGTACCGACTTTGTTTTGGAAATTTTACACTTCTTTTATTACTAATTTACGCCCAAAGTTGTGTTAAAATTGGCAATAAAAACGAATCTTTGGTAGCTCGTAACTTTTTAATAACATTTTATTTTACTATTCTGTTTCCGTACAGACAAATTTAATAATGAGACAAAACGATATCATGTTTAATTTTGGATGTACACTGTCAAAAAGCGGAGTAAAACCCCTCCGAAATTTCTATGGAAATAATGTCGACTAGTGTCACCTTAAGACATGAATACTCATCATTTTTTTGTAAAAAAATCTGTCTATCTGTCCGGACGAACCTTTGCAATGGCTTAACCAAGTGTAATGAAACTTCACGATAGAGAGCAATGCCAGGAGTGATCTAGGCTGTATATCCGAAAAACTTGGAGATGTTTTGAGCTATCGTAAAATTGATAAATCAAATGATCTTTGATGATTATCTTAAATCTAAGTAACGCCACATTAATAGATTCTAACCAAGCGAAGCCTTGACGGGTCGCTAGTCTGATATAAAGAACAATGGCAGACTTTCCTACATAAAATTAGTTGAGAAGAAATGGTAGCATCTATATATCAAAAATATCTTAAAATGTTAAGCGTCAGTCCCTGAGTAACTTTGTCAAAGAATTTTGTCCTGAGAAGGCATCAAAAATAAGATATTTAGATTTGAACCATTTTAGGTTATGTCTTATGTCACTTGGAAAAAGTCGTGCGTCCTGTGGTTGATTAATGTTAGCTTAATACATTTTCAACATAATGTACCTACCTACAAAATTGAGAGTGTTTAGATTATTGTATCTCTATTAAATATTTGTATACTATAAATGTATATTTCTGGCATGGCTTCTGGGCTTTTGTGCCATACGGTGACATTTTGTTTTAGCTAGTGTTGCCATAACATTAAATGGAATTGTTACATAGTACTATGATTGAGAAAATGTATTATTGCAGGAAGTTCTTTGTAATAGACTTATTTTCAACCATATCACTTTTATTTTTATTATTACTGATAGTATATTTATTACTAATAATAACTTCCTATAAAAATATTTTGTGTTTGTGTGTGTTGGTAGTATTACAAAGTGTATACGAAAATAGTATGAATATAGTAAATGGCAATACTTGAATAGTGTAAAATGATTAAAGTCACTTGATATTCCAAAAAATGTATGTTCTTTTCTGTGGCTTTCATTAAAATACATTTTTATTTGAAAATTACAGAAAAATAATTAAACTCATTTTATATACACGTTATTTCTAGACGCAATCATTTTTGTCAACTATTTTTCTGCACTTGTTGTTTACGATGGTATATATAAAAAGTTATATTATGTTCTTTGCATTGAAAAACAGCGGCTGTGGTTCGTCACGCCAAATGCGGTGCTACCTTTTTTCGTTACGTTCGGCAACGTCTATACTTTTTATTATTAATAATAACCTTAAAATAAGAAAACAATTATGTTCAATATGGCGTTGTGCTTATGTGTTCTTTTTTAAGTAAGGTAAACAACTTTTTAAATAACGACAAACAAGTTTACAATTCACCCATTATGTCAATTAAAATTCTTTTAAATCGATTAAATTTTATATATAATTAGATTAAAAACGAGTATAGTAAGTATATTTTCAAAATAAATTATAAAATAAGTTTAGTATGGTTTTAGCTTGGTTTTGGCGTCATTTGAAATGTACGAAGCGGTCCATCATTATCATTTTTTCTTTGTTGGTCTTAAAATATCTTGACACTAACTACACAAATCGGATAGACACAAAAGTATTTTTTTCTCTCAAAAATTTTGTATTTGTTTCTATACTTAGGTAAATTAAAAGTTTAAAAGTAATTTATTTTTTAACTTAATATTACACTAAAATATTTCGTATATGGGTTACTATTTAGCAAGCAAAGAGGAAAGTATTAAGAAAAAATATTGTGACTGACCGTAGTTACCTGGTGCTGCGGGTAGATGGCGACAGTGAGGTGGCTGCGAGCGTCATCGTTCTTCTCCTCGGAATCAGAGTCTGATGTGTGTTCTACGTCTTCTACACGGGCATCGCGCATGTTTATCTGACCGATTGGATTCTGTAAAAGATAAATTATGTGTTAAGGACAGCCTTATGTTAATTATATATTATAATGCTATATTAATTCCTCGTAAAAAATTTCGGACACTTAGGAGTTTTTTTTAACTTATGATTTTAAATCATGATTATAGTTTATTAATATGTTCATCGTTGACATAAACTACTATTATGTTGCTTTGTCGTAACCCCAAAGTATCTATCAGGGAAATCATTACAAATTGTTGAAAACTTTAAAAGTTTGATTTTAACCCTTATACTATATGAAATAAGGTTCAAATACCTGGTCACCGGGCGATTTGAAGTAAAGAAACATTTTTCCGATCAGCACACACCAACTTTTTTTCGCGTGTCCATTTTTGACCTTTGTCAACCAACCCTGAATAGTAGGCTTGTTGTCTTCTTTACTAAGAAGTAATTTTGTGGCGTTTCTTCTTTGTACATTCTGATAAAAAAGAATTAATTTTATGTTGCTAGAGAATTTCAAGCATTTAGTGGCTACATAAGGGTAGTCGGACGTAAGTCAGACGTAAAGTACCTATAGCATCTGCCAAGCGAGGTAACTTTCTTTTATAGAATGGGTGTGACAAACGAGTATACAGTCCACATGATGATAAGTGGATGCTGTGACCCATAGACATCCACATTTATCTTCCATTAAAAATAAAAATGCAGATGCGTTGTTATCCCTGAGAACTACGATGGAATGCCTCATTTTCAGTAAAAAGGGTCTCCGGTTCTCTACACTCACCATACGAAACACAGCAGTGTTAAGCTGCTATTTTACGCTGGTATTCTGTAAGAGCGTGGTCCTTCCCCGGTCCAGCCGACCCATTCGTGCTACAGCCATAATATGACTGCAGCGTGGCTCTACCAAGTAAGAAACTATGGCAAATCCTTCCTTGTATATCAGAAGCAGGCCTATTTAAAGCAGCGGACTGTTTACATAATATCTTTGTTAGATCAATTACATTTTAAAGCAATAAGACTGATTTTAAGGATGCTTTTTGTAATTCGATAAGAATCTTATTTTTTAAAGTGAAACTTCTTATCTATTCTAAGATAATTTTGTTTTATTGAGAAATGAGTGTCACGAAAGGTGATAAAAGTGAAATAAATAAAGGGGAATTGTCTAAAAACCAGGCAGAAAGGATATATTGAATGTCCCCATGCATGCTTTCATTCTCTACCTTTTTCTCATGTTTGGTATTAACTTTCTTAAACAAGTGTCGGTGTACATAGGCGACAGAGAATTCCCAAAGGACCTTGTAGGAAGAAAAACTATTTATAATTGATAAAAAATATTTTTTTATAAAATTTTTAAGACATTTTATTTTTAAGTAATTAAATATAATAGATAAATATATAATTCAAATACAAACAATAATATAATTTTTATTTTTGTAACACCCACATTACTTACGTAATGACTACGAAACGAATTTGTTAGTCGACAGTACAACAATAGTTGTGGATTACTTCTACCAAAAGCCGGTTTAAAGGATATAATATAGATATATATCCTATAGAATTCAGAAGGAAATATTATAATTCCAAGTTATATAGCATTTCTGTTTTATATTACGAGTGTAATTTTTTTTAAATATTCATTTACATTACATATACTCCAGTGGAATAAAATGGAAGACCAGAAATCTACCCTCCAAACCGCAAAACAGAAGGGAGTGCAGTGCTGGTTGGCGGTAGAAATAGATGAGAGAATGGAACCAAATAAAGACCAACTGCTAGGTAGAAAAAGGTACCATCTCAATTTTTTTGTTTATAAAATGTTTAAAAAAATATGCATCGGGTAAATTAATTGTCGTAATATTCTCGCTTTTGATTACATAATTGGAAAATGTTAAATTTATGTGTAAACATTTTCACCTGTAAAACTCTAATCCAATCCTCCATAGTAGCAATACTGTCTGCTGTAAGATAGTAAGTTCGACTCCCCGTGAAGATTTCGAAAGTGGCCGCTCCTTCGTTGCGTGATATTTTACAGGCCTCGCCAAGACCTATTTGACCTTGAGGTTTTCGATTCACTTCAGATTGAGACTTCCAATAGGAAAGCGTGCCGTTCTTGAGGACGAACCTAGAAAAAAAACGTCGATATAAGAATGTCTTGAATTGTTTTTAATCAAAAATATTTAACATCGAAAGACAGGTACAGAAATGTTTATCAATAATGGGTGTAAGATACGTCTAGCTACCCATGAAAGAATTAACCGAGACTATTATAGTGAGATGTGAACACTATTAACGTGTTTAGGTAGTCTAAAAACTACAGAGAGCCAGGCTATGAAGCATTCTATTTCAGTGCTCAGAAGTGAAAACACATCCATAGCTTTCTTTGGTTGGAGTCGATTGCAGGTTTCGATTGGCTGTATGCTCTATTTTATAAACAAGCGTTTTGGTTAAAACAGTCATTAAAAATCAGATTGGGTAAAAAAGATTGAAAAGAAAAACTTTTACATCCCATGTCACATCCACAACTAAGACAAATCTAACGACGACAGTCGTTAAAATCCAACATGTGGTTAAGGTTATAGAGCGTAAGAAATAGACATACATACATACATACACTTGAAAACATTACACAGTAGAGTCGGGAAAATTTTTTTAGATCGATGTAAAGTATCTCACCATCTCTTCCGCCAGGTCTTGAGCTTGCCGCCCAGCTTGGCGAGGTGTCCGCTCTTCTCGAGCGCGTCGTGCCTGCGCGGCGAGTCCGCTCCCGCGCCCCCCGCGCCCCCCAGCCCGCCCGAGCCGCCCCCCACACCGACCAGCGCGAGCGCGCTTCCTGTACCCCCTGCCGCACCCCCCGCACCGCCCGCGCCCCCTGCACAAACCGAGCCCGCCACGCTGGCCCCCACGCTGCGGCACGCGCCTTCACACGAGCCCGCGTCCGGCGGGATCGCGTAGTCGTCCGACATGCCCGATTCGAATGATGTGTCTGATGATACAATATTGGAGTTTAAAAAAAACTTAAGCACCATGCATCGATTTATGAGCTGTGATGATCCTAGTGTTCTCACTAGGATCATCACAGCACATGGACAATTCTAATGAAATTATTATATTGCCATCGGTTTTGATACATCTGCATATTTCAGATTATTCAAACATCCAAAAGTAGAGGAAAACTCAATAAAATTTCATTACATACCTACACGTCAAACTTATAAAAGCATGTTAGAACACATATTTAAAGTATTGCACGACGTGTATGTGTGTTAGTATAAATTTTAAACCTTTTGTTAGATAAGGTCTGCATATTATCTGAGACTTTTTTGTAAAAGTGTATACATTGCCCTATGAAGGAATTAATGACTCTTTGGAGTCGAGTAACTGGTATAACTAACTTGTGCTTGTTCCTAGTATTTACAGAATGTAAATAATATTTTTGTTTTTGTGTACAAACATAAATCTTCGTAAATATATTAAGTAAGTGTAAGTGATTCCTTCGGACCTAGGTTATAAATTGCTCTTATGGCTCTCTTCTGCAAAACAACGATAGTTTTAATGTCAGTCGCATTACCCCATAGCAAGATTCCATATGACATTATGCTATGGAAATAAATAAAATTAGTTAATCTAGTTTGGCAACTGTCCGCCCGCATCTCGGCCCGCACTGCACGATTGCCCCGTCTAGACGCCTTCGATGAACGACTGTTAGTAGCAGCTAGACTGTACTATAACTTTACTACGTTTCATTAAATCAGAAAACACCAGATTCGTATTATTATTATTGTTTTTATTATTACTTAACAGGCCAGCAGTTGCGACAACTGATATAAGCCCGTATCCTATTTTCAAATGTGTAATTATCCTTATTTATTGAAATAATAGCAAGTTGGGCTCCGATTAAAGGAATTCCCCCATAGATCAGCTGTCTTGTTAATATCGATAGTTTTGAAATACTTTACAATATCTCCCGATAATATTTTACGAAATGCAAATTGTTTGCGTGTGTGAGCGTACCGTATAGTGGTGTTGTAAGAATATTCACTACCTCATATCGACCCGTGGGTGCCATAAAAGGCAGAGGGAAACGAAGGGAAGATGGCAGCAGCGTCTTCCTAATAACAACTAAGAAATAAGAAGCTGCGGTTGCAAACTTGCCTGCCTAGCGTACCAACTATCGTAAATATATCCCATGAGGCAATCTATGATGGGGTGGGGTCTAGGTTACTTTCGATAGACTGTAAGAGTGATGGTGAACATTGCGCTTGAAAGCGCCGTTAAAGGAAACTAGGGGAAATGCAGGAAAATCTCTTATGTAACAACTTTTGCTTCACTGGGAACCACAAGACCAAAAAGTATTTCTAATAATTGACTCTGGATGAAATAAAACTGAAAAACTCAATGGATTTCATTCCTGTAAGTCCGAATGTAATCCATATATTTTTAATATAAATAACATTCGAAAATAAGATATATATTTTAAAAGAGGTACATACCCCTAAAGAAAGTTAAGATATAGTACATAGACCTGGTCTGCTTTGAAATATCTGAATTTGTATTTAACTGTAAAAAGTTCGGACTTCAGACTGAAACTCATCGCTGCACCTACCGGAAAGCGCAAAACGATCGCTTGTAAATAATAAGTTTTATCAGCAACTCACACTGACCTCTGGTCTTGCTCTGTTTGCTGGGCGAACCGCTACTGGATCGCTTGGCCGGGCTCAGGCTCGAGCTGGTCTTGACGCTCTTGGAGGGGCTGCTGGCGCTGAGGCTGGTGTCGGAGGAGCTGCACTGGCCGTTGGTGTTGATGTTGTGCAGCGCGTGCCCGCTCTGCTGTATGGAGGCCGGCAGCACGCCGGTCATGTTCACGTTGTTGATTGGTATTTGGCTCGACGAATGCCCGCCTGCGGGGTGGTGAACACTAATGTTGATAATCGATTGTTTTTATATAGCCTATCGGATATTCTTAAGGTTCTTTTTTTATTACCAAATAAGGGTGACAAACGAGCACACAGTTCACCTGATGTCAAGTGATTGCTCGAATAAGAACCAAATGTCGATGGCCTTGTCACCCGTTGAGGACTAAGATGCAATACCTCGTTTCCAGTAAAAAAGGTCTCCAGTTCATTTTTTTATAGAATAATGGTGACTAACAAACACACAGTTCACCTTAAGGTAAGTGGATGGTGTGACCTATAGACATCTACATCTATCTTCGATTAAGAATCAAAATGCAGATGAGTTGTTACCCCTGAGGACTAAGATGGAATGACTCGATTCTAGTAAAAAGGGCCTCCAGTTCTCTACACTCATCATACGAAACACAGCAGCATCAAGCTGCTATTTAACGCTGGTATTGTGAGAGCGTGGTCCTGGACCCCGGTCGAGCCGGCCAATTCGTCCTACAACCAAAATATTGCTGCTGTTTTGTTCTACCACATATAAGTTCAAAATTATAAACAAAAACATTAATTACCATATGGATTGTGATGCGGGGTGTTCTGAACAGTGACGCCCATTGACTCCTCGCCATCGGAAGAGTCATCAGAAGAATCCCCGGTAAATGGCATTGATCTTATTTGACTGGCACGCTGTAAGAACAAATATATTTTTATATGTATAGTATAAAGGTTTCATTCATACATTTATTACAGCCTATTGTGCCAGCACTGTCGTCGCGCTGTAAGCGAAACGCATTGAAGCCTAAATCGCGCTACCAAAGTTCAGAAGTTATTATATAGTATATTATATATTGAACAGCTCTGAAATAACACGGCAACGCTCCGCTCCCCGGACCCATCACCTTACCCAGCGGGAGATCACTCCTTTTCCTTTCACGACTAAACTGCTGACCAACCGACATGATTTGAACACGCAACATGCAACCTTCGGAAACTCAACGTTCAAGGTTTCGTCATCGTCCTCAAGTACCCCATCCATTCGCTACCGAGCAGATATTGTCGGCAGTCTTCAGATCCTGCAAGTCATCTAGCTTTACAAGTTTCATTGCAGCACTGGAATAATGCTTCTTGTTCCTTCACGCTACTCTCTGCGTTTAGTGTTCGGCATGGCCTTGAGCTTTATTGCTAGCTTCTGCTTCACGGTACTCTCGCAGATTATTTGCCTTCTTCTCGACTCACCGCACACTACAAGGCAATTTCCTGCCACTTGCACATTCGTCGAAATCTAGACTAGCACTATCGACCTCCGGTCTGAGAATGAGGGTGATGTGGCAGCACTGTCGTCGAGCTGTAAGCGAAACGCACCGAAGCCTAAATCGCGCTATCAAAGTCTGAAGTTGTTAACCCGCTATATATTGAACAGCTCCGAAATAACACCCGGAGCGTTGGCCGCTCCCCGGGACGGTCACCTTGCTCGGCGGGAGATCTTTATTCCTTCCATAACTAAACTATTAAATCTCTATAGCTGAACATACGCCACCGGTATGTTTTGCTCATAATCATCATCATTATCATCACAGTCCTTCTGTCTACTGCTGAACATAGGCCTCCCACAAGAAATGCCACAAAGCACGGTCCTGAGCCACCTGCATCCATCGGATTCCTGCATGTCTTACCAGGTCATCATCCCATCTAGTGGGGGGCCGTATACCTACATTTCGCCTACCTGTACGAGGATGCCACTCGAGAACCCTTTTTCCCCACCGGTTGTCGCTTCTGCGAGCTATATGGTCGGCCCATATCCACTTCAGCTTACTAATCCGTGGGTCTATGTCGGTCCCTCAGGTTCTACTGCAGATATCCCCATCTCTAAGTTTATCACGCAGAAAAACTCCGAGCATAGCGCTTTCCATAGCTCGCGTAATTTGCTCATAATTACATAATTGCAACACTTGGCGTGCGGTTTGGCAACCAATAATTTTTATTATTCCGAGCTATTATCAGGAAAATTCTCCTGCCCACCTTTGGTTCCAGGATCCCCACAGTCGCCTCTAATGACATTCACGAGATGATATGGGGTAACGCATTATCTTACGCATCTATATGTCAGTATAGATTGGGCACACGTAACCGCATAGTGGCGATTATTTATTATTATCATTACGTTATTTCGCTCGAGTGTGCCGTGAGAGGAGACTAAGAGAGATGTAGGAAAATCTCATGGCATGCGATAGATGGCGGTATACTTTCACGATATGCCAGATATAAATACCCAGACCGCCGACGGAGAGCTGTGTCAAAGAATCTAAGATACAAAACATCTGCAACTGCGATCGACCATCTGCCTGCCAAGCGTGGTGTTTACAGCAAACGAAATAGTCCTAAAATTAGCAAAAGACATAGACCTCTATATTCAAGGATACTTTGTTAGCTTCTCCATCTTTTTTTTATCAGACCGCTACAGCCTCATAAAAAACAAAAACTTATATGACAGTGACCCATAAATACCAACAGAATGTCCCATACATTCCGTTCAGTAAATACACTTAGACTAAGATAATATTTAGCAAATCTAATCGAGAACAACTTGGTAAAATACGCTTTTGAATGGATAATTAAACAAAGTACTCACCCCTTTAACTGTGGCATACACCGGTACAGATAGGTCCTGGTAACTTGTTGACTCGTGCATGGGCCGAGGGCAAGGAGGAGGGCTCAGTTCCTCTTCTACTGATTGTTGGAGACCATCATCCGCCACCTTGGACACATATACAAAAATATTAAGAAGTTTAGATACTTATAATACGTACATAATATAATAGGTACATAACATATCCAAAACAAATGGTAATAAAAAATGGTAAATATGTTTAAGCCTAAGAAAAACGAAGTATGAAAAATGGATGTGAGTGATGCGATACGCGTCGAATACACACACGCAAGCATACTCGAATGTATGTACATGCATATGCTCGCTTGTTTGTACGTACGTACCACGGAGCAAATACAAAGTGGAGACGGCCTAAGTAACTGTGCAATGTGATATAATTAATAGAATCAGGCGTTACTTTGCGGAAATCCATTATATAAAAACTTTTAGAAAAATTTACTTCGCAAATATCCGCGTTATAAAATAAAATGATGTGTCTTACCTAGTGTGAAGAGCACCTCCCGCCCTCCCTCAATGGCGTGCACTATCCCCGTCACCACTAATCCCAGCACCGCTACTCCCAACACCACTACACTAGGCAAGGCACACCACTGACGATAACACGACACGTGTTTCGCCTCTACACGAGGCATCCTCAGGTGACATAGACTCTACGGTGGCTAACCGCTAAGTGAGCGGCGAGCCAAAACAAGTGCCTTTTATACAAACCGATGACACAACCGCTCTCTACTTAAGGAGCGAGCGACTGCGTCATGCGATAAAACATGCGACGAAGTGTTGTGTTTTATAGTGTAAAAACTACTCAGATATACGCTCTGATGCTTTGGATGGACATTTCATTTGTAAGTAGTAATTTTATACCTAACTTATTAAAATCCTTCTAGAAAAATCTCTGCGTCAGCTTTGAAATATAATTAAATATATTCGACACTAGATGGCGACACTTTGTGTCATGAAAACTAAAAATAAAAAAGGTAAGTAGAGCTCAGTATTGGTAAAATAATCATACGAAGGTGTTGAAATTTGTTTTGCATTCAGTCCTAAAGAATTTTTAATCGCCAAAATTATTATTTTTATAGCTTTTATAATAATTTTGTGAACAGGCCAGCATCTATCGTCAAGGTAGCTAAACTACATTGCAACATCGATATAGAACGATGCGAGTAGTTTTACTGTTTATCGGTAGATAGAAAACTAGTCAAGTGGGCGGGGCTTAACACCCCCTCACCCCGCAAATAGTCACGAGTTGTTACATAGTGAAATCTAATTACAACACCTCCTTTTAGTATTTGCTCTGTGGCTCGCACGCACGCACACATGCACGCTGGCACAGACGAACAGACAAAATATGGACAACGTAATTGAGACAAGTAAGTGTACGATACGACGTAGGGATCTTTAAGAAAAGAGCCTACTGCATTTTAAAAGGCTGGCAACGCACCTGCAATCCCCCTGGTGTTGCAGTTTGTTCATCGTTGGCAGTAATTACTTAACATTAAGGGAGATGCATGCGCCTATGATGATATTATTGAGGCACTAGCTACATGGATTTATGCTTTATAGTGTCTCTACCGGTTCTGAGCCTGAAGTGATCGTCTCGTTCATTCTAACGTAAGACCTACTTTAGAATGAATGTCCCTAGAACCTTTTTCTTATAACAGTTATATGTAAATATGGGATTTATGATGCGGTTTGTCTAGATTCTAGAACAAAAATTATTGTTCCACCTTAAAATATGATTAAATGCAATAATTTCACCTGATATATTTTTGCTTCCCAACTCGGGAAGCGATGCAAAGGTGGTGTGGGCGGACGAGGGTTTTCTGACGTGGAACTCTCACCAGTAGAGGAACCTCCGCGGCTGTTGCCTTGAACCACCACATTCACTGCGCCCTGCCATGCTGGTGTGCGTTCTGTAGAAACAATATATTAATCTCTGTTATTAAAACCTCGGATAAAAGAATATCTCTATCAGGTAAAATAATCTTTTATAATAAAAAAATAATCTCTATCAGGTAAAGAGGTTTCTTAGAGAACAATTTTGTTACTAGTTATCTTTGCACATACCTCTGCTTGGAGTATAAATTTCTGCGTAATCATGCGTAGTATCACCGTCCGTTGAAGTATTAGGAGTTGTCGGCAATACTACTAAATTTTCAACGGCAGTCTGCAAAGAATATAGAACAAAATCAATTGCAGAGTTGAATACAAAAACAAAATATGGTAAAAATTTAGAAAGACACATTTCAATGTAAGAACTTATTTCATTCATAGAAAGAAGAAAGAAACAGATTTTATTTGGCACATGCAACACACTCAGGCGGATTACATAAAACACACAACATTTAAGTAGTCATACAAACAAAAAAAAAATAGGTCTCATGTTAATATGGGACTTAAATAACACAAGTGGTAAAATAGAAATAATTGTACAACCGATTTCAATACAAATTATTAAGGATACCTAACTCAAAAACTACTGGTCAGACCTTGATAAATTTTTTTCATGGGACCACATGAGAAGTACCAACTTTCAAATTAAAGAGAATAATCAAAATCGGTTCACAGAGAAAAAAGTTATGAGTTAACACACATTAAAAAAAACATACAGTCGAATTGAGTACCTCCTCCTCTTTCAAGCCGGTTAAAAATAAGGTGGCAACTGCATTACTTGCCCAGCATGTCGTAAAAGACGACTAATGGGTATATTGAGTTTGTGACTGTGTAGGTGATGAGCTAGCCACCAATCACTTCTTTCATAATTTTCCATCTACTTCCCTATTTTTTTTCGAGTAAATGTTGGTCCGAGTGACTCGCTGCTCTTTGAACTCTGCCTACCGCCCATAATATGGCTTTACACTTAAAACTTCTGACTAGACTAAGTTGCATACCGCTAAATCGTCGGCGAGTAAGCTGGCCGTCGTTCGCTCGTCCATTGTTCGGTTCATCGTGTTCAAAGCCACCTGATTAGATGCGGTCACGTTGCTTTGCATCAAGTTGGTTGCGCCTATTGAGAGATTGCGCCTGTGCCGCACCGGAGTACTATAGTGCGGCTCTGATGAAGTTAGTGGCAGCTGAGGAAGGCAAAGAGATAAGGATAAATTTTCAGCTATATGAAGGCTTAAAATAATTTCTCATTTTTATTTGCATTTTTAGAATTATTTTTTTATATTTTTATCACAGAGAGATTGACAAATGTTTTTGATATGTCTTGTATTACGATTGCCAATGCGTTTACTTAGCATAGCGTCATAAATCCTCCGTAGTATGGAAAAGGCTGATGTCCGGCACTGTAGTGTTATATGCTGATAAAGAATTATAATAATACTTAACACGTTGATTCAGAACTTACACAATTCTGAATGAAATTTTTAATTCATATTTATTGTGTCTATGCAAAAATTTTTAATCAATTCATGTAAGTCTTTGTATCTAAAGTATGAACTCTATGTAGTGTCACATAAAAAAAATATTTTGTGTTTTTCTATTAAAATACTGAACAGCTATGAAAATATAGTAAAAGTAAGTGCGAAATAAATGGTCACAATTATTGTATATTATTAAACAATATAATTCCTAAAATATAATGTTAATGATTAATAAAAAATAATAATAATGATTCTCACATCTTTGAATTTGTTTATGTTAGGTTAATAATTCAAGTTGTTAACTCTTAGATTTGTTTTTGAATATTTCACATGCGTTCATCTACAATTAGTTGTGCCGTATGAAACATTTGTGCGACGGAGTAATAATTGTTAGTAAACTTTGAATTTATAGATATATTTACTAATAACCTCCTTTTCAAATAAACGGAAAAAAATGTGACCTTAAAGAAAAATGTAGGTGAAACAGCGTATGCAAGAAGAAACTTAAATAGGTGCAGTGAACATATAAAAATTATTATACATGAAAATGCTGGCAACAAAAACAAGTAGCATCCTACTGGCAACACCAATATATCCAACTGCTACCTGAGGCCCCTCAAGGCTTTCTGATCGACGTCTGTTCGCAGCCAATAGGCTGGAGGAAGTCCTGGAGCCTTCCTCAGTCCTCACTTCAAAGGAAAGACTAGCTCGAGTCGGTAGAAACTGGGGATTGAATATTTCAAATAATTCACTGTCACCTTGATGTAGTAATTTATATATAAATATATCGGGTATATTGTCATATCCAATTTATATGACAATTTTATTGATACATATAAATCAACTGCAAAAATGTGTAATTATGAACTCTTAAAACTTACAACATAATACCATTGTTAGAATCTAGGATTTCATTATTTTGTATTTTATGATTCTATTACAATATTGACCTTAAAAACAACAAGACATAGGTAATAACTAAAGAAAAAGCCCTATAAATTAAAATGCAATGAGATTATGCATCAGTAATATTATTTCGAAGTTATGATTGGAAATTAGAATTAAAAAAAATATTTGTATGAAAATATAAAAAAAACCTGTATGTCTAATATCAAATGAGAAAAACTGTGGTAGGCTGAAACATTACATATATACATATAACATTACATACATACTATTTCCAAATAGATATTCTATTTTCATTGTAGTAGCAATATAAGTACACATTTTTAATTACCTGAGATTATAACGTTTTTGTTTTTCAATCAATAAAAATGCTATTGTGAATAAAAAAAAATATAATAAAAAAACATGCGTGAGTGTCGTGGTACACTCGGTTGGAACGAAGTTCCTTTCGTAGTATTATTATTGATAAACGTATTATATTATTGATTAACAAATACAAATAAATTAATTGCTAGCGTCTATTAAAATGAATCGTCATTCAAAATAATATTTCTTTCATGGCAATATAGAAAAAAGTGCGAGGGAGATGCATATTATTCCATCTCGCTCGCACTATAGAAAGGATCTTGACGGAAAAATCTTACACTTTTTCTCGCCTAGTCCGCCAAATTCGTACCGTGCGATAAGGAACTTCTTTCCAATATAAAATTACCTGTCTTTGCAATAATTGTCCTTTTTCTATCTAAATGACCAAATTCAACAGCTATTCTCTATTTAGTCACTTTTGAGGGCCATTCATTGGCCATTGTTTTTCATAAAATAAAAGGAATAAACTAACTATCTGGTGGACAATGTGCTCGCTTGTTATCCTTATTTTATATAAAAGTATTGTGTATGACATTCTTCCATACATAAAATATGTTACATGTTATTGAGAAGTCAGTAACAAGCCAACAACTATAGATTTAGTTAACACTCACATTACAATTTCTGCTCCCTTGAGTGGCTATATGATTTCTGAGCAGCTCTAATTGCTGGTTACAGCGGTCGTTTTGTTCTCTCAACAGCTGATTTTGCTGTTCAAGCTCTCGGAGTTTATTGGTCACCCACTCTTTAATACGAGCGGCCTTTGCTTCTACTTGCTTCGCGTCTTGGAGTCGCAGCTGCTTCTGTAAAAATAAATCTGATTAAGCCACATATGATAGATAATGAATGATATGTACTTGTATTAATATTTTTTTTAAATTGACTGTGTAGTAGTGGTGTAAGAATATCAACTACTCTATACCATCCCATGGGAGTAGTAAAAGGCGATAGAGGGAAATAAACCAAAAGATCGACAAATAAAAATAAAAAGTGCGGTTGCTGACCCGCCTCTGCCAAGCTTAGCAACTATGGCAAATATCTTATGAGACAATCTATAAGGCAGACCTGTATTCAACGGTTGACTTATTATAGGCTGTAACGGTAACTTACATGTTATATTACATGCTTTACTCGTATTAGCTTAATCTAAGTACATGTATATATGAATATAATGGAATTTTATAATTTAGTTTTCACTGACTTCTAGACATCTGAATAATTTAAAATTTAGCAAACATCATCATCACTACAGCCCATCACAAGTCCACTGCTGAACATAGACCTCACCCAAGGAATGCCACAGAGCATGGTCCCGAGCCACCTGCATCCATTGAATTTTTGCATGTCTTACTAGGTCGTCACTCCATCTAGTGGGGGGACATCCTACACTTCGCCTGCCGGTACGAGGCTGCCACTCGAGAACCTTTCTTCCCTATCGGTTGTCGGTTCTTCGAGCTATATGGCTGGCCCATTGCCTCTTCAGGTTACTAATCTGTTGGACTATGTCAGATACTCGGTTAGCAAACATATTAAGAACTAATGATAATACAATAGTTTTATGACTATGACCTAGTGTTTTCGTTAGAATCATCACAGTTCATGATCCATGCATTATGTATAAGTTGTTTTAAAGTCTATAGCTATTTATTTTTATTTAACAATTAGCAATCCACTATTTTTTGGATCTTGATAAGAGCGCCACCTACCGGGTCCAAATGTGAATTTAAGGCATCTAGGGTCCCATTCAAGCACACACAAAGCCGTATTTGAATTTTAGACAGACTAACAGACAGCAATTGATTTTTATATATAGAGATAATGATATTTCTGTAATTGATATTTTCTAATAAATACAATAATATTTTTTGATCTCGTAGCTATAAATGTCAAGTTTTGAAAAAATCTCAGTCTAGTGAATGTTGTATAAAAAATATGTGTTTGGGAGAGTATCTCTTCATTATTGATTTAATTTTACGTGGTAGAGCCATGCTCTGGCTATATTAATAGTATAGTTGTAGCACGAATGGGTCGGCTCGGCCGGGGAAGGACCACGCTCTCACAGAATACCAGCGTAAAATAGCAGCTTAATGTAACGTAACGTATGGTGAGTGTAGAGAACCGGAGACCCTTTTTACTGGACAAGAGGCATTCTATCTTAGTCCTCACGGGTGACAACGCATCTGCTTTTTAATTCGTAAACGAAGATAGATGTAGATGTCTATGGGCCACAGCAACCACTTACCATCAGGTGGGCTGTGTGCTCGTTTGTCACCATTATTCTATAAAAAAAAAACATTGACACAATAATTAATACTAAAAGTTACACTATTGTTTTTTACTCTTTTTTAGTTTTCTGTTCTCAGTCTATATTTATTTAAGCAGTAGAAAACTCATTACTGTTTTTTTTTAATTTCCCATACTTAGTTGAACAAGCAACTGAATAAGTCAGAAGGCAGCTTAGCATTCTTTTACATATTTGTATAAATAGTAATAGAAACACAGTTGAAATCTAGTATAATGACATGAAAGGGGCAACCAATAGGTATGCTAGATCTGATAGTATAGGCAATATGCATACAAGTTAATAATATTTAATTAATATATACTGTTTCTCTTTCATCATTATTGTCATTACCTATTACAAGTGCACTGCCAAACGTAGGCCCCTACACCAAGGAATGACAGTGTCATCAGGACCGTACTTTGTTTCATTATGACACAAAGTACGGTCCCGAGCCATCTGCATCCATCGACTTCTTGCATCTCTTACCACATCATCACTATTTCGTGTGGGGCCATCCTACACTTCGCTAACCGGTACAAGGTTCTTCAATTTTTATGGTAGACCAGTTATCACTTTAGTTTATTGATCAGTTAGTTAGTTAACGACGGGCTGTTTTCTGCAACTCAGTTGTGTGAGCAGGAATAATGTGATTATTCGAGCCATGAAATCTCCCCGAAGAAGTTCAACATCTTTCAAGTTCAAGTCCTTTCATGTTGCAAACAACTTTGGGGAGTGATCCCGGAGTGCTGAGAAGAGCTTATTGATTTGTTGGGCTATGTTGGTTACTCTTGTTCTACTGCAGATATCTTCATTACAAAGTCTATTATATGTTTTATCTAACGGTTTCTGTTTTAATGGACTAATTTGCAAATTAAAATAATTTGTGTTTATGTTGTTTACATGGGGAACTGCTTTGGGCATGCCATTTCGTCACAATAACCGATCCGTGATTTTAAGTGATGTCAGTATATCTGCCCTTGTATCAATATTATCTTGAAGTGAATTTTAGCTATCATTTCTATTAAATAACAATATTAGGTGTAGAAGGAGCGTGCTTCAAAACATTATTTAGCAACTGTGGCATATTCCAATAATGTTAGGTTGGGTTCCTGACAGCAAAATTTGTCACTGAAGAAACTCCTGGTGCTCCTAACTCATTTTATTGGAAAATATTTTGTTCATTAACTACATGGTAGAGTCATGCTGCAGCTATATTATGGTTGTAGAACTAATGGGTCGGCTCAACGAGGGAAGGACCACACTGTCATAGAACACCAGTTAAAAATAGCAGCTTAATGCTGTTGTGTCTCCTATGGTGAGTGTAGGGAACCGAAGAACTTTTTTACTGTCTCTTACTACCTTAGTCCTCAGGCGTAACACTACATTTTGATTCTTAATTGAGAAATAAAAAAAAAATTGAGAAAGGAATAAATGTAGATGGATGTTTCCATAAAATTAGAACCAGTTTTGAAAGTATTTTGTCTTCATTATATTTAAGATTCTATTGCATTTCCTAATAATGTATATAATGGATGATTAATTTATTATGTCATACCTAAAAAGGCTAGTCACTTTATGTAGTATTTAATGAGAAATTTAGAGTTTTGCAAATTTAGGCATCTAGGGACTTACTGTTATAGTTAGGGACTGATGAACAATAACAATATTATAATAAAATAAAATATGTATAGACTTTGAGATATAATTATCTATATTTTCATGTACAACACAGTACAAATTTCACGGTCCATAAGTTTAGGAGGCATGGCCCAGAATGGACATAATCGACAAAATAATGAATACCTAATTGTCAGAGTATTTGTTCGAATAAACTTCTTGTGCAAATTTTTCAAAGTGTCCAACAAATACTGTTTTTGTTGTTTTGATTCCATTGTGAGTAATACACTCCTTTTTTCCTACTGCAGTGCGTCTATTACTATCCATTTTTCTTAGCTTTAATTTTATTTTTGAAAATATTGCACTGCAACTTACATGTTATACAGTTATTGCCGAAAAGGCAAAAGTTTATATTTGTCAACATTTGTGCCATACAAAAGCCGTTTGAAATTGGATTTCTCTTGATGAGTTTTAGCTTTTGAAATATTTTCTATAATTTAGGCTTGCAAAACATCGTTCCCTTCATTTTTCACCAATTCTCTACTTTGATTAGGATCTTCACTCATATTATGCCACGAAATTTCAAGATCCGTTACTGACTAGGGACTGATGACTAAAGTTGAGGACACTAGTTTTGACTTTAGGAAACATATTTATGGTTTTTTTATTTACAAAATTTGATGAAATTAGTTTGAAGTACTTTAATATTTAACAATTGTAAAGATAATTAAAGTATAAATTAATTGTTTTTTGAGATATGGATGCCCAAACATAAAATTTCGGTGCATAGACATGGCTAGGGACTGATATTTGGAGCCAATAAAAATGATTACTTGAGTGTAGTATATTATTATTATAAACAAAGTTTGGGGAATAAATAAAACACATTCTGAATTGTTACTTAGCAATCTTAAAATAAAATAATTATTAATTATATCAAGTGGAAAGTTGCCCGATTTTTGTGGAAACACCCAGATGTCTATAGGCCACACAGTAGCCCTTCACCATCATTTGGACTGTGTGCTCGTTTGTCACCCAAAAACAGCATTTAATGTGCTGCATAACAATATATTTTTGTCATATTGAATATTACCTAGTTGTAATTTGGTGTATTGTAAATGATACAATAAAATCCGTAAAAATTAGAATCATTCAACTATTTTTTGTGTCATAATGATGTAAGCAAACAGTGCAATTAATTTTCTGTACTTTGTAACATATTTTAAAAAAGGATTTCCATTTGAATTGTATTGATGTTTCTTGAAAATAACCAATTAGAATTTAAGTATAATTAGTATAAGTAATAGATAAATGTGATATGATCGCAATTACAGCAGTGAATTCAAAACATTTAACATATTTAAATTAGTAAGTAACATTTTTTTCTGAGTATACAAAAAGGGGAAAGTTTTATTCTTAATATTTTAAATGAATTTGTGATTTCTGTCCAGATATGGTTTTAATAACCTATTCTATTACACAAATATCATACAGTTTAAAGTAAAAAACGATAAATAAATAAACATACTTAAAACTTTCTACAAAAACCAAACTACTTAATAAAAAGCATTACCTGCATTTTGTTTCCTTCTGTATCACATTCTTTGTAGCAAGTTTCACTTTAAAATGTTCATAATAAATAAATAAATGGTATGTTAATTCAAAAACCTACTACTATTTACATTTTTATTGATAAATTTATCATGGTTTAAAAAATTGAAATCGTAAACAAAGCTCAGACGTCAAATCAGTTTCTAATAAATGACGTTGTCGCTTGACGTTTATATTGTGAATTTGTGACGGACGCAGACAGACAGATACTATGTCTATGAGACAGACCTACGAGAAATATCCTGCAATATTGTTTGATTTTTTGAGTAATCGGTAATACTAGAGAAAGAACTCTAATGACGTTAATTTAACAGTTACGGGTAATAGCGAAACCGGTTATGGTGCTTCTGCGTTCAACTAGGGCTGGTTATAGTTACCAAACGACATGAAAAAATATTTTTTCTTCATATTATACCTTCATAGCAGTAGTAAGAACCTACCTGGTTACCGCAAAGATAAAAAATGTTATCAGTTAATGAAAACATATAAAAAATAATTTTACCCATTGAATTGTATAGTTTATAAAGAAACTACGAAACGCACGTACGAAATGGTCACACCGCCGCCACCAATAAAATTGTTACTTGCAATTTAATAAAAGTTGATTTATTAGCTTTTCAACCGACTTCAAAAAGGAGGAGATGTTTACAATTCGTCGGAATCTTTTTTTTATGTATGTTATAATGAGGGCTAATAATTTTCTGCTCACCAGATGTCGCTAGTTGACACTGAGGTAAAGTTTTTTGTTACACAATGTAATTTAATTGAGAAGTTGGTTTTTAATAAAAGTTTATCAGTTTCTAGAGTATTATATTAATACACAAAACAATGCCTCAGCCTCAGTGGTTTACTCTTTAATTCTTTGCACATTTAAAAAAATTCTATTTTTATGAATATCTGTGGTTTGGTTTATTTATTTTTAATGATATGAATTTAAAATATAGCTAATAGTACAGAATAAAACAATAACCTTTACATTTTCGAAATTTCCGAATATTAATTAATTTAATTTTCCGAACAAATTAACACCCCAGCTATGAAATTTGTCAAATATTATACCTCACTTTCTAGTGGCGCCACTCTGGTGGCAGAAAAAGTGGTGGATGCTCTCATTACTCGAAGACGTCTGAAATGATTTGTTTCAAAGGGTATACATATACTTCCCAGGTGGTCCCATTTAAATTTTATCGTAATTAGTTAGTAAAAGGTTTTAAAAAATCAATAATAAATTATATTTATATAATTTTATATTTATATAGCACGAATGGGTCGGCTCGACCGGGGAAGGACCACGCTCTCACAGAATACCAGCGTAAAATAGCAGCTTAACGCTGCTGTGTTTCGTATGGTGTGTGTAGAGAACCGGAGACCTTTTTTACTGGAAATGAGGCATTCCATCTTAGTCCTCACGGGTGACAACGCATCTGCATTTTGATTCTTAATCGAAGATAAATGTAGATGTCTATGGGCCACAGCAACCACTTACCATCAGGTGGACTGTGTGCTCGTTTGTCACCCTTATCCTATATAAAAAAAATTATGTTGAAGTCGGTTGTACAATTTTTTTAAATTTTACCACTTGTTTCAATCTTATTAACATATTAAGTTCGTCGACGATGTAATATTAAGAACGTCGCGTTTCCCACGCAAAAAGTGAAATTGCAACGAATTCCATAATGTTAACAATTAACGTTAAATTTATCGATAAAATGACGTGTAACGGTACTTATGTTTACGGTTAGCACGTTTAACGTTAAATCATCTAAAATTGTACATAGTTATAACGCTACCATTATAGCTGTATTCTGAATGATGAGTTTCGAGTTTAAAGAGATGGAAGCAATAGTAAAGCGTGTTAATGAGTGAAGAGACGTTTGAATTAAATGAAATAGGAATTCGAGAAGAAGAGGAAAGAGATAGGGAGACAAGTATAGATGAAATAATGAAAGCAATGACAAGCATGAAAGCAGGTAAGGCAGCCGGATATGATAGAGTATTACTCGAAATGCTAAGGAGAGGGAGTGGTGGCAGGCCTGCTGTACACCTTGTTTAATTTATGTTGGGAACTGAAGCGGGTACCGGGAAACTGGGGCAAAGCTGTGATAGTGCCAATATATAAAGGAAAAGGGTCGCAGCGGGACTGTAAAAACTACAGTGGTATCAGCCTTCTTAGCATTGTGGGAATACTGCTACGGTACTAATTACTAGTAATTGAAAGAGTTATGAAAGAAACTGATGGAAAATTTTGGGATGTGCAAGCTGGATTTAGAAAGGGAATGGGGTGTACAGATCAAGTCTTTTTCATGCGCATGATCGCGGAGAAGTTTTTGGCCAAAAACCAAAATGTTTTTTGTGCATTCATGGACTTTAAAAGATTGAGAGTGGACAGGGATGTATTATGGCAAACACTGAACTCATTTAGGTTGAGCGCTGGGTTGATACAGGCATTAAAGTCTCATTATAGGGACTCTAGTGCTTATGTCAGGATCAACGGGGACTACCCGGACTGGTTAGGTATCCATAAAGGTGTTAGACAGGGCTGTGTGGCTTCTCCGTGGCTGTTCAAACTATTTATGGACAGTTGTTTGGAAAATTTCAAAGTTAAAGAATGCGGGTTAAGAATGAGTGAGTTAACCGTAAAATGCCTTTTGTACGCCGATGATAAAGTTATATTTGTGTCGTCGACGGCCTAGTTGCAAATGATGGTTACATTAATGAACAGGTCATTAAAAGAAAGGGGAATAAAAGTGAACGAAATGAAATGAAATAAGAATAGAAGGGGAGTTGGTGCAGCAAGTAGATGAGTTTGTGTATTTAGGATGTGTATCAAGCAGGGATGGTATATATGATAAGTATATGGAACAACGAGTGAACGCAGGAAATGGAGCTCTACACTCTATTGTGGAAAGTCAGAATGTGTCAAAAAAGTCACGTATAGCAATTCATAGTGCTGTGTTAGTAACGATTAAGAACGAGAGTAGAATAAAATTTTAATGCTGTAGAAACTGCTGGGCTGAATCTGAAAATTTGAATGACAGGGTGAGAAATTGTGTAATAAGCTGATAAGAGAAGAGTGTTGTTTGTAAGATAATGTTGTGACCAGGATTAAGAAAGGAAAGCTTCGGTGGTTTGGTCATGGAGAAAGAATGAACGAGGAAAGAGTAGCAAAGCAAATTTATGTTGTAGGAGTGAACGGCAGAGTCGGGAAGGGACGCCCTAGGCGAAAGTTTATCGACCAAATTGGCGATATATTGAAAATGGGTCAAATTAAGAGTACCCTTCATCGACGTGCATATATGCGTAGATATATGTATGTGGAGGAGGCGAGAGAGGTGTGTCAGGATCGTGTCAAATGGAAGTCCGTAGTCTCTGCCTACCCCTCTAGGTGACAGGCGTGAGTGTTTAAGTTAAATATGTATATGTTATAACGCTACCCTTGTTTGTTTGGCACGTTACCACCAATGTATGTATATAATTACCGGTATTTCAAGCCCTGCGTTAAGCAGATGATTTATGATCGCAAACAAAGATCTGATATTTATCACCACTGTGCGATGTACTAGGAGCTTTCTTCCTTGTACGACTTCATAATAGAACCTTTTACATTACACGATTTTTCCGGACCTATACGACTTAGGGACTTTCAAAAAACCTTTCTTAATTATTATACGTAATACTGAAAAATTTTTTTTTTCAATTTCCAATCACCAGTGATACGCTGATACGATACCTGTTCTTCGATTTGCCCTTCTAGTCGCGAGATGGCTCTCGGTGCTCCATCAGCGCCCGCCGGCCACTCGCAAAGCCGCTGCTCCATGGCGCGGACCTGAAATAAAAGGAATTATTTTTAAAATCCATCACGATTAGTGGTATCTCGGTATCACTTTATTCTGTGGTATCACTATCATATTTAGGTGAGATTCCTTAACATAACATTTTAAAATTAAACCAATAGCACCTTAGGTTTAGGTATTTGTGCTTTTTATTAGTTTAAAATTATTTCTTAAGACAAGTATACAGCCAATGACGTAAAATATGTTGAGATACAACCACCAACAATTCTTTGGTGGATACAATTCAAAATGATGAAATACATTGGAGATCCTAGATTACGGATATAGCCTTCAGAGATTGTAAGCGGAAATGGCAATGATGAAATGAATTATCGGTCGCAGATGTGATAACCCTTGGAGAATCAATGTCATGGAGTGAAGACCGCATGACCCCCAGACTACATGGAGCGACGATCTGCGCAAGATGGCCTGGACGCGTGTGTCCGAAAATCGTGCATGTAGCGCACCGTAAGGGTGGTCTGTATATCTGTTACTTCACATGCATCTATGTACATCTAATGATGATGAGGATGAGGACATTTTACAATTTTTTAATTATTATGATAGACATAATAACTAAAAAATTGTCTTAACAGTAAATCATTATCGTGTAAGATCTAGGCGATAGGGCCCATTTCTGCCTGGTCCGTGTGGTCACCCCCTATTCATTTTTGTCACCAAGCAGTAGCGAATGAGGGCTAATAATTTTCTGCTCACCTGTTGTCGCTAGTTAATACTGACGCAAAGTTTTTTGTTACATAATGTCATTTAATTGAGAAGTTAGTTTTTAATAAAAGTTTAACAGTTTCTAGAGTATTATATTAATACAGAAAACAATGCCTCAGTGGTTTGCTCTTTAATTTTTTGCACATTTTTAGCTTTTTTAAACAAAATTATACTTTGAATATCTGTGATTTGGTTTATTTATTTTTATTTTTATTAATACAAAATATAACTAATAGTTCAGAAAGAAACATTAACCTCTAGATTTTCCGAAGAAATTAACTTCCCCGCTATGAAATCTCTCAAATATTATACCTCACTTTTAGGTGGCGCCGCCCTGGTGGCGAAAAAAGTCGTAGATTAAAGAGTAATTGACTGCTTTTAGTCAGTGCATTGATTATGAGCCACTGGTAGATATAAATCACTTCATCACAATAATTAAAGGTAACAAGTAACTGAGCCTTTTTAATTTATAGTTGGTTGTAAGTATCTATGGGCTGCGGTAGTTAGGTGAACCATTAGCTCGTTTGTCTCTTATGCCCGAATACAGAAACATCCCTCTACTACTACTACTACTACTACTACTTATACTTATACTTATACTACTACCACTTATCGGATTGTCAAACATTTAAGCAGCTTCTAAACTCTCTCTTCTTTCTTTCTTTATACCTGTCTTTCTTTCTTACTTTCTTTAATAACATGTAAAAATTCGCTGCCGGACGCACACAAATGCACTTAAAATCATGATGTTAGTTGAAAATTTATTACATGCATATGTAACACGTAAGTGCGTGTTATAGCAATAAGTTGAGCAAGGTTTTGGCTTGGTTTCCGCGTCACTCGGAATGAACACAGCGCTCAGACTTTCTTTCTTTGATGGTACCTGAGTAGAGAAGTACCTTTCATTCACAACATTAATAAATTTAACATAAAAATGTGTTTTTCAAAATTTATATAAATTAAACTCAAAATGAAAGTATTGTTAGATTACTTTTCGGCTATTTTTCGGTTATTTTTGATTATTATGGAATATAAGTTTGAAGCATTTCAATTATGAAATAATTGCTATTTATATATACATGGTACGAAAAGTACGAATGTGTCGACTCGACCGGGGAAGGACCACGCTCTCATAGAATACCATCGTAAAATGGCAGCTTAATGCTGATGTGTTTCGTATGGTGATGGTAGAGAACAGTAAAAAGGGTCTCTTTTTACTGGAAATGAGACATTCCATCTCAGTCCTCAGCGATGACAAAGCGTCTGCATTTTAATTCTTAATTGTGGATAAACGCAAGTCTATGAGGCACAGCATCCATTTACCATCAGGCGGACTGTGCTCGTTTGTCACCCTTAATCTATAAAAAAATGAAATGATCCTGCGTAAAACGTATTTAAGTAGCCTAGTATCGTAATTATAGTCAAACAGATTTAAAAAAATAAAGTTAACATACCAAAAACAGAAACAGAAACCTACTAATATACCTACTTCTATTTTTATCAATTCAGTTAAAACTCACATAATATTTATCCGTTAAGTCAATCCGTTAATCCTAAGTTCTTAAGTTAAGTTAATCCGTTTTAGAAACATTTTTTTATAAGTATTTAATAAGAAATAAAAACTTACTATTAATAATAATTTAAAATTAAAAATTTTGTACTGCCGACTTCAATATAAGTTATTAAGAATAACTCAAAAACTTTTTTTTTATAGGAGAGGGGGCAAACGAGCATGCGGCTCACCTGATGGTAAGTGACTACCGCCGCCAATGAATAACTGCAACACCAGGGGAACCAGGGGAATTGCAGATGCGTTGCCGGCCTTTTAAAAAGGAGTAGGCTCTTTTCTTGAAGGTCCCTAAGTCGTATCGGTCCGGAAAAATCGCTGATGGTAACCGATTCCACAAGGAAGGCGTGCGAGGAAGAAAACATCTTCTAAATCGCACAGTGGTGGATCGCCAATCATCCAGATGGTGTGGATGGTATCGGGAGTTCTGCCGCGATGTGCGTTCGTGAAATTTGGCGGCTGGGATTAATCCGAACAATTCCTCAGAGCACTACCCGTGGTAAATGCGAAAGAAAATGCAAAGGGATGCAACATCTCTTCGCAGTGCCAATGAATCGAGCCGATCGGAAAGGACTCGGTCGTCGACGATTCGAGCCGCTCTGCGCTGGATGCGGTCAAGTGGAAGGAGCTGGCACTGGGAAGCCCCTGCCCAGAGATAGGAACAGTATTCCATGTGAGGCCGAACCTTGTAAAGTTTCAGGCGGTGTGCCGGCATGAAATACTGTCTCGCTCTGCTGAGCACGCCAAGCTTTTTAGAGGACAATTTGGCCTTCTCTTCCAAGTGACCGTGAAACTGCACGTCACTCGATATGTCGACTCTGAGGATTCCGATACTGGCTGAGGCAAGAAAGGGAGTGCCTTGAAACTGAGGAGATACGACAAAGGGGTTCTTTTTAGCGGTAAACGCGCAAATTTGTGTCTCCTGAGGATTAAACTGGACTAGATTTAGTCGCCCCCAATCCGAGAATTTGTTCAGCAAAGACTCGACTTCAGACATAAGTTTGTTCCGGTCATATAAATCAATAGTTCCGGTACTCGGCGACGTTTTCCCGAGAAATATTGGCACGGCTGGTGTATAGAGCATCACCAGTGCTGTAAACTATTGTGTGTAAACTATTGGTCTGACCTTGATCAAATTCATATGGGACCACACGAGAAGTACCAGCTTTCATATAAAAATAGAATCATTGAAATCGGTTCACCCAGTAAAAAGTTATGAGGTAACACACATAAAAAAAAACTACAGTCGAATTGAGTACCGTCTCCTTTTTGGAAGTAGGCAGAAAATATAATACGGTGACATAAAACTGTACCTGTATTAATGTTCTAATTGATACATTTTAGATATAAAGTAATATTCTAAGCAACACAAGAAACCACGAGAATTACATCCACTTCCTATACATTGGCACAGAATGGAATCAGATCACTGCGGTGACAAGATCTACTCGTAGCTTCGGCTAACCGCATTGTATTGCTGCATATAGTTTTGTTTTGTAACAACATTATGCAACTGCATCATTCACTAATATGTACCCAAATGTAAAAAATCTTATACATTGAATTATATTTATACAGAATTACATTAGGTACGCAAAATGAAAGTTTCGTTAATTATTTAATATACTTATATCATTATTGTTTTATTATTTATTATTAAAAAAATAAAAATAGCAGTGCTTTAAAGCAAAGCACTTACTAACATATCGCTAACGGGAGACTGTGGGTAGAATAAGAATTTACAATAAAACCCATCCTTTTTTTTCATTAAATGTTTGAGATTAGATGAACGGATAAACTAAATCGAACGCCACAAAGCGTGGAATTAGAATTACAGTTAGTATCGAAACACAATACATATATATAGGAATCCAATTTCGATGTCATTACAGACACGAATTTTTGTATTGTAATCAAATTGTAACATTTAAAAATAATCTGATAATGTTTTAACACAGCAATATATTACCGCAATATAACGGCTACATTTGGCATGCTTTATTTATCTGTTTAATTCTTTTTTAGTTGTTATTTATCATTATTGCAGAATGTAGTCAAACTGAAGCTTCCAATTTCGTAAAAAACAAAGTAGAAAAGTAAATAGAGAATGCAGTTTTGTTTATAGTAACAGTCTGTTATGTTTGTAATGAAATTACAATTTGCTTTTGTTTTCCAATTTAAAATAATTAAAAAGTGTTGTTCGCTATGCATAATTATGTAAGTAAATGAATAGGATACATTTTATGTGATGAATAATGTAGAAACACTATTGTAATTAATTTATATTATATAAAATTATATTATAAACAATAATGTAGTACCTGTTTTCGAGGCAAGAAATTCTGAGATTTTGACAGAGAGATTGACAGACGACGAAGAAAAATTAATAAAAAGTTATAAGTACGAAAAAAAGTATACCTGTAATTTTTTTTAAGTTTACGACTTGTGTTTGATACGGCATCACCTTAAAGCAATAATAAGAAAAAATATACGTCCAAGTGTTTTCATTACGAGTCTAATACTCATCATCATATATATTAAATAGATATGGAATTAAACCAAATCCTTTGTCAAAAGCAAAAGCTGAAAAGATTTTTTAAAGATAATACAATTAACATATCTTATACGTGGTATTATATATTATTAACAATAAAATTCACATTATTGCGAATTTTAAAGAAATATGTCTATCTCTGTATATATACTTAAATACATACAATATATAGATATTAAAATATATATACATAATATAATATTATCTATGTCACAGTCTTAGACCACTTAAGGTATAAGGTCACAGTGGACCATTCAGAGATATAGTTCAAGACATTTGAGGGTTCCACTTGCGCATATAACTGCAGATCATCACCGCATAGATGGTAAGAGTACTTGATTTAGATTTAATGTGATGAGATTGATAAAAATGTAAAACAGAAGAGGAGAGATAATGACGCCTTGAGGGACGGCATTAGACACATTACATTAGTTATATAGAACCTTGTTACGTTCCATCGTCGCCGTGGCTGCAGTAGTGAGCGTAAGCAATTCCGTTGTACTAACAGAGCGTGAACAGATGAACACCGCAGCCTTATTAGAATATAACTGTATTAGCCAAAAAATTCGGTACAACATCTTTGTCGCCCTCCGCAGGTGAAGCATCCTCGAGGATTTCTACACGCCAAAAAAGGCGCGGAAGATGCCGTGCCAGAAACGTGATCCGCAGCGTAGTAGACAGTTAGTAGTAGTAGGTACTTAGGCCACGCTACAGTAAAATGGTATGTAATAAAATATATCCTAAACTTCGCTCTATACTTACTTAAGTCCGCGTCGTGTTTCGTAATCGGCATTCTGTTGGCTTCACGTCTCAGTATTTCGACTCCGAATTATTATTGGCAATACTTTTGCACTCACACACTTTTATTTTATCATCCACACAACTGTATGTCTTCGTATTTATTTAATAAATATATAGTCTCAGTATTATTTGTTATTTATAAGCACTTATACTGTAATTTGAACAATGGGTGAAATATAAGTAATGCACAAGTCATTATCAAGAAATTAGACTAGTGAAATTGATAAGAAAATAAATTAAATATTAAGAAAACGTAATAAATAAAGAGGGTATAATGAAATGTGTGAAAAATCAATAAATATTAAATCATCATTAACATCTAACAAAAGCCACATGTCCAAAGCTGAACATAGGATTCCCGATCGAACTCCGACAGGATTGCTCATAAGTATTATACATACTTTAACCATATTGACCCTTTTTCTTGTATAAAATATTTAAAAAAAAGGAAATTATGTACACCCTTACTAAATATGGAAATTTGGGTGAATATTCTAGTTATATTACAGTTACGTTATTATTAGGGTATATAAATAATTTTGCACACAACAAAATTTATTATTTACTATTATATTCTCCTAGGTGTTTAATGTATGTGTGCATATAATATGTATGTGTATGTATAAATATAATACATTACATAACCACGCTTCTATTAACTCGCTTTCGTGTATATTTAGTAATTGATTTTAAAGTAACTTCTTTATGAGCTAACGACTTGAAATTTTGAACATAACAACAATGACAATGTAAGAATATAAAAACAAGCTTGGTACATTAAAATTTTTTATAACATATTTTTTTGCATATCCAATATATGTAGCGATCAGTTGGAATTATACTTTTCAATAACGGTCCATTAAACGTTCAACTAATCACATTATTTATTGGAAATGCAAAAATATCTCTTCTTAACAACTTCCGTTAAATTAATTTAGAAATTAACTACGCGTAACCACTGAATAAATAAGGAAGTCACTAACTGAACAATTCATTGACGGCAACAGTTTAATTAGGTAGAGCTTTGTAATTAACAAAGTTCTGCGTTGCTTCGCCCTATTTACACTTGACCGCAAGCTACATTAATGAATGGATTAAATTTCTAGACTGGTTACGCTCCATTGATAATATTTTTTTAAATTGTATTGAAAAACGTTTTAACGTGGTAGAGCCATGCTGCAACTATATTAATAGTAGATATAGTTGTAGCACGAATGAGTCGGCTCGACCGGGGAAGGACCACGCTCCAGCAGAATACCAGCGTAAAATAGCAGCTTAATGCTGCTGTTTCGTATGGTGAGTGTAGAAAACCGGAGACCCTTTTTTATTGGAAAAGAGGCATTCTATCCTATTCCTCACGGCTGATAACGCATCTGCATTATGATTCGCAAACGAAGATAGATGTAGATGTCTATGGGTCACAGCAACCACTTACCATCAGGTGGACTGTGTGCTCGTTTGTCATCCTTATCTATATAAAAAAGTACTTCAAGCGTGATGGTAAGTTGGTTACTATAGCTATAGACTATGGGCACCTCAGTTAACTTCAACAAAGTAGGCTATAGATGGGTTGTCACCTCTGAGGACTAAGATGGAATGCCTCACAGCCTGTGATTATACTGGCTCTCTACTATAACCTTCAGGTCGTAACACCGCAGTGCACCGAACACAGCTGACTGTCGGAAGAGATAAGTAAGAGAGTGGAAACTATCCAGACAGACTCCTAGGCAGAGAAAGAGTCCTTCCACCTAGAGTTCTTACTTTAGCTTGAGTTAATAATAGAATAGTTGAAACTAAACGTTTACGTATTAACTTTATTATGCGAAGTTAATTTAGGCATCGATCACTAATAAAAAACTAGATACACAATCAGTGACAAAAAATGTCTTTACCGAATAAGCGCCCACTCGAACATTTGGGTGCGCTTTTAATTTGTACATAGTTTTGTGAATACTTTATGCAATGCATTTAAGGTTGAATTTACATTTATGTATATTTATTTAAACTAGAATTACGTCAAAACAATTGGCGAGCTCTATAAAGATAGCAGTGAAAAGTCAGCAGAAACATAAAAATTGTATCCAGGAATTTGTAGCTAATTTGTTACCAAAATCGCGATTTTGTTGAAGGGTCGTTGAAAAAGGCAGAACTACATCTTCCTGGCCAGCTATATATATAGGTAATTTTAAATATAAATATGAATTTTTTTCAATTTTACATTTTAGATATTCCTTTTACAGATCTATAACTGTTTAAGTATCTAAAGTATGATATTTTCTATTTATTTAGATTATTCGTCTATTATCTCTATTATTTCAAACATCATGGTGTTTGCTGAAACATCTAAGCTACTTGTATTTACCATAATCCACCGCTTATGCATCGTAAGATCGCTATTCTCAGCTCTTTCTTAGGTTTCAGTAAGGCCTAAAATATAGCCAACTGCTAGTTTTCAAATCGTTAAAAATAAACGTTTTGTTGTAATTTAACGATTACAGCATATATTGAGCAGTTAAAATCAGTTATTAGCATAGAATATCTAGTTTGTATCTACGTAATATGTATATATTTATAAAAGAATGTTATATATTATAAGGATGATTATAAGGATGAATCTGAATGACAGAGTGAGAAATTGTTTGATAAGAGAAGAGTGTGGTTTGCAAGATGATGTTGTGACCAGGATTAAGAAAGGAATGCTTCGGTGGTTTGGTCATGTAGAAAGAATGAATGAAGAATGAGTGACAAAGCAAATTTATGTTGCAGAGGTGAACGGCAGAGTCGGAAAGGGTCGGCCTAGGAGAAAGTTTATCGACCAAATTGGCGATATATTGAGAATGGGCCAAATCAAGAGTACCTTTAACCGACGAGTGTGTATGCGTAGGTATATGGATGTGGAGGAAGCGAGAGAGGTGTGTCAGGATCATGCCAAATGGAAGACCATAGTCTCTGCCTACCCCTCTGGGTGACAGGCGTGAGTGTTTATGTATGTATATTATAAGCAACACCCAGAAGATCTAGAAGACCGGTAAGTGCGGTTTTACCACATGTACATACGTACAAGGCGTCCAGTATATAGTACGACATAATGCAGGGGTGATATATAGCTCGGGCCGATATCTACCAAAACAACACAATATATGTTCCGCAAAATGTTACGGACTTACAGTTATACTAAATATTCCAAAATATCGAAATGTCTTCTAAACCTTCAATCAGATTTTTGAGTATCTCGTAATGAAAAATTCATTACGAGATGCTTAAAAATGTGATTCTGCATTTTTTCTAATTTGAGGATTTATGTAGATGTCTATGGACCGTTGCATCCACTTAATATCAGGTGGATTGTTTGTTCGTTTGTTACCCTTGTCTAACCAATATCCAAACACTAGAAAAACCTGTCATTCATAATCCTATTTTTGCAGAACAACTTTTGTATTACCACAACATGCCTGTCATATTTTCGTTCAACAGTCTTACTGACAATTCCCTCCTTTATAGTCAACGACTACTGCTTATTTTTCTTCGTAAGCTATCTAAGTGTTGCCCGATTTAGAACCCCGACATTCGTGGCGTCCCCTCGTCGCGACGTGAGTCAGGCAAATTACAGCATTTGTGATTAATGGGATCTATTCCTGTATACTTCACTCCGTTTTGTCTGCAGTTTACATTATTGATATAAATTTGGCGTCACTAATCATTACCTCTTCGAGAAATGATAAACTCGTATGTGTGAGTGATGGAAAACAAAGTACCTAGTAAGGTAACAGGCTATGTAAATACGTCCTTCGGCTGGGCCTTGAGAGCTTTTTTTGAGAAAGAATCCAGCGCACTGCTCTGATGCGTGTTGTCTGACTTGAATATTTTGAGGTCATGCCTCAAAATATTTTTTAGATTCTCAACTATGCAGATTTCGTCACAACGTGTTTCTTTACAACGCATCCTATAAAAGTATAATGCTAAACATAGGTCTCCCCTATAGATTACCTAATAGGGAGAATTTTTCCATAGTTGCGATGCTTGGCAGGCGGGTTATTTTTTTTTATTAATGGCAGTTGTTATCAGAAATATGCTGCTGACTATCTCCTGTTTTAGTTTCCCTCTGTCGCCTCTTACGACACCCACGGGACGATATGGGGTAGTGAATATTCTTACATCGCTACTAAACGGTTTTTGTAACCAATTAAATTGTTAATTGCAATTAATGATTTCATTAGTGCCGGGGGAATTAATTCGGTTTCTCGTGTACTATCAAATTTTAATAACAGCGCTTATAAGCTGACCTGCTGCTGATATCAAAGCTTCAAATTAATGTTTCGTTTTTGAATATGATATGAGCATAATTTAGTAGTAATATATAAAATAATATAACAGGTTTTTAATTTACATATATAATATGTTATATTGGTCAACTTGATTCGTTTAAACGTGGTAGAGCCATGCTGCAGCTATATTAGTAGTATAGTTGTAGCTAGAATTGGTCCGCTTGATCGGGGAAGGCCACGCTCTCACAGAATACCAGCGTAAAATAGCAGCTTAATGCTGCTGTGTTTCGTATGGTGAGTGTAGGGAACCGGAAATCCCTTTATGGGAAACGAGGCATTCGATTTTGGTTCTTACGGGTGACAACGTGTCTGCATTTTGATTCTTAATCGAGGATAGATGTAGATGTCTATGGGCCACAGGAACTACTTACCATCAGTTGGACTGTGTGCTCGTATGTCACACCTATTCTATTAACAAAATATAAAAAAATGTTTCAAAATCAGGTTGCATATTTTAATTATAATATTGTATATTTTATGATAGTAGTGAATATATTTTTAATAAGAATACAGCAACTGTTTTGCAGCTTTGTTAATTATTTTCAAGACCCGGAAAAAGCAATTAGCAAAGTGTTTCGAAATAGCGGGAAATGAGCGCTATGCAAATAGCTTCGGCTGATACATTGTTAAAGGCAAAAACGAAAACCAAATTTTATTTAAGTAAATTGTTTATATACATAAAAGTAAATTACAATTGTTGGACAGCGTTCGGGAAATTACGACACATCTTCTCGTCAGGTATACCTCAAAACTTGAAAACAAGATTGTACCACCAAGTGTTACCAGTGATAACCTATAGATCTGAGACGTGGTCATTAATTGCTGGCCGTATGAGGAAGCTCAAGGTCACTCAGCAAGCTATAGAGAGGGCTATGCTCAGGGTTTCTCTGCGTGATAAACTTAGAAATGATAACCGACATAACCCAATGGATAAGTAAGTTGAAGTGGTAATGGTCCGGCCATATAGCACAACAACCGATGGGGAAAATAGGTCGAGTGGCAGTCTCGTACGGGCAGGTGAAGTGTAGGGCGTCTCCCCACTAGATAGAGTGACGATCTGGTAAGACATGCAGGAAGTCAATGGATACAGGTGGCTCGGGACCGTGCCTTGTGACGTTCCTTGAGGGAGGCCTTTGTTCAATGGACTTGTGAAGGGCTGTAATGATGATGATAATGATGATATCTCTACAAGTTTTACATTAACATCATTTTGCAGTTATGGTGTTCTATAATAGCTAATAGAACCACGACATAAATCAAATCATCATCATGGAAAGCCATTAATGTAAAACAAGGTGATAAATCATACGAAGCTAAATTTTAAGACTCGTAAAGTGTTTTATAGTGAATTTTGTGAAAAAAAAAATGGATCGATGTCTATATACTTTGTTTATATATAATATTTTATTCTTCGTTCATCAAGGAGTACACTTCTGTAAATAGTTTCATCATCATTTCATTTCATTACAACCTATCATAAGTTCACTGCTGAACACAGGCCTTCCCATTCCCATAGATTGCCTGATAGGGGGCATATTTGCTATGGTTACCATACTTGGCAGGCGGATTGACAACCACAGTTTTTTATTTATAGGTTAGGGTGACAAACTAGCACACAGTCCACCCGATGGTAGGTAAGTGGTTGCTGTGACCCATCGACATCCACATCTATCATCAATAAAGAATCAAAATGCAGATGCGTTGTCACCCGTTAGAACTAAGTTGGAATGCCTCTTTTCCAGTAAAAAGGGTCTCCGGTTCTCTACACTCACCACACGAAACAAAGCAGTGTTAACCTGCTATTTTACGCTGGTATTCTGTGAGAGCGTGGTCCATCCCCGGTCAAGCCGACTCATTCGTGCTACAACTATACTACTAATATAGCTGCAGCATGGCTCTACCACGTAAATAATAATTTTATTTTAGTTCTTATAAGGAAGAAGCTGCTGCCCGTCTCCTGGTTTGTTTCGCTCTGTCTTCGCTTGCGACAGCCATGGCACGATGGGGAACATTCTTACATCCCCACTGCACGGGCGAAATCTTAATATAATAATCTATGTATGACTTACTTATATGTCATATTTTGGTATCCATAATGTGTCTCTCCGTATGTATATATGTATATTTTGTTCGGTGTAAAATGCTTCACCAAAGTAGTCCATCTATTCCCAAAGAAAGAAATTTATTTTTTCAACCCCTATCTTATCGATCAGGGTTTGTTAGCTTTAGGTTTAGTGCTATCAATCTAAATGTTTAGAAGTTAGTGACGTGCAGCATTTGCCGCCTTAAATAGATCAAAGTCGCTTCTAACTCGAATTGCAATTGAAAGTGTGTTGGATATGAGACATCCGGTAGCTTTTTTGGGTTGAAGTGTTACTTATTTGGACTCTAGTTTCTCGTTCGTTGTTATAATGGTCGTCAGTCGTTACGTTTTTTTAACATTTCACATGAACCCTATATTAAATCACATCTTATAATTCTTCTTTCTTCATTTTATTTTTATTAATGTCTCCATAATTATCGTCATAGTCAAATAGAGTTCCCGTGGTATTTAAATTAAGACTTTATGAAGAGAATATTATGTTTATTATTTTATAAATCATTAAACAAAATATAAATAAATAAGAAAACGTTGTATTTGTTTTCATCACATTTTCAAATTATTAATCTTAACCACCATAAGTTAAGAAAGTTTGTACTCGTACTGCGAGACTGCGAGTATATCGCACTCCCTGCGGTTTAACCGACCCAACTCCCTACGTGCCTTTTAATGAGATGCCTTTCAAGCTGCCAAGGGGCCAACTTGTTGACCTAAAAGGTTCGAAAGGGAAGTCCTTCAATATCGAATGGAGGCAATTCTATTCCTTAGGGATTTCGAGTTTCAGAGTTAGAGTAGTCAGAGAAATATATTTTTTCACCTTAATAGATATATGTCATAAATTGACTTAAAAAAAAGCGTAATATGTAGTAATAATAACTAATTATGTTTATAAAATAAAAAGTTTGCAGTAGATGTATTTTTAAAAGGCTTGTAATTATTTAAAAAAAAACTCCTTGGAAGCAAATTATTTAGATGTTGATTCAATCGGTGATTAGTTTGATACAAATATTATATGATTGTATTTTGAGATATTAGAACCATTAAAAAACTTGCCTTAGAAGTGCATAGTAAAAATAATTCATGCAATATTAATATCGCCAAGAGGGGAAGGAGGGGTGGGGAATAGATTACTATAGGTGAACATTTGTTGTATTTTGAGATCATAAAGTTTTTATGATATGAGGTTTAATGAAACAATTACTAAGCAAATTTATTATAAACAATTAAGTTCGAATAAAAGAGTGCTTATTAACTGAACGCATGGCTACTTTAATTTAATTAAATTAGTCTTTATTTATACCTAATCATAACGATTGTTTTAGCATAAATATAATTTAACAATAAACTTAAATCAACAGTTGTTATGTTATATATCGTTAGCTGTGTTTTTCTACGGAATTTCAAGTTAAAATCTATTAACATAATTTAAGAGGATTTTCTTTATAATAATTATTGTTTTCAAAAATAAGTGTTTCAAAAAAAATTTCTACTACAACCTATAACTTAAAGGTAATAATAACCGGGGGACCTTTATATTTATATAAATATTTTTAAACAAACTACTTTTGTTTCTTTATTATTCCTACTTAGAAAATACACTGTAATTTGATTATAAAGCTCTTCTTTTAGTTAAATATTTTTTTACTTTTAGTTTTGAAGAAAATTTTTTTCCCTATAGTAAGTATCCTTTTAATAACATTGCAATACACAAAGAACTGTGCTTGTTGTATAACTGAATTACTGAATAATTGAATTTATAACGAGTATTAACAGTGGAAATCTAAGATCATGCAACAGTTTAGGTTAGTTAAGGGACCAATAAATGCTAAGTGGCAATGAGCCGCCTTTACAACTCAAATCAATTAACAATCCTTGGAGAAGATAGGTGAAGTTCAACCCCTGCACGAGTTATGACTTCATACAGCAATGTCCTCTAGACTGAATTTCGGTCACTACGGCCAATCTCAACGGAGACTAGCCACTTCACAGGACAGGATTATAGTGCACCAGTGTGAGCGCAAGCACGAGTGCACTCTGTAGTAGTCCGATGTGACGGCAATCTGACATAACAGGGGTAGGACCAAAGACTTTACGTGCTTTCGGAAGCACGGTGACGAAACACCAATTTTCTGACTCCCGGCTGCTACTGAGACTTTCTTGATAGAAAGCCTGAACTGATTTTGGTCCGACGAAGGATCGGGTTCTAAATGATGGAGGCGGACGAGCCAATGGCTTCTTAAAGAGACAAAGCAAGTCCATAGATGCAGATGGCTCGGTACTACTCGGTACTTCGTACTCTGGTGCAATTTGAAATTAGAATAAGTTGTAATAACAATGACAACACAACACAAATAATTTGGTTGATTTTTTTGTACGATAGCCACATACTTTTATTTAAAAAAAAATGTCACAGCGCTATTTTAGTATGAATTGTCCGATACAATGATGATACCGTGAGGCGAAACAGATCGGTTTTTATAATTAGTATGTTAATTACTTAAAATAAATGTTGAGAAATTAGTGCAAGTGTTTAACTAAATCCCAAAAATGAATTGTCGGATTTATGTCTTCAAAATATTTTAGAATTCTCAACATACAGGTCGCCTTACGACATTAGAATTTAGATTGTGATTAACAATATAAGTGGGGCGGGGGAATCTAACTTGTTGCTCTTGGACTATGAAATTTTAATGCGAGTGCCCGGAGCTGCACAGGCTCAGCGGATAATCTTTTGCTAAATTGGGTTAATGGAATAATTCACGATTCTAAAACCTACGTAGACTAGAATAAAAATATATTTAATTTTATTTACAAAAGAGCGAAGATAAACTTTAACTAACGGCTTGCACGAGTTATTATTGTTTTGGATTCGACAAAGGTGCGAAACGTCGAGTACGGTGATCGTCATCCGCCTGAAAAACGTGGCGTTTATAGAAAATCCCGCATATTATGAGAGAGAGTCAAAAGGAGAACGACAAGAGGGTCAGTGAATTTATATCGGTACGGGAAGATGAGTAAGACGAAGAAAGTAATTCATAAGATTAAAGTAACTCGTATTTAATAAACACGTAAGTTTGATTTTGTAAAAAAAATCCATAAATTCTAGTATCATCGTTCTAATAAACATACAAATACATATAGCGTTGTAAATGAAAGTCAGAATCCAATTGTTTATGTTATAGTATTATTTTTATCAATTATCGAACTCAGTTAATTTTACGTGTCATTTCAAGATTATTGTAATTTTTATATAAATTAATTTAAATAATTTATTATCGTAGTTTTTAATATTGTTGATAAAATTAAGTATTATGTAAAATTGAAACTAAAATAAATTTAACAGTACCATTTAAATAAATAGATAATAAACGTATTGTTGCTGTACCCAGCAGTCCATTTAATAATTATTGTGTGTAGGAACAGGTTGCAGTTGTAGGAACAGGCTAAAGATAAATTTTGCGTATAACGCGATTAATGACATGCAATAAAATATTGACTATGGAGCTAAGGTATTATTTTGTGTGTTATGCAAGTGTAAAGTTAGGTACAATCATCGGATAAATTAATGAAATTATATTCATATACTTATCCATAAAATATTTGCAAAAAATATTTTTATTCTTAATTATAGAAATATTTTTTACGAAATACTGGCATATATTAAAAAAAATACACTGTATTATCGATAGTCACCAACTTCATTTCAAAACGAAAATTTATCCATTTCTAAAAGCACTCCCTAAAGTAAAACCTTCACACAATATTTGTTTTTAATTATTCATAAGCGGGTGTTTCGTTCACACGGCGGTATGAGCTTGTTTTAAAAGATGTGAGATTTCTAATTTCGAACGCGGGAACGGGAAGCGACGTACGTGTTCGCTGCGCGGAAACGAACTAAACTAACCCAGGCAACGATATCCTTCAGGAATAGGGTTACCACTTTTTAGGATTGTAAAAGACAAGATAGGTATTTTACTGTATTTGTGTTCTTGTTTGATATAACTAAGTAATAAATGGAATAGGTACGTGTTTATTAAGGTGTTTATTGAAAGTAAAAGTTGTATATATTATCCTTCTTTTTCTCCCTCAACAGCTCATAAAAACAAGGATTGTCTTTTTTTTAGAATTTGCGTTAATCGCCGAGCTGAGCTGGACGATTGGCGACCGCAGTACTAGACGTCTTGCACCTTTAAGCTTCTTCCCGTCTCGGGTCTAAGATTTTACGTCTTGTGACATCGTGATAGTTCCATCTATCCATCGTAAGCTATAAGATAGTTTTAGCATTTCTCATACTCGCCTCATACGACACCCACGAGACGAAACAGTAATTTTTATTAAATTTTTTCCACGGTTAACTAGAAGACAACGCCGCAAGGTATTCAGTTTGTTCTTTGTAACACTATGCTCAATGTGCTTGCGGAGATCAAGCAATATTGCATCCAGCGAAGCATGCCATTGAAATTATAGGGTCCTATACTAATGGTACTAGTGTATTGTGTAACCTGATGATGAACTGTGATGTTTCCCAGCACAAGTAATATTATTACTTTAAAAGGAGGAAGGAACCTCCAATTACTTAAGATTGAATACAGTACGAGGTAATTTTTAAAAATAAAAATAAAAATCTGACTTTTGGAATTTGTAGTGTGGTAACCCTATATAGGACGTGCAGTGTTACTATGGATCGATATTTACATAGTGCTTTTAATATGCCACCGCCAACTTGTTTATTTTTATCCTCTAAGAGAGCGATACGACCAGAAAGAGCCTTAGGGATAAGGAGCGGTGAATTTGAGACGTGCGTTAATTAAAACATAACAGATCATTAACGCCCATCTTAGATTTTTGTAGATTACTAGTTTTAAATAAATTTAATATTTGTTCGAGCTGAAATGTTACTTCAAAACAGACAAGATCATTTTAAGGATATAAATGAGTTGATATATTCTTAATTTTTTTTAGTTATTTAATAGTCTATGTACACACATCATACGATAGAAAAAAGGTAAAAAGAAAATAATTATATAAAGGCACTGCTTACTCCATGATGAAATTTCTTTCAGCATTCCCAATGAAGGATAATTGAAGGAAATAGATGTAGTCAAAGTGTGCACTTACATATAATATACATATACAATACACACACAATTATATATATATATATATATATATATATATATATATATATATATATATATATATATATTTTAACATATGCAATATAAATGCTATATTTGCAACGCCTGTTAAGTGATAATGTACCAACTGTTATTCTGTGAGCTTAAAGATAATTGCACACTCGGATGCCTCATATGGAATACTGTACCCATCTCTGGGCTCTTTTGTTGTTTTTTAATTGTTCGGACTAATTCCAGACGCTCAATTTCACCATCGGACATCGCGACAAATCTCGCGATACGATCCATACCATCTGTATGATTGGCGGTCCACCACTGTGCGATTTAGACGATGTTTTCTTCCTCGCACAACTTCCTTGTGGAATCAATTACCACCTGCGCGATTTATCCGGACCGATACGACTTAGGGGCCTTAAAAAAAAAACAGCCTATTCCTTTATAAAAGGCCGCCAACGCATCTGCAATTTCCCTGGTGTTGCATTTGTTCATGGGCGACGGTAGTCACTTGCCATCAGGTGAGCCGCGTGCTCGTTTGCCCCCTCTCCTATAAAAAATTAATATAACGTATCGTGCACTGTATCTGAAATGTATGTTTATGCAATTGTATTTATAAAATAATTTTAATAAACGCTCTTCATGTTCATGAAAAATTCCAGTACATTCAAATCAATTGAAATGTCATCAAAACATAACTTGTAAAAGAAACCAAGTCTCGCAACTCAGTTCTTCTACCGTAAAAAGTTGTGAGATCCATGTAATACCAAGTCGGTTAATTTATTCAGTCTCCACTTAAGGGTCCTATTGTCTCGAGTTATTACGTAATTACTAATTAGCTAACCTAACAACATCTTATAGTGACCATATCACGGAACAATCTAAAATACTTTATGTTTTAAATACATAGATTGATATCCAGATCTCGGTAAGATGATTTACGAGATGATACAGCTTTTATAGTATAAACTCAAGATGTGAATTCGTAATATTATCGACTGATTTCTAATTTTTTCAGTCTAATACATAAAACTAAAATAAAAAATGTTGTATTACCATACTAAATATCAATAGTCTCATTCTATTCATGCGTGCCTTTAATGCGGATGTTGCTTCACAAAATAACATTAATATTCATAAACTCTAAGAAGCTGTTCCGAAAGCTAAAACGCTTACTGTCGTTTACTCTTCGTGTTTAGTGTTTATGTAAATCGAAAAGTATAAATGTAAACAACGTCATTTTAGTTACGCTTGGCGTACGAGTGTAGCACGAAATTAGTATCGTTGTGATTTACTCATTGTTTTTAATAACATTTTTTTTATTACTGTAATAGGAATAAATATAGGAAAACCTTTTATTCGTGCACTATTTTAGATTTACGAGTATGAAATAATATGACTTGTAATTACACTATTGGTCTCAAACACTGTACTTAATATGTAAGTGCTTATGTAATACTAGCTGTTCCCCGCGACTTCACCCGCATGAATTTTTTTGCGCAGAACCCTAAAATAAAAGTAGCCTAAATTACTCCTTATAAAATCAGCTATCTCCTAGTGAAATTCCCATCCAAATAGGTTCACAGGTTTTTGCACGATGCGTGTTCACGTCAAAATAGCTCGCAGATGACAGATTGTTTTCAGACTTACTTAACATTTATCGTAATATTTTGGCCAATTTACACAAATTTTTTTTTTATAGGATAGAGTGATAAACGAGCACACAGTTCACTTGATGGTAAGTGGTTGCTGTGACCCATAGACATCTACATTTATCCTCGTTTGCGAATCAAAATGCAGATGCATTGTCACCCGTGAGGACTAAGATGGAATGCCTCTTTACCAGTAAAAAGGGTCTCCGGTTCTCTACACTCACCATACGAAACACAGCAGTGTTAAGCTGCTATTTTACGCTGGTATTCTGTGAGAGCGTGGTCCGTCCCCGGTCGAGCCGACCCATTCGTGCTACAACTATACTACTAATATAGCTGCAGCATGGCTCTACCACGTAAACAATTTTCATGGATTATAGCATATGTGTTATTCTAATGTATGAGCTATGTTATGGTAAAGTTTCATTAAAATCCATTCAGTAGTTTTTGCGTGAAAGAGTAAGACAACAAGACACATCCATACATCCTCACAAAGTTTCACATTTATAATATTAGTAGGATTTGATTACTTATACATTGCTGTTACATAAGTGGATATAGGGAAAATAATATAGGTGGATCTTCAGTATACAGTATAGGTACGTATTACCAAAATTGGCCATATACACTAGCTGTTAGGGCTCGTGTCCTTCCTAGGCTTACGTCTGGTTATGTACTACCCTTATAGCTTCTTACAAATTTCTACTTCCAAGCATCAGTGCACGCACTGCTAATACGTTCCGGTATGAAGGGTATAGACTATCATAATTATTAATAAGAGACTATGAGGCAATCCACTTTAATTTTCAGAGATAATAACACATCTGTAGTCTCCTTCGTTTGAGATTGGTTACTGATATATGAATACCAGTAACCAATCTCAAACGAACCCGCGGGGGTTGCAGTAGCCAATTATCATGAGACTATGAGTTCGTTTGTACTTCTATTTAAAAAAAAAACCTATCGGCTTTTGGTAGGAAAAAAAGAAGTTTGGGAAAATTAAACATTAAAACCTAAAGAATTTCTTCATTACAAGTTTTTAAATAATTATTTCAAGATAAGTAATTATTTAAGTTAAAAATTATTATAAAATATGTAAAGATTTATATTTCAGTAATTTTTTTTCAACTGTACAGCTGTTATTGTTTTTACAAAACATCTTAAAAATAAATGATGGAAAGTTACCACATAAATATAGGTAGTAATGATTAAAACGACCCCAGTAAAAAGGATACTGCCATTTGCAGTTTTATTGCAGTATACGTCGCGCCGTCTAATGTTGTATACTTTCTGTAAGTCCTGATGTATGACTATGACGCATCTTGGATTTAGTCCAAAAACAAGTTCGAGGACATACTCCGCCAAGGCTAGTTTCGCCTTGAAAATACTAACAGGAACAATAACTTACTACGATTTTATTCCCGACGAAGAAAGAGGATTTATATCGCAGACATCTAGAATAAAGATGTTATTTTGAAAAACATAAATTTGTGGATAAGAAAAGGAACTAATACCTATATATATTTAACTTCAGCAACAGTTATATAAAACATAAGTTATATCCATAATATAATTTTCTGCCGACTTCCAAAAAAGAGACGGTACTCAATTCGACTGTATGTTTTTTTTATGTGTGTTACCTCATAACTTTTTACTGTGTGAACCGATTTCGATGATTCTTTTTTTATTTGAAAGCTGGTACTTCTCGCGTGGTCCGCGTGAATTTCATCAAGGTCAGACCAATAGTTTTTGCTTATATTGAAGTCGGCTGAACAAAATTTTTAATTTTAAATTATTGTAGTCTTTGCATCCTTCTTTAAATTAATATAATACCAGAACGCAGTAGAGTAGCAAAAATGTTTTACAGTTTGTTTAATATACAAATAGAAAATACGATAGATTTTTGATTTTATGGTAACTTCGAACATTTTACGTGGTAGAGCTAAGCTGCAACCATATTATGGCCCACACGAATTAGTGAGGCGACCGGAGCAGGACCACGTTTTTACGGAATACCAGCGTGAAACGGTAGAATAATGCTGTGTTTCGTAAGGTAAATATAGAGACTCGTAGGCATTTCATCTTAGTCCTCAGGGGTGACAACGCATCTATCTTCATTCGTAATTGAGAAACACCATTAGGTGGACTGTGTGCTCGTTTGTCACCATTATTCTATTAAAAACATACTTTTAAACCAGTATTTTATTTTAAACGTTATGTTTTATACGTGATAGAGCCACGCTGCAGCTTTGTCATGGTTGTATCATGAATGGGTTCTGCTCGACCGTGGTAGGACCACGCTCTTACAGAATACCAGCGTAAAATAGCAGCTTATTGCTGCTGTCTTCCGTATGGTGAGTGCAGAGAACTGGAGACCCTTTTTACTGGGCCACCATTTTATCTATGGGCCACATCATCTACATACCATAAGTTGGACTGAGTGCTCGTGTCACGCGTAACCTATAAAAAAATTACGTTCGATTTTCAAAATGTTCTGCATTGACATTTTACCCCGAGATTTAACTATGCAAGTATAGGAAAGGAACAACAATACCTAGTATAATAATAAAACTAAGTTCTATTGAAATGTTAGGAGAAAGTATATCCATGAAGAAACGGCATTCTTCCCACTTTAATCTATAACCATTTCATTTTACGAACCTAGATACTGCACACTAAGGTGGAGTTTCTCTTTACCGTAATGGTTTCTTTGTTAAATTTTACCTTTACTGCAAACAGTTGCATGAAATATTCTAGACTCCATTTTACTTTTTGTCGACCTCGTACCTTAGTGTTCATAGCATCTAACTGCGTCGGTGCAAAGCCCAGGCAAAACTAAGATATAAATTTTGATTTTCTTGTTTCCGGTACGATACAGTCAAACAATTTCAGACTTTAACTCAAAAGCTTTATATCAGGCATGGGTTGTGATGTTGTGCAGATAGAGAACGAGGCGATGTAAGACTCGCTTGTGTCGCGAGTGTAATGTATGTAGAAGAGAAAAATATAAAAAGGACTGGTCCTCTCCCGAGGATGGGTAGTGACCCGTGAATAGTGACTGCACTAAACGGCGCTTGGCTTGGTGGCGAAGGGGTTTTAGTAGGTATGAGTCCGACATAGACCACGGTAGGTGAGAATGCCTTGGCATTTCCACACGAAAAAAAGGACGAGTGTGTTACCTGTACGATTGCGCGTAACTTATGGGACATCTAGCGCCGTGTGGATCTTATGTTTTAATAAAAAATATTCTATTCTACACATTATTCTCCTCTTCCTATATTATCTGGAAAGTGCCGCCCTGGTAAAAATCGGCCAATGTTACGCAATCACTTTTTTGTATCCAATTCCTGTTATTAGTAACTTTTGGATCCCTACAATATAATATAAACCACATTCTTATTAAGACCGTCGTAAAGTATGAAGACTACTTCAATAAATAAGTAAAATAAAAATGTTTATATAGGACGCTGGTATCAATTTCACATTGGAAAGGTTCCAGAATTGATAATATTCTGGAAAATTCCATCAATACGGCAGTAGAGGATAATGGATTTCGATCGCATTGCACCGAGACTATCCTACATGTTGTCTATTATATGATTTGATGGACTCTGGCATTGTTTCATTGAATAGGGATTGACCTTTACGAGGCGTATAAAAGAAAAATGTTTATATAAAAATAGTATATTGATTCGAGGGTTGAGAGTATGGGGGGACTAGAAACCAACACTATTTGATTTTAGGTGATCTTGAAGGTTACTTAAACTGGAACAAATACAAAATAATGGAATAGATTTTCTTTAATATTACAGTGAAAAACGAGCTAACAGTTCACTTGATAGTAAGCGCCTAAATTATAGAATACATTGACACCTGCAACCAATTTCAAATAAAGAAGGCTGCTGATGTGTCACCCTCGAGGACGATAGTCATGAGGAAAATAGGTTTACTTGCTTCTGCATGCATAGAATAACATATTTTAATACTTTAGGACTTTATTTGCAGTCTTAAAATTGTCGTCAGGCGTCAAATTTGAAATATGTGTCGCCGCTTTCTTGAACTTTTTAATATAATGTAAAATAAATGACATATTATATACAATGTGATATAATATACATATTATATTCATTATTTACTTTTTTTTAATTTTTGTTATGGTTTATAACCATGGCAGTCACAATTAACTATAAAACTTGTCATTTTTATTTTTAATAAGTAATAATTTCTAAATTCTCTATACTAATTATACCGATACATTTTTACGACTTTAGGTCCGCTGCGACCTATTTTACAAGGGCTTCCCTTGTCTCATTACAATATTTGGGGTAAAAATATCGATCATTGAGGTCTACACAACCCTACGTTCGATGGCTCAGTGACTCACATACAGATTATACTGTATTTTGTTCAGAAATTTGTAACCTTATTTCATAGTGTTAGGGATGAGTGTCCGTGTTGGTGTGGATGTGGCCTATCATAGTAAGGGCTCTGTTTGTAGATGAATTCGCTTATGACAGCCATCAAATATTTGACCATTAGTCTGATGAAATACTTTGCGATATTATGATGAAATCGATATTAATCGTAAAGGATATCGATTTGAGTAGTAGTAGTAGTATTAACGTTTAGCGATAGACTGTCGTTTAATAATTTAATTAATGAAAAAAAAATGGGTGCTACCTGGAAATTACACAATTGCACAACAAGAAAAATATCGATAGAAAAATAAAGCTGGCAGGTTAAATCCCGTCCACAGGCTAAATATAAACTAGGAGTTTAATATACCTACGAGGAGGCGGGGAAATTTAATTAAAACTATTTCTAAGATTATGCGCCGCTACTGTAAAGCCGAGCCGATTGGGGCATAAGTAGTTTTAAAGATATATTAGCAAAACTTGGCCGCTGTTAATAAGCTTATAAGGATACTAGTCTATTCATGGTTGTATTATCATAAATATTAAAGTTATAATTATTAATGTTATATTATGTTATTCATATTATGAACATATATTTTGACATTTGTATACGATTGTGTAACATTGTTTTTCGACTTTTTTTACTTTTTTTTACTTTTACTTTTTATTATTTGGACATTTTTATATTATATTAATAATCTAAATTGATCAATAAATATAAAAAAAGTGTAATGACTATTTATTAAAAATTTGCACGCCTCGATAAGCCAGAAGGTAACGGAACTTATATGTTTTAATAATAATTTTGTAATAGTTATAATAAAAATTCTATGTAAATAAATAATTATGAATTATGAAAAAAAGGGTCTATAGATAATTGTATCGATAAGACCTTTATAACGTATTTTTAAAATCTATACAAATAAATAAAAATGAAGTGTCTGTTTGTAATGTCAAAATAACAGCTTTTTACTAATTGCATATGAAAGTAGGTATATACGGTACTTATAACAAAAGCACAATTTTTAACATTTTTGTTTGTCTGTCTGTCTGTCTGTTTGTTCCGGGTAATCTCTGAAACGGCTGGACAGATTTTGACGGGATTTTCACTGGTATGTTATAAGATAGTTCATGTTATAAGGAGTATCTTAGGCTACTTATATTTAAAAAAAATTTAGGGTTCTGCGCAACAAAATTAAAACCCTAAATTACACGCGGACGAAGTCGCTGGGAACAACTAGTATGTTATATTTTGTTCGCAATGTGGTTGCGGGTGTGGCGTAAGAGAATCCATTACCCCTCCTCATTTCATTCCGTAAGTGTCGTAGGAGGCGAAAAATGTCATGACGACCTTATGGATTTAAAGATAGCGGACCATTTTATATACGTACATATACCAGATGAAAATACAATTAATGAAAATAAATTTTCGTTTACCAAATGTACTATTCCAACTTTACTACCATTCAGGTACTATTTAAAATTTATTACCATTTACGAAATCAGGTTCCATTGAACGGAGAACAACGGCGAAAGAAACTTCACAGTTATCTTCTTTTTTGTAATTTTTTAAGTTCTTCAGACGGATTATGTTGTAGAACCACGTTGCAATAAAAATGGGTTCATTAGATAGGAAAGGTTGTGCTCGCACAGAAAACCATCGTAAAATAGCAGCATAATGCTGCTGTATTTCGTACGGTGAGTGACGAGAACCCAAGATTGGAAAAAATATTCCACCCCTAAAGGTGGCAAAGCAGGAGATGAAATTTTTATGTTACTATCTAGACGACATTGAAATTGTGATAGTCTTTAGTCTACTCTCTTAAGATCAGACTAAATAATATCTTTAGAGTAGACTAAGTTAATTTTTAACCCTTTGGACAAAAATTTACTTTAAAAAAGAGTAAAAGTGGACTCCAAATAACTAAAAAGGTTGTTTACCCCTGAATACTTCAGGGGTCAACAACTATTTTAACAAATGAACAACGCATCCGTATTTTGATTCTTAATCGAGGATGTAGGTCACAGCATTCATATACAATCAGGTCGATTGTGTGCTGGTTTCCACGGTTCACTCGTCCTCCCTCTATACATGCCAATGTTTACTCATCAAACTGAAACACAATAGCGGTCCTTGACTTGGCTTTTGCTTGACTGGAGAAATAAGTAAGAGGTTGATACCATCCTAGATAGACGCCAAAGCAGGAATTCCTTGTCCTTACCACTTACTAAACAAGTAACGAAATCTGAATTTATACCTTCATTTGCCGCTTCCTTAAACTAAACCTACGTATTTGTTTTATGTAGAGCAAATAGCAGGACCATTACCATGCGAGCGCGTAGCATCTAACAGCCGTGAAGGGTTATGTTATGGCGACGATGCGTTTCTAAAGAGTATTTTAAAATATAATAAATCTTATGAATAACTTGATGGCGTATAGAATGGAAAACGATGTCCAGCATTCTTAATCATCATCATTACAGCCCTTCACAAGTTCACAACTGAACATAGGCCTCCCCCAAGGAATGCGACAAAGCACAGTCCTGTCCGACCTGAATCGATCGACTTCCTGCATTTCTTACCAGATCATCATCACATCTAGGGAGGGACGTATACCTACACTTCGCCTACCTGTACGAGGCTGCATTCGAGAACCTTTATTCCTCATGAGTTGTTGGTTCTTCGATGTCTGGCCGGATGGATCGTTTTTATATGGCCGGCCCATTACCACTTCAGCTTAATAAGCCGTTAGGCTATGACGGTTACGTACGTAGTCGGCATTGGACATTTACATTAATTCAAACGTGATGATAATGGCGAAAACAAGAAGAAGGAATTGGATTCTTTTTTGTTTTGTCACTAAAACGATTTCTTACATAGCCTATTTTCTACCGACTTCAAAAAGGCGACGGTACTCAATTCAACTGTATGTTTTTTTAAGTGTGTTACCTCATAACTTTTTACTGGGTGAACCGATTTCGATGATTCTTTTTTGTATTTGAAAGCTGGTGCTTCACATGTGGTCCCATATAAAGTGATCAAGGCCTAACCAATAGTTTTTGAGTTATTCTTAATAATTTATATTGAAGTCGGTTGTACAAAATTTTTAATTTTAAATTATAACCGTTTTATCCAATCTGAATTCTAATGTTGCTCAGGCGTGAAGATTCATGAAAGTTGCCTTCATCATCTAACATTACCTAAATCGTAGGAAACACATTAACGTTTTGCTTTTCAGATAAAAAGAATATATAAGTTATGTGAACATATTTTTTTAAGGTCGAATGCTCGAACTTGGTTATACAGTTACTAACATACTAAATTCGAAAAAATATTTATTCAACGGCTATATCTTTTTACGAAAATAAATGAACAAGTAGTAACTTAATAAAAGCGGACCCTTTCTTCTTTTAAAAACAATTTTAATTATTTCTTCTCCAATACGATTCATTATTATATCTAGATTTACAAGTTTTTTTTTTTAAAGTGAATATCTTGAAATAGTAATTGGCAACCCTGAGTTCAGTTACGGCGACCGCGGCGCCGTCTAGCCGTACAAGAGAACTGCTAAGTCTTAAAATTAATATTTAGCTTGAGCTTCGAAGAGGGAAAATTAGAAATGATAGGGCAATACTAACTTATCCGTTCGCCGCTAACTTCCCGCAAACTATATTAAGTTGAAAAATAAACAAGTAAAACCCTTCTAAATAAATCGATGGATTAATTGGGTTATTCGACTTATGGACCAATCCATTTTTATTATGTGAGTAGACAGTGCGTGCAGTGTTGTGTTAGTAATATTTTACTAGGTGGTAGTCCATTTCTGCTTAGGAGTCGGTCTGGGTAGGTATACCTACCGTTTTATACATATTTTACCGCTAGGCGACATTGTGTGCACTGCTGCGATTCGGTTTAAAAGGTTTAGAGATCTGGATGATTACAGATGATACATTGATACATAACATCTTAGTTCTCAGAACTGGTGACACATTTGTGTGGCCTTCTTTCTTTAACGTTGGTTGCTATTCATGAGGCTGCAGTAGCCACTCAGCCTCAGGTGGGCTGTAAGCTTATTTGTCACTTCAGTTTTATAAAAAAAAAGAGTATTGATAAGACGACGTGGATATAACAAATTATTCTTTAACCTAATCCGCTCACGACGGTACACTAGTGCAACGAGTTTCTAATGAACGAATGAGGGTCTAGTGATAAAGTGATATTATCTTCTTTCTACGTGAGCTTACATTTTTGAAACAGCCAAGGCCGAATTTCACACACTAGTGATTGGGCGCAGCAATAATAGTGCGAGGAGGGTATCAGTGTTGATTGGTACATTTTTGAAGTAACGCACATACCATTCGGTGAATTCTTAAAAGGCATATTATATATATTAAACGGTGAATTTAAGAAACAGAAACAGAAACTTTTTTATTCAATATAGATTATAAATAATACTTATTGAAAGTCACTTTTTTGTATGATTACCACTGGTTCGAAAAAAAAACCTCTGTCCTGGGAAGAACCAGCAAGAAACCCAGCGGGACTTTTGTTTTTTAAATAACAGCTTACAATCATGTATGTTACACAAATTAACAACACAATAAATTAGAAATAGCTTGGTAGCGATCACCTCATTTCCAGGGGTTATTATCATCTATAAATTCATTAATATTATAATAACCCTTTTTATACAAACTTAGTTTAATAAAGTTTTTGAACTTTGAGCAGGTCAAATTTTGTATATTTTCTGGAATTTTGTTGTAAAAGCGTATACATCGCCCCAAGAATGAATTACTGACTCGATGGAGTCGAGTAACTGGTACTACTAGCTTGTGTCTGTTCCTAGTATTTACAGAATGGATATCACTTATTTTTGTGAAGCTACTTTTATTTCTGTGTACGTACATTACATTTTCATAAATGTATTGAGAGGCCAAAGTTAATATATTAATTTCCTTAAATTTTTGTCGCAGCGACTCTTTAGGCTTTAAATCATAAATTGCTCTTATGGCCCTCTTCTGTAAAACAAATATAATTTCAGTGTCAGCTGCGTGTCCCCATAGCAAAATACCATACGACATTATGCTATGGAAATAGCTAAAGTAAACTAGTCTAGCTGTTTCAACACTAGTTAGACTTCTAATCCGTAAAAAAGCATATGCTGCAGAACTAAGTCTGCTTGCTAGTTTTGATATATGGGGGCTCCATTGAAGCTTCGCGTCTAGTGTGATTCCAAGAAAAATGGTGGTATCTACAAGACTCAGTTTCTCCCCATTTAAAATTACATTAGTATTTAATTGTTTGACATTTGGAGTCACGATTTTATACATTTTGTTTTAGTGCCATTTAAATGCAAATTATTAACATCGAACCAATTTACTAATTTAGATATAGCATTATTTACTTCGTCATATTTTAGCAATTGTCGACTTAATTTGAAAATTAAAGAAGTGTCATCTGCAAATAATACTATATCATGGTTATCTCCTACTATGTAAGGTAAGTCATTAATGTATACAAGAAACAGAAAGGGGCCGAGAATTGAGCCTTGAGGCACGCCCATTTGTACCATCGACCCGGAAGAACTCGTACCGTTAATGACAACTTTTTGCGTTCTCTTACTTAAATATGAAATAATTAATTTAAGAGCATCACTTCTTACACCGTAGTGTTGAAGTTTCCTGATTAATGTTTCATGGTGAACACAATCGAAGGCTTTGGATAGGTCACAAAATATACCCAAAGCATCCTGTGAATTCTCCCATGCATTAAATATATATTTAATCAGCTCAACACCGGCATCAGTTGTCGAGCGACCCCTTGTGAAACCAAATTGATTTTTATGAAGTAAATTATTTATATTAAAGAAATTTAACATTTGATCAAGAATAATTTTTTCAAAAATCTTACTAAGTGTTGGTAGTACAGAAATAGGTCTAAAATTGGCGGGGTCTAATGTACTACCAGATTTAAAGAATGTTGTAAAAAAAAGAAGATGGGTAGTACTGGTATTATTCTGCGCTATATTACGCAGATCTGCTGAGTGCTTTGAGAATAATATCATGTTACTTGTTAATTGCAACATTCGGACATTACATTCGAACAATTGAACGGTTTGCTTGGCGTTTCTAATGAGTACAGCAAAGGATTTTTTTTATAACTGGCTTTACGGCTCTGGGTTCTAGCCCTTCTGAGCCTGAAGTTACATTGTATAATAATTATCCTTCATAGTACACTGCTTCACAATATGTCGATTCGGTATATTGTACAGCCCCTGGGAGATTATGACGGCAACTTGAGCCATCAGACAGCTTACAGTTGGCGACGGTATCTCAAAGTGCCTAAGCAAACAGACACCTGAGTATCGCATCACCATCAGAACACTTGTTTCATGGTTTCCACTAATAGTTCACATGCGCAGACAATTAATACACAAAATCGCACCACTTTTACATATCAAAATCCACTTCAAACCATTATTTAAATTAATTTTCAAGTTTCCGCCAAAACTCCGTACAGCAAAGAGTGGAATAATAAGCCAACGCCTGTCTTTCTATTCGTTTAAAATGTGGGTGACTTCAAGGTCAAGGTAAGAGAATAACTTTTCTTATGCTAGGTTGGTGCGTTTTACCGGGATACATCGGCTACATCACCTTGTTTCATCAGGTAGAAAGTAGTTTAGTACTGGCTGGAAATAAGTAAAAATAATCGTTGTAAAAAAAAAATCGTTAAAAATAACAAAATGCTTAATCAAAAGTTCGAAAGCTAAATTTTACCATTTAATTGAATATTATTTTTTTTTCGATAAAAGAGCTATAATTTTTTTATTTATAAATAATGAAATAAACAATATATACATATTACGGAGGTGTAGTGGCGGCGACGAGCGGGTCGTAACAGGCGACTATGGGAACGGCCAATAAAATTTCATCGCTGAATAAATTCATTTTAGTTAAAATATAAGATGAAGCCAAGCGTGCCGATTACGGAAAATCGTTCTTACAACGGGAGTGAACCTTTTACGGGTTGATGAATGACAAAATAAAAAAAACTTATATATTATCATGTAGTAGGGGTTTAAGAATACCCACTACCCCATATCATCCTTTGGGTGTCGTAAGAGCAGACAGGATGAAATTGAACCTGGAGATGGGCAGCAGCATCTATCTGATATTAACAGCTGAATAAAAAAAAACTGGGATTGCTAGCCAGCTTGTTAAGCTTGCCAAATATCTCTCCTATGAGGCAGTGAATAGGGCCTTTTGCCTTAATTCAGCAGTGAAACTTTGATAGGCAATGCTAATGATAATTCTTCATCTACACATAAATGCAATTTCCTGAAAATAAAATTAAACAACCACAGGGCGACTATGAATGATTCAACTTTACACACCTAATAATAACTGGTACTAAAACACGTCACTCAACGAAGGGTTCACTTCGCAGAGGGGGAACGTTGATGAGTAAGGCCCATTAGTACAGAACTCAAACTACGCAATAAGTTTGATACATGGCGATATTATGTTGACGGATGAGCGTTGAGAGGGTCAGGTAATTTTTCTAGCGGTAATAATTCGTTTTGGTTAACCGTGGTAACAAATAAAGATGTAAATTGTGATTTATTACAACGAAAATAAAATAACGAATTATTTTTAGAAGATTTTTTCACACAACCCTTTAACACTATCACTGTTCGATTTTCAAACACAATATCAAGACAATATCAATGAAGTATATATAGTACACGATATTCTTTGACACGGAACAGCGCATGGGTTAATCGATTAAATGGTCGAATTTTGGACAGATGAAAACAATGCAGCAAACCCAACGGTTTGCGGTTTGCTGCATTGTTTGACATGTACAGTAATAATTTAAAATTAAAAAATTTGTACAGCCGACTTCAATATAAGTTATTAAGAATAACTCAAAAACTATTGGTCTGACCTTGATCACATTCGTATGGGAGCACACGAGAAGTATCAGCTTTCATATAAAAAAAGAATCATCCAAATCAGATCACTCAGTAAAAAGTTATGAGGTAACACACATAAAAAAAAACATACAGTCGAATTGAGTACCGTCTCCTTTTTGGAAGTCGGCAGAAATGTTGCCAGCATTTGTCTTTCCACTCGATTGCTATGCAGTGCGCTTTAACATCTTTAGCTGCATCACCACTTAACACAACAGGTGGGATAATAGTCAAGCAATGGCTTAAAATAGTTAATAATTAAAAATTAAAAATTTTGTACAGCCGACTTCAATATAAACTATTAAGAATAACTCGAAAACTATTGGTTCAAATTTATATGGGATCACATGTGAAGCACCAGCTTTCGAAAAAAAAAAGAATCATCGAAATCGGTTCATATGAGGTAACACACATAAAAAAAACATACAGTCGAATTGAGTATCGGCTCCTTTTTGAAGTCGGTAGAAAAAAGACACGATAGTAGCTTGATTATGTAAGTTCATCACTACTGTCTACTGACACTACAGTACTCTCCTGTTGTAAACGGAATTCGCTACAATGGAAGGTGGATTACAATTTTTTTTATAAAATTGATATCTATACGGTTGTGTTAAACTACCCAAAACCTTGAAAATGGTTAAAAAAAGGTTTAATAACTCCAATCTTTTGTTTGTTGGACCACCGAGTTAACATCATTAAATACAACGCAAGAGGAGCACGTTCCGAAAATATCTCGCGTAGAACGAGATGCTGTGCGAGAATTATACAGCGTTTTGAGAACCACACCCCCAGTCGTAAATAATATGGCGCGAAAGGGAATAAAATCACCACTAAACTGTAACGTATAAACAAGCATAGACGGGATCAGAGAGTCCGCTTACGTGAAGCTCATTTACGGGCGTTGCTATTTATCGACCATATTGAGTTTATTTTAATTTATAACCTATTTGTGGGTGTTTGAAATCATGTGAGAAATGTCACGTGGTATAGCCATGCTGCAGCTATGTTATGGAACGAATGGATCAGCAGCAATTGGATGGGCAGCAACATCTTCTTGATAACAACCCAAAATAATAAAATCTGCGGTTGACAACCCGCTTGCCAAGCGTCGTAACTATGGCAAAATCTCCCCATGGGACAATCTATGAGGAAGGCCTATGTTCAGCACTTTGCATGTGGACTTTGAATACTTGGTGGACTCTGATAGGCTCTAATGGATGGATGGATGGATCCGCTTGAAGGACCACACTTTCACCAAATACCAACATAAAATAGTAGCATTAAGCTACAGTGTTTCGTTTGTTGAGAGTGTAGAGAACCGGTCACCGGTGACAACGCATATGCATTTTGATAAGTAATGATAGGTTTAGATGTTTATGGGTTTTCTTACCATCAGGTGAACTGTGTGCCGGCTTGTCTTCCTAATTCTATAAAAAAAAACATCAACTATGACGCTAGGATTAAATTTAAAAGATTATATATAAATAAAGATTATATATATATATATATATATATATATATATATATATATATATATACTAGGTGTGCCCCGCGGTTTCACCCGCGTCATCACGTGTCGGAGGTGCGCGACATGACTTTATAATTGCAATTAAATATTTTATTTGATAGCAATACATGGAAAAATTGGCATAATTAATGGAGTACTTTTATCTGTCGGCATATTATGTATGATGTAGAGCGAAGTTAAGTTTTATCCACTTTCACTCCCCCTCCTGGTTGAGCAGTTCTCGCAGTTCTCACCGGTTTATGTGTCGTTCGCGCGCCCAGCCAAGTACTGAATTATTTTAATTTTACACTATCTCTTAAACTATGCGTCCAAATAATATGGTATAAAGAACAAAGTTTAGCGTCATAAAATTGTCTTGATGATGAAGTAACATTCGTTCGTAAGAATAAATAGGCCATGCCTAATAATAACGCTCATAAATCACTTTTAAATTATTAATATTTTTTTGTCACAAAATACCTAATTATGGCTTATGTATAAGAAATAGACATATGGTATCGCGGACTTTTTTTAGACGGAGTAAAGATCTATATTTTTCTAGAACATTGTATTTACGTATCCCTAACGATAACACCAGCGTACGCAGATAAATCATTTCGGTAGTGCTTTTTCTACTGACTTGCTTAACAAATATCTATACTTAAGGCTAGTTGAGTGATGTAGCTTAATTCTAGATAGCCTATACTATTCCACATGAATCAGGCTATAATATACAAAAAGAATTTTTCAAATCGGACTGGTAGTTCCAGAGATTAGCGCGTTTAAACAAACAAAAAAACAAAAACATTCTTCCGCTTTATTATATTAAGTATAGATTTATAACATTAAATATTATAGCTAGGAATACATTAAAATATTAAAGGGGGGGGGGGGAGGGATAATATACAAGGGAAAGACAGGTGCTGATGTTATATTTATTTTATAAATCTTGCGCATGCGCGGGAGATAGTAGAGTCGCGCATGCGCGTAGACAGAGTAGCGCACAATTTTTGTTTGGAATGGCTTCTCTAGTACGTAGTACATATAATTCAATGAGTGCGATTGTGTAGCTGTAGTGGGAATTGTGGTTGGCTTTGTTTTGAAGTTTGACGTTTGGTTTCGTTGTGTAAATGTATCAGTGTCGATTATAAACCGATGTCATATTAATTCATCCATTTTTTAAAGCCTATAAAAATCTACTGCTGAATATAAGCCTTCCCCATACATTACATCATAAGAGGAATTATGGCATAAGTTCGTCATTCTTATATACCCTGATGATGCCGTGAGACGAAACCGGTCGGTTTTACAGTTAGTATAATAATAAATTTAAAATAAATATTTTGAAACTACTACAAGTGATTATCCAAGTAACAAAAATGAAGCTGCAGTCAACAAGTGACAACAATTGCAAGTATATAAATTAATTATGCCATAGTTGCCACACTTAGCAGGAAAGTTGGCAACATTAGTTGTTTATTATTTTGATTCGTCTCTCACGGGACTCACCGAACGATATTGAATAGTGGATATTCTTACACCGCCACTAAACAATTTCCTATAACCGAATTCAACAAACGGGAAGGTTCTGTATTCGTTGCTGACAGTGTCTCTGTAAGTTTTTGCGTATGAGTGATATACATATAACAGACTTCCTTCATGTTCGCGCAATCAACCTAATATCTACAATAAACGTGTCAAAATCGTACCTTTTAAAAAAAACCTAAAATATTATCCTCGCCAAAATCGGCAACCACTTTTGAAATAACGGAAGGCCCTTGAGTAGGCAAATAAGAGCCAATCATTTTTAATAAAGAATGTGGGAAATAATAAGAACGTGAAAGGTATGTTTTTCCCTGTACAAAAGTATTTAAGTACCTTTTTAATAGCATTAAGATTTTGAAAAATCGACCGTTCGTTGGTAAACAACCAAATAACCAGTAAAACCTAAAATATGACGACATCAGATAAATTGGACCGAGAGAGCTACAAATCGTTCATCACTTTGCAAACAGCGTCTGAAACGGCCCTAAATCGCGACGTTAGAGAGCAAAACGACCAGCGGAACCACGGTCTGGCGGCAGTCCAACTGCAGGAACACACCGTCTACAACATTATAACGTGTTAGGTATACACACGAAATGTTGTAATGAAATGAGGTTTTTAGGTCTTACGTGATTTAGATTAAAAAACGTAAAAATTCTATAAAAGTTAAATGCTGTCTTTAGACATTACTTATAACAAGTTCATGTATAACTCTTTTAATACATACTTTTTTAAAACGATCTAAAAAGTATAAAATTCTTTTTTTTTTTATATTCTTACATTGTTATCTGATTATGCTATAATGATTTCTTATATTTACGCGAACACTACACATTGAATAAAACTATTATTACCTCCTTTGCAGGAATCGATGTTCTTTCGCGAGAATTTGTGGTTTATCAAATCTAATGTAATGGCGGGGGCCGTCTAGGATATGATCATATGATAGGAAGTCTGCAGTTTGTGATCATATCCTAGACGGCCCCCGCCATTACATTAGATTTGATAAACCACAAATTCTCGCGAAAGAACATCGATTCCTGCCAAGGATGATACGTGAGGCTATTGATATTAAAAAACATCCTAATTTCAATAGAGAGGGATGCTGGGTACTACCACCTGCTTGGGATCCTGTAATTCATAAAATTAAAACTAAACCCAAGCATACCACTGCAAGAGTTCAAGACACAGTTAGTTCATTCTGCGTAGATCGGACCAAAATTATTAATTAAAAAAGCTGAAGGTACTCCGGTTAAACACTGACATCGGGACGTCAATCACCTCAGTCCCCCGTGACCACGGTTGCTGGAAAGCAACCGAAACGTCGGGAACATAAAATAAGTTAATTAAATGCGATAAAATCCGTAAAAATAGTTTTATTCAATGATTATGCTGTGTTTAAAATTCCCTAAGCTCATCGGGGAAGTTCGTTTAAAATCAATTAATAAATTCGACCCGAACAGACAGACGAAGAAAAACGTGGTAAAAAGAAATCCTTGGAATCATTTATCGTGTGTGTCACTAATAAGGCAGTAAGTAACATTTCAGACTTCGAAGTAACATTTCGAACACGAACCCACTGTGTTTTATTTGCGTTCACAGGTTTTTATGAAATTAATTTTATTAATGTTTAAAGCATTAATATTTTTAACACTGAACGTGTATATTAAATCGTGAACACCTGATGAATCATGCAGGTAGTCGATGAATGCAGGTATAGCACAGCTTAAAGAGAGGGTATAGGAGGTTATTTGTGGCAATTTGTGGAAGAGGTCTGTGTTGAGTAGTGAACTTGTGATGAGCTACAGAAATGGAAAAACTTTTCGTAACAATCAAATAATATAAATTAGAAAACGCCTCACAGTCTAGTAATTACGTTGGAATCGATGACGGACGGACAAACAGTGGACGGATATAGATAAGTTGTGTTATTAAAAAGGAAGCGACACCGACGCGGCGTTTCCTGTGACAATTTCGAACGTGATTTCCTGTTAATGTGAATCTTAGAAGAAAACTTTAGTGCCCGGTAGTGCTAAGTAAATTAGGCGTCTTAATGAATACTATAATTCATTCATATACTTTTAAGAAGTTTCAGGATGCCGGAAAATAAATGTTACGAATCGGAGAAAAATAATATTAATATTAAAAATAGCCATTTGGTGGCGAAGTATCTCCATATCGCATTTATCCATTATCGCATTTCATTCAGTGGGAGTTTTTCTTTTTAATATTAGTGTGACAAACACAGTAAAAATTCACTTAATTATGAACTGCATCACATAATCTTCCAGCAAAGAGTGCCACGGATGCGTTGTCACCTCTAGGACTAAGACAAAATGCCTTACATACTATAATTATTTTCTTTTTTGCCTTTAACTCTCCCAACTGGGGCACAGCAGCAAGTGCAACAGGGTTTGGCAGCAGGAAAATAGGCAAGAAGGTGGTACCAACCCAAAAGGACTTCTAACCAAAAAAAGAGTGCTATCGCCTGGTAAAAAAGGATGGTGGAAAACATTGAAGTATGTACAATGTGTATGTACATTACTTCAATGGTGTAAAACGAAAGCCTTGTAGTGGCCTGTACGGAATAAGATAATCCATCGCCTAATTTCATTCCGTGGGCGTCGAAAGAGGTACTATGGTATATAAGAGCAAGATCTTTCGATGGATGTTGGTATTGCTATCTAGTTTACGCCAGGTACAAAATATCTAAACCGACGACAAGGAACAGCGTCAAAGGTGCCAAACGTTTGGTAAACGATCGTCAATCAACGAAAAAAGAAATCGGTCGTCAAAAATCGTCAACCCACAACGGGAGAGGCCCATGGTCTAGCAGTGGACTTTTACTAGGCTCAGGAAGAAGGACATTCCAAACAAATAAAAAAAATCTTGTGTAATTTTACTCCTTTCTGTACATTAATAAAGTATTTTTAGGGTTAGTATCAAATGTTACGGTCCACAAAGGCGTGGCAAATAAAAAATAAAGCTATTTGATTTTGGAACAGGAGGAAATATTTAAAATTTATTACAATGCCATCTGCGTCCAATGGCCTCGTGTAAGTTTATGTTCGGAAATCTATGGAAATGCGTAATGCGTCACACCACTGGCGGGCTCATGAATTATGAATTTTTTCCACATAGGGTTGTAGATTGTAATCGCTTGTTTATTATATTCACTACCATTTTTATCAAATTAATATTCAAACAGACACATTTTGGTAGTTTAATTTTTATCATATAAAAACTTTTTCTCGAAATCCCAAATTCGTCCTCTCTCTAATTCTCTCTTCTCTCTCTCTCTCTAATATTATGGTTGTAGTAAGAAAGAGTCGGCTCCATCGGGGAAGCACCACGCTCTCACAGGATATCAGCGTAAAATAGAAACTTAATGCTGCTGTGTTTCGTATCGTGAGTGTAGAGAACTGAAGATCTTTTTTTACTGGAAACGAAATATTTCATCTTAGACCTCAGGGGTGGCAACGCATTCTGCATATTGATTCCTAATTGAGGATAAGTGTCTATGGGCCACAGAATTTCTTACCATCAGATGGACTGAGTGCTCGTTTGTCACTTTTATTTAGTATAAAAAAAAAAACAAAAATCTCGATAACATAGACCGATTAATGGGAAGAACTGCACATACTAATTAATAACTGAAGCATTACAAGTGCAAGAGCTAATGCTTTGCGTTCACCAACACACCTGACTATGAGTATATGGAGATTTTTTTTCTAGTTGATAGAATTATTTTTCTTCCTAGAGTGCTTCTAGGTAAATAGCAGTTCGTGTAGCGCTGTCTCTGATCTGAAGAGAGCCAGTATAAAAAACAGGCTGTAACGCATTCCATCTAGGTCCTCAGAAATGACAGCGCATATGTAGCCTTTTTATTTAATGTTTGTTGCAGGTGTCCACGACCTACAGTTTTATAGCGAACTAGCTATGCCCCGCGACTTTACTACGATTTTATGGATATAAATTTTTGCGCGGAACCCTAATTTTGTTTTTGAGTAATGTTACCATCTTATAAATATTGACATTAATATTTATACGATACTAACGTCACTCAATTGTTTTGCCTTCCCGGAACCCCTCTACTAACACTTAAACTTTATGGTATGGTATTAAAGTTCAAATTGACTTATAAGTGTTATTACGAATCTTTTGTATGGGAATATAGAAAAGTGTTGTTTTTAGACTTTTTCAGGCAATTTTTTAAATTTTTCTCTCCGTAAGAACCGTCTTCGTAGTTCAAGGAATATTTAAAAAAAAGAATTAGCGAAATCGGCTCAACTGCTCTCGAGATTTGCGCTTAGCAACACATTCAGCGATTCATTTTTATATTACAGAAGATTACTAGAGTCTATATTGTATATAAAACCTCATTTTATATAAAACATCCAAGTAATGTTAACCGGTTCATTTTTGGATGAAGAAAAAGAAACAAATACTTTGTAATCTTAAAGTAAAATAAAAATAATGAGCCTACGTCATACTGTAAAGAAGAGTTCTTCACCAAGTTCTAACAATGTAGCAGACAAATGTCCACCGTTCACCACTAAATATATTACAAACTTGTAAATTCAAGTTTTTAAAACTTTCGTTTACATACGATAAAACAGCACTTAGAAATGCAATTACCAACTCATCTCTGGTGCAGGCACGAGGATGTTAGTTTTGCATATGTTAAGTTAAACTACTCTTACGGATTTTATGGCGTCTAAAAGTTAAATTAAACGCTATCCATGCCTGTCTGGGACTTATAGTTCTCATGTGGGACTTTTAGCATAAAAAGTTACAGTGTTACTTGCCTAGCATATCTTAAAAGGCGACTAACGGGATATTGGGTTAGTGATTACGTAGTTGAATGTACATTTTGGCTAAACGTGGTCCAAGTCTACAGCTACTTCTTTGGACTCCTACTAACATCTTTCGAGAAAGTAGTTTTATTCAATATGTAGTGTTCGTGATTATTTTATATAATATACCTATGTATAATTTTGAATTACATATTAATCAAAAATTAAAGTGAACGGCCGACCCTGAGAGACAAGTGCTTTTGTAGTATAAATAAATTATGATCAATATATTATGTTTTTTAAATTAAAAAAGAGAGATAATCTTATTGATTTTTGTTTGAAGAATATTATTAAATATTATAAAAGAAGAAAGAAAGGTTCTCGTGTGGCAGCCTTGTAATAGATCTATTGTACCTAGCACTAGATGGAGTGACGACCAGTTCGACACGCAGGAAATAGATGCAGGTGACACAGGACCGTGTTGCAGCATGGCTCTGCCACGTAAAATGCCACTTTCTGTTGGGTTTTGGACCCAGGACTTGTAAAGCAGTGGCTAAGTTCTTTGACCATTAGGCCAATGTTTATAAAGCACGATTACAACTGCATCTTCGACTTCACTGTTTTAATGAAATTAAAATATTATTAAAGCTTAGCCTTACTACGCGTATATATAAATCTAACGAGTTGGAAATAACTATAAAATGTTCATTACATGCATGATACACAAAGAGCCCTCGTCGTAGGTGTGCTTACGTACTTTGTTCAATGAAGCGAGCGTAAGTGGCTTTACGTTGATGCGATACGACGGAAAATATGTTTTAATAATGTATAGATAAATGCTAGAACAAAGCGCAAGCTACAAAACACGGCAATATTATAGCTGTTTTTAGTTTTAATTTTAAATATATTTAAAATGAAATTGACAGTGCAGTGGCGGTGTAAGAATCCACTATCTCATATCATCCCATGGGTGTCGGTCAGAGACGACAGAGAGAAACAAACCAGGAGATGGGCAGTAGTATTTTACGCGGTAGAGCCATGCTGCAGCTATAATAATAGTACAGTTTTAGCACGAATGAGTCGGCTCGACCAGGGAAGGACCACGCTCTCACAGAATACCAGTGTAAAATAGCAGATCAATGCTGCTGTGATTCGTATGGTGAGTGTAGAGTAACGGATACTCTTTGTACTGAAAACGAGGCATTCCATCTTAGTCCTCAGGGATGGCAATGAATCTAGCTTTTGATTTTTAATCGAGGATAAATGTAGATGTCTATAAACCGCAGCATCCACTTACCATCAGGTGGACTGTGTGTATGTTTGTCACCCTTATTCTATAAAAAAGTTTCTTCCTCAACAACTTAAAAAAATTCGTAGGTCTATGCAATTTTTTAAGTTGTAGTGTTCAGCAGTAGATTTTTGATAGCCTGTAATGGTAATGACATGCAAAATAAAATAAAAACTTACAATATATTACTGCTAGGTACTAGACTCAGACTTCATATCATTATCATCGCTGAGAGGGCTATTTCTATTCTTAAATAAAACAAAAACACGTCTGCAATTTTCATAAAGTATGTTTAGTATATAATCGAAACCATAAGGCAATTATCTAACAATTTTAGAATTTAAAAAAGCAAAATCCACTACTGACAAAAGCCTCCCCCATAGATTGCTTCGTAGGGGGGATATTTGCTATATTTAGATGCCACTTTGGACGGCGGGTTGGCAACCGCAGGTTGACTTATTTCCTATTAGTTATTGGTAAGACACTGCTGCCCATCTCCGAATTTGTTTCCCTCTATCGCCTCTTACGACACCCACGGGGTGATGTATATTCTTATGCCGCCAATACAAAAAACGCCACTGCTACAAGTCGTGCGCTTTAAATTGCGACTAACAATTTGGTGCAGGCGGGGATCAGGTTTCTATGTTTCATTTAGTCAACATTTAATTGTATACTATATTTTGTTTTATTAATTTGTGTTACTGTATGAATATAATTTGTACAGACTAATTTAATAATAGAGTTTGGTTGCTAGACCGTTGTAAACTATCTACCTGTGCGGCCTCTTCGACCCGATAAAGGACATTTTGTAACTACAATCGGGACCGGTGTTCCGAAGTTTGTCAATTAACGGAATTGAATTCGTTCTTGTTCTGGAACTATTCTAGAATGTAGATTAGAATGTTGCACTTCTAATTATGCGCAATGTGCCTCGAGGGTTCGGTTTCGTTTAATTAAGTTAAAATCATGTTATCTCTTTTTCTACTTAAATACGTAAGTAAGTAAAGAAGATGGGTAGGTAAGTTAATTAGGACAAAGTAAGTAATACAATGGAAAAATATAGGAGTACCAAAAGAAAGACTAGAACGATCTGTCCTCCGACAGATGGCGGTGTAATCAATGTTGTATGTTCCACATGTAAAACACCCTGAACGATGATGGGGACTGCGTCAAAAGTGTTGAAATATCAGCTGTCAAAGGTGGCGGATGGCATATTATCCCAACTGTGGGAGTGGTCTATTTTCAGAAGTAAACTGTTACGCATTGTTAAAGAAGAAGAGGGTACAATAAAGGCCATGAATAAAGTGCAACCGAATTTCGATCATGAAGGCCAGTTTCAATGGAGACCAACCAACTCCGTAGGTCAGCATTATAGTGCACAAGTTTGTTCGTAAGTACAGGTGCACTATTCGCTCAACCTCATAGTTAGATGAGACAGCAATTTGGTCCGGAACTATATGACCGGCCCATTACTACTTCAACTCATATGTATATATATATATGAGTTGAATATATATATATATATATATATATATATATACATATGAGTTGAAGTAGTAATGGGCCGGTTTATATATATATATATATGAGTTAACAAATGTTAACATTGGAGCAGCGAAAGAATTTGCTATCTATAAGCGTTTTACATAAACTACTTAATAATAAAGTGGATTGTCCATCCCTCCTATCACAAATTAACTTGAAGGTGCCCAGACTTTCATCAAGGTTGTGTAATTTTAGTCCCTTTAGTGTAAATTTCAATAGCAAAAATTATGGTAACAACTCTCCTCTATGTTCTATGATGAGAAAGTACAATGATATATTCGGTAAATGTAATATAGATCTCTTTAGTGATAGTCTGGGTTCCGTAAAAAAGAAAATATTTCTATACTACACTCAAACTGAAAATTAAAACTTTAAATTATACAATGTTAAGCTCTCTACCAAATTATAATTCTACCTGTATTGCATAGAATAGTCTTTGTGTATATATCATATTTTATTATCTGTTAATTTCATAACTAATTTTAAATTTCATGTTGAAATTTTGTGCATACCTTTAAGTTAAATACATATATAGTATAATTTTGTTTATAACTGCAAATGTTTAATAATAATGTTTTGTATGTGTTTAGTTGGTAAGCCTAAATAAATAAATAAATGAGTTGAATATATGAATATATATTTATTTATTTATTTATTTAGAAAACCAACAGCGTATATAGAAAATATTAACATTAATGTAACAAACTAAAAGTATGGCCAATAACAGGTTTCCCTTATATTGTTTGATGGTAGGTGTATTGTTGTTAGAAGAAAAGGAAAAAGAACAATCTAATAGATAAATTATAAGCAAAATTATAAGCAATTCAATGTAATGAAGGTGGTCATAAGTTTACAGATCAGGAGAGATAGTCAGGTAGAATGATATATTACATTACCTTTATATATATATATATATATATATATATATATATATAAAGGTAATGTAATATATCATTCTATATATATAACATATAAGATATATATATATACATACATATATATTTACTTATGTATATATACATATTAAATGTTTAAATATATAAACATAATACAAATAATTAATTATAATATATATAAAATAAAATAACTTAAGTACTTATATTTATATTAGTAGCCTCAAAAATACATATAGAAGAAATAGATGAGAGAATATATGATTGTATGTGATTTTAACTTCAACTGCTCTATTTCGTAATAGTTTTCTTGATGTAATCTTTAAACGTAAGTTTAGATTTATATATATATATATATATATATATATATATATATATATATATATATGTAGCAGCTTAAGGCTGCTGTTTTTCGTCAGTGTAGAGAACCGGAGACCCTTTTTACTGGAAACGAGGCATTCCATCTTAGTCCTCAGGGAGTGACAACACATCTGCATTTTGTTTCCTGGGCCACGGCCCACAGCATCCACTTACCATCAGGTGGTCTATATGATCGTTTGTTACCCTCATACTATAAAAAAAGTCAATTGCCAAATATGAGGTTCCCACAGGTAGGTATACGTGTGAGTGCTCGTTTGTCAAAAAAGAAAAAAAAACCAAGGTAAAATAGCTCTCTGTTTAGCTAAATTGGTACAATTTTAGCAATTGAAAATAAAAGAGGCGGCTAAAATTTTTCAGCCCTCTCTACGTAGTGCAGAAGTGTTTGGATAAAAGCTATTGTTAGTTAGGTTTTCGAAAGCTGGATGAATTCAATTACTGATTAAATCATTTGGCTTTTAACAAGTACCTACTATAAAATGAGCAAAATGCCAGCGCCAGGAGGCGAGATAAAAGAAGCCCAGTTTTTTTTTCTAAATACTATTAATATCTTAGAATATAGAATAGTCTTACTACTAATGACTAAGACTTATGTATATACCTCATATCATCCCGTAGGTGTCGTAAGAGACGACAGAGGGAAATAAATCGGGAGATGGGCAGCAGCGTCTTCCTAATAACGACGAAAAATAAAAAACTGCAGTTGCTAACCCGTTTGCCAAGTGTGGCAATTACGGCAAATGCCCCCCCCCCCCACTCCTATGAGGCGATCTATGGGGGAGGCCTAAGTTCAAAAGTGGATTTTAATAGACTCAATTACCGTAACGGTAACGGGAGTTAAGAATTGAACTTCTGGCAAATGACTACTGCAGCTAATGGACACCTTACCATCAGAGGAGTGTAAGTTCGTTTGCCATTTTAATTTTATATTGAAAAACTCTTTTTTCTAACATCCAAAACCTAACCATAATATCAAAAACGACAGAGTAATTAAAGGTGTTATATAATCAAATGATTAAATATAGTTAAATTTTTTACATCAGATCGTATATACACATGTAAATGAACCTCTACCAAAGAATGAGAGTAGAGAGTAGAGAAATGTTAATGTTGCTATTAAAAACATTTTTTTCTTCATACTTTTTTCAAGTGCAAACCTTACTGCAGTGTGCAGTAAGGTTTGCTTGAAGAAAGTGTATGATATTCGTTAAAAAAACCCTGGTAGCATCAATATGTCTGACGGTCTCTGTTCTGTGCTTTCCAACCAAGGCAAGGTAAATTTGTAGAACTTTTAGTTTGGTAGATGCTTAAGAAGGTTTGCATATATTCAACAGTAGACTAAAAGCTGATAAATATAACGAGTGTATGTAAATGCATTTCTCTCTCCTTAACAAAATTACTATCCAAACAAATTGTAGTGGCGGTAGTGGTGTCATCCACTATATATCGTCTTTTGGATGTCATAAACTCTTATGACATCCGACAGGAGGTAAAAAACTATGATATAGACAGCAGCTTCTTCCTTATCCATCCATACATCCTTCCATTACAGCCTATCATAAGACCACTGCAAAATATTCCTTCCCCTTAACTTGCCACATGAGGGGATTTTGCCATAGTTGCCACGCTTAACAGAAGGTTTGGCAACATCAGTTTTTAATTATTTTTGATTGTTAGCGAAAGATACTGCTGCACATCTCCTATTTCAGTTTCTCTCTGTCGCCTCTTATTGGGTATGGGGTAGGTAGTAAGAAATATAAAAATCATTTTTTTACTCGTTTAATAAACAATTCGTAAGTTTTGTACTTGTATCTTGTAATCATCTTTACCGGTGTCTGAAATCGAGCGAATAATCGACCATGTGATCGAGTCCGCCATCTGTCTCGTCGGGGTTATTGCACTCGATGACTCACTTCAGAGTACCCACGAGAACTACATCGATTTGTAGTTAGTAGTTACGCTAGTTAAATTTATTCGTACTAAACGGAAAGAGCACATTGTTTATCAGAGTTAACAATTAGATGTAACAAATTTTAAAATTGGGTAGTTAATTGTAGTGGTTACTTTAATTGTCCTATAATTATTTTTTCCATATGCGATCTATACCCCAATAACTATATAGGTAAGTACTCGTATTCTGAATTTCCGTTAGTGAAAATATTCATAGATGCTTAAATAGACAATAATCAGATAAGAGAGTTTCACTGATGCACCTAATTGGTATTAATAATAAATACAGAATAAATAATAGTACTACGTACTAATATGAAGTAAACATATACCTAGATGAAGTGAAACATTAATGTTTCGGGAAGTCTTCAAACAGTAAAAAACTCTCGCAAAAGAACATCGATTCCTACCATTACCAAGGATGTTTGTATTGAAAAGAAAACCTGAATTCAATGGAGAATATAGCTTTGTGCTACTTACTTACCATAATATGCTTAGGAACATTTAATTGGTCCGGGGTAACAATGACAGGACGTTGAATAGGCTCATTCCGCCGAGACCTTGAATATTGTAAACTCGAAAAGTTAGAAATTAAAAAAAAAATAAGATTAAACGCGATAAATTCCGCAAAATTAGTTTTACTATGAAACTATAACTAAAGTAAATTTATGAATTATAGCTGGACATAGACGAATTTGATGCGGACCCTAGTGACAATATTTTCAAAACATTTTAATCATTACTTCTTTTAGTTCAATAAATATTTCGTATTTCCGATGTTACATCTAAATCTTCTTCGATGCTACCGCAAACATACGGAAAGGGCGGTTGCCTGTGTTCACGACACTACTACAGGCAACATAACATATCAGCAGCCTACAAATTATCGTTGGCCATGTAGTGACGGTGTACGAATATCCACTACCCCATATCATCCCGTGGGTGCTGTAAGAGGCAACAGAGGGAAATCAATCAGGAGATGGGCAACAGCGTCTTACGAATAACGACTAAAAATAAAAAAACTGCGTTTGCCAATCCACTTGCCAAGCGTGGCAACTATTCCAAATATCCCCCTTATAAGGCAATCTATGGGGAGGCTTATGTTCAGCAGTGGACTTTAATAGGCTGTTATGGTCATGGTCAGCCTACGTAAAATTGGAGAAAGTGGTCAGGAGGAGGTCATAGTTTCTATTTAATTTTTAAACATAATAATAATGTATAATTTTTATACATCGGTAGTTCTAATTACGCTGAACTTAATCTTGCGTGAGTAAAAAGTCCAATAGGCGAAGAAACAAACGCTTGGATATCTCTTTTTTTTTATTTTCATTAATTTAGTTAATTTCGTTATATTATATGAACTCAAAAATTAAAAGAAATGTTTGTGTATAAAACATTTATTTAAAAAGTATATTTATAAGCCAATGGCTCAAATAGATAGCGTCTTATTGCAAAAAGTCATCAAAAATATAGTTTAAAATTAGTGTCAGTTTTAAACTAGTCTGTTTCGAGAAAAAAGTCTCGTCTCTCTCTTCCAAGCAGGATTCGAATCCGTGATCACACAGCAACGCAACCAAATATTGAGCCACTGCGCTCGCGGGTCAATATATTAACACTGATATAACATACAAGATATATAAAAAGCGTGTAGTTTCATTCTAAGATACAATTATCGTAAACGACAGATATAACGTAGATGAAAATAGTAGGTTACGCTTACGCGTTACGTTAGCATTGCTGTCAAAGATGGCGGGAAAAGAACGCGCGTGCGTACGACAAACAGCTGTGTTCTACGGCGTTCATAGTGTTGCCAGGTGTTCCGATTTGCGCGGGACATCCCAATTTTTAGGGGTCTGGTCACACGCCAAATGACTCCTTAATTTGTACTTCGATCGATAATTTTGACTGTAATTGTGGTTGTCACTACATTAAAATATTTTGCTTTGACATTCAAATATTTTCTTACCAAACTCGAATAATTAGTCAACATAAAAGTTTTAAACTTTTCGCGTATACATCGTCACGACACTGCATGTTTCAGGGTCGCTCTAATCAATCTTGTGACGAAGACGAATAAAACAAAAATTCAATGAAAAATTGATTTTGGTACTTTATGTAGACTGTCCAGCTTTTACTATTTACATATTAAGGATAAGTATTAGTACCTAAGATAGCAAACATTTTATGACGATAGAGATAAAATATAAGTATCTAATAAACGAAGTCAAACTTTAAAATAATTATAACTACACCCACAAAGACATTAATCAAAAGTTTAATGTACATATATGTTGTGCATATTTGTTTGATGTTGTTATTTGTGTAAAGTAATCATATAGATTATAAATTGGTTTTTTTTTTTCAAAAAAAGGCTCGCCTTTTTCTTGCTGGTTCTTCCCAGGACATTTTCTGAACCAGTGGTAAATTAAACATAACAGTGAATTTAAATAAGTATTATTTATAATCTATATTGAATAAAAAAATCAATTTCTATATCTATTACAACAGCGCTTATTATATACTAATCGTGGGGAGTAACGCCGTACTTAAACAAAGCAATGTGCAATACGCATTTTACGACAAATGTATGTTTAATTTATGTAATCATGTAATAAAATAGTTTTAAACACATAGCTAAAAATGTAAACGACCGAATTTTAACAAAGTAACAAACCAGAGGGGAAAGGTACGGGCGGGTTGGGTATGGGACTCCACGAGAGTAAATGGCGGGCATTTCGCGCTCCAAATTGGATTCGCAATATTATCCTTAGAAACTTTCAGGGGAAATGCTGAAGAAATAGTGAATTAATAGGGAAACCGTGCTCCGAACGTGTACCCAGCTATCTAATTAAATAGAACTTGTGTTCTTATTTTTCTCCGAATCTACCAGACCTAGTCAAGGTACGATCCACCTGCTAAAAGTTTACAGTAGAAAATGGTAGCTGGTACTACGTTCTTCAATCCGTGAAGCGTGACGATCACGGCATGTCCTAGCATTAGGAACACTACGTTTTTTTATAGAATAAGAGTGATAAACGAGCACACAGTCCACCTAATGGTAAGTGGATACAATGACCTATAGAGAATGAAATATATCAACGATTAAGTATCAAAGTGCAGGTGCGTTGTCACCCCTGAGGACCTCTGGTTCTCTACACTCACCATACCAAACAGCAGCATTAAGCTGTTATTTTGTGCTGGTATTCTGTAAGAGCGTGGTCCAACCCCGGTTGAGCCGACCTATTTGTGCTGCAGTATGTATACATATATAGCATAGCTGCAGCGTGGCTGAACTACTAAAATCTGAAGTGCATAGCGTAATCACATCCCGCCTGACGATAAGTCACACAAACAAAGCAGGCTACGTTAAGATACTTTGCCGCTTTAAATTACTAAGATGAAGTGCATTACAATTACATAGAACCTGCAATTAATTATACTGGCTCTCTATACCTTTCAGACCTAAACGTCCAAGAACAGACCAAACAACAGACTCCCAGACAGAAAAGAAGTCCTACCACCTACTAAAATAATGATCTATAAGAACAACACAAACATGGGCACGCGACCAATAGCTACTTTTAGGTAATGGTAACGAGGTGAAAAACAAGTCGTGCTGGTCTTATATTATGTAAGGATCTTTTAGTTCCTATACAGCGAACCCTTTTTTCCAACGTTACTGATCATTATAGAATTATTTTATCCAAGCCCAATGGAAGTTTATTTCGGCTCCTTAAATTCTTATTTATATATATCATTAGCGCTTGATAATTTATATTCTGCTATTACAATGAACTGCAAGAAATGCTGTTCTAAAACATAAGGTAAATGTAAATATTAAAGTCTAGTTAAAAAAAATCGCAAGTTCTAGAGACTTCAAAGTATATAATTTGGATGAAGTACTCGTAATAAAGCGGCAAAAAATGTTGCATACGGCATTCGTGTACACCACGTTTTTGGATAGAGCAAGGTTCTATAGTGAATCTGCGATTCTCTTTTCTTTTTTTATGGTTTTTAAGTGCAAAAAAAAAATCATTCGACACGTCCTGATTCGCCGGGAAAATAAAACACACACAGACAAATGTACAGTATTTCCGATATTTGGACGAAGAATTATTTGATCATTAGACCAGACTGAATTTCGGTCACGGCAGCTAGTCTCAACGTAGACTAGCCATCGGCGCAGGACAGGATTATAGTGCCCAAGTGTATGCGCAAGCACAGGTGCTATTACTTCACAAGCAAAGGTGCACAGGTGCTAACACTTCAAGGCAAAACTCAATAACTGATTTTTTGAGCCGATCCGTGATTTGAACAACGAGACCTCGTGAACAACAGTCGTATTTACAACCACTAGACCAACGAGATAGTACCAAATAATAATTTATAAAGCATATTGCGCATTGTGTCAAGAAGACTAACTCATGGCGGCCAAAATGGCTACAAAAACCTATTTATGGGGCCATTTTGGCTCAACTGTCCCGATTTGAAAACCAAATTGCCGATTATTTTTACCTTCTGTCCTGAAATTTGACCCACTTTAACTGGCAACACTAGGCGTCCATATTGGAAGTTGGAGCACGACATGACGTGTTGTGTTACCATTGTAACTTTTCGAAGGCCTTGATAATGATACGCACGTGATAGATTTTTATACATACGTTCTTTTTTATAGTGGAAAAAATTATATAAATTAATAATGCGTTATAGAAAATCAATTTAGAATTTAATGCTTGTAATTAATTACATTTAAAATGTTTTAATATAAATTTATTATTCTCTAGAAAAAATCGAGAAACTTTTCAAATCGCTGTGTGAGTCTATGTTTATATATCAAACACATTAAAACATGAAATTTGTAGATTATTAATGAGTAGGTACTATTCACATTCAAATGATAAATAAGAAGAAATACGTTGAATTGCTTCGAAAAAAGGCAGACGCAGTAGCGTCTCTTGGCATCGAATTTGCCGGTGCACTACCGTGTTGCCATATTCTTAGAATATTTTTTATTAAATATGCACCTATTGAATAATTTTTTATAGAAGTGGACACGATAGAAAGGATAGGGTATGCCTATGAATAACTGCAACACCAGAGGAATTGCTGGTGTATTTAAAAACAAGACTGCTTAGAACGGTACAGAACATACAGTCTTAAGGGACAATCCATATTAGTAGCTGAATTTTTTAATACATCAATACTAAGGTAGTAATAACAGGAATAAGAATTTCACGTGTAGGCAAGAAATAAAACATTGGAAAATTGTCTAAATAATCTATTAAAGAATTGAAGTAGTTATATAATAATTACCAGTGACAAATAAGTAATACACGAATTAGCATAATTACAATAGTTTTACAACTCATTTTAACTAATAGCCAATAAGATTGGCGTATTTTTAACTGGTAATGTTTTTCTAGCGTAGGTCTGACTTAAATCAGAGCCTATCAAGTGAAAGGAAGTAGAACTTAGTGCCGCAATTCCGGTTGTTTCAGCACGCGCTGCTAGTATTCCAGTTGGTACTCATAATGGTATGTACTCGTACTATGCACGATAGCGTGATAAATTTGATGATTTTGACAGCATCGACCATGTAGTAAATATTCATATATATAAAAAATAAAAAAGTCATACTCTTTAATGGCCCATCTAAATACACTGTAATGAGGATATTTTGTACTATTTTAAGCCTTCATTATATTTTTAAATGTTTTTTAACATTATACAATATTTTATAATTGCAATGTCTTTACTGTGCAAAATAACGAACTAAAATCATTATTTAAGTCTTTTAAATCAGTAATAATTAATAAGTAACTTGGATTTTTAGAAAGGAAGAAAAAAGACATTATAATAGGAAGATATTGAAATTCTGTCGACCTTGAGATAGAACTTTGAGGAAGCAAACTTAAGATGTCTGAAGAGAGGTTACTTACTGGTGATTGCTATGTATTCGATGGATCAGTCTTCTTCATGGAGTGGCCTCGTTTCTCAGCGAATTCGGCGCTCAATCTGTGTGCCTTCAGAGTATTCGGTTTCGACATATCAACACCTGACACTAGTCCGAAGACTTCACGGATCGTTATGAATATACTATATTAAAAATACTTTGCACTGAGCAAACTGTTTACAAATATTCGTTGTATTTAGGCACGAATATGAAAAACACAGATGATGCGAAAGCGTTTCCTTATCCTTAACACAAATAATTAATAAGAGGTTCTATTGATCACAATTTATTTCTAGCGTTTCTATACACGACTGAATCACAAGCTACTATGAATAAAGCTAACATTTAAACTAGCTTAAGACGTAGCGCGAACGTTTAACATTTATAGACGGACTTGTAAGGATGTTTCGTTTTTTATTTTTATAATTAAAATAACACGAGAAAATTTGTTATGTATATACAGTTTAGGTGTGAAGTTTCCGCGGACGGTAGCTTGGCGTAGCGGTTTGAAGTTCGGGGCAATCAATACGCATGCGTGAAAGGGTGGCTGCTTGGGGTGACTTCTCCATTGTTGCCAGCGCCAGATTTTGATATAAAAAAATCGTACAAGGCCAGATGAATTAATTTCAATGGGAAACTAGTTTTTATTAATTCAATAATATAAAGTTTGGTTTCGCTTGAAAATGATTACACGTTTTATTTTATGCGAGATCGCACCCTAGCGAGGCCGTATGACAAACATCGTTAGGGTCGGGTTATTATGTCATCGATTATGTTATAAGATAAGAATATTATGTTAGGTTTTAATGTTACCCTGGCTGTGAGCCTGAAATTGGTTATAAAAGTTATCCGACATAGCTATTTTTACTGTTTAAAAATATTTTACTCCAACACTAAGAATTTCTTCTGTATTGTGTAGGCGTTAGGCATACATTGCACAAGGACAAATATCCAGACCAGCTTATTCCAGGCGGGATTCAAAAACGCGGACTCGACGATGCGTTGACGGCAAATGGTTAGCTACAGTGCTACTGAGATGTCATACTAATATATATAACTATTTATGTATATGTATGTACTGCCCTCTGATATAAGAGTGGCGACTGCAGTATATAGCGCCTTCGCGTTTTTATCACTTCTGAGGTATAAAATATAATGCCGCTGTTATGTTCTTTTTACCCTTAAATTCGGAATACAACAGTGAATGCACTCATACTTTGTGTCGGCACAGGTAAGGGTGATACCTAAAAATACAACTGGTTTCCTTGGCACAAAAAGGCATTGGCTCGTCAAAAATGACTGTAAAATGTAGGACATAGCTCATATAATAATGTCCTCCAGACCAAAATTCGGTCATGGCGGCCAGTTTCAACGGAGATTGAAGGAGATTGTAGAGCCATGCTGCAGCTATATTAAACGTGGTAGAGCCATGCTGCAGCTATGTTAAACGTGGAAGAGCTATGCTGCAGCTATATTACACGTGGTAGAGCCATACTGCACCTATATTAAACGCGGTAGAGCCATGCTTCAGCTATCTTAAATGTGGTAGAACCATGCTGCAGCTATATTAAACGTGGTAGAGCCATGCTGCAGCTATGTTAAATGTGGTAGAGCCATGCTGCAGCTATATTAACGTGGTAGAGCCATGCTGCAGCTATATTAAACGTGGTAGAGCCATGCTGCAGCTATATTCAACGTGGTAGAGCCATGCTGCAGCTATGTTTATCTACGTGGTAGAGCCATGCTGCAGCTATATTATGGTTGTAGCACGAATGGGTCGGCTCGACCAGGGAAAGATCACGCTCTCACAGAAAATCAGCGTAAAATAGCAGCTTAACGCTGCTGTGTTTCGTGTTTCAGTGAGTGTAGAGAACCGGAGACCCTTTTTACTGGAAAAGAGGCATTCCATCTTAGTCCTCACGGGTGACAACGCATCTGCATTTTGATTCACAAACGAGGTTAGATGTAGACGTCTATGGGCCACAGCAACCACTTACCATCAGGTAGATTGTATGCTCGTTTGTCACCCTATCCTATAAAAAATAAAGATTAGCCATTTGCTCAGGTCAGGATTATAGTGCCCGAATGTATGCGCAAGCACCGGTGCACTCTCAAAGTCCGATCGGACTGCAATCGGAAACGATCGAAAAGATCAGGCGCAGGACCAACGGCTTTACTTGCCTTCCGAGACACGGGGTTGAAACACCGCCAAATTCCTGATTCCAGGTGTTAGAGAGAATTTTTTGATAGAAAATTAAATAAGTGATATTTAGTCCGATGGGATCTGATCGCAGAACCTGGTGATCAACAACCGTGTTTATGACTACTGAGCAATTATTGCGTCATATTTAACTCCTTCTTTTTTATCAGCGCGTTAAAGCCCACAGCTGGAGTTGGGCATTTTTCGTTGTAAATTGAATTTGCCTTAACCGTCACGCTATGCAGGCGGATTGACGATGGCATCATCAGACGTCTCGCATCTTTGACGCTCCTTACCATCGCCAGTGTGGGTATAATATTGCTGGCGAAAACGAGATGGTCATACCACCATCTTTCGAAATAGCTAAAAGTTACAGCTTACTACTTACTCATTTTCTGAGTGTTTTTAGGGCAAGGAGTGTTGGCCGCGCTGACCCAATTCAAGTCGGCGAATTTTACATGTTTCCGAATTTTTTTAATTTTTTATTTCTCAGACATGTAGGTCATGTAGTAAATCAGTATTTGATTGCAATCAACAATTTCATTGAAGCCGGTGTTTACGGCGAGCGCTTAGTTCGTGAGTTACCACGGCTCATCTTTCGGAAGGCACAAAATGATTTTTTCATAGGACAGAGTGATAAACGAGCACACAGTCCACCTGGTGGTAAGTGATTGCTCTGTGACCCATAGACATCTACATCTATCCTCAATAAAGAATCAAAATGCAGACATAAGCGTTGTCACCCGTGAGGACTAAGATGGAATGCCTCTTTTATCAGTAAAAAGGATCTACGGTTCTTTACACTCACAATACGAAACACAGCAGTGTTAAGCTGCTATTTTACGCTGCTATTCTGTGAGAGTTTGGTCCTTCCCTGGTCGAGCCGACTTATTCGTGCTACAATTATACTACTAGATAATATAGCTGCAGCATGGCTCTACCACGTATAAACGAACGTATACGTATACGTCACGAACGGTAACTCAAACTCTCCTTACAAACTCTCCTTCTAGCTTTTATAGTCACGAAAGGATTTGTTGTACATATTAGTGCAGTGTTGCAACGTAAAGTTGTTGATTTTAAAAAGTTAGGTAAGTTTTTAAACAATCTGCAATTTAAGTAGAGCATTAAGTATTATATAAAAATGATTAAATAGTTCTACAGTTCTACATCCAAGGAAAACTCTTTGTTTCTATTAGATTCACAACAAAATGCATACCTAATACGCTACGGTGTCCCCACGAATGAGTCATACTTTCTGCAAAACATGAAATCAATAAACGGCATCCCGGGCGAGGATCGGCGCTGTGCAATTGTGTGCACTGTACTCTTACTGTTGTACAGCGTCAGCAAAAAAATATAACATTTTAATTTTTAATAGTTGTTTTTTTATTTCTTTTGTAATAATTAAAGTATTAGGGTTTAACTGCTTTTTATATAATACGGGTGACAAACCAGTACATAGTTTACCTGACTATAAATGAATGCTTTGGCCCATAGACATGTACATATGTATATCCTCAATTGAGAATCAAAATGTAGATGTGTTGTCACTCCTGAGGAATAAATTTGAATGCCTCGTTTTAGTTAAAAGGGTCACCGCATCTCTACACTCACCATAATCATCAGCGTAAAATAGCAGCATAGTAACATTAAACTGCTATTTTACTCTGGTATTTTGTGAGAGCGTGGTTCTTATCCAGTCGAACCTACCCATTCGTGCTGTAACATGTGTAAATGTGCTTCTAGATTTAAAATTTTATGACATTAACTTTGTGATATGCCAACGGTGGATGAGGTTATGTTGGAATTAATATATGATATCCTAAGAAGTAAAACCTAGTTGAATTATTTGCAAAGGACGCAAATAATTATAACATCTAAATAAGAATATAAATAAATAAAGGTGATCTTGAGGTAAGCTTATTGGTGGTAGGTTACTTTACTACTTATACGTTTTACGATAAGATTTACACACATTAATCGTAATATGTATAATATTGACACGAATTATGGCCGCTTCACACATATCAGTGAAAACACAGTCTCAAAAACGCGTCCGCACAGGTCCACATTCGTGCTACAGTGATGCGACAGTGCTTCAATGAGGGCTTCCACCACTTTTTCTGCTACAGTGAGGTAAATTATTTGACAGATTTCATAGCGGCGTAGATAATTTCTCAGCAAAATATAAAGGTTAATGTTTCTTTCTGTATTATTAGTTATATTTTATATTAATTAGATTAAAAATAAATAAACTAAACCATAGATATATCTAAAAGTGAAAAAAAAATATAAAAGGTATACAGTACAAAAAATTAAAGATCAAATCACTGACGCATTGTGTTGTGTTAATATAATACTCTAGAAACTGATAGAATATTATAAAAAACTAATTTCTCAATTAAGAGACATTGTGTAACAGAAAACTTTACCTCAGTCACAACTAGCGACATCTGGTGAGTGGAAGATTATTAGTCTCATTCACTCAGGCTACGGATCTTCAGGAAAAACGTGTGCGACGTACTAAAGTAACTGTGATTGTTGGTATGGCTCGCTGTTCAATAATATGGAACTATCAATGATGGCCATTGCTTTAGACGAAGAAGAAGAGCAGCATCAAGTAAAAAAAAAGGAAATAGGTGCATAAAGCTCGGCAATTAAGAAAAACGGAAAGATAGTTTATGACATTATTTCATTCATACATTACAGCCCTTCACAAGTCCACTGATGAACATAGGCCTCCCTCAAGGAATGCTATAAAGCATGCTCCTGAGCCACCTGCATCCATAGACTTCTTGCATATGTTCCAGTTCATACCACTTTACCTTGACATTATTCAAACAATTACAAAATTAAAGAAGAAAAGAAATATATTGAATATTTTAAAATGTCAGAAAACTGTTTTAATATTCTTCTAGAGATACTAGGAAGTAAACTAGTAAAGAAATATATATATATATATATATATATATATATATATATATATATATATATCTCCAAGAGCTTATTTTTGATACAGCGGCGTCCGTGTTTCGACAAAAATTTGTTATCGCTGACTGCCGGCGCCGGCACTGGCCGGCACTGTCACACTGACAGGTGTGGACGCGTTCATAGAGAATGTATAAAAGAATTATTATCATGGTGGCGGTACTGTGACGGAACTGTGACTTAACTGATATGTGTGAATCGGCCATAAAAAGTCTAGAATTTTCACAAGCTCCCACGAGATGTTAAGCGTTCTTCTAATGCAAGTCGCTTCTCGCTTGTACTATTATACAAACTTAAATTGTAAAAACTAATAAAAACTATAGTAACTTATTCTTCCTTACTCTCTCTCTTATAAACCTGTAATACTTACGCTGGTACAAATCCATTTCAAGTTGGAGAGGACTGCTGGGATTTAATATTATTAATTAAAAAAAAACGGTTCTATTTAAATTAACAACCTGCTTGCAATTTATCTGATGGTATATTATAACTGCAGTCTACAGTCTGTAGTCACCTTGCGGCAAACTCCAATTGAAGAAGAATTTGTCTTCTTGCGTTCTTATCATCATCATCACCATAATTATTACAACCCTTCACAAGTCCACTGCTGAACATAGGCCTCCCCCAAGGTATGCCACAAAGCACGGTCCTGTGCTACCTGCATCCATCGACTTCCTGCATGTCTTACCAGGTCTTCACTCCATCTAGTGGGATGATGCCCTACACTTTATCCGCCGGTACGAGGCCGCCACTCGAGAACCATTTTTCCCCATCGTTTCTTCGAGCTATATGGCCGGCCCATTGCCACTTCAGTTTACTAATTCGTTGGGCTATGTCGGTCAATCGGTTTCCTTATTTCTGAGTTTTCCACGTAGAGAAACTCCGAGCATAGCCCTCTCCATAGCTCGCTGAGCAACCTTGAGCTTCCTCATTCGGCCAGCAGTGAAGGACGTCTCAGTTCCATAAGTTATCACTGGCAATAAGCACTGGTTGTATAGTCTCGTTTTCAAGTTTTGAGGTATACCTGACGAGAAGATGTGCCCTAATTTCCCGAACGCTGCCCAGCCGAGTTGAATCCGTCGATGGACCTTTCGATCAAAGTTGGGCTTACCTAGTCCCAGGTAAACATACTCGTCAAAAACTTCGAGCTTAGTGCCCCTAATAACTATCGCCATAGGTGTGACATGGACGTTACACATGATCTCTGTTTTGTCCACGTTCATCTTAAGACCTATCCGTTGGGAGCCACTATCAAGGTCATTCAGCATAGTGCTTACGTCCTCCAGCTATTCTGCCATAAGCACTATATCGTCGGCAAATCGAAGGTGAGTGACGAGAATGTAATCGCCGTTTATGTTAATACCGTAACCTTTCCAGTCTAGAAGCTTGAAAACGTCTTCCATTCAGCGCTGAAGAGTTTCGGGGATGACTTTTGATTAGAGCACGAGGGGGACGGAGCGTTAAATTTATTAGACGTGACCTTTCCAAGTTAAGGTTTAGGTTCAGTGTGCCTCTCACTATTGGATGATCGCTACCGGTTTTCACCCTCGCGATCACTGAGACATCACTGAAGAGTTGTAGTCTGGTCGTCATAATGAAGTCAATCTCATTTTTTGTCGAAATGTCGGGGTTTGACCAGGTCCACTTCCTGTAGGGCCGCTTTTGGAAGAAAGAGTTCATCATAAATAGTCCCTCTTTCTCCATGAAGTCGGCCAGCTGCTGACCCCTTGGGTTCCGTTGCGCTATTTCAAATTTCCCTACCTTCAGCTCACCCTTCTCTCTTGTGCCTAGTTTTGCGTTGAAGTCTTCCATTAACACCGTATAGTGGGTTTTGGAGGAATGCATGGCTCTAGATATATCCTCATACATTTACTCCACCTCCTCATCGGGATATGCCGAGGTTGGTGCGTAAACCTGGATGACCTTTAGCGAAAACCGTTTGGTGATTCTGAGTATAAGGTACGTAGCCCTCGTCGACACACTCCCAATCTTTACAACGTTGTTAAGGAGAGACTTGTGGACGATAAATCCGACACCTCCTTGGGACAGATGGTCGCCCTCCCGGTGATAGAACAAGTTGCCGGATTCGAGGATTACCATGTCCTCCCCGTCTCTTCGGACTTCGGATAATCCTATAATATTCCGACGCAACTTGTTTATCTCTTCTTCCAGCTCCAGGATCTTCTCATCAGTCCTCAGGGTGCGTGCGTTTTATGTTGCCAGGTCAAGTCGTCTTAGGTGGCAACCGAATACCACCGGAGAATCTTAGGAAGCCCTGCCCCGCCGTTGCCATGGTCGCCACCGTAGCCAGGAATAGCGGGGCCGCCGGAACTGGGGGCCGTCTCTTCGTAACTTTTTTTCATGGGGGGTATATTGCTACAGTTGCCACGCTTGGCGAGCGAGTTGGCTACCGCAGTTTTTTATTGTTGTTTTGCTGTTATCAAAAAGATGCTGCTGCCCATCTTCTGCTGCAGTTTCCCTCTGTCGCATCTTACGACACCGACGGCAAGATATGGGGTAGTGGGTATTCTTATACACCACTACACGGGATATTTTGCGTTATCAATCATGGGGATTAAAAAAATATACCGTTGTAATTATACTGACCCTTTATATACAAGAACACAACGGTAATTACACCTTTTAGGTGTTGTAATCAAAATAGTAAATTCGAATTGTGTTACGACTCCTCTTCCGTAGGAGTTCTTCTGGGTAGGTACCAACCTCTATGCTATTTCTGCCGAAAAATAACAGTGCTTGCAGTCTCAAAAATAAAGAAAATGGCTTAGCATAAGTTGCAGCGCTCAGGGCCGCGAACGAGAATTTGTATGGCCTACAAGTAATTGTTTCGGGTCTGGACCTATTACCTTGAGAAATTTATATGTAAACCGTCTCCACGATACAGGAGAAGATGGTAGTGTGTTGGTAATGTTTAAAAAAATCGAAATGATTTTTTAATATGATATTTAATTTGCTGACGGTACCGCCGCCCCTCGATACAATCCCTCGAACAGTATTTCCCTCGCTTCTCAGCTGTAGTGTGCTTTAACGAAATGTGCCACAATAAGGGTGCGCTTTACGACGCTCTAACTCGACACGTTGATAATGTTGTAATGCTGATTGATAGCGAGCACATTCATCTTCTATCTTTTAATGTAGTAAAAATATCAAACTTATGCAAGTTATTAATAATTAAATAAAAAATAATTAACGATATATTTCAATTCTGCATATTTTCACAAAGACAGAGATTTTGTGACTAATATAGTATAAGATTATCTTTCTCTATTCTTGATCTATTTACGTCACACAGCTGGCGACAGGTCTTTCCGCACTTCTTTGAGGGTTATGGTGCAATTAGACTGCAGCGCTACTCCAGTACCCCAGTGGCAGACTTATCGTGTCTTCGAAATGTTTTTTATTCCTCAGAAATGCAGGTTTACTCATAATGTTTTTCTTCACCCCCGAGCAAGTGGTGAATCATTTAATTTAAATTACATTTATAATTTCATTGATGCCGGAGGGGATTGGGATGCGATTTGCTCGTGTAAATTCATGGCGAGCGTCTTGGTTTCTAGCTACTACGCTAATATACTCGTATGTATAGACTTAAAAAATATCAAAAACTCAAACACCATTGCAGCCAATCAGAAGTCCATTGTTTCACATTGGCCTTTCCCATATATTGCCTCATAGAGGAGATATTTGCCATAGATGCCACGCCTGGTAAGCGGGTTGGAAACCGCAGTTTTTATTTTCATTCAGTTGTTATCAGGAAGATGCTACTGTCCATCTCCTGGTTTAGATGCAATCTGTCGCCACAAGCGTAGTGGATATTCTCACACAGCCATTAAACGGCTAAATGTGAGATATTTCTGGCTGGTTTTATTGGAATATAATAATGCTTACGTTAACATTAAAATAAACGTTACATTTTTTTTACGTGGTAGAGCCATGTTGCCGCTATGTTATGGTTGTAGCACGAATGCGTCAACTCGGCCGGGGAAGGACCACGCTCTCACAGAATACCAGCGTAAAATAGCAGCTTAATACTGCTGTGTGTTCGTATGGTGAGTGTAGAAAACCGGAGACCCTTTTTATTGAAAACGAGGCATTCCATCTTAGTCCTCACGGGTGACAACGCATCTGCATTATGATTCGTAATTGAAGATAGATGTAGAAGTCTATGGGCCACAGCAACCACTTGCCATCAGGTGGACTGTGTGCTCGTTTGTCACCCTCATCCTATAAAATAATCCTGTTATTAACTATAATACTAATATAACCTAATTATTTCAATTTTGATAAAAGGCTTTACTAGTATGTCTACCTATTGTACATTTTGAATCATTTAATTACATCGAAATTTATCGGGCTTCGACATTTATTAATTAATCGCTGACACTCATTGCCGGAATTTCGTTATGAACATCGTTTAAAGATTTACAGGATGAAATCCACTTGTAATGACTTTAAACTGTACTTAACTGAAACTGACTTTAATGGAAGTAATAATTATACGACGAGTAGATATCACAAAACTGGAAGAATATTTCTACGTATGTGTGTATGGATATACGCATGATATACGTATACATACACTAGTAACTACTCTTTTTACTACAAACTAGGCATTCCACCTTAACCCTTAGGAGTGACAACGTATCTGCAGTTTTATTCTTAATCGTGGGTAGATGTAGATGAATATGGATCTCAGTATCCACTTACTATCAGGTGTACTGAGTGCTTCACCCTTATACTATAAAATATGTGTATAGTTTTATACGTGGTAGAGCCACGCTGCAGCTATGTTATGGTTGTAGCATAAATAGGTCAGCTCGAACTGGGGTAGTACCACGCTCTCACAGTATACCAGTGTAAAATAGCAGATTAATGTTGCTGTGTTTCGTTTGGTGAGGGTAGAGAACCGGAGATCCTTTTTACTGGAAACGAGATAATCCATAGTAGTCCACAGGGGTGACAACGTTTTTTTTTATATAATTAAAAAAAATAATTAGTAATGCTATTAAACATTACTAATATTCCCTTTAATTTCCCACTTCTGGTAAGCTTAAAATGCTTGTGTTAGAAGTGGTTCACGACAGTAATCCAATGACGGATTCGACCTTTCGAGTCCACGGTCCGCGTCCTGCCATTAGGCTACTGACGCTTGAATTTTGATTATTAGTCGAGGATAAATGTGGATGTTTAAGGGCCACATCATCCACTTACCAATAGGTGGGCTGTGCTCGTTTGTCACCCTTATTCTATAAAAAAAGAATGCAAGTACAAAACAGCTTATTAATAGACTAGCGTTCCTTCGTGGTTTCACCTAGGTAGGATAGGATTTTTTTATAGAGTAAACAAACGAGAGCACACAGTACATAGTTTTTTAGGACCGTGTACTAAAATGATACGTTTACTTTGAGCGGACAGCGTCAATCCTCGATTGCTCCAAGTTATATTCGTATTTTCGATAAAGCCGGCAAAGGGCGATTAAAGTCGCGTTTTGTTCATTTTTGTCTTCTCTACTGGTTTGCATGTCTGATTTGGTACAAATTTTTTGTGTTTAAGTTAACTAGAAATATTTTAATATGAAATCATCGCAATAGAAATCATGATCCATCAATCACTGATTTTTAATATTAAGCAACTTTTTGTTAAAAATACTCCGCATGGTGCTGGCTTTAGAGAATCCCACACCAGTTTAGTTTGCGGTGGAAGATCGGCTTTAAAAGGTTATGGGAAATGCCAGAAAGATCTAATGGCTTGCGATAGACTTGGCTTGGCGGCATAGAGAGAGAGAGAGAGAGAGAGAGAGAGAAATCTCGCTCTCTCTCTCCCTCTACTTACTCCGATTAAGGAGGAGACTTAGAGAGAGAGATTTTCAATGTCTTCCGAAACTCCGAAAAAAATTGTGACAAGGAGCTGACAGTATATTTAATATTTTTCAAGTACCTACTGTTGTTTACTGTAATTTTAGCAACTGCATAAATTTGTGTATATTATACTTACTTATATGTATCTAGATAGTTTTCTGACATGAAAAATAGTATACAGGTTCTCTCTATTGCCAAGTTTAAATGTTTATTAAGCTGAAACTGTATAAAAAGTAGTTGATAATAACATGTGGGAATGAGGTGGTCGCTCCCAAGCAGTTTCTAAAATAAATTTTGTAAATAGTTCGTAATCATTTATATTGTAAAATTTATTTTTAAAAAAAAAGTCCCGCTGGGTTTCTTGCTGGTTCTTCCCAGGACAGAAGGTTTTTTTTCGAACCAGTGGTAAAGTAAAAAATGACTTTCAATAAGAATTACACATGTAATGTATATATTCTAAAATACATAGTATGCTTATTTAAGGTCATTTAACCGAGAATGTAGCTTTGTGCCTCAGAATGTTAAGTGGCCTATTCCCAGTGGGCGATTATCTAGTAAAAATTAATGCCCCATAAAACTGTTGCATAAAAACTTTTGTTTAGAGACTTTTTAAGTTTTAAGGTCAATTTTTTTGTCGGAGGAGGCTAAAATGTTGGTCAAGCTAACAGACTTGATTCTGTGTAGGGAAATAGATGGGGCTGTTTATGGTTCCACTTATTCCTATTCCTTAGGTGTGTTTGCTTATAGTCGCGCGTGCTCTTTGCACGTAACTATTGTTAATATAATAGATTTTATGTTTAATTTTGTATTCAATTGTAGTGATTAAGTAAATGTAGACAAAACGGGACGATGTGGTCGCTCAGCGACAAAGTCCTTTATAATAATAAATAGTAAATTGGCGTTTCAGCTAGCCTAATATTACTATCATTTAATAGATGACGATAACAAGGTTTAGTCGTCCAAGTGCCAATCTACTGAAGCACAGGTCCTAGAATTATAGGCCTCGCCAGTGCTTATATTTGTGCAAGAACGCAAATATTTTGGTCGGGTTTTAATGAGTTTTTCGTGTTTTCTTATACTGTAGTAACCGAAAATGTAAAAATATAATTTATCCTATTTATTGACAAAACAAAACAAAACAAATTACAAGGAGTAATTATTAATTAAAATTTACCTTGTCTTCCGCTTCCTCTGCTCTGCCCTCGGCTTCCAGAACTCGCTGCTCGAGTTCTGACAGCTGTAACAAAATAAAAATATATAATTAAAACGAGTGTTTCAAATTAATATTTCGTTACACATGGCGCTATCTGTTGCAACTCAACAGCAACTCCCCATACAAAAGTTCTGAATTTCTGAGAGAACCATTGCAGGAATTCAGTTGTTGGAATAATTATTCAACCACCCGACAGATGGCGCTGTTCTTTACCGGGAACTTTATTGAACCACGTGGCATTTGAACGTGTGTTGTACTTGAGTATAGTTGTATATCACGGCTATTTATCAGGAAGGCTGTAGAAAAGGCATTATTGTTATGTAAGAGAGAGTATTCGTGTGGTTTCTAAGGCATGGGGAGGCTGTACGACTTGTGAAAAGGGTGGTTGCTACTTGCAAATGTAACTCTGATATACGTACACATGTTAGGGCAGAAATTAGATTGTATTTGAAAGGTTTATTTCATCAGGCGAAAAAGCATTTTCATCATTGCTTTATTTCTGATTTATTGCTTCGGTTTCCGGGGATAAGTTGTACTTTTTTGTATGAAATATAACGAGTCGATATATGAACGTTTCTGCTTGAGCCCCGCTTAAAATTACGTTATATTGTCCTCTATAGTATAACTATAAATTTTAGGATTTGTTGTGGTTGAAAATAATATAATTAAAAAAAAAACCAGAACGAAAATATTCAGCGTAATTAATACACACGAATAAATGGACATAATTATAAATGCAGTTTGATTTTTTTCGTTTCTTTATGTGTGAAAACGTATCATTGGTGAACCACTTTCCTTACGAAAGAAAGATGTTAAAAACTGGCCACTTAGTGTCACATAGGTACTAAAAGCCTGGCTATCACTACAATTACATTATCATTCTAGTTTGTGTGTGATCCGAAAACTTTAATATGTTTTTTTTTAAATTGATTTATATTTAACTGCGTTTTAAATTATTTTTTATAACAATGATATTCACACAAATGTTGGTTTTAGCTGCGTTTCTAATTCAGGACTGATAATTTAATAATATCGTTAGCCTATTAAAAGTTCACTGCTGTATAAGGCCTACCCCATAGATTGGCTCATGGTGATATTTGCCATAGGTAACATTCTTAGCTGTCGAGTCGGCTTGGGGATTAAGGTTCATAAATGGTATGGATGGCAAATGGTGGCATTATGCAACACTAATATAGCGTGGCTCTCGTGATCCTCAGACCGACAAATAAATCTCACATAAAAATCTTTTTCTTTGTTGTTCGAAGGGTTTTGTGGCCAAATACTCAAATCCTGCTCAATTTCAAGATGCCGGTAAGTTTCGTGCTGTCTCTATCACTTTAAGTCAAAGTGATTGTGACACCACGAGACGTAACGACCTCTCAAAATTGAGTAGATAGCGTTTGAGTATTTGGTCATTAGGCTCTACCACGTAAAGTGTAACATATTTACGCTACGGTGAACCTGACACGTTCAACTGTACTAAACAGTGTATTTTGCATAACCACTACGTGTATGTTCTCTACTTTGCTCAAGCCTACCTGACCGATGTAACTGTACAGGTAAACCTGACATGTACACATTAAGGTGACCATACACGTTAGGAAGATAAGATAGACTTTTGACTTTGTGACATTTGTAACAAGCGTTGCAAAAAAATGTTAGGTCTTGATGACCTTTAGTTAGAGGCATTTGAGATGAGCGTCTTGCGTCGAGAAATCGAAAAGATTTTTCTCGACCCTAATTTATATAACACAAGGCGCTTATAGACTCTCATTTATGCTTCAAGAGATCGTCAATAACTTGAAATAAGTATTCATATCCCGCCTACGATAGAGGAGGTCCATGTCCAGCAGTGGACCTTTACGTTCAGGCAAAGAAGAAGCAGTCATTATATGTATGGAAACAGTCTCCACAAAAAAAATCTCAAAATTCATTTAAATTCATAATAAACATCTGTAAGTAATATTTTAATCATTATATACGAACTTCGTAGACTATCATTATATTAAGTAAAAATATAAATACTATTAATATGGAAATAAAAATTCCTTAACAAAATGCCTCCTCCGCTTTATCTGTACAAAGTTTAATTTAAGCATAGACATGTTGAGGCGGCCTCGAGGGAGTGCGCTACAGATTCGAACATCTATTGTCTATGAGCTAAAGGAGAATAGAATATTATGGAGTAAATGGCTACTCGTCGTCGTTTGTTTAATATTTTGAAAATAAATGAGAATGTATTCCGGAGTAAAGATAGCTTTGCTTTATTCTTAAATGGTGTTTCATATTTTGGACAAGTTTATTATAATCACTGTGTTTCGGCTGACATTCTCTTAACAACAAAGTCCTAGAATATAGACATATATGTATATGACAAAGACTGTTTGAAATAGTTATTATATCATTACGATTTAAAAAAAAACATGGTTAGTAATAATTTCTGGAAATGAGACTAACGCTTCAATGTTTGAAAAAGTTTTTTAAATGTAAGTACTAAAAACATTGCAGATTAATTAATAAAAAATGCAGTAGGTTTCTTGCTGGTGGTGTAGATGGAACTAGTGTTAAGAGCATAAATTTTCATCTGACGGTGATTGTTTACTGCAGCCCGAAGACACCTACAGCCAACTTTAGACCATTGCTGCAGACCTGGCCACCTTCAAGTGCAAAGATGAATGCCTAATAACCTGCTATACTGGCTCTCTAGACCTTCCAACCAGAACAGCAGCACACGAAATAACACGCTCCTTCTCTTTGAAGTCGGTGAAAAGCTAACATATTTCATTGTTAAGTCCAGTAACAAGCATACTAAAAAGTAAACGCAAACATGAATTTTCAAGATAAGGTGTTGTTGCTGCTGGCTTACCGTTCACCTTGTAGTGTTTACCGGTGCAAGAATATCCAATACCCCATATCATCCCGTGGGTATGGTAAGAGGCGACGGAGGGAAACAAATCAGGAGATGGGCAGCAGCGTTTTAATAACGACTAAAAATCCAACCAAGCGTAGCAACTATGGCAAATATCCCCCCTATGACGCAATCTAGGGGGTTCAGCAGTGGACTTTAATAGGATGTAAAGTTAACGGTAACGGTAATGGCTGTTGGTTTGCATACCTAATCTATCTTGTGGTAGCTTGTATTTACTTTTAACTGCCTAATTTGTACCATGGATGTATTATAAAAAAAATATTATAGGATAAGGGTGACAAACAAGCACACAGTCCACCTGATGGTAAGTGGTTGCTGTGGCCCATACACATCTACATCTATCTTCGATTACGAATCAAAATGTAGATGCGTTGTCACCCGTGAGGACTAAGATGGAATGCCTCGTCTCCAGCAAAAAGGGCCTCCGGTTCTTCACACTCACTACACGAAACACAGCAGCGCCAAGCTGCTATTTTACGCTGATATTCTGTGAGAGCGTGGTCCTTCCCCGGTCGAGCCGACCCATTCGTGCTACAACCTTAATATAGCTGCAGCATGACTCTACCACGTACTCGTATAAAATAAAAATAAAAAATAAAAATAAAGATAAAGTAAATATAAGGTAAAGGTCGCTTCGGAGGAATATTACTTTTCTTTGAATAATTTTTAATAAGCGCAACTCTCGAACGTCAAAGAAATATGCGATGTTATAAATCAAACACAGGTAAAGCTTTAAAAGCCAATTGAAATGTTATTTGTTCTCCTCTTTGAAACTAACTTGCGTAAGCACAAAGCTGGGCTGCTTTTATATTTATAGTGTGCTTATTTTTATACCCTGTTTTGAGTATTTTTATATAAGTCATATAAAAAACTTATATACTACATTAAAGTAAACGAATGTTATAAAGAAAGTTGTATTTTGAAGTTATACTTCTTTTGGAGCGTTTATTACTATACTACCCGTTTGGAAGTTCTAATGTAATGGGTCCGATTGTTCGAATTAAAATTTATGACGTAACTGACTATTACAATTACACAATTAGTGTTAGGTTCAAAGACTACATTGACAGCAAGTAATGTCAAATTTCGCGAAGAAAGTGGCATTGCGTCTAACGGACTTCATCAGTAAGGACTCTTAAACCATAGTTTTATTCTTAAATCATAGTTTATCGGATTATATCCACGTTTTGAGCACCTGAAGTAAGTGGTAGTGTGAGATATTTTCGGCATTGCAACAAAATGTGGTTTATTGATAATTTCGGACTTAAAGAAAAGTTTTTGTGATGAAAGAAGACGGTTAAAGTTTTAGAGTATATATAATCATATAATAACTAAGTTATAGCCACTGCCTTCTAGAAATTTAATATTTGCTATCTAATTTCATACTTTACTTAAATTCTAGTTCGCATATTTTCTGCGGGACTTCTTTATTGGAACAGATTCCATTTTAAGCCTGAAACTAATTAGAAAATACTTTTTAGGGTTCAGTTTTTTGCCATTTGGCTACGGAACCCTAAAAAGTATTTTCTAATTAGTTTCAGGATGTGGATTCGTCATGTCTGTCTGTCTGTCCGTCCGTATGTCACAGCCATTTTTTTCCGAAACTATCTTATAGTCTTAGTTCTTAACTATGCTGTTGAAACTTGGAAAGTAGATGTATTCTGTGAACCGTATTAAGATTTTCACACAAATATAGAAAAAAAAATACAATAAATTTTGGGGGTTCCCCATACTTCGAACTGAAACTTAAAAACTTTTTTTTCATCAAACCCATACATGTGGGATACCTATGGACAGGTCTTCAAAAATGATATTGAGGTTTCTTATATAATTTTTTTCTAAACTGAATAGTTTGCGCTAGAGACATTTCCAAAGTGGTAAAATGTGTGCCCCCCCTCCCCCTGCAACTTCTAAAATAAGAGAATGATAAAACTAAAAAAATATATGATGTACATTACCATGTAAACTTCCACCGAAAATTGGTTTGTACGAGATCTAGTAAGTAGTTTTTTTTTAAACGTCATAAATCGTAAATTATGTTACTTGCTGCTACGGAACCCTTCATGGGCGAGTCCGACTCGCACTTGGCCGCTTTTTGTAATGAGTAAGAAATGTCACCTAGCAGCTTTGATCTCAATGGAATGGATATTAAGAGGCTTATTTCTGGCCCCTATCTAGTTAAAATAAATTTCATCAGTCCAATTAGCTATACCTTTTCGATTTTCTGCATAATGCATTTTGGAAAGTGTTTTTAGGTTCGGAGTTGTTTTTAGGGAGACGTAAGTGTGCCCATGCTTTCGTATATTCGTACGTTCACGAACGTTTTCGCATATCTTGTGAACAAATGACGATATCAACTTCGTGCCAGTTTTATTCGACACGCAATGCGTAAGGAATATGAAGAGCTGATTAGGTTTTAATTAAATTTAGTATACTGGGAACAAATATATTTTTTATATGTAAATGTAATTTATTTCAAGTAAGAATGGAAGTACAAAGGAGTACACAAGGTGGAACCCAAGCCAAAAAAAAACACATTCTACCAGTAAGTGTTTGCAGTGACCCAAAGACAGACATCTCGTCATAAGAACTATCGTAGAATGAAACTATACGTCAATGGAATGATAGTAACGTTGAAAGCTTTGCCTCAAACAAAAAAAAATATGATTGTAAAATAAATCTGTTAAAAATGTTCAGGATTCTTCATTTAGAATAGAATAGAATGATTTTTATTCAATATTGAAAGTCGTTTTTTTATTTACCACTGGTTCGGAAAATACCTCCGTCCTGGGAAGAACCAGCAAGAAACCCAGCGGGACTTTTTTTAAACATAATTTCACTTAACAATAATTTTGTTTATACAATTTTAAATGAATTTTCATACAACCAGCATGGTGGCGATCACCTTATTCCCAGAGGTTATTTTCATTCATGTATTCCTTGATATTATAATAACCCTTTTTGTACAGTTTTTCTTTAATAGAACTTTTAAAATTGTTTATGGACAAACTTTGAACATGTTCTGGGATTTTGTTGTAAAAGCGTATACATTGCCCCATAAATGAATTACTAATTCTGTGGAGTCTAGTAACTGGCATTACAAGCTTATGTTGTAATGCCAGTTACTAGACTCCTAGTGTTTAAGGTATGAACATCCTTACTCTTATTAAAGCTATTTATGGTTTTATGTACATACATTACATTTTCATAAATATATTGCGATGCCAAAGTTAATATGTTTATTTCTTAAAAATTTTTCTCTGAGGGACTCTTTACAATTTAGATTATATTTAAATATTCTACTTCTAAATAAGTGATTTCAGTTCCTAAAACTAATACGTCCAGGGTCCACCCCGGAGAGAGAGTAAACTAATCTCTGTGCATAATTTATCCCATCCAATTTAATTTCGTCTCAAACAATTCGCATTTAATTAAGTTGGATCCAACGAAAGATCGCCAAATATTCCGTCAAGCTTCGAGACCATCGCCGACTGCATGTTTACGACTCTTAGACAACTATAGCGCTACGTGAAACGTTCGGGTCATCACCAGTAAAATAGACTATGTCGGACTGGGGTGTCTGCAAATTAAGTCAAAAGTTAAGATATTTTTTTTATATATAATTGAATTAAAAAACAAACTCACAGTACCTTATGGTAAATGGCATGGATACCTGCAAATTACTCCAAACAAAACAAGTCGGGAAAGAATGCGTTTTCACCTCTGAGGACTAATGTAAAATACCACACAGCCTGTGATTATATTGTATAATCTCTATATATAAAAATCAAATGCTGTTCGATAGTCTCGCAAAAACTCGAAAATGGCTGGACCGATTTTGATGAAATTTTTTGTGTGTGTTTGAGTAGATCCCGGGATAATCTAAACGATTCACAATTATATCTCGCTTTTGTCGAGATCCAGAAATCACACGTGCGAAGTCAGGGCAGATTGCTAGTAAGACTTAAAAAAAGTTTTAGTAAAATTAAAACTACCCGTGTCGTTAACAGAAAATAAGAGAAAAAAAAGCTTTTACAAAAATTTACTTCGCAAATATCCGCGTTATAAAATAAAATGATGTGTCTTACCTAGTATGAAGAAGCACCTCCCGCCCTCCCTCAATTGCGTGCACTATCCCCGTCACCACTAATCCCAGCACCGCTACTTCCAACACCACTACACTAGGCAAGACACACCACTGACGATAATACGACACGTATTTCGCCTCTACACGAGGCATCCTCAGGTGATATAGACTCTACGGTGGCTAACCGCTAAGTGGACTTAAATTTATTTAAATTTAAATTTTTGTAAAAGCTTTTATATAATGGATTTCCGCAAAGTAACGCCTGATTCTATTAATTATAGAAAATAAGAGGTCTGGTAAGTAGCTAGGTAAGTAGTAAGTTCGTGGTTAACGTATCATACACAGGCTGCACTAAAAGTATCGGGAATGGAATATTTCCACTGTTCCTGTCATATGAAAATCTTTTTAATTGAAAAGTACCATTTATTTATTTAAAAAAAGATTCTCGGTCTTGACACAAGGTTTTGTCAAACTTGTTTAGTTGTTGAGAAAATGGAATCGACTCGAGAAAATTCAAGAGCGATGATTTATTATGACTTTCGAAGTGGTTTAACACAAAAAACAGTGTGTTGACCGGAACATTTCTGCATTTGGTGATGAAGCTCCATCCAAAACCACAATTTATCGCTGGTTTGCTGAATTTCAACGTGGACGTGTCAAGCTCAGTGATGATCCCCGTCAAGGTCGTCCAAAAACTGCAGTCACCCAAGAAAACGTTGATGCTGTGCGTAAGCTGATTGAGGAAGATCGACATGTGACATACCGCAAAATTCAGGCAACTTTAGACATTGGCATGAGTCAAATACAAATAATCTTGCATGAACAAGTAGGTTAGTAATGTTGTGTCACTTTCTTGATTCCCGAAATTTTCAGTGTCCTTACATATGCCAAAATATTTTTAGAAATCTTGGACTTTAGACATTTTACCAAACAGTCGTGTTTAAACTATCAACTATTTTATCTTTTATGTTTGCATGTAACGCCATTTGTTAGCGCTTCATATTCTTTGATCTTCAATACGTTCATGCGAAAACCTCAGAAAACGTTTCAGCGATGTCACGCGCCTTCGCACAGCTTCGGATCCTCACGTAAAATAATATAGTTCCAGGGACGTTCATGTGGTTGTTAACATTAAAACAACTAATTTCATTCAATTGGTCGTCTCAAGCTGATAGTAGACTTTAAGTCAAAGTGACTTAACGACATCTTAAAATTGAGTATATTTGTATTATTATAATATTTGATCATTAGTATTCTATTATTATAAGATTCAATAAAAACTTTAAGACATCGAACCAAAATTAATAATTAAAAGCTACAGGTAGCCCGAAGAATGACATGCCTCAAAGACATCGTCTACTGTATAATTAAAAAGAAAGAGAAATCCGTGGAACCTTTAATTCATAGTAAACCTAGTAAAAATGTACACGCACAAATACTAAGAACCTTCGAAGCACTCGCCTCATTTCGCGCCGATAGAAATGGGAAGGGTCTACTTAGCATGGCATCGACATATTTATAACTCAATAATGCGACAGATACATTTGGGTCAAAGTGTCACAAGCTGAACATCGTCAATTTTATTGACATTTGTTCTGCAAACGCTCGGGTTCGGGTGTTTATGAGAGATTCGACATTTGGAACGAGCACTATGTTTATATGTAGCGATGTTTTACTGCCTGTTTATAGGTTGTCTACAAGGGAAGAGGATTGAAAAGGGCGAAGTTATAAAATGAGGAAGACGTGTTTCTACTTGACGAGTAATCGCAATCATGTTTGTGTTATAATATAAGGAACTTGTTCACTCATTTTTATTTATATTACTGTATAAGTGAATTAATTTCATTAATCGATATTTTTTCCGCTTAACACCAGTGCTCTGTGTTAAAGTTAAGGTATACCCATTTAATACGAATAGGCAACTTAGTTTTCAGGGTGATAAGGATTATATTGCCTTATTTTTTATTGGAATTAACTGCCGGTGTTCACTGACTGCAATGGCTAGTATAATTATTCTATTTCACGATGAAGTTTTGACTTTGGTTGTTGTTAGCCGTGCACATACACATTGTGTTAGTGTGCGTAGGCTGTGGGCGCACGGGAGTAGCGCTCCCGAGGTCTACGCACACGAACACAACGTGTATATACACGGCTAACAACAAACAAAGTTTTGACTCGTGAAATAGATTAATTATAACTACCAAAAAGTTCTGCAAGCATGTTTCCTAAAATAATTTTCAAATAGCCGTGTTGTGGAGGCGTAAGAGAATAATTTTTCCTCTACCCCATAACATCCCTTGGGTGTCGCAGATTAAGACTGAGGGAAATGAAACGTGAGATGGCCAGCAGCATCTTCTTGATAACATCTTAAAACAATAAAAAAATAACTAAGGTTGTCGACTATCATAAAAAAACTGCGATTGCCTACCAGACTGTCAAGCGTGGCAATGGTGGTGTTGGCGACGCGCTTAAAAATTAATATGGATAGTCCTGAAGAGGGTTTATTTTCTTCTCGGGCGCTCATGTGGAGATCATCCACCTGGGTTATTTATGGAGCGACATCAGACAGGTCAACTCAGCTGGAAAATTGTTCAGAGGTTAGCCGACCATTTTTGGACGAGATGGTTGAAGGAGTACATGCCTGCTTTGATACCTGAACGGGCGACAGTGGAAAATTTAGAGAACCGAAAGTGGGCGATATTGTCTTTATAATAGATCATTCGTTACCACGTAATACATGGCCACGAGGCAAGATTCACAGGACATTACCAGGAAAAGACTGTCACACTGGGGTGGTTGACGTCATTACTAACACAGGTATATTGAGGAGACCTACATCCAGATTAGTAGTCCTGGTACCCGCGACGCCTACCAAATGATGGTGCTGACGGACGAGGGGGAGATTGTTGGCGACGCTCTTAAAAATTGTTCAAGTCAATTTTTATTTCATAAAAAATAATAAGTAAATTCATATTTAAAATTATTTGCTATATAAGGCATTCCAAATGATAAGGTAATCTATGTTAGAAGCAAGTGATGAGTGAGAGAGTGATGAAGATTTAATTTAATGATAAGAATATTCGATTATCGAACGAAAGTTCGGGGTTCGATTCCTCAGTCGAGAGCTAATTCCTCAAAAGTTTGTTTATAGATTAACATAGTGTTACATAGTAATCGGCTATGCGATACGAATAAGTCTTATATTAAATTAGAGACCACTGTCCTTTATAAAGAATACAGTCCACTTCGTATGACGTCAAGACCAGGACCACTCCATAGGGACCCGTAATCTTAGTCGTCTAACCTTTGTTCTCAGAAAGGAGGACACCTTCTCAGGGTTTACATCCTCCTCGTTGTTCCAGAACCCAACGTGGTGTGAAATAAGTTTCCTGGAGTAGAAGGTCACTGACTTATTGACCACTGTGTGTGACCTTTTCAGTGCCCTATGACGCAATCTATGGGGAGGCCTTTGTTCAGCAGTGGACTTTTGATAGGGTTTAATGAATGAAAAATGAAATAAGTTTATGATTCGTACTGGATTCTCATACGCGATTGTACTGGGTTAACAGATGCCACCACTACACGGCAATTCAATATTCGGTTAGGTGAATATTGCATTGATTAATTAAATATCTCAGTATCCGACAGCAGTTCACCATCAAGAAGAAAGACATCCACAGTCCACAGTCTTTTTAAGTTCATCGCTTAATTGTTCTTGAAAGTTTGTTGATCAGGACAGGGAGTCGTAGTAACTAAGGTGCTACGCTTTCGTCGTAAATTTCACGGTACGCGAGCAACAGAAACAAAAACAGAAACTTTTTTATTCAATATAGATTATAAATAATACTTATTGAAAGTCACTAGTTTGTTTAATTACCACTGGTTCGAAAAAAAACCTCTGTCCTGGGAAGAACCAGCAAGAAATCCAGAGTTGAAATTCTCGCACTGGTAATAGTGTTTCTCATCACCAGCTTATGAAATTTGATATTTCAGGTTTTTTGAATGGATTTTCCGCTTTCAATCTTTATTTATTTGCTTTTTAGTACGTATGTTACATGAGAAACTATTAAATTCTATGTATTACGTCCCTAATGGAGACATGCAAATTTGTTTATTCAAATTTAAAAAAATCGGTCGCTAGAGCCCCGTCCGTCAATTAGCAGAGCGAGTGTGGCTGGCACTTGGAGAAAAAGTTGCCAAGGACATTACATTAAATTTCAATGTATTGTTTAACCGTACGCCGCAATTTACCTATATGTAGCACTACTGTTCTAAATTTCTCAAAAGTGGGAAGAGGCCTATGCTTGAAAGGGGGACGTTGCTGTACTGTTGTATTAATATTCAACTTGTTTTGAAATTAAAATTAATCTTAATTTGTATACTAAGTAAATTATACTAAGGATAGGACACACAAAAATATTTTAAGCTAAATATACAAACTGAAGTACATTTATTCGTTTTGGCTCAACAATACTGTTTAATATGCAACGGTCAGTAAAAAAATATGTTTTAGAAAAGGGTAAACCTCCCGTTGCTCCAGACACACGAAGGATAAAACGGATGATAACAAACAGCTGGTTGAATCGATCGAAGTTACAAATATGGCCTACCTGTAAATGTTATCATATGTTTATTTTGCTTGAAATATAAATATTTATTGTTAAGATCAATGAAGGTAGGTTTATTTTTAATTATTTTTATATAAAAATGAAGTGACTACAAAATCAGCATCATCATCATTACAGCCTTTCACAAGTCCACTGCTGAACATAGACCTCCCCCAAGGAATGCCATAAAGAACGGTCCTGAGCCACCTGCATCCATCGACTTCTTGCAAGTCTTACCAGGTCGTCACTCCATCTCGTGGGGTGTCGCCTTACACTTCGCCTACCGGTACGAGGCTGCCACTCGAGAACCTTTCTTCCCTATCGGTTGTCGGTTCCTCGAACTATATGGCCGGCTCACTGCCACTTCAGCTTACTAACCGTTGTCGGTTACTCTGGTTCTACTGCGGATATCCTCATTTGTAAGTTTATTACGCAGAGAAACCCCGAGCAAAGCCCTCTCCATAGCTCGCTGAGCGACCTTGAGCTTCCTCATACGGCCAGCAGTGAAGGACCACGTCTCAGATCCGTAAGATATCACTGGCAACACGCACTGGTTGTACAATTTCGTTTTAAGGTTTTGAGGTATGTCTGACGAGAAGATGTGTCGTAGTTTCCCAAACGCTGCCCAGCCGAGTTGAATCCGTCGATTGACCTCTCGGTCGAAGTTGGACTTACCTAGTCGGACTATATGTCCCAGGTAAACATACTCGTCAACAAATTCGAGCTTAGTGCTCCCAACAACTACCGGCATAGGTATGACATGGACATTAAACATGATCTTTGTTTTGTCCATGTTCATCTTAAGACCTATCCGGTGGGAGACACTATTGAGATATTTGATCATGGTGCTTAGTTCCTCCAGCGACTCTGCCATAAGGACTATATCGTCGGCAAATCGAAGATGAGTGATGTACTCGCCATTGATGTACATGCCGTATCATTTCCAGTCCAGAAGCGGTGAAGAGTTTCGGGGATATAACGTCACCCCGTCTTACACCTCTCTGCAATCGGATAGGTTTCGTATTCTGGTTCTGTACTCGGATAGCCACCGTAGCCCTACTGTACAAGCACTTCAGCACTTCGGTATACCGACAGTCAACTTGGCACCGCTGAAGGGACTGCAGCACCGCCCAAATTTCGACGGAATCAAAGGCTTTCTCATAGTCCACATACGCCAGATATAATGGCAAATTGTACTCTTCGGACTTCTGTACAACTGGCCGAAGGGTATGTATGTGGTCTATGCTGCTAAAGCCCTTTCGGAAACCGGCTTGTTCGGGAGGCTGGAAGTCGTCAAGTCTGCGCGCGAGACGGTTCGTAATGACTCTCGGAAACAGCATGTAGACGCGGCTCAGAAGGGAAATCGGTCTGTAGTTCTTCAAGAGAGCGTTGTCACCTTTCTTGAAGAACAAGACCACCGCACTTCTGCTCAACGCCTCCGTTGTAATGCCACCATGGAGGACGGAATTAAAGAGCTTCTGAAGGAATTCAAGTACCGGTTTTCCACCCGCTTTCAGAAGCTCCGCTGTAATTCCATCCTCGCCTGGGGCCTTGCCGTTTTTAAGGTGCTGGAGAGCCATTCTAGTCTCGCTCAGACTGACGTCCGGGATATCATCGGAATAGTGCCCATAGAACCTCTCAATCTCACTCAAAATCTCAGGTGCCCCGGAAACGATGCTGCCACACTCGGTCTTCAGCTTTGACAGTTGGCTCTTTCTGGCAGACAGATCTCTGGCAAAGACTTTGGAGCCTTGGTTCCGCTCGATCGCTTCTTCAATACAAGCTGTATTGAAGTTGCGTAAGTCCCGCCGCATGCATTTGTAGATCTGTCTGTTCAGTTGCCTGTATGCTGTCAAATCTGTTGAAGAATGTAGCTTCATCTCCCGTCTAACAGCCATGAGATTGAGAGTGTGATCGGAGAGTTTTGTGTTCTTCTGCGGCGGGTCTTGCAGAACTTAGCTCCGACCGCATGGACAGTTCCCACGAGCTTGTCATTCATATCGTCCACTTCATTGCAATCTTCTAGGCACTGAAACTGGTTTTTTAACTCGAGCTGAAAGGTTTCGGGACTTTGAAACAGAGCACAAGGAGGACGGAGCGTTGACTTCATTAGACGAGACCTCTCCAACTTAGGTTAGTGTTAGTCGCGTTAGGTTTAGTGTGCCTCTGACCATTCAGTGATTGCTACCAGTTTTCATCCTCGCGATCACGGAGACATCACTGAACAGTTGTCGACTGATCGTCATAATGAAGTCAATCTCATTTTTTGTCGAACCGTCGGGGCTCGACCAGGTCCACTTCTTGTGGGGCCGCTTCTGGAAGAAAGAGTTCATCGTAAAGAGTCCCTCTTTCTCCATGAAGTCGGCCAGCTGCTGGCCCCTTGGGTTCCGTTGCCCTATTCCAAATTTCCCTACTTTCAGCTCACCGTTCTCTCTTGTGCCTAGTTTTGCATTAAAGTCTCCCATTAACACCGTATATTGGGTTTTGGAGGAATGCATGGCTCTAGAGATATCCTCATACATTTCGTCTACCTCCTCATCGGGGTGTGCCGAGGTTGGTGTGTAAACCTGTATGACCTTCAGCGAATACCGTTTGGTGATTCTGAGTATAAGGTACGCAACCCTCGTCGACACATTCCCAATCTTTACAACGTTGTTAACGAGAGACTTGTGGACGATAAATCCGACACCTTCTTGGGATAGATGGTCGCCCTCCTGGTGATAGAGCAAGTTGCCGGATTCGAGGATTACCGTGTACTCCCCCTCGGACTTCGGACAATCCTATAATATGCCAACGTAACTTGTCTATCTCTTCTTCCAGCTCCACAATCTTCTCGTCAGTCCTCAGGGTGCGTGCGTTGTATGTTGCCAGGTCGGGTCGTCTTAGGTGGCAACCGAATCTCCACCGGAGATTCTTAGCACCCCCTGCCCCGCCGTTACCATGGTCGCCACCGTAGCCAGGAATAGCGGGGCCGCTATTCCTGGCTACGGTGAAATTTTGATTACATTTGAATTAAATTAAAATAAAATTGAATTATATTAAATTAAAATTATTAACTAGACTTAAAACCATTAAAACCAAATTAACATCATTAAATATAAAAATCAATAATATGACTGCATCTGAGTCATTTGTTTGTTTGTCCTTACACTAATCATATAACAATGATTAATGTACTGACAATCAAACCTGTTCGCAAATACGCTCAAGATGGTATTGGAGGTGGTCTGGAGCCTGCGCCCCAGAGATATGCACCGCTTTCGCATCGTTGTGTAGAAACAGTCGACACGGGCGTCGACGAACATCCCTGACGCGCTGCAGTGCCCAGGCAGCCCCAACAGCACCCTGAACGCATTATTATATTGCACACGGAGTGCGTTGTACTGCTTTTGGGTATATGACACCCACAGGCTGGGCGTGTACAGGGACGTACAAAATGCTCTGAAAAGAGTTATTTTGACGGCCCTCGAGCAACGAACAAATCTGCGGGCAATCATATTGGCCCTCACAGACAACGTCCTCCGCTCCCTATCGATGTCCGCATCGTCCCTCAGGTCAGGGTTCACGATATGCCCGAGATATTTAAACTGTTTGACTCTTTTTAACTCCACACCGTTCAGTCTAATAGGTGGAACAGTCTCCGGGCAGCCTCGCCCCCTGGCCTGAAAGACCATGCATTCACTCTTCTTTGCGTTATAGAGCAACCCGTGATCCAACGCATAGCGCTCGCAGATTCCCAGCAACCTGGACAGACCACACACCGAGGCACTCAGCAGCACCATGTCGTCCGCATAACTAATATTATTGACACAAATACCGTCAATATGGCAGCCGACACGGGTGCTGCTGAGCGCCTCTATTAGTGCGCTCACGTACAGGTTGAAGAGCTTTGGTGAGGTCAGCCCCCCCTGCCTCACCCCGCACTCCAACCTGTACGGCTCCGACAGAGTACCCAACCATCGAACGACGTTGACGTCTGGTTAAAATACCAGTACTTGAAGATTTCTATAAGTTCGAGAGGCAATGAGATGTTCTTTAATTTTTGCCATAACATGTCATAACTAACCAGGTCGAACGCCTTCGAGAGGTCAAGGAAACAGGCATAAATATGTGTGCTTCTTTCGGAGTAATACTTGACAGTTTGCTTCAAACACAAAATAGCTGACTCAGTAGACAGTCCCGGTTTAAAACCAAATTGATTGTCATGAGTGTTTACATACCGGTCAAGTTGTGAGTTAAGCAAACCGTCAAGAACCTTAGCAACCACTGTGGCTAGAGAGATTGGCCTGTAGTTGCTCATTTCGCTTAGGTTACCAGTTTTACTCTTAACAATTGGTACCACCACAGTCTTCATCATCTCTGCTGGTAAGTACGCATGTCCTATACAAAATGTATATAACATGGCAAGAACTCTGGGCAGGTGGACCCCGCCATGCTTTAGATGCTCAATGCTCAGGCTGTCATGGCCAGGAGACTTTCCACATGACATTGATCTTATAACTCCCCGAACATCCTTCGCTGTGAATCTGGTACTTATCTCCAGCCCATGCGACCCCTCTACACTGAATGGACGTGATGTTCCAACTGTGATTTCACCATAAAGTGATCCTTAAATAAGTCCGCAATACATTTTGGTTCACTCACCCCGTTGACGCTCACGGGTAAGCCCGGCTTATTATTTAGTTTACTCGTTGTTTTCCAAAAGTTACAAAAGTCATGCTTCGAATGGTGAGAAGCGAGAATATCCATCTTTATCTGCTCCCTATTATTTTGGTACCATTTTAAGCGTGATTTAAAGATTCTGCGACTCTCCCGCATCTCCTCCCAAACATGTCCTTCACTTGGTTTACCCCAGAGTACCCATTCCATAAATTTACACCGAGCTACTAAATGGCAGACTAAAGAACATTTAAAATATTTTCAAAAAATTTTGCTGCTCTTATTTCTCTCATTTCCATTTCATTGAAATAAAATGATACAATGTTCATAAAGCTAAAAGCAAATATTTAAATATTTCAAAAATTTTCAAGCTGTCTTTATTGTCCTCGACGAGACATGGTGGGAGGGTATTGAAATGTCATATTCCAGAGTACTGAATGGAAAGCGTTATGTAAAGAAGAAAAATATTGAAAATATGTTTAAGCAAACGTTCCTTTAGCTTGCGGAACTGAGGCTAAAATCCGTTTCAATTTTCTGCATCGCAGCCAAAGATTGAAGCCGTGACTCGTCGAATTTTCCACTGGACTTGCGACTTTGACTCGATCCCTTCACGCGAAAATAACAAGTGGGGTATTTTAGCGAGCCGAAACTAAATTGGTACGGCTTTGGACGCGATGGTTCGTTCCATACCTTTGAAGGCCCCGCATCCCTCGAGGGTAAATAATGATCACAGGTTTGAAGTTTTAAGATTGAATAAACATTAGGGACTTTGGATGGCCTTAACAACTATGACATGGAAACTTTGAGAAAGTTCCTCTAAGCCGTTTAGTTTGTGCTCCATAAGTTAATTTTCTGATATTATTCCCTTTTATCTATCTGCCTTTATTTATGTCCTTTATTCACACGACTACTATAATACGTGAGGTATGGTCATCCGGTTAATATGGTCACTTTCTTTTAACTCAAAAACTACAGTCTTGTTTGCATAAATGGCTCTATGATAGTTCTTTTTATTTTTGTTATTTGATTAGTCAATTAAATAATAAAGGGTCAAGAGGGGGCTGCTTCATCGACGCTATTATCACAGTTGACATTGTAGTAAATATTTTAGTCGATTTTAGTATGCGTAGTGTAGGTAGTTTTTTTAAGTTGATTTTTCGAAATGTTCCTAATTATTGCCATAATTTTTTTACAATTTTTCTTTAAATATATCAGTTACAGTCTACGACTTTGTATCTTTATCTTTGTCCTCCACCTAGTATTGGTGTTGTAGGGCGGCGAAGCTTAATGTGACCACATTACCCTTACGTACCTTACACATTGAATAAAACTAATTTTACGGATTTTATCGCGTTTAATTTTATTACTTGATATTTGAAGAATTAAAATAGACCGCGACAAACTCCGTAAAATTAGTTTTATTTAACAACTATATATATATATATATATATATGTATTTAATAATTATGTATAACTATTTTATAGAGCAATAAATTATCATTTACGATAATGTTTTATCAGATCCCATTAAACAGTCAACTGTTCGTAGACTTCCCCACGTTTCCTATAGTAACGCCAATAAGATCCTAAAATTATTTTTACTTTTACTAAACATTCATCAATTATCTGTAAACAGTTTTATATTATATGATTAGTTTTTGGCGACAACTTCCATATAATGTCGCAAGCTCTTATCTACGAAGGAGATATTGTAGTGTTCTTATTACAGACATCTTAAAAGCAAGACGCCTGTTCATTCATAATCTACATATATCACATCTCCTAACCTGGTAAGGAGGTAGGCTAGGCCGCAGTATCAACGCCACAGGATCAATCTCAACACAATCGGACACCGAAAACCAGCCATCTTCACAAATGTTAGCTCCGGCTAGTATGCGACCGTAAGACCCGCAGCGAAAGTCAACAAACCAGGTCAACAAACTCTGGCTACTAAAGAATGCAAAAAAGTAGTAGATACACAAAACGATTGTTACAAATCGACCCAAGGCTGCAACAGCGATATAGACAGTAATAGCATACGCGGTAATGAACAAAGAAATTGACTAAAATCGTATAAAACAGAGAGACTGTCTACGAAATTCGGGCATCCGACCGTGTAATTATACTTCAAAGCGTCTTATTATCGTAACATCATTTAGAGACAAATAATATTCAAATATGTAGAGATAGTTCAACGGATCAGGGGGGGAAGTGACAATAGGCCACCCGTATAGATTGAAGAGTCGACAACCGATTAAGAAGAAAGGTTCTCGAGTGGCACAGCCTCATTTCGGTAAGCGAAGTGTAGGGCGGTCCCCCACTAGATGCAGTGACAGTCTGGTAAGAGATGCAGGAAGCCGATATATGATGGTGGCTCGGGACCATACTGTGTGATATTTAGCTGAAGAGATAATGATGATGAATAAGCAAAAAAATCATTGTGGTACGTTCTATATTACAAAATATTTTGACGTGCTAGAGCCACGCTGCAGGTATAATTATGGTTGTAGTACGTATGGGTCGGCTCGACCGGGGCAGGACCACGCTCTCACAGAATACCAGCGTAAAATAACAGTTTAATGCTGCCGTGTTTCATATATTGAGTGTAGAGAACCGGATACCGTTTTTACTGGAAATGATGTATTCCATGTTGGTCCTCATTGGTGACAACGCATTTGCATTTTGAATAAATGTAAATGTCTATGGACCACTGCATCCACTTACCATCAGGTGGACTGTGTGCACGTTTGTTATCCCTATTCTATAAAAAAAATGTAATGTTAATATTACAAATCAAGCTTGCCAGGAAAACTTTAATAAAATACTAGTGACTTGCGTCTGCAATCTGAATCGTAAATTATCAGCGTAGTGGCCAGGTAAAACGACTACAAGGCTAAGGGTTGCTCAGCTTTATAACGTTGAAGGAAAACATTAAATTAACGTACGGGTTGCACGGTTAAAGTTTAAAAAGATTTCCCGGCTGCTCTTGCCCTGGGGTGAAGTAAGATTATGAACAACGATCTCAATGCCCGACTATTTTAAAGATGCAAAGTTTCAGCTTAGTGGGTCAGTGGGGAGCTTTTAAAATGTTAAGTAACTGTTGAGAATTGTATGTGTTAAGATTTAAATGCAGTTTAACTTTATAAATTTTGGTTAAATATTTTTAACTTGTTTCTAACTATCAATTGTTATTTTTATTGTACCTCCACATTTTTTGGGACATAAATATATTAAAAAAAATATGTTTAAAAATTTTCAGTCCACAGATTAAAGTTATTGATGAAGACGGAGTGACGACCTGCAGGAAGTCAATGAAGGCAGGTAGCTTGGGACCGTGCTTTGTGGCGTTCCTTGGGGTTCCAGGAGTACTATCATAGCTTGGAGATATCCCCAGACATTAAATCTTGTAACTTTTTTGTCTAAAAACTTCTTCAGCTTTGTACAAAATTAAAATATCTACCGTAAAATTACGATGCTCATATTTTCATGATATATAGCGATATACATTTATTTAATAGCATTTACTTCCATACATTTTCATCACGTTGCTTAGTGTTGTTTTGAGGTAATAAACGCTTACAGATGCAGTCGTAAGACGTCCGTTTCGTGCGACGGCCAAGAAATAAATGACCGAGACGCCGCAAAACGACGAGCTTACTCAAATATTAACAAACTACCATCCTTACCGATTCAAATGTAGTGGTTTATTGCTGGGGCTCATGACTTCTTAGTGTTTATATGTCATAGATTTAGGGACATAGTACACCTAAATAAAGATTCAGATGTTTTTTTTAAATGAAAGATACTTTACTAGATTAATATTTAAGTGTTGTGTACAAATAAAATATTTATTAGAGGTAAAAACGTTGGGAAAATATGCATTGCTGACTTCTTTCCTTCCTCATCAGCTCTATTAGTCCACGACTGGACATTTGACACAGCTTCATATCGCTGATATGGTGATTAATCGAGGATAGATGTAGATGTCTTTGGGTCATAGCATTCACTTACCACCAGGTGGACTATGTCTCCTTCTTTAGTTGTCGCAAATCATGACAGTGAAACTGTTACTAATACCATTTACTAACTGATGGTCACGATAATGATAATTAATATTATTAACTGTTTAGTAGTGCTTAGTGATTCGTCATACAAAAACTAAAAGGAGATTCATACTAAGATAAATACTATTTTTTTTTAAATTCTAATCTTTTAAAAACAGAGTAATGATGTGTTGAATGTTTGTAGCACAGTGAATATGAACGGACATCTTGTGGTTTGGATGTGTGGTGCAGAAAGGAAAGTCCTTTTTATTGAATTATGTATTTTATTCTTGAGAGTTCGTATGCTCTGACTGGTGGCAAGATAAACAATTTTTATATAGTGTCGCCACTTACATAGTTGAATATTAATGTTGCAAACATACAACCTTTATCATTGTCAAACCTCTTTGACTATTTTACAAAAATGTAATTATATTAAATTCTCAATTCGAAACGATTTTAATGAGATGATCTTATAGAAGTTGATGAAGTTTAGACGACATTCTAGTTGTTACCTTGAACTTGTAATAGAATAGAATAGAATCATTTTTATACAATACTAGCTGTTCCACGCGACTTTGCCCGCGTGTAATTTAGAGTTTTAATTATATTACTCAGAACCCTAATTCTTTTTCTCAAATATAAGTAGCCTAAGTTACTCCTTAGAATATCTGCTATCTGCCAGTGAAAGTCCCGTCGAAATCGGTGAAGCCGTTTCGGAGATTAACTGGAACAAACAGACAGACGGACAGACAGACAGACCGACAGACAGACAAAAATTTTAAAAATTGTGTTTTAGTTATAAGTACCGTATATACATTCATATGTATTTAGTAAAAAGCTGTTATTTTAACAGTACAAACAGACACTTCAATTTTATTTATTTGTATAGATAGAACAAGAATACTTATTGAAAGTCCGAAAAGTAAGAAAAACCTCTGTCCTGAAAAGAACCAGCAAGAAACCTAGCGGGAATTAAAAAAAAAAGCGTGATTGACAATATAATAGTCATACAATTGTTATGAAGACATTTAGAAACAGCATGCTAGCGATCATCTCATTGTCATGGGTTTATCAATCATGAACTCTTTAGTAGTGTAATAACCAATTTATGCTTAATATTAATTTAAACTTTTTGATAGATAAGGCCTGCACTTTAGGGGTACTTTGTTGTTAAAGTGTATACATGGCCCCATGAAGGAATTAATGACTCTTTGGAGTCGAGTAACTGGTATAACTAACTTGTACTTTTTCCTAGTATTTACATAATGTACCTCACTATTTTTAATAAAACTATTTTTGTGTTTGTGTACACACGTGAAGTTCTTGTAAATACAATGAGAGGCCAAAGTTAATATATTTATTTCTTTAAACTTTTTTCTAAAGGATTCCTTCGAACCTAGGTTATGCTTTGCTCTTATGGCTCTCTTCCGCAAAACAAAGATAGTTTCAATGTCAGTCGCAATACCTCATAGCAAGATTCCATAGGACATTATGCTATGGAAATAACTAAAATAAACGAATCTAGCTAAAATCAAATCAGATATCTTTATTCATGTAGACTTTAAACAAATCACTTATGAACGTAAACATATTTTACTTACAACTACTACTTACTATTACTTAGTGTTCACACGTCTTTAGCAAATTTATTTTCAGTATAACTTATTAAATTTTCCAACTTGTAAATGAGATTGTAAACGTGTAACCTGGACTCCACTAAAGATGTACGATGACGTCCGAAACGGAGACAAGAAGAGATGTTTTTCAGCTAGGGTGTATCCACCGAAGCAGCGCGGAGAAACGTACTGGCTAGACTGGAGAGATGTGTGTGCTAGAGCAGTGACGGATGACCGCACATTTTAACGCGATCTGACACGAAAGGCAGACGTCTCGGTCATGTCACTATTATAAAAATTGTATTTTCTTTTACTAGCGGCGCCGCTCACTGCACGCTGCTCACATCTCTTCTCATCTCCGCTGCATGCTGTCGCCAGCTTAAGAGCCATAGCTCACACCTTTGTACCGCCGCCAGGCTCAATCTCGGCGAAGCACAGCGCTTTTCTCCGCTTCGATCGCGCTATATAACTGAAGTAAACTAGTCTTGCAGTATGTATTGATGTCAGTTAACTGCCTAATATTTCTTATAGCGAAAGCAGCTGGTCTCCAGCTTGTAACATTCCTTAGTCCACCAAAAAGGCAAAAAAATTAAACTTTGTATAAAAAGTAAGACTTCAAGAAACTAAAAGTAATTTCCGCATACGATAATAGCTTCTAAAGTCGGGACATTAGTTCTTCTATCACTATGTCTTAGCACTGACTTCAGTGTTATGTGTGTAATTATTTTACTTTTTTTAGTTCGTTAAAGTTATTTATTCTGTAGTTAAATTCGACTTTTAATTTTTATAAAGGTTTTACGTTTTGATTCACTTTCTTGAACTTTTATTTCTCGCCCATTTCTTTAAAACTATTTTAATATGTGTGCTATATTGCTGTAAAACTAACATCCCATTACCCTCTGCAACAAAGTCACAGTAATTTCATATCTCACACTTCTTACAACTCCCGTAAAGCAAATGACACACGATTATACTCTGGGATCCATTACGGCGCGACCAATCTTCGGCTGACGTAACAGCCTACAGGTCGTTAAGCGCATTCCAAACTTCACGAAATCACCTCAGTTTCCGTCACACCTGCGCTCAATGATTAGACCACCTGTGAAGTTTCAGCCGTTAAAATTTTGCAAGTGATTATTTTTCATCGCCACCTTCTAAGTTTCAATGGCGTTTTACATTACGTAATAAATTGTGCCAGATAAAGAGTTGTTTGCAACATTGAATAAAATTATCTGTTATGCATAAAACAAGCATAAGAAAAACTATCACCCTATTTCTCTTGGATTTTTCTCAACCCTCATGGCACCCGATATGTGATAACGGTTTTATTAAGCCGCCACCAGTAGATTAATAATATTATTGGTATGTAAAAATTATTACTGTGTGAAAAAAAAACCTAAAAAAAAAAAAAATTGTATACCCCATGTCACTATCCTTTTTCTAATATTCTAAGCCAGCGCTTAACTACATTCCAACCTGATGGTAAGTGGTGATTTTGCCGAAGATGGTGAAACACAATGACTTAAACAAAAGCCTATTCACTCTTGCATTAAGGCCGATTTACACTGCGACAAGTACAGTAGCGCGTTTAGTTACTCGTACAGGACAATTGACAGTAAACGGTTAAGTGAACATTAGCGTCCAAATGTCTTCGTATCGAGTTTAGTAAAAAAAGTATAATTTTATATTTTGAGGGTAGAACGCGAACGCGTTGCGTCCTATCAACTTATGCACTGAACTAAACTCGCTCGTTCACATGAGCGACGAGTTTAGTTGCGGTTAGCGGGAGACGTGCGGGAGGGTAACACTTCGAACTTTACTTGCTGAAAGATAGTCCGACCGGCTATTCCGTTCAACTTAATTGTTAATTTACTACTTAACTCAATAGTGGCCGTTCAAACGAGATTTTTTACTTAACTCGTCAGGTTGGCAAGTTAACTCGCTACTGTACTTGTCGAAGTGTAAATCGGGCCTTTAAAGACACCCACGTCGTAATCGGATGGAAACACAGATGCTGGCAACATAGCGAGTCCGATGAAGCTGTAAAAGCCAAAAGGCACAAACATCATCAGAAACCAGCTGGCAACTTATTCCACTCCTTTGCTGTACGCATGACGAACGATGTAGCAAATTATAGACTAAATTACTTTTTAGTATTTTTATGTATATAGAAGTTTCTAGACTTACTGGCTATAAGTCTAGAAACTTCTGTATAACATTGCATTTTTTTTTGCATTGTTTTTTTGTAAAAACGTTACCCCTGCACTAGGATTTTCTCCTGTATCGTGGAAGCAGTTTACAGACATAAATTGCACAAGGACAAACATCCAAACTCGGAACAATTATTTGCAGGCCGTACAAATACTTGTCCCGTGCGGGATTCGAACCCGCGGGCCCCAGCGCAGCAACTAATTGCTAAGCCACTGCGCCACGGACATTAATACAAATAATAATTTTTTGTCACAAATCGGTGATATTGACTAGAAAAGCGGACTGAAAACAAATGGTTACGGAGCTAAAATCGCGCAAGCCGACTCCAAAGGCTGCAAGTGGCTACTGTAGAATAATTTATTAAAAGCGCCCGTGCTATTGTTCACCGTTAGGGCTGCTGAAATGATGCGACGTTTAAACACATTCTAAAGCGGGTTTATTTTCGTGAGTAAACTTTGCATTCCTTAAACATATTACGGTGTATAAAAACTATTTTCGTCTTACTCATTGAAATTTTAAATTCATTAACAAACTAAAGTTTTTAAAAAGTTACCTCGCGTACATGCGCTCGATAAAATAAAATGATGTGTCTTACCTAGTTTGAAAAGTACCTCCAGCACTCCCTCAATTGCGTGCACTATCCCCGTCACCACTAATCCCAGCACCACTACTCCCAACACCACTACACTGGGAAAGATACACCATTGACGACAATACGACTAGTGTTTCGCCTCTACACGAGGTATCTTCAGGTGATGTAGACATGTGTCGTATTGTCGTCAATGGTGTGTCTTTCCTAGTGTAGTGGTAGTGTGAGTGGTGGTGCTGGGATTAGTGGTGACGGGGATAGTGCACGCAATTGAGGGAGTGCGGGTGGTGCTCTTCAAATTAGGTAAGACACATCAGTTTATTTTATCGAGCGGATGTACGCGAGGTAACTTTTTAAAAACTTTAATATAATGGATTTCCGCAAAGTAACGCCTGATTCTATTACGTACATATAATCACGCCTCTTTCCCGTAGGGGTAGGCAGATACCACTTCTTTCCACTTGCTACGATCCTTGCATACTTGTTTCGCTTCGTCCACTTTCATTATTCCCTTCATACATTCTCTACGGTTTAGGGTACTTTTGACCTGGCCTTTTTTCGAGACGTCCCTGATTTGGTCTTGAAACGTCCGCCTAGGTCTATCCCTTCCAACACTTTCATTCACACTCGCCTTATACACTTTTTTCATCAGACATGGCCAAACCATCTCAGCATACCTTTCTCAATTTTTTTCACTACATCTTCTTTCAGACCACAACGTTTCCTTATCTCACTCACTTTATCTATTAATCATATCTATTAATTTCACATTATCAATCACTTTATCTATTATCTTAATCATAATCAATATCACATTCTATTAATTATCTTAATTAAGAATCATTTAGGTATTCATGTTTTTACAGCGTATAGTATATTTAAAACTCTATTTGTATTGAACATTTTTAGTATAGTAAATTGGAGACTTTTTTATCTAACAGTCTCTCTGATGATAAGTGGTTACTGTAGCGAATGGGATTCGCAACAAACATCAAACAAAGTAGGCCACAGATACGTTGTCTTTCTGGGGGATATGGAATGATTGTGCTTTGAAATAAAAAAAAGATTTCATAGACATATAAGTCCTTCAAAATGCATTGGGGCAGTGTAACGGATTCTTCCTTGCCCTACAACGCTTTTCAGAAATAGAAGGAGGCATGTTCCCAGCTATAGTGTGTATATAAATATTACATTTTATCTTATTTCATTCATCACTCCATGTCGTCCCGAGAGTGCTGCAAGAGACGACTACGCGATTTATAGTTTAGCTTCCGACTGATAGCGGTATAATGTTAAATACGCAGATAGGCTCTACACTATGTCATTGTTGCGAAACGTCTCGTACTCCGATCGTCAATCTACTAAGCATGTGACCATTAATTCATATATACTTGTACAATGTAATGATATTAATCAAGTATTTTAATGATTTCTTATATTTACGCGAAGACTACACATTAAATGAAATTATTTTTTACGGATTGTATCGCGTTTAATTTAACTTTTTAATTCCCGACGTTTCGGGTGCTTTACAGTACTCATGGTCACGGGGGATTGAGATGTTTGACGTCCCGATGTCACAGTTAGCCCGGTTACCTTCAGTTTTTGAATATTAGTTTTTACTCCGATCTACGCATAATGAGCTTAAAATACCTTGACGTCTTGCCGTGGTACGAGTATGCTTTGGGTTTTTACACTTCGTACGTTTGGTACGCGATAAAATCCGTAAAAATTAGTTTAATTTAGCAAGTATTTTAAGTTATAATTCAAGATTAAAATATTAATATTACAGTTGGTACTTAGTATGTAAGTGGGTAATGTATTCGCCAACACGCTGCCCTGCAGTTGACTGTATTTTTATGAAATAAATTTAAAAAAGGTAGAAATATACAACTTTTAATACAATTTTATACGGCTAATGGCGCCGGAGCCAGTCCTGTGTAAGTATCGTAACATCAATCATGTAGAGATGGCGCCACTGTCGCCGTTGCGGTCCGCGTGCGTTCACGTATATTATATCGCGGTCCCGTGTACCAGCTGGTATTTACGTAGGAACATTACGAATGACTCGGCTGACTGCTGCTTGACTATAATCTCACACTACGGGCAGCCTCCGAAAAGGGGGATGCCAATCTTGTGAAATTCAAGTCCTCCAAAACACCAGTTCCTTCTTTCCGAAATTTATCGCTGGAATACACCGACTGCTTTCAGTTGTTGGGGGTTGAGATATCCTCAAATATGAACTTCGGGCGGTTCATTAAGTCCAAGGCCAAAGTAGCTGCAAGGAAGCTGGGAGTCCTTGAAAAGGTGCAGCGATACTTCACGCTGGGACAGCTGCTTACTTCATATAAAGCGCAAGTCTGGTTGTGCATGGAGTATTGCTGCCATATATGGGTTGGTTAGCAGCTTTGGACTCAATGGAAAGGCGTGCTAAAAGGCTTACTGGTGACACGAATTTGATTAAAACCAATCTTACCAGCCTCGACCACAAACGCAAAGTAGCCAGCCTTTCGGTTTTATACAAGATGCATTTCGGAGAGTATGCGCAGGAATTGCATAATTTAATTCCCCCCTCTCCCTTCCAACATCGGACAACCAGACGTTTGACCATTCTCTACCCTTGTTGAAGTGCCACGCATTCGAACCAAACAGTACAGCAAAGAATAAGTTGCCAGCATCTGTCTTTCCATCCGATTACAATGTGGATGTCTTCAAGGCTACATCACCACTTACCATCAGATGGGATTACAGATAAGCGCTGGCTTAGTAGAATTTAAAAAAATGTATTTTAGACCCTTAGTCAATTTCAGGATGCATATGTAACGGGTAAGTAGTAGTCTTTATTTAGTTAAGACAAAATAGTAAATATGTTTAAATACATAGGTGGTTTTATAATTAAGTTTCAGTGATAACATTGCATTTCCGTGTATTGGCGGAGTAAGAATATCCACTACACCACACGGTTCAGTCGGTGTCGCAAGACGCGACAGAGGGAAACAAACCAGGTGGTGGGCAGCAGCGCCTTCCTAATAACACCTAAAATAAAACTGCGGTTACAAACCCTACTGCCAAGAGTTACAACTATGACAAATAAAAGGCGATCTATATGCAGCAATGGACCTTTGATAGGATGTAACGGTAACGTTATCCGATGCATGGAATTGACAAGTTTGATGACTGTGATTCTAATATAAAGTGGCGACGTATGAGAAACCATTACCCTAGATGCCGTTGGTGTTGTAAGAAGGTTCAGAGAGAATGAAACAGGAAATGAGAAGCAGCATATGCTTGTTAACTATTTAATAATAATATTAAAAAAAACTGTAGTTGCCAACCCGCCTGCCACGAAAGGTAAGAAGATTTATGCGCATACTATCCGCGTAGACCGGGGCTGAATGCGGCGGCGCTTGTGTCCTCAAAAGCTATATAATCAATCTATATAATCAATAATACAAATAGCAAATTCTGAAATTTTACTAAACTATCGAAACCAAAAGGGTACGTAAATTTTAAACAAAATCCATTTGGACAAATAAAATGTCCTTTTTTATGTTCCATTTTTTATTTGCAGTACCCAGACCTTAGATACTTACCTAATACCTGATATATATTTTATGGCTACTACTTTTGGACAGTAACTGTACTACGAAATTTGTCAATATACTTCATTGTTGATAAAAGGAGAAACGAATGAAATTCGGCGATCAAAAAGAGATTGATCGGAAAATATTTTAAATTCAAATATGCAGCAAAAAAGGGCAAAATTTAACACATTGCCACATCGCATTCCAGTCAGATGGAGCACACGAAACAAAAAGAATTAAAAGTACAGTCGACCGCCAATCAACAGAGTGGGTACTAATCCATCAACATGTCGAGTGCGGTGGTTTTCCAATTTTCATGTGAAGTTTTCATATTCTACAAAAAGCAATTAAATATGAGTAACTTTGTTTGACCACTGACGATTCATCATCTCTACTCGAATGCAACGTCATTTTGATAGATTGTAAAAATCCTTTAAGATACGTTTCGAGGTAAGTAGGGTTCGATCTTGGTTTTTTCCATACAATCAGGATGACGAAGCACATAGTCAATCTGATGATAAGTGGATGCTGTGGCCCATTGACATTTACATCTATTCTCGATTAAATATCGAAATGTACATGCTTTATTACCCCTCATCGAATGCCTCGTTACCAATATAAAGTTCTCTACAGTTACCATACGAAACGCAGCTTTAAGCTGCTATTTCAGGCTGGTATTCTGTGAGATCGTACTCGTTCCCCGGTCAACTCGACCCATTTGTATCACGTATACGTCACGCCTGTAAACCCCGAGGGGCAGAGTTCAATGAGCCACTCGGACCACGTTTAATCAACAAATATGGTTATAATATATAGATAGAACCCAATATCCGTTCAGTCTCCTTTTATAACAACAAGCTAGGCAACTAAAACTGCTCGCAGATTCTTTTTTATAATTAGCCATAATGGGATAACAATCGCTGTTAACCAATCTGTGTTTAAACTATAATAATATAGCTGCAGCGTGTACCACATACACTAACAAGTGGAAAAATTAAAAATGTTGTACAACCGACTTCAATATAAATTATTAAGAATAACTCAGAAAATTCTGGTCAGACCTTGATCAAATTTATATGAGACTACATGAGAAGTACCAGCTTTTAAATAAAAAAAAAGAATTATCGAAATCTGTTTACTAAAAAAAAGTAATGAGGTAAACACATAAAAGAACCAGTCGAATTGAGTACCTCCTTTTAAAGTCGGGTAAAAAAGGGTATCTCGCATACTTTGTGATATGAGTTACCAGGACACTCTGATCATAATAAGAAGTATATTTAATAAGCAAGAGCAAAATAAAATTAATTTGGCTTGACAACAAATCTAAAATGAATCTTTAAAATGTTATATTTATTTACTTAAATAAAGTTTTCAAATTTTACAACCTATATAACAAAAAAGCCGTTACGCAGCAAATATTGGCATAAGGAGTGCTAATAACAGTTAAAGTCGAGTCACGAGCTGTTGGAGCCTGCAGAGAGGAACGGTGAGGCCATCGAAGAGATATACGTCGAGGTAACGGCGCTTGAAGTTAAATAAGCTGCGCTGATGTACTTGTATGTTAGCTCGTACGAGAACTTTCGTCGGTTGTACACGCGCCACAAGTCATAAGCGTCAGGTTGTAAACTGAGATATTTTATTTTTTATATTTGTTTTTGTTTCTTTATATTTAAGCACACAGTTCACCTGATGGTAAGTGGATGCTGTAGTCGAATAGTATATTTCGTCACATGCCGAATACCGAATATTCTGCGGCCTTCCTGGCCGAATGGTCGAATATTAGGCAAAAGTTAGACTAGGAAGGAAGTAGTGTTTATTCAGACCGTCTATTCTCTGAAGCCGGGATTTTCTAGAAGAAAAGGAGTATACTACTACTGCCTGAAAATGCAGAAAAATTAGTATTTCTGCATCATTATATCTTCCACTTCAATTACGATAATTCGAGTGCATAGACATTTATCTGATAGTTCATTTTTTTAGTTTTTATAATATGGAAGTTGATTATGTAATTATGACTACATTAATGATTACAAAAAAATATTTTAAAGTAAAAATTTTTAGAAAAATTTACTTCGCAAATATCCGCGTTATAAAATAAAATGATGTGTCTTACCTAGTATGAAGAGCACCTCCCGCCCTCCCGCAATTGCGTGCACTATCCTCGTCACCACTAATCCCAGCACCGCTACGACACGTGTCGTAATATCGTCAGTGGTGTGTAGCGGTGCTGGGATTAGTTGTGACGGGGATAGTGCACGCAATTGAGGGAGGGCGGGAGGTGCTCTTCATACTAGGTAAGACACATCATTTTATTTTATAACGCGGATATTTGCGAAGTAAATTTTTCTAAAAATTTTTACTTTAAAATATTTTTTTGTAATCATTAATGTAGTCATAATTACATAATCAACTTCCATATTATAAAAACTAAAAAAATGAACTATCAGATAAATGTCTATGCACTCGAATTATCGTTATTTTTATATAATGGATTTCCGCAAAGTAACGCCTTATTCTATTAATTATATTCTAAAGTAAATAAATATTTTCTATTAACTATTTGACTATCTGACTACAATAAAACATCTTATTTAAGTATTCGGTATTCGGCCGAATAGACGCGGTAGAGCCATGCTGCAGCTATATTAGTGGTATAGTTGTAGTACGAATGGGTCGGCTCGACCGGGGAAGGTCCACGCTCTCATAGAATACCAGCGTAAAATAGCATCTTAACGCTGCTGTGTTTCGTATGGTGAGTGTAGAGAACCGGAGACCCTATTTACTGGAACCGAGGCATTCCATCTTAGTCCAGGGACGACGGATCCGCATTTTAATTTGTAATTGAGGATAGCTGTAGATGTCTATGATACCACCATCCCTGAGGACTAAGATGGACTTTTTTGGTTTTGTGAAACTGAAACAAGGCTCTGTAATAATAAAAAAACTAACTAACTGGTAGATATGACAAATAAGGAGTATGTTAGGGATGAATCTGAATGACAGAGTGAGAAATTGTTTAATAAGAGAAGAGTGTGGTTTGCAAGATGATGTTGTGACCAGGATTAAGAAAGGAATGCTTCGGTGGTTTGGCCATGTAGAAAGAATGAATGAGGAAAGAGTTACAAAGCAAATTTATATTGCAGAGGTGAACGGCATAGTCGGGAAGGGTCGCCCTAGGCGAAAGTTTATCGATCAAATTGGCGATATATTAAAAATGGGCCAAATCAAGAGTACCTTTAACCGACGAGCGTGTATGCGTAGGTATATGGATGTGGAGGAAGCGAGAGAGGTGTGTCAGGATCGTGCCAAATAGAAATCCATAATCGCTGCCTACCCCTCTGGGTGACAGGCGTGAGTCTTTATGTTATGTTTTCCCTAGAGACACATACTTATTCCATTAAAGACCAAAACACTGATAGTAGTAGTAAAGTACTATATAACGTTAACAAGTGGTGAAATTAAAAATTTTGTACAACCAACTTCAATATAAATAAAATGAGAACATCATCAGTGTATCAAAGTCAATTGAATACGCATTATTAAGGATAACTCAAAAACTATTGCTCAGATCTTGATCAAATTGATATGGGACAACATGAGAAGTACCAGCTTTCAAATTAAAAAAAACATCATAATCGCTTAGCTTAGAAAACAGTTTTAAAGTAACACATATAAAAAATATAGTCGAATTGAGAACCTCCATCTTTTTTTTAAAGTCCGTTGAAAATGAAAGTAATCGTTTTAATTAAAGGTATAGAATTCAGGTAATCCTCGAACCGGGGTAAAAAGGCTCGAACCGGGGTGGTATCACGACCTCACAGAAAACCAGCGTGAAGTTTACCTCTGCGTTTCGCTTGGTGAGTGCAGGTGGCCGGAGGCCCTTTTTACTGGAAATGAGACATTCCATCTTAGTCCTCACGGGTGACAACGCATCTACATTTTGATATGTAACAGAGGATAGATGTAGATGTCTATGGGCCGCAGCAACCACTTACCATCAGGTGGACTGTGTGCACGTTTGTCACCCTTATCCTATAAAAAAATCCAGCAATATATATAGATATAAAAAGCACAAAAGCAAACTGGAAGAAACGCGTTTGAATCACATTGCGGTCTTTTCGAGAATTTGCAATGGTACATTTTAGGTACAGAAATAAAGTGAATTCCTGTGTGGATACTGCGTTAAAGGAACGAATGAGCACTAGCAAAAGAAGGATTGCATTCGAGTTTTAGAACCTATTATTATTATTTTTTATTCATATTATTATACGTGGTAGAATCCTGCAGCTATATTTCGGTTGCAGCATGAACGGGTCGAGTCGACCGGGGTAGGACCACGCTCTCACAGAATACCAGCGTAAAATAGCAGCTTAACACTGCTGTGTTTCGTATGGTGAGTATAGAGAACCGGAGACCCTTTTTACTGGAAATGAGGCATTCCATCTTAATCCTCACGGGTGACAACGCATCTACATTGTGATTCTTAATTGAGCATAAATGTAAATGTCTATGGGTCACAGCATTCACTTACCATCAGGTGGGCTGTGTGCTCGTTTGTCACCCTATTCTATAATAAAAATACATTGACGTGTAATTTAAATGGCATACTGAAACCGGCGTTAAATTTCACCATCGCATATCTCGACAAAATTCGCGTAAACATGTGTTATATTTGCGATCCACCGCTGCTACTTACCAGATGTTTTCATCCTAGCGCAACTTCATTGTGGGGTCGGCAACAATAAGCGATTTTTCCGGACCGATACGACTTAGAGGCTTTCAAAAAAACAGCGTACTCTATTTTAAAGAGGCCGACAACGAACCTGCAAATCACCAGGTGTTGCAGTTTTTCATGGGCGGCAGTAGTCACCTAACACCAGGTGAGCCGCATGCTTGTTTGCACCCTCTTATACCTAGTCAGGTCATAAGTATTGTCACACAGTAAAAACTTTTCTTTTAGAATGCTAGCCACAAAAAAGTTTATTGATTCGAATTTCGAATTATTCATGAAAATAAAACTGTATACTTTTTAGAATTTTACTCATTTTTAAATATGGAGTGGACGCTTAAAGAAGACCGTATTGCAGTTATTGCGTTGCATCGTTGCGGTTACGCGCCAATTCAAATTTTTGACATACTGAAAAATTTGAATATAACCAAAAGATTCGTTTATCGTACTATCAAACGATACAATGAAGACTCTAGTGTAGATGACAGGTCAAGAAGTGGTCGCCCTCGGTCTGTTAGGACTCCAGCAGTGATAAAAGCTGTGAAGGCGCGAATTCAAAGAAATCCCAAACGTAAGCAGAAACTGTTAGCCCTTCAGATGGGGTTAAGCAGAACCACGGTGAAAAGGGTGTTAAATGAAGACTTAGGGCTTCGGGCATATCGAAGAAAAACAGGACATCGTTTGAATGCTCGTCTAATGGACCTGAGACTGAAGAGATGCCGCGCTTTGTTGAAGCGGTACGCGGGAAAAAAATATCGGTAAATTCTTTTTTCGTATGAAAAAATTTTTACCGTAGAAGAGAGCTACAACAAACAAAATGATAAGGTGTACGCACACAGTAGTGAAGAAGCGAGCAACCGTATTCCGCGTGTCCAACGAGGTCATTTTCCATCCTCGCTCATGGTATGGTTGGGAGTTTCTTATTGGTGCTTAACAGAGGTACATTTTTGTGAGAAAGGTGTAAAAACGAATGCAGTTCTGTATCAAAATACAGTCCTGACGAACCTTGTGGAACCTGTTTCTCATACCATGTTCAATAACAGGCACTGGGTATTCCAAAAAGATTCGGCGCCAGCTCATAGAGCGAAGAGCACACAAGACTGGCTGGCGGCGCGTGAAATCGACTTCATCCGGCACGAAGACTGGCCTTCCTCCAGTCCAGATTTGAATCCGTTAGATTACAAGATATGGCAACACTTGGAGGAAAAAGCGTGCTCAAAGCCTCATCCCAATTTGGAGTCACTCAAGACATCCTTGATTAAGGCAGCCGCCGATATTGACATGGACCTCGTTCGTGCTACGATAGACGACTGGCCGCGCAGATTGAAGGCCTGTATTCAAAATCACGGAGGTCATTTTGAAGAAACTTTAGTGTCATAAGAATCTATGTTTTGTTAAGTTCATTTTGGTATATAAATGGTTACATAATGAATAAACTTGTTTCAATTATTTTATATTAAACATGTGACAGAATTTATGACCTGACTAGGTACAAAAAAATGCAAGTTGTGGTTGGAGGCATCGCACGTGTCTGTGATTCTTTATCAGTCCGTAGAAGTCTATTATTCGAAATGAGCGTCTCCCATTGTTTCGTAAGTATCAATTCATCATCATCATCATTACAGCCCTTCACAAGTCCACTGCTGAACATAGGCCTCCCCCAAAGAATGCCACAAAGCACGGTCCTGAGCCACCTGCATCCATCGACTTCCTGCATGTCTTACCAGGTCGTCATTCCATCTCGTGGGGGGACGCCCTACACTTCGCCTACCGGTTCGAGGCTGCCACTCGAGAACATTTCTTCCCCATCGGTTGTCGGTTCTTCGAGCTATATGGCCGGCCCACTGCCACTTCAGCTTACTAATCCGTTGGGCTATGTCGGTTACAATAATAATAATAATAATAAACTAAGTTCACACATAGATATTTTGTCGAGATATGCGATGGTGAAATTTAACGCCGGTTTCAGTATGCCATTTAAATTACACGTCAATGTATTTTTATTATAGAATAGGGTGACAAACGAGCACACAGCCCACCTGATGGTAAGTGAATGCTGTGACCCATAGACATTTACATTTATGCTCAATTAAGAATCACAATGTAGATGCGTTGTCACCCGTGAGGATTAAGATGGAATGCCTCATTTCCAGTAAAAAGGGTCTCCGGTTCTCTATACTCACCATACGAAACACAGCAGTGTTAAGCTGCTATTTTACGCTGGTATTCTGTGAGAGCGTGGTCCTACCCCGGTCGACTCGACCCGTTCATGCTGCAACCGAAATATAGCTGCAGGATTCTACCACGTATAATAATATGAATAAAAAATAATAATAATAGGTTCTAAAACTCGAATGCAATCCTTCTTTTGCTAGTGCTCATTCGTTCCTTTAACGCAGTATCCACACAGGAATTCACTTTATTTCTGTACCTAAAATGTACCATTGCAAATTCTCGAAAAGACCGCAATGTGATTCAAACGCGTTTCTTCCAGTTTGCTTTTGTGCTTTTTATATCTATATATATTGCTGGATTTTTTTATAGGATAAGGGTGACAAACGTGCACACAGTCCACCTGATGGTAAGTGGTTGCTGCGGCCCATAGACATCTACATCTATCCTCTGTTACATATCAAAATGTAGATGCGTTGTCACCCGTGAGGACTAAGATGGAATGTCTCATTTCCAGTAAAAAGGGCCTCCGGCCACCTGCACTCACCAAGCGAAACGCAGAGGTAAACTTCACGCTGGTTTTCTGTGAGGTCGTGATACCACCCCGGTTCGAGCCTTTTTACCCCGGTTCGAGGATTACCTGAATTCTATACCTTTAATTAAAACGATTACTTTCATTTTCAACGGACTTTAAAAAAAAGATGGAGGTTCTCAATTCGACTATATTTTTTATATGTGTTACTTTAAAACTGTTTTCTAAGCTAAGCGATTATGATGTTTTTTTTTAATTTGAAAGCTGGTACTTCTCATGTTGTCCCATATCAATTTGATCAAGATCTGAGCAATAGTTTTTGAGTTATCCTTAATAATGCGTATTCAATTGACTTTGATACACTGATGATGTTCTCATTTTATTTATATTGAAGTTGGTTGTACAAAATTTTTAATTTCACCACTTGTTAACGTTATATAGTACTTTACTACTACTATCAGTGTTTTGGTCTTTAATGGAATAAGTATGTGTCTCTAGGGAAAACATAACATAAAGACTCACGCCTGTCACCCAGAGGGGTAGGCAGCGATTATGGATTTCTATTTGGCACGATCCTGACACACCTCTCTCGCTTCCTCCACATCCATATACCTACGCATACACGCTCGTCGGTTAAAGGTACTCTTGATTTGGCCCATTTTTAATATATCGCCAATTTGATCGATAAACTTTCGCCTAGGGCGACCCTTCCCGACTATGCCGTTCACCTCTGCAATATAAATTTGCTTTGTAACTCTTTCCTCATTCATTCTTTCTACATGGCCAAACCACCGAAGCATTCCTTTCTTAATCCTGGTCACAACATCATCTTGCAAACCACACTCTTCTCTTATTAAACAATTTCTCACTCTGTCATTCAGATTCATCCCTAATATACTCCTTATTTGTCATATCTACCAGTTAGTTAGTTTTTTTATTATTACAGAGCCTTGTTTCAGTTTCACAAAACCAAAAAAGTCCATCTTAGTCCTCAGGGATGGTGGTATCATAGACATCTACAGCTATCCTCAATTACAAATTAAAATGCGGATCCGTCGTCCCTGGACTAAGATGGAATGCCTCGGTTCCAGTAAATAGGGTCTCCTATTTACTGGAACCGAGGCACATTAGTAATAGGTATATATATAATGTGCGGAAACGGGAACAGACTCAGTATTCGCTGGGCATTTTATGGTCAGCACTGGTTTTCAGCCAGTCCCTACTGTTTTGGGTATATTGAACGCACACAAATCGTACTTAATTGTGTATTATTGATGTAACCCTCATTAAATTTTATATTTCTTAAATAAAAAGACAATAAACTAAAATCTTATCTTACAATAAACATGTAGATATGCGGAGAAATTTGGCCTAAATAGATTATTGTTTATAACTCTTTCTTAACCTTTTTATAAATGTTGCATTATTTATATTAAAATTTCCTTTTAAGGGCGGTGTTTTAAAACAATCCTTAAAGTTCATTGTGTTATGGTATGGAATGTTCAGCATGTTTGAGATTCTTTTACGTGTATTTACTTTACGGGCATTCTTACTCCAATCTCATTTATTATATAAATAAAATGGATTTTTATAACTAGTAATTTTGCGAACTAAGCATTAACTATCACGCTTGGCAGGCGCGGATAGACGATCGTAATACTAGACGTCTCGCACCTTCGACGCTGCTCTAGACCAGCGGTCTCAGTATTTTATACTATTAAATATAGTAACCACCCAACCATCTGATTCTAATGGAAGGATGGTTACACCGCCTATAAAAGTCCACTGCTGAACATGACCCTGCTGTAGATTGTGTCATAGGGGGATATTATAATATACTTTTCTATTACCATTTTACGAGATTCACTTTTTGTTAGGACATAAAATGTACCCAACAATTTAAAAATAAATAGACGGTCTTTCAGAGCTCTCATTAAACAGAGCTTACTGTGCCTTTTTTGTGCGAAGTTTTCGTCATGTCATTTGCAAGTCACTAAGTTGGAACTAGAAGGATATTACGGCCTTTGTTTTCTTAATTAATTTTTATAACTGCGACAAAAGTACATGTGTTTTGTTGAAATAATTAAAAAATGTATGACATATTATATTAAAATTGTTTCATATCGTTTTCATATTGTTTCGTTGCGCGTTTAGCAGCTCTGTGTGACAATTTACTGCTCCATATCATACCGCAGGTGGTGTAAGTGGTGATAGAAATAATAAACTGTTACACAAACAGCATCTTACGAAAATAACTCAAAATAATAAATATCCCCCAATAAGGCTGTCTATGGGAGAGGCCTTTGTTCAGTTGTGGACTTTTGACAAGCTGTAATGACGATGATAACTATGTATTAATGTTTATTAATTGGTTTTATAAGATGCTGTAAAATATAATATTATAGCTGCCTATGAGTTCGTCTCGATTGCTTACTTATAACATCCTAAAAATGTTGATTGTAAATTTATTTATATGCATTAAATCTACATAAATAAAATGATAGAGGTTTGCAGTTGTGCGCGCATCGCTGAAAGACTATTCGATAGATTTCACATAGGTCTCCTAAGTTTTATTTCTTAGACACTTGGCCCTTAAAAATATTGCGATATCTTTATTTAATATTAAAGTTTTAATAAACAACGATTTTTATAAGCACTACGTGTTCAGTGGTGTGTGTAAGCAACGCAGCCGAAGTCGCGGGTATCAGCAAGTAGTATATAAAATATTATTTACTGGACGCCACAGTAGCACAGTGACTATTGATTTTACTGCGGTGCTATGAGGTTGCGGGTGCAAATTCCGCACAGGACAAGTCACAGATTAATTTTTATACACGAACAAGATGTTTGTATGGCCTAGAAATAATTGTTTCATGTAAAATTTGCGTATATGTAGTCGTAAAACTCCCCCACGATACAAGAGAAAACCAAAGAGGAGCAGAGCTAATTGCCTTTGTTAACCAACAAACCTGCGCGTCGAGTTGAGGTTTAATATTTTCGCCTGAAAAACTGAAAACCAAGTTTTCCCATTTTGCGTATATACATATGTATGTGTAATTGTTGTTTTTATTTCAAACCTAAATACTGTGCGAGTAAGGAGAAGCTTGTTAGAGAAGTTGCGGCGATAAACACGGTTTCGTCGGATTATTATTTTTTTAATTTACTTATGTACACACAACAAGATACAGGATACAAAGGTTACCCACCATAAAGGAAAATATTTAAAGAAGGCAAACTTAGTGCGTACATTAATACGCTCCATTTTAGTCCTTAGGTGTCGCAGCGCACCTGCATTTGGAGGTAGATGAAGATGTCTATCAGCGTCCACTTATCATAAGGCGGACTGTGTGCTCGTTTGTCACTATTATTCTATAAAAACGTTCATGTCTGATAAAGTTCCCTAACGATTCAATATGGTCGAATCAGTGATATACATTTGTATATCAATGTTTCGAATATATGTTGTTTTTTGTTGTACCGACTCTGGACCCCGCCTCGACGATTTATTCACTCAGACAGATAACGTGCTCCCTTTTTTACCCTCAAGCGGTGTTTAAATAATTCTCAGCGCCCTTTTGTTCTTGGTTCGTGAAGCTGTGAGTTTGAAGTTTCGATCTGCCATTGTTTGTTTTTGATAAATCGGAAGAGGGAAGTTGCTGATGTCGGGAGTTTTTTAAATGTTGTGTAGGTACGAAATGACAACTTTATTCACAAATAAAAACGTTCTTCAGACGGAATTTCGTCTCAGCGGCCATCTAAAGCTAGCTGTGCAAGACAGGATTATAGTGCACAAGTGTGTGCGCAAACACAGGTGCGCTCTCTATTCCCCCACTCTCATAGTCGGAACGGCAATCCGACATAACCGGAGAAAGACCAGGACCAATGGCTTCACTTGCTTTACGAAAGACGGCGGTAAATTACCAATTCCGGACTGCTACTGAGATTTTCTTGGCAGAAAGACCCCAATCACTGATTTTTGGATCGACCCGGGATTCAAACCCGATCATTAGTCAAGCTTACAACCACTGGAGCAACGAGGCAAAGTCGAAAGAGAGTAGAGGATTCACAAATATATATATATATATATATATATATATATATATATATATATATATAGCAGCTTAATTCCTTTTTATTTTTATATCTACAAATAAATTATAAAATTAAAATGATTTTAAAAATAAATGATTGTAGCTATTAATTAATCAGGGGTGACTTCGATGATTCCTATTAATAAACGAACGAATTACTACTGACCCAGAAAACCCTACATTTCTCTCGTATCGTGAAGGCGTTTTACATACATACATTGTACATTAACCAGTAACCTAATTAGAATATTCCCGAAACTCTCACCTATGCATTGAAAGATGTTTTCAAGCTACTGAACTAGAAAGGATACGGTGTTCATATTGTGACGCCTCATAATTATTATTAATAAATAATAATTAAATTAATTATACAGACATTTAAAAATGTCTTAGAAATTATAATTTAAACAATAAAATGCAAATAATAAGCATAAAGTTCAAAAAATATCCATTTGGAATATTGAATATTATATATATTAGTAAACGCATAAAATGTCTCTAAAAATCTCTAAATTTATTAAAAACCTGCTTAAAATGTTAAAAATGTATCAAATAATATAAATACAAGGCGATTATATTGCAATAACAAAGATAAATAACATTTGTAATATAATAGAAAAAATGGATTAAAATTTTCTAAGTTGATGAAGGTGTTCGTGTAATAATTGGAAAATTTCAAAGTTAATTAACGTGTTCTTGTAATGTTCCCTTATATTGGGGCGTTGTCGGAGACACATACCCAAGGTTGTACATATATATGGGGTGGTCGGCTAACCGACTGCTAGTACTAAGGTTGCACAATGACTAGTCCTATATTAGGGACTTAACATAGTAAGGTCTGACGAACCAAAGCATTAATATAGAAGGTCTCTATGATGCATAAGCATTATGATAGCAGAGTTATGACTTGAAGTCCCATATGAATAAGACATACAGTAGAATGGTCTATGAAATAAAGCAAATATGTGGAAGGTCTCAAATATGTAAAAGCATTATATTGAAAGAAATGGGACTTGAAAAGGATTATTATAGTGGCGTGTAGGTTGCTTCGCAGCCTCTGAGACCGAGGTAAACTTGGACTCACTAACCGATGTCATCATCATCATTCATCATCATTACAGCCCTTCACAAGTCCACTGCTGAACATAGGCCTCCCCCAAAGAATGCCACAAAGCACGGTCCTGAGCCACCTGCATCCATCGACTTCCTGCATATCTTACCAGGTCGTCACTCCATCTAGTGGGGGGACGCCCTACACTTCGCCTGCCGGTACGAGGCTGCCACTCGAGAACCTTTCTTCCCCATCGGTTGTCGGTTCTTCGAGCTATATGGCCGGCCCATTGCCACTTCAGCTTACTAATCCGTTGGGCTATGTCGGTCACTCTAGTTCTACTGCGGATATCCTCATTTCTGAGTTTATCACGCAGAGAAACTCCGAGCATAGCCCTCTCCATAGCTCGCTGAGCGACCTTGAGCTTCCTCATCCGGCCAGCAGTGAAGGACCACGTCTCAGTTCCGTATGTCATCACTGGCAACACGCACTGGGTGTACAGTTTCGTTTTCAAGTTTTGAGGTATACCTGACGAGAAGATGTGCCGCAATTTCCCGAACGCTGCCCAACCGAGTTGAATCCGTCGATTGACCTCTCGGTCGAAGTTGGACTTACCTAGTCGGACTATTTGTCCCAGGTAAACATACTCGTCAACAACTTCGAGCTTAGTGTTCCCAACAACTACCGGCATAGGTGTGACATGGACATTAAACATGATCTTTGTTTTGTCCATGTTCATCTTAAGACCTATCCGTTGGGAAACACTATTGAGGTCATTGAGCATAGTGCTTAGGTCCTCCAGCGATTCTGCCATAAGGACTATATCGTCGGCAAATCGAAGGTGAGTGATGTACTCGCCATTGATGTTGATACCGTATCCTTTCCAGTCCAGAAGCTTGAAAACATCTTCCAATGCAGCGGTAAAGAGTTTCGGGGATATGACGTCACCCTGTCTTACACCTCTCTGCAATTGGATAGGTTTCGTACTCTGGTTCTGTACTCGGATAGCCATCGTAGCCCTACTGTACAAGCACTTCAACACTTCGATATACCGACAGTCAACTTGGCATCGCTGAAGGGACTGCAGCACCGCCCAAATTTCGACGGAATCAAAGGCTTTCTCATAGTCCACATACGCCAGACATAGTGGCAAATTGTACTCCTCGGACTTCTGCACAATTTGCCGAAGGGTATGTATGTGGTCTATGGTGCTAAAGCCTTTTCGGAAACCGGCTTGTTCGGGAGGCTGGAAGTCGTCAAGTCTGAGCGCGAGACGATTCGTAATGACTCTCGAAAACAGCACGTAGACGCGGCTCAGAAGGGAAATCGGTCTGTAGTTCTTCAAGAGAGCGTTGTCGCCTTTCTTGAAGAACAAGACCACCGCACTTCTCCTCCACGCCTTTGGTGTAATGCCACCATGGAGGACGGAATTAAAGAGCTTCTGAAGGACTTCAAGTACCGGTCTTCCACCCGCTTTCAGAAGCTCCGCTGTAATTCCATCCTCGCCTGGGGCCTTGCCGTTTTTAAGGTGCTGGAGAGCCATTCTAATCTCGCTCAGACTGACGTCCGGGATATCATCGGAATAATGTCGGATAAGACTCGCTCTTGGATCGTTACTCACACTTGCGTGCGGCTCCAACGATGACGTGTACAGCTGCCCATAGAACCTCTCAATCTCACTCAAAATCTCAGGTGCCCCGGAAACGATGCTGCCACATTCTGTCTTCAGCTTTGACAGTTGGCGCTTTCTGGCAGACAGATCTCTGGCAAAGACTTTGGAGCCTCGGTTCCGCTCGATCGCTTCTTCAATACGAGCTGTATTGAATTTGCGTAAGTCCCGCCGCATGCATTTGGAGATCTGTCTGTTCAGTTGCCTGTATGCTGTTAAATCTGTTGAAGAATGTAGCTTCATCTCCCGTCTAACAGCCATGAGATTAAGAGTGTGATCGGAGAGTTTTTGTGTTCTTCTGCGGCGGGTCTTGCAGAACTTAGCTCCGACCGCATGGACAGTTTCCACGAGCTTGTCATTCAAATCGTCCACTTCATTGCAGTCTTCCAGGCACTGAAAACGGTTTTGTAACTCGAGCTGAAAGGTTTCGGGACTTTGGAAAAGAGCACGACGGGGACGGAGCGTTGACTTCATTAGACGAGACCTCTCCAACTTAACGTTTAGGTTCAGTGTGCCTCTAACCATTCGGTGATCGCTGCCGGTTTTCACCCTCGCGATCACTGAGACATCACTGAACAGTTGTCGTCTGGTCGTCATAATGAAGTCAATCTCATTTTTTGTCGAACCGTCGGGGCTCGACCAGGTCCACTTCCTGTGGGGCCGCTTCTGGAAGAAAGAGTTCATCATAAAGAGTCCCTCTTTCTCCATGAAGTCGGCCAGCTGCTGGCCCCTTGGGTTCCGTTGCCCTATTCCAAATTTCCCTACTTTCAGCTCACCGTTCTCTCTTGTGCCTAGTTTTGCATTGAAGTCTCCCATTAACACCGTATATTGGGTTTTGGAGGAATGCATGGCTCTAGAGATATCCTCATACATTTCCTCCACCTCCTGATCGGGGTGTGCCGAGGTTGGTGCGTAAACCTGTATGATCTTCAGCGAATACCGTTTGGTGATTCTGAGTATAAGGTTCGCAACCCTCGTCGACACACTCTCAATCTTTACAACGTTGTTAACGAGAGACTTGTGGACGATAAATCCGACACCTCCTTGGGACAGATGGTCGCCCTCCCGGTAATAGAGCAAGTTGCCGGATTCGAGGATTACCGTGTCCTCCCCCTCTCTTCGGACTTCGGATAATCCTATAATATGCCAGCGTAACTTGTCTATCTCTTCTTCCAGCTCCACAATCTTCTCGTCAGTCCTCAGGGTGCGTGCGTTGTATGTTGCCAGGTCGAGTCGTCGTAGGTGGCAACCGAACCTCCACCGGAGATTCTTAGCACCCCCTGCCCCGCCGTTACCATGGTCGCCACCGTAGCCAGGAATAGCGGGGCCGCCGGGGACTGGGGGCCGTTTATTATTGTCATTGCTCATGGGGGGTATATTGCCATGTGTCCTAGACATATCATCTTAGTGCCGGTGGTAAGCGGGTTTGTTGTAGCAATACGACTTGCCCGTGGACATCGCACACCCCTACCGGTTGTGGGCGGCGTCTTAGCGCATAGCGTTATGATACGTCGGCTATCTTTCGGATTAGGGTGAGTGTGTTTGGTAGTACTTTTAAGTGCAGCAAGCATACTCAACTTCATGTCTTAGTGCAATAGCGCTATGATACGTGGAGTTTTGGCTACTGACGTCTTAGTACCGTACTACTATGATACGTTGGTGGTATTTTTAGTTAACAACATTATCAAATTTTGTTACCAAAGTCGATAGGGATCATGTGGGTGTGTTGTGAGGGGGCGCCATCCGTATGATAGTTGCATTGATGCTTACTGCTACTTGCAGTATTGTGTCTTGTGATGGATCTGCGGGTGTGCTGCACCTAATTCGATGCATCTTGTGGTTCTGGTCGATGGAGGTATGCGGGTGGTGATGTCTGCTGGGACTGTATGGGGGACCTTGGGATGGTGTAAGCCCGACGATAGTCGTATTGATGCTTGTTGCATTCTGTAGCATTGCGTCTCTACGATGGTTGTTTGGCGGGTCGCTATTCTCAATGGCGCTCTCTGCGTCTTGGTTTGACTCACAACCTAAGTAGCTTTGCCCAAGTCGGGTCCCTTCATTGCGGGGCTGCAGACTGTCTGCCCTCCATGATGTTTTATATAACAACTTAATAATATATCTCTATAAAGTTCCCACCTTTGAGAGATTGAAGGCAACTTGTTGGTGGGTGAGACAAACATGATCGAAAAATGCATATACTCAACGTCAGTGACACAAACCCTTTCTGATGGCGAATTATTAATATTATCTTATAACTGCCTATTGGCTATATCTGCCATTGTATTGGTTGGTGGAGCATATGTGTTGACCTCATGCGGGTGGTAGCTGGAGGGAGAATCTGAGGAGGCTCTCAAGGCTGCGGCCGAAAGCCGCGCAACGTGGGTCCCCATTCCCTTGAGGTGAGCGGTAGACACATGACACGCTTTTTATGGTCAGTGTGCCGATTGTTGCCTAACCCGTGTGACGTACATTTCACTGTGGCTGGATTTGATCGTATTCTGTATGGCGTTTACACGCATTGACATGCGCGACTTCGGTCGATGTTTGTGCTTACGCACTGTCAAGGGGCCAAGTCCTGTTTTACTGGTTCGCCAGTTATTTTGCTGTGGACTACGGTCCAGTTCCCAACTTTGCGTACCCTTCGGGGGGAGCGCATTAAAATGGTTGGCGCTCACCGTGCGCGGCGTGTGTGGGGCCGTGTACCTCCTCCACATTTTTTTTTAAATGTGGGAGATCTAAGCCCTTGTAACTGGTATTTAATATAAATATTGTGAGCCTTTTCCAAGCGGGAAGGGATTAATTAATAAGGAATTGACTGTTGTGAACCAGATACAAGTGGAATAGGGACAATTTATTGTTCTTAATCTTTTTGAGCTCTGTCTTCGTGAACGGGGTTCTTTAGCTTATAAGACTCTACCAACAGCTTTCGATTGCTCTCGTGAATATTCATTCTTCCAAGATACACCTAAAAGAACTAAGTTACTATACAAACACAACGTAAAAAAGGGTCCTAACTAAGACGATCACGCCATGAATTTATTAAACGGCCTATATTTAAACCTTTAGACAGATCAAGTTATACTGGTCCCGTAAATTAGATATATTTATATATCTTACAGATATAGATTCTAAAGAAATACAAGTATAAGCGGATATACAGTAGAAAAGAAAAAGATGGGGGGGGGGGGGGTTCGTTACAATATCCATGGCAAATACATTGCTCACCATTGATTTACTGCCAATATAGTCATTATGGCAGAATCGCTGGAATATTATAGTATTATGCTTAATGACATCAATAGTGTTTTCAAACGGAGAGATTTTTAACATGAAAATGGTCAAGACAAAGGTCATGATGTGAAACGCCCAAGTCTCAGCTACATATACCAGTAGTTCTTGATGCTTATGTTTACCGAAGATAATTTGCCCGCATTGGTAAGCCCAACTTCTACCAAGACGTCAATCAATGCATCAAACGCAGTTGGGCGGCGCTCGAAAGATTACGACACATGTTCTTGCCACGTACTCCTCAAATCCTTTAAAGTTGCAGCCTATTTACGTCCCACTGCTGAGCACAGGCCTCCTCTCATTTCTGAGAGGGTTTTAGGGCAAGCAAGTCTTCGAAATATTTTTTTCTTATTTCTCAGACATTCAGGTTTCCTCACGATGTTTTCCTTCACCGCCGAGCACGTGGTAAACTGGTAAATCCGCACTTAAAATTGCAATTAACAATTTCATTGGCACCGGCGGGGATCGAACCCGGGTTTCTTGAGTACTGTGAAGCTTACAGCGAGCGCTAACCATCTGAGCTACCACGGCTCAAATCCTTATTAACACAAGAGTATACTAATTTATAAAGTATTAAAAACTTTCGAATTCACAATGCCGCAGACAAAAACTTAGGTACCGCACTCTGTGGAAAAAATCATATTTTGGCAATAAAATTGAAAACTGTCATAAAAAAAAACATAACGTGCTAACAAGGTAAAGCTACCCTGCAGCTATATTAACGTGGTAGACACGCTGCAGCTATATTTTAGCTACAGCATAAATGAGTCTGCTAAAACGGACGAGAAGCACGCTCTCACAGAATACCGGTGTAAGTAGCACTTTAATGCTGTTGTGTTTCGTATGATGAGTGTAGAGAAGCATATACCCTTTTTACTGGTAATGAGGCAGTCTATCTTAGTCCTCAGGGGTTGTTACCCCATACATCTACAATTTGAATCTTAATCGAGGGTAGTTGTAACTGTCTATCAGCTTACAACACTTACTATCGAGTGGACTATGTGCTCGTTTGCCACCCTTTTGCTATAAAGAAATATATATTTGTCAAATATTTTCGTGCCGTCATTTTTGTCGTCATACTTCTTGAAAGTTATTCGACAGCTTTTTTTTACCGAAACATGTTCATACTCATAATAATGAAGCTAAAAATAACCGTAAATCCACACACAAACACTTGGAGTACCCCACCGCGTGCTCGATGACACTTACAAAGCATTTGAGAGCCTTATATTTGAGGATGCTAACCCTCTCCCTCGCGGAACGAATTGCGCAAAAACTGGGTCACAAAGTGACATGTTTACGAACAAGTTGTATTGCGTTCTTTTTTGCATATGACGTGTAATTAACTTTCAACAGTGTATTTCTTTATAAGATATTTTATAAATCGTTGTTTTTTTAATTATAAGCCAGTGCTTAACCACACTCCCACCTGGTAGTAAACGGTGATGCAGTCTTAGATGGTAACTCTCTTGTTTAGAAGACGCCCAGATTGTATTTGGACGGAAAGATAGACGCCGGCAAATCATCCCACTCCTTTGCTGTACGCATTACAAACGTCAAGTCCACTTAATATTAATATTCATAATACTAATCATTATTATAGTCCTTCAAGTCCACTACTTATCTGAGGTCTAGCATTTTATACTATTTAAAAGCATTCAACAAATAATTAAACTAAAATAGGAAAACTTCCTTCAAAAATAAAATAGAATAAAATGATTGTTAAATGATTTCCACACTTTTGGAAGCTATTATGTACCTCAGCTATGAGGTCACCATTTGTAAAAGTTTTAACAATAACTATTGTTTAGAAAATAAAAATAATTTGAGTTGCTGTTAAACCTTATCTATGAAGCAAAAATATAAAAACGACACCTTGAAAATTTTCATTTTTTTTTATAGTATAAATGTGACATACGAGCACAGTCCATCTGATGGTATGTGGTTGCTGTGGCCCATAGACATCTACATCTATCCACGTTTGCAAATCAAAATGTAGATGCGATGTCACCCGTGAGGACTAAGATGGAAGGCCTCGTTTCCAGTAAAAAGGGTCGCCGGTTCTCTACATTCACCATACGAAACACAGCAGCTTTAAGCTGCTATTTTAGTCGAGCCGACCCATTCGTGCTACAACTATACTATTAATAAAGCTGCAGCATGGCTCTACCACGTGTAAGAACAAATAAACTACTGTATACGATAAATGCGATAATTACAACTTTATTGTCGGCGGTTATAAAGGTTTTGTAAGTCGTAATTTTGATATTGAAATGTTTAATTATAAAAATATATACATATGCCTGACTGTATAGTGGCGGTGTAAGAATATTCAATACACTTTATCATCCCGTGGGGGTCATAAGAGGCGACAGCAGGAAACAAACCAGGAGATGGGCAGCAGCGTCTTCCTAATAACAACTAAAAATTTAAAATTGTGGTTGCTCACCCGCCTTAAAAGTGTGGCAACTATAGCAAATGATCCCTTAATCCGCGTCTCCACCAAAGTTTTGTTGCCAACACAACAGTTGGAAACAAAACTTGTTTCCATTTTCGGCGGCAACATCAAAGGAATACGCTTGTTGCCAACATTTGTTCCCTCGGTGGAGACGCTTTTTGGAAACAGTTGGAAACATAACTGTTGTTAACATTTTTGGTGGATACGCGGCTTTATAAGGCAATCTATGAGGGAGGCCTATATTCAGCAGGGAACTTATGTAATGTGTGTAATGTATAACATATGTCTATGTTACCTCAAATGAAAAAAAAAACTGTTTTAGTAATGTCACAAATCTGTTTTAAGATGTGATTTACAATGTAGTAATACAGTCTAGTCTGAGTTCGCATGTATTATCCAACATTTCACGTGTCGGCCCAGCATAGCCATGACGGAGCGTGTGTAGTCACAAAATGTGACTGACGCAAATGGCCGTCGCATCGTCACTACACCTGTGTCTCTTCCCTTATGACGTGCATGAATGTATCACCGTCGTTTAATACAATGACAGTGTGTATCCGTTTTATTTTAAAAAATATCGGAAAAAAGTGTTATAAGCTTTATACTTTATCATTTTGTATGAAGAGTAATGTATAATAGCATTTAATGTATATGAGTTTGCACTTGTAACTGCCCCCCCCCCTTTTTTTCTGTTAAAACCATTTAAAAAAACGCTCATGAACAAATGCAATGCGCAATGAACCCGTTATTAAAATGTTTTTGGTATCGAATATTAGCTGGTACCCGGCGCATTGCTGCCGCTGAAAAATATTTTTGGAAATATCGTTTTAAATTTGGAACAATTACACTGTTTAATTAGCAATGATAATTGTTAATAAATTCACAAAATTGAATGACAAATAAATATGTCGGTAGAACACGCACGCCACCTACTGTAATTTATTTTACTATGTCTATAACCTTCGCGCAAGTGCAAGCAATAAGTTGACAAAAATTTTGCGCAATCTGATGAACGGTATGACAGCGAATAAAATTTTTCATTTCACGAAAAAACAAAAATATTTTTTTCTATATTAGATGGGTGCCAAACGAGTTCACAGTCCACCTTGCTGTGGCCCATAGACATCTTCATCTATCTTCAATTAAGAATCAACATGTACACGCATTGTCACCATTGAGGAATAGGATGGAATGCCTCATTTCCAGTAATAAGAGTATCCAAATCTCTACATTTACCATACGAAACACAGCGCATTAAACTACTAGTTTACGCATATTTTCTGTGAGAGCGTAGTCCTTCCCCGGTAGATCTTCTCCAACTGTCTTTTACAATCTTGTCTGCAATTGCACTCTACTATTTTACTCGTAAATTAACCATTGTAAAAGGGCATTTTTTAAACGCAAACCGATGGTGACAATGCCTTAAAATAATATACCTAAATAATAATATAATAATGTTTATTTCTCCTCACAAAAACGGAACATGCATAGTAAAACTTATATCTATTTAATTACAGGTATGTTCATACTAATAGCCCAGAATATATGAGGAGTTGATGGCGTCTGAGTTAGGAAGTAAAATGCCTGTATTACAAATCACCAGGTCGTCAACCCACGGGATAAACCAGAGAATTATTCGGGATTGAGTGTTACAGGTATATATAATATATAATGATACTATAATGAATTATTACGATTTAAGTGGCTATTTAATTTATATATATATAAAAAAAATGAAGAGCAAAGAGTCACACAATATTGTAACTGAAAGTAATTTGAACTACGGTTTAGAATAAAACAATGCAAGGCTATGTAATATTATACTCATACGCTGATATAACACGTTAGGTACGCAGAATATTAATTTTGCCTGCGGTTATGTACGGCCGAATTTACACAGTGTAATGGATGATTTAAGACCTACGTGTGTAATATATCTGTTTGTATTAAAGCCTGCTTCTGAATAACTGAAACTTAAAATAGAAATACATTTTATAAAATATTTTCATAAAAAAATAAAAGCAGTGCGGATCAGTCGTAAATCCTCAAGTTCTAGACAAGCGAAGAGTGGCCACTTCTGGCATCTATGCTAAACTTCTTTACGTTTCTGTAAGTGGAGAGAAATCAGTGAGTTGACGTCTCACATAACATAAAGAACCTGGTATAATATACGGGATCATTATACCTTCGTTGTATATTAAACTTATTATTAACTAGATGATAGCCGCGATTTCGTCCGCGTTACTTAAACACATCACTGAATACGTAGTGCTTATAAAATTCGTTGTTTCTTAAAACATTAACTCTTCTACAGTATTTCTACAGCATTTATTCTACCCTCGTGCTTCTTCTGCCACACCCAACTTTCACTACCATACATTAAAGTAGGGACTAACACAGCATTGTGAATTGCCATACGTGCCTTTTTGGACACATTCTGACTTCTCACAATAGGGTGTAGAGCCCCATTCACTCTATTTCCTGCATTCACTCGTCGTTCTATATCCTTTCGCTGTAGAAATGCGGTCATTAAGGAGTATGTTAGGGATAAATCTGAATGATAGACTGATAAATTGTGTGATAAGAGAAGAGTGTGGTTTGCAAGATGATGTTGTGACCAGGATTAAGAAAGGAATGCTTCGGTGATTTGGTGATGTAGAAATAATGAATGAGGAAAGAGTGACAAAGCAAATTTATGTTGCAGACCAAATTGGCGATATATTGAAAATGGGCCAAATCAGGAGTACCTTAAACCGACGAGCGTGTATGCGTAGGTATATGGATGTGGAGGAAGCGAGAGAGGTGTGTCAGGATCGTGCCAAATGGAAGTCCATAGTCTCTGCCTACCCCTCTGGGTGACAGGTGTGAGTGTTATGTTTTTAATAACTTTATAGAAAAGGGCCAAGTATCTAAAATTAATAAAACTTAGAAATCCTAATTGAAATCTATCCAGTAGTTTTTCTGTAATGCAAATTTTAATGGTATTTAAAATTATAACGCTAAGACAGTCCGATTTACCATCTAGGGCTTCATCACCACTTACTTAAAGGTGACATTGTGGTCAAGCACTGACTTTTATTAAAAATAACGTATTCTTTATCGACCAGTAAAATTCCACGGTTGGACATGGATTTCTTTCGTGATGATTTGCTTTAATCGACATTTCACAGGTATTTTACGAGTTAAGAATAACGTGACAGATTTAAACAGCCATCTATCTGACGCTATAAGATTTTTCAGGCACTTCTTATAGTTTTCGCCTCTTACGAAACCTACGGGACGAAATGCCGCCAAACGGACGGAAAAACAGAAGGTAAGTTAGAAAAGATAAAATTAAATTTCATGGTAGTTCTGGAACATATTTATTCCACTAATATCAGTACTGATTTTGGCAGACATATGACGATAAAGATTTCTTATATTTACGCGAAGACTACTAATTAAATTAAAGTAATTTTTACGGATTTATTTCGCGTTTCCCCCCCCCCCCCATGACCATGAGTGCTGTAAAATTAGTTTCATTTAATATGAAAATAAAAATAATTTCGTTCTGCCTTAATATGAAAATAAATGCTTAAGAGCCAAAGCACACCGTAAATTGCTTGGTGAAATAACTGCTCTATTACCTTCTCAGAAAAGAGAGATTCAAGTTTAGTTTCAAGAATCAATGCAGGTTACAATATTTTTTTACTGTTTTATCATGAAAGTACTTAGCAAATACTGTGCTAAAAATTTATTTAGAAATATTTTCTTGAAAAGGTTGAATTAAATATACGTTATTCAAAAACATAATCCTAAATATATTTTTAGTATAATTCTGCAAATTTCTATCTTATAGGATTATTTTTATGTATAAATAGGCACATACTCGTATAACATAATTTTTTAGATAATATTTTACAATATATTGTATCAACGGCTGGGTCTATATTTTTGAATTCTTATTTATTGAGGTGGTACTTCTGCCTTTATACTCTGTGCTACATGTTAACAGCAAATTAATGGGCGGAAGGCCGTGAAAATATATGTACCGCGGCTTTTCGGACGGATAAACGTGCTTTTTTTCAAGTGGAAAAGAAAAATCGTCGCCCGCTTATCGGTAGCCTCTATCCAAAGTTCTTTGATATAAAAAAATGTTTCAATACGAAATGTTTACAATGCTCATTTGAACTGGTTTAAAAGTTTAAAAGTAAAAGCGATTTTTAAAATATTGAGGATTTATATGAGAAATATACCTAAACAACCTAAACTGTTTGAAACAAAACTGTTAAAAATGTTTTTTGTGATTTTTCACAAATTTGTTTATGGGCGCAGATGTTTCTAAATTGTGGTTTAAATTAATATAATAGTGCCGAATATAATACATTCGGTAATAAATGAATTATATTCTATTAAATATATATTATAAATAATGAAAATATTTCGGATTTTATTAGGAGTAATTTGCATTTTCACAGGAAGACTAGGACAAAGTGTTCAAGTAGTTACATTTATACTACTGAATGTGTACAAAAGTAACCTTCTTGATTAATATTAATAAACAAAACAAATATTTTACATGATTAGGTGGTCACGGGTGCCAAAACTTTTTTATTATATTTAACGAATTAATCGATAATTAATCAAGTTTAAAGTAATCTATTTATATTTTCATGAAATATGGTACATTTCAAGGTATTACGTACTCCGATGTTTCTGGCATGTAAAAGCTTAACATTAAATTGAAAATAATACCTTTATGTTATTATAATAAGATCAACATTATTTATAACTATAATTGAATGGAAATTAATATCAAATTATTACTAAAAACATGTAAGAGAATTACAGGTCATTAAGTTACTAATTATCAATTGTAAATAATAAGATGTCGAATATTACCTATGTTATAATCCTATCATCATCATCATCATCATCATCATCATCGTTACAGCTATACACACGTCCACTGCTGAACATAGGCCTCCCCCAAGAAATGCCACAAAGCACGGTCCTAAGCCCCCTGCATCCATCGACTTCCTGCATGTCTTACCAGGTCGTCACTCCATCTAATGGGACTTCGCCTACCGATACGAGGTTGCCACTCTAGAACCTTTCTTTCCCATCGGTTGTCGGTTCTTCGAGCTATATGGCCAGCTCGTTGCCACTCTAGCTTACTTACCCTATGATTATAACTAACTATTATATTTAGATACTTCAATGTTAATAGTTTGTAATGAAATACTAATTTCAGATAAATCAAGAGGTTATTTCATCATTTTCATGTTTTAAAACAACTAATTTATATAATATTAAAAACGTATTCAGACAAGAATAAGCAATTCGCGTACAAATAACAATGCTCTTAAGATATTACAATGAACGTGGGCATATTAATTTTGCATGCGGTGGCGTACGGATAAATTAACGTTGTATATGATTTAAGGTCCCAGTGCCTGCCGACGGACGTTTATAGTGATTTATTAAGGCTCTGCTACGTAGATGGTCATTTAGTCTACGGAATATATGCCTAGAAATACTAGCTAATAATATTATATTTATTTGTGCCGTATTTGAGCCGTGGTAGCTCAGATGGTTAGCGCTCGCTGTAAGCTTCACAGTACTTGAGCAACCCGGGTTCGATCCCCGCCGGCACCAATGAAATTGTTAATTGCAATTTTAAGCGCTGATTTACCACGTGCTCGGCGGTGAAGGAAAATATCGTGAGGAAACCTGCATGTCTGTGAAATAAGAAAATAAAATTCGAAGATGCGGAGGACAATTTCTTGCCCTGAAAACCCTCTTAGAAATGAGAGGAGGCCTGTGCCCAGCAGTGAGACGTAAATAGGCTGCAACAACATATTTATTTGTTATTATTTGTAAGCAAACCGAGTTTGATGTCTGTCAGAATGAATTATAGTCATAATGGGAATTTCAAGCGCTGACAAGGTTGTTGAGTAAACAATTTAGAGGTAACTTGCTATATGAGAAATGTGAACGGAAAAAACGAATACGCCATACATACTAAAACAGCCTGGCGGTTCCCACCCTGTTCCTAAATCATCTCAGCAAGGAGAAGAGACCTGTGCCTAACAATGGAACGAAAGCTTATACTTTATTAAATGCGTCATTTGACAAATTCTTGAATATGCCTCTGACAAGCAGTGACTTTTAAGGCTAAATAAGATAATTATTTAGTAAATATGTATCTTACTTTTCGAAGTGGTATTATTTCTTGTCGTCCGTCAGGATAAGTACCACCCCCTTACCAATTTCTGGCGCCAAACAGCAGTGCGAGCACCTATCTGTTCTAGACTGAAGGTTAGCCAGTAAAATTACAGGTCATAAGACAGGCCAAGAGGCACTCCATGCTAGCCCTCAGAAGTGACAATGCACCTGTAACCATCTTTGTTTGAAATTGGTCAAATGTGTCCATGGGCTCCAGAAGCCAATTACACCAGGTGAAGTTCGTTTGTCATTAAACATTTTGAAAGAACCTTTTCTATAACATCTTCAATTAATTATCTGTTATCATGTATCTAAATTACAATGAAAAATCTTGTAAAATATGAAAGATTAAAGAAGCAGCACGGAATAGGGAAAAAAGGATATCGATAAGAAAGTTGCTCTTAATCCAAAAAGAAAACAAAAAAATGCAAACAAGTGTTCAGAATGATAAGAATACAAAGTTGTTACAAATATTGCATAGAGCATTAAAACTTTTTTATGACGAATTTTATCGAATTTGCAACAGGCAACCAATTTTGATCTTTGCCTTTTTTCTATTTAAATTACATGTATAACGTCTGCCACAGGGTCAAGGTTCCTTGTTCGACCTATAGATTAGTTGACATGCATGCCAACCGAAATACTTTTACGAGCTGTCAAAACAAAATTTCCTTAAAATACGGCATGAAAATTCAGGACAGGTGAGGTCATAGTTTATTGTATTCAAATAAACATCTTATTTGTATATTTTCTTAGATAGTACTAAACTTTTTTAAGTCAAGTAAAAGTCAAAATTTTTAGTTCAATTTAGGACAGGTCTATATATCAAATGTATATGTATATATTTTTTAATTGTCTATTTTATTAGTATAGTTTAATTAGCGTGGGGAACTAGCGAGTGCAAAGTGCAAGAGTAAGAGCTATTTCCATATATCATTATTCTCAATGTATTAATCTATTTCTAATTAATATATACTATAAATTGCAGAAAAAATTAAAAAAAATTGAGACAATTTTTAAGTAAATACAAATTATTATATGATGTGTGTAGTCAGTAGTGACTTTTATGTCAATTGACAGATTTTTTAAGAAAAAGAATTATTGCATATTTCCATTTTTTAAAAACAAGTTTATCAAAATGTCTATGTTTTAAAACCATTTGTTCTCTTAAAAAACACAACATATTTTTGATTAATACGTTTTCCTACGAAAAGGGGATCAGCCCTCCTCCTTTGATGAGATTATTGGGTCTATTTTGTATAATCATAACTGAAATATGTATTTCGCTTTACCCTCCTCTAAATTCAGTATTGGTGTCGTACTTCAAAGTGAGTTTTGGCGGTGCATTTGACTTGAATATGATTTAAAGCATCTTTTATGTATGTTCAAAGAGGGAAATAAGTGTTCAATGTGATGATAATTATAACGCAATATATATATCTACAGAATATATGAGTGTATATTTATGACTTGTATAATAATTTACTGAATAAACTATATGTTTTTTGAATGAACCCTAATTTTTCCGGATTCCCAGCTAATCTTCGTTCAGAAGTCTTAAATTGTACATAGAGTGTGATGATTTTTTTTGAAACTAGCTTCAAATTTTACGTTTGTCACGCAAGATAAAAATTCCGTTACTGCCTTTGGATTTCGATCTTTCCAAGGTAACTTGACATGTATTTATTTTAAGTATTTTTAAGGCCGATATTTCAAATTACTTGTGGCATTTTTGAATACTCAAGAATGTTCGATAAGAGTTTCTATGCCGAGTCTTCTGGTCTCTTAAAGCGACGTGATTTATTTGTAGTCCCAGGATAAAGCTATTAATAATATCCTTTTAAAAATTTCTTAAGCCCGAAACTATCAATAAACTACGTTTTGTAATAAGATTATTTAAGTTATAAATTTCTTCGATAAGAAATGTATCGTATCTTTTCAAATCTGAATCATAATGTCTAATTCAGGCTTTATTGACGATAACAAATTTTCACCAAATCAAAACTTCTTCCAAAGTTTCCAAGCCAAACCTTCGTAGTTTCCGCCCGCCACTCTGTCAGCGGTCTAAATATTTTAGGCGATGAGTATGTAAAGTCTACATCAAACCTGTTCTTTAATAATATACTGCTAGTTGAATTTGCTACTCACCAAGGTAATTGTCAAGTTTTTTTAAATAAAACTAATTTTACGGATTTTATCGCGTATATTAATCTATTTTTATATTCCCGACGTTTCGGGTGCCTTCCAGCACCCGTGGTCACGGGGGACTGAGGTGTTTGACGTCCTGCTGTCATAGTTAGCCCGGCTACCTTCAGTTTTTTAATATTAATTTTTGTTCCGATTTACGCAGAATGAGCTTACAGTATCTTGAAGTCTAGCAGTGGTATACTTGGGTTTGGATTTGATTTTATTAATTATGGGATCCCAAGCAGATGGCAGCACCCATCCATCTTCTCTATTGAAATTAGGATGTTTTTTAATTTCAATAGCCTCGCGAATCATCCTTGGGAGGAATCGGTGTTCTTTTGCGAGGATTTGTGGTCTATCAAATCTAATGTAATGGCGGGGACGATCTTGAACATGTTCACAAACTGCAGACTTCCCGATACGTCGGTGCTTCACGTCAGCTATATGTTCTTTAACGCGGGTTTTAATAGATCTTTTTGTTTGTCCTATGTACGAGAGACCACATTCACAATCCAGCTTGTACACTCCTGCATCTTGTAGAGGGATATGACACTTGACGGATGGTAAAAATTGACCAATCTTCTTCAGCGGCTTGGAGTATGTTTTAATGGAAGCTCGCTTTAAGATGTTGCCAACCTTGTCTGTGACTCCTCTGACATAGGGTAGTACAGCAGGCACACGCTCGACTGTGGCTGGCTTCACTCGGTCACTGTGACGTAGGCGCGGGACCCGAAGCTTGTTGTCTTCTTTTTTGTTGATCTAATTTCTTAAGAAATACTCCGAAAAATTAGATCTCGACGTGAATTCGACAATACCATCATGTGCCAAACCACCGAGGTTGTATGGGTTACCGAAAATACACAAACCAAACGCTCCACTACGTCCTATAGTAAGCCAGATCGATTCACCAACTTATAAGTTGGCTCAACACTTGGCTAAAATACTGTCACCACTAAGAGGACATACCAGAGCACACACAAAGGATTCATACCATTTTGTTAGTGAGATTAAAGACCTATATCTCGCTGACAATGAAACTATGGTCAGTTTTGATGTTCAGTCACTATTCACATGCCTACCTATTGAAGACTGCATCTCAATTGTTACTAGAAATCTAGAAGATAACAACATGCCTACAGAATATGCAGCATTACTCAAACACTGCCTCACATCTGGCTATTTATTGTGGAAAGAAGAGTTCTACATGCAAGTAGACGGAGTGGCAATGGGCTCAACTGTATCTCCCGTAGTCGCCGACATATTCATGGAGGACTTTGAGGAGAAAGCCCTTCTTACTGCTCCTGTAAATCCAAGATTCTACAAGCGGTACGTAGACGATACTTTCACAATTTTACCATCTGACAAAGTAACTGCATTTTTAAACCACCTTAATTCCATAAACCCTAAAATACAATTCACAATGGAGTTAGAGGCAAACAATACTTTAGCTTTCCTAGATGTTTTAGTCATCCGAAATCCTGATAACACTATTGGTCATACTGTGTACAGAAAAAATACCCATACCAACCGATATCTAAATGGTGAATCTCACCATCATCCTTCACAGTTAGCTACCGTGGGAAAATCTTTGTTTCAGAGAGCACGAGGGATCTGTGACAGAAAACATCTGGCCGCCGAGCTTCAGCACGTCGAGCAAGTACTGCAAGACAACAAGCTTCGGGTCCCGCGCCTACGTCACAGTGACCGAGTGAAGCCAGCCACAGTCGAGCGTGTGCCTGCTGTACTACCCTATGTCAGAGGAGTCACAGACAAGGTTGGCTACATCTTGAAGCGAGCTTCCATTAAAACATACTTCAAGCCGCTGAAGAAGATTGGTCAATTTTTACCATCCGTCAAGTGTCATATCCCTCTACAAGATGCAGGAGTGTACAAGCTGGATTGTGAATGTGGTCTCTCGTACATAGGACAAACAAAAAGATCTATTAAAACCCGCGTTAAAGAACATATAGCTGACGTGAAGCACCGACGTATCGGGAAGTCTGCAGTTTGTGAACATGTTCAAGACCGTCCCCGCCATTACATTAGATTTGATAGACCACAAATCCTCGCAAAAGAACACCGATTCCTCCCAAGGATGATTCGCGAGGCTATTGAAATTAAAAAACATCCTAATTTCAATAGAGAAGATGGATGGGTGCTGCCATCTGCTTGGGATCCCATAATTAATAAAATCAAATCCAAACCCAAGTATACCACTGCTAGACTTCAGGATACTGTAAGCTCATTCTGCGTAAATCGGACCAAAAATTAATATTAAAAAACTGAAGGTAGCCGGGCTAACTATGACAGCAGGACGTCAAACACCTCAGTCCCCCGTGACCACGGGTGCTGGAAGGCACCCGAAACGTCGGGAATATAAAAATAGATTAATATAGGCGATAAAATCCGTAAAATTAGTTTTATTTAAAAATGTGTAGTGTTCGCGTAAATATAAGAAATCAGTAATTGTCAAGTTGTTGTTGTACGATTCTCTAGTACATTTGTTTTTAGCTATAGCGGTTTTTCTCGCTTTTTTATATAATAAAGTTGACAAACGAGCACACATTCCACCTGATGTACATGCTGTGGTCCATAGACACCTGCATTTATCCTCGATAAAGAATCAAAATGCAGATAAGTTATCACCCCTGAGGACTAAGTTATTCGTCTCCAGTAAATAGGGTCTCCGGTTGTCGACACTCACCAAAATAATATATATATATATATATATATATATATATATATATATATATATATATATATATATATATATATATATAAACACAGCAGCATTAAGCTGCCATTTCAAGATGGTTTTCTGTGAGAGTGTGATCCTTCGCCCGGTCAAGCCGATGCATTCATGCTACAACCATAATATAGCTGTAGCATAGCTCTACCAAGTAACATATGCCCATTAAAATGTGGTCGTCACGGCACGAGCAGGGTTCGTATTCCATCAGGTTAATAAACCTACGCAACGGATTCTGATAACAATTAGTATTATTAAGTTATAAAATTAAATTACCAATATAAAAAACAGAATTATCCTATACAATTTCTTGTCTCTGTTGAACTGTAACTATAAATTCACGAAACGTTGGCATTTTGACATTCAAAGAGCTTTAAATTATTTCGAAACTGGTTCCAGTCACGGAAATGTTGAGAAGTGGTAGGTTAGCGTGGTATGGGCATATTTTGCTAACGGAAGTAAACCATATAATAATAAGAATGTTGAATGTGAATGGATATTAGAGTAGAGAGAGGGCTAACAAAAGATAGATGGACTGTGTCGGGGGTGATATGCGTTAAAAAGGAGTGAGAGTCGAGATAATAGCCGATAGAGGAGAACGGAAGAGGAAGACATGCTATGCCGTCACTAAATAACTTGAGATAAGGGTAAAAAGAAGAAGAATGAACTTAAAATAAACCTAAATGTATTATTGACTTCAACTTTGATTACATTACCTAAATAGTCAGCATGGTTCTTACAGAATACTAGGCTAGCGTATTACATACATGCGTATACTGCTGTGTTTCATATTGTATGTGAGTAACGAGTAACGGCAGATAAAAGGGTCTACTGGAGAGAAATAGGGTTTATATTTGATCTTAGCTCTCAGGGGAGACAACGCAATAGCAAATGGTACCTACATTACAATGTTAGTATTGATTACTTGTTTGTATTATCTCAATGCTTTTGCGGTAAAAGTTGTATTTCTTTCGTGTCATATTAAAATTTAGTTTTATCACCATATAGAAACGAACTTGGCGCATATGCTGATGACATGGCATCACTAGGTATCCTATTCCACCTGAGCATTAATCACAGCAGCAACTACTCCACCTCTTAATGTGCGCCTTCAATCACGTAGCACACAAAGAATTGTATGTTGAATAAGCGGGCGAGTTTGTTTGTGTGAGTGACCTGGTTTGAGTCATTATCGGTCGTAAATCTGTCTATAAATCTCCGCCCCCGGGATCATTCTGATTGCGCAACCTATTTTAGCTCTATTCCCACTTATTTTTCACTGAAGTTGAGAATTTTTCGCATTAGCACTGAAGAGGTTTAGTTATTCTATCGAAATCTAATATTTTGTAATATTTGGGTGGAAAATGACGTATTCAGTTTAAGTTAAAATAGCCCGTCATTCTTTCTTACCCCTTTAAAATACTGAATCTAGGCTTCTTACATTGTACAAAGGATTTTCTTTAACATTCGCGTCGCACCTTTCAATCGTTGCTTTTCGTTGCCGCCTGGCGTAAACGAGACGGTTATTCCGCCATCGATCTTAAGTCATAAATATCCCATAAACACCTCCCACGACACCCACGGGACGAAATGGGGCGACGGATTTTCTTGAGTCGCCATCACAAGGCAGATTGCAGGCAGGCGCACGGAACAAGTATTTGGTATGGCCTACAAATAGTTGTTCCGGGTCTGGATGTTTGTCCTCATGCAATTTATGTTTGTAAACTGCCTCCAGAGAACCGGAGACCATTTTACTGGAAACGAGGCATTCCATCTTAGTCCTTAAGGCTGACAACGCATCTGCATTTTGATTCGCAAACGAGGATAGATGTAGATGTATATGGGCCTCAGCAACCACTTACCATCAGGTGAACTGTGTGCTCGTTTGTCACCCTAGTTCTATAAAAAAAAAAAACATTTATATGTATCTATAATACTCGCTAACTCACATCTACTCATGCGTGAATTTACTGTAATAAATATAATCCAAGGTGAGGTCAGCACGTTGACAGTCACATAAACTGTAGTATGTAGTAAGGTGAACAATGAAAAATTCACTAAAGCATTTCCCAGAGAGCGAATTTCGTATGCGCCGCTTGCTCCGGGTTTTAATTCAGCTTAAACTTATTCATAAAATATTTATCAAACAAGAAAAGAACAAAAAAGTTTTAAACTCCGTTACAAAGCAGGCTCCCAATCCGTTTCGGGTATTGTGACGTTATGTAGTCAAAATTTTAACAATATGAAGCCTAAGTAGTCTAAAGCCTCAGTGAAAAGCATTCGGCGAAGCGCCAGCCGTGGCGTAGTTCCCCTGGAAATTTAAAGCGGGTGACGCTATAGACATACATTCATATATTTTAATAAAACAGTGTGTGATTGTCATGACGTCACGCGGCACGGCCCGACAAACGCTCTAAGTCCTTGTTGGACCCTTTGATGGGGGCTGATTTGAATCAGCACATAAATTCTTATAAAGAAGCATGGATAGTAAAGCGTCCTTAGATTTTTTAGACTTTCGTGTATATATATATACTTATACTTATACTTATCTTCACGCACAATCCCTGACGGGGTAGCCAGAGAGGACAGATCGCCAAGTGTCACGATCCTTACATACCTCTTTCGCTTCTTTCAGATTCATTATCTTCTTCATACATGCACGTCTAGGTATCCGAGTACTCTTGACCCTACCCTCTTCGAGCAATTTACTCACATGGTCTTCGAAAGTTAGTCTCGGTCTACCTCGACACCTTTTAATATTAACTTTCGCGCTATATATTTTCTTCACCATTCGGTCTTCACTCATTCGCTCAACGTGCCCAAACCACCGAAGCACGCCCTTATCAATTTTTGTGATAAGGTCATCTTTCAAACCTGCCATATTGCGAATCTCTTCGTTTCGCTTTCGGTCGGCCATGGTAACGCCGCACATTTTACGAAGAGATCGCATCTCCACTGCATTCAACTTGCTTTTATGCTTCTTCTGGCATACCCAGGTTTCGCTGCTATATAACAAAGTCGGTACCAACACTGCGTTAATGTATTGCAAGGCGTGCACCCTTCACTACGCCTTGCCTTTTGACTAACGCAGTCAGGGCACCATTGACTTTGTCCCCGGCAGCGACACGCCTGTCCACATCTAAATCACATCTTCCATCCCGGCTAAAAGCACTCCCCAAGTATACAATTTCATTTACTTGTTCTAGACATTCCTGATTTACCCATATTTCACACTTCGTTCTCTCTTCGTCCCTTTCAAATACCAGAACCTTAGTTTTATTAGCGTTCAAACGGAGACCTTTAATTTCACATTTCTCTTTCATAAACGTGACTAATGCCTGCAGTTCTGCCTCTGATGGTGCAATAAGCACTGCATCATCAGCATACAGCAGACAATTTACTTTTATGTCACCCAATTTCACACCCAAACAGCTATCTTTCAGCTTTTGAAAACAGCTGTCGAGATACAGTATGAACAGCCAGGAAGACATGACACAACCCTGTTTTACGCCCGTTTGGAGGCTAAACATGGGTGACAGGTCATGCCCTACCCGCACACAGGCTTTACAGTCACAGTAAAGAGACTGCACAGCCCTTAGCAATCGACCATCCACACCATACCCCGGCAACAGTTCCCACATTTTCTTCCTTACAACCTTATCAAATGCTTTCTCAAGATCCACAAAAGCACAGAAAATCTTCTGGTTAGCAGCCAGAAGCTTTTCCGTGATCATGCGGAGAGAAAACATTTGATCCGTGCATCCTCTTCCAGGTCTAAATCCGCATTGTGCCTCCCATAGAAATCTTTCCGATTTCTCTTGCATCCTACGTGTCAAAACCTTCGAGTAAACTTTACTTGCTAAACTGGTCAAGCTGATCGCCCGATAGCACCCGCAGTCAAAATGTGAACCTTTACCTTTATATAAAGGCACAATGACTGCGGATCGCCAATCATCCGGGACATCCCTCGTCCGCCAGCACAAATTGCACAGCAGATGAAAGCTGTCCCAGACGCGAGGCCCACCATACTTGACCATTTCAGCAGTAACTCTGTCTAGTCCCGCAGCCTTACCACATTTCAAACTTCGAATCGCACGTTCAATCTCTTTCATTCTGATGACCTCAGTGTCATCGAGGTCCGGGTCTGGCGTACCAGTCACGGCGTCATATATATATATTTAAGGTTTTTTATTTTTATTTTTATTTATTTATTTACACACACATACAACATACACAATCATTACAGGGTGAGTACCCTAATTCGACAGTGTAGCCAACGATACAGTATGATATGCCATTTTACTGAGCTCACTCAGCGAACATGAAAATAAATCAGTTCGCTCCGACATGGTGTTGATCACACGCAGTGCGCGCGTGAACGGTGCTTGCTGCATCAGTGCAGTACGCGCGTGTGGCACTGCCAGTAACGACGGCCGTCGCCGACGCCACGCGCTTCCGTCAGGTGCATTCAGTCGCACCATCTCCAACACTCTCGGGCTGTGTATCCTACCCCTGAATACCTTCAACACGTACACAGCGAGAGTGACTTCTCTTCTGACTTTGAGCTTGTAGTACCCTACCATACCGAGTAAAAAAAGAGTAGGATACAACAAGGGATATCCCGGGTACACTCCGAATTGTTTTAAGTATAAGAATCTAATAAATTTATTTTGGATCCGCTCTAACATATATTTGTATTTGGCTTCATGAGTAGCCCAAATGACGGCGTTACACTCTAAGTAGTTAAATTATACTGTTGGAGAAAAGTAGTTTCATTGTGAGTTTCTTGCCACTGTTCCTCACAAAGTCTTCTCTAGTGGCGGCTTGATAAAGCGACGACGTAGACTTTCTCGATTTTAAAAAAGGCTTAGTAATCTAATATATAAAAAATATTTTTTTATTGTCTGTATTTTATGCACTGCCATACCGTTCATCAGATTGCGCTAAAACTTTGTCAACTTATTGCTTGCACTTGTGCGAACGTTATAGGCATAGTACAATTATAGGCATCTGCAATTCCCCTGGTGTTGCGGTTGTTCATGGGCGGCGGTAGTCACTTACCATCAGGTGAGCCGCATGCTCGTATGCCCCCTCTCCTATAAAAAAAAATTAAGTTACGGTAGGTGGCTCGCGTATTGTACCCATAAATTTATTTGAAAGTCACATATCATTCAATATCAATTAATGTATTATCATTCCTAATTAAATAATATAACTGTTCTAAAATTAAAATTAAATTTCCACAATTATTTCTTCTGCGGCAGCAATACGCCAGTACCAGCTAGTCTATACATATAATAAAAATGTAAATAGCCGATGTCTGTACATTTTAGATTTATATAATAAAAGTGATTGAGAAGTATTTAGTAATTAAATACATATCTACCATTTTTAGAATTTTCTGTCTGTCTGTCTGTTTGTTTGTTAACGTATCACGTATAAAGTACCAATTTATATCATAAGAATCGTTAAAGAAATTATAAAGTGTATCTTCAGGTTACATTTAGTTTTTATTTCATTAAAATTAGTTCATTCCATCAAAAGTTATGATAAATATTCTGAATAGCCATACACGAAGTATTGGTACGAATTTGTTCAATGGTGGCGTTCGTTGAGTCATCAAGTACATTTTATACAAATATGATATTATAAATCATAATTAAATGATGTAAAATAATGTTCTATAATGATATAATTATATCAAAAACGCAGTAAACAAAAGTATTACATAAAGAACGTAATAAATATATAAAAAAAAATATTAAACTTATTATCTAAATCTAAAGTACAATAGTTAACCTTAAGATAGATGGTGGTGTTGCACAAATGTACAAAAAGGCAGGTTGTGGTTTTTTCCTGTAGATGAGTTTTCATATTTGCTGTTAATCTTTATATTACTTGCTGCCCTAATGTGTGTTGACAATCTCATTTAGTCTTTACCGCCGAGTACTCTACGTGGTAAATCAAATTTTAAAAGAGCTATTAACAATTTCTTTGGATTCGGCGAGGATTAAACTTTCTTTTTGCTTACTATGCAGGCCTGATTTATAAGTTCTTTTATGTTTTTTTATTGTATCAATCGCTTCAATTAATCTCTTTTATTTTTAGGATTGATTTCAACAGCGCCATCTATCTTTAAATCTCTATACATGCGGTGATAAAATGCTGTGTTTGTTTCTGTACATTGTATAGTATATTAATTTGTGACTAAAATCATTATGGAGACTGAAATTCATTAAATAAGTACATTTTTATAATATTTAGAATTGTCTGTCTATCTGTCTGTTTGTTTATGAACGCATCACGTCTTAAGCAAACATCTTTTATTTCAAAGAAATCGTTAAGAAAATCATAAAGCGTATATTCCAGTTCATTTAATATTTGTTTTATTAAAATTGGTTAATTCTATCGAAAGTTATGATTATTATTTTGAAATGGAGGCTTGATTTGTTTAAAGGCGCCATAAAATCTCAGAAATAGTAATAAAATGATTCGTGTGTAAAAAAACGTTCTATTATAATATACCTAGTCAGGTCATAAATTCTGTCACATGTTTAATATAAAATAATTGAAACAAGTTTATTCATTATGTAACCATTTATATACCAAAATGAACTTAACAAAACATATATTCTTATGACACTAAAGTTTATTCAAAATGACCTCCGTGATTTTGAATACAGGCCTTTAATCTGCGCGGCCAGTCGTCTATCGCAGCACGAACGAGGTCCATGTCAATATCGGTGGCTGTCTTAATCAAGGATGTCTTGAGCGACTCCAAATTGGGATGAGGCTTTGAGCACGCCTTTTCCTCCAAGTGTTGCCATATTTTGTAATCTAATGGATTCAAATCTGGACTGGAGGAGGGCCAGTCTTCGTGCCGGATGAAGTCGATTTCACGCGCCGCCAGCCAGTCTTGTGTGCTCTTCGCTCTATGAGCTGGCGCCGAATCTTGTTCGAATACCCAGTGCCTGTTATTGAACATGGTATGAGAAACAGGTTCCACAAGGTTCGTCAGGACTATATTTTGATACACAACTGCATTCGTTTTTACACCTTTCTCACAAAATTGTACCTCTGTTAAGCCCCAATAAGAAACTCCCAACCATACCATGAGCGAGGATGGAAAATGACCTCGTTGGACACGCGGAATACGGATGCTCGCTTCTTCACTACTATGTGCGTACACCTTATCATTTTGTTTGTTGTAGCTCTCTTCTACGGTAAAAATTTTTTCATCCGAAAAAAGAATTTCCCGATATTTTTTTCCCGCGTACCGCTTCAACAAAGCGCGGCATCTCTTCAGTCTCAGGTCCATTAGACGAGCATTCAAATGATGTTCTGTTTTTCTTCGATATGCCCGAAGCCCTAAGTCTTCATTTAACACCCTTTTCACCGTGGTTCTGCTTAACCCCATCTGAAGGGCTAACAGTTTCTGCTTACGTTTGGGATTTCTTTGAATTCGCGCCTTAACAGCTTTTATCACTGCTGGAGTCCTAACAGACCGAGGGCGACCACTTCTTGGCCTGTCATCTACACTAGAGTCTTCATTGTATCGTTTGATGGTACGATAAACGAATCTTTTGGTTATATTCAAATTTTTCAGTATGTCAAAAATTTGAATTGGCGCGTAACCGCAACGATGCAACGCAATAACTGCAACACGGTCTTCTTTAAGCGTCTACTCCATATTTAAAAATGAGTAAAATTCTAAAACGTATACAGTTTTATTTTCATGAACAATTCGAAATTCGAATTCAATATACTTTTTTGTGGCCAGCATTCTAAAAAAAAAAATTTACTGTGTGACAATACTTATGACCTGACTAGGTATTTATACTTATAACCTCTTATAACAAACAAAAATATGTTTTCCTTAAATTAAAAAAAGGATATTTTCTCACAAAGAACGTAATAGATGGCGTTGTACAAATTACAACCTTTTCTGAATTGCGGTGTTAATATTTTTCACCGCTGAATTGTATTGAGACTCACTGAAGTAATTTACGTTAACGAGTCCATTGAAGCTAAAAACGCCGTGTAGGGTGTAAGCTGTAGGCTAACAGCACAAACATTATCAGAATCAGAAACCAGAAAAAAGATACGAACGCACAAGCTAAACGTAGAAAAATTGCTACAAAAACAAAATGTCATGATGTTGTTTTATACCAAGAATCCATCTTATATCAAATAACTTTCCTTTCAGTTTTAAGCGTGTTCTGTTCTCACTTCCCAGTTTGCGTGTGTTATTTGATGACCGATGACCGTGAATAAAGCGCAAGGTCAAACTTTACGCGTTGCAGGAGTGGACCCCAGTACTGACTGTTTTGCACATGGCCAACTCTTATCTTGCTTTTTCCCGCGTTAGTAGCTCCCGTAACATTTTTCTGTACGTCCCGGCTGTCTACTTCTAACGTTTTCGTTTTCTTCGTTTACACAGAAGTTCTACCACAAACGACTAAGAACTTTGAGCATAACGATTTATTTTGTTACCACTTATTCATACAGTAATCATATAAATCGTTTAATATTCTCTTACCTAAACGTCAAATTCTTTAAGTAAAACCTATTTACACGAGCTACGCCGCAGGCACAGCTAGTATTAAATAAAATATTTTGACTTTGTGATATTTACGGCGAGTGCTCAGCTCATGATCAGATCTTATACAAAAACTCATTTTCCATTTCATAATAAACAATGGTTCTTTAAAACTTTCAACGTTCCATTGCTCACATGGTATTCTTTAAACTGTTAATCACTTTTTCATAATTCAGTATAAATAAATAAATCTTTGAGAATAAATTACACTTGCACTTTTATTCATGTGCATCTTGCATTTTTACATAAATAGAGACTAGAGGCAACGACCAATGATTCTCAGCTTACCAAGCAACTATGGTTGTTAAGTTGCGATGGAGCGAAAGCATAGAAATGTAAATAAAATAAAGTTTTGCACTTGACAGTTTAATATCCAAGAGTTGGATTAAGAAGGAGAATACAAGGCACAAAAACCAAAACGACAGTTTATAATAAAACAGGAAAATATATACAGGAAAAGAAAGAACAGAATGTACAGAGGTAAATAAGTCAGTGTGTAGGTATGTATGTGTTTATATGTGTGTAATTAAAATAATTTAAAAGTCCCCTACAAACATGACATGGTATGCAAATATTATTTTATTTAATAAAAGGTTTTTAAATTAAACAGAGAGCAAAAGTATTTCGAGTTTATTCACTGGTCAAACAGAGCCGAAATCATTCTCATTGTTCACGGTCACATATTATGTATCTTATATTATATTCTTAGAAAAGTTCTTTGAACGATGTCATCCGAAGGGCTCTTGTCTCTATAAATGTTCCCTCGGTTTTAGAGCCTTGTGGAATATTTAGAGACGATGGCAGGAGACCCGACGGTATGACATTGGTCCCTTGGGAGAGAGGTAAAGCCCTAGTGTGGGATGCTACTTGCGTAGACACTCTGGCGGCCTCTCATCTCAGGGGTACCCCGTTTAGAGCCGGGGCGGCATCAGAGGCAGCTGTACTGAGTAAGTGGCGCAAGTATGAGTCTCTGAGAGATGACTACATATTTGTGCCATTTGCTGTAGAGACTATCGGTCCGTGGGGACCACGTGCGGTGAAGTTCTCAAAGAAACTCCACCAGCGGCTGGTCGTTGCTGCTGGTGATAAGAGGGCTGGTTCTTTTCTCGCTCAAAAGCTATGTATAGCCATTCAGCGGGGAAACGCAGCGAGCGTTCTTGGCACGATACCGCGGGGAGTAGGACTATATGATAATTAAGTTTCTAGTTTTATTTTATTTTTTTATTATTATGGTTTTTAATATTGTATATAATAAAATAAATATAAGATACATAATTTACAGATTAAACTCAAACTACTATAACGATGACGGAGCTTAGAAGTTATGAAGCAATTTTAGAAAAAGATATTCTGCCTTTACCAGAAATCGGAAAAATCTTTTTCGTGTTTCTCAGGTTACTGGCACGCAATATGAAGAGCTTTACTGGAGGTTTTTACTGAAGCCCGTTTATTATAAACTTTATGATGGCATAAAACATAAAATAATGGTGTATTTTTATAACCCGATGCTATAAAACACCTTTTATGATTGCGATAACATCGTTTTTGGAGTTTTGGCGTGCGTTTGCTTCGAGGTGTGTGCGTATGTCGAAGCTGTAATTGGTATGATTGGATGGAATCGGAAATAATATATTATTTATTGAGATTATAAAATACGAAAGCATTGTTTACCTGATGGTAAGGCGATGTTGTGGCCAATAGACATCTACATTTATTTTCGATACAGTATCAGTTTAGTGCAGTTGCGTTGTCAACCTTGAGAACTAAGATGGAATGCCTCGTTTCCAGTAAAATGATTAACCACATGGCGGTGCTATAGAAAGTTAATTTGTTAGATTGATTTGTTGTTGTATTTTTTTATACTGGAAAATTTGTCATCACCCCTGGAGACGGTGATCATAATGTTGGTCATAATTCTCTGATATGACCAACATAATATATATAATATGTATTAGTTGAGAGAGTGCGTGCGCTTTTGTTTTCCAAATGTAGGAAAGCGGATTCTATTTTATATGTTCATTTGAAATATATTTTATTATGCAAACACGCAGGTTTTCAGTTTTCTTCACTTTCACCATGACTATTTAAATTATGGCGATATGAAATGCTAATCAGAAGTGTCAAAGGTGCAAGACGTCTGGAACTGCGATCGTCGATCCGACTAAGAAGTGCAAAAAACTATTTTAGGCGAGCATTGGAAACTTAGTTTGCATATTATAAAATATAGATGGGCGGGCACTCGGTCCTTGAGCTACTTTGAATGCAATTATATAATATAATGAAACATCCCCTGATGAAAGATAGAAATTAAATTTTTTTATTTGTTTGATTTATCGTAGCAGTGTGAATGTTAATGTATGTGAAAGATGTCTCTTAAATATGTTGTGCACATATTATATAAATCATTTTATCGCCTGCTTCTTTATCGTTTTGCCATCTAATCTAAAGTATTCCTTGTGGAATCGATTACCATCAGCGATTTTTCCGGACCGATACGACTTGGACCTTCAAGAAAAGAGCGTACTCCCTTTTAAAAGGCCGGCAACGCATCTGCAATTCCCTCCCTGGTGTTGCAGTTGTTCATGGGCGGCGGTAGTCACTTACCATCAGGTGAGCCGCATGCTCGTTTGCCCCCTCTCCTATAAAAAAAAGGTAGTAGGCCTTTTCTAGCACATTCTGCCTCTGTCTCTAAACAATCTAAAAACCAGGGCTTGTAGTATCCAGAAGCCATTGTTACAATAAAAGAAAGTAAATAAACAGCCTCGTCAGCCTCTAAGCATCACACTTTTCTTCCTAAGGGGGTTTTAAGAATCCGTCGCCTCTATTAAATGCGTAATTTAAGGCGCCAGCTTATCAGGGGATAAGCTCAGCACTGAGCACTATTAGGGAATAGTGCTCAGTGCTGAGAGTTAACATGACTCTTCTTCTTAACTTTTACCGTACAAATACTTAAAAAACGCACTTCTATAACAACAAAAAATATATTATAGATTAAGTTTCACTGAAATTATGTTTGTTTTACAGAAGAGGGCCATAAGAGCAATCTATGATTTAAAGCCTAAAGACTCGTTCAGACAAAAAATTAAGGAAATTAATATATTAACTTCGGCCTCTCAATAAATTTATGAAAATGTAATGTACGTACACAAAAATAAAATTAGTTATACAAAAATAAGTAATATTCATTATGTAAATACTAGGAACTTACACAAGCTAGTAGTACCAGTTACTCAACTCCACCGAGTCAGTAATTCATTCTTGGGGCGATGTATACGCTTTTACAACAAAATCCTAGAAATTGTACAAAATTTGACTTGCTGAAAGTTCAAAAACATTATTAAACTAAATTTGTATAAAAGAGTTATTATTATATTAGGGAACTTATGGATGATAATAACCCCTGGGAATGAGGTGATCGCTACCAAGCTATTTCTAGTTTGTTTTGTGTTTTTAATTGTGTAACATACATGATTGTAAGCCATAATTTAAAAAAATGTCCCGCTGGGTTTCTTGATGGTTCTTCCCAGGACCGAGATTTTTTTTCGAACCAGTGGTAATTAAACAAAAGAGTGACGTAAGTATTATTTATAATCTATATTGAATAAAAAAGTGTCAGTTTTTGTTTCTGTTTCATCATTAATCAAATAAATAATATAAGCTTAAATAAACTAGTATTTAGTAAATAGATTATTCTATATTTACTCGTAGGTATTAGCGTTATTAACGTTAAGACTGAATCTGTCTAAGGCGGGTTAAAACTGCATTAGTCTGGCAACGCATTAGATAAGTCTGGGATGCCGTCGAACTTGTCCAGATCACCCCCTGATTGCATTAGGCGAGCTTTTAAGTCTATTCTAACGTTGTTTACTGTTTGTATAAGATTACTTGTTAAGATACATTCGCTTTAATGCAGACAACGTACTTGTTAATTTATTTACGTATTATATATTTTATTCAATCATTTTCTTTTATTAAAGATAATCCTTTTGGGGTATATGTTATGGACCAAGTGATTAATAGGACGTTATTTATAATGTCCAGATAGTTTAAAAATGCCCAACGAGTAGGCAATAAAATAGAAAAATAAAAACTAAGGAAATAATTAAATTGAACGGGGTTAATAAAAACATAAACGAGCACGACAAAACTATAATTTAGGTGATGGTCAGATTATCTCAGCGTTTCGATTCGAGTTTCGTTTTTGAGCCTTTGAAATAATAATTAAAACTTATATAAGCTAGGTTAGAAGCTTATAATGTGGTATGTTTATAATTCGATACCATATCAACTAATAATATTTACGTAAAAGAAAATTATAACTAAAAATCATCAGGGTGACATGAACTTATTTTTTTATATTCATTGTAATATACATTACATTTTTTCTTTTTTTCTTTTTGATTAAACGTTACCTCCACACTAGGATTTTCTCCTGTATCGTGGGGGCAGTTTACACACATAACAAGGACAAACATCCAGACCCGGAACAATTATTTTTAGGCCATATAAATACTTGTTCCGTGCGGGATTCCAACCCGCGGCCCTTAGCGCTGCAACTTACTGCTAAGCCACTGCGCCACGGAGCCGTCGAAATTGAACGGAACGAGGTTAGTAGGATAGCAAGACTTCATATGTCTTGTAAATAAGCTGACTGACTGTTTGTTAAATACCAAAAGTTTTAATACTATTAAGTGTAAGAACAAGGATGAAAAAGCAGAAACAAAACTGTTCTACTTGGTCTACATAAATTTCTACAAAGATCATAATCGCATAAAATGAACCCACTAGTGCATATCATTTCGTGGCTGTCATGACAGGCGATAGGGGGAAATTGAAACAGGAGATGTAAAATAATAAAAACTTATGTTGACAACCCGTATGCCAAGAGTAGCAATTATGACAAATTCCTTTCTATGACTTTTGCCAGACTTGATAACCAGACGCTCGGTCAGTCTCCACCCTTTTGTTGTCGACTTATCACGCATTCGAACCAAACGGTTTTTTTTATATGATAAGGTGACAAACGAGCACACAGTCCACCTGGTAAGTAGTTGCTGTGACCCATACACATCTACATCTATCCTCAATAAAGAATCAAAATGCAGACGCGTTGTCACCCGTGAGGACTAAGATGGAACGCCTCTTTTCCAGTAAAAAGGGTCTCCGATTTTCTACACTCACCATACGAAACACAGCAGTTTTAAGCTGATATTTTACGCTGGTATTCTGTGAGAGCGTGGTCCTTCCCCGGTCGAGCCGACCCATTCGTGCTACAACTATACTACTAATATAGCAGCAACAAGGCTCTACCACGTATAAAACGTTTGCTACATCGTTTTTCATTCGTACAGCAAGGGAGTGGAATAAGTTGTCAGCATTTGTCTTTCTATCCGATTACAATGTGGGTGTCTTCAAGGCAAGAGTGAATAGGTTTTTGTTAAGACAGTGCGCTTCATCATGTTCGGCCGACATCCACTTACCATTAGGTGGGATTGTAGTTCAGCGCTGGCTTAGAATAATATAAAGAAAAAGAGGCAATCTATGGGAGAAGCCTTTGTTTAACAGTGGACTTTTAATAAGCTGTAATAATGATGAATCGTTTAATACGATTTATCGGTTTTACTTAATTAAAAATTTAATTATTAATGTCTTTTGTCTAAGTTCGCTTACGGATGTAGTCGCTAATTTTCCTTAGCAACGTTTGCGAGGTCACGACCGAATTTTCCACGCGGTCTGTCAAAGAGGGAATTTGTCAAGGAAATGAAACGAAATTGTTCAACGTGATGCAATTATACTATTGACGTAAAAGGTCCGTTTCTATCTTGATAACAATCGGAAATAAGATTTGGCAAAATCGCGCCTTTTATCTTGAATGCATTAAATATGTTGTATTAGAAGGGTTTTTAGGGGACTTTTGCCTGTCTCGCTGGTCTAGTGATCGTAACCTTGGCCGTTGATCAGGAGTTTCCAATCCTTGTCAATTTTCTGTCAAGAAATTCTCAGTAGTACACATACAGTACATTATCAGTAGTAAACCCGAAGTCAGGAAGTTGCGGTGTTACAACCCCGAACCTAGGGAAGTATGTTGAGCCGTTGGCCTTGCACCTGTTCTCTCTTCGGTCGTGTCGGATCACCGTTCCATAGGACTATGTGCTTACGTATACACGCGATATATATCCCTGTCCTGCGTAGACAGTTAGTCTCAGATGGACTGGCCACAGTGACCGAAATTCCGCACTTCAATTGGAAATTGGCTGGGTTCTACCATCTGCTTGGTAGATATCTTTTTTTTTTTTATAGGAGAGGGGGCAAACGAGCATGCGGCTCAACTGATGGTAAGTGACTACCGCCGCCCATGAACAACTGCAACACCAGGGGAATCGCAGATGCGTTGCCGGCCTTTTAAAAAGGAGTACGCTCTTTTCTTGAATGTCCCCAAGTCGTATCGGTCCGGAAAAATCGCTGATGGTAATCGATTCCACAAGGAGGTCGTGCGAGGAAGAAAACATCTTCTAAATCGCACAGTGGTGGACCGCCAATCATCCAGATGGTGTGGATGGTATCGGGAGTTCTGCCGCGATGTGCGTTCGTGAAATTTGGCGGCTGGGATTAATCCGAACAATTCCTCAGAGCACTCCCCATGGTAGATGCGAAAGAAAATGCAAAGAGATGCTACATCTCTTCGCAGTGCCAATGAATCGAGCCGATCGGAAAGGGCTCGGTCGTCGACGATTCGAGCCGCTCTGCGTTGGATGCGGTCAAGTGGAAGGAGCTGGCACTGGGGAGCCCCTGCCCAGAGATGGGAACAGTATTCCATGTGAGGCCGAACTTGCGCCTTGTAAAGTTGCAGGCGGTGTGCCGGCATGAAATACTGTCCCGCTCTGCTGAGCACGCCAAGCTTTTTAGAGGCCAATTTGGCCTTCCCTTCCAAGTGACCACGAAACTGCACGTCACTCGATATGTCGACTCCGAGGATACCGATACTGGCTGAGGCAAGAAGGGGAGTGCCTTGAAACTGAAGAGATACGACAAAGGGGTTCTTTTTAGCGGTAAACGCGCAAACTTGTGTCTTCTGAGGATTATGATAATGGAATATCTACCAAGATATTCCATTATCATCATCACCGCCACAGCCCATCACAAGTTCACTACTGAACATAGGCCTCCCTTAAGGAATGCCACAAAGCACGATCCCATACCACCTGCATCCATCGACTTCCTGCATTTTTTACAAGGTCGTCAGTCGCCATTAATCTTGGAATCCCTTAATTATTAAAATCGAAACCCAATCATATCACTGCAAGACTTCAAGATACTGTGAGATCGTTATGCGTAAATCGAATCAGACATTGCTATTGAAAACTAAATATGGCCCATGTTACCTATGATATCAGGTCATCAAACACCTCAGTCCCTCTCCATGATCATGGGTGCTGTAAAGCGTTTAGAGCGTCGGGAATAAAAAAGTTAAAATGCTTAATAAAAGTGAAATTAAAATAGTTGATAAATATTTGTTATGTTGTGTAATTGTTAAAAGTGACTAAATAATTAATACATTTTGAATTTTCAATGGGAAATAAAGTACAGTGTGAAATACGAGGACTGCAGTTCAAATGGGATCCGGTACCGACCGCGATGGTCTGAACTCACACAATAAACATCTAGGTGTAGTGACGAGACACAGTAACGTGCGACCACTAAGCACCTGTATAAGTAGGTCAAGCGGGCACTTCTATATTCTTTATTAGGCTGCGTTTTTTTATTCGATGAAGTGTTATATTTTATGATATATTTATTTACATAAACAGCGGTGACCGGAAACGTTACGAGGAAACCTGCATGTCTGTGCAATAAGAAGACAAATTTTTGAAGTCATGTGAACTCCCAAAAACACACATTGGGGCAGCGCGGTGGACATTTCTTTGCACTACACCCTTTCCAAAAGGAGAGGTGGCCTGTGCTCAGCAGTGGGACTTATGAAAACTTTTATTTTACTTTACAGGAGGAATAATATTTTGGCAGTCAAGTGCACTCTAAAACTCTATTTTGGTTTACCTTATAGTCGTGGTATTAACATGTTTTTTATGCCATAGTTATATTATACTTATATTAAAAAAATGCAGAGAAGCAAAGAAAATAAAATTAAAAATAAATATTAGTTCGCTTAGCTACACCTACTCGTACCGTACATACCCTAGTTATAACTTTAAATATTAGTCAATAGAGCTCTTTTTAATGTTGCATTATATAAGAATTATTAGTTGTAGTTTGTTTTAATTTCTTTTTATGTAATTTACCGTTTAATATTTTAGTTAATCCTTATCTTTTCCTAGATCAATGGGATTGTTACAACTTCATTAGCTTGATTCCGCGTGAAGAAAGAAAATGATGTGTCTTGCCCAGTTTGAAGGAGAACTACGCAGAGTCTACTACCGTGACGGGTAGACGGATGTAGTGGACGCAATTGAGGTAGGGCAGGTTGGGTTTCCTTCTTAAAACTGGGCAGAACACATCATTTTCTTTCTTTACGTGGAATTAAGCAAATTAAGTTATAACAATCTCATTATAATGGATTCCCGCAAAGCAACGCCTGATTCTATCAATTATTTTCCTAGTTCAATATTTTTTGTTACGTTCATTATAGTAGTACCGTTAACGTTACTGTAACAGCCTATTAAAGTCCACTGCTGAACTCAGACCTCGCCCGTAGATTGCCTCATAGGGAGCACATTAGTCATAGTTGCCACGCTTGTCAAGTGGGTTTATCAACCTCAGTTTTATTAGATTTAGTCGTTCTTAAACGCACACTAGTGCCCATCTCCTGATTTATTTCCCTCTGTCACCTCTTACAACATCCACGAGACGATATGGGATAGTGGATGTTCTTACACCGCCGCTACATGGTACATTATAGTAGAAGTCAGTAGGTTCCTTTGTTAAGTCTTTGTTCTGCTTGTTGTGCCGTGAATAAATTATATTCTTCTTTCCTCAGTTAGATAATTTATCAATCAAATAGTATATATTATGTTAAACAACTTACTAAAGTTTCTAGTTTGATAAATAATATTTCCTACAGTTCTATTTCAAATGGGAATAGATTTCATTCGACTGTTCAAAATCAACACTTTACACATCACTAGTTGAATCAATTGCGAATTCACCGCACACAACAATGGTGCTTGAAAATTTTCACCCATTTCTAGAAAATAGATTTCTCGGAGCTACGGGGAAGACAAATAACGTCGGCGTTGAGCGTTTACGTGGGATTCGTTTGGTCGGTGCAATTCAAAGAAATAATTGAGAAGAGAATCTTTCATTGAGGTGTTTGTATGACTTACAAAGTTAAAGTCAAATTCAAACTCAAAATGTTTTTAGTCAACACTGGCTTTCACAAAGCACTTTTCGAAAGTCATAAGCTATTCCATCGCTTTAACAAGTCTCTACTGTGGGAGACCTTGTCAGAAGAAGCCGCACGTAACTCAAGTAGAAGCAAGTAGAATATTTATCTCCCAGTAGTAAAAATTTTAACTTATAAAATACTTACATAAGATGAAAAAAGGCCTAAACAAGCCATATCCATGCATTTTTATAATTTAAATAAACATCTTATTTATTATAGCCTTATATATGTATTAAATATGTATATTTTTTTGTTGATATGTTTGTTTTTTTATTTGTATTCCCCAGGTTGTTGCTCTATCCGAGGGAGAGCACAGGTGACCTGTGATACGTTTTTTTATAGAATAAAGGTGACAAACGAGCACACAGTTCACCTGATGGTAAGTGGTTGCTGTGGCCCATAGACATCTACATCTATCTTCGTTTGCGAATTAAAATGCAGATGCGTTGTCAGCCGTGAGGAATAATATGGAATGCCTCTTTTTCAGTAAAATGGGTCTCCGGTTCTCTACACTCACCATACGAAACACAGCAGCATTAAGCTGCTATTTTACGCTGGTATTCTGTGAGAGCGTGGTCCTTCCCAGGTCGAGCCGACCCATTCGTGCTACAACTATACTATTAATATAGCTGCAGCATGGCTCTACATTTATGCCTCCCTCAAGCAACAGTCTCTCACAAGTTAGGTACCAGTCTGGCACTTCTCTAATACTTGGCACTAAGATTACCTGTTGTGAAGAGAGAATAAATAGATTCATTCATTCATTCATAAATGAGCATACAAAAATATATATAAAGGTTCAATTTATAACTTCACATAAGCTCTTGTTAAAATTATTTTCAGTCAATGCAAAACCTACCGTCATTATCGTAAAAAGGTTTCACTTGAAAAGCCTACTCGCAAAACATAATAGACATGGGTTTATCCATTGAATCTACCACAAATTCTATCGCAAATCACAATAGAACTCAATATGACTTTGCAAGAGGCCTAAATAAACGCAATACGGACAGAAAGCACTCAATAAGGAGCGTATGTAGGCGCAAATTTGATAGAAATCTTTTTGCGTCACGTCTTCCTTTTACTCGTGTGCCTCAAGTTGCCTCCATTAAGGCTTTATCGTTTGAAACGAACCACTTATGTTTTTTTTTTATAAAACTGAACCACTTATGTTCTTTTCAATGTACCTACGTGGTAGAGCCATGCTGCAGCTATATTAGTAGTATAGTTGTAGCACGTATGGGTCGACTCGACCGGGGAAGGACCACGCTCTCACAGAATACCAGCGTGAAACGGCAGCTTGACACTCACTGCTGTGTTTCGTATGGTGAGTGTAGATAACCGAAGACCCATTTAACTGGAAAAGAGGCATTCCATCTTAAAAATTTTGTACAACCGACTTCAATATAAATTATTAAGAATAACTCAAAAACTATTGGTTAGGCCTTGATCAAATTGATATGGGACCACATGTGAAGTACCAGCTTTCAAATAAAAAAAGTACCATCGAAATCGGTTCAACCAGTAAAAAGTTATGAGGTAACACACAAAAAAAACATACACTATTTGATAGTAGGTACACAATAGCATTTCAAGCATTCTCCGAGTACTGGCAGCGTAAGACACTCTAATACCCGATATCATTTCGTGGGTGTCGTAAGAGGTGACAGAGGGAAAATGTGACAGGAGATGGGATCTACTATCCTGATCGCAACTAAAAACAAAATAAACTGCAGTTGACATCTGTCAAGCGCGGCATCTAGGGCAAAATCGTGATACGTGATACCATATTATGCAATCTAAAGGCAGCACCTATGTCAGGAGTAGATTTAAGATTTTTTTCACTTGACACAAACTTGAACAAAGATAAATTGTAATCATAGCTGTTCTTTTGATTATATGAAAACAGCAAAGAGCAATAAGTAAGAGGGTGTTACCTTTGTTAACCGACTCCTAGAAAGAAAAGAAGTACCACTATTTATTTATTTAGGTAATCATACAGCGTTTTCATCGCATTTACAATACATATTATCATACAGTAAGACCAATAGAGATTACACAATTTTTATCAACTAATAATTAAGTGTGCATGCGTGCGTCCGTGTATGTGTGTGCGCGCGCAGTGTGTGTGTATACTGTATATATACTATACATCAATAATGTTTAGTGGCTTTCATACGTTCTAGTTCAGGGTCTGCGCCCATTATGAGAATTAAGTGTATTGTAAAATTGGCATTGTGTAAAAAATTGTTTTAATAAAATGTAAAAGCCTAACTAAATATAAAATGATTTTATAGTCTAGGTCATAGTGAGTAGGTCGGACTTCGTAATGTATAATAACTTTATTCATTTTATATTACAGCGATATATATAGTGATAGCTGTTCTTTAGATAATGTTAAGACTTTGATGAATTGTGGCGAAATTGATAGTCATACAAATTAAATTATGTTATTATTTGCATTTTAGTAGCTCAGACCTCAGACTAACAAAGAAATAGAGACGAAGCGGTACTGTGTACATTCCAAGGGATACCCAAACCATACTCAACCTTTAAACACAACACTTACGTAAAGTAAAACACCTAAATATACATATATGCATATTAAAACCATGTTATTGGTTGCAAAAGATTTGAGACGCATATGTGTATGAGTGTGTGTTCTTAACAATAATAATAATCATTTAAAATGTACGCAGAATTATCGTAAAAAAGTTTCCGTCTTATATTCGTTAACCTTACCGCATTTAGTATCAATAGTCGACCAGCAATAACCCAATCCATGTCAGTCATACCTGAAACAGAAAAAAAGAATTATTCATATTTTAAATTCCAAATTCGAACGCAACGTTTAAATTGATTTAACAGTTTCCGATTGGGCGTCACGCGTAATTGAATGCTCTCTGATTGGCTAGTTCATATCACGTTCGATGGTGGCACATCCGGCACCGTCATGTGGTCAATTTCCGAGTCCATTTCCGACTCAGGCATTAGTTATATGGGATCTGATTTTCAAGAGGGATGGACGACTTAGTCGTATATATTCATTATATTAAAATATTTTCTATTTGATTCCTAAGCCACAATGGGCTTAAGATAAAACAGAAGTCAATTCAATTAAGAGTCAAGTCAATTCAATTAACTATAAACAATAGACTTGCAGCACGTGTATTTCTGATTTAATTATTTATAGCAAATTAAATCCTCTGAAAAGGTCTTACGTTGATTTTCTTAAAATTGATTTACAAATAAAATTAAACATTTTAGAGAATATCACAGATGTTAAATTTCATTTGTATTTTATAAATATTCAGTCAGTCATTTTATTATGTTTAGTATAACTCGGCTTTCTTTTTTTATGAAGTTTAATTTTTTGACCCTTACGAGTGGATTCAGGACAGTATAAACAGACAGTATAAAGTCACAACAAGAATGTCGCATAAAAGGTTAAAATATGCACTCCCTATTCTTCGACTTTTTTTAACAACTGTATATGGGAATACTGCAGTACGAGTATATAACCTATTTAACAAAAAAGAACTATCGAAATCAGCTCACAATTGACGGATATATAGCGTAGGTACAAAAAAACATATGTACGAGTTGAAAACATCATCTTTTTTGAAACCGGATAAAAAGCCTGTTTTAAAATATTAGTACCGTGTTTATTTTTCATTTTTATGATAAAACATATCTCAATTTGTTTTATGAGTGGGTAAATTACAAAGATACAATATCTTTGGTAAATTATTTTTGGTATGGATTCTTGTCCTTTAAGCCATGTCTTTATTTCAATCGGGATCTTCGTTTTTATAGATTTTAAGCATCAAGTGATAATAATCCTCTATAGTACAATATTTAACAATATATTGATGCGTCATATTGCGTAGTTTTTCAGAGATTTTGACGGTTGCTTGAGCCAGCAGACAGCAGAGTATACTCACCCCAGCGTTAGTATCTCAAGGCGCTTAATTAGATAGACACCTTATCTTGAGATTCACATCACCATAGGAGTACTTGTTTCACCGTTTCCACTAATAGTTCACACGCGCAGACATTTAGTGAAAAAAATTGCACCACTTTTACATATCAAAATCCTCTTCAAACATTATTTAAAGATATACAGAAGCAGCAATCTGCTGCCGGTTAAATTCCCGCCAAAACTCAATTATTTTAGTTAATTTAAGTTAACTTAAGTTAACTAAAAGCACAGATTCTATTCCAAATCTGGTGTTTAGAAATATTCTAAAATTAATGCTTTCAGGTTCGAATTCAGCGTTGAATAATTACAAAGTAGATTAGCGTCGGCCATTTTCACAATTTTAGTTCACCGAGACAACTTCACCGGGATTAGGAAGTTTGTTTGAACGTTCAGCGTCAGCGTTTCGCCTCTAACATGATTGATAGCTGTAATTAACCAAATTGGTTCTGTAATCCCTTTTGCAAAGTTGAGATTAAGACTAAAATACCAGTAGATTAACATAGAAAAAATTTAAAAGTATATCATTGGCGGCTGCAGCCTGTTACAATCTAAATATGAATCTATTTAACTTCGATGAGTTTGCTATTGCGGATCTTGACTTCTTATTTCGCTCCGTTATTTTTTGTGGCGCAGATTCAAGGACATGTCTCTGACGGTCGACTGAAGTCGGAAAATCCACCTAATAATAATAATTATGTGATTATATGTATCAAAAATTAGCTACACATGTAACCAAAAATTGATTGCCAGATTTATGAAGCTTATACTTTGGATAGTTCTTAGACACACTCTGAACATACCCCGAGTCACCTAAGCATTATATTCAGTGACCTCAATAGCAATAGTATAATAGCATATGTAGTAGGTGCTTAGACATAGTCGGTCTTATTACAAAACGTGTTTTTATTTTTTGTTAGTCTTGGACTCATAGAAAGTTTTTATCACTTTGCAGTTCCAAGTTCATATTAACTGCAAACGTCGTTTCGAGTACTCGAAATGAGTTGATGAAACGCGATAAAATCCGTAAAATTAGTTTTATTTCATGTGTAGTATTCTGGTGTATTCGCATAAAATCATTATATGGACCTGTTAAGATATGCGGAAGTCAATGGATGCAGGTGGCTCAGGACCGTGCTTTGTGGCATTCCTTGGGGAAGGCCTATGTTCAGCAGTGGACTTGTGAAGGGCTGTAATGGTGATGGTGTTGATGATGATGTATTTTTTGTTTTCGAAGCCTAATGAATACATTATAAACTTGATCACCTATTTTTCTACTCTGTGAGATGGATTTTTTTCTTTAAATTTAAATGGGAACATTAATTATGGGATCAATCATTTTTGTAGCCTATTAAATAAAAAATAATCATTAAACTCGGAAAGCAATTGGCGAACTTATCGCGAAACATACATACAAAAAACGTATATAGTCAAATTGAGAACTTTCTTTTTTTAAGGCGGCTAATAGAGGAGATACATTGAAATTAAAACTTTCAAATATCAAATCCATTACAGCAACTTCCAAATACGTTAGTAACGTAAGGAGAAAATTATAGTATCATATTAATACATGGACTCAAAGCTTTTTAATATATTATATAAAAGCTTCTTTATACAATATGTAACAAAAACCCTGTGGTTCCCGTTAAGTACTTTATCAGGATCATTATTGAAACGTATAGAAATAACCTTTTTCTAAAAAACTCGAACAATATTTCATTTTATTTTATTTAAAAAAAAATTGTATGCAAATTGTATGTGGTTTCATTACCTCTGCATTGTCTGGGGAGTACGAGGATTGTCAAAGACCCCGTTTTTCTTAGCTTTAGCATCGGCTAGTGTCAGTGAGAGGTAATAAAACCACATAAAATTAAAAAAAATATTTTTAATAAAATTTAAAAAAAGTTGGTCATGTTTTAAAAAAAAAGTTATTTCTATAGGTTTGAATACTGATCCTGATAACGTACTTAACGGGAACCAAAGGGTTTTTGTTATATGTTGTATATATATATATATATATATATATGTTATATTTCATCATATTAAGAAGTGAACGGCAAAGTCGGGAAGGGACGCCCTAGACGAAGATTTATCGACCAAATCGGCGATACATTGAAAATGGGCCAGATTAGGAGTACCCTTAACCGACGAGCGTGTATGCGTAAATATATGGATGTAAAGGAGGCGTGAGAGGTGTGTCAGGATCGCGCCAAATGGAAGTCCGTAGTCTCTGCCTACCCCTCTGGGTAAGGCGTGAGTGTTTGTTTGTTGTATATTTCATCCCTTATTCGACTTTTGTTGCATGTCTTATAAGAGTTATCCTGGCTATTGCTGATGATCAGTCTTTAGCGTCTTTTGTAGTAGGTTACCAAAGTTACTTATTCAATTTCATTCTTCATCATCTTTATAATATATAAAAATTACGTGTCACGTTTGTCCGCGATGAACTCCTAAACTGCTGAACTTTTGCACAAATTTTGCACACTGTGTGCAGTTTGGTCCAACTTGAGAGATAGGATAGTTTTTATCCCGATAAGTGACCCTCAATTTTTTTATTGCTAATCTCAGGAGTTTTTTTTAGGAAAGCAAATGGTCGTCGGAAAGGGCAGAACAACGTCTGCCTGGTCAGCTAGTTATTAATTATAGTCAAAAGCGGCATATAGAAGTATATGTGATTAATATTTGTAATCCATTTGGGATTACAAATATTAATCACATATTATACTTCACTCATACACGACATACTAGAAAGGGAGGTACACCTGTGACATCAGTAGTTCTGTAGCCGTCCATTAATCATCTTAACCTAGTTTACTTTAGTCGTAATTTTATCCGCAAGACAGAGACGACTAACGCATTGAATAAGTAATGGCTCAATTAAGATCCTAAGCAGCGGGCTTATTATATTCCGTTACCATTGTGATAATGGAGAAATATGAGAGACTTAACATGTTTAGTGAAACAGAAAGGCAAGTAACGAGCGAAACTTGAATAATGAATTTACATGAGAATTCTAGTCAATTTAAAAGTCAAATGAACGGGAATAAAACGTAAACAAGCACACCCTTTTGGAACCCCCAATTGCTTTATAATTAAAGGAAAATTAATTATATTTTAGCCAATTTTAAAAAAAAGTATACAAACATATGTACAGACTGTATGCAGTATGCTTTTTTATGTATGTTACAATATCTTCGTCAATTGTGAACGGATTTCGATTTATATTTAAATATAAATTTTTAGAAAAAATTCCACCCCTAACAGTACAAAAATAGGGGATGTAGTTTTAATTGTAACTGTTGCGACAATATTCCAGTATAATTTAATTAAAATTACCTTGAACTTGTTATATTCTTTAGTAGTAGTAGTAGTTCCAGCTATTAGCGTGTTTAAACAAGCAAAAAAAATCATCCACTTTATCATATTAGGTATAGATATATTTATTTATTTATTTATTACATAATTATAACATCGTTTCAGTTATATTAGTATGCTGCAATTGTGAACTTCGTCTGACTACATGTAAATATGTCAATATCCTGTGAGATGATATTAACGTAGTGTATGGAACGTGTCAATTGTGCGTTCTGAAGCAACTTCGTATAGTTATATAGTTCATCCATCACAAGAATCATAGGTAAGAGAAGCGGTAAGCACTAAAAGTTACTCTAAATAAATGTAAATATGTCAATATCCTGTGAGATGATATTAACGTAGTGTATGGAACGTGTCAATTGTGCGTTCTGAAGCAACTTCGTATAGTTATATAGTTCATCCATCACAAGAATCATAGGTAAGAGAAGCGGTAAGCACTAAAAGTTACTCTAAATAAATGTAAATATGTCAATATCCTGTGAGATGATATTAACGTAGTGTATGGAACGTGTCAATTGTGCGTTCTGAAGCAACTTCGTATAGTTATATAGTACATCCATCACAAGAATCATAGGTAAGAGAAGCGGTAAGCACTAAAAGTTACTCTTCCGAAAAGGTAAGTCGAATTTAAGGACAAATTAAACTTTGCAATGGAAAATACGTTCTACAATAATATATCCGCCAATCACGGTCGATGCTATAACGATCCTGCAAATATAAGTTTGTAACCGCAAAATATATTATTATGTGATGTATAGGTAGGCTAGGCTGTGTTTCTGTATGAATGGTATGAAGAGCCAGTAGCTATAATAACAGTCTTAAAAAAGCGTTCCACCTTAGACCAAAGTTTTAAAAATGCATTTATAACTTTCTTCGTTTTAAGTTAGATGCAGGTGTTAATAGACTGCAGTGGCAAAGTGCGAGTCGGAATCGCGCATGAAGGGTTCCGTACCATCGCAATCACGTTTCTAGTAGAGGGGCACACTTTAATTTTTAATTTATTAATATTTTTGTTTTTGTTGTTATAGCAGCACACACTCTATGAAAATTTTAACTGTCTACCTATTACGGATCATGAGATACAGCCCACTGACAGACAGACGGACGGACGGACGAACGGACGGATAGCGGAGGCTTAGTAATAGGGTTGGTTTGGATACGAAACCCTAAAAAGGTATCCATGAGCAGCAGCAGGCCATCCGCGCAACTTCCATCAGGTGCCGCTATATTGTATTTGCATCACAATTTTAGCGTGCAAACCTTTTAGTGGTTATCAGTGCTAGAGAATCCTCTTATATAAAAAAGTATATGTATTAATATTAAGTAAATACATTCTCCCACTGCTATAAAGTGTTTTGATAATTATAATTTAAGTTTACCTTTAAAAAATTCATTTAATACAAACTTTTATTATATAAAATTCATTTAATAAAAAATTTTTTACGTGGTAGAGCCATGCTGCAGCTATATTAATAGTATAGTTGTAGCACGAATGGGTCGGCTCGACCGGGGAAGGACCACGCTCTCACAGAATACCAGCGTAAAATAGCAGTTTAATGCTGCTGTGTTTCGTATGGTAAGTGCAGAGAACCGGTGACCCATTTTACTGGAAAAGAGGCATTCTATCTTAGTCCTCAAGGCTGACAACGCATCTGCATTTTAATTCACAAACGAGGATAGATGCAGATGTCTATGGGCCACAGCAACCACTTACCATCATGTGGACTGTGTGCTCGTTTGTCACCCTAATTCTATAAAAAAAAAAACTACTTGTAACTTTTTTGGCAATTCATACATAAAAATAGCTATTATATTCCTTCAAATCTTTTCCACCGCGATCAACCAGGCGGTCGGTGAGTCTCCACGTCTTTGTTGTCGAAATTCCACGCATTGAAACCAAACGGTTTACTTCGTCCTTCGTAATGCTTAAAGGAGTGGGATAATCTGGCGGCGTCAGTCCTTACGTTCGAATCTGGGCGCCTTCAAGGTAAGAGTGAATATACTTTTGTTACGTTACGACAGTGTGATTTACCATCAAGGGTTTTATCACCACTTAACACCAGGTGTGATTGTAGTCTGGCATTGGCTTATAATAGGTTCAAAAAAGCCATAAGTTGGTCAAAGTTTGGTGTTCTAAAGAAACTTTTGTTTCTACGGACTTCAAAAAGGAGGTGGTATTCAATTCGACTGTATGTTACGTCATAACTTTTTTATAAGTGAACTGATTTCGATGATTTTTTTTACTGAAGGCTGGTGCTTGTCATATGATCTCATATAAATTTGATCAATGTCTGACTTGAAGTTTTTGAGTTATCCTTAATAATTTATATTGAAGTCGGTTGTGTAAAATTTTTAATTTTACCACTTGTTCAAAACAGCAATAGAAGTATAAAAATAGAAAATTATCATAAATTAATTGATACTGACTAAATTTATGAATTAATACTATGGTAAACAGTCCACTGCTAAACAAAGAACTTCTATGCAATATGTTTAGTTAGTACAAACGTGTTGGATTTATATGGTATTATATCCCCCGTGACCATGGGTGTGTCCCCCGTGACCATGGGTGCTGTAAAGTACCCGAAACGTCGGGAAACAATAAAAAATAAGTTAATTGAACGCGATAGAATCCGTAAAAGTAGTTTTTATTCAATATGTAGAGATCGCGTAAATATAAGAAATCTGTTAGAAAAATCTGTTATTTTTCTTCTTCTAAATGCTAGGTATTCTGAACTATATACTTCAGTCAATACATTAAATTTTATTTAGTCGAATATAATTTAATAGGTTATAAGTTGACACATTTGTATGTATGTATTAAGATAAAACATTCCTTTCATTATATTTTCGCAAGATAATGACCCAGTTTTCACCGGATTAAACTGCCATTTGGCGGAATCGTGGCAAGGCTTACACCGAATAAAATTATGCGTGATATCGAAGCGTAAGGCAGCTGAGGTGCTCCTCTTAAGCTTTGTATTACTGAAAAAGTTGGGGTTACCTCCGGATAAGAAATTCTAAGTATTCTGTTATTCGCACTTTTTTTGGTAATGGTAGCTTCTCTGCTAAAATAAGGTATTAATCTGTGCATTAAATGTATTTAGGGACTGTTAAATTAAAGATAAAAAGTTAAATATCATAAATGTTCTAGTGTTTCAATATGGTAGCCAATAGTTGATTTGCAGCAAAATTTTGAATGTTGTACACAGTTTTTGGTAGAGCTTATCGTCTTAAATATAATATACTATACCTATGTTACTACACCATTACTACACCAATCGATCGACGTCGATCGATGTTTGAACAACGTTTAATTGACCAGTATCAATCGATCGACATCGATCAATGTCTATCAATGGCATCGATCGAAGATCAAAATTTGATAGGAAAAGGATGTGGTTTTAGTATTTTACTACTTATATCTCTACATATAACAATCAAACCTGCACATATAACATATAATACATATAACATATACAAATAACTGGTTTCTGTTAAGCTCAGGGGGTTATTTGTATACTATTGAAACATGAACAACCGTTTTTAAAAAAATTGTCTGACTGTCTGTCTGTCTGTCCAGTCTAATATTAAGAATGGCTATTCCGATTGTAATGAATCTTTAAGAAAAAATAAAGAGCAATGTTAGGAGGGATTTAGGTTATATTTTACCCGAAAAATATGATGTTTGGTTTGAAAATACGAATAACCAGCCAAGTGCGAGTCAGTGCCGTAACATCGTAATACACGTTTCTAGTAGGGTTCTAGTAGGTTTCTAATAGTACTTATAACACGTCATGAGATATAGCCCGTTGACATAGACGGACGGACGGACGGACGGACAACGGAGGCTTAGTAATAAGGGTTTCGTTGGTTACCCTTCGGGTACGGAACCCTAAAAACTGATAAAATAACGCCACATTAATAGATCCTATAGCGAAACCAGGGTGGGTCGATAGTATGTTATAAAATAATATAATTTAAGGCGATGTAACATAATTTATAAAGGGTATTGCACGCAACTAAAATGAATGCTCCTAGCTAACAGGATCTAAACGTTAATAAATCAATACAGGCGTCGAACCGTTTACAAAGCGCTGTCGTATCAAAAGCCCGGGTCTCACCCGGATATCTAGTACCTAAACATAACGTCATCCATAAACATAAAACATGAATGCTTAATGAGAGCCGACGTTGCGAACTTTGTTTGCTCTGAAACTAGCATAATCCTCAGCTGGCTAAGATAACACGTATAGCGCTGACTCTCTAATGATTGAAAGTACACGAGTATGTTACTTAAATGGCGTCTTACTACTTTTAAGTTTTTTTTTTAATTAAATGAATGAATGATGAATGAACTGACAGTCTAACTGATGGTACGTGGCTACTGAAGTCCATGGACACCTGCTGTCAACAAAGAATGCTACAGATGCGTTGTTACCTCCGAGGACTGAGATGGAATGCCTCATAGCCTGTAATTACGAGCGTACTGTCCTTATTATATACGTGGTAGAGCCATGCTGCAGCTATATTAGTAGTATAGTTGTAGCACGAATGGGTCGGCTCGATCGGGGAAGGACCACGCTCTCACAGAATACCAGCGTAAAATAGCCGCTTTACGCTGCTGTGTTTCATATGGTGAGTGTGAAGAACCGGAGACCCTTTTTACTGGAAACGAGACATTCCATCTTAGTCCTCACGGGTGACAACGCGTCTGCATTTTGATTCGTAATCGAGGATAGATGTAGATGTCTACGAGCCACAACAACTTACCATCAGGTGGACTGTGTGCTCGTTTGTCACCCTAATCTTATAAAAAAGATTATACCCTGAGTATAGCCTTTAGATAAGAACAAAGCAAAGCACGCACTGCTGATTTAAAGGAGAAATAGGGAGCTACCTTCCCGGATAGAATTCTAGACAAGAATTCTAACACCTAGTGTTTCAGTTCCTTTTTTGTTTTTAGAGTTAAATTGGAGAAGAAATAAAGCTATAATAAGTCATATATTTGTTGTATTTTATAACTTGCTTGAAAAATCGCTGTTCATTTTTCATTGTCAGGCAAGTTTCCCAGACTGCATTTGCGTCGTATAAAGAATCATATATAGTGTATTTCTCTTTAGTGTAACAACTTAAAAATGTCCTCCAGGCTGAATTCCGATCACGGTGGCCAGTCTCAACGGAGACAGGATTATAGTGCTCAAGTGTGTGCCCAAACGCAGGTGCACTCTTTATTTCCTCACTCTCAAAGTCCGATGGGACGACAATCCGATACAACTGGAGTAAGCTCAGGCGTTGGGCCAACGACTTTACGTGCTTTCCGAAGCACAAAGGTGAAAAACCTCTTATTACTACAACTAACTAAGAATTTGACAGAAAAACCGAATAACTGATTTTTGGCCCGACCCGAGACTCGAATCTTGAATCACGTCAACAGTCGGGCTTACGATCACTAGACCAACGATGCTGCAATCAGCTAAATATCATAGCTTAAATAATGTCGTCTTAATTATCATCTATTTTTTTATCTCTGATTTAAGGAAAGACAAACATCCAGACCGAACAGATACTTATTCCGTGCGGGATTCCAACCTGCGGCCCTTATCTCTGCAACTCATTGCTAAGCCACTGCGCCACGGAGCCATCTAAGGGCTAAATTACGTTACGTTATGATAAGAACAATAATTTAAATGAGTTGTTGATGCTGAATTTACTAATTATTTAAATAATAATCCGTACATTATAACGCAACCGAGAATAATACGCGCAATGAATCGATCCGTTAATAGTTTCGAATAGAAATAAACTATATATTGTATAAATATAAGACAAAACTAAACGGTAAGAAAAAGTTTTGCGATTAAACTTTTTTTATTCAATACGTTTGGAAAAGAAGTGACTTACGTAACGAACTTAGAACTACGAGGTTAAAGTAAGATAGTTTAAATCTAACTAACCAGCAACTGTTGCCTAGTAGCGTTATTGTTCTTCTTTTTTTTATAGAATAAGGGTAACAAACGAACATACAATCAAGATAAGTGGTTACTGAGTCCCATAGACACCCACATATGCTCGATTAAGAATCAAAATGCAGGCACTATGTTTTTCATCAAAGCTGAGCAATTGTAAATCAAAATTTAAAATTGCAACTAACAATCTTATTGGTGCTAGCGGGAATCGAACCCATATTGTGCGAATGTGAGACACTGCGATATTTACAGTATGCGCTTAGCGTCTGAACTACGAGTACTACGGCTAATCCATAATATATTTTACTTAGTGAAACTTCAATTTAAATTTTACAAATAATCACCTTTCCACTAGAAACGAGACACTCCATCTTAGTCCTCAGGGGTGACAACACATCTGGATTTTAAATCGAAATCGAGGATAGATGTAGATGTCTATGGGCAGCATCTACTTACTATCAGGTGGACTGTGTGCTTGTTTGTCACCGGTATTCTATAAAAAGCAAATATATTTTGAATTTTTCATTTCTAAGTTGTAAATAGAGCTGTCCGGTTAAACGCCGGACATCTTGCGACGCTGGTACGGCGCCTTGTAATTCTCTTTGTGTTCGCGCTAGAATCACAACGTCGCATTCCTAAATTGAGTTCGGGAGAAATGAGTCCGGCGATAAAGTGAACCGTTAGTTTACTTCTCACGTCGATATTTCAACATTTTAAAGGAAAAGGAATGTTTGAACTGTGAATTGCTTTTCAGGAACTTTTGAAATATTTTTTTAAGAATTTCATTATATTTGCTATTCGCGGCAAAGAGAACTTTTGACATAGAGCTTAAAGTGATAGCTATCATAGTTTTTACCCGATATCATAACACCACCCTTCAACTTTTTAACTAATAACGATTCTTCACAGTAATATTTTAGTACAAAATAACTGTTCGCCGTGTGACAGATTTTTTATAGGTTAGGGGGTGACAAACGAGCACACAGTTCACATAATGGTAAGTGGTTGCTGTGGCCCATAGATATCTACATCTATCCTCGATTACGTATCAAAATGCAGATGCGTTGTCACCCGTGAAAAGGCATGCCTCGTTTCTATTAAAAAGGGTCTCTAGTTCTCTACACTCATCATAACATTTTGGCTGCTATTTTACGCTAGTAGTCTGTGAGACCGTGGGCCTGCCCAGATCGAGTCGACCCAATCGTGCTACAACTAAACTACTAATATAGCTGCAGCATGGCTCTACCACAGAAAAAAAAATAATTCGGAATAATGGCGTAAAACTTCTAGAATAGATACTAGAAGCTAATTAGGTTATTTTTATCTTAGTTTTTCGGTAACTTGATCATAGAGGAAGTGCTGCTTTTGTTTTATAGTTTAAATAAAGATATAATAGGTGGATGTCGTGTAGCCTTTGCGTAAAACAATACATTTCCCCATATCATCCCGTGGGTGTCGTAAGAGGTGATAGGTGGAAACAAACTATAAGGCAATCTATAAAGGAGACCAATTATCAGTGGTCAAGCCACGCTGCAGCTGTTATAGCTGTAGCACGAAGGGGTCTGCTCGACCGGGGAAGGAACCACGCTCGCACAGAACACCAGTGAGCACCACGCTGCTGTGTTTCGTATGGTGAGTGTAGAAAACCGGAGGCCCTCTTTCCTGGTAACGAAGCATTACGTCTTAGTTTTGAAACGGGTATTGGTGTCTATGACCCATGGAATCCACTTATCATCAGGTGAAGTGAGTGATCGTTTGTCAATCTTCTTTATAAAACCAAATTAAAAACAATTGATAGAATCAGGCATTACTTTGCGGAAATCCATTATAATTGGGTTGTTATAAACTAATTTGCTTAATTCCGCGTAAAGAAAGAAAATGATGTGTCCTGCCCAGTTTTAAGGGGACCTCCCACCCTCCATCAATCGCGCGCACTATACCCGTCGCCGTTAATCCCAGCACTACTATCCCCAGCAACACCAAACTAGGCACGACACACCACTCTCGAAAATACGACACGTGTTTCGCCTCTACACGAGGCATCCTCAGGTGAAGCAGACTCTGCGGAGGCTGGCCGCTAAGATCCACCTGAGGATGCCAACAAATTAAAAACGTTTAGCTGGTAGGAGTATCGTCGATCTGGATTGATTTACCGGCCCTTTTACCGGTTTTGTTGCCAAGTATCAGAATACTCAATGCTGTATTTCGATTTGAAGGTAAGAGAGCCAATATAATTATATCTATTACATGTTACGAGCAGTTGTTGGATGTGACAGCATATCTGTGGCCTCCTTTGCTTGAAGTCGGTTTTAAGTGTTCATGGGCTGCTGTAGTCAATTACCATCGGTAGGTTTGTTTTCTCGTTTATGACCTAAGAATTATAGACAAATTACCATTAATGCAGCCTATAAAAGTACACTGCTGAACATACGCCTCCCCATAGATAAGTCATACGAGGGATATTTGCCATTATTGCCACGTTAAGCAAGCGGGTTGGTAACCGCAGTTTTTTTTATAATTTTGAGTTGTAATAATAAATATTCTGCTGAACATCCCTGTTTCAGTTTCCCTTTGAATCAAAAGGTTTAAATTATTTATAAAGCAAAAATTGTCTAGTAAGGGTTATTATACTACTAAAGAGTACATGACTGATAATAACCCCTGGGAATGAGGTGATCGCTACCATGCTGTTTCTAAATGTTTTCATAATAATTGTATAAAATATTATATTGTAAATTGTGCTTTTTAAAAAAAAGGTCCCGCTGGGTTTCTTGTTGGTTCTTCCCAGAACAGAGGTTTTTTTTGCGAACCAGTGGTAAAAGTAAAATATTACTTTCAATAAGTATTATGTAGTATAATCTATATTGAATAAACATTATTCTATTCTATTCTATGCCTCTGTCGCCTCTTACGACTTTATTTATTACATTTGAAATGGGGTAGTGGATATTCTTTCACCACCACGGAGAATAGACAAATTAGAACCTCGAAAAAATTTCTTGAAAGTTAATGAAGCGTTAATAATTAAGCGCGGAAGAAGAGAGACAACAAGAAAGAAAAATTAATATTAATATTATAAATTAAGTAAATCTGTAGCTTTACATTTAAATCGTCTTTTAAAATAGCTAACTTTATGCAGCCCTAATTCTGAATGATAAATTGCAATCGCCAGACAACGAATTCAAATGTCACAGTTTCAAAAGACAAGTGCAAGATGAATTACCCTCAATTAATTGGAACTCCGCCATTGCCACATAACAAAGAACGTAGCGGCAGTAAATCAAAAGGCGCGCTGAGATTAACCGGGGCATATCTTCACCTTAACCGGATTTAACTGGATGTCGTTCTACGTGGCGCGAATACATTAAAGGATATTTTTGGCTTGTGGCAGTTTTACATGGATAACTCTGAGTGAGTTCATATTGTGATTTCGATAATCATTATTCACAATTTGTTGGTCAAAAGTTCACTGCTAAATGTAGGCCAAACATTTTAGTTAATTTTTATAATTAACATGATATTCTCTTCTATGACGGTATCCACTCCCTTTATTCTAATGATGCCCACGGGACATAATCGGGTAACGAATTTCTTTACGTATCCTCTACATACACACTACTCTGTTAATCAATACTGGTATTTTATGTACTGAAACTTACTAACATACTGAAACTACGTTTCATGGGGAAATTTGAAATTAAAAGACATAACACAATTTTTGTTGAAATCCAAACTAGCTTCTATAATGTTTAGATTATGCCAGCGCTATGGAAATTATTACATACGGTCATGCAGATTCCTTAACGTTGAGAATGATGCCAGATATAAGAAGGTAATGAGGGAAATTTTATTTACTATATTGCATTTGTTATTGACTGTTTTTACGTGTTGTTATTTAATAATCTTTTGTTTTTTATTTCTGTATATAAAACTACCCATTTTTGTCTGCATGCTCTAAATAAATATCTCTTTATTTCTTGTTTCTTTAGTAATTGGAAATCACAAAGAAACTGAATAAAACGAAATTCGAACATGGCGTCTTTTCTCCAAGCGCACACACTAGCGACTTTGAAAGCACCTAATATCCATTAGGTAACGAAGCAAAGTTTACATGGGAAAGGCGAAGCGCTGGCGATCGAACGCGTATTGTGCATTTCGTAGGTTGTAAGGGAGGTCATCAACAATTCAGGAGCGGTCATTTCGCTTGATTTGCATTTGAACCGCAAACGTAGCGGGCTATAACGTTTACGTAGAGCTTTTTGAACGCGTAGCGCGTAGCGATGTTTTCTTTTTTTGTAAAACTGAAAGCGAACTTACAGTTCACCTGATTGTAACTGACTACCGTAGTGTACGGATACCTGCAGCCAACTTTATATGAATTATAACTTTTAACAAAAAGTAAAAACCAACTTCAAATTGCAAAAAAAAAGAATCATTTAAATCAGTTCTCAATCTGAAAAGATATCGCGTAATATAAACCCATCAACAGATATTTTATATTTCATCAAATATCTAAAAATCTATGAAGAATTTTCTGATATAGTAAATGGAAGAAGCTATACAATTAAATAAAAATGAAGAGTCTGTTTGTAATGTCAAAATACCAGCTTTTTACTAAATGCATATGTAAGTATATACAGTAATTATAATTTTTGTCTGTCTGTCTGTCTGTTTGTTCCGGCTAATCTCCGAAACGGCTGGACCGATTTCTACGGGACTTTCACTGACAGATAGCTGATGTTATAATGAGTAACTTACGCTACTTATATTTTAGAAAAAGAATTAGGGTTCCGCGCAAAATAATTAAAACCCTAAATTACACGCAGGCAAAGTCGCGGGGAACAGTTGGTTTTAAATCAAAATGTTAATTTTTTTTAATCGCTGTAGAAAATTTGTATGATGAAAAAATCTTTATTTGTTTTTATAGAACTATTAATTTTAATTAAAATTGAAAAAATCTTATATTAATAATCAGAGTCTAAATCTTAAAAAATCTAATTATTAATAATCAGTGTTGCCAGCTCTTACATTAATTACATATCGACATCGATTGTTCATACTTAAAATTAAATTGTCAATGTCTTGCTGCGGTATGAGTTTTTCCTTGTAACATGTCTCAGGCATGCTCGATGGAATTTAAGTCGTGCAAGCAAATACAAAATTTGAATATCGTGGTCTCGGAGACCAGCCGCATGGGAAGGAGCAATTACAATTACAATAATTTACACTTACAATAACAGGCTCTACTACCTTCTCGTAGTATTTTAGTGCAGTAATGCTCCCTTGGATCCAAACGATCTGGGTTCGTCCGCCAAGATGAATTCCTGCCCACATCATGACTGTCCCGCCTCGGTGTGAGTGGACTAACACTCCCTGGAGTTCTCCAAACGCGAGTTCTTCGTGAATCCGGATAAAAACCAAACGGGGACTCATCGGAGAACAGCACAAATTGTTCGTCACTCCATGGTAAATGCTCCCCAGTTCACGACAGCCGGCGACCGCGATTGCCACGTCGCAATGCTGGAACATGTAACGGTATTCGTGTATGAAGACCAACTTCATGCAACCTCCTCCGCACAGTTTGGTCGCCTACCAGCAGATGGTGGTCCTCCAGGAGCATTTGTAGTAGTTGCATTGCTGTGATATTGGGTTGGCTTTTGGCGGTCATTTGGAGAAATCGATCCTGACTCTGTGTAGTAACACGATATCTACCCGTAAAATATAATTGTTTTGGCTGGTGTGTAGGGCCTCAGCAATGATGCGTTGAATAGCACCATTTTCTAACATGCCCACGGCTAGTAACATTTCATCTCAACTCAAATGATGATGTGACATGACTCTTAAATCTCCACACGGCACGTTAAATTAAAAAAGAAAAACAATCTAATACCTTTTCATTAATTAATATCAGTAGAACAATTTAAATTTTCCATGACGTTACGAATTACTAACAAATTTGCCTCCATATTTTGTTTATTTTTTATTTACATTTTTAAATTTTGAAAATAGAATAAAAGAGGTTTCAATCTGTATATAAACTTTTTATGAAAACTAAAAAGATTTTAAACTATAAAGTAGTAAATAATTTAGGATTAAGGTATCCCTTGATTCTGTTGATGTGAGTACATACAAAAAAAAACATACACTCAAATTGAGAACCTTCTCATTTTGAAGTTGGTTAACAAAGGTAAAGTTATTACCTATGAGGACTAGGACTAGGAGCCTGTTATTATGCTTGCTGTCTACACTCTTCAGACCGCTACACAGCACACTGCAGTGTGAGCAATGCTGTTTGGCGGTAGAAATAGTTAAGAGGGCTTATGTACATTATAAGTGTTAGAGCTACACTGCAGCTATATATGGCTTCAGTACAAGCGGATCTGCTTAATCGGGGTAGGATGAGTATAATATATTAGATTATATTTGTACCTACTGTGACGCCTCATAATTATTATTAATAAATAATAATTAAATTCATTATAACGCCATTTAAAAATGTCATAGAAATTATATTTTAAACAATTAAATGCAAATAATAAGAATAAAGTTCAAATATATTCATTTGGAATATTGAATATTATAGAACGTGGGACCCCGTTCCCTTCAGGTGAGCGGTAGACTCATGACACGCTCTGCGGCCAATTGGCCGTGCTGACCATGCAATTGGTGGTGATGCCTTACACTTACATCACGTCTGCAGGAACGGCGGTCTGGCAGGTGGTGACGCTCATGGAGGGCTTTTTATGGCCAGTGTGCCTATTGTTGCCTAACCTGTGTGACGTACATTCACTGTGGCTGGATTTGATCGTATTCTGTATGGCGTTTACACGCATTGACATGCGCGACTTCGGTCGATGTTTGTGCTTACGCACTATCAAGGGGCCAAGTCCTCTTTTACTGGTTCGCCAGTTATTTTGCTGTGGACTACGGTCCAGTTCCCAACTTAGCGTACCCTTCGGGGGGAGCGCATTAAAATGGTTGGCGCTCACCGTGCACGGCGTGTGCGGAGCCGTGTACCTCCTCCACATTTTTTTTAAATATGGGAGAGCGAAGCCCTTGTATCTGGTATTTGATATAAATATTGTGAGCCTTTTCCAAGCGGGAACGGACTAATTAATAAGGAATTGACTGTTGTGAACCAGATACAAGTGGAATAGGGACAATTTATTGTTCTTAACCTTTTTGAGCTCTGTCTTCGTGAACGGGGTTCTTTAGCTTATAAGACGCTACCAACAGCTTTTGACTGCTCTCGTGAATATTCATTCTTCCAAGATACACATAAAAGAACTAAGTTACTATACAAACACAACGTAAATAAGGGTCCTAACTAAGACGATGACGCCATAAATTTATTAAACGGCCTATATTTAAACCTTTAGAAAGATCAATGTATGATTAATATACTGGTCACGTAAATTAGATATATTTATATATCTTATAGATATAGATTCTAAAGAAATACAAGTATAAGTAGATATAATATAGATAGATGGAGGGGGGGGGGGGGGATTCGTTACACTACCTTCTCATAATATATAATTCTTTAAAATTTCAAACATAATTCATTGACCGTCGTCACTATAATTGTTAATGTTGCCATAATTTTTCTGTAATAATACATTTCGCTTTTAATTATACAAAACATTCAAGTTTCAAAACGATCAGTCTTATGTATGTGAGTGCTAATACAAATCTGTTTGAAACATCACATCAACCGTTGGGTTCTAAATAAACAAATGTCCATAAACAGTGTTTAAGACTGTGCTCTCGTATACAGCTACTCTCACTTTACAGTCTGCCATAAACTATTTTATCATCAAGGAATGCCTTTTTTGTGCTTACATCTATTAATACATAAAAATCGAATAGTCGGTCCAGCCCCAGGCACACATTTTATTAAGCCGTCCTTTGATCGCGACAATGGCGCTTGTAATAAAATTTGAAAAAAGAAACGTAAAGTTCCATTGTTCGCCAGCAATGCCCTGGCGGCGAAATTACAAACTGCATTTTGTTTCCGTAAAACGGAGCGCGGAGCAACGTAAAAGTGACATAAATTGAAACGTCTATTAACTTTTTATTGTCGCGAGTAATTCTTTCGGGAAATTGTGTAACGCTCGGAATGGCTAGATTCGGCGTTTAATCGGTTCGACGACATACGAATGTTATACCATAAGTGATCTAATAAAGTTTTATTGTTACTCGATTGCCATATTAACGTTTGAAATTGGAAGTTTCGAAAAAAATATTTTTTGTTTGACTTTTTTGCCGTGTAATTGTGGTGAGAGTCAAATGAGTGACATGACATGAGTGGACAAATATAAGGCTTGAAATGTTATTACTACGTTGAAAAACAACTGTAATTAATATCTAATGATAACATCAAAGTGTGATTGAGAGATAAGAGTGACTAAAATTTCAATATTTGCTCTTACACCATAACGACGTTATGATAAAGTTTTAAAAAATAGTAAAAAATAGTAAAAATCAGACAGTGAGAAAATGCTGATACTGAGAGACATTTCAGTAATCCGTATTGCTGAATAGACGATAAAAGAGTGTATTCTCTTAAAAAATAATAGCCTGCGCATGCGCCATAGCTGAACATAGACGTACTCTTGTTCCTTTAACAGTTTTGGGCCAGAAAATGTCTTGAAAATTGCTAATACGCACTGTATCATTCCTTACAGCCGACTTCTCACGTCCTCAAAATTATTGTTAATTTTCAGATTAATTAATTCTTCCTGTAGGACAAAGAAATCCTCCCGGCTTTCGACAGATCACGTTATAACATCCTTTTTATCCATATTTTAAACACCCATACAAGAGTGGCAGCATCGACCGCATTTCTGACATTGGTGTTCTGTGTCACTAATTCGCCTGCTTGCGCGACTCCTCCATTATCTTCAGCTAGATAAACACGTACCATCGAGTGGGAAAGTAACATTGAGTTATAACAGTTAAAAAAATGTAAATGAAGTTAACTGCACTTAATTAATAACGCGTTAAACATGAATGAAATACAATGAGGAGGCGATGTAGGAGAATCCATCAGCCAATTTCGTCCAGTGGGTGTCGTTAGACGTTGGGGAAATGCAAGAAAAATGGCGGTATGTAATGGGTGTGCTATAGGGTAACAATGTGGTTGCCAACCCGCCTGCGAAGCGAGTACAGTAAATATTTTCTCCATTAGGAACCCTGTGGAGGAGGCCGTTAAGCATGACTAAATAGCTTGTAATGAATCTAACATGAACATTGGTAATTTTATTTATAATTGATATATTTGAGCATGTTTTTGCCGTCTTAGAACAAAGACTACAGTAGACTACACTTCCTAACATACAGTGTAGCCTATTTTAGGAGTCAGGGGATCGCTGAATTACATATTAATTCTGTGTTCAATAAATAATTCGTATTATTGGAACGAGGTTCCTTATCAGACGATGCGGGTTTGGCGGCTAGGCGACAAAAAGTGTAAAATTTTTTCGTCACTACCCCTTGTGTCATAGTGTAGACGGCCTTGGCGGCGAAATAAGGAAGTGAGATGGAATAATATCCATCTCCCTCGCACTTTTTCGCCATGATAGAAATATTATTTTATTTCAAATTTCGCTTCTTCGACGCTTCATTTTATTAGACGCCTTCATTTTACGTGGTAGAGCCATGCTGCAGCTATATTATGGTTGTAGCACGAATGGGTCGGCTCGAACGGGGAAGGACCACGCTCTCACAGAAAACCAGCGTAAAATAGCAGACTAACGCTGCTGTGTTTCGTATGGTGAGTGTAGAGAACCGGAGACCCTTTTTACTGGCAAAGAGGCATTCCATGTTAGTCCTCACGGGTGACAACGCATCTGCATCTTGAGTCTTTATTGAGGATAGATGTAGATGTCTATGGGTCACAGTAACCACTTACCATCAGGTGGACTGTGTGCTTGTTTGTCACCCGATCCTATAAAAAAAGACGCTACTAATTCATTTATTTGTATTTATTAATCAATAATAACCTACGTTTATCATCAATAATATACTATGTTCCAACCGAGTGTTCCACGACACTCACGCATTTTTTAAATTATTATTAAAGATTGAATTCAGTGTCTAATTATTATACTTAAATCACAATGCCCTAGGAATTTACGCAGCTAATTTCCCTAAAGAGGTATTTAGCCAAATAAACGTGACAAAACGTAGATTTTAATTATTTATTGCAATAAAAACCCATCATTTTTAAAATCTTAAGGTAAAGTGTTAAATGCATGTTAAAAGTAATTCTTATAGAAACCAGACGTATTCCCACAGTTAGGCGTGTGTCGAAGCGCAAAGTCGCTCATCGAGCTATCGAATCCGAATAATAGATTGAAAAAGATGAAGTAAGCAGGAAGAATGTTGTAGCGCTTTTAAGACTTCGTTCAGGACACATCCTGTCAAATAAGTTCAGATTTCTGATGGGAATATCAGATTCCCTTAACTGCTCAGAATGTGATACTGTACAAGATGTGCACCATGTTTTGACGAAGTGTGTTCGGAACGAGGTACATAAGCAAGATATGTCACCACAATGTAGGCATTTGCAATTCTATTCTATCCTCCCCACTTTGTCAAGAGGCCAAAATGGTAATCAAAATTTAATTTTATGTAGTATGAGATTAAAAAGATGTAATATTATCCACCTATGAGGGTAATCATATCACCGGATTGAATTGCAACATATATATATTTTTTGTTGTTAAATTTATCTTGATTGTATGTAGTTGTATTACTGTCGATGTTATTATGTGTTCATTCGTTAATTTCCTGTTATTATTTGTGTATACTTTACGGGGGTGACATAGTCACTGTGTGACAAATCCCCTTTTTTGAAAATAAAGATTTAAAAAAAAGTGGCATGGTTTGGCCATTAAGTCTGTTATCTGATGAGGAAGAAATGTTTTCGGTTAAACTCATATTGTCACTCCGTCATGGTAGAGTCTAATATATTTTATTGTTTACGCTCCCATTTCTTGTTAAATCATTTTACCCGCGTATTTATGCCGCGAGTTATTGTCATTGTATTGACTAGATGTTTTCATAAGATTATGAAATATAAACAGCGGCACATTCTTTAGCTCGAGACTACGCTCAGTTGTGATCTGGCGATATACAAAGTACTTTAAGAGACTTTTTTTTCCCCATCCTTACCTTTAGTTTTTATTACCTTTATATAAGTAGTAACTATATTAGTTAAAAAGGAGATTCTTAGTGAGTGATAACACGAAGAAGACTATATTTGTTGTTGTGTGGCGATCGACAATAGTCTAGTAAAGGGAATTGGTGGATGCATGTGGCTGGGGATCGTGCATGTGGCTAACTTTAGAGGAGGCCTATGTTCATCAATGAACGTGTGATGGACTGTAGTGATGATAATTCCATGATGATGGTGATTCCGCAAACGAATTAAGGTATTTCGTTACCGACGTTCCCTACAGTAATAGCCGGCAATAATTGCGTGGAATTGTTCACGTGTAATAAACCCTTATCGCAGCAATACCAGCCGTCGTAAAGTAACGTTACGCACGTCTGGACACGATCCAAATTATCGATAGTCAGATAGCGACAAAAATTACTAACAATTGTTTCATTATAGCTCGATAACGTTTGGTGAATGGCCGAGAACTTTCTTAGTCCATTCGAGTAAATTGAATTATTCTTTATACATACAGTATACGGCTGCAAACGTCTGATAACGTACCTACCTACATAATTGTAATAAAAGTGTAGGCTGAAGTCATACGTACAATCTCATGGCTTGTTGGTGGTGGTGTAAGATCACGTATCATGCGTCATTTGTCTTGTAAGTTACGCTATGGGAAAGGTCAAGAAGGTACACCGGTTGCAACATAAACAGGCCAGCGACGGGAAGTAGCATCAAAAATGCGAGATCTGGTAATGCGACCGCCAAACTACCTGACAAACGTGGCGATTAAGAATGTTTTTATTTTTATTTGTTTCATTTATTACGTAAACTAAATATATAAACCGTGATATCAATAATATAGGTTGCCGTGATATATATATACAATAGTACAAAGACATTCCTAGCACTAATAGAGTTTTCTTCTAGCCAACCTCGTAGTGGAGAGGAGTTGTACTGATTCTTTCTACAAAGAGAGAGACCAAGAAGAAGTATAGTAATTTGTGTTACAGAAAATATAGGGCTCTTGAAGCATCGTAGCTTATATTATTCCGTTACTATACTCTTAACCGCTTTTTTACGATTGTCAGGGGTTTAGATGGGGGACATGGCGATTGTTACACATTGCCATAGGTTAAATAATTATTATTTAAAAGTACGTGTCCACGGGCGCGTCGGATTGATCGTATTAAACTGATTTTAGAATTCTTTGTATGTATTGGAATTCAAACGAGTGCGTTTACTAATTCGCAGCTATTTTATCATATCCTGAATAAGTCATATATCCATGTATCATATTTTACTTTTCTTCATTCTTTATAAAGCTGTTTGTCTTCTTTTGCTAATTTTCAAGCAATCACGAGCCGACGTAATTTTAATTGTTAAAGACATTAGCTTATTTAAAGAGTGGATTTCTAGAATCTGTTTATCATTCAAGTTTGTATCAATTAACACAAACTAATTTAATTTAGGTCGCAGTCGTACTCTGCTCAGTTTTTGTAAATAGAATAAAGGTTACAGACGGGCACACAGTCTACTTGATAGAGTGGATGCTGTGGCGTATATTCTCTAAATAGAAATATATAAACACTAGCTAATACCCGCTCGATTCGCTAGGCGCACGATAATATTTCATTGCGGAACCTACATCTAAAATACATAGAACATTTTTTTGGTGGGACTATGGTAAAATCCGTTCTTAGCTGCGAAATGAGTAACTATACTAAATTTCTAGTCAATCAGATGTATAGTTTTAGAGATCCCTTAATGAGTCAGTCACTCTGTGGTATTTTCGCTTATATAATATATATTTACACGTACATTTTCAAACAAGCTGTAAACGCAGCCTTTGTAGAAATAAAATAAAAATGTCTGTTTGTAATGTCAAAATAACAGCTCTTTACTGAATGCATATGAAAGTATATACGGTACTTATAACAAAAATAAAAATTATCTATCTGTCTGTTTATTCCGGATAATTTCCAAACCAGCTGGACTGATTTTGACGGAACTTTCGCTGGCAGATAACTGTTGTTTTAAGGAGTAACCTAAGCTACTTTTATTCTAAACAAAAGAATTAGGGGTCTGCGTAAAAAAATAAACCCATGAAATCCAATCGTAATAAATTCCACGCAGACGAATTCGCGGGGGACAGCTAGATTAAAAATGTTGTGAGGTATTGCTAGAAGAATGAAAACGGGCTCGATGTTTTTCTTTTTACTGAAAGTAATGTAATCAATATACATCGTACAACAACTTATTTCATATTTACAATTTAAACTAGTTTGTAAAGTTTAGCAAACTATGTTGTAACATATTTTATTTAAGAATTTATAAAAAATATGTTCTTATCACAAAACAGAAAAAAGTGGTTAGCTATTTAAGATGTAGCGGCGGCGCAAGACAATCCACTTCCCCATGTAGTTCCGTGGGTGTTAGAAGAAGCGGTAGATCAGCAGCATCATCGATCATCATCTACGCATCACCATGGTTGCCAAACCGCCTGCCAAGCGTGGCAACTAAGGCAAATATCCAATATTGCAAATATAAGAGAATCGATGTGCGAGCTCATGTTCAACAGTGCACTTTTGATAGGCTTGTTATGATGCTGATAATAAATATATAAAGATGTATCTTTCTCCCTCCATTCCACATAAAGTTAAGGCTAATATATGTCCCACGGCTGGCCTCGTGACAGGACACTGAAAAAGTTGTTGAACAAGGCAGATTCCGCCGTTTCCACGTAACCAATATGTCGTTATCAGGGTAAGGAAATTTTCTTTATTTATTTCAGTCATTTTATCCGTATCTGCAATGCAGCCCAAAAGCTTAAATATATCGGCATGGAACGCGCCGTCGGCGTTAAAGCCGATTAATGTCCTTTCCACACGCGACTGTGCAGTTAGAGGAAAAATGTTCTAGTTACACCGCCTCCCGGCAGAGTTTGAAGCGCTTATTAGTGCGTGATTTCACAACTCGCTGATTATTCGATCGCGTAGGTATATTCACGCGCACAAAGTCAAATTGTCTGTAATCGGCTTTGCTTTGACATCTTTTTTATTTATTGTACATTTCGGAATTGAATTTTAATGAATAAATGATACAACAGGAAATCAATCGATACCGGTGGCTCAGGACCGTTCTTTGTGATATTTATTTCTTCCTACTTGTACCTTTTCTTAGACCTTGAGTTTGAATAGGACTGCTTCGCCGAAGAATAATTCCACAGACTACTAAAGGTGGACTGGAAGAGAATGCATCATGCATTAAATCCGCCTGTATAGACCATGCTGTGTATATGAAGATTTATAAATATATATTTTTTTTATATAGGAGGGAGTGAACGAACATGTGGCTCATCTGATGGTAAGTGATTACCGCCGCCCATGAACAACTGCAATAAAAGTGGAATTGCAGATGCATTGCCGGCCTTTTAAAAAGAGTAGGGTTTTTTCTTGAAGGTCTTTAAGTCCTATCGATCCGGAAAAATCGCTGATGATAATCAATTCCACAAGGAAGTTGTGCGAGAAATAAAAGTTCTTGTAAATCGCATAGCGGTGGACCGCCAATCATCCAAACGCTATGGATGGTATCGCGAATGTTGTCACGATGTGCGATGGTGAAACATAGCGGCTGGAATTAATTATTCCAAACAATTAATGTAATTATGACACGACAGAAATAGCTATTGACCAAAAATTAATGGGTACAAAGGCAAACTCTTAACAACGCAAATTAGCATGATAACACAGTGGTTGGCGGTCAAAGTGATTGTGTTTATAATATTAATAAGAGCTGTCCTAACAAGCTAACAACCCTTAATCGCGAAAACCTTATTGTTCGAAACCGAAATGAATAAATAATCGAGTTTTCGAATTTAGGCCAAATCTTCGCGTAACGAGTTGAAAACAAATAAGGGCGGCTGGGCCCGGAACTTATTATGCCGGGCAATAAATAATAAAGCGGAGCGAGTTACTCCTGTGGGGCTCGTGGCGGGAACTTTTAATACAAATGTTGTGTTGCCGTGGCGACAACGCTGTCGCGAATTTAGCGCGAATCAGTGTGTCCGCAGTGTGAGCGGTTAAGCAGAGACTGTAAGTAACAGCGGAAGAGTAAAGTAGGTGATGAATATTGTAAAACAAACAATCAGCTTGAGAAAAAATAGAAAAAAATAAATTTAAACTTAGCAGTGTTATTTATATACTTAATTATATTTAAACTAATAAATATTTAAAGTTATTAATAATTATACATTTAAATATTAATTAAGACAATTTTTTTTTATTTAGACAGTATTAACTATTACACATTTTATTAATGATTTCTTATATTTACGCGAACACCACACATTGAATAAAACTACTTTTACGGATTCTATCGCGTTTAATTAACTTGTTTTTTATTGATTCCCGACGTTTCGGTTACTTTACAGCACCCATGGTCACGGGGGCCTGAGGTGATTGACGTCCCGATGTCAGAGTTAGCCCGGAGTTCCTTCAGCTTTTTTAATTATTAATTTTGGTCCGATCTACGCAAAGTACTACTCCGGGTTAACTCTACTGCTCCCATCATACGTCCACTGCTGAATCGGTCCCCAACGAATTCCACAAAGCATAATCCTGAGCCACCTGCACTTAATAAGTCCACTATTGAACATAATATGCCTGCAGCCTTTCTGCCTAGTTATCTATAACGAATGTATTCACAGTAAAACCAGAGTAACCAACATAAAATTATTAGTTAACTTAAATAACAAAAGAAAAAAAATCGTGTTAACTTCTCGAAATAAATAGACGCAAGTAACCCAATTCGTTGCCGCCATTGCTTCGAGGAAGTCATAAGTTTAAAAGTAGACTTGCGGCGAACTACAATGATTGATGATGAATGTTGATAGATTATTACACACAAGCACTGACGTCATCAGTGCTTGTGTGTATATACAGATATAATTTTGAATCTATACCGTTTTTTTCATAGATACAAAAAGTAAGATATACCCTAACCCGCTATGTTACCCGCTTACATGAGGCCACACCACAAAGATCGTATTCTGATCCGTATTATAAAGTTTTCCTTCTTTATTGAATCTAGGGTTACTTTGGTATGCATATGGATTTATAGAGTGCACCCGTGTTTTGCTACTTAAGTATGCGGCGATATTCTTACAGCAAAATTCCTCTATACAATACATTTTGCATCTTCTTAAATCGACCAACAAAGGAGGAATTTCAAAGAGAAATTTCAACGCTACTTGAATATAAACTCGCCATTTTTGCTAAATCTGTTCATTTTCATACAACTACTAGAAAGTTAAACCACTAAAAATCGTTATAATATTATAAACAACATTAAGTTAATTCCACAAATTGTTACCAAATTCTTAGTTTATGACTAAAAGTATATTTATTTATTTTTCTTTAAAACAAAAACCACAAAAGAGTATTCAACTGAAACCTTCAGAGGAGTTCATTATGCAATCAAGCGTCAAATGTTTCATTTGAATTTGACGAAGATATTATCATCATTTCTTCTCGAGATATGCGAGAGGAAAATTTCATTAACATATGAATTCACATATGTACATACATACATAGTAACGCACTGACTCCAAGGTTCTCATAATTTCGTGGTATGAGGATTGGAGATAATCTACCCCGAACACTAACATTGAATGACTCGTTTCTAGAAAAAAGTGTCTCATATTACATTAGCATACAGCATTAAGTTATAATTTTACGCTGTTGTTCTGTGAGAGCGTGGTCCTTTCCTACTCGAGCCGACCCATTTGTATTATAATCATAATATAGGTGCAGCATGGCTCTATCGTGTGACGTATGAAAGCACAAGCGTGTCTCTCCACTGCAAAAAGGAGCTCATCTTGGCTCCTTCTTTCCGAAATATATCACTGGAATATACCTACCGCCTTCAGTTGTTGGGGGTTGAGATATCCTCAAATCTGAACTTCAGGCGGTTCATTGAATCCAAGGTAAAAGCAGCTACAAGGAAGCTAGGAGTCCTTGTAAAGGTGCGGCGATACTTAACGACGGGACAGTTGCTTACTTTATATAAAGCGCAAGTCCGGTCGTGCATGGAGTATTGCTGCTAAATGGAAAGGCGTGCCAAGAGGCTTATTGGTGACCCAAATTTGGTTAAAACCAATCTTACCAGCCTCAAATACAGGCGCAAAGTAGCCAGCCTTTCGGTTATCTACAGGATGCATTTCGGAAAGTGTGCGCAGAAATTGCATAACTTAATTTCTCCCTTTTCCTTCCATCATAGGACAAGCAGACGATCGGCCAGTCTCCACCCTTTCGTTGTTGATTTACCACGCATTCGAACCAAACGGTTTCCTACATCGTTTGTAATGAGTACAGCAAAGGAATAGAATAAGTTGCCAGCATCTGTCTTTCCATCCGATTACAATGTGGGTGTGTTCAAGGCAAGAGTGAATAGGCTTTTGTTAAGTCAGTGCGCTTCACCATCTTCAGCTATGGCTCTCGGCTTTGGGATTGTAGTTAAGCGCTGGTTTAGTATAATAATAATAAAAATAATGATGCCGTTATCGATAAATGTTGAGAAGAACATAATTTTATTTCTAAAAAAGGTGATAAATATCATTTTCTGTGTAGGAGTCCGTCTGAGTAGATACCACTCTCTTACCTACTTATGCCGCAAAAAGCATGCAGTCCTGTGTTCTGGTCTATAGTCTCAATCTTAAGTCCTCTCACGTGAGAACTTATCCAAGGCGTTCTTTGCTTGAAGTTGGCTGCACATGTCTATGGACTGCAGTAGCATTAACAATCAAGTGGGCTGTGAGTTCGTTTGACACTATAGTTTAATTTAAAAAAAAAACAATAATTTTTGAAACCTAATATACCAAATTTTATTTATTAAGCAAAATTACATTATTTAATAACATCAAAGTGCGCGTTCGGTTTGAAATGCGAACGGTCAATTTATGTTAATTAAAAACTTGATCAGCCGTGTGAGTAAATAAATTGAATATTTAATTATGATGCGAGACTCTACGTGCATTTGAGCTTAAAATTAATTACGGTACAGTTAACAGCATATTTTTGGATGGAGATAACTTTATAAATCAAGTATATTTTCCTTTACCTGATCCACGGCGATAGGTTTGCTAATCTAAACCTATTAGATTAGATAAGATTGCGTCAGAGAGTCCATCACCACTTATTGACCTGTTTACATCAGACGTTAAATACTCAAATCGGCGAAGAGGAACAGAGTTAATTATGCGAGACGTCTAGTGCTGTAATCAATTGGTCAATTCGCCTTTATACGTATATATATATGTTTCGTATATGAAAAATCCCCCAATAAACGGGAGTGGCTTATATCCAGCAGTGGACTATCACGGGCTATTTATTATTGACGTGGTAGAGTCATGCTGCAGCTATATCAATAGTACTGTTGTAGCATGGATAGGTCGTCTCGACCGGGGAAGGACCACGCTCTCACAGAATAACAGCGTAAAATAGCAGCTTAATGCTGCTGTGTTTCGTATGGTGAGTGTAGAGAACCGGAGACCATTATTACTGGAAAAAAGGCATTTTATCTTAGTCTTCATGGCTGGAAACGCATCTGCATTTTAATTCGCAAACGGAGATCGATGTAGATGTCTATGGGCCACAGCAACCACTTACCATCAGGTGGACTGTGTGCCCGTTTGTCACCCATATTCTATAAAAAAAAATCAGGCAGAAATGGTTTTTACCGATGCCCTTAGTCAAAAACAGTTTTGACTGATTTTTGTAATCAAAAGTGGTTCTGTTCAATGTTTTTAGTCAAAAGTAATTTCCGCCTCATTAAAAGCCTCATTTAAAGTTCAGACTATCGGTCAAAACTCGCGATTTAAATGACAGTGCCGCACCTTAACGTAAGCCGCGTACAGTACAATGATATAAAATATATTATTGAAAAAATAATTCTACTTTTTTATTAAATATTTTTTTATTAAGTATAAAAATTGAAAAAGTATAAGTCAAAAGTAGTTTTGACTAACATCCTTTGTCAAAACCACTTTTTGACAGATATAATTTGGTCAAAATCTCTATTATCCAATATTTTTGTAGTTAAAAGTGGTTTTAACGAACGTCCTTAGTCAAAACTACTTTTGACTGCAAAAATCAGTTAAAAGTGGTAGTGACCAATGTTCTTAGTTAAAACAACTTTTACCTGTTTCTTGTGGTCAAAAATGGTTTTGACCGGTTACGACATTTGACTGTAATATATACACCTACGAGTATATGGCAATTGATGCGGTAGGCCTATATTTAGCAGTAGAAATTTAATAGGATCTAAAGAATAAATGAAAAAAAAAAACATTATGTTCAATACACGGTACAATACACAGCCCACCTGATGGTAAGTGGATGCTGTGGCCTATAGACACCTACATCTATTCTCGATTAAGAATCAAAATGCTGATGCGTTGTCACTCCTGAGAACTAAGATGAAATACCTCGTATCTAGAAAGGGGCATCCTGTTGTTATTTATGTAAATATAATTTAATAAGGCTTTTAGTTATTACGCATATTTTACTATATTATTCAAGTTATAGTTATTTTAAAAAATACATTAGTTATTAGAACACCGACAGTTTTTTAATGCACTTTGCACCAATTATAATTATATTTTTGCTTAATATGGAGGTAGATTGCTGAAACCTTGTGTCGTTTATTCCATCTTTTTGTTAAATTTTTACAACTAAAGTTTAAATAAACAAATAAAAATATTCATAAACACAATATACATTTTAAAATAACAACATACATTAGCCTACATTAGAAGCATGACGGGCGACTCTTCGTCCTATTTACATATATTCGCATGAGTCCGCTGCCCACTTCCTAACGCTTTTGGACCCTTTCATACGTTAACGCGCCTGCTATTAATTTTTAATTTCGGTTTTACGAGTTCTGAAAGTTCTTTTTTTTTTGTTTTCATAAATTTACATTCCTGTGGAGTGCGTTGTATAGAATGAGTTTTGTTCGGAAATTTTCCTCCTTTTTTATTCAGAAATATAATGGTATTGTTACATTACATTTTTCGTTGGTAATTCAATGAAGAGTGTAGTAAGGCTTTGTCACACAGGGATATTTACAAACCAAGTGGCTGTTACACAACATATAGATTGTCCACTAGTATATATAACGTACTCTATTAAGCCGATTTCTGCACAAAATATTACCTCAATAAAACTATTCTAAGATCATTCTTTCAGATATCCTGGAAATAGAGAGTCCTGGGAGAAACTAGCTAGAACCCCAGCGGGACTTTTGTCTTTAGTAACATTATACAATATAAAATAGGTTATACAATTATTGACAACATTAATATAAGAAATAGCTGAAACCGATCTTCTCGCGGGTTATTATCAAACATGCAATCATTTGTAATATTATAATCCTTTTTATAAAGTCTTTGTTTAAATAGGTAGGACTCTACAATCCAATAGCAATCCACCTAGTAAATGCCCTATATTTTATATTATTGGCATATATACTCTTCTCTTCTACAGAGCTATAAGAGCAATTTATAACCTAGGTCCGAAGGAATCCCTATATAGAGAAAAATTTAAAGAAATAATTATATTAACTTTGGCCTCTGAAAATATTTACAGGAACTTATTGTATGTACACAAAAACAAAAATAGTTTTATTAAAAATAGTGATGTACATTCTGTAAATACTAGGAACAAGGACAAGTTAGTTATACCAGTTACTCGACTCCAAAGTGTCAGTAATTCCTTCATGGGGCAATGCATACGCTTTTAGAACAAAGTCTCCGAAAATATGCAGGGCTTTTCTATACGTTTATGTCGTTTAAATCATTTATTAAGCAAACATTATATAGTAAGGGTTATTATACTACTAAAGAGTACATGACTGATAATAACCCCTTGGAATGAGGTGATCACTACCATACTGATTCTAAATCTTTTTATAATAATTGTATAAAATATTATATTGTAAATTGTTCTTTTAAAAAAAAGTCCCGCTGGGTTTGTTGCTGGTTCCTCCCAGGATAGACGTTTTTTTTTCGAATCAGTGGTAAAAGTAAAACATTACTTTCAATAAGTATTATGTAGTATAATCTATATTGAATAAACATTATTCTATTCTATTCTAGAGATAAACACTTCAACGTTTTGCTAAAGGATTTTATCACCGACGTCAATTTCCGAACACTTACGGGATCTATCAACTGCAGAGACTATATTACGGTGCAACAAGATACTCGTACAAGCGGAATTCTGTCAATTCTACTCATCTTTGATATCACTATTACACCCATATGATAGAATCTGTTGTATAATCGGATGTCATGTCTTGTCAGAGACAATGAATAAATCATCACAAATATCCAGTTCCGAAATCAAAAATTTGTGTTTTACACTTAGGGATTCGAATCAATGACCGTTGAAGTAGTATCAAGATAATCTATCCACTTAATCACGTGTTCCTCAATAATTATAAATAATGATACAATTATATCATAATTTTCATGTTTAATTTGTTTAATCTGATTTGCTACAAAGTCATGGCGCTAAATATATATTTTTTTTAATATAAAGATTTCTGATATTTACGCGAACACTACACATTTAAATAAAACTAATTTTTACGGATTTTATCGCTGGAAACGTCTGGAATATAAAATGAGTTAATATACACGATAAGATCCGTAAAAATTAGTTTTATTTAAATGTTTTTAAGTTTCCGACCTACAGCTGCGAGTAATATGACTGGCAAACTATTGCTAACACGTAGCTGGAATAGTTCCAGGAGTTAGTTTCGGGCCATTAAGTATATAATTTATCCATACTAACGTCAAATATACATTTTAATTTATTTATTAGAAAACTTCCTACAGCATGATTCCAATAAAAATAAACAACCTGTACTTAATCTTTTTCAAACGTAACCCACACACTAGCATTTTCTCCTTTATCGTCGAGTCATACATAAATTTCTCAAGGACGAACATCCAGACTTGCAACAATTATTTGTAAGCAATACAAATACTTGTTCCGTGCGGGATTCGAATACGCGGCCCTCAGCACTGTAACTGAATGCTAAGTCACTGCACCATGGAGCCCACAATCTAAATTCAAGCTAATTACAGCTTTCTTCCTGAACAATCATAACTTAATGGTAAGATCAAAGAAGATAATACAAAAAGCTAAGCGTGTGTACATACTGTGAATGTAAGACGGTACGCACTGTAATTTAAAAAAAATCTTTTAATTTAGTAATATCACGACAATTTTACTTTTTTATAAAATTGAAGTGACAATTGAGTCCACTTGATGGTGACTACTGCAGCGCATGGACACTTGCAACCAACTTTAAACAAAGAGGGCTACAGATGCGTTGTCACCTCTGAGGACTAGGATGGAATGCCTCACAACCTGTAGTTATACCAGCTTTTTTATCCTTCACCACGGAACAGAGCAGTGTTTGCCACTGCTGGTTAGCGGCTGAATTAAGAGGAGGATAGTGGGCATCCCACATGGGCTCAGACATAAAACAATGAGGATTTCCTTATGATAAAAAAGACCTCAAGATGTTTGTATGGCTGTAGCTGTGCTTTATGTAGTGATGTATTTCACTGACAAAAATATATAATAAAATTAATAATTAAATAATTCTCTCATTTCTGAGTTACAGAGCAGAAAATAGTCCGCCCGCCGTCCTAAATGCGTGTACTCGGATTCTACATTTTTAACTATTTTAAGCAAGTGCTTAACTAGTACATACTATATCATATCATATCACTGCAGAACGTAGGCCTCCGCCATTGATAGCCATCATAGGGGGGGGGGGGGGAGTTATTTTATTTAGTAGCCACGCATTGCAGATGGTTTGGCAACCGCAGTTTATTTTTTAAACGAAGTTCCATATCGCACGGTGCGAATTTGACGGATGGGGGCTAGGCCAGAAAAAATTTACGATTTTTCTGTCACGACCCCCTTTGTTTAGTGCGAGCGAGATGGAATAATATCCACCTCCCTCGCGATTTTCTTATCTTGCCGTGAAAGAAATATTATTTTAAATGACTTTTCATTTTAACGCTATTAACTCATTTATTTGTTAATCAACTACGTTTATTAATAATAATATACTGCGAAAGGAACTTCGTTCCAACCAAGTATTCCACGACACTCACGCATGTTTTTTTTTTATTTTTAGTCGTTTTCCTCTGTTGCTTCTTACGACACCCACGGGTAGATATGGGGTAGTGGATATTTTTACATCGCTACTACACAGTCAAAAACGTAACCAAGGCAAGAATGAAGAAATTGAAAAGAATAGACGTAGGTCAGGCTATAAAATTTTGACTTTAAAATTCCATCCCTTAAAAACCGATCTCGTTAAATTAATATCTCATCGTACAAAAATTAATCAACTAACGCAAAAACATAAACTGATTCGGAAATGTGCAAACGATTTTTTTCAGTTCATTGACTGAACGGTAAAAATGGATATTATGCCGTATGCCTGGTGGCGTATTTCGTCACTGCAATATCGGAGCTTTTTGCATGACAGCGCATAAAAACGACACATATTTAACGAGCGAAAGCTCAGATATTGGAGTGTTGATATACGTCTAATATAGGAGGAACATTGACTTGTCATATTGTATTGGATATCAAGCATACAAGAAGATATGATCGACTTAGATTTACAATAAATCATATTTAAGCCTTTTCGCTATAAAATTTATTCACATTTCGGTCCGTATAAGTAAGAATATTTATGGTACATTGTTTTTTTTATTCATAAACTATAATCTCGCATCTAAAATATTTTTACATAAAATCAGGTATGTTATAATTTGCATTATTAGAATAGTAGGTCGGGGAAAAAGTTTCTTCGTATTTTGTTTGCATAAAATTGAAGAAAAAGCTCTTGGGCTATACTGTTTGTATCTGGCTGGTTTTAATATCAATAGTACATATAGGACAGTAAGAAAAAGAAAAAGTAAAAAACACTTTCCCGCAATTTTTCAATTGTGTTTCTGTCCGCCAAAATGAGTGAATCTAACGAAGAAATTCGATACATTCTGAAGTTTTATTACATATGTACTACTACTCTACTATTTAAATCGCGCAGTGTTGGACCGCCAATCATCCAGGTGGTATGGATGGTATCGCAAGTTTAGTCGCGATGTGCGATGGTGAAATTGATGAAATCGGCTGGAATTAGTCCGAACAATTCCTCAGAGCACTCCCCATGGTAAATGCGATAAAATATGCAAAGAGATGCAACATCTCTACGCAGTGCCAGTGAGTCAAGCCGATCGGAAAGAACTTTGTCGTCGAAGATTCGAACCGCTCTGCGCTGGATGCGGTCAAGTGGAAGGAGCTGGCACTGGGGAGCCCCTGCCCAGAGATGGGAACAGTATTCCATGTGAGGCCGAACCTGCGCCTTGTAAAGTTGCAGGCGGTGTGCCGGCATGAAATACTGTCCCGCTCTGCTGAGCACACCAAGATTTTTAGATGCCAATTTGGCCTTCTTCCAAGTGACCACGAAACTGCACGTCACTCGATATGTCGACGCCGAGGATTCCGATACTGGTTGAGGCAACAAGGGTAGTGCCTTAAAACTGAGGAGATACGACAAAGGGGTCCCTTTTTTCCTTCCTTTTAATATAAATACATTTTTTTATAGGATAAGTTAACAAACGAACACACAGTCCATCTGATGGTAAGTGGTTCCTGTGACCCATAGACATCTACATCTATCCTCAATAAAGAATCAAAATGCAGACGCATCATTACCCGAGTAATGACTAAGCTGAGGAGCGTGAGGACTAAGATGGAATACCTCTTTTCCAGTAAAAAGGGTCTCCGGTTCTCTACACTCAGCATACGAAACATTTTACGTTGTTAATCTGTGAGAGCGTGGTCCTTCCCCGGTCGAGTCGACCCATTCGTGCTACAATCATAATTTAGCTGCAGCGTGGCTCTACTACATACAATGTACAATACCTTTATAAATTTAATATAATTTTGTATTTCATTTTTCACACATCTACTACTAATATAGCTGCAGCATGGCTCTACCACGTAAGTCAAGGTAATATAAAAGCATGTTTGAATACTTACTTCAAAATTGTCATTGCATAAAATGCTACAAAAATACCCTGTACATTTCCCACCCATGCAGTTTCATTAAGCTTAGTTAGTCATTTTACTTACCTTCACGTATTTAATTACCCTCATTAGCCTGTACAGAGTGCAAGTCATAGTGCAAAGTAACCTGTCTCATAGTGAAGCAGTAAGGATGATTTATATTGTGCAGTAACGCCTCCATCCGCTGTGTGAGTGCTTACTCTCAAGCATTACTTACACGAACGTTACTTGGGGCTGAAGTTTGAGCCGCGTTTACACGGAAAGTCAGCTTGACTAAAAGTTAATTAAATTATTTAAAAAAGTAAAAATGTTGCATAAAAAATCATATATAGTTTTATCATATATACCTAAATATAATAAATAGATATGCTTTTTTTTAAAAAAAAGCCCTAATGAGATTAAATAACAATAGTTATCAGAGAACATCATTAAGGTTTAATTTTGTTACTCAATATAAAAAGACTGTAAATATCCAATTAAATATGTTAAAAACTACTTACTATATAATTTGAAGAAATTAAACTAGCTAAGACACATAATTTTTTTAGTACGCGAATTTCACCTAATTCATTATGAACATTTTTAATATAATGGTTTTCCACGATTAAAATTAAGAATAAGTTTCCTAATAGTCTATAATCTGTAGTGTTTTTTTTAATGATGCTTAAAAGGAAAATACACGACTGGCTATTGACAAAACGTTTAATTCAATTCAGGAATACTTTTATGAACAATAACTATTAGTTTTTTTTTTCAATTTACATGTAACGTATTATTTAATAATTTATTAATGCCCAAATACTCAAACGCTGATCTATTTTAAGATGCCGTTGAGTGTCGTGCTGTTTCTATCAGTGACTATGACACCACGAGACTTCAGACATCTTAAATGACACCATATTAATAGATCCTGCACAGACAAAGCTAGGATGGGTCGCTAATCTAACCTAATATATATATATATATATATAATATAACATTTCAAGTATTTTTTATGAAATAATGTTTCAAATCGAATTATTTATAAATATTTGCATGAAAAATAAAATTATATCAAAGGTAATTGAAAAATTTTTTGTATAATCATGTTTCAATTTTAAGCAACTTAATAATTTTCATTTTCAACGTAAATTAGTCGAGACTGAGCTTAATTGTAGAGCGCTCGCCTTATATTTTGTATTTTCAATTTTAGTTATTGACAAATCTTGCGCTCGACTGTGAAAGAAAACTATACGAGAAAATATCTGTGAAATTAAAAACACATTTCTGGGAAAAGAGAAGTCCGTCAATAAGCAGTGAGGCGTCGCGGGCGGTCTTTTCCGCTCCGTAACTCTCATTGAAATGAAAGGAAGCCTGTGCCCGACAGTTGGACGTTCATTTACTTTCATTTTAGAAGTGGACTCAATCGCCACGTTTGGGAGGCCGATTGACGATCACATTACAAGACTTCTTGTCCTCTTGACGCTGCTCATACACTTCTGTTTTCAAGACGCGAAGTATGGGTATTTAACGCCTAGCGTAAAGAAATGGTTATAGCGCTATCTATCAGAAGCCATAAGCTCTTTTTGGCATTTCCTGTAGTCACCGTTAATTAACACACACCTAACGGTATATAAGGATATAACAATCTATACAAATAAATAAAACTGGAGTGTCTGTTGGTAATGTTAAAATATCAGCTTTTTACTAAATGCATATGAAAGTATATACGGTACTAATAACAAGAAAACCATTTTTAAAATTTGTGTCTGTCTGTCTGTCTGTTTGTTCCGGCTAATCCCCGAAATGACTGGACCGATTTTGACGGAACTTTCATTGGCAGATAGCTGATGTTATACGGAGTAACTTAGGATAATTTTATTTTAGGAAAAAAAATTAGAGTTCCGCGCAAAAAAATTAAAACCCATGAAATCGTAGTAAGCTCCACGCGGGCGAAGTCGCGAGGGACAGCTAGTATTTATATAACTACAGCAACGTTCGTAATCATCATCTTAAGTACAGCCTATCATAAGCTGCTGCCCATTGGCCTCTATCATTGACTGCCACCACGTTGAGCTGGTGAGTGTAACTTACAGTAGACTTAGAAGTTGGGGATAGACCTCCTCTACGTCCCATACGATAAAGAAAAAGTTTAACAAGCTACTCCATTGCATGTTGCTGGATTTCACATATCCTCGAAACATTGTCAATTCCTCAAACATGCTGGTTTCCTCACGACATTTTTTTTCGACGAGCACGTAGCTAATTAGCAATTAAAATTTTAACTAACAATTCTATTGGTGCCGGTTCGAGCTCAGGTTGCTCGCGTATGCCTATCTACTACTCCTTTAAATTTTTTTGAATATAGTAACATTAGTTAAGATATTAACTTCAGATGAACGAACCTTGGCAAAAGTAAGCCGCAACGTTACCAGACGCTACCTTGATTAATAAATGAGTAAATACCGCAGTTTAATTAATTCTCCTTAGATGCCATAGCCCGCTACCGCATGTAGATACAACGATCCACGTCGAAATATCAAGTACGTAATTTTGCGTACACAAGCGTAGTGTTCACGTAGGTATACGTATACACTATACATCTACGTTATGTATATGTAAGGAGCAGAATGGCATACTAATAGTATAGTTGTTTGTGTTACTGAGTTGCTTATTGTATCTGGACGTTGTCCTATGATTAATGATCCGATGATTTACTGCTATAATTAACAAATAATTCGATATTGTCTATTAATTATACGTAGTTTAGTTATGAAAGCTTATTTTACCATCTGTATATCTTTATATGTATAATTATTCTATACGTGTTTGTCTCTGAACTCCTCCTAAACGGCTGGACCTATTTTGATTATTTTTTTTGGTTGTTAGAGTCTGGATGATTTAGATTTACAAATTTGATTGAACCCGGTAGGTGGCGCTGCTGTCGAGATCCAAAAATTACGCGTGCGAAGCCGGGGTGGATGATGTGTTCACTAAACAGTAAAATAATTTTTACATCCTTATAAATCGTTAGTAATTTTTAGTTATCGTGTAACTTTTAAACGACTTGACCGATTGATGATGATCTTGCGATGATCCGGCAATGTGTGCTAAAAGTGCGAAGCGAAGTGCAAAGAATCATTTCGCCTCGAATGGACAGATCTTTTTTTTTAAAACTTAACCTCCACACTAGGATTTTCTCCTGTGTCGTGGGGGCAAACATTCAGACCCGGAACAATTATTTGTAGGCCATACAAATACTTGTTCCGTACGAGAATCGAACCCGCGGCCCTTAGTAATTAACTTAATAAGTCCCTGCGCCACGGAGCCGTTAAGATCAATGTCGCAGCTATGTTATGGTTGTAGTACGAATGGGTTGGCTCGACCGGGATAGGACCACGCTCTCACAGAATACCAGCGTAAAATAGCAGCTGTGTTTCGTATGATGATTGTAGAGAATCGGCGACCCTTCTTTCCGGAAACGAGGCGTTCCATCTTAGTCATCAGGGGTGATAACGCATCTACATTTTGATTTTTAATCGAGGACAAATGTAGAGGACTATTGGAATTAGCATCCACTAACCATCAGGTGGACTGTATGCTCGTTTGTCACATTTATTCTATAAAAAAATGCGTACTGGCCAGCTAGTATCTTTAAGTATATAAACGTTGGTGCGTCTGTTAGTGATAGTGTAACTCCTGAACGACTTCACCGATTGACGTAATATTCGAACAATATATTTGTTTTGTCAAGGTGATAGTTCATAGCTGTACTAGTATTCGATAGGTGGCGCTGTAGTTTAATCATTAACAAATTCTATGTTTATGGAACAAAATATAAACAAAATATAATATGGCTTATTCCCAAAAAAAAGTCACTAAATTTGGATCCGTCAGATGGCGCTGTGTTCGAGTTATTAATAAATTTTATATTTACATTGCGAAAAGCCTGAAGTGTTTTTGAAGAGAAGTTCATCGCGTGATCTACAGGAAAGGACAGAAAAACGTCTGCCGGAACAACTAGTTTACTATACAAGACTGCACAATGATTTCTGATGTGTTTGCGAATACTACACACAAAATGATGCCAAATTTATTTTATTGCGCCAAGCATCAAATCTTTGCGAAGTCTGCATTCAGTGAATATGTTTAAGATACCCTTCGTAATTACATAAGTTTTGATGGATCACAAATAATCGCAAAAAAACACACATTTCAACCAAAGATAATAAGTGAAACTATTGAAATGAAATAATATTCGAATTCTTAATACGAAAGATCGCTTGCGCTACCATCTGTTTCTAATCCAAGCGTACCATTCCAAGACTTCCCGGCGTAAATTGGACCAAGAATTAATTACTAAAAGCTGCAGCCAATACAGGTTAACGTAGCATCATAAACATCTTAGTCGTTACGTAAGTAAAACTGCTACAACGGTCTCTCGAAAGTTCGGTAAAATTTAATTTAAAAATGAAATTAATCAAAAAGAAATGATTGGCATAACGTTTGTAGCGAAAATGAAAGAAAGTCTCCGAACATAATTTGAAAGTTCAGTAGTTTTTAATTTGCTGAGCGAAGTATAATAACGACGCCAAAGATACCAAACTTCTACTGGGATTGCCAATCCGTGATACTCGCAAATCCTCTGCTGTATGTAAGATCCATGTTTAGCAGTGGACTGGGATGATAGAAAAGAAGGAGAACTAAAAGAAGTACCAATCTTACCATTACTAGAACGTCAAGGTACAATGAGCTTAGATTTTTTTTATAAACATAGATAATCTGCGTAGATCGCACAAAAAGTTAATCAAGGCATCAAATATCTTATTGCCTCACCGTTCGTGGGTACTGAGAATTGCTAGAAACTTTAAAGTATGTTTTAATTCGAATATAATCTATACAATCAATTATGCTCAGTAATTGTTTTCTTAAAAATACTATGCAAAATAGCATTATCCTTAATTCTAAATTTAAAAAAAATCTTACCTTACGGAGCATTTCCTCGAGCGAGTCCATGTCGGCGGAAGCGGGCATTCCCCGCGCGCTCCCGTTCAACCCGCTGTTGTTATTCGTCATAGGTGAGCCGCAACCCACCGCTCCACGCGCCAGCACATGTGCTCTCCAAATCACTGACTCACCAATCACTCTATTATCACTTTTCACTAACTACTTCTCAAAGCTAGTCTGCACTTTTGAGTTGTTTTAAAATCATCTTACCATTTTTAAACTAGAAGAGGACATTGAAGAGAAGCTAATTCACTTTCAAAAACAGAAATTTCACTTAAAAATAAGTTCAAATGTAAATACTGCCTGCCTATATCTTGCCACAAGGTGTATGTTACAGCCAGAGGAAATAAAATGACTAACACTAAAAAGGTTTCGTACCGAAACAATAACCCGTTCCTAGACGAAAACTGAGAATGTCTCTCAAAACATATTTACTAAGAGACTAAGTTTTTGACAGTAATTTGATACAACGTTTCATCTCGTGTAGAGCCGAGGAGTCTAAAACAAAAGGACGTCGAGACCAAGTCTAGAAAAGCTAAGATATGACAATAAAAAATAAAATATATCCACGCTCTGCGAGTACAAGTTTTTACGAAGAAGTTTTCAAAGAATTTTTGTCGAGACGGCACTGAAAATCGTTCCTTTTTTGTATGGCGTTTACATTAATTTTGAATTGATAGAAAATTGTCACGATAACTTTTTGTACGACATTAAATATATTATGTACTTTATGAGACAGTTACAAAAAGCAAAAAAAAAAAAATGAAAACGTTTTTAACTATTAAGCATCATGAAACAATTATAATCATTACGTCTTCAAACCTATAATTAAAAACGCACTCGTAGAGACAATACATATCGAGAATCATAAATATAATAACTATTTGTATTTATGAGGAATAATACTCCATTTTCCTCAAAGAATTGGGACACGGCTTCTATTTAAGCCCATATAAAGATCGTGTAGTAAACATTACAAAAATAATAATATTGCATGATATAGGAAATACTGATATTTATGGTACTTTATTAAAGTTACGTTGCGAACTGACACATAAGTAGTAAATAATAGAAATTACTTAGGTAATCTTTGTTCTATTCTTGCTTGATGGTCTATTGCCCAAATACTCAAACACTGCTTAATTTAAAGATACCATTAAGTCTCGTGCTGTCTCTATCACTTTAAGTGAAAGTGACTGTGACACCACGAGACCTAAAGATATCATAAAATTGGGTAGCATTTGAGTATTTAGCCATTTGGCTGCTTTAGGACTGTTATCAACATTTGTTTCAGTGCCTCGTCAAGTGTAAGCACTAAATAGTCTTTCAAATGTAAACATGAAGTCAATACCAATTTAATGTGTGTGTGTCAAATTTTACAATTAAATGTCCTATTAGGCTTAGAACGTCCATTATATTTGATATCGATAAACCTGCAGAGACATAAGCCGAGCGCAGTAATTTAAATTCGAATGAAGCCCTCTGCACAAGGAGAGCAAAAGGTCCTCGCTGCAGGGCACTGGACAAACAACGATAAAGCCACGTGTGACTTTGCATATATTTGGGGGCCCAACTGCGCTATTTATGAAGAGGACTAAATGGAGGGCATCAGAATTTATTTGAGGATCGGTTTGTTGAAATATATATATATATTATGTATGTACACAAAAAAATTGTTTTGTCTTATAAATAACCAATTTAAATTTGATTATATTATGATATAATAATTAAAAATATATACCATTACTACATTAGTTTAATTTATCCTTATAATATACAATTTTATTTCGAAGGTAGTTGACGAATGGAGTTATAATGATAATAATTAGAATAATTCTTTATTATCAAAAATAAATCACAAAAATTTTATGAAGTCTCTGACTCCTAAACTAGACGAGTCTGTATCTTAGGAATCAGCGGCCTCTCCCAGAGTTGTAACACAGGTAATACTAACAGTAATGCATGTTTTCATTGTTATAATAGAAACAAAAGAAAAGTAAACAATTTCAAATTTACAAAATGAAATCAAAAAGTAATAAAAATTGTAATATCCTAATAAAGTATATGTGTTTTATTTAATACTAAATATCTATACTATACATATATTTTATATACATATAAAAAATCACCCGTGAGGGCTAAGATGGAAAAGAGGCATTCCATCTTACTCCTCATGGGTGATGACGTATCTGCATTTTGATTCTTTATTTAGGATAAATGTAGTCTATGGGTCACAGCAACCACTTACCATCAGGTGGACTGTATGCTTGTTTGTCACCCTATCCTTTAAAAAAAAAGTTTTGTTTTGTGCAGTGCACGAATCGAAGTGTAAGAATAAAAATTGTAACAGTTTTATTTTGTTTCAATATTGCAACGGGACAGTATTGTTGCAAAAATAAGTCCCTGGGGCAGGCTTCATTCGTGAGCAAAAAGCCGGAATACTGCAACTTTGTATCAATTGAAAATAACCGGGAAAAACTATTATATCGCACTGTATATCTTTGCTATATATTCCTCTTAATATTGCAATACAAACTATGTTGTATTTACATTTATATTGATAATCGCTAATCGACCTAGTTTTTATTGTAGAATTAACTAAATTTTTATTGTACACACAACACAAATCATCACTTGCGATCAAGTCTTGATGATTTTTCGTGTAGGATTTATATATGTATAAAGACTATAAGGAAGACATATCTAAGGATAATTAGATATGTCCTAACACGAATTTAGTTTTTTTTTGTAAAGTTTTATTAACAAGAACTTTTATTTTTTTATTTCTAAAAAGTATTGGAATACTATGCGAATTCTTTCATGTTACGAAAATGACACTATAATAACCTTTATTTATATTTTCCTTAATTCAAGTCTTTTACTCGTTGTTCACTAATTCCTTATACTGTAACATAATTTTTCTTCAGTCATAATGAATAAGACATATAGGACAACTTAAATACCTTTATTTATTATAAAATATAACAAGTATGTTCTCGCTCGTATATAGCAAGCAATAAGTAGTTTAGTATGCATTAGCATGCGGTAAAAATACTTCTTTTCGTTTCTCTGTAAAACCCACCAAGTACAAGAGCTGAAGGATTAAGTTTCTAAGAAGGCGTCACGTAATCCACTTCGGTTGGCATATTTCTTTATAAAATTCTCAAAGAATTTTAGCTCCAAAAGCATATGTGATAACAAATGTGTTCCACGTATCAAAGTCAGGACTCGACCTTTCTCGAGCCTTAGAAAAATTGGCTTCTATAACTCAGAGTAGCTCAGCCTAGATGCTTAACGTTAAACTGATATCTTATTTACATTCCCAATTAGTTACGACTTTGTTACTTGTCTGTTTTTTATTTTTGGAACGAAGTTCCTTATCGGTCGGAACGAATTTGGCGGATGGAGGCTAGGTGAGGAATAGTGACTGACGTAGTGTAGACGGCTTTGGCGGCTATAAGAAAGCGAGATGGAATAATATGCATCTCCCGCGTACTTTTTCTTATCTTGCCATGAAAGAAATATTATTTTATTTCAATTTTCAAATGATGCTTTATTTTAACAGACCCTAGTAATTCATTGTATTTGTTAATCAATACGTTTATCAATAATAATATACTACGAAAGGCACTTCGTTCTAACCGAGTGTTTCACGACACTCACGCATGTTCTTTTTTCAAATACAGTAGTTGCCAGTTTTATTTATTGATTTGTTTTTTAGGGAACAAACGTATTTTTATTTTCGGTTACAATTTGTGTGCGTGTTTTATTCTATGACATGACTACGTTATGGATTTTTGTGTCAGGAAAAGACAATATTTGCAACCTACAACATATATGTACCTAATCTCGTTTCTGTGAGGGTAGCTAAGACAAAGTCCATGCCACTCAACTTCAGTGCAGAATTTCTGAAATAAAATAAACTATAAACTTTAACTGTATTTTTAACTTGTGGTTAAGAATACCCAAAGGCATTATTCCGAAAATTGTACGTTAAATTAGCAATAAAAATGTAAAGAATTGCAATTAAGAAAGGAGTTTATTCTGATGTTCATTTACCGTTGAACTTTTGATAAATCTGGTAACAACAACCTGTTAAAATTTCACCGGTACACAACTTGAATTCAGTTACTGTTGGTGTCATTTATTTAAAACATCTAGAATTTTCCGAAGATTTTTAATAATAATAAAACCTGCATTAAGAAATATGACCGGAACATAAATAGACGTATAAAATATCTACGGCAATTTCTGTGCCTTCGGGCGTTAAATACGGCACTTGCAAATTTTCTTTTAAAGGCAACCTTGTATACGCAAGATAATTGTATTTACCTAAGCAAACTGACTGTAGCAAAGGGTTGTTTGCATATTTCAAAACGTCTTGACGATGCGAATTTTTCTCGTAGGATGATTAAACAAATACGTTATAGTATAAACTTGATTAGATGGTATACAAGCTTCTACTTTTTTGAAGATACCATTTGATGAAATAAATAGGGTTAATACCACACACAAAACAAGTGGTAAAATTAAAAATTTAGTACGACCGACTTCAATATAAATAAAATGAGAACATCATCAATGTAGTCGAAGTTAATTAAATACGCATTATTAAGGATAATTAAAAAACTACTCGTCAGATCTTGATCAAATTTATATGGACCACATTAGATGCAGTTCACCTAGAAAAAAGTTCACCTAGAGCTTTCAAATAAAAAAAGAATCATCAAAATCGGTTCACCTAGATAAAAGTTCTAAGGTAACACATACAAAAATACACTCGAATTGATCACCTCCTCCTTTTTTAAGTCGGTAAAAATATTTTCGAACGAGAACGATAGTATATTTGACGAATTTTAGGGAGAATCCTGATAACTCCAAAACGAGCAGCGGGCACCACTTTCCATCGGGTGAGCTACAGGCTCGATTAGTCCCTCTTCTACATAAAAAAATTAAGCTATAGTAGGACAAATAAGACTAATAGCATGTGCAACGTAGATCACAACATGTAATAATAATAATAATATCTAACTTAATTTCGGTCAAGGCGACCAATCACAATGGAGACTAGCCATTTGCGTAGGATAGGATTATAGTGCCCAAGTGTATGCGCAAGCACAGGTGCGGTCCCTATTTCTTCACTCTCACAGTATAATAAGGTGGTAATCCGTAAAGATCGGAGAGAGATCAGGCGCAGGACTAAAGGCTTTACGTGGTTTAAGGGTAAAATACCGTCAAACTCCTGACTACAGGCTGCTACTGAGAATTTATTGATATAAAAACGTAATAATAGATTCTGGCCTGACCCGGGATTTGAACCCAGGAACCTCAGGATCAGTAACTGCCTTATTGGATCAAACCAAGGCAGTTACTGATCATGAGATTGTTGGACCAACAAGGCAGTAAGAAAATGTACAATACATAAAGAAACTAATAAAAAGCCTTCCTACACTATTTTGTAGAACAATGAATAAGAAATCTATGTAGTTACATATAGACACTGGCATTGACTCGACGCAAGTGTCCATAACTTTTTGTACGTGACTGTACAACAAATTCAATGAGAGGGGAATCGTGGGAGACTTGATTTTGATACACTTTTACCGCAACTGTTCGTGAATCGAGTTTTAGTTATTGAGGCGTTTTGAACAGTGAGACTGACATTAGCAAAATATTGATTTAGATAAAGAGGTTCTCTATTTTTGCATTTATCGGAAATGTCCGTGGACTGTTGCATAATATCGTTAATGTTATGATTTTTTTTTTATAGAATAAGGGTGATAAATGAGCACACAGTCCACCTTATGTTAAATGGATGCTGTGGCCCATGAATGTGAATGTGGCTTTACATCAATCCTCGATTAAGAATCAAAATGCAGATACGTAGTCACCCCTAAGAACTTGATGATGGAATGGAAAATGAGATGGAATGCCTCATTACCTTAAAAGGGTCTCCGGCTCTTTACACTCACCAAACGAAACACAGCAGTTATTTCGAGCTGCTATTTGACGCTGGTTTTTTTGTGAGAGTGTGTTCCTTCTCCGGTCGAGCCTTCTATTCTATTCTATTCTACGGTCACCAACCAATATGCCTATCATGATGGTTATAGACAACTCATTAAAGACATGTGTTATTTAGCGCAGTATTTGAATTGACTAACAGTGGATTAGGAATAGAGATTTAATTTTTTTTATAATTTTATGTACCTTTACGATTGTAAAGGTACATAAAATGTGATTACATGAAATATAATAATACGATGGTATCACATTTATCAAGCAATTTGTCTAAATATAACAATTCGTCACCCTTAAAGCTTTTGTATAATTTTCGTATAAATATCGGCGTATGTTACTTTGGCGGATTGGGCACATTCAATTACCGTAATGGAGTCCATTTTTATTACTGTCGAGGAACTGACGATGTTTTAAGGAACGTAGTCGTATTTTCAACGTGGTCGTAAATTATGCGCCAGTGGAATAGTCATTGTACCCGATTTAAGGTAAATTATGCTTGTGGAACACGATATATACAATATTAAATTTATTATTAGTACGTGGTAGAGCCATGCCGCAGCTATATTAATAGTATAGTTGTAGCACGAATGGGTCGGCCCGACCGGCGAAGGATCACGCTTTCACAGAATACCAGCGTAAAATAGCAGCTTGATGCTGCTGTGTTTCGTATGGCGAGTGTAGAGAACCGGAGACCCTTTTTACTGGAAAAGAGGCATTCTATCTTAGTCCTCACGGCTGACAACACATCTGCATTTTAATTCGCAAACGAAGATAGATGTAGATGTCTATGGGCCGTAGCAACCACTTACCATCAGGTGGACTGTGGGCTCGTTTGTCACCCTTATTGAAAAAAAAAATACTCCTAAGTAATACATAGAATAAAAAAATGTTTTGGATAATAAACACATATGTGAACGATCGTGTGTTGATATGCATCCTTACACGCTATTAGTTAATCTGTAGCAACGTGAAAGACTTAGTAACAGTAAAAACGTGATAGCAACTATGAAACTATGTTAACATCCTTTAGGCCCCACTGCTAGATACAGACTTTTTTAACGATTGACGTGGCAATCGAATTTTTTAATAGGATAGGGTGACAAACGAGCACACAGTCCACCTGATGGTAAGTGGTTGCTGCGGCCCATAGACATCTACATCTATTCTCGATTACGACTAAGCTGTAATGCCTCGTTTCCAGTAAAAAGGGTCTTCGGTTCTCTACACTCACCATACGAAACACAGCAGCATCAAGCTGCTATTTTACGCTGGTATTCTGTGAGAGCGTGGTTCTTCCCCGGTCGAGCCGATCCATTCCAACTACAGACATTCGACACAGACTTTTTTAACGATTGAGGTGGCAATCGAAATTGTAAACAACTTGATGGTAAGTGTCGACTTCGGTCCGAAACCCTCCGTACTCGCACTGGTAATTGGCAGAAGAAATATGTAAGAGAAATATGTACTTACGCAGACGGACACCTCGATAGAAAATTTAATATTAAAAATTTTGTACAACCGACTTCAATATAAATTACTAAGAATATATCAAAAACTATTGGTCAGACCTTGATAAATATATAATAATATATGGGACTACATGTGAAGCACCAGCTTTCAAATAAAAAAGAATCATTGAAATCGGTTCACCCAGTAAAAAGTTATGAGGTAACATACATATAAAATACATACAGTCGAATTGAGTACCGTCTCCTTTTTGAAGTCGGTAGAAAAGAAGTCCTACAGTGAAGTGCGTTCTTATAAGACGTTTGCAAGAAATCCCATAGCTGGACAGTAATCGTTAATTGTAACGCCCGAAAGAAGTTTTTTTTTACAACGTTACCCTCACACTAGGATTCACAAGAACATCCCAACCCGGAACAATTATTTGTAGGCCATACAAACACCTGTTCCGTGCGGGATTAGAAGCCGCGACCCTCAGCAACTCATTGCTAAACCACTGCGCCACGGAGCCGTCGAGTTATTTATACGATATTAAGTAACCATAAAGTTACTTTACAAAAATAATTTAATATAAAATGGAAATGATTACAAAAAAATGAAAAAATGACTCCTGCTTTTATTTTTTTTAACGCGATAGCTTTTTCTCTATAGAGATCATGGATGATAACGTTTATTAATTTCGACCGAAATAATGTAAGAGTTTAAAAAAACTCAAACAACACACATTGATCATGAGTTGTGATGATTATGATAATTATTTTATTGATCATGTTACTAGGATATATATAAATTATGGCATTGTCATCGGTCATTGATACGAGTGTAAATTTTCAAGTCAGTCGGCAATCTACAAGTTGGTGAAAGTTACGTTAATAGATTCCGTTGTCTAGCTAGATATATAGATAGATACACGCGAAGCTAATAACAGCGTGTTAAGAACAAAACTAATAAGTATTCATTTTCAAAATTAGTAAAAATAATAATATGTGCGAATAACATAGTTACGTTAGTATCCGTTACAAAGGAACATAGGATGGAAGTCAAGAGGTTAGGAGTTATTTGATGTACGTAACGCTTCGCATCGCGCCCACATTCCAACCTAAATTCCCTGTGAACGTTAAACGTTAAAAAGGAAACGTGACACTTTAACGAACTATTGTCTCTGACAACGTGTTTTATGTTACCTTCGTTCTAACGGCTGCAGTTGTGAGAAAAAATCAAGTGGGAGTTGTTTCTTATATTTGTAAGGTGTCAATTAAATTTAAGCTGCAATTTTAATGACTTATACGTGGTAGAGCCATGCTGCAGCTATATTAGTAGTATAGTTGTAGCACGAATGGGTCGGGGAAGGACCACGCTCTCACAGAATACTAGCGTAAAATAGCACCTTAACACTGCTGTATGGTGAGTGTAGAGAACCGGAGGCCCCTTTTACTGGAAAAGAGGCATTAAAACCTCACGGGTGACAACGCATTTGCATTTTGATTCTTTATTGAGAATAGATGTAGATGTCTATGGGTCACGGCAACCACTTACCATCAGGTGGACTGTGTACTCATTTGTCACCCTATCCTATAAAAAAAATCTCTACAAAAATCTAATAGTACATTTAAATTTTGAAAACAATGTAACTTTATATACTTCAAACATTTTATAATGTACTTTTGCTTCTTCGCATTAAGCATAAAGCGTACTTTTATTTAAGGATAAAAAGTTAAATAATGAAAGAATACAAAAAATATTTACGCTAAAAGGTTCCTTATTGATGTTTCGAACTAATTTTCTTCCCTCCAAAAAGGTTTAACAAAGATTTTCAAGTACTTTTTAGGGAAAACTTAAGGGAAAGCCTGTCAAAATTGCGTCCACAGATATTTTCTATTAAATAACGCATTTCCACCCTTGATGTGGCGGTGTAATATTATCACTGCACCATAGCGTCCAATGGGCATCGTTAGAGGTGCCAGAGGGAAAATGATATAGGAGATGGGCAACAGTATCTTACTGATAAGAACTCAATATAATAGTAACCTGCGGGTGCCAATCCGCCTGCCACTTTGACCGTGTAATTACAGTGTAAGCATATTGACTACTCCATACCATCCCATGGGTTTCATAATAGGCAACAGAGAGAAACAAACCAGGTGTTGCGCAACAGCGTCTTCCTAATAACAATTAAAGTCAACCCGCTGTCGAATGTGGCAACTATGGAAAATATCTCCCTTACTCCCTTCCCCATTCCTCATTGGATAGGCCTATGTTCAGCAGTGGACTTTGATTGGCTGTTATAATGATGAAAAGTTTAATATTTATTTCTTATAAATATATAAAAATTGGTCCTAAGTGGTACGACTTTTATGCCGCCGTGGAGTCCGTATGAGTATGTATGTAGTATGTTCTTCTCTATTTTTGCCGCCAAGTAATGTGTTCCTGCCTGAATGTGCTACCGACTGATAGGCATTCCATCATAGACCTTACGTGATAACGCATCTCTAGCCTACTTTGTTTAAAGTTAGTCGCAGGTGTCAGCCACTTCAATTTTATTAATGAATCTAGGCTTATTTGTGTACAGGATTTTTTTCGTCCAAATGTCCTCTCCTAATTGGACCTATAAAAAATTTTATGTTATAATTTTTTTGAAATGAAATCTCATTACTATTGCCATATCTGCGGAACGATAAAGAAATGGCGTTTGAAAATCATTGGGTATCCATCTTCTTTTTCTTCGATATGTGTATTGTGCATAATAAATAATTAAATATTTAAAAATAAATCACAAAACAATATTACAATACCAAACATGATATATCAGACTTATAGGCCAACGAACTGGTAACATTATGTAAAGATTGAAGTACACAATGAACACGTTCGCCTTGATCCATTCATCAACGCCCACGAGCACGTGAATGAATGAAAGTTCATTCGAGGCCACGCACGCGCTGCATATCTGCGACCGGTGTTGTGTAGTATAAGCACGTCTTTTTAAATATAGGCATATTCGTGACTTGTGACTATTCTACTGACTGTGTGCTTTAAAACCGTATACTTAAGTATTTATATATTACTACTACTAGCGATCCCTCCCGGCTATGCACGGGTGATGTCTGGATCTCGACAACAACGCCAGCTACCTGGACCAACTGAGTTTTAAAACACTCCATAGACCCAATCAAATACACACAAAAAGTTCATCAAAATTGGTCGAGCCATTGTCAAGTTTTTGCGAGACTAACGGACAGCAATAGATTTTTATATGTATATAGAGACTAGCTGTTCCCCGCGACTTCGGCTGGCGGATTTCATAGGTTTTAATTTTTTTTGCGCGGAACCCTAATTATTTTTCTAAAATAAAAGTAGTCTAAGTTACTTCTTATAGCATCAGCTATCTGTCAGTGAAATTCCGGTCAAAATCGGTCCAGCCATTTCAGAGATTAACCGGAACAAACAGATAGACAGACATAAAGACAGACAGACAAAAATTTTAAAAATCGTGTTTTTGTTATAAGTATCGTATAAACTCTCATATGCATATAGTAAAAAGCTGTTATTTCGATATTACAAACAGACACTTCAATTTTATTTATTTGTATAGATACAGATTACGTGTCACATTGTTTGTCCGCGATGAACTCCTAAACTTCTGGAGCTGATTTCAATGAAATATTGCAGACTGTGTACAGTTTTATCTTGATACGTGACCCTCAATTTTTTTTATTGCGAATTTAAGGATTTTTTATAAGAAGGGTCGTCGGAAAGAGGAGAACATTATTATAACATGTAATTATTTTTATGGATTGTATCGCGATTAATTTTAACTTAATGCCGAGTGACTTCTCGACGCGTCGTTTCAAGTACTTTGTAGCACCAATAAAAGTAAACGAGATAAACTTGTAAGTTTTTTAAAATTAATTTTGTGTCCTGTTTGCGTAAATAGTATCATACCCACCCTATAATGTCCCAATAAACGCGGTATAGTGGCGGTTTAAGAGAATCCACTACCGCATATGGTCCCGTGGTTGTCGTAGGCGACATAGGGGAAACAGAAATAGGAGATGGGCGGCAACATCTACTTGATAAATGCAAAAAAAAACTGCAGTTGCCAACCCGCCTGTAAAGTGTGGCAAATATCGGAAAGTCCGCCGTATGAGACAATATATTAGGGCGACCTATGTTCAGCGATAAAAATTTGGATAAACATGCTGTATTTTGGTATGAATAAAAAATTATACGCGTAAATGCAATCAATAATTTGTTATATATATTATGATGGCTAGTATTTATTTAGATGAATATTAGTGATTCGCCCTGGCTTCGCACGGTTAGGGTTACCAGGTGTAGCACTCGAAAATTCTGACAGAAAGTAAGCGAGCGCGATTTAATATAAACATAATATATAAAAAAAATCCCTAAAAATAAAATAAAAGAACCCATATTTTGGTCATGACGACATAGGCTGTTTAAATTTAATGGTGAAAAAAAATATTTATGGTGTTTTTTTATCTTGAAAACTCTTGAATTAAAATAATAAAATATGAATTTTTATTTTTTTTTTCAAAAATAATCTAATGTGTTTTTGAAACAAGGGGACGAAGTTTGTATAAAAATTTTATATTATAAGAATCCCAGCCCAAACAGTTGTATGTAGAAGTTTGAAATTGGAACCATAGGTTTTTTTTTAAATTACGTAGGCGCCCAATAAGAAAGGATTTTTGAAAATTCATACTAATGGGTGAAATGGACTGTAACAGTTTGTATGTATATTATTATGCTACGCGGCGATTGACTCGAAACTTGCTGTAAGTACTCTGTAAATGAAATAAATGAGTATACATTTTGCGGTTTTAGAAATATATATAAATGCAAAGTTAGTTATGTGCATCTTAAATTGATGCTAAACGAGATAACAAAGATTTTATATGTATAAGTAATTAAAGGGATTGAATCGAATGTTATGTGAAACTTACACAATATTCGATTCAATGAATAGATTCAATTTTGTACGGAGTTGCAGAGTGCAATTTAAGTGCATTTTATGCACTTAAAGAACAATGGCAGACTTTCATACATAAAATTAGTTGAGAAGAAATGGTAGCGTCTATATATCAAAAATATCTTAAAATGTTAAGCGTCAGTCCCTTAATAACTCTGTCAAAGAATTTTGTACTGAGAAGACCTCAAAAAAAAGATATTTACATTTGAACCTTTTTAGGTTATGTCCTATGTCACTTGGAAAAGTCATGCTTCCTGTGGTTGTTTGATGTTAGCTTAATACATAATACATAATTGAGAGTTTTTAGATTATTGTATCTCTATTATATATTTGCATACTATAAATGTATATTTCTGGCATGGCTCCCGGGCTTTGGTATCATACTGACATTATCAGAAGGGCTAGAACGCAGAGCCGTAAAGCCAGTAAAAAAAAACAGTGACATTTTATTTTAGCTAGTATTGGCATAACATTAAATGGAATTGTTACATAGTACTATGATTGAGATAATGTATTATTGTAGGAAATTCTTTGTAAGAGACTTATTCTCAGCCATATCACTTTTATTTTTATTATTACTGATAGTACAGTTATTACTAATAATAACTTAATATAAAAATATTTTGTGTGTTGTGTTGGTAGTCTCACAAAATGTATACGAAAATAGTATGAATATACTAAATGGCAACATTTGAATAGAGTAAAATGATTTAAGTCATTTTGTATTCCCAAAAATGTTTGTTTTTTTGTGGCTTTAATTAAAATACATAGAATAATAATAAAACTCATTTTATATATATAACTTATTTCTAGACGCTATAATTTTTGTCAACTATTTTTCTGCCATTGCTCTTTATGTTGATTGTGTTGATTTGATATAGTTTTATTGTTCCTACAGATAACACAATACTAACTTACTTAGTATTTTATTAACTCAATAAAAATCCTGACATTTCCAAAAAACCCCGGAATCCTGAGCAATGCCTAAATATCCTGACATGTCAGGGAAAATCCTGACGCCTGGTAACCCTGCGCACGGTTGATTTCTGGGTCTCGACAACAGCTCTACCTACCGGGTCCAATATTTAATCTAAACCATCCAGGGACCAAACAAAACATTTCATCAGAATTGGTGGAGCAACTTTCGGGTTTTAGCGAGACTAATGGACAGCTATTGTTTTTTATATATAGAGATATGTCAGCAGTCTATGTTGTTGGCGGGAAATATCGTTAACAAAAATCTACGTATAATAATGTCTTCTACTCACTGCCAAGTGGACCGGTGGTTCCTATTCCTAAATAAACCTAGACCCGGTAGGAAGAGCTGTTGTCGTGTTATCGAGATCCAGAAATCATCCGTGCGAAGCCGGGGCGGATCGCTAGTTTGAAATAAAAGATCCAATACATTAGGCAAAGATAATTAAGAAGTTTAAAAAACAAATCATTTACAAAACTTCTTAATGCTCTGTACCTTGAATATTAAAAGAGCTGAACAAACAAAAAACTATTGTCATTACTCAGGAAGTATAAGAACACAAACGCGCCGACAGGTGTAACCCAAGAGTGTAACATTTCACCGGCGAGAATAACAATGTGTTAGTGACACCCACACAACACATGTACAACAGATATTCATTTTCTGACGGCGCGTATGAAACAAAGATCACATTTTGTTTCATCCCGCATTGAAATCAAAAATGCTTTTATCACAAATGAGACCTTATATATTATTTAAAATAAACACGAGTACAAGCAAATATCATATCACTCGTGGGTTTTCGTTGAAACATCTCAAGGTTTTTTTTTTGTAAAAGTCAAGCAACACGTTCTAAATAAGTTAAAGCAATTATTAATATTCATAATGTTGTACGATTCCTTTTGCCGTGGGGTTGCGGTGTGAAAGAATCCGTCACCGATTTCGTCCCGTAGGTATCGTAAGAGGCGACTAAGAGATGTGCTAGGAAAATCTAATGGCTTCTGATCGACCTCATACCATCTCGTATACGCCAGAAGAAGAGCCTAGCCTAGCGACGGGCAGCAGTCGTCTGATGCTGCGTTCGACGATATGCCTGCTAAGCGTGACGATTTAGGCCAGTCTTCCCTAAAACTGGTATTCTGTGACGGATTTACATTTTGATTCTTAACCGAGGATAGATTACCACAACTTACCATCTATACAACCACTTACCATCAGGTGGACTGTGTGCTCGTTTTTTATTTAAGGAAATCAATATATTAACTTTGGCTTCTCAATACATTTATGAAAATGTAATGTACGTACATAAAAATAAAAGTAGTTTTACAAAAATTAGTGATTTTCATTCTGTAAATACACAAAGGAACAAGCTAGTACCAGTTACTCGACTCCATCGAGTCAGTGATTCATTTCTTTTACAACAAAATTCCAGAAAATATACAAAATTTGACCTGCTAAAAGTTCAAAAACTTTATTAAACTCGGTTTGTATAAAAAAGGTTATTATAATATTAAGGAATTTATGGATGATAATAACCCCTGGAAATGAGGTGATCGCTACCAAGCTATTTCTAATTTTTTGTGTTGTTAATTGTGTAACATACATGATTGTGAGCTGTTATTTAAAAAAAAGTCCCGCTGGGTTTCTTGCTAGTTCTTCTCAGGACAGAGGTTTTTTCTCGAACCAGTGGTTATTAAACAAAAGAGTGACTTGCAATAAGTATTATTTATAATCTATATTGAATAAAAAAGTTTCAGTTTTTGTTTCTGTTTGCCACTCTTATTCCATAAGAAAAAACTGAAGATGCTCATGTCCTGCAGTCAAGTTTTAGGGTTTGATGAAGAAGATAAAGATGAAAAGCTCTTTTAATGGACTGCAGTCCGCGTCTGGGTTGGTATCGGTAATACCCTCTTACCTTTTCCAGTAGTGCATCCACTGCTTTGTGCCGGTTTGAAAGGTGGAAGAGCCGTTATAACTAAAGTCATTTCATCTCGGTACACAAATATTACATTTATGGCCTTTTTTATTCGAATTGGAATAATAGGTATATCTCATGGTCTGGCACACCTACTTGGCACTAATATTACAAATAAATAACTGAAACAATAATTAGCAGTTACACAGACTATTTTTGTAATAATGTCCAGAGGTTTAATCACGTGATTATCGAAAGGAACGAACATTCTAGATTATATTAGGTTTACTTATGAAATTGCTGATTTGTAAGGGAAATTTTAAAAAATTGTTTACAAAAGAACTTCAACTAATCAAAATATGTGTCTAAAGTCCAAACTAATGCGCAAGCACAAGTGCACTCTCTATTCCTTCACTCTCATAGTCCCATGGGACGGTTATCCGACACGACCGGAGAGAGATTAGGCACAGGACTGCTTTACTGCTTTACGTGCTTTCCGAGGCACGGGGGTGAGACACCGCTAACTTCCTGACTCCAGTATGCTACTGAGAAGTTTTGATGTTGGCCCGACCCGGGATTCGATCCCAGGACCTCATGATCAGCAACCGCTTTTACGACCAATAGACCAACGAGGAAGTTAAAGTGATAAGACGATGATTTCCACCTAAGTCCTCAGGGGTGAAATTAAATCTTAAAGCTTTTAGGCCCGTATTAATAAAAGTTACTCAGCTCAAGTACACGCACTTGAGTACAATCTTGAAGATATGATCTTATTAATACATTACACGTTACATGTTATTATACATTAAAAATGGGCCAGGAGTACCCTTAACCGACGAGCGTGTATGCGTAGATATATGGATGTAAAGGAGGCGAGAGAGGTGTGTCAGGATCGCGCCAAATGGAAGTCCGTAGTCTCTGCCTACCCCTCTGGGTGACAGGCGTGAGTGTTTGTATTGTATAATATACATATCTCAAGATGCGGTTTAGGTTTACGATATCAGTTGAGTACCACACTGATTAATAAACGAAACTCGACTCTCAAGTGTATGTACTTGAGTGCAAGTCACAGGACAGTATTCCTGAGTACAGCGTTTTAAGATACTGTTTTTATGTGTTTATTAATTAGCAACTGATCTCAATGATCAAATCAATGATCTCGCATAAATTGATCAATAAAATCAAATGATTGCGCACTTGAGTTCGTCGTTGAGTAACGTTTATTAAGACGGGCCTTAGACTGTGATACCAGATTTATTGATTAGACTATTCCAGCTCCGAACACGATCAACTGTTCGATGCAAATCTAAGATCTTATCATGCGAAGGCCACTTATTCAAACGACAAGTAAATCGATAATGCAAGACATCTGAGCACCGGATGCGGTCGTACATAATATCCTGTCGTCACGCGTCGCTCTAAACATTCGTAATTGACGTCGGGATCGATTAGTAGGCGCGATGCGTTCTCGTCATGGCGGCTCGAGTTGGCACCTTTGTTTTGTAATGAGCGCGCTATCAGAAGTAATGATTGCCAATTTGATGAGAACTATGCCTCTTGTAATTCTAATTCTATTTTAATTTCTGTTACATTAGCGGCAATACAATGGCCATATAAATCGAGTTACAATCGTCGGGAAAGAAAGGTTTCTGGAGTCGTGCCTATGAAGCATAAGAGCTGATGGATAGAGGGTAACTGAGGACTATACTAGTATATCATATTATCGATTACCTTGGCGATTTATGGTCAGAAGTAAAGATTTCCTGATTGGAAAGGATTTTCTTTTTTTTTTTTTACTTCTCTTTACTTATTTCATTTGGCCTATAAAAGTACATGTAAGTGTTGAATATACTTAGGTCTCCCCCATAGGGTTGCCATATCTCAGGATTTGTCCTGAGATTTTAGGATTTTTGGACTCTTCTCGATTTTGCAAATCTCATGAAATCTAGATATTTCAGAATTTGCAATAAAATACAGCTTACATTACAAAGATCTCTTTAGTAAAAAATTAAACAAACTAGAAATAATCTTCCTTTGGACAATTAAAATCAATACTGATTTATTAAATTAAACAATTTTTTACGGATTTTATCGCGTTTAATTAAACTTTTTAATTCCCGACGTTTCGGGTGCTTTACAGCACCCTGACCATAGGTCTCCGGGGGACTGAGGTGTTTGACGTCCCGATGTCATAGTTAATCCAGCCACCTTCAGTTTTTGAATATTAATTTTTGGTATGATCCACGCAGAATGAGCTTACAGTATCTTGAAGTCTTGCAGTGGTATGCTTGGGTTTGGATTTAGTTTTATTAATTATAGGATCCCAAGCAGATAGCAGCACAGTCCATCTTCTCTATTGAAATTAGAATGTTTTTTAATTTCAATAACCTCGCGAATCATCTTTGGTAAAATAACCAAATAGAAAAATACCAAAAATTAACAATCAAATGAAATGCCAAACAACGTAGAAACGTAGAAACGAAACGCAACCGTTGACTACAGACACAAACAAAAAAAACAAAGAATTTTAGCGAGGCTATTGAAATTAAAAAAAAACATACTAATTTTAATAGAGAAGATGGATGGGTGCTGCCATCTGCTTGGGATCCTATAATTAATATAATTAAATCCACACCCAAGCATACCACGACTGTTGCATAATTATCCGATAGTAAAATATGTAATAATGGACTAAACCGCATAATAATTACCAATAAAATACATAAGCATTACATTTCATTTCATTACATGTCATAACCGTACTGTTACATACATTTCCCGCCACTACGTATTAATATTGCACGTTTCGTTATTGACATCACATGTCATACGAGGGCGACGGACTCGTGGGTGTAAACTTTTGAATTCTGTCAAAGCGCTGCATCAACCTACTAAACCATATAACATGTAACATACATACGTAAAATATGTATGTATATACTACAATGGTATATACATATATATGTTACTGCTATTTTTTAGAATCAAAATGCAGATGCGTTGTCAGCTGTGAGGACTAAGATCGAATGCCTCTTTTCCTGTAAAAATGGTTACCGGTTCTCTATACTCACCGTACGAAACACAGCAGCATCAAAGTTGACGACTTTGCAGCCATTATTCGCAAAAAAACCACATCGCTGATATTTAGAGCGCGTGGCAGTTCCAATAGCATTCTGCAAACCCTGGCAGATAGGTACACGTCTCCGCTTTGGGCCTGCTTTGTGAGGAGGGTTATTTTAAAACACAGTTATTTAAATTAAATCCAAATTGACTTCATTCGATTTGATTCTGATGTTTAATTTTATTTTGATCGTATTTAATCTAATTTAATTAAGACATTATTTGATTTCAATCGATTTTTATTTGATTTTTTGTTTGACTGTATTTAATTTTATTTTATTTTGCCATTACTATTATTTGATTATTATTTTTATTTTGATTTTATTGTGATTTTATTTTGGGTACAGATTTGATTTTAGTTTTGATTGAATTTAATTTTATTTATTGTTTTCAATTACTAACCTAAGTCATACTAACAGCTTATGGATCTTTGACATCTGAAATAAAGAATTATTATTATTATTAAGCTGCCATTTTACGCCGGTATTTTGCGAGAGCACGATCCTCCTACCCGTTAATAAGCAATTGTTGAAATAATGTAATTTGTTTTATTTTTCTGTCGCTTTTATTTGCTTCTTCATTTTTAGCCAATAGTTTTCGGTTAAACTTGAGTTTAGACGGTTTTGCATGAAAAAAGATATCATTAGACAACGCTCAAAACTAAACCTAAGTATAGGAGCTTAGTCGGCAAAACTCAAGTCTTTTATTTACACTAACATTAGCCGTAACATTTTTATCTTCTACTAAGCTGGTTACCCCGCGTTGCTGCTGCAGAGGAAATAATTGAGGAAATATCGTTTTAAATTTGGAACAGTTACATACATATATTGTTTAATAAGCAATGATAATACAGTCATTAAAGTAATGATGTATAACTTTCAAGTCAATTTGTCGGTACGATACGCGCTCCACCTAAGTTAAATTAATTGTACTATGCCTATAACCCTCGCGCAAGTGTAAGCAATAAGTTGACTGATTTAGCGCAATCAGATGAACGGTATGGCAGTGCATTAAATACGAACAAACAAAAATTAATTTTTATATATTTGATTTACATAGTAAACTCTTCTCAATTACCGGCAATAGATATATTTCTTTTAGTGGTCACTATCAATTCTAAAACATTTATCAAACGAGATTACTGTTTTATTGTTTTACTTATTATAAGCAGTGCTCGATTAAAATCTCAAATAGTTGTAATTAGTAATATGGCTCTAGACAAAATCGCACCATCTTTGCGTATCAAAATACTATTCACTCTTGCCATTAAACATCCAGATTGTAATCAGACGGAAAGAAAGATGCGAGCAAATTATATCTTCCTTAACTGTTCACTTATTCAAAGGTGGATACAGTTTGGAAGGAGCTGCCATGGCCGCAATACCTAACCAACAAATCGGTAAACTAACCAACTCCAATAGACAGATAGAACCAATACATTACACTACCAACTATACAATACTAAATAGTATAAAACAAAGCCGCTTCCCGCCGTCTGGAAACTACGCAACGGATTTTGATGCGGTTTTCATCAATCGACAATGATTCAACAGGAAGGTTTATATGTATGATACATGCATATTATATAATTCTTATGTCTGTGTGTATGTGATTGAACTCCTCCTACACGGCTGGACTGAATTTGATGAAATTTTGTGTGTGATTAAATTGTTATAGAATGGTTTACATTCCCATTTGGACCCGGTAGGTGGCGTTGTTGTCCACATTCAAAAATCAACCATGCGAAGCCGGGGCGGAACACTAGTATACAATACACCAACCAACTTCAAGGAGATTAGATGATACACGTACATTATTGATACGCAGGACGTATTCAATAATATAATGTGCTCTGAGTTCTGTTGAAACTCTCTAACTTTAACAGTCAACCAGTATATTTGCCTATGCAATCACGGACGAAAATGTTGTCTTTAGTAAGACTCGGACAAGGGGATCAAAACCGAGCGTTACAGTTGATTATATATGTTTTAACTGCCTCGTTGGTCTAGTGGTTGTAGTGCGACTGCTGATCATGAGGTCTCGGGTTCGAATCCCGGGTCGGGCCAAAAAATCAGTTATTGAGCTTTTCCATCAAGAAATTCTCAGTAGCTGCCCGGAGTCAGGAAGGTAGCGGTGTCTCACCCCCGTGCCTCGGAAAGCACGTAAAACTGTTGGTCCTGCGCCTGATCTCTCTCCGGTCATATCGGTTTACCGTCCCATCGGACTATGAAAGTGACGGAATAAAGAGTGCACCTGTTTAATCCTGTTCTGCGCCTTAGGCTAGTCTCCGTTGAGACTGGCCGCCGAGACCGAAAAATTGGGTCTGAAGGACATTACCGGCCGGAAACAGATTAGACGGAAGTTTTATGTAAATTTAGATAATATATATATATATATATATATATATATATATATATATATATATATATATATATATATGTAATGGCGGTATGACTTTAGTCTCATGGTCAAGGGGAAAAGTCTTAGTGTTAGTGATACGTGCGTAAACATTTTGGCGAACTTTCATTTCAGGGGTACATTTTATACAGCTGGGGCATTTGTAACCAATATAACATTTAAGAAAAATTGTATAGGGACTAATATCTAACGACCTGAGTTTGATTAATAATAATAAACATCACCCATGAACACAGTCTGCTTCAAAGTCTGTTCTGCTGACTCTCTTCACCTTCAAATGGTGATCGTCTTCAAAACACGCACAACGATGAATATGTTTGTACTTTGCGGCTAAAATAAGTGCGGCTAAAATACGTCCCGACCGGGGAAAAAGCTAATAGATATTATATGTTGAGTGACAAGAACCGGATACCATTTTTCCTGGTAGCTTCCATCTTACTCGGGGGTGACAACGCATTTTCATTTTAACTCTTTGGGCGGTAGCGTCCATTTACCCTCAGTGCGTGTTTGTAACTTATTTGTCGTGTTTCATTTTGATTTTTTACTCTTATTTATTTTTAAATACACCTCAATTCTATTATTATATCTTTTTATAATCGTTCGCATGCGTTTGTATTACATCCTGTCGTTTTTACGGGCTTAACATTTGTAAGCGACATAGAATAGTCAATTCGTTCGATTCGAATTCGACTCGCGTCCGAAGCACGCGGTCGGCTGCTAGTGCTCGGTTCGATTTCACTGTAGCATTATCGTTACTTGCGTTTAGAGTTGCGTTGCTTTATGGTTTTCTAATTAAGGATTTGTATTTATGGAAACCGCGGTGATGTCGGTTTAAGGCGACACATCGAAAACCGTTGAAGCGGGCTATCGCCGGACTGATCCCAGTGAAACATAATTTCTATAAAAACTTCAAAAACGCCGTCATAAGGTCTAAAATTGCGTAGCGCGCGAATCCATCACTCCAATTTCGTCAGCAAAACTCATATCACACAGTTTGAATACGTAATATAGGCAAGATACACGTTTGAATAGCGCTTTAGTGTCATTTTTTTATTGTGTCGATTATTAATAATTCCTGTTTCTTTACATTTGACTCCGTAAGTCCTTAAAATAAATTTAATAAATTTACAGAGGTTCAAAAAGTTAACAAGTACCATAACGTCGCCTTAACAATGCATGCAAAGGTATTTTACAAAAATTCAAATTGTTTTCTCTTAGGCGAAGTTTAAAAATACTTTCAAAATATTGCGTGACTTTAATATTCAAAAACCCATAAACACATTCTTACAAAATTAAGCCACAAGCACCTGCAGGTACAAAGGAGGTAATTTTAGAATCTGCCTCGAAACTTTGGTAAATACAAAGTGAACTTGTAAAATGCCACTGCAAGTTCTCGCGTTGCAATTAATGTTAGAGAGTAAAGAAGTTCTATAAAGTGCGAAGCTTTACGCGAGTTTCCAACCTGCTATTTTGCGAAGCGGAATAATATAATCTACTAAATAGTGACGTCACTTCGCGGTTTAATAAAATGTATTTTGCATTTATACCGCATCGCATTAAATCGATGTCGTAGCGTCTATACATTGGCGTTACATCTTAGGTTTGGTCTACATTTAATCATCTTGAAGTATCTTGATAAGGCGTATGATTCACGTATTTGTATCTTAAGTATGGACTTCTGTTTTGACCATATCGTATTATGTCAGCGTATCGGCATAACGTTCTTCATTATCTAGACGCTAGAATCCTCTGATCCTGTCCGTGTAGCGATCTAAAGTATCCCCTTTGATGACTGGAGAAAAACAACAAAAGCAACGGGAAAAACTTAGCAATTCTAGTGCCATCCCCAGATTGTGGTATTAAAATACAAACACCATAGACTGGTAATGGAAACAAAATAAGTATGTACAACTATTTTAAATAATACATGACAATTAACAAATTCTTAAAAAATTTAAACAGGGCCACATGTTATAAATGCATATCAACGAAAATAATATTTTAAAAATTATATAACAAATAACGCATACGTTGAATAAACGTTATAAGTTGTACAGTTTATTCCCGGCCATAAATTATGATGCTCACGTCGAATAAAAAAAAACTATTATATTTCCCGCCAAAGCGCTTTGACACTTGACAGATGCACGTAGTTTTATAATAAATTATTGTCACCGACGTGTCATACGAGTCCATTAAACTTTGTTTGTACACTACAATGCTCATAACTAATGAAAAACTTAGTTGAACAGTGTTTTATGAAAAAATAATAATATATTTCTTCTTCTTTATCTATTTAAAGTCCACCACAACTTGACTGGAGGTGGTCTTCTCCCGTTTTAAAAAAATCCGCAAATCCCCCATGAATGACTTGCCGACAGGCAAATTGACTTCCGCACTATCAGACGAAATCAAACTATTTTAACAGTAGGTCAATAGCTTAGCACCCGTCGTATATTTTACAGTATGTATTAACAGGTTGGATACTCACCGGCACCAATAATATTGTAAATTACAATTTTACATTCTGAGTTAAAACTTGAAATTATTCCTTCGACACGTAAGTTTTCTGACGTTCTTTTCCATCGTGGCTCGCGCAAAATTCACACAGGAGATAAATAAATAGCGCCCTATATTATACAAATAATTTGACTTACAGTGTTTGATTTCGCAACACGTTGCGCTATTTATTTAAAATGTGTTAAAATAATAAATTATTTTCTTGAAGATACAGCTTTATGTTTTCTTTTAAAAAGTTTTTACTTCAGCAAATGTTATCCTTCTTATATAGACATTTATTTATAATAAATAAAAATATTAATATATATTAACTTTAAGTCACGTAGTTTACCTTTTTAGTCCAGTATACATATCGTTCTTCAATATTCTACATCAACATACATAGATTGCGATACAGACGACTTCAACTTTTGCACAAAATATCGGACAACTTCCCAAGCAATCCTTTGTCACTGTGAAACTCGCAAGTTTTTTCACCACTCATTATAACAGTCTGGTAACTTCCACAGCTGTATAAAAAACAATAATTAATTGTTGGTGTAGCGATTCCAGTTGAAGTTTGTTCCGATCATAGTTTTTGTTGCCGAAACTTCGAGATAACATGTTTCAGCATTTATAATAATGTATTAAGCAGAAATCGGCTTTTTAAGTGGTGTTGATTAAAACTTGACATGAACATATATTTTTTATATTAAAAATATAATAACACCTAATAAAATCAATTTTATTACATGTTTTAAACGGGTATAATTTTTGTTATATATAATATGTACATTATTATAGTTTTTATACTATTACTAGCGATCCACCCCGGCTTCGCACGGGTGATTTCTTTGTTCTCGACAACAGCGCCACCTACCGGGTCCAAATATGAATCAAAACCATCTAGGGACACATTCAAACACACACAAAAAAAAATCATCAAAATCGGTCGAACTCTTTTTGAGTTTTAGCGAGACTAACGGATAGCATTTTATATATGAGAGATAAAGAGATATTAAAACATGTTTTTTTACTATTATAAACTAGCGCTTAACTACAATCCCACCATCCCACCTGATGGTATGTGTTGATGTATCCGAAGATGGACTCTTGTCTTGAAGAAACCCATATTGTAATCTGATGAACAGACAGATGCTGGAAACTTATTTTACTTCTTTGCTGTACGTATGTATGTAACGATGTAGCAAACCGTTTGGTTCGAATGCATGGTAAGACGACAACGAAAGGGTAGAGACTGGCCGAGCGTATGGTTGTCTGATGGTGGAAGGGAGAGGGAGGAATTATGTTATGCAATTCCTGCGCACACTCCCCGAAATGCATCCTGTAGAAATGACTGCTTACTTTGCGCCAGTGTTTGAGGCTGGTGAGATTGGTTTTAACCAGATTCGGGTCACCAATAAGCCAAAGTTGCTGGATGGCATTTTGCAGCACTAGCCCATATGTGGCAGCAATACTCCATGCAAGACAGTACATACGCTTTATTTAGAGTAAGCAGCTGCCCCTGCGTGAAGTATCGGCGCAATTTTTCAAGGATTCTTAGTTTCCTTGCAACTGGTTTGTAATTAAATAACAATAATAAATTAATTTAATAAAATAAATAATTTTACGGGAAGAACTTATTAATAAACCATGTTTAACGAAGTTCATTTGTTTTAATTTGTATTTATTCATTTTATATGATTACTATGAAGTGATACTGTGTTGTTACTTTGAAATTACCTACTTAAAAAAATACAAACAAAATTGGATTCGTTATCCTTTCATTTCTCTGTTAGAAATCCCATTCTCTTCCGCATCAAATAATTTGAAATTGGAAGAGCATTCCGTTTTAAATTAGGATAATAAGAAGCTGTTAAGCTGCTTTGTCCACGAGTCCCCTCATAACTCGTTTACAGTCGCTTCAGAATACAATTTATTATCACAGGGAAACCAAAACAATTCAATCATATTTAGGGCTCCCCATTTCTGTGTAAAACAAAGACAACTGCACAATAGAACCTTACACAATTTACGTTTAGAAAAGAGCTTGCTTCGTTTTCGTCTAACGAAAATGAAAAAAATTCAAACAAAATACAGAATTTTCAAAGAAGCGGTCAGACAAAGAATGTCTAGTTAGCTTCCCGCTTGGGACTTCTGCGAACTTTTCAACGGTTGCTTGGAAAAGTTTTTTTTTTATACCCGTTCGATATTCAATTGTGTATCGTATGATAATCATAATAGTCACAATGAATAGTTTTTGAAAAAGGAAAGTCAACAGTCGTTTGGATTTGTTAAAAAAAAAGTTATAATCTATATTTTAATAATATATGAAGATGAAACTCTGTATCCCTTTTTAAGCATATTACGTGCACGGAGAAGTGTGACATCTGGCATAGTTAAAGTTATAATATATGTTTCAAATATATTAAATTAATTTAAATAAAACATACATTGTTTACGTTCATACCGCCAATATCAATTTTTTAACCAGTCTCACAGAGTGGAGACTCTCCAAAGAATTTTAATATGTTAACAATAAAATTATTACTGACATAATACCTTAATGAGCTGTGAATTTTGTGTAATTAGTAATTTTCCTTTTTCAATAGACATGAATCGAAATTAGATCACTGGATGACCACTGGTTTTATTAATTTGTTCGAAATGCTTGGCGCGTTTCTGAAAAGACATACACCATCAAAAACATAACTTGTAAATAAAACCAAGTCTCACAACTTAGTTCTTCTACCATAAAAAGTTGTGAGATCCATGTAATAGGTACCAAGTCGGTCAGTCCCTACTTAAGGGTCCTTCTGTCTTAAGTTATTACGTAATTAGCTAACCTAACAACATCTTATAGTGAATATATCAATACTAAAAATCTTTTATATTTTAAATAAATAGATTGACTTGGCCATCGCATGAAAACACAATGTATCGCTCAAGTAATACATATTATGTTAAATTAGATTGTTTAATTATTTATTTAAAACATAAAAGATTTTTAATATTGATATGGTCAATATAATATGTTGTTAAGTTAGCTCATTACGTAATAACTTGAAACAGAAGGACCCTTAAGTAGGGACTGAATGTATTAACCGACTTGATACCTATTACATGGATCTCACAACTTTTTATGGTAGAAGAACTGAGTTGTGAGACTTGGTTTTATTTATAAGTTATGTTTTTGATGGCATCTCATTTCTTTTTGTAGATGGTTATATCTACGTACCTATCTACACCTATTATTCCATTATATTATACATACTGATTGATTCACTGCAAAGTTATTTAAGCAGTTGGTGTATCTCGAAAACTGGACCGAAATTGCAAAATATTTTAATTTTTCCTTGATTTATATACTAAACAATAATTGTATTCCAAATTTGAAGCTTTTACGTCTGCTACAAGTGCCTTAGAGTTTTGATGATCGGTCAGTCAGTGAGTGACAAAATTAAGAAATTTTAACTAGTTATAATTCTTAAACTACTGGTCCAAATTTAATGAAATTTGAAATTTACCGAGTTTATACAATGACTACTTGGTTACTGAAAATTTAGGCTTCTAGTTTTATCCACAACGAAGTTCAAGGGTTTCTAAAATGGCCTGAACTACTTCAAGAAAAGGATGGTACGGCCGTGCCGCTTTTTTGCTCGACTTGGCGGGGGCACTGCCGTGCCCCCAGATATTCAGGACGCAATAAAACAAAGCAGTAAAATAAAGCAGAAGAGGAAGAAGAAATCTAATGATTTCTTTATACGAATACTGCACAAAACCAATACAATTTTTAAACTGCGATTTTAATCTTATATTTTTCCCGATTATTATAGTAAAAAAATATAATACGTAGCGCTATATCGCATAGCCAGTTAGTTTATATTGAATGATGCTAGTTAACCAATTTGTCGGTTGAATTCTCACAACAGTTTCCTTATGGACCAATGTCTCGGACGTAACTCGCAATATAGTTAAGGCAGCAGGAAGGAACCTTTTCAATATAATAACAAAGCAGCAACTTAAAACTTTTTTCTATATAAACGGGAATGTAAATATTTCATATATATAATATTTTATATAATTATCCCCTTTATACGGGATTATCATCATCACTATGGACCACCAAAGTCCACTGCTGAACATAGGCCTCCACCAGAAATTGTCAGAAAGGTTAAATAAATAAGATAAAAAGAAGTTTCTTTCGTCGTTTTTTTCTGCGGCCAGAGGAACCTCGTTTTAAACTGGATTAAAAAAATCTCATTTTGGAAGATAAAGTGTCATTTCATTTCATATAAACATATATGCAAGTATAATAATAAGTAAGGTTCTTGGGTGGCAGCCTCGTACTGACAGTCTCCACCCTAGATAGAGTGACGACCTGGTAAGACATGCAGACATCCACAAAGTGCTTTGTGGCATTCCTTGGGGAAGACCTATGTTCAGCAGTGGAAGGGCTGTAATGATGATGATGATGAAGTATAATAGAACTAAAGAAGTCGCTTCAAACTATTTCTTGAAATTATTGTAAGATAGTTTAGGAAAGAATTTAACATTTAGGTATTAAGGTTTGCTGATTTTATAAAAAAGAGTTTTGTACACAATGTGGACCATTTAGATAAAATATTGCATGTCTTACGTTACTTGTAGAGGCTTTCAGACTTATACGGTAGCTGCGGAATGTCAGCATGACATTGCTCAATTTTGCTTAATAGATTTTGGTTTGCAGAAAATGTCAGGAAACCTAGGTTTATAAAATAATATGGACGTCGAGTTTAAATGCAAGGATAGTTACCAGTACACTACGCGCCGATCTTTAATACAGTATGTGATTCAATCGATATAAAATTTAAATGTATCTTTCGAGGCACGAGTCCAAACATTTTATTAAAACATGAAAACGTGTTTTTGATGAATATTGGGTACACCAAGGATTGAATTGAATTTTTTATTTTTATTAAATCCAGAACTAAGACTTACATAGTAGAGATCTCTGTGCCATGTAGTTGTCGGAAAATATATATAGATATATTTTTGGCATGTATATTGTTTATTAACTAGCGACCCTCCCTGGCTACGCCTGGGTGTAATCTATTAATGTGGCATAATATAGATTTTTGAAAATAATTATCAATTACCATTTATCATATAAAATTTTCGGTTTGGTGGTATCCATTAAGTGAGGCGATTTTGGCGATTTTTCGACCCCTCTCTCCCCTTAGTGGTATGTCGTATGACTTTGCTCGACCCCCTCTCCCCTATCATTAATCTCACGTGAGATTTTTCAAAATTCGTATTTTTAAGGTAAACAAGTTAATATGTGCTTGAGTGCGTTGGACTTATTTACTTTGTGGCGTTCGGAAAATTAAACCGCGATAAATATTATTATAAAAATTATTATTTAAATTGGTACAAAAAGGGTTATTATAATATCAAAGGATACGTAAGTGAAAATAACCCCTGGGAATGAGGTGATCGCCACCATGCTGGTTATATTAAAATTCATTTAAAAATTGTACAGACAAATTTATTGTAAAGTGAAATATGTTTAAAAAAATGTCCCGCCGGGTTTCTTGCTGTTTCTTCCCAGGGAAGAGGTATTTTCCAAATCAGTGGTAAATAAAAAATTACTTTCAATATGTACTATGTAATAATCTATATTGAATAAAAATTATCCTATTCTATTTTATCTATATTATATGATTTAGGTATATTTTCGTGAAGAAAATTTTTTTACTTAAGTTAACCCAGTTTTCTCGCATGATATTTGCCGAGACCCCCCACTCCCCGATGTGAGAGGTTCGGCACGACCTTTCAAGTAATTAATGGACGTAGACACCCCCTTTCACAAAAACTCAATATGTAGCCTAGTTCACTCATTTACTCTGTCTATTCGTTAAGTTTCATCACATTCGGTTCAGCCATTGCCAAGATTAGCCCGGACAGACAGATTACAATTCTACATATGGCTGTTTGTGTCTAACTGGTATGCAAATAACCCTTTGTGCTCGATAAAAATAATTTATTTTGATATAACACATTATATATTCTATTTTATTTATATGGATGTATAGGTGACGACTCCGTGGCGCAGTGGCTTAGCAATCAGTTGTTGCGCTGGGGGCCGCGGGTTCGAATCCCGCACGGAACAAGTATTTACAAATAATTGTTCCGGGTCTGGATGTTTGTCCTTGTGCAATTTATGTTTGAAAACTGCCTCCACGACACAGGAGAAAATCCTAGTGTGGGGGTAACGTTTTATAAAAAAAGAAAAGAAAGAAAAGGTATGGTACGATTTTTCTTTCTCTCTCTCTCTCTCTCTCTCTCTTTCTCTTTCTCTGTTTCATAAAGGTTATAACAATATGAATTTTTTCTGTTTCATCGAGACATTTAACAAACATAAATCGTAATATTAATAACGTATGAATTCAAACCTGCAGCCGGCCGTGCCGCACCCAAAACTCTTAGTCTTAACACTACCGAGCCGTTAAAGGATATAAAAGCGCCAAGAGGATATTCATTTATACCGTACATAAAGCAGCTTCCGACCGCAGCAATTAAACGCATCCCTACAATTGTTATTATTCAGTTTCATTTCCGCGTTATTGTCGCTCGAAGCGAGCTTCCACGTCACAATTAATTATACACCTAGTGTAAGTGTAACATGTTTATACGTAGAAGTCCGACCGTGTAGTGGCGGTGTAGGAATATCCTCTATCCTATACTATCCCGTGGGTGTCGTAAGAACCGACAGAGGTAAACAATTCAGGAGATGGGCAGCAGGGTCTTACTAATAACAAAAAAAACTGTGGTTGCCAACACGCTTGCCAGGCGTGGCAACTATGACAAATGAGGTAATCTATGAGGGAGGCTTATATTTAGCAGTAAACTTTAATAGGCTGTAGCGGTAACTGTAACATAGAAGGCCATAGTAACTCAGAGACAAGGCGGTAGTTTGTAGTTTTATAAGACGCAAGTGATCCTGATATACAAGAAGCCCCGTTGTGACACCAATGAATTTTGTCGTTGAATAAACATCAAGAGTAAGCCTAGTAGTATCTTTATTTTATAGGAGAAAAGTAATTTTAGAACGTGTTACATCCAGAACTCTTCTCGGAAATTGTAGGTCATGTGCCCCGTGGTGGGTTTTATTTAAAGGTGAATGAAAAAAAGCGAAACTTTCATACTTTAATTATATACAGGTATATAATCAAGGCTTTTATAATAATAAAAATTCTTGATAATAAAAAAATAATTCATTCAAAGATCATATTGCAATGTTTTATTCTGAAATAATTAATGTATTAGTGATTTTTTATCATCCCTGTAAGAAGGCCTTCATACACCTTTGGGTATTCCAGAAGGGAAAAAAAAACATGATTAAATTCTTAGTTGTCTGGTTTGTTTTGGTTTTTTGGAAAGATTTCTTGACTTTAGCAATTTTTTTAAAATTTCATTTTACAGTTTTAAGTGTGATGAAGAAACGAATAATAGCTACAAAATGTCTTAAACATCGATCTCCATTCCGTCCATTAAGCGTGTATAGCATGCAATTATGATAACTAAAAATTTTGTACAACCGACTTCAATATAAATTATTAAGAATAACTCAAAAACTATTGGTTAGACCTTGATCAAATTTATATGGGAATACATGTGAAGCATTAGCTTTCAAACAAAAAAGAATCATTGAAATCGGTTCACACAGTAAAAAGTTATGAGGTAACACACATAAAAAAACATACAGTCGAATTGAGTACCGTCTCCTTTTTGGAGTCTGTAGAAAACGTTGACACGCACTTTTTGATACATTTCGTAAAAAAATTTAAACCAAAAAGATCGGGCCTACTGGAAGTAATTTTAATATGAAATAGGCAGTGCCTTTGTACAAAATATCTTTTTTATTTTTCACTGTGACATTATTTTGTTTTTCGTTAAATAAATAAACAAAATAATACTCGTATAATATCAATGCAAGCTTTTAAATGTCTTATATAATCAGTTTAAGAAAACTAATTTACTTGCAAGATCTTCATAACGATACGATATACGATATTTAAATATCAGAATTACAATACAAATAAATTGAAAATCTATGTTAAAGATAAAATCTAATGGAGAATCCATATACTAATCATAGCATAGATTAGAAACTGTAAATAACTATTTAATTCTCGTCATTAATCAAGCATTCTTGTCCTAAGCAAGACACACTATTTTTATAGTTGTTTCATCTTCTATTTTATCAATATTAATGCAAAAAATATCCCAAATATTTAATTTACAAGTGTTGTTAGAAACTTTTTGAGTTTAGGATAATTTAATGGCAGATAACATATAATATTATAATGTAGATCTTCGTAATTAGTGTTTGTAACAATGTATATCACAATTTAGTCTTTCATAGTTAGTATTCATCTTCAGCATATCTTATTTAGTATTCTTCTCTTTCAAGAAAAAAAAATTTAGAAAACTTGGTTGCTTTCAGAAAAGTATTGAAAAGTAATTTTAGCGTTTAAAAAATCACAAAGTATTAAATAACCTAAATAAATCAATATTTATTAAATAATAATATTAAGCAATAAGCAATTATCTAAATCACTACGATAAATCTACTTTTATTTTATATCATAAACCTGAAATGTAACTTAAGTTAAAAATATGGAAAAGTTAGGTAGGTTTTTAAGACTTTAATCTGTCGATCGCTCTCAAACACCTCAATGTGTTGTAAAATGTTTAATATCCGTTTATTCAAGTACTGCCGTACGCTAAAGCCTCGTTTCGTGTAGGCGCTGTACGTAGGTAGATAATTCACTCTGAGACCGACATAACAGAAGGTTACGTCAAAGGCAAGGTCTGCATTGTGCACTGCTTGCGATGCGTAACGATAGCAGGCGCAAAATAAATTAAGCAATTACTTGTACCGAAGCGTTAACATATTATGAAGGTAAAACGTAATTAAAATATCTCTTTATTACAATTATTTTATTTTTGTTTCACAGAAAAGGGTGCCATACGAGCACACAGCCCACCTGGTCTTGAGTATGCCCGTAGACAACTATACATAAATATATATATATATATATATATATATATATATATCCTGGATTAAGAATCAAAATGTCTCCTCCTGGGGACTAAGGTGAAATTTCTGACAGTAAAAAGGATCTCCGGTTCTCTACGGTCACCATTCGGAACAGCATCATGAAGTTGGTGTTCTGTGATACGGATACGTATACGTACTGTATAAGTATTACTTCTATAATACGTATTGTTTACGATACGTATTGAATGAAAATAATATACTATTCTGATAATAAAGTTAATAAAACGATTAGCTTTAATAAACATTAATACCTAAAATAATTTGAATTACATATTTTTGACCGGTTTTATAAAATGAATTGAAAAAGAAGTAGTGTGAAGCACCAGTTTATAATAGTAAATAAATATACAAACGTTTTAGAAAGCTGGAAGAAAATAAAACCTTTTTATTTTGTAAACAAAATTTTGGGTGATCTATTTTACATAACGAAATAACAATTGGCTTTATAAATATCGATCCTCACCTGTTATACATGGTATTTACAGATAAAGGGCAAATAATTAAATAACATATTAATACATAAAAGTTATATTAAAAAGTTGCGAATCACTTTGTGTATTACATTAATATTACAAAAGAAAATATCAAGTAGTCTCATTTATGCAAACATCAACCATTATGCCTCAGAAAAGATAAGATTGGAAATGGGCCATCGACCGAAACTCACAATAGAAAGTACTTCGCAGAGAAGATAGGCAGGTGACCGAGATAGCAGACAGTACCGAATGGGCTAATTTAGTTTAACTAGCAGTAAAACTGAAGCTCAACAATTGGAACACATACGAGAGACCTACACTTCCTTTAAATGTAATTTACACATAAGAAATTTTAATTGCATGTAAGTCGTACTTGTATAATTAAAATTTAGCTTGTAGACAAACAAATATATGTACATACACTGACACTTAATTAAACGACACGTGAAAAACAAGTAGTAACATAAACACTCCAAAAAAATCACGGCAATGAAAAAGAGAGCGCGCACAAAGATTCCTTCCACATCCGCATTGGTCCTCAAAAAACTTGGCACATTAATTAAAGTCCGGCTTTTCAAAAGAGTAAATATTCGAAAATACGCGCGGCGAAAATGCACCCAACGGCGACGCGTAGCACACGTCTACGCCCAGCCCAACCGTGGCTCAGACTGATCCGTTACTATAGCACCCGCCGTAGCCCCGTAGCCCATAACGTAGCTACGTCTAGCTACGACGGATTGGTTATATGATTCGAGGGCGGACGTGCGAAGTTGTGTTACGTTATAAATGGATATCTCTTGAAGAACTGTTGACAGTCAGCTCCAGATGCTTCAGTTCAACTGGCTGTTGACGATTTGTTACAGACAGAAATATGGTTCTTTTATTATTTGAAAGAACTGGATGTAAGAAGTTAATGAAGGTGGGAACATAGCTATTATATAGTCTTAATTTGTTCTAAGAGAATATAAAATAATGTATAATAAGAACACTGATATATAATCATTACAATTCCTCGTTGACGCCGCAAAGGGGTGAAGCTAGAAGCTACAAGAGAGCAAGAAAACATTTATTATTCCCCGATTAATAGCTTTTTTTTCATCAGAACATTAAATATATTAGACTTAATGGAAAACAACAAACAAGATAAATTGTTTTCTTGCTCTCCTGTAACTTCATGAGAAATTAATGATCGCCCCTTTGCGGCGTTAGCGACGCATTGTTACTGATACGGTTTGCCGAATGTTGAATAAATATTAATTTCAAATTAAGAGATCTACTTTGGGAATCAGTTTCAATTAAATTTAACGTGAGAAACTTTAGAGAACGTTTTAACAGTGATAGAGCCACGCGGCGGCTTTTGCTGTCGCACGGATGGGCCGGCTCGAACCGGGGTGGTACCACGACCTCACAAAATACCAACGTGAAGTAGAGGTTTACCTCTGCGTTTCGCTTGGTGAGTGCAGATGGCCGGAGGCCCTTTTTACTGGAAATGAGGCATTCCATCTTAGTCCTCACGGGTGACAACGCATCTGCATTTTGATTCGCAAACGAGGATAGATGTAGATGTCTATGGGCCGCAGCAACCACTTACCATCAGGTGGGCTGTGGGCTCGTTTGTCACCCTTATCTTATAAAAAAAAACGTGAGTATTGATGGTGCAATATTAATAATCACAATTTTAAGTTTTCAATCTACGACATGCTACGTGAGAAAGAAAGGAAAGTATGTATGTCAGAAATATTAAAAGTATATCGTGCATATGTAAAACGGACGGTAATTTATAAATATGATTAAATTTAAGTGTCTGTTTATAATAACAACTTAACTTTTTTATATAATAAGGGTGACAAACGAGCACACAGTCCACCTGATGGTAAGTGGTTGCTGTGGCCCATAGACATCTACATCTATCCTCGTTTGCGAATCAAAATGCAGATGCGTTGTCACCCGTGATTACTAAGATGGAATGCCTCTTTTCCAGTAAAAGGGCTCTCGGGTTCTCTACACTCACCATACGAAACACAGCAGCGTTAAGCTGCCATTTTACGCTGGTATTCTGTGAGAGCGTGGTCCTTTCCCGGTCGAGCCGACCCATTCGTGCTACACTACTAATATAGCTGCAGCATGGCTCTACCACGTATAAAATTTATACATATGATTAAATTTAAGGGTCTGTCTGTAATATCAACTTAACTACCCTATATTAAGTTGAAGTAGTTATATGCATGCCATTAAGACATGAAAAAAGTTATTAAAAAAATTTGTCTGTTTGTCTGTTTGTCTGTCTGTCTGTCCAAACATACAGACATACAAACAGACAAAATGTTTAATATTCGGAATGGCTAAACGGATTGCGATAAAACTTCACGAACAGAGGGCAATGCCAGGAGTGATCCAGGCTATGCATTATCTGAAATGCTTAAACCTTTTTTTTAATAACGACAAATTGATAAAATATATGGTTTTTGATAATCTAACATCTTAATAAAAATAAACGCCACATAGGTTATAGAGCAATAATTTAACAGCACTGCTCCAGTTTCGTCAAACATTCAGGTTTCCTCACGATGTTTTCCTTTATTGTAGAGCAAGTGGCAAATCAACATTTAAAATTGTAAATACCAATTCAAGGATCAAACCTGGGTTGTTCGTGTACTGTGTTTACAGTGTGCGCTTAGCCCCTGAACTTCAGCGGTAATAGCTACAGAATAATGTTAACGTTGAAAGTGTCAAGTCAACAAAGTTGGATATTTAGAACGAACTCTTTATGTGTTACTCCGTTTGATATTATTTAGATGATTCAGCACTTTATTAACATAAGTAACTATAAGAAAAAATTATAATATAGAAAGAAAAATCTGTACCAGTGACGGGGACTAAGTTTAAAGTGCAAAGTTAAATACGAAAATCGCTAATCCACCTTCCAATTGTAAAGATTTGGTAATACCACCGTTACCGTTACAGCTTATTAAAGTCCACTGCTCTTCCATAGACTGTCTCATAGGTGGATAGATGTCATAATTGCCACGCTTGGCTAGAGGGTTAGCTACCTTTTTTTTTTTATTGTTATTAGGAAGAAGCTACTGCATATCTCCTGGTTTGTTTCCTTCTGTCTTACGACATCTACAGGGTGACATGTGAATATATATATATATATATATATATATATGTGTGTGTATATATGTACTAAAGTACATATAGCGAATTTAAGAATTATGTTCAAAATATATTTATTATCAAGCTCACTAGTAAGCATTCGCAAATGACAATCCAGAAAATGTTTACCGTTAATAGAGCACATCGGCCTCTATTCGTTGTCCGATCGTTCGAATCAGACGCAGCGAGCGACAAATTGGCTGTGCATTAACCATGAGCCTCTAATAAGGAACCGTAGTGATTTAACTACAGTTTGCATTAATTATGCTTTATCCAAATTCAAATTTTAACAATGGACTTTTGATGGTGACCATTCAAACTTAAATCTAGGTATTGAATATATTGTAACAGTAAACTGTATCTGAAATATTTACTCAACCTGCAAGTTGCCCACGGCTAGAAAAAGTGTTCTTCCCACAGTAGGTATTTTAATGCCACTTGGCCGGAAAATTAGAGATTTCTGTGTGAAAACCTCAGTGCTCTGACGCGACTCTCTATTCTGGGCTTATTCCTGAATGTATGGAATGTTTGTTTTGCTATGTAAAATAATACAGAGACTCTTTTATAGCTAATGAATAAATTTTTATATCACAAACGAAACATAAATATAATTGAAAAGCAAACTACATACTAAACGTAGAAAAAGCTGGCTTTATAGCTAATCAACTATCTGTTCCAGGCAAACATTCGGTGAATAATTTAAAATTAAAAATTTTGTACAGCCGACTTCAATATAAGTTATTTAAGAATAACTTAAAAACTATTGGTCTGACCTTGATCAAATTCATATGGGACCACACGAGAAGTACCAGCTTTCAAATAAAAAAAGAATCATCGAAATCGGTTCACCCAGAAAAAAGTTCTGAGGTAACACACATAAAAAAAAAACGAAAAAAAAAAACATACAGTCGAATTGAGTACCGGCTCCTTTTTGGAAGTCGGCAGAAAAGATTAATTTACTTTAAAATTATTATAGAAGTCCGCTCACAATCTGTTTAAACAAATAACAATGTATTAAAAATATTGACATCATATAAAGTGACACGAAGACAACAACAGATGTGAACAATACAAAGTAATATACTAAATGATTACAATGTGGATCTATTCAAGGCAAGAGAATAAATAGGTTTCGGTTAAGCTAAATCAGTGCGCTTTACTATCATCATTCTTCATAACTTGGTCACCGAAAACCTGACTGATAATACTGATATAGAGCGAGAGCGCAGGTCGTTGGCTGTCTGATTTAATATGTTGGCTCGCAGGTTTGCACGCTGCACAAAACAGGTTAAGGTTACGCTGTTAAAAAGCATACTGTCAATCCTTCTATACATGCAGCCTGTAGGTTAACTATACACGGAGGGCATACAATAATCTGCGCGTCCAATACAATAATGCGTTGAGAATTATAATGGGGTTGCCTCGGTATTGTAGCGCCTCTGCCATGTTTGCAGAGGCACATGTTGATGGGTTTGAAGCCATAATGCGCAAAAAATGCCTCTATGCTGAATCGCATGCGGACGAGCACCAACATGATTCTCAGTGTACTAGCGGACAGATGGGATTCACCAATGTTAGGGCGTTGGATAAATCTGCATACTGTAAATTAGACACGCCACGACCTAGAGTAGTATTTTAATTTTATTTAGTGTTTATATTTATTAATTTTAATTTTCTTTAATGTTATAGGTATTTAGATTATAATTTTTTAACAAATATGGATAATTGTTCTGAAATAAATGAATATTATAACCATTAGGTGCGATCAAAGGCAAGCATTGGCTTGGGATAGTTATAAAAAGCCGGCCAAGTGAGAGTCGGATTCGTGCATGAAGGATTCCGTACCATCGTAAAACAAGTTTCTAGTAGGGGAGCCCCCTTTAATTTTTAATTTATTTTTACTGTTATTATTTGTTTTTATAGCGGCAACATAAATACTCCTTCTGTGAAAATTTCAACTGTCTACCTATTACGGATCATGAGATACAGCCCGCTGACAGACAGACGGACGAACAGCGGAGGCATAGTAATAGAGTCCCGTTTGTTAACCTTTGGGTACGAAACACTAAAAACAGAACCAGGAATTTGAATAGTGATCTTTTATTTGCTTCTAAAGGTAATTAAATACGAAAGTTCTTACTAAAATACATAGAACAATAAGTTTTTGCCGAGTGGTGGCGACGTAAAGTGTATACATTATCCCATTTTAACCCGTGAATTTGGCATTCAAAGTGACTTATGGAAATGCTAAAAAATTCTCAAGGCTTCTGATGAAAGGCAATATAATTACGTTATACTAAAAATACCAGCGTCAAATAAGGGATAATACTTCTGTTTCTACGATCGCCAATTCACCTCCCTAAAGTTTTAAGGCATTAAGGTAAAGTGAGAGATCCACGATGGTGGACTTTTATGGGCTGACAAAGAAGGACAAGAAGCCACACCAACCACTTTAAAACTCACTTCATGGTAGCGAGTTTTTTGGAAAATGTTGGACAGTTTAGGACCCGCAATGCATAACATGATTCCATATTTATGAAGGCGGCAAGTTGATGAACATCGTAACCAATCCAGATTTACTTTTTTTATACGATAAGATGACAAACGGGCACACAGTCCACCTGATGGTAAATGGTTGCTGTGGCCCATACACATCTACATCTATCCTCGTTTGCGAATCAAAATGCAGATGCGTTGTCACCCGTGAGGATTAAGATAGAATGCCTCTTTTCCAGTAAAAAGGGTCTCCGGTTCTTTTCACTCACCAAACGAAACACAGCAGCGTTAAGCTGCTATTTTACGCTGGTATTCTGTGAGAGCGGGGTCCTTCCCCGGTCGAGCCGACCCATTCGTGCTACAACTATATTAATAATTTAGCTGCAGCATGGCTCTACCACGTTATTGTTTTGCGATGTTTTCCTAAATGTGGAGCAGGAAGTGAAATAAACACTTACAAATGCATTTAAAATATCAGTGAACATTTGACTACTTTCGATGTATATTAGCAAGACAGAAACTTAAGAAAGCTTTTCCAATGCACACCTCGTGTTTAAAAGTTAAGAAAAACTTTTTTCCCTCGTAAAGCCATTTCTGCTGAAATGCCTTTACTCTTTACCCCAATGGCCAATATACTTTCTTTCACTTGCTTCCAGATTGCTGCTGCAGAGTCCATGTCGCTAAAACACAGCTGCTGTTATATGAAAATTGTAGAATTAAGATATAGGTATAGTTCTGATCTATTCGTGAGATTTTTGTAAACGATAATTTAACTACTTGTTTGTTCACGATGAATTTATCAGTTTTTTTATTAAATTAATTGTCTTGACCTTTTACCTTTACCTGTAAAAGTAAAAATTAATTATGAAAATTATTCACAGATAATTCATAGGTTTTTGATGGTTTAGGATCGAGGTGATAATCATAATCATTTACTCAGCAATATCTCACTCGATAAGTGAATTCCTGATGTATAATTTGAATACTCCAATTCACCTATATTTCTATAAATGTTAAAGTAATTCTACATTCGTAAAGTACTGTTTTGATATTATAATTTACGATTTAAATAACAATAATTGCGTAGTGAACACCACACAAACACACTAAACACATAAATTATTAGATTCTTATTTAAAAGCAAGCCAAAATACTCTAAAATTTGAATTTGTTACTTTTTGTAGTGTCGTAAAACTTAGTCGCTTTAGCAATTCAAGACTCAATATTAGACTTTTAGTATTGAGAAATAAACGAATAAATTGGACTGATTATTATTGTAATTTCTAAAGAAATGTTTCTTTTGACAACTCTGGGAAAGTACTTCAAGAGCTAATAGTTTGCCACTCGCCGGTTGCAGGTGGGACAGAGGTGAAGTTACATAATGTCACCATAAGTGAAAATTTTCGTATTAAAGTTTTTCGGCTTCTACTGTATGTAGCTATAAATACAAAACAATGTCTTAATGGTTGCTCTTTAATTTTTTATACATTATTAAATCTCATTTAAATTATTTTTCGTTTAGGAATATCCGTAGCTTGGTGTATCAATCTTAATGTAATTAAAATAAAATATAGCTAATATATCAGAAAGAAACATTAAAATTTATATTCCCCGCACCAATTGGTATATATATATATATATATATATATATATATATATATATATATATATATATATATATATTATTTGCATTAATAGTATATAAATAGTAATTTACTTATTTTAAATTTCTATAGGTTTACCTGTTATAATCTTATAATTAATTATTAAATGATACTGTGGTCAATACTGACCACGTGTAAATCAAATTGAATATTTTGAAATATTGAATGGTTAAATATTTGACCGATTTAATTGAACAGTATGCCTACTGTTACCAGAACAAATGGGTACGCGACACTCTTTAATGTTACGTGTAATAGCTCCCAAATGTCGCCAAACCGCCGACCACATTACGCATGGATGGGCTTAAATAGTGAATTTGTGACTACGGATTTATAATACATTATATCGACATACACATTATTTTGTATAACATAACACAAAAACACACAACCTAATATTTTAATAAACTTTGTTTATTTGGGTATGTAAGAGCGGATTCTATAAAGGAGCTTTAACACTAGAATTTAAACTTGTTAGAAAAATAAACGTTAACGGGTATATTATTGTATTTTATTCATTATATAATTCACTTTTAATTTATGTTCTACTGCAGACGACAACAAACGTATAAGAACATACAAGTACGCGCGTATACACAGAGGCTAATTGTAACCTACCCGCATTTGGCGCAATATGAGACAAGATTTTACAGCCAGGCAGCGCAGTGGCCAAAGTTATGGTTATGGCGTTACAGGGTTGCGGGTTCGAACCCCGTACAGAAAGTAACTGTATGCCTATAAATAAATTTTCGGGTTTGGATATTTGTTAATGTACACTTTTTAGATATAAAACGCCTCCACGACACTTAAGAAAATTCTGGTGCGAGCGTAATGATTTTTCTATGTAAAAAAGATTGCTTGGTTTTAATATGAACCGTTTTCTAGAATTTATGCTGAATAGAGTTTATATTCTATTCATTTAATTCCAAGAATTTAAGGTTCTATAAATTTGTCTTAAAATTAAACTCAAAGAGTTTGAAGCCACCGGTATCCAGCATATTATCTTTTCTTAATTCCTGATAATATTATAATTTATACGAGTACGTGGTAGAGCCATGCTGCAGCTATATTAGTAGTATAGTTGTAGCACAAATGGGTCGGCTCGACCGGGGAAGGACCACGCTCTCACTTACAGCCAGTAATCCCAGTGTAAAACAGCAGCTTAACACTGCTGTGTTTCGTATGGTGAGTGTAGATAGAGACCCTTTTTACTGGATACGAGGCATTACATCTTAGTCCTCACGGCTGACAACGCTTCTGCATTTTGATTCGCAAACGAGGATAGATGTAGATGTCTATGGGCCACAGCAACCACTCAGGCGGACTGTGTGCTCGTTTGTGACCCTATCCTATAAAAAAAATATGTTATGATTACAGTGTTTTGTATGACGATATGGGGTAGTTCATATTTTACCACGCCACGGTCTATGTTTTGTAGGAACGTAAAACTGGCTGAGAGTAGAACTTACGATCGGTATCAAAGAACGTGTTCACCGACCTCATTCTACGTTAGGAATAAGTTATCATCGAACTTTTTTCCAGTATAAAGAAAAGGAATATCAAGATATTTTTTTTCATTCATTCATTCATTCATTACAGCCCTTCACAAGTCCACTGCTGAACATAGGCCTCCCCCAAAGAATGCCACAAAGCACGGTCCTGAGCCTCCTGCATCCATCGACTTCCTGCATGTCTTACCAGGTCGTCACTCCATCTCGTGGGGGGACGCCCTACACTTCGCCTACCGGTACGAGGCTGCCACTCGAGAACCTTTCTTCCCCATCGGTTGTCGGTTCTTCGAGCTATATGGCCGGCCCACTGCCACTTCAGCTTACTAATCCGTTGGGCTATGTCGGTCACTCTAGTTCTACTGCGGATATCCTCATTTCTAAGTTTATCACGCAGAGAAACTCCGAGCATAGCCCTCTCCATAGCTCGCTGAGCGACCTTGAGCTTCCTCATTACTTTGATTATAAGTCAGGTAACAATTTTATATACCCGCATAAAACAAGCCTATCCTTGTAATTTATAAAGACTATGTACTTAAATTGAGAGGATTAATTCAGAAATGGTGTTAAACAATTGAGTTAAGAATGAAATATTCTGGAGCATTGACAACGGCGCCATGTAATGGCGGATAATATTTGCGACTCCATATCATCCCAAGAGGAAACATAGAGAAACTGAAACAGGAGATAGCCAGTGGTATTTCCTGATAACAACTTAAAATAATAAAAAAACTGCAGTTGCCAACTCGCCTGCCTAGTGTGGCAACTATGGTAAATACCCCCCTATGAGGCAATATTTATTCAGCAGTGTACTTTTCATAGCCTGTAATGATGATGATTATAATTATTGGTGACAGACTTTGGACGTTAGAATGATTTCTATTTCGAAAGAATGCTACTTAACTTTACTAGATGGTGGATGGGCATATGAATAGGTACAATCTTCTTAATTTTTTCTACTAACAGATAGCAGTGCATTCATTCTGAAGGGTATGGAGAATTGGAGAGTATATAAAATATCTATACAAATAAATAAAATTGAAGTGTAAACATAATTAAAACCCTAAATTACACGCGGGCGAAATCGCGGGGAACAGCTAGTATAATATATAATATCTACGTCTATCTGACTTTATGAACAATATTAATTAAAATTTAAATGTTGTTCGGCCAAAATCTTATATTTCCCAGTTATTTAACGATTGCTTTGAAATTTTAAAACAACCTTGCATTCGAATACGCGCATGCTTTATTTTTAAAAATAAAAAAGTTTTTTAAAGAAACTCTGAACCGCTGCAACGCGTGGTCGGTACAGAATATTTCAATTAAATATAATTAAAAACTAACCAAGTATTGGCCAAGGTCAGCTGGTCGGCTCATAGTTTCATAGTTTATTACGTGGCGGAGCCATGCTGCAGCTATATCAGTAGTATAGTTGTAGCAAGAATGGGTCGACTCGACCGGGGAAGGACCACGCTCTCACAGAATACCAGCGTAAAATAGCAGCTTAACGCAGCTGTGTTTCGTATGGTGAGTGTAGAGAACCGGAGACTCCTTTTACTGGAAATAAGGCATTCTATCTTAGTCCTCATGGGTGACAACGCATCTGCATTTTGATTCGTAGGTGAAGATGAATGTAGATATCTATAGGCCACAGTAACTACTTACATCAGGTGGACTGTGTGCTTCTTTGACAATCTATCCTATAAAAAATAGTTACTTAAAATATTTAAAAAAAATTATAGCAGCAACAAACCAGCAATTGTACATACCGCAAATTATCTAATCCAGTCTATCGCCCACGACATCATTACCTACGCAAATGTGACGGAATAATTTTGTTCCTTTAATTTAAATGCTACATCTCTAATATTACAGTATAAATTGCTTCGTTTCAATTCACTGTACATAATGAACAAAGTGTTGAAAGAGAAATCACCCACACAGAGCAGTAAATTGGCAAAGACCTTGAGAGTAATGATCTAGACGATGTTCGACATTGGATAAGATTTGCCCTAGTTGGAATTGCTTAAGTTAATTTTAAATAATCATTTTATTTAATAACAATAACAAAGAATAAATAACGTATTAGAAGTGAGTGGTGTCGAGAATCTGAATGTTCCGACTTTTTAAAACTTTGTTTTATAGAATAAAGGTGACAAACCAGTCCATCTGATGGGTAAGTGATTGTTGTGGCCCATAGACATGCGAAACGCAGCAGCATTAACCTGCTATTTTACGCTGGTATTCTGTGAGAGCATGGTCCTTCTCCAGTCGAGCCGACCCATTCGTGCTACAACTATACTATTAATATAACTGTAGCATGACGTAACTTAAGGAAATTGTTTTTAAGATTCAATTGATTTTCTTTTTATTTAGACGCCTCGTTAGTACAGTAGGTAAGAATATGTATGGGGCGCTGGGGGCAGCGGATTCGATTTCCATTCGCAACAATTATATGTATTGAACTACAAACTTCAAGTAAATGTTTATAATACGAATGTTTGCACTTGTACAATTTATTTTTGTAAACTGCTTTCACACTCCAGGAGAAATTCCTAGGGTTACATAATTTACAAAACAAAAAATAAAATAAAAACGACATTATTAAATGGCGAAGATATAAAAAGCAAACATCACAGCGACTATATGTGATGGATGGAATGGATTGAAACATCTTACTTTAAAAGAAACGACAGCTGCAGCTTGCCTTTATTTCAAATCTCATACAAGGTTAGCTGTAACAAAAAAAAACATACTCGTTAGGTTTGTCTATGGGTAAGAACCAGATTGCCGCGTAATGGCGGCATAAGAGAATCTATAGTCCCATTTCATTCAGTTGGTGTAGTAAGAACTAGGTCAGACATATCCCACGGCCTCCGATAGATATCGGTGTAACCACCTCGTATATCCCAAATGAAACATATCCAGATCGACGACGGTGGGCAGCGTCAAAGGTTTCGATATATCTAAAACTGTGAACTCCAATATGCCTGCCAAGGGTAACGTTTAGATCAAATCCTTCCTACAATGAAATTGACCCATGTCCAGCAGTGGACTGTCACTGGCTATTTAAAACAATAAAATTTTACTTTCTTACGTTGAATAATTGTTGCCATGATTAAAAATCGAAAAAATAAATCTATAAATAATGAATAATTTAACAATAATATTGAAAAAATAATAAATATCTTAAGCAACAGTAGCACAATGGTGATCCGCCAGCCCGACATTAAGCTACTGTCGTGAACCATTTCTAACATAAGATTTTTACGCTTACTAGGAATTACTAACGAGAATATAAAAGTTAAAATTAAAATTACAGCCTATATACGTCCCACTACTGGGCACAGGCCTCCTCTCATTTCTGAGCAGGTTTATTTGTAATATTTATAGCATTGCTAGTATTTTTTAAAAATAAATAAAATAAAATAAATCTTTGTAAAACTCTCATAGACTTTTGGTCCCTTTGTACCTATTTAAATTAGTCAAGGAGTAGATATTATACAGTTTTACATTCTAACTATTTAATTTAAAAGTATCCCGCTGCTGTTCCGCTGAATAAACGCAATATTTTAAAGTGGCTGTTTGTAAAATATCGTGGAAATATATCATAAGTCCTTAATACTCTGGACAAGCCAATATAATTTTTTTTAATTCAGAATTAGAAATACAAATAGTTTTTTGTTCAATACAGATTATAAATTATTAATTATTATTAATTTCTTGGTCCCTGCATATTAAGTAGTCCAGCAGAAAGATGTTTGCGGCAGCATCTTATTTAAGACGTTTGCGTAACTCGCTTCCCATTCCTACTAGAATTTTACTGGCACAGTCTTTGTTACTCCCTATCCTTGATTATACTGATGCATGCTACTCCAATCTTACTGGGGATCAATTATATAAACTTCAGCGTCTTCAGAATTTCGCTATCAGGTTCATATTTGGCCTTCGCAAATATGATCACGTTTCAGAGTACCGTATTAAGCTCAAGTGGCTCCCTATCAGGCTTCGTCGGAATACTCATATTCTATCTCTACTGTACTGTGTACTATTTGATCCTAAAACACCGAGTTATCTTAAAGAAAAATTTGAGTTCATGGGCGCAAATAAAGATCATTCCACAATAGCTGATAAACTTTTACTGCGTATGCCTGCTCACAACTCAAAATTTTTTCATTCCTCCTTTTATGTCAAAGCAATCAAATTATGGAACTCGCTTCCTTTAACAATTAAAAAAGCCGAAAGCATTGAGTCTTTCAAAAATGTGGTTAAAGATTATTATTTAAATATGTGTTCTACTTAATATATTTTATTGTCATATCTACTTTTCTTGATAAGGTTTATGTATATGATATATAATTATAATGTATTACAGAAATATTTCTAAAAGTGTATGTATTCTATGTATGAATATGTAGGTATATGTGTATATGTATGTGTGTATGTATATATTTGTTTATGTGTATAGATATATATAATATTATTTTTAATATATGCTTGTTTATCTACTATTTATGCACACTTCTATATATTTAAATGAAAATTATCTCCTTCACCAAGGTTTGTCTGGAAGAGATCGCTGTTTAGCGATAAGGCCACCTAATTGTACATTCGTTGATAAATTTAAGTTTGCTGTTGTGTAGTGTTTTATGTGCAATAAAGAGTATTAATAAAAAATAAATAAATAACACTTTTTAAAGTCATATTTAACACTTAACAAATATTTATTATCCAGTGTTTTTTTTTTTATAAAATAAGGGTGAAAAACGAGCACACTATCCACCTGATGGTGAGTGGTTGCTGTGGCCCATAGACATCGCCATCTATCTTCATTTGCAAATTAAAATGCAGATGCGTTGTCACCCGTGAGGACTAAAATAGAATGCCTCTTTTCCAGTAAAAGGGTCTCCGGTTCTCTACACTCACCATACGAAACACAGCAGCATTAAGCTGCTATTTTACGCTGGTATTCTGTGCGAGTGTGGTCCTTCCCCGGTCGAGCCGACCCATTCGTGCTACAACTGTACTATTAATAAAGCATATTAATAGTACAGTATTTTGCTATATCATTCGTATGCGATACGAATGACATAGCAAAATACCATACGATATAATGCAATGTAAATAACTAAATGAACTAGTCCAGCTGTTTTGACAAGTATTTAACAGTAGTAGAGCCACGCGACAGCTTTTGCTGTCGCACGGATGGGCCGGCTCGAACCGGTGTGGTACCACGACCTCACAGAATACCAGCGTGAAGTAGAGGTTTACTTCTGCGTTGCGCTTGGTGAGTACAGGTGGCCGGAGGCCCAATTCCTCCCCTCTCCATCAACGTGGTAGTGGAATTAAAGAAAAGACTAACCCACGAGGGTAACAGCACCCCTGGAGAATCCCTCGCTGAACATCCACGACCAAACAACTCCACTCCTGAGTTCACAGCCTCAGCACCCACTCGCGTGGGCAAAATTCCGCTCGCGACTAAAACTGCTCGGGGCAAACGGAGCAATAAGACCAAGGCGACCCCTGTCACGCTATCCGTGAATTTTCGCAACATCAGGGGACTTCATTCTAACCTTAACGCTGTTCATTACCATCTAGAGACGGCGAAGCCGGCCTTGCCCTTTCTAACCGAGACTCAGTTGTCCTCTCCGGCTGATACTTCATATCTATCCTACCCAGGGTACAAATTAGAACACTCCTTTGTGCCTCGGGCTGAGGTTTGCGTATACGTCAGAGAGGACATCTGTTTTCGACGCCTCGGCAGTCTTGAAGGTACGGACCTGTCCATCCTATGGATACGCGTAGACAGCGACAACCATCCCCGTGCCTCTAAAGGTCCCATAGCGGTAATGCCGACACAGACCGACTCATCGACCACGTCCAAATGGCTGCAGACTCCGTGCTACAACACGTCCCATCCGCAGAGATCGTGATACTCGGTGATTTTAACGCCCACCACGCTGAATGGCTTGGTTCCCGTTTAACCGATCATGCGGGTAGATCTGTCTATGACTTTGCCTTGGCATATAGTCTAATACAACTGGTTACTTCGCCTACGCGGATCCCAGATGTGGAGGATTATGTACCTTCTCTGTTAGACCTTCTGCTGACCTCTCATCCGGACGGATATCAGGTCTCCGTCGATGCCCCTCTGGGCTCTTCGGACCATTGTCTGATCCGTAGTACGGTGCCACTCTCGCTCCGATCGCAGTTGCAATCTGCAGCTTGCCGCCGTGTTTGGCACTATAGGTCAGCTGATTGGGACCGGATGCGGACTTTTTCTGCATCCTACCCTTGGGGACGGGTTTGCTTCTCGCCGTAAGATCCCAGCGTTGTTGCCGATTCTGTTGCTGATGTGGTACTTCAGGGTATGGAACTTTTTATTCCATCCTCTGTGGTGCCCATCGGAGGCAGATCCCAGCCATGGTTTGGTCGCTCCTGTAAAATAGCATCACGCTATAAGCAGGAGTGCTACCGGGCCTGGGCTGACGCATTATCGTCTCGGGATTTAAACACCAGCGCACTTAAAAAGAAGTATAATTCCGCCTCCAGGTCCTTCAAAAGCGTCATTGTCAAGGCAAGGTCTGAGCACATCGGCAGAATTGGCGAGAAGCTAGTTCGCCTTCCTTTGGGGAACCCTGCATTCTGGTCTCTCGCCAAGGCTATCCAAGGGAATTTCTGTCAGCCATCTCTTCCATCCCTGCATAGAGAGGATGACTCACTGGCCCATGTCGCAAAGGAGAAAGCCGATCTTTTGAGATCTGTCTTTGCGTCCAACTCGACTCTAGATGACGGGGGGAATTCACCGCCGACCATCCCGCGGTGTGAGTGTTCCATGCCGGATGTGCGAATTACACAGCGCTCGGTTCGCAAAGCACTCTTCTCCCTGGACGTCAGCAAGTCGAGTGGGCCTGATGGAGTCTCTCCCATTGTGCTGAAGACGTGTGCTCCGGAGTTGGCACCGGTTTTAACGCGTCTTTTCCGGTACTCCTACTCACAAGGCGTAGTCCCGAATTCATGGAAGACAGCTTTGGTCCACCCGATCCCTAAAAAAGGCGACCCCTCAGACCCGTCCAACTACAGGCCTATCGCCATAACCTCCTTGTTCTCCAAAATAATAAAATCCATTATAAACAGCCAGCTCATGAGGTACCTTGAGGATCACCAGCTGATTAGTGACCGCCAGTACGGTTTTCGTCGGGATCGATCAGCTGGTGATCTTCTGGTCTACCTGACTCATAGATAGGCGGAGGCAGTAGAGTCCAAGGGGGAGGAATTGGCTGTTAGTTTGGACATAGCGAAGACCTTCGATCGGGTCTGGCTCAAAGCGCTTCTTTCGAAGCTTCCTTCCTATGGGCTTCCCGAGAAATTGTGCAAATGGATCACCAGTTTCCTTGCTGATCGGAGCATCAAGGTCGTAGTAGACGGTGCATGCTCTGATTTCAAGCCTATCAACGCTGGTGTTCCACAAGGCTGCGTGTTATAACAAACGCTGTTTCTTCTGCTTATCAATGATATGTTGCAAACTAGTAACATTCATTGCTATGCAGATGACAGCACTGGTGATGCCTTATATACCGTTTCTCGGGAAAACGTCGCCGAGTACCGGGACAAACTTGTGTCTGAAAACGTGTTGTTGCTGAACAAAGTCTCGAATTGTGGACGACTAAATCTAGTCCAGTTCAATCCCCAGAAGACACAAGTTTGCGCGTTTACCGCTAAAAAGAACCCCTTTGTCGTATCTCCTCAGTTTCAAGGCACTCCCCTTGCTGCCTCAGCTAGCATCGGAATCCTCGGCGTCGACATATCGAATAGTGTGCAGTTTTGTGGTCACTTGGAAGGGAAGGCCAAACTGGCCTCTAAAAAGCTTGGCGTGCTCAGCAGAGCGAGACAGTATTTCATGCCGGCACATCGCTTGCAACTTTACAAAGCGCAAATCCGGCCTCACATGGAATACTGTTCTAATCTCTGGGCCGGGGCACCCCAGTACCAGCTCCTTCCACTTGACCGCATCCAGCGCAGAGCGGTTCGAATCGTCGACGACCGAGTTCTTTCTGATTGGCTCGATACACTGGCACTGCGAAGAGATGTTGCGTCTCTTTGCGTATTTTATCGCATTTACCACGGGGAGTGCTCTGAGGAATTGTTCGGACTAATCCCAGCCGCGCAATTTCACCATCGCACATCGCGACAAAACTTGCGTTACCATCCATACCACCTGAATGATTGGCGGTTCACCACTGTGCGATTTAGAAGATGTTTTCTTCCTCGCACAACTTCCTTGTGGAATCGATTACCACCAGCGATTTATCCGGACCGATACGACTTAGGGACCTTCAAGAAAAGAGCCTACTCCTTTTTAAAGGGCCGGCAACGCATCTGCAATTCCCCTGGTGTTGCGATTGTTCATGGGCGACGGTAGTCACTTACCATCAGGTGAGCCGCATGCTCGTTTGCCCCCTCTTCTATAAAAAAAAGTATGGGAGCCCCATTGAAGTTCCGCATCTAAAGTGTTTCCAAGAAAAACAATGGTATCAACAACCTTCCACTTTTCCTTATTTAAAATTACATTAGTATAAATTATGTGTTTAATAATCCGATGTCATGATCTTTTTTAAATTTCTTTAAAAGCATATTTTATACTTTAAATTAAGTACTCATATGAAGATCGTGTTTATGGAGCCTTTGAGCATAAATTGTAAGTAACTGCGGAATCGAATATAGCGACAGACCCTGTTATGATAATTCCTAGTGTAATTATTATATCTAAAGCTCTTTTTAATTGCACCTTTTATAACCAAGAGTTATTATCTAACAATAACCATAACCATAGGCAGTTTTGCAATTTTTAATGTTATCACAAACCACCGGTGACACCCAAGCGGTCGTAAATCGAATAAAACCTAGCCTATATTAAACTGGAAAACGCATCGAATGCGGTTTACTCCACACTCCAGACCATTAATTTAATTAATTCCGTTATTCCACTATATATAAGCTATTTTGACGGTAACGTTTATACAAACACTGCAACCCCACTGCAACCGTACAAACGATAATAGTTTCTAACACTCACGTAATAAGCGCCATCCGAATGGCGTGCTAAGTTTTTATAAGCACAATGGTTGGCCGCTTACCAAAAGCAGCGTATGTACGGTTTTTACAGTCTCTGGTAATTAGTGTGAAAAAGTATCGCTAAGCCACGTAACATCTGTGACTATGTACAGGCGGGAAAATACGCAGGAGAATACGTAAGTAAAAACACACAGAGACACAACACACACACACACACACACACACACACACACACACACACACACACACACGCGCGCGCACGCACACGCACGCACACACACGCTCACACGCACACACACACACACAGACAGAGGTGGGCCAACCTCTTACCTCTTTCTGCCGCCAAATAGCACTGATGGTGCTTGCACTACTATGCTGCAGTCTGTAGAGTATAGAGAGACGGTATAATTAAAGCCTGTGCAGCATTCCGTCTTACGAGTACTCCTCAAAGGTGACAACGCATCTGTAGCCATGTTTGAAGTTGACCACGGGTGTGCCCATGTACTACAGTAGCCAGGTACCATCAGGCGGACGGAAACTTTGTTTGTCACTTCAGTTTTATAAAACTATGTGCATATTAGAGAATTTAATTTATAAAGCTTCCATACCTCATAAAACATGTGACACAGTGTATTACGAAGTAACTTCTTTATAGAATATGGGTGACAAAAGTGCACACAGTCCATCTGACTGTAAGTGGATGATGTGACCCATAAATATCTAGGTTTATCCTCGATTAAGAATCAAAATACAGATACGTTCTAAAAGGACTAATATGGAAATATGGAATGCTGCGTTTCCAGTAAAAAGGATCTCCGGTTTTCTACACTCGCCAAATGAAACACAGCATTATTAAGTTGCTATTATACGCTGGTATTCTTGGTATTGGTCCTTCCCCGGTCGAGCTATAATCCCACAACTATAATATAGCCGTAGCATAGCTCTACCACATGTAAACATTACACACCACTGCTATTTAAAACATACTTGACTGTGAGAAAACTATGTAAGGAATTTCAAAGAAAAACATTTCTGGGTCTTATGAAATCCATCAATACGCAAAACTCGCGGAGGACTCTCCTTTGCTCCAATTTATGGGTTTTTCCAACTTTCAGACGAATCCACGGAAATAAAGAGCCTTATACAATTAATCTAATATGTAAAAAATAATTTTTGTTTCTTCGTATTTTATGCTCTGCTACACCGTTCATCAGATTGCGCTAAAGCTTTGTCAATTATTGCTTGCACTTGCGCGAAGGTTATAGACGAGAAGGTTATAGATTTCTTACGTGGTAGAGCCATGCTGCAGATATATTAGTAGTATAGTTGTAGCACGAATGGGTCGGCTCGACCCGGGAAGGAACACGCTCTCACAGAATACCAGCGTAAAATAGCAGCTTAACGCTGCTGTGTTTCGTATGGTGAGTGTAGAGAACCAAGAGAACTTTTTACTAGAAAAGAGGCATTCCATCTTAGTCCTCACGGGTGACAACACATCTGCATTTTGATTCGCAAATGATGATAGATGGAGATGTATATGGGCCACAGCAACTACTTACCATTAGGTGGACTGTGTGCTCGTTTGTCACCCTATTCTATAAAAAAACATAGTACAATTAACTTACAATAGGTGGCGCGCGTATCGTAGCGACAAATTTATTTAAAATTTTTATATATTCTATTTCAATGAATGTATTATCATTCCTTATTAAACAATATAACTCTTTCAAATTTAAGACGATACTTCCACAATTATTTCTTCTGCGACAGCAGCGCGCCGGGTAGGTACCAGCAAGTGTATAATATTATTGTAGGAGTCATGGTAGCTTAGGGCTCATCGTCGTAAATATTGTAATACACGATCAACCCGAGTTCGATTCCTATCGGCACCAATGAAATGCGGTGTTAAAGGAAAACATTGTAAGGAAAATGGCATGTCTGAGAAATTAAAAAAAATGTAAGGTCCGCAATGTGGAAGCGCGGTGGAGCTTTATCAGAATTTGAGAAGCGGGAAATATATACGAGATATGAACAGTGCGACGTATACAGGCTGCAACCTTACAAATCCGATTAATGTAATAAGGAAAAAAATATATCTACGAATTTGTTTATCCAACCACTAAGTAATTGATTTTCTTCAAAATTCAATTCTTTAATTAGAATTCATAAAATATCAATTTTCTTTCGTCAATATTTTAAATACGGGATCGTGACGGCTTATTTGAGATTCTGTAATATCGTGACAAAGCGTCGCATAGCAACGGCACGCTCTGGAAAATTTCTAATTTCACCCTTTTACCTTGAGTAACAACAGCTAGTCTAACCTGACCTTCAATCTAACCGAACGTTAAAGAACTGAGTGAAAGGTTTTTTGAACTTAATAAATGATGCTGGGGTCTTAATATACTGGTTACAACCGTCGGTGTAAATTAAACCACATTTTACAGTATAAGGTGTAATAATCAAAGTAAAGAATAGTAAAATTCACGTAATGAAAAAAGTAGTTGGTGTTGTCCACTTAATTACAAATATTATCAGCAAACTTTTATTTCTGTTTCTGCCAAAAAATGACATTATTTTATTTTAGGACTGTGATAAATAAAACTATCAAAAATATTTTTTATACAATATGGATGACAAACGAGTACACAGTCCACCTGATGGTAAGTGGATGCTGTGGCTAATAGACTCTGCTACATCTACATTTACAGACGCGTTCGTCACCACTGCATACTAAGATGGAAAATGCCTCGTTTCCGTAAGAAGGGTCTCCGATTCTCTACACTCACCATAAGAAACACAGCAGCATTAAGCTGCTATTTTACGCTGGTATTCTGTGAGAGCGTGTTCCAAACACGGTCGAACCGACCCATTCGTGCTACAATCATAATATAGCTGCAGCGTGGCTATACTACGTTTAAAACTAACTTGCTAACTTTTTGGCAACATCCAATTTTCAGTCGGAGAGAACTGGGAACGTATATACAGTAATTTTATCAAAGAACTTCCTACCTTAATTAATACAATAATTTTCTAGCTAAGTATCCATTTCTTAAATAAGCTATCTTATTAATAAACTTGATGTAATTTTCCTTAAATGCAAATGCTTAAGGGGTAATTACACATTAATGTATTAATGCAATTCCATTAGAGAGAACATTAAAGAAACTGACGTTCATAAGCAAACGCGCTGTTATAAAAGAGAATTTTTATAGTCGTTAAAGTATTTACGACAAACTTTATATTAAGAATTTTAAAAGCATATTTAATATCATCAAATTTATATCATAATACCGTTATATATATAAAAACGGTGTTCAATTACAACGTAAGTCACTTTGTATAGAGACTATTGTAAAATGTGTTACTAGGCAAGTGAGTTATTTAACACCTTAGCCTAAAGAGATAAGAAGGCAAGAGTGCCCAACGTAATGCATCTAAAATCATTGCTTCCGCCTAAGTCATAAGCTGCCGGCGATTATTAACACAGATCATTGATTGATACAAAGTTGACATTATTTGCATCAGTTTTTTTATAAGCTTTTGATATCTACAAATTTATATGTGATCACCCTTGTAGTATATCCCATGTAATACTTAAAAAATATTACAATCGGATCACAATTGGCGAACATGTCCCGTAACATACATACTAAAAACATACACCCGAATTAAGAACCTCCTCCTTTTTTGAAGTCGGCTAAAGATCAGTTTATCTGCATATACTAATAGATAATCCTTCTCCCTCATCAGTCCGTCAATAGTCCATTACTGGATATGTGGGGAAAATTTTATATTAGGTTTTAGGGTTAAGGATATTAACTGTTGCAGCTCTACTCGTGGCTCTCAACACACTACCAAAGGTTAGCTGGCAGAATGCGTTTTCGGCATTAAGTTCGCATTTGTACCAAATTGGTTTGAGTGCAATACAGAATTTTCTATCTATCTATTATTTCATATAATTAAGGTGATAAAATATGTATTTCTTTCGTTAGTAATTCCAGCCTCAATTTCACCATCGTACATCGTGACAAAACTCGCGATACGATCCATACCATCTGGATGATTGGCGGTCCACTACTGTGCGATTTAGAAGATGTTTTCTTCCTCGCACAACTTCCTTGTGGAATCGATTACCAGCAGCGATTTTTCCGGACCGATACGACTTAGGGACCTTCAAGAAAAGAGCCTACTCTTTTTTAAAATTCCGGCAACGCATCTGCAACTCCCTTGGTGTTGCAGGTGGTAGTCACTTACTACCAGGTGAGCCGCATGCCCGTTTGCCCCCTTTCTTATAAAAAAAAATAGTAATAGTAGGAGTAACATTAAGATAACATTAACTTACCTTGAGATTTTCTTAGGAAACTTTTTTTTAAATAAAGATGATAAACGACTACGCACTTCAGCTGATGATAAGTTATTGTTTTGGCACTCAGATATCTCCGAGCACATCTATCTTCGATTAAGAATCAAAATAATGATGAGTTGTCACTTCCAAGGACTACAAAACGTAATTTTTAAGCAGACATTTTCGTTTTACTTTCTTTATTCATTATTATAGTATAGTATTGTTTAAAATATAATAAAATAATAAACGAAAAATAAATATGTGTTAACGGCCCATTTCCAGCAATAGGTTATTAAGGCCTGATGATGATGAAGAAGAAAATTTTTGAATTTAAATTTAAAGAAAAGAAAAATAAAATGAAAAGAAAAATAATACGAACGTAAATAACGTAAAACAGTACGTTAAAAAAATGGAATAAATTTAATATATAAAAGTATCCGTCATCGCTTGCACCATACGTCAAAGACTACCGAGTGTCCATATTTCAAGCTAGCGTTGTACTCTTACAGTAGCCCAATTAGGTACTAGAGGAGCTATTAAGCCATTTACTTCGTTTGCCGAGGACAACTTAAAATAATGTGATGGTGTTTTAATTGGTTTATTGTTGTACTATTCTGTGTATGAAACGGCACTTTTTAAAAATTGCCGCTTAATTCATACCTGTAGGAATGTAGTACGTTCTCGGAACAGCTATGAAATTTAGCAACCGTTCAGCTCTCACATATTTTTTACGTGGTAGAGGTGGCACTACCACGTAAAAAAATATTATTTATTATTATTTAACAGTTTATGTACACACATACTTCGATAGCAAAATGGTAAAAAACAATTGTGCAGAAGCACTGCTTATTCCATGATGAAATTTCTTCCAGCAGGCCTATTGAAGGATAGTGGAAGAAAATAGAGGTAGTCAAAGTGTGCACTTACATAAAATATACATATACAACACACACAACACACACATAAACACACGCACACGCACACGCACACGCATACGCACACGCACACGCACACGCATACGCACACGCAAACGTACACGTACACGCACACGCACATGCACACGCACACGCACACGCACAAACCCACGCACACGCACATGCACACGCACACGCACACGCACAAGCCCACGCACACGCACATGCACACGCACACGCACACGCACACGCACACGCACACGCACACGCACACGCACACGCACACGCACACGCACACGCACACGCACACGCACGTATATATATATATATAGAAACAGAAACAGAAACTTTTTTATTCAATATAGATTATAAATAATACTTATTTAAAGTCACTTTTTTGTTTCATTACCACTGGTTCGGAAAAAACCTCTGTCCTGGGAAGAACCAGCAAGAAACCCAGCGGGACTTTTTTATAAATAACAGCTTACAATCATGATGTTACACAAATTAAACAACACAACAAATTAGAAATAGCTTGGTAACGATCACCTCATTTCCAGGGGTTATTATCATCCATAAATTCCTTAATATTATAATAACCCTTTTATATATATATATGTTATAAACATATACATACAATACAATATATATATATATATATATATATATATATATATATATATATATATATATATATATATTAATATAAATATTTTTAATGTTACTTATATGCAGGGGAAGTGAATTCCATAATCGTACTGCGTTAACAGAATAATTTAAAATTAAAAATTTTGTACAGCCGACTTCAATATAAGTTATTTAAGAATAACTTAAAAACTATTGGTCTGACCCTGATCAAATTCATATGGGACCACACGAGAAGTACCAGCTTTCAAATAAAAAAAGAATCATCGAAATCGGTTCACCCAGAAAAAAGTTCTGAGGTAACACACATAAAAAAAAAAAAACGAAAAAAAAAACATACAGTCGAATTGAGTACCGGCTCATTTTTGGAAGTCGGCAGAAAAGAATGAGAATAGAGCATGGTATCGAAAGACGGAAATCTTAGCAGTGTTCTAGTATTTGATCTACATGGTAGGTACATCTGGAGTATGAACAACAGTAAATCGATATTGAAAAGAAGACAGAGGATTCGAGTGTTCCCGCGAAGGCGGGTCGGGAGCCATTTAAGCTGCTTGCTATAAACAGAGACGTGAGCGAACTTCTTTAAGCCAAAAATGTATCGAATACATACATTTTGAAGGGGCTCAAGTTTGTTAGTTTGCTTCTCAGTAGCATCAAATATTTGAGAGTGGCTTGCAGCTTTAGTATAGCTGTAGCAAGAATTGGTCGGCTCAACCGGGGTAGGATCACGCTCTCACAGAATAGCAGCTTAATGCTGCTGAGTTTTGTATGTTGAGTGCAGAGAACCGGAGACCCTTTTTACTGGAAACGAGATATTCTAAGTCCTCAGGGGTTCTACGCATCTGCATTTTGATTCTTAATCGAGGATAAATATAGATGTTTATGGGCCACAGCATCCACTTACTATCAAATGGACTGTGGGCTTGCTTGTCACCCCTTATTCCATAAAACCTAGAAACACAAAATGTTTAAAGAAGGTAAAAATTATACAAACACAAGTAAAGTAAAGGAAACGGCCGGAAATCGTTGATTTGTAGGTTAGATCACAAAAAATATTTTTGTTACGATTATAAACTTATATTAGTAGCAAGAATGACTCAATAGTGCATAGGCCTTAATATGTTTTTTAGAGGATAAGAGTGACAAGCGAGCACACAGTCCATCCGATGGATGGTAAGTGGTTGCTGTGGCTCATAGACATCTACATCTATCCTCATTTGCGAATCAAAATGCAGATGCGTTGTCAGCTGTGAGGACTAAGATGGAATGCCTCTTTTCCTGTAAAAAAGGGTCTCCGGTTTTCTACACTCATTATACAAAACACAGCAGCATTAAGCTGCTATTTTACGTTGGTAGTATTCTGTGAGAGCGTGGTCCTTCCCCGGTCGAGCCGAACCATTCGTGCTACAACTATACTATAAATATACATACAACATGGCTCTACCACGCAATAAATTTCCGTAATAAGACCAGAGTAGCAAATATATAGATATATAGCCCAACAGGTCTGTAAGCTGATTCGACAACTGACTAAGCGAGGTGTAGGGCGGCCCGCCACTAGATGGAGTGACAATTTGGAAAGAAGTCGATGGATGCGTTTAAAAAAATTGCCATATATGAATTTTAATTACGAAACAACTTTCAGTATTTCTCAATCATAAATTCTTAAATTTAAACAAGTTAATACATTTAATTATAAAGTATTATAATAGTTTTGTTAAAAAATATTTTGTAATAAGATTCGTATAACGTAAAATGCAGATTAATACAATTTTACTATAAATATCAATTACAAACTACAAAAATAATACTAAAAAAGAAAGATAGCAGAGCGTGGTTTCGATCCACGGACCTCTGGGTTATGGGCCCAGCACGCTTCCACTGCGCCACTCTGCTTATTGCTAGAGCGACAAAATATAGATTCATAACCAGAATCCAAAAATATTATACATAAAGTTATTAGTGTCAATACACATATATAAATAAATCAGTGTCTGTCTGTAATATCAAAATGTTGTGAGGCCTTCGGAATGACTGAACTACTACTACATTTCAAGTGATGCAAAAATCAAGTCAAAATCATGTTCATGCACATCATGTGCATCTAAAATCATTTAAGACGAACGACATGGATTTAGGTGCGTTTTATTTTTATTTTTATACATCTAACGCCTAGCGTCTATTAGTTTCGGCATTACATAAACGCAGCGCTCTGTCTATATTTCTTCGTCGGTCTGAGATCGTTGCATAATAATTATTACGTAGCACAAATTCAACATTTGCAAGTTGGACCCCCTACATCCTTTGTGCTAAAACATACAAACATAGGTACTCGTACATTTTAAAAATATAAACCACCTTTTTAAGCAATCACGGTACTTTTATTATATTCATATAGTATTTTTACATAAAAACAAAGTAACGTTTAATCATAATGTAAAAAAATATTGGAAAAGAATCGCAACTCGAAAATTAATTTGTAAGTTGCCCAAGTATAATGTCGTATGAGGTTAGGTGAGTAATAGATTTGTAAGTCAGTAAAAACCACACACAACATCAGTCATTTCTTGTTAGGTGGAATGATATCTCGTTTCTCAAACAATTTTCTCAAAAACCCCCTCAGAAATGACAGGAGGCATGTGACAAGCAGTGGGACGTATATAGGCTGTAACTTTACTTTACTTTTTACACAAACTTTACGGAGCGATGTTTGGCGATATTCGTGGCTATGTCACAACAAACAATGGTAACACTGGAAGTACCAAACCTTTTCAAAAGTTTATTTAATACGTATTGGCCTTTATTACCTAAAACTCCGTGCCGTGTAGTGGCGGTTAAGAATAACCACTACCCCATATCTTCCCGTGGGTGTCGTAAAAGGCGACAAAGGGAAACAGGGAGGAGATGGGCAGCAGCATCTTCCTGATAATAGCCAAAATAACAATAAAAAAAAACTGCGGTTGCCAACCCGCTCGCCAAGCGTGGCAACTATGGCAATATACCCCCCCATGAGCAATGACAATAATAAACGGCCCCCAGTCCCCGGCGGCCCCGCTATTCCTGGCTACGGTGGCGACCATGGTAACGGCGGGGCAGGGGGTGCTAAGAATCTCCGGTGGAGGTTCGGTTGCCACCTACGACGACTCGACCTGGCAACATACAACGCACGCACCCTGAGGACTGACGAGAAGATTGTGGAGCTGGAAGAAGAGATAGACAAGTTACGCTGGCATATTATAGGATTATCCGAAGTCCGAAGAGAGGGGGAGGACACGGTAATCCTCGAATCCGGCAACTTGCTCTATTACCGGGAGGGCGACCATCTGTCCCAAGGAGGTGTCGGATTTATCGTCCACAAGTCTCTCGTTAACAACGTTGTAAAGATTGAGAGTGTGTCGACGAGGGTTGCGTACCTTATACTCAGAATCACCAAACGGTATTCGCTGAAGGTCATACAGGTTTACGCACCAACCTCGGCACACCCCGATCAGGAGGTGGAGGAAATGTATGAGGATATCTCTAGAGCCATGCATTCCTCCAAAACCCAATATACGGTGTTAATGGGAGACTTCAATGCAAAACTAGGCACAAGAGAGAACGGTGAGCTGAAAGTAGGGAAATTTGGAATAGGGCAACGGAACCCAAGGGGCCAGCAGTTGGCTGACTTCATGGAGAAAGAGGGACTCTTTATGATGAACTCTTTCTTCCAGAAGCGACCCCACAGGAAGTGGACCTGGTCGAGCCCCGACGGTTCGACAAAAAATGAGATTGACTTCATTATGACGACCAGACGACAACTGTTCAGTGATGTCTCAGTGATCGCGAGGGTGAAAACCGGCAGCGATCACCGATTAGTTAGAGGCACACTGAACCTAAACGTTAAGTTGGAGAGGTCTCGTCTAATGAAGTCAACGCTCCGTCCCCCTCGTGCTCTAATCCAAAGTCCCGAAACCTTTCAGCTCGAGTTACAAAACCGTTTTCAGTGCCTAGAAGACTGCAATGAAGTGGACGATTTGAATGACAAGCTCGTGGAAACTGTCCATGCGGTCGGAGCTAAGTTCTGCAAGACCCGCCGCAGAAGAACACAAAAACTCTCCGATCACACTCTTAATCTCATGGCTGTTAGACGGGAGATGAAGCTACATTCTTCAACAGATTTGACAGCATACAGGCAACTGAACAGACAGATCTCCAAATGCATGCGGCGGGACTTACGCAACTTCAATACAGCTCGTATTGAAGAATCGATCGAGCGGAACCAAGGCTCCAAAGTCTTTGCCAGAGATCTGTCTGCCAGAAAGCGCCAACTGTCAAAGCTGAAGACAGAATGTGGCAGCATCGTTTCCGGGGCACCTGAGATTTTGAGTGAGATTGAGAGGTTCTATGGGCAGCTGTACACGTCATCGTTGGAGCCGCACGCAAGTGTGAGTAACGATCCAAGAGCGAGTCTTATCCGACATTATTCCGATGAAATCCCGGACGTCAGTCTGAGCGAGATTAGAATGGCTCTCCAGCACCTTAAAAACGGCAAGGCCCCAGGCGAGGATGGAATTACAGCGGAGCTTCTGAAAGCGGGTGGAAAACCGGTACTTGAAGTCCTTCAGAAGCTCTTTAATTCCGTCCTCCATGGTGGCATTACACCGGAGGCGTGGAGCAGAAGTGCGGTGGTCTTGTTCTTCAAGAAAGGTGACAACGCTCTCTTGAAGAACTACAGACCGATTTCCCTTCTGAGCCGCGTCTACGTGCTGTTTTCGAGAGTCATTACGAATCGTCTCGCGCGCAGACTTGACGACTTCCAGCCTCCCGAACAAGCCGGTTTCCGAAAAGGCTTTAGCACCATAGACCACATACATACCCTTCGGCAAATTGTACAGAAGTCCGAGGAGTACAATTTGCCACTATGTCTGGCGTATGTGGACTATGAGAAAGCCTTTGATTCCGTCGAAATTTGGGCGGTGCTGCAGTCCCTTCAGCGATGCCAAGTTGACTGTCGGTATATCGAAGTGTTGAAGTGCTTGTACAGTAGGGCTACGATGGCTATCCGAGTACAGAACCAGAGTACGAAACCTATCCAATTGCAGAGAGGTGTAAGACAGGGTGACGTCATATCCCCGAAACTCTTTACCGCTGCATTGGAAGATGTTTTCAAGCTTCTGTACTGGAAAGGATACGGTATCAACATCAATGGCGAGTACATCACTCACCTTCGATTTGCCGACGATATAGTCCTTATGGCAGAATCGCTGGAGGACCTAAGCACTATGCTCAATGACCTTAATAGTGTTTCCCAACGGATAGGTCTTAAGATGAACATGGACAAAACAAAGATCATGTTTAATGTCCATGTCACACCTATGCCGGTAGTTGTTGGGAACACTAAGCTCGAAGTTGTTGACGAGTATGTTTACCTGGGACAAATAGTCAGACTAGGTAAGTCCAACTTCGACCGAGAGGTCAATCGACGGATTCAACTCGGTTGGGCAGCGTTCGGGAAATTACGGCACATCTTCTCGTCAGGTATACCTCAAAACTTGAAAACGAGACTGTACACCCAGTGCGTGTTGCCAGTGATGACATACGGAACTGAGACGTGGTCCTTCACTGCTGGCCGGATGAGGAAGCTCAAGGTCGCTCAGCGAGCTATGGAGAGGGCTATGCTCGGAGTTTCTCTGCGTGATAAACTCAGAAATGAGGATATCCGCAGTAGAACTAGAGTGACCGACATAGCCCAACGGATTAGTAAGCTGAAGTGGCAATGGGCCGGCCATATAGCTCGAAGAACCGACAACCGATGGGGAAGAAAGGTTCTCGAGTGGCAGCCTCGTACCGGCAGGCGAAGTGTAGGGCGTCCCCCCACTAGATGGAGTGACGACCTGGTAAGATATGCAGGAAGTCGATGGATGCAGGTGGCTCAGGACCGTGCTTTGTGGCATTCTTTGGGGGAGGCCTATGTTCAGCAGTGGACTTGTGAAGGGCTGTAATGTATGTATGTATGTAACCCAAAACTCACTCCTACGAAACCATAAATCAGTGTAATGTTTCCAAAATTAAAGTGACCATCCAATTTCCGGAACCAAAAATAACAACACCTGTCCCTGTCGGCCCCCAACGGGTAATGGCGTGAAGATTTATCTCCCGCTACGCAGAATTTTAATGTTACGGGCATATACGACTCGACGGGCTAATGTCCTACGGAAACAGGAGAAATTAGAGTTTAGCGATCGACCCCTTTTTTGTTTTCCTAATTGATCTATTCACATTATACCTACTGTTAACAAAAAATCGGTTTTGGGTAGATATATTAATTTCTTTTATAATTTCTTTTGTTTACTTTGTTCTAATATATATTATCAATCAACAATACATTCAAAAATACAACTTACACAAGTATTACAAACATTATTTTCATATTTATGCAGTGGTTACGAATCTTATTCAACACCTACATAATACATTCTTTATCGTGTTAATAGTTCTCTTTACACACATCCTAATATAAAACCGTTTCTTTTTTCTTTGTTGAGTATAGACCAAATTAAATTTAGGCCACTCTATTGTCCTGCGTAATTGGTTACATCTGATAAAATGCAGCTTACTTAGTAAAAGACGACGGAGAAAAACAAATCAGGAGATTAGCAGCAGTGTCCTCTTAATATAAAAAAATGCGGTTGCCAACCTATGTGCCAACCGTGGGAACTATGGCAAATATTCTACTATGAGGCAATCTTATCTTTCAATATTCTTATACGTGGTTGAGCCATGCTGCAGCTATATTAGTAGTACAGTTGTAGCACGAATGGGGCGGCTCGGCCGGGGAAGGACCGCGCTCTCATAGAATACCAGCATAAAATAGCAGTTTAACACTGCTGTGTTTCGTATGTTGAGTAAAGAGAATCGGAGACCCTTTTTACTGGAAAAGATGCGTTCCATCTTAGTCCTCACGGGTGACAACACATCTGCATTTCGATTCGCAATCGAAGATCAATGTAGATGTCTATGGGCCACAGCAACCACTTACCATCAGGTGGACTGTGTGCTCGTTTGTCACCATATCCTATTAAAAAAAAAACTTATAGAGTTTAATTTATTTATATTGTGAATGATTTTCTCATCATCAAACTCTTTAAATTCAAACTTCATTTTTGTTTCGTTTGTCACCCTATCCAATAAAAAAATCTATGGGGAAGGCATATGTTCAGGAATGGACTTTAATAGGTTGTAAGGTATAACAGTAACGGCAACAAATAAAATGCAGTAATAGACGTGGTTTAAAGCGGCCCCGTTATTTGTTCATTATTAATCCAAACTTTCGCATACTCACTGCTAGATTTCACACCTGATGGTAAATTGTGCTGTAGTCAAAGATGGTAAAACGCACTCACTTATCAAAAAACTATTCAGACTTGCCTTAAAGACACCCACACATATTGTAATCGCATGGAAATACGAGAAGACAAGAGATAAAATAACTAGCTAACTTCGTCACGAGCTGATTTCCGCAACTTTACGATTAAGCACGTATTTTAACAATAGGTAAACATTAGAATTTGAGTTCAAATTCTTTTCGAGAGTAAGCCTGCAGTTATAGGGTTTTGGCTTTCTAACACTATGACCTTGAAGAAAGCGTGACGTCACGTGGTGGCGGCGAAGAGAATCCATCACCACAATTCGTCCCATAAGTGTCAAGAGACGACTATAGGAAACTTCAAACTAATCTCATGGCTTCTAATGGATGACAGTATAACCATCCTGTTTACGCCAGATTTAAATACACTGGTGACGGGAACAGCATCAAAGGTGCAAGACGTCTGGTATTTGATCGCTAATCCATCTGCCAAGTAAGAGTTAAGAAAAACACTCGCAAGATGAGAGAATCATTTGACTTATGAAGAAAAAGAAGATTTTTCTACACACAAATAAATAAAATTGAACTGTCTCTTTTGCAATGTCAAAATAACAGATTTATACTAAATACTCGTACATATGAAACTATGCAGCTAATTTAAAAAAAAATTAAAATTTTGTCTGTCTGTTTGTTCTGGCTAATCTTCGAAACGGCTGGATGGATTTCCATCCGTTCCACGATTTCGACGGAATTTTCCCTGGCAGATAGCTGGTTTTATAAGAAGTAAGTTAGGCTACTTTTATTTTAGTAAAATAATCATGGTTTTTAAAAAAATAAAAATTAAAACCCATAAAATCCAATCATAAGTTCACGCGGGTGAAGTCGCGGGGAACAGCTAGTTTTAAAATAAAACTGAAGTGACAAACGAACTTACAGTCCACATGATAAGTAGCTACTTACGTCTAAGGACACTTACCTACCTACAACCAACTTTAAATAAAGAAAGCTACAGATGCGTTGTTACCTCCAAGGACTAAGATGGAATGCTTTACATGCTGTAATTACACTGGTTCTCTATAACCTTCACTCGGAACACGGTACTGCTATCGGCAACAAAAACATAGTGGTAAGAAGGTGGTAACTACTCATACGGACTCATAGAAAAAATAGGTCCTAACAACAAGTGAAGAAGATTGCATTTGCGTGTCGAGGCATTCTGATGATACAATAATTATAACTTAAATATATACTAGCTCGCCAGGCAGACGTTGTTCTTCCCTTTCCGGCGACCATGTGTCCTAAAAAAATCATTAAATTCATAATAAAAAAAATTAAGGGTCACTTATCGGGATAAAAACTATCCTATCTCGCAAGTTAAACCAAACTGCACACAGTGTGCAAAATTTTATTGAAATCAGTTCAGTAGTTTAGGAATCCATCGCAGACAAACAACGTGACACGTAATCTTTATATATAAAGATAACGAATTTCAAAAAATGTCCACTAGCACGAACATCGTAAATTTTACAATCTATTTGCTCGAGTTAATTTCAGTTAGTACCGCTCGTATCGTTTAAAAATAGTGCTCACAACATGCACGGAGAAACAACATTTAGTGTAAGGGATTTGCGCATGTTGTAACAGGATTGAAGTAAAAAGTTTAATTGTAAATTTTTATTTAGAACTAGCTGTTCCCCGCGACTTCACCCGCGTGGAATTTATTACGATTGTGTTTTATGGGTTTTAATTTTTTTCGCGCGGAACCCTAATTCCTTTTTTAAAATAAAAGTAGCCTAAGTTATTCCTTATATTAGCTATTTGCCAGGGAAAGTCCCGTCAAAATTAGTCCAGCCGTTTCCGAGATTAGCCGGAACATGAAATTGTGAACAAAATCCTATTCAAATAGAGAAGTGAGATAAGATATTTTGTTTACTAAAACATGTGAGAGATAAACATACATTGCGTGGGCAAAGATATATTCTTGGTGTTAGTGTTATTAGTATCTATCAACATGTCTCATCGATATTCGGTGTGTAAAATTTAAAGTTTTAGGTTGTTAGTTTTCATTTAACATAAGCAAAGTCTTACAATAATAATTAAAAATATATGTATGTATAAGCCAATTAATGTCAAATTTTATCATTGAGAAAGTTAGTTACCGTGTAGTAGCATTTTTCAATTTAAAGTTTTTTGAATTTATTTTTAAAAAGATTGCTGATCAGTGATTTATACATCTGAGGAATTTTATTATAGATTTTAGGAGGCATATATACTACATTCTTTCTTAGTAGAGCCGTTCTTGCTTGTTGCAATTACAATTTACTTCCATCACGACGATTGAGTTTTACTTTGTCAGATAACTGTAAAAATAGGTTAGGATTGGCCCTGACAAAGAGAGCCGTCTTCATTACGTATAAGGACGGAAGTGTAAGAATTAAGTATAATAATGAATTACTAAAAACTATACGTACGATGTCGCGGGCACAGCTAGTTTTAATTAAATTTATTAGAGCTACAACAATCGAGAAGAAACGACGAAAGAAACTCCGCAGTTATATTCTTTTTTGACATTAAAAAAATTAATATAACAACAAAACATAATATATATAGAATGAAAAGCAATAATAGACCCATCGGTAACTGAAGCATAATCTATGATAAAAAAGAACCTTAAAAATTTGTGGCTAATAAATGAATAACGAACTCGAGCAAATAGGCCTCTACAAGCCAGTCATATTAAAGTGAAGTAAACGACCCGACACACATGTGCTTGATCAAAGATTGGATCTATGGGTCAGGTATGGAGCAGCTCTTGGGTCACTTACTATCAGGTAAACTGTGCGCTTGTTTGCCACCCTTACCTGTATAAAAAATACTCAGGTAAAATTGTCCAATAACTATTGCAATGCTAGTTTTGTACCTACGTCACAATCTAACAATTTGCCTCATTTAGCACGTCATCAATAACCGCAGACTAAACAAAAAGGTCCAATCAACAGAAACACGTTATTCCGTTATTATGTCTCTTTAACTAGAGGTGCTGCGTAGCCATTCTTTTCATAGGATAAGGGTAACAAACGAGCACACAGTCTACCTGATGGTAAGTGGTTGCTGTGGCCCATAGAAATCTACATCTATTCTCGACTATGAATCAAAACGCAGATGCGTTGTCATCCACGAGGACTAAGATCCTCGTTTCCAGTAAAAGCGGTCTCCGGTTCTCTACACTCACCATACGAAACACAACAGCGTTAAGCTGCTATTTTGCACTAGTATTCTGTGAGAGCGTGGTCCTACCCAGGTCGAGCCGGCCCATTCGTGTACTAATATAGCTGCAACATGGCTCTACCAACAATTTTTACAATAATTTTTGCTACAATACGAATAACATTTAGGTGACGATATTTTTTCTGGTAAAAAAACAATAGATATAGATCCATACGTAACAGAATTGCGTTTATCTTTTGCCCATTCTACCTTTCACCATCAGTTACGAAGAGGACAGGAGAGTATAGTTTTATTGATACCTTAATAAGACCTCCCATTCCCAAAGTTAGCTCACTAAAACCCTGTGTAAAATGAACAGATGGCGAAATTAAACTAAAATAATATGGAACTATAATATAAGAGTTATCTTTAAAAAGGCTTTAATCATATTCCTTACTCTTCCATATTTAATGGGTACCCTAATTCAACGACTATATTACCTACGGATTCTGAGTAAATTGTTGGTTTTTATTATATTTAGAGCTTAGTGAAGTCACATAAATATATTTAAAAGCATGCAGAGCCTACCTATTCTCGTTTTCCCTCTGATTTTTTTACCAATTTTTCATCGGTAAAAGCCGAATTTACATAACTCTCAATTATACATGGATTATAAACGGCAGCTGCACGCGTGCCAAATGTGAATAAAGAAAATTAAGTTACAACCTTTATTGCGATAGCTCTAACACAGGTTTTCATTTAATGTAAAAAAAATACGATTTACGAGTAAGACTGACCAAGTAAATATTAAAACTTCATTTTCTTCATCAACCTAGTTATGGTTTACGAGGGCGAATTTCGTTGCAGCCTGGATTTGCCTTAATTGCCACGTTTGACAGGCAGATTTAAAATCGCACACATAATCCACACACACACATAATGCGATCGTCAATCCGTCATGCGACCGTGCGTGGTAGAGCCCTGCTACATAGGGTTATATTTATGCATATATGGAAGTATGGATCGGCTCGTCCGGGTAAGAACGACGCTCTCGCAGAATACCAGTGTGAAATAGGAGTTTAATGCTGCTGTGTATCTACGTAATATGGAATATGCCAAAAATGTTATGGTGAGTGTAAATTCAGGGACCATTTTTAATAGAAACGAGGTATTCCATTTAGTCTTCAGGGGTGACAACGCATCTGCATTTTGATTCATAATCGAGCATAGATGTCACATGTCTATGGGCCACAGCATCCACATACCATCAGTTGGACTGTGTGCTCGTTTGTCACCCTTATTTTATAAAAAAAGTCTCTTGTCCTTAAAGCTGTTACCCGTTGCTGGTCTGCGTATTTTATGCCATCGAAAGTCATAACATTTTTGCAATATCCCTTTTTTATGACATCCTCAGGAAGCGATGATTTTTTTTATTTCGGTACGAGTGACACGAGCCAACAGATACCTGTTGGTAAGTGGCTGCTGCGAACGAACACCTGCAAGCTCAAAAAAATAATGCCACTTAAAAATTGGATGACTGATTGAACTGGTTCCTAATTAACAGAAAGTGTACAGATGCATGCAAAACGGAGAAAAGTGTAAACTCAATTCCACGTAGATTCCGTTTCCTAAATCTTAGAAAAAAAAACCGGACTCTACCAACCTAGTAAGCATTATTTAATATAATAAGACAAAATATAAAGTAAGTTTCTTTTAAACTGCTGTCACATCATCAAAAATATTATGGAATTTATATCGGATAATATGCTGTTTGCCAAGGTATAAGTTTTTTTTAAATAACCTAATCTCCACCCTAGATCTTGACTAATTTCTACTGTATTGTGAAGGCATCAACATAAATAGCACACGGACAAACACCCAGACCCGGAACAGCTATTTGAAGGCCAAACCAATACTTAGAATAGAGCCGGCGGCACATAGCGACACAGCAAAAAGCTTAGTTACAGCGATATTGATCATTTTCTGTAAATAAATGTACGTCAAGTCAAATTAAATCGTTAACCGGAGTCACAATGTTAATGTTTCAAGTGACATCGTTGTCCGAAATCAATACAATATTATCGTTATTGGAGATAGTCATTAACTGCTATCAGGCCACTGATGTAGTCGGAAAATAAAGTTTATAGTAATAGGTTTTAAAACTAATAATAAGTGTCTCGAAAACCGCGTGGCCTAATTTATTCGTGCTATCACTGAATTCTATTTTTAATACAATATGAGCGACAAAGGAGCACATAGTTCACTTTATGGTAAGAGGATGCTGTGGCCCACAGATATGCACATCTATCCACGATTAAGAATCACACGGCAGATGCACTACCACTCCTGAAGACTAAAATGGAATGCCTCTAAAAAAAGGGTATCTGGATTACTCACCCACTCACACACACCCTACAAAACACAGCTGCATTAAGCTGCTCTTTCTTTAATAGAATTAGGGTGACTAAAGAGCACACATTCCACTTTATGGTAAGGAGATGCTGTGACTCATAGATATACACATCTATCCTCGATTTTGAATCACATGGCAGATGCGCTACCACTCCTGAAGACTAAAATGGAATGCCTCTGAAGAAAGGGTATCTGGATCACTCACCCACTCACACACATCCTACGAAACACAGCTGCAGTAAGGTGTTATTTTTTTAATAAACTTAGGGTGACAAAGGAGCACATAGTCTATCTGAATATAAGTGTATGCTGTAACCCATAGATATCTAAATCTATCCTCGATAAAGAATTGAAATGCAGACTTGTTGCCACCAGGGGTGGTACTCGTATTAATGACTAAGATTTATTATATTTAGAATTAAGGACTAAGATGGAACGCCTCGTTCACAGTAAAAAGGGTCTCCGGCTCACTACGCTCACGTCATGTATACTGTCCTGGATCTGAAAATCAGATAGGACCAATACCTCCTAACCTCACTCATAATTAAACTTATTTATTCCACGAAGTACTTGGTGGAATAAATAAGCTTAAACTTAGTGTCCAGGCTATACTAGTTGGATCGCCCGTCTAGTAGATACCATCAATTTTACGAATAAACATACTTTTAACATATTACTCTAACACCCTTATAAAATACCCTGTATTTTTATATAAAACTGTATTGACCAACGCATTTTAAGTCCAACTAATGGTAAGTGGCTACTGCAATCTATGAAAACCTACTTCTTTAACTTCAAAGAAAGTATAGTAGATAGGTTTTACCTCTGAGGAATAAGATGGAATGCCTTGCAGCATTAAATTATACTGGCTCCCTATGTCCTTCAGACGAGATAAGGCAAGAGGGCGTTACCTACCCATACGGACTTCTAGGCAGAAAAAAAAGTCCTACCACCTAGTCAATACAGGCAGAATGCCGCTAGGTTATATCCTTCAACTGAACATCGAGTTTTGTGAGCCATTACCGAACGCAAAACAACATTGTTTTTTATAGTTTAAGGGTGACAAACGAGCACACAGTTCACCTAATGGTAAACAGCGGCCCATAGATATCTACTATCCTCGATTATGAATCAAAATGTAAATGCGTTGTCACCCGTGAGGACTAAGATGGAACGCCTCGTTTCCAGTAAAAAGGGTCTCCAGTTCTATATACTCACCATATGAAACACAGCAGCGTTAAGCTGCTATTTTACGCTGGTCTTCTGTGAGAGTGTGGTCCTTCCCCGGTCGAGCCGACCCATTCGTGCTACAACTATAATACTAATATCTCAAGGCTCAACCACGTATAAAAAAATACGCAAAAGAAAAAACAATATACCACAACAATTTAGTTATTAAGAGTAAAAGCAAACAAATGTGTTGTGACAATTTACCGATGTCAGAACTATAAACTTCATTCAATTAAACAAAACATAGGTACTGAGTTGAAGTAACATCAAATTGTTGACTGTACTATTGTCGACTACAATTACAATAGATATTATTCATGAATATCGACATGGGCTATTGTTATTATTTAACATTATTGGATGTATTTGGACGTAGTTACGCAAAGATCATACAATCCACTAAAAGCTACTTTTGAAATATTGATATTTGTTTCAGTGATGTTAATTTGGGCCACAGCATCCACTTACCATCGGATTAAATTTGTAACCCTTAGTTTTAAAAAGTATTTGTTTTTAAGCTAAATGTTCAGTTTTATATTTATTGTTGCCAATTTAGTATTTTAAAGTTGATAACGCTTGCTAAAATTATGTAAAACGCACAAGACATAGGCAATAGGCTTCCTTGTAATGTCATATTTTCTTCTGGTTATACTGCACGCTCGATAAAAGTAATGATCATAAAATGTAAGGTCGGGATTTCCAAAGATCATACATAATGTGTCAAGAGTTTATAACATTTTGCCACATTTTATAAACTAACGTCACGAATGTGACAATTAATAAAAAAATATGTTTCATGACAACCCTAAAGTTTACAGTTGAGATATATATATACTAGCTGACCAGGCAGACGTTGTTCTGCCCTTTGAAACGACCATTTGCTTTCCCAAAAAAACAAACTCCTGAGATTAGCAATAAAAAAATTGAGGGTCGCTTATCGGGATAAAAACTATCCTATCTCTCAAGTTGGACCAAGCTGCACACAGTGTGCAATATTTCATTGAAATCAGTTCAGTAGTTTAGGAGTTCATCGCGGACAACGTGACACGTAATCTATACAAATAAATAAAATTGAAATGTCTGTTTGTAATGTCAAAATAACAGCTTTTTACTAAATGCATATGAAAGTAAATACGGTACTTATAACTAAAATACAATTTTTAAATTTTTTTTCTGTCTGTCTGTCTGTCTGTTTGTTCCGGCTAATCTCCGAAACGGCTGGACCGACTTTGACGAGACTTTCACTGGCAGATAGCTGATGTCATAAGGAGTAACTTAGGCTACTTTTATTTTAGAATAAGAATTAGGGTTCCACGCAAAAAAATTAAAACCTAACACGCGAGCGAGTCGCGGGGAACAGCTAGTTTTTAAATATAAAGACTAGCTGACCGGGCAGACGTTGTTCTGTCCTTTCCGACGACCATAAAAAAATTGAGGGTCACTTATAGGGATAAAAACTATCCTATCTCTCAATTTGGACCAATCTGCATACAGTGTGCAAAATTTTATTGAAATCAGTTCAGTAGTTTAGGAGTTCATCGCGGACAAATAACGTGACACGTAATTTTTATATATAAAGATATATATAACACTCAATATGAGATATATATACACTAAACAAAAACAGAAAGAGATAATTAATTCTTAATTTCGATAGTCAACAATTTTAAGCAAGATTTAATGTATTTTATATCTTTCTCTCCTTCTTTTATTTATATGTGTGATTAATAGACTTGAACAGTAATAATTAATGTGAATCCCCGAGTATTAAATGAACAGCCAACCAAGCGAATCAAATCCGTAATTGATTAAGTGCTCTTAAACATGAATGTAATTAGATCAACACATGCTCCAACAAAGTATGAGAATATTGTCATCAAAAGTCAAATAATGACTTACTAATCAAATTAAGTCTATTTATTTAATAATTGTAGTGTTCATTGTAATGAAATCGATTCACGTTGATGCTATAAGAGGTGATTTTTTCGACTTGCTTCGAAACTAAAATTTTTTCACTGTGTCTAGTCTTTTTTTTTATAGGATCGGGTGACAAACGAGCACACAGTCCACCTGATGGTAAGTGGTTACAGTGACCCATAGACATCTACATCTATTCTCAATAAAGACTCAAGATGCAGATGCGGTGTCACCCGTGAGGACTAAGATGGAATGCCTCTTTGCCAGTAAACGGCTCCATGGCGCAGTAGCTTAGCAATGAGTTGTTGCGCTGGGGGACGCGGGTTCGAATCCCGCACGGAACAAGTATTTGTATGGCCTACAAATAATTGTTCCGAGTCTGAATGTTTGTCCTCGTGCAATTTATGTTTGTAAACTGCCTCCACGACACAGGAGAAAATCCCAGTGTGGGAGTAACGTTTTTTAAAAAGAAAAAGAAGAAGAAAAGGGTCTCCGGTTCTCTACACTCACCATACGAAACACAGCAGCGTTAAGCTGCTATTTTACGCTGGTTTTCTGTGAAAGCGAGGTCCTTCCCCGGTCGAGCCGACCCATTCGTGCTACAACCATAATATAGCTGCAGCATGGCTCTACCACGTAGAAAACTAAACTTAGGACTAGATTATGACATAGGTTTCTTTTTACATATTTTTGAATATTCGTAGCATTCCGAAGTTTTCACAATTATATTTTATTTCTGTTACCATACGAGGTAGTTGTAAAATGTTGAAGGAAAAATTATTTGATATTTCTATCTGCTACCATAAAACTACAGTTAAGGTAAGTCTATTTTCTGTTACCAATATAAGCGCCATGGTGGCTGTCTTTGTTTGGTAGTGGACTTAGGATGTACTAACGATGATAATCATCATGATGATGATACATTACAGAATGTAATAAAATAATTTATTTAAATATATTTTATAATAGGATAAGGTGACTCGTTTTACTACTCTTAAGATATTTTTCTGCGGGACAGTTAAAAACAGGAACTGCATTATCTCGTCAAGACAATTTTAAAGCGGTCTTCTGTAAGTTGCCTTAGATTTACTAATGGATATCTCGTGTTACTCTCTTCAATATCTTTTTGTTTTATTCATCGCTGCAGCTTTCAGAACTTTCAAAGCTTATGAGATTATTCTATTTTAATTCATTTGTATATAAAAAGGCACAAATTTAAAAATACAGTCGGTTCGTACGAGGGCAGTTCTTGCACTGGAATATTTTAGGATTAACGGAGGTCCGAAGAGAGGGGGTGAAAACGGTAATCCTCAAATCCGGCAACTTGTTCTATCACCGGGAGGGTGACCATCTGTCCCAAGGAGGTGTCGGATTTATCGTCCACAAGTCTCTCGTTAACAACGTTGTAAAGATTGGGAGTCTGTCGACGATAGTTGCGTACCTTATATTCAGAATCACCAAACGGTATTCGCTGAAGGTCATACAGGTTTACGCACCAACCTCGGCACATCCCGATGAGGAGGTGGAAGAAATGTATGAGGATATATCTAGAGCCATGCATTCCTCCAAAACCCACTATACGGTATTAATGGGAGACTTCAACGCAAAACTAGGCACAAGAGAGAACGGTGAGCTGAAGGTAGGTATATTCGTAATAGGACAACGGAACTCAAGGGGCCAGCAGTTGGCCGACTTCATGGAGAAATAGGGACTCTTTATGATGAACTCTTTCTTCCAGAAGCGGCCCCACAGGAAGTGAAGCTAGTCGAGCCCCGACGGTTCGACAAAAAATGAGATTAACTTCATTATGACGACATGACGACAACTGTTCAGTGATGTCTCAGTGATTGCAAGGGTGAAAATCAACAGCGATCACTGAATGGTGAGAGGCGCACTGAACCTAAACGTTCAGTTGGAGAGGTTACGTCTAATGAAGTCAACCCTCCGTTCCCCTCGTGCTCTAATCCAAAGTCTTAAAAACTTTCAGCATGATTTACTTAATCGTTTTCAGTGCCTAGAAGATTGCAATGCAGTTGACGATATAAATGACAAGCTCGTGAAAAACTGTCCTTGCGGTTGGAGCTAGGTTTTGTAAGATCCGCCACAGAAGAACACAAAAACTTTACGATCACACTCTCAATCTAATGAAGCTGTAGTCTTCAGCAGATTTTACAACCTACAGGCAAGTGAACCGACAAATGAAACACTGAAATGCATGCGCCGAGACTTACGCAACTTCAGTACAGCTCGTATTGAAGAAGCGATCGAGCGGAACCAGGGCTCCAAAATCTTTGCCGGAGATCTGTCTGCCAGAAAGAGTCAACTGTCGAAGCTGAAGATCGAGTGTGGCAGCGTCATTTCCGGGTCACCTGAGATTTTGAGTGAGATTGAAAGGTTCTGTGGGCAGCTGTATACATCATCGTTGGAGCCACACGCAAGTGTGAGTAACGATCCAAGAGCGAGTCTTATTCGACACTATCCCGATGATATCCCGGATGTCAGTCTGAGCGAGATTAGAATGGCTCTCCAACACCTTGAAAACGGTAAGTCCCCGGGCGAGGATGGAATTACAGCGCAGCTTCTGAAAGCGGGTGGAAAACCGGTACTTGAAGTCCTTCAGAAGCTCTTTAATTCCGTCCTCCATGGTGGCATTACACCGGAGGCGTGGAGCAGAAGTGCGGTCGTCTTGTTCTTTAAGAAAGGCGACAACGCTCTCTTGAAGAACTACACATCTATTTCCCTTCTGAACCTGAAAATTTATTTTTCATTGTTGCATATCCGACATGGGTAGACTGTTGAGCCTAAAACTATGTTTTTGTATTAAGATCATATTGTACACAGTTATGCAATAAATGTATCTTTATCTCTATCTTTAACCGCGTTTATGTGCTGTTTTCGAGAGCCATTACGGCAGTGACAACCTGGTAAGACAGGAAGTTGATGGATGCAGGTGGCTCGGGACCGTGCTTTTTGACATTCCTTGGGGGAGGCCTATGTATGTTCAACAGTGGACTTCTGAAGGGCTGTAATGATGATGATGATGAATCTCCAAAATGGTTGGATGGATTTTGACGGGCACTTTGACTGTCAGATAGCTGATGTTATATTGATATATTAGAAAAGGAATTAGGCGTCCGCGCAAAAATTAAACCCCATGAAATTCAATCGTAATAAATTAAACGAAATCGCGGGGTACAGCTAATTTAGAATAAAATTACAACAAGTAATAAAATAATATGACTGATATGATAAAGCTTAAAATGAATACGATGATTCCGTTTATTATTTCAGGTAGTAGTGTTACCTTCTCTTACTTTCTCTTTGGTCCTTTCTGCCTAGGCATCCATCAGGGTAGGTCCACCCCCTAACCAAATCAAATAGGACTGCTTGATTTTCTGGTTTCCTGAGTGAAGGGTATAGAGAGATATTATGTTACAAGCTGTAATTATGCCAGCTCCGTATTAGACCTCAGGCGTGACAACGTACCTGTAGCCTTCTTTGTTTGAAGTTGCAATAATCGCTTATCATCAAGCGGACTGTAAGTACGTTTGTCACTTCAGTTTAATATAAATAAACAAATTTCGCACACAACATAAAAGAAAAAAGTTAATTAATAGATTCAGGTGTTACTTTGCGGAAATCCATTATATTAAATTTGGTAAAAATTATTTTGCCTATATCCGCTTAATGAAATAAGATAATGTGTCTTACCCAGTTTGAAGAAGTTTTTACGTGGTAGAGCCAAGCTGCAGCTATATTTATAGTATAGTTGTAGCACGAATGGGTCGCCTCGACCGGGGAAGGACTACGCTCTCACAGAATACCAGTGTAAAATAGCAGCTTAATGCTGATGTATTTCGTATGGTGAGTATAGAGAACCGGAGACCCTTTTTACTGGAAAATAGACATTCCATCTTAGTCCTTGAGGCTGACAACGCATCTGCATTTTGAATCGCAAGCGAGGAGAGATGTAGATGTCTATGGGCCTCAGCAACCACTTACCATCAGCTGGACTGTGTGCTCGTTTGTCACCCTATTTCTATTTAAAAAAAAGAAGACCACCTCCAGCCCTTCTTCAGTGGCGTGCACTATCCCCGTCACATTTAATTCCAGCACCACCATTTTCTTTCATTAAGCGGATATAGGCAAAGTAATTTTTACCAATTTTAAAGAAAAAAATAATAAAACATGTTCTAACGCTCATTCACTAAGCTCTTTAGTCCAGCTTATTACAAGTGTAAAATCCTCTAAAGCCATTCAAACTCAGCGCACAGCCGTCGGTTAACCCAACGGCCGATTCTACATAAACTTCAATTAATTTAGGATTTGAAATGGCGTATGCAAATTTATCAAATCAAGAATTTATTAAACGGTTCGACGCAAATACACAGGAATTCCTTACAGTCTATCAATAGTCCAGCTTAACATAGGCCACTCTCAAAGATAGCATCATAAGGGGTTTTTTACCATAGTTGCCACGCCTGGCATGCGGGTTTGCAACAGCAATTGTTTATTATTTAGCTTTGTTATCAAGAAAATGCCGCTGCTCATTCCCTGTTTCATTTACCTTTATTGCCTTTCGTAACACCCGTGGGATGATATGAGGTAGTGGATTCACGGTATTTTATATTATTTACCTTAAAACCTTGCATTATTTCACTTTGTATTTCAGCATTTACCAGTACAATATTTTTTTTATAGGATCGAGTGACAAACGAGCACACAGTCCACCTGATGGTAAGTGGTTGCTGTGGCCCATAGACATCTACATTTATCCTCCATAAAGAATCAAAAAGCAGATGCGTTGTCACTCGTGAGGACTAAGATGTAATGCCTCTTTTCCAGTAAAAAGGGTCTCCGGTTCTCTACTATTTTACGCTGGTATTCTGTGAGAGTGTGGTCCTTCCCCGGTCGAGCCGACCCATTCGTGCTACAACTTATAGCTGCAGCATAGCTCTACCACGTAAGAAAATGAAATGAAATATGAAAATGTAACAACATAATATTTATATATATATATATTTCACAGCTGGAAAAGGCACCCCTCATTTATAAGAGGGTTTTTAGAGCAGGGAACAACATGTCACGCGAATCTGGCGGACTAGACAAGATATTTTGTTTTAATTTATGAAATATGAGGGTTTCCTCATGATATCTTGTTTTACTACCGAGCACATGGTACCTCAGCACTTAAAATCAAAATTGACAAATTCATTGCCGTCAGCAAGAATCGAATTCGATTAATAGTCAGAGCTAGCACAGCTTTCGGGTGCCATTGTTAATTTATTTTCTTTTGAGGAAAGTTTATGTAATAATAATCTTTATTTATAATTCTTATGTATGTGTGTTTGTCACTGAACTCCCCCTAAACGGTTGACCCAATTTTAATGAAATGTTTGTGTGTCTGAATGGGTCCATGGACGGTTTAGATTCGCAATTGAACTTGATAGGTGCCGCTGTTGTCGAGATTACTAACTCGTGGTGGATCGTTAGTAGTTTATATAAAAATGGGTTATAATACTAGTTCACTTTTTACTTACATTTTATACTACTTAGGAGCATTTTAAACTGAGCGGGTAGACAATCTATTATCATAGACGCACGCGATCACTGCTTTAAATAATAGATTTGACATACATTTCATATAGAATAGCATATAAAATTTTTTTATTAAATATAGATTATAAGTAATTCGTATCGAAACTGATTTTTATTTTTACCTAATACATTACATAACGGCAAGGCCCCAGGCGAGGATGGAATTACGGTGATGTTTCTGAAAGCAAAACAAAGCATTCCAGTTACTAGGTTTCATAACGAGATGCACTAAGGGCTTCAAACGGCCTCAAAGCTTCCTGACCGTTTATTGTAGTCTTGTTCGTAGCATTCTTGAATATGCTTGTGTCATTTGGTCTCCCTGCTACACGGTCCATTCAGATAGTATAGAAAGCGTCCAAAAAAGAACTCTCAGAATACTTAGCTACAAATGTGGGTTTGCTCGTAATCTAGTAGTTATAGTGAATTACTCGACAAATTTAAAGTGACCACCTTACTTATTCGCCGTAAGGAATATGACCCCATATATTTACATAAAATTCTCCATAATAAGACTAATTCCGATTACCTCTTAAGTAAATTAAACTTACTACATAGCGCAATCCCCGAATTCCTAGCAAGACATTTTACCTGCAGACTTATAAGAATAATACTTCCTTTTATAACCCGATAGTAAGAATGTGTCGACTTTACAACGAGATATCCATGAAAAGCTCCGGCATGGATGTTTTTGACCCAAGATCCAGGATATTCAAAAGAGCAGTGAAACAGTAAACACTTATGCACACTCATTCCCATATCACATAGGTTTTAAGTTTCTTATTTGTATATTTTTATTTTTTGTTTACTGTAATTATGTATGTCATAAACATTGTAAAGCTTAGAGTTGATCTCCTGTATTTCATATAAAAATGATGTGTCAACATATTTAGGATAACAATCTGGCACAAAACTTATATTTATATTATATTGTAATGTATTTTGATTGTTATCTGTTTTGTTGTCCATATAATAAATAAATAAATAAATAAAAGCGGGTGGAAAACAGATACTTGAAGTCCTTCAGAAGCTCTCCATTCTGAGCTGCGTCTACGTTCTATTTTCGAGAGTCATTACGAATCGTCTCGCACGCAGACTCGACGACTTCCAGCCTCCCTTCAAGCCGGTTTCCGAAAATGCTTTAGTACCTTAGACCACATACATACTCTTCAGCAAATTGTACATAAGTCCGAAGAGTACTACAATCTGCCACGTTGTCTTGTGTATGAGATTTATGAGAAAGCCTTTGATTCCGTCGAAATTTGGACGGTACTACAATCTCTTCAGCGATGCCAAGTTGCCTGTCGGACTGTTGGGCTACAATGGCTATCCGAGTACAGAACTGGAATACGAAACCTTTCCAATTGCAGAGAGGTGTAAGACAGGGTGCCGTTATATCCCCGAAAGTCTTCACTGCTGCATTGGAAGACGCTTTCAAGCTAATGGACTGGAAACACATCAATGACGAGTACATCACTCACCCTCAATTTGCCGACGATATAGTCCTTATGGCAGAATTACTGGAGGACCTTAGCACTATGCTCAATGACCTCTATAGTGCCTCCCAGCGGATAGGTCTTAAGAGGAATATGGACAAAAAAAGATCATGAGTAATGTCTAATGTCACACCTATGCCGGTAATTGTTGGGACCACTAAGCTAGAAGTTGTTAACGAATATGTTTACCTGGGACAAATATTCCGACTAGGACCGAGAGGCCAATCGAAGGATTCAACTCGGCTGGCCAGCGTTCGGGATATTACGCCACATCTTCTCGTCAGGTATACCTTAAAACCTGAAAACGAGACTGTACAACCAGTGCGTGTTGCAAGTGATGACTTATAGATTTGAGACGAGGTCCTTCACTGCTGGCCGTATGAGGAAGCTCAATGCCAGAGAGGACTATGCTCGGGGTTTCCTTGCGTGATATACGTAGAAATGATTGTCTTCAAGGCAAGAGTGAATAGTCTTTTGTTACACTAAGACAGTGCGATTTACTATCTAAGGCATCTTCTTTATCATCACCACTTACCACCAGGTAGTATTGTGGTCAAACACTGGCTTATAATAAGTAAAAAAAAAAAAGAAATGAGATATCAGCAGTAGAACTAGAATATTATATATTAGCATATACTCGTATATAGTCCAACGGATTAGTAAACTGAGGTGGCAATGGGCCGGCCATATAGCTCGAAAAACCGACAAACGATGGGGAAAAAGGTTCTCGAGTGGCGGCCTCGTACCGGTAGGTGAAGTGTAGGGCGACCCCGCACTAGATGGAATGACAACCTGGTAAGACATGCCGAAAGTCGATGGATGCAGGTAGCTCAAGACCGTGCTTTGTGTCATCCCTTGGCGGAAACCTACGTTCAGTAGAGGACTTGTGAAGGGCTATAATGATGATAATGATGATGACACCGTTATTTTTATGTATTCTAGATATATAAATATAATATACACTGTATACATAATACCTTAGCTTATAGTGAAATAAATAAAACCCAATCATACGGAAGCCCTTGGCAGGGGAGTTCAAACCTACGATTGTTATTATTATTATATCAATATTAACCACGGCAAAGATCAGTCACTTATAATTAAGCCCTATTAAGCCACTGATACGGTCATTACATATGTATTGAATACATTAATGTTTACTCTAAGTGGTGTATGAACGGCCGCGAGATAAATCAAATTAAGAATTAATTTAGCACATACTAACATGAATATTTAATGACGTAGAAAATCAAACATGTGTGCGTAAGTAATGAGTGTTAACACTGGGTCAATAAAGTTACAGTCTATAGACGTCGCACAACTGGGCACAGGCTTCTGTTTATTTCTGAGAGGAAAATGGTGCGATTAGTTTGGTTAGTCCACCGCGCACTTACCAATCATCATCTTGAGGTTTTTTGAGCTATCTAAACGCTGTCCGAGTGGAGGGTGTGCGTAACCCCCACCTCTGACTGCTTAGCTCGTGTCGGTCGATGCAAGATTGAGCGTGTGGCCGAGCCTTTATGTCTATAAATGTAATTGTAATTTATACTATTTCACTACCCATCGCATATACCACGGGGAGAGACTCAGATTAAAAATCTGATGTAGTGACGGGGGCGATCCTGTACATGTTCACAGACTGCAGACTTCCCGGAGCGTCTATTCTTCACATCAGCTATGTGTCTACGCAAATAAAGAACTGCAAGACTTAATGATACTGTAAGTTCATACTGCGTAGATTGGAACAAAAATTAATAATTTTTAATCTGGAGGTAGCTGTGGTTAACTATGACATTGGGACGTCATACACCTCAGTCCCCCCCGTGACCATGGGTGCTGTAAAGTGCTTGAAACGTCGGGAATGTAAAATAAGTTAATATACGCGATAAAATCCGTAAAATTAGTTTTATTTAAATCACTACAGCTTTTTCAGATCCGCTATATCAATAACAGCAGATGTCTATTGTGAAAAGCTTCGAATAATGATGCTTAAACTCGTAGAAAAGCAATTCCAAGTCGTGAATCGCTCTTTGCCAATAATGCTCCGTAATAATGCAAGACCTTACACAGCTCGACAAACTGTTTTAACTTTAGAAGACCTGCAGTTAGAAAGCATACGTCATCCTCTGTACTCATCAGACCTACCAGTGATTTCCACGTTTTCCGTAACTTGGACAATTTACAACAAGGAAAAAATTGTTCTCTGTCAGCGGAACGAAATATCCAAAAGTTACATAAACAATAAATGATCTTTCCTCGAGATGATTAGGGTAAATAGTTTAATTAAATTAATACATTTTTTCTTAGAAAAAAATATGTTTGAATTATTCAATACAAAACGGCAATTGGATGCTTTAACCCCTAATTTTTAACGTGGTAGAGCCATGTTGCAGCTATTAGTATAATTGTAGCACGAATGGGTCGGCTCGACCGGGGAAGGACCACGCGCACACAAAATACCAGCGTAAAATAGCAGCTTAATGCTGCTGTGTTTCGTATGGTGGGTGTAGAGAACCGGAGAACCGTTTTACTGGAAACGAGGCATTCCCCCTTATTCTATAAAAAAAACATCCATATACCTGCGCATATATACTCATCGGTTAAGGGTAGTCTTCATTTGACCCATTTTCAATTTGGTCGATAAAGTTCTATTTTCACTTCTGTAGCATTAATTTGCTTTGACACTATTTTCTCACTTATTCTTTCTTCGTTTCCAAACCACCGGAGCATTCCTTTATTAATCCTAGATTATGCTTTTTACTTCCAAATATTAGGTAGCCGACGAATATACTAATCTAATATAACAACTATACGGTTTAGTTCAGAAATACCGAGCTACCGGTAATGCAGCAACGACGATCCGTCGCGTGTTGGATGTGCGTGTTGAAAACAAATATATTACACGTATGGGCCGCATCTGAGGGGCGACTTAACAGGATTAGCATATTGATTGTTTACAGACGTGTCCGAGCGTGTCTGCAACCAATGCAGTCTCGAAGGACTTTAGCGTTGTTGCAAAATGTGAATCGAGCGTGATAATTGGACAAATTTTTGTTTAACATCCAATTGCAGTTTTACCCGACTTCTCAAAAAAAAACTTTATGATTTTCGGGTGTATGTACATTTCTATTTTCTATTCCTGTGTGGACTTCTGTTGCTATACGGTTTGTTGATGTTGAAGTGTGACACCTCAGTCACATTTTACGGACATATTTCAAATCGACGCTTTGTGGCTGAAGCGTCTTCTGACGAACGTGTCATAAAGTTATTAGTTACTTGTAGATCAATGAAGGTGGGTTCGTTGTTTAATAAAGTAACAGGGTATAGCCCCTCAGCTACCACTGTGCTCGTGATAAATTTCACAGTACGCGAGCTCGGGTTCGATCCAGAGCGGCACCAATGAAATTGTTAATTGCAACTTTAAGTACTAATTTACCATGTGCTCGGCGGTGAAGGAAAACATCGTGAGTAAACCTGAATGTCTGAGAAATAAGAAAAAAATATTTGGTGTGTTTTCCTAGAGTAGTTGTGTTGGGAGTATTGGTGCTGGGATTAGTGGTGAAAGAACGAAATGAACCCATCGAAAGTGAGAATTTTCCTCATGTTCGTATTAGGGTAAAGACATTTTACATCTTCCCCTATTTTCAAATATCTACTTAAAACACTCTTAAAGCACTATTTTGGTGGCTAACAGACAGTCTGAGACCGATTGATGGTGATTCTATTAGTGTTCCGTATAATATATTACATGTGATACATAAAACTAAAAAGTACGTCGCAGGGAAAAACTACAAACATGACTTGTTAATTGTGTTGCAGTAGCGCGGTTATCAAAGTGGGCCCCAGGCAATAAATAATTTTTATTGGACCGCAATTTACACTTATATGGTTCAGGTACATTGTTACATAAATAAGACAGCAAGTATAACGGTGAGAGAACCTGGTTATTTAGCTTAACCAAGAGAGTAAATAAATGTGACAAAAAAGTAATCTTCATATTAATTTAAATTTAGAACGCTAGAACTGGTCTAGAACGAACGTAATCTGCGATTCACCGAAGAGTGCAAAATTTTGGCCATTACAGAATATTTAGAGGATCTGATAAGAGTGTGGTGTGTTGAGAATTGGTAACAAAAAGTCTTTCTGAAGCATTAGATTTTACTACACACGAAGTCCGGAAAGTATAGTTTCTGATGAAGTTAGCTGAGTTACTCATTAGTTTTTTTTTTTAGTAGAATAAAAGTGACTAAAGAGCACACAGTACACCTGATGGTAAGTGGATGCTTTGCCCCATAGACATATACATCTATCTTCGATTAATAAAATACGGACACGTTGTCAACCCTGAGGACAAAGATGGAATGCTTTCTTTCCGGTAAAAAGTGCACACAAAAAGTACACAGCAGCTATAAGTTGATATTTTACGCTGGTATTCTGTGAGAGCGTCGTCCTTCCATTCGAGCCGACTGCTACAAGCATAATATATCTACAGCATGGCTCCACCACCTGAAATGAGATTACATAATAGAGTTATATTTTAAAACCTGCAGTTGTAAACCTGCAAGAGGTAAGCCCTACCACCTAGTAGACCCCCAGTAAAACTATAACCGGCATCCAGATCTCTACGTATTCCATTGTGACTTATGACTGTTTGTGTGTGTGTGCGTGTGCGTGTGCGTGTGTGTGTGCGTGTGCGTGTGCGTGTGCGTGTGCGTGCGCGTGCGCGTTTGTGTGTGTGTGTGTGCGCGTGTGTGTGCGTGTGCGTGTGCGTGCGCGTGCGTGTATGTGTGCGCGTGTGTGTGCGCGCGCGCGTATGTGTGTGTGTGTGTGTGTGTGTGTGTGATTCTTGTGCTCTACAAACTATTGTTTCATACTATTATTGCAGTATTTTTATTTGTTACTGAATTTGATTCTTATCTTTGTTTTGCGCGCAGTGCTATCTGACTACGAAGTGACGTCATCGTGAAAACTAATATTGTGATTCTGTTATAAACAACATGTTTTGCATCCCCGTTGATATTATGATTTAATGCCCGGAGATCCAGTTGATAGCAGCTAGACCATTGTCCAGCTGAGTTATGACCTAGCTCGGTCTGCGTTGGGGAAATGTTGTTTATGCTCTGTTCAACGGAATACGTAATATTCATATCTGTAATGAAGTCTTAGTGAGGGATTATATGGTTAGTGATACTTTATAGTCATATATTAGTTATCTGGTGGGATATAACTTGATGGATTATTAATTTTAAAGGTACTATTTATCGGAGTCTCTAAAAAAACAACAAAATAAACATTTTTTGGAGACCGCTTCGAGAGTCGAGTGATCTGGTGGACTCTTTCTCTTATATTAAAAAAACAAAGGCGTTGTCCCCTTTAGGTCGTATGTAACTTCCCGTTAGGATTTTCAGCTGTGTCGTGGAAACAATTTCCATACATTAATTACAAATTGACAAACACGCAGACCCGAAACAATCACTTGTAAGCCAAACCACCCGACCCATGCGGTATTTCAATCAGCGGTTCAATAGCTGTGCAACCGAATGCTTACCCACTGTCATAAAAAAAAACTGTAAAACATCAAGATGCCTGACAGGTGCAGTGCAAAAGATGCCAAGACTTCAGATACTGTCCTCTCCCATCTACTGTACAGGGTACAAATAAGCGTGAAGATTATGGCGAATGCTGTGGGAGAGTCCCACGGCCAGCGGTGGACTGTTAAGATCCAATAAATAAAAAAAAATCGCACCCAAGATCTACAAGTCATTTGGATGTTCATAAGTCACACAGTGAACAATAGGGAAAGCTCCTGAATATTATAATATGCAATTTATCTCATGTGTCCCATCGCTGCATTAGTGGTGGGCGACGTTCGCGGCGGAAGCGCTAACGGAACGCCATTTTGTGCAGCACAAATTGCTTTTTTATCACGTTTACAATCGAACACGTATCTTTAAACATTGGAACGAACGCCGCTATTTTAAAAGGGTTAAGCGAAATAGAACTAAATTTACAGAATAAGTATCTTTAAGTAATTATAATTTTCAAAACAACCCCATTTTTAATTTTACTGTCAAAGGAAATAGAATATTTATAAAATAAGTGTGTTTGAGTTGTTATAATTTTCACTAGACTTCAAAAAGAAAGCGGAGGTTTTGTAATCGAATCAATGTTCTTTTTTTAAAGGTATTTTACGGCAAATCTTCGTAAATTGTGAATCGATTTAAATGTTTATTTTTATTTTCATTAAATACTTATATTATTTTTTTTCATTAAATATAATACTTTAGGGGTGTCATACAAAAAGTTAAAGTTCTCATATAAATTTTAAGAAAGAAATTCCACCCCTAAGGGTTAGAAATAAAGGAAGAGGTATTTAAACTAGTAATTTGGTTAACTTGAGCTTGTTACTTTCCTTATTTCACTCAAAACAGTCTGAAATAAAAGTTTTCATAAAAAGGAAAAGTCAACTTAGTCAACAAGTCAAATAAATGGAATAAAATATATTCCTCATAGAAGCATAAGATAAGAATCCGTAGGCATAAGATAATTCAGTACCCATTTTCTTCTTGTTCTGTGTATAATACCTTAATAATATTAAAGAAACTGCAATTGCTAACCTGCCTGCCATTATACAATCTATAAGGGAGGCCTATGTTTAGTTGTGGGCTTGTGATGAGATGAAAGAAAAAAAAACATGCGTGAGTGTCGTGAAACATTCAGTTGGAACAAAGTTCCCTTCGTAGTATATTATTATTGATTAACAAATAAGATGAGCAAAAGTGCTAGTGAGATGATGGATATAATTCCAAATCGCTCGCACTATGGAAAGGGTCGTGTCGGAAAAATCTTACACTTTTTCTCGCCTAGCCCCTATCCGCCAAATTCGTACCGTGCGATAAGGAACTTCGTTCCAAAAATCTGAATTATGCTGTTTTTTCATCGTACATTTTGTCGTGAAGCGACAATAATATATCAAAAAGAATCTAACCTAAGAACAACAAAACAACAAAAATACAACAAAAACAAAAATATATTCAAAATTCAAAGATATTTACAATTTTATAAAAAAAATGAAATGAGGATGATGATGAATGAAGTGAGAGTACAATTAGATTACAAAAAAAAAATATAAAGGTAGGAAAATAGGGGAATAAAGAGATGTAGTGGGGCCTAAAAGTCGAAGCGACACACGTTGCGATTGTAGAGGTAGGTTTCTTAGCAGCGACGACACGCAGCGCCTGAAGCCAGCACACGCCGGTTGCGCTTGTAGAGGTAAGTTTCTTAGTAGCGACGGCACGCAACGCCTGGAGCCAGCACACGCAGCGTCCGGAGCCGGCGCACGTAGCGCTTGGAGTAGGTGCGCTCAACGCTTAGAGCCAGCAGTTGCAGCGCCCAAAGGTAGCGCCGGCGGTAGGTGCACTCGGCGCCTGGAGTAAGCAGTCGTAGCGCCCGGAGTAGTGTGGCCCCCGCGCTTGAAGTAGACTGCCGACGACTTCCGAGGTAGATGGAGGCTTGTAGGATTCCGGAGTGGTACGGCTCCGCGCTTGAAGAAGGCTTCGCCGAAGACTTCACGTGTAGGTGGAGGCTTGCAGGATCCCGGGGCAGTGCGGCCCCGGGATAAGGCCTTTAGGAGATACTTCCAATTCGCGAACTGAAGCGAGACTGCTTTTCTTCACCGATTGTTCGGCTTTTATACCTTTCTAGAGAGAACGGAAAAATTATTTAAATTAAACGCAAATTTTTTGTAAATAGTCAAGAGAAAAGAGTATTTATGTGGAATTATCGAAATAGGAACAACAGATCGGTAGCAAATTTGAATATAATTACTATGGAAACGAAATAAATAACAATGACAAAACATGTCAAATTTTGGTTTTAGGTTTATAATAAGAAAACGGTAAGATTTAAGTGGAAAATGAGATATTATTGATATAGGAAAAAAGGTAGCGCAGCTGCCCACACAAAGCCCAAGATTGTAGAGTTACGGAAAACTAGCTAAAAGATCGAAAAAAGGTAGACTCCATTGACACCAATTTAAAAGTGCTGATAATGTGAAAATACGAAGTAGAAATGATTTGTTATTGTGTTCTTATGGTTTAAAATCGTTACAGGATCCTATGGAAATAAAGGTGATGTAAAATATCCAGTTTTGAGGTGAATGCAGAAAATCGAAACAGAATGGAAAAATGAATTTAAAATAATGTAAAATGATATGTAAGTAGCATAACACTACAATTTATATTTTTTGTAATCTGCAACAGCCGTTGAATTTGAGTAATTTAATTCCACTCTATTTTGCATATTATTTACATTAGCTCAGAGAACAGTGAAACATTTATTTTACTTTTCTTATCACCCATATTTTAATCATAAAATTGCAAAAGCCGCTGCTAAATAGGTGACACTTAAATGAAAAACCATTTAACATTGGCCTTTCGCGTTAGGTTCTTACGAAACAATGGTATGGGTTAAATAGCTCTGTCAGAATTCATTACACTGGCCAGTGGTTCGGAAAGTCCAGATAATGGAATGGAGTTACAGCGCACTAACGAATAAGCTTTCTTAAAATTAATTTCTTCAAGTGTAACAATAATCAGACCAACCATATACATTTAGTGCTAGTAAATCTGAGCTGGAATCGGTCGTATCGTTTAGCGGAGATTCCGTGCAACACGCAAGGAGGAATATAGTATTGCGCAAGCGATATTCGTTCTAATATTTTAAGTAGATTGTAGTTGAATGCTTGAGCATCACTTACAAAGCACCCGTCTTACCTTTTAATCTTTGACAACGTTTGTTTAAGTAACTACTGTGACTATAGAACAATTAAGAGAAGCCATAATGTAATGAAGAAGAAATAGGACTATAGAACATAATACACGAAGTAACCTATTCTTAAAAATGACTTCGTCTTAGATGTATGCATAGACGCAGTGTTATGTATTTGTGAGGAATGAATGAATGATTTATTCGTCACACACAATACAATGCTTATTATAAAGATATTACAACAACAGAGCAATGTATGGAATTTATGAATAAACAACTATCTGGAATAGGATTACGCTCAACATAAAAGCAACGACCGGGGCAGGACCACACTCGCACAGAATAACAGCGTAAAATAGCAGCTTAATGCTGCTGTGTTTCGTATGGTGAGTGTAGAGAACTGGAGAGCCTTTTTACTGGAAACGAGGCATTTCACCTTATTATATCTATCTTTATATATAAAAATTACGTGTCACATTGTTCGTCCGCGATGAACTCCTAAACTACTGAACTGATTTCAATGAAATTTTGCACACTGTGTGCAGTTTGGTCCAACTTGAGAGATAGAATAGTTTATATCCCGTTAAGTGTTCATCAATATTTTTTATTGCGAATTTACGGTTTTCTTTTATTAGACAAAGGGTCGTCGGAGGCCCAGTTTTACTGGAAACGAGGCATTCCATCTTAGTCCTCAGAGGTTAATAGATGTAGAGGTTCATGTATCACAACATTCACTTACCATCAGGTGAACTGTGTTATATATTTCAGAGAATATTAGAGTAATTAATAAATACATTATGAAATAGCAGAATAAGTCTGCTATATTATCGTATAGTGAGTGCACAAAACAGGACACCCTTTTTACTGGTAACGAGAAATTCTCTATTTAAATTTTGATTCTTAGCTGATGACAGATAAAAGTGTCTACCTATTGCATCGACTTATTATCAGATGGTATTATCACGTGCTCGTTTGTCATCTTTACTACCTTAATAAAATTCTCAGCCTTATTAGAAGTATTCTCTTGCGATATATAGGGAGAGTGTCTTAAATTATGATACCACCATCCAAAAAATTGCAGAGATGTATTAAACAAAATATATTATTACACTATATTTGAAAACACTAAAATGAAGTAGGCCAATTAACTGGACACTGCACTTAAAAAGCAATAACAGGAATCATAATTTATTTGAATAGAGGAAATACAACGCATGCAATATCTGTGCACCGATAGAGCTCAAATCAGAACAAAACTTTAATGCGACTAACAAATAATGTACAATGCAGAATTTTGCACCAAGAAACTGAAAGTAGTAACTTCATTCCTAAATCACTCAATTGTATATCCTATTAAATTAAATTTTTAGCTTAATTTTGCTTGGCTGATTAAAGTGAGTTTTCAACGGGAATGAATGAAGGGAAGCATGGATGGACGATCTTCAATGGGTAGTCGAGTTTGTGGTTTGAAATGTATCCACTTGTATACATGCGTTATTTGAGTAGAGATGAAACAATTTAATTTCTACTCGGTTAATGGTTTGAATGTACGCTTTTGTTCATTATCTCTTTTTATATAAATGTCTTTAATTCATAGAAACACATTTAAGATATACTGACACTCGAAAGCATTCGTTAGCGAAAGCATAAAAATTAAGATTTTATCTCATTGTATATGTGGTATAATATATTATTACATTCACGATAGCAATTAAGATGTATGAGGTTTATGAAATGGCCTTTTTTAACGTAATTTTTTTTACCCATGCAATCGATGCATTTTTGCCAACGCAGTGGTAGTTTATAGATGCCCTTTTTGAAGAAATCAGCTGGACGGGAGACAACCAATTCTTCAACGTCATCGAAATATTGCGCGTTACCATTATTATATCGCTTATTTATATCTTACGTATTGAATTTTTTCCAATAAAATTCTGGAAAAGCTCTGATGAGTACGGCGGATGACGGAGAGCTTCTGTAACTTGAAGACCGTCTGTTATGCAGTATGAGGTCGCGTGTTGTCCAGGAGCAGTGGGGACGACCAAAGCTGGCTGAAGACGTGCAAGCTTCTCTTGTGTTCAGTTCTTCACAGTACACGTCTGCAGTAATGCTCATCCAGTTTGGTAAAAAGTTGTGATGAATCAAACCGGCGCTAGACCACCAAACACTGACCATCACTTTTCTAGGGGTAAGTTTTCGTTTAACCAGAATCTAACCATCTTGCTGAGCGCTTGCGATTGTCAAACAGAATCCATTTATCGTCACAGGTAACAATGCCGTTCAAAATTCAGCTGGTTGGGCACCCATTTGTCATGCTTTTTTATCTTGCCAATTTGACGCAAATGAACCAATATTATATTGATGCTAATGTCGAAAGCTGCTGCTAATTCAGCCGTAGATTGAGTATCATCAGCTTCCATAATCGCCTTTAATTCGTCCGGTTTGGTTTGTCAGTATCACAACCACGGGGTTCATTTTTCAGGTCGTAATTTCCAGAACGGAAGCGGGCGAACCACTGACCTCTATATATAAAAGTACGCTTGACTGGCTATGCCGGCTATGATTCTGCAGAGAGGCCTCAAAAGCCACTGTCCATCCCCCATAGGTGGTTTTTAGTGGGTAACACTTAGGGGTTAGGATAGTTAGGCACATAGTAGAGTCCCACATAACTACGACAGACCGGCTGTCGTGGTATGCATAAAGCATTTACCACCTCCTCGCGTAACGGGGTAGCCCTTTCCAATTGCTACTGAGCGCAAAAAAAAACTAGCCATACAAAATGCTTATGCCGATTTGAAGCGCCCTCATTGTCCGTACCGGGAACTAAAATTGACATAATATGCCAAAGTCTGTTGTGTTAATTAAAGAGATTAAATTAAAGAGATACGATCTCTATATTTTAAATTTTTAAACTATAAAATGAAAGTATTTTATGTGGTTTCATTATGTTTGATTTTAGGTACATAATAAGAATTATTTTTAGTAATAATGAGAGTGTGCGTAACATGCAAACCCCGTTATCAAAAGGAAAGTGGTATAGCATTCAACAAGTAAGTGAATTTGCAGCTAATATTAAGCAAATTAAAACTATTTGATAATACAGGTACTTAAAAATTGGTTACTAATCTTAATATCGTAATCACCAACATGTTTGGAGAGTTTTGATAAACAATAACATTCAATAGGGTTGTGGAGTTCCTTCTCTATAATACTTATCGATGTTTTTTCTACCCATATCTGTTCACAACCAAAGGCGCCCATAACAGATAATTATCAAATATTTATTAATTAACAGGTTTTCAACTAAACTTAGACTAAAATTATGGCTAAAAAGCACAATAATTGTGAATTGGCGTCCGAAACTAAATGATTATTTTTATTCTAAACACTTCACAGATTACTGTTTGATTTGACATGAGAAACGCAACACTTTGAAAAAGTGCAGTATACCCACAATATTTTCTGGTAGTAACAGTACCAGTATTGGATTATATATGGTATAAAAGTATTGGATTATAATTTCGAATGTTTTTTATTTCTTCTCTCCCTTTTTCCCCCAGACTCAAGGGCCAAAGCCAAGTGCAGAAAGGTCGCCTGATGATGACTTTGTGTTTATAAGACGTGAGTTTGTTAAATCTGTATAATTATTAAGGCCAATTTATTGTATCGAGGGAATAAATTTATATTGGAACTGCAAAATTATTAATGTCCTTAGTGAGTTTGCGTGAGTTTAGGTGAGAAATAACTCCTCCCTGAACGGGTCATCCGACACTATTCCAAAGATATCCCGGATGTCAGTCTGAGCGAGATTAGGATGGCTCTCCAGCACCTTAAAAACGGTAAGGCCCCAGGCGAGGATGGAATTACAGCGGAGCTTCTGAAAGCGGGTGGAAGACCGGTACTTGAAGTCCTTCAGAAGCTCTTTAATTCCGTCCTCCATGGTGGCATTACACCGGAGGCGTGGAGCAGAAGTGCGGTGGTCTTGTTCTTCAAGAAAGGTGACAACGCTCTCTTGAAGAACTACAGACCGATTTCCCTTCTGAGCCGCGTCTACGTGCTGTTTTCGAGAGTCATTACGAATCGTCTCGCGCGCAGACTTGACGACTTCCAGCCTCCCGAACAAGCCGGTTTCCGAAAGGGCTTTAGCACCATAGACCACATACATACCCTTCGGCAAGTTGTACAGAAGTCCGAAGAGTACAATTTGCCACTATGTCTGGCGTATGTGGACTATGAGAAAGCCTTTGATTCCGTCGAAATTTGGGCGGTGCTGCAGTCCCTTCGGCGGTGCCAAGTTGACTGTCGGTATATCGAAGTGTTGAAGTGCTTGTACAGTAGGGCTACGATGGCTATCCGAGTACAGAACCAGAGTACGAAACCCATCCAATTGCAGAGAGGTGTAAGACAGGGTGACGTCATATCCCTGCACTCTTCACCGCTGCATTGGAAGACGTTTTCAAGCTTCTGGACTGGAAAGGATACGGTATCAACATCAATGGCGAGTACATCACTCACCTTCGATTTGCCGACGATATAGTCCTTATGGCAGAATCGCTAGAGGACCTAAGCACTATGCTCAATGACCTCAATAGTGTTTCCCAACGGATAGGTCTTAAAATGAACATGGACAAAACAAAGATCATGTTTAATGTCCATGTCACACCTATGCCGGTAGTTGTTGGGAGCACTAAGCTCGAAGTTGTTGACGAGTATGTTTACCTGGGACAAATAGTCCGACTGGGTAAGTCCAACTTCGACCGAGAGGTCAATCGACGGATTCAACTCGGCTGGGCAGCGTTCGGGAAGCTACGACACATCTTCTCGTCAGACATACCTCAAAACCTTAAAACGAAATTGTACAACCAGTGCGTGTTGCCAGTGATGATTTACGGAACTGAGACGTGGTCCTTCACTGCTGGCCGTATGAGGAAGCTCAAGGTCGCTCAGCGAGCTATGGAGAGGGCTATGCTCGGAGTTTCTCTGCGTGATAAACTTAGGAATGAGGATATCCGCAGTAGAACTAGAGTGACCGACATATCCCAACGGATTAGTAAGCTGAAGTGGCAGTGGGCCGGCCATATAGCTCGAAGAACCGACAACCGATGGGGAAGAAAGGTTCTCGAGTGGCAGCCTCGTACCGGTAGGCGAAGTGTAGGGCGTCCCCCCACGAGATGGAGTGACGACCTGGTAAGAAATGCAGGAAGTCGATGGATGCAGGTGGCTCAGGACCGTGTTTTGTGGCATTCTTTGGGGGAGGCCTATGTTCAGCAGTGGACTTGTGAAGGGCTGTAATGATGATGATGATGATGAACGGGTTCCCGCCTTGTCGTGGCGGGGGGGAGGGCGGGATTAGCGGCCGTGGCTTGGTAACCCATGGTAAACGTAGGGCGACTTAGATGGCTGGCCCGAAGTGAAGGGCTGGCCCAAGGTGACCACCCTGAGTGGGCTTGTCGAGCCCTTGGATGTGTGTTAGTGAACTGTGGCTAGAAGAGAGTTCTCCCTCTATATCGCTGCAGCCGACGTGGAGTCGCAATGGAAAAGGATTTTTGGTATGGTAATATGCCACCCGACTATTCTCCGCGACTTTGGCGGGACTGTACCACTTGGTGCTTCCGAGTGATCGTTTTTTCTTGACTCCATGGCCTCCACATATCGGGTTCGGGAATCCCGTGAGGGAAGTCCTCAACTAAGGAGGGGTCCAGCTGATGGGGCCGTGGATGTGCTTGTAAGCGTTTCCGTGGCTCTATCAATGTGTGGTGAAGGTGGAATATCATGGGGTTTCAGTAGGTGCAAGTCCGACATAATCCGTTCTTGCCCCCGCAATGCAGGTATGCGTAGGCATTTTCTCATTTGAAACCCGGAACAAAATCTGTTCTGTAGTTATGAATAAAAACGTAGATAGATCAACACAGCCTCGATTCTTGTTTTATATGAAGTATAAAGCTTGCGTCTAAGGCCTAGGTATTAATTGATACGTATATTTATTGTATGGCATTATATTAATATGAGACATAAATAGAATGGACGTTACGGGTAGGCCTGGGTATAGAATTCTTATCGATATATTTTATAACACTGTCTTATCTCTATTATTAGTTCCGTGGACGTACACAGCGACAAAATAGTGAAAATCAAATCGCTTCATTGTGTCACGGTGTATATAGAGGTCAGTGGGGCAAACCAATAACAGGTGGTGCGTTCGTTTGTAGTATTGGCTCCGCAAACGTCGTTGATGTTGCGTGCCGCGTTGGAATCCGCGGCTCAAGATTTACCACGACAGTACTCATATTCTATAATTACTCGAATATTAACCTATCCATGATGGCGAAAAAGATTCGAATGCGATTTAAAATAACGCTAATCAATAAACAAATTACTAATTTTGAAATAATAATTCCATGTTTTAAAATAAAATTAATTTGAAATTAGAATTCTTAGCCAAACAAAAATTATTTTGATTTGAAATGGCCAGTACAGCTAAACGGGAATTTCAAAAGTAAATGCTTATTATTTGGTTAAATAGCAATGAATAATTTTTATACAGACGTTGTTAGAGTACAAACAATTTATATGTAAAAGTTGAGTACTATGTTATCCATTCGCCAATGCGTTCTTACCGTTGCCGTTACAGCCTATTAAAGCCCACTGCTGAACATAGGCCTCCCCCATAGATTGCCTCATATAAGGTATATTTGCCACAGTTGCCATGCTTGGCAAGCGGGTTGCCAACCGCAGTTTTTATTGAAGTGAAAACTTCTTTAGCATCGTTGTGATTAGAATTTCAATGAAACGAAAAAGCGACTTTAAAAAGAGACATATAAATCTTTACGAGAAAATGTACTCGTACACTAATTAAAGCGGAAGAGGTTTTTGTTTGTTTAAACACGCTAATCTCTGGAACCACCAATGCTATTTGATAAATTATTTTTGTATATTATGATAATCAGACTCATGAGAAATAGTATAGGCTATCTAGTATTAAGTATTTTGTTAAGCAAGTCGGAAGAAAAAGCGCTCCCGAACTGCTTTATCCACGTACGCTGGCGTAATGGTTAGTGATACGTAAATACTATGTTCTACAAAAATACTTTTCCACCATCTAAAAAGTCCGTAATATCATAGGTCTAATTTCTAATATACATAAGCCACAATAAGGTATTTTGTAACAAAAAATATTGAAAATGAAAAAGTGATTTATGAGCGTCATTATTAGGCATGCATTAATCCATACTAATGAAAGTTACTTCATCACCAATAAAATTTTATGATGATAGACTTTGATCTATATATCATTTCATTTGGACACATAGTTTAAGAGATAATGAAAAACTAAAATAATTCAACATGGCTCGGCGCACGAACGATGCCTAGCTACCCGATGAGAACCGAAAGAGAATAACCGAGGTGTCATGTCGCGCGGCTCAGACGCGTGATATACGCGTGTGATAGCACGGGGAACAGATAGTTCAGTATAAAGTTTTTTTATTATAGGATAAGGGTGACAAACGAGCACACAGTCCACCTGATGGTAAGTGATTGCTGCGGCCCATAGACATCTACATCTATTCTCGATTACGAATCAAAATGCAAATGCGTTGTCACCCGTGAGGACTAAGTTGTAATGCCTCGTTTCCAGTAAAAAGGGTCTCCGGTTCTCTAAACTCACCATACAAAACACAGCAGCGTTAAGCTGCTATTTTACATTGGTATTATGAAATTAAATGTTTTTGTTTTATATTTCATTTCATTTGAAGGTTTCATTTCTACCGCGTGTGAGTGAATTGCACACATGTTTTTTTTTTTCTATTAATCGAAGTAGTCAAAGTCAGTTTATTGATGCCCTTCTTAAAGAAACCAGCTGGACGGGAGGCAACAAAGTCTTCAAAGGCTTCTGATTTATTTATGTCTGTCGTCTCACTCGACACCGACGGGATGATATGGGGTAGTGGATATTCTTACACCGCCACTACACGTTAACGTGTACTTATGTTTATCAAAATATTTCATTTACTTTATTCTGTTTCATACGCAACGAATATTCCCTTAACAGTAATCAATCATATTGAGATCATCGAAGAAGCTTGAAAGCCTAAGTAAAGAATTAAATATCCATTATGGATAAACTTTATAAAACTCATCCGTCTACAACGCCTGTATATATCCCGCCCTTTACTACATATTTTGAAGATAAGCCCAGTGCGTAAACATGAAAACCCTTGAAAAGAACTAACGATCTGTGTTGAAGAGTATTGAAAATTTATTCTGAATACGCGAGGGGTGTTGGATGGTTACTTATGGTACTGCTTTACTCATCACCGCCAATTTACTTTGATCCTTCCACTTCCATAATCATTCCGAAAATATCTATTCAGAACGCGAAAAACAAGAGGCGAGGTAGGTCGTCTTAAGTTGGAGCTTTTTAAAGATGGCTTGCGGTATAAACGCGGAGGAAAATATGTGGTGTTAGGGCTGTATTTTTCGGTTTATAAACAAGAGTTTATTTTATAGAGGAGTTAATACGATGTACGTGGAATTTGAGATGGTGGTTTAGCGAAACTTAATGCAGATGCCGCGTGCGTTGTAAAGATCGAAACAGTAAAGATCGAAACAAGAATGTGTTTATAGAACAAAAAAAATTCTTTTTAATTTTATATCCGATAGGTAATTGATGAAAAAATTGCTTATTTAACTAAAATTTAAAGAATTATATATTAATTCACAAATTAGTAAGGCACATTTTCCGTCTAGAAGTCCGTGTGGGTTGATAATTCACTCTTGCCTATAACTGTAGCTAAGCAGGCCTATGTTGGTATTATAGTTAAAATTTTAATAGAACCAGTATAATTACAGGGTTTAGGTTTTATCTGGATCTGACGAGTGACAACGCATCTGTAGCATTACTTATCTAAAATCGATTGCAGATAACCACGGTCTGCAGTAACTTCCTATCAATTGGACTGTTATTTGCTCGGGTGTCACTTTAACATAATAAAAAGAATTAAGTTTTTAATAAAAATTAAAAATCGACTCCAAATAACCTAAAAAAATTAAATTACACATAATAGCTTCAGGAGGGATTTTATTCTTCTAAGGTATATAGCACAAGTATTAGCACCGTTAAAAAGTAAAATTTTGACGCTTTTAAGTAAACTTAAAAAATATTACAAGCAAGGTAACAATAATTAATCGTCGTATAAACAGATTTAAAATAAACGTCATCTCCCATTTTTCCACTTTTAGAGTTGAAATACTTTTTTTAAATTTAAATAGTACGCGACCTATGTGGTACGTGCAATTTCTTGCTGGTTCTTCCCAGGACAGAGGTATTTTCCGAACCAGTGGTAAATAAAATAATGACTTTCAATAAGTATTATGTAATAATCCACATTGAATAAAAATCATTCTATTCATTCTATTCTATTCTATTCGATTACAAAAACAAAATTATAAGTTTTTTTTTGTGAATAATACGAACAATGTGAATATCATTACAAATATTCTCTTAACCATTTCTGCTTAAAATGCTTGTGTTAGCAGTGGTTCATGACAGTAGTCGAATGGTGAATTCGAACCCACAACCTTTTGAGTTCTCGGTCGGCACATTACCTACCATTAGACTACTGTCACTTTTAAACTGTTTTTAATTATTGAAATTGGTTCACAACTGGCGGCGATATAGAATGACATACTGTCAAAAAAAAATACAAAAAGAAAACATAAAGTCTAACTTAACCTCCTTATTATTCGAAGTCGGCTAAAAAAATACTACACGGTGTTACGTAAGTCATTTAGTGCCGTTATTGCCTGCATATATTAAACATTTCGCTTAACTAATTCATAAAATGTTAATGCCAAAACTTTGCGGTACCGTCGACCGACTACTAAATAAGTCATAACAAAGTTAGTGGGTAAATAAAATGGTCCGTTTTCTGATTTTCAAATATTATTCATGATAACAGGTTAATGAATAATATTTGAGGTCACTTTCGTATATGTTTGTGAAGTTGACCTTTTCCACTAGTGAAGTTGACCTTTTCCACTAGTGGAAGTTACTACTCCTTAGTAGTAAAAGTAAGTCTAAAAGGCCGTCAACGCATCTACAATTATCGTGGAGTTGCGAATGTTCATGAGCAACGGAAGTCACTTAAGGCGCAGTTTGAGCAAAATGTCGCGCTAGTCGTTATTTGTGTTGTTTTTAGGAGCTATCTACTTTTTATTTAAAAGATATATTAACAAATAAAAAACACATTATATTTCTACATAATCTTGATTCCATAAAAGCTATATCCAATTTTTTTTAAACGAATAAATATTAATATAATCTCCTTACAACGAAACCACATAAATGTGAAATTATTATTGATAACATGCATCTCCTCGTAAAGTAAGTATTATTTTATTTTGCGATTTACACCAATGGATAGGCAATTTATTAATGAACATTTCTATAGTAATTTTTTTTCAAAAGACCTAAATTTGATTTTATTAAGAATTTATTTTAAAATCTGGGCATATTCACTGCTCACGGGCTTGCTGAAGTCAGTGAGCCCTGAGCTCTTCGACGCGAAGCCCGTGTCGTTAGAGCGTCGACCAGCACATACACTCACGTCATATTAGTCGATAATAATATTACTTATTAGGTTATTTATAGGTAGTATTATTTGTTTGTTTTGGGTATAATTTTTCGTATTAGTTATACATATATTTGTTGTGTTTTTTACTGCGCGATGAAGCTTTTTGCGTGTATTTTCTTTGAAGTAAATGCAAATAAAAAAATGAAGCACCATTAGCATGTAAGGTTCGAATCCATAATTAAAATTTCGACAAATATTATAATTTACACTATAAAAGGCTAATTCAATATTATCACCCAACCACAATATCTTATTAGGTAGAGTACCGCCTCGTTGGTCTAGTGGTTGTAGTAGTGCGAGTGCTGATCATGAGGTCTCGGTTTCGAATCTCGGGTCTTGTCAAAAAGTCAGTTATGAGTTTTTGGCCCGTTTTTGTTTTTATTTATTGCTTGTTTTTTCTTCTTTTTTAAAAAAAAATAATTGAGTACATAAGATGTTCTATACGCCGAATGTCAGAGAGAAAACTAGTACATCTTTTGCTAAACTTTAAAATCTAAAACCAATTTTAAAACAGACGAATTGATCATAACTCCCTTAGCTATAAAATAAGTTATGATCTAATTAATGGTATTTATTCCAGTTTATGGCAGCTCTGATTTATATTACGTGGGTGAAATTAGGTACATCTTATTAGGTACGTCAAACCAAATAACAGCCGGGCGGCTGACATTATGCACTCCATACATTTCTTATATTATCTAATTACAGTCCCATTAATTTCCACTAAAAGAAAATAAATAAGTTGTAAATTCAAACAAAAATAACTGCATTACTATGTCTATAGTCATATTCAAATATATATATATATATCAAAATAATAATAATAATATATATCAAAATAGTACATAGTAAAGTAAGCATAATTTTACCGGGATCATAACTTGTCAAATAATTAGGAAAATGATCGTTTTTCGTTGCGTACCTGTTTTGATTTTAACACTGTTAGGTTTAAAACTGCGAGGTAATATTTGAATAAATATAGTTTCCTCTAGGTACAAAGAATTTTTTAGATGAAAATATTTGTAGTTAAGACTACTAGAAATCTTATTTATGGAGTAAAAAGGCGAATAGACTGCAATTAGGGGCATGACTGGTATTAGGGGCTTCTACCCTAATTCGGTAAAAAGTATCTAAGTAGGTATTAATATACCTACTTTTTACTATAAACTAAAATTTTTTTAAACTAAATTTAACTAAAAAAAACTAAAGTGACCATTTATTTTTTAACTCAAAACAGGACATGGGTTTATTTACACTCTAAAAACTATAACTTTACACAATTAGTGTTCAATATAAAATTATATTCGGTATAGAGGGTAATTATTAAATGCAACATATTTTTTTTAATTATTAATTACATTTGTCAGTGGATTAAATTTGCTTTAATAAAGTTGGTGATAATTTTAAATAAGAATAAAATTCTGCTTAAGTTTTTTTATTGTTACCTTTGTTATCAACATCGCCTTTAGAACTGGAACCGTAAGTGTTTCTTTCAGACGTCCACAATTTGTTCAAAATAAAAAAAATATTCTTTCTACTGGAGCATTTGTACCAGGGAGACATAAAATATATTCGATTAAAAAAAATTATGTTGAAGATTGTTGACTTTGAATACTTCCATCCAACGAGTTACGGGACAATTTTGTGTCCCGGAGCTTTGTTTGGGGACAATGGGACAGGTGACTGAGAAAAGGGACAGTCCCGGTCAAAACGGGACGTATGGTCACTTTAGCTATAAACCGGCGACGGCTCCGTGGCGCACTGGCTTAGCAATCAGTTGCTGCACTGGGGGCCGCGGGTTCGAATCCCGCACGGAACAAGTATTTGTATGGCCTACAAATAATTGTTCCGGGTCTGGATGTTTGTCCTTGTGCAATTTATGTTTGTAAACTGCCTCCACGACTCTCATTCTATATTACTCACACTCTGCGAAACATCCTATTTATTTATTTATTCTTTATTGCACCAAATATTTGTACAAAAGGCGAGCGATCTATTTACCTATAGTGAGTAGGTATCTTTTAAACTCACAATTTTCAATGCTTCATTTTTAATATATAATTAATTACGAGTATAAAATTTCATAATTAGATAATATTATATGAGAATACATAACTCTAATATAATGCAACTAATATACCGAATAAAAAATTTGAGATACATTTATCGTTGTACGCTGTGTGTATTTCCATAAAATAGTTTATTGATGTTGAAAAAATACTACGTTCTTACAGTAGGTGGCGCCTTGGTCCCCACTCACGGTCAGTTAAACTGTTCAGTTTAACTGACGTACATCCAAAAACTGACCGTGAATGTGAAATCTTAAGTTGAAATTTTTAACTGAAGGCAACACACGGATTTTATTCGGGCGTGCTGTCAGTTAAACTGCTCCGTTGAACTGAAGTACATCCAAAAACTGATCGTGAATGTGAAATCTTAAGTTAAAATTTTTAACTGACGGCAATCCACGTATTTTTCCGGGCGCACCGTAATCCGCTGGCTTCAGTTCGTTTTCATTATTGGTAAGTACATACTTTCTTACTACTTTCTTAGTAGCTTTTATATATATTTTATAATTTTTTATAACATTCTTTATGATTTTATATTATTTTATATATTTTTTTCATTCAAAAAAAACGTTACCCCCACACTAGGATTTTCTCCTATATCGTGGAGGCAGTTTACAAACACAAATTGCACAAGGACAATCATCCAGACCCGGAACAATCATTTGTGGGCCATACAAATACTTGTTCCGTGCGGGATTCGAACCCGCGCCGCAATTCATTGCTAAGCCACTGCGCCACCGAGCCGTCATATATATTTAGAGAAGTTGCTTTGACAGAGGATGGAGACCAAGGTGATGGTAATGATGTCACCTTCCTTATAGTGGACTCAGAAGGTGGGTAAAGGATCTCAGTGATGCTACTACGTGGACTCATTTTCAATTAGGTAAATGGAGACCTAGATGACTGTGATGATATCACCTTTATGTTGGTGCTATCCGAAGGTGGGTATAGGATCTCAGTAACGACACTAGATAGAAAGACCGCGTTTGAACTCATTTGAATGGGCTCATAAAGACCTAGGTGACTATTAGACCTCACCTTTTTGATGGTGCAATCCGAAGGTGGGTATAGGGTCTCAGTGGCGGCACTAGATAGAACGGTCGTGTTTGAACTCATTTAAAAGGGCTCATAAAGATCAAGATGACTGTTATGACTTCACCTTTCTGATGGTGTAATCCGAAGGTGGATATAGGATCTCAGTGGCAGCACTAGATAGAACGATCGTGTTTGAACTCATTTGAAAGGGCTCATAAAGCCCCAGGTGACTGTTATGACCTCACCTTTCTGATGGTGCAATGCGAAGGTAGGTATAGGATCTCAGTGGCGGCACTAGATAGAACGATCGTGTTTGAACTCATTTGAAAGGGCTCATAAAGACCTAGGTGACTGTTATGACCTCACCTTTCTGATGATGCAATCCGAAGGTGGGTATAGGATCTCAGTGGCGGTACTAGATAGAACGGTCGTGTATGAACTCATTTGAAAGGGCTCATAAAACTTAGGTGACTGTTATGATATCCCCTTTCTGATGGTGCAATCCGAAGGTGGGTATAGGATCTCAGTGACGGCACTAGATAGAAGGATCGTATTTGAACTCATTTGAAAGGGCTCATAAAGACCCAGGTGACTGTTATGATCTCACCTTTCTGATGGTGCAATCCGAAGGTGGGTATAGGATCTCAGTAACGGCACTAGATAGAAGGATCGTGTTTGGACTCATTTGAAAGGGCTCATAAAGACCCAGGTGGCTGTTATGACCTCACCTTTCTGATGGTGCAATCCGAAGGTGGGTATAGGATCTCAGTGGCGGTACTAGATAGAACGGTCGTGTATGAACTCATTTGAAAGGGCTCATAAAACTTAGGTGACTGTTATGATATCCCCTTTCTGATGGTGCAATCCGAAGGTGGGTATAGGATCTCAGTGACGGCACTAGATAGAAGGATCGTATTTGAACTCATTTGAATGGGCTCATAAAGACCTAGGTGACTGTTATGATCTCACCTTTCTGATGGTGTAATCCGAAGGTGGATATAGGATCTCAGTGGCAGCACTAGATAGAACGATCGTGTTTGAACTCATTTGAAAGGGCTCATAAAGCCCCAGGTGACTGTTATGACCTCACCTTTCTGATGGTGCAATGCGAAGGTAGGTATAGGATCTCAGTGGCGGCACTAGATAGAACGATCGTGTTTGAACTCATTTGAAAGGGCTCATAAAGACCTAGGTGACTGTTATGACCTCACCTTTCTGATGATGCAATCCGAAGGTGGGTATAGGATCTCAGTGGCGGTACTAGATAGAACGGTCGTGTATGAACTCATTTGAAAGGGCTCATAAAACTTAGGTGACTGTTATGATATCCCCTTTCTGATGGTGCAATCCGAAGGTGGGTATAGGATCTCAGTGACGGCACTAGATAGAAGGATCGTATTTGAACTCATTTGAATGGGCTCATAAAGACCTAGGTGACTGTTATGATCTCACCTTTCTGATGGTGCAATCCGAAGGTGGGTATAGGATCTCAGTAACGGCACTAGATAGAAGGATCGTGTTTGGACTCATTTGAAAGGGCTCATAAAGACCCAGGTGGCTGTTATGACCTCACCTTTCTGATGGTGCAATCCGAAGGTGGGTATAGGATCTCAGTGGCGGTACTAGATAGAACGGTCGTGTATGAACTCATTTGAAAGGGCTCATAAAACTTAGGTGACTGTTATGATATCCCCTTTCTGATGGTGCAATCCGAAGGTGGGTATAGGATCTCAGTGACGGCACTAGATAGAAGGATCGTATTTGAACTCATTTGAATGGGCTCATAAAGACCTAGGTGACTGTTATGATCTCACCTTTCTGATGGTGCAATCCGAAGGTGGGTATAGGATCTCAGTAACGGCACTAGATAGAAGGATCGTGTTTGGACTCATTTGAAAGGGCTCATAAAGACCCAGGTGGCTGTTATGACCTCACCTTTCTGATGATGCAATGTGAAGGTGGGTATAGGATCTCAGTGACGGCACTAGATAGAACGATCGTGTTTGAACTCATTTGAAAGGGTTCATAAAGACCTAGTTTAATGTGATTATATTAACTTCATAATGGTGAACAAAGAAGGTGGGGTGAAAGATCTCAGTTATGCCACTTCGAAACACCATCGTGTTTGGGCTCATTTGGAAGGGCTCAAGAAGTAACTACACAAATAATATAAATATAATAAATAGTACAAACAGTATTATTACTCACTTTATAATGTTTTCAGGCAATTAAAAGCAGCAAAACTCCTAATTAGGTACAAAATTAGAAATCGACCATATATTTTACAGGCAATAAAAAAAAGGCAGAACGGAAAAAGCATAACCAACTACAACCAGAAGACGAAAATATATGTGTACTTCAAGAAAACCTACAAGCACCATTAGCACCGATTCCTATAAATGACCAAATTACCTGTACGCAGTATTTAGAATTAAATGATTTTTGACTGATTTATTACACGAATACTACACATTTAATAAAACAAACTTTACGGATTTTATTTTGTATAACTTATTTTAATTCATGACGTTTGTGTGCTTCAACTTTAGTATGTAACACATCGAGAGCTCAATTAGATAAACATAAAAAGCTAGGCCATCCTAACTATTTCCGTTACTGAAAACCGATAAGCATTATCTGGTCATCATAAGACCTTAAGAATGTGCCCATGCCCACGGGGTTTTTTTGGGTTCACCGTAAACGGAGTGCAAGTTAGTATCAGTGGGGTGTCGCCCGCTCTACAGATCGGTAATTTAATAAACAGATAAAAATAAATAACACATTTATTATATAAATAAAATTTACCATAATGAGTAAAATTATCACAATATCTGACCCATTTCTTAAAAGTGTTTTAATACTAACCTTATCATGAATAAAAATATCTTTTGAAGTGTTAATATATCGGAAACGTTATTTATATACATATATACCTATATACGGAACGGATTTCATTTCTCGATCGATGAAGCCGCAGCCGTGCGCGTTTAGTTGACGTGACTCCTATAAATTAAAAATATCATTTCATATCTATTAACTAGCTGTTCCCCGCGACTTCGCCGTGTAATTTATTACGATTGGATTTCATGGGTTTTAATTTTTTGCACGGAACCCTAATTCTTTTTCTAAATTAAAATTAGCCTAAGTTCCTCCATATAATATCCGTTATCTGCACTGAAAGTCTCGTCAAAATCGGTTCAGCCGATTCGGAGATTAGCTGGAACAAACAAACAGACAGACAAACAGACACAAAGAAAGATAGACAAAGATTTTAAAAATTGTGTTTTTGTTATAAGTACCGTATGTATTTTCATATGTATTTAGTAAAAAACTGTTATTTTGACATTACAAATAGACACTTTAATTTTATTTGTTTGTATAGATATATATTAATAGACAGAAAATGCTATTAAATAAGATTTAGGAATTATTAAATATCTTTAATTTATCTATATATATGATATTTTATAAGAGTCACGCAAACCAAACGCCCACAGCCACGCCCCACGTTTGAACTAGGACTGTTGCTAAAATATCGATATATCGAAAAATCTATTTTATTATTTAGAAATATCGATATTTATTTTTAATATTTTTGACGCCATATATTGAAATATAAGTTTGATATTGAAATATAGATATACGACAGTCGATATATTTTTTTAAATAATTTAATTTTTTATTTTTTCACGTAAATCATTTAATCTACAACACCATCGTAAACTTAAATCCTAATTCTTGATGGACCCAATCTACTATACTTTATTTACACTATATTATGTTTTTCATTTTTCCCCAGTTTATTTATTTGCTTATTATCTTAAAAAGAAATGTAATGTTGTATAGTATATCTCTGTGATATTAAAATCACTATAATCTATGAAACTTAGTACTACTTTACTTACTGTGAGTTTTGGCAGGAGCTTGACCATTGACGGATGGTTGCTACTATTTTATCGTTTAAATAATCGTTTGAAGTGGATTTTTATCAAAGTGATGCAATTATGTGTATTAAGTGTCTGCACATGTGAGCTATTAGAGAAAACGACGAAATAAGTGCTTCGATGTTGGTATAAGCCTCAAGTTATTTTAATCGTTTAGGCGTCTTATGATTTTATTTAATTCCGTGCTATCAGAAATAGCTGTTAAATACTTGATTTCTTCAGCTGCATCCAAAGCATATGAACGAATTACTTCTACAATCAATCTTTAAGTGGCCAATAATTTGAGTATTGAAACAGCTGAACATATAAAACAACGAGTATTTTTGAAAACTCTTACTGACAAATATTGGTAAACATAATTGTCTTATTTAAATTAAACAATAATTCAAGTTAAAGTTACAGCCTATATATGTCCCAATGCTGGGCACTCCTCAGCTGGGCAGGCCTCTCCTAACTTCTGAGAGGGTTTTAGGGTAACGTCCGCCTCGCTATCCCAATGCGTGTTGGCGAACTTCACGTTTTCTGAAATTTTTATTTTATTTCTCAGACATGCCGGTTTCCTCACGATGTTTTCCTTCATTGCCGAGCACGTGGTAAATCAGCACTTAAAATTGCAATTAACAATTTCATTGGTGCCGGTGGAGATCGAACCCGGGTTGCTCGCGTACTGTGAAATTTACAGCGAGCGCTAACCATTTGAGATACCATGGCTCTTTAATAATTAGATTGTAGTTCTTAGTAAAGTAATTACTAAGAACTATAACCTAATATTTTCATACATATATAATTTAATTTGTTTAATAAATATACTAAATTATAAACTGTTTCAATCATTTTTAAGCAGTAAGCATCAATATATCGGTTACGTTTCCGATATATAAAATTCCGATTTTGATATATTTATAATTATCGATATATTGAAAATCCGCTATTTTAAAAATATCAACAGCCCTAGTTTGAACTGATCAGTTGGAATGATCAGTTGAACTGACCGTGTGTGTTGAAATTTTTTTGGATTAAATCCGTTTGAAGTCATCAGTTGAACTGATGTCAGTTTAACTGACCGTGAGTGGGGACCATTACATATTTCTTACGTGATATTATATTGTAGCGAGTCGGCGCGGCACACCAAATGCTCAAGGTCGTTCGCATGGAGTAGCCCCTTAAGATCAGATGAGCCGCGTGGTCAATTGCCTTCTCTTCCTTAAAAAATGAACGGGCACGATCCAGATGTTTTTGTCAGTCCGTAGTAGTCCAAAACTTTTGAGACGAAATTACTTCGAGTGAGACCATTATATCCAATTTATGAAGTTGGTGTCATGGTTGGTGTTATAAGGGATAAAACTATTGGTTTAAATGGGGTATACATTTTATTACATTCCAATTCATTAAAAAACCTATTAACTTATTTTACTTTATTTTATATTAAACTAAACTAAATAATGATATTATTTAGTTATTTTGCTACCGACGTAATGGCTCGGGGGTCAGTAAACTTGAATGTTATAGAACGCGAACAACCCAAATTCGATCAGGTGCCAGAACCGACGGATTTTTTGTTGAAAATTTTACGTGCGTTATTGCTGGACATGAGGCATTCATCTGTTAAAGATTTTCCGCAATATTCTGGTTGGACGGAGCTAAACGAAGTTTACATGCAATTTGAAAAAGAAGCATGTTCCAAAATTAATATAAAATACTCGCAAAAACAAGGTCTACAAGATTCGTTACGATACTTTTTTTATTCATAGACAAAGGGCTTTGTCGCTGATGCGATTATGCCGCCCTGGTAGTTACAAAAAAATCTTAAACATAATTATTACTGAGAAATAAACTTATTATACTTACTAGTTACTTAATCTCTTATTAACCAACAAATACAGTTTTTGGCATCATCTGATAACGGGTCCGATAAAATACTATTACTACTACCAATTAAGGACAAATGTAAATTACAATTTGCTCTTTCTCTTCAGTTCTGGGCACGTTACTCGTATATCAAAATGTGATAAACATCATCGATAATATTACAAGATGAACAATTTGTTGCGGTAATTTTTCGCATCAAGTATAAAAATTTATTGCATGGAATGTGTCCAGATCTGAGTCTTAATGCTGTTACAGTGTCGCGTCTACACAATAGTCTGTTATCTACTCAGGTTGATCGCATTGGGTGCGGCTGGATCGTACTGTACTATCAATCCGTAACTTCGTAATCGTGGATGTTTGAAGAACATCACTCTGTACACCTACTTAGCAATCTCATCTAAAGCCGATATAGAACACTTTTTTAGGGTTCCGCACCTCAAAAGGAAAAAACGGAACCCTTACAGGATCACTTTGTTGTCCGTCTGTCTGTCTGTCTGTCAAGACCCATTTTCTCAGGAACGCGTGAAGGTATCAAGCTGAAATTCATATCAAATACTCAAGTCTACTGTCCAAACTTCTAAGCCAATGCAATCAAAAGATACAGCCGTTTATGCCGCAAAGATTATGCCGCAAGGGAATCAAAACCTACAGGGTACTTCCCATGAACTCAGAATCTTAAAATTTGGTACGAAGCAACGTATTATAGCACAGATAAATGAAAAATTGCGAAACGCATTAATTTTTAGTTACATCATATAATAAAAATATTTTTAATAATTTTAAAGTTATATACCTACGGATTTGTTCGGAACACTAAATTATAATTCTGCTTAATCATCAACTCGTATTATTCATACCCATATACACTCAAATATTCATTTTTATATTCATATTTTATACGTGGTAAAGCCATGTTCCAGCTATTTTAGTAGTATAGTTGTAGCACGAATGGGTCGGCTCGACCGGGGAAGGACCACGCTCTCAAAGAATACCAGCGTAAAATGGCAGCTTGATACTATTGCTGTATGTCGTATGGTGAGTGTAGAGACCCGGAGACCCTTTTTACTAGAAAAAAACCGGCAAAGTGCGAGTCGGACACGGATCGGTCGGTGCGCGCACACGCACCGAGGGTTCCGAACAAATCCGTAGGTAATATAACTTTTAAATTATTAAAAATATTTTTATTATATGATGTAACTAAAAATTTATGCTTTTCGCAATTTTTCCTTTATCTGTTCTATAATACGTTGCTTCGTACCAAATTTTAAGATTCTGAGTTCACGGGAAGTACCCTGTAGGTTTTGATTCCCTTGCGAATGTCGAAAATTTCATCTTAGTCCTCACGTGTGACGACGCATCTGTATTTTGATTTTTTATTGAGGATAGATGTAGATGTCTATGGGTCACAGCAACCACTTACCATCAGGTGGACTGTGTGCTCGTTTGTCACCCTATCCTATAAAAAAACCTCAAAAAGTCTATTATCGAAAATAGGCCCTTATCTTACCGTCGTAGGAGGAAATGCGGGCAGAGAGACTTTTTAAAATTAGATATTTGAAGAAACTATCGCTGTCGCTCTGCGAGCGCTCGGCGTCTGATAAGGACAACTGCAGATCCGACTGAATAGCCTAAGTAAAAAGGCATAATTCGAGGTTTGGCTCTCTACCATTTCCTCCTCCAAGAATGGACCAATATAAAAGAAATTTCATAAACTGAATAAGAAGTAAGTAAAAGAATACTAAATTTGAACACTAGATCTCTGTTGAAAGCGATCTAAATAAGCAACTTTGAGCATTTTCTATGGGTTCTAGTTCTTATAAAGATAATGTATTATCAAAAAGGAAAACATAGAAACATAGAAGAGGTTGATATTTATTTTACTGTAAAAACTCATTGCTATAAGAGAAAAGACCACCCGCATTTCCTCTTAGCCATCACGTTTGGCAGGCGGATTGACGAATTGGAAAATGGCGTATTTCCACTACAAAGTTTTCCTGGAAAGGAACTAACACTCTATCTGACTCTATCTAGGTCACTTATTTTTCTAGCTAGAAGTTCGTTTGGGCATATAAAAACTAACAACGGCTGTTAAAGAAGAAGGATATATTAAGAATAATACATTGAAGCTTTTACATCGCTTTAAATTCGCATTATTCTTTCCAAGTCCTTTTCTCCGGAATATTGCCCGCATTTCGTTTTCGAACGCATTGTTAGAATTTCGTCGTAATATTCGAGAGTCATGAAATATTTGAAAACACTCCGAACAGGGCGCGATTGGTCGGGCGAGAAGCGTTCTGCAGGCTCTGATTTATGATGGATGCTAACTTCGGGCCCCTTTTGACCGTCCGACATATTTTTCGCATTACTATCATGGTGCAAGGCAATGACTCGTGTTAATCTTCAGATTCCTATAATAACAAATATCCTGCCATCTTTTATTTCTCTATTTCTTGCTGAGTTGACTGTTAGAGAATGCCAAAAGGCATTAAGTCCGCCCATTGTAACCCTGAGTTTAAGGTGTCTTACAAAATATATTAAATAAGTAAATAATATTTTTGGTACTGTATTTCAGAAATACAAACAGCTAGTTTTTCCACTGACTTCAAACAGGAGGGGGTACTCAATTCGCCTGTATGTTTTTATGTGTGTCACCTCATAACTTTTTTCTGGGTGAACCGATTTTGATGATTCTTTTCTTTATTTGAAAACTGGTGCTTCACACGTGGTCCCATATAAATTTGATCAAGGTCTGACCAATAGTTTTTGAGTTATTCTTATTAATTTATATTGAAGTCGTTTGTACAAAATTTTTAATTTTATATTATTTTAAACAAAGATCAAAAATGTTATTAATTTTCTGAAGTACTATTCTGAAATTGCTTACTTGTTTTGGAAAACTTTTTTTGAAAAACCTTAAATATTGAAAGAGTATGTATATATTTTTTCTATGTAGGAGGTTTGTCGCGTGGTGGCGGCTTAAAAGAATCCATCGCCCCATTTAGTCCCATAGGTGTCGTAAGCGTTTAATTAAGCCGACACTACAGCCTACTTCGACGCGTAACTATGAACTGAACACTTGGCCAACGTGTGATCGCTGTTTGCAGCTTGCGCCAAATTTATTTGATTTGTGCACGGAAAACCGACACTATACGGCTTGTGGGCGAGTGTTGGCCGCAAACGCCAAATACACACAAAACGGCCCAGTACACGTTGGCCGAACGCACTCGGCGAGCGCGCTCGGCCAACGTGTACTGGAGCCATAAGGGATACGCAAGAAGCACCTTGTGGCTTCCAACAGTATGGCAGTATCTATCTCGATTACGTCAAATATGCACAATACCTATTCATATACATATTGCTCTGTGGTGGCGCCGTAAGAATATGCGCGTTGAATGCGGCGACATTGGGAAATGCCTGAAAAATCTAATGCTTATCGCTAGATGGCGCTATAACTAACTCGTTTACGTCGGGCGTTAAATACCAAGACTAGAAACGGGAAGCAGCGTCAAAGCTGTAAGACAGTTGATACTGCGATCGTCAAACCGCCTGCCAAGCGTGTCGTTAATTGTATCAAATAAAATCAAATATTCAAATACAATTTTTTTTTATTAAAAACGTTTCCTCCATTCTAGGATTTGCTCCTATATCGTAGAGGGAGTTTACAAACATAAATTACACAAGGACAAACATCCATACCCGGAACAATTATTTGTAGGCCATACAAAAACTTGTACCATGTGGGATTCGAACCCGCGGCCCCCAGCGTTGCAACTCGTTGCTAAGCCACTGCGCCACGGAGCCGTCAAATCCTGTGGCAAATTTTTCCTTCAGCGAGAGATGATTCTGTACAGAAGTGAAGCTTAATGGGCTAGTGATGATAATGATGTAAGTTATCAAAAATTCATCCAAACAGCAATTTAAGACCTGTAATATTGCTATTTCTTAAGATACTTACTGGAATACCAAATTTAAATTAGACCTAGGACACTTTTAAAAAATTAGATAAAAATATCATAATAATTTTGTTATTTTATAAACGCTGTATGTACGACTATGTAAAAAAATCGCGTTATTTTCATATATAAATTCCGATGTGTTACGTGTACTAGACAGTCGGCACGCAATATGAATGCCGGATACCATTAACTGTGACTGTGAACGCACGGTGCGTTTTTGTTTCAACTCCTACAACGAGCTTCATGAACGAATGGAGTCTTAAATCGATAACGACTAATTAAAAGGTATATTGGAAGCGCATTCATGTTAAACTACGTCAGAGTTAATTGTGATATTGATTCATTTGTATTAAATTGAGAAAATAGAACTCAAAAAGAGTGTAGGTACTTATGAAATTACGAAAGGGCTACAGCAAACTTGCGGCAAGACTTACCTTAATATGTTGAATTTCACACAAATGAGAAGATTCTGATTCGAATGGTTACTTGTGATGAAAAACCGCAACCGCTGTTTTTATGTTTTAGTTGTTATTAGAAAGACGCTGCAGCCCAACTCCTGGTTTGTTTCCCTCTATCACCTCTTACAACACAAATAGGACGATATGGGGCAGTGGATGTGCTTACACCGCCGCTACAGGGTTACTGAGTACTCATTAATTTCCCTTGTTCACTGTTCAGCGTTCCTTACTTAGGCCATGTCATCACCGGTTTTTCAACGCTTTCTTTATCTGCGTTATTTGCAAATACACAAACTAGTAGTCAGTATTATACACTAGAAGATTGCTCTTAAGTACGGTCTCGTTGATCAGACCGCCTTATTATCGTTGTATTCGCCATGTTCGATAATTATCACGACGTTTTTGCGAATAAACTTGATGATGATGAACAAACCGAAATTATAAAGGCCGAAACAGATACGACAAAATATTTGAACCTGAGTCTCGAAATGATCGACTGAGCACGGACCGCGGACCGCGGACCGCAATTATTTCTGTAGCTGCTTTTGTGAACAGGTTAATCTCGGTCAGCCTTTCGGGTTATCTAAAGTAACTGGTGCTCCTTGACTGACCGCTTCATGCTCAAATTGACGGCAAGTTTCTTTTATCCCCCCCCCCCCCCCCACCGCACCCTTAGAGCATTTAGTCTCCCGTGCCAAGGACTTTCGTCGTTTTGGTTTTATTTATTTGTTTCTCTGTTATTTCATTTCTTATTTTATTTTATGTATTTATGTTTAGTGTATATTTTAATATCTTTATACAGTACTGATGAGAACGCTTTAAAGAAATACCGTTACCGTTACCGGCACAGCCTATCAAAAGTCTATTGCTGAACATAGGCCTCCCTCTAGGGACAGATATTTGCCACAAAAGCCAAGTTGGCAACCGTCTGCTGGTTTGTTTCCTTCTGTTGCCTCTTACGACACCCACGGCATGATATGGGATAGTGAATATTCTTACATCACCACTACACGGTCATATTATATTAATTTATTTTTGTACCAACCAATTACCAATAATACCAATTTTTTACATTTGATTGTTAATATTTGATACTATACCAATAAAAAAATATTAATTACGTTCAAAACAAATGGAACAAAAAGATACATTAAATGAAACGCCATGTTTATTTTACTCGGGTTTCTTTGAATGTTCCGTTTTCAGGAATACAATTTTCCACATCAAAAGAAACTTTTAAAAGGTCTTTGTTAGTACAAGCTGTTCTATTAATAATTTAATTTAGGATCTTTAACGTTATTTTTCTGGAACGAAATTAAGAAGCGTGGACTGTGACTTCAAAGTCTTGTGCAAAAATATATTAATTACAACATTTTTATATTGCAAATTAAGGCGAAATTTCCCGTGGGTTTCGTAAGAGGCGACGGAGGGAAATTAAAACAGAAGACGGGCAGCGGCATCTTTCTGATGATAAGAACTCAAAATAATAAAAAAAAATACGGTTGCCAATACGCCTGCCAAGCGTGACAAGAATTGCAAAATCTTCCCAACGAGGCAATCTATGGGAGAGGCCTATGTTCAGTTCAGCAGTGGACTTTTAAAGGCTGTAATGAATGGATGGATGGAAGCGACGTAGAGGTTTCGTAGCACAACGCACTCTTTAAATTTTATAAAACGCGATCAACCCACTGGGTGGTAAGACTCTTCTGCCTACGAATCCATCTGGGTAAGTACATCCCTATTACCTATTTCTACCACCAAATAGCAGTGCCTGTGTGTTCGGTCTGATGGATATAGCGAGAAAGCGTATGTAGTGTTGGATATTGAATAAACAACACTTACCTTTTTTTTATAGGATAAGGGTGACAAACGAGCAAACAGTCTACCTGATGGTAAGTGGTTGCTGCGGCCCATAGACATCTACATCTATTCTCAGTTACAAATCAAAATGTAGATGCGTTGTCACCCGTGAGGACTAAGATGGAATGCATCATTTCCAGTAAAAAGGGCCTCCGGCCACCTGCACTCACCAAGCGAAACGCAGAGGTAAACCTCTACTTCACGCTGATTTTCTGTGAGGTTGTGGTACTACCCCGGTCCGAGCCGGCCCATCCGTGCGACAGCAAAAGCTGCCGCGTGGCTCTACCACTGTTAAACCTACTTAACTGCATAACATTTATTTTCACACACAATGTTTTATATTATTTATATTTTACCAGACCACAAACACAAGCATGTCTTTGAGATAATAACACAGCACAGAAGTATACAGCAAGAAAGTCAATAGAATAAGAAGAAGAAAATTCACAATCACGTCGGGGTCACAAGTGTAGTGTTGGACATGAATAAACAACACTTACTTAACTCCACAACGTTTAATTTGTCACACACAATGTTTTATATTATTTGAATTTACACATATAGTTATTATTTTATACACATTTTGCTAATTACATAATGTCTGTATTTTTATTTATAAAATTAATATTTAATACAAAATATTTTTTTTTCTCTTTATTTATTTAGGGATTTTTATTTGTTAATATGTCAATCCCATTATAACTAATTTAAAATCTATACATTTATTATTAATCTGCACATACTCAATGCAATATCCGAGGTGGGGGCATGTAGAATGCCTTGCGCAATACCCATATTGTACATATTTATCTTATAGGTCCTTATAAATAATTCCCTTGCCCCTCGGTTCCGCTCACATTCCATTAAAAAATGATGTAAGTCTTCTATTACTCCACACGTTTCACAATTAGGTGAATCAGTTTTTTTCATCAGATAAGAAAATTTTTTTGATGGGATGTGACCTGTTCTTATTCTAAACATTATTTTAATAATATTTCTATTTATTTTTGTATCTATAAACCAGGGTATTCGGGGTGGCTCACTCTGTATCGTTTTGTACCAAATACCTTTAGTTTTGGAGCGTTCATTGAAAAACTCTTTCCATTCGGTATGACATAAATTTCTGAATTTTGGCAGTACTTCTGAGTAACAGGGGTTAATATTATACTCTACACCATTTACACAAGCAGAATTCGCTAATCTATCTGCCTCCTCATTACCCAATAGACCAATGTGTGATGGAATCCATTGCACTTTTGCACAGATATCGCGTAGACTGAACTCATATAGTTGGGAAAGTATGGTATAGGCTATCGAAACACCTCTGATTCCAGAGGCGGATCGAGCCAAGTGTTGGATAGCAGTTTTGCTGTCCGAGTATACAATAATTTTGTCCCAGTTATAGCTTGCGGCATACCTTAGGGCTTCGGATATTGCAATGAGTTCAAGGGTCATAATACAAACGTCATTAGTAACTTTATAACATCTAGAAATTGCTCGAGATGAGTAGAAAAAAGCTGCTCCTTGCAACTTAGCACTCTTTGATCCATCTGTGTAGATTTTATGCCAATCGTGGTATTTATTTTCAAGTTCTTCAATAATATTTAGTTTAAGAGAATTTTTTTCATATAATTTTTTGGATTGTTTTACAGACTCTAATTTACTTAATAATATATTTTCAATATCAATGCGGGACAACCAAGTGCTAAGCGAAAATGATTCGAGAAAAGGGGATGATTGTATATTCATAATTTTAGTCTTATTATAAGATTTAACTAATAGTGGGATTTTCTTGCGTTGCCAATATCTTGTTTCACAGAGAGTGCTAAGTTGCTTTAAAGAATTAATTGTAACATTATTGGAAAAAGAGCTGGCTTTTAAAACATATTTATAAGCTAGATATAGTCTTCTAATATGAAGTGGAGGTACGCTTAGTTCGCTTTCCATTACATGTATTGGAGAACTTTTGATAAAACCACCAATAACCCTTAACGTTTTATTTTGTATTTTATCTAATTTTGATAAATGGAAATTAGCGCAATTATCAAATAAAAAACTACCGTAATCAATTCTACTTCTTATTAACGAAATATACAACTGACGAATATGTTTGGGATGAACTCCCCAAGATGGCCCAGACAATACCATTTGTAGATTTAAAAACTTATTACATTTTTCTGTAATATCATTAATGTGTTTGTTCCAGAGTAGGTTACTATCTAGCCACAACCCCAAGTATTTAAAGCAATTTAGGGAAGTCAATGAGCGTTCGTTAACTGTTACATTAGGCAGAAATCGTCTACGTCCTCGACTAAACAGGCATAACTTTGTTTTGTCAGTTGACAGCTGTAAACCTAGATCGTTTAACATTTCCACTATACAATATAACGCATTATTGATCTTTGACTCACAAATTTTTATATCTTTGTCTTTTATATAAATAACAAAGTCATCAGCATATTGAATAATGTTTACGTTGTGTTGTGATAGTAAATGGCAAATTCTATAAGTCGCTATATTGAATAGGAAAAGGGATATTGGGTCTCCTTGTGCTAATCCTTTATTTGTGCTTCTTTTAAGTACTTTATTTTCAACTTGAGATTTTACCCATAAATGTCTTTCGCTTAGGAATAACCATAAATATGTACAGAACTTACTACCAACTTGCAATTCATCTAATATTTTTAAGACACTATTTATATCAACATTATTATAAGCGTTTTCAATATCTAAAAAGCAAGCTAACGTGGGTATATTTTGTGTCAAACCAGTTTGTATATATGTTACCAAGCGAGACTGACAGTCCAAGCAAGATTGTGATTTCCTAAATCCAACTGTCGATGGCGAAAATACGCAATTTTTTTCAATGAACCATTCTAGTCGCTTTAGCATCATAATGTGGAAAGTTTTACAAAGACATGACATTAAGGAAATTGGTCTCAGTTTATCATCAGAATTAGATGGGCTACTATTTTTTGGTATAGGTATAACCAGCACATTACGCCATTGACTTGGTATATTTCCAGACCTGAACACAAGGTTATAAAGCAATAAAAGAAATCTTTTTGCGATATCGGGAAGATTATAGATCATACTATATGTGATTTTATCATCTCCAGGAGCAGTATCTTTTTTTTTAAGACAACTTTTCAATTCTTCCATTGTAAAATCAGTCTCTAATGAAGAATTTTTAGATATAAATTTTGGACATACATCGGTTGCAGAATCTGGTGTGAGCGAAAGTAGAAGTTTTTCTTGCTTATCTAACAGAATGAATGATTTTTGTTTACGAATACCTTTTATCCATCGCATGCGCTGCCACATGTTTGATATTGAAATTTTTCCATCAATTGACTCGCAAAAGTTCTGCCAATGAGTACGTTTTGCCTCTGCTATAAGTTTACTGGCTTCTTTAGTTTTTGCTTCTAAGTGAGTTAGATTGTTGGGAGTCGGATTACGTCTAAAATTCCTAAGGGCTAATCTTCTTTGAGCAATTACTCTAGACAGGGCAGGGTTCCAATAATTTCGGGGTTTGAATTTTGTTTCTGGATCAATGCGTACTTTTATAGTAGGTATACTAGCATCGGCCGCTTTATCAAGTTGAGCAAGTAGAAAATTATACATTTCTTGAATACATGTTTTATCATATGTATCAATATCTAATAAATCAACGCTAAAGGATTCTTTAATTTTGTTAGTATAGGCTATCCAATCAATTTTCTTAAAATTACGTTTCTTAATGCTACTATATTGTTTTGGGATATTAGTACTTAATTTAATTAAAAGGTGATCGCTCCCTAGATTTTCATTAAGAACCTTCCACACGAAGTTAATGGCAATATCATTTGATACAAAAGAAATATCTGGGGAAGTTTCTTGTAAAAACCCATTGACAAGTTTAGCTCTCGTTGGCATTCCATTATTAAGAGAAAGATAACCATATTCTATCGATGAGTCTACTAATTGTACCCCTCTTGCATCGGTTTTGTACGACCAATTGCTGTGGTGTCCATTAAAATCACCTGCTATTAATGATTTTTTTGGGAAGAAGGAAAATAGCTCCTCCCAGTCTGATGCTTGAGTTCTAACTGATGATGGACAATAGACTGATATAATATTTTGTTAGAACTCACAATTGTACAATTTAACACACACAATTTCTATGTTTGGGTTAGTTAATCTAATTGTACTTATTACGCTTTGAAGTGAGTTGTGTGTAACGATTGCAACTCCACCATAAGAGTCATATCTGTCCCGTCTATAAATATTATAATCTTTAATATTAATATTATCATCAGTATTTAACCATGTTTCACTTAGTATGGCTATGTGTATTTTTTCTTTTATCAAAAACTCCCCAAGATCTATCAATTTTGGTTTCAAACTTTGTGTATTCCACTGTAATATATTAATAGCGATGTTTTTGTTATTTGTACTATCCATGATTCATATAATTTAAAACTGTTTCATAAATTTTTCGTCCCGATATTAAACTACTCACAAATGTTTTAATTACTTTAAAAATAGCCACGAAAACCGCAAAAACTTTATCCTCAAAACTTTTCCTAGAGTACCAAATAGAATGAATTTTTAATAAGAGTCCCTTAAAATCAACTGTTTTTTCACTCATTTCTTCTTCGTCTGAAGTACTTTTTTGGCTTTCTTCTTCCGCTTCCTTAAACTCAATATCATTTTCTATCATATTTATTTTTTTCTTTTCTTTTCTTTGTCTTTGTTTTTTCTTTTCTTTTCTTTCCTTTTTATTTGTTTCTAAAGGTGTTTTTCCTTCCTCTGAGGCTGGTTCTTGATTATTTTCATTATGAACTTGAGCGTCAGCAACAACCTGACTATAACTTCGAGAGCCACGGTTTTCCCATACTTGTGTAGGCTGTTCTGTCATCTCTTGATTGACAAAAGTATTTTTAGAGTGCATATTTAAGTTTTCGCTCATTTCTATTTGACTTTTATTTATAATCATCTGTAGAGCTTTTCTGTAAGTTATATTTTCCTTACTCATAGTGATACGTATTTCTTTTTCTTTGAGATACATAGGGCAACTTTTATCCAAAACGAAATGTAATCCTTTACAATTGAGGCACCTGTATGTTTTTAGATCACAGTTTATGTGTTCTGTACTACCACATTTTGGACATAAGATTTTTTTAGTCTGGCATGCTTTAATAATATGTCCGAATTTCCAGCATCCGGTACATTGTGTTACTGGAAAAGTGTAGTTTTCCACTTTGAAATTATACTCATATGCCGTGACATAAGGAGGTAAAATAGTGCTTTGAAAGCATATCCTTACCGTTTCACTTTCGACCCACTTGCTATTTAAATCTAGTCGTTTAAGTCGTCTTACCGCCAATATTTTGATATCACTTTTCAAAATTGCTAAAATATCTTCCTCAGTAAACTCCAAATCCACACCTCTGATCAATCCATAAGAAACCGTGGTTTCAAACGTTTTTTGACATTTGTACTCTAAATCTTGAAATTTTTTACAACTAATCATTTTTTCCGCATCATTATCACTTTGAAAACAAATCAAAACTTTGAAAGGAGACTTATATTTGATTGTTTCAATATTCTGAATATTCTCACTTCGTAATAATTTAGCTAACGCCATTTGTTTGGGTAATTCTTTAAATGATGTAACACAAACCTCATATTTAGATCCGATTTCTTTCGATGTTGTCTTTTGTCCCTGTCCTGTTGAAATACTTCTTAAGAGTCGTTTCGGTCTTCTTTTCTCAACTGTCACATAATCATCTTCGCTGTTTGTATCTTCTTCACGTGCTTTTCTCTTCTCCGATCTCACTTCAGACTTTCGGGTAGTGAACCCAGAGTTCGCCTGTTCCATTTAAGCCACACGAGTTATTCTTCGATCTTCAATTTGCTTTAGTTCTAATTCACATATACGTATGACTTCCGAATCACTTCCATCACTTCTGTCTATCGATTTATCTTTATCACTATCCATATTTAAACATGAGGGTGGTCTTTTGTTGAAATTACCGATGACAGATGGGGAGGAGTATTTATTTATTTACGTTTATACCAAACCAAATCTAAGAAATGATCGAAATTTTATATTAAAACACTTTCATTATATGTCATAAATTTGATAGATAAATTTAATACAAAATTAAACTAAATTTATTTTTACAGCTAATATTGCAGTCCACCACACATAATAAAAGGCTGTGAGGCATTCTATTTAAGTTCTAAAGGTGACAATGCATCTGTCTATCTTGATTGAAGATGTGACCATGGGCCGCAGTAGCTTATCATCAGGTAGGTTTAGGTCGGTTCGTTTGTCACTTAAAAAAAGAGTTCTATTTCCGTGGCACGCTGAGATTTTTAATTATAGTTTACATGTTAACTTATCACATGCTCTGTGGTGATCGAAAATATTTATTTAGATAGCAGACCGGCAATGCACACATTTTAAAATTTTATTGTACATAGTCTCAACGGTCCGGGATTCATGTTCTGCAGAATGCAGATACCCTCACAATATTTGGGGTCATACGATGGGATTGTCCAATTGCGTGTCTTTTATTGATTTTTCTTCTTATTGAGCTCATAGTCCAGGGAGAATTTACCATAGTCGCCACACTTGGCAGGTAGACTGATGACTACAGTACTAACATCTCACATGTTTGACGCAGCCGTTTTTCCCTTGATATTTTACTCTTGGCGTTAACGAAATGGTTATAGTGCTATCTATAGCCAGCCAGAACCTTCTAGCATTTTTCTTTATTTTTCATAGTCGCTTCTTAAAACGCCCACTGGACGATATTGGGTGATGGTATTTCGTCCACCGGCTCCACACTCCACGTTTGTTGTATGTTACATAATCCACGTTAGTTTTTATTGAGATGTAGTAAAAACTATAGAACATACGAATATATTATACCTATCATCATCATCATCTTTACAGCATATTAGAAATCCACTGATGAACATAGACCCCCCCCCCCCATAGACATTGCCTCATAATGGGAATTCTTGCCATAGTTGCCATTCTTGGCAGGCGGTTCGGTAACTGCAGATTTTTGAATTGATGATTATCATTTTAAATTTTTATTAATATGTTGCCGCCCATCTCCAATTCAGTCTGTCGCCGTGTAAGTGGTAGCGTAAGAAAATACATTATCCCATATTATCATCATACGGGTGTCGTAAAGGTGACAGAGAGAAATAAAGAGGAGACGTATTGTATAAAGAACCTGAAAATACACGAATTTAAATGAAAGATTTAGGAACATAAAATAGTACAAACGCAATATTCCCTTGCTTCGGAACAATAATCGCAGTGAACAAGCAAAACTTATAACAAGCAAGTAACGGAAGTCAGCTAGCGGTCGACCGAAACTTAGTAATGAGATATCCCCCGTAGCCAAGATTTACTACCGAATGTTTGTAAATAAACTCTAAGAGTGTACTTTCAACGTTTATTTTATATACAGAATGATTTTTATGGCATCCTTCCTCGCTACGGAAAAGCATTTTTCAAATTGAATGGTTCTTATTATTAGATTTATTTTTAAAAATAGAATGCAATATATAACGATGACATTTTTAAAATAACAAAATTTGAAAAATTAGGCAATTATTACCTATGAAATTCGTTCTTTCCTTTTGAGGTGCAGAACCCCTTAAAACAATATTTTCAATATTCGTTAACTAGTCTTCAATTCGTTGCACATAATTCTAAAAATATAGGTAATTTGAATAAATGCCTCAATTTCAACGACCGAAATGAAACTAACACAGTTAGTTGTTGCGTGATGTTAAAACAACATGTGAACTACTTAACACCCCTCTATGAAGTAAATCTTTGTCTTGATTAAGTAGGTATTTCCCGAAATGCATTAGTTTTAGGGGAACCAACGACCGCGACTGCTCCAGTTACGTTGTCAAAGTTAGTGGAAAATAATTGTGAATTAAATGTCCTCGTTGGCCCATTAACATTAGACCTAACTGTCAAATACCTCCCTAATACTAGGAGGGGTTTCTTTTGAAGCCATTTGTTAAGAAAGTTAACAGAAATGAACGTCTTTAATGACCCTTAAACACATTTAAAGGCCTATTTAGAGTACCACGATTCCTTTTGTATAAACAATATAAGAGTCTACAAGACAGTAATTTTAGATGATGATGCTTGTAATACTTGCAGTTTCTCAGAAAAAGATTTTTCTTTATAGCTTACATAAAATATAAAGTGTTATATTTATACCTACCAAAGTCCACTACTGAACATAGGTCTCCCTCATAGATTGACTTATAAGGCGGATACTTGCCATAGTTACCACGATTGGCAGACGAATTAGCAACCGCAGTTTTTTTTCTAATAGTTCTAATTAGTTTTTTTTATAGGATCGGGTGACAAACGAGCACACAGTCCACCTGATAGTAAGTGGTTACTGTGACCCATAGACATCTACATCTATCCTCAATAAAGACTCAAGATGCAGATGCGTTGTCACCCGTGAGGACTAAGATGGAATGCCTCTTTGCCAGTAAAAAGGGTCTCCGGTTCTCTACACTCACCATACGAAACACAGCAGCGTTAAGCTGCTATTTTACGCTGGTTTTATGTGAGAGCGTGGTCCTTCCCCGGTCGAGCCGACCCATTCGTGCTACAACCATAATATAGCTGCAACATGGCTCTACCACGTAATAAAGTTTAGTTTAGTTTCTAATTAGTTAGTATTGCCTGGTTGGTCTTCTTCTGTTGTCTCTTACGATACCTAAGGAACGATATGGCGTAGTAGATATTCTTATATCGACACTACAAGGTATTTTAAAAGATTTAGCAATTGTTGTAACTTAAACAAATTAAATTGAAATGGAAAAAGCAAATTATTTACCCATTTTAAGGTACTGCGAAAAATGTTTGAACATAATTAGAAGGTCAAATCAAATTGGATTTTTTATTTTTTATTGGTAGGAAAATGTTACGATTAGTTTTCCGCCCAATCTGAGCTAAACCTAATTATCTGTTATCAAACGCAAATATTTCTTAGATGACACCATATTTAGCTTGAGTCGTAAAGAACTTAGACTTTACACTCCCTCTTACCTATTTCTGTCACTAAATAGCACCTGCACTGCCGTGTTCCGGTCTAAATGATATAGGGAACGAGCATAGCTATAGGCATTCCATCTTAATCCTCAGAGGTGACAACACTGCAGCCTTCTTTGGTTGAAGATGACTGCACTTACCACCAGGTAGGTATATAAGTTCGTTGCCACTTAAGTTTTACAAAAAAAGAACATTATTTGAATTGTGAATCAAAATAGTTTCATAACAAGTTAAATCAATAATGCGAAACGTCATGTACTGCAATCATCAAATAATTTGACAATCGTGAAAATTAAAGCAAATACTCTTTCCAATGGAAGAAGGCTATGTACAGCGGTGGATTATAACGGTTTGATGAAAAAGGAGATGAACATTATCTCTTTGTAGTTATTCACGGTAGACAATGCGAAAGATAATTTAAATAGAGTAATATTTCTTTTGAAATATAGTGACAGTTTTATTAAGAATCTTATTTATGTCCTTGTGGTAACCGAGAGTAAATACTAAGGTTGAAAAGCGTTTCGTTACGGAAAGCGCTTACTCGTAGATAAATCACTTTCCGGTTTCAACTTCGAAAGTGTCAAAACAAAACCTCTGCGTATTCATATCACTACAGATAACATTATGCCACTGGCAAATACTAAGCATTCAGATAAATCTTATAAATAAATAATCAACTAACTACAATCTCATTTTTACTTTATTTTACTATACATATTTGGTTTAACATCAACAAGAATTCGAACTTAAGAGCTAAAGAGGACAGTATGTTTGAAAATTTTTTTAATTAATTTTTTTCACTATTCGTCTATATTACTTATTTTGAACCTTCTCTGCAAATTTGGCCGTATATTGCAAAATATACGGCCTATATAGAAACATAATTTTACTGGCATTTCCCTGACGACTTTCCAGCTTGTTTTTTACTACATACATGTGTGTTACGGCCTACGGCTGCTCCCCTAAAGGTCAAATCCTCAGGGGCCCATTCAGCTGAGTTTCTACGAGCAGACGTAGGTCGGGCCTCCTAAGGCCAAAGTGGAAAATCTCTAGTTACACCAAACAATAAGGGAGAAAGCTAGAAACACATCGTACTTACCATTATCCGAAGCTAACTTCGCACCAAGGCTTGGGCAGGCCGTGAGTGTGTGTAATAGTGGATGGCGAGTAGTGTACAGTGAGGTGTGAAGGTGTGGGACCTTGGCAAGCATAGGCGACCAGCAGCGGCCGAGTTCCAGGCTGCTCCAAATTGAGGTCTTCCGCGGCGCCGTCCACAGTCACTTTCTTCGTTCGTCACGATGACAGTCCATTAACTCTATCGTACTATTAACTAACTTACAGAAGCCACTAATTTTCGGTTGTTATAAAGCTTGACACACAAAACGATCAGGGAGTGTCCGGATCAAAGATCACTACCGCTTCGCGTAGCAACAGTTATTTCTAGAATATCAAAGGCCGCTTTAGCTAATATTGTCGAATGTACTTATACAGATTCTGAGACACAATGAGTCCCTGGGAAGCTCTCCAGCAAGGATTGCGCGTTACAAATCCTAGACAGTATATTTACGAACCGCACCTAATTATTCCGAGTTCCCGAACAAAAATTGACAGCGTGCGGACTTAGCACAGCTGGCAGACGACTCCTTGCACCTTTACGCGTTCTCAACACCCACCGCTCGACCGCGTTCCGATTCTCGGGTCTATTTGTGGTTATTCCCCCTCTCACACAATATTCTGCCACAGATTTTATCGACACTTCAAAAATTGTCATCGTAGTCTAATTCGCCAACCTTCATCTTAAAAACGCGTAGACTAGGGGTCAGAGTGACCATCGTTGGTTCCAGGTTCAGATGTGTGGGTCTGTTTGTGGTGTGTATCCTCCTCTCACACAATATCCTGCCTTCGATATTATCGGCACATCAAAAACTGTTACTGTAGTCGAATATACCAAGGTCTTCACCATATTGAACGCGTAACACATATTAGAAACACAGTGAACCCAAAAATGCATGAACTAAACTCAGGCTTTGCTTAAGCGAGTTTAACGCTATTAGTTACTGTCTACCCCGCGCCGCCCACGACCGAGATATTGATATTTGTGCCGTTTGCTGTAGCGCTGTAGCGACAGACATTGCGTAAATATACGTATAACGTAAACGCCGTCAATGATTTAACAAAGCTCTAGTTCACCTCCGCTCTGATTTATCACGTCTTTTTGCTCAATTCTTCTCTACTTATGTTGTATTCTTAATTTTACTTCTTGCTAGTACTTTTTAGTAGATGACAAACGAGATCACAGTTCACTTGATGTTGAGTGGATTCTGATGTAGCCCTATATCATTCATCGTCAATAAGAATCAAAATGCAGAGGCGTTGCCAGCCCTCTAGACCAAGATGTAATGCCTTGGTGTTAAAGTCCACGGTTTTCGTTACTTCCATACGGAAGACAGAAGCACCAAGCTGCTATTTTACGTGGTATATATATTTTAAATGTTTATATTACATGTATATTTTACGTGGCATTGCAGCCAATACGGCTTCAGTTCTCGATATAGATGTGAAGAATTTATTTGGAAATATTGAAATATTTCTATTAGAAATACAACAAAAAGTTCAAGATACAGGCTTTTAACTTCCCACAGTGGGCACAGGCTTCTCTTATTTCTGAGGGTTATGGAAAAAATCTAACAAATACAAGTACGATAATAAGTTTTACAGACTTTAAAAAGCTTTACAGACTTGATATCAGACAGATCTTGGTAACATACAGGTTCTAGTTTCAGAGCCTTACCATAAAAAAAAACTTTAAATAGCAACGAAGAAAATAATATTTGGAACTTTACTAGGAAAAATATACGTCCTACTGCTGGGCATAGGCTCCCTGATATTTCCGACAGAGTTATGGAGCGATTCCGCGCCAAACACCGCAGTCGCCCAGTGACTTTAGGTACTGTACAGCGCCCGAAACGTCGGGAAATAAAGATGTTAAAACTACTACTACTCGTAATCATAAGCATACATTTTTTGACGTGCCATTGGCACGCACCTCTCTTAGCAAGTCCCCGTGTATCATATTGGATTTAATTACATAATGTGATTGGTTTAACCGTTTTATTAAAATAAATAAATAAATCTATTAAATAAATTAAATAAATCAAGTTATTTATAGTCAATGTGCTGTATTTGCGAAATGTAATAATCAAATCATTCAGATTTCGGCTCTGAACCAGAGAACATGAAAAAAAAATGAGAAAATGATTTTAAATAAGAAATCATTTTTTCGGTGGGTAGGCGCAAAAGTGTTTTGACATATTTAAAATCGTTCCTGGTTATTTTAATGTTTTAATACAGTAAATCTAAAACAATCAAATATATAAATGTACCTGTAATTACATAAATCCACCAGCATTCTTTACTTATAATTTGTTTTTCACTACACAACTTAAAACTTATTTTGCCACTTCACTGTCACCTGACATTGGCCTTTAAGTGACCTTTATTTAAATATTCAACATGGATATACTTAAGAAGTCGATTGAAGAGCTAACGCTGAATTTCACTTCACGTATGGATGAGGGTACGACTTTCCATTTACTCCCATCGAGTTTGGTGTTGATACGTATTTTTACAGAAAGGTTACATTTTTATAAGCACACACACAAAGTTTCAATATGCGGAAACACGTATTTTTTGAGAATTAAATTAATAAAAATCACTTATTTTAACAATATTTTGTTGTTTTTTTTAACTGGCTTTACGGCTCTGGGTTCTAGCCCTTTTGAGCCTACTTTATTACGAATTTCCATTGACATTCGTCGAATTGAGGGGAGAGGGGGGGGGGGGGGGAGAGAAGAGGTGTAGGGGGACTAATTCAGAGGGATTTCTGTATATATTTTGAGACTGCAACGTCTCCGGCGCTGCGGGAAGAGCAGCCTCTACGCCTTTGCGTAACAAATCGCAGGCATCCCTCCTCGCCTCCGCAGCTTCGGCTTGTTGGTCGCCTTCGGCGACCAGCCTCGGCCGCTCCGGCTCGTCCGATGCCTACGATTTGTTACAGCAGGCGGAGGCTACTCCCCCTACGCACCTCCGGTTCTATATAACCACTCTAGGGGTAGGACAGACTCGTACCACGTGGAGTCGGGGTCAATAAATTTGGTTCTTTGACATAAGTAGAACCTAACCTATTTTATTTATTATCTGCCCTAATAGGTACTGTTAAAATAAACATCCTTGAAAATCGCCATTAAAACTGATTTTACTGATAAGAGATCATTTATTGTATTATCTTTCTTTTTTTCCATAAGAAATCATTTATTATGGTATCTTATAAATGCAAACAGGAAAATACATTTTTTGTGATATCACGACAGCTTACTATTAGAATCGATTTAAAAATCTATCTTTTTCGGAAAGAATCGACATCCGTACTGACGACGACAATGACATTACAAAATGGCGCCAGTTTTACGCTAGGAATGTAACATAAACATTGCAAAAATAATTAATTTTCAAATAATGTTTTTTCTCAAAAAGTACGTGTTTCCGCATATTGAAACTTTATGTGTGTGCTTATAATAGTGTAACTTTTATGTAAAAATAGACATTACAAAATGGCGCCAGTTTTACGCTAGGAATGTAACATAAACATTGCAAAAATAATTAATTTTCAAATAATGTTTTTTCTCAAAAAGTACGTGTTTCCGCATATTGAAACTTTATGTGTGTGCTTATAATAGTGTAACTTTTATGTAAAAATACGTATCAATCCCCAACTCGATGGGAGTAAATGGAAAGCTAAGCCTGGATGAGTTCCAGAGGGAGGTCAGAACATCCATCCCTGCAACAAGCCCTTCTTCCAACATTAATGCACAATTTAATGCCTTTAGGGCATTTGTCCTCTCAGCACTTGAGAATCTGCAACTTCAGCTTCAGCTTCTCTCTAGGCATCAAGATGAAATGGAGGTAAGGACCAGGAGGAAGATATTGCTTGTACATGGAATGCCAGAAGCTCGAGATCAGAACCCAGTATTTTGCACAAGTAAGTTATTATCGGAGCGGCTGAACATCCCTGAAATAAGTGTGGGCTCTATCACCAGATGCCATCGCTTAGGGCACCCCCGTGGTGACAAGCCTCGAGCGCTGCTTGTGAAATTTCGAGATCAGGAGCTCCGTGACAAAGTTTGGTTTTCCAAAACCAAGCTAAAGGGTAGCGGAGTTACTCTATCTGAGTTCATGACTAAGGGCCGTCATGAGGCGTTCGTTGCTGCTCGGAAGCGGTTTGGTGTATCCCAGTGTTGGTCAAGAGATGGACATGTTGTGGTGCTCGGGTCTGATGGCACGAAGCACCGGGTGTACACCGTGACTGAGGTGCTCGCCATTCCTGATGCAGCCGGTGGTGACCCCACTACCTCATCCTTGACTGCGGCGACGGCGGCGGCGGCAACTTCGGCTCCTAAGCCCAGTGTTACTACTGCTAGGGCTAGGAAGACGACGAAAAATTGATGGTAGTGGCGTGTTTTCTTGTGGTTTCGCTTTTATTCATTTAGTCCAGCAGCTCAATTCATATTTTTTTTTGTAACTTTTGGTTAATCAGTTTAATTACAACTCTTTGCCATTCATTTCTATGACAAAAATTTCATAATAGGTTTGCACTGGTTTGATGACTGTTACTCTAATTATTTTAATTATTGCCCATTACAGGTAGATTAATTGATCATTCTTTATTGTTATAATATTTATTATTTGCGTATAAATAACTTTATACTGACAGTTGCTACCTGTAAGCCTGTAACCATAGATTACTGTGTATAACCACAGAGGCATTCTTAGATTTTATTTTATTTTTTATTTTATTAGTTTGGCAAAGGCATGTTAAACCATTCTGCCTAGTCTGAAGTTTATAGATTCATAATTCTTACAATTTTTTGGCGTCAGACTACAAGTTTTTGGTAATTTTAATACTAAACTGATTGTTTTATTTCTTTAAGTTGTTGTTTTGTTATATGCTTTCTCTTTCATGCTGCTGGTGGTTGTAATAGTGTAGGTACTGTTTGATTTTGCATATATATATATATATATATATATATATATATATATATATATATATATATATATTATTTTTATTTATTTGTTTATTTTAGTATAGTATTTATGACATCCTCAAACATTTGTAATGATAGTGATTTGTTTCTGTCGTTGTCTTCAGATGATGAGACACTTAGTGATGCTAGTTATCACAGTACAACTGCTTCTCCTTCACTCAACATCACCTTAAATTCTTGTTTCTCAGACTGTGTGAATAACTTCAATGCTATTCATATTAACGCCCAAAGCATTCCGGCTCATTATCCTGACATGCTTGCGTCATTTCAATCCCAAAATATTCACGCCATTTTAGTTTCAGAATCTTGGCTAAAACCCTGTCTTCCTTCCACTTCTTATTCTTTGCCTGGGTTTCATCTAATTAGAAATAATTGCACTAATAGGGGTGGTGGGGGCGTGGCGATCTATCTTAGATCCTACTTTCCATTTAAAATTGTTAGTTCGTCAAGTCAACCACCTCCTGTTGATTCTGCTGAACATTTGCTGGTTGAAGTCTCCCTGTCTCAGAATAAAATCCTACTTGGAGTTTTCTACAGTCCCTCTCTTTCTGTAAACTATTTTACTTCTTTCGAATCTCTCTTAGAATCACTAGTCCCTACGTATAGTCACACTATTTTGATGGGTGACTTTAACACCTGTTTACTTAAAGGCGACAATCGGGCTATAAAACTTGAGTCTATAACTGAAGCGTGTAATATGCAAATCCTACCCCTTTCTGCTACTCATAACTTTCCTAACAGTACTCCTTCCCTTCTTGACTTAACAATGGTGTCATCTTCAAATCTAGTTTTCAAGCATGGACAGTGTCCTGCTGATGCATTCTCTTATCACGATTTAATTTTTCTTTCGTATAAAATACCTTTCGTATAAAATCCTAAAATCGAACCTAAATTAGTTCTGCGACGTAATTTTGGAGGAATGGATATTGACCAACTTTGTCAAGATGCTCTCAATATTGACTGGTCAGTGATTGAGAAGGCTCCGTGCATTGACGATAAAGTGGAACTTTTTTGTTCCCTACTCACGCAGCTTTACGACGTTCACGCGCCAATGCATTATGTGAGACTCAAACACTTGCCTGCTCCATGGCTCTCAGATGATCTGAAAAGGCTTATTTTAAAGAAGAATGCGGCATTGTCAAAGCTTAAGAGGAATAGAACAGATGAAAATTTAAGGAAATACGCCAAAATCAGGAATCGCTGCAACACATTATGTAGAGATGCACAACGACGCCATATTCATACATCAGTCGAGAACGGCGACTCATCTAGGGTGTGGAAGTTTCTTAAAACAGTTGGAGTTGGTCGAACATCCCTACATGCTTCACCTCCTAGTGTTGATTTTGAACTATTAAATCAACATTTTTCTAATCCTTTGATAGTGTCCATAAACTGCAAACACTTCGTTCTCTTTCTGTAACTCCGACTCCTAATTATCCTCCGTTCGTTTTTAGTCAGTTTACTGTATGTGATGTTAAGAAGATCATATTATCCATCTCCTCAAATGCTGTCGGTAGCGACAACATTAGCCGTAATATGATTATTCCTCTCCTTGATGTTATCACTCCCATTATCACTCATTTACTTAATGCATCTGTCTCTTCCTCTAAATTCCCTCAAGCCTGGAAGAGTGCTCATGTTATACCCCTTCCGAAGAGATCTAATCCCGTCAACCACTCTGATTTTCGTCCCATCTCGATCTTACCTTTCCTTTCTAAAGTCCTTGAAAAACTAATTTGCCAACAGCTGACCCTTTTCCTCAATGAGCACAATTTATTAAATTCTTTACAATCCGGTTTTCGTCCTGGTCATAGTACGGCTACTGCCTTAATCAAAGTTACTGATGACATACGATGGGGTATGGATAATAAACTACTCACAGTCATGACCTTGCTGGATTTCAGTAATGCGTTCAATACTGTTGACTATGATATACTGTTGAGTCTGTTGTGTTCCCTTAACATATCTCCATCAGTAATTAACTGGTTTCAAAGTTATCTCTGTGGCCGTCGGCAGTGTATTCGTTTCGATGAAACTCACTCATCTTGGTGTGATATTACTGCAGGCGTGCCGCAGGGTGGCGTGTTGTCACCTTTACTGTTTTCCATTTTCATTAATTCAATTACTCATAAAATATCTTCTCTCTACCACATGTAACCACATGTATGCGGATGATGTCCAGATTTACACACAGTCAACTCTTGAGAATTTGCCGAATGCAATCGCTACATTGAATAACGATCTAAATATTATTCATGATTGGAGTAAATCATATGGCCTAAATGTGAATCCTAAAAAGTCTCAAGCTATCATTATTGGTAGCCAGAGTTTTATCTCAAGAGTTGATTGGTTCACCGTACCACCTATAGTATTCGATGGAGATGTAATCCCTTACTTTGACAATGTCAAAAACCTTGGTATTTATATTGATAATTCCTTAAATTGGATACGCCAACTGAATGAGTTAAGTAAGAGAACCTTTGTCGCTCTTTGTTCACTGCGTCGCCTTCGATCATTTCTTCCCATTCCTACAAAAATTATGCTCGCACAGTCTCTTCTCCTTCCGATCCTCGACTATGCTGACGCAAGCTATGTAGACATAACTGAGGACCAGCTAAATAAGCTTGAGAGACTTCAAAATACTAGTATTCGGTTCATATTTGGATTGCGCAAATATGACCATATTTCCCAATTTCGCTCACGTCTCAAGTGGTTACCTATCCGACTTCGCCGGAACATGCATATTCTTTCTATTCTCTACTGTGTATTATTTCATGCTTCTGCTCCTCCCTATCTAAATGAGAAATTTAATTTTGTGGGGCTTCCGGGAGAACCTCTACGCTCTTCTAGAAAATTAGTTTTAAGGGTACCAACTCACAAAACATCGTTTTTTAATAAATCGTTCACTGTCGAGTCTATTAAGCTCTGGAATGCCCTACCTTTGCACATACGTGAAGCACAATCTATTGTAATCTTTAAGAGACTGCTTAAAGAACATTACTTGTCTCAATCGTCCGGAGACCGTTAGGATAATTATGTGATTATGTATTTATTGTATTTATCAGCTTTATATTATTGTTTGAGGAAATTTGTAATTTATTTATGTATGTTTGGGTAGATATGTAAGTTCGTTTATATACTCTTATATATGTATGTTTATGTATGTATTATATGCTTTACTTTATCTTTTATTATGTATTAGTAATTTATATCATTTCATGTGTTAGTTATTTATATGTTATTTTATTGCATTTATTGTCTATATATCGCATTTATTGATATTATATTTTGTATAATTATATTGCACCACCTACCCAGTATTCATTGTTTATTCCTTTATACCATTGGTTGCCTGGAAGAGATCGGTATGTAGCGATAAGGCCGCCAAATTTTACATTTAACCTGTCTATTGTTATGTCATTTGTTTATTAGTTTGTGGTGTACAATAAAGTATTTTCATTCATTCATTCATTCATTCATTCATTCATTTTCTCAATTTTTTACATTTTTATACATTGTTTTATTTTAATAATTTAATACAAAAAGATTTACAGATTTATTTTTACGCTAAAATCCATACTTTTATTTAAGGAAAAACATGAGGTGATATCTTATTGGTCGACCAGCTTCAACGGGCACTAGGCCGCGCAAGCAAGGGTTACGAACAAACGCAGTTGCACTTTCTATTCCCTCACTCTCATTATCCGATAGGACGGCAATCTGACACGAGGTGACAAGACCAACGGCTTAACGGGTTTTCCGAGGCACGGGGTTGGAGAACCTTTCTGATACTGAGCTGCAACTGAGAAATTCTGTGAAAAATAAACCCAACGCGGAGGTCAAATGTCTGCCGGGTGTGTCTGCCGGGCCAGCTGGTAAGCTGGCCCGGCAGATACTGTTCTGCTCTTTCCAGTGGGTTGCGCTATAAATTGACACGCGACGTTTTACAGTGTAACATAAAATATAATAATAATAACTCGACCACAGCGCCACCTATTGTGGTCCACACTAGTGTGTGGATTTATGATTTACTTTTTTTTAGCATTAAACCACCATCATTATCATCACCCGTTCACATCACGTCCATTGTTATATAGAGCTATAAACCAACATATTATTATATTGTTAATATATGTAACTTTTTAGTTCATAAATGAAGAATATGTTAATAACATGATTACAGCGCCACCTATCGGAACCTAGCATATCTATGAACCATCGTCACAATAAAACAAATATGTTGTGTAAAAATGACGTCAATTGGTCAAGTCGTTCAGAAGTTAAGAAGTAAAGAATTAGTGGAAGACCGATTTGACCGACCGAAATATTTGCGTACTCGTGTTCAATCTATCATTTTATACATTTACATTAATATAATATATTATACATAATATGAATAGAATAATTTTCCAATGTAAGTCCGTTTCCGTTCGATTGTATTGTTGGTGTCTTCAAGGCAAGAGTGAATAGTCTTTTGTTACACTAAGACAGAGCGATTTACCATTCAAAGCTTTATCACCACTTACCTTTTTTACGTGGTAAAACCACGTTATGTTTACATTTACATAATGTTATATTCAAAGATAGATATTATGACTTTCAAAAGATGGCAGTATAATCATCACGTTTTTTTATAGGACAAGGGTAGAGATACGAACACACAGTCCACCTTATAGTAAGTGGTTGCTGTGGCCCATAGGCATCTACGTCTATCCACGATTACGAATGAAAATGTTGATGCGTGGTCACCCGTGAGGAATAAGATGCAATGCCTCGTTTTCAGTAAAAATGATCTCCGGTTCTCTACACTCACCATACGAAACACGCAGCTATTGTACGCTGGTATTCTGTGAGAGCGCGGCATTGTTGCCAACTCTACGGAATTTTGTCATCATCTACGGAACTACGGAATTTGAAGTTGAAATCTATGGAATTTTTAAAAACTTAACAAGAAGAGTTTTTTATCATGAGTGTGAACTTAGCCGACAATGTCATTCTATGTCTTCTTCTTCTATGCTGTCTGTATTATAAAAACCATTTTTGCTCATAAATATCAAATTTTTAGTGAGGTTAATCGATTTCGAATTTTAAAAGCATAGATATTTTGCATTAAATTACATTTATTTCTAATTTCGAAAACTTCATGGAAAATAACAGTTCATATAAACGCTTATAAAATTTACATAGATGATTGAATTGTCACTTATGTCTCAAATTTTTCTAATCCAGGCTGTCCCAATTGTTTTTAAAAAAATTCTGCACAACATGTCTGCTTTTCGTCGATCTTTTTTTTTTCGAATTTCCCAAAAGTTGTTATTTGTATAGTATTTCACTGTTACATAAATTACCCAAGTCTGAAACACCGTAATTTATCAAATAAACTAACAGAAACCAGAAAAAATTATCTATGTTAATTTTAGTCAAGATGGTTACCGTTGAATAAAACTACTTTTACGGATATTTTCGCGTTTAATTGACTTATTTATCTTATTTTTATTTATTCCCGACGTATTCTTTCTGCGTAGATAGGACCAAAATTAATAATTAAAAAAGCTGAAGGTATTCCGGGTTAACTCTGACATCGGGACGTCAATCACCTCAGTCCCCCGTGACCACGGGTGCTGTAGAGCACCCGAAACGTCGGGAATAAATAAAAAAAAATCAATTAAACGCAAAAAATCCGTAAAAGTAGTTTTATTCAATGTATAGTGTTCGCGTAAATATAAGAAATCATTATGGTTACCGTTATTTCTCATTCTAGAATTGTTCTACTACGATTGAACGTACAACAAGAATTTTACATGACATAAAGTATGTCTACAAAAAATTGATTCATTATATGATAAAAACTCTTTAGAAGTTTGCAGATCTACGCATAGTTTGAAATTGCATTTACGGAATTCTACGGAATTTTTCTTAACCAATCTACAGAATTGGAAAAAATCGAGTTGGTAACACTGGAGCGTGGTCCTTCCCCTGTCGAGCCGACCCGTTCGAGCTAACAACTATACCAGTAATATAGCTGCAGCATGGCTCTACTATGTAAAAACGTTGATGCCAAATGCGAAGTACTGGCCACGGGCAGAAGCATCTAAGGTTCGAGATGTCTAGTACTGCCATCGTCAACCTCCAAACACCCGCAAAAGGTGACGTTCAAAAAATCATCTTCACAAGAAGTCCCATGACAAGCAGTGCACTTTTACTGGCTAATGACGAAGAAGAAGAAGAAGATACTTATAATATAATATGACTTTTGTTTTCAAATCGATATTGAAACAATCAAAGCGTCTCTGTATTGTCAAATGGATGTTTAGTTAAGATCGTCAACAATCAACACTCATTACAATCAAACTACTCAATAAACAGTATCGAACAATGGGAAATTACATCATACCTAAGAATACAAACATGTTCAAAATAACTTCATGTGAATCCAGTATATATTTGGAGTAAAGTAATCATTTTTAAGTAACAAACAGTCCCATGTCTCACTCCTGAGCACGGCCCACCTTTTAGTTTTGAGTGGAGTGGAGAAGTCTCTATTGTTTTTTGTTTTATATTTACACATGTAGGCTCTACAGTATGTGTAGAGTAGAGTAGAGTAGAGTAATGTACTTCACGGCAGATCATTTAAATGGTAGAGCCATGCTGCAGCTATATATGGTTGTAGCACGAATGGGTCGGCTCGACCGGGGAAGGAGCACGCTCTCACAGAATACCAGCGTAAAATAGCAGCTTAACGCTGCTGTGTTTCGTATGGTGAGTGTAGAGAACCGGAGACCCTTTTTACTGGAAACAAGGCATTCCATCTTAGTCCTCACGGTAATCGAAGATGTCTATGGGCCACAACAACCACTTACCATTAGGTGAACTGTGTGCGCGTTTGTCACCCTTATCCTATAAAAATAAATTAACAAATCAGCTCTCAACATTGCGATTAGCAATTTCAGTGGTGCGTACTGCTAGGTATGGAACACTCCCGTTGTAAAGAAGATTTTTCTACCGACTTCAAACATAAGGAGGTACTCAATTCGACTGTATGTTTTTTATCTATGTTACCTCATAACTTTTTTCTGGGTGAACCGATTTCGATGATTCTTTCTTTTATTTAAAAACTGATGCTTCAAATGTGGTCCCATATAAATTTGATCAAGGTCATACCAATAGTTTTTGAGTTATTCTTAATAATTTATATTGAAGTCGGTTGTACAATATTTTTAATTATCATAATTATAAATGTTGTTGTAAATATATGACGGCTCCGTGGCGCAGTGGCTTAGCAATGAGTTACTGTGCTAGGGGCCGTGGGTTCGAATCCCGTACGGAACAAATATTTGTATGGCCTACAAATAATTGCTCCGGGTCTGGATGTTTGTCCTTGTGCAATTTGTGTTTGTAAACTGTCTCCACGATACGATAGTGTGGGGGTAACGTTTTATAAAGAAATAATAATAATTGCGTGCTATACACGCTTAATGAACGGAATGGAGATCGATGTTTAAGATATTTTGTAGCTATGAGCCTGTTTTCTGCGTCTGACGTAAACGAGATAGTTATGCCGTCTTAAAAAAGAAAGTATCAAAAGGTTATACAGTCACAAAATGGAAGTAAAAAATATTTAATGGATCAATTTACGGAAGGAGAGGATCGGAGAAGGCGTCTACTAAATCAAAGTTAGTTCTGGATGTAGTAGTGGAGTTAGTGATGGATTCTCTAACGTCGCCATAACATGCCGCAAACACCCGTAACCCCATATTATCAACTAGTCGAAAACGATTTAAATGCAATGCCTACCTTTATAACGATACTTTGATATTCTTATTACAATTATTACAATAAACTTGGTCGAATATCCTAGAGCCCATTCGCATTTGCCACTTGACGCGGCTGTCCCGCACAATCCGCAAAATTCCCGGTTTCATACAACTTCAAGAGACAATTCGCGTATGTATTTAGAAACATCCTGTTTATGAAATTTCCTTTTGCGTTTGTTTACAATACTGTGGTAATTTATGTGATATATTAAAACTAATTACTCAGAGAATGATTTTAGCTGCGCAAGTTTGGAAGTGTATTAAGGTAAGTTGACCCTCAACTTCATCAGTCCCTGAACATATAATGCATATAGGTACAGGGTTATTATTTAAAGAGTTGCCAAATTGTAAACTTAAGTTCAAATTCATAAATAATAATGAAATAGTGATTTATTGGCAACAACGTGTTTGCCTACCGATCAGCCATTACGAATACGTGTGCGTGTGCAGAAAAATCAATTAAAATAATGAATTACCACACATTTTGAATTTAAAAGATAAAAAGGACAGAACGTTACAGATTTTTTAAATTAATTTTTCTTCACCATTTGCCTATATTACTTATTTTGAAGCTTCTCTGCAAATTTGGCCGGTTATTGAAAAATAGCTCTATAACGAAGAACGAATTTTATTCCACAGACGAAAGAATTTTCTATAATCTCTACACTTGGCAGGTGGATACGTCATACACATACGTCTTGCACCTTTGACGCCACTCCCATCAACGGTCTGTATTTTACATTTGGCATGTGTTATTACCATAGACTTAAAATATACTGGCGTATAGACGACCTGACCGCCCGAAACCGCGTGACTAATTTTGATTTATTATTGTGTGCGTTAGATAGTGATGTACATTTTACTTACAAGCACTATCGAAGAATTATTGATAAGGAAGCGGTAAAAAGATTTAAAAAAATAGTTTAGTGCCCGAAATTTAATAACTACGGGTAAACTTAAAAAAAAACTCCCCCAAGAATCAGATCGGAAAGTTGTATTTTCGAGTTATGATCTTTGAAGAAAAATATTTACTACCATGGACAGTTTCCCCGGAATTTCTTTCTTAACATATTGTTAATATAAATAGGTAGAAACTTAACCAAGTATATACCTGTTAATATTTTATAAAATATTTTGATGAGGAAATAAAAAACGGGGGCACGGAGTATATAATGGCTGCTTTATTTTTCATACAAGTATTACTTTTGATAATTACAAACATTAAATAATTAATAATTAAATACAATATAGAAGTTTATTCGACTTAAATATGAATTTAAACTTAATAATTCATCTGTCCCTGAAAAGTATAAAGTAATAATAAACTTTTATCATTTTAGCTGCATGAATTTTTAAAATATAATGATCTTAACAGAGTAAAGTGCACCAAGTGTCTGAGGATATAGATGCACTCTCTATTCTCTCAATCTCAGTATGTTAAGAAAATGGTCACTCATTGATGGACTGACCGCGGCAAGTGCAACTTAATCTCGCAGATCTATTCGGATCACCGCGCAGCTATTACTTGACCACGAGTTCTTCTTCTCTACGACTAACGCTGTAGGCGATGAACAACGCTATTTATCGATTCATCGATCGAGAATGTCAAATGCTATGGAATTTATACTATCCCGGCACATTGAACGCGGCGGCAAATTGAGTGCGTTTCATGCGTCTATTGGTGCTTTAAGAGCATTACTAAATATATTATATCTAACTACGCTAAAATTTTTATCATTGTGACTTGGGATTATAATCCGAAGCTCCGCGCAAAGCCTTGGGCAAAATAACGTGATGCTATGATTGAAGTAAGGTTATCCATTTTTTTGGTTGATAAATAGATACCTGGTTGGGTTCATAATCGCTTCAATAGGATTATCTCAAGATTTTTAATGTACTACAGTTTTATAATGTATAAAAATCTGTCTCTATTTTTATCTAAAGTTTTTAAAGTTAAATATTTGAAGTCTTACTATAACAATATTATACTTACTAGTACAAATAATGTAGAGATGGATTCTTTTAATAAAATTGTTTTTATTCTACTTTTTCTTGTTTACTTCTCTAGTAAATGTTTGCTGCAAATTGTTGAGTTTTTCTTTGGATTGCACCCAACCCGTTCAATTAACCTTAACCATTTTTTCTAATTATAGAATCCCGAGAGAATCTGTTTGACAAACGGCAAAATAAAATTACATTTATAGAACGCAAACTGAGGATTTATTTTCTTGTTGTTTGGGCAAGTCTATCTATTCAATAATGTAAAATATTTTGTATAAAAATGTATTTACCAAATTCATGCAAATTATCAACTTCACTTTTTTCTTTGCAATCTATCAAAACTAACAAAATAATTGAGAACATTGTATATTTTAAGCAGTATATAACATAAATTTTAACCATAAATAAAAGCGTCATAATATTGACGACGTCTTGAGAATTTACCTGTGAAGTGTGCAATTATCAGGATTATTTCTATTATTAACACCCAGTCACTCGCAGAACAAGTAACCATTTTGGGAAATAGTTACTTCCTAAAAATAACCACTATTACACTCTAAAAATTACCAAATATCTAGGAGCTAATTTTTTTGCGTGCCAACTTGTGCCTGTCATTCAAAATCGGTTACAGAGTTATGAGATTTGTTATCCTTTTATATCTTGCATTTTTGCCATAAAGAATTTTCTTCTCCATTGCACACTGTGTCGGTCTATACGTCAGTATATTCTGAGTCTATGGTAATTACATAGTTTTATCACCACTATTCGGAAGCTACAAAATTTTTCAAACATTGCACAAGTGACTTACACTTTGAGAAGTGACATCCAAAGAGAATATAATCACTACGTTTAAGAGGCGGATATTACCTTTATCGATATATTGTTTATCGATATTTTTGCATAATAAATGTTAGATCTCTATACTGAATTATTTATGAGAAATAAATTTTTTAACGTAGGGATTGAGTAAAAATGCCGAAGAGGAAAATAAATCAATGTATTTTACACAACAATTTGCAATTATATCTCTACAATTAGGTACAAAAATATGTATAAAGAAAATATAAAATAAAAAACTCCTGTTATACTAGTAATTAAGTAAGTAAAAAATAAATGACGACTTCGTAGCGCAGTGGCTAAGAGTTTGACTGCGGCTTAGCAGGACCGAGTTTTTATAAAGGGTAAAAATATTAGGTTTTTAACACTGATTGGATAAAATTGCTTTTATGTGTAACAAATACTATGTACAAAAAGCTAGGCTTCTTCACAGAGGTAGCTATGTATACTATTCGCAGAGATCGTTTTTAAATTGTCGCTTTCAAAATGAGTGCTCATTATAGCTAATGATGATTATAGTAAATGAATCTATAAATTTTTTTATTTATCACCAGGTACAGATAACTTCGAGTTTATTTATATAATCGAATTCTTACCAAAATGTGACTTTAGAGGGATATTATCTTTTGATACATGTAAATGAAACCTAATTAACATACACATAATTGTAGAAGTTTAAATTAAGTCAAAAAACAAAGGTTCAAATTCAATGTTTGCAACAAATATGTTTACATATGAATCTTTTCAATTGATGCATGTGCCAGCTATTTCAACCATTGCTTGCATCTGAAAAAATAATATAAATAAAATTACATTTTTATTGAACAAATAAAATGTTTGCAATCACAATTGACTATGTAGTTTCTAAGAATAGTTCGTTTCGGATTGTCATACCGTCGAAATATCAGATTTAGGAAATAGTGTGTTTGTATTTGTGCACACAATCGTACACTATAAAAACCTGTCCCATGTAGATGACTAATCCTAAAATGTACTCGCGTTAAATATCATATTACTATTAAAGTTGAAATCACCACATACCTTTCATCATCTAAAGGACATATTCAGACAAAAAAAATAAAATGATGTGTCTTACCTAGTATGAAGAGCACCTCCCGCCCTCCCTCAATTGCGTGCACTATCCCCGTCACCACTAATCCCAGCACCGCTACTCCCAACACCACTACACTAGGCAAGACACACCACTGACGATAATACGACACGTGTTTCGCCTCTACACGAGGCATCCTCAGGTGATGTAGATTCTACGGTGGCTGACCGTTAAGTCACTTAACGAGATAAAAGCGGTGAAAAGTCCCACTGGATTTCTTGCTGGTTCTTCCCAGGACAGAGGTATTTTCCGAACCAGTGGTAAATAAAAAATGACTTTCAATAAGTATTATGTAATAATCAATAATATTTAATAAAAATAATTCTATTCTATTCTATTCTTACTTCCACGGGGTGATAATAAAGAAGAAGAAGAATTTTTTTAACTTCTTTTTCATTAAAATCAACATAGAATAGTAAGATAATCTTATAATGATAAAGCAATTGTTGCAATTTATTTGAAAGCACTACAATTCCAATTGCAACTATTATGTGACAATTGTCACGAGACTCATTAGGTATCGATTTGAATTCCAAAGGACGCTGTTAGCTCACAACATTCACAACTATAAAAAGATGTGTACTAGTGTTGTTACTGTTGCCGGCTGTTTGCAGCCCGTTCTCAACTCGGTAGCCATTCAGATATGGTCGTATTAAAGTTACCTTGTTACTGTTACCTGTTTTGTACACGGACGCATCGTATGATTAACTAGAAGTGGCTTATTTAAGCTATAGCTATAATTAGCTTTATTTATGTTAAAATTACAAGGGAATGAAATGTTAAATTATATTAAATGGATAGGCAAAGATGAATATGAAATTGCTTTGCTATAAATCATTTACGGTATTCGTAATCACACTAACCAAATGGTGATAAAACCTGCCCACTGCGTAACAGGTCCTAAGTTCGAATCCCAGCCGAAACAAAAGTAAGTGGTAAAATACATGTTATTGATTTTAGGGTCTGGTTATGTAATTATTGTCCTCGTGTCTTTCACAATAAATTGGAGCTTCCCTTTGATTCCGAACGATAAGCTTCATCGTATATGTTTCATCGGATACTAATTGTTTATGTATTATTAACATCATACGATCCCAGCGGCCAATTTCAACGGAGACTAGTCTGCGCAGAACAAGATTATAGTACGAGTGTGTGCGCAAGGCACCCTCTATTCCCTCGCTTGCATAGTCCGATGAGATGGCAATCCGACACGACCGTAGAGAGTTCAGGTGCAAGGTGAACGGCTTTATGTGCTTTCTGAGGAACGAGGGTGAAATTGTACTAAGAATGTCTTAATAAAAAAACAATAACTGATGGTGCCCGAACGGGATTCAGACCTAGGACTTCATGACTCAGCAGTCATACTAATGAACACTAGACCAACGAGGCAGACATAATAATATACAATAATATCTGCATATAAAATACTTTTATGTGTAGTATATTGTACTCTATTATGTATAATCCTTCCTTCCGTAGATAAAATAGTTGGAACAACTTATAACTTAATTATAATTTTGACGCTTGTTGGCGACGAAGACAATAGAACATTATTTAAGTCTTCGAGTTCATAATTTACCATTCTGTTAACTTATAAGTGGTAAATAATAAGACAATTGTAAAAAAAAAATTGTAGCCCAATAGTGAGAGTGGCATAATCGATTAATATAAACCCGTTCCAGCGAATATTTATTCTTGTTCAGCTATTCCCTAGCCCGTTGCGTTATTTGAGAAGTTCACCAGCGAGTTCACATTATTATCTTTTTGCGAGATTCCTTTTAGTTCGCGTTAAATCGAATATAACTTTTACCTCATTCCCAATTCATTATTTACAATGTTTTGTTATTTGCTGTTTGTTTACTAATAAATTAAGTATTTTAGTAGGTTTCGAGAAAACTTCATTCAACAACAACAAACTACTTCACTCCTGAGCGTGGGTGCTCAGGCTGACCCGCGTATTCTGGGGGGGGGGGGGAGGCAAAATTCCGCTCGTGACTAATGCTGCTCGGGGCAAGCGGAGCAATACAACCAAGGCGACCCCTGTCACGCTATCCGTGAATTTTTGCAACATCAGGGGACTTCATTCCAACCTTAACGCTGTCCATTACCATCTAGAGACGGCGAAGCCGGCCTTGCTCTTTTTAAACGAGACTCAGGTGTCCTCTCCGGCTGATACTTCATATCTCTCCTACCCGGGATACAAATTGGAACACTCCTTTGTGCCCCGGGCTGGAGTTTGTGTATACGTCAGAGAGGACATCTGTTTTCGACGCCTCGGCAGCCTTGAAGGTACGGACCTGTCCATCCTATGGCTGCGCGTAGACAGCGACGACCATCCCCGCGTCTACGGGTGCCTCTATAGGTCCCATAGCGGTAATGCCGACACAGACCGACTCATCGACCACGTCCAAATGGCTGCAGACTCCGTGATACAACAGGTCCCATCCGCAGAGATCGTGATACTCGGTGATTTCAACGCCCACCACGCTGATTGGCTTGGTTCTCGTTTAACCGATCATGCGGGTAGATCTGTCTACGACTTTGCTTTGGCATATGGTCTAACACAACTGGTTACTTCGCCTACGCGGATCCCAGATGTGGAAGACCATGTACCTTCCCTGTTGGACCTTCTGCTGACATCTCATCCGGACGGATATCAGGTCTCCGTCGATGCCCCTCTGGGCTCTTCGGACCATTGTCTGATCCGGAGCACGGTGCCACTCACGCTTCAATCGCAATTGCGATCTACAGCTTGCCGCCGTGTTTGGCACTATAGGTCAGCTGATTGGGACGGGATGCGGTCTTTTTTGCATCCTACCCTTGGGGGCGGGTTTGCTTCTCGCCGGAAGATCCCAGCGTTGTTGCCGATTCTGTTGCTGATGTGGTACTTCAGGGTATGGAACATTTTATTCCATCCTCTGTGGTGCCCATCGGAGGCAGATCCCAGCCATGGTTTGGTCGCTCCTGTAAAATAGCATCACGCTATAAGCAGGAGTGCTACCGGGCCTGGGCTGACGCATCAACGTCTCGGGATTTAAACACCAGCGCACTTAAAAAGAAGTATAATTCCGCCTCCAGGTCCTTCAAAAGCATCATTGCCAAGGCAAGGTCTGAGCACATCGGCAGAATTGGCGAGAAGCTAGTTCGCCTTCCTTCGGGAACCCGTGCATTCTGGTCTCTCGCCAAGGCTGTCCAAGGGAACTTCTGTCAGCCATCCCATGTCCTCCATGCCGGATGTGCGATTTACACAGTGCTCGGTTCGCAAAGCACTCTTCTCCCTGGACGTCAGCAAGTCGAGTGGGCCCGATGGAGTCCCTCCCATTGTGCTGAAGACGTGTGCTCCGGAGTTGACACCGGTTTTAACGCGTCTTTTCCAGTACTCCTACTCCCAAGCCGTAGTCCCGAATTCATGGAAGACAGCTTTGGTCCACCCGATCCCTAAAAAAGGCGACCGCTCTGACCCGTCCAACTACAGGCCTATCGCCATCACCTCCTTGTTCTCCAAAATAATGGAATCCATTATAAACTGCCAGCTCATGAGGTACCTTTAGGATCACCAGCTGATCAGTGACCGTCAGTACGGTTTTCGTCGGGGTCGATCAGCAGGTGATCTTCTAATTTACTTAACTCATAGATGGGCGGAGGCAGTAGAGTCCAAGGGGGAGGCATTGGCCGTTAGTTTGGACATAGCGAAGGCATTCGATCGGGTCTGGCACAAGGCGCTTCTTTCGAAGCTTCCTTCCTATGGGCTTCCCGAGAAATTGTGCAAATGGATCACCAGTTTCCTTGCTGATCGGAGCATCAAGGTCGTAGTAGACGGTGCATGCTCTGATTACAAGCCTATCAACGCTGGTGTTCCACAAGACTGCATGCTATCACCAACGCTGTTTCTCCTGCTTATCAATGATATGTTGCTAACTGGTAGCATTCATTGCTATGCAGACGACAGCAATGGGGATGCCTTATATACCGGCCGTGCCAATATTTCTCGGGAAAACGTCGCCGAGTACCGGGACAAACTTGTGTCTGAAGTCGAGTCTTTGCTTAACAAAGTCTCGGATTGGGGCCGACTAAATCTAGTCCAGTTCAATCCCCAGAAGACACAAGTTTGCGCGTTTACCGCTAAAAAGAACCCCTTTGTCGTATCTCCTCAGTTTCAAGGCACTCCCCTTGCTGCCTCAGCCAGTATCGGAACCCTTGGCGTCGACATATCGAATAGCGTGCAGTTTCGTGGTCACTTGGAAGGGAAGGCCAAATTGGCCTCTAAAAAGCTTGGCGTGCTCAGCAGAGCGAGACAGTATTTCATGCCGGCACATCGCTTGCAACTTTACAAAGCGCAAGTTCGGCCCCACATGGAATACTGTTTTCATCTCTGGGCCGGGGCACCCCAGTGCCAGCTCCTTCCACTTGACCGCATCCAGCGCAGAGCGATTCGAATCGTCAACGACCGAGTTCTTTCCGATCGGCTCGATACACTGGCACTGCGTAGAGATGTTGCATCTCTTTGCGTATTTTATCGCATCTATCACGGGGAGTGCTCTGAGGAATTGTTCGGACTAATTCCAGCCGCTCAATTTCACCATCGCACGTCGCGACAAAACTCGCGTTACCATCCATACCATCTGGATGATTGGCGGTCCACCACTGTGCGATTTAGAAGAAGTTTTCTCCCTCGCACAACTACTTTGTGGAATCAATTACCACCAGCGAATTTTCCGAACCGATACGACTTAGGAACCTTCAAGAAAAGAGCTTACACCTTTCTAAAAGGCCGGCAACGCATCTGCAATTCCCCTGGTGTTGCGGTTGTTCATGGGCGGCGGTAGTCACTTACCATCAGGTGAGCCGCATGCTCGTTTGCCCCCTATTCTATAAAAAAAAAAAAACTTAGTCACAGATTTAAAAAAAACACGCATAGGCATGTGTTTTGCTATTAAATCGCCTAGAGGTCCACCTAGGTAGGAAACCGCTTCTTATTTCGGCTGCTTATCTGCAGCTCATTCACTGCTGTGTCCCAGTTTTAGGAGTTAAAATAAGTCAGTATAATTACGGCCTATGAGCGACTTTGTACTTGGAGATGGCAACAGACCTTTAGCCTTTTTTGAGTGTAGTTAGTTGCAGGTGTGCACGGTCTGCAGTAGTCACTTACAAACCACCAGATGCAGGCAGGTCGGTAATCGAAGTTATTTAATAATTTTGAGTTATTAGGAAGATGCTGCCACCCATTTTTATACGTGGTAGAGCCATGCTGCAGCTATATTAATAGTATAGTTGTAGCACGAATGGGTCGGCTCGACCGGGGAAGGACCACGCTCTCACAGAATACCAGCGTAAAATAGCAGCTTAATGCTGCTGTGCTTCGTATGGTGACTGTAGAGAACCGGAGACCCTTTTTACTGGAAAAGAGGCATTCTATCTTAGTCCTCACGGCTGAAAACGCATCTGCATTTTAATTGGCAAACGAGGATAGATGTAGATGTCTATGGGCCACAGCAACCACTTACCATCAGGTGGACTGTGTGCTTCTTTTTCACCCTTATTATATAAAAAAAACCATCCCTGTTTCAGCTTCCCTTTGTGGCCTCTTACGACGCCTACGAGACAACATGTGGTGGTGGATGAATATCCATACTGCCACTACTCAGTTACTTAAACTGTTACTTCTTACTTGTCAGCTTATCACTTAGATTTATAAAAAAATCATGTAGTACACGTGTAAAATTATTCTTTTAAAATTAATTTCCCCATAGCCAGTTTTAGCTATGCGACTTGACATAAAATAAATTAAAAAGTAAATGCAAACATAAACTGATTAATTTAAAAAATCTTACGAAAATCCTGGGCTAAAAATGCTACCAATAAAGCACCAAGCAAGTCTGATTAACTAAATTAATCTCTGTTTACAGCGTCATAAACAAGAGAACTACAAGGCGTGTAGAAGTCAGAAAATTTTCGTACTCGTTTCGGGTAAACTTTTTTAGTTGGCAACACTTTTATGCGCCTTTCGCGACTCGTATTTATTTTTCTTTATAAAGAATTCAAACTGAACCGTTTGTTCTCTGTGATCGCATGCAACACGCTATAAATTCGAAGTTTGTACTAAATTTAAAGGAAATTATTATGTTCACTTTGATGACTTGTTTGATTTAAATGACTATTAAGGATTATTAGGGTATAATTTTTGTGTTTTGTTATAAAGGGTTTAAATTCCAAGATTTTACGATTGAGTGAATAATAAAATGTTAGTTTCCTTGATATTTAACTGTTTATTTAACTTATTAATGAAACATGAAAAAGGAAAAAACTAAATAATAATATACGTCTTACTACCGGGCACAGTCCACACTGGTAGCGATTTGAAGCAGGAAATTCTCTGTCTCGTTACCCCTGCTGGCTTCCTAACAATATTTTGATTCAGAGTCAAACTCACTGATACTCAACGTTACATCAACACTTAAAATTGTGATTGAAAATTTCAACGGCATCGATGGATTTCCAATTCGGTTTGCTCGCGTACTTACTATCAAAATTTGAAGGCAAGTTCTTTCAATATCCGTACGATTAAAATATAAATATGTAAATACAATATACATACAAAAGCAGTATAAGGTGGTTGTACAATAGAATTTACGAATGAGTTATCTAGACGGTCTAGACAGAAAAGAGTTTAATCTTCCTGGCTTGTCCAATATTCATTTTTTATGACGACGAAATGGGGCTCTCAAACCGCAGCCATACGGCCAATAAATATATATTATGTAAAATGTCAAAGTTAAATCTAAGTTATTCATGGAGCATTCTTTTACATTCTCAAGTCAGTCATAGAAGATATAGTGTACAAAAGAGTTAAAGCCTTGACTTCAGTTTGAGAAAATCGGTCCATAATTGATTAAGATATCACGTAACACACATGCAAAAAAAGATATAGTCGGATAGTAAACCACCACCTTTTTTTAAAGTCGGTTAATTATTTTATTTTTCTAGTTCTTTGAAGTCGGTTGTTACTTTTTATTAAAAGTTAATTTTTACCAAAAACAAGTTCGTTAATGCAGCGTTTTAATTTTTCTTGTTTGCCATTCTACCTCTCTCAACGTTCGTACGTTTGCATTGTTAAGCCGGAGCCTTGCCTCGTTGCCGTAGCAGCGTCGTCTTGTCTTTAATTTCGTTTTACAATGGCACGTCTCGTCGTCTAACTCCTAAGCTGTACATCATGTTCTCATAATTCTCTATGCGAATAGCGCGCCTGTATGTTATATCTAACTTAAAACATTAACTATGATTCAACCGGAATTTATTTTATTAACAAATCCATATGATTAAACATTAAGTTATAAGTTATTGTATTTTAATAAGTGGTTAACAATCCATCACTATAATCATTATTAAGGAAATATGTTATTTGGCTCATGTCGCAAACATGAGATATCGCGTCATCATTGATTAATTAACCAAATTCAAATTATTTATGTATGTTCACAGGTATCTCTACTATTTTAATAAATTAAGATTCTTTATTAAATATTAAATATTTTTTATTAATACAAAATTACATACATCTATATACTTCAGGGGTGGTCCACGTTTCTAATGTTGGAAAAATAAGGGATGAATATTTTACTAAGCCGACATTCCAGTTAGAAACCTCTTGAAGTAGGTTTGTACATTTTATTGAGTTTAATTATTAAATAATAAAAAAATGATAACATATAAATGATCTGTCACAATTATAGCACAACAATCAATAATTTCATACTTACGGAACGAGAACAAAATTAATTATGTACCTGTAACAGAAACAAAATTTTAAATAAATTAATACATTCTGCCAACCATTTAATAGAATGCCTCATAGAGGCTTATGTCAAAGTAGACACAGAAAGGCGGGTCGGCAACCGTAGTTTTTTTTTAATTAATTTAGTTGTTATGATGAAGACACTGCCGCCCATCTCCTGTTTCAGTTTCCCTCTGTCGCCTCTTACGACATCCTAGGGATGATATGGATGTGGATATTCTTACGCCGCCAGTATACTATTACAATCTACGCAATAAATACAATGAACAATAATAACCTCTAGGAATGAGGTGATCGATACCACGATGTTTCTAAATGTTTTCATAACATTTGTATAAAATATTATATTGCAAATTGTGCTTTTTTTTAAACAAGGTCCCGCTGGGTTTCTTGCTGGTTCTTCCCAGGACAGAGGTTTTTTGTGAACCAGTGGTAAAAGTAAAAACTTGACTTTCAATAAGTATTATGTACTGTAATCTATAATGAATAAAATGTATTTATTCTATTTTATTCTAGATTCTATTCTATTCATTTTTAGTACCTCCAAATAAATTTATAAGAATAAAATAATAATATTATATTACAGAATTTTAATATCACATTAAGATATTGTTAATGTTACAGGTAAGTGATGATGGTAGCCGGGCATTTCTGAAATTGTTTTTATACAAGTAAAGACCAGAGAGGGTCTACCAGATAAATATAGAAGCTGTCGCCAATATGCATCTATTCTCAATAAAGAATGAAAATACAGATGCCTCGTCACCCCTGTGGAATACCTCGTTACCATTTTTGGTTTACGGTTTTCGCCACTCACAATACGAAACGTTAGTAATTATGCTGCTATTTTACGCCTATAGCATACGATGTAATCAAAGTGACTATCACTTTAATGTCAACGTAGTGAGCGAATAGGCCTGCAGATTTAAAATACAAATACCGGCAACGGGAGGCAGCGTGAGAATATAGACCTGCAGATTTAAAATATACAGACCGGCAACGGGAGGCAGCGTGAGCGAATAGGCCTGCAGATTTAAAATACACAGACCGGCAACGGGAGGCAGCGTGAGAGAATAGACCTGCAGATTCAAAATATACAGAAAGGCAGCGGGTGGCAGCATAAGCGAATAGGCCTGCAGATAAATAGTTAAGATTTAAAATACACAGACCGGCAACGGCAGGCAGCGTGAGCGAATAGGACTCCAGATTTAAAATACACAGACCGGGAACTACAGGCAGCGTGAACGAATATGCCTCCAGATTTAAAATACACGGCCCGGGAACGACAGGCAGCGTGAGCGAATAGGCCTCCAGATTTAAAATACACAGACTGGCAACGACAGCCAATGTGAGCGATTAGGCCTGCAGATTTAAAATATACAGACCGGCAACGGAAGGCAGTGTGATAGGTACTTAATGTCTTGTATTGCAATCGACAGCTCTATTGTTACTGTTTTGGTTATTACATCTGCCATAAACGAAATAATTATACGGCCATATATCGCAAGATATGATTTCTTTCTGGCATTTCTCAAAATCGCCTCTGACAACATCTATGGAATGAAATGCGGCGATGGTTCTTTTTCACCGGCACCACACGAACGGATGAATACTATAGCAATATAGTAATTATAAAACGCAGATTATTTCATCCTTTGTTCACTCCTAACCTGGGATTTGGAGCTCGCATTTAATTCGATTATATATATGACGTTCAAACAATTGTTTAGGTTATCACATACGTACGAGTAAGTGTATCACAGTTATGATTTCGTAATTATAACATGGAGAGCGTTTATACAATTAAAGTGAAAACAAAATCCAACACGAGGAATTTATATCCTTCGGAGAGGAGGCATCAACTGTGTCGGTTCTGGCATGGGTCCATATAGCTCTGGCCGCAACATCATTTTTTCTCGCTTGTTTAGCGTTATATTTACAATGCAAGTTCAGAAATCGAAGCGAATTTCAATGGCTTCGTTAACAACAATTCGTTATTCAACTATGAAGATACTATATCAGATACCAATTTATACATATACCAAGTTTCATGTTCTCCTAGTCGGTTTCAACACGAACAGAACTTCCGATTATAATCAGAAATTATCAATTGCACGGGATATTATAGTACCATAAGCCTACGTGCAAACATAGACTCAAATAAATACGTTTCTTTATATCTTTCTTTAGTTCACACTCAACCTAGCTGTGTGATGAGATCTGAGGTAGGCTCGAAGAGGTGGATAGGCGCGTCGCTTTCGCAAACCAGACTATGAATTGTGTTTTTGCACATTTGCGAGCTAATATTGCATGCCTTAAGCGCAAAGCGTGTAGAGATGTTTCACTAGCGCCTAAAAATCAAGATTGTAACGTTTTTGTCGTATCTAAACATCATATTGAATATATAAATTATATAAAAAGCACATTATCAGAAAGATAAATGATTGTTGAATTTATAATTTTTTTTTATACTGATTAATTTCTATTTTTACATAAAAAGTAATTTAGTGCTAGATTTATCAAGTCCGTATGGAGGGGTAAACACGATAACTTTTGAAAATATCAATGGTTTTACTTACAAACTTACAAACCTCAATAATTTTTTTAATCTCGTAATTTTTTTATATTCTACTAAGCCAGCGCTTATCTACGATCCCACCTGATGGTAAGTGGTGATGTAGGTACCCTAAGATGGTGAAGCGCACTGATATACTGTATTCGGAAGGAAAGACAGATGGCGACTTATTCCACTCCTTTACTGTACGCATGATGAACGACGTGGCGAACCGTTTGGTTCGAATGCGTGGTAAGTCAACAACGAAAGAGTGGAGACTGGCCGAACATCTGGTCCAATGGTGGAAGTCAGAGGAAGGAGTTAAATTATGCAATTCCTGCGCACACTCTCCGTAATGCATTCTGTAGAAAACCGAAAAGCTATCATGTGAGAAGCCATGGAATGTAAATGGCAATTTAATTTTGTATTCTTTTTCGGCTGAGAATTGTGCTCGTTATGTTAGTTATGACGAGACTTTACCCCCGGACTGACGGGGTGACCTGAAGGTGATTTCAGTGAATGCTACTAGAACTCCTCGAAGAGTTAGAACTAAGTGTGCCGAGTTTGGTCTCGTTTTGTTAGTTATGAATAGACCTTACCTCCGGACTTGATGGAGCGACTTGAATCTGTGAATGCTACTAGAACTCTTTGACGCATAGAATTACAATTTACATTTTTTTTTAATTTTTTACGATCTTATAAGTCGTACAATTTTAGATTTTCCAAACTTCCTATAATAATTGTAAGGTGTAATAATTATAAGGTTTTTAGTGAAAACTTGTGTGTAATTAAACTACTTTAAAACTTACCTATGATCATGTTATACTTAATTTTTTTAATGCGCTTAAGACATATGCACTTAGATTTACCAATAGTTTTAGTAGCTCCGGCTGATATTTGAACCCAATACGAGTGACGTAGCATTCAAGTTCTCTAACCTAAGCCGTCGTCATTCAAAATAAAGTAGGTATATATCACACAAAGGTAAAATTTTAACAATTTCATGTAATCATAACCACAACAATAATAAATTATTACCACCCTGCAACCCCCAAAAGGTACAATACGAAACTACCAGTTGCACCCCAGGTTCCCCTATATTTTTAATTAAACCAACCATTGTTGCATCTTACGAGCAATTCATAACAAATGTCAAAAGTAAATAGCAAAAGTTGTGAAGAAAGAAAGCGCTGTGGTCCAAGATCGTCGAGCTCCCCTGATAATTGGTTTTTCCTCGGCTGCACGCGCGTTAATTGAATACACTGAGGGTGAGCTGTTTGTACAAATATGGATTCTAGCTTAGATAAAGCACGTTTGCTACCACAACTAAAGACGGTGTTTGTGGAGCAAATCATATCTTGCTGAATCGTACGTAGTGAATTGTTAGAAATAAGGGGCAGATTGGTATCTATAGATATATAGATACAATAAAATTAAATAAGCGAATATAACTTAAGGTATATCGTTTCACATAAAACAACGTTATGGTTGCATATACTATAACGAACCGTACTTTACTTTAACTAACACAGTACCCTAAAATTACTATATACCTATTTACAATCAAGATTTTACAGCTAATAACTTATTTCATTTTATTCTAAACAGATTTGCTGTACTAAGAATGTGTTTATTAATACATTTTGTTTTATTTTCTATTAAAGTAAATATATTAACATACATACATATACACTAACTCAAAATGTTTTTCCTATAAAATTTTGTCACTATATTTGTGATGTCGAAGAGCTGTATAGCCCCAAAATTCACACGATAATGAAATCTGCGTTCATGAGATTTACAACATTTTTTTTACAACATCTGTTACAAATACCATCTTACATGCCCTGTGAAGATCCTCATTTTTTATATACAACGGTGCTATAATACTTTTATGTCTTAGCAGTGATTTTGCGCTGATATTCTGTAGGAAAGTGGACTTTTTACGGTCGAACTGTACCATCTCGTGCTACAGCTATGACACAGCTGCTGCATAACTTTTCCGCGTAAAAATAAATGTTTGGCGGTGCTGTCGTCGCGCCACAAGCGAAAAACATCGTAGCCTAAATCGCGCTATCAAAGTTCCGAAGTAAGAACAGTATATTATATAGAATAGCTCCGAACTAGTACTCGGAGCGTTGGCCGCTCTCCGGGAAGAACACCTCAACCGCCGGGCAGGCGGGAGATCTCCCCTTTTCCTTTCACCGGCTACAACTTTAACCTAATCAACTTCAAAAAGACGTTCTCGTTCTGAGCATAACTTCGTAGTTTATGAACGGTTTTAACGTTTTTTTATGGATGGATGAGTGGGTGAAAAAATAGGGGATGAAGATTTAACTTTCAATTTAGACGAAAAATCTAGTTGTTAAGTTGAACATGTGATTCATAAAACACTCAAAAGGGTAAATTTATTAAACTTTTTATAAAAAGTAAAAACTCACTTAAAAGCTTCAATTTTAAAAAAAAAGCTTTTACAAAAATTTACTTCGCAAATATCCGCGTGTTATAAAATAAAATGATGTGTCTTACCTAGTATGAAGAAGCACCTCCCGCCCTCCCTCAATTGCGTGCACTATCCCCGTCACCACTAATCCCAGCACCGCTACTTCCAACACCACTACACTAGGCAAGACACACCACTGACGATAATACGACACGTGTTTCGCCTCTACACGAGGCATCCTCAGGTGATATAGACTCTACGGTGGCTAACCGCTAAGTCACTTAACGGTCACTTAAAGTAAGAATAGAATAGAATAGAATTATTTTTATTAAATATTATTGATTATTACATAATACTTATTGAAAGTCATTTTTTATTTACCACTGGTTCGGAAAATACCTCTGTCCTGGGAAGAACCAGCAAGAAATCCAGTGGGACTTTTCACCGCTTTTATCTCGTTAAGTGACTTAACGGTCAGCCACCGTAGAATCTACATCACCTGAGGATGCCTCGTGTAGAGGCGAAACACGTGTCGTATTATCGTCAGTGGTGTGTCTTGCCTAGTGTAGTGGTGTTGGAAGTAGCGGTGCTGGGATTAGTGGTGACGGGGATAGTGCACGCAATTGAGGGAGGGCGGGAGGTGCTCTTCATACTAGGTAAGACACATCATTTTATTTTATAACACGCGGATATTTGCGAAGTAAATTTTTGTAAAAGCTTTTATATAATGGATTTCCGCAAAGTAACGCCTGATTCTATTACTTCAATTTTTTTCTTTAAACTATATGCACATTTATTATTCTTTACTATTTAAATTCAGTTTTTCCTTCTTATTAACAGTTTTCTTTGTAATGTTTATGCATATACTTTAATTGAAACAACTTAGGAGATGAGCAGCAGCGACTTTCTAATAACGAATAAAAATTAAGAGACTGCGGTTGCCAACCCGCTTGCCAAGCATGGCAACTATGGAAAATTTCCCCCTATGACACAATCTATGGGGAAGGCCTATGTTCAGCACTAGACATGAATAGGCTGTAACGGTAACAGTTTTTTTTTTGGTAAAGTTTATGCATATTATAAATAAGTCGGTGATAAACTTTCTTAGTATCTTGTTTGTATAAAATTGAAAAACAATCTCTTTAGTTGTACTGTTTGTATCTGACTGGTTTTAATATCATTACATGTAGGATTAAGAAAAAGAAAAATAAAAAGTAAAAACACTTTCCCGCCATTTTTCAATTGTTTTTCTGTCCGCCAAAATGAGTGAATCTAACAGAGAAATTCGATATATTCTAAAGTTTTACAAAAAAAGAGAAAATTGCGACCCAAGCCTCGAAAAAAAATAGTGACGTTTATGGACCTAATGCAGTTTCAGTAAGAGTAGCACAAAGTTGGTTCAAGCGTTTCCAGTCCTGGAATTTTGATGTCAAACATGCCGCTCGCTCTGGTCGCCCTCATACGGATAAAGTCGATGCCATTTTTGAAAAAGTGGAGCAAGATCGGCATATTACTAGTAACGACATAGCCCAGGGATTTAGAATTGATCACACATTTTTGACCCATTTAAAAAAGTCTGGCTATACAAAAAGGCTCGCTATTTGGGTAACACACGAGCTCACTGAAAGAAACGTAATGAATCGTGTACACATTTGCGATTCTCTATTGAAACGTAATGAAACCGAACCATTTTTGGAAAGGTTGATCACTGTCGTTGAACAATGGATCACCTAAGACAAGAACGTGCGAAAAAGATCATGGTGAAAGGGTAGTCAAGCTCCACAGACTGCAGCGAAACCCGGATTAATATGCAATTAGGTGATGCGGTGTCTATGGTGGGATTGGATGGGTATCGTTTACTATGAGCTTTTACCGCCGGGCAAAACCATCGATTCGGATAATTTTTTTGATCAAAAATCCCAAGATATTCTACAGCAACGGGATTGTGTCACAACCTACAAGATGGCAAAAAGTAATCGAACAAAATGGCAAACACATATATATATATATATATATATATATATATATATATATATATATATATATATATATATATATATATATATTATCATCATCATTACAGCCCTTCACAAGTCCACTGCTGAACATAGGCCTCCCCCAAAGAATGCCACAAAGCACGGTCCTGAGCCACCTGCATCCATCGACTTCCTGCATATCTTACCAGGTCGTCACTCCATCTAGTGGGGGGACGCCCTACACTTCGCCTGCCGGTACGAGGCTGCCACTCGAGAACCTTTCTTCCCCATCGGTTGTCGGTTCTTCGAGCTATATGGCCGGCCCATTGCCACTTCAGCTTACTAATCCGTTGGGTTATGTCGGTCACTCTAGTTCTACTGCGGATATCCTCATTTCTGAGTTTATCACGCAGAGAAACTCCGAGCATAGCCCTCTCCATAGCTCGCTGAGCGACCTTGAGCTTCCTCGTCTGGCCAGCAGTGAAGGACCACGTCTCAGTTCCGTATGTCATCACTGGCAACACGCACTGGGTGTACAGTCTCGTTTTCAAGTTTTGAGGTATACCTGACGAGAAGATGTGCCGTAATTTCCCGAACGCTGCCCAACCGAGTTGAATCCGTCGATTGACCTCTCGGTCGAAGTTGGACTTACCTAGTCGGACTATTTGTCCCAGGTAAACATACTCGTCAACAACTTCGAGCTTAGTGTTCCCAACAACTACCGGCATAGGTGTGACATGGACATTGAACATGATCTTTGTTTTGTCCATGTTCATCTTAAGACCTATCCGTTGGGAAACACTATTGAGGTCATTGAGCATAGTGCTTAGGTCCTCCAGCGATTCTGCCATAAGGACTATATCGTCGGCAAATCGAAGGTGAGTGATGTACTCGCCATTGATGTTGATACCGTATCCTTTCCAGTCCAGAAGCTTGAAAACATCTTCCAATGCAGCGGTAAAGAGTTTCGGGGATATGACGTCACTCTGTCTTACACCTCTCTGCAATTGGATAGGTTTCGTACTCTGGTTCTGTACTCGGATAGCCATCGTAGCCCTACTGTACAAGCACTTCAACACTTCGATATACCGACAGTCAACTTGGCATCGCTGAAGGGACTGCAGCACCGCCCAAATTTCGACGGAATCAAAGGCTTTCTCATAGTCCACATACGCCAGACATAGTGGCAAATTGTACTCCTCGGACTTCTGTACAATTTGCCGAAGGGTATGTATGTGGTCTATGGTGCTAAAGCCTTTTCGGAAACCGGCTTGTTCGGGAGGCTGGAAGTCGTCAAGTCTGCGCGCGAGACGATTCGTAATGACTCTCGAAAACAGCACGTAGACGCGGCTCAGAAGGGAAATCGGTCTGTAGTTCTTCAAGAGAGCGTTGTCTTTCTTGAAGAACAAGACCACTGCACTTCTGCTCCACGCGTCCGGTGTAATGCCACCATGGAGGACGGAATTAAAGAGCTTCTGAAGGACTTCAAGTACCGGTTTTCCACCCGCTTTCAGAAGCTCCGCTGTAATTCCATCCTCGCCTGGGGCCTTGCCGTTTTTAAGGTGCTGGAGAGCCATTCTAATCTCGCTCAGACTGACGTCCGGGATATCATCGGAATAATGTCGGATAAGACTCGCTCTTGGATCGTTACTCACACTTGCGTGCGGCTCCAACGATGACGTGTACAGCTGCCCATAGAACCTCTCAATCTCACTCAAAATCTCAGGTGCCCCGGAAACGATGCTGCCACATTCTGTCTTCAGCTTTGACAGTTGGCGCTTTCTGGCAGACAGATCTCTGGCAAAGACTTTGGAGCCTTGGTTCCGCTCGATCGCTTCTTCAATACGAGCTGTATTGAATTTGCGTAGGTCCCGCCGCATGCATTTGGAGATCTGTCTGTTCAGTTGCCTGTATGCTGTTAAATCTGTTGAAGAATGTAGCTTCATCTCCCGTCTAACAGCCATGAGATTAAGAGTGTGATCGGAGAGTTTTTGTGTTCTTCGGCGGCGGGTCTTGCAGAACTTAGCTCCGACCGCATGGACAGTTTCCACGAGCTTGTGATTCAAATTCAAATCAATCAATTCAATGTATATTGGGTTTTGGAGGAATGCATGGCTCTAGAGATATCCTCATACATTTCCTCCACCTCCTGATCGGGGTGTGCCGAGGTTGGTGCGTAAACCTGTATGACCTTCAGCGAATACCGTTTGGTGATTCTGAGTATAAGGTACGCAACCCTCGTCGACACACTCTCAATCTTTACAACGTTGTTAACGAGAGACTTGTGGACGATAAATCCGACACCTCCTTGGGACAGATGGTCGCCCTCCCGGTAATAGAGCAAGTTGCCGGATTCGAGGATTACCGTGTCCTCCCCCTCTCTTCGGACTTCGGATAATCCTATAATATGCCAGCGTAACTTGTCTATCTCTTCTTCCAGCTCCACAATCTTCTCGTCAGTCCTCAGGGTGCGTGCGTTGTATGTTGCCAGGTCGAGTCGTCGTAGGTGGCAACCGAACCTCCACCGGAGATTCTTAGCACCCCCTGCCCCGCCGTTACCATGGTCGCCACCGTAGCCAGGAATAGCGGGGCCGCTGGGGACTGGGGGCCGTTTATTATTGTCATTGCTCATGGGGGGTATATTGCCATAGTTGCCACGCTTGGCGAGCGGGTTGGCAACCGCAGTTTTTTTTATTGTTATTTTGGCTATTATCAGGAAGATGCTGCTGCCCATCTCCTGCCTGTTTCCCTTTGTCGCCTTTTACGACACCCACGGGAAGATATGGGGTAGTGGATATTCTTAACCGCCACTACACGGCAATTATTATAATTAAATGTAATTAAACTTTGAAAAAAAAATGTTTTGTATTTGTATATAAAATAAGATGGAATAAGAAGAGATATTGGTACGTAAAATATTTAACAAGCCTACCTTGTGCTGCCTCCGAAATTTAGGCAAACGTGATTAAAGGACCTTTTAATCTTCTGATTCATTAAACGCCCTTGTCATTTAGATGATTATTTTAGGACGCATCACAAGATTTAGTATTACATGAATTTGAATAACGTCCTGGATTTTCATCAAGCAGTGAATACTCTTGAATATTTACGTTTCTTTTTTTCTTATTTCCGAGTTACTTTCCTGTTATTTGCCTTTCTATTTGAAGAAATTAAAAAAGGTTTCTTTGAAAGTCAATTGTTAGGAGGGATGGTATTTATTAATAAACTGCTTTTGTTAAGGACATTATCCTAAGGTAGTACTTGTACTTTATGTATATTTAAACATCTACTCTTTTAGGAAATCACAAAAAAAGTTAAAAACTTATTAAAGCATTCGATTACAATCGGATTTAAATTTTAAGTAAAATAAAAATTTTATAGTTTAATTAATATCAGCGTTTATATTTTTTGAGAAAATACGATTTCTGACAATATAATTATAAGAAGTCCAGAAGGTATCTTACCATTCAGTGTCGGCGTGATACGGCACGTGGTGGTGGTGTATGTGTGTGTGGATTCCATCGCTTAATTTCGTCCCGTGGATAAAGTTAGAGGCAATTACGGAAAATTCCACAAAGAACTTATGGCTTCCGAAAGAAGGTAGTATAACTATCTCGTTTCCACCAGGCGTAAAATATCGAAAATGGGAAGCAGCGTTAAAGATGCCAAACGTCTGATAGTCGATCCACCTGCCAAGCGTGACGATTAACGATTTAAATAACAGTCCCATACTAGATATACATCTAGACAGTCGTTAATAATGCCCTCCAAACCTAATTTCAATCACGGCGGCCAGTTTCAACAGAGACTAGTAGATGACTAGTCTCTGGACAGGATTATATTGCTCGAGTGTATGCACTAACATAGGTGCACACTATATTCGCCCACTCTTATAGTCCGATGGGAAGGTAATCCAACATGGAGAGAGACCGGGCGCAGGATTAACAGTTTTACGTGACTTCCGAGGAACAACGGTGAAACACCGCCAACTTCTTGAATTCGGGCTACTATGAACAAAGCAGTTACTAAAAGGCTAGACAGTACTAGCTAGTGGTCTAGCTCCTTTGATGTTGCTGATTCAGGCTTGATGCCGTTTGTAAATTAGTGTTCATTATGTAGTGTAGTGTAATGATTTGTTATATTTACGCGAAGACAACACATGCAAATAGTCAAACTACATTGAAAAAATATTACGCATTTTAAACATCAATAAACTGTATTAGTGTATTTAATTTTATGTACATTTCATTCAATAGTACCGTTGCGTTGCCATTTCATTCTACAATACTAAACTAACAAATCCAAAACATAGTTTAATAATTTCCCGTTCGCATTCAAATTCGCTCCACGATTGTGATTGTAAATCTAGTTTTCGATCGCAGCAACGTTTCATCGCTGCTTCAAATACCTCCATAAAACATTGGCTCGAACTATCACTGAGCTCTCATTGGCAACAATTCACAAACGCAATAATTGCTTCTGTATTTGAATTCTGTACCGAATGAACGCGAGATAACGGGCTACGTTCATTGCTTAACAAAGATGTTTGTTTCAGTCAATTTTGAGCAAAGCTATTTTGTTTGAAATTTAACTGCAACGTTAATATTATTGAGGGATATTCGAAACACATAAAAGGTTGTTGAATTTTTTTTGACATATATTATGGGCTAAAGTTTCTTGAACAGATTAATTAGGTTATATTTACTGCAGCTTTCGGAAACTTGATGGTAGCGCAAGTGCCGCTCCTGTATTATCGTTTAAATAAAGGTAAAGGGGATGCCGTGTAGTGGCGGAGTAGGAGCATCCACTACCCCATACCATCCCGTGTGTCTTAGGGAAATTAAACAGGAGATCTTCCTGACTACAACTAAAAATAATAACAAACTGCGGTTGTTAACTTGGCTGCCAAGTTGAAAGTGCCAAGCGTGGCAACTTTGGGGATCCATTTGAAGCAATCTATAAATGAATTAATAATGAAATTAAGTTTGAATGATTTGTAGCCGGTGGAAAGAAAAGGGAAGATCTCACGCCGGGCAAGGTATTCTATATAGAATAGCTCCGAACACGACTATATATACTGTTTTTACTTCGAAACTTTGATAGCGCGATTTAGGCTTCGATGTATAAAGTCATATCGTCTACTACGCATTACGTACATAGATACTCCGACATAGGTCATATCGCTTTAAAAATATAACTGAATAATTATAATTTTTAATAAAAAGTAAAAAACTACTTCAAATTGCTAAACAAGAAATTATTTATTTCCTACTCTTAGGGATGAATTTTTTCTCCAAATTTATATGGGACCACTCTTGAAATATAACCTATTTAATAAAAAAATCATTAAATTCGGTCCTCAACCTGCGAATATTTCATATGAAATTCATTAAACAATAGTCCAAAATGAAACTTTTCCCCCTATTTTCCACCCTTGGGGCAGAAGTTTTTCTTTAAAATTTAATGGGATCGATCACCCTTGTGGTAAAGCCATATATTTAAAAAAATCATTGATATTCGATCATAACCTGCGAAGATATCGCGTAACATACATACAAAAAAACATACACTCGAGTTAAGAACCTCCTCCTTTTTGAAATCGGTTAAAAATTAAATATGTGCAGAGAAATGTTAAGTGTAAGTGTGGGAATTATTTTCATGAGTGTCCATTGATAGTAGAAATACAGAACACAAGCAAAGTCATTTAATTTTCTCGAGCTTAATAAGAAAGCAATGTAAAGCAAACAAGGAAATTCCCGCGCAACAAACTCAACGCAGTTTCTCAGTAAAGACGTTTTACTATGCTAATTGCCACATTTCCATTTCAAACGCATAATCGTGGCCCTAGCGTATGAGACTGCACATGTGTCCGTATAATTAGTGCACAGATAAACTATAATTTTAACGGCGTATTGATACTTATGTACCAATGCGTTCATAACTATTATGTTAAACGAGAAAGAATTAGATTGGTATTTTACGCTGGTATTCTGTGTCCTGAAGTCCTATTCGGTTGAAACGATCCATACGTACTGTAGGTAAAACTCTATTTAAAATATTTTTGCTGCTTATTCAAATATACTTAATACAATTGAGGACATTAGTTGCTTAAAACTGTATGAGTCACCTGCATCCAACGACTTCCTGCATGTCTTACCAGGTCGTCACTCCATCTAGTAGGGGGCGCCCAAAGAAACTGTATACAAATTATTAATATTATTAAATACATCACTGGCAACACTTATCAGTGCGTATGGTTAGTTACGGTACTAAATCGTGGTCTATTACTGCTGGCCGTATGAGAAAGTGCAAAGTCACTCAGCGTGCCTTCAAAAGGGCTAAGCTCGGATTTTCTCAGCACATAAAATCCTTAACGAGGATATCCGCAAAGAAACGAACGAACGAAAATAAGTAAATCAGTAAACAGAAGTGGCAATTAGCCGACTATATGGTTCGAAAAACCAACAACCGATGGGGAAGAAGGGTTTTCAAGTAGCAGCCACGTATTGTTAAATGCACTGTTAGGCCAACCCTAGATAGAGTGCCGATCTTAATTTAAAACACGCGGTAGTCAATGTATGCAGGTGGCAGAGTGATACAAAATACGATCATGATTGCATTTTGTATCACTCTATTGGGAAAACCTAAATTCAGCAGTGGACTTGTGATGGCCTGTAGTGATAGTGATAGTGAATATATGCATACATCCATACATGCATATATACATTATAGATACATACAAAAACTCTCCGCCTGTCACCCAGAACGGTAGGCAGAGACTACTTGGCTTCCATTTGACACCATTTTGACACTTCTGTTGCGGTTCTTTCACATCCATACATCTACGCATACATGCTCGACGGTTAAGGGTACTTCTGATTTGATCCATCCTCAATGCATCGCCAGTTTGATCGATGAACTAGGAAGTTTGTCGACCTATTAGACTACCTAGTAGACTACTAGGATTAATTAGGTCAAGGGACAAAATATGCATGCACCAGTCTGACTGCTTACGCATTAACATTCAATTATTATTAATTACTGTATTAGAGCATTCTAAGTCATGTACGAGCTAAAAAAACCATGCAATGTTACGTAAGAGGGAAAACTGTGATAAAAAAACTTGCTCCGTTCTTCGTAGCTTTATCATATAACTACCAAAAGCTAAAAAATAAATAGAGACGTAGTTTGCATTTCACAAAGAGTCTCTCCCGAACAAATCCGGTCGTTGTTGAAGTTGGCCCACTTACAGTGTGCTCAAAATCTCGTATTCGACTTTTGAACACAGGAGAGATCTTAGTACACCGTCCATGCGAAATAAAGACAAAGATCCGACCGCGATATGTGACTGAAATGTCGGGAACGGTTCCAATCGTTGCCCTTACCATATATTTCATGATATATTGGATCGTGTAATATATAAAATATCTGTCCATATTTGTGGAATAATTGTAGCGAGTTATTAACATATAGCAGCAATGAATATGAATAAACGTATTAGGGTATTTAATAAATTCCAAATTTAACGTCAATTTTTATAATGTTGTAGTTGGTAGCTCAGATGGTAGCGCTCGCTGTAAATTTCACAATACGCAAGCAACCCGGGTACGATCCCCGCCGGCACCAATGAAATTGTTAATTGCAATATTAAGTGCTGATTTACCACGTGCTCGGCGGTGAAGAAAAACACTGTGAGGAAACCTGTGTGGCGGCGCTGTCATCGCGCCACAAGCGAAACACTTCGAAGCCTAAATCGCGCTATCAAAGTTCCGAAATTAAAGCAGCATATATAGAATAGCTCCGAACTACCAATCGGAGCGTTGGCCGCTCCCCGGGCAGAACAACTTGCCCGGTGGGAGATCTCCCCTTTTCCTTCCACCCACTACACCTGCACGCCTGAGAAATAAGAAAAAAATATTTCGAAGACATGTGAAATTCGCCAACACGCATCGGGGCAGCGCGGCGGACATTTCCTTGTCGTAAAACAAAATGAGGGGAAGCCTGTGCCCAGCAGCGGGACGTATATAGGCTATATAAGGGTGACAAACAAGCATACAGTTTACCTGATGGTACGTGGACACTATAATTGAACAATAAACATCTATATAATTCCTCGATGAAGAATAGAAATGCACATGCGTTGTCACCCCTGAGGACTCAAAATGTTGTGTTAGGAGTGATTCACGATAGTAGTCGAGTAGCGGATTCGAACCCACAACATTTTGAGTTCACGGTCCGCACCCTATCATTAGGCTACTATTGCTTACTACGCTGTATTCTATCTCATTCTCTCGCAGGCTGAATCTCCTCTTCACTCTACTACTCTCTTTAAGTCCTCAGGGGTGACAACGCATGTGCATTTCTATTCTTCATCGAGGAATTATATAGATGTTTATTGTTCAATTATAGTGTCCACGTACCATCAGGTAAACTGTATGCTTGTTTGTCACCCTTATATATTGGTGGAATATTAGTAATGAATTGCTAGAATTTTTTCAAACAGTGTTTCCTATTATCTCGGTGTCCTCTTTGTGTGGTGATTTATGGGTATATCGTAACAAGGCTGAACTATTGCTTAAATGGTTGAAGTTAATGATGAATGAATAATGAAGTCTATATTAGTGTAACAAATTATTGGTTTCCAGATCTTAAACTCTGGATGAGTTCTGGTGTTGAGCCTCATCCATCACATAAATTATATAAAGTATGAGTAAGGGACATCAGTAAGAACCTTTATTTCTCGTACTATCACTGTCTATACAATAAAAAGTAAAAGAGAACACAAGACATCGAGTCGAAATAATCGACTTGTAAATGACTTATAAGTGAGATCTTGTAGTAATTTTACAGGCACGTATGTTTTAAAGGAGAATTTTTATCTAGGTTATATTACAGTAGCGGCAAGTTTCATTGCGGCAATATGAAAAGTTTGATAGGAAGTAATATCATGATTGCATTCCTTGAGAAAATTTTTCGGCTTAAGGTGTATTTTAATCTCAGCTGTACAGATTTCCTATAAATGTTTTTCTTCGACATGGTAAGTTAACGATTAAAATGTAAGCAAATAACAATACGACTCAGGCACTATTTATCGAATTTACGAGTATGTTTCCCGCTTACAATACACAACACAATAATGCTCCTGAACTAAATATGGTATTTAAATTATGAAATACCTACTTGACAAACACAAACATCTTATGCGACTTATAAAAAGAAGAGAAGAGGCGACTATAGAAAATGCCAAAAAGATCTTATGGTTTCTAATAGAGCGTGGAATACCATCTCGCTTACCCTAGATGTAAAATATCCAGACTGGCAAAAAGAAGTATATATGTGTGTGTATGTGTAAGTTCATACTATATTTTCAACGCTAGTGATTACAAAGATCGTAGCTGCTTATTAGGAAACATTACGTTTTTTAATCCAAGTTATGCTTAAGACAATTGTTTTAATACATATACATATTATTATTTATATTTAACTACTTATATTAATCTATTAGTCCAATTAAAAAGGGAAAGATAAATATATTTCCGAAATTCAATTAATAACTGGGAATTGTATTTATTAAGTCCGTAACAAAAACATTCAAGTTAAATAAACAATGATATTCTACCAAGAGACAACAAACTCAAAATATAAACTATAAATATAGCTTAGAACTGATAACAGAAACAAACATAAAATCCATCTCTATTCATTCAAATGCTTAAAGAGTTTCTCTTTAAATGAGAGAGCTGAATGTAAGAAAATACCGTACATTAACAGATGCAGTAGTTACTTTGATGTACGTCTGGTAGGGAGTCATTTATCGAATTGGAAAAAGTAATGAAATTTTCCAGACGACACGACAGTAACACAATGGCAATAAATATAAGAGAGACGGCAGTCTGTGGTATAGTTAATGTTCAGATTTTAATATCGTATATCTCTATGCTAGTTAAACGTTATTCTAACATGAAATATTGTTATCGGAATAAATAATGTTGCTATCTAAAAGATCACCACTAATGTTAGGAAATAAAATTTTACAGTAGAGAATAAAATATAGTAACTTCATTTATATTTATTACACTTCGCTTTTGTGTATTAAATAAAAAATAGTTTTAGAATCAAACGATTAAAAAAGTAAAAATCGACATCAAAGAACTTCATCGCAATCGGATGATGGGAAAAATAATTATTTGCCAATAAAATATGACGTGCCTTTACAAAAATGAAGTTTGAATTTAAAGAGTTAGATAATGAGAATATCATTCACAATATAAATAAATTAAACTGTATAAGTTTTTTTTTTAATAGGATATGGTGACAAACGAGCACACAGTCCACCTGATGGTAAGTGGTTGCTGTGACCTACATTTATCTTCAATAAAAAATCCAAATGCAGATGCGTCGTCACCCGTGAAGACTAAGATGGAATGCCTCTTTTCCAGTAAGATGGGTCTCCCGTTCTCTACACTCACCATACGAAACACAGCAGTGTCCAGCTGCCATTTTACGCGGGTATTCTGTGAGAGCGTGGTTCTTCCCCGGTCGAGCCGACCCATTCTTGCTACAACTATACTTCTAATATAGCTGCAGCATCGCTGTACCACGTATAAAAGTATAGTTACTAAAATTGTATATTTAAGAGTAGGTACTATTAAGAGTATAGAAAATTAATTTGATAATTTTGAAGTTATACTTCTTTTGGGGCGTTTGGGAAAAATTATGAGAATGAATTTTTACGATGCGCGCGCGCACACCGACAGTTAAACACGACACGATGAAGTTGTTACGATACGCGCGCACACTGACACCTCAAAGCGACAACTTCATTGGGTAATTCTGTCTCTCAAGCTTTCGTGGGAACTGATACCTATATTTAAGGTTACGCTAAAGAAGTATAACTTCCTACGTGCACAACACCCACACACACGTAAGTACACACACAGGTTTTTTTATCATTTGAATATCAGGTCTTGAACAAATATACCACCCTTGAAGTACTCCCTTTTTAACCAAAATGAAGCATCACGAGTTACTCTGACACCGGGGGGTAAATAATTATTTCTGAACATAATATATAAAATATATTTCGACGAGTTGAGAACATTAAGTTTTTACCTGAGTCGGTTAAAACCTGAGTTGTTAAAAAGGGTACAATTATAGTGTGCTGAGTGGCAGCCCCTTAAGATTGTTGCCAATAAATGCGCCGCTACACCACACGTCTCACTGGACGCTCAGACAAGGTTTAAAGTTTTATATGAGCCATGTTAGGACAAATGAGATTGGTGGTGTAAAAAGTCCATCACCCATTTAGTCCCGTGGGTATCGTAAGGGGCGTAAATAGAGAATACAAGAAAAAAAATTATGGCATGTGACAGCTAGCGATGTAACCATCTCACTTACGCCAGATGTAAAATATCCAGCCGGCACCGAGCAGTTAAAGGCGACGAGTTTAAGGTGCCGTTGTCGGGCGTTTCAATCCAATACGTATAACATCTAGTGGAGAGTTGATCTACACTTCGCTTGCTAGTACTAGATTGCTACTCGAGGACCGTTCTACCTCGTTGTTTGTTGATTCTTCAAGCTACATGACTGGCCCATTTGAGATATAATGTGACGAGGTGTGTCGTAATCTCCCGGACGCTGCCAGCCCGAGTCGGATCTGTCGATTGACCGAAGTGTTCGGCGGCCCCTCACTAGATGAAGGAACGACTTGGGAAGTGATGCAGGTGGCTCAGTACCGGGCTTTTTGTTTTGGTTTGGACAAGATTGGCTACATCTTGAAGCGTGCTTCCATTGAAACACACCTTAAGCTGCCGAAGAAGATTAGTTAGTTTTTACCATCAACCAAGTGTAATATCCCTCTACAAAATGCAATATCTATTACATAGGATAAACTAAAAGACCAATAAAATCCGCGTAAAAGAACACCCATTCATTCCAAGGATGACTCGCGAAGCTATAGAGATCAAAAAAACTACCTAATATCAATAGAGAAGGGGACTGGGCGCTACCACCTGCTTGGGACCCTATAACTAATAAAATTAAATCTCAACCCAAGCATATAACTACAAGACTTCAAGATACTATAAGTTCATACTGCGTAGATCGGACCAAAAATTAATAATTTAAATGTGATGGTAGCCGTGGTTAACTATGATATTGGGACGTCGAACACCTCAGTCCCGCTCCGTGACCATAGGTCCCCAACCCATTCGTGCTACAAATATACCATTAATATATTAATATAATGAATACATGGTTGATAATAACCCCTGGGAATGAGGTGGTCGCTTCCAAGCAGTTTCTAAAATAAATTTTGTAAATAGTTCGTAATCATTTATATTGTAAAATTTATTTAAAAAAAAGTCCCGCTGGGTTTCTTGTTGGTTCTTCCCAGGACAGAGGGTTTGTTTCGAACCAGTGGTAAAGTAAAAAATGACTTTCAATAAGAATTACACATGTAATGTATATTTGAATAAAAAAATATTCTATTCTATAGCTGCGGCATGGCTCTACCACGTGATAAAAGGAGGAGGACAAAGATGGAATGCTTCACAGCCTGTAGTTATAATGGCTCTCTACCCTCCTGACTGGAATATCGGAATGTGTTTTGATTTGCTAATTAGCGACAGAAATAGATAAGAGGGCGGTACTTACCTAGATAAACTACTAAGCAGAAAAAGAGTCTTATTACCTAGAAAATATAGGTACAAACGTAATGTAACAAGTTGTAAAACAGTTTGTCGCCAGCACTACAATTACACTTGTTTATGATTCATTAATGAAACATTACAAAACATGAAATTGCACTTAAAACAAGGCCTCATTTCCATACATGTTTTGTATTTACCTTTCTATTTCCTACATTATTTAAAATAGAATAGCACTCGGCACGACATAGACAATCTGGGCTAATACCTTTAGCAGCCCAATCTCTATAAGAGAAAACCGAGCCGTTCTTACGTCTAACCTCATGAAAATGTATCAGAAAAATCAAGTAGCCCCTTCCTGTGCGTCTACGTGTAACGTATTGTGGTGTAAGATATAAACGCATAGACATTTTAAACGAAATATTTTTTCTTAATTTCATTACTGTTGGCACTTTGGCCGTGCTTGGTTAAAACAACATTAAGTTCGAAAAAATTAGGTATTTTTTTTTATTATAGGGGCAAGCGAGCATGCAGCTCACCGATGACTGATGATTACTGATGGTAAGAGGCCAATGAACAATTGCAACACCGGGGGTATTGCAGATGCGTTACCAGCCTTTTAAAAGAATGGGGTCTTTTCTTGACAGTCACTAAGTTATATCATGAATAATGACTTAAGTTATTACATGAATGGTGACATAACCGTTTTAAAAATTAAGATTATTTTTTTACGTAGGTAGAAAACAACATGTACTGCGTGACAATTACAAAATTCTTGTAGAGGCCTATTATTACCCCGCAATAGCATATAAGATGAAATAAGTTAATAGTAATACATTTCAGTGCATTAACAAATAAAAAAATATTTTATATTACTTTTGTTAATTATTAAAAACTAAATTTATTGTTATATAATCCTAGCTTTATTTTATATTTTGATCTATTTTAGTTTGTTTGTCATTCGCGTTTCTCTTAACACTTGAACCAGATAATCATTATAAATATTCAGTATGGAGCGAAGATCTCTTATTAATGAAAAAGGGTCACGAGGTATTTTAATTCAACTACGTGTTAAGGATTTCGTCGAGGCACTCGCACGTGTTCGGAGTTGGGACATCGAGAGATTTTTGTGTGGTCACGAGGAGCACGTGAGTGTGAAACTGTCGCGTCGCGGCAACGGTCAAACTCACCGGAATGCTAATTTAGTTTTCGAAACAATTACACGTAGAATTTTTGACATTTTATATTATTGTATAAATCTATGTAATATAATTAATGATACATGTTTTAATTGCATTAAATAAAGCCATGGAGACCGTATGGAAGGAGAAAGAAACTCCACGAGAGGTTCTACACGAGTTGTACAATTATCGGTTAAAGGATGATACCGTTGACATCTGTCGAGCTTGTCGACATCCTTGGGAGACATTTAGCCATCTTATCTCTGGTTTTTCGGCGATTTCTAATTGTAAATATTTGCACACACACACAACCTTATAGCCTGGATCCTACAGTAGAATATCGTTCTGAAGTACGAACTCACGAAATTGCGTTATTATAAGTCATTCATCGGAAGAAGTGCTCGTGAATTAACCTCATATTGTGGTGGTGACGACCAGGCAGTCAAGGATATTTATAGTCGACATTGACATTCCGTAGGCGAGTACCTCATGACAACCGAAATAGATATCCATAGAAATAAAAGAAGAAAAGAAACACTCTATTTTGATTTTTGATACAAACCATTGACGTACAAAATAAATACAGTTTTATACTTTAATCATATTATGTAAACTTGACTTTGTACATCAAAGGCATATCAAAAAAGGACATGTTTTCGCCTGAGTATGTGTTGTAGTGAAGCCAAGACTGATTTTCAGTAACGACCAAGAATCATACAAATTCATAAAAATGATCTTTTTATAAAAAAACAAAATTTTGTGGAAAAAAATCTAACATATCTTCCAGTGTGTACTCGATAATAATTTAAAATTAAACTTTTGGCTTTTGTTTTTTATTAAATGCTGAATCTATTTTAACCCGACAACCCCAAAAGGAGAGTAATGCATTACAGAAACTGAGGTAGCTCCAGTAACTTAAAAAATACTTGTGATGGAACTACCTCGCTCTTTTCTTAAAGCTACCTAATATAGTATTGAGATCAATCCACACAAAAAAAATAAGAAAAATAAAATTCAAAAAGAGAAAGTGGACAGCTAATAAGTACGTGTGTATGTTGCGTGTGTGTGCGTGTGTTTACCGTTTAGATTTTACTGTAATTACTTAGATTTTAGTAATTTTTTATCACTTAGGTATAGTTCCCTAACTAAAGAACTGTATAGTTTCCTAACCGAAGTAAGTATATTTGTTACAATTTTAAAAGCTAAGGTAAATTTTAAAAGGTAAGGTAATCCTATTTGGTGTTCTAAATCTCTAAAATCTCCAATAGCTTTTTAAGGTTAGGTGTGACCGCTGCCGTTCCAAATGATCTTGAAGGTTAAAAAAAGCTTACGGCTCGAAGCGCCTCGTGAGTGTTTCTGGGTTTTTGATTATTCGTCGGCAGCGCCTTAAGTTATTGTTTTTCCAAAAGCGACATCATGTTTAACTTTCCAAGTTTTCTTCATATACTTTCTACTTCTAGTTCTAGAGATGACCCGTCCGAACATTTCAGTTTCGTATTTTACGCGCGTTTCGTTACTGAATCTCTGCAAGAAACAACTTTTTAATTGCAAATGTCGTGTTTATGTTTTTTATCGGGTCAATCATTACGAATATGATTCGCACTTCTGACATATCACAACACTTGTTGTGTCGTTTTTACAGTTCAGTAGCTTTACAGAGGTTTAAAAGAGTTAAAAAGTACTACTTAGAATTTTTTTTGCAACAAGCAGTATGTTATAATATTAAACGTGCATGGTTTTGTATTCATATGATTATGTGTTTTTGCGAGTGCAATTATTTTCATAAGCTTTTTATTAACTTGAATACTTCGTATATCTATTTGTAATCAATTTTTGAAGCACTTGCTGACATCCGACCGAGCTGAAATTTGGCATACTCATGTAACTTCGATGACAATGCAATAATATGGTTCAACGGAGCTGATCTGATGATGGGATCCGGATGCTGGATTTAGCAACGCCTATAAAAGCTTGTTTTTAAATAGATTTAATAATTAATTAAGTATATCACGACGAACATTGAGGAGAGAGACAAGATATTTGCATTATTCCAACATAAAAGTAGAAAGAAATAAAGAGGGTTTAAAAAGTATCTATTAATTATATCTAACTATCCTACCGCAGCTTACCTTCTCAAGAAATAAGCTAAATAAGCCTGTAAGATTGCAGCGAGTCCAGACAACATTTCACCGCAGCCAGGGATTAGGATTCAGAAATAATTTCCTCCGAACACCTCTAAGCTACTGTATTTAAGCGTACTCCCAAGTAGGTACTGACAGTGCCCCAGTAATTACTGAAGGATAAACGTTAAGACCCAAACTCCGTGTTAAACGTCCCAAAGGGATAACACAACACTCATATATTCTCACCTTTTATGTCTGGCCCCTCTGATTCTATTGGAATAGCCTTCTATCATCGTGTTCGCGTTACACGTCCACGGGATAGGAAGGCCTCGTTATACTGGTCGTCTTAAAGATCTCGGCAAAATCTTGGGACGTACGATCTTACATAAACAATGTCTGTGTGTTACATTAAGTGTTTTAGAAAGTAATTTGAATTCAAATTCAATATAAACAAGATGAACTAGTTTGATGCAATAGTTCGGCTTATCTTATATTACCTTAGTCAATATTTTATTTATAAACATTTTTTTTCTATATTAAAAAAGTTACCTCACACTATGAGTTTTTTCTGTAACGTATAGGCGTCTTAAATACATAAACCATACACTCATAACGATATACATACATAAACCCGGAACGATTATTATTAGGGCTTTTAACTATTTGTGCCGTGTGGGAACCGAACCCACGATCCGCGGCTAAAAGCTTAGCCATTGTGCTAGTATGCCATCCTCTATGTTTCTTAGATATTAGATAAATATAATTAATCGAATAAATTTGCTAACTAAAGCCCCATATCATCTCGTGAGTGTCGTAAAAGGTGACAGGGGGAGATGAAACAGGATCAACAGCATCTTCCTGAAAACATCTCAAAATAATAAAAAAACTGCGGTTACCAACCCGCCTGTCACGCGTGCTTCCTTTTCCAAATACCTACGAGGTAATCTATGGCGAATACATATGGCAATAAATGTAATGAAAGAAGATTCTTTTCTTTTATAGACCTTCTCAATCCACTGTTGGACAGATCTTTTCGAAAATTCAGTGTAATATCTTTAGGCGAAATAGTATCGTGGTCACGGGCGAGGAGCGGCGATATGCTGCTGTTTGGCCGGCCCGCGCGCAATTTTATTGCGCGATATTTATTTGATATTTATTTATAGAATGAAATATACTCTTTTATTAGAAAATAAACCCATAATTCTCCCATGTATTTACTGGTAAACACGTAGACAGAATTTAATTAAAATTGCTTTAATTACATTCGAATGAAACTGCTTTTTCCGTTAATGGACATATCAAAATTGTCGATTTCAAGGAAACTGCGATTTTTTGTATCGAGTCAAAATGTGTCAAACGTGTTTTGGGCATCATAATTCTCATCATAATATTCATATATTAAATCGTAATATTAAAGGAAAATCTTTAACTTTCATAATAATGATTTCTTATATTTACGCGAACACTACACATTGAATAAAACAAATTTTTACAGATTTTATCGCGTTTAATTAACTTATTTTATATTCCCGACGTTTCGGTTGCTTTCCAGCAAACATGGTCACGGGGGACAGATGTTTTGCTTGACCAAAATTAATAATTAAAAAGCTGAAGGTACTCCGAGTTAACTTTGACATCGGGACGTCAGTCACCTCACTCCCCCGTGACCATGTTTGCTGGAAAGCAACCGAAACGTCGGGAATATAAAATAAGTTAATTAAACGCGATAAAATCTGTAAAAATTAGTTTTATTCAATTTCATAATAATTAAAAAAAAAGGTGAGTTCGTAGTTTTTAATGACAATAAATTGATTTTCTGTCAAAAATCTGCTTTTGGCGCCCATTTCACCTTAAACTATAGGCCATAATTCTATGCTATAGGTCCATAAACTATATCTATTCTCGATTTAGAATCAAAATGCAGATGCGTCACCTCTGTGGACTAAGTTTCCACACAGTCCACAGTCTCTACAATCATTATTTGAAAAAGTTATGTAAACCAAAATACATCTTTCAACAATTTTTTTTTAATTTCCTATCAAATAAACATCGGAATACCGTCAAAGAAAAACAATCAACGTATGAACTGTAAAACAAAGGTATTTCTAATTCAATATTTCAGTGCGAAAATTCTTGTTCGACCCCTTCGTATAATTAATTAATAACATTTTCTTAAAACTATGCGAAAAGAGCCGTTTAATTAAGCAAGCACGGCCTCGCCATCTAAAACTATCGCTAGCGTGTGGAAGAAATCTTGCCGTATATTTGAGCTCTCGGAGGCAATATGTGTAAAATGTTCCCTGGGGAGCACCTCATCGAGATTTAAGGTGATAGGTATTATACTGAAAAGCATGTTTATAGACACTTTAATGGAGTGGTGAAGTGCTGCATACTAATGAAAAGAATTTTAGTGCATTATATGGACCGCGAAATTGAATTTTCGTTCGTCTACAGAAATCAGAAGGTTAAAAATATTTGATTTTATAATTTAATTTGTGGCTTATGTATGTCATTGATATTTTTGAGTATAAAATTCATAATATTATTATACTAAAACGTGAACATCAAACATGTTCGAACGATTTTTATAATACTTGTATGTGAAAATATTAGGATTATTAAAGAAACTTATTAGAAAGGTATTGACCCATGAAATAGATGTAAAAAAAAGTACACGTGTGTCGTTATGAGTAGGTAAAATAAGGAGAAAATAGACCCATGAATTTTTCCACACAAAACACTCTAACCTATTAAATGGTCCGAATGGTCTTTCAACCGAACGACTACCTTTTATATTTAATATCTAAGGTACGTGAGGGTAATATAGTCATCCGGTTAATATGGTCGCTTTCTTATAACTCAAAAACTACAGTCTTGTAGGCATGGATGGCTCTGTGATGGCTCTTCATCAACCAAATAACAAAGGGACAAAAAGGCGCTGCTTTATCGACGCCATTTTGACAGTTGACTTTATAGGAAATATTTTAGTCGATTTTCAGAGATAGAGAAGATATCATTCGATCTAACTTCCTTATAGCCGCCAAGACCGTCTATACTACGTCAGAAGGGGTCGTGACGGAAAAATTTTACACTTTCTCGTCTAGCACCCATCAACCAAATTCGTACCGTCCGATAAGGAACTTTGTTCCAAAAACATGTCTTATCCGTGATGGTGATTCTAGGTAACGCGATTATGTTGACGATTATGTTTACGTAATCCTTTTTAGAGAATAAATAAAAAAATACTCCGCATAAAAATTAAGTGGCAAAATTTATCTTAACAAATCAAATTTACAATATCGCCACACGCCAAAGATATCGTCGCCGAAGACGGTGCTAACAGATTATAATAAATTGCGATTAAACACGTGTAATATAAATAACAATAACATTGTTCCTTATAAATATGTAACAATAGTATGCATTTATAACATTTATATCTCTTCAATATCAATAATATTATTTTCGTTATTGGGGTATCTATGATCACATTCGGATCCAACAGGAGTGTTTTTACATTTTGTATGTCACTGAATATTAGATTTCTTAATACAGCTTAACCCAACCTTAATTATGAAATTTATAATAATGCACGTAAAAAACTTATTTCGAGTTTTTTTTTAAATCAAAAACACCGTAAGTATACAAAGTACTTTGTTGTGTTCCCGCTTATTTCATAAAATACGAAATAAACTTACTTTTGCTTCTGTAGCTTCACCCCACAACCATAAAGCCATACTGTAAATAACTGTACAACGTGGACACAATCAGATAAGTGGGGGCAGTCGGCATTAAGGCGCGGGTTCGTTGCATTACAAGGACCGTTGGTAAGAAAATCTTTATTAATAGAGGCAGACGACAGGACGGCAAATGTAAGGATTTGGCTGCAGAGTGGCAGAGACGAAACGCTACACTATGTTTTGATCCTCTAGGATAGACGTAACGTATTGCTACGTGTCTAGAACTGACTATGTTAGATGCTTTATATATTTAAGAAAATGAACAGTGTATTTAACGTGAAATTTTTTGAATAAAACTATTTTTACGGATTCTATCGCGTTTAATTAACTTGTTTTTTATTGATTCCCGACGTGATTGAGTCTGCATTTTGTGATCACATCCTAGACGGCCCCCACCATTACATTAGATTTGATAAAGCCCAAATTCTCGCGAAAGAATATCGATTCCTGCCAAGGATGATACGTGACACTATTGAAATTAAAAAACATCCTAATTTCAATAGAGAGGGAGGCTGGGTACTACCACCTGCTTGGGATCCTGTAATTAATAAAGTTAAAACTAAACCCAAGCAAGCACCACTGCGAGACTTCAAAACACAGTAAGTTCATTCTGCGTAGATCGGAAGAAAAAATTAATAATTAAAAAGCTGAAGGTACTCCGGGTTAACTCTGACATCGGAACGTCAATCACCATCAATCATCACAAATCAAACGTCGAAAATCAATAAAAAAAGTTAATTAAACGCACAGAGTACCTTTATATATAGTGAAAATTAAACGCGATAGAATCCGTAAAAGTAGTTTTATTCAATGTGTAGTGTTTGCGTAAATGTAAGAAATCATTATGTTAAAGTTTTTTTTTTTATATTAAAATAAGAATTATTTACTAATATCACTAATAGTCGTAATACGAGTATAATGTGAAAGTCTCTATGTTTTTATGCTTGTCCTTCAATCACGCTTAAACGGTTAATGAAATTTGACATACGAGTAGAACACAATTGTATCGTGAAGAAGGGCATAGTATATCTTTCACAATTATAACTTATAACAATTATTACTAAAGTTTAATTTACACCTAGCGAAGCGAACGAGCACCAGCTATATTAAATACAAAGGTAACCTAGATATTTATAGTATGGAAATTTTTGTGATAGCTATTGGCGACTGGAGACGCTTTTCTGAAAGGATTTTTTAGTTTTCCCGTATGGTGACGACTCAAAAGATATATTACATCATAATATCGCGCCATGCAACGCAAAGCAACCAGCTTCAAATAAAGATGGCGTTATGGTCGTTGCATACTTGTTGTCTTTAAAAACTAAGATGGCTTGCCGAACTGTCTGTTATTCTACTACCTCTCTATACTCTTTCAACCAGAACACAACAGAGCACGCACTGCTGTTTAACGACGGAAGTAAGTAAGAGGGCGGCACCTACCCAAACGTAGTCCCAAGAAAAATAATTACCTAGTAGGGCACATTTTTCCTATTACGGGAGGAAGCGAATTTTCCCAGAGATCGCCTGGCAAAGATGATGCCATAAGACATGTTACCTTCTTTTTTTACAAAGTACATCACAACGTGATAGACGCCGCGCTGAATGGGCCATGTATCCCACACCGAATCATACCGCAATTTAATTTTCGTATTAAAGTGAAAACCCGCGTTATAAAGACGCCTTAGTGAAGTGCTGCACAGTTACGTCAAGACGAGAAATTCGGTGAATAAGGTAAGTGGTTTGAATGTCCTTTTTGTTAGTTCTTCGTGGGGGTTTTCACAGCCAATCCGCCAAAAAAAGTAAAGCTCCAAAGTCAAATACATATCATATTCACATCATATTTAACGTACAGTCCAATTTAAAGAAGTTACCATAATTTTTTGGTACTTCTCACTGCAACTTTATCAATGTTTTCTGCCGAATTCCAAAAAGGAGACGGTATCTACTCAATTCGACTGTATGTTTTTTTAATGTGTGTTTCCTCATAACTTTTTACTGGGTGAACCGATTTCGATGATTCTTTTTTATTTGAAAGCTGGTACTTCTCGTGTGGTCTCATATGAATTTGATCAAGGCCAGACAAATAGTTTTTGAGTTATTCTTAATAACTTATATTGAAGTCGGCAGTACAAAATTTTTAATTTTTAATTATTTGGTCAAACTCGTCGAATTTATTATTAATTTAACCACATTATTTCGGTATGCGACGTGATACTCGTACATGATATGATAGCCATGCAGAAACTATTATACAGATAGCTCACGACTGAGTTCTATGTCAAACTATGTAGGTGGTCTATGTTCAGCAATTGATTGGATGGAATCATGATTCTTCTTGTGACGATTTTAGGATCTCCCAAATATAGTAATAAATATAATTTTAATCGATTGAGCTTACATTTTAGTTAAAAAGAAAAAATAATTAACATTAAAGCAACGCCGATAGTCCCTCAATCATTTTATTATATTGTGTATCCTTAAGGGTGGTTTTTTTTTGTTCGAATTAAATCTAATCCGCCCATTAAATTATGCAAATGGAGGTACAGTAGCATCTGTGGACGCCTGTAAAAGCTTAGCTTTTTAGATTTACATTTTATGCTAGGTTTTAGTGCTAGTCTCACAGGTTTTTTCAACGATTTCAGCAAAAACATTACAGATGTATTTTTACAAAATATTGGACAATAATTACTGTGATAAATAAATCGTAAACTAGCAGCTTCGTGTTGCTGTGTTACGTATGGTGAGAGTAGAGAACCAGAGACACTTTTTACTCGAAACGAGGCATTCCATCTTAGACCTCATGGGTGACAACGCATCTGCATTTTAATTCACATTCGAGGATAGATGTAGGTGTTTATGGGCCACAGCATCCACTTACATTCTGTGAGAGCGTGGTCCTTCCCCGATCGAGCCGACCCATTCGTGCTACAACTATACTACTAATATAGCTGCAGCATGGCTCTACCACGTAAATTTAATCCATAGTATTCTTTTTTTACCAAGCGAGATATTTTTTGTTTTATTAAAAATACTAGCAATGCTATTAACACAAGTAACATCAAACCCATTAACTAATCCAAGTAAGCCTAAAATGTTTGCGTTAGGAGTGGTTTACGACAGTAATCAAATGGCGTTTTTCAACCCACGATTTCTACTTGACTATATAGCTGCCGCTTCATTTTTATTTTTATTGAATATAAAGAAAGAAACGAAATTAAACCATAAACAAGAAGTAACATTAAAAATTTTGTACAACCGACTTCAATATAAATTATTAAGGATAACTCAAAAACTAGTGGTCAGAACTTGATCAAATTTATATGAGCACACATGAGAAGCACCCGCTTTCAAATAAAGAATAATATAAATCGGTTCACCTAAAAAAGAGTTATGAGGGAACATATAAAAAAAAACGACAACGTACAGTCGAATTGAGTACCTCCTCCTTTTTGAATTCGGTTGAAAAATAAGGATCGTTTTGTTTACTACAGTAAAACGCTGTTGACGGTTGTTAATGACTAATAACTGCGGCAAGTAAAATAAATTACCCTGATAAAAGCAGCCAACCCTTTGACCAGAACATCTACTGTATTCTTAAACGAGGCCAGGCAATCGCATTTCATGTGACCTTAGTCGGTTTATATTATTTTTAAGAGCCTCACTCGTAAAGTCTTAATTACCGCTTTAGACCCAAATTCCCCATATAAATGAAACAAGCGCTACCGTAACACAGTAGTGTACATGGGAAATGATAAACAGTCGCCAGTCACACTTGTGCGTGTAAAGACGTCATAAATTCACAGGAAAAAACCGTCTGGGGGGCAGCCAAAGGGCAATGTTGTGGGTATACAGCCACCAACTTGGGTTTTAAATAGTGTTTTGACTCGGTTGTTACCATCATTATAGAAATAAAACTGTGTTTATAACACAATGTTGTGCATTAAATGACAATAAGGAAGTTGAGTGAATTTTTCCATTTTCTCAATATATCTACGAATATGCACATGATGCAGTTCTGAAGAACGTGTGTCGTATTCAACCTCAAACCTATTTTTTTAAATTCTCATAACAGAATATAAGCCTGTTAATATTATACCATGTTCCTTTTTTTAATTATTAAACAAGCGATCCGCCCCGGCTCCGCCTGGGTTGGATCTATTAATGTATTGATATCTGTATATTTTATAAATTTTTCATTATTCAAAAAAAAAATCAATAAGGTTTTTGTATAAAATATAGCCTTTAACAAGTGGTAAAGCCACGCTGGAACTATATTATGGTTGTAGTACAATTGGGTCGGCTCGACCGGTGTAGGACCACGCTCTCACAGAATACCAGCGTAAAATAGCAGCTTAATACTGCTGTGTTTCCTATGGTGAGTGTAGAGAACCGGAGACCCTTTTTACTGGAAACGAAGCATTCCATCTTAGTCCATAGTCGTGTCAGCGGATTTGCATTTTGATTCTTAATCGAGGTGGACTGTGCGCTCGTTTTTCACCCTTATTCTGTAAAATAAGTCTGATACCTCCAGGCACTGCTTTCTTTCTGTTCGTAAAGTTTCACCACCATCGCTTCAGCCATTCCGAAGATTAATCCGGACAGACACCAGACAATTTTTTTTAAAATGGTTATTTATTGTATGATTTTTCTTAATAGCATGCAAATTACCCCCTGAGCCAAGTAAAAACTAGTTATTTTAATATTACAGACTACACTTCATTTTTATTTATAAATATAAAGCAAGAAGCACTGTGATGAGTGCGAAACTGATACATAAATAAAAACAACAACATTCTAAAATTAAATAACCATTGTTATAACACAACACTATAAAATAAATAATTTTATAAGAGACCTCATAAAGATACTTTTGAAATAAACAAAATACAAAGGTATTCAAACGGCGAAAGAGACGACAGAAGCTGAAGCAGATGATAATGTTTGTGGCAAAGTTCGCGAAACAACTGAGAAAACACTTAAAGGCAACCCGCGGTAATAACAATGATAAATAGTATTTGAACAAACGCGAGATATGAATAGAGATGAACTCGTTATCTTACATGCCCTTAGTCTAGACCACCCTAAGTCGTAAATTCTATAAACAATTTCGAAAGTTATTCGTCTGCTGCGTTTTATGTGAAAACATATATTATGTGCGCATATCAGCACTCAAATCCAACATTACTTATATATATATATATATATATATATATATATATATATATATATATATATATATATATATATATATATATATATAAAATAGGGGTTGAATTTTCTCCGAACCTCAACTATGGGTGGTTCATTGAGTCCGGTCGTACATGGAATACAGCTGTCACATGGACTGGTGATGCAAAATGCCTCATAGCAGCGATATACTCAGTGGAGAGACGTGCTAAGAGGCTCATTGGTGACCTTGATTTGGTTGAAACCAATCTTTTCAGCCTCGAGCACAGGCGTAGAGTAGCCAGTCGCTCGGTATTCTATAGGATGACATTTCTTCATCGGACGACCAGGCGCTCGGCGGGTCTTCGCCACTTTGTTGTTGATATTCCACGCATTAGAACCAAACGGTTTTCATTATATTCTGTGATTGGTCGCAATGTGGGCGTCGTCAAGTCAAGAATGAATAGGTTTTCGTTACGCTAAGACAGTGCGGTTTACCTTCTAGGGCTACATCACTACTTACCATGGGGATTGTGGTGAAGCACTGGCTGACAATCGCTTAAAATCAAGTCGGTATGGGTAGGCTACCTTCTTACTTATTTTTGCCGCCAAATAGCAATGCCTACACTGCTGTGTTCCAGTTTGAAGTGTATAGAGAGCCAGTACTATTACAGACTGTGATGAATTCCATTTTAGTTCACAGAAGTGACATAGCATCTGTAGCCTTATTTGTTTGAAGTTTGGCGTAGGGCTAGGCTGCAGTACTGAAACAAATAAAGTGGACCGTAAGTTCACTTGTCAATTGAGTTATAAAAACGAAAAAGTCCATTCCCTTTACTCATTAGCGAATAACGCATGCATATTTGGCACTAAGCTGAAATTTCAACTGCCCTAAGACGGAGAGAGCCGTTAATAAAAATAAAAAAAAAAACACATTGATGAACGTATGTGAAATAATGCGAAAGAAATGAACTGAATATATAATGTGTATAACGTTTTCAAAATAAAAGTTTTCTCTCTTTTTTAAGTTAGATAATAAGCAATAAATGCAAAGGAAAAAATTGATTATTTTAAAACATATTAAACTGACTTCGTGGTCTCGTGGACGTAAGCTCCGACAGAGCTAAATAAAATATCAAATAAATATATTAGTTAACAATATCTAGTAACATACCCACATTAAAAAAATAACCTACTTATAACCTAGTAATTTTTGAAATATGTTTAAAAAAGATCCTTTTTCTGAAAATTGTACATAGGTAATTAGTTGACAATTACACCATACTTGAAATCGATTTTAAACGAAGTGAGAAACGTTGATAATTTTCCACTTTTTCCATAGTTGGCTGCTGGCTGCCTTTAAATTAATGCGATTACAATAAAAGGCATTTAAATAAAACACCGTGCTTACTTTTCAATAAGAATTTATAGTGTGTCTGAGTCCTTAATCCATAGGCAATGGAACGTTGCAGTTCTAGTCGTAAAAATGAAGTGCACGGTTAAACTGAGGATTAAGGGGCCGTAAACAACGGAGGTAAGTTTTAAATTGTTTCGCAAAAGGTTTCGAATTAAATAAAGTTAATAGTACTTCTCTAAAGTATGCCATGGATCGTAAAGGAAAACGTTTTATTTGATTGAACGGAATAAGGGTTCAGATTACCTTTTTGAAGTTAAAACTTCTTTAAAATCGTTATGATATGAAACTCGATGATACGGAAAAGCGACAATAAAAAGAGACAAACATATGTACCTATAGGATTTAGCTAGCGAGAAAATGAAATAGAATACAGTATACATGTTTATTCTAAATTTATTTATCTGTATATATAAAAATTACGTGTCACATTGTTTGTCCGCGATGAACTCCAAAACTATTGAACTGATTTCAATGAAACTTTTGCACACTGTGTTCAGTTTGGTCCAACTTGAGAGATAGGATAGTTTTTATCCCGATAGGTGACGGTAAGTATTTTTTATTGCGAATTTAAGTATTTTTATAGTACAGAAGTTCGCCGATAAGGGCAGTACAACGTCTGCCTGGCCAGCTAGTATTATTATATAATCATACTATTCCTGATTGGCTTGCTACATATTTATTAACATGTGTTCCTGACACTCTGGATTCGTCTCATCCTCTCGAAGTTTAGTTTTCTGAATGTTTCACTTCTATTGCATGTGAACTAGACAATTTTTTTTGTACCAACTTCAAAAAGGAGACGTAGTATGTTCTTTTATTTTTCTTTTTTTATGTGTGTTACCTTATAACTTTTTTCTAGGTAAACCGATTTCGATGATTCTTTTTTCATTTGAAAGCTGGTGCTTCAGATGTGATCCCATATAAATTTGATCAAGGTCTGACCAATAGTTTTTGAGTTATTCTTAATAATTTACATTGAAGTAGGTTCAACAAATTTTTTAATTTTTAATTATTTTAGTCCAGTATCGGAATAGTGTTCTTAATACGAATCATGCCCGTTATCATGTTAAACACTGATACATCAAAAATCCGAGAAGAGAATCACTTGTATGATCTGTAATAATGTTACTAGCACTGATACATCAAAAATCGGAAAACACCTCTTGAGGCTAGCCCTACGAGTAGGTGAATTTATGGAAAGTTTTTTTTTTAATAAAATTGAAGTGACGAACGTAGTCCACCTGATGGTAGGGGCAACTGCAGGCCACCTGCATCTAACTTCATACAAATAAGACTACCTATGCGTTGTAACCCCTTAGGACTAAGATGGAAAGCCACAAAACCTATAATTATACACACAGTCTATTATCCTTCAGACAGAAAAACAGCAGTGCAAGCACTGCTATGTAGCGACAGAAATAGGTTAGACCTGGTGAATCTAAAAAATCTTTAAAAAATAATAAAATTAAAAATTTCTTTTTTTTTCAATGACTTAAGTTGTATTGTCACATTAAGTAACTAGTACTGCAGACGTTTACGACAACTCCACACGCACTACATCACGAAATATTAGCAACTGATATTATTTTCTTCGTAGATATTTTTTTTATTTACGTGCATAAGTTATAGCTATGTCGGCGTTGCTTATGACTGGTTACCAGGTCTGCCATTTGACTTTTGGGTGAAGCAATTTCAGCTTGATAGGTTTACTAGAAAAATAAGTAATGAATCAATAACATTAGTGTTATTTTTATTCTTAATGTTATTCGTGAACTGATCATCAGTGTTTATAAAATCACCTTTGTACACAGGAAATACTCTATTCATCATAATGATGAACTGTGGACTGGGCGCTGGGAGAATAAGTGATAAAGTTATTCAACAATTGTGTTTAACTAGAGCTCTAGGTCAACCCTCCCCGCTACGGGCCACGAGCGCCATATACGGCACTCCTTTTACGTGCTGGTGAAGAAGAAATAGAGCCCATTCATTATTCCACTATGCAACTGTGATGAGACAATGATTTATGCTCTTGCATATTGTATCTAACTCCTCTCATCCCCCCCCCCCACCCCCACCCCGTGACCATGGGTATTAACTTATTTTATATTCCCAACGCTTCAAGTACTTTAGTACTTGAAACGTTGGAAATATAAAATAAGTTATTTTATATTCCTTCACTTATTTTATATTCCCAACGCTTCAAGTACTTTAGTACTTGAAACGTTGGAAATATAAAATAAGTTAATAAACGCGATAAAAACCGCAAAAAAAAAAACTAGTTTCGTTTAAATATTATGACACATTTAACTTAATTCAAAATAAGATTTTTCGTATAGTATGAAAGCTTGGAATCACTGGTGATAAGATAGCAGCAAGGGAGGGAGGGGGAGGAAAATTCGAACCCCTATTAGCATAATGAAGTCGGACGCTATAAAACTCGAGCGTTCCATCACGCAGAGTGAAACGAACAGGAAATGTCAGTTTGCAGTCGCCGTACTGAATATTTACAATGTATTTTTTATTATTGGTATATTATATGAGATAGTTATGAGATCTTTCAGACACTTCCCACTTCCCGACTTTTACAATACCGTTGGGATAATATGGGGCGATAATTCACTCCCCTACTCCACAGCATGTGATTGTTCAATACAATTAAATCTAACATACCTAGAATTTTTTCACGCTAGGTATTTCTCCTTTAATATGAATAAATTGCACAGCGACAAACATCCAGTACCAATTCAATCCAAACATTAGTAGGTCATAGAAATACTTGTTCCGTGCGGGATTCGATCCCGCGGCCCCAAGCGCCGTAACTCAATTTTAAGTCAATGCGCGACAGACCGTAATGCCGCAGTGAATACACGTGTGACTTAATTATAATGTTAATTTTGATTCCTTTCAGCACCAACACATTAAAAGAAATTTGCATGTCTTAGAAATAAAATAAATAAAATAATTCTGAAATACAGGTTTCAGCCTTGTTCGGCAATGGATGCTCCTTTTGATGTTTTCTACCGACTTCAAAAAGGAGACGGTATTCAATTCGACTGTATGTTTTTTTTTATGTGTGTTACCTCATAACTTATTTCTGTGTGAAGCGATTTCGATAATTTTTTTTTATTTGAAAGCTGGTGCTTCTCGTGTATTTGTTTTTTTTTTTATAGGAGAGGGGCAAACGCGCATGCGGCTCACCTCATGGCAAGTGACTACCGCCGCCCATGAACAACTGCAACACGAGGAGAATGGCAGATGCGTTGCCGGCCTTTTAAAAAGGAGTGGACTCTTTTCTTGAAGGTCCCTAAGTCGTATCGGTCCGGAAAAATCGCTGGTGGTAATCGATTCCACAATGAAGTTGTGCGAGGAAGAAAATATCTTCTATATCGCACAGTGGTGAACCGCCAATCATTCAGATGGTGTGGATGTTATCGCGAGTTTTGTCGCGATGTGCGATGGTGAAATTGAGCGGCTGGAATTAGTCCGAACAATTCCTCAAAGTAGTGGAGTAGTAGTGGTGCCATATAAATTTGATCAAGGTCTGACCAATAGTTTTTGAGTTATTCTTAATAATTTATATTGAAGTCGGTTGTACAAAATTTTTTATTTTAAATTATAATATACAAATTTCATGTGTCGTATATAAATAGACATATTGTTAAAGTATATGCAAATAAAATAAAGATTATCATTATCATTATTATAAATTCTTTATATTTCTTCTCTTCTTTGAGAGTTTATAAAACCACACACACGGGCCATAACCCAGTTTATTATTATAAAAGTATTATGAAGCATGTAAAGTCTACCTACACGCACTAGACCCGTTTAGCGTACTAAAATCTTCTCAGAAATGAGAAGAATCAAGCTAAAAGGCTAGAGGACTTTTAAATACCGTAACTGTACTTGAGTAAATTTTTTATATTAATTTTGGTTCTCAGGCCGAAAGTAATAAATGTACACAAAGTAGAGAGTACTCTGTTTTGATTCTATCAGTCAATTTATCTTATTAAGACATTTCTAGGTATTAGAATTCCTTTTATGCCTAGAAGTCAGTTTACGTAGGTTACTAAACTCTTACCTGTCTCTGCTGAAAAATAGCTCTGCTTGCACTTCCATTTGGCGCTTTTTTTATAGAATAAGGGTGACAAACGAGCACCTGATGGTAAGTAGACACTGTGGCCCATAGATATCTACATTTATCCTCGATTAAGAATCAAAATGAAGATGCGTTGTCACCCCTGAGGTCTAAGATGGAACGCCTCGTTTCCAGTAAAATGGGTCTCCGGTTCTCTAAACTCACCATCGAAACACTGCAGCATTAATCTTCTGTTTTACGCTGGTTTTCTGGAGAGCGGACCCATTCGTACTACAACCATAATATAACTGCAGTGTAGCTGTACCACGTTTAAGAATGTAATGTAAAGGATATGAACATCTCCTATTACATAGTTTAAAAGTAGGATATTTAGTTGAGTATCTGTAACTTCCAGTTGAAAATATAATTCTTTGTACAAATTGCATAGTACAAGTTTGATTGGTAAATGATGCCAGCCTTGACAACTTTGATGGCCGCGAAATGGGGTTTTTAATGGTGTCCTGATAAGGGTGATAAAATTCTATTTGTTTATCGAACAAACTTTGAACAGCGAAGATTTTTTCGAGTCGTGACGCGAATCTAAATCGATTCTCATTTAGGAACTCGTTGAAGAAGAGTTCAAAATAAACTTTAAAATTAAATTTAGGAAGACGGAGCTATAATGCGGACTGCTCTAATGAAATAATTAATTACAGTTTGAAGTTTTGATTTACCATCCATTAAGCCTATAAAAGTCCACTGCTCAACATAAGTTTTCCCCATAGATTTCTTCACAGGGAGGACTTTGCCAAAGTTGCCACGCTTGGGAGATATGTTGGCAAGCTTAGTTTTTATTACGTTGAGTTATTGTCAGGCAGATGCTGCTGCCCATAACCTGTTTCAGTTTCCCTCAGTCGCCTATTAGAACACCCACGCGACGATATGGGGTATTGGATATTCTTACACCACCACTACACTGTCATGTTGGCATGTTGGCAATCATGTTGGCAAAATTCAGATTTCTGGAACGAGCCACAACATAGCTGAGGAAAAGAAGTTGTTGTTGCGCAACATAAATGCACCATTTGCGAATTCGCCGCAGTCGCAGAATGTAAATATGACACGCGATAATCGTAATAAAGTTAAAGTTGCAACCTATATACGTCCCACTGCTGGGCACAGGGCTCCTCTCATTTCTGAGAGGGTATTCGTAGTAGTAATCACATTATTAAGTGGCGAAGCTTGCGAAGTCACTTATTGATTTCACGATGTCTGTCCGTCTGTCCGTCTGTCCCACGATTATCTTGAGAACGGTTTCGAATTTTCAAATTCTGTTTTCAGCAATCGATTACTGATCACCCAGGCATCTGAACCTCCTATTTTGAAACTGATTGCTCAACGGCAACCGTTAGAAACCGCTACAAAGCTGATTGCTTCGCCACTTTGCTATGCTGTTAGCTTGCTAGGTTTATTTTATCGATGATTACGACTGCGTCACCCGATACTGTCTGTCAGAGAGTTGATGACCGTGAAACTAGGGCGACCTCAGTCGTCGTTGCATAACAACCTTTTTTTGACTGAACCCACGAATTCTCCTTCGCCGACGCCAACCTTACGACAAGGGAAGTCTTTTGCGAATTTTTCTCGAAAATCTTCACGACCGGCAACCTCTTATGATAAAAATACGAAACTAGTTCCCGTGGTGACCCAAAACAAGATCGACAATGACGGATTTACTCTTGTTGAGTGAAGACGTCGGTCGAGACCTGTCTGTAAGCAGCGTGGGACCGCCAAAATAATCGCAAGGACAAATTTTCGCGTTGTGAAGCCCACCATACAGCTCTACATCTCCCGTTTGGACAAAAGTACGTCGGGAGAAGACGTCCTGCGTTTAGTGGAAGAACGAAGCCGTTGCCGCATTGAGGATCCGATCTCTGTACATTTGCATCGTCTGGAGTTTAATAGGTCAACGAACTTCAAATCCTACTTACTCCAGGTTACTGCAAAATGCAAAGAGACATTCCTCACACTCGATTTCTGGCCCATAGCGTATCACTGTTAAAGGGACGCGTCTGAGAAGAAAGTTCGCTAAATAGGGTTATGTTAATGTTTTTTATATATTTGTAGGTATATATTGCAATGAGCCAATGTCCTTAATTTTTAAGTCATTAATGTCTGAAATAAATATATTGATTTATTATTTTTTCCTTTTTTTTACTTTGTTAGTTTTTATGTTACTGTTTTTTTTTTAAATTTTTATTCTTTTTAAAATTTTATATAAATTTTATATTGTTTGCTGGTTTGCCACATTAAAAATATGTGTCTCTGAAAACGGGGAAGACGCTGTAGCCTGTAACACAGTTTTCAACTATCACGGGCTACAAAGTTTCAATATGATTTATGTATGTATAAGTTATGTGAGAAACAATAAATATTATTATTATGGTGTATTTGTATAGTTTTCTCATCTGGTTGGGCTGTATAAATATATAATTGAAAATGAAAGTGATAAACTTACATAAATATCAATAAAATAAAATAAATACATAAAAATTACATAAATATATAAAAACCCAACCAGATGGAAGACCTCGGCAGGGGAGACCAAACGGCCGAGGGTTATGGGGAAATGGAAAGAAACCGGCGGACGATGCGGGCGGTATCGAGGAGCACCGCCTTCTGCATTTGAGCTTGTAGCGATCCGTCACGGAGTCCCAGTCGCCTCAGATGACCCGAGAGGCTGACTGGGATTAACCCGTTCGCAGAAACGACCACAGGAATAATTTCGGCACCTCGTGTCGGTCACCTCGTGAGCCAGGTCCAAATATTTTGTCAGCTTATCTGTTTCGGCTTTCACGAGGTTCTCGTCATAAGGAATGGTAATATAGACCAAAAATATCCTTGACTGTGCCCGGTCCATCAGCACAATATCAGGCTTATTCGCAAGAATAGTCCTGTCTGTGATGATGGCCCGGTCCCAGTAGAGCCTGGCGCGGTCATTTTCGAGCACGGCTTCCGGCAAGTACTTATAATATGGCAGTTTCCGATCAACGAGACCGTATTTCAGAGCGAGCTCCTGGTGTGGAATCCTGGCTACTAGGTTGTGTCTGTGCAAATACTCAAGAGTTGGAAAGCGCCGAACAACCGGAGATGACATGCCTAAGTGACTCACCAGGATGGCGACAAGCTCGACAGATGTCGACGGTGCCATCCTTTAGGATGTATCTCCGATAATTGTTGGTCTTAATAACCTGATCCTGTATTGCACAGACAAAACCCTCAGTTTCCCCAAAGAGGTCACTGAAACGTAGTCAGTGGAGGGAGGCGACTGTGTCTACTAAAGGCTCATGAAGGGCCTCGTAGAACCTCCCGTGGAGCTCCTTCTCCTTCCATACGGTCTCCCGGTCGGAAATGCTCTGTACTGCCGGGTCTTGCCATTGCTCGTTGGCTAAGGATAGAGGGGTTAGCCCTTTATCACAAGAAATAACGTCCCTATAGTATCGCTCTCATCAGAAAGTAATTACGGAGGCTTCGCGATTATGCATGGTAAGCGCGCTTAAAAAGCCGTGCCCACCATGCTTCCGCGACAAGTATAGCTACAGCCTCATTACTGACGATCTCAGATGATGCATCCTGTGGGACGTCATTATAGTGCGGACTTTTCTGTCTAGAGCGTTCAGTTCGGTCTGAATCCACCTGAGTATGCCAAAGGTATACATGAGAACAGGCATGATCCAACCGTTATATGCGTGCGTCTTATTCACACCGGACAAAAGGCTATTAAGCACTTTGGTCAAGCGTGCATAAAACACATCGCAAACTGACCGTTTCATACCCGACTCATCTACACCGATGTTCTGTGATATACCCAGGTATCGGTATGTTTCAGCCTCGGAAAGGGTCCTTATGCTGATGAGCATAGATAAGTCTATGCCCTCAGAGTTAGCAACCCTTCCCCTTTCGACATGGAGGATCACACACTTATCCGTCCCCAGCTCCATTTTAATAGAATTGCTAAAATCACAAGTGATGTTTAGCAATTCCATAAGATGAGAGCGACTGGAGGCGAATAATTTGAGATTATCCATATAGAAAAGATGGGTCACTTTTGTACCTCCTCTCCGAAGCTGAAATCCCCTCCCGGAGCCCTCCAGTAAAGTACTGAGAGGGTTCAGAGAGAGGCAGAACCAGATTGGACTCAAACAATCGCCCTGGAAGATGCCACTTCTTGTCCTTATGTGGTTCTCCGCAGCCGTCATCCGCTCGGCTAGATGACAAAGGATCGTACTCCACTGCCCCATACACTGCCCGAGGAAGTCTCGAACTGTACAGTCAACCTTGTACAGCTCGAGGACCCTTTTAAGCCATGTATGAGGCACCGAGTCGAATGCCTTTTTGTAGTCTATCCGGGCGGCGGAGAGGTTCCGACGGTTGCGTTTAACCACCTTGCCAATGACCGCGTCAATGAGGAGTGGTTCCTTGGTTCCACGACCACCGCCCCGACATCCATTTTGAGCGCGCGACATCACCTGGTTTGAGTTCAGGTGACGAATGATTCTCGCGCTCAAAATGGATGTTAGTGTCTTGAATATTGTAGGTAGACACGTTATGGGGCGGTATTTGCTCGGGTCTGTGGAATCCCGGTCTTTAGGAACTAAATGAGTGATTCCAGTAGTGAAGAGGCTCGGGAGCGACTTTTGGTCGAGAGCCTCTTGAAACTGTCGGGCGAGCACAGCGTGACACACCATGAACCCTTCAGCCAGTAGTGATGCAGTCCGTCGAGTCCCGGACTTTTCCAATTCGGGGCCCTACGGACCGTCTCAGCTACGTCATCCGGCGTTATGATGACGGGGTCCATGGGCGTAACATTCGCACACTGACTCGCCACAACTTCCGTCAAAGGGCCCTCGCTGTGCTTTACGGGCTCTGACCACAGGCCGCGCCAGAATGCGATAGTGTCGACCTGATTCGGTGCTGGGCCCGTTCCACGTACCATTGGTCGCATCAGTGATTCATAGAGCCTCTTCTGATCACTCCGGAAGAGACGATTCTGGTTGAACCGTTTCGACCTCTCGGTATATCGCCGAATCCGCTTCCTCAAGCAGCGATTCTCTGCTTCAGGTCGTCTATGCGCTCCGTCAGTTTTTGCGTTATATCCGGCTGGGACAAACTAATATTTGTCCCAGCAAACGCCATCCTGACGGTGCGCACAATTCTCGGCATATTATTGCCCGACCTGAAGTTTATCAGTCTGCCGATGAGGGCCCTTGCCTTTGCGATACGGTCCTGAATCCTTCTTCTCCAGGCTGGGATGGCGCTACTTTGTCTAGTAGTGCGTCCAGCCGTGGGAACTTTGGCGCCAATAATGCGGCAAACTGCCAGTGCGGCGCCAAAAAGAATTGAGTCCGGCTTCCAAATAGGTCACCAGCATTGGGTTGAGAGCCCTCACGACAGCCCGATTCCGCTTGCTTTTATTTTCGAGAGGCATACTGCGCGTTTCCAAAATAGCCTCTTCCAATGTACTCCTCATTTGCTCTAGTTCTAGTTCCAGGGCGACTGTTCCATCATCGTTTGAACCAACCATAACTGAAAGATTCACGGCGGCATCCACGTGTGCTGATTGCTCTGCAACTTGTGGCGCCGCATCTTCAGCCGTAGCATTGTCATCCGATGAGGGTACAGCCTCATGTCCGAGCCGTTCGAGTTCGGTGCTATCGAATATGTTTGAGCGCAAGATATACCGAACTCGGTCTGCCAGGTTTATCTCGGTGACGGTTATAGATGGCTCCAGCTCAGCAAAAAGTCGATGTATCCTAGCCCGATACGCAAAGCCTCCACTTTCTCCCCCTTTCGCCCTAAAATACGCCCGCAATGCGTTGCTGTTCATCTGCATTGACCAACGCATGTGGCGTACTCCACCAGTGGCGGGTGCTGATTGCTGGGCCCGCGAAGACCCTGCCAACACCAAGCCAGCTGGTGGGGATGATGGATACGAGGGGCAGCTAGGTGGTCGTGCAGCACCTCGCACTCGGCTGGCGGCCCGCATGCTGTCGCGTCCAGCGCCAGCTCCAGACGCGCCTCGGCGACCCCCAGGCAGCGGCCCTAAACGCAGTCTATTTCCTTCCATCATCCATAAATTGGGCGTCCAATAACGGGAGACGCCCAGGCCCGGCACCGTTTCATGATTTGGCCGAAAGCACAAGCGGGCCCAAATTAGCACCCTCAATTCTGCCGAGGCACGGCGCTCACACCTCTTGGCAAAATGCTGACTGACTGCGCTGACGTAGCAGTTTTTTCACATAACCATTACGTCTGCGGGCGATCGGGTCGTCACTTCCTTACGCCTTGTTATTATTATTATTATATACAATCTCACGTTGCAGCTGTATAGCGGCTGAAGTAAGTATGGCCCCAGGGAAAGACCACGTTCTAACAAAATATTAGCATAAAGCTACTATGCTCCGAATGTTGAGCGATGAGAACGGGATAACATTGTTACTGCTAAAGAGGCATTCATAATATTTAGTTTTCAAAGGTGATCAAAAATCGTACTTACAAGACTAACGAGGTCATGAGTGTTGACCGGTTTTATTGCCTTTGTCATTATTAATTAATTTTATAAATAAATATAACTAACAGAACACATATCTGTTTTAAAAAAACGAATAAAATTTTTGTAACATAACGCATTTAGTATTCGAATATATTTCACTATGTTATATTTGACATTACATTATACATATATTTGAAATTTCGTCTTTTCTATTATATTCTGTATACTTGGGGAGGCTTTTAGCCGGGATGGAAGATGTGATTTAGATGTGGACAGGCGTGTCGCTGCCGGGAACAGAGTCAATGGTGCCCTGACTGCGTTAGTCAAAAGGCAAGGCGTAGCGAAGAGTGCACGCCTTGCAATACATAACGCAGTGTTGGTACCGACTTTGTTATATGGCAGCGAAATCTGGGTATGCCAGAAGAAGCATAAAAGTAAGTTGAATGCAGTGGAGATGCGATCTCTTCATAAAATGTGCGGCGTTACTATGACCGACCGAAAGCGAATCGAAGAGATTCGCAATATCGCAGGTTTGAAAGATGAACTTATCACAAAAATTGATAAGGGCGTGCTTCGGTGGTTTGGGCACGTTGAGCGAATGAGTGAAGACCGAATGGTGAAGAAAATATATAGCGCGAAAGTTAATATTAAAAGGTGTCCAGGTAGACCGAGACTAGCTTTCGAAGACCATGTGAGCAAATTGCTCGAAGAGGGTAGGGTCAAGAGTACTCGGATACCTAGACGTGCATGCATGAAGAAGATAATGAATCTGAAAGAAGCGAAAGAGGTTTGTAAGGATTGTGACACTTGGCGATCTGTTCTCTCTGGCTACCCCGTTAGGGATTGTGCGTGAAGATAAGTAAGTAAGTAAGTAAGTCTTTTCTATTTGAAAAAATTGCTATTTAATGTGTTTTGTTTCATGCACGTCTTCGTATATTAATAAACATGAGTCATAATGTGGCACATATAATAATAATGAATACTCCAGATGATAAGAGAATCATCAGGTTAGGCATAAAATGTACGATAACGCCGCCATCTTAAATATGGAGGTCGTAAAACGCAGTGGCGGGAAGGTCGTTAGTTGCAGATACGTGTTCACTGGGCTAGTGCTATGAAATAATGCCCTCTGAAGCATTTAGTCGTGGCCCCGGCGATAAGGTTAGAGGAAATGTTGAAATTTGTTCCCTCCTCATTTCCATTTTCATTGAGTTAAAGTTGCTTTTGCAATTCGTAATGACAATCTGCTTGCAGCTAACATTAAAGCATATATTGTAAGTCGCAAATGATATAAACGAAGTACGTATGCCACAAATTTATTATCTAAACAAAAACCGGACAATTTAGCGTCATTAGGACTCGTCCCTGAGGGATCTATATAAAGATAATTATGTACAGATCCATCCTGGGAATTATAGGTAAGGTAAACATCGAACATTACTCGTAACGAAAAGAAAGCCGGGTTGAAAGGACTAATTTAACTTTACAATGCAAATATACGAGTATGTTCTTCTATGCATCGGCCTAGATTACGGTCGATGCTCCAACTTCGAATGTAAGTTTGTAAGCGAAAATAAATATCTTTTTATGAAATATAACTACATATATACACTATGCCGGACGGGCGAAACTCGGGTGTAAATGTTGTCGAAGATACTCAGAGTCGCTCACGTCCTACACCTGGTTTCTAATGATGTTTGTGCTGTTAGCCTTTTGGCTTTTACAGCTTCATCGAACTCAGGGCTAAAAAAAGGGGTGAATTTTTAATATTCTGCGTCGTCACTTGCGTAACGACGACTCTTAGGACAGTTTAAAGTGTAGATTCCGGTGGTTGTCTACTGCCGTTTGGTGGGTGCGGCTGGAGTAATATAGACGGGCGACCAATAAAAATGCACGAACTGTAGACACAAGTGGCAAGGCAGTGGCCAGTGGTTCGACGGTTCCACTGTTCGTCGGAAATCTTCTGATAATCAGTTATCAACTACGGTTTTTGACTACGGTTATTTACTACGGTTGTTCACTAGCGGTTGTTCACTGTTAGTTGTTCACTATTTTCTTCAGATGATTTCTTCAGTTGACTACTATTTCTTCCAATAGACTCTGAAAGAATTATAAACATTGTGTCTAACTAGATTAGACCCGAAAATAATGAAAATAATTTTTATGCTCCAAAATTTAGAGCATTAACATAATTTTCATTATTTTCGGGTTTTAACACATCGATCACTAATAAAAAAACTAGATAAACAATCCCATGCAAAAGTTCTTTAAAAACTGTCGCCAATTGTTTTGAGATAGTTCAAGTTGAAATAACATACATTAATGTAAATTCAACCTTAAATTCGTTAACTAAAGTTGTATTCACAAGTCTACGTACAAATTAAAAGCGCACCCAAATGTTCGAGTGGGCGCTCATTCTGTAAGGACATTTTTGTCACTGATTGTGTATCTAGTTTTTTATTAGTGATCGATGTCTTAACGTTACACAATGCCCGATTGTTCTACAATGTGCCGTGTTCTTATTTGGATGGCTTTGTGTTGCACAATAAGGGTTGTCTTACAAAGTTCTCTATTAGGTCGGTCTCTTAACTATTACAGACGATACTCTATACTATAATACTAATGGTTGTAAACATGTTATAAACGATGTTATTGTACTTCTCACAAACCTAACCTAACCTAAGTTTCAAACCTAAGTTTGTCACTGTTTTAATTTTAATTTAATATTGTTTTTAAATATTATTTTTACGTGTGGTCAGCGGAAAGTAACCTATAAGTTTTAAAGAGTGAGTGTGCGAGTCAAAATATTTATGTGTTCGATTATGTCGTTAAGTCTCGTAGTGTCACAGTCACTTTAACTCAAAGTGATAGAGACAGCACGACACTTAAGGATATCTTAAAATTGAGAAGCGTTTGAGTATTTGGGCATCAAATTAATGGCCGTACGTTTCTATTGTATAGACGTAGAAACTTAAACTTTTTACAACCCTAAGTGACTTTACACATTGGTATTAATATTAATTTTAATTTGATACCTATGCCGGTTCCTGAGAAAAGATTCTAGATAGATAGATAGACAGTACGGACGTACATACAGACCGACAACAAAGTGATCCTATAAGGGTTCCTTTACAGTTACGAAATTCAAATTACAGTTATATAGTATACTTTTGTGTACAGGATTCGTCCACCGCGCCCTTATGCGTGTCAACATACTTCACGTGTCTTCAAATTTATTTTTATTTTTTAGGCCTGCAGGTTTCTCACGATATATACTTTTACCGGCATACACGTGGTAAATGAGCACTTTAAATTGCAATTAATAATGTCTACCGTGTAATTTACAGCGCACGCTTAGCCCTTGAGCAATCATAGCTATTTGTAGACTCTAAAAACGAATGCCCGTGTAGTGGCGGGTAAGAATACCCACTACCCCATACCTTACCGTGGGTGTCGTAAGAGGCGACAGAGGGAAACTGAGACAGAAGATGGGCAGCAGTATCTTTCTGATAAAAGCAAAAAGAAATAAAAAAAGCTGCGGTTGCCAACCCGCTCGCCAAGCCTGGCAATATGTAGAATGGTTCCTTACCTGAATATTTTAGGGTTCCGGTTCTCTACACTCACCATATGAAACACACCAGCATTCTGTGATATCGTGGTCAATTCCCAGTTGAGCCTTCCCATTGGTGTTGCAACCATAATACCTATAAGTAGCTCCAGCGTGTTTTTCACGTGGGCTTTATATACACCAAATGTGGCATTACCACTATGGTGGTCGGGAAGAATTTCAATAGCGACAGTTCTCAACTCTAACAAAATATTTCCAGCCGAAATCTTCGCTTACGTCATAAAACATAATAGAATTCAAGTATGTAATAGTGCATGTAAGGCGTCACTCACTTCGAGTCGTAAAGGAAATTAAATTTAAATTGACATTTCGGTTTTACGAGCCCGGAACGGGAGGGTCCTAGTGTGGAATTCAGTTAGAATTTCGCTATGTGGTTTAATGAAGGGAATTTGGTAACAATTTCTGAAACGTATGTTGATAGCGGGAGAGGAATTTAATAAAGTAATATTAAAAAGTATTTATGTGGAAAACTTATTTACGACAATTGTTTATTAACAATATTTGAAAAATATATTCCTATATTTTTTAACGAATACGAGTGACAAACGAGCACACAGTCGACCTGATGGTAAGTGAATGATGTGGCCCATAGACATCTACATCTATCCTCGATGAAGAATCGAAATGCAGATGCGTTACCACCGCTTAAGGACTAATATGGAATGCCTCGTTTCCAGTATAAAGGGTCTCCTGTTCTCTACACTCACCATACGAAACACATGGTCCTTCCCCGGTGGACCCATTCGTGCTTCAACTATAATATAGCGGCAGCATGGCTCTAACACAGAGAGTCCTCCCATGTTTGTCTGGGAATCGCAGGTCCTATATTTATTTGGGAATTATAACAAAAAGGAATATGTCGACCGTTACTTGTCTTACGTGTCTAAAAAGGCGACTAATATGATATTGTATTTTGTGATCGCGTAGATGATAGGTTAGTCACCGATAAATTTTTTTTAAATACGAGTAAATAAGGCTCGAGTAAATAAGGCACTTTTATTTGAAATTATCCCAAATTGAATGAGATTTATGGGCAACAACGTTTTTGCCTGTTGATCGAAGCTTAAGAATTTGTGCGTGCGCAGTAAAAATAAATCAGTTAAAATAATGCATTGCCACGCACATTATAAATTTAAAAGATAAAAAGGACTGTATGTTTGAGATTTTTTTTGAAATTATTCTATACCTACATAGTCCGAGTAGCTCGCTGCTCTTTGGATACCCTTTCGGGGATTACAGACGTGTCGCTATGTATGTATGTATAAAAAGGAAAAAATTTAGAGTGAAGTATTGGTAAGTACATACATTGTTGTTTTTTTTTATAGGATCGGGTGACAAACGAGCACACAGTCCACCTGATGGTAAGTGGTTACTGTGACCCATAGACATCTACATCTATCCTCAATAAAGACTCAAGATGCAGATGCGTTGTCACCCGTGAGGACTAAGATGGAATGTCTCTTTGCGAGTAAAAAGGGTCTCCGGTTCTCTACACTCACCATACGTAACACAGCAGCGTTAAGCTGTTGTATGTGTAATGTTGTATTATCAACTATTTACGACATAAATTATGGGATCAAATTTACAAACTATAATTCATAAAGCAGATACAATAGCTCGAGTCTTTCTTATTAAATACATTTACAAAGTCTATTGAGTAAATTTGACCATAATTTATGTCGTAAATAGTTGATAATACAACATTCAAAAATACGTTTCAACGCAACTGAAATATTTCAATGTGTTAGTGAAAAGAAAAATAAACATCGTAGCTAGGTACTTGAAGCGACGGCTCCCCCGGGCGACGTCGTTGTTACCTTACCCAGGACATTGTTTGTGACATTGTTCAAATAAAATGCGTTACCTTTGGACGAGAGGTGACTGCTTTTAATGTAATGTTATTGTTTTCTTTACAACTTTAATTGTATTAGATGTAATTGTAAAGAAAGCGGAACACACAAGTCATTCACAAGAGATTTAATGATTTTCTCTTCAAGACAGTGCTAAGTTACTTTTTTTATAGGATAGGGTGACAAACGAGCACACAGTCCATCTGATGGTAAGTGGGTGCTATGGCCCAAGCCCATAGATATATATTATATAGATAGAATCAAAATGCAGATGCGTTGTCACCCGTGAGGACTAAGATGGAATGCCCCTTTTCCAGTAAAAAGGGTCTCTGGTTCTCACTCACCATACGACACACAGCAACATTAAGGCACTATTTGACGTGGTATTCTGTGAGAGCGTGGTCCTTCCCCGGTCGAGCCGACCCATTCGTGCTATAACTATACTACTAATATAGCTGCAGCATGGCTCTATCACGTATAAACTTAACTACTTAACAGGGCCTCTTACACACACTTGTGTAAGTTGTTGTGAACGACATTAGATGTATGACCGAGTTAGCTACGATGTTAAGATTAGCCGTCCGTCCGCATCCTAGTCACAGTTTAAAAGATTTATACACTCTAGCGGCGGATTTATTTATCGCGAGTCCTATCCGCCGAATACACTCCGAAAAGTATAACGTGGTAGCACAAATGGGTCGACAGGACCTGGATAGTGGCCCTATCCCGGTCCTGCCGATCCCGCTCTAACAGAATACTAGCGAAAAATAACCGCATAATGCTGCTGTGTTTCGTATGACGAGTACAGAGCACAGGAAACACTTTTTATTGGAAACGAGGCATTCCAACTTAGTCTTCAGGGTTCAAAGATATCTATGGACTACACCATCCACTTACCATCAGGTAGGCTGTGCTTGTTGGTCACCTTTATTCTATAAAAAAAAAACGTAATAATAGAATACTATACTGGTAATGTTAAATAATAATAAGTTAATAGTAACTAGTTCGACCATGGTAACGGCGGGGCAGGGGTTGCTAACAATCTCCGGTGGAGGTTCTGTTGCCACCTAAGACGACTCGACCTGGCAACACATAACGCACGCACCCTGAGCACTGACGAGAAGATCCTGGACCTGGAAGAAGAGATAGACAATTTGCCCTGGATAGGACTACCCGAGATCGGAAATGAGGGGGAGGACATGGTAATGCTCGAATCCGGCAACTTGTTCTATCACCGGGAGGGCGACCATCTGTCTCAAGGAGGTGTCGGATTTATCATCCACAAGTCTCTCGTTAACAACGCTGTAAAGATTGAGAGTGTGTTGACGAGGGTTGCTTATTTTATACACTCAGAATCACCAAACGGTATTCGCTGAAGGTCATACTTGTTTACGCATCAACCTCGGCACACCCCGACGAGGAGGTGGAGGAAATGTATGAGGAAACCTCTAGAGCCATGCATTCCTCCAAAACCCACCATACGGTGTAATGGGAGACTTCAACACAAAGCTAGGTACAAGAGAGAACGCTGAGCTGAAGGTAGGGAAATTTGGAATAGGGCAACGAAATCCAAGGAGCCAGCAGCTGGCCGACTTCATGGAGAAAGAGGGACTTTTTATGATTAACTTTTTCTTCTAGAAGCGGCCCCACAAGAAGTGGAGCTGGTCGAGCCCCGACGGTTCGACAAAAAAATGAGATTGGCTTCATTATGACAACCAGACGACAACTGTTCAGTGATGTCTCAGTGATCGCGAGGGTGAAAACCGGCAACGATCACCGAATGGTGAGAGGCACACTGAACCTAAACGTTAAGTTGGAAAGGTCACGTCTAATGAAGTCAACGCTCCGTCCCCCTCGTGCTCTAATCCAAAGTCCCAAAACCTTTCAGCTCGAGCTACGAAACCGCTTTCAGTGCTTACAAGATTGCATTGCAGTGGACGATATGAATGACAAACTCGTGAAAACCATGCGGTCGGAGCTAAGTTCTGCAGGACTCTTAATCTCATGGCTGTTAGACGACAAATGAAGCTGAAGTCTTAGTTTGTCGTAGATTTGACAGAGTACAGGCAACTGAACAGCCGTATCTCCAAATGCATGCGGCGGGATTTACGCAACTTCAATACAGCTCGTATTGAAGAAGCGATCGAGCGGAACCAGGGCTCTAAAGTCTAGTCTTTGCTAGAGATCTGTCTGCCAGAAAGAGCCAACTGTCGAAGCTGAAAACCGAGTGTGGCAGCGTTGTTTCCGGGACACCTGAGATTTTGAGTGAGATTGAGAGGTTCTATGGGCAACTGTACACATCATCGTTGGAGCCACACGCAAGTGTGAGAACAATCCAAGAGCAAGTCTTATTTGACACTATTCCGATGATATTCCGGGCGTCAGTCTGAGATATTTCAAGAGATTAGAATGGCTCTCCAGCACCTTAAAAACGGTAAGGTCTCAGGCGGGGATGGAATTACAGCGGAGCTTCCGAAAGCGGGCGAAAAACCGGTACTTAAAGTCCTTCAGAAGCTCTTTAATTTCGTCCTCTATGGTGGCACTATACCGGAGGCGTGGAGCAGAAGTGCGGTGGTCTTGTTCTTCAATAAAGACGACAACGCTCTCTTCTTCTTCTTCAAGAACTACAGACCGATTTCTCTTGTGAGCCGCGTCTACGTGCTGTTTTCGAGAGTCATTACGGACTATGAGGAAGCCTTTGATTCCATCGAAACTACACTATGCTCAATGACCAACGGAAAACTTAGAAATGAGGATATCCGTAGTAGAACCGTAGTAGAAAGTGACCGACAAAGCCCAACGGATTAGTAAGCTGAAGTGGCAATGGGCCGGCCATATAGTTCGAAGAACCGACAACCGATGGGGAAAAATGTTCTCAAGTGGCGGCCTCGTACCGGCGGACGAAGTGTAGGGCGTCCCCCCGCTAGATAGAGTGACGAACTGGTAAGACACACAGGAAGTCGATGGATGCAGGTGGCTCAGGACTGTGCTTTGTGGCATTCCTTGGGAGAGGCCCTTAGGCGTTCCTTATCGCACGGTACGAATTTGTCGGATGGGCGGGCGATGCGGAGCTAGACGATAGAATATGTAAGATTTTTCCATCACGTCCCTCTCTGTAGTGCGAGCGGGATGTATTAATATCCCTCTCACTTTTTCTTATTTTGCCATGAGAGAAATATTATTTTAAATGACGCTTCACTTTAATAGAGCCTGTAATTAATTTATTTGTATTTATTTATCAATAATACAATACGTTAATCAATAATAATATACTACTTATGGAACTTCGTTCTAACCTAGTGTTACGCGGCACTCACGTATGTTTTTATGTAAAGAACTCATTAGTACACTGTGAAACCACAATGTTTATTGAAAATAATTCAAGCAAAACATACGAACACAAAGCCTTGCCAGCCTAATAGCAATTTTCAAATATAAAAGCCCCACACGTATTTTCATTAAAAAAAACCAAAAAAAAAAGGAACGAATAATGCCTGAAGCACAGTCTAATGGTGTTTATTTTCAATAAGGGCGGCCATGTTTGTCAGACCGCGTGGGAATCGACAGCGGGTCCGCTTCCTTGTTTCCCTTATATACACAACGAAATGCCGAGATATTAAATATAGTTCTATTGAAACTGAACAATTCACTGATCGTATAGAGTTTTCCATTGATAAATTCAAGGCACGGTCGATTGTTTAATAAGATACTGAGGTAGAAATCAAGGTGCGGTTAATAATTTACATTTAATTACAGAAAAAATATTATGTATTAACATCTGAAAGCACCAGTATCAGTAATAATTAGGAAGAAAAAATACTTTTATTTGGTAAAACACAAAGAAAACAAACAAGACAAAAACCATAGTTTCCATGTTTACCACATCGTCATCATCATCAGCCCGTAAAAATCCACTCCTCTTCCATTACCTTATCGTTAATAATTAATTTTATAATAACAATAAAATACTAAAGTGAATTCGGAGTAAACTCAACGCGCCACCTACCGAATGTGCAGAAGAACGTCTAACAGATCAGTTGTTTATAATGAAATTCAATTAAAACATAATGATATAACGTTGTCTATATATAAAGTAAAATGTCACAGGATGACTTTACAAAGGGATGTTCGCCACATAGTCCCCTTCTAAATATTTCGTCAAAGCGAACATATTGTAAACTTCGCAAATTATAGCCGCTTGCCAAGTTTAATTTGGAACTGCTGAAGGGTGTACCTATTGGCCCCCGGGGACGTTTGCTTCGTGGCAAGCGAACGGATTCTGCACGATTTATAAATGGAGTTATAAACTTTACGACATGGCGGAGTAAAAGATTTATAAGTGAAAATAAGTTAGAAAAACTAATAAATTCAAATTTTTAACATTAAATTAAAATGCAAATGTAATTGGGTTTATTAAAAAACTTAAAGAGTGCACACTAATTTTATACGAAGTGTGAAATGTAGAACAATTAAGAAAAACTTTTTTTTATACTATTGTTAAACCACTATTTTCCATATAGCACAGCGCAAACAAACTCAGGGTATGTATTATTATAATTTATAATATCTTGACTTGATTGACTTGACGTGACTATTGCTTTACTTCCCTTCTGTGCTCGTGAATTATATAATGTGGTATGTATATTATAATATATAAGCGAAATACCACTGACTGAATGACTCATCACGAGAACTATACACTCGATTGTCTTGAAATTTAGTATAGTTACTCATTTTGCAATGTAGGCGCTCACTAAGAACGCATTTTAAGATAGTTTAATCAAAAAAAAAATTTGATATTTTGCATGCCTACAAACCTATTTCGCAATAAAAATATTATCGCGCACCCAGCGAAGCGAGCGGGTATCATCTAGTAATAATATATACATATGTACTATAATTACCAATATGATTTGTGAGTGTTATCACACTACATTATATAGTACATTCCAGGATACGGGTTTTCAACGATTCCATTATGCTTGGAACAAGCAGTTTGGTAGTCGGTTTAGCGATCGTAGAATCAAACGCTTCGCACGTATAATGCTGCTTAACTTAGGTACCTCCTTTGTATATATTTTTCTGTCACCGCTTGCTTATCCCGAGGGTGTACAATACAGGTTAATGGGTCATTTTATGCTGCCGCCACATAGCGACTTCCTTTCCTTCTTCTTCCTCTTTTTCATCCCCTCACAAAAGTCCACTGGTTGATTAAAGCCTCTCCCGTTATAGGGAGAATTTGTCTTAAAACCACGCTTGACAGGTGGATTGACAATTGCAGCACCAGACGCCTCGCACCTTTGACGTAACTAGCTGTCACAGGTCTTGGTATTTTGCATCTGGCGTGAACGAGATCGAGGCCGTTACGTATCGGAAGTCACAAGATTTTTCAGGTATTTCCAATAGTCGCTTCTGACGACACCCACGGGATGAAACCGGATGACGGATTCTTATACGCCGCTACCAGCTACCACACGACAGCATTTACACCACGCGATTTAAACACAAAAAATATCAGATATTAAGTTTAAGATCATAATCCTTCCGTTAACCGACTTCAAAAAGAGGAGGAAGGACTCAATTCGACTGTCTGTTTTTTTTATGTGTGTTACCTCATAATTTTTTCTGGGTGAACCGATTTCGATGATTCTTTTTTTATTTGAAAGCTGGTTGCTGGTGCATATTTTATCAAGGTCTGACCAATAGTTTTTCAGTTATTTCTTAATAATGCATATTTAATTGACTTCGACTACATTGATGATGTTCTCATTTTGTTTATATTGAAGTCGGTTGTACAAAATGTTTAATTTTACAACTTGTGATCTTGTATTAAATACAATATCGTCCTTAAGGTGGAGACTTCAAAGAACCTTTAGTGTAAGGTCAAAATTGATGGTAGCAAACTTTTAATGAGATTCAGCAAACAAGCAACAAATAAGTTCGTAGTTCATGTGATAGTTAGAGGCTCTAACCGCCCATGAAAACGCCTCAAACCAACTCTAAGCAAAGACAGCTATAACTACTACTACCTAAGTCACTCCATGGATTGACATGGAATACCTCACGCCTGTGTTCATAGTTATTCTCCTAAACTTCAAATTTAAAAAAGCGGAAATGGTTAAGATGATTTTCGCGGTAGAGCCATGCTGCAGCTATATTATGGTTGTAGCGCGAATGGATCGGCCCAACCGGGGAAGGACCACGCTCTCACGGAATACCAGCGTAAAATAGCAGCTTAATGCTGTTGTGAGGATACATGTAGGTAGCTATGGGCCACGGCATCCGCTTATCATCGGGTGAATATGTGTTCGTTTGTCATCTTTACTCTATAAAAAAAATCTTCTCTAACTGTGTTAGACAGAAGAAAGAGGCCTGCGTAATTACTATGAAAAGAAATTGTCAGATTTATTAGAGGTTGGATTTCACCATCAATCATTTGTTTGGTTAACCAATTTAGCCAAATGGAAATAGTAGACACTAGGAATACTGAAAATCGGCAAAACACATCGAATGCAACTGACCCGCTACAAAGTTATGAAACAGTTTTAGAATAGTTTGTGTTTAAACAACTGCTAACACAAAAATACAACAACGAATTGTTCACATCATTTATATTTCTCTTAACTAAACTAAAGAGTTAGAAATTAAAAGCATCTGACCAAAACTGAGAAAAAGCAAAATTTAAGGTAACCATTGCTTTATACAATGGTATATATATGGTATATATATAAGCATACAGACGAATGTTGAGCATTAGCTGGACTCACAGAATAACGAATGTGGAAGTTCTGCGACGAGTCGACCAAAAGAGTGAACTTATGCAGACCGTCAAAATGAGAAAAGTTGCATATTTAGGGCACGTGCTCAGGAACGAGAGGTACGGACTCCTAAAACTCATTGTGATGGGAAAATTTGCCGGAAAAAGAGGCGTCGGACGCAGAAAAAAGTCATGGCTATGTAACATCCGAGAGTGGACAGGAATCGCGAGTACCGTCGAATTGTTTCGCCTCGCGAAGAATAGAGCGGAGTTCTCTAAGCTAACTGCCAACCTTCGCTAGTCGGAGAGGCACTAGAAGAAGAAGAAGATTGCTTTATAACTGTAATTATCTTATTAATTTAAACGAGCAGTTCTCGTATATACATATATAATTAGTTTCTTAGAAACGGTTATGACAATTTGGATGAAATTTCATGTTTAGTTAATATTTTATTTTCAAGTTTATCTACAAAGGTTTCATCTCTGAGAAAATTATATTTTTCTAACGTCGACCGAGTTTGGTCGCTAAGGTACTAGATATTTAAATGTGAAATCTTTTGTTTCAACGTATCATTTTCCCTTATCAATTAATTTTAATAGAACATTAAAGAAACGCAGTAAACGGGATCGTTTGTTTTCTTTATTATCAATATATTAATAATACCACAAATATCATTTGTGTTTAAATACGCGCTAGAGCACGCAACAAATCATTTTTATGCGTTCCCTGAGCTTAATAAAGTCGTAAAAACGTTTGCACAAACAAGCACATTAGGAGACGTTATCGCGTCAGCGAAAATATAAATATTTTTGTGTAACTTTTCTTTTGTATATTGATATTTAAGTGGCAGCTTAGGTAAAATGTACCGGGTGCCAGCCTCGGATTGCATAATAAGAGGTACTGAGATTGATCGTTCTTACCGTTATGCCGTAACAGCTAGTCAAAAGCTAACTGTTGAACATAGGCTCCATGGCGCAATGGATTAGCAATGAGTTGCAACGCTGGGGGCCGCGGGTTCGGATCAAGTATTTGTATCGCCTACAAATACTTGTGCCTGATCCAAGTCTGGATGTTTGTTCTTGTGCAATTTATGTTTGTAAACTGCCTCCACGATACAGGAGAAGATCCTAGTGTGGGGGTAACGTTTTTTTAAAAGAAAAAGTAGGCCTGCCCATACAGTGCCTCATGGAGGAATAATTGCCACAGTTGCCGCGCTTGGTCGGCAACTAATCTTAATTTTTAAGTTGATAATATTGGTTGTAATTTAAAATTCAAATTTTTGAAATTTTTACTTTTGTTGAAGACACAGTCTTGAAACATTGCGTTGCGTTGAGTTATATTATGTTGAGTTATTGAGTATGAGATTAAACCCTATAGTAGCGGTGTGAGAATATCCACTACCCCATATTATCACTCCTTGGGTGTCGTAAGAGGCGACCGAGGGAAATTTAAACAAAAAATGGGCAGCAGTCTCTCTCTCATAACAACTCAAATAATTTAAAAAAAAAACCACCTGCCCAGCGTGACAACTATATTAAAACCCTCTAAAATGAGAAAGATATGTTCAGCAGTGGGCTTATTTAGGCTGTAATGGATGGGATGAGATATTATTGTAAGTTGGCGGTGTGAAAGAATCCATTGCCTCATTTCGTCCTGTATTAAGAGTTTTTGGAACGAAGTTCCTTATCGAACGGTACGGGTTTGGCGGATGGGAGCTAGGCGACAAAAAGTGTAAGAATTTTTTGTCACTACCACTTGTAACTTGCGAAATAAGGAAGTGAGATGGAATAATATCCATCTCCTTCGCACTTTTTCTTATCTTGCCATCAAAGAAATATTATTTTATTTCAAATGACGCTTCATTTTAATAGACGCTAGTAATTCATTTATTTGTATTTGTTAATCAATAATATAATACCTAAGTTTATCAATAATAACACATAAACTACGCAAGGAACTTCGTTCCAACCGAGTGTACCACGACACTCACGCATTTTTTTTTAGTAAAATGGGCGTGACAAACGAGCACACATTCCACCTGATGGTAAGCGGATACTGTGGCCCATAGACATCTACATTTATCTTCGATTAGGAATCAAAACGCAGATGCGTTGTCACCCGTGAGGACTACGATGGTATGCCTCGTTTCCAGTAAAAAGGGTCTCCGGTTCTCTACATTCACCATACGAAACACAGCAGTGTCAAGCTGCCATTTTACGCTGGTATTCTGTGAGAGCGTGGTCCTTCCCCGGTCGAGTCGACCCATTCGTGCTACAACTATACTACTAATATATGGCACGGCTCTACCACGCATATATCACTTACAATACACATAATGTCATATATGTATGTTTATTATAATAAATAGATAACTAAGAATGACATGGGGTGATACATAGACTTTCCATTCCACTAACATACGGCAAACATCAAACAAATCTAAATTTCCTTCCCCATTTTATTAAAACAGAGAAAATGTAAAATGTTTTATAAAATATAAAAATCATTATACATTACCATCCGTTGTACCAAGCTGGCCGCGTTAGTAAAAACGCGAAAATTCGTCTCGGGCGGACATGTAAGAAATGTTATAAGATTCCGACGCTGAGCTTTTTGTTTATATAAGAAAACTGTAGCAAGTAAAAACTAACATTTTTGAACGTTTCAAAATAGTTAAAAAAAAGAATTTGGTTTAAAAAGGTAAATATTATTGATTTTCAGAAATAATTACAGATGATTGTGATGCATTCCATCCTAGTCCTCAGAGGTGTCCACGCATCTGTAGCATTCTTTGTTTGAAGCTGGCTGCAGATGTCCATGCGCTGCAGTTACCACTTACCATCAGATAGACAGTTAGTTTGCTTGGCACTACAGTTTTATAAAATACCTAGCTGTACCCCGCGACTTCACCCGCGTACACTTTGGTTTTAATTTTTTTGCGCAGAACCCTAAATATTTTTATGAAATAAAAGTAGCCTAAGTTACTCCTTATAACATTAGCTATCTGCCAGTGAAAGTCACGTCAATATCGGTCCAGCGGTTTCAAAGATTAGCTGGAACAAACAAACAGACAGGCAGACAGACAGACAGATAAAAGATTAAAAAATAGTGTTTTGTTATAAGTACCTTAGTAAGTACTTTCATATGCATTTAGTAAAAAGCTGTTATTTTGACATTACAAACAGACACTTCAATTTTACCTTTTTCCTTAATACAACAGTATGTTAATCGCCATTCTGAGTTTCATTAATTTATTCCTCGGTCTTATACGCCAAGTAAACATGGTATGAGATGAACGAGAAACGCTCGTACTTTAAACGTCAATTCAAACGATTCAACTACTAATGAAGAAAATATATATGATTGGCAATTATGGCAAAAGTCTCCTAATGAGGCAATCTATGGGGAAGCCTATGTTTAGTAGTTGACTATTTTTTTCTCTATTATTTTTTAGTCTATTAAGGCTATAATTAACGAATGAAGAGAATGTTAACGTTCAGTAAATGCATTCTTTCTATTCAAGATTACCTAGCCTATTTTTAATTTCATCAGGAGTATTTAAGCTTCCGCTGTAATATTACATGAAAAGTGGCTCGCGCTACTCGAAAATGCATGCAATTACATCCTTATTGCAATTTCAGCGCCGTACACGGAATATATGCGCCGCGTCAACTTTCGAACTGCCTTTGAGTTTCATGTGAAGAAAAATTTAATCACGTTTCGTAGAGAAATTCCATGCTCTTTTATTTATATTTACTTTCCATCCATCGATCTATTACAACATATAAATGTCCACTGCTAAACTCCATAGATTGCCGCAAATGGAGGATTTTGCCATAGTTGCCACACTTGCAAACGGGTTGGCAACTGCAGTTTTTTAACACTTTGAGTTGTTATCAGGATAATACCGCTTTCCATCTCCTGTTGTGGATACCAGTGTTTTTCTTGGTATTACAATTGACGCGAAACTTCAATGGAGCTCTATATACCTAAACTAGCAAGCAGACTTAGTTCTGCAGCATATGCTGTAAGAAAGATTAGAAGTCTCACAGATGTTGAGACAGCTAGATTAGTTTATTTTAGTTACTCTCATAGTGTAATGTCTTATGAAATTTTGCTATGGGGTAATGCGACTGATATTGAAGCCATATTTGTTTTGCAAAAGAGAGCCCATACGGGCGATTTATAACTTAAATTGTAAAGAGTCTTTCAGAGCAAAATTTAAAGAAATAAACATAATAGTATTAACTTTGGCATCGCAATATATTTATGAAAATGTAATGTATGTACATAAAAACATAAATAGCTTTAACAAGAATAAGGATGTTCATACTTTAAACACTAGGAACAAACATAAGCTTGTAATGCCAGTTACTAGACTCCACAGAATCAGTAATTCATTTATGGGACAATGTATACGCTTTTACAATAATATCTCAGAACATGTTCAAAGTTTGTCAATTAACAAGTTTAAAAGTTTTAAATGAAACTTTTAAAGTCTTCGCGTAAATGTAAGGAACCATTATTTAAAAGTTTTATTAAAGAAAAACTGTACAAAAAAGGGTTATTATCATATCTAGGAATACATGAATTAAAATTACCCCTGGGAGTAAGGAGATCGCAACCATGCTGGTTATATGAAATTTCATTTAAAAACTGTACAAACAAAATTATTGTTAAGTGAAATATTTTATAAAAAAGGCCCGCTTGGTTTCTTGCCGGTTCTTCCCAGGACAGAGGTATTTTCCGAACTTGTGGTAAATAAAAAATGACTTTCAATAAGTATTATGTAATAATCAATATTGAATAAAAAATCATTCCATTCCATTCCATTCCATTCCTGGTTTACTTTCACTCTGTTACATCTTTACCAAAAGACGGGACAATGTGGGGTGTGGATATTTTTCATTCATCATCATCATTACAGCCCTTCACAAGTCCACTGCTGAACATAGGCCTCCCCCAAAGAATGCCACAAAGCACGGTCCTGAGCCACCTGCATCCATCTACTTCCTGCATGTCTTACCAGGTCGTCACTCCATCTCGTGGGGGGACGCCCTACACTTCGCCTACCGGTACGAGGCTGCCACTCGAGAACCTTTCTTCCCCATCGGTTGTCGGTTCTTCGAGCTATATGGTCGGCCCACTGCCACTTCAGCTTACTAATCCGTTGGGCTATGTCGGTCACTCTGGTTCTACTGCGGATATCCTCATTCCTAAGTTTATCACGCAGAGAAACTTCGAGCATAGCCCTCTCCATAGCTCGCTGAGCGACCTTGAGCTTCCTCATACGGCCAGCAGTGAAGGACCACGTCTCAGTTCCGTAAGTCATCACTGGCAACACGCACTGGGTGTACAATTTCGTTTTAAGGTTTTGAGGTATGTCTGACGAGAAGATGTGTCGTAGCTTCCCGAACGCTGCCCAGCCGAGTTGAATCCGTCGATTGACCTCTCGGTCGAAGTTGGACTTACCTAGTCGGACTATTTGTCCCAGGTAAACATACTCGTCAACAACTTCGAGCTTAGTGCTCCTAACAACTACCGGCATAGGTGTGACATGGACATTAAACATGATCTTTGTTTTGTCCATGTTCATCTTAAGACCTATCCGTTGGGAAACACTATTGAGGTCATTGAGCATAGTGCTTAGGTCCTCCAGCGATTCTGCCATAAGCACTATATCGTCGGCAAATCGAAGGTGAGTGATGTACTCGCCATTGATGTTGATACCGTATCCTTTTCAGTCCAGAAGCTTGAAAACGTCTTCCAATGCAGCGGTGAAGAGTTTCGGGGATATGACGTCACCCTGTCTTACACCTCTCTGCAATTGGATAGGTTTCGTATTCTGGTTCTGTACTCGGATAGCCATCGTAGCCCTACTGTACAAGCACTTCAACACTTCGATATACCGACAGTCAACTTGGCACCGCTGAAGGGACTGCAGCACCGCCCAAATTTCGACGGAATCAAAGGCTTTCTCATAGTCCACATACGCCAGACATAGTGGCAAATTGTACTCTTCGGACTTCTGTACAACTTGCCGAAGGGTATGTATGTGGTCTATGGTGCTAAAGCCCTTTCGGAAACCGGCTTGTTCGGGAGGCTGGAAGTCGTCAAGTCTGCGTGCGAGACGATTCGTAATGACTCTCGAAAACAGCACGTAGACGCGGCTCAGAAGGGAAATCGGTCTGTAGTTCTTCAAGAGAGCGTTGTCACCTTTCTTGAAGAACAAGACCACCGCACTTCTGCTCCACGCCTCCGGTGTAATGCCACCATGGAGGACGGAATTAAAGAACTTCTGAAGGACTTCAAGTACCGGTTTTCCACGCGCTTTCAGAAGCTCCGCTGTAATTCCATCCTCGCCTGGGGCCTTACCGTTTTTAAGGTGCTGGAGAGCCATCCTAATCTCGCTCAGAATGGCATCCGGGATATCTTCGGAATAGTGTCGGATGAGACTCGCTCTTGGATCGTTACTCACACTTGCGTGTGGCTCCAACGATGATGTGTACATCTGCCCATAGAACCTCTCAATCTCACTCAAAATCTTAGGTGTCCCGGAAACGATGCTGCCACATTCTGTCTTCAGCTTTGACAGTTGGCTCTTTCTGGCAGACAGATCTCTGGCAAAGACTTTGGAGCCTTGGTTCCGCTCGATCGCTTCTTCAATACGAGCTGTATTGAAGTTGCGTAAGTCCCGCCGCATGCATTTGGAGATCTGTCTGTTCAGATGCCTGTATGCTGTCAAGTCTGTTGAAGAATGTTGCTTCATCTCCCGTCTAACAGCCATGAGATTAAGAGTGTGATCGGAGAGTTTTTGTGTTCTTCTGCGGCGGGTCTTGCAGAACTTAGCTCCGACCGCATGGACAGTTTCCACGAGCTTGTCATTCATATCGTCCACTTCATTGCAGTCTTCCAGGCACTGAAAACGGTTTTGTAACTCGAGCTGAAAGGTTTCGGGACTTTGGAACAGAGCACGAGGGGGACGGAGCGTTGACTTCATTAGACGAGACCTCTCCAACTTAACGTTTAGGTTCAGTGTGCCTCTAACCATTCGGTGATCGCTACCAGTTTTCACCCTCGCGATCACGGAGACATCACTGAACAGTTGTCGTCTGGTCGTCATAATGAAGTCAATCACATTTTTTGTGGAACCGTCGGGGCTCGACCAGGTCCACTTCCTGTGGGGCCGCTTCTGGAAGAAAGAGTTCATCATAAAGAATCCCTCTTTCTCCATGAAGTCGGCCAGCTGCTGGCCCCTTGGGTTCCGTTGCCCTATTCCAAATTTCCCTACTTTCAGCTCACCGTTCTCTCTTGTGCCTAGTTTTGCATTGAATTTTGATATTTTTACACCGACTTTATTTGCAACATGGGTCGCTCTCGTAGGATTGTCGGACTATAGTCTGAACAATTAGCATACGGATTTGCAATCGCAATAGACTTCACTACACTAGACGTAACTTTGACTCAGATCTCATCGCCAATATTGGGTCTTACAATTGATAAAAGGCCACAACAGCAAATTTTTAGACTATTTTCGTGTTACGACAACGATGGGATGGGGTTGGTGATTCTCGAAGAGAGAGGAGAATATGCAAAATTCTTATACAACAATACTACAACACATTTCTCAATAATAATAATAATAAAATCTGCGGTTGCCAACGCACCAACAGCTATGGCAAATATCGCCCTATGAGGCCACCCAAAGAGTTTATAGCATCCAAGAGGCTGATCAGTAGTGGACTAGTGATGGGCTATCACGAAAGTACGATGAACCAAGTTGAAACATCGAATCGGTATTTTTTGTTACATTTGCTTTTCAGTACAGTCAATAAATTTATCAAAGTTTATTGCTTATTCCATTGAGAAATCAGCGAGAAGACATCGCGTCGTAAATCTGATTTACTTTGAAATTGTTGTAAGTATTAAGATAGGAATGGTGAATAGGGCTCCTGATGTTAATTAAATATTCTCAAATGTCGGGAGACCTATAAAACAGAATAAGCTAAATCACTATTTTTAGCCACATTCAAAAGGTAAATGGAAAAACGAGGATTTGACTGTGTTTTTTGTATATTACGGATATCTCCATCAATCGTGAACCGATTGAATTTTTTTTTAATTAAAAACTTCTACTACTACTACGGGTATGGAATTTTGAGAAAAAATACCACTCTTAAGGGTGGGAAAATACTGGGTGGAAATTTTAATGTAACTATTCAGATGATAATCTAGTAGTCACCTTGAGCTTGTGATATTGCTTATAATTTACTCTAAAGCGTAAAAAAACGACTTTTAATAAAAAGTGGAAGCCAACTTCGAAGATCTAAAATATTTACTGATTTCCATATAACAATCCCGAAGTCGGGTTTTAATTCTTCTAAACACTATGTCCTCACACCAAGTTTGAAGCTCTGAATTTAGTTATTTAAAGTTGGTTTTACATATATTTTTTTAAACCAAACGCGTAGGCCGAGTTTAGAGACGCAACGGACGCGTTGTCACTTTTGAGAATTAAGATATGTAGAATGTCTCACAATCTGTAATTATACTGGATGTCTATAATCCTAAGACCGGAACACTGCATTGCGCGTACTACTATTTTGCGGCATAGATAAAAGGATGGTTCCAATCCATACGAACTCCTAGATAAACAAGCTAAATGAAATTAAAAAACCCCGACTGCGTTAATAAGTTTATTAAAAGTAACCTTCCCCGCCCTTTTTTGTGTATTTGCTGATGCATACATATAAACACTCACGCCTGTCACCCAGAGGGGTAGGCAGAGATTATGGACTGCCATTTGGTACGATCCTGACACACCTCTCTCGCTTCCTCCACATCCATATACCTACGCATACACGCTCGTCGGTTAAAGGTACTCTTGATTTGGCCCATTTTTAATATATCGCCAATTTGGTCGATAAACTTTCGCCTAGGGCGACCCTTCCCGACTATGCCGTTCACCTCTGCAACATAAATTTGCTTTGTCACTCTTCCCTCATTCATTCTTTCTACATGGCCTAACCACCGAAGCATTCCTTTCTTAATCCTGGTCACAACATCATCTTGCAAACCACACTCTTCTCTTATTAAACAATTTCTCACTCTGTCATTCAGCTTCATCCCTAACATACTCCTTAATGACCGCATTTCTACAGCATTTATTCTACTCTCATGCTTCTTCTGCCACACCCAACTTTCACTACCATACATTAAAGTAGGTACTAACACAGCATTGTGAATTGCCATACGTGCCTTTTTGGACACATTCTGACTTTTCACAATAGAGTGCAGAGCCCCATTCACTCTATTTCCTGCATTCACTCGTCGTTCTATATCCTTATCATATCTACCATCCCTGCTAAACACACGTCCCAAATATACAAACTCATCTACTTGCTCTACCAACTCCCCTTCTATTCTTATTTCACATATCGTTTTACTTTCTTCTCTTTCAAAAACCATAACTTTCGTCTTACTTGTCCTGTTCATTAATGTAACCATCATTTGCAACTCGGCTGCCGACGATGCAAGTATGACTTGATCATCGGCGTACAAAAGGCAATTGACGGTTAACTCACCCATTCTTAACCCGCATTCTTCTACTTTCAAATTTTCCAAACAACTGTCCATAAATAGGTTGAACAACCACGGGGAAGCCACACAGCCCTGTCTGACACCTTTATGGATGCCAAACCAGTCCGAGTAGGCCCCGTTGATCCTGACACAAGCACTAGAGTCCCTATATAGAGACTTCAATGCCTGTATCAGACCAGCGGTCAACCCAAATGAGTTCAGTGTTTGCCATAACACATCCCTGTCCACTCTGTCATAAGCCTTCTCCAAGTCTATGAACGCACAAAAAACTTTTTGGTTTTTGGCCAACAACTTCTCCGCGATCATGCGCATGGAAAAGACCTGATCCGTACATCCCATTCCCTTTCTAAATCCCGCTTGCACATCCCAAATTTTTCCATCAGTTTTTTTCATAAGTCTTTCAATTAGTACCTTAGCATACAGTTTTCCCACAATGCTAAGAAGGCTGATACCACGGTAGTTTTTACAGTCCTGCTGTGATCTTTTCCCTTATATATTGGGACTATCACGGCTTTGCACCAGTCTCCCGGTACCCGCTTAAGTTCCCAACATAAATTAAACAAGGTGTACAGCAGGTCTGCCACCACTCCTTCTCCAGCCCTTAGCATTTCGAGAGATACTCTATCATAACCGGCTGCCTTACCTGCTTTCATACTTTTCATTGCTTTCATTATTTCATCTATACTTATATCTCTATCTATATCCTCTTCTTTCGGAATTTCTATTTCATTTAATTCAAACGTCTCATCACTCATAAACACGCTTTTAAAGTATTTCTTCCATCTCCTTAAACTCAAAACTTCGTCATTCATAATACAGCCATTCTATTATATATATATATATATATATATATATATATATATATATATATATATAATATATATATATATATTATATATATATATTATATATATATATATATAGATATATATATATATATATATATATATATATATACGAGGGCGGGATGATAAGTAACTAGCCTAATAAGAAAACACTTAACTTTCCGTGATAAAATTAATTTTATTTTTCGACAGTCTCCGTGAATCTGTACGCACTTATTCCATGTTCGTTCTAAAGCAGTAACGCCTTCCATAAAATGATTTCTTTCGAGGCCTGCAAAATACTCATCTACAGCAGCTATGACTTTATCATTTGTGGCAAATTTCTGTCCGCCCATAAAAGTTTTGAGGTTAGGGAATAAGTGAAAGTCTGATGGCACTAGATTAGGCGAATAAGGTGGGTGGGGCAGCAAATCATACTTTAATTCGTTGATTTTTGCCATAGCATTAACACATGTGTGAACCCTAGCGTTGTCTTGGTGGAAGATGATTTTTTTTTTCGCCAAACCTGGTAATTTTTGCTGAATACATTGATGAAGCTTATCTGGAAGATTAGGGTAGTATTCTCCATTAATTGTTTGACCTTTAGGACGGTAATCTATCATCAAGATCCCATCTGCATCCCAAAAGACGGCAGCCATCACTTTTCCAGCCAACTCTACAGCCATGGCTTTTTTAGAGACGGGCATCCCGATTGAGTCTACTGTTTTGATAATCTAACTATTTACTAATTTGATAAATTTGAAATCTATTGTAATGATGAACCCATGTTTCATCTATTGTTACAAATCGACGGAAAAATCGGCCTTATTACTCTGAAAACGGTCCACACATTCTTTTGAGTTTTGCACCCGAATCCTTTTTTCATCGTGCGTAAGCAATCGCGGCATCCAACGGGCCGATAACTTTTTCATATTTAATTCCTCACTTAGGATATGATGTATCCGTTCTTTTGAGATACCTGTAGTGTCAGCTATTTCAGATAACTTCAATCGTCGATCTGCTAAAACCATATCATATACTTTCACGACCATTTCCGGAGTCGTGACGCTTTTTGGACGCCCGGGGCGGGCTGCATTTTGAACACATGTACGACCGCGTTTGAACTCAGCCACCTAGTTTTTACTGTCGCATAAGAAGTAACACATTCACCCAAAACATTCTTTAACTCGTCATAGATATCTTTCCCCTTCATGCCCTTCATATGAAGAAACTTTATCACCGCTCTTTGTTCAATTTTATCCATTTTGAAAACAGTTGACGAAATATATTTTCAAATAACAAAAAATCAATAAAATTTTCACACCACCGAATTCAAATTTAGAACACAGGTGGCCAGAGATATGAATTTAAAAATGACATATATATATTTTTAATTTTAACTTTTTATATAGCAGGGGCTAGTTACTTATCATCCCGCCTACGTATATGTAACCACTGACTGACTGACTGACTCATCACAATATCTCTAAAACTATACACTCAATTGACTTGAATTTTAGTATAGTTACTCATTCCGCAATGTACTGTAATGTGTAATGTATAGACGCTTACTAAGAATGGATATTACTATAATTCCATCAAAAAAATTAATATATATATAAGTATGCAAAGTATATGGTAGAGCCATGCTGCAGCTATATTAGTAGTATAGTTGTAGCACGAATGGGTCGGCTCGACCGGAGAAGGACCACGCTCTCACAGAAAACTAGCGTAAAATAGCAGCTTAAGGCTGCTGTGTTTCGTATGGTGAGTGTAGAGAACCGGAGACCCTTTTTACTGGCAAAGAGGCATTCCATCTTAGTCCACACGGGTGACAACGCATCTGCATCTTGAGTCTTTATCGAAGATAGATGTGGCGTAGTGGCTTAGCAATCAGTTGTTGCGCTGGGGGCCGCGGGTTCGAATCTCGCACGGAACAAGTATTTGTATGGCCTACAAATAATTATTCCGGGTCTGAATGTTTGTCCTTGTGCAATTTATGTTTGTAAACTGCCTCCACGACACAGGAGAAAATCCTAGTGTGGGGGTAACGTTTTTTTAAAAAAAAAAAGATGTCCATGGGTCACAGTAACCACTTACCATCAGGTGGACTATGTGCTCGTTTGTCACCCTATCCCATTAAAAAAATATTTCTTATATTAAAAATTATTTTTATTTACTTTTTAAAGCTAATGTCGTCGTTCGCAACAGCAAAACATCTACACAATTTGCTGACGCAGTTGCGTTTGAATCACTTAAACGTCGCACTAAAACACGCCGCTCGGCTCGCGCCGTGCCTCTGCAAAATATATCTCCCCGTACTGCAACGCAGACGGCTAATGGACAATAAAATAAATCGTGTATATATGTCATGGGAGACGTAAAGTTCAGCTGGATAAATGTGAAGTGGTACTTCAGGTAGAAAATTCCAAATTTCTCTCAGTTCAAGGAAACCGTATTTAAGGAAAATAAATGGGAATGACGCGCTCTAATTTTACTTGTAAAGTAGAATTAACTTCCTCTATTAAGAGAGTAAAGACGTGAGAGTTTTTGATTAAAAAAAAAACCTCGATTGTTTAGAGTATATTTTACGCTACTAAACCAACTAAACGTAGAAGTTACTACAAATTAATCGCCATAAAAGCTATTAAATTATTTATATCCCATGTGCAATCGTACGGCAATTTTAAGTGCTGATTTACCACGAGCTTGGCGGTGAGGAAACAAATTATTTTGAAAATAATATTTCGAAGAAAAGTGAAGTCCGCCATAATGCATTGTGGCAGCACGGTTAATGAACATTTCCTTTTCCCTAAACTCTCTCAGAAATAAAAAAAGAAGAGGCCTGCGCCGAGGAGTGGGACGTATATAGGCTGTAACTTTGAAGAGAGAAAGTATTTACAGTCTCAATTGATATTCAGTTAGGCAACAATGCAGTATGGCCCGTTGTTGAACGGGGTTTCGTAGCAACAAAGTGTTAACAGGTTTTAAATATCGTCTAAAATGTTTAATTTCTAAATCAGTACATTAAATTGCAATTAACGATTTCATCAGTGCCGGGCAACTAATTCAAGTTACTCGGGTATCAGAAAATTTTAACATATACTACTATATTATAAACTATAATATATAAGTCTGACTTTTACACTGCACCCATAATAACCTGTTTAAATCTAGACTGGCTGATAAATAGCTTTTTTTTATTTTAGACTGTCATTCAGACATTTATTCAGAATTATTGCAAATTAAGATTAATTATATAATTAAATTAAATACTCTATAGGGCAGTGGTTAAGAGTTTGGCTACGTCACTGAAGGCTTCGGGTATCGAATGCTGTACTATTTTCTACCGACTTCAAGAAGGAGACGGTACTCAATTCGACTATATGTTTTTTTTTATGTGTGTTACCTCAATTTTTTACTGGTGAACCGATTTCGATGATTCTTTTTTATTTGAAAGCTGGTGCTTCACATGTGATCCCTTATAAATTTGATCAAGGTCTAACCAATAGTTTTTGAGTTATTCTTAATAATATATATTGATGTCTGTTGTACGCCAAATGCCGATTGAGATCAAGCTCATTAAAAATATATTCTAGTAAATATATTAACAAATATAAAAACATCAAATACTCCAAGTATGTTTAAAATATTTGTGTTAGGAGTTAGCAGAGGTAGTTGAATGGCGAATTTGAACTTACGAATGTTTAGTTTACATACCATTAGGCTATTGTCGCTTGTAAAGCTAAAACGAAATTGGCGTAAATTTTACAAATTGTGACACTCAATTTTAAAAATCATCTTTTTTATTACAGGCCGTACATCAACGTTGTACAAAGCGATTGGTGCCATCAGTTGATTTACCGGAGCACCTGTACTCCCCTCGCGATGGGGCCATCATTCTTTGTGGGTACGTTAGGCTGAAATGGTTACGTTAGGTATGTCTATGGGAATCGTTGTGACGATGTATCAACGTGCTGTTGGTTGAGAATCATTCGATAGCTTTTTCTTTTTATATAATTTTTATTGTCGTTGGTAAATTGGTGTTTGCAAAGAAACAAAATTCAACTTGGTTTCAGATAATTAATAGGTATTATTTTATTATATTTTATATGTATGCAAATATTGAATTTTGACCTGACCGTTATGATTTTACATTTGGAAGCATCACTTTCAAAGAATAAAGGCTATATAAATTTAGAAGAATATAGTACGGAACATGGTCATAGAGACACAAAACGAAAAGAAATTTTATGCAAATGTTGAGTGATGATGCAACCTATCAAGAAGATTTTGGGATGGATTTGACTTACACACATCTTCAAAGTCAATAATTGGTAATATTAGAAACTAAATAAGCATACACTTTACTTTAAAGGGCAAGAAGTTATTAAAAATGGTAAAGTGAACGAAGTAACACAGAATATATTTTAAGATAAAGTTTTCGAAAATAAATATTTTTGCAAATGGTATAACCATGCTGCACCTTTATGCTTTATTATGATTCTTAATCGAGGATAGATGTAGACGTTTATGAGTCACAGCATCCATCCATTTGTTACTCTTATTCTTTAAAAAAAAGTAATAATTTAAAATTCAAACACAAATCCATTAAAGGAGATAAATGACGTCAATTATCAAATAGAAAAAAGCCCCCTTGTGTCATTAAAGTCCACTTAGGGTAACTAAGCAAAACCGCAACGCATTACTTTATTAGGTGTGCAAGGGAAGATGCATCCGTCAAAGTCAGTTGCAATGGGGGGCCTTGGTAACCATTTTACCGCTGTTTGCCTTTGTCTCGTTTAGCGTACAGTACAAGATATTAACTTGCAACGAGTTTTCATACCTCTAATTTCTTTTTTAATAACTTCGATTAGCTTTATATAAAAAGCGATGAACCAGAAGAAAGGTCTTTTAAATTTGTTAAAAATTTACTGTGCTTATTATCCTTATTTCAGACCAGTGACAGGTAGCAGCTGCAGGTTCTAGTGCGGCAGTTGACAATCCACCTGCCAAACGCGACAATAACGTCGAAACTTTTTAATATTGACGGACTCCAAACTTGGAAAGGAAGTGAATCTTCTCAAGGTGAGAAGGAAGTGTTTCTCCAACGTATTGACGCAATAAAAATACTCAATACTGTATATAATAATGTTTGAAAGCCAAAAATGATAACACATTTTGCTACTGACAAAAGAAAATTTAACTGCCAGACAAACTCAGTCACGTGTGCAACAAAATGATGAAAGATTGAAAAATTAGGTTCACTTCTCCGTTATTTACTTATTTATTGGTTAAAATCCATGTATTTAAATCCAAATTAAAATATAAAACAAAAATAGCGTTAAGAAATGGAAGATAAAGAGGAGCGGAAAGAAAAAAATTACCGCTAGTAACTTGTACCATCACGTGTAACAGAGCATAGGGGACACTGCGACTCTACCCCCGGGGATTCGTACCGCAACTCAGTACACGGCGCGACGGTGATTCGTCTCTTTACCCTCTCGGCGATTAAGAAATTGTCCTGTGGTTGCTGTAATCTGAGGTGATAGTGGATTTTTAGAGCATTGTGGTCCTAATACATGAAATACGGAATGCGCTTTACTTTCTAATTTTATAGATCTTTGTATTACTTAATAATAACATTAAAGTCTAAACTATAAACTAATAAAAGTAGTTTTTACATAGTAAAGTCACGCTGCAACCGTAATATATATGGTTGTAGCACGAATGGGTTGGCTCGATCGTGGTAGGACAACGCTCTCACAGAATACCAGGGCAAAATAGCAGCTTAATGCTGCTTTATTTCGTATGGTGAGTGTAGAGAACCGAAAACCCCATTTACTGAAAACAAGGCATTCCATCTTAGTCTTCAGAGGGGATAAAGCATCTGCATTTTGATTCTTCCAATTACCATCAGATGAATTTTGTGCTCGTCTCTTATGTTATTAATGTTAAATTTAAAACAGTTCATTTTAACCGTTACTTCTGTACCTGTACTATTTCTGTATTTATCGTTGATGCTGGTACCACAGATGGAACGCAGAGGCAGACTGAGGTGGACGCCATTGTGCTGCTGACTTAAGGCTAAACATTATGAGTTTTATATCCAAAAACTATAATAGTATTTTGTAGTACGTAAAATCAACCAATCCTAACTAAAACAGTACTCAGGCTAACTATGATTTATTACTTTATTAAAAATGTGATGAAGCCTGTGCCATGCGTTGGGACGGTTATGGTGTAATACTACTTTGTAATTATTTTTAGGTACATAAAATAAATTAGAATTCAAAAATTCTTAAAAGGGAAGAAGTAGCCATATTTATAAATAAAGCACCGCAATGTTCAGCACAAATAAATCCTAATTGTCAATGTTAAAATTTCCAGAAGTTTGACAAAAGTAGGATTGTATTTGATCCGTAATCTCTGATAGATGTGATGATAACCGAAATAAATGAAACTTAAAAAGTTATTATATACACGAACTATAACGTTTATTTGTTTAGCTCAATTAATCCTTGAACATCTCAAACATATCCCCGCAAAGGCAAGCTTTGAGTCTTTGTTCACAACAAAAACAAACGAGTAACGCTCCAAACACGCGATGTGTTTTCAAATAATCTTGATACTTGCTTCCCTTTCTAAGTAGATACGCCTTAAATGTATGCTTTATCACAGTCTATAAATACAAGCCGTTCGAAAATTGCATCAGCCATCAATCTAAATGGTGTTACGTTACTGCGCACCCAGTTATGGGGTTGGCATAATTAGAGTGTGGAGGTAGTGATAGCGGGTTAATTAATCTTAAATTCTGATGTGAAACAACAAAATTTTATAATATTTGCAATATGATATTAATGAAATTTATGACTTTTAACAAGAAATAGTAAGAGTAATGAAACGTTTACAAAAATATTTTGTGTTAAACTTCAAAATTTGCCCATCACTTTTATTGACTGGTTGGCATTTTTTTAAATATTTTAATATATCACTTGCTCAAAAATACTTTTAATCATTTCAAAATAAAAGCTAGCTATGCCAAATAATCTCATTAAATATGTAGAATATCTAGAATATATGTTTTAACTTTAAATGTACAAATAACACAGTTAACGTATATCGGATATAGACAACTTACTTTTTCGCAATAATTATGTGGGCTTTATATTATTACTGCGCTTTAGATAGCCACAGTTAACCAGATTATTGCAAAATTATCGTTTAGTACTATTTTTCTGTAATATATACTCGTAAAACAATAAGTAACTGATTTATATTCAAATTCCTGATTGATGAAAATCAAAATGTCAAAGTAGTTTGATACCAATAACATGGATGTTGGCTTTTTAAAATTACTAATGGGATATTTACTGTGGATCTTTGATTGCTTCCAATTTAAAGGAATAAAAATGTCAAGCCTAAGTAGCACATTTTGCACTTAAATTTTGTCAAAGCCCCTTAAAATTTGCAAATGTACGTAAGTTGACATTTACTTGTAACTTTTAATATCTAACGAATGGTATCAAATACCCAATTTGATTATAGACTGTTATTCCACTATCCTCTGTTACACTTGTGTAAATTCCTAAAACTAAATCTCAAATAGTACTTCACATCCTCGTCTTCAGCAGCTCACAACAGTGTACTGTTCAATATGGAGAAGAGGGGATCCCCGTCAACCCTAAGAGTACGGGGAGGCTTTTACCTAGTAATACATCCTGATGTTAAGTGGTGATGTAGCCCTTAATGATAAAGCGCACTAGTTTATCTTTATAAAAGATACACTCATTTCTTGAAGATGCTCACGTTGTAAACGGAGAAAAAGTAAGAGACTGACAAATTGTGTCGTTCCTTTGCTGTAAGCTTTAGAAACAATCAGGTGTGGTGCTTCGTTCGTATTTTGCATTGGGTATTTGAAAACGTGATTTAAGTAGTTTTACTCGCGCATCTTTTTAGCGAACCTAATAGTCGCTTCTTACGACACCGACGGCACAAAATTGTCATCTCATTTCTCTTAAGCAAGCTACAAGGGTCTTTATAAGATTATTTTCATACTGTTAAAAATATACCAAAATAGTATATTTTGTCGCGATAACTGTAGCCACACCCCACAACTCTCCCCAAGCTGAAGGTGCACAGTGTTTATGCAGTTATTTCTCTTCGTTAGACAACGATTTGTCATGAATACTTTAGTAATATTGTTTTTAGATTGAGCCAACGAATCCGCCGCAAGTTAGGGGAAGGGATGACACAATACAATCCATTAAGGTTATAAATGTAACTTGTTTCTCCCTAAAATAAATAATGGTAAGTAATTAATAATCAGAGTCGGTTTATAAATATTATGAGAAAATAGAAGATAATTACAATATTATAATTTTTTCAATGCTTCCTTGGCCCACACCTGTACAACAAATTACACGGAGAACTGGATATATTTCCACTGAAGAATTACTTGTGTAAAAAAAAAGGTACACGCCTGGTTATTGTCGCTAGATTACGGTTAGACCGAAAATTTGTTGACGACAGTAAAATAATCAAAATAGAAAATTTAATACCGTAATTCTGATTTCTGTTATTTAATATATCCTATTAGACATACATGTCTACACTTTCAAAACATGAAATAAAACTCCTATCCACCTGCCAATCACGTTGTCCTTCATACATAAATCACGTCTAACAAATAAGCTTTAACAAATTTTATCGATTACCCACTGTTTTTGTCATATTTTGTACTATATAGATTTGAGTGTATTTTTCCATATTCTATTTGTTTCTAACTGTGTTAGAGCAATGCTGCAACCGTATATACGTGATAAAGCCACGCTGCAGCTATATCAAAATACGTGGTAAAGCCACGCTGCAGCTATATTAGTTGTAGCTATATTAGAATAAGGATATGCGATTATTCACACACACTCTCCCAAAGAACACCAGCGTAAAGGCTGCTGTTTTTCGTATAGTGAGTGTAGAGAATCGGAGAACCTTTTTAATGGAAACGGGGCATTCCATCTTAGTCATAATGGGTGACAACGGATCTGCATTTTGATTCTTAATCGATATGCGATCGAATGTGCCCTCAACATTCTGTAATCGTTCGGATCGATTAGTACTCAATTCTGGGTACTCATATTGTATACTGGTATCGGTAATAATCGCATATCCATCCAATAGTTTATTCAAATTGTATTATGCAGTCATAGTGTTGTAATACCTTATTACATGCTGATTTTAAATGCCGCCAGACTGCGTCATTACCTGTAAATAAAAAAGAAGACTTTTAGAAATGTACCTATGCGTAATTACACAAGTGGTGAAATTAAACAACAACAAACATCATCAATGTAGTTGAAGTCAAATAAATATTCATTATTAAGGATAACTCAAACACTACTGGTTAGATCTTGATTAAATTTATGGGACCACATGAAAAGCACCAGCTTTCAAATAAAAAAAGAATCATCAAAATCAGTTCATCTAGAAAAAAGTTCCACACATTAAAAAAATTCAGTCGAATTGAGTACCTTCTCCTTTGTTTGAAGTGGGTTAAAAACAAGAAAAATTATAACTAGTGGCAGGTAGATTACAGCTGAAGGAAAATAGGTCACCATACCTAGGGAAGGGCCATTCCTTCACAGATTGCATTTTTGATGCATTTACGTTTTTGATTTCGGTAAGGTCATGATGAAAAAACGGTTATAATTCAGGGGTTATATGCTTATATCAAATTTATTAATACCCGCAGTTATAGGTAAAACGACATAATATGAAGTCTTAGTAGAATGGAACCAAACAATGGACTCTAGCCTACATTAGTACCTTCTTACAAATGAGAGGAAGTCCAGTGAAAGTATGTCACCTCTTAGCCATGTATAATAACGCTGTTGCATAAATGGGTAGCAAAATTAACGTTGAATTATATTTTAATACTAGCTGTTCTCCGCGACGTCGCCTGCGTGGAATTTATAGCGATTGGATATCATGGGTTTTGAGATTTTTGCGCGGAACCCTAATTCTTTTCCTAAAATAAAAGAAGCCCAAGTTTGTCCTTATAATATCAGTTATTTGTCAGTAAAAGTCCCATCCCAATCGGTTCACAGGTTTTTTGCGTAATGCGTGTTCACACAGATGTCGTGTTAGAGTTTTATTATAGCAATTGATTTTATAGATAACTTAGCGGTCCATCTACAAGATTCTATAAAGACAATAGATATATGTGTATAGCATATAACACAGCTCTTTTCTTGCACATACTCACATCTCTTCTCTACATAGTATGTTTATGCCCGAATTTGGTTATGTTTGAACGCCACCCAATTGCGTTCGAGCTGGCGCGTCACCCGATAGTGTGTAGGTGTGATAAGCGCCGAGGTGGGGCGGCCGTTTGCGGCTTGCGGTGGCTCGACGCGTGGGCGATGATGGGGAGTAGCCCACTGGCCGCAAAGCGGGGAACTCGCGTAGCTGGTTTATCGCGGCCGAAGTTCACGCGACCGTTGTCGGGTCCAGATAGTTAGGTTAAGGGCGTGTTACTTCCTTACGTGGATATGTGAATTTTGCAATATTTAACTTGTTCGGGGATGCTGAATTGTACACGCGCGCGTCGAGTAGATATACGGTCTAGGATTCGAACCGCGCATTCCTTGTTCGAGAGCTTATCCCGGTTGATCGTCAGGAAATCATTATAATTGTGCCGCCGCGTTAAGTGCCCTTTTTTGTGTGTGTTGGCTTGTTAGTTTACGTGTCAACGAGTGGTATTTTGAATCTTTTCGCGACGTGGTGTTTTGGTGTCGAATGAAGGAACTTAGTTGTGTTTAACGCTGAATAGTATGACTCATTAAGAGATCGCTTTAATTCCCTCTATAATTTTGTGATAAGTGAATCCGGGACATTGAGTGTCGAATTGGAACTACTGTCCTACTAAGTCGGGTGTCACGTATTCGATTCTGCGATGAGTGTGGAATTAGGCGAGTTTAAGTTAGTCAAATGTACAATGAAGCTAATAGACTGAAATAGTGACAAGGAAGAAAGAAATGGTCCAACGGTGGAGCCTGCTGGAGCGATGCAGCGTTTTGGGGCAGCCTGGAACTCGGCCACTGCTGTTCGCCTAAAGAGGTCAAGGTCTCACACATTTACACATCACTGAACACTACTTGCCATTCACCTTACACCCACTCACGATCTGATCGAGCCTTGGTGCGAAGTTAGCTTCTGATACTGGTACGTAATATGTGTTTCTAGCATTCTCCCATATAGCTTAGTGTTATAGGTAATTCTTCCATGTGGCCATTTTGGGCCCGACCTGCGGCTGCTCGTGGAACCTTCTGCTCATGGGCTCCGGAAGATTCGACCCTTGCTGGAGCAGCTGCAGGCCGTAACATAGTATAAAACAAAGTCGCTTCCCGCCGTCTGTACGCTTATATCTTTTAAACTACGTAACGGATTTTAAGGCGGTTTTCGTCAATATACAGTCTGATTCACGAGAAAAATTTATATGTGTATAATACATGCATATTATATATTATATTATAATTCTTCTGTCCATGTGTTTGTGACTGAACTTCTTCTAATCGATTGATTATTTGAGATTGTTTATATTCGCAATTGGACCTGGTAGGTGGCGTTGTTGCCGAGATCCAGAAATCAACCTCGCGAAGCCGGGGATGGATATAATGTAGAAGATTACTTTACATCAGTCCCATATAAGTTATAACCTGATTCAAATGATTAAAGTTAGTTTTTCGAAAAATGAAAGAAAGAAGAAAGAAAGAAAGAAAATAAACTTTATTGACACAGCAGTGCATGCACATTTACAAATGGTTAACAGTAAATTATACTGTGCCAAAACAGGCTTCCGCTCAGCATTTGTCATGACATGCTCGCAAGGAGCATGTCAAGACGCTGGTCTTCCGCGGACACCTAAAGTTTAAAAATAAAATAGTTTAAAGTTTCATCAGAGCCGTAGTATTTGTTAGGGCTAATGTAAGCGTAAATAGTAAATTATAAACATAAGATTAGCTGGCTAAACTTAGGTTAAGTTTTGGTCGTAGGCTAATATTAAATTGTTTGATGCTAAGCTTCAAACTTTAGATAAAAGTTATCCATCTAATAAATTATAATCTGACTGAATATAAAATAAATTCAACAATTGATCTGTATTACTCGTACAAATGGAATGTTTAATTTGTTAATATTTATTTTATCATTTGAATAAATATTATCTGAGGATTTAAAAATCACCCTTAGCTGGCTATAGGTACTTACTTTAATCGCAATCAATTAGCTTAAAATATAAAAGCAAATAAAAATTAAAATAAATAGATGACGTAACATGATTATTAATTTATTAATATTAATAATAATTTCTTTTTTAAAAAACGTAACCTCCACACTAGGATTTTCTCCTGTATCGTGGGGGCAGTTTACAAACATAAATTGCACAAGGACAAACATCCAGACCCGGAACAATTATTTGTAGGCCATACAAATACTTGTTCCGTGCGGGATTCGAACCCTCGGCCCTTAGCGCTGCAACTCAATAGTTAAGCCACTGCGCCACGGAGCCGTCGAATTTTGTTTATTGCATGTAAGAGGCATATAACTAATACTACTACTAGGTGTAGCCGGTTGTCAGTAGGTTAAGGTGCGACTGACGAACATTTATGTACTGTATTTTTGGTTAAAGATGAAAACGGTGTCGAACATCAACCATTTCGCTATTCTTAAGTTTATTTTTTATACTAATCATAGTCGTTATAACATATACATTAAGAAAATAAACTGTTATAGATTGATAATTTTATGGTCTACATAACTAAGTTCTATTTAATATAAAACCTTCATAGTAAAGACAACAAAAGCTGTAGTAGTACAGGGGCTTGCCGCTTGCCGTAAATGCATCACATCAACAACAACAAACAACATTCACAGTACGCGAGCATCCTGGATTCAATTTCAATCCCCGACGCCACCAATTGATATTAATAATTGTAATTTTAAGTGTTGATTTATCAGTGCTCAGGGACGAAAAAAAATCGCGATGAAATGTGAGATGAAAAAGTAGCATGAGTATTTCAAAAACATGAAGTCCACCAACACTGGTGTAGTACAGCAGACTAATCGCTCTATAAGCCTCAAAAATAAAAGGAGTATGTGACCGGCGTCAGACCAGAGAGATCCATTTAATCCTAATATATCATTTCCAACGTTGTATTCGCTCATTACAAGCCCTCCTCGAAAAGTGGGTTGCTACTTTAGATTGCCCGCCGGGCACGACGAAACACCATTCTGAGAGTTGCTCAGGATGGTGTTTCGTCGTGCAGTTTTGTTTAAAGAGGAAAACAAAATTCTATAGAGTCAATTTTACCACGCTGCAGCTATATTAGTAATATTGTTGTGGCACGAATTCTTTATTGAGGATAAATGTAGATGTCTATGGGTCGCAGCTACCACTTACCATCAGGTGGACTGTGTGCTCGTTTGTCACCCTATCCTATAAAAAAAGTCATGGTCGGCTATGCGAGACCTGAGCGTGTATATTGTACAAGAAACATGAATATTTAACATATTCCAAAGTTAAATGATAATGGCGAGCTGCAAAATTCGTAGCCCAAAAACATTGCCGTATTACTAAGCTATTAATCTACATACTATAATGTTTGACGCGCTCAAAGAATATTATGATAAAACATTAATGCAAAACAGACTAAATTTCAATAGAGCATTCGCGTAAAAATTATTAGCAAAAAATACCAAGCTTACTAGAAATGCAACACAGACTAACTATCGACAGAGCAATCATATAAAATTTGAACACAATCACTAAAAGAGTAAGGGTCTCGAGGCACCCCTGGACACCCACATATCTCACCAAAGTGAAGGTTGCATGAAGAGGGTGCTAAAAGCTTCGCGCGTGCACGCGATTCTAATGCACTTTACTTTTATTGTAGCGTTTATATCCTCCCACGTGAGGAACAGCCTGTGTTTAAGAGCCATATACGTTTTATTGCTGAAGTCTTTTAAATTGTATCGGTGGTATGGATTTTAAGCCCCCAATAGCAGGGTGCAAATTGAAATCCATTTCTGCTTTTATCTGTTTAGGTATACACTTCACAGCTTTATGTTTTCAGTTGTTTGTTTTTACTTATGTTATAAATGTCATAATTTCTCTTATAATCAACGAATTTTCAAACATTTTAAAGTCAATTTTTTTTTAGTCAAATTAAAAAAAAAGATACATACGGGATTTATACTATACCTGGTAGAGCCATGCTGCAGCTATATTAATTGTATAGTTGTAGCACGAATGGGTCGGCTGGACCGGGGAAGGACCACGCTCTCACAGAATACCAGCGTAAAATAGCAGCTTAAAACTGCTGTTTCGTATGATGAGTGTGAACCGGAGACCCTTTTTTGCTGGAGAAGAGGCATTCCATCTTACTCCTCACGGGTGACAATGCATATGCATTTTGATTCTTTATTGAGGATAGATGTAGATGTCTAAGGCTCACAGCAACCACTTACCATCAGGTGGAGTGTATACTCGTTTGTCACCTTATCCTATTAAAAAATACCAAAAATAATTTATAACTAGTTTTAGTTTCAATTAGAATCTGTTTTAATAAAGTAGTCCCGTGGAAATGTGCAAACTAAAATGTAGAGTAACCGCCGTGTATCGGTGGTGTAAGAATATCCACTACCCCATATCGTCTATTTTCAGCAGAGGAATTTAAAAGGCAAACTAGGTTAAGAAGGCGCGTAAATTACTGCTTGTGTTAGCTTATACGATGGCTCGTATATAGGGAAGCTTTAGTTAACATTAGGTACGAATAAGGAAATTCTTATCTTCGATGCTATAAGTTTATTTGCCAGTTGCCAAGCGTTGCAAGTATGGTAAAATCCTCACAATGAGGCAATCTTTAGGAGGTATATGTTTAGCGGCGGACTTCTTTAGACTGTTTTGAAAAAAATGTAAAGTATAGAATTGGACAAATGTTAAATTTCGTTAAGATTGCGGCACCGCGGCTAAGGAACTTCTTTAGAAAGACTGATTTTAAATCATAGTTCAAATCCAAAACTACCAATGAAACTCATTTCATAATGAGACAAGAAAGTTTTTTTATCGATAAGTAGCTGGCACACGGCGCGAGAATAAATAATTGTGGAAATATTATCATTTTAAATTTGGAACAATTATGTTATTTAATTAGAAATGATAATACATTCATTGAAATTGAATAATATATTATAATTTTCAAATAAATTTTAGGTATGATAAGCGCGCAACCTACTGTAAGTTAATTGTATCTACTATGCCTGTAACCATCGCATAAGTGCAAGCAATAAGTTGACAAAGTTTTACCGCCATCTGATGAACGGTCTGGCTGCGCATAAAATACAAACAAAGAAAAATTAATTTTTATATATTAGATATTCGCAACATTAAATTATTGCTATACTTCAATACTATGATTAAAAATTGTGCGTACACAACTACGTACACACGTACGAAGTGAAACTTCTTTACGACATGCAACTTCTCTACGATATATCATTCTTTTTTATTTTATGTTACATAAATAAGTATATTAAATAATAGTATACTCTGGACGATGAAATGTTACAAGAAAAGGTGAAGTTTTTGTTTTTTAATACCGTACTAAATTTCTCCAATACGTCAATAAAGAAATTTCACTACAATAAGTCAAGGCAATTAAATTATAGAACCCAGATGTTCCCTTTTGATCGTTGCAAATTCAATTGAATCTTATTAAACATCATATACATCAATCATCAAACGAAACCGATGTATTAATACGAAAAATAGCGATCGCAATCCAATACCACCTAGTGCTGCACTTAGGTGCATCCCAGTTGTAAATAATTCAGGAAAAACGGGATGGATGTCTCTAATAGAGACCATCGCTCACACAACAACACATAAATCGTCTGGAACTTTCGATTCAGCCCCCAAAATGTGTACTTTTGAAGTGATTCATAGTCGCGGACAATATTCACAATATTTTGCTTCGAAAAAAATAACATCGAAATTTTTGAAACTTTTAAACTCTTGAATTTGAATCAAAACAAAATAAGACTACATCAAATATCTTTTATACTACTCTTTTTCTGAGCCTCAGGCGCAAATATAATTGTTGATTGCAATTTTAAATGCTGAATTAACACGTGTTCGGCGGTGAAGGAAAACGTTGTGAGGAAACCTGCAGTTTCGGAAATGAAATATTATGAGGGCATGTGAAGTCTTCCAACACGTACTATGTGCATCTAGCAATGGACTGTTATGAGCTGATAAAGACAGAAAGCAGAAAGATGTGTACCTACGTGAGTTCGTGTCGATAGTATAGTTAACAATGGATAAACTAAACACATTACCCACAACACTTGTGAAACAAAACATTATCGTAATTTTCTTTCCTGTTTCGTAAATCTTAGTTCAAAACAGTCACTCAATTTTTCTACAAACATAAGTTGCATAATTTTATAATTGTTTTTTACGCGATGTGGCAGGTAATAAATTGTGAGAATTTGTGAAACCAGCAGCTTATCTCAACTCCTCATAGTTTTACAATTACAAACTTGATAATATTTGTGATAGCTTGATAGTTAATGCGTGGTTTTCCATTTACACGGCACGGCAACGGTAACGGCACGGCTGCCGGGGAAGCAATAATTTATAAAATGTATGAAATATATGGTATGTTTTTCAACTTACCGGCGCTGGCGACGGCACAGCGTTGACTCCCACCGGCCACCGGTGCCGTCGCCGCGCCGGTGTCGTGACAGCAAGTTTCCCACTTGTTGTCGGCCGGCAAAACTGCAGTGGTGTGCGTGTTTTCGTGTGTTCGGGCCGAAGTAGAAGGTACGCATTGAGATTGAGACTCAAAATTGACTTGTGAAATTATGAAATAATTTTTAAAGTCCATTTCCAAATTTTAAAATAGGGTATAATATGTTCCTTCTCAGCATTTTTTAAGTTTTAAGCCAATATTGTTACTAACATTACTAACAATATATGGACCATGGTCTGCAATAAAATTATTAACATTATTATCATTATCATTATCATATTATCATTTTATTTTTAATTTGTATGAATTCGAAATATGCCTTGTCTGCATTGATTATATTTTCGTTTGAAATGTAAGAGATTATAACAAACAAATACAATGACTTGACCAGACCATTTATACATGCTGTAGAACTGAAATCTGTGTTAGTACTGCCCAAAAACCGAGCTTAGACCAGCACACGGAAAAAACGAAGCTACGGTGCCGTCGCCGTGCCGTCACCGTGCCGGTAAATGTAAAACCGCCCAATAGAAACAGGAATTCGTTTCGCGATAATGTTGTTTCACAAATTTTGTTTGCAAGTTACTCAGATTTTAATCAATCAATCAATCGTTTATTGTACACCTGAGACAACAAAATTAAAGTTTACAGGCGGGAGAGTGTAAACAAAAGGTACAGCTTATTACATAAAAACAGACATTCACACACGCACACGCACATACAAACACAGGTACAGCTTATCATTATTTATGTTTAGCTTTTATGTAATCATTGTTATTCATAACTAACTTATTTGAATTTTATAAATTCTGATCTCAACTTTTACAATTCTTTTACAACGTTCCACTAATCCTTATCCTTACCACACATTCAAGAATATTGAACAATGTGGCCTTCGCGACAGCAATATTGCTTAAGTCTGAATAGGTCTTAGAAGTCCTTGATACATAAATTACTAGGTATGTTAGAAATCAATCAAATATTTATTTAACTTTTTTCATGAAGGTTTCACACTTTACTTCACGAAATTTAGGACATTCACACAAACATTTTCATGGTATTTATTTTGATATATTTATTTTATTTTAATATTCTACAACCTGTGAAGTAGGATTTTGAAGAGGTGCTACTGGAGGGACAGAATGAAAGGGATAGGTCTGTGTCTATAGAATTATTATTTTGTTGTGTCTCCGGTGGTGGCGGCGGTGGAGGGGTTGCAATAGATGGTCATGGTGATAATGAAGGCGATGGCGATATATAAAAGCGAGAATCAGAGCTCAACTATTCCCATTCTAAATCCTGAACAACTTAGAATATTCTTCCTTTTGCTATATGTTGATAAAAGGCGAAAATATTTTCAGTGTCGGTATCAAGCTCTTTAAAAAAAGCATCGATATTATCGACTTCCTCCGTATTTCTTTATTTTCTATATTATATTTCATTAGTGAAGCTGAAGCCGAAGGTTGTCACTGGTTGTTACGACTCTTGCATTTACGTACGAGCACGAAGTTGAATTTTTTTTACTATAGTTGTATTTTGGGTGAATTACGTGAAGTTGTAGGTGTAGTTGTATTTTAGGGCGAACTTTGGAAGTTGTAGACGTAGTGGCGTTTTGGGGCAAAATTACAGTTGCTGAAGTATCAGTTCTCTTCAGATTCATTGCCGTTTGAAATATTGTTAAGATGACAAAAGTGCACAACTCACCTGATGGTAAGTGGATGTTATGGTCCATAAACACCCACATAAACATTTTTTTTAAGTGGCAACCCCAGGAATAAGTTTGTAAAATATTAGCTCCCAGATACATTTAAGTTTAATTATTATAAATCATGCTATACGAGACCAGAATGGCTGTATTCTGAATGACGAAGTTTTGAGTTTAATGAGATGGAAGGAATACTTTGAAAGCGTGTTTATGAGTGATGAGACGTTTGAATTAAATGAAATAGAAATTCCGAAGGAAGAGGAAATAGATAGAGATATAAGCATAGATGAAATAATGAAAGCAATGAAAAGTATGAAAGCAGGTAAGGCAGCCGGTTATGATAGAGTATCTCTCGAAATGCTAAGGGCTGGAGAAGGAGTGGTGGCAGACCTGCTGTACACCTTGTTTAATTTATGTTGGGAACTTAAGCGGGTACCGGGAGACTGGTGCAAAGCCGTGATAGTCCCAATATATAAGGGAAAAGGATCACAGCAGGACTGTAAAAACTACCGTGGTATCAGCCTTCTTAGCATTGTGGGAAAACTGTATGCTAAGGTACTAATTGAAAGAGTTATGAAAGAAACTGATGGAAAAATTTGGGATGTGCAAGCGGGATTCAGAAAGGGAATAGGATGTACGGATAAGGTTTTTTCCATGCGCATGATCGCGGAGAAGTTTTTGGCCAAAAACCAAAAAGTTTTTTGTGCGTTCATAGACTTGGAGAAGGCTTATGACAGAGTGGACAGGGATGTGTTATGGCAAACACTGAACTCATTTAGGTTGACCGCTGGTCTGATACAGGCATTGAAGTCTCTATATAGGGACTCTAGTGCTTGTGTCAGGATCAACGGGGCCTGCTCGGACTGGTTTGGCATCCATAAAGGTGTCAGACAGGGCTGTGTGGCTTCCCCGTGGTTGTTCAACCTTGTTTGGAAAATTTGAAAGTAGAAGAATGCGGGTTAAGAATGGCTGAGTTAACCGTCAAATGCCTTTTATTCGCCGATGATCAAGTCATACTTGCATCGTCGGCAGCCGAGTTGCAAATGATGGTTACATTAATGAACAGGACACTAAAAGAAAAGGGAATGAAAGTGAACGCAAGTAAGACGAAAGGTATGGAAAGTAAAACGATATGTGAAATAAGAATAGAAGGGGAGTTGGTAGAGCAAGTAGATGAGTTTGTATATTTGGTATGTGTGTTTAGCAGGGATGGTAGATATGATAAGGATATAGAACGACGAGTGAATGCAGGAAATAGAGTGAATGGGGCTCTACACTCTATTGTGAAAAGTCAGAATGTGTCCAAAAAGGCACGTATGGCAATTCACAATGCTGTGTTGGTACCTACTTTAATGTATGGTAGTGAAAGTTGGGTGTGGCAGAAGAAGCACGAGAGTAGAATAAATGCTGTAGAAATGCGGTCATTAAGGAGTATGTTAGGGATGAATCTGAATGACAGAGTGAGAAATTGTTTAATAAAAGAAGAGTGTGGTTTGCAAGATGATGTTGTGACCAGGATTAAGAAAGGAATGCTTCGGTGGTTTGGCCATGTAGAAAGAATGAATGAGGAAAGAGTGACAAAGCAAATTTATGTTGCAGAGGTGAACGGCATAGTCGGGAAGGGTCGCCCTAGGCGAAAGTTTATCGACCAAATTGGCGATATATTAAAAATGAGCCAAATCAAGAGTACCTTTAATCGACGAGCGTATATGCGTAGGTATATGGAAGTGGACGAAGCGAGAGAGGTGTGTCAGGATCGTGCCAAATGGAAGTCCATAATCTCTGCCTACCCCTCTGGGTGACAGGCGTGAGTGTTTATGTTTATGTATGTTATTATAAATCATTTATATCCACCTCAATTTTGTGTTGCAATTGTTAATTGTGTTCAAATTATACTGTGTATTAAGTAAAACGTAAGTTACATATCTAAATATATTATATTTACATATAAACGTTCAGATTTTAAGTGACAGGTAACGTACATATTGTTTGAATATTACATATTGTAATTCTTGTTATCCCTTCTTACAACATAATTGTTCAGTTCGGTTTTACATATTTAAAGATTTTCTTAAGCGTCATTTAAAATCTACAAATATAACTTAACACCATAACTTCTTGTCTTTATTTACACTGCTACTTATGTATTCAGAAGAAGTTCTAGTTTTAACACTTTTAACTAATAAATACATAGTAGCATACTCGTAATGCCAAGACGCGCCAACTTGAGACGCAGCTCCAGCTCGCGCTTCAGGAACTAAAGGTGTGCAAGGAGCAGTGTGAAATATTACTAAAAGAAAGGGATGACAATGAAAAAGAAATAGTTGAAATAATTAAAAAGAATACACAATTAAAGTGTGACATGGCAATGTTACACACAGATTATCTTAATGTATTAAAAGAAAGGGACCAGCTCCACGGAACGGTCAATGAGTTTGATTAGTGCAGCAAGGAATATGAGGAAGCTCTCAAATTCATTCATCATCATCATCATCATTACAGCCCTTCACAAGTACACTGCTGAACATAGGCCTCCCCCAAAGAATGCCACAAAGCACGGTCCTGAGCCACCTGCATCCATCGACTTCCTGCATGTCTTACCAGGTCGTTACTCCATCTCGTGGGGGGACGCCCTAAACTTCGCCTACCGGTACGAGGCCGCCACTCGAGAACCTTTCTTCCCCATCGGTTGTCGGTTCTTCGAGCTATATGGCCGGCCCACTGCCACTTCAGCTTACTAATCCGTTGGGCTATGTCGGTTACTCTGGTTCTACTGCGGATATCCTCATTCCTAAGTTTATCACGCAGAGAAACTCCAAGCATAACCCTCTCCATAGCTCGCTGAGCGACCTTGAGCTTTCTCATCCGGCCAGCAGTGAAGGACCACGTCTCAGTTCCGTAAGTCATCACTGGCAACACGCACTGGTTGTACAATTTCGTTTTAAGGTTTTGAGGTATGTCTGACGAGAAGATGTGTCTTAGCTTCCCGAACGCTGCCCAGCCGAGTTGAATCCGTCGATTGACCTCTCGGTCGAAGTTGGACTTACCTAGTCGGACTATTTGTCCCAGGTAAACATACTCGTCAACAACTTCGAGCTTAGTGTTCCCAACAACTACCGGCATAGGTGTGACATGGACATTAAACATGATCTTTGTTTTGTCCATGTTCATCTTAAGACCTATCCGTTGGGAAACACTATTGAGGTCATTGAGCATAGTGCTTAGGTCCTCCAGCGATTCTGCCATAAGGACTATATCGTTGGCAAATCGAAGGTGAGTGATGTACTCGCCATTGATGTTGATACCGTATCCTTTCCAGTCCAGAAGCTTGAAAACGTCTTCCAATGCAACGGTGAAGAGGTTCGGGGATATAACGTCACCCTGTCTTACACCTCTCTGCAATTGGATAGGTTTCGTACTCTGGTTCTGTACTCGGATAGCCATCGTAGCCCTACTGTACAAGCATTTCAACACTTCGATATACCGACAGCCAACTTGGCACCGCTGAAGGGACTGCAGCATCACCCAAATTTCGACGGAATCAAAGGCTTTCTCATAGTCCACATACGCCAGACATAGTGGCAAATTGTATTCTTCGGACTTCTGTACAATTTGCCGAAGGGTATGTATGTGGTCTATGGTGCTAAAGCCCTTTCGGAAACCGGCTTGTTCGGGAGGCTGGAAGTCGTCAAGTCTGCGCGCGAGACGATTCGTAATGACTCTCGAAAACAGCACGTAGACGCGGCTCAGAAGGGAAAACGGTTTGTAGTTCTTCAAGAGAGCGTTGTCACCTTTCTTGAAGAACAAGACCACCGCACTTCTGCTCCACGCCTCCGGTGTAATGCCACCATGGAGGACGGAATTAAAGAGCTTCTGAAGGACTTCAAGTATCGGTTTTCCACCCGCGTTCAGAAGCTCCGCTGAAATTCCATCCTCGCCTGGGGCCTTACCGTTTTTAAGGTGCTGGAGAGCCATTCTAATCTCGCTCAGACTGACGTCCGGGATATATTCGGAATAGTGTCGAATGAGACTCGCTCTTGGACCGTTACTCACACTTGCGTGTGGCTCCAACGATGACGTGTACAACTGCCCATAGAACCTCTCAATCTCACTCAAAATCTCAGGTGTCCCGGAAACGATGCTGCCACATTCTGTCTTCAGCTTTGACAGTTGGCTCTTTCTGGCAGACAGATCTCTGGCAAAGACTTTGGAGCCTTGGTTCCGCTCGATCGCTTCTTCAATACGAGCTGTATTGAAGTTGCGTAAGTCCCGCCGCATGCATTTGGAGATCTGTCTGTTCAGATGCCTGTATGCTATCAAGTCTGTTGAAGAATGTAGCTTCATCTCCCGTCTAACAGCCATGAGATTAAGAGTGTGATCGGAGAGTTTTTGTGTTCTTCTGCGGCGGGTCTTGCAGAACTTAGCTCCGACCGCATGGACAGTTTCCACGAGCTTGTCATTCAAATCGTCCACTTCATTGCAGTCTTCTAGGCACTGAAAACGGTTTTGTAACTCGAGCTGAAAGGTTTCGGGACTTTGGATTAGAGCACGAGGGGGACCGAGCGTTGACTTCATTAGACGAGACCTCTCCAACTTAACGTTTAGGTTCAGTGTGCCTCTAACCATTCGGTGATCGCTACCAGTTTTCACCCTCGCGATCACGGAGACATCACTGAACAGTTGTCATCTGGTCGTCATAATGAAGTCAATCTCATTTTTTGTCGAACCGTCGGGGCTCGACCAGGTCCACTTCCTGTGGGGCCGCTTCTGGAAGAAAGAGTTCATCATAAAGAGTCCCTCTTTCTCCGTGAAGTCGGCCAGCTGCTGGCCCCTTGGGTTCCGTTGCCCTATTCCAAATTTCCCTACTTCAGCTCACCGTTCTCTCTTGTGCCTAGTTTTGCGTTGAAGTCTCCCATTAACACCGTATATTGGGTTTTGGAGGAATGCATGGCTCTAGAGATATCCTCATACATTTCCTCCACCTCCTCATCGGGGTGTGCCGAGGTTGGTGCGTAAACCTGTATGACCTTCAGCAAATACCGTTTGGTGATTCTGAGTATAAGGTACGCAACCCTCGTCGACACACTCCCGATCTTTACAACATTGTTAACGAGAGACTTGTGGACGATAAATCCGACACCTCCTTGGGACAGATGGTCGCCCTCCCGGTGATAGAGCAAGTTGCCGGATTCGAGGATTACCGTGTCCTCCCCCTCTCTTCGGACTTCGGATAATCCTATAATATGCCAGCGCAACTTGTCTATCTCTTCTTCCAGCTCCACAATCTTCTCGTCAGTCCTCAGGGTGAGTGCGTTGTACGTTGCCAGGTCAAGTCGTCTAAGGTGGCAACCGAACCTCCACCGGAGATTCTTAGCACCCCCTGCCCCGCCGTTACCATGGTCGCCACCGTAGCCAGGAATAGCGGGGCCGCCGGGGACTGGGGGCCGTTTCTTTGTTACTGTCATTCATAGGGGGGTATTTGCCATAGTTGCCACGCTTGGCGAGCGGGTTGGCAACTGCAGTTTTTTTATTGTTACTTTGTTGTTATCAAGAAGATGCTGCTGCCCATCTCCTGCCTGTTTCCCTTTGTCGCCTTTTACGACACCCACGGGAGGATATGGGGTAGTGGATATTCTTGACCGCCACTACACGGCAAATTCAATTTCATTGCTGCATTGCAATTACAATTGAAAGAAGCCCAAGAGCAAATCTTACTACTAAACAAAAACTTAGACAACTTAACAGCCTCCAAAACTCAGAGCCTGTTCCATGAACTTGTAGAATGCACAACGTCTCAAGAATCCTCAAAATTGTTACTAACATCATCAACAGTGGATTTGACAGGTGAAGATGCCTTTATATCGGGAACAGCAGGAAGAATCGCTTGCAGTAACAATAAATTAAAGAAATACATTAAAATTAATAAATACATTAATAAATTGCAAAAGAACATAAAAAATAAAATAAGTATTAAAAATCATGTTAAGTTATGTAAAGAAAAACAAGAATTAATTAATAAGGTCAAAATATATTCAATTCAGGTGGATAGCATTAGGAAAAGTTATAAGACTGACATGGAGTATCTTAATTCAGAAATTTCTTCACTTCATAATGCACTACAAGTTATGACAAATAAATATAAATTAGCTCAAAATGAAATAAAGGAACATATACTGGCCATGGACGAACTGGTGATCCTGTGTAAATATAATGAGGAACCTTTTAGTCATTAGTAAAACATCAGTGTGAGTGTCAGCGCGCATTACCGGTTACTTCAGGGACAGTATGTGTTAATAATATGGACAAAAAGAACCCCTCTCCTACTTATAAACTCCATGACAGTTCCAGAACAATAAATAATTTGAATAATATAAATGTTAGCAAAAATAATATTGTTGTGTAAAGTAATGATATAGGTAAAAACTTAGGTTTAGTATTAAATAACTCTCTAAAGGAACACCAAATTATTAATTATTGTATGCCTGGAGCAACATTTAGCCAAATTATAAATAAAATTCTAATAAGTAGCCATAGTCCTAATAGTATATTGATACTTCTTATTGGGAGAAGAGGCAATGTGAATAAAAAAAAAATTGTTGGATTATATTGAAATTCTAAATAATTTAAATGTTCACAAGATTGTTTTGTTTACATTGCCTTACTTCTGCTACAAGAAAATAAATTAAGACATGACTTAAATATTCAAATGAATAATTTAATATGCAATAATAACGCAAAACTGACATATAATTGTAATAATTATAAATTTCAATTAATTGATTTAAATAATTTAATTAAGAAGTTTTTGATAAGAGATAGGCATTACCTATCAAAGTATAGTTTAAGACTGGTAGCAAATACGCTATCTTATTATTTATATTTTAACTCAGCCAATGATTTGTCTACCTTTTTTACATTTAATTTGGAACCAGTTCCAAGTAATTTAAATTAGATAACAAGACAATAGAGGTAATCTCTAGCAAAGATAATTTAAATAGCTTAGAATGCAACCTACCAATACATAATTATGCAATTTCACAAAATTGCTATAATAAAAACTGTATCAACTTGGTGCATCAAAATATACAAGGTATGTTAGGCAAAGAATTAGAAATTGAATTATTTTTAAATAGTAACAATATCCATATTTTATAAAGAATATGAGAGAGGTGTGTCAGGCGAGAGAGGTGTGTCAGGATCGCGCCAAATGGAAGTCCGTAGTCTCTGCCTACCCCTCTGGGTGACAGGCGTGAGTGTTTATGTATGTACTGAACATTGGTTGAAAGATTACAATTGCATATTTCATTTCAGTAATCACCAGGTGGTGAGTACGTTGAATAGAGATACTAAATTACGTGGTGGCTCCTTAATATTAGCTAATAAATCCTTAACATGTAAAGAACGTAAAGACATTGTGTGCCTCTCTGTTGAGCGTACTGTAGAAATGGCATGCGTGCAGCTTGAGTACCTTATCGTTGTCAGTGTTTACAGACCCCTATGTAAAAATTATGATACCTTTGAAAAGGTTATTGAAGAAGTTTTAGTTAAGCTTAGTAAACATAATAAATCTCTTGTAGTGTGTGGAGACTTTAATATCAATCTCCTGGAAACTTCTTCCATCACTATTAAATATTGCTCTATGTTCAAATCCTATAACCTTGATAATTTATTCTTTGAAGCTACAAGTATTGCAGGGTGTAGTGCAACTTGTATTGATAATAATTTTACAGGTGTTGTACCAATCAACAAAACAATAATTCAAAAACTTAGTTCAGATTACTGTGGACAACTGGTTTCATTATCTTATATGCACAAAAAAACAGGTAATTGAGAAAAGTGTGTTTGTTCCTAGTAATGCAAAACGCCTGGAGAGATTTAGAAGTAATATGGTAAAAAACCTTCCTTCGCTTTCTTATAAGAACAATGCAGACTATTTATAGGGAGAATTATTTACCCTTATAAGCAATGAATTTAAAAAAACACTTACTTCTAAAACATTTTCCAGAAACAGTCGCAAGGCATTTAATGAGTGGGCGACAGTAGGAATTCATAAAAGCAGACGAGGTTATATGACCTTTACCATGAAAGATCATATAATCTTTCCGATGCTTTTAAAGAATATGTCAAAAATTATTCTAAAATATTTAAAAGAGTTTGCTCCACAACCAAATCGTTACATATTAGCAACAAAATTAAGACGGTTAAGAATAAAATTAAAATGACGTGGAGTATAATTAACAACGAATCCGGTAAAGACAAACCTCGTAACTCAAACTATCAATTAAAAATTAACAATGAATTAACTAAATCAAACGGCAGTTAATTAATTATGACGATGTAAATAATGCTCTATCGAAATTGGTACATTGCTTTAACGCCAACAATATGCTCTTAAACGGCAATAAGACAAAGTGTATTAAATTTACAATACCTAATGTAAAACATTCGAATACCAATGTGCTGTTAAATGGGGAGCAGTTGAGTCTTATGGATACTACTGTTTTTCTTGGTATTACTATTGACGCGAAACTTCAATGGGGTCCCCATATATCTAAATTAGCAATCAGACTAAGTTCTGCAGCATATGCTGTAAGAAAGATTAGAAGTCTCACAGATATTGAAACAGCTAGATTAGTGTATTTTAGTTACTTTCATAGCGTAATGTCTTATGAAATTTTGCTATGGGGAAATGCCACTGATATTGAAGCTATATTTGTTTTGCAAAAGAGAGCCGTACGGGCGATTTATAACCTATATTGTAAAGAATCCCTCTGAGAAAAATTTTAAGAAATAAACATATTAACTTTGGCTTCGCAATTTATTTATGAGAATGTAATGTATGTGCATAAAAATATAAATAGCTTTAATAAGAATAAGGATGTGCAACTTTAAACACTAGGAACAAACATAAGCTTGTAATGCCAGTTACTAGACTCCACAGAATCAGTAATTCATTTATGTATTATTATGTAGTATTATGCAATGTATACGCTTTTACAACAAAATCCCAGAACACATTCAAAGTTTGTCAATAAACAAGTTTAAAAGTTTTATTAAAGAAAAACTACAAAAGGGTTATTATAATATCAAGGAATACATGAATGACAATAACCCCTGGGAATAAGGTGATCGCCACCATGCTGGTTCTATGAAAAATTATTTAAAAATTGTATAAACGAAGTTATTGTTAAGTGAAATATGTTTGAAAAAAAAAGTCCCGCTGGGTTTCTTGCTGGTTCTTCCCAGGAATGGGGTGTTTTCCGAACCAGTGGTAAATAAAAATAAAACCGGCCAAGTGCGAGTCGGACTCGCGCACCAAGGGTTCCGAACAAATCCGTAGGTATATAAGGTTAAAATTATTAAAAATATTTTTGTTATATGATGTAACTAAAAATTTATGCTTTTCGCAATTTTTCCTTTATCTCTGCTATAATACGTTGCTTCATACCAAATTTTAAGATTCTGAGTTCACGGGAAGTACCCTGTAGGTTTTGATTCCCTTGCGAATGTCGAAAATTTTCGGCATAAACGGCTGTATCTTTTGATTGCGTTGGCTTAGAAGGTCAATTTTTTCACAACTCCAAGGGACAGTAGATTTGAGTATTTGATATGAATTTCAGCATGATACGTCCACGCGTTCCTGAGAAAAAGGGTCTTGACAGACAGACAGACAGATGGACAACAAAGTGATCCTATAAGGGTTCCGTTTTTTCCTTTTGAGGTACGGAACCCTAATGACTTTCAATAAGTATTATGTAATAATCAATATTGAATAAAAATTATTCTATTCTATAAAAATGAAAATACTACTGCGTTGCCGCTCCTGATAACTAAGATGGATTACCAGATTACTGTGCGAGTCACTCAACAGCGTTATGCGCTATTTTGCACTAGTATTTTTTACGAGCCTAACCATGCATCCGCAGTAGGGCCAAACCGTTTGTGCTGCAGTCATGATATGCTCGAATGAGGCTCTATCATACCATCGTCTCTATCGTCGTAAATTGATATTTTGCACAAATGTCTTGTCAACCACATTGAGATATTATGTACTAACGTACTAGAGAGAACACCGCAAAGGATGACTTTGCCCAACGACTTGCGGTTCACCGTACCGCAACTTTCCATTGAGTATCCAACGCCCGCCGCAACGAGTCGTGTTTTGTACTATCGTAAAAATGCCTGGATGTGTGCGCCAGTTTGTGCTCGTGTGTTCTAAACACTCGAGAACATAAGAAAAGTGATGGTTTAACATTTCATAGATAAGACATTTAAACAACGTTTAAAACTTTTTGCTAGAATATTTTTCGCAATGTAACAACGCTGCGGAGAAGCGAGTTGCCGCGGACGCCATTTTGCAGTAAAAATTATAGAGTAATGAAAATAGAAGACGCAGATACGCTAACATTGGTACCTACTTTTATTTTGTTGTTCAGTTATCATTATCAGTTTATTCAAAGATTTCAATAGTACAAACAATAGTACAATAATACAAAAAAAAATAGAACTTATTACAAGCGTAGTTTAGGCAGATATACAATTTATGATTAACTATTTTACTTCGTAAAATAATTTTATCTATGTACCATATAGTAAGTATAAGTGATATTTTTTTTATTACTAATTTGAATGCATTTGACAACACCTCACCTAATGGATTGAAAAAACTTATTTTTAAATAAAACCTTGTTTTTTGAAGATTTCTACGGCCGGGACAAAAAAAAGTAAAGCGTGGATTAAATTTGTACAAAATAATCGGAATGATGAAACCACTAAAACATTACAATGCGTTGTGAAAGATGTATTCATTTGTTTACTTGATCATTCTTTTGATTCTACATAAATTATAGAGTTCATCTGATTCTTGCTATAATAAATAAATATAGGTACAATTGTAAGGTTGCACCACCAGGTAAAGATAACGAATAATTACACGAGCATACGGCAAAATCTCACAAAACTTATATTATATAAAGGAAATTAAAATTATTATTAATTTATATATTGTTAATAATAATAATTTGAATAATTTGTGTAGTTTTATTTTCCATATACCTAAATTTACTTCATAATAACAATTTACAATATAAAATAGGTACATTATTAACACATTTGTTACTTCTGTCCGCGACAGGCTGCTCTATGACAACGCATCTTTCCACTGGCGCGCGGTTTATGTTGTAGTCACCCTTCCAATTCCTGCCGGACATGCTTAGTTTTTTTTATAAATTTTTAAAAATCTCATTTAAGGTTATGTTTTCGTAATGTTTTTGACAATAAAAACCTGATTTGTGGGGGGAGAGAGTTGGGTGAGGGTAGCTCTAACCTAACCTAACCAAATTCCAAGCTCGCTTCGCTCGCTCTAGCACCAAATAAAACACCAAAATGTAAACTTTTATAATTACTTTAATAAATAAACATATTCTATTACTTCCACCTACCATCGCCAACTGTAAGCTGTCTGCTGGCTCAAGTTGCCATCGAAATCTCCCAAGGGCTGCAAAATGTGACGCATCAACATATTGTGAAGCAGTAAAATTCTATATATTCAAAATAAAAAAGACAAGGCTGTATGGCATAGTTCCTTTGCCTGCTCTCTCGAGCGAATAATAAAAACAACAACAACAACAAAAGTTCAGTTTCAAGTATTAATTTGTGATTTATGAATAGTTTTAGAAAATAATTTTAAATTTTTCGACGCAGCTGAAATGGGGGAGCTTGAGATAAGCTCCCTTGACCTCCCCACAGTGACAGACTCTCTAATAATAATATTGTTATTTCGTTGTCTTATCATTTTTAAATGAATATAACCTCAAAACTATAACTATCGATATCTCGAAAACTAAAGATTTCCGGCATAAAAAGCAGCTAGATGGTAATCAATAGCATCATTGCCTATCACCTAAAGCTAAAATGATCACTTAAATCGTGCCGCAGATTACTAAAGCCGACCCGGACATTCCTATACCTTCATAGTAAAAACAAGGCCAATCAACTTACAGCTTCAAACTTCCAATGATAAATTTCTACACAAAGTAAATACGTCCCCGTATAGTGGCGGGTAAAACTACCCACTAAGCTATATCTTCCCGTGGGTATCGTAAGAGGCGACAGAAGGAAACTAAGGCAAAAGATAGGGAGCAGCATCTTTCTAATAACAGCAAAACAACAATAAAAAACCTGCGGTTGCCAACCCGCTCGCCAAGCGAACATGAATAAAGTTACGAAGAGACAGCCCCCAGTCCCTGCTATTCCTGGCTACGGTGGCAATTATGGTAACGGCGGGTCAGGGGATGCTAAAAATCTTCGGTGGAGGTTCAAGTGCCACCTAAGACGACTCGACCTAGCTACATATAACGCACGCGCCTTGAGGACTGAGGAGTACATCCTGGACCTGGAAGAAGAGATAGAAAATTTGCGCTGGAATATTATAGGATTAACCGAGGTACGAAGAGAGGGGGAGGACATGGTATCCTCGAATCCGGCAACTTGTTCTATCACTGGGAGGACGACCATCTGTCCCAAGGAGGTGTCGGATTTATCGTCCACAAGTCTCTCGTTAAAAACGTTATAGAGATTGAGAGTAAGTCGACGAGGGTTGTGTACCTTATACTCAGAATCACCAAACGGTATTCGCCACAGGTTATACAGGTGTACGCAATGACCTCGGCACATCCCGATGAGGAGGTGGAGGAAATGTATGAGGACATATCTAGAGACATTCATTCCTCCAAAATCCACTATACGGTGTTAATGGGATACTTCAACGCAAAACTAAGCACAAGAGAGAAAGGTGAGTTAAAGGGAGGGAAATTCGGAATAGGGCGACAGAACCCAAAGGGCGAGCAGCTGGCCGACTTCATGGAGAAAGAAGGACTCTTTATAATCAACTCTTTCTTCCAGATGCGGCCCCACAGGAAGTGGACCTGATCGAGCCCCGACGGTTCAACAAAACATAATATTGACTTCATTATGACAAATACTGTTCAGTGATGTCTCAGTGATCGCGGGGGTAAAAACTGGTAGCGATCACCGAATAGTTAGAAGCACACTGGAAACTTAACGTGAAGTTGGAGAAGTCTCGTCAAGGAAGTCAACGATCCGTCCCCATCGTGCTCTAATCCAAAGTCCCGAAACTATTCAACTCGAGCTACAAAAATGTTTTCAGTGCCTAGAAGATTGCAATCCATTGGAAGATATAAATGACAAGCTCATGGAGACTGTCCATGCGGTAGGAGCTAAGTTCTACAAGACCCACCGCAGAAGAACACAAAAACTCAAAGATTCAAGACGTCACCGCCGCATTGTAAGACGTTTTCAAGCTTCTGGACTGGAAAGGATACGGTATTAACATCAATGGCGAGTACATCACTCACTTTCGATTTGCCGACGATATAGTCCTTATGGCAGAATCGCTGGAGGACCTAAGCACCATGCTCAATGACCTCAATAGTGTCTCCCAACGAATAGGTCTTAGGATGAACATGGACAAAACAAAGATCATCTTTAATGTCCATGTCATACCTATGCCGGTAGTTGTTGGGAGCACTAACCTCGAAGTCGTTGACGAGTAAGTTTACCTGGGACAAATAGTCCAACTAGGTAAGTCCAACTTCGACCGAGACGTCAATCAACGGTTTCAACTCGGCTGGGCAGTGTTGTCCTATGGAACAGACGTGGTCCTTCATTGCTAGCTGTATGAGGAAGCTCAAGGTCGCTCAGCGATCTACGGAGAGGGAAATTTAGAAATGAGGATATCCGCAGTAGAATCAGAGTGGCTGACACAGCCCAAAGAACCAACAACCGATTGGGAAAAATGTTCTCGAGCGGCGGCCTCGTACCGGCAGACGAAGTGTAGGGCGTCCCCCACTAGATGGAGTGACGACCTGGTAAGACATGCAAGAAGTCGATGTATGCAGGTGGCTCAGGACCGTGATTTGTGGCATTCCTTGGGGGAGGCCTATGTTCAACAGTAGAATTGTAAAGGGCTGTAATAATGATGACTAGCCAACAGTAGACTGTAGTCACATAATATTATTCTCAGTCAATTTATTGCTTGTTTATATTTATTGCACGCCTCATAACGCGAAGCGTTATATAGGTGTGTTCTACTCTCAACACGTCAAGCGTCAAGCACACAACACGTCAACACGTCAAGCAATTTTGTGTTCTTAAAATGCCTCTATCGTAACCATATTGCACTTATACGATAATATGAGTAGCCGTATATCAAGAAAACACTAATTCATCCATCTTATATTTTTTTTATTTGAAATCATTTTATATTGCTACTTTAAAAAAAAACGATTTCAAAAAATTTTACGTGGACGTCCAGATATTGATTTTGTAGGTCACGATAACTCCCAAAAAAATTGACGTATCGAGACCGAGTTTTTTTTAGCTTCAGAATTACATCAACTGGTTTCTTATTTCATATCAATAGCCTAGTATGAGTAGTTTGTTAATAAAATCATTTTCAACTTTTATAAGTTTTATTGCTATCAAAAATTTAAAGGCGCTGTCCATATATTTTTTAGCACTTGATAGACAAAGGACAAATGTACCATATAGCATATATCGATTTTATACTTTGTGTAATAGATTTATTTTGGTAAGCATTATTATTTTTCCCCTGTAGGTAAACACTACTTGTTAAAATAATAGAGCGCTAAATTTAATACACGTAAATAATATATTTTGAAAGTCAAGAATACAATTTTTTTTTTCATGAAAATTAAATGAAACTGTTTTACTTTATTTTTGCAATTGGCTGGTCAAGTTTACTCTTTTTAAATTACAACTTATAAGCACAATTTCGTCAAATATTTGGAAATAATTATTACGTTTTTAATCGTTTCCGAATATGTACGATTCAATTTCAAACATTTATATTCCTTTATTGAATTCCATATGTCTGGTCTCGCGTGGTATGCTTATTGCACATATTTGCAGCACTCCTTCTGCCATACAGGAGACCGTGTGTGGTTTCCTGAGGCATAATATTGTGTACCTATGTCAAATGTCTAAAGTATAGACTTAGAATATATACTGGCGTATAGTGTAATTCACTTATATTTGTTTTAATCAACAAAGAGTTGTTAGTGGTTATTGTCTGTTCTTTTTTCTAATCCTCTGACTAGATAATACCAAGATCGATTTTATAACCCTGTTAAGATATGGTAGTTCACCTTTTCCATACTTATGATGCTGTATAAAAAGTAAATTCCGATGTTGACGTGTAAAGCAATTAAACCATAAGGTCACAAGGATTTAATTTATTTTGTATATCTTGTTAATATACCATAAGTACATACCTTGAGGAATGTTTTATTAAATTATCCCATCGCAAGCCATTTCGGCAAATAGTACAAGTACAGTGCTAGTTCAATCGAACCCACTAACCAGATGCACTATCGTACATACTAAGGATATATTTTCACTACGTTAAACAAGTCAACTCTGTAGTCTAGAACTACCAGGCATTTAACAGGTAAAGTGTCTTCCAATTTTGTCTTCTGTCAACGGCGCCGTGGCGCAGTGGCTTATCAATTAGTTGCTGCGTTTATGGCCGCGGGTTCGAATTTCACATGGAATAAGTTTTTGTATGGCCTACAAATAATAGTAGTGTAGTTGTACCACTTCTAGACCACCTGAGTCAGACGTGGTTCAACGACGTTCGTCGACGCCCGATCCTAAAAAAAAAAAAAAAAAAAAAAGGTTTCGGCATGCTCTGATCACGAATCCGCGGTCCATTTTTGTGTAGAATGCACGGTTCCGGAGATGTGTAGATCAATTAGCTAATATCTAATTGATATCCGGTAAGGGCCTCCACCGTCATTAGCGTCCCATTGTTCCTATTTCTATTGTTCTATTGTTCCTTAATCACCCTCATTGCAGCGTGTGCGTCGACTATATCAGTGCTATTGTGTTATAGTTCTTTGTTTATACAACGCTAATCTGAATCATCAATAAAACACATTACATAATTTTGTTACAATTTTTATTTATAAAATACAAAATCTTATTAATTATTATCTATAAAATAGGAGCGAAACATCTCATCCACTAAAATATCGTTGTACAATGTGTTCCTTGTAAATATACTCGTAAAACTATGTATTGAACATCCTTGAAACTTATATAGTAAATACATTAAGCAATATTCGCCACAAACTGAAGTCCACTCATTCTGAATCCTATCAACATTCCAGTTCCATCTTTTACAATTCCTTTTTAAAAACTCTAGATGATATCGTACAGGTGATCGTCCATATGAATCAAAATATTGACCGACGTCATTCGTATCGATATATAAAGCTACCCAATGTGACCCTGGTTTATCATCTGTATCCAAATTACATATTATATACGTTGGTACGTGGGTATACATAGGCAGTCTATTAGCTGCATAAACATTATTTTCTAGACTGGGGTGAATCTTTTTCAGATGTTGTTGTACATCTAGTGTATCCATGATATTACTGCTATTAGTAGATTATTACAGTACCTAGCTACTCAATGAATAACATAGGAATGGTCAATTATAGTGATTTCTACATATTAAATTGCATTTTTGTGATATACAAATCGTACTTGAGTCATTGATCACCAAACAAAACACAATACGAAGAAATGTTGAGATAGGCAACGGAAATGTGAGATAAACTGATATGTTTCTAAATATTAAATTGCATTTTTGTGTTATACAAATCGTACTTGAGTCATTGATCACCAAACAAAACACAATACGAAGAAATGTTGAGATAGGCAACGGAAATGTGAGATAAACTGGTTGACGCATAAAGTAATTATCAACTCATTACGGAAATACTTTAGATTAGAATTTTTACGTACTGGTGGTATATAAGACCAACAAACGCAGTCATCGAGTTAGTGTACGGTCGTTTGGCTACAGTGGATCTATCAATAGTACATTTGTGTTACTTCAATACACCAAAGGCTATGGATGTAAGTGTTTATTCTATTGACTAAATTACTTTTTTTCTGTTATTTTCATGTGTGTGTATTATTTTATTTAAATATTGTGTATGTATATGATTAAGGCGTGGTAACTCAGATGGTTAGCGCTAGCTGTAAATTTCACAGTACGCGACCCGGGTTCGATCCCCGCCAGCGCCAATTAAATTGTTAATAGCAATTTTAAGTGCTTATTACCACGTGCTTGGTGGTGAAGGAAAACATCGTGAGGAAACCTGCATGTCTGAGAAAATTTCGAAGGCATGTGAAGTTCACCAACACACATTGAGGGAGCGCGGCGGACATTTCCTTGCTCTAAAACCCTCTCAGAAATGAGAGGAGGCCTATGTTCAGCAGTGGACTTTAATAGGCTGTAACTTTAACTTTTTTAACTTTTATGATTAAGTGTTAACAAATTGATATTAACATGATAACTGTGTTGTTGCAGAAATCATTGAGCTTCGATGAAGATACCTATAAACAGTATTACTACTCGCCACTTTTCCCTCAAGAAGAGAGTGATAACCTCGTCATTAATAATAACACATGCGATGGTGGAAAAAGAAAATCGCAATCGATTGATCATTTTTTTGAAGCTGAATCAAAAATAAAAAAGAGGAAGCTGTTATCATCAACCGTAGCACGAGCCGCTAGAGATGGTGTATCATACATTTCTACTAATTCTGACGACGGAGACCAAGCGACGCATCTCATCAAAATTGAAATGTACGATATGAAGAAGCTATCCAAGATTCCAACTACTGATCATTGGAAACATGCTTCCACGAGAATTAAATATTACGTAAAGACTAATAAGGATAGCATCTACGACAATACAAACGCCCTCGTATACAATATAACAAAGACAATAGCAGAAAGTGAAAAAGTTAAAAAATACTTTTTTAACAATGACAGTCATTAGCTGATCATTAGTGAATGTGATTCTGTTTACTTCAATTACAGGAAGACAAGAGCGGAAGGAAGAGATGAGTGTGGCATACGTGTACAAAACACATCATTGAATAACAAAACTACAACACTGAGTGGAGAAGAAAACGAGAAGAGTATGCAGTACTCAAGAGCTGAATATCCATTCTTCAGTTCAAAATCTAGCCGTTTGCTTAGTTTCGAAAACTGGCCTCTAGTTATGCGACAGAAACCTGAAGATCTTGCCGAAGCTGGTTTCTTTTATACTGGCCATGCAGACGGGACCAAGTGTTTCCATTGTGGTGGTGGTTTAAAAGATTGGGAAGATGATGATGATCCTTGGCAGCAGCATGTTCAGTGGTTTAGTCAGTGTGCTTATGTAAAATTTCAACTCGAACAGTGTTTTGTATTAGATTAAATAGAAGATTTATAAAGAAATAAAAAAAATATATTGCATACAATTTGTTTTATTTAATTTTATAACGTTTCACATAGTTACATACACACAAAATGCATTACACATAACACATAAAATCTAACACACAACACATATTATAACCTTAACTACTATAGTCTACAGTAACATTTCTGTTTTTATCTATCTCAATAATATTATCAAACTCAGCATAAACTATACAGTTAATTGTTTGTATTAATGAGGATTCAAATCGTACTTCTATTCTTACACTACCATGCTTTATGAGATTCCAATGAGTTGATGAGTTAGCTGATAAATCAGGAGTTAAGTCAAATGCTAATAGACAGTAACCTTTGCCATACTGTTCACAAGAGATTCCATTTCCTTCATTAAGAAAGTGAATACCAGTTCCCGAGAATAGAGTATGATATGCTGATGTAAATATGCTATTATTAAAAGATGGTTGCAAAGCTTTTGAAGGTATTTGTTGACCATCAATATATAAGCTGAAAGAATTAATACCATAGTTTTCAAAGTTAAATGGATTTTTAGTAAGGGAACCATTAAATGCAGAATTGTTCACAAATCCAATTATACATCTTTTCGGTACCTGTCCTAAAAATATATTATCAAGAGTTTTTCCTTGAACACCTGAAGGAATTGTTAAAACTTTTACTTCAGCTCGAGTAATAGGATATTTAGCAGTGGTAGAAGCTAAAACTTTTTGATGTGCGAGTAATACACTTGGATTAATTCGTGCTCGTCGCACAATAAGAGTTGCGTCCGTAATGCAAACTTTAAACTTTACATCGTTCGACCCAACAATTAAATTAAAACTCTCTCTTGATCGAACCAATTTAACACTCATTTCAACACCATTAATTAAAAATTTATCTTGGTTAAAAATGTCACCGTGAAGATGACCAATCATTTCTATTTCCTTACTTTCACTAATCAATTCCTGTCTTTTAACAAATCCTATGTTTTTACCATCTGTAGAATCCATTTTTCCTGCTGTATCCTCATACCAAAGGCTACAAGTAAGATGAGATTGTTTAGCAGCAGGGGCATAGTTTAAAAGGGTTTCCATGTATGCTCGATATGCATAGGTATTATTAGGTGGTGATACAAGTTTTTGGTTTAAATAAACATCAAGTTGACTAAAAAGTGAATGCAGCCAATTATTTACAGGTGCTACTATTGTAGTAGATACCAAGTTAGTTGAATCTTGATTTAATACTTTTGCCTTTATGTGGAGTAATGTATGAGACAAATCTATGTAGTCATCGCCGGTCCCAGGAACTTGAAACTCGATAGGTCCATCATCACCAAGAGATGAAATTGGTTTATAATGAATCCACAATCCATTTTCAATGCTAGTTTGTGTAGACGGTAGTGCAAACAAATCCAATTCTGACTTAACGCACTCGCAAGAATGATTATGAAGGAAAGACATATTTAGTTTGAAAATATATCTTTGATATTTTTTGGTTTTAGACTAAGTTTTTTCGCAGCTTTCACTTTAGCAGTTAATGGTGGAATGAACGATGTCAATCGTTTTCTTTTAGTTTTATACCCAGATCCAGTCATGTTAAATTGATCAATTTTCTCATCAGCCTTTCGTTTTAAATTCGTACTAACTTGCTTTAGACGATCTTTTATTGAGGCTTCCATAGGACGGGCTTGAACCATATCCGATAAAAGTCCTACTCCAGCGCTTAATGCCTCCTTACCAATCACTCGAGCACCACTTGAAAGTAAAGGTAAAACTGATCTGAATAACCCCCCTAAGAAGCTCCCAATACCATGACCGCGTTGATATGGTGAACCCTTATAAATTACTCCAACTCCTGATCCAGCTTGATGTGTATAATAATTTTCATATGGACATTTATGATGATCACGAAGAGAATTCATTATTATAATTTTCGGAAATGTAGTTTAATACACACGGTTCCAAACTGGAATGGTATTTTTTGTCCTGTACTCGATCTTATAACTATTTCCAACGTATCGAACTCTCTTCGCATAACAGGTAAGTAGTGAGGTTGAGAGAAAACGTGCATTTTATTTGCACCATAAATGTATTTTGTAGGATCTAATGAAATGACTCTTAATAAAGGAGTCATAACATCACCCACAATCTGAGGATCGATAATGTCGCAATATAGAAATAGTTGAGATGGTAACCCTAAGTGTAAATTAGCAGGACACTTTCCAAAATTTCTCTCTAGGAGATTTTTATTTGGTTCATAACCTAGCTGTAAACTTAATTTGGGTGATAATGTTACGGATGTTATATTTTTATCCAATACCGAAATAGACACAAATTTTGTTATTTCATCATAGCGAAATTTCAAGTTCTCTCCGATACCATTTAACACTCTTAAAATATGCTCAACGTTATCATAGTTGGTAGCTGGAATATGTTTTTTGTAGTACACTGTGGATGGCTTATCTTCATTAGGCATTAACATAGATTTTGTAATGTATATAACATTTTCATGGTCTTGAACAGTAAACATGGTACATGGATATTGAAACTCGACAACTCCAACCGACCATTCACCTTCTAATTTTATAGCTTTTGGTAATTTCGTTGAAAAATTTGTGGTCTTGTTATCAGGAAAGTATTCCATTGAACTATTGCTGAGCAAAGTTAAATAGAAACTTTCTTTATTCATATTTCTTTTAAACTAGAAGCTAAAATCCAACTGTTAAATTTATCTGGATAACCTTTCCACTTCACTAATACTTCTTTTCTGTTACTTGAATAACGAGTGTCAATTATTTTATCTATTTTATGTTGTGAGGTGGGGTTGTAAGTGATTTTCTGTAATTCTCTTTCATAAAAAGTACCAATTATTGGTTCATTTTGTAAATCTGTTATTGTATAAACAACCCATGGAGATCTATCAATTATTGAAGATATAATAAATATTTCATCACTCCAATTTGATTCATATCCTTTTTGGAATACATGTTTATATTTAGTTATTCGAACATAATCACCCACATTGAAATTTGGTTTAGGATTTTCTAAAGAAAGTTTTTTTGACCGTCTATCATAAAGATTAGTCCAAACTGTCATAATATTGTTGGAATTTACATCACATGGGCACATCTTAATACTAGAGTGAAAGCTGTGATTATAAGAGTATATTAAATCTTGTAAAACATCTATATATCTATAAGTATTATTATGAGTGAAATAACGCCACATTTTCATTTTTAGTGTTCTTTGAAATCGTTCAACAATACTGGCCTTAATGTCAGGATTGTTAGTGGTATAGTAATTAATCTTTTTGGATTTAAAGTATTTTTGTACATCTTTTGAAACAAATTCTGTACCTTTATCGGATTGTATGTGAGTAGGTGTTAAATTACTTTCAGTAAATATACTTTCAAAACATTCTTTAGTTGTTTCTGAGTTTTTCTTTTTCATTGGTCTTGCAAAAGCATATTTACTAAATACATCAATAATACAAAGTATATACTTGAAACCATCATTATATTGAGAATAAGTTCGCATATCACTTAAATCAGCTTGCCACAGTTCATTAATATTTGATAGAATGTACCTATTACGCGGGAATTTTTTTCGAATGGGTTTATGTAATGTGTATGTTTCTTGTGATTTTAACCATTCCTTTACTTGCTTTTTATTCATTTTACCCTTCATGGCTTTTGATAATTTATCAATACTACCAAAACCAGCGGGATTAGATGGATCATAATAAATCCTGTTAATTTCTTCTAGTACGGAGTCCATTTTTCCCACTCAAGTCCTTTACGTATTTTAGTTGTAGACTTTTTATCTCTACTGCACGGTGTAGAAAACTCTTGAACTTCAATCTCAGAGGGTTTGTTCAGATCTTTTGCTTGAAGTTGGTTAATAAACTCACATCTCCTTGGATTTCCAATATAAGTAAGTGGTACTTTAATATCTTTTAATGCTTCAGCAAATCTAACCCACCCTACCGGATCACTTCTTTTTAGGGGTCTTAGTGAATCATTTATTAAATCAACAATATTACTTCCAGGAATTTTTTCACTATCAATTATGACTGTACCTTCGTTATCCCAATGTATTTTACTTTTACTTGTTTCAACTAAGTTTAATAATAACTGCCCTTTTTTATGATAAGTTTTTGGTATTAAACTGAGTATTTGAGCTGGTGTGTAAAGTGGATTTTCATCATTTTCTTTACTTTTAATGGATCGATTCTCCTCCAGCAAAGATTCAATATCAACTGAAGTTTTTAGATCTCTATCTTTATTTTTAAAACCAATTTTTGACTCATTTGAATCTTCATTAGATGTATCAGAATAAATTGGTAATTTGAGTGGTTGACGATCCTCTTCGGTAAAATGAAGGTATCTTTGCAGTGTTTGTAAATATAATATCCATTTCTTTCGGTCTTCCGTCTTACTATTCATAATATTTTGCATTTCAATATCTAATCGAGATAAATTACTATTAACCTTATTTTCTTGTTTTAATTTTTCAATCAATCCAGGTTCGATAAGTATCATTTTCTTTGCATTTTCCATGTTAACTGGCTAGTCCACTCACTAATCCACTCAATATTGCACCTAATATTGTTGGTAAGAAAGCCCCTCCTTTTTGTATAATTATATTTTTTCTTAGTTTATGTTTACACTTACGTACTAGTTTACGGAGTATGTTTTTATGTTCATTCAATTTTTGTTTATCCTGATCTTTAAGAGGTACTTTTCCTTGTAAAACGTTATGAATACACTCACAAATACAGTTAATTTCTTCTTCATCACACGTTTTAAGTAATGCTCTTTGATATTTTGGTTTAAGCGTATGCAAAGCGGTTAGCAAATGTTTATACGTTGTGAGTCGAGGATGCATCATTTAGCAATGATTTCAATTGTTTGATTCTTGGTGTATTTAAACTCTTTTGTGGGGACGTAGACTGTACAGAAACCATTAAATGGAAAGACATTTGTCTTGATACGACAAAAATCATTGGTATTCTGTTTTAAATCTACCATTAAATATCCATGCGCCTCTAGAGTTGCATCCCTGTAGGCATTTTCAATGAATTTTGGGTTATCTGGTGATACTTGTCTTGCTAAATATCTTATTTGAGTTTTATCTCGAGGGTTTTTAAAATATATTATATAACTTGAGTTTAAAGATATGTCTCTTTGTCCTTTACCCTGATGAAATAAATTTTGTGTTAGATAAAATACACTAAGATTCCTGTGATGACTACCTTTTGTAAATATATCCACAATTCTTCCATCGGACTCTCTCATTAGATCATCAATAATAACAAGATGTGGGTTTTCACCATCAAACATATTAAGATTTGGAATTCCTTGATGATAGTTAACATTTGGTAAATTATATAATGGTTGCATTTCATCAAAGCACCATGTGATCTGATTAAAATCACAATTACATATTTCTGTAACTGATTTTATGAAATTTGTTACAAAATTTGACTTCCCACACCCACTTGGTCCTGCCACAATAGCAGTGAACGGATGGATAAAGTGAAACATAACACACGTCTAAAGTTCAAAGGGGTGAAATAAAAAATGAAAGTGTTGGTGTAAACAATTAATATATATTCCAAAAATTATATAAAACAGAATTATCTGTATACTATTTCTAACACAATTAGTACATCATAATTTTACAATTAACTCAACCTCAAATAAATAGAAACAACAATTAGTACATCATAATTTTACAATTAACTCAACCTCAAATAAATAGAAACAACAATTAACTTAAATTATTTACAATAAAACAATGTTTAAATATGTAATAAACTACGTCATATTATAGTATTATCATAATTTTACAATCAATATAAATTTTTCTTAAACGCAGACATAAAAGTAAAAACTATCAACACTTAACGCAGTTTATAATGACCCCAAGCTAATGTTTCAATATTATTATCTAAAATATGTCTCTTTGTGTCATTATATGATAAACCTATCTTATTTAATTTTTGTGTGAAAATTGTGTGTTTAATTGATTTAAATCTAAGCATGCTATAATATTGCACTTTTTTATTAAATAGAGAAGACTTATAACTATTCATTGTCATCTTTTTAGTGATACATTTATTTACCCCTTTTGCCTTGGCTATAGTCTTATTCTCTAAGTTAAAAGCGTACATTTTGGATCGTAAACCCACAAATTCTTTCATGATTTTACCATTATTTTCATCTTTAAAAAAACCTAATTTCTTTTTATTTAATTTTGGATATTCAAAAATATTATTTGTATCATAATCTGAGGTATCAAAGTATGATGAAAGGTCAGGTTTTATATCAGTGTAAAAATCATTTGTAAATATATGATATATTAAACTATCCGTATCTGTATACAATAATTTGATTTTACTAAACTTTTTAATCATATAGTTATAATGAAAATCATACATTAATGTTTTTGAAATATCTAAAATGCAAAACCCTAAATAAATTGGTTTGTTATATATTAACTTCGTTTTTCGCAACTGAACCGCAACTAGGTTTTCCGAAAATATTGAAAGGCTATGAAATTGTGGTTTAGCGATTAGATCTTGAGCACCTAAAGCTTTACCCTGGTTCTCCCAGTGCGTAACTAATTTTATGTTAACCCTTTTTTCAATATTCTCCATAGTCTTACCGAAGACTGAATTATTCATTAATTTATAAAAATCTTTTTCGAAATCTGATTTTGCTAAAGTTCTTAATTTTGTGTTTAGATCTATGTACATCTTCAACCAGGGAGACTGTTTAAATTTTAAAACTCTATGAATTTTAGTTAATTTAACCCCCATTTCTATGCACTGCTTTAAATTTCTGTAATGAATTACATATTTATCTTTATTATTTAAATTTGGGACTAGTTTATTCTCATTAATATTGCCTACACAAATGTTTTCTGGACATAAAGGAAAGTCCGAATGTAAATCATGAAGTTCATCTGGATATTCCAAATCAACTTCTAAAATAAAACCGAAGTCTGATGTCTTAGACACATTAAATTCTGTATTTGGATTTACCCATTCGAATCCACCAGTGGGAAGATATTGAGACATAGCCCAACCATATAAATTGTTGGCATCAAAATATGTGATATATGAATTTGGTTTCCCTGTATCATAATCCTCCATGTATTTGTTATTAGCTCTAGCATAACGATTACTACATTGAGATACACCACCTCTGATACCTGATCTAATAAATGCAATTTTCTCATAATCTGTTAAAAGTTCTAATTCTATTTTTGTATATTTTAACATTGCATCCCAACTTAAACCGGGTGCTGTGTAATAATGGACAGGGTCTAAATCATATGTATTAATACATAACTTTCTAAAGTTTTCAAATACATCGGATAAAAGTAAAACGTCTGTTTTTAAATATAGGTTTGAATAATCTAGCATATTACAACACCCAAAATGTTCCCAAACATCTTTAGCATGATTGTAATCATCATTTGAAATATGTGAATCTGTGAGTGAACTATAAAAACATTTTTGTTCAGGGAGCGATGTTAGACTTAAACTATCATAATTAGTCATAAGTTCATATGGATAAACCCCTTTCCGTTTTAAACGAAAGAAATCTTCATCATTAGGGTAATTTCTACGTAATTCTTGAAATTGATCATTACTGAGATTTTTGGCCAATTCTTCTAATTTACACGATAAAAACTTAAATGAATCTAAGAATCTCAATATAATTTCGTGGTTATTCACTTTTAATTTTTTGGAAAAGGATATATATTTTTCTTTATTTTGAGGGATAACTTCGACTTCACCATCACAAAAGTTTAACGCGTGAACAATAAAATGAGCATCATAGTGACTAAGGTTGTGTAAAAATATTGGTATATAACTAGGTGTTCTGATCTTCGAACAACATGATTCATGAGCAACACCTATAAAACTACCAGTGTACCAATCAAAATCATAAAAATGTTTTGCCAACTCAGTTTCACAAATATGACAAATGGTTGCATTTGAAATTTGGTTTTTGTCTTCATTTGTTAGCGGAAGTGGTGGATATTTTTGAAGTCTATTTATTTCTTTTAGATTGTTAGATAAACTTTCCATAAACACTTGTGCACAGTTGGGTCCACAATATGTTACATATTTTGATAATTTATCATCATATGAACATTTTATATAATATCCAAAACTATGCACTTCATGTTTCTGAATATTATGAGTGAAAGGTTTGGAAGGATCGTTAGAACATGATTCTATTGGTTTTAAAAATGCTTCAAAATCAGCATAAACTACGAATGGTATCTTTAACTTTTTTTCATAACTATCAAATTTAATTTTATCATTTGAAATAGGTTGACCAAACCAATTCTTTTTTTTTAAAGTTTCACTATTTGGTAATACTGTACAAATGTGGGCACAATCGTATTGTTCATGGTTATTTAACCTTTCCTGAGATGGAAAACGAAGTAGACATGCTTCACAAATGTACATGATGTGACCGTCTTTTGAAATTTGTTTACTAACTAACCGCGATAAATTTTTTATATAGCAATAATGATTTTTTGTATCCTTGGAAAAAAATAATAAATTGATATGTCTATCTTTACGACACTTTGTTAAAAATAATGGACCTACTATAGAATTACATCGTTTTTCTTTATTATATTCTAACCCAAAAACATTAATACTAATATCATTTAATTTCTCTACTTTTGCTATGTCAGAAATTTTAACCGGAAAGGAAATACCATCAAATTTAAGTTTATTTGCATGTTTAACGTACGATGATACCCGATCGGTGTGTTTGTTTACAGGATATAACGCCGAGAGTAACGCCCATTTAAAACAAAAATAATCCTTGTTTTTTACATTTATAACAGCCTTTTTTAATTTTATGTCACGAGGAAGATCTATGTATGAAGTATGATTTTATGTTTTTTAGACTCCATCCACTATCTTTTTTTTCGAAAGCACTAATTTTAGTAGTAATTGTATCATTTAAAGATGAAAGAAAAATATTTAAGTCATCTCCTTGACAAATAATATAGTTAAGCGTTTGAAAATCGAACGTATCATGAATATCTTTAGTTTGTTGAACAAAATCAGCATGCAATATGTAGTTTACCTTAAAAATTATGTGTTGATGAATACACTCTTGTAATAAAAATAAAATATCATCTTTAATAGAATTTAAAAATAGTTCAGGAGTTTCAAAATTTACCCATGTCGAACGATCTACTCTACTCTTGATTTTATAAGTTAAAATCCTATTTCCAAAAGCAGATTCAATAACACTAACGTTTGATAAAGAATTATGTGAATTTAAAAGATTATTTTTATGAACATTACTTTTAAAATGATTAGCTAAATACCGTTTCTTGATAAATATATGGCACGTTGGACATTCCACTTGATCATCGTTACTGATACTGTTCCCTGCAGAGGTATGCGCTTCTGCTTCCGTTGTTGGTTTTTTGATGATCTTGGATTCTTTGCTGCACGTTCGCTTCGTTCCTCTTCCAAGTTGTAGTGGTTGACTGCTAAAATGTTTAAATTTATTAAAAACTGTATAAGACAATATGTAAATTATGATCGAAATGAATGTTTATTTTACATACTTAAACTGTGTTTCAACCATCGCACAGTGATGATACAACTCATCATCGTATGACGAATCGAACAGTTGACCCCTCTCCATTTCTTCACAAACTTTAGACAACTCCTGATTTAATTCGCTATTGAATAGTTCCGTATTCTCTTCCATGATTGTGGAGAAAAAAGCACTGGTGCACACTTCACTGAAGTTTTCCCTTCCTCTTTTTTATTTTTGATTCAGCTTCAAAAAAATGATCAATCGATTGCGATTTTCTTTTTCCACCATCGCATGTGTTATTATTAATGACGAGGTTATCACTCTCTTCTTGAGGGGAGAGTGGCGAGTAGTAATACTGTTTATAGGTATCTTCATCGAAGCTCAATGATTTCTGCAACAACACAGTTATCATGTTAATATCAATTTGTTAACACTTAATCATAAAAGTTAAAAAAGTTAAAGTTACAGCCTATTAAAGTCCACTGCTGAACATAGGCCTCCTCTCATTTCTGAGAGGGTTTTAGAGCAAGGAAATGTCCGCCGCGCTCCCTCAATGTGTGTTGGTGAACTTCACATGCCTTCGAAATTTTCTCAGACATGCAGGTTTCCTCACGATGTTTTCCTTCACCACCAAGCACGTGGTAATAAGCACTTAAAATTGCTATTAACAATTTAATTGGTGCTGGCGGGGATCGAACCCGGGTCGCGTACTGTGAAATTTACAGCTAGCGCTAACCATCTGAGTTACCACGCCTTAATCATATACATACACAATATTTAAATAAAATAATACACACACACGAAAATAACAGAAAAAAAGTAATTTAGTCAATAGAATAAACACTTACATCCATAGCCTTTGGTGTATTGAAGTAACACAAATGTACTTTTGATAGATCCACTGTAGCCAAACGACCGTACACTAACTCGATGACTGCGTTTGTTGGTCTTATATACCACCAGTACGTAAAAATTCTAATCTAAAGTATTTCCGTAATGAGTTGATAATTACTTTATGCGTCAACCAGTTTATCTCACATTTCCGTTGCCTATCTCAACATTTCTTCGTATTGTGTTTTGTTTGGTGATCAATGACTCAAGTACGATTTGTATAACACAAAAATGCAATTTAATATTTAGAAACATATCAGTTTATCTCACATTTCCGTTGCCTATCTCAACATTTCTTCGTATTGTGTTTTGTTTGGTGATCAATGACTCAAGTACGATTTGTATATCACAAAAATGCAATTTAATATGTAGAAATCACTATAATTGACCATTCCTATGTTATTCATTGAGTAGCTAGGTACTGTAATAATCTACTAATAGCAGTAATATCATGGATACACTAGATGTACAACAACATCTGAAAAAGATTCACCCCAGTCTAGAAAATAATGTTTATGCAGCTAATAGACTGCCTATGTATACCCACGTACCAACGTATATAATATGTAATTTGGATACAGATGATAAACCAGGGTCACATTGGGTAGCTTTATATATCGATACGAATGACGTCGGTCAATATTTTGATTCATATGGACGATCACCTGTACGATATCATCTAGAGTTTTTAAAAAGGAATTGTAAAAGATGGAACTGGAATGTTGATAGGATTCAGAATGAGTGGACTTCAGTTTGTGGCGAATATTGCTTAATGTATTTACTATATAAGTTTCAAGGATGTTCAATACATAGTTTTACGAGTATATTTACAAGGAACACATTGTACAACGATATTTTAGTGGATGAGATGTTTCGCTCCTATTTGATAGATAATAATTAATAAGATTTTGTATTTTATAAATAAAAATTGTAACAAAATTATGTAATGTGTTTTATTGATGATTCAGATTAGCGTTGTATAAACAAAGAACTATAACACAATAGCACTGATATAGTCGACGCACACGCTGCAATGAGGGTGATTAAGGAACAATAGAACAATAGAAATAGGAACAATGGGACGCTAATGACGGTGGAGGCCCTTACCGGATATCAATTAGATATTAGCTAATTGATCTACACATCTCCGGAACCGTGCATTCTACACAAAAATGGACCGCGGATTCGTGATCAGAGCATGCCGAAACCTTTTTTTTTTTTTTTTTTTTTGGAATGGGGGTTGACGAACGTCGTTGAACCACGTCTGACTCAGGTGGTCTAGAAGTGGTACAACTACTACTAATAATATTTCCGTAGGGATATTAATTTGTCCTTATGCAAATTATGTATATATGTAAACTGCGGGGATAACTTCTATTTTTAATAAAAAGTTAAAGAGTGTAATCTATCATTATACAACAAAGTTCCACAAAATATTTTTATAACTTTTAATAAGCCATGCCCTACAAGAGGAGTTTCCTCAAGTCGTGGAGGCGTATGTAATATTAAAAAAAATATTCAGAAGCATTAAAACGGCTGAAAACCAAGGGAAAGATTCTAATACACAAGACATAGGGTGTACATCTTCGACATTTATCTTGATCGTACGGATCAGGTGGTATCTGAATTAAGGGTTTTTGGTATAATAATAGGTGTTTTTTTATAAAATAAGAGTGGCAAACGAGCTCACAGTCCACCTGATGGTAAGTGGATGCTGTGGCCCATAGAATAGAATAGAATAGAATATTTTTTTTATTCAATATACATTACATGTGTAATTCTTATTGAAAGTCATTTTTTACTTTACCACAGGTTCGAAAAAAAACCCTCTGTCCTGGGAAGAACCAGCAAGAAACCCAGCGGGACTTTTTTTTTTAAATAAATTTTACAATATAAATGATTACGAACTATTTACAAAATTTATTTTAGAAACTGCTTGGGCGCGAACACCTCATTCCCAGGGGTTATTATCAACCATGTATTCATTTATACTATAATAACCATTTTTATACAGTTTCAGCTTAATAAAACATTTAAACTTGGTAATAGAGAGAACCTGTACACTTTCCGTGACCTTGTTGTAATAGCGTATACATTGCCCCAAGAATGAATTACTGACTCTGTGGAGTCGAGAAACTGGCATCACTAGCTAGTGTTTGTTCCTAGTTTTTACAGAATGTATATCACTTTTTTTACTAAAACTATCTTTGTTTTTGTGAACATACATAAAATTTTCGTAAATATACTGAGAGGCCAAAGTTAATATATTAATTTCTAAATAGCTCTAATGGCCCTCTTCTGTAAAACAAAAATAGTTTCTGAATCAGCCGCATTTCCCCATAGCAAAATCCCATAAGACATTATGCTATGGAAATAACTAAAATAAACTAATCTAGCTGTCTCGACACTAGTGAGACCTCTAATCTTTTTTACAGCATAGGCTGCAGAACTTAGTCTGCTTGCTAATTTGGATATATGGGGGCCCCACTGGAGCTTTGCGTCAAGAGTGATGCCAAGAAAAACAGTGGATACAACAGGGCTCAATTCCTCCCCTTTTTTAAAAACACATTGGTATTCAGATTTTTAACATTCGTTGTTGTAAATTTAACACAATTAGTTTTATTTCCGTTCAAATGCAGATTATTAACGTTAAACTAATGCACTAATTTTGATATAGCATTATTCACTTCGTCACATTTAAATGATTGACGTTTAAGTTTAAAAATCAAGGAAGTATCATCAGCAAATAATACTATATCATGACTATCCCCTACAAGGTGAGGTAAGTCATTAATATACACCAGAAACAGGAATGGGCCGAGAATCGAGCCCTGAGGAACACCCATTAGGACCCGGAAGAACTTTTACCATTGATAATAAGCTTCTGTTTTCTATTACTTAAATATGAAATAATAAGTTTAAGCGCTGTGTTCTTGACACCATAGTACTGTATCTTCCTGATTAATGTCTCATGGTGAAAACAGTCGAAGGCCTTGGAAAGGTCACAAAATATACCCAAAGCATCCTCTGCACAAAAAATATGTTTAATAAGCTCAACTCCAGCGTCAGTTGTCGTGCGACTCCTTGTAAAACCGAATTGATTTTTATGTAGCAATTTATTAATATTAACGAAACTTAACATCTGATCTAAAATAATTTTTTCAAAAATTTTACTTAATGTTGGTAGTACAGAAATTGGTCTAAATTTGGCGGGGTCTAATGTACTACCAGATTTAAATATAGGTATGACTTTACTATGTTTCATTAAATCAGGAAACACACCAGATTCGACGCTTATATTAAATATAGTGGCTAGATAAGGTGCTAATATATCTATTATAGATAAAATAACTTTAAAGGAAATCCCCCATAAGTCTGCAGTTTTCTTAACATTAATAGTTTCAAAATATTTAACGATATCTTTTGGCAGTACTCTATGGAATTTAAAAGTATTTGAACAAGCCTTTACATTTTGTTTGAGCAATGATTCGGCGACAGTAGGAGAAGAATTTAATGATTTTGTTGTCAAAAAAGGAACATCAGTAAAATGTTTCTCAAAAGCCATAGCAACTTCTTGATCAGATCGCGTTAAATTATTGTTAATATTCAATTGAAAATCCGAGTTGCGCGGTTTGACCTTGCCCGTTTCACTATTTATTATTCTCCAGGTCATTTTAATTTTGTCGGATGCAGTTTTAATTTTGTTGCTTAAATGTAAAGCCTTAGCAGTGGAGCACACTTTTTTAAATATTTTAGAATATGTTTTTACATAATCTCTAAATATAACACTACTATTATATGATCTTTCATCATAAAGCTCGTATAACCTTCGCCTACTCTTATAAATTCCTACTGTCGCCCATTCATTAAATGACTTGCGACTGTAGAGACCTACATCTATCCTTGATTAAGAATCAAAAGTAGATAGCCCTGTCACCTCTTAGCAATAAGATAAAAATGCTTCATTACCAATATAAAGGGTCTGCGATTCTCTTCATTTAACATACACAGCAGCATTAAGCTATTTTACGCTGGTATTATGTGGTCGTTTAGTCGAACTCACCCATTCGTACTACAGCCATACCTGGTTTTGTGTTACGTTAAATTTCATAGAAAATCTCTTCTAATTTCGCTAACAAGTGAACTTATGAGTTCATTTTATTTCGCTAATTTATTAATGATGATAGATTCTGAACGTATGAGAAAATTAAAAGAATATATTAAAACAATAATTAACAATATTCATTCAATCTTACTCAAATATTATATAAGCTACCTAATATGTGGGAAAAGAAATTAGGCGGTTACACGATTACCTTGTTATATATTATGTAGTAAAATTTACAAGAAGTCTTCAAACGCCTCATTAATGAACAGAAAATTCAAGTTAAAGTATCGATAATCGAATTCACTAATAACTATCAAGTATCATCCAATTATCTTTTCTCGAAGAAACTTCTTACCGAAATTATTATAAAAATGGTATAATCTTTTAAACAACGTTGAAGAGCTCTCACCGTAATTGAGATGACAAAAAAAGGCCTTTAAATAAAAATACATCGAATTTTCAGAGGTACGGAATTTGAAGCGCGTCGTCGTAAACAAATTCAGCCCAAGTAATTGGGATCAATTTTAATCAATATCGGGTTACGAAAAGATTAAATAAAATAGAAGTGGTGAATCTTTATAAAACATTTAAAAATTGCCTAACTTTGTAATTTTCAATACATACTGCAGCTTATGTGTTATTTACTGACATATTTAAGATTTTCGGAAATTATGTTAAAGGAAAAAACATGAATATAACGGATAAATTTATAAATAGAATCGGGCGTTACTTTGCGGAAATACATTATATTAGTGATGTAAAAATCACAGCTAAGATCCGAATAAATAAACAAAATGATGTCTCACGTAATTTGAAAAGCATCATCACTGGAATTAGTGGTGATGGTTGTGGTGGTCAACACCTAAATCCAACGAATTGTGGTATTTTTATATATGTATTTTTTTTCTTTCTAATGCAAAATAGTATGGAATAAAAGATATATCGGCATGTCGATTGACAATGTTGCATCACTCTAGCGGAGTGTCATTCCTATCGATGGTGTAGTTGTAGAATTGAGGGTTTATCGGGGAACCCCCCCCCCCTCCCCTCGTTTGTGCGTGTATAAAGTTCACTGTAAGCACCGTGCGCGGGAGATTCCGCCTAAATCATTCAACGAGTGCTAAGACTCGTAGAATGACAGCATCGTGGTTCTGTTTGTTGTAGCAATTCTTCTAGTGCGGGCAAGGATGGCGACGCCGAAAGGTTGCTATGTATTACACTGAGATGTTTAGTGTTGCTGTTGCTGTTGATTTGCATACTTTTGTGTTATCATGTAATTACACATCCCTCACGTTACACTGTTTTTTTTTTATAGGATAAGGGTGACAAACGTGCACACAGTCCACCTGATAGTAAGTGGTTGCTGTGGCCCATAGACATTTACATCTATCTTCGATTAAGAATCAAAATGCAGATGCGTTGTCACCCGTGAGGACTAAGATGGAATGCCTCGTTTCCAGTAAAAAGGGTCTCCGGTTCTCTACACTCACCACATGAAACACAGCAGTGTCAAGCTGACATTTTACGCTGGTATTCTGTGAAAGCGTGGTCCTTCCCCGGTCGAGGCGACCCATTTGTGCTACAACTATAATATAGCTGCAGCATGGCTCTACCACGTATATGTAATTATGACGGGTAAATATTACGGTATGGTCAAACTGTGATTGCTCTATAGTAAATTTATAGTGTAGTACCCTGTTTTATAACTGATAATGAACGGTTGCGTAAGCAGGATAGCAAGTTGAACATCCGCTCTCATACTATTATTAATTTTAGCAAATAACCTTCTGATGTGTTCCCGCTATGTGCCTCGAAATTTCACCCGCATATATCAAGCGTCTAAGCCACGGCATGACCGGTATGACATAGATCAAGCATTTTAGAGATCAATGTAGGAAAAATTGGCAAAATTAAAGGAGTATTGACATATACGTCACCTCCCCGTCCCTCCTCCCGCGCCCTAAAAAGTGTCCCGCAGCGCAGTTTTTTCCAGTTGTAATGAAAAAATGTTTAGTACAATCACCCTCTTATACATAAAGCGATATCACTTATAGTTTCCGCGCAATCTGCAACGAAATATGTCTTACATTACACTGAATGACTGAATCTAATATAAGTGATATCGCTTTTGTATGTACCTATAGAAAATTGATATTATCAATGATGATTTTTTACCTGCACTACACTTTTCGTGTATCGTGTACGGTTTTCTTTAAAAATTAAAAAAAAAACTGTGAAAAACACTCTCTGTCGTGCAGTGGGGGTGGACTTACTCGGGAGTAGAAGGCAAAATGGGTAAAATTCAACTTCACTCTATAATGTACATATACCGATAGATAAAAGTACTCCATTAATTTTGCCAATTTTTTTAGCTAAAATTATTGAACTCACCTCGCTCACTGCTGGTTTCTCTCGGTTGTCACAGGCGGCTAGGGTTTTTGTGTCGCTCGTGCGCCGAGCCGAGTGTTGAATTATTTTATTTTTTTCTTATCTCTTAAAATATGCGTCCCTAAATAACATACTATGTATAACAAATAGGCATATGGTATCGCGGACTTTTTTTAATGGAGTAAAGATCTATATTTTGTAGAACATTGTGTTTACCTATCACTAACTATTTCGACAGCGAACGCGCGCTTTTTCTTCTGACTTGCTTAACAAAAATCAATATTTAACGCTAGCTAAGAGGTGTAGCCCAACACTAGGTAGGCTATACTATTCCTCAAGAATCTGGCTATGATATACAAAAAGTTTTTTTTATCGGACTGATAGTTCTAGAAATTAGCGTGTTTAAACAAACAAACAAAAAGCTCTTCAGCTTTATGACAGTATTAGTATAGATTAGTTAAGATTATTAAAGCATCCTGGTAGTAACAACTAAGTAGCCACCTACTAACCTGCACGTATGACGTGCAACTAACTTCAAAGGTTATGACTGAGTTGCCGCTCATGAGTACTAAAATGGAATGCCTCACAACCTATAATTATACCAGTTTTCTAACCCTTAATGCCAGAAAAACAGTTTATAAAGTGATACATAACGAAGTTTGCTTTGCGCTTTAAAAAAAATATTCAAAATGCTGGCGAATGAGAATAAATAGATATCTATAATTTAAAAAAAATTTAGACCGAATTCCGGTCACAACGGCCTGTCTCAATGAAGACTAGTGCAGGACAGGATTATAGTGCACGGGTTTATACGTAAGCACAGGTGCAATATTTACTCATAGTTCGAAGTTCCAGCAATCCGACAAGATCGCAGACAGATCAGGCGCATGATCAACGGCTTTACGTGATTTTCGGAGTACTGGGTTGAAACAATGCCAACTTACTAACTTCGGGCTGTTGAGAAATTCTCGACAGAAAAACCCAATAACTGTTTCTGATCCAACTCGAGACAACATGGTCAGCAGCCACGTTTAGGATCAGCTCAAAAAGGCACTCAATCTGGATTATTCCACTTTTTCCCACCAATTATCCTACTAGTGGGACAAAATCTTTAAGTGAATAATCACACAACTTTAGATTCAAAGCTCTAAATTCTCGAACTGGTGATTCACTTCCTGCTTTTCATTTTGATAGATTAACTCTCCCTAACTCATTAATGCATAGACACATCCAAGCCGTTAGACAGTCCCTTAACAATATGAGAGTTACGTGGAGGAACGCTGGTACGTTCCGTTTTTAAACAAAAAAGCCGAATTTAAATGTGAAACGCATATTGAGCGTGAATGAGGGACGAGGGCGAGGGGAGGAAGTTCTAAAAGTCTCTTCACACATTCGATGTACAGTTTAACTGATGTTAAAATCAGTACTGCGCGTAACTGTTCTTTAGGGCTCACATAATATCAGATTTAATTTATTAAAATATGATTTTTTTATATAGTAAGATTATTGAAATGTTTTGTTTAAACTCTTCTTCATACATTGATCATTATTGCTACCAAGATTAAGTACGAAGTATATATTTTTATCAATCCACCACAGGTGCTGAAGCGGTTAGAAAGATAATATTATATAATAACTATCAAATCACGGTTTTACGGGTATTTAACCGCCGGTGGCATTAATAGAATAGCGTAGAATATAATAGATACTCCTGTTTTATCGTTTGAATAATGTGTGGTCTAAAGTGAGGGAAGAAATTTATTGGAGAGGCCTATTATATAATGATATACTAATATGATTACGCAAAAACCAGGTATTTTATTTCTCTACGTTTTTTAAATTCTCACGACTGACACCTAGAGGGGTAGGCAGAGATTACCGGACTTCCATTTGGCACGATCTGATATGCATCTACCGCTTCTTTCACATCTATATATCTATGGCTACAACGTTTAATTAACTTATCTGATTCAATCGTTGACAAGCTAAACAAATTTTATTTAATATCTAGTTGGTACCGATAAACACTCGCAGTGTGGTTGCCGCATAAGAGAATCCATCTCATTATTTCGTCATGACTCCGGGAAATGCCAGAAAATTTTCATGGCTTCCAACAGATGGCACTATAACTATATATTTATATATATATGCTTTACATTAGACCTAAAACATACATACTGGTGCAGAAATCGTCTAGTGGTATAATTAAAAAAAAATGCCTGAAACAGGAGAAGCCCATGTCTAGCAGTTGAATTTAACAAAATGATAAAAAAGAAGACAAAAACATACTATTTCTCTATTTTTTTATAACTATGATGTTTGTACTTTGCAGCTCCTAGTCGAGAGTATTTATTAAATTAAGTATATTAACCCTTTCACCGTCCCGTGCACTACATATAGGTCATTGCTATTGTCGTACTATTTTGTCTGAAAACCGGACAGTGAAAGTGTTAAACTTGGGGAACTCTTGTTACCCTTGCCTATGTGGCATCCTTCATACTAAATTGAGAGCTCTAAGTTCTCAATATAATATGAAAATACGTTGATTAGTGTTATTTTCAAATATGGGCCTCAGCAGATAATAATTTGTTGAAGTGTAAAGTGTCATGGATTTAATGGACATTATTAGCGTTGACATTGGTCTGATTATAAATGAAAAAGTAAAACACAGGACAACATTTACATTGCAGCCCTAGACTATAAAATCATTATCGATCTTAAGCTTTTAGGTTGACAACAAAAGAAATTTTAAACCTGGGTCGAGTGTATTTCGTACGTCATAGTACCATGGAAGTTCAGTAGCATGGCGCTCGTTCTACTAAAATGTTATATTTTGCGAGGAGTGCTGCTGAAAGAAATGATTCGAGTGGCAGCCTCGTACCGGCAAGCGAAATGTAGGGCGTCCCCCACTAGATGAAGTAACGACCTGGGAAGATATGAAGTTAGTGGATGCAGATGGTTCGAGACCGTGCTTTGTGGCGTTCTTTGGGGGAGCCTTATGTTCAGCAGTGGACTTGTAATGATGATGATGATGAGGAGTGCTGCATACATTTCAAATGACACCAAAACCATGCTCATTTTACTCTCGCACACATCTCTCTTCTTTCTGTCTTAAAAGCCCGTAGAAGTCCACTGCTGTAAGCGCACATCATTAGCCCCTAAAACCATGTTGTTCGTAGCAATGATATTTACAAGCTAAATTGCATGGATACATTGCATATATACATAGATGAAATGCATATGTATGCGTTAGTGCATGTTCTTACAACACGTTGAGCATTGTTTTGGCTTGACTTCGGCATTATTTGAAATGTACGCAATGCCTTGTCTATCTTTATTGGTCTGAGGTTTATAAGAAAATATTGGCAGACTAGAGACTACAAAAAATTAAAATAGCAACGTCAAAAAAGAAAAATAACATTGTGGTTCGACGGATTTATTGAAAGCCGTGAAGCGGTGTGCTTGCTTCGACAAGTGGCAGTTAGCACGAATACGTTAGGCTCCTTTACTGCCTAATACTTTGTGTAGATATCTTTCTTTTACCTATTTTATACGCCAAGCAGAAAAACAGCCCTGCATTTCGGTTTAAGAGGGTAAGATGATCATTTTATTTATTAAGTTTAGTTCTCATAAGTAAGAACATATATTTCATAGTGTGACGCCTCATAATTATTATTAATAAATAATAATTAAATTCATTATACAGACATTTAAAAATGTCATAGAAATTACAATTTAAACAATAAAATGCAAATAATAAGCATAGAGTTCAAAAATATCCATTTGGAATATTGAATATTATATATATTAGTAAACGCATAAAATGTCTCAAAAAATCTCTAAATTTATTAAAAACCTGCTTAAAATGTTCAAAATATATCAAATCATATAAATACAAGGCGATTATATTGCAATAACAAAGATAAATAACATTTGTAATATAATAGAAAAAATGGATTAAAATTTTCTAAGTTGATGAAGGAGTTCGTGTAATAATTGGAAGATTTCTAAGTTAATGAACGTGTTCTTGTAATGTACCCTTATATTGGGGCGTTGTCGGAGACACATACCCAAGGTTGTACATATATATGGGGTGGTCGGCTGACCGACTGCTAGTACTAAGGTTGCACAATGACTAGTCCTATATTAGGGACTTAACATAGTGAGGTCTGACGAACCAAAGCATTAATATAGAAGGTCTCTATGATGCATAAGCATTATGATAGCAGAGTTATGACTTGAAGTCCCATATGAATAAGACATACAGTAGTATGGTCTATGAAATAAAGCAAATATGTGGAAGGTCTCAAATATGTAAAAGCATTATATTGAAAGAAATGGGACTTGAAAAGGATTATTATAGTGGCGTGTAGGTTGCTTCGCAGCCTCTGAGACCGAGGTAAACTTGGACTCACTAACCGATGTGTCCTAGACATATCATCTTAGTGCCGGTGGTAAGCGGGTTTGTTGTAGCAATACGACTTGCCCGTGGACATCGCACACCCCTACCGGTTGTGGGCGGCGTCTTAGCGCATAGCGTTATGATACGTCGGCTATCTTTCGGATTAGGGTGAGTGTGTTTGGTAGTACTTTTAAGTGCAGCAAGCATACTCAACTTCATGTCTTAGTGCAATAGCGCTATGATACGTGGAGTTTTGGCTACTGACGTCTTAGTACCGTACTACTATGATACGTCGGTGGTATTTTTAGTTAACAACATTATCAAATTTTGTTACCAAAGTCGATAGGGATCATGTGGGTGTGTTGTGAGGGGGCGCCATCCGTATGATAGTTGCATTGATGCTTACTGCTACTTGTAGTATTGCGTCTTGTGATGGATCTGCGGGTGTACTGCACCTGATTCGATGCATCTTGTGGTTCTGGTCGATGGAGGTATGCGGGTGGTGATGTCTGCTGGGACTGTATGGGGGACCTTGGGATGGTGTAAGCCCGACGATAGTCGTATTGATGCTTGTTGCATTCTGTAGCATTGCGTCTCTACGATGGTTGTTTGGCGGGTCGCTATTCTCAATGGCGCTCTCTGCGTCTTGGTTTGACTCACAACCTAAGTAGCTTTGCCCAAGTCGGGTCCCTTCATAGCGGGGCTGCAGACTGTCTGCCCTCCATGATGTTTTATATAACAACTTAATAATATATCTCTATAAAGTTCCCACCTTTGAGAGATTGAAGGCAACTTGTTGGTGGGTGAGACAAACATGATCGAAAAATGCATATACTCAACGTCAGAGACACAAACCCTTTCTGATGGCGAATTATTAATATTATCTTATAACTGCCTATTGGCTATATCTGCCATTGTATTGGTTGGTGGAGCATATGTGTTGACCTCATGCGGGTGGTAGCTGGAGGGAGAATCTGAGGAGGCTCTCAAGGCTGCGGCCGAAAGCCGCGCAACGTGGGACCCCATTCCCTTGAGGTGAGCGGTAGACTCATGACACGCTCTGCGACCAATTGGCCGTGCTGACCATGCAATTGGTGGTGATGCCTTACACTTACATCACGTCTGCAGGAACGGCGGTCTGGCAGGTGGTGGCGCTCACGGAAGGCTTTTTATGGTCAGTGTGCCGATTGTTGCCTAACCCGTGTGACGTACATTTCACTGTGGCTGGATTTGATCGTATTCTGTATGGCGTTTACACGCATTGACATGCGCGACTTCGGTCGATGTTTGTGCTTACGCACTATCAAGGGGCCAAGTCCTCTTTTACTGGTTCGCCAGTTATTTTGCTGTGGACTACGGTCCAGTTCCCAACTTTGCGTACCCTTCGGGGGGAGCGCATTAAAATGGTTGGCGCTCACCGTGCGCGGCGTGTGTGGGGCCGTGTACCTCCTCCACATTTTTTTTAAAATGTGGGAGAGCGAAGCCCTTGTAGCTGGTATTTGATATAAATATTGTGAGCCTTTTCCAAGCGGGAAGGGATTAATTAATAAGGAATTGACTGTTGTGAACCAGATACAAGTGGAATAGGGACAATTTATTGTTCTTAACCTTTTTGAGCTCTGTCTTCGTGAACGGGGTTCTCTAGCTTATAAGACTCTACCAACAGCTTTCGATTGCTCTCGTGAATATTCATTCTTCCAAGATACACCTAAAAGAACTAAGTTACTATACAAACACAACGTAAAAAAGGGTCCTAACTAAGACGATCACGCCATAAATTTATTAAACGGCCTATATTTAAACCTTTAGAAAGATCAAGTTATACTGGTCACGTAAATTAGATATATTTATATATCTTACAGATATAGATTCTAAGGAAATACAAGTGTAAGGGGATATATAGTAGAAAAGAAAAAAAGATGGGGGGGGGGTTCGTTACAATTTGGTGCCGTGACCAGGATAGAGGTTAAATTTTAAATAGGAGGCCGGTAATATAAAATTATGAGGTAGGCTATATGCCTACAATTTGTTGTCCGTGAAATGGAGAGGTGTCTTGGAGAGTGGTATTTGCTGGGGGTGGTTGAGAGTCTGGGGGTGGGGCTTAAATATTAAAATTGAGTAATAATATAGGAGGTGTGTGCATAACGGAGCGAAATAATAAAAAGTGAAATAAGTGGAAAGACTCAATTAAACTAAGTGAAGGACACAACAGGTGTAAAAAAAAAAAAAAAAAAAAAAAAAAAAAAAAAAAAAAAAAAAAAAAAAAAACTGCAATACTATATATTATAAAGTGAAATACGTGGAAAGACTCAATTAAACTAAGTGACGGACACAACAGGTGTTAAAAAAAAAAAACTGCAATACTATATATTATAAAGTGAAATAAGTGGAAAAACTCAATTAAAGTAAGTGAAGGACACAAAAAGTGTAAAAAAAAAAAAAACAAGTGGTAATAAAAATTAAAAATGGCTAAAAATAAGAAAAAATCAACCTCAATTAAGGCTAAGCCTAAAGATGAGATAAAAATGCTTCAGAAATTAATTAAGAATGCAGTGAAAACCTTTGAGGTTAAAATAAAGGATCTTGAGGAAAAATTTATTAACCAAACGAAAGATTACCAAATTAAAATAAATCAAGGAGAGGTGTCCGGGGCGAGCACCTCTCATGTAAATGATCCTAGACAAAATATTGTATATAATGTACATAATGTAACAATAGAAAAGCCGAAATTTGGAAATGGAAATACTCATCCAGTATCATTTTTGGAAGATCTCACCAATTATTTAAAGAAAGTTCCATCTAATGGTCTCGAAATTTCGATAGCACAAGAGTGCTTAGTAGGTGAAGCCAAGTGTTGGGCTCGCATTAATAATGTGCGTTGGACAACTTTTGATGATTTTAAAGCTGACTTCCTAAGAGTGTTTTGGGGTGAAGAAGAACAAAATAAAGTAAAGAGATTCCTTGTGCAAAATAAATGGAATAGAAGTACACACCCCACCATGGTTAGTTATTTTCTTTATGTGGTTGAGAAGGCACAAACATTATCATATCCGATACCTGAAAAACAATTAGTAACTGATGTCATTAGACATTATCCTAAAACTGTGCAGCAATTATGGAGAATAGCTAAAATTGAGACAATAATAGACACAACAGATTTCTTAAGAAACTTAGATGACATCGACAAACAAGATGAAGGTCGTGAACCTTACTATAATGAGAAAAGGAGGAAGTTTAATAATAATACGGAGCAAAAACATAAAGAAATACAACAATCATACAAAACATGGCCTAAACCCGAAGAGGGAAAAAAGAAGGTTAATGAAGTACATGAAATACATTTCACTAATGACCAACCTGATGTTACGGCTCCTGAGCCAAATTTAGAGCTGTAGAGGTCGAACTAGTTCCCGATTCGACCCCTTACAATGTAAAAGGGAACAAAGCATTAAATATGTTATTAAAACTGGGTTGGCGACCTGGTCAAACATTGGGTAAAAACAATAGAGGGTTGCGAAAACCTATTACTTTAAAAGCAAATTTTAACAGAGAAGGCCTTAGTTATAACGACAATGTAAATAGCATATTAAACACCTTAAAAGCCAGGTCGGACTTGCCCATAACGGAGTTATTCATGCAAACCGTCTTCGAGGAAGACGAAGATAAATATCAAAGGGAATTTATAGGGAATATGAGATCTGAAATTAAAGTTTCAATATTTGACAAAGAAATAGACGCGCTCCTCGACACTGGGAGCGATGTTACATGCATTTCAGAAAGTTTATATTTACAAATTAAAGAAAATAATCGTAAAATATCAATAATGCCAGTTAAAGCAATGCAAATAAAAGGTGCTGTTGGGCAGCGCAGCACAAAAATACAACAGATGATCATATTGCCTATAAAGATAGATGAAGTAGTCTTTGAAACACAAACTTTAATTGTAGGTAATTTAATAAGACCTTTAATATTAGGCTTTGACTGGCTCAAGAGAAATAAAATATTGATTGATTTGAGAAATACTACTGTTGGAATAGAATTTAAAGTGAAAAACAAAGACTACTTTATACCTTTCAAATATAATAATAAATCTGTATTACATAATAACTGCATCAAACAATGTACCGATAATCCCTTAATAAATATAAAAATAGGATCTACATTGGAGGTCTCTGAAAGGGCAAAACTTAGTAAGGTTTTGGAAAAGCATAAGAATATGTTTTCGAGCAAATTGGGAAGAGCCAATTGCTATGAGCATAAAATTGAAATGATCGATGATGAACCTATAGTTACTAGGTCCTATCCCATTCCATATGCATATAGAGCGAAAATGGAAGAAAAGTTAAATGAAATGGAACAAGCTGGTATCATCACAAGGACATCAACGCCTTACAGTAGTCCATTGACATTCACTCTTAAAAAAGACGGCTCAATTAGAGTTCTGCTTGATGCCAGAAGCATAAATAAGAAAATGGTTGCAGAAACAGAGAAACCACCTATACAATTAGATGTTTTGAATTCATTTCACGGAGCGAATTATATCACTACCATTGACTTAAATAATGCATATTTTCAAATTCCGATAAATAAAGATGGTAGAAAATATACTGGATTCACATTCAATGGAAAGTCATATGTATATAATGTTTTGCCGCAAGGATTAAAAACATTAGTAGAAAGCTTTAGCAGAGCCATGAATTTAATATTAGGACCAGAAGTCCAAGAATTTTGTGTGAACTATTTAGATAATCTAGCCATTATTACAACAGGAACGTTAGATAAACATTTGGAGCACATTGATATTGTTTTAAGTAAATTGAACAAAGCTGGCTTAACGTGTAACTTGCAGAAATGTGAATTTATTTGTAAAGAAATTAAAATGCTGGGTTTTATAATTTCAACAGAAGGCATAAAGACAGATCCCGATAAGATTCGAGCGATCCAAGAGTTTCCAGCACCTAAAAAGATTAAACAATTAAGGGCCTTTTTAGGTCTATGCAATTTTTATAGAAGGTTTATACCAAATTACAGCGAGAGCATAATACCGCTCTGTGATTTACTTAAAAAGGGACGAAAGTTCCAATGGAGCGGTAAAGAACAGAAGGCATTTGATTTTATAAAACAACAATTTATTAATACAATACAATTGCATCATCCAGACTTTAATAAGCCGTATTATTTACAAACAGATTGTTCCGGTGTGGGTATGGCCGGAGTACTATATCAGATAGATGATAATAATGAAATGAGAATTTTAGGCTATTATAGTAAAGCCTTAAAAGGCCCCGAATTAAATTGGTCTGTTACTGAACAAGAGTTTTATGCTGTAATAAGCTGCCTAAAGAAATTTGAAACATATTTGCGGGGCAGTAAAGTAATAATACTAACTGATCATAAAGCATTATTGTTTATTAATAATATGAAGTTATTCAATGGTAGAGTAACCCGATGGATTTTGTATATAGAACAATTTAATTATGAAGTACAGCATATATCGGGTAGACGTAATATTGTTGCAGATGTGCTATCACGTTATCCTCCTGATGGCGATTTAATACAAGAGGATAAAAATAATAGTTTAGAAATTGCTTACACAGAGAGCGAACCGAATATTGAGTTGATAGAAAAATTAAAATCCTTAACAGTATATCAATTACAAGATTCAGAGTCGTTGGCTATTATTGAAAAGTTAAAGACATTAAATACTTCTATAATAAAACAAAACAATAAATTTAAAAGATATAGTTTGAAAAATGATGTATTATATTACAAAACGAATTTACAAGAAGTAATATATTTACCTAAAGCATTGAGACAAGATATTATAAATCAAGTGCATGTCGAAATGGGTCATCAAGGACCCTATAAGGTAATTAAATATGTGAGAGACAGATTCTTTTGGAAAGGTTTAACAAAAGATATTAAAAACCAATTAAGGGCTTGTCATTTATGTCAGTTATCTAAGAAAAGCAATATAACATATGTGGGTCCCTGCAAATCTATAATAACAGAAAACATTGGCGATATAGTCATGGCAGACTTATATGGACCGCTTGTATCAGGTACCTTTGGGTACACTTTCATATTTGTCATTCAAGATTCATTCAGTAAATTTATCAAATTATATCCTTTAAAACAGTCAACAGCAAAGTCTGTTGTAACAAAAGTAAAGCATTTTGTTGAGATTATAAAGCCCAAGGCAATAATGACAGATAATGGAAAACAGTTCGTAAGTAATCACTGGAAACAATCAATGAGTGAATTAAATATAAAGCCAATATATACCACAGTTAGAAATCCTAGACCAAATACAACAGAGCGAGTAAATAAAGAGTTGAGCAGATTATTTAGGACGCTTTGTCATACTAACCACAAAGATTGGGCGTTAATATTGCCGAAATTAGAAGAATTGTATAATAATTCTTATCACAATAGTACAGGCTTCACGCCTTGTGAGATTCTTTATGGTGAGTCTAATGAGATGTCTTTTGACAAAGTAATTTCCAAAAGTAAAGACAAACATAATGTCGAACAAATTAGACAACAAGTGCGTAAAAATTTAAAAGAGGCAAGTCGAATAAGAAACACAAAATTTGATAAGCGAAATAGATTAATAAAATATAATATTGGTGACTTAGTAAAAATTTCAAGATATAGTAGATCAGACGCTGATAATAAAGTTATGAGTAAGTTTAATTTGGCATATGAAGGACCTTATGTAATAGCAGCCGTACCATTTGACAATGTATATACCTTAGCAAATCCAGAGACAAACGAAATTAGAGGAATTTTCAATGCTATTCACTTATTAAAATATTTTAAATAATAATTTCTTTTTGTATAAATTAGAATAATTAAATAAATATTGTAACATAAAAGGGTTTTGTGGGTGGCCCATGGAAATAATTGTTTAAGTTAAAGGTCTAAAATTATTAAAGTTATGAGCAAGAGATTTGTTATATGATAGTAGAACGTTATTAATATATAATGAAGAGTTGTAAATATAGATCGTAAGATAATTTTGTAATCATTTTTATTAAATAAATATGGGAGTTGGGTCAGGGCGAATGGCTCAAACACATTTATCCTATGTGGTATCGAACTGACCTCAACAAATATCAAACTGGATTGTATGCACATAAAGTGTGACACTATCGAAATAATGTTTCAAAGATTTAAAGATAAATTAATAAAATAAGAAATCGACAATTGACTGCAAACTTTATTAACAACACGATATACAATAACTTAAATTATGGTGTTATCACATTGTGATAATTGTGGTTGAAGGGGTGTTGGTGGCGGCCATTCCCTGGGGCAAGGGGATTTGATAACATATGCCGTATTGTAACAGATTAAAAGAGGAAAGAACAGATATATAAACAATTATTTGAGTGTAGTGTATATGCTCTCAAAATACTAAAATTTTATATTAACGACTCCACTATGTGGATCATTAACATAAACTTTTGGGGGTGGATTGTGACGCCTCATAATTATTATTAATAAATAATAATTAAATTCATTATACAGACATTTAAAAATGTCATAGAAATTATAATTTAAACAATAAAATGCAAATAATAAGCATAGAGTTCAAAAATATCCATTTGGAATATTGAATATTATATATATTAGTAAACGCATAAAATGTCTCAAAAAATCTCTAAATTTATTAAAAACCTGCTTAAAATGTTCAAAATATATCAAATCATATAAATACAAGGCGATTATATTGCAATAACAAAGATAAATAACATTTGTAATATAATAGAAAAAATGGATTAAAATTTTCTAAGTTGATGAAGGAGTTCGTGTAATAATTGGAAGATTTCTAAGTTAATGAACGTGTTCTTGTAATGTACCCTTATATTGGGGCGTTGTCGGAGACACATACCCAAGGTTGTACATATATATGGGGTGGTCGGCTGACCGACTGCTAGTACTAAGGTTGCACAATGACTAGTCCTATATTAGGGACTTAACATAGTGAGGTCTGACGAACCAAAGCATTAATATAGAAGGTCTCTATGATGCATAAGCATTATGATAGCAGAGTTATGACTTGAAGTCCCATATGAATAAGACATACAGTAGTATGGTCTATGAAATAAAGCAAATATGTGGAAGGTCTCAAATATGTAAAAGCATTATATTGAAAGAAATGGGACTTGAAAAGGATTATTATAGTGGCGTGTAGGTTGCTTCGCAGCCTCTGAGACCGAGGTAAACTTGGACTCACTAACCGATGTGTCCTAGACATATCATCTTAGTGCCGGTGGTAAGCGGGTTTGTTGTAGCAATACGACTTGCCCGTGGACATCGCACACCCCTACCGGTTGTGGGCGGCGTCTTAGCGCATAGCGTTATGATACGTCGGCTATCTTTCGGATTAGGGTGAGTGTGTTTGGTAGTACTTTTAAGTGCAGCAAGCATACTCAACTTCATGTCTTAGTGCAATAGCGCTATGATACGTGGAGTTTTGGCTACTGACGTCTTAGTACCGTACTACTATGATACGTCGGTGGTATTTTTAGTTAACAACATTATCAAATTTTGTTACCAAAGTCGATAGGGATCATGTGGGTGTGTTGTGAGGGGGCGCCATCCGTATGATAGTTGCATTGATGCTTACTGCTACTTGTAGTATTGCGTCTTGTGATGGATCTGCGGGTGTACTGCACCTGATTCGATGCATCTTGTGGTTCTGGTCGATGGAGGTATGCGGGTGGTGATGTCTGCTGGGACTGTATGGGGGACCTTGGGATGGTGTAAGCCCGACGATAGTCGTATTGATGCTTGTTGCATTCTGTAGCATTGCGTCTCTACGATGGTTGTTTGGCGGGTCGCTATTCTCAATGGCGCTCTCTGCGTCTTGGTTTGACTCACAACCTAAGTAGCTTTGCCCAAGTCGGGTCCCTTCATAGCGGGGCTGCAGACTGTCTGCCCTCCATGATGTTTTATATAACAACTTAATAATATATCTCTATAAAGTTCCCACCTTTGAGAGATTGAAGGCAACTTGTTGGTGGGTGAGACAAACATGATCGAAAAATGCATATACTCAACGTCAGAGACACAAACCCTTTCTGATGGCGAATTATTAATATTATCTTATAACTGCCTATTGGCTATATCTGCCATTGTATTGGTTGGTGGAGCATATGTGTTGACCTCATGCGGGTGGTAGCTGGAGGGAGAATCTGAGGAGGCTCTCAAGGCTGCGGCCGAAAGCCGCGCAACGTGGGACCCCATTCCCTTGAGGTGAGCGGTAGACTCATGACACGCTCTGCGACCAATTGGCCGTGCTGACCATGCAATTGGTGGTGATGCCTTACACTTACATCACGTCTGCAGGAACGGCGGTCTGGCAGGTGGTGGCGCTCACGGAAGGCTTTTTATGGTCAGTGTGCCGATTGTTGCCTAACCCGTGTGACGTACATTTCACTGTGGCTGGATTTGATCGTATTCTGTATGGCGTTTACACGCATTGACATGCGCGACTTCGGTCGATGTTTGTGCTTACGCACTATCAAGGGGCCAAGTCCTCTTTTACTGGTTCGCCAGTTATTTTGCTGTGGACTACGGTCCAGTTCCCAACTTTGCGTACCCTTCGGGGGGAGCGCATTAAAATGGTTGGCGCTCACCGTGCGCGGCGTGTGTGGGGCCGTGTACCTCCTCCACATTTTTTTTAAAATGTGGGAGAGCGAAGCCCTTGTAGCTGGTATTTGATATAAATATTGTGAGCCTTTTCCAAGCGGGAAGGGATTAATTAATAAGGAATTGACTGTTGTGAACCAGATACAAGTGGAATAGGGACAATTTATTGTTCTTAACCTTTTTGAGCTCTGTCTTCGTGAACGGGGTTCTCTAGCTTATAAGACTCTACCAACAGCTTTCGATTGCTCTCGTGAATATTCATTCTTCCAAGATACACCTAAAAGAACTAAGTTACTATACAAACACAACGTAAAAAAGGGTCCTAACTAAGACGATCACGCCATAAATTTATTAAACGGCCTATATTTAAACCTTTAGAAAGATCAAGTTATACTGGTCACGTAAATTAGATATATTTATATATCTTACAGATATAGATTCTAAGGAAATACAAGTGTAAGGGGATATATAGTAGAAAAGAAAAAAAGATGGGGGGGGGGTTCGTTACAATTTGGTGCCGTGACCAGGATAGAGGTTAAATTTTAAATAGGAGGCCGGTAATATAAAATTATGAGGTAGGCTATATGCCTACAATTTGTTGTCCGTGAAATGGAGAGGTGTCTTGGAGAGTGGTATTTGCTGGGGGTGGTTGAGAGTCTGGGGGTGGGGCTTAAATATTAAAATTGAGTAATAATATAGGAGGTGTGTGCATAACGGAGCGAAATAATAAAAAGTGAAATAAGTGGAAAGACTCAATTAAACTAAGTGAAGGACACAACAGGTGTAAAAAAAAAAAAAAAAAAAAAAAAAAAAAAAAAAAAAAAAAAAAAAAAAAACTGCAATACTATATATTATAAAGTGAAATACGTGGAAAGACTCAATTAAACTAAGTGACGGACACAACAGGTGTTAAAAAAAAAAAACTGCAATACTATATATTATAAAGTGAAATAAGTGGAAAAACTCAATTAAAGTAAGTGAAGGACACAAAAAGTGTAAAAAAAAAAAAAACAAGTGGTAATAAAAATTAAAAATGGCTAAAAATAAGAAAAAATCAACCTCAATTAAGGCTAAGCCTAAAGATGAGATAAAAATGCTTCAGAAATTAATTAAGAATGCAGTGAAAACCTTTGAGGTTAAAATAAAGGATCTTGAGGAAAAATTTATTAACCAAACGAAAGATTACCAAATTAAAATAAATCAAGGAGAGGTGTCCGGGGCGAGCACCTCTCATGTAAATGATCCTAGACAAAATATTGTATATAATGTACATAATGTAACAATAGAAAAGCCGAAATTTGGAAATGGAAATACTCATCCAGTATCATTTTTGGAAGATCTCACCAATTATTTAAAGAAAGTTCCATCTAATGGTCTCGAAATTTCGATAGCACAAGAGTGCTTAGTAGGTGAAGCCAAGTGTTGGGCTCGCATTAATAATGTGCGTTGGACAACTTTTGATGATTTTAAAGCTGACTTCCTAAGAGTGTTTTGGGGTGAAGAAGAACAAAATAAAGTAAAGAGATTCCTTGTGCAAAATAAATGGAATAGAAGTACACACCCCACCATGGTTAGTTATTTTCTTTATGTGGTTGAGAAGGCACAAACATTATCATATCCGATACCTGAAAAACAATTAGTAACTGATGTCATTAGACATTATCCTAAAACTGTGCAGCAATTATGGAGAATAGCTAAAATTGAGACAATAATAGACACAACAGATTTCTTAAGAAACTTAGATGACATCGACAAACAAGATGAAGGTCGTGAACCTTACTATAATGAGAAAAGGAGGAAGTTTAATAATAATACGGAGCAAAAACATAAAGAAATACAACAATCATACAAAACATGGCCTAAACCCGAAGAGGGAAAAAAGAAGGTTAATGAAGTACATGAAATACATTTCACTAATGACCAACCTGATGTTACGGCTCCTGAGCCAAATTTAGAGCTGTAGAGGTCGAACTAGTTCCCGATTCGACCCCTTACAATGTAAAAGGGAACAAAGCATTAAATATGTTATTAAAACTGGGTTGGCGACCTGGTCAAACATTGGGTAAAAACAATAGAGGGTTGCGAAAACCTATTACTTTAAAAGCAAATTTTAACAGAGAAGGCCTTAGTTATAACGACAATGTAAATAGCATATTAAACACCTTAAAAGCCAGGTCGGACTTGCCCATAACGGAGTTATTCATGCAAACCGTCTTCGAGGAAGACGAAGATAAATATCAAAGGGAATTTATAGGGAATATGAGATCTGAAATTAAAGTTTCAATATTTGACAAAGAAATAGACGCGCTCCTCGACACTGGGAGCGATGTTACATGCATTTCAGAAAGTTTATATTTACAAATTAAAGAAAATAATCGTAAAATATCAATAATGCCAGTTAAAGCAATGCAAATAAAAGGTGCTGTTGGGCAGCGCAGCACAAAAATACAACAGATGATCATATTGCCTATAAAGATAGATGAAGTAGTCTTTGAAACACAAACTTTAATTGTAGGTAATTTAATAAGACCTTTAATATTAGGCTTTGACTGGCTCAAGAGAAATAAAATATTGATTGATTTGAGAAATACTACTGTTGGAATAGAATTTAAAGTGAAAAACAAAGACTACTTTATACCTTTCAAATATAATAATAAATCTGTATTACATAATAACTGCATCAAACAATGTACCGATAATCCCTTAATAAATATAAAAATAGGATCTACATTGGAGGTCTCTGAAAGGGCAAAACTTAGTAAGGTTTTGGAAAAGCATAAGAATATGTTTTCGAGCAAATTGGGAAGAGCCAATTGCTATGAGCATAAAATTGAAATGATCGATGATGAACCTATAGTTACTAGGTCCTATCCCATTCCATATGCATATAGAGCGAAAATGGAAGAAAAGTTAAATGAAATGGAACAAGCTGGTATCATCACAAGGACATCAACGCCTTACAGTAGTCCATTGACATTCACTCTTAAAAAAGACGGCTCAATTAGAGTTCTGCTTGATGCCAGAAGCATAAATAAGAAAATGGTTGCAGAAACAGAGAAACCACCTATACAATTAGATGTTTTGAATTCATTTCACGGAGCGAATTATATCACTACCATTGACTTAAATAATGCATATTTTCAAATTCCGATAAATAAAGATGGTAGAAAATATACTGGATTCACATTCAATGGAAAGTCATATGTATATAATGTTTTGCCGCAAGGATTAAAAACATTAGTAGAAAGCTTTAGCAGAGCCATGAATTTAATATTAGGACCAGAAGTCCAAGAATTTTGTGTGAACTATTTAGATAATCTAGCCATTATTACAACAGGAACGTTAGATAAACATTTGGAGCACATTGATATTGTTTTAAGTAAATTGAACAAAGCTGGCTTAACGTGTAACTTGCAGAAATGTGAATTTATTTGTAAAGAAATTAAAATGCTGGGTTTTATAATTTCAACAGAAGGCATAAAGACAGATCCCGATAAGATTCGAGCGATCCAAGAGTTTCCAGCACCTAAAAAGATTAAACAATTAAGGGCCTTTTTAGGTCTATGCAATTTTTATAGAAGGTTTATACCAAATTACAGCGAGAGCATAATACCGCTCTGTGATTTACTTAAAAAGGGACGAAAGTTCCAATGGAGCGGTAAAGAACAGAAGGCATTTGATTTTATAAAACAACAATTTATTAATACAATACAATTGCATCATCCAGACTTTAATAAGCCGTATTATTTACAAACAGATTGTTCCGGTGTGGGTATGGCCGGAGTACTATATCAGATAGATGATAATAATGAAATGAGAATTTTAGGCTATTATAGTAAAGCCTTAAAAGGCCCCGAATTAAATTGGTCTGTTACTGAACAAGAGTTTTATGCTGTAATAAGCTGCCTAAAGAAATTTGAAACATATTTGCGGGGCAGTAAAGTAATAATACTAACTGATCATAAAGCATTATTGTTTATTAATAATATGAAGTTATTCAATGGTAGAGTAACCCGATGGATTTTGTATATAGAACAATTTAATTATGAAGTACAGCATATATCGGGTAGACGTAATATTGTTGCAGATGTGCTATCACGTTATCCTCCTGATGGCGATTTAATACAAGAGGATAAAAATAATAGTTTAGAAATTGCTTACACAGAGAGCGAACCGAATATTGAGTTGATAGAAAAATTAAAATCCTTAACAGTATATCAATTACAAGATTCAGAGTCGTTGGCTATTATTGAAAAGTTAAAGACATTAAATACTTCTATAATAAAACAAAACAATAAATTTAAAAGATATAGTTTGAAAAATGATGTATTATATTACAAAACGAATTTACAAGAAGTAATATATTTACCTAAAGCATTGAGACAAGATATTATAAATCAAGTGCATGTCGAAATGGGTCATCAAGGACCCTATAAGGTAATTAAATATGTGAGAGACAGATTCTTTTGGAAAGGTTTAACAAAAGATATTAAAAACCAATTAAGGGCTTGTCATTTATGTCAGTTATCTAAGAAAAGCAATATAACATATGTGGGTCCCTGCAAATCTATAATAACAGAAAACATTGGCGATATAGTCATGGCAGACTTATATGGACCGCTTGTATCAGGTACCTTTGGGTACACTTTCATATTTGTCATTCAAGATTCATTCAGTAAATTTATCAAATTATATCCTTTAAAACAGTCAACAGCAAAGTCTGTTGTAACAAAAGTAAAGCATTTTGTTGAGATTATAAAGCCCAAGGCAATAATGACAGATAATGGAAAACAGTTCGTAAGTAATCACTGGAAACAATCAATGAGTGAATTAAATATAAAGCCAATATATACCACAGTTAGAAATCCTAGACCAAATACAACAGAGCGAGTAAATAAAGAGTTGAGCAGATTATTTAGGACGCTTTGTCATACTAACCACAAAGATTGGGCGTTAATATTGCCGAAATTAGAAGAATTGTATAATAATTCTTATCACAATAGTACAGGCTTCACGCCTTGTGAGATTCTTTATGGTGAGTCTAATGAGATGTCTTTTGACAAAGTAATTTCCAAAAGTAAAGACAAACATAATGTCGAACAAATTAGACAACAAGTGCGTAAAAATTTAAAAGAGGCAAGTCGAATAAGAAACACAAAATTTGATAAGCGAAATAGATTAATAAAATATAATATTGGTGACTTAGTAAAAATTTCAAGATATAGTAGATCAGACGCTGATAATAAAGTTATGAGTAAGTTTAATTTGGCATATGAAGGACCTTATGTAATAGCAGCCGTACCATTTGACAATGTATATACCTTAGCAAATCCAGAGACAAACGAAATTAGAGGAATTTTCAATGCTATTCACTTATTAAAATATTTTAAATAATAATTTCTTTTTGTATAAATTAGAATAATTAAATAAATATTGTAACATAAAAGGGTTTTGTGGGTGGCCCATGGAAATAATTGTTTAAGTTAAAGGTCTAAAATTATTAAAGTTATGAGCAAGAGATTTGTTATATGATAGTAGAACGTTATTAATATATAATGAAGAGTTGTAAATATAGATCGTAAGATAATTTTGTAATCATTTTTATTAAATAAATATGGGAGTTGGGTCAGGGCGAATGGCTCAAACACATTTATCCTATGTGGTATCGAACTGACCTCAACAAATATCAAACTGGATTGTATGCACATAAAGTGTGACACTATCGAAATAATGTTTCAAAGATTTAAAGATAAATTAATAAAATAAGAAATCGACAATTGACTGCAAACTTTATTAACAACACGATATACAATAACTTAAATTATGGTGTTATCACATTGTGATAATTGTGGTTGAAGGGGTGTTGGTGGCGGCCATTCCCTGGGGCAAGGGGATTTGATAACATATGCCGTATTGTAACAGATTAAAAGAGGAAAGAACAGATATATAAACAATTATTTGAGTGTAGTGTATATGCTCTCAAAATACTAAAATTTTATATTAACGACTCCACTATGTGGATCATTAACATAAACTTTTGGGGGTGGATTGTGACGCCTCATAATTATTATTAATAAATAATAATTAAATTCATTATACAGACATTTAAAAATGTCATAGAAATTATAATTTAAACAATAAAATGCAAATAATAAGCATAGAGTTCAAAAATATCCATTTGGAATATTGAATATTATATATATTAGTAAACGCATAAAATGTCTCAAAAAATCTCTAAATTTATTAAAAACCTGCTTAAAATGTTCAAAATATATCAAATCATATAAATACAAGGCGATTATATTGCAATAACAAAGATAAATAACATTTGTAATATAATAGAAAAAATGGATTAAAATTTTCTAAGTTGATGAAGGAGTTCGTGTAATAATTGGAAGATTTCTAAGTTAATGAACGTGTTCTTGTAATGTACCCTTATATTGGGGCGTTGTCGGAGACACATACCCAAGGTTGTACATATATATGGGGTGGTCGGCTGACCGACTGCTAGTACTAAGGTTGCACAATGACTAGTCCTATATTAGGGACTTAACATAGTGAGGTCTGACGAACCAAAGCATTAATATAGAAGGTCTCTATGATGCATAAGCATTATGATAGCAGAGTTATGACTTGAAGTCCCATATGAATAAGACATACAGTAGTATGGTCTATGAAATAAAGCAAATATGTGGAAGGTCTCAAATATGTAAAAGCATTATATTGAAAGAAATGGGACTTGAAAAGGATTATTATAGTGGCGTGTAGGTTGCTTCGCAGCCTCTGAGACCGAGGTAAACTTGGACTCACTAACCGATGTGTCCTAGACATATCATCTTAGTGCCGGTGGTAAGCGGGTTTGTTGTAGCAATACGACTTGCCCGTGGACATCGCACACCCCTACCGGTTGTGGGCGGCGTCTTAGCGCATAGCGTTATGATACGTCGGCTATCTTTCGGATTAGGGTGAGTGTGTTTGGTAGTACTTTTAAGTGCAGCAAGCATACTCAACTTCATGTCTTAGTGCAATAGCGCTATGATACGTGGAGTTTTGGCTACTGACGTCTTAGTACCGTACTACTATGATACGTCGGTGGTATTTTTAGTTAACAACATTATCAAATTTTGTTACCAAAGTCGATAGGGATCATGTGGGTGTGTTGTGAGGGGGCGCCATCCGTATGATAGTTGCATTGATGCTTACTGCTACTTGTAGTATTGCGTCTTGTGATGGATCTGCGGGTGTACTGCACCTGATTCGATGCATCTTGTGGTTCTGGTCGATGGAGGTATGCGGGTGGTGATGTCTGCTGGGACTGTATGGGGGACCTTGGGATGGTGTAAGCCCGACGATAGTCGTATTGATGCTTGTTGCATTCTGTAGCATTGCGTCTCTACGATGGTTGTTTGGCGGGTCGCTATTCTCAATGGCGCTCTCTGCGTCTTGGTTTGACTCACAACCTAAGTAGCTTTGCCCAAGTCGGGTCCCTTCATAGCGGGGCTGCAGACTGTCTGCCCTCCATGATGTTTTATATAACAACTTAATAATATATCTCTATAAAGTTCCCACCTTTGAGAGATTGAAGGCAACTTGTTGGTGGGTGAGACAAACATGATCGAAAAATGCATATACTCAACGTCAGAGACACAAACCCTTTCTGATGGCGAATTATTAATATTATCTTATAACTGCCTATTGGCTATATCTGCCATTGTATTGGTTGGTGGAGCATATGTGTTGACCTCATGCGGGTGGTAACTGGAGGGAGAATCTGAGGAGGCTCTCAAGGCTGCGGCCGAAAGCCGCGCAACGTGGGACCCCATTCCCTTGAGGTGAGCGGTAGACTCATGACACGCTCTGCGACCAATTGGCCGTGCTGACCATGCAATTGGTGGTGATGCCTTACACTTACATCACGTCTGCAGGAACGGCGGTCTGGCAGGTGGTGGCGCTCACGGAAGGCTTTTTATGGTCAGCGTGCCGATTTCATTTCATTCATTCATTTTTCCAAGATACACCTAAAAGAACTAAGTTACTATACAAACACAACGTAAAAAAGGGTCCTAACTAAGACGATCACGCCATAAATTTATTAAACGGCCTATATTTAAACCTTTAGAAAGATCAAGTTATACTGGTCACGTAAATTAGATATATTTATATATCTTACAGATATAGATTCTAAGGAAATACAAGTGTAAGGGGATATATAGTAGAAAAGAAAAAAAGATGGGGGGGGGGTTCGTTACAATAGATATATTTTATAAAAAAAAAAGGGAAAAACCAATAGCAAAAGAAAAATGTCCCACAAACATTCCACCAACTTCACATTTATGAGGCAAATCAACAGAGCTGAGAAGAAAAATTAAGAATAGTATACTATGCAAAAGCTTTTAGAAAAATTTACTTCGCATATATCCGCGTTATAAAATAAAATGATATGTCTTACCTAGTATGAAGAGCACCTCCCGCCCTCCCTCAATTGCGTGCACTATCCCCGTCACCACTAATCCCAGCACCGCTACTCCCAACACCACTACACTAGGCAAGACACACCACTGACGATAATACGACACTTGTATTGCCTCTACACGAGCTCGTGCTAGTGGTAACGGGGATAGTGTACGCAATTCCTCAATTGCGTGCACTAACCAGGGCGGGAGGTGCTTTTCATACTAGGTAAGACACATCATTTTATTTTATAACGCGGATATTTGCGAAGTAAATTTTTCTAAAAGCTTTTATATAATGGATTTCCGCAAAGTAACGCCTGATTCTATTAAGTATACTATGCTCCAAGTTTGCTTACATTTGATGATACAAGCGATGGCGTAACCGCTTCGCTCCGATCTCTTCTCACCCCATCTTGTGGGATAGTTTACGCGAGGTACGTTGCGTGGAATTCAATTGCGCATGCTAAACGCCCGCAGGCAAATCGCGGATAGGGTGAAACAGGTAAAAGCACACCGCTGCAGGTAAAGACAGATTCGATCGGTTATTCAAACTTTCTATTTTTGCATGACATGAACGTATTTTAGAGGTAGGTACCTAGTTGATAAGCTGTATCTTTCCGTCTGATTATAATATGGATGTCTTTTAGGCTAGTGTAATTTTTTTATAGGATAAGGGTGACAAACGAGCACACAGTCCACCTGATGGTAAGTGGTTGCTGTGGCCCATAGACATCTACATCTATCCTCGAGTATGAATCAAAATGCATATGCGTTATCACTCGTGAGGACTAAGATGGAATGCCTTGTTTCCAGTAAAAAGAGTCTGCGGTTCTCAAAACTCACCGTACGAAACACAGCAGCGTTAAGCTGCTATTTTACGCCGGTATTCTGTGAGAGCGTGGTTTAATTAGGATCTCTGTATGTATACTCATTATATAAAGTACGTAAGTACATAAATGAAAACATGAATAATTAAAAAAAAAACACATACAATTTAAAAGAACTACTGTTACGATAATCTGATGCAGCGAGAGCAGCCTCAGCGTTCAATGGACATTACGCCCAACTCTGGTTTCCAGCCATAGCCTGCACTTTTCAATATCTTCCTGATAATAAAAAACTGCGCTTACCACGTTACAACTATGGTAAAAACTATCAAGACGCGTATATTCATCAATGGTCTTTTATAAGCTGTAACGGTAATGCGTCGCTTTAATTGATTGACAAATTAAAAACATAGTGAGTAGGCTTTTATTAGAGGCGATTAACTACCTTCGCCAAGATTACCACTTACCAACAGCACTGGCAAGCACAGGCAATTAGTATATAATCACTACGTTTTAGCACAGGTATAATTTTAATAAGTTAATAAGGTGTAATAGCTGTCAATACAATTTTGTCATTCACGTTTGGTCCAGTTAACATAAACTGATTTAGTTCGTATTGGAATCGCAAACTGCGCAGGGTCTAACGTGTGTGTTCTGGGAGAAACGAGCGTAAACAAAGTTCTTATTTATAGCTCCCAACATGTCATCTATTGGTTGTATACATGATACCCGATACTCTCCATACCTACTGGTCATTTTGGTCACTATTACCAGTGTTCCTTATTATCATTTAGCGTCAAAAATTTTTTGGATAGCTAAGAGATACTTTAAAAATTACAAATAACAATAGATATGGGACACTTAAAAATACGCGTTTCAAAAGTGAACACAATGTATCAATTTAAAAATTCACAAAATACAAGCAACGCTTAAATAATTGAAGTAATAGAGCAAACTGATCTTTCCACGTAATAAAGCAGCGAGTTCATCGTTCGAGCCGAGGTGGCGTAGTAACAAAGAAGCGTGACGGAGCATCGTCTTTGATTCAATATCGTAAATTAAGACGTGTATAGATGTCTGCAGACGAAATAACGGTAAACTTTGTACAACTGGATGAAGTCCATGCTTAGAATGAGAAACAAAATACATTTTTTTTCATTTCTAATAATAGGTTCAGTAATAATACAATATAATAAATGATTGGTTTGTATAATTATAAAATCTATTGTTATTTGTAATATTAACAGTGGTAGAGCCACGCGGCAGCTTTTGCTGTCGCACGAATGGGCCGGCTCGAACCAGGGTGGTACCACGACCTCACAGAAAACCAGCGTGAAGTGGAGGTTTACCTCTGCGTTTCGCTTGGTGAGTGCAGGTGGCCGGAAGCCCTTTTTACTGGAAATGAGGCATTCCATCTTAGTCCTCACGGGTGACAACGCATCTACATATTGATTTGTAATAGAGGATAGACGTAGATGTCTATGGGCCACAGCAACCACTTACCATCAGGTGGACTGTGTGCTCGTTTGTCACCCTTATCCTATAAAAAAAAATCTTCCTAAGCTCAAACTTCTCCCTAAATAAGGAAAGGTTTCCCAAAACACCAATAATTTGATTGACATTGACACTACGAAATCTTCACACTCTCTGAGCATAAAAATCGATTTATACGTGATGGTTACGTTTATTACTAACTGGCGAACCGCCCCGGCTTCGCACGGTTGATTTCTGGATCTCGACAACAACGCCGCCTACCGGGTCCAATTGTGAATCTAAACAATTCTCTAATCAACACGCACACACACACACACACACACACACACACACACACACAGGAGGAGTTTAATCACACGGACAGAAAAATTATATAATATATAATATGCATGTTTTATACATATAAATCTTTCACTTGAATCATTCTGTCTATTAATGAAAACCGCATCAAAATCAGTTAGTAGCTTAAAAGATCTAAGCGTACAGACGGCGGGAAGCGGCTTTGTTATCTATACTTATAATATAATAAAAAGGAAGAGTTTTTTTTGTTTTTTTTTGTTAGTTTAAACGCGCTAATCTCTGGAACTACCAGTCCGATTTGAAAAATTATTTTTGTATATTATAGCCAGATTCATATGGAATAGTATAGTAATATAGCTATCTAGCATTAAGCTATATTACTCAGCTAGCCTTAAATATGGATATTTGTTAAGCAAGTCAGAAGAAAAAGCACTCCCGAAATGATTTATCTGCGTACGCTGGTGTTATCGTTAGGGATACGTAAATACAATGTTCTATAAGAATATAGACCTTTACTCCGTCTAAAAAAAAGTCCGCGATACCATATGTCTATTTCTTATACATAAGCCACAATTTGGTATTTTGTGATAAAAAAATATTGAAAATTTAAAAGTGATTTATGAACGTTATTATCAGGCATGGCCTATTTATCCTTACGAACGAAAGTTACTTCATCATCAAGACAATTTGATGAAGATAAACTTTGTTCTTTAACAGTGGTAGAGCCACGCGGCAGCTTTTGGTGTCGCACGGATAGGCCGGCTCGAACCGGGGTAGTACCACGACCTCATAGAAAACCAGCGTGAAGTAGAGGTTTATCTCTGCATTTCGCTTGGTGAGTGCAGGTGGCCGGAGGCCCTTTTTACTGGAAATGAGGCATTCCATCTTAGTCCTCACGGGTGACAACGCATATACATTTTGATTTGTAACAGAGGATAGATGTAGATGTCTATGGGCCGCAGCAAACACTTACCATCAGGTGGACTGTGTGCTCGTTTGTCACCCTTATCCTATAAAAAAAAAACCATGTTATTTGGACACATATTTTAAGAGATAATGTAAAATAAAAATAATTCAGTACTTGGCTGGGCGCGCGAACGACGCTTAAACCCTAACCGTTATAAAATGCTTGAACTATGTCATGTCGCGCACCTCGGACACGTGATGACGCGGGGGAAACCGCGGGGCACAGCTAGTATACTATATGTTTAGAGATAAATGATTTCAATTAAATGATTCAATTATATGAACAATTAAATTCTATTGTATTGTAGTTAGTTTCGAACAGTTCCCCTATTTACAGGTAAAATCGGGTTGCATAAATAATAAAAAGTTAAATAATAATACAAAATGCAAAACCTGTTATAAATGTATGCGGATTATTAAGTATGTACTTCAGTTACTGTACAGCTTTCGAAGGCTACGAGATCTTGATTTAAATTGCTCAATCGCACCTTACAATGAAATACATAAGCGAAATAAGGTCACGATTCCACCATTCTGTGACCAAACATAATTTATTAGCCAACGTTAGACCGAAATCCCACCTAATATTAAGTGGTAATATCTTCCTGAATGGTAAACATCTTAAATTAGTAAATACTTATTTACTTTTGCTTTGAATAAACCAAATTCTAATGATCAGGAAAGACTTATTATATTTGATATTAAAAAAATATAAATACCATTTTTTTAATATTATTACAATTAGGAATGAATGCAAACATTTGGCAACAATAAAAAAACAATGTCAAAGCATATTTTTGCTTTGATATAGTTTTTTTTTTCTAAATACTGGTAACTATAGCCATATCTGTAACAACCCCATATCATCTCGTGGGTTAATTCAATAACCTGCACAAAATAATAAAAAACTGCGCTTTCCAACTGCCAAATGTGGCAACGATGGCAATCAATATGGGGGATAATAATGAGGCAAACTACGAATACTTATGTTTAGCAGTGAACTTCAGATAGGCTGCCTTTACACATATAAATGAACCTATAACCGAAAATAGGGAGTCTTTTCAAAAGATGCACACTCTCCAGTCGAACGCATCACCTTTAAGACGATTATACAATGGCGGAGGCGACTGAAAATCTCAAGCAGGCAGGTAAAAGCGCTATACACTGCTGCTATGTCTAACTGTTATTACACTAAGCCAGAAGTGAGGAGGGAAAATTCCAGGGTATTCGTTCTAATTGAATCGCAGGGAAATTTCATTTCGAATTTGCGACCGACTTTGTTGAAAATTTCGAAATAACATTTTTAAAACGATAAGGACTGGAAAAAGGTCGGTGTTATATTTTATTTTTACGTGACTAATATTTCCCTCGTTTTTGGTTTTACGTTATCTTCTGGTTTACTTTCCATTCATTTATCATTTTATTTTGATTAAATATTGAGTTAAACCTAAAGGAGAATCCCGGATAATTGCTAATTGACAAACTGTGTTTTCTTTATATAAATATAGCTTCTATCAAACTTCATAGTGAAGATAAATTTGACGGCTCGGTCACGCAGTTACCTAGCATTTGGCTATGACGCTACGAGGCCATAGATTCAAATCCCACACGGTTGGTTGTTCTTGTACAATTTATAGCCGTAAATCGCCACGATACAGGAACATATCCTAGTGTGGTCTTTAAAAAGAAATAAAATAAAATAAAAGTAGATAATTAAAGCTTAAGAAGAAGAAGCTTCAGACACTACTGTGTTATTCTTTTTAGTAAAAACCGAGTAAAAACTTTAACTAACACTATTCAGTTTATTTTTATACCCTTTTGTGTGGACTATAGTATATGACAAGTTCAAGGTAACAATTTAAATATCTCTAAATGGTTGCTATAAAAAATGAAAATGAAAATAATTTATTTGACAGTTTGCATCATATTATACAAAAAAATTGCGCATACTAGTTACATTAAAAACTTCATCCCTTATTTTTAAACGCTTAGGGGTGGAATGTTATCTTCTAATTCATGAGACTACCTCTAAACTATTTAATAACGTATTTAATAAAGAAGAATATCCTTTATTTTATTTTTAATAATTTATAAATTGAAATAAATTAAAATAAATATCAGTAAAATAAGTACATTTGTCAATCCAAATCAAAAAAATTAATAAGTATAAATTGTTAAGTTATAGGTACTTCTAAATTAGTCCAACTGTTTCCGACAAATCGGTGAACATACTTGAAAAAAACCTGCAGGCCGAATGTACATACATATAATGTCCTCGTTTTAAAACTCGATTAAAATGCCGCACAAGATTTTCTTCCTCCCTTCTTATCTGTTTTATCTACCCATAAACTGGGAGATTTAAAAACATGTAAATTAAGTAATGTAAATGCCATGTAGGCACCTGCCCAGCGGAGTGAATATGAGCAAATTAGACTTATACAAGCCAAGCTGGTCAGTGGCCAGCCCTGATGTAAAAATATAGTAAAAATGTCGAGGAAGAAACTCAAAACTTATTTAATGATTTTGGAAACAATAGAATTTGTTGAAGATCTTACTTCTCATTTAATATTTTAAAACGATTCTCTGTCTATATGTATGCAAGTCTGTGTACTTATAACTCGCAAACCAGTAAATCGATTAAGGTGTTTGTTTATTGGAGTGAAAACTTCTTTAGCCGCGTTGACCGATTTTTGATAGGGGAATAACTTATGGCTTTGAGTCACCGATGACCTCGACATGCGTGACGTATCGCGGAAGCGCAATACGTCACGAGCATTTCTACTACGCGTCGCTAGTCATTAGTCACATTGAGTTTTCTCTACTGTCGGCAGTCCTTATGACTACCTCTGTTTTTTTTTTTATTTAACTAATGCGTTCTCTAGGTTTTAAAATATATTATTTTGTAACGTTAGATACTCGTAACATACGGAATAAAAGTAACGATAATAGTAAATGAAGGTGGAAAAGTTTACGATCAGTTTGCTCTTTTGCAATACGCTGCCTGAATAAGTGCGGCCAAGCTACGGGCAATATATAATTACAAGATAAAATTAAAAGAGGGTATAAAATTAATTAAGTTACGCTTGCATACAAACTAAATTTTATTTATATCGAAATGCGTAACTTGTAAAGAGAAACTAAGCGCTTGGGAAATCTAATCGCTACACAATATTGTAACTTCAACTTAGTAATAGTGGTGCGCAAAGTTTGTAGTTATCTTCTTCGACTTCGCTAGAGGGCTTTCTTCGCTATTTGACAACTCGACAGATGCCCAAAGCTACCTCCGCTGATATGAAACTTGTCACAATAAATACGTCTGGGATATTTTACGTAGGGTACATTTCATTCCTTAAACAAATTTATATAATAATTTTTATACTCTAGTATCTAGAATTTCCAATAGTAATTCAGTACAATAGTCTTATAAAGAAGACTTCTTAGTATGATAAAAGAAACGCAAATATCCAAATATTTTTTCACATGGATGTAAAGTTGAAAATGTTACCCATATACTAGGATGATACTCTAATAAGAATCAAAATGCCGATGCATTGTCATCTCTGTAAACTAAAATGGAATGCCTGTTAAAAGGCATTACTTGGTAAGTAAGATAAGGACAGAAAAGGTGGTATCATATTACTTGTTTGTATTCAACCTCTGACCGTTAAGTGGAGTTGTATGAATATCCACTACCCCATACCGCCCCATGAGTGTTGTAAAAGGAGATAAACCAGGAGATGGGCAACAGCGGCTTCCTAATATCAACTAAAATGAAAAAACTGCAATTGCCAACCCGTCTACCAAGCGTGGCAGCTATAGCAAATATGAGGCAATCTATGGGGAATGCATACATCTTTTGATTGCATGTAATGGTAACGGTGAAAACCTCTGCTTTGTATAATTAAATTTCAGTGTTTTTAACAGCTATTCTGCAGCTGTATCATGGCTGCAATACGATTTTTTCATGCGGAAATTCTTATGGATATGTTCCGCTGCGGGGCGACGTAATGTTTATGTCAGACTTACCGGCTATAACCCCACGGTCATCATTAACGTATACGCTCGTCCCAGGATCTTCGTTATCGCTTTGCAATTGCGATTACCCCCCGAAGGCAGCTACTACTAGAGTACTGCCCCCCCGCCCCCGGCACTTCGCAGTGCTATCATGAACTCTCGAAGGAGGATCCTGAATATCCCGCATTACTAAAAAATCTATAAGCAACATTTCGTTTCTTGACGTTGATTACGACTCGGTAGCGCAGTGACTTTATTGCGGTTGCGTGTATAATTGTTCGGTGTCTGGTTGATTGAGTGATGATTGATTGTCCATGTGCAATAGTAGTGTTATAATATTAAACAAATATGTATATTTAACGCCTCCACGTTATCTAAGAAAATCGTAGTGTAAGGATAAAAAAATTATCGTTTAGAACATTCTTTATTATATTTGAAATTAAGAAAAACGACATTGTCATTTAACATATTTTTTTTATTCATAGATAAATGGTTTTGTCGCTGATGCGATTATGCCGCCCTGGTAGTTACAAAAAAAATCTTAAATATAATAATTACTAACAAATAAACTTATTATACTTACTAGTTACTTAATCACTTATATACTAACAAATACAGTATTTTGGCATCATCTGATAACAGGTCCGATAAAATACTATTACTACTACCAATTAAGGACAAATGTAAATTATAAATTTAACATATTTACAGCGCATTCTGTAAAAAATAATATCTGACTCGTGGACATATCTATAAAGTTCGAAGGCACTGTGCGGTATTTCTAGGAGCTGAATACATAAGACAGCACACGCTAAATATTTTCGCTGAGGCGGCGATGTAACCTCAACAATGTTTGCATTAGACATTCCCACGACGCGTCTCCGACATCGCAGAGATACTGTTACAATGGACCGTACTTTGGTCTCATGTTTGAGTTTATAGTTCATATCTCTATCGACTTTGCCTGAGGCACGTCTGCATTAAACCCGATAGTTACCTTAAAATTTCATACATGTGATCGGTATGATTAGATACATTCAAAATTAAAATTTTATAATTTAATTAGTACTGTTTGTGCAAATTTAATACGAATAAAAACGTAAATGTGAAAACTGGGTCCAGTTTGGTATAATTCAGTTCAGTGTTGTTAACTTTGCCGATAAAAGAGTTGAAATCTAAACGCGTGCCAGGCTACATGTACAGGCTGTGTAAACCATACGATCTATAGGAAGGTTCAACTTACTTGGAACTTACCCAATAACCAATAGTTTTGTCGACACCTTTCGACAACAAATATCGATAATTTGTAGTTTTTAGATTTTTCCTTTGTATACGCCTAATACCTTGTTACCAAATTTCGAGTTTCTAAGTCACCTAGACATTTTAGAAAAAAAATTCTAGAAAAAGGGTGACAGGGACAGACCACACACTCCATCTGATGGTAAGTGGGTACTGTGGCCCATAGACATCAAGATTAATCCTCGCTTAGGAAATTGTTTGTGTAAATATGTATTGCCTGATACTGCCGTCAGTGGTAGAGCCACGCGGCAGCTTTTGCTGTCGCACGGATGGGCCGACTCGAACCGGAGTGGTACCACGACCTCACAGAAAACCAGCGTGAAGTAGAGGTTTACCTCTGCGTTTCGCGTGGTGAGTGCAGGTGGCCGGAGGCCCTTTTTACTGGAAATGAGGCATTCCATCTTAGTCCTCACGGGTGACAACGCATCTACATTTTGATTTGTAATGGAGGATAGATGTAGAAGTCTATGGACCGCAGCAACCACTTACCATCAGGTGGACTGTGTGCTCGTTTGTCACCCTTATCCTATAAAAAAAAATCTAATGCTGTCATAAATATCAAAATAATAGTTATTTTCTATTTTAGATATGGTTTTCAAGCTTGCAAATACCAGGGATAAACAAAATACCGTAAAATGTTACACGAATAAATTATATGTATATTTATTTAACTATTTCAGAATATTTTAAAACTGTCAACTTCGGTACGAAAAAGCAGCAGACCTTATTTTTTGTCAGATAACCAAATTCACAAGTCATATCTGATCCCTTTAGATACTTATCTGTCTGATATATAATTTTTGACGTATTTGGAAGTCTGATCGATTCATTTAGAAGTTGCGAAGATTGGTAAACGCCAGAAAAATCTCCGACAGATGACGTAGATAAATCTATTGCGTTTATGTCAGATGTAAAATGACCAGACCGAGAGAGAGGTGCTAGACATCTGGTACTGCAATCATCAATACGCCTGTCAAGCGTGACATTTAAAGAATAGCTTTTTAACAGATCTATTGCTGTCGCGCTGTGCTCAAATGATCGATCTAGACAACTGAGAGAGACAACTGCAGCTCAAACCGATTATACCTTTGATAATTTTACGAAATCATCTTCCTATGAATTCCCCTGTTTCTTTCTCCAAAACTGACATTAAAATAACAGTTTTTGACAGATCTATTGCTATCGCCACGAAAAACTGATCTACACATTCGGGAAAGACAACTGCAGCCGGAACTGATTATACCAATGAAAAATTGACGAAATCATCATCCTATGAGCTCCCTTGTTTTTTCCTCCAAAACTATACACTTTCTTCAAGAAGTGAAAATATAGCCAAGAAGTAGACTATGTACATTTTTATAGGATTTAAGGGTGACAAACGAGCGCATAGTCCACCTAATGGTAAGTGGTTGCTGTGGCCCATAGACATCTATATCTATCCTCGTTTGCGAATCAAAATACAGATGCATAAGATGACTAAGATGGAATGCCTCGTTTGCAGTAAAAAGTCTCCGGTTCTCTACACTTACCATATGAAACACAACAGCGTTAAGTTTGTCCTTGTTTCCTTTTATTTATTTTATGATCGTTAAATTCGTTTGCTAGATCTCCGATAGCTGCAGTATGACTGCGCAGTTTTACTAGTTTAGGAAGGTCCCTATTGTTTTTATATATTTTTTTGAGCAACATTACATAGAAACACTTTAGTATATGTATATTGTATAGTAAAAAATATTTACTCCAGTGTCATCACCCGAAGAGAATAAGAGCAATACTTTTGTATAGACTGAACGCTGCCTGGATAACTTCTTAAGGAAAATCCACCCGAGGGTCGATAATGATGATGTTTATGCATTTAGAAATAACTTATTCGCAGTTACTTTTGCTGCGAATTGAATTTGAGTTGAAGTGACGGCCCAATGCAGGGCACAGTCCTCCTATCGTTTCTGAGAACTTTCATGTAGCATGAAAAAGTCCACCCAGAAAAAAACACCAAAACTTTCTTTAGAATTACAACACCTGTACCAAAATCAAATTTCTCACAGTTAAAATAAACTTGTTTTCGATTCTTTATAAGGATCAGAATTGTATAAGACAAAGTTAGCCTATTGTTATTCTCGAGTTTGAGATGTCTTACAATAAAGAATAAATTAATAAATAAGTAGCTGCCCTATATACATCAAATTGATAAAACAAACGAAGAAAAAGACAGAATCAAGATCTGAGTCCAGAGAAAATGCTTCAAATAACGGAGCTCGATAATATTTCATTAAGCCTTATGTTAATGATTTGAAAGATATCAGATCATTATGTCCGGAATAACACCGATATTAATAAAGGACTCATTAGCCATACGGATAATGTCTCTATAATCTTTGGTTTCTTTTAGAAACTAGAATGACCTAATTGCGATATACTAGATGATGAGTCTCTCGCAGCTGTATACTCGTAAGTAGAAACTCCAAAGAAGAATAGTATAACTCCAACATAATTATATAGAAATTAATAAAAGTTCTCAGCACTTAAGCAGTTTAGAAGTACCTACACGCTTTTAATAGCGCAGTTTCAAACTGTGAGGAGACGGGGGAACTTCGGCTTGAAGGGGACACTCGTGTCGGAATTTTTAATTCAATTATGATAGCGATCTTGTTTAATGACCGGCGCGTTACAGCCGAGAACGCAGTTTTTATATCTCTCCCTCTCTCCCCACGGCTTAGGCTCTTTATTTCTGTAAAGAAAGGCAATGTTACAATTTGTAGACTTTTTTAATGGCGTGGAAATATTCGGTGTAAAAAAAGAGAAACTGATTTGAGCTACTAAGAAAAAAAAAACGAAAACATGCTTTGGAATTAATAGTGAAATAATTCGTTTGTACGGCGAAACTAATTTATTTATCTATATGTTTAATATATATTCAATTTCTACAGAAACTAACCGATTGACCTAATGCGGTAGGCAAACTTAAAGAACAGTTAATTGCATAGATCTTTAAACAGAAGCTAGCCTTTGTGAACCCGTTTAAATAACATCTGACCAAATCAGTCTGCTTAGCCACCGCACTGAGCATGCGCAGGGCTAGCGTAAGCACACGAAAAGCAACATATGCCTCGCGCAATAATTTGATATTAATAAACGGTAATATGTAAGATTCGTTGTATACTCAGACCAACAAAGAAACAAAGACGGATCGATCCGATTTCAAGTGATGCAAAAACCAAGCCAAAACAATGCTCAACTTAGTAAAGAACAATGACTTTACGTGCGCCTGCCGCCGAACCACGCCTCTCCATCTATCTTTTATTCTTTGTTGTTTGCGCGGAACGGTGGGTCTTGGTGGCGTTTGATGGCGCAAGAAAAGCAATCAACCCAGCTATTGGAAATATAAACCCTTGTTTATCGGCGTTTAAAAGATGACGCTATAATCATACTGATATTATCAAACTACATACCTAGACTCGTCTCGATACTTTGGTCGTCAATCTTTAAGTTAGACGTAGCGAGAAATCCATTAACTTTCCAATTTTAGCAAAATTCAATTTAAATATTATCAGAATAACTAAAAAAAAATATTCCTTTACTAAGTTAAATTTATAGCCAAAAAGTTATAATATCATTTTTCTATAAATTTTGGCATAAAAATACGATTGGAAAACTCTTCAAATTACAACACGAAAGGGATCCAAACGAACGAAATTAAATTAAATTAGATTTTTATTGGCATAAAAAGCCTACAGCGATAAATTTATCAGACCAGACCAAAAAGTTTTATGTTAATTCAATCAAACGGCGGGCTGGCTTATGTTTGACGAAGGGAGTACTCAGGATGGTTTTTTTCAATTGTTATATCGTTATTATTTCGTCCTCCATTTACACAGCCATCCTTTATAATATGTACTATAAAGACTACATTCATGCGATAACTATAATATTAGGATATGGAACACCTTAGTCCCCCGTGCCCACGGGTGATATAGAACACGAAACATTTGGAATAAAAAATTAGGAAATACTCGTATTAAATGCTATCAAAACGTAAAATAAAGTTATGAAGCATTTAGTCAGCCGCGCTGCTCTTTTGCAATATTTCAAAGACATGGGAGGTCGGTCAAATCAAATCAAAAAAAAAATCAAAAATCGTTTATTGCGTTTCAAAAGGTAGTAACAAACAAGTGGCAAGGGCCCCTGTACTGGGTTGGTAAAACCTGTGTTACGGGGTACCCAAATGATATGAATGGTCAAATGATAAGAAATCGGTAAAATTAATTTTATTTAATTGATTATTTGGTTGGCCAGGTTGAGATTCGTCCTGTTACCGTACATCCTATCAAGTCCATTACTAAACAAAGGCCACGGCGAAGGCCTTATAGGGGGAATATTGCTACGCTTGGTTAGTTGTTATTAAGAAGACTGACTGCTGCCCATTTCTTGGTTTTTTTCCCTCTGTTGACTCTTACGACAGCCACGGAACGATAAGGGGTAGTGGATTTACTTACAGCCCCACTACACGGGCAATAGGATTCATATTTAGTATAATATTGAGTTCGTCAGAATTGCCAGTGGAAAATCAGAACAGTCTATAAAGAATGCTGCGGGAGACTAGAATGGCTGTATTTTGAATGACGAAGTAATACTTTAAAAGCGCGTTCAAATGTGATGAGGTATCTCAGGTAAATAAACTAGAAACTCTTTAAGAAAAGAAAGAAGGTAGCGAGATAAGCATGGATAAAATATGGAAAGCAATGAAAACCATGAAAACAGAAAAAGAAGCTGGGTGTGATAAAGTATCTTTAGAAATATTGAGAACTGGAGAGGGAGTGGCAGCAAGCCAATGCAGCCAAGAAAATGTGCTGTACAATTTTTTCTAATTTATGCTAGGAACTAAAGTACTAGGAGACTGATCACAGTTTTACTGCAATCTATTGAACGGTTCAATAGATTGCAGTAAAACTTTGTCAACTTATTGCTTGCACTTACGCGAAGGTTATAGGCATAGTACAATTAACTTACAGTAGGTGGCGCGCGTATCATACCGACAAATTTATTTGAAAGTAATATAATATATCATTCAACTTCAATAAATGTTTTATCATTCAATAAACAATATAAGTCTTCCAAATTTGAAACGATATTTCCACAATTATATTTTAAGCGGTAGTAACGCGCCAACTAGTGATTTATAAGAACGCGCATCATATTTAGTTCGTTTTTTTGTTTACTTTAGTTTGTTCGGTTGATCATTTAATAGTAAATATGTAATATAAAAACCGTCTGAAGATGTTATAAAATTTGCTTGGAGTACTAGCAAAATATATCGTAAAGCTTTATCAAAACTTCAATATAAAATGTTATTATACCGGTGTTTTCCCAACGCTAGTGCTTAATGCAACGCATTAGTCACACTTCAAAAGTGAAGGATAGTTTAGCGGGATTTCTTGTCCGTCGAAGTCAGTGATCGAGAAGTGGGATCCACAGGAAAGTAATCAGTGCATAACGCTTTTAAAAGTACAAGTGTAGTCATTTTAAATTTTTTTTTATTTTTAAGATAGTAAAATAACTCTTTTATATTTTTATCATCATCATCATTACAGCCCTTCACAAGTCCACTGCTGAACATAGGCCTCCCCCAAAGAATGCCACAAAGCACGGTCCTGAGCCACCTGCATCCATCGACTTCCTGCATATCTTACCAGGTCGTCACTCCATCTAGTGGGGGGACGCCCTACACTTCGCCTGCCGGTACGAGGCTGCCACTCGAGAACCTTTCTTCCCCATCGGTCGTCGGTTCTTCGAGCTATATGGCCGGCCCATTGCCACTTCAGCTTACTAATCCGTTGGGCTATGTCGGTCACTCTGGTTCTACTGCGGATATCCTCATTTCTAAGTTTATCACGCAGAAAAACTCCGTTTATATTTTCTCTATTTTATATTTTCGCCATATATTAATTAAATTTTTAAAATATATTTTATTAACAGTTTTATTTCTGAGACGTAATAGGGACCATTATCTTCTGTGCTCGTCGGCAGTCTTCACTAAGCCCTCGAAATTTTCGTTATTATGTTATATTTTAATAACTATATTTGAATAAATTTACGTACTCGTATAACATGTGACATAGCTTTGGGGATTTGTGACTTCCCCTGGGGAAGATAATAATAATAAGTTTTTTTTTATTACCATAATATAGTAGAACCAGATATTTATTTAACACTTAGTAAATCTAATTTAGTACATATTTTCAGCAGTGGACTTTTGATAGGATATAATGACGATAATGATGATTTCATCAAACACAGTAAATACAACATGTAGATATATAATAAAACGAACATTTTAAAATTGTTTCTCGATATACCAAGACACTACTTACGTAGAACTAATAACATATTATAATTAACAGAATCAGGCGTTACTTTGCGGAAATCCTTTATATTAAAGTTTTTAAAAAGTTACCTCGCGTACATTCACTCGATTAAATAAAAAGATGTGTTTTAACTAGTTTCAAAAGAATCTCCCGCCCTCCCTCAATTGCGTGCACTATCCCCGTCACCACTAATCCCAGCACCACTACTTCCAACACCACTACAGTAGGAAAGACACACCACTGACGACAATACGACACGTGTTTCACCTCTACACGAGGCATCTTCAGGTGATGTAGACTCTACTTACTGACTTAGCAGTCAGCCACCGCAGACATCATTTTATTTTATCCAGCGGATGTACGCGAGGTAACTTTTGAAAAAAACTTTAATATAACATATTATGTTAATGGGATGAAAGAATGACCTTATCACAAAAATTGATAAGGGCGTGCTTCGGTGGTTTGGGCACGTTGAGCGAATGAGTGAAGACCGAATGGTGAAGAAAATATATCGCGCGAAAGTTAATATTAAAAGGTGTCGAGGTAGACCGAGACTAACTTTCGAAGACCATGTGAGCAAATTGCTCGAAGAGGGTAGGGTCAAGAGTACTCGGATACCTAGACGTGCATGTATGAAGAAGATAATGAATCTGAAAGAAGCGAAAGAGGTATGTAAGGATCGTGACACTTGGCGATCTGTTCTCTCTGGCTACCCCGTCAGGGATTGTGCGTGAAGATAAGTGTGTGTGTGTGGGATGAAAGAACCCAACATTATCCCGTGAGTGTAGTAAGAGGCGACTATGGGAAACACCAGAAAGATTTTATGGCTTGATATAGATGGCAATATAACCATCTCTTTTACGACAAAAGTAAAAGTCTCAAACCCGCGTCAAGACGTGTTAGAGCTGCGTGACGTCTCGTTATCTAATCTCTAATCTACTGATTGTCACTATGAGGGTATCTCATGTCCAGACTGTTACGGAATGATTGAGATGAAGCTAATTTATGCATGGGCATGTTTTAGACCAACTAAGTAAATAGACGGAGCGTTGTGTACATTTCAAGTGAAGCCGAAACTATGCCAAAACTATGTTCAACTTATTGTAATAAAACGCCCTCATGCACAAGTACAAAAATAAAATAATATCAATAATGTAAAATTAAAAATTTTGTACCGCCGACTTCAATATAAGTTATTAATAATAACTCAATAACTATTGGTCTGACCTTGATCAAATTCATATGGGACCACACGCGAAGTATCAGCTTTCAATAATTATCGAAATCGGTTCACACAGTAAAAAGTTATGAGGTAACACACATAAAAAAAAACATACAGTCGAATTGAGTACCGCCTCCTTATTGGAAGTCGGCAGAAAACGGAGTGCTGCGCACATTTCAAGTGATGCAAAAACCAAGCTAAAACCATGCTCCGCTATTGTAAGAACAAGCACTTACGTATCTAAAATCACTGGCAACTAAAAATATGATTGAGGTGCATAATATATGTGTATTGAACAGTGAACTTTCATGGGTTGATACAGAAAAAAAGAAAAAGGATGTATACGTGAGCGCGTGTCAAGAAATCCCGACGCTCTGTCTATTATTTTTTCTTGGTCTGAACCTTTATTAAAAGGTAGCCTCGCAAGCTTAACAAAATCCAGCTTACCGCAACCAACATTTGCGTGATTCTAGTCATCGTTTATCAAACTGTAATCGTATCAACCGTGACAGGTCAAAATTCCATTTGAGTAATTACACTTGACAAACGGACGTTTACTACCCGACTCTTTTGTATTACCTGGTTAATCAGGATTAAACAATGCGATTTGATAAGTAAGCTATTTTAGACACGTAAGTTGAGGTCTTCAAAATAATAAAATTTCTCAACAAAAGCTTTGTTGACGGCGCAGTGGCGCAGTGGCTTAGCAATGTGTTGCAGCGCTAGGGGCCGCGAGTTCGAATCCCGCACGGGGCAAGTATTTTTATGGCCTACAAGCAATTGTACCGGGTCTAAATGGTTGTCCTTGTGCAATTTACGTTTGTACACTGCCTCCATGATACAGGAGAAAATTCGTCTCATTAAGTATGGTACTGCAATTTCCGGTGTTTTAATATGATCTTATATTAATAAAATGTAGACATTTTAGTAAAATAAACTATAATATTCTTAGGAAAGAGGGATAGGATAACGGCTATAGCGATATTCCACGGTTACCAGATCTAATAATAAAAAAATCGTACTCGGAATGGAAGCATCATATCGAGTGATCCGCCAAACGAAAAAAAAAGAAAAAAGAAATAATTTCTAATGTAGCTTCTTAATTTTGGTCAGTCTCTCTTGTCATCTAAGCGGCTGCTACTCCGTAAACTGTACTGAACTTAAATGTAAAGGGCGATCCTCTGACAGCGTCTTTGCTCCACCAGTTTTTTCTTGTCTATTGCCATAATACTCTAGATTCTTTTTTAAAGATTTAGATATTATGATAAATATTTTCAAGATGCAGTGGCTAGCACACACCCTAATTATTGTGAGCACAGAGTTCATAGTTTCTTTATAATAAAAAACTCCTAATATCATCCTTTTAGCATTTTATTCGGGTCTATTTAAATGACTATACAATTTTCAACGAGCAAAAAAATTCTATGTAAACGCATCAAATTATTAATAAAAGCCGATTTCCTTGAATTATGAAATCCCCGGTCAAGGATGTCTGAAGGTCTCCAAAGCAATGTGATTTATGATTTTACTTTTCGAACTAAATTACTTTCTATTCTTTCTTTTAGACTTTAATTACTTTGTACACGAACAGAAATAACTTCGTTTCATGTAAATGAAACGAAGTTATTTCTGTTTCATTCTTTTTTATTTAATTAAAAATCATCATCATTTTTAATTTTGTGACGATTTTAGGCATATCAGCAGGTAGCATATTTAATTGACAATGCCAGTTTAAAAAATTCAACTTGATATAATTTAAATTAAGTAAGTTATTATTAGTAAGACATTATAACCAAAAATATATTTACTTCGTTTGGAGGTGGCGTAACAGAATCCATCATCATCTTTTTATATGTATGTGTGACAAACGAGCGCACAACCCGTAATATGAGATTTGGATGCTGTAGCCCATAAACACCTCGATCTTTCCTCGATTAAGAATCAAAATGTAGATGCGTGGCAAAATAAGATGTAATAATAATAATAATAACATAAGAAACTTCCAAAGTTAATTCGATTTAAAGAATTCGATGTATCTATATATTCTACCCATTCTTAATAATGAAGAATTCAATCTTAAATTGGTTTTGCGGACAGAAATGGGCAATTAGTGATGATCTAGGAAAATTAGCTGTCTTTACTCATATTTGTTGAGGTAATACATAAATAGTCCCTAGGTCGTTCCAGATAGATGAGATTTGTATTTATTTATCATTATCGATATGCAAAACTATCCAAATTGCCCAAGCTTGTCTTAATTTGCGAACACATTATCAGATAAGGACACACGCTACGTGATTCTAATTACTCCAACTGCCGCACATCGAAAAAGCATTAGCCGTGGTGTAATTAAGAGAGCATGCGCTCCCAGCCGCAGAGCGTATAAATTTGCGTGCCCTGCGGTCAATGGAAACACTCGGCGCCTTTTTCAATGGCTCAATTTGTAAACTGATTGCGTATTTATTTACCTATATTAGGTACACAAAGTAATATAAAAATAATTATTCATGTAATAAAGTATTTGTAATATAAAATAGGAAATATGTATATACCACCAAAACTTCAAAGCGAGTGAGTAATCTTAAGCAATAGCTTAAGATTACTCAACGAGTTATAGAAAGGGGTATACTAGGGGTATCGTGGCTGAGGGGTCTCTCCCTCCGGTTGAGTAAGTTATCTATGTTGAACTAAAAAGAACCTACATGGCTGGCCCGAAGAGAAAGCCCACCGTGTGGTGGCTACTCCAAGTGGGCTTACTTCGGATGTATGTTGGTAGGCTGCAGCCAGATGGGTGTCCTCTCCCCATACTGCTGCAGTCGAGACGCATAAGTGGGTTAAAAAGTGTTGGTATGGCGATGCGCCACTCGCATTACCCTCTGCGGCCGAAAATCGGTTGGCTATAGACTAGTCCGCCGCTTGCGTCAGAAGAGCTGGTGCATCTTAATGCACGTTTTTTACTTTTCGAGAGTTCCGTTCCGTTTGTCTCAGTCCGGAGTTGGAGGCTGCGGAGGAAGCCACACTTTACGTTCTGTTGTGCCTTAACTGAGAAGAGGTGAGGAGGTGTCTTCTTCAGAAGGGGCCGCTGTGAGGCGTCCGGCGCTGGTGGGCCACGGATGTCAGCGAAAGTGTTACCGTGGCCCTGCCCATATGCGGAGAACGTTGAACACCATGGGGTGCGTGGGGAACGTGGAAAACCACCAGAATAACCAGAGTATTCGACATAACCCAACGGAACAGTAAGCTGAAGTGGTAATAGGCTGGCCACATAACTTAAAGAACTGATAACTGATTAGGAAGGTTCTCGAGTGGCAGCTTCGTATCGGTAAACGAAATATAGCGCGCGGCACCCCACTAGACGGAGTGACGACATGGTAAGACATTCTGGAAGTCGATGGATACAGATGGCTCAGTACTTTGTTTTGTGGCAATCTTCGCATTCTTAGCAGTGGACTTGGAAGGGCTGTAATGATGATAATGATAGTAATAAAAACTCAGCTTAATGGTTTGTTATTATTTTGTGATATTACGATCAAAATTTTGGACGAAATCTTCCAGAGTTGAATAATTTAACCGATAGGCAAATAATCTGATATTGTTAGAAAAATTTCGTTTCTGATGACGGGGAGCAGCATTATCAGCCCGAGGAGATCAGATCTCTTCTATTTGTTTTCAACAAGCCGGTGGATCTGAGTAAGCAGAGCCCGCGAGAAAATCTAAAACATCCCGTGGATATCATTTAAGTAAAACTGTAAAGATAGTGCCAGAATCTTGAATCCACTTCTGGCCAAAGGTATTTCCATCTTTCGAATAATAAACCAACAACGAACAGACGAGTCGGTTAACGTACATAAAAATGAATGTTCACCATCATTCAGTTGCCGAAGCTCCCTCTCTTAGAGTCCAAAATTATATCGCTATCGCTTGTACCTTATAAATTGGCACAATTTATTGGTCGCTATATGGACGTATCTCACTTCCTGTATAAATAGCCCATAGTATATAATATGATATTACGTTAAAATAACTGAACATTGCTCTCCTGTTAGGCTATTACCTCCTTTATGACAACATTAAATCATCTATTTTTGTCGCCGCCGAAAATGTAATGTCAAGTAGTGCGTAGGCGGAAATCTTAGACGAAAATGAGAACGTTCTGCGACGTTATCACATGACATGTGCTCGATGGATTTTGTGACGAAATGAGGTGATTATCATAAAGATAATAACAATGCTTTAATCATTATTTTTTGATTACATATTAATGTGGTTTTCTTACATATGTACATATATTACAATAACACTATCAATACGTTGATGGCGCCAAATGCTCTGCACCAATTATCCAATTAGAGATATTGTTTTTGGTTTTTATGTTGCCAAGAGACAAAATATATGAGTAAATTCTTACTTTATATAATAGCAAAATTTTCAATACTTAACTAATCTATATGGCGTCAGCAAAGTAATTCAAAGAAGTTGTTCTGCATTCGGTTATTTTGATTATTTGGAGATATGATTAGTTTATCATTCCATTTGAAGAGTTTTATGGGGAATGTCGTAGATTTCAATTATTTTTTCAGATGCGATAGATTCATTATTCGAATAGGATTTAAAAAATATCCGTAACTTCATTGCTAAACGGAGGGTGCCCATATCTTGTCTTAAGGATTTTTTTTTGTTTTGTTAAATATATAATTGGGTTTAAGTGTATTACTTAATTGTGTTTTTTTATTTTAATATATGTTGGTACTAAGGATTAAGGTTGAATACTTGGGTAAAAATTAGTGTTAGCATCATTCCGAAACCACACTTACCATTTTTGAAGTCATCGAAATTTGTCGAATAAATAGTTTGTAATACAAACAACTTTTTCGTGTACTTTTTAAATAACGAAGAAAGAAACGCTTCTTTTTTTTTCTTTAAATTTACACCTGCTTTACGCGAGATCGATATAACGCCATACTTTGCATATCGCATAGTCATCACTTACAACACCAATGGAAAGAAATGGAGTGATGGATTCACTTAAGACGCCACTACGCGGTACTAGGACGTCTTTTAGCAGCTGTCATCATCGTCAATGATAATATATTCTATTACTTATGTCTACATTTTTTACAATAGAATATTGTAAGGTGGTATATAGTGCCTTATAATTCCCATACCAATCTAGCTTGCACCAAGTTAACTATTTAATATGGATCTAGAAATTGACTAATGGAAAAACTAAATCAAAGTTGAGTTTTCATCTACTTTCGGACGTCTGAATATTTTTTATAGAATAAGAGTGACAGGCGAGTACACAGTACACATGATGTTAAGTTGATGCTGTAGCAAATAGATACATCTATCCTCAATTTTGAATCAAAATGCAGATGCTTTGTCAGCCTTGAGTACTAAGAACGAAAGCCTCGATATCAGTAAAAAAGGTTTTCGGTTCTCTACACTCAGCATACGTTACGATGTTAAGAAAATGGCAGACTTGTGGTGGATTTGCGCTCTTTTTTTACTTCTTATGTGCCAGTGCTTGACCATAATCCCATCTGGTGCTAAGTGGTGATGCAGTCCTAGATAATTTACCATCTAGGGCACTGTCTTAGCGTAACAAAAGCTTAAATTATTCCACTCTTTTGCTGTACGCATTACAATAGACGAAGCAAACCGCTTGTTCCTAATGCGTGGAATATCGATAACAAAAGGATGAAGACCCACCGACTGTCTGGTTGTCCGATGGTGAAAAGGAGAGGGAGGAAATAAAGCGTGTAATTCCTGCGCACACTCACCGCAATGCATCCTATAGAATATCGAGAGAGTGGCTACTCTGCGCCTGTACTCGAAGCTGACAAGACTGGTTTCAACCAAACCACGGTCATCAATGAGCCTCTTAGCACGTCTCTCCACTGATCCAACGCTGTCAGGTGGCATTTTGCAGCACCAGCCCATATGTGACAACATTACTCCATGCACGACCGGACTTGCGCTTCGCTGCCCCGGCGTGAAGTACCGCCGCAACCTTGCCAGGACACGAAGTTTCCTTGCGGCTGCTTTGGCTCTGGACTCAATGAACCGCCCATAGTTGATGTTCGAAGAAAATCCAACTACTAACAACTGACAGCGGTCAGTGTACTCCAAGGATACATTCCGGAAAGTACGAGCCAAGGTGTGCGGGCTCCTTTTAGCGGTGAAAAGACAAGCTTGTGTTTTGGAGGCGTTAAATCTCATGAGATTGGCATCGCTCTATTCGGCGATTGCCTGTAGTGTGAGACTCACAAGCTCAACCATAGCATAACATAGATCGGTACGTTTTTGCTGAATCACCGTTATTAACAACTTTTTGCTTGCCTGATTTAAGATCTTAGCGCTTCCTCGAATGTCTTTTTTAGTAGATATCTTGACACAGGTAAATTAAATCTTCCCTAAGATGAATTTATTGCATTGAAAAACTTACGCAACAGACCAGATCTCACGATTGTCCGCGCAGATAAAGGTAATACTATGGTTATAATGGATACGTCGGATTACAATTTATAATACAACTTTTATCGGATGTTAAACTTATGTAAAGGTTAAAACAGACCCTACAACTAATACGCTTAAAACAACTAGCGATCTAATTAACAAATACTCCGAGAAGTTGGATCTAGACGTTAATTCGATAATACCTGCGTGTGCCAAACCACCGAAGTTGTATGGGTTACCAAAAATACACAAACCGAACGCTCCATTACGTCCAATAGTGAGTCAAATCGATTCGCCAATTTACAGATTGGCTAAACACCTAGCAAAAGTACTATCACCACTCAGAGGACACACAAGAGCACACATTAAGGATTCATACCATTTTGTCAGTGAGATAAAAGACCTATGTCTTACTGACAATGAAACTATGGTCAGTTTTGATGTTCAGGCTCTATTTACATCCCTACCCGTTGAAGACTGCATCACAATTGTAACTAAGAAACTAGAGGAAAACAACATGCCAGCAGAATATGCAGTATTACTCCGACATTGCTTTACATCTGGCTATCTATTGTGGAAGGAAGAGTTTTACAAGCAAGTAGATGGTGTTGCGATGGGCTCAGCAGTATCTCCCATTGTCACCGATATTTTCATGCAGGACTTTGAGGAGAAAGCCCTGCTTACTGCACCAATAACGCCAAGTTTCTACAAGCGGTATGTAGACGATACTTTCACAATTTTACCTTCAGACAAAGTAACTGCATTTTTAGAACATCTTAATTCCATAAACTCTAAAATTCAATTTACTATGAAGTTAGAGGCAAATAATTCTTTAGCTTTCCTAGATGTGTTAGTCATTTGAAATCCTAATAACACCATAGGTCACACTGTGTATAGAAAAAAGACCCATACAAAACGATATTTAAACGGTGAATCCCACCATCATCCTTCACAGTTAGCTACTGTGGGCAAATCTTTGTTACAGAGAGCACGAGGGATCTGTGACAGCAAACACCTGGCCGCCGAGCTTCAGCACGTCAAGCAGGTTCAGCACGACAACAAGCTTCGGGTCCCGCGCCTACGTCACAGTTACCGAGTGAAGCCGGCCACAGTCGAGCGTGTGCCTGCTGTACTACCATATGTCAGAGGTGTCACAGACAAGATTGGCTACATCTTGAAGAGAGCTTCTATTAGAACATTATTCAAGCCGCCGAAGATTAGTCAGTTCTTACCATCCGACAAGTGCAATATTCCTCTACAAGATGCAGGAGTGTACAAGCTTGATTGTGAGTGTGGTCTCTCGTATATAGGGCAAACAAAATGATCAATAAAAACCCGCGTAAAAGAACACACAGCTGACGTGAAGCACCAATGTTCCGGGAAGTCTGCAGTTTGTGATCATATCCTTGACGACCCCCGCCCTTAAGTACATTAGATTTGATAAACCACAAATTCTCGCGAAAGAACATCGATTCCTGCCAAGGATGATACGTAAGGCTATTGAAATGAAAAAACATCCTAATTTCAATAGAGAGGGAGGCTGGGTACTACCACCTGCTTGGGAGCCTATAATTCATAAAATTAAAACTAAACCCAAGCATACCACTGCAAGACTTCAAGATACAGTAAGTTCATTCTGCGTAGGTCGGACCAAAATTAATAATTAAAAAGCTGAAGGTACTCCGAGTTAACTCTAACATCGGGACGTCAGTCACCTCAGCCCCCGTGACTATGGTTGCTGGAAAGCAACCGAAATATCGGGAATATAAAATAAGTTAATTAAACGCGATAAAATCCGTAAAAAATAGTTTTATTCAATAATTCACTCTAATTTATCACGCGACAACAGAGTATGTACTTTTCTAAACTTGAATGGGTGCCACTTTTCGCGCTTTTATATCCTATGGACGGTTCTCTCATGGACTTGAAAATGTCTAGCGCTCTGGCGGAGGCTAGTTTTGGGTTGGTCTTCGAAATATTGTATCACATTTTCAGTTAACTGGATTGGATTTTGTCGTGTAGGCGGTCGATCGGCGGCGGGCGTTGAGACGTACGATCCACTGGCCGGTTTTCGCAGATACCCCGAAGAGACAACTGTGCGAGGATCAGTACGGATTGTCTTGAATCGCCATATCTCTCGCGATATGTCCTTATCGCAAGGGCGGCATTTTGATGACATTCTCTGTAAATTCATGTTCAAGGATCATGTCCGCATATTCAGCTGTTGTGTAGTTCGGATGTGTGTTTGCCATTACGATCACAAGTTTACACAAGCACTAATAACACAAATAAAAGCGTATGTATCGCAAGAAATGTAAACGTACCTACTAGATTAGAAAACGAAAACAAAACAAGGCGTCTTTTTTGCAGTACCATAATCTAATTACTATCCTAATTACACAAAAGTTAATAAATAAAACAATACGTAAGCGTGTTTTTCGCGGAAAAGTTCACAAAAATATTAGTGTCAAGGACATGGATTCGGCTAGCACACGAAAAGCAAAAAAGGAATTCGATTTCGGTGCAGGGGAGGGCGCGCGTCGCCTGCGCCGTCTACTCGCCGACAAAGGGATGTCTCTTTCCTTCAATAGTATTGCTTTTTGGTTTTAATTTCAATGATGCGATCTTATGATCCGTGATAACGGCAAAAAACCGCTGCGCGACAGTTCTCTAAGTACAGGTTGCTCTAAGATGTTATTTTCTAAAATTTTAAATAAATCCGTAAATAATAACGTTTAGTAAAAATATAATTTCTTCATGAAACGAAAATTTAAAAACTTATAATATGTATGTGTGTTAAATTAAAGTCACCATTGTTGCTTCACGTTGTATAAGTTAATGCTTAACTAACGCTAAGTTTGATTAAATCGAGTTTCAGTATGCGCTGAACTAAATTGCAACTGAATATGTACAGAACTTAGTTAGCGAGATGCGATGGACACCATCTCGATTCCATTTGCAGTTTCTCTGTTATAGCAGCAGTGATTTCATACTCGTAGCCGTTTTATTGCAGCGGAATTCAACTGAAAGTGCTTCCGCGTGTCGATGCTAGGCGTTCGGAACGTAAAGAACGCAGGTAACGATCAATTATCCCTTCCGTTTATTCCTATAGTTTCGTAAATATGTACAAGTTAATGCGTGGTTTTAGTAACTATTAATGGAGAACGTGACTTCTGGCCATTTACCATCACCTGAGCTGCATGCTCGTTTACCCCCTCTTGTATAAATATTATTTAAAATTAAACATTTTGTACAGCCGACTTCAATATAAGTTATTAAGAATAACTCAAAAACTATTGGTCTGACCTTGATCAAATTCATATGGCCACACGAGAAGTACCAGCTTTCAAATAAGAAGAGAATCATCGTAATCGGTTCACCCAGTAAATAGTTATGAGGTAACACACATAAAAAAACATACAGTCGAATTAAGTACCGTCTTCATTTTGGAAGTCGGCAGAAAAGCCAGTGTAAATAATATGAATACAACAGACAACACGCACTGGTTGTACAATTTCGTTTTCAAGTTTTGAGGTATGTCTAACTAGAAGATGTGTCGTAGTTTCCCAAACGCTGCCCAGCCGAGTTGAATCCGTCGATTGACCTCTCGGTCGAAGTTGGACTTACCTAGTTGGACTATTTGTCCCAGGTAAACATACTCGTCAACAACTTCTAGCTTAGTGCTCCCAACAACTACCGGCATAGGTGTGACATGGACATTAAACATGATTTTTGTTTTGTCCATGTTCATCTTAAGACCTACCGTTGGGAGACACTATTGAGGTCATCGAGCATAATGCTTAGGTCCTCCAGCGATTCTGCCATAAGGACTATATGGTCGGCAAATCGAAGATGAGTGAAGTACTCGCCATTGATGTTAATACCGCATCCTTTCCAGTCCAGTAGGTTGAAAACGTCTTCCAATGCAGCGGTGAAGAGTTTCGGGGATATAACATTACCCTGTCTTACACCTCTCTGTAGTTGGATAGGTTTCGTACTCTGATTCTGTACTCGGATAGCCATCATAGCTCTACTGTAGAAACACTTCAGCACTTCGATATACCGACAGTCAACTTGGCACCGCTGAAGGGACTGCAGCACCGCCCGAATTTCGACGGAATCAAAGGCTTTCTCATAGTCCACATACGCCAGACATAGTGGCAAATTGTACTCTTCGGACTTCTGTACAATTTGCCGAAAGGTATTTATGTGGTCTATGATGCTAAAGCCCTTTAGCACCATTCCGGCTTGTTCGGGAGGCTGGAAGTCGTCAAGTCTGCGGGCGAGACGATTCGTAATGACTCTCGAAAACAGCACGTAGAGGCGGCTCAGAAGGGAAGTCGGTCTGTAGTTCTTCAAGTGAGCGTTGTCACCTTTCTTGAAGAACAAGACCACCGCACTTCTGCTCCACGTCTCCGTTGTAATGCCACCATGGAGGACGGAATTAAAGAGCTTCTGAAGGACTTCAAGTACCGGTTTTCCACCCGCTTTCAGAAGCTCTGCTGTAATTCCATTATCGCCCGGGAACTTGCCGTTTTAAGGTGCTGGAGAGCCATTCTAATTTCGCTCAGACTGACGTCCGGGATATCTTCGGAATAGTGTCGGATAAGACTCATTCTTGGATCGTTACTCACACTTGCGTGTGGCTCCAACGATGACGTGTACAGCTGCCCATAGAACCTCTCAATCTCACTCAAAATCTCAGGTGTCCCGGAAACGATGCTGCCACACTCGGTCTTCAGCTTTGACAGTTGGCTCTTTCTGGCAGTCAGATCTCTGGCAAAGACTTTGGAGCCTTGGATCCGCTAGATCGCTTCTTCAATACAAGCTGTATTGAAGTTGCATAAGTCCCGCCACATGCATTTGGAGATCTGTCTGTTCAGTTGCCTGTGTGCTGTCAAATCTGTTGAAGAGTGTAGCTTCATCTCCCGTCTAAGAGCCATGAGATTAAGAGTGTGATCGGAGAGTTTTTGTGTTCTTCTGCGACGGGTCTTGCAGAACTTAGCTCCAACCGCATGGACAGTTTCCATGAGCTTGTCATTCATATCTTCCCTTTCATTGCAGTCTTCTAGGCACTGAAAACATTTTTGGAACTCGAGCTGAAAGGTTTCGAGACTGTGGAACAGAGCATGAGGGGGACGGAGCGTTGACTTCATTAGACGAGACCTCTCCAACTTAACGTTTAGGTTCAGTGTGCCTCTAACCATTCGGTGATCGCTAGCAGTTTTCACCCTCGCGATCACGGAGACATCACTGAACAGTTGTCGTCTGGTCGTCATAATGAAGTCAATCTAATTTTTTGTCGAACCGTCGGGGCTTTGTATGAGGCCGCTTCTGGTAGAAAGAGCTCATCATAAAGAGTCCCTCTTTCTCCATGAAGTCGGCCAGCTGCTGGCCCCTTGGGTTCTGTTTCCCTATTCCAAATTTCCCTACTTTCAGCTCACCGTTCTCTCTTGTGCCTAGTTTTGCATTGAAGTCTCCCAATAACACCGTATAGTGGGTTTTGGAGGAATGCATGGCTCTAGAGCTATCCTCATACATTTCCTCCACCTCCTGATCGGGGTGTGCCGAAGTTGGTGCGTAAACCTGTATAACCTTCAGCGAATACCGTTTGGTGATTCTGAGTATAAGGTACGCAACCCTCGTCGACACACCCTCAATCTTTACAACTTTGTTAACGAGAGACTTGTGGACGATAAATCCGACACCTCCTTGGGACAGATGGTCGCCCTCCCGGTGATAGAACAAGTTGCCGGATAAGAGGGTTACCGTATCCTCCCCCTCTCTTCGGACTTCGGATAATCCTATAATATGCCAGCGTAACTTGTCTCTTCTTCCAGCTCCACGATCTTCTCGTCAGTCCTCAGGGTGCGTGCATTGTATGTTGCCAGGTCGAGCCGTTTTAGGTGGCAACCGAACCTCCACTGGAGATTCTTAGCACCCCCTGCCACGCCGTTACCATGGTAGCCACCGTAGTCAGGAATAGCGGGGTCGCCGGGGACTGGGGTCGTCTCTTTGTTGCTCTCATCATTGGAGGGTATTTGCCATAGTTGCCACGGTTGGCGAGCGGGTTGGCAACCACAGTTTTTATTGTACTTTTGCTGTTATCAGGAAGATGTTGCTGCCCATCTCCTGCCTGTTTCCCTTTGTCGCCTTTTACGACACCCACGGGAAGATATGGGGTAGTGGATATTTTTAACCGCCACTATACGGCAACGTATGTATTCTGAAGGAATGCAAAAAAAACGCGGTTCTGAGCCACCCGTATCTATAAGATTTACGTGGTATTTATTGTAAGGAAATTAATTTTACTTGTAATCCTCATTCTTATCCTCATCAGACAGCTAACAATTCACCGCTGTAAATGAGCCCTTCCAATAGAAAGGAATAAATATTTTGTCTTTAGTTTTTTTTTTAAACGTTACCCCCACACTGGGATTTTCTCCTGTATCGCAGAGACAGTTTACAAACACAAATTGCACACGGACAAACATCCAGACCCGGAACAATTATTTGTAGGCCATACAAATACTTGTTCCGTGCGGGATTCGAACCCGCGGCCTCCAGGGCAGCAACTCATTGCTAAGCCATTGCGCCTCGGAGCCGTCAAAGTGAGTTATGGTCCACATAATATGTTTAATATATGATTACTCGTATTCGAATCTAACAACAAAACACATTTAATTTTTCATCAAACAATATCGATTTTAAACACTTCTGTATTCTATATATTCAATTATAAGTTCGATATAATCAATAATAAAAAAACAGTTTCCTAACATTACAATAGAAATAATTAATGTAAAGAAATATGTTTGATGTTTCAGCCTTTTTTACAATATTATCATAATACTATTTGGATCACAAATCATATATTTGACACACAATATCTGTATTGAGGTTGGTCATCTCTCTTTGGATAAAATATTTGTTGTAGTCGGCAACTATTTGGGGAGGATTGATTTATAGAGACTGCTAGCGCCCGTACGGCGTGATGTATGACCCTATTGAGATTAGCATAGGATAATAAAAGACAGAGACGTCATTATGAAAGTGAAGTAACATTCAATAAATAACTCAATGTAGCAGCGGTAGTCCTCTCAGAGGAGGTAAGACCATTCCGCAAAAACACATCTCTCTTCTCACATGGGCCCCTCCTATTAAAAATTACCTCCTCGAAATTGTTTATGTGTGAAATGAGCAATTGTAAAACTGCACTCATATGAGTTGTTATTATGTTATGTGTCGGTAATGTAATTACAAACAAACAACAGATACTTTAAAAAATATTAAATGATACGACAAATAAATTTATTTTTACTTTTAAATACTAGTCTTTTTAAATAAAACATTACATAAAATAAAGTTAATATTCCACTGCTGAACAGACTTTGTCTCATTGTTGAGAAAGTATATGGAGCAGAAGGTAGTCATGCCGCGCTGGTCCAGTGCATGTTGGCGTACAGTGTTGGTAGTATAAATAATTATTGTTAACTTATCCGTTCTATTCTTTCAATAAAAAGCACAATCATGCCAGCGAGAATCGAACTCGAGTCTTTCACACACTATGAAATTTAAGGCAAGTGCCCTCTGCGCTAAAACAGCACTTTTAGCGTGTATAAAATAGGCAGGTGAAAAGAAAACAGGGCTTTAATGCGCGCTCTGGGCATTGCCTACTCTATCCGAAACATGCATAGCTGCAGCGCACGATTTGTAAACGCTAAAGTCCCGAGTCTTCTTTACTGCAACACGCGATGTACAGGCAGATGTACGAAATTGGAAGTTTCCGTTGATAAATGTATTTTAAAATTTTCCCTTCTACACCATTTTACTTCTGTTAAAGTGAGAAACACAGACATTTATCAAGAACTTTAAGATAAAAGCTTTTATTGTAACATTGATATATTCCACGTATTTCGTTTAAAAAATTGCTAAAGGCGTATTGAGCACGTTCAAGACAGAGCAAGGGGTTCACAGGCGTATCAAAAAATGAAGAATAAACACAAGTTATTCGACGTTTATCCCTTTTTCTGTATTTGTATCTATTGTTCTCATTATCTTTAAATTAATATATAATCCCTCTCAGCTATCACAGCTCTTTTTTACCACATGCAAGCGAAAGAAGGAAAACATCATCAAGTCTAATAAATAAAATAATCAAAGGTATGAATAGTCTGCTAACACACAAAAGAGCAGCGCAACGGACACTTTCTTGTCCTTAATCCCGTCCAATAATGAACGGACGCCTGTGCCCAGTAGTAGGACGTATAAAGCCTATTAACTTTACTTTTTTTTCAGAAATATGCTGCAATGACTTCAGTGTGATGGCAGCGTAAGGGAGTCCATCACTCAATTTCGTCTCGTGGGTGCCTTAAGAAGGGAACATGGGAATGTCCACAAAAATATCATAGCCATACATGGTTTACCATCCAGTATAATACGGCAGGTGTACAAGTGGTAAATTTAAAATTGTACACACCACTTCAATATGAATATAATTTATTGTTGATTATTAAAAAGCCCTCGATTCCGATAAGATTTATATTCCCCTGGAACATATACCCTTTGAAAGAAAGAATTTTCCAAATCGGTTCAGGCGTCTTTGAGTAATCGGAGAGCATACATATAAATATATATAAATTTAGAACCTCCTACTTTTTGAAACCGTTTGAAAATACGTCAAATCTGCAAACATCAGGCAATGCGATCTTCAATCCGGCTGTCATTCCGTTTACGATATATCATTCTTATTTTATTTTACATTTTACATAAGTGGGTTAAATAATAGTATACTCATGCAGCTCCGGCGGTGAAACGATACAAGAAAATGTGAAAGAAGTTTCACTTCAAAAAGTTATTCGCCGTAGTCGCAGAAGAATGTCTATTCATAAGTTATTGATATCATAAGTTATTGATGAAGGCTTAATACCCGAATTCATTCAATTCAGTGGACTTTTGCGGGCTGATAAAGAAGATTAAGATTTTATACAGCAATTACATGATATTTGGATTTTTGGAACGAAGTTCCTTATCGGACAGTACGAATTTGGCGGATGGGAGCTAGGCGACAATAAGTGTAAGATTTTTCCGTCACGCCCCTTATGACGTAGTGTAGACGGCCTTGGCGGCTATAAGGAAGCGAGTTGGAATAATATCCATCTCCCTCGCACTTTTTCTTATCTTGCCATGAAAGAAATATTATTTTATTTTAAATGACGCTTCATTTTAATAGACACTAGTAATTCATTTATTTGTATTTGTTAATCAATAATATATTACGTTTAACTGTGTGTCGCCTCTTATGATAGACACGTGATGATATGAGTTAGTAGGTATACTTACACCGCCACTACACGGCTGTTTCTAATTAATAAAAATTTCAAAACACAATATTAATTTATATACAGAAACACGACTACAAACAGTTCAAGGGTTTTTTGCTACATCATGTTGTACACACGTACATTTTCTGAGAAACGTAGCCGCTGTGTGTCTAACTTCAACGATGAAACCCCTATTCAAACAGTTCAGGAATTGAATACAAAGCTGAGACTCGATACTTTCAAATACAAACGCTAGCTGCGAATGTAGTTCTATAGCCTTTCAACTTTCTCCAACATACATCCTATTCCTATTTGATTTATTTCTACCTTCGATTTTTTTATGGTTTAATTCGTATTTGTAACAATATTTAAAGCGTTGCGTTTGTGTTATTTTTATAGGTAATTCAATAAAACTTATATCATCACATGAGTGACTAACGATCCTAAAATTCATCTTACGGTAAGAGGTCATTGCTATCCACGGTCACCTTCTACCATCTACAAATAAAAAAGGCTACTGGTGTCTGAATACTAGGTTGGTGTATCTCACAACTTGTAATTGTACCGGGTTAAGGTTTAAAGCGGAACAGAATCCTAGGTGTAATCAAGCTTCGCGCCAGAAATAGGTCAGTAGGCGGACTTCAATCCCGCTGCCGCGGCAAGTTGTCGTGCAGCGGACAGACTTCCGGCATGATCTCATGGCGACATGGAGAGAGCGATTGTCGCAACCCCGTGCTGGGCACGCCACTATAGCGGCGATAAGACCCCTCTTTGAGGAGTGGCTTGAGAGACGCCACGGCGTCCTCACCTTCCGCCTGACGCAGGTCCTCACCGGACACGGTGTGTTCGGGAGGTTCCTGTACCGAATCGGGCGGGAGGAAACGCCCGGGTGCTCCCACTGCGAGGATCGACCGGAGGACACGGTGGAGCACACCGTGGAGGTGTGCCCTGCCTGGGCGGAGCACCGCCGTGTCCTCGTAGCGGCGATAGGCGGCGGCGACCTCTCGCGTCCGGCCCTGGTCGAAGCCATGGTCCGGAGCGAGACGGAATGGGATGCCGTCACCACCTTCTGCGAAGCAGTGATGCTAGCGAAGGAGGTGGCGGAGAGGGAGAAGGAGAGAGCAGCAGCTTTCCTTCCCGGCCGCCGCGGGAGACGCCCCGGGCGTCGGGGGCTACGTCGTGGCCCCCGACCACCGTAGGCGCGGGCCTGTGGACGGCGAGCAATGGGTAGCTCGCCGTCCGTCCGTCTAACGACGACAGGCCGTGTCGACGGCGCGTTTTGTTCCACGCGCGCCTCAAAGAACTGTCAGCAGCGTGAAGGGGCCCGCAAGGGCCGACGCCTGCCGGGGCTGCGGGCTGTTCGAAAGAGATACCGCGGCTCCGGAACGTAAGGGCACTGAAGGAACACGGATGATTTTTAGTCAGTAAAAGTCTGACACTCCCTTCCGCTCCACCCAGAGCAAAAGGCGTCATTTGATGATTTTCCATCCGCAAAAAAAAAAAAAAGGCGGACTTCAATACAGGAGCCCTTTACTAAAAAACATATACAGCTACTAAGCCAAAACTAATAGTTTAGTGGCTAAATACTTACTTACTATACTTTAAGTATTTGACCGTAAGTCGTACTAATATGCCATTTGATAGAGAAGTAAGATAATCCATCACTCGAAATCGTTCCGTGGCGTAGAATGTACATTTTTTTATAGGAAAGGATGACAAACAAGCACACAGCCCACCTGATGGTAAGTGGTTGCTGTGACCCATAGAAATCTACATCTATCCTCAATAACGAATAAAACTGCAGATGCATTGTCACCCGTGAGGACTAAGATGGAATGCCTCTTTTCCCTCTTTTGCCTCTTTTTAAAAAGGGTCTCCGGTTCTCTACACACACCATACGAAACACAGCAGTGCTAAGCTGCTATATTACGCTGGTATTCTGTGAGAGCGTGGTCCTTCCCCGCCGACCCATTCGTGCTACAACTATACTTCTAATATAGCCGCAGCATGGCTCTACCACGTATAAATACCACATTTCTTTGTATATCAATGGTACATACATAAATTCTCACACCTGTTACACAGAGGGAGAGGCAGAGAGTACGGACTTCCATTTGACACGATCTTGACACACCTTTCTCGCTTCTTTCACATTCATATACCTACGCACACATGCTTGTCGGTTACGGGTATTCATAATTTGGCCCATATTTAACACTCATATATCACCAATTCAGATACTCATGAACTTATTAGGGCGTCCATTGCGGACTCTGCCGCTCACTCCTGCAACATAAATTTGCTGTCATTCTTTCCTTATTCATTCTATCTACGTATCCAAACCACCGAATCCTAGTCACAACATCTTGCAAACCAAAATTTTATTACACTATTTCCTACCCTAGTAATCAGAGACAGCCCTAACATAATTCTTAATGACCTCATTTCTATAGCACTTAACTTTCATGATTCTTCTGCCATACTTTACTACTATATATTAAGGAACACAGCGTTGTGAATCGCCATACGTGCCTTTTGTAACACATTCTGACTTCCACAATAGAGCGAAGAGCCCCATTTACTCTGGGACTTGGATTCACTCGTCGCTATTATCCTTGTCGTAAGATGTGTTTGTGGGAAAAGCCAGAAAGATGCTGAATCATATATCATGTATAATAATCAAAGATATAAAAAAATGGATACATAAAATCTTATGGCTCTTATCTACGTGTACATACATACATAAACTCTCACACCTGTCACCCAGAGGTGTAGGCGGAGACTACGAACTTCCTTTTGGCGCGATCATGACACACATTTCCCGCTTCTTTTACATCCATATACATGCTCCTCTGCATACCTAAGCATACGTGCTCGTCAGCTAAGAGTTCATTCATAATTTGGCCCATCGTCAATATTGGTTTATATGAGTATATCTAGTCCATTTTGTGTGTCTCCACTCTCTTCATTTGTTCTTTTGCGTGTTTCTATAGCGTATCAATCTAATATTATATCATTGATAAAACTTCTTTTATAAATTTTATCGCATTAAATTTTACTTATATTTCTGGTCAGACAGGATGGGGTCATGTAAAGCAAACACCAAATTAAACACGATAAAATACGTAAAAGTATTTTTTTCAATGTTTTTTTTTTTATAGGATCGGGTGACAAACGAGCACACCGTCCACCTGATGGTAAGTGGTTACTGTGACCCATAGACATCTACATCTATCCTCAATAAAGACTCAAGATGCAGATGCGTTGTCACCCGTGAGGACTAAGATGGAATGCCTCTTTGCCAGTAAAAAGGGTCTCCGGTTCTCTACACTCACCATATGTGCAGTGTTCGCGTAAATATAACAAATCATCATGATCATCATCATTACAGCCTTTCATAAGTCCACTGCTGAACATAGGCCTCCCCCAAGGAATGCCACAAAGCGCGGTCCTGAGCCACCTGCATCCATCAACTTTCTGTATGTCTTACCAGGTCGTCACTCCATCTCGTGTGCGGTCGCCCTACACTTCGCCTACCGGTACGTGGCTGCCACTCAAGAACGGGTATAATATATATATATATATATATATATATATATATATATATATATATATAATCATTAATATTTAATACATGTAAAATATTCAGATCAGCGTTGCAATCATTACAAATACGCTCTATAATGTGAGAGAGGCTCATGTATATTATAAAGAGGTAAAGTTTGTAAGTTTGTGAGTTCGTTTGTAGAAAGTAATCTCTGGAACTATTAAACCGATTTTAAATATTTGTTAATCAGTAGAAAGCTACATAATTCCTGAGTGACATAAGTTATATTTGATTGTGATTAATAATATTTTTAATGTGAAATAACAATAATTGTCAATCGATTCCGAAAATAAATCCTAAACACTCAGTACTAAGAACCATACAAGATAATTTTATCACAAGTTAAAATGTTTGACGCCCAGCAAAGTAGGCATGGGTCAGCTAATAAGAAATAAAGCTACATTCGCTTTTAACGTTGTAATTTTCAGCCTTGAAAGGCATAAAATTAAACAAACTACAATTTTAAGCAAAAGTAGTTAAGATTCAAATTTCTTTAAAAGGCAATACATAAACAGATTGCCTGCTTAAAAAAACATCAGAACGAAGACAATACGAATGCTCAAACGTTTTAATTTAATTAAATCAAAGTAGGTAAATGAGAAATGTTTGCCGATTCCCAGTCGATTAGGCCGTTGTAATCGAGTAGACTCCAAGCACCCGCTGTTGACAATTCCACTCTAGAAATTGTCCGAACGACGTTTTACAACTTTCCTTTGCTTAATTAAAAGTTTCCGCCTCCGATTTGTAAAGTTCAACAAATTATACGGAGCAATTTGAATTGTCAAATCATCAATTACACCTTGCCGAAAACAAAGGTGATCGTGATTTAGGGTAGTTGTTTGAAGAGGTTTATTACGTGGTAGAGCCACGCTGCAGCTATATTATGGTTGTAGCATGAATGGATCGGCTCGATCGGGGTAGAATTACGCACTCACAAAATACCAGCGTAAAATAGTAGCTTAGTGGTGAATGTAGAGAACAGGTGACACTTTTTACTGGAAACGAGGCATTCCATATTAGCCCTCACGGGCGACAACGCGTCTGCATTTTGATTTTTTATTGAGTATAAATGTAAATGTCTATGGACCACAGTCTCCACTTACTATCAGGTGGACTGTATGCTCGTTTGTCATTTGTTGTTTGGTCTATGTCAATCACAGCAATAAATATAAGTGTATTACACATATAATTAGCCTGTTAGAACAAGAGAAATAAAGATCTCACTATTTGTAGTGGGCGGGTTTCTGTTGAATATTTGGCTAATAGGTTATTGTCAATCACCCGTAATATCGCTTTTCTTCCTCTTCTTTATCAACCAACGAATCCACTTACAGACGTGGCCTTCTCCCGTTTTAGGAAGGTTCGTTTGTCATATAAAACCAAATTTAGATTCCTTCTTGTTATAATTTTTTAACATGGTAGAACCACACTGCAGCTATGAATGGTCGCAGGACGAATGGATCTGCTCGACCGGGGAACGACCGCGCTATTACAGAATATCTTCATAAAATAACCGCTTCAAGGTGTTTCGATGGTGAGTGTTATACCGGATACTTGTTTTACAGATGACTCATTCTGTCTTAGTCCTCAGGGTAAACAACACCTCCACATTTAGATACTTAATCGAGGATAGATGTAGATGTCTATGGGTCACAGCGTCTTCTTACCGTCACGTGAACAATAGGACATTTGTTACCCTTATTCTATGAATAAACTTATATTTGTACACCAATATTTTCCTTGCCTTATTCTAATGTGAACAAAGTAGATACTTCGTATATTGCCAGATCAAAACAGATGAGTTCAGTGTCTAACCAAGTAATGCCCCGCTGTTTGAATTACAATAACTCGCGGCGGCATTTGTTTTTTTAATGCCGGAATTTTTTTTTATAGGAGAGAGGGCAAACGAGCATGCGGCTCACCTGATGGTAAGTGACTACCGCCGCCCATGAACAACTGCTACACCAGGGAGGGAATTGCAGATGCGTTGCCGGCCTTTTAAAAAGGAGTACGCTCTTTTCTTGAAGGTCCCTAAGTCGTATCGGTCCGGAAAAATCGCTGATGGTAATTGATTCCACAAGGAAGTCGTGCGAGGAAGAAAACATATTCTAAATCACACAGTGGTGGACCGCCAATCATCCAGATGGTGTGGATGGTATCGGGAGTTCTGCCGCGATGTGCGTTCGTGAAATTTGGCGGCTGGGATTAATCCGAACAATTCCTCAGAGCACTACCCATGGTAGATGCGAAAGAAAATGTAAAGGGATGCAACATCTCTTCGCAGTGCCAATGAATGGAGCCGATCGGAAAGGGCTCGGTCGTCGACGATTCGAGCCGCTCTGCGCTGGATGCGGTCAAGTGGAAGGAGCTGGCACTGGCCCCTGCCCAGAGATGGGAACAGTATTCCATGTGAGGCCGAACCTGCGCCTTTTAAAGTTGCAGGCGGTGTGCCGGCATGAAATACTGTCCCGCTCTGCTGAGCACGCCAAGCTTTTTTAGAGGCCAATTTGGCCTTTTCTTCCAAGTTACCACGAAACTGCACGTCACTCGATATGTCGACTCCGAGGATACCGATACTGGCTGAGGCAAGAAGGGGAGTGCCTTGAAACTGAGGAGATACGACAAAGGGATTCTTTTTAGCGGTAAACGCGCAAACTTGTGTCTTCTGAGGATTAAACTGGACTAGATTTAGTCGCCCCCAATCCGAGACTTTGTTCAGCAAAGACTCGACTTCAGACACAAGTTTGTTCCGGTACTCCGCGACGTTTTCCCGAGAAATATTGGCACGGCCGGTGTATAGAGCATCACCAGTGCTGTCGTCCGCATAGCAATGAATGTTACCAGTTAGCAACATATCATTGATATGCAGAAGAAACAGCGTTGGTGATAGCACACAGCCTTGTGGAACACCAGCGTTAATAGGTATGTAGTCAGAACATGCACCGTCTACAACAACCTTGATGCTCCGATCTGCAAGGAAGCTGGTGATCCAATTGCACAATTTCTCGGGAAGCCCATAGGAAGAGAGCTTCGAAAGAAGCGCTTTGTGCCAAACCCGATCGAAGGTCTTCGCAATGTCCAGACTAACGGCCAACGCCTCCCCCTTGGACTCTACTGCCTCCGCCCATCTATGGGTCAGGTAGACCAGAAGATCACCAGCTGATCGACCCCGACGAAAACCGTATTGGCGATCACTAATCAGAAATAAATCATGTAACTACTTGGATGATATGACTTAAAAGGAAATAAAAGCGTGAACTATGGTACAGTTAATTAATTCCAAACATACAGGTTTCCTCACGATGGTTTCCTTCACCATCGATCACGTGGTAAATCAGCACTTAAAATTGCAGTTAACTATGCCATTTGTACCGACGGGAATCGAACCTGGGTTACCCGCGTACTGGGAAATTTATTGCGAGCGCTAGACTCCTGGATGACTTAGGAGTTGGTTTTCGTTGATTTCAGTCAAACGTGGTGTAATTTAGATCAAGCTGCACCAAGTGATAACAATCTCAAAGCCTAAGTGAAAATTTACCGCGATAAGCAAAAACTAAAACTTTTCAGAGAAGAACCAGCATGAAATTCTGGTGTCTGGTGCATAGAAGTACGGCAATATACCATTCTCTTACCTATTTTGCGATGTATTAACTGTTGAGTTACGAATTAAATGGTATATAGTCAGTGTAATTACAGGTTTAGAGGCATTAATTTTAAGATTTAGGGTAGCAAAACATATGTAGCATTCATTGCTCGAAGTTGATTACAGATCTGTGGACTGCATAATTCTTTTCAAGTGGACCGTTAGCTCATTTATCACTTTCATGTTATGAAAAAAAAAAACTTAAACGCAAAACGAAAGCATAAACAATAAAACCCCACTATATTAAGTATCTTAAGTCAACAGAAAATCGAAAAAGTACACTAGTACACTCGTACGTCCCTAACAGCAGAACTAATCATAAAACAGCATACCCGATACCCCAAAAAGTCGTAGAGTCTCTCATTCGCTCCATTAGTGCTAACAAGTGGACCGTGCAAAATCACAAGTCACGGCGCCGTGCCTACTGTATGAAAATTACTATGAAATTCACTCGACTAGAAGCCAAAGCTGATAAAGATGAGAAACAAAAAGCTCCTTTATGTTTTGGCTAGTTCGAGCATGACGCTTATCTCTACTTTGTTTCGAAACTTGAACAAACGGACGTTTGTCTCTGGGTTAAGTTGAGAGATTATTTGTAGAGAGATAAGAGTTTAGTGCAGCTTTCATTTGTCAAGTGAACTAGTAGTTTCATTTGTTAATTTCGTTTATAGTTTATGTTGGAAATAATAAACATAAGGGTCCATGCGATTAAAGCCATAATTTATATGGTATGGTATGCTGCAGCTATATTAGTAGTATAGTTGTAGCACGAATGGGTCAGCTCGACCGGGGAAGGACCACGCTCTCACAGAATACCAGCGTAAAATAGCAGCTTTAAAATGCTGTGTTTCGTATGGTCAGTGTAGAGAACCAGAGACCCTTTTTACTGGAAAAGAGGCATTCCATCTTAGCCCTCACACCTCATTTTCATTCTTTATTGAGAAATAGATGTAGATGTGTATGGGCCGCAGCAACCACTTACCATCAGGTGGACTGTGTGCTCGTTTGTCACCCTTATCCTATAAAAAATATAAGGTCCCGTGCGCTTAAAGCCATAATTATCTAAACGCGAGATGAAGTTTTCCACATTGTTCGGTAAACAGTAATGATTTATCATAATTAGCACGCTTGGTAAGTAGATTTGTAATCATAGTACTAGACACACATACGACACTGCTCCCCGTTGCCATTCAGTCAGCCGGTCAGATATATCAGACTTAAAATATCCAGACTGCGACATATAACAAAGCCACGCTGCAGCTATATTATGGTTGTAGCATGAATAGCTCGGCTCGACCGGAGAAGGACCACACTCTAAACAAAATACTAGCGTGACACGACAGGATAACGCTGCTGTGTTTCGTATGATGAGTGAAGAAAACCGGAGAATATTTTCAATGGAAATTAGGTTTTTTTTTATATAGGACTGGGGGCAAACGAGCATGCGGCTCACCTGATGGTAAGTGACTACCGCCGCCCATGAACAACTGCAACACCAGGGAGGGAATTGCAGATGCGTTGCCGGCCTTTTAAAAAGGAGTACGCTCTTTTCTTGAAGGTCCCTAAGTCGTATCGGTCCGGAAAAATCGCTGATGGTAATCGATTCCACAAGGAAGTCGTGCGAGGAAGAAAACATCTTCTAAAGCGCACACTGGTGGACCGCCAATCATCCAGATTGTGTGGGTGGTATCGGGAGTTCTGCCGCGATGTGCGTTCGTGAAATTTGGCGGCTGGGATTAATCCGAACAATTCCTCAGAGCACTCCCCATGGTAGATGCGAAAGAAAATGCAAAGGGATGCAATATCTCTTCGCAGTGCCAATGAATCGAGCCGATCGGAAAGGGCTCGGTCGTCGACGATTCGAGCCGCTCTGCGCTGGATGCGGTCAAGTGGAAGGAGCTGGCACTGGGGAGCCCCTGCCCAGAGATGGGAACAGTATTCCATGTGAGGCCGAACCTGCGCCTTGTAAAGTTGCAGGCGGTGTGCCGGCATGAAATACTGTCCCGCTCTGCTGAGCACGCCAAGCTTTTTAGAGGCCAATTTGGCCTTCTCTTCCAAGTGACCACGAAACTGCACGTCACTCGATATGTCGACTCCGAGGATTCCGATACTGGCTGAGGCAAGAAGGGGTGTGCCTTGAAACTGAGGAGAACGACAAAGGGGTTCTTTTTAGCGGTAAACGCGCAAACTTGTGTTCTATCTTAGTCCACAGGGGTGACGACGCATCTGCATTTTGATTATTAATCGAGGATACATGTGTATGGGCACCCACACACTAACTATCATATCGACTGTGTACTCACCCTCATTTGTCATAATTAAAAATTAAAAATTTTGTACAAGCGACTTTAATATAAATTATTAAGAATAACTCAAAAACTATTGGTCAAACCTATATCAAATTTATATGCAAGCACCAGCTTTCAAATAAAAAAGAAGCATCGAAATCGGTAACACAAAAAAACCTTGAAACGTGCAAATATATATAATATTTTTTCTTTGGAACATCGGGTCTATTACAATAATTTCTCCTCACTGGGAAGCTAACAATTAATATGTGAATAAACATTCATTCAAAACATTAATATATCATGTACAATGTTCATTTTATTCGCAACGCAATAAAAAATAGATCAAACGTCTATCATAAACTCTTTCTCTGGTACGAGCGATATTCCGCGGAACGCAAAAACTTACCGGGTGACGTGAATAATGTCACGCTAAATTAAATCCCGGAGCAATAAAGAACAGATGACGTCTCTTCGTGGCCAACTTCCAGCCTTTTGATTCGGCTTCGTCGGCTATACTGTGTCGAATGTTATTCGAGTTTGACAGTTTAGAAGTTGAGGCCCACAGTTTTGAACTTTCCTTTTGAAGCATAATGGTGTCCCTCAAAGCGATATTTGGTACCACTATTGCTATTACTAGTGAAATACATAATATAAATGTTGTGGCATACAGAGTAAACAAGATACAGAGAAGAAAGATACAGAGTAAAGTTTGTTCTTTACATTCTTGAATCCACTACAAGTTAAAGGCATTTTCAAAAAGGAGCCATACGATGTAAGCCTTGAATGATTACCTCGTACCTGCAACACTAGCAGCCTATTAAGTGAAGATAGCACTTATAAAACTGTTGCCCATCATTTACTCTTTATCTGCCCGTAGTAAGTTGAATTTCCTTGACCGTCACGCTTGGCGGATTGGCGATCGCAGTATCAAATGTCTCGCACCTTTCACACTATTTTCCGTCCGCGGTATCGGGTTTTTACGTCAAGTCGAAACGAAATGGTTATTCATCCATCCATCGGAATCACAAGATTTTTCTCGCATTATCTTAGTAGCTCTTACGACATCCACGTGAGGAAACTGGATTACTTTTACTTTTTAAGAAGTAAAGTAAAACGTACAAAATCCTCCTGAAGAGGAAGGTGTTGTGCCCATAGACACCTACATCTATCCTTTAGTTGATAATATCCTTAACCGACGAGCATGTATGCGTAGATATATGGATGTAAAAAGCGAGAGAGGTGTATCAGGAATCCATAGAATAGAGTAGAATAGAATGATTTTTTATTCAATATTGTTAATTACATAATACTTATTGAAAGTCATTTTTTATTTGCCACTGATTCGTAAAATATCTCTGCCCTGGGAAGAACCAGCAAGGAACCCAGCGAGACTTTTCTTTTAAACATATTTCACTTTGCAGTATAATTTTGCTTGTACAATTTTTAAATGAATTTTAATAGAACCAGCATGGTGGCGATCGCCTCTTTCGCAAGGGTTATTTTCATTCATGTATTCCTTGATATTATAGTAAACGTTTTTGTACAATTTTTCTTTAATGAAACCGTTACACTTAATTATTAACAAACTTTAAACATGTTCTGGGTTTTTGTTGTAAAAGCGTATACATTACCCCATAAATGAATGACTGATTCTATGGAGTAACTGGTATTACAAGCTTATGTTTGTTCCTAGTGTTTAAAGCATGAACATAGTCCCTGTCTACCCCTCAATTAGGAATCAAGTTCTAACAAAAATACACACGAGCAATTGAAAAACAAAATCGTATGAATAATATGAAATTTTACTGTCACAAAATCATTGACCAAATCAAATTCGTCGCTCACAAAACTGATAAGAGAATAGAAAGGGTTTACTATGTGTGTTTGAATTAAACTATGCACGTAGTAGAGACACGCTACAGGACATAATTATGGTTGGGTTATATCACCTACTCTTATTCTTCTGCGGATATTTCCATTGCGGGTTTTATCTTGCAGAGAAATTCCGAGCATAGCCATTTCCATCGCACGCCGAGTGACTGATCTTACTCATACGGTCAGAAGTGAAAGGTCACGTAAGTGGCAACATACACTGGTTATTGATGCAAAACTTGTATACAATTAACACCTATTAATTTTTATATAATATTCTGACAAGAAATGTATCTAATTGCGGTTTTGAATACAATCTTTGAAACCGTGTAGTGGCGGCGTTATAATATCCACTAGCCCATATCGTCCCGTGCGTTTCGTAAGAGACGACACAGCGAAACAAAATAAGAGATGGGCAGCAGCATCTTCCAACCCACCCAAGTGTGAAGCTTGACAACTATTCCAAAATCCTCCCTATGAGACATATATCACGGTAACAGTACTGGCTTTTAACTAATTCGCGCTAAGAATAGTTTTTAAAAGTGTGAAAGCGGTAAAAGTAAAAATAAGTTCTGTAAAATTAAAAACCATTCCGAAACAAGATTATAAAATGGTACAGTTTTTAAATCAAAAGCTCTCACAGCTAAGCATCCACTTGATGTTGAAGTTATTTTAAATTTAAATATAATCTCGTTTGCAAGGCGGTACTTCATCCAAGCATTCATAACAGTCTATCAAAGTCCACTGACTTTGAGAGGGAATATTTGCCACTGTTACAACGCTTGGCTTGGGATTGGCAATCGTAGTTTTTTAGTATAATTAACGTTTTCGCTGTCCTGTGTACTACATATAGTTCATTGCTACAGTCTTACTATTGTGTCTGAAAATTAAATTGTTAATAGTAAGATGCTGCTGCCCATCTCCTGTTCAGTTTCCCTCTTTTATCTCACGTGATAGCTTGGAGAGCTTCTTACACCACCACCAAACAGTTAAAGGCGAACAGTTTAAATAGACGTAATTAGCATTAAGCTTTATCGCAACTATATGAAGCGTTTTGAAAAGTAATAGAAAAATTGTTATCGCAGTTAAACTTCTTTATCGATTAGTGGAGAAATTTAGTACGGTATTTTAAAAAAAATAAAGTTTTCTTGTAACGTTTCACCGCCGGGACTGCATGAGTATATTATTACTTAACCCACTTATGTAAAATATAAAATAAAAGAAGAATGATAATAAAGTAAAGAAGTTTCACTTCGTACGTGTGTACACAAACCTTAACGAATTACTCGCACAATTTTTTAAAAGATTGTTTGACAGTTCTCGCAGACTAGTTAATTTTTATTATTTAGTTTTTATTTTGCCGTGGTAAAGACTATTCCGCAGGGTAATCTAGGATATGATCCATCTATGTACCAAGTACGTATAATCAGTCCGATTACAAAACGGTTGTCTTCAAAGAAAAAGTGAATAAGCTTATGTCACGTACCATCCATACGTTATGACTTATCATTCAGTGCTTCAACACAACTTACCACCATTGTGGTGGGATTGTGGACAAGTACTGGTTAATAATGAGTAAAAAATGAACATTTAATTTTTATACTATATATGTTTCGGTGATGAAGAGCAACGTTAACAATCCACAGAGACCGATTCTGTCCTTCTGTGCATAAGTAGGTTCATACGTTTATATGTTGGTATGTATTAACACAGATATCTTAAAAAGAAATAATGATATTGTCCCCAAAACCAATTTCATTCGACGCTTTAGTGCATAATGATACCTGATTAAGCTTACATTTAAACAATCTTATAGTTTTTTAAGCAAAAAAAAAAAAAGAATATTATAATTATAATTAGTCACCAAATTATTTTACAAGTTATCTTTACCTACCTTATCTCTCAGCATGTCGCGGACTCTCGTTGCCTGATGTCGGCTCCTGTGCAGTTCCAACTGCAGTTCGAGACACCGCTGCTGCCAATTCACGGACTCAAACTCCACTGCTGCGAACTCGTACTCCAAAGGGTCCATGTGCGATGGATGACCGAGCGGCCTGTCGAAAAATACAAGTTAGTTAGTCCCTTACGGTGCTTTTCATAAAAGTCCATTGAATATTATTTTGGAGGAGGTGTGAACCTCCTCCTTTCAATAATTTTTCGACTGTATTTTTTTGTGTATATGATACGATATCTTCGTCAATCGTAAATCGATTTCGATGATTCTTTTTTTGTTAAATAGGTGATACTTCAGAAGTGGTCCCACAGAATTTGATAAAAAAAGATCTCTAGGGGCTTCCAAATTAAATTAGGAGATAAAGTTTTAAGTGTAACTACGAGTATTTAGTCAAAATTGAAATTGTGATAATATTCCTTATTGCACTGAAAAGGGTAAAAAATATTTTTTTTATATGATAGGGTGACAAACGAGCACACATTCCACCCGATGGTAAGTGGTTGCTGTGGCCCATAGACACCTACATTTATCCTCGTTTACGAATCAAAATGCAGATGCGTTGTCACCCGTGAGGATTAAGATGGAATGACTCGTTTCCAGTAAAAAGGGTCTCCGGTTCTCTACACTCACCATACGAAACACAGCGGGATTAAGCTGCTATTTTACGCTGGTATTCTGTGAGAGCGTGGTCCTTCACCGGTCGAGCCGACCCATTCGTGCTACAACTATACTACTAATATAGCTGCAGCATGGCTCTACCACGTATAAAACATTTAATTAAAAGTTTAGTTTTAAAGAAAATCTTTTAGGGGATTCTTCCATGCCCTCTGTTTTAACACCGACAGCAGAATATAAAATCATTTTCTGCCGACTTCCAAACAGGAGACGAGACTCAATTCGACTGTATGTTTTTTATGTGTGTTACCTCATAACTTTTTACTGGGTGAATCGATTTCTATGATTCTTTTTTTATTTGAAAGCTGGTACTTCTCGTGTGGGCCCATATGAAATTGATCAAAGTCAGACCAGTCAGGCTTTTGAGTTATTTTTAATAACTTATATTGAAGTCGGCTGTACAAAATGTTTAATTTTAAATTATATTATTTTTAGTTCTTTGAAATTGGCTTTGATTTTTTTATTAAAACTTTATTTTACGTTCTTCACGTTTGTACTTTGTGTTGTGTACTTTAATTTCAAAAGTAGGTACTTCATTATTTCTTTCTTTTACATAACTATGTTATATACATTCAATAACACTAACGCTAGTAAGACGAATATCTACAAAAATATCTTAAAGCTTTCATAGCTGCCATTGATGTTTTCAACGATTACCCTTCTCACTTCAGCCGAACGCGTTCCGCGCTTTTCTGCTCAATAGTATGAATCACAAACATGTGACAAGGAGTTTTGGTTCCGGAACGACAGTGTCATTCTACTCGAGGTTTTCAGCGAGTTGTCGACACATGATTTCTTCCATGTAAGGTGACAAACGGTCGAGAGATAGATTCGTATATTTATTATATGTTTTTCAATTAAACTACTTTTACGTATTTCATCACGTTTAATTTTATTTGTGTTAAATTTGTTTATCAATTCATCATCATCATCATCATCATCATCATCATCATTACAGCCCTTCACAAATCCACTGCTGAACATAGGCCTCCCCCAACGAATGCCACAAAGCACGGTCCCGAGCTACACATACATCCATTGGCTTCCGGGATGTCTTACCAGGTCGTCACTCCATTTAGGGGAGGGACAAACACAAAACAACATTTCTTCCTTTATCAGTTAAACAAAATAAAATCTGTAAAATTTGTTTTATCCAATGCAAAATACACACAAATAGGCATATTTACGGTAAAAACATAAATAAAACATTTTTTAAATTATATTTACAGATTTAAGGCTTTTTCTAGGAAGGGTCGTCAGAAAGAGCAGAACAACTTCTGCCTGGCTAGCAAGTTTATTTAATAAAAATCTGTGAAATCCTTTGATTTACCACATGCATTAATTTATATTTTTATAAGTAGATAACTGCCGAATTCACTGTAAAAATCTTATTCATAAATAACGCGATCTCTTCTGCAACATGACGCGCATATGAGAAAGCGTGTCTGTGAATTTTTACGTCGTAGACAGTTGCCAATATTAGCTATCAGTATCTAATATTAGTATGCAAAACGTTTAAGACTTTAACCGTCTTACGACAAAACATCGTTTATTATAAATATACAACGTATAAAAAATTTGTCCATTAAGTTCAAAAATATTATAAAACAAAGAATTATTAAAAAAAAATATAGGTGATAATAACCCCTAGGAATGAAGTGGTCGCTACTACGCTATTTCTAATATGATTTACATAGTTAACTGTGTAACAATACATTATTGTAAACTGCTCTTTTTTCGAAAAAAAAATGACCCGCTAGTACTCTTGATGGTTCTTCGAAAGAACGACTTTCAATAAACATAATTGTAGATTATTAATTGCGATCCGCCCGGCTTCACACGGTTGATTTCTGGATCTCGACAACAACGCCACCTATCGGGTCCAATTGTAAATCTAAACCACCTTTAATCAACTTAATCAAACATAAAATTTTATCAAAATCGATCCAGCCGTTTAGGAGAAGTTCGGTCACATATACACGGACAGAAGAATAATATAATAAATCATATGCATATTATATTATACACTAGCTGTGCCTCGCGGTTTCACCCGCGTCATCACGTGTCCGAGGTGCGCGACATGACATGACACCTAGATCAAGCATTTTATAATTGCTATTAAATATTTTATTTGATAGCAATGTATGGAAAAATTGGCATAATTAATGGACTTTTATCTGTCGGAATATTATGTATGATGTAGAGCGAAGTTAAGTTTTATCCACTTTCCCTCCCCCTCCTGGTTGAGCGACCTTGCCCCCCCCCCCCCTCACGTCCCAGAAAGTGTCCCGAAGCGCGGTTTTTTTCAGTCTTAAAGAAAACCGTACACGATATATGAAAAGTGTGTAGGCATGAAATGATTCTTGATAAATTTGCTATCAAACTCTTATACTTATCGGAAATGACAACAGGAGATCCCACTTCTGATGTCGGAAATTACAATAGAGGATCGCAATTTTGATCTCTGAGATACATCAGGATAGCGTTAATTGTTAAAAATATTAAAAGTGTGAGAGCGGATGTTCAACTTGCTCTCTTGCTTACGCAGTTAATCATTATCAGTAATAAGACAGTGTAACGCACTATACATCCAGTATAGTGAAATTACAGTTCGACCACACCGTAACACGTCTCCGCCACAATCACACACCAGTGTAACGTGAAGTACGTAATTACATGATAACACCAAAATATGTAAACCAACAGCAACACTACTTATCTCAATGTAACACTGGACAACATCTCAGCAACACCAATCCTCCTTGTCTGCACTAGAAGAATTACAACAACGAACAGAACCACGACACTATCTTAGCACTAGTAGAGTGACCACACTCGTTGAATGACTGAAGCGGAATCTCTCACGCACGGCACCTACAGTGAACTTTATACTACAGACACAAGAGGGGGTTTCTCGATATACCCTCCATTCTACCTCGATCCAACCGGGTATTTTATAGACGCTCCGACATACTTATTAATCAATAAAATTTTCAAAATACCATAGCAACGTGAAATGAAAGAGTTCAGAAATAAGGATGTAACTAATCATTGTCATAAAAGTACTCAATTAATTTTTAATTTATTTTAGCTATTAGATTTATATGATTGAACTAACCTCGCTCATAGAAGCTTTCAATACTGTCTTCTCGCAGTTCTCACCGGGCGGCTAGGGTTTATGCGCCGTTCGCGCGCTCAGCCAAGTATTGAATTATTTTAATTTTACATTATCTCTTAAACTATGCGTCCAAATAACATCATATAAAGAACAAAGTTTATCTTCATAAAATTGTCTTGATGATGAAGTAACTTTTGTTCGTAAGAATAAATAGACCATGCCTAATAATAACGCTTATAAATCACTTTTTAATTTTCAATATTTTTGTCACAAAATACCTAATTATGGATTGTGTATAAGAAATAGACATATGGTATCCTGGACTTTTTTTTTTTAGAAGGAGTAAAGATCTATATTTTTCTAGAACATTGTATTTACGTATCCTTAATCATAACACCAGCGTACGCGGATAAATCATTTTGGGAGCGCTTTTTCTTCTGACTTGCTTAACAAATATCCATATTTAAGGCTAGCTGAGTGATATAGCTTAATGCTGGATAGACTATACTATTCCACATAAATCTGGCAATAATATACAAAAAGAATTTTTCAAATCGGACTGGTAATTCCAGAGATTAGCGCGTTTAAACAAACAAAAAACAAACAAACTCTTCCGCTTTATTATATTAAAATAAATATAGTATAGATATAAGCCTTCCTCTTGAATCGCATCAAAAGATCTAAGCGTACTGACGACGGGAAGAGAGTTTGTTTTATACTATGTATACTGTTGTAAGATATTGAATAAAAACAATTCTATTTATATTTATAGTCTCGGGCTTAAACTTTGGTTTAAAAAGTGTCCTTCTCTTTCTCTCTAAAGAAGTCCCTTGGCCACGCCATCACGTATTTCGAAAAAATGACATTTGCTAAAATTCCATATTTCACATTTTAGTTCGCATATTATCAACCGGATTTCTTTATTAAATCAGACTCTAGTTTAAACGTAAGGCTAATTATAAACTACTTTTTATAATAAGTGACTTTTTGATATATCATAACTGCTTGAAGTTCGACCATATTCATAAACGTAACCAATAGTTTACTTTGTTTAGTGGCGGTTAAAGGTAGAATGCAAGCTCATTAGTTATTCTATTGTTAAGAAAATATACGAAATGGTTTTTTTATAAGCAACGGACAACCCTAAGTTTATGCGATAGAGATTTAAAAACAAAACAGCAAAATGGAGCTTTCTCACTTCGCGAGAACAAAGAAAAATATACAGCTGCTAATTGCCAGCATATAATTACCTACTGGAGCGTTAATTTAAAAATCAAAACTTATTACTGCGACTGTTTATATTTAAGTACATTATACTAGCCAGCCCGTTGTTCTGTCCTATCTGGTAAGTGGTGCGATGAGATTCATTATGACTTCACTCCTGACTTTTTATTCTTTATTCTGTATTGTACACACAGTAAGTTGATAAAAATTTTAAGTATTTAAATGAGATGTACAAAGGCGAGCTTAACCCTAATAACGACGGCTCCGTGGCGCAGTGGCTTAGCAATGAGTTGCTTGCGCTGGGGGGCGCGGGTTCGAATCCTGCACGGAACAAGTATGTGTATGGCCTACAAATAATTGTTCCGGGTCTGGATATTTGTCCTTGTGCAATTTGCGTTTGTAAACTACCTCCACGATACAGGAGAAAATCCTAGTGTGGGGGTAACGTTTTTAAAAAAAAAGAGTTCTCTTCCAGCAAACCCTATGGGAGAGAGAAATAGTTTTATATGTAAAGCAAGTAGGTAGCAGTGTGCTTAGTTAATAATTAACAAAACACTACTTAATTGAAATTGGCTATAAGTTATGATTAACAATTAATATATTATGTGTGTATAAAATATAGGTATATTTTCTTTTAGTTCAAATATAAAATAATATTGTGTGAACCCTACTGCTCCTCACCGTTTATTGGCGTGTCGTGAAGCGACAATTAAAAAAAAATAGAACCTAACCTAAGTACAACAAAACAACAAAGGTAGAGCCAGAAAACAATATATTTAAATTTATAAAAGGTATTTACAATTTTATAAAAAAAATGATGTGAGGATGATGATGAATGAAGTGAGAATACAATTAGATTATAAAAAAAATAAAGGTGAGAGAATAGGGGAATATAGCGTTGAAGTGGGGCCTAAAAGTCGAAGCGACACACGTTGCGTTTGTAGAAGTAGGTTTCTTAGCAGCGACGGCACGCAGCGCCTGAAGCCAGCACACGCCGTTTGCGCTTGTAGAAGTAGGTTTCTTAGCAGCGACGGCGCGCAGCGCCTGGAGCCAGTACACGCAGCGTCCGGAGCCGGCGCACGTGGCGCCTGGAGAAGGGGCGCGCAACGCTTAGAGCTAGCAGTTGTAGCGCCCAAAGGTAGCGCCGGCGGTAGGTGCACTCGGCGCCTGGAGTAAGTAGTAGTAGTGCCCGGAGTAGTGTGGCCCCCGCGCTTGTAGTAGACTCGAAGCGACTTCCGAGGTAGATGGAGGCTTGTAGGATTCCGGAGTGGCGCGGCCCGAGTTTGAAGAAGGCTTCGCCGAAGACTTCACGTGTAAATGGAGGCTTGCAGGATCCCGGGGCAGTGCGGCCCCGGGATAAGGCCTTTAGGAGATACTTCCAATTCGCGAACTGAAGCGAGACTGCCTTTCTTCACCGATTGTTCGGCTTTTATACCTTTCTAGAGAGAACGGAAAAATTATTTAAATTAAACGCAAATTTTTTGTAAATGGTCAAGAGAAAAGAGGATTTATGTGGAATTATCGAAATAGGAATAACAGATCGGTAGCAAATTTGAATATAATTACCATAGAAACGATATAAATAAGAAAGACAAAACATGTCAAATTTTTGTTTTTGGTTTATAATAAGAAAACGGTAAGATTTAAGTGGAAAATGAGATATTATTGATATAGGAAAAAAGGTAACGCAGCTGTCCACACAAAGCCCAAGATTGTAGAGTTACGGAAAACTAGCTAAAAGATCGAAAATAGGTAGACTCCATTGACACCAATTTAAAAGTGCTGATAATGTGAAAATACGAAGTAGAAATGATTTGTTATTGTGTTCTTATGGTTTAAAATCGTTACAGGATCCTATGGAAATAAAGGTGATGTAAAATATCCAATTTTGAGGTGAATGCAGAAAATCGAAACAGAATGGAAAAATGAATTTAAAATAATGTAAAATGATACGTAAGTAGTATAACACTACAGGCGGTGTAAGAATATCCACTACCATATCATCCCGTGGGTATCGTTAGAGACGACATAGGGAAACAAATCAGGAGATAACAGCAGCGTCTTCCTAATAACTACTAAACGATATAAAATTGCGGCTGCCAACCCGCTTGCCAAGCGAGGCAACTATAGCAAATATCCCCCTATTTGGAAATCTATGGACAAGGGAATATGACCTCAATCAGTTCAAGTCATCCAGAAGTTACAATGATCTAAATGACTTTGATGGCAGAGCAACGAAGCAAATAATTAAATTTTTAAAAAGTTTCCCGCAAACTTTACGCTTGATAGTCAGATCAGTGTTGGTAGTGACAGGTGTTTTGCACAAATATTTCAAGTTATTTTTTAGTATAGAACTGCCTGCGTCTTCTTCTCTCTTTATAAAAATCAATTGCTGTCTAGTCTCGTTGAAACTCGAAATTGGCCGATTCTAATGAAATTTTTGTGTGTATTTGAGTGGGTCTCTGGATGGTTTAGGTTCACAATTGGATCCGGTAGGGTGAGCTGTTGTCGAGATCCAGAAATCAACCGTGCCAAGCCGCGGCAGATCGCTGGTAAAAAATAAAAAAGAATCCTTTTAACAATATCAAAGGCGTGAGTGCAGGTAACTAAGTCACGAGTATACTTTGCACCAGAAACGATTATTTGTCGAAGACAATTAATGATGTTCAGTTGGGTACAATGTACACCGTGTCACTGGCTTTGCTTAACCTTCCTCCGATCTTATCCCACTAACGCATATCCGGTATAATTTTATATATTCATACAAAGGATACGCAAATATTACATTCTGCGAAGCTGAACTTGATAATATTCATGGCAACATTTTTATAGCCGTACCGCTGGAAACAGCGAAGATAAGAATAGAGGAAAAGGAGAAAGAGAAAAGGAGAGAGAGATAGAGAGAGAGAGAGAGAGAGAGAAAGAGAGAGAGGTAGAGTGATATAATAAAACAATTTCCTGACCGAATTTCAGTCACGGCGGCCAGTCGGACAGGATTATAGTGCCCGAGACCCGAGTGTATGCACAAATGCACTTTCAATTTCCTCACTCTCATTTCATATTCCGATGGGACGGTTATCCGTCACGATCGGAGAGAGATCAGGCGCAAGACAACGGCTTTAAATGCTTTCCGGGATACGGGGCTGAAACGCCGCCAACTTCCTCCGGGCTACTACTAAGAACTTCTAGTCAAAAAACAAATAAATTATCTTGGCCCGATCGGGATTCGAACCCAGGAGCTCATGATCAACAACTGCATTTACAACCACTAGACCAACAATGCAATCAGTGATATATATACAACATGTAACAAAAACCCTGTGGTTCCCTTTAAGTACGTTATCAGGATCAGTATCCAAACCTATAGAAATAACTTTGTTTTTAAAAACTCGACCATATTTTTTTATTTAAATTTTATTTTTATTTTATGTGGTTTTATTACCTCTTACTGACACTAGGCGATGCTAAAGCTAAGTAAAGCGGGGTCTTTGACAATCCTCTTACTTCCCAGACAATGCAGAGGTAATAAAACCACATATAATTTGCATACAATTATTTTTTTTAAATACAAAAAATATTGTTCAAGTTTTTAAAAAAAAGTTATTTCTATACGTTTGAATAATGATCCTGATAACGTACTTAACGGGAACCACAGGGTTTTTGTTACATTTTGTATACAAATAAATAAAATTAAAGTGTCTGTTTGTAATGTCAAAATTACAGCTTTTTACTAAATGCATATGGAAGTATATACGGTACTATTAGCAAAAATATAATTTTTAAAGTTTTTGTCTGTCTGTCTGTCTGTCCGTCTGTCTGTCTGTCCGTCTGTCTGTCTGTCCGTCTGTCTGTCTGTTTGTTCCGGCTAATCTCCGAAACGGCTGGACCGATTTCGACGCGATTTTCACTGGCAGATTGCTGATGTCACAAGGAGTAACAAAGCTACTTTTATTTTAGAAAAAGAATTAGGGTTCCGCGCAAAAAAATTAAAACCCCAAATAACACGCGGGTCGAAGTCACGGGGAACAGCTAGTATATAATATATACATACTATATGAATAAGGAAAATAGTAATTCGTTTATTATACTTATTTATATTTTTTAATTCTATCCTAAATTAAAACAAATGAAATAAAATTTTACGATGCAACTCCGATAACATCTAGCGCACAATTTATTCGTAGAAGGCATTCGTATATACATACATATTTATTAGATAATTACGACTTGTCTTGATTTGTAAAAGATGCGGTAGTTACCGGATTTAGCCGGATAAAAGCGTCGTTAACCGGCGAATTGTTCCTTTCGTATTGTGGGAACGCTCCATTAAACACCGTTATATAGCTTATAGAAAGTAATGGAGTGGAATTCAATTGATCTTATGAATATAATAAAAAAGGAATCGAAATGGGCGACCTCCATTCGAATCGAGTTCGTCCTCCATTTCTTTGGCCTTCTGATGTAGGCATTAGATATAATCGTAGTAGCATTATTATAATGTGACAAACTAACTCTCGTAATGGTCAGCGGCCGGTGAGTCTCATAGACCACCTGCAGCCAATCCAAAGGAAAAGTCTTTTGGCTATTTATTTGCCGCGGCAAAGAAAGGTTATCCGGACTTTAGCCAGCTAAAACTTTACAGTGCTCACCATCAGGACTTACGGAGGGTACTTGGATCTTCATTTGGAACAAAACCGAGGCCCCGCCAACGCTTTGCTTGACTATTAGCACGTCCCGGGGTATGCTTCTATTACCCCGAGCACCCTCGCAGTGTTCTCATGATGTCTACTATCATGGGACCATTTCCGAGTCATTGTCCTTCTCTGGAGTTACATCACTAGGTGTTCGGGCCCTGAGGCTCCGCATCTGGTATGGGAACACCGTCATCAAGAGGAGAGCCATGATGCATGCCTTGGCAACGTAGCCTCCGAGCGAGATCCGTCCTCTCCCGATCCTGCCCGGCAGCCTCCTTCCTGTCTGTCCATGCATCCAGGCTTTGAAGTGGGGCAGGATTGTTTGAACATCGCGTTTAAAGCTTCTCACAGAGACGAGCGGGCGACGTTGCAAATGCGTTAAGTGGTTCCTGCCGCTTAAACCCCTCGAAAACCTCATCTGGCTCACTCCCGCCGCTGTGGAGGTGTGTGATCTGGTCGTACACCTTCGCGTCCATGTCCGCCAGAATGTCCATACGTAGAAAGCGAGCCAGGATTTTTTTGGGGCTTTCTTTCGCTTCAAGCCACAATTGAGAAGCCATTTGTGTTTAGGTAACCAATAATAAATAACTAAAACATGTAGGTACTTTGAATTGGTTACTCTCAGAAGTGTACACGGTCATGGATATTGTATTTTACTCTTATTAGTTTTTTTTTTGATCTCAAGATTTATTTCTTATATGTCGGCGACTACGGAGTCAAGTAACATCGGGTGAATAGAGAGCTTTTTGTTTTTCTTTTGTTAACACAATAAATAAGCACACACGTACGAAGTGAAACTTCTTTACGACATATACTCTTTTATTTTATATATATTTACACTAGCTGGCCAGACTGAAAAAAATCCTTAAATTCGTAATAAAAAATATTGAGGGTCATTTATCGGGATAAAAACTATCCTATCTCTCAAGTTGGACCAAACTGCACACAGTGTGCAAAATTTTATTGAAAACTGTTCAGTAGTTTAGGAGTCCATCGCGGACAAACAACGTGACACGTAATTTTTATATACAAAGATAAGTAAGTTAAATAAGGCTTACGCAAAAAGACTTTACAAGAAAATGTGAAGTTGTTTTAATGCCACAGGTGCTGAATTTCTCCACTACGTCGATAAAGTTTCACTTCAAAAATATTTCAATGATAATAACAACCACTGCGCACAAATGAACAATTATTAAATCCTAATGGCCTAATAATAGTAATTAAAAGTCTCGGTGCATCTTCATAAAAAATAAAACTTCACAACACGTCATTACTAGCTACGGTAGTTCATATGCAATAAAATAACACGTAAATAAAGTTAATCAAAAGTTTTTAGACCAGCAGCTCTCATAAACCGACAAATCGTAAACTGGCGCAATAATATCCTTTAGCAAGCTCCGGCTATAAGTGCATTATTGATGCATTAAAATGAGACGAGGGTCATTAACATTTATGCGCAATGTTATTACACAACCTGTAATATTCGAATGTTTTTGTCATCGGCCGACGCTTTTTCATAAAGGAGCATACACATTACACATGCTCTAATGAAAGTAGTTTCAACTTCATTTTAATGAAGTTACACAACTAAATTATCTAATTAACTAATTACGCACACCTCAAAACTTCAAAACAATATTGGACAATGCCAGTGATGAGTTATGGATCTGAGACGTGGCCTTTCACTGTTGGCTGTATGAGGAAGCTCGAGGTCGCTCAGCCAGCTATGGAGAGGGTTATGTTCTGGGTTTTTTCTTCGTGATAGACTTAAAAATTAGGATATTCGCAATAGAACCAGAGTAATCGACATAGCCCACGACATAGCTCAACGGATTAGTAAGCTGAAGTGGCAATGGGCCGGCTATATAGCTCGAAGAACAGATAACCGACATGGAAGAAAGGTTCTCGTGCAAGAAAAGTTCGCGGGTACTCAGTTTCTTACTGGTAGAAAAAGTGTAGGGCGACCCCCCACTAGATGGAGTGATACCTTAGTAAGACATGCAGTAAGTCGATAGATGCAGGTGACTCAGGCCCGTGCTTTGTTGCATTCCTTGGGAGTGGCCTATGTTCAGCAGTGGACTTGTGAAGGGCGTTGATAATAATAATAAAACAACTAAGGGACCGTCGACATCTAAAGAGCTAGTCGCCATCCCGGTGAGTCACTTAGGCATGTCATTTTCAGTTGTTCAGCGCTTTCCAACTCTGAGTGCTTGCACAGACAGAACTTAGTAGCCAGGATTCTACACCAGGAGCTCGCTCTGAAATGCGATCTCGTGAATCGTAAACTGCCTTATTACAAGTACTCCCCAGATGCCGAGCTCAAAAATAACAGAGCCAGGCTCTACTAGGATCGGCCTACCATCACAGACAGGACTGTTGATGCGAATAAGCCTGATATTGTGCTGATGAACCGGACACAGTCAAGGATATTTTTAGAAAGCCGAAACAGATAAGAAAACAAAATATCTGGACCTGGCTTACGAGGCGACCGACATGTGAGATGATCTGCCGACCGGAATTATTCTTGTAGTCATTTCTGCAAACGGGCTAATACCGGTTACTCTCTCAGGTCATCCGACTGGAACTCCGTGACGAACCGCTCCGGACTCAAATGCAGAAGGTGGTGCTCCTATACCGACCGCATCGTACGCCGATTTCTTTCCCTTTCCCTCCAACTGGGGAAACTGCCGAGGGATTCCGTCTGATCGGACTTTATTTAACTATATTTTATTGACTATATTCCATTAAGTGTATATTTCATTCTATTTTATTTACTGTTTGTTTTATTTTTTCTTTTTAAAAATACCACTACAGTAGGATTTTCCCATGTATCGTTGGCGCAGTCTACATATATAAATTCCACAAGGACAAACATCCAGACCCAGAACAATTATTTGTAGGCCATATAAATGCATGTTCCGTGCGGGATTCGAACCCGCGGCCCTTAGCGCTGCAACTCATTTCTATGCTACAGCGCCAAGGAGCCGTCAAAATTTATGTTAATAGTATGTTATGTTTATATTAGTGTTGCCCAAAATCGGTCTTGGCCTTGCATTATTGGTCTAGTTCTTGCATTTTTCAAGACCAAGACCAAGAACAAGACCGCCTTTTTTTAGCAAGACCAAACCAAGACTGACCGTGCAAGAATTCACTGCAAATCTCGACTTTAGGAAGTGTGTGTTTTTAAAACACAAAGTAATCGAATATTTGATAAATATTGTAGACACTTTTAAAACACTTGAAATGTGTAAAAATGGATGTGGATCTTGTCTTCAAGGCTTAGTTATTAACGGGTTGAAGGAGTACCTAAGTAAACCCGAAGCCGCCAGCTCGGAAGAAATAGGCTAATAGGTCATTGCGAGACTTGCGGGACTCTTGCTGCAAGACCAAGACTGGGAGCGCAATGCCAAGACCAAGACCAAGACAAGGTGTATTGGCGCAAGACCAAGACCAAGACAAGGTGTATTGGCGCAAGACCAAGACCAAGACTTGCTAAGTCTCGTCTTGTTCTTGCATTTGGGCAACACTAGTTTATATATATATATATATATATATATATATATATATATATAGTATTTATGTATTCCAACTAGATGAGAAAACAATAGAAATACCCCATAAAACTAACTGTTACGGCCTACGGCTGCACCCCTAAAGATCAAATCTTCCGGGGCCCATCAGTGGAGTTTCAACGAACAGACGTAGGTCGGGCCTCAATATGGCCGCGTGGAATTTCCTAATTACAATAAACAATATGGGAGGAAGCTAGAAACACATAGTACTTACCATTATCCGAAGCTAACGTCGCACCAAGGCTTGGGCAGGCCGTGAGTGTGTGTAATAGTGGATGGCGAGTAGTGTACAGTGAGGTGTGAATGTGTGGGGCCTTGTCAAGCATAGGCGACCAGCAGCGGCCGAGTTCCAGGCTGCTCCAAAATGCTGCACCGCTTCAGACTGCTTCGGCGCCGGACCACTTCTTCGTTCGTCACGATGACAGTCCATTAACTCTATCGTACGATTAATTAACTTACAGAAGCCACTAACTCTCGTTTGTTATAAGGTTAACGCACAAAACTAACACGGAGTGTCCGGATCAAATGTCACTACCGTTTCGCGTAGCAACAGTTATTTCTAGAATATCAAAGGCCGCATTAGCTAATATTGTCGAATGCACTTATACAGATTCTGAGTCGGACCCAATAAGTCCCGGGAAAGGCTATCCAACAAGGAATTCGCGTTATAAATCCTAGACAGGATGTTTACTAGACGTCTAAACTATTCCGCGGTTCCCGAACAAAATTGACAGTGTGCTGACGTTAGCACCGCTGACAGACGACTCTTTCGCCTTTACGCGTTCTCAACCCACCGACGTCAAAACCGGTATGGCACAGAGCCGCGCGCCCCCTAGACGTCGATTCCGACAACAGCGTTTGGCGCGAACACTAACTAAATTGCATTTAACAATTTCATTGGTGCCGGCGGAGATCAAACGCGGGTTGCTCGCGTATTATGAAATTTACATAAAGCACCCGTTCACTCGCACAATTTATCATTTTCAATTCTTGAGTGTTAAAAATACTGTTACACGTAAAATACGTAATATGTCAAACGTAAATAGTTCACGATTCGAAATAGGTTAATAGTGCGTACCTTTGTCGTTGCTTCTCGTTTCCATTTGGGGATTTCCGTTATAGCCTATCAAAAGTGAGCATAGACCACCCCATAAATTACCTCATAAGGGGTATGTTTGCCATAGTTGCCACGTTTGGCAGGCGGGTTCACAATCGCAGTTTTCTTATTAGGATTACGCTGCTGCCCATCTCTTGGTTTGTTTCTCTCTATCGGCTCTTACGATAACCACGGATCTTACACCGCCCCTACACTGCATGCCACTTCACGGTAAGTGAAGTAAAAAGTAAAAAAGGATGTCGCTAGTAATGATTTCTTATATTTACGCTAACACTACACATTTAAATAAACCTAATTTTTACGGATTTTATCACGTATATTAACTTATTTTATATACCCGACGTTTCGAGCACTTTACAGCACACATGGTCACGGGGGGACTGACGTGTATGACGTCCTAATGTCATAGTTAAGCACGGCTACCTTCAGATTAAAAAATGCGTAGATCGGAACCAAAATTAATATTTTTAGGGTTCCGTACCTCAAAAGGAAATAACGGAACCCTTATGGTTCCGTTATTTCCTTTTGAGGTATCACTTTGTTGTCCGTCTGTCTGTCTGTCTGTCAAGACCCTTTTTCTCAGGAACGCGTGGAGGTATCAAGCTGAAATTCATAACAAATACTCAAGTCTACTGTCCCTTGAAGCTGTGAAAAAATCAAACTTCTAAGCCTACTCAATCAAAAGATACAGCCGTTTATGCCGCAAATTTTCGACATTCGCAAGGGAATCAAAAAAAACCTACAGGGAACTTCCCGTGAACTCAGAATTTTAAAATTTGGTACGAAGCAACGTTTTATAGGATAAACGAAAAATTGCGAAAAGCAGAAATTTTTAGTTACATTATACTTATAATAAAAATACTTTTAATAATTTTAAACTTATATACCTACGGATTTGTTCGGAACCCTCGGTGCGCGAGTCCGACTCGCACTTGGCCGGTTTTTTTAATCAGTAGCGACATAATTACCTTTTTTTTAACAAAGTATAATTTTAAATGCTGATTAGGAAAAGGCAAAAAAATATCATCTTCAGAAAACGCACAAGGCATACATAAAAATTTAACTACTAACTTCATAGTAGTAATATCTAAATGACGTGATTTCTTCATCGTGTCAAAGAAATACAAATTTTTTCACACACATAATAGACACACACGGACACTCAGATATTTTTTGTTATACCAAATTTCTAGTATTCGGCCTTATCACCACGTATTTTTTTTTAATTAATAACATTTCCCTCACACATTTTTTAAAAATCCAACTCACATTCCTTGTACATGGTTCCCAACGTTACATTTTATCCGCCCAATATACAAAGGCTATTGGTGATTTATATTCAATCATTTGCATAGCGGAACGAATTTCATTACCAATTGAATGGTTGAGTAAATAATAAAACGCGCATGTTAATAGATTTTTACATAAGAAAACACAAACAACGAAGCCATTATTTATACTCGCGATTAAATCATTTAATACGCGAGGAAATTTATTGTTTATGAGCGAGTTATGTGTGGGAATGTGCGATGTTGTTGGCTAATAATGTACTAGTTACTAATGCGTGATAACCTCGTAATATGACTCGCAGAAGATGCCTAAGGTGCCTATCGGGTTCAGTAATTAAAATCTCAAAAGTCACTGATGTTGTAATCAGAAATTACAATTTACAGGTTAAGCTATATCTTGATACAATATATTTCCTACTTGGTAGCGGCCTAGCGTGGGCTGTGACGGGGAACAACTGGCGTTCACCGTCGACCGTCAAGCGCACTCCGGACACAAGTGTAAAATGTCAAATCAGCAATACGTATGTAACTACTGTGTCCCTACAATTGAAAGCGGCAATATCGATTTAATGTTGATGGAAAATAGGACCGTAAACAAATTAGTTCATTCTTCATTGTTACCAAATGATACACCCGATACATCGAATACATTAGATACTTTTTACCTGTGTAAAATAATAATTATTGTGGAAAATTAACATGAAGGAGATTCTGTGTCAGAGGCAGATCCAGGAGTAGAAGTTAGTAGTAACATAAGCATAATACGCGCTAACAGAGACGCTAAGTATCTCGTCCATCGTCCGGACCTACACCTTTCCGATGTACAATTACAATGCGATAAAATCAGACAAAGGCTTAGATAAAATGGTCGAGACACGACAATCGCAAAATAACCTGACCCAAAAATCAAGGGTTTGTGTTCTCGCCACAAGTTAGTCTAAAATTTTAATCCATACTCCACTATATAGTAAGTCAGTGATCATATTATGTCTTGCGTTTGTTAGAAAATATCGTGTTATATATATAATAAGTTGTTACGAAACGTTCTTAAAGAGTGGAAATAATGATGGAGGGAACATAAACGTGATAAGGACGTCAAGCGCAACTAATGGGACTGCTTGCACGTTCCTCATAAGCGAACCGATATTATGCAATCAACAAGCGGCATACATTACCGCCCGCATCGCTGGCTTCTTGTTATAGAGTTATCAGCAAGCTAATTAAGATTTAAATGGTTTAGAAATTAGCGTCTTTTGATGTTCTATTTCTTGATAAATGAATTTTAAAATTCGTCGAGAAATTACATGTACAATGTTGATCTGACAATTGTTAGTTTAGTATTTATAATAAACATTCCACACTTGTGAAGAAGTTCATCATCATCATCATCATCATCATTACAGCCCTTCACAAGTCCACTGCTGAACATAGGCTTCCCCAAAGGAATACCATAAAATCCCAGAAAATATGCAGACCTTTTCTATCAAAAGTTTTAAATTATTTACTAAGCAAAAATTGTCTAGTAAGGATTATTATACTACTAAAGAGTCCATGACTGATAATAAACCCTGGGAATGAGGTGATCGCTACCATGCCATTTCTAAATGTTTTCATAACAATTCTATATTATCATCATCATCATCATCATTACAGCCCTTCACAAGTCCACTGCTGAACATAGGCCTCCCCCAAGGAATGCCACAAAGCACGGTCCTGAGCCACCTGCATTTTTTTTATAGGATAAGGGTGACAAACGAGCATACAGTCCACCTGATGGTAAGTGGTTGCTGCGGCCCATAGACATCTACATCTATCCTCTATTACAAATCAAAATGTAGATGCGTTGTCACCCGTGAGGATTAAGATGGAATGCCTCGTTTCCAGTAAAAAGGGTCTCCGGTTCTCTACACTTACCATACGAAACACAGCGAGATTAAGCTGCTATTTTACGCTGGTATTCTGTGAGAGCGTGAAACTTCCCCGGTCGAGCCGACCCATTCGTGCTACAACTATACTACTAATATAGCTGCAGCATGACTACCACGTATAAAACATTTAATTAAAAGTTAAATCTTTTAGGGGATTCTTCCATGCCCCCTGTTTTAACACCGACAGCAGAATATAAAATCATTTTCTGCCGACTTTCAAAAAGGAGACGGTACTCAATTCGACTGTATGTTTTTTTATGCGTGTAACCTCATAACTTTTTACTACACCCGTGAGGACTAAGATGGAATGCCTCATTTCCAGTAAAGAGGGCCTCCGGCCACCTGCACTCACCAAGCGAAACGCAGAGGTAAACCTCTACTTCACGCTGGTTTTCTGTGAGGTCGTGGTACCACCCCGGTTCGAGCCGGCCCATCCGTGCGATAGCAAAAGCTGCCGCGTGGCTTTACCACTGTTGAAATGCATCCATCGAGTTCCTGCATATCTTACCAGGTCGTCACTCTATCTAGTGGGGGGACGCCCTACACTTCGCCTGCCGGTACGAGGCTGCCACACAAGAACCTTTTTTCCCCATCGGTTGTCGGTTCTTCGAGCCACATGGCCGGCCCATTGCCACTTCAGCTTACTAATCCGTTGGGCTATGTCGGTCACTCTGGTTCTACTGCGGATATCCTCATTTCTAAGTTTATCACGCAGAGAAACTCCGAGCATAGCCCTCTCCATAGCTCGCTGAGCGACCTTGAGCTTCCTCATCCGGCCAGCAGTCAAGGAACACGTCTCAGTTCCATAGGTCATCACTGGCAACACGCACTGGTTGTACAGTCTCGTTTTCAAGTTTTGAGGTATACCTGACGAGAAGATGTGCCGTAATTTCCCGAACGCTGCCCAACCGAGTTGAATCCGTCGATTGAGCTCTCGGTCGAAGTTGTACTTACCTAGTCGGACTATTTGTTCCAGGTAAACATACTCGTCAACAACTTCGAGCTTAGTGCTCGCAAAAACTACCGGCATAGGTGTAACATGGACATTAAACATGATCTTTGTTTTGTCCATGTTCATCTTAAGACCTATCCGTTGGGAGACACTATTGAGGTCATTTAGCATATATGACGTCAACCTGTCTTACACCACTCTGCAATTGGATAGGTTTCGTACTCTGGTTCTGTACTCGGATAGCCATCGTAGCCCTACTGTACAAGCACTTCAACACTTCGATATACCGACAGTCAACTTGGCATCGCTAATCGTCTATGGTGCTAAAGCCTTTTCGGAAACCGGCTTGTTCGGGAGGCTGGAAGTCGTCAAGTCTGCGCGGGAGACGATTCGTAATGACTCTCGATTCGAAAACAGCACGTAGACGGAAGCAAAATCGGTCTGTAGTTTTTCAAGAGAGCGTTGTCGCCTTTCTTGAAGAACAACACCACCGCACTTCTGCTCCACGCCTCCGGTGTAATGCCACCACGGAGGACGGAATGAAAGAGCTTCTGAAGGACTTCAAGTACCGGTTTTCCAACCGCTTTCAGAAGCTCCGCTGTAATTCCATCCTCGCCTGGGGCCTTGCCGTTTTTAAGATGCTGGAGAGCCATTCTAATCTCGCTCAGACTGACGTCCGGGGTATCATCGGAATAGTGTCGGATAAGACTCGCTCTTGGATCGTTACTCACACTTACGTGTGGCTCCAACGATGATGTGTACAGCTGCCCATAGAACCTCTCAATCTCACTCAAAATCTCAGTTGTCCCGGAAACGACGCTGCCACACTCGGTCTTCAGCCTTGACAGTTGGCTCTTTCTGGTAGACAGATCTCTAGCAAAGACTTTGGAGCCCTGGTTCCGCTCGATCGCTTCTTTAATACGAGCAGTATTAAAGTTGCGTAAGTCCCGCCGCATGCATTTGGAGATCTGTCTGTTCAGTTGCCTGTATGCTGTCAAATCTACTGAAGACTGCAGCTTCATATCCCGTCCAACAGCCATGAGATTAAGAGTGTGATCGGAGAGTTTTTGTGTTCTTCTGCGGCGGGTCTTGCAAAATTTGGCTCCGACCGCATGGACAGTTTTCACGAGCTTGTCATTCATATCGTCCACTGCATTGCAATCTTCTAAGCACTGAAAACGGTTTCGTAGCTCAAGCTGAAAGGTGTCGGGACTTTGGAACAGAGCAAGAGGGGGACGGAGCGTTGACTTCATTAGACGAGAGTGCTCCAACTTAACGTTTAGGTTCAGTGTGCTCTAATTTCCTCCATTCGGTGATCGCTACCAGTTTTCACCCTCGCGATCACGGAGACATCACTGATCAGTTGTCGTCTGGTAGTCATAATGAAGTCAATCTCATTTTTTGTCGAACCGTCGGGGCTCGACCAGGTCCACTTCCTGTCAGGCCGCTTCTGGAAGAAAGAGTTCATCATAAAGAGTCCCTCTTTCTCCATGAAGTCGGCCAGCTGCTGGCCCCTTGGGTTCCGTTGCCCTATACCGGAATTCCCTACTTTCATTTCACCGTTCTCTCTTGTGCCTACTTTTGCGTTGAAGTCTCCCATTAACACCGTATAGTGGGTTTTGGAGGAGTGCATGGCTCTAGAGATATCCTCATACATTTCCTCCACCTCCTCATCGGCGTGTGCCGAGGTTGGTGCGTAAACCTGTATGACCTTCAGCGAATACTGTTTGGTGATTCTGAGTATAAGGTATGCAACTCTTGTCGACACACTCCCAATCTTTACAACGTTGTTAACGAGCGACTTGTGGACGATAAATCCGACACCTCCTTGGGACAGATGGTCGCCCTCCCGATGATAGAACAAGTTGCCGGATTCGAGGATTACCGTGTCCTCCCCCTCTCTTCGGACCTCGGATAATCCTATGATATTCCAGCGCAACTTGTCTATCTCTTCTTCCAGCTCCAGGATCTTCTTGTCAGTCCTCAGGGTGCGTGCGTTATAAGTTGCCAGATCGATTCGTCGTAGGTGGCAACCGAACCTCCACCGGAGATTCTTAGCACCCCCTACCCCGCCGTTACCATGGTCGCCACCGTAGCCAGGAATAGCGGGGCCGCCGGGGACTGGGGGCCATCTCTTCGTTACTCTCATGGGGGGTATATTGCCAGAGTTGCCACGCTTGGCGAGCGGGTTGGCAACCGCAGTTTTTTTTTCATTTTTATTTGCTATTATCAGAAGGATGCTGCTGCCCATCCTCTGCCTGCTTACGACACCAACGGGAAGATATGGGGTAGTGAGTATTCTTTCCCGCCACTACGCGGGGAAATTGTATTCTTTCCGGGACAGAGGTTTTTTTGCGAACCAGTGGTAAGAGTAAAAAATTACTTCAATAAGTATTATGTACTGTAATAAAATTATTTTAACAAAAATTATTCTATTTTATTCTATTCTATTCACGGTCCTGAACCACCTGCATCCATCGACTCCCCGCATGTTTTACCAGGTCGTCACCGCATCCAGTGGGGGGTCGCCCTACACATCGCCTACCGGTACTTGGTCCTTCATTGCTGGCCGTATAAGGGAGCTCAAGGACGCTCATCAAGCTATGGAGAGGGCTACGCTCGGGGTATCTCTACGTGATAAACTTAGAAATGAGGATATCCGTAGTAGAACCAGAGTGCCTGACATAGCCCGAAGAACCGATAACCAATAGGGAAAAAAATTTCTCGAGTGGCACCCTCGTGAAGTAATTAAAATAATACAAATGTGAAATTGGAATCTATTAAATTTCCATAAAGGTCTACTTATATACTATGCCTTATATGCCTCCATTTGCAATCAGTGGGCTTGACGATTGCCATACCATAGGTCTGGCACCTTTGACGCCGTTTACCGTTGGGATTATTTTACACCATACCACCACTTCTATAAAAAACACATGATGGTTAAACTGCCATTTCTAGGTGGCCATGATATTTTTCTATGCTCTCGTATAGGTCTCTCTTACGACACCTACATAACGAAATGATGTGATGAATTCTCTTCACCACACGGGAAATATATGTCTAAAGTTGTGACAATTTCGTAGCACTTATAACTTTTGCTATCTAGCGCGAATCAAATATGTCGTTAAAGATTTTAAATTTAAGCACCTTTTTTTATTTAGCCTTTTTTTATTAAGCTTTTGGTCGTACATGCTAAATTTAGCAAAATTAAGCACCTCGATATCTATCTATCTGTCACAACGATTTTTCTCTTATACGGTTTTACATAAGTGATTATTTGGCATAGTGACAAAAACAAACGAATGATTAAAAATGTAACCTATTAGTTTTCGGGAGCAAAAATTAAGTTTAAAAATATGGTCATCGTGTGGATTATCAATTCTAAGTGGACTCTTCGAACCACCATTATTTAATAAATAAAAATTCATGAAAATTCAGTTAAAGTGTAGCCCTAATTGAGATGAATAAGCAAAAATGTTTATATTTTTGACCGATTTTTTATAATTAATTTATTTATTTAAAGTATTCTTTAGAAACTACTTGGAAGGCATTTGCAAAGCTATAAAAATTTGAAACATACTCTACCCACTCATTTGGCTTTGATTAACTTAGATTAGTAAGGACGGAATCATTTTAGACATTATTTCTTCATTCTGCCATATATGTAAATATGAAAGTAAATATACTAAGTTTACATACTGTGGTAATCTGTGGTTTAATTATAGATTATTACAAGAATCACGAGCGTAACGCGCTTCTCTTTATTTTTTTCGCGCACTGTCTTCTACAAACTCAGTCGAGTCGTAGAAAATGTTAATGAGAACGTTAAACATGTGGGTCAGTAGCCTTACAAAGAAAGGTGAATTGTGGTCACTGACACTGGTAATACAATGATATAGAGTCAATGATTTAAATAACATTTTAATGAGTCTTGTTCAAGAAAAATATAACTTAAATACAATATAACAAAATAATTTAAAAGTAAAAACTAAAAGTTACACGTCTACATACATCAAACAAATGGCCACAGACCTCCCGTAATAAAATTCTTAGCAAGTATAGGTAAGCCAGTTAACAGCAAGTAAACGTAAGCAAGAACTGGGTTTTATATTTTGCAAATAAAAGATTGGTCTTATTGAAAACAATTTTTGATTTAAAATTAAACAAAATAGTTCCTCGCCCATAAACAATCTACAATTGGACAAATGGGCGGACTTTGAATCTCCAAGAAATATTTTTATTTCCAGATATGCGGCTTTCCTCGTGTTGTTTTCCTTAACCTGCACGTTGCAAATGAGCATTTACAGTTGAAATTTAAATGAAATTTCCAATTTCACTGGTGCCGACGGGACCGATTTCGGGATGGTCCAGCAAACACAGCTTAATTTTTGCTTTGTTTCAATTTGATAATTAAATTATAATAACAATAAAAGTTAATAAGCTGTAGTTATTATAACAGTAATAGGAAGTGTGAGGGGGTCAAAACATCTAATTCATACATACTTTTTAACATGCTTTTATTAGGTATGTATCTTTGTAATGAAATTTTTGAATGTGATTTTCATCTCATTCAAAATTGATTTAAAACTTCGCACACTTATCAAGGGCCGATGACAATGCAATAATTTAAATAGGTTGTTCCATTATCCTTGCCAGTATCCTCAGGATTTGCGAATAATTCATAAAACAACTACTTACGATTTCTGCCAGTTCAATCTACTGTAAGCCGCGTAAAAGAACTTCGTTCCAAAAAAAACATGCTTTTGTAGTTAGCCGCACAAAAAAATTGAAAGTAAATAATAGTTTAAAAAAAAACTAAAAAACACGCTTTTGTAGGTAACGGAACTAAAAAGAAGAAAATAATTTTCAATAAGTCTAAAATAAGAAAATAGTAATTAACATAAAAAATCATTGGGTGCTTGATGTCCTTTGTTGTAAATATTTTGTGGATATTTGTAAAATTAGCCTCATCACAAAAATATCTGAAAAAGCATCCCACGCTTTTTTACAATAAAATGATTTTTTATGTTATGCACTATTTTCTTATTTTGAAGTTATTGAAAATTATTTTCCACTTTTTAGTTCCGTTATCTACAAAAGCGTGTTTTTCAGTTTTTTTTTAAACTATTATTTATTTTATTCATACTAGGTTGTATTTAAATAACTTTATGTTTCCAAATTGCTTGCACTGCTGTATTCTGAACTAAAGGGCACGGTTAGCCAGTATTATACAGACCCTTTTTAATGGAAAAGAGGCATTCCATCTTAGTCCTCACGGGTGATAACGATTCTGCATTTTGATACTTTATTGAGGATAGATGTAGATGTATATGGGTCACAGCAACCACTTACCATCAGGTGGACTGTGTGCTCGCTTGTCACCCTATCCTACAAAAAAAAAGAAAAAAAGCTGAAGTAGCCACTTACAATGAGGTGGACTGGAAGTTCTTTTGTCACTTCAGCTTTATAAAGAAAAGCCAAATCTAAGTCATCATATTCACCAACGATAAGCTAAGAATATTACAAGTGCAATCAAACGTGACGCAACAGTAGCAACAAAGACTTTTTTGGTCACTTTGTACTGCTTTAATTTCGATATCTGATGGTATGCAATATTGTCTATTAGTCACGCGTTAGTCATGCAAATTTGTAATGGCCTTATGATTTATTCGTCGAACTGGTCTATGTTAACGTACGGCTTCGGATGGAGCTTAACATTATGCTAAAGATATAAGACACATCGAATAAAAGTTAAACATTGAAAAAATTGCATTTCATCAATCAATGTCACAATAAGTAATGTAGAATATTTAGATATTAAATTGATATAGATACAGATTGATAATAGATATAGATTGATTGATATTAAACTGTATGCACCTACCATATATTTTTGCTAGATTTTAAAGATCTACTAAAACACAATAGAAGGGGTACGCAGATTTAGATTTCATAATACTAAATACAATAAATGTGACAAAACCTATCAAAATACAAGGAAACGTGTGCAGTTTCAAATAAGAAGATTTCAAATAATTTGTGCCGTGTATTAGTGACGTAAGAGATTTCATTAATCCATTTGTTCTTGATCAAATGCCGTAATAGGAGGCTATGGGAAGGCTTTCAACCAATGGCGATATACTACCTCGTTTACGCCAGATGTAATATTCTATAGTATAGTACCAATAGCAATGTCCAAGATGCGAGACGTCGTGTTCTGCAATCAGAATTACGCCTGAATACCATGACGATTAAGGCCAATTCTTTCTACAGCGGGTGATACACAATACACATGTACAGTAGTAGACTATTAGATTCTTTTTAAAAACGTTACGGCCGCACTAGGATTTTTTCCTGTGTCGTGGAGGCAGTTTACAAACATAAATTGCACGACGACAAACATCCAGACCCGGAACAATTATTTGTAGGCTATACAAATACTTGTTCCGTGCGGAATTCGAACCCGCGGCCCCCAGTGCAACAACTAATTGCTAAGCCACGGAGCCACGGAGCCGTCTAAATTGATGATGCAGTGGCCCGTAGACATTTTTATTTATCTTCGATTAAAAGTCAAAATGTAGGTGCTATCCCTGAGAACTAAAATGGAATGCCTCTTCAGCAGTGGTATGCATCTGCGTTTCCCATCACTCGCCATATTAAACACAGCATAATAATATCCACTACCGCGTATTGCAGTAACATATAAGAATTGACAGAGGTAAACAAACCAAGAGATGGGCAGCAGCACCTTCTCAATAACGACTAGAATATAAAAAACTGCGGTTGCCGCTAGGCGTGGTAACTATGGCAAATATATCCCTTATGAAGCAATCTATGGGGAGGCTTATGTTCAGTAGTGTACTTTTAATGGCTGTAATGAATGATGATGAATGAATTATTCTGTGCTAGCGTAGTCCTTTCGCGCTCAAGCACACCCATTCGTGCTACAGCCAATACTCTGTAACGTGGCTCTACCTCATTTTATTTTACTAAGTACTCTGCTAATTGATAGATCAAGTTCTGCCGATCGACTGATAGCGGAAAATCTATTTATATACCATGAACCCAAATTATAAAGACTAATGATAGAGAACAGCATTCAACGGTAAATATGAAGGCAACGTCAAAAGAAAGCTCACCTAGGTGGTGGAGGCGGCGGCTCCCTAGACCGTCTCGGCAACAACCGCGGGCTGTTAGGCGTGCTGGCTGATTGACCCGACCCGGTGTGGTTTGTGAACCGGGACAGCGGGTCGAATATCTGCGACAGCCGCCGCGACCGCTCCTCCGACATTATCAGCACTTATCACAACACAATACAACACAACACTTAACACTAATTAACATCACATCACTACGCGGCGGACAACGCGCAAATAACTATTTCGAATGATTTATAGTACGGAAGTGGTTATCGCGTGTCGCTGACAGATGGCGTTGCGCACACTGACACGAGATTTGACTCGCAAATCGCGCTGCCATTTTGTTGCGTCTGATGTATTTCACAGTTTGATGCACCTTTGCACGTCGTATTTCTAGCGCTGAAAAAGAAATAAATGAGATTAGTTAGACAGGTTGGTGTGAAACTAAAACAGGTGAGTCAATTAGTTTGTGTGAAATTTTGGACGGCTTACAAAAGTATATCGAGTTACAGCTTACAGCGTAGTTTCATTTCGACAATGGTAGCACCATTGTCGAAATGAAACTACGCTGTGGCAGCTATGGTAAATACCTCCCTTATTAAGCAATTTATGGGGCAGGCCTATGTTAAGCAGTGGACTTCCATAGGCTGTAATAAATACAAAAAAATATACAGGTTTGTAAATACGTGGTAAAGCCATGCTGCAGCTACTATGGTTGTAGCAAGAATGGGGCGTATCGGCCGGGGAAGGACCACGCTTTCACGGGCTATGGACCACAACCATCTACTTACTATCAGATGGACTGTGTGCTCATTTGTCAACCTTATTCTATAAGGTAAAAAATACGTGGTAGAGCCATACGGTTTCACAAAATACCCGCGTAAAATAGTAGCCTAATATTGCTGTTTCGTACGGTAAGTGTAGAGACCCTTTTTACTGAAACCGAGGCATTATTTTTTAATCCTCAAAGGAAAGTTCTTGCTTCAGTGGGGCCCCCATACATCCAAACTAGCAAGCAGACTAAGTTCTGCAGCCTATGCTGTAATAAGATTAGAGGTCTCACTAGTGTCGAGACAGCTAGATTAGTTAATTTCAGTTGTTTCCAATAGCATAATGTCTTATGGGATTTTGCTATGGAGAAATGCGGCTGATTTAGAAACTATTTTTGTTTTACAAAAGAGGGTCATTAGAGCTATTTACAACCTAAAACCGAGAGAGTCTCTTCGGGAAATTTTAAAGAAATAAATATATTAACTATGGCCTCTCAGTATATTTACGAAAATTTAATGTATGTTCACAAAAACAAAGGTAGTTTTAATAAAAAAGTGATATACACTCTGTAAACACTAGGAACAAACACAATCGAGTGATACCAGCTTCTCGACTCCACAAAGTCAGTAATTCATTCATGCCGCAATTAAAATTCAATCATATACGCTATTACAACAAAGTCCCAGAAAAAATACAAGCTCTGTCTATTACCAAGTTTAAATATTTTATTAAACTAAAACTGTACAAAAAGGATTATTATAATATAAATTAATACATGGTTGATAATAACCTCTGGGATAGAGGTGGTCGCTTTCAAGCTGTTTCTAAAATAAATTTTGTAAATAATCTGTACAACCATTCATGTAAAATTTATTTAAAAAAGTCCCTCTGGGTTTCTTGCTGGTTCTTCCCAGGACAAAGGTTTTTTTCGAACCAGTGGTAAAGTAAAAAATGACTTTCAATAAGAATTACACATGTGATCTAAGTATATTGAATTAAAAAAAATTCTACTCTCTTATATTCTATTCTCTTCTATTCTATACCGACAACGCATCTGCATTTTGATTCGTAATCGAGGATAGATGTAGATGTCTATGGGCCCTATGGCCCATAGACATCTACGTACCATAGTACGTACATATAACTCAATGGTGCAGATCATGTTTTATATTTTCTGGTAATTGAATGTTTGTTCAGTAACACCTTTTTATGATTAATTACAGATTTTTTTGTCGAAATATAAAAAGTTATGGTGAAGACGAAGCACGAATCAGTTCGCTCGACCAGGAGAGACCACTCTCAAACACAGTATCAGGGAGCAGCGTAAAATTGCAGTGTAATACTGCTGTGTTTCATATAGTAAGTGAAGAGCATAGTAGCTGAGTTGGTGGGTGGCTGGTCGACAATTTTCGTTACAGCATTCTAATAAATTATTTATTTTATTCTACTAGTCGACAATTTTCGTTACAGCATTCTAATAAATTATTTATTTTATTCTATTGTTTTGTAATGATGATTTTGTATTGATAATGACTTCTTGATTTCTTACATCGTTCACCAAAATCATACACTCTAATTTTTTATTTAATACTAGCTTTTGCCCGCGACTTCGTCCGCGTATATATTATACTTTAAACCAAAGGTGATCCATTCATAATCGCACTTTCATAGTAAATGCCATCACCCTCCTTAGGGATGATTTCCGTGATCAAAGCTATCCTATTTCCTTCCCCGGGACTTCAACCATCTCGCTACCAAATTTCATCTAAATCGGTTCAGCGGTTTAAGCGTGAAGAGGTACATTTGCTCACGCGGCGATGAACAATGTTTTCCCCCACCTCGCCCGCAGTACACCTGACGGCCCTGCACTAAGTGCACTAGTAATATTATTTATTCTGTGCGTGCGCGCGCCGGACCGCACAATTTTATATCGTTTTTACTTTTACCTACAATATTTGATCAAATTATGTACGTATTTTAAAAGATAAAGTTTATCTAAGTTGAACATCAGAAGCGATTAAAATATTACTTACTTACTTACTTATTTATCTTCACGCACAATCCCTGACGGGGTAGCCAGAGAGAACAGATCGCCAAGTGTCACGACCCTTACAAACCTCTTTCGCTTCTTTCAGATTCATTATCTTCTTCATGCATGCACGTCTAGGTATCCGAGTACTCTTGACCCTACCCTCTTCGAGCAATTTGTTCACATGGTCTTCGAAAGTTAGTCTCGGTCTACCTCGACACCTTTTAATATTAACTTTCGCGCTATATATTTTCTTCACCATTCGGTCTTCACTCATTCGCTCAACGTGCCCAAACCACCGAAGCACGCCCTTATCAATTTTTGTGATAAGGTCATCTTTCAAACCTGCCATATTGCGAATCTCTTCGTTTCGCTTTCGGTCGGCCATAGTAACGCCGCACATTTTACGAAGAGATCGCATCTCCACTGCATTCAACTTACTTTTATGCTTCTTCTGGCATACCCAGGTTTCGCTGCCATATAACAAAGTCGGTACCAACACTGCGTTATGTATTGCAAGGCGTGCACTCTTCGCTACGCCTTGCCTTTTGACTAACGCAGTCAGGGCACCATTGACTTTGTTCCCGGCAGCGACACGCCTGTCCACATCTAAATCACATCTTCCATCCCGGTTAAAAGCACTCCCCAAGTATACAATTTCATTTACCTGTTCTAGACATTCCTGATTTACCCATATTTCACACTTCGTTCTCTCTTCGTCCCTTTCAAATACCAGAACCTTAGTTTTATTAGCATTCAAACGGAGACCTTTAATTTCACATTCCTCTTTCATACACGTGACTAATGCCTGCAGTTCTGCCCCTGATGGTGCAATAAGCACTGCATCATCAGCATACAGCAGACAATTTACTTTTATGTCACCCAATTTCACACCCAAACAGCTATCTTTCAGCTTCTGTAAACAGCTGTCGAGATACAGTATGAACAGCCAGGAAGACATGACTCAACCCTGCTTTACGCCCGTTTGGACGTTAAACATGGGTGACACATCATGCCCTACCCGCACACAGGCTTTACAGTCACAGTAAAGAGACTGCACAGCCCTTAGCAATCGACCATCCACACCATACCCCGGCAACAGTTCCCACATTTTCTTCCTTACAACCTTATCAAATGCTTTCTCAAGATCCACAAAAGCACAGAAAATCTTCTGGTTAGCAGCCAGAAGCTTTTCCGTGATCATGCGGAGAGAAAACATTTGATCCGTGCATTCTCTTCCAGGTCTAAATCCGCATTGGGCCTCCCATAGAAATCTTTCCGATTTCTCTTGCATCCTACGTGTCAAAACCTTCGAGTAAACTTTACTTGCTAAACTGGTCAAGCTGATCGCCCGATAGCACCCGCAGTCAAAATGTGAACCTTTACCTTTATATAAAGGCACAATGACTGCGGATCGCCAATCATCCGGGACATCCCCCGTCCGCCAGCACAAATTGCACAGCAGATGGAAGCTGTCCCAGACGCGAGGCCCACCATACTTGACCATTTCAGCAGTAACTCTGTCTAGTCCCGCAGCCTTACCACATTTCAAACTTTGAATCGCACGTTCAATCTCTTTCATACTGATGACCTCAGTGTCATCGAGGTCCGGGTCTGGCGTACCAGTCACGGCGTCATCGTAAAATATTTATTTTAATAAAATACATTTTTTACTGCAAAATGTGCATTGGAAATAAAGTATCAAATTTTATTTTATTTATGGTTAACTATATTGGTAATAATGGCTTACACATAAAAGATTGGTAAATACTGTCGCGGACTTTTTTGTACAACTATTTAGGAGAAACAATTCCACCATACATTATATTTGTGTAACAGTTTGTGCACAAATATCTCGCAGATGACAGATTTTTTTCTGACTTACTTAACACTTATCGTTATATTTTGACCAATTTACACAATATCTTTATTAAATATAGCCTATATGCTACTCTGATGTATGAGCTATATTATTGTAAAGTTTCATTAAAATACATTCAGTAGTTTTTGCGTGGATGCTAAACAAACATCCATATATCCTCACAAACTTTCACGTAGGGTTAGTAGGACTAGACAAGAATTTCAAAGTTATGGTGCTGTGACACATTAGGACAGGCGGATAGAAAGCAATTAAATGGTTTCTTTGCATCAGACCGGTACCCTAATAACATCAAATGTGACATAAGCACGTCTATTAAACTATTTTCGAGATCATTAACGACTTGACGCAGGACAGAACGATTATAGTGTTACAAAAATTATCTACGATTTGGTCTCCAATTACAGGGAGCAGAAAGCTATAAAAACCATCATTAGTTATTGCGGATGTTGTAAAATTTATGATTAGAATTTAATAATTTATTTTTATTGCAAAATGTCAGTTTTACAGTCAGAGAGCCGTAGCTCAGAGACTAAGTGGTCATTGTAAATGTCACATTACGCGAGCAACCCGGATGCGATTTCCGCCACCACGCACTTGGCGGTGAAGGAAAACATGTTGAGAACATCCAGATTGCATGTCTGAGAAATAAAAAAAAAGTATTTCGAAGGCATGTGAAGTCCGTCAATATGCATTGGGATAACGAGATGGACACTTCCTTGTCCTAAAACTCTCTTTGAAAGATATTTAATATAAATATATTATCAAAACATTAAGATGTCATATACATACTACATATATTACTGGCTATATAAAGCGATTGGCTGCTCATTAATTATCTGTTGGGGAAAATTGCCATAGTTGCCACCATGGGCAAATGATTTGGCAACCGAATTTTTTTTTACATTAATTGTTATCAGAAATATTTATTTATTCATTAATTACTTGAGACGTCTATCCTTACAGGTCGAAACCAATGTGATAGTGTCCTCTTTTTCATTCTAAACTAAATCTTGCACTAATAATATTAAATTTTTTGTAGCTAAACAAACTAATAAAAACCATATAAGCGAGATAAATGAAATATACTAAAAATCAGTTAAAAAACTAAGACTATCAAAGAAAAATCTTTCTACACCCTTAAAATAACGCCAACCCTAACAGTAACATACAATATATATATGACCTTTGCTAATTCACTAAAGTGGCAACTAAATATGTCAATTTTAACATCCACGAGAAGAGCTCGTGTTAGATGCGTTTTTACCAGATTAGTTCGTGTTGAAGCCACGGCGAGCAGTGGCGGATGCCTCCGTCTCATCACGTAGCGGTCTTGTTTTGTCTGGTCACAGAGACTCAAGTGTCGCAGAACTCCCGGGTGGTGTTCTTTGCCCCGCAGTAATTTCACTACATACGTAGCAAAACCAGACTCTCGACGTACTTTTAATTGCTAAGTTGCTGTTGCCCATCCATATTTCATTTCACTTTGTCGCCACTTAAGACAGTCACGGGATGATATTTTATAGGATTATCTAATGCTGCCACAACACGGTTAACACAAGTTATCAAACCAATAATTACTATTACTGCGTTACTAAAACAATGACGTTCAGTTCAAGAAGACTCTAAAAAGCTGGCTATAATATGACTAAAATATAAATAGATAAAAATTAAAAATAATATTGTGCATAGCAATAAAAATCGAATAATAAAAGACCATAAAAGACAGAAAAGTGTAAGAAATTAATTATATAACAGATAATAAAAATTAAAAACTAAAGAAAAAAAAACAAGTTTATCTAACGACTCTATTTTCGTACCTACCACTAACGTTTTAAAGTTCACATTTGAATAATCACTACTTCGCAGTTAATACGTACATACATCACAATAAATGAGGAGAGACTGAGAGGCAGTCGCGGCTCCGTCAAATGAAAAGTTCTATGAAGACATTCGTCTCTTTGAATTGTAAAACATTTCAACTTCAATGTCGCAGGCCAGCGGCGTTAAAACTTTATGTACTATTATTTTAACCAGGTTTGAAAATTATACATATATATACCACGCCTATGTTTTTATGTATGTTCACGAAACAGCTAGACTTGTTAGCATAATGTATGGTATTTTACTATGGGGACACGCGACTGACACTGAAATTATATTTGTTTTACAGAAGAGGGCCATAAGAGCGATCTACGATTTAAAGCCTAATGAGTCGCTCCGACAAAAATTTAAGGAAATTAATATATTAACTTTGGCCTCACAATACATTTATGAAAATGTAATGAAAGTACGTTTTTTTTATAGAAGAGGGGGCAAACGAGTATGCGGCTCACCTGATGGTAAGTGACTACCGCCGCCCATGAACAACCGCAACACCAGGGGAATTGCAGATGCGTTGCCGGCCTTTTAGAAAGGTGTAAGCTCTTTTCTTGAAGGTTCCTAAGTCATATCGGTCCGGAAACTTCGCTGGTGGTAATTGATTCCACAAGGAAGTTGTGCGAGGGAGAAAACTTCTTCTAAATCGCACAGTGGTGGACCGCCAATCATTCAGATGGTATGGATGGTAACGCGAGTTTTGTCGCGATGTGCGATGGTGAAATTGAGCGACTGGAATTAGTACGAATAATTTCTCAGATCACTCCCCGTGATAGGTGCGATAAAATACGCAAAGAGATGCAACATCTCTACGCAGTGCCAGTGTATCGAGCAGATCAGAAAGAACTCGGTCGTCGACGATTCGAACCGCTCTGCACTGGATGCAGTCAAGTGGAAGGAGCTGGCACTGGGGTGCCCCGGCCCAGAGATGAGAACAGTATTCCATGTGGGGCCGAACTTGCGCTTTGTAAAGTTGCAAGCGATGTGCCGGCATGAAATACTGTCTCGCTTTGCTGAGCACGCCAATCTTTTTAGAGGCCAATTTGGTCTTCCCTTCCAAGTGACCACGAAACTGCACACTATTCGATATGTCGACGCCAAGGATTCCGATACTAGCTGAGGCAGCAAGGGGAGTGCCTTGAAACTGTGGAGATACGACAAAGGGGTACTTTTTAGCAGTAAACGCGCAAACTTGTGTCTTCTGGGGATTGAACTGGACTAGATTTAGTCGGCCCCAATCCGAGACTTTGTTAAGCAAAGACTCGACTTCAGACACAAGTTTGTCCCGGTACTCGGCGACGTTTTCCCGAGAAATATTGGCACTGCCGGTATATAAGGCATCAAAAGTGCTGTCGTCTGCATAGCAATGAATGCTACCAGTTGGCAACATATCATTGATATGCAGGAGAAACAGCGTTGGTGATAGCACGCAGCCTTGTGGAACACCAGCGTTGATATGCTTGAAATCAGAGCATGCAACGTGTACTACGACCTTGATGCTCCGATCAGCAAGGAAACTGGTGATCCATTTGCACAATTTCTCGGGAAGCCCATAGGAAGGAAGCTTCGAAAGAAGCGCCTTATGCCAGACCCGATCGAAGGTCTTAGCTATGTCCAAACTAACGGCCAATGCCTCCCCCTTGGACTCTACTGCCTCCGCCCATCTATGAGTTAAGTAAACTAGAAGATCACCTGCTGATCGACCCCGACGGAAACCGTACTGACGGTCACTGATCAGCTGGTGATCCTCAAGGTACCTCATGAGCTGGCAGTTTATAATGGATTCCATTATTTTGGAGAACAAGGAGGTGATGGCGATAGGCCTGTAGTTGGACGGGTCTGAGCGGTCGCCTTTTTTAAGGATCGGGTAGACCAAAGCTGTCTTCCATGAATTCGGGACTACGCCTTGGGAGTAGGAGTACCGGAAAAGACGCGTTAAAACCGGTGCCAACTCCGGAGCACACGTCTTCAGTACAATGGGAGGGACTCCATCGGGCCCACTCGACTTGCTGACGTCCATGGAGAAGAGTGCTTTGCGAACCGAGCGCTGTGTAAATCGCACATCCGGCATGGAGCATTCACATCGCGGGATGGTCGGCGGTGTGTTCCCCCCGTCATCTAGAGTCGAGTTAGACGCAAAAAGAGAGCACAACAGATCGGATTTCTCCTTTGCGGCATGGGCCAGTGAGTCGTCCTCTCTGTGCAGAGATGGAAGAGATGACTGACAGAAGTTCCCTTGGACAACCTTGGCGAGAGACCAGAATGCAGGGGAATTTTGATTTTCGGGATTCCTTCCCGAAGGAAGGCGAACTAGCTTCTCGCCAATTCTGCCGATGTGCTCAGACCTTGCCTTGGAAATGACGCTTTTAAAGGACCTGGAAGCGGAATTATACTTCTTTTTAAGTGCGCTGGTGTTTACATCCCGAGACGTTGATGCGTCAACCCAGGCCCGGTAGCACTCCTGCTAATAGCGTGATGCTATTTTACAGGAGTGACCAAACCATGGCTGGGATCTGCCTCCGATGGGCACCACAGAGGATGGAATAAAAAGTTCAATACCCTGAAGTACCACATCAGCAACAGAATCGGCAACAACGCTGGGATCTTCCGGCGAGAAGCAAACCCGCCCCCAAGGGTAGGAGGCAAAAAAAGACCGCATCCCGTCCCAGCTGACCTATAGTGCCCAATACGGTGGCAAGCTGCAGATCGCAACTGCGATTGGAGCGTGAGTGGCACCGTACTCCCGACCAGACGCCCGAAGAGCCCAGAGGGGCATCGACGGAGACCTGATATCCGTCCGGATGAGAGGTCAGCAGAAGGTCCAACAGCAAAAGGTACATGGTCTTCCACATCTGGGATTCGCGTAGGCGAAGTAACCAGTTGTGTTAGACCATATGCCAAAGCAAAGTCATAGACAGATCTACCCGCATGATCGGTTAAACGAGAACCAAGCCATTCAGCATGGTGGGCGTACTAGCACGGAGTCTGCAGCCATTTAGACGTGGTCGATGACGACGCGGTCTGTGTCGGCATTACCGCTATGGGACCTATAGAGGCACCCGTAGACGCGGGGATGGTCGTCGCTGTCTACGCGCAGCCATAGGATGTACAGGTCCGTACCTTCAAGACTTCCGAGGCGTCGGAAACAGATGTCCTCTCTGACGTATACGCAAACTCCATCCCAGGGCACAAAGGAGTGTTCCAATTTGTACCCCGGGTAGGAGAGATATGAAGTATCCGCCGGAGAGGACATCTGAGTCTCGGTTAAAAAGAGCAAGGCCGGCTTCGCCGTCTCTAGATGGTAGTGGACAGCGTTAAGGTTGGAATGAAGTCCCCTGATGTTGCAAAAATTCACGGATAGCGTGACAGGGGTCGCGTACATAAAAATGTACGTACACAAAAATAAAAGTAGTTATACAAAAGTCAGTGCTATTCATTCTGTAAAAACTAAGAACAGACACAAGCTAGAAGTACCAGTTACTCGACACCACCGAGTCACTAATTCATTCTTGGGGCGATGTATACGCTTTTACAACAAAATTCCAGAAAATATATAAAATTTAACCTGCTCAAAGTTCGAAAACTTTATTAAACAAAGTTTGTATAAAAAGGGTTATTAAGAAATTTATGGATGATAATAACCCCTAGAAATAAGGTGATCGCTACCAAGTTATTTCTAATTTGGTTTGTGTGGTTAATTGTGTAACATACATGATTGTAAGCTGTTATTTTAAGAAAAAAAATCCCGATGAGTTTCTTGCTGATTCATCCCAGGACAGAGGTTTTTTTTCGATAAGTATTATTTATAATCTATATTGAATAAAAAAAGTTTCTGTTTCTATTCTCGGGATCGGCTGAACTAATTTAAATAAGTATTTAGTGCACTCCTCAAAGGTGGCTTCATTTAAATTTGAAAAAAAAAGTCCACGTCTAAAGATGGAAAAATAGAATGAAGTTTATTTTTTGTGGTAACATAGAATGTTACAATACTATGTAACAAAAACTTCATCCCCTATTTTTCCATCTTGTAACATCTAGGGATTGTTACCTAGAGTTTGGAGTTTAATCCACTTAAAAGGGTAAACAATCAAACTTTTAATAAAAAGTAAAAACTGACATCATAAACTATTAAACTTTACTAAAAGTTAAATTTTTATTAAAAGCTTTTAAAGGTCAATGAAAATGGACAAAATACGAGGCTATCAATCTGTTTTTAAACACTGAAAGCGATAAAAAATATGTCGCCTGTTTTCACTGATGACTTTCGAATGGTGATTGTATTGAGATAATTTTAGTCGAAAATAGAATCACTAGTGGCTTTCATCAATCAATCTACACGTATCATCCTCGGTCTTCAGTTAACTTTTGTCATTTTAATTAAGTATACTAAGTAGCCTATGCTTCTGTCTAAATTTAACATAAAATATTGTTCAACTTCAATATATTGTAATTGTTTTAAAAATAGTAGCAATAGGTCAGGAATTTGAAAAAGGCGATAAAATTCGTAAAATTTGTTTTAATCAATGTGTAGTATTAGAGTATCCTATCACAAAAGGAAACATTAATTCACTCCACCCTTGGCAGGCGGGTTAGCAACCGCAGTTTTTTTATTATTTTGAGTTGGTATCAGGAAGATGCTGCTGCCCATCTCCAGTTTCATTTCCCTCTAGCACCTCTTACGATATCCACAGGGTGTTATAGGATAGTTGATTATCGTACGCCGTCACTATACGGTGATAAAACGTACATCGACAAACTTAAAGAGAAAGAAGACCTTTTTTAAATATTGACTAAAAGTAAATTTACAATTTATCAACATTTTTTTTTTACGAATGGTATCGAAGGAATAAACTAAGAAAGTTGTTAAAATATTTCTGTCTGTTCCGATCCGAAGGGTATAGGGAGCCGGTATGATTAAAGGCTAGGAGACATTCCATCATAGTCCTCAGAGGTTGCAGCCCATCTGTAGCTTTCTTTGTTTAAAGTTGGTTGAAGGTGTCCATGGACTGCTACTACAGTCCATGGACACCTGCTGCACTTACCATCAGGTGAACTGCAAGTTCGTTTGACATTTCAATTTCGTAACAAAATAATAACGTATTGCTGCCTGTATAAGTAAATCCCGCTTGGGTATTTTGAGAACCAATGTCATATTCCGTGATGGTAAGCCAGTATTCAAGTTATTGTACAATTATGTACAATAACTTTAATACTTGTATAACTTTGAACACCTTTAGAGCTCTAACGGCCGAGTGTTCGGAGGATTAAATATTTCTACCATAATTTACATTATAATATTAACTGACAGCCCGTTAGCCCGATTGTTTACTCTGAAGACAACATTTAACATCTATTATAACTAAAAATCTATACATATAATAAAAATGTTAATTGTATATTTTTGTGACAAAAATAACTGAGAGGAACTAAAAATCATACATTTGTATCATTTCTAGAATTTTCTGTATGTTTGACGGTTTGTTTATGAACGTGTCACGTCTAAAGTACAAATTTTTTTCATTGGAATCGTTAAGAAAATTATAAAACATATCTTTGAGTAACATTTAGTCTTTGTTTTATTAGAATCGATACATTCTATCAAAAGTTATATTTAAAGTGTAGATACGATTTTGTTTAAGGTGGCGTTCAATCATTATAATATTCTTATCGTAATTGTATGATGTAAAATGTTTTTTTTTTTAATAATGATAAACCCATAGCTAAAACACATTTCAACTCACACTCGACACTACACACACTGATAGTTACACTGATAGCTCGTCAGACAGATAGGTAACCTTTCTCTCTCGGAGTTCTGTTTCTGAGTAACTATTTTATATTTAGTCCAAATATCCACGGTTGGAAAAAATTTCAAACTGTAATCTTAAATTCAGATTTCCATACGATGTTTTTCTTTACCGTCGAGCATTTCCTTGATACCGGCTAGGATTGCACTCGGATTGCCCCTGAGCTACCACATAGTTTTGTGCCTTATTATTTATTATATTATATATTTAAAGGTTCTGTTGTATATGGAATTTACTTTAATGAATAGTTCATTTAAGATTGGACGCTTGTGTATGACTAAAATGGCGTTAATATGCCTGGTTCGTCACACCTATTATGGAAGCAAGTTTTGCCATTATTTTTAGAGATAAATGGCATAAATCCCACACAGAATGTACTGAAATGTTTCGGAACGGTTCGTGTAAAATGTGAGTAGTACTTGTTATTAGTTGGGGCTTGCGATCGAGCTAACAACATAGAAACAACTAATAATATATGCTATTTCTCAATGAGAGGGACGATTTATACAACTTGTCCCACCCTTATGTAAAGAGTTCGCAATAATGTTGTCAGATCCAAAATCCTTGACAACAAGCCTGAGTTTTGGGTATGAATCATCATCGATTTAAACTAAAATATAAATTATTTGTTCTTAAGATTCAAAAGTTCTCGGATGGACTGAGCTTATCCTGTCATCAAATAGATTTGTTTAATCGCCACGTTTGGCAATAAAATTGATGATCCAAGCATTTCATGCCTGGAGTAAACTACATGACTACACCGCAGTCAATCGCCAGTTATAAATAAATAAACTCAAAAGACAATATGGTAAATATTCTTAAAACACAACCAAGTTAGCCGGAAAATTAAAAAAAAACGCGTTTATAAATTCCAATAATATTCCAAAGCTAGCAGCTCTCTGCTAAAAATTTACTAGGATAGCATGATCACTTAATGTATTAATTTTGCACGAACCCTTATATATCCTTAAATCCATGATAAGACAATATGTCTCGCATGGTGGTTTTGTTTTCCAGAATAAGGATGACAAACGAGGACACCGATGGCCCCTGGACATTTACATTTATCCTCAATTAGGAATCAAAATGCAGATGCGTTGTCACTCCTAAGGACTAAGACGAAATGCCTCGTTACCAGTAAAAAGGGTCTCCGGTTCTCTACACTCATGTATCACTATTCTGTGAGAGCGTGATCAACGGATACAACCATAATATAACTACAGCATGGCTCGACCACCTATAAAGTGTGACTTTTACAGATAAGGAAGAATCTAAGTTCTCGTGTGGTAAAAAAGCATATGCATTTTAATTCTAAATCGATATCTATGGGCCACAGCATCGACTTATCATCAGGTTAACTGTGTAAGTACTTTTTTGTATTATGTGTAAAAAAAATAGATTTAAAGAAAAAAAAATCTTGTGTTTAAATACCTAGGTAATTACAAGTGAGCCAATTACATAAATTCTCGAGATAATATTCTCAGGTAACGTACTTGTATTCACTAGGCGGATCAGACGGTATTAGTAGGAAGTTATGTTCGTTATGACGCTTCGAGCTATTGCAGTGGATGGCTAATGGTCCGAGCGATTAAATTTAATTTTCATAGCTAAACGCCAACTGGTCGCTTAAGGTATAACGATTCTAGTACAAGATTTTTTCAAATATAACATACTACAGTTATTTAAAAAAAAATGAAGTGACAAAACGAATTAAGCCAATAGACATCAGCAACCAACTTTAAATGGCTGCAGATGGGACGTCACCGTTAAGGACTAAGATGGAATGCCTCATGGCCTGCACTGGCCTGGCCACAATTGTACGTGGTAGAGCCATGCTGCAGCTATATTAGTAGTATAGTTGTAGCACGAATGGGTCGGCTCGACCGGGGAAGGACCACGCTCTCACAGAATACCAGCGTAAAATAACAGCTTAACACTGCTGTGTTTCATATGGTGAGTGTCGAGAACCGGAGACCCTTTTTACTGGAAAAAAGGCATTCCATCTTAGTCCTCACGGGTGACAACGCATCTGCATTTTGATTCGCAAACAAGGATAGATATAGATGTCTATGGGCCACAGCAACCAATTTCCATCAGGTGGACTGTGTGCTCGTTTGTCACCTTATCCTATAAAAAAATCATACTGGATCTCTATTTCTTTTCTGTTATTCTGTGAGAGCGAGGTCCTTCCCCGGTCGAGACTTCTTGGAGCTACCACAGCTCTATATCTATTAAAGCATCATCGTTATCATTATTAGAATCATTCACAAGTCCACTACTGAACATCGGTCTCCCTAAAGGAATGCTACAAAGCACCATCCTCAGCCACCTATACCATGTTATTGGTTTAAGCTACGCTTTCAACTTAAGGCCTACGATTCAGCTCAAAGATACTGCTAGATTACTGACTAGAAATAGATCGCAGTGTTGATCTATTTCTAAAGATATTATATTTTAACAGAAATAAATATATTTAAGAAAAACTCCTAACAAAAGTGCACTGGTAGAAAACGCTCAAGGCATTAAGCCCGCCTATATATCATACTGTATGAAGTTTAAATAAATTAATAAATATAACACTTGCGTGTTAAACGGCTCTTCTTTGGTGCTTAAGCTTATTAAATCTTTTAGAAACTTTGGCACCAAATCATTTTACTCAAATAAGTGACATTTACTGAGAGCAGTATAAAAACTTCTAAGTTTGTTTACTACATAACTTTACAGCTTATTAGGTATCAGATGTGGAGATAATATTGAAGTTTGTAACACTTAACTCCCTCTCATCCCTTTGTTGATATTTTGAACCTTATTCACAGTGTTTTATCCAAGTAAATAACTTTATAGTAACAAATATTTTTTTTTACTTGTTACAGAAAAGTTGGCTACTTGGATAACATTTACTTGCCTATTTACTTTACAACGTACTTGATCATATACTTGAGTATTTACTTTTCTATTGACTTGTCAATTTTCTAATCTATTTACTTGCCTATTTAGGTTTGAATAAATTACTAAATTTCACTTATAAGAAAACTTAAGCCAGTTAGTACAACTAGGTTGTGAGCGTTCATATTTGCAAATTCTGTCTTTGTATATAACAAAATTATATTTATATATATTAAGCTTATTTTTATAATGACTGACAAATTCAACATCTTTTAAAGAATTCATAAATCAGATTTACTTGACTATATTGTAGATTAGCTACTTAATTATATACTTGCCTTGCCTATACTATTTTAAAAAATAATCAATATTTACTTAACTTGCCTGTTTACTTGAAAATATCTGTTTATATATACTTGACTTATAACATGCTTATTTACTTGCATGTTTACTTGATTATTTACTTACTATTTGCTAGCTCATTTAATTAACTATATGCTTGAATATTAACTTGGCTTTCTACTTTCTTATCGCTACTGTCGAGATCCAGAAATCACCTTTGCGAAGCTGGGGCTAAATATAAAATATAATTATTTTTGGATTTATGACAATGATGACAATTTGTTGCAATATGACTAAACTTTTGTTTGTTAGTAAAGAGTTGAACTGTAATAACTTGAGAATAAACTCGGTTATCGAATCACAAATACTGTTCAAAAGGTCCTAAAACTATCTGAATTGCAATAGAAATAAAACCTTTTATGATGGGAAAAAGTTTAAAAATGCAAAGCAATAAAAAATTCTGCATCACGACCGTGCTTATCTATACGAATGAACTTACGAAATAAAAAAAAATCGGAAGATCATTAGTATAGATGGCACGCTCTTATCTCCCTAAACACAACAACAAAAGTTGGACTTTACTAATTAAAAAAAAAAAACATACTGAAAAACTGCAGTGTTAACGCATGTTATTCCTCAGAAATGGCAACACATCTGTTGTATCAAGTTAGTTGCAGATGTTGTTGCCCGCTCGGACTACGACAAAGTGAAATGGACTTGAATGAAACTAATTTTAAGGATTTTATCGCGTTTAATTTCAACTAATTTTAATTTCTGAGTTTGCTATTGCTTTGCAGCATCCATGGTAACGGTATTATATCGTTTTTCGAACTAAACAAAAAACCTTACAGAATTATCCTTAAGCAAGAACCTTTTTACTGGAAACGAGGCATTCAATCTTAGTCAGAATCTAGAAATTATGTTTAAAAAAAAGTCCCGCTGGGTTTCTTGCTGGTTCTTCCCAGGACAGAGGTAGTTTCTGAACCAGTGGTAAATAAAATAATGACTTTCAATAAGTATTATGTAATAATCCATATTGAATAAAAATCATTCTATTCTATTCTAGTCCTCAGTGGTGACATCGCATGTCCATTTTTATTCGTAACTGAGGATAGATATAGATGTCTATGGGTCACAGCATCCACTTACCATCAGATGGAATGTGTGCTCATTTGCCCACAATATTCTTTAAAAAAAATTAAAGTCTTGCAGTAGTATGCTTGACTCTTCTTTATATTTATTGATCACTTATTTTTTTAAATGCAGATAATCTGAAATTAAACGCAGTTAAATCAGTAATAAAGTTTATTTCAATGTGTAATTTTCGCGTAAATTGAAGGAATAATTACGGACTTGTCCCCCGTGACCATAATTGTTGAAAACACCAGAAACATCGGCAATTAAAGATGCATTAAAATAAAATCCGGAAAAATTATTTTATTGAATACGTACAATAAATATAAAACTTTAAGCTCATTTGCCACTGAGTAATATTTATAAAAAGTATGATGATGTTCGCTATGCCAATTTGGAGTTCGACGGTAAATAAGGTTGGCCAAATCGTACCAGACGATGAAACGATGGCGTCACTCTATGCCATATTTATGAAAAATATCCTTATTTTTTAAGGTCTTAAAAAACACAAAAAATCACCTCTCTAAGTAGCTTCAAAAAAAGTTATCATTTTATTTTTGTTTTTGTAACTGTTCCAGAATTATTTAAAATAATGGTTTCTGAACGCACTGGAACGCACCTAATGACGATTGATTTCACGTATCAAAGGACTTTTTATTCAAAGACTAATTATTCACGTTTTTCTGAATAGTTGTTAATTGCAAAAGTGATTATGTAGCTTCATAGTAAGCTAAGCGTTTTGTTCAATTACATACAACGGAACATCATTTATCATCGTCAAGTTACATAATCTGTGGTCATCGATCGACATTGATTGTCACCCGGCAATCATCTACATATCTATATATCTTATTTGCTTCATTAGTTGTGGATTGTGATACGTACTGTACTATTTTAGATTTCCCACTGTTGTTTTGACCTCGGCATTGTTTTACAGACTGATAACTTGAAACGATTATTCTGTGCTTTTGATTTCTGGACACCGATTTTGCATCTTGCATATTTGTGAGAGACATCATGCAGACTACAGCTACACAACAACGACAACTAGCTCTGCGATTGCTGTATGTCAAGCTTGTATGTAAGGATCGTGACACTTGGCGATCTGTTCTCTCTGGCTACCCCGTCAGAGATTGTGCGTGAAGATAAGTAAGTAAGTAAGTACTTTTAGACATGAAGAGTCTAATCTCATCTAAATTAGTAATAAATCAAAAGAATATTTTTTACAGTACATTTGTAATAGCGCCATCTACTTCATTCTATAGGTGAAGTCATTTTATACAAAAATTGATTCTCTCAAGATTGTACTTGAAATAGACGTTAGATGGCCTAAACACGATTAATTTAATACAATACTTTATAGATCCATCCATAGGTGTATATTTTTATCTCTTTTTAGTGTAGCTTTTTCGTTCCATCGAGTTTCAAATCACAACGACTCTAAATTTAAAAATTGATTCTCTCAAGATGGTACGTGAAATAGACGTTAGAACTTAGATGGCCTTAACACGAATAATTTAATACAATACTCTACTCATCCATAGATGTATATTTTTGTCTCTTTTTAGTGTAGCTTTTTCGTTTCATCGAGTTTCAAATCACAACGACTCTAAATTTAAAAATTGATTCTCTCAAGATGGTACGTGAAATAGACGTTAGAACTTAGATGGCCTTAACACGAATAATTTAATACAATACTCTACTCATCCATAGATGTATATTTTTGTCTCTTTTTAGTATAGCTTTTTCGTTCCATCTAGTTTCAAATCACAACGATTCTAAATTTAAAAATTGATTCTCTCAAGATGGTACGTGAAATAGACGTTAGAACTTAGATGGCCTTAACACGAATAATTTAATACAATACTCTACTCATCCATAGATGTATATTTTTGTCTCTTTTTAGTGTAGCTTTTTCATTCCATCGAGTTTCAAATCACAACGACTCTAAATTTAAAAATTGATTCTCTCAAGATTGTACGTGAAATAGACGTAAGATGGCCTAAACACGATTAATTTAATACAATACTTTATATTTCCATCCATAGATGTATATTTTTGTCTCTTTTTAGTGTAACTTTTTGGTTCCATCGCGTTTCAAATCACAATGACTCTAAATTTAAAAATTGATTCTCTCAAGATGGTACCTGAAATAGACGTTAGAACTTAGATGGCCTTAACACGAATAATTTAATACAATACTCTACTCATCCATAGATGTATATTTTTGTCTCTTTTTAGTGTAGCTTTTTCATTCCATCGAGTTTCAAATCACAACGACTCTAAATTTAAAAATTGATTCTCTCAATATGGTACCTGAAATAGACGTTATAACTTAGATGGCCTTAACACGAATAATTTAATACAATACTCTACTCATCCATAGATGTATATTTTTGTCTCTTTTTAGTGTAGCTTTTTCATTCCATCGAGTTTCAAATCACAACGACTCTAAATTTAAAAATAGATTCTCTCAATATGGTACCTGAAATAGACGTTAGAACTTAGATGGCCTTAACACGAATAATTTAATACAATACTCTACTCATCCATAGATGTATATTTTTGTCTCTTTTTAGTGTAGCTTTTTCATTCCATCGAGTTTCAAATCACAACGACTCTAAATTTAAAAATTGATTCTCTCAAGATGGTACCTGAAATAGACGTTAGAACTTAGATGGCCTTAACACGAATAATTTAATACAATACTCTACTCATCCATAGATGTATATTTTTGTCTCTTTTTAGTGTAGCTTTTTCATTCCATCGAGTTTCAAATCACAACGACTCTAAATTTAAAAATTGATTCTCTCAATATGGTACCTGAAATAGACGTTATAACTTAGATGGCCTTAACACGAATAATTTAATACAATACTCTACTCATCCATAGATGTATATTTTTGTCTCTTTTTAGTGTAGCTTTTTCATTCCATCGAGTTTCAAATCACAACGACTCTAAATTTAAAAATTGATTCTCTCAATATGGTACCTGAAATAGACGTTAGAACTTAGATGGCCTTAACACGAATAATTTAATACAATACTCTACTCATCCATAGATGTATATTTTTGTCTCTTTTTAGTGTAGCTTTTTCATTCCATCGAGTTTCAAATCACAACGACTCTAAATTTAAAAATTGATTCTCTCAAGATGGTACCTGAAATAGACGTTAGAACTTAGATGGCCTTAACACGAATAATTTAATACAATAATCTACTCATCCATAGATTTTTGTCTCTTTTTAGTGTAGCTTTTTCATTCCATCGAGTTTCAAATCACAACGACTCTAAATTTAAAAATTGATTCTCTCAAGATGGTACGTGAAATAGACGTTAGAACTTAGATGGCCTTAACACGAATAATTTAATACAATACTCTACTCATCCATAGATGTATATTTTTGTCTCTTTTTAATATAGCTTTTTCGTTTCATCAAGTTTCAAATCACAACGATTCTAAAAATTTTCAATTCAATATAAGTAATTTTATTAATCAAAAACGTTATTATAATATTAAGAAATGCATGAATAACAAAAAATCTCTGGGAATGCGGTGATCGCTATTATGCTGGGAGCACACAGTCCACCTGATGGTAAGTGGTTGCTGTGGCCCATAGACATCTACATTTATCCTCGTTTGCCAATCAAAATGCAGATGCGTTGTCACCCGTGAGGACTAAGATGGAATGTCACGTATCCAGTAAAAAGGGTCTCCGGTTCTCTGTACTCACCATACAAAACACAGCAGTGTTAAGCTGCTATTTGACGCTGGTATTTTGTGAGAGCGTGGTCCTTCCCCGGTCGAGCCGACCCATTCGTGCTACAACTATACTGTGATATAGCTGCAGCATGACTTTACCACGTACAAAATTGGTTTTATTATACTCGTAATTCATTTAAATAACTATACAAAATTATTGTAAAATTTTATTTCAAAATAAATAATCCCGACGGGTGTCTGCCTGGTTCCTCCCAGGACAGAGGTATTTTTCAAACCAGTGATGAATAAAAAAAATTACCTTTAATAAGAATTATATAATAATCTATATTGAATAAAAAACATTCCATTCTATTCTATTACTATCAATTACGTGAAAAAGTTAGGAGGATAATTGAACCACGTCATCGTGTACTTCGATAATAATTTTAATTTTACAAAATGATTCAGTCACAGCATGTTTGCGGATATTTTGATATTTATTAATTCAATCTGAACGTACGAGTTTATCCGAACCAACCACATCGAATACCGAACTCAATGCTATGAGCAATATTTCATTCCGACTAACTTTGATCTTCGCGTAGCATTTCGTATTTGAGATATTATTTCTGGAGGGAATTATTTATACATTTGTAATTAATTTACCTTTAAACTGATTTGTTACAATACGAACATTGACAGCTAAGCTACTGGACATTATTAACATACCATTTCTTCATGTAGTGAGGCCGGCCAAGGTGCAAAAACGTATTTATCTATCTAAATGTGAGAGTTACTAAAACTATATCCAAAATGCTGTTAAATTGTTGCATAAATAAATTTCGTTACAAATCTCTTGACTCCTCTCACTTCTTATTACTTTGTGCTACTCCAGTACTTTGCAATAAAAGAAGCTGAAATAAAATATCACGAAAATGTTGTTATTCTGCTACGCCTAATATTTAAGAGATCAAAATGAAAATTTTGTTATTCTAAGGAGTATTTATTATTATGTCACAGGCCTCCTCTCATTTCTGAGACGGTGTTAGGGCAAGCAAATGTCCGCTTCGTTGCCGCAATGGGTGTTGACGGACTTCACATGTCTTCGAAATATTTTTTTCTTATTTCTCAGACACGCAGGTTTCCTCACGATGTTTTTCTTCACCGCCGAGCACGTGGTAAATCAGCACTTAAAATTGCATTGGTGCCGGCGAACTGTGAAGTTTACAGCGAGCGCTTTACCCCTGACCTACCACGCCACAGTTCATATATTTTACATATAGGGTTATTTTTTAGAGTAGCAAATTTTTTAAACTTAAGTTCAAATATATAAATAATCATACACCGTTATTGTATTTTTTGAATATACGAGTAAATAAGGCTTCTACTTTTATTTGAAATTATCCTAAATTGAATTCGATTTATGGGCAACAACATTTTTGCCTACCGATCGAACCTTAGGAATGTGTGCGTGCGCAGTAAAATCAGTTGAAATAGTGCATTACCACGCATTTTGAATTTATAAGATAAAAAGGACAGGATGATTGATATTTTTTTTAAATAATTTTTCTTCACCTTTTGCCTATGTTACTTACTCTGAACCTTCTCTGTAAATTTGGCCGATTATTGCAAAATAACCCTGTATATAATAAATAATATATTTTTAATATAAATCAGTAAAACCTGGAATATGCCTTACATTTGTTGTATATTTTACTTTTAATACTTTTTAAAAAAAATATTAAAAAAAAAATTATAAATAAACTCATCATTGTGGTAAAGACAAACTGCAAATAATTGTTTTATGACAATAGAGCAATAGAATACGAGTATGTTTATTCTAAATAGACTTCTTACCTCTTACTAAAAATATTTTAAATAACTACCGATTCGGAAAATATATTTTAACTTTGCATCATCCTCTCATCATCTGCATGACTGATAGAGAATTTATCAGGAATTAAATACGCAATTAATACATCATATACGAGTTTGTTGTATGAAGTCAAATAGCTCAATAAAATATCTGTCCTAGGAAGAATGTTCTTGGTCGTCTTTATTAACTCATTTTTTGTCATACTGTCTGTTGAGTAAATATTTTGTAATCGATTTTAACTAACTTCTTGATGAACTAGATTCTAGAAACTAAAACATAACTGGATGACAATACAATATAAACTCACTTTCTTGTACATCTTGTTCATTTGTCTGTTTGGTACAAACTTGGCAGTTGATTATAACTTACTTAGGCTCGAAATTTTAATAATTCAAAACCGGATGACAGACTAAAAAGCACAAATATTTATTAAAATAAATACTCTACAATACACCAGGTTTTTAAGGGTTCTAATATAAAAAAAAAACTATTTCTACTAACCTCATACAGGTGAGACAAAACGAAAAACGTGGGTTTCCTGTTACATTAAAAATATTTAAAAGATATTTTATATGTAAAAAAACCATGCAGGTCCATGCAGGTGCCTCAGGGCCGTGCTTTGTGACCTTTTCTTGTTCCTCCTTCCTTATGTAGACTATAGCAGTGGATTTGTGATGGGCTGTTATGATAGTAGTGATGATGATAAACAAAACACAGCCTATCAAAAGTCTGAACATGAGCTACCCCCAAGGATTGGCTCATAGAGGGGGTTTTTACCACAGTTGCCAATATTGGCAAGTGGTTTGGTATTCGCAGTTTCTTATTATTTTGAAATATTATCATGAAGATGCTACTACCCATCTACCAGTGGAAAGTTTACAGTAACCAAATTATTTATATGACAACAAATATAAAGAAAACTAACTCTGCAGAGCACATCTGCTAGATGGAGTGGCGACAAGACATAATAGGTCGGAAAAAAAGTTTCTTCGTATTTTATTTGTATAAAATTGAAGATAAATCTCCCTAATTTTACTGTTTGTATCTGGTTGGTTTTAATATCAATACATAATTATAGGACATTAAAAAAAAGGAAAAGAAAAGTTAATAAACACTTTCCCGCCATTTTTCTATTGTGTTTCTGTCTGCCAAAAGGAGTGAATCTAACGAAGAAATTCGATACATTCTGAAGTTTTATTACCAAAATGGGAAAAATGCGAAAGCTGCGAAAAAAATTATTAACGTTTATAGACTTAATGCATTGTCAGTAAGAGTACTCGTAGCACAAAGTTGGTTCAAGCTTTTTCAGGTCAAAGATGTAGCTCGCTCTTGTCGCCCTCATACGGATAAAGTCGATAACATTTTTGAAAAAGTGAAGCAATATCGGCATATTAGTAGTTACGAAATAGCCGAGGAATTGAGGATTGACCACAAAATAGTTTTAACTCGTTTGAAAATGTCTGACTACACAAAAAAGCTCGATATTTGGGTACCACACGAGCTCACTGTAAGAAACCTAATGAATCTTTGAAATTTGGGGTTCTATATTGAAACGTAATGAAATAGAACCATTTTTGAAAATATTGGTGACTGGTCATGAAAAGTGAATCACCTACGACAAAAACGTGCTAAAAATATTATGGATAAAGGGGTCCAGCTGTGTATGGTAGTTTATGAGCTTTTACTGCCAGGTAATTCGGATCTCTTCTGCCAACAACTAATGAGACTAAAGCAAGAAATTAAGAAAAATCGGCCACAATTGATCAACAGAAAAGGAGTGGTCTTTCATTATGATAACGCCAGACCACACACATATTTTGCCATTTAGCAAAAACTGAGAGAGCTTGTTTGCTAAGTTTTAATGCATCCATCATTTTGTCCTGACCTTGCACCCTCAGATTTTCACCTGTTTCGGTCTCTTCAGAATTCTTTGGATAGGTTAACATCAAGAGAGGACAGTAAAAACTACTTGTCGCATTTTTTTGATCAAAAATTCCAAAATTTCTACAGCGACGAGATAATGTCACTACCTACAAGATGGCAACAAGTTATCGAACAAATTTACGTTAAATGTAATTAAACTTTGAAAAAACATGTCTTGAATTTGTATATAAAATACGAAGAAACTTTTTCCGAGACCTTATACTAAAAGTCTATGGATGCGATTGGTAATGACCGTGTTGTGTGGGACTCCTCAAGGAAGGTCTAAGTTCAACAGTGGACTTTTGAAAGGCTGTAATGATCATGATGATGACGAACATGATGATGAATCGTTAATTGATACCGTGATCGAAACTGGCTAAATATTATAATAAACGAAATATCTAAGTAGGTAATATTAATAATAATAATGCGGATACGAATGAGACTACGATCAAGGTTTTCATCGGTGTTTTTGATTTGGCAAAATGAATTAGCCGTAGCGAAACCATACTGTGGTCGCGGTTATGAAATATTGCTTCATTGGAGTTGGCTTCCCTTTGATCTCCGCTCAGTCTAATAATTGTTGTCGTATGTAACTATTTTCGGACTGGCTCCAACTACTTTTACGTTTCCTTGTTAATTTGCGTTAGGAAATAAATCACGTAGCGTACATTAGCAAATAAGAAATAACGTTATTTGAAATGTATTGCAATCGTTTCTGTTAATAAGAACGGTCTTACAAACATGCAGTAGGTAGCTTCTTTGCGTGGTGTAAGTGGCACTCTTGTCACTCTTATATAGTAATGAGTATCATAATCATAAATTTCATGTTGTTTAAATGAGTTTGAAAAAATTTGTATTCAATTTTTATATGAAAGTCACGATTTGAAGCATACGAGTACAATATTCATGTGTAAAGACATCCAAAGGATATAAAAGCTTTTAGAAAAATTTACTTCGCAAATATCCGCGTTATAAAATAAAATGATGTGTCTTACCTAGTATGAAGAGCACCTCCCGCCCTCCCTCAATTGCTATATCCTCAGGTGATATAGACTCTGCGTTGGCGGTTAGCCACCGTAGAGTTTATATCACCTGAGGATACCTCGTGTAGTGGTGTTGGGACTAGCGGTGCTGGGATTAGTGGTGACGGGGATAGTGCACGCAATTGAGGGAGGGCGGGAGGTGATATTTGCGAAGTAAATTTTTCTAAAAGCTTTTATATAATGGTTTTCCGCAAAGTAACGCCTGATTCTATTAATTACATCAAAAGGATGTCTGTGTTGTACATTCCTACGTTAGGTAGTACACTTTTTCGTCTCGTATATATCGAGCAGAAATAACAATATCGTCTCCAAGCTATGATAATATCGATTGATGCTTAATAACACATTGAACACTTACTGAAGGTTTCATAAATATCGATGCTATTTCGTTTAAAATGAAATCGAATTAAAACTTGAATGAAAATTTGATAGGGAGAGCAACGCGTGTTGAATGCGTAAGATGTGTATATAACAAAGCTATACAGACCGTTTCAGAACTTGATAAGTGAGCAGAAACCGGTTAAAGATTAAATTTTGTAATCATAGTTGTTGCTTCGCATTCACCATAATCAATTCAAAGAAAACCATCTTTACTTATTACTTATTATAAGCCAGTGCTTGACCACAATCGATCTTATTGGGAGATGGTACTTAATGTACATAATACATACGTAAACACTAACGCCTGTCACCCAGAGGCATAGGCAAAGACTACGGACATCCATTTGGCACAATCCTGACACACCTCCCTGATCTCCTGGTGATCTGTCATACAGGGAGTCCTAGTACGGACACCAGTCTCTCACAAATTGATTGTTGTAGTATATTAATATTAAGTTGTATGTTTATGTTAATTACTAACTTTGTGAGAGAAAATAATAAACTTTATTATTATTATTATCTCCTTTATCTAGGTAGGCGGGTGCCTACCTATATAACTACGCATAATGCTCGTCCGATAAGGGTCCTTTTCTTTTTTTTTTTTATAGGATAAGGTTGACAAACGAGCACACAGTCCACCTGATGGTAAGTGGTTGCTGTGGCCCATAGACATCTACATGTATCCTCTATTACAAATCAAAATGTAGATGCGTTGTCACCCGTGAGGACTAAGATGGAATGCCTCATTTCCAGTAAAAAGGGCCTCCGGCCACCTGCACTCACCAAGCGAAACGCAGAGGTAAACATCTACTTCACGCTGGTTTTTTGTGAGGTCGTGGTACCACCCCGGTTCGAGCCGGCCCATCCGTGCGACAGCAAAAGCTGCCGCGTGGCTCTACCACTGTTAAACACTCTAAATCTGGCCCATCTTTAATATATCGCAAATTTGGTCGATAATATTTCATCTAGAGCGTCCCTTCGCGACTCTGCCGTTCGTTTGGAGATGGTATCACAATGAAAACCTGTTATTATATATATTATATTATCTCTGTTGAAGTGAAAAATTACTTCAAGGGGAGGCAAATTAAAAGGGCTCTGACCAGAAAATTGTCCACTGCACCCTTCAAGAGTTATGTGCCTTGATTAATGTTATCAAGCCCGTTATCTGGGCAGACCCTTAAATTGGGGTCAACCCTTTTCCAGGGTGCGTCGTGTCTCTGTCGCCGTAGATTTTTTCTTATCTATCCAGTCGTTAGTCTGTTTAGAGAAGATTTGACGTTTTATTTTACAAAATTTTATTGTAGCCTTTTCTTTATCTGTATTTTGTTCATCGTTCAATGTGTTGATAAAATTATATTGTTTTTCATAAAAAAGTTATATAAGTAGAGAATAATGTTTATTTATATTTTAAAACATAATTCCACCACAAAATGGTAGATCGTCGGGCTTACTTGACATAACATGACGTAAGAGTGTGGGAGACACGTTGCCAATTACTACAACCAGATCAAAAACCAGCAGAGCAAACACCTTGTGTTTTTGCACAAATGTTGGCTCCGGCTAGTGTTCCAACTACTGGCATAGTCGAAGTACTTCAACTTATTTAAGGAGATGTTTTTTTAAACACTTTTAATATTGGACGATACAGGTTAGTTAATAATAAGGTAGAAACTAACTAAAGGTTAAATAGTCAATACTGACGTAAAACGATGTCTGCTCTACTTTGTATTAATAATTTAAAGTAGGTTTGTCCGTATTTAAAAAGTTTCCTGAATCATATATCTTTATATATAAAAATTACGTGTCACATTGTTTGTCCGCGATGAACTCCTTAACTATTGAACGGATTTCAATGAAATTTTGCACACTGTGTGCAGTTTGGTCCAACTTGAGAGATAGGATATTTTTTATCCCGATAAGTGACCTTCAATATTTTTTTATTGCGAATTTAAGGACTTTTTCATAAGAAGGGTCGTCGGAAAGGGCAGAACGACGTTATTTTTAAAATCTCCAAGTTATTGCAGAAAGATATTGCCTAGATCACTCCTGGCATTATTCTCTATATGTAGGTCAAGTTTCATCACAATAAATTCGGCCATTCAGAAGATAGACAGACAGACAAAAATCTTTAAATGGTTATTCATGTTTAAGCATCCAAATATATTTTTTATAGAATAATGTTGACAAGCGAGCACACAGTGCGCTCGCTTGTCACCATGTATCTCTTCTCACCATATACCTGATATTGCGTGGATGCTATGGCCTATAAACTTCTCCATCTATCCTCGAATAAGAATCAAACAACTTTAACTGTACAACACACGCATATTATATGTTTACCAATATATAAATATTGTGACCTTGCAAACATTAACAATAAGAGGGTAGAAAGCATTTAATAATTTAATTTATCAAGACAAGTTCAGCCAATATTGCTATGTGTTAGACTCTCATAAAAATATTCAATATTGTTATAATACGAGTACGAGTATGTTCTTGATACTAAATGGCAAAGTAAATGGCCTCGGCGTGAAAATTGTTTTAAACTACTTATGGAAATACAAGATATTGTGTATGAAATTAGTGTAGAAAACAATGTTCCTGTTAACGATCCATCTTATTTATCAAATAATTGTTTTATCGATATTAATCGTTAGTGAATTCCCATTTAACCACTTAAGACCTGACCCTTAAGACTCTGTTTAATTCAGATTGTACCATAAGCAAACGTATCTTTCCAATTATCGCCACTGAAAACTAATGCTGTATCATCCGCAAAGGACAGAATAAAACTATTTTATCCATATGCAGTTCTGGACCATATTCCAGGGCAGTAAAATTATATAATACATTACCCAAAGATATCAGAGATGGAAGAATATAAGAAATTAGTGATAGCACAAAATAGCTTATTGATTAAGTAACCTTACTATAAATTAGATGAATATTATGTAAAATTGAAGTAAATAAATAAATATAGTAATATAACGTATACTAAATAATATAATAATACATGTAATGTATAAAAATATATAAGTATTAGAATTAAGATATTAGAAATTAAGGCTAGCTTTATTTGATATCGTTATATACTGGGTGCATGTGCTGTAATGTGTCACACAAAACCACATGTAAATGCAATAAATAAATAAAATGCAGATTCGACGTCCCCGCTGAGGACTAAAATGGAATGCCTCGTATCTAGTAAAAAGGGTGCCCGATTCTCGACGCTCACCATACGAAAAATAGCAGCATTTAGTTGCTATTTTACGCTGGTATTCTGTGTGTGTGGACCTTCCCCGATCATGCCAACACATTCGTGCTACAACTAGAAGTAACAAAAAAATCTCAATCAAAGGAATATATATATATATATATATATATATATATATATATATATATATATATAATAATTATCTATGTACTTTTGCTATCTCATAGGTAGTTCATTGATCCCTTTACTAAAAGAACTATGGGGGCGAGAATCAATAAACTCTTTGAAGGCGGTTTGGACTGCCGCATCGGAGTTGAATTTTTTTCCTTGAATTCTTACAAGGAAAAAAGTTGTCCAAATTCCGGAAAAAATGGTAATCTGTTGGAGCAAGGCCCGGGGAGTACGGTGGATGTCGCAGACATTCCAATTGTAGGTCATCTAACTTAGTGGTTGTTTGTTGTGCAGTGTGTGGTCTTGCGTTGTCGTAAAGCAGCAGTGGCCTAGAACGATTGACCAATCTCGGTTGTTTAGCAGCTAGTTCTTCCTTCATGGTTTGCAGTTGCTGACAATAGATATCTGCCGTAATCGTTTGGCTAGATTTTAGAAAGCTGTAGTGAACGACACCGGCACTAGTCCACCAAACACTCACAAGTAACTTTTTCTGAGAAAATTTTGGTTTAGGGCAGGATTTGACTGGATCTCCAGGGTTCATTGCGACGAGCGCTTCCGATTTACGACGATTTCAAATCCCTTAGTTATTGTGTTGGTTGAGCAAAGTAACACAGCAGTCGACGCGTGTTGCTTCGAGTGGATTAATACAGTTTTATCACTTACCCCAAAGCCTGCAGCTATCTCTGAAGTGCTTTGTGACGGATACGCTTCCACAATATCCTTTAATTCTTTATTTTCCACTTTGGTCTCCAGCAGTCCACGGGGTTGGTTCTGAAGGTCAAAATTTCCAGAACGAAAACGTTGAAACCAAAAACGTACCGTGTTTTTTTTTGCGCCGTACACATCATTAATCCTTCGAGCTGTTTCTGCAGCACTGGTGCCACGGTAGACCTTGTACTCGTAAATATACCGATATTTCATGTCTTCCATCGTGCGGTAATAAGCGACGCCAATGAAATAAATAACGAGGAAAAAACAAATGAACGACTGTTTTCGAAACTGAAATATACCAGCTAAATGAATTTATAAATTTGAATTTGGAATTCTTAACCAAAGAGGAGATATTTAAGATCAAAGTGGTCAGTACGACAAAACGCTAATTTCATACATATAGATATTCGGACATGTTATTATACAACTAGTTATGGTATTCCCAGTAGTCTTACCAAATAACCTTATTAGTAAAATTACTGAGAACATTTTTACCCAGTAGACGTACACCAAGAAAGAAAATTCTCAGTAGTCCTACTCTATATAAACTACATGGAATTTTTATAAGTGCTTCAGAAGTTTGCCGTTATTTAAAATACGTTTTGTACGTGGTAGAGCCATGCTGCAGCTATATTAGTAGTATAGTTGTAGCACAAATGGGTCGGCTCGACCAGGGAAGGACCACGCTCTCACAGAATACCAACGTAAAATAGCAGCTTTACGCTGCTGTGTTTCGTATGGTGAGTGTAGAGAACTGGAGACCCTTTTTACTGGAAATGAGGCATTCCATCTTAGTCCTCACGGGTGACAACGCATCTGCATTTTGATTTTTAATAGAGATAGATGTAGATGTCTATGGGCGGCAACTACCACTTACCATCAGGTGGACTGTGTGCTCGTTTGTCACCCTTATCCTATAAAAAAAATTAATTTTAAATAATGGAGAGAGATAAAAAATAAAAAGATACAAATACTACGTCGGGAAAACAACAATAAGCCCGACGTTTACGCGAGTCTATGCGACTTTTCTACTAATTGGTTCTCGCGTAAACTGGGTCAGTTGCATTCAGCGCAAGCGACAGAGTGAGGCTTAAACAAATTGACATTGTGATAGCGTCCTAATGATGTTGTGTCATTCCAATGTTACTGAATAGCGCATTGTGTGTTGTGCTTACTGCATGTGGACTCTGCACAGCGTGTTGAAAAACATTTTGACCTAGAACAATAACAGTTTAGTATCTCATTTAGTAAAGGATTATCAAACTATGTGGTCTTCTTCTGCCTAGAAGTCTGTCTTGGTAGGCACCACCGTCTTAACTATTTTGCAACTAAAACACAGTGCTTGCACCAGTCTGTGTTCCAGTCTGAGGGTAAAGAGAGTCAATACAGTTACAGGCTGTGCGGCATTCCGTCTTAGTCCTAGACTTGACAACGCGTTTTTGTTTAAAGTTGCTACTTACGGGTCATGCCAATTAGCACCTTACGTGGTAGAGCCATGATGCAGCTATATTAGTAGTATAGTTGTAGCACGAATGGGTCGGCTCGACCGGGGAAGGACGACGCTCTCACAGAATACCAGCGTCAAATAGCAGCTTAACACTGCTGTGTTTCGTATGGGGAGTGTAGAGAACTGGAGACCCTTTTTACTGGAAACGAGGCATTTTATCTTAGTCCTCACGGGTGGCAACGCATCTGCATTTTGATTCGCAAACGAGGATAAATGTAGATGTCTATGTGCCACAGCAGCCACTTATCATCAGGTGGACTGTGTGCTCGTTTGTCACCCTATACTATAAAAAAAAAGCACCGACAACATGAAGAGTTTCTACGAGCTTGTCATTTATACCATCCTCTGTACCGCAGTTTTCTAAGTACTGGAAGCATTTTGTAATTCAAGCTGAGTTTTCGGGGTTTTGCATTAGAACAAGAGCAATTAATTCAGGGATTAAATATAAATTATTTAAGTTTTAAAGTTAAATCTGATTCAGACGACATAAGAACAGTTTTCTAATAAATTTGTAACATGCTTAGCTATTTTTTTTTTTATAGAATAAAGGTAACAAGCGAGCACACAGCCCACCTAATGGTAAGTTGATGCTGTGGGTCATAGACATCTACATCCTCGATTAAGAATCAAAATGCAGATGCTTTGTCACCCCTAAGGGCTAAATATATAGTATCCAGTAAAATGGGTCCCGGGTTCTCTACATTCACTATACGAAACACATCAGCATTGGGATGCTATTTCACGCTGGTTTTCTGTGAGCGCGTGGTCCTTTCCCGTTCGTGCCGATCCATTCGTGCTACAATCATAATATAACTGTATCATAATATGCTCTAATGTCTCTAAAATCACCGTTTCAATTTTAAATATAATCTTAAATCGAAGTAAATACAACAATATGGTTTAAAAGTTAAAACCATAAAGAGAATTTCATTGTACCTACATCAGGTACAGTACTGGTAGTAGATTTAAAAAAATGACATTTTGACAAACGGAATTTAATTTTTTTACGTAAACGAACAAAATATAGGTAGTTTAAATGAGGCATTCCATCTTAGTCCTCACGGGTGACAACGCATCTACATTTTGATTTGTAACAGAGGATAGATGTAGATGTCTATGGGCCGCAGCAACCACTTACCATCAGGTGGACTGTGTGCTCGTTTTTCACCCTTATCCTATAAAAAAAAAAGTTCATTTAAGTCCCAACCGGCACCCATAAAAATTTTAATCGCAATTTTTCACTTCTTCGCTTTAAAACTCCCCCTCAGATATAAGAGTAGGTTACTTCACAATACTGTAAAGCGTTATTAATTTCCCAGAGAGATTAAAGACAATTTAAGGGAGTTTTTCTATACATCCTAAACAGATTTGTAATTCAAGATAATTTCAAGGAAAATTCCATTTGGTGTCTTGAAAATCTAAATAAATTTACCGACAAACACACGAACTAACAAAAACGTTCAACATTAAGTTCGTTAAATAAAACTACTTTTACAGATTTTATCGCGTTTAATTAAACGCGATAAAATCCGTAAAAGTAGTTTTATTCAATGTGTAGTGTTCGCGTAAATATAAGAAATCATTAAGTTCGATATTGGATCGAAGTCTAATACTACTCAGTACACCGGGGCCAGCATATAAAAAGCGTTCAGATGAATCATTGCTAAGGGAAACGCCAGCAAAAAACCGTAACGGCTGACGAGCGTAATTAGCAAGTGAAAACCAGTCACTGTTACGTGGACAAAAACAAACACGCGCGAAAAAAAATGTTATTTGAGAGAACATCGGATAATGGGCTTGAAATGTATTGAACCTATAGTAAAATATAAACAAATAAATATATTGAAACATCATTATATCTTCCTGTGTCAATTTTCACCAATGGGTGTTTTTTCCCTTTGTTTTCTTTTTTCAATATTATTTATTTATTTACAACAATATGTTTTAAAGACAAATATTTTGTCTACATAAATTTATTGGTAGCATAAACTTATTTGAGTTTTTCCGTACACCAGTGCCGCCGATATACAACACGCACGTACGCAATATTATAATCTACGGTTACATCATAATCAAAATATAGTGACACTACAGAAGCTACATAATTTATATATTTACAGGAATGCAATAAAGGCTGAATAAATAAATATCAATAAAACTGTAGTTACAGCAATATAATAACATACTACATATATAAAACATTTTATTTTAACTATTAAATTCCAGTACTTGACTAATATCCCACCTAATGTTAAGTGGTGATGCAGCCAAAATTGTAAAGCGCACTGACTAACAAAAACTTATTTACTCTTGCCTTTAAAACATCCACATTACAAGAAAGATAGATGCTGGCAGATTTTTCTTTTCCTTTGTTCGAATGCGTGGTAGGTCGGCAACAAAGGTGGAGATCAGCCGAGCATCTGGTGGTGCGATGATGAAATGGAGAGGAAAGAATAAAGCTATGCAATGTAAGTAATATAGAATGCCTTTGGGCTTTAAGTCTGCATTTTTGTACACAGTGTGCAAATAAAGCTTTAAAAAATCAAATATATAAAACTGTGCAATTTAAGGTTTTATTGTTAATTTTAATTTTAATATTTTATATAATAACCTTCATCATCTTCTAAAAATCAATAACTAAATATGGCTTCTCTCTATAGCAGGAAAGATTTGTCACAATAACCACGCTTAGGAAGTAAGGCTTGGCGATTGCAGTACTGAAAGTCTAATACTCCCGTCGCTGCTACTTCCGTATGGCATTTCCAATTTTCGCCTCTTGCGACAACTACGGGACAAAATGGGATCATGGATTTCTTTACGCCGACACTATACTTTAGAATATTGGAGTGATAAAACTATACATAGATCATCCGACACTGAGCATTTCCAAGACACTTCTTATATAACGTTTATTTCAACTAACTATATATTAACCATCGGCAATTATCTCGTATTCGATTATTAGTTAGTGAACATCAGTGTGAAATAGCAGCATAATGCTGCTATGTTTTTACTAGGTTTTTTTTTATAGAATAATACTCAATACATATGTATATTAATTTAATGTAAACCTATTTTAAAGTTCTTTTTAAATAAGCAACACATGGATTTTGTTGCATCCATGTTCATGTATTATAGAAGTAAGGATGACAAACGAACGCAGAGTCCATCCATCCATCGCATCGTCCAAGTGGCTACTATAGTTCATGGACGCCTGCAAATAAAGGACGCTACAGATGCCTCGTTACGTCTGAGGACTAATACGGATAGAACTGGGCAAAATACATGCTTTGCTTTCATTAAAATACAAATTACTAAATACTATGTCGCATGTATTTAAAATACGAAATAAAAAATATTTTTAAGTCGTGTATTTAAAATATAAAATACAAAATACAGTATTTTAACTATTTTAATTTAAAATACAAATATACAAATTACAAAATACAGTCAGATGTTAGATTATGTAAACAGAATAGAACTAATCCAAATCAGTCTTTCATGAACACTAGATTTTTAAATGTACTATCAGTGGTACGTGGTAGAGCCATGGGCAGCTATATTGATAGTATAGTTGTAGCAAGAATGGGTCGGCTCGACCGGGGAAGGCCCAAGCTCTCACAGAATACCAGCGTAAAATGGCAGATTAACGCTGCTGTGTTTTGTATGGTGACCGTGACACCATAGATCCATTTTACTGGAAACGAGGTATTCCATCTTAATCCTCACGGGTGATATCTATCTGCACTTTGATCCGTAATCGAGGATAGATGTAGATGTCTATGGGCAAGAGCAAACACTTACCATCAGGTGGACTGTGTGCTCGTTTGTCACCCTTATCATATTAAAAAAAAAATATTTAAAAAAACGAGTAGGTTCTCAATACGACTGTATTTTTAACGTGTGTTACCTCAGAACTTTTTTCTAGGTGAACCTAGTTTAATGATTCCTTTCTTTTATTTTAAAGCCGGTGCTTCTCATGTGGTTCCATATAAATTTGATCAGGAGTTGACCAGTAGTTTTTGAGTTATCCTTAATAATGCGTATTTAATTGACTTAGATTACATTGATGATGTTCTTATTTTATTTAGATTGATGTCAGTTGTACAAATTTTTTAATTTTACCACTTGTTCAATAGTTTATTCACACAAAATAGTTAATAGTTTTTTTTTTATAAAAATAGTTTTATTCAATGTGTAGTGTTTGCATAAATATAAGAAATCATTATTAAATTTAGATACAGTTTTAAAAACAACAAGCCGTAGTAAACTTAAATATATTTTCAATGAAATCTTATCCACTTGTGTAATAAAATACCTATTGAGGTCGAAAGAACCCCTCTTCGAAGCTTTTAATAGAGCGCAGATTGCCTTCATTTACTTGTACTTGAAGTTTTGAGATTATTACTGCGAGGTTAAATGTCATGAATAACAATAAAATGATGAAATCTAAAATGAATGAAGGAAGTAGTTAATTCTTCTGAATGTCACTTACTTTACAATGGGGTAATACCGTTACCGTCACAGCCTATTAAAATCCACTGCTGACCATAGGCCTCCTCCATAGGTTGCCTCATAGGGTGCGGGGGGGGGGGGGGGAGATATTTTCACGGTCGTCACGCTTGGCAAACGGGTTCGCAACCACCGTTTTTATTTTTTATTTTAGTCGTTATTTGGAAGACGCTGCTGCCCATCTCCTAATTTGTTTCCTTCTGTCGCCTCTTACGACACCCACGGGATGATAGGGATATATGTCACGGGTAGTGGATATTCTTACACCAGCACTTCACGGTACATGTTATCATATATCTAATTTTTTCTTGGTTCATGTATTACCTCGAAATTCACTAAACTTTTCAGTGAACATTTTTATAACACTGTCAAAAAAGCAATTAACGCATAAAAGGGTTTATTAACACGCTTTTATTAGCTTGGTATGTAGCTATGTAACGGAATTTTTGAATGTGATTTTCATTCCCCTTCAAAAGGTCGGACTTATTTGAAACTGCTAACACTTATCAAGGACCGATGACAATGCAATAATTTAAATAGTTTGTCCCATTATCCTTGCCAGGATCCTCAGCGAATAATTTATAAAATAACTATGATTTCTGTCAGTTGAATCTACTGTAAGCCGCGCAAAAGAACTTTGTTCCAAACAAAAAACACTTTTGTTCCAAACAAAAAACACTTTTGTTCCAAACAAAAAACACTTTTTCTATTTTTTAGTGCGGCATACGCACTAAAAAATAGAAAATAAATAATAGTTAAAATAAAACTAAAAATACACGCTTTTGTAGATAACAGGACTAAAAAGAAGAAAATAATTTTCAATAAGTTTAAAATAAGAAAATAGTGATTAATATAAAAAATCATTTTATTGTAAAAAAGCGGAGGGTGCTTGATTAGTTCAGTTATCTAAAAAAGCGTGTTTTCTTTAGTTTTTTTTTTTAAGTATAATTTTTTTAAGAACATAAGCCTGCACTTGTGCTCTAAAACCTATCAAGATTTACACAGATCATGCTGTTCTGCGTAACCGATAATAGTATACTCGTACGTCTCAAGTATGAAGCCCATAGCATCAATTTTATACAACAGACTGTAAATGTAACAGTAACGGTAACAGTAACGGTAACGGTATTCATCTATTGGTTGTTTTGGGGAACTTGCTTAAATAATGTTTTATGCTAATTGACTGAACTTTAGACAACGACTCTTGTTATACGTAGCTTTTATTTTACAAACTATAAACGAAACTTTCTTTCTACGTAGCACAATAGAATTTAATAAACTTCTTTCTTAGTTTAAAATCTGTAAGAAAACTAATGAATGGAGTTTTATATCCATAATCGCGACTAGCATAACTCAAACTGCAAGCTTGTATACTTTGAAACAAGTTAGATTTTAAGTTTTAGCACTTTAAAGCTTTTGAATAAAGTTTGAGTAATAACTTATAACTGGAGTATTTTAATTTGTTTATACAAATAGTCAATTGAAAGTAATTTATGTAGTTGTATATTTTTTTATAGGATAAGGATGACAAACGAGCACACAGTCCACCTGATGGTAAGTGGTTGCTGTGGCCCATAGACATCTACATTTATCCTCGATTAAGAATCAAAATGCAGATGCGTTGTCACCCGTGAGGACTAAGATGGAATGCCTCATTTCCAGTAAAAAGTGTCTCCGGTTCTCTACACTCACCATACGAATCACAGCAGTGATAAGCTGCTATTTTACGCTGATATTCTGTGAGAGCGTGGTCCTTCCCCGGTCGAGTCGACCCATTCGTGTTACAACTATACCAGAAATATAGCTGCAGCATGGCTCTACCACGTACCAATTTTTAGTAGTAATTTGTTGTGTGTTGTGTAATTACCGTTACCGTCAGAGTTTATCATAGTCCAATACATAACATAGGCCTGCCCATAGATTGGCTTATAAGGGGATTTGTCATAGTTGCCACGCTTGGTAGGCGGCTCGGCAACTGTAGTTTTCTAATATTTTGAGTTGTCACCTAGCTGCTGCTACTGCCCATCTCCTGTTTCATTTTCCTCACTTATTTCTACATCCAGGGGATTATATAGAATAGTGGATTCTATTATATATATACACGCGCCACGTTGTTTGTCAATTATGAAGTCCTAAACTACTGAACTGATTTCATTGCACAGTCTTCGGTCCAACTTGAGAGATAGGATAGTTTTTACTCCGAACTTAAGGATTTTTCATAAGACAAAGGGTCTTCTGAAAGGGCAGAAAAACGTCTGCCTGGCCAGCTAATATATATATATATATATATATATATATTCCTGAAGATGAAACACTTTTAAAACCGGTATGAAATTATCAAAATTTAAATGTTTTTTACTTCTAAGGTCTAAGAAGAAATTCATTACAGCCTTAAATTATACTCGCTCTCTTACCCTTCAAGTGGGAACCAACTTTAATTTTTTGACCCTTTTGAGTGAACTAAGGAATATCATGGAAGTATTTTTATGGCCTACAAATAATTGTTCCGGGTCTGAATTTTTATCCTTGCAAAATTTATGTATGTAAACACCACGATACAGGAGAAAATCCTAGTGTGGAGGTTACGTATATTAAGACAAAAAAAAAGAAAACAAAAGAAAATCACAAGCATCTAACACTTATATTATGATATTATTGAGGCAGCATTCCTTTGAAGCCGATTAACAAGTAGAAAATACGACAGAAAGTACGTTTTAACTTTAATAGATAAAAGGCAAACAGCGTTATATGAAACCGGTAACGCGTCTAAATCCTTAAATCCCGTGTCAATTCCAGCACAGGGCCACCAAAGCCGTAAGCAACCGTTCTGGCACACTGCCTTGGAGATTATAATGTCTTGGCAAGCGACCTAGTTCTGAATGTTGTTAATCTCAGACTACCTAAAATTTGACATTCATAAACCGATAATAACCTACATTACAATAAATATAATATCATATATAAGGCATACATTAACAACACGATTTTGTTTCGTTCCGTTCCGTTACAGCCTATTGAAGTCCACAGCTGAACATAGGCCTCCCCCTTAGATTTCCACAGTTGGCACACTTCGCAAGCGGGTTGGCAAACGCAGTTTTAAATTTTTAGTGGTTATTAGTAAGACGCTGCTGCCCATCTCCTGATTTGTTTCCCTCTGACGCCTTTTACAATACCCACGGGATGATATGGGGTAGTGGATATTCTTGCACCGCCACTACACGGTTTATCTTATTCAAATGACCTTTACCAAAAGTAATGCATTCAAAAACATAACTTGAAAAAAAACCAAGTCTCGCAACTCAATTCTTCTACCGTTAAAAGTTGTGAGATCCATGTAATACCAAGTCGGTTAATTTATTCAGTACCTACTTAAGGGTCCTTCTGTTTCAAGTTATTACGTAATTAGCTAACCTAACAACATCTTATAGTGACCATATCAATATTAAAAATCTTTTATATTTTAAATAAATAGATTGACTTGGCCATCGCATGAAAACAATGTATCTCGTAAGTAATACATATTATATTAAATTAGATTGTTTAATGCGATTGCCAAGTCAATCTATGTATTTAAAACATAAAAGATTTTTAAGGTTGATATGGTCACTATAAGATGTTGTTAGGTTAACTAATTACGTAATAACTTGAGACAGAAGGGCAAGAGAAATGCTTGCGGTTGATACGTTTGGAAGTCATTCTGTCAAATAAAAAAATATAAAGTTGATTCTAACATAAACACAAACAAATTACAAGTAATAATTAAACAACAAAAACAGACCTTAGGACCATAAGTATTAGTACACCACTTTGAATAATAACATTTATATATTTTTTATTTTTGTAACAGAAGATATATCAACACAGCATTTTATCACAAAACTGTCCAAAAGCCACATCCACGTTCGTTTAGAAGGTTTTATTCGCCATTTAAGTTATTATCCATTTGTTTTTGAATCAGTCCACAGATCTTAAAATAGCTTCAGAATTTTTGGCTGCTATTTCAGAACGTTTAACATTATTATGTTTTTATCCCTCTTGTGACGCAATCTATGTGGTAGGCCTATATTCAGGAGTAGCCTCTTGATATCATATGTTTGGTATTATTTAGATTTCATTAATTCCAAATTCGTGTATGAAGTGCTGGTGTGCGATTACAAAAAATATCATATTTAAGAAGAATGTAGTTCCATTAGAGGACCGTTTTAAGCTAAATTTCATACATTCATTTTTGTACGTGGTAGAGCAATGCTGCAGCTATTATTGTAGCACGAATGGGTCGGCTCGACCGGGAAAGGACCACACTCTCACAGAATACCAGCGTAAAATAGCAGTTTAATGCTGCTGTGTTTTGTATGGTGAGTGTAGAGAACCGGAGACCCTTTTTACTGAAAAAGAGGCATTCTATCTTAATCCTCACGGTAGACAACGCATCTTAATTTTAATTCGCAAACGAACATAGATGTAGATGTCTATGGGCCACAGCAACCATTTACCATCAGGTGGACTGTGTGCTCGTTTGTAACCCTTATTCTATAAAAACAAAAAAGCTGAGAAGATAAAACTGGGATACTGAGAGGTCTGTGCCGAGCTGTGAGGCGTTTTGGGATGTAATTTTAAATAATATAGAATTTTTTTGGTAAACCCATGCTGCAGCTATATTATAGTTGTAGCACGAATGAGTCGGCTCGACAGGGCAGGAGCACACTCTCACAGACTACAGCGTAAAATAGCAGCTTAATGCTGCTGTCTTTTGTACAGTGAGTGTAGAAAATCGAAGACCCTTTTTACTGCATCTGCAGTTTTATTGTTAATCGATAATAAATGTAGATGACTATGAGCTGCAGTACCCACTTACCATCAGGTGGACTATGTGCTCGTTTGTTATCCTTATTCTGTAAGAAATATATAAATAGAAACTCTAATAGTAACTAAAAATCGGATTTTTTTTTTAGTACAAGGTCTAATCTAAAAGCAAAGGATGGATGTTGGTGGCTGAGGCTCGTGCTTTGTGACAGAGTGGTAGTTAGTCTAGCTGTGTGCTTAATATGAATTGTAAATAATATGATGACGTAATCTCATTCTGTTCATATAAAGTAAAATTTCAACGCCTAAAATATATTAACTAAATTATCTCGAATCCGTGTTTAAACTTGAATCGATTATGGTAATTTTAGGGCAAACTAAGCACTTCGATACTCATTTGCTCGTCCGTATCTTGGTAACCGATTCGAAGCTCGTTTACTTCCTTGAGTTTGACGATAACGTGATTGACCTGATAAATAAACGATCGAGCGGTACCTTTAAACGATAACGAATCTTTACTATTCGCAAAATCTAACTACACTTTGCTAACTACAATTTTTAACCAAACTTTGTAAAAGTTTTTACGAACTAATTTCCTTTTATAGTGCTTACTACCTGTTAATATTACAGAATACCAAAAGTTCACTGTTGAATATGTGCCTCCCTTATAGATTGTCTCATAATTGGATACTTGCCATAGTGGCCACGCTTGGTAAGCGACTTAAAAACCTCAGATTATTTTTTTTTTCAGTTATAATTATTAAGACGCCGCCGATTTCCTGGTTTGTCCTCTGTCAACTCTTACGACACCCACGGGACGACATTGAGTAGTGAATATTCGTAAACCATCAACACACCTCGTAGCAAGCCACTTCACCAAGCTGGCTAAAATAATTCAAACAAACGCGACACTGCACTCGTGATACCTACTACCTCATATAAGCTAATAAGGTCATACATTCAAATATTGATCTATTTTTATTTATGTACAGAAACATAGCTATAGTTTCATTGGGGCTCTTAGCTGGTGGTTCTGGTATTTAAATCGAGACCTAATATCCATTTTTAAATTACATACTTTATAAAAACTTATATTATGCTTATGTTCAAGATACAAAAAAAAAATTAATAAACCTAGCAAGCTAACAGCATAGCAAAGTGGCGAAGCAATCAGCTTTGTAGCGGTTTCTAACGGTTGCCGTTGAGCAATCAGTTTCAAAATAGGAAGTTCAGATGCCTGGGTGATCAGTAATCGATTGCTGAAAACAGAATTTGAAAATTCGAAACCGTTCTCGAGATAATCGTGGGACAGACGGACAGACGGACAGACGGACAGACATCGTGAAATCAATAAGTGACTTCGCAAGCTTCGCCACTTAATAAATATTTTTCTTAATTGTTTCTTAAAAACATAGACACCTACACTAGGATTGTCTTCCGTATCGTAGAGGGATTATACTTAAACATAAATTGCACAATCAGGTTTGGAACAACTATTTTGTAGGCCATTCAAATACTTGGTTTGAGTGCGAGATTCGAACTCGCGGTCTCTGTGCTAACGAGCCATTTATAAATACACACGTGTTTTTGACAATTTATTTTATTTTATTTTTTGTACTTATAACATTAAATAAAAAAAAACTAATTTAATAACCTGTAACTATTCATTTTATAATATATCTTACATAAGTTGGTTGTATGTACTCTTAATTTGCTCTATAAGAGAATGAAAGACGTGTTTTAACTTTTCATCTACAAATTTTGCTGTGTGAAGGCGGTATTACAAGTCCATAAACCGATTTCGTAATGGCGACCAGGATAGAAAATTTCAGAAATCACTCAATGCTGCCGACAGAAGGATGTATAACCTATCATTTATAATAGCTGTATATCCTAAAATACTTTTATACCATCTCTTTCATGTCAGACGTAAAACTCACAGAGCAAAAATAAGTAGCGGAACAAGAAACATAAATGAGGTGGTAGAAAAATATTTGGTTTTTAAAAATTGAACAGCAGTATTCTGTTAGTTGTATCCCATAATCTAAACTTTATGTAGGTATATGTGGCAGCCAACTAGCTTAACTAGCCTTTTTACCAAATGAAATTAATAAGTTTGAATGAAATAAGTTGACTATGCCACGTAATGTCGCTAGTCTGTGCCTAAATATGCGCAATTTTCCATATTACAGTAAAACTTAGTTAAGTGGGACCTGAATAAGTGAGACCTCCATAGCTGGAACTCATGCTTAGGTCCCGACACTTTGGCACTGAATTACCTCTGTTAGTGGGACAAAACAAACCTTTATATCTCAGATTATTTCTTTCGAGTTTATCTTCATAATTATCTCTAAAATTGAGAGAGCGAGTGTATTTTACCTCTTTTACTGAGACTATATTTTAGGGATTAGTTCTTTCGATTTTATTCGTCATAATTACCTCTATAATTGAGACAGCGAGTATATTATACCTCTTTTACTAAGACTATATTTTGTGTACCGTTTTGTTTACTAATTCTTATACCGCACTTCCTACTGTCGCTGATATCACAAGATAGGTGCAATGTTGTATTAGACGCATCGACTGAATATTATTCAAGCTGCTAATTGAACGGCCACGTTTAGAAAAAAGGCTAGGCTACTAACTGAAAGGCTAATTAAGATAGTTTGCTGCGACATATATAACTTAAATTCCATAATAATTTAATTAAAATTAAAGTATCTTATATACATACTAACGATGTGTAAAAACGCAAAGGCAAATAATTTCGAAGTTAAAATGAAAATAATAATTTTTGTAGATATAAATACATATAATACATAAAACACTCACGCCTGTCACCCAGAGGGGTAGGCAGAGATTATGGACTTCCATTTGGCACGATCCTGACACACCTCTCTCGCTTCCTCCACATCCATATACCTACGCATACACGCTCGTCGGTTAAAGGTACTCTTGATTTGGCCCATTTTTAATATATCGCCAATTTGGTCGATAAACTTTCGCCTAGGGCGACCCTTCTCGACTATGCCGTTCACCTCTGCAACATAAATTTGCTTTGTCACTCTTTCCTCATTCATTCTTTCTACATGGCCAAACCACTGAAGGATTCCTTTCTTAATCCTGGTCACAACATCATCTTGCAAACCACACTCTTCTCTTATTAAACAATTTCTCACTCTGTCATTCAGCTTCATCCCTAACATACTCCTTAATGACCGCATTTCTACAGCATTTATTCTACTCTCATGCTTCTTCTGCCACACCCAACTTTCACTACCGTACATTAAAGTAGGTACTAACACAGCATTGTGAATTGCCATACGTGCCTTTTTGGACATATTACAATGTAATAAATTGATTTGACCCAATAAAATAATGATAAATGAGTTTCAAAGGGACATAATAGACAAAGGCAATCAGGGCGAATGAAAGGGGAGCAAGTTCAGAGCGTGTGAGCAAGATTGACGACTTGCCGCGTTGTCTGGAGCTGACGTGAGCAATTTGAGACCAACGGGACGGACCGGGGTGCATTTGAGCTTTGCAATAATATTGAGTAAAAGGGGGAAAATAAATCAAACAGAAAAATAAATGGAGAATTGGAAATAAGCCTAAAGTATGTTGTGTTTATTCTACTCACGAATTCAGTGAGTGGCAATTTAAGACTTGTGCAATGGATAAAATTAATTAGATATGTGAATCATCGCAAGGAAGTATATAGATTCTTCAATATTATTAAATAAATTAAACTTATATAAAAAGTAAAAGCCGACTTCAAAAAACAAAAAAGAATAAAATAATATTCACATAAATAACTTTTGAAATCGGTGCTAAGGCAGTGTATAGAAAATAAAATCTCTAATGTAAGAATCCAAAGCATGGCTTCCAACAATTTCAAAAAGGCCATGAGAAAGGAAGCAGAAACCCTTCTTTCACTAACCTGTGTTGATAAAAGTCTCTATGAGAACCTGTTGACTTAATCAGCGAGTATCGGCTGCTGGATAAATAGTTCCTGTCATCATCATCATCATTACAGCCTTTCATAAGTCCACTGCTGAACATAGGCCTCCCACAAGGAATGTCACAAATCACGGTCCTGAGACACCTGCATCCATCGACTTGCTGCATGTCTTACGAGGTCGTCTTCTGCACTCTCGATTTCCTACTATTTTTAAATTGTATTCGTGATTTAATTGTTTAATCAACAATAATTCAATGAATATTTATGTTAATAATGAGTATCTTAATTGGTACACGTATATATTAGCTCCTCGTTTGGTGAGTTTATTGACCCGCTATCGAGTGGAAGACCTAAAATATTTGCGTAAATCAAAGTAATAAATAGCATAGAAAAGTCGCAGTGCTCCAGACTGACTTCACATGTCTCCGAGGTTTATTTATTTATCGAACATGCAGGTTTCTTCACGATGTTTTCCTTCAACGCCGAGCGCGTGGTAAATCAACACCTAAAATTGCAATTAACAATTTCATTGGTGCCCGCGGGGATCAATCTCAGGTTGCATACAATATTCGGGTTGCATACAATAATACAATGAAATTGTAAAGCGATTGCTTATTCCCGCTATCGAAGATCATAGTTTAGAATTATTTTACGACATTCTAATTAAATTTCACCCAACCGAAACGAAAATACTAAAGTCGAGAAACAATGTAAACGTCACCACTCATCTGCGCCTCATACAGCGGACAATAACCCGTATCAAAAGGCACACTTTAATTACAAAAACTGCCCCGGGCTCGGTAACATTCATTTCAGTGCCTTTGTGCCCGCTTGTACCTATTTCTGCTTGCGTGTTTCTGGCTTGCTGTAATAGCAAAATGCCGTTCACTGGTTAGGGAGGAAAATTTCGCATTTTTTAATTTTTTCTTATTTCAATGCCACATAGGATGTAATATATTTTCCCATGTGTCATTGTTATTCAGTTCAATATAATGGTGATGAAGTACAATAAGCCGTCTTTGTGTACGTCGACAAGTTTTCGTTATTAATAAGAACACGATATATTATCACAGACGTACCGTACCCTAATAACTTAATTTCTACTAAATACGAGAAGACCATACGAAGCTACGAGTAAGAAACTACAAGAGAAAAGTCTTACGGAATTAAACTTTATCTTATTTTTAATTCCCGAAGTTTCAAGCCATACCATAAAGTTAGTTTTATTTAAAAATAAAAATAATAAATTCAGCGTAAACTAATTCTTGTATACCGTACATAGCATTGGATAGAAAGCAATTCACCCCGATGCAGTTATATATAAATATTATAGTAAAGTATACACTTTATCACGTAGTGTTGTTACCATATGTTTTCTCTTGGTACGCTTCTGGATTACAGTGCGGTTTTAAACATCTATCACAATCCAGACAATGCATCCGCGGTAGCATAAGGGATGTGCGCTCGCTTTTAACTTAATAGTATGCGAACTTCTCGAGTTCCATTCCTGCTGGCACCAATAAAATTATTAATCGCAGTTTTAAGTGCCAATTTACCACGTGCTTGGCAGTGAAAGTAAATATCGTAAGGTAAAGTGCATATCTAAGAAAGTAATTTTTAAAGACATGTTAAGTCTGACTAATCCATATTGTAAAAATTTGCGACAGATTCTTCTTTGCCTTAAAAACCCTCTCAAACCCTTTCAATGAAATGAGGCGTGTGCCCAGCAATGAGACATTAGTGCACTGCTAATATTAACTTTCATATTTTTCAACGTGGTAGAGCCATGTTGAATCTACATTACTAGTATAGTTATAGCACGAATGGGTCGGCTCGATCGGGGAATGACCACGCTATCATAGAATACCAGCGTAAAATAGCCGCTTAATTCTGCTGTTTCGTACGGTGAGTGTAAAGAACCGGTGACCCATTTTACTGGAAAAGAGGCGTTCCATCTTATTCTTTACGGCTGACAACGCATGTGCATTTTGATTCGCAATGTCTATGGGCCACAGCAACCACTTACCATCAGGTGGACTGTACGCTCGCTTGTCACCCTTATCTGCTATGATGATGACAAGAAGAATAATCATAAAAATCAAATTTAGAAGCAGTAAAGTTAGTTTTCACACATCCCACAACTTGGCACAAGTCTTCTCTTCTTTTAGGGTTGCCCCAAAGCTTATTGGCCGACTTAACATGTCTTCGATTTTTTTACTAAATTAAACCAAATTAAGAAAAATTGAACGTAATAATATCTAAACAAAAAGTAACAGGAAAAAGACCAGCTGGACAAAGGCATTCTAATTTGGACGATAAAAACTTTTAGTTCCTAATGTTGAGAAAGTCTTCCTTCCATTATTAAAATCACTAAACACGTACTGGATCTGGGGTTGCATTAGAGACAGCTGAACTGAGTAAGTGATGCAAATATGAGTTTCTGAGAGATGACTACATATTTTTGCCATTTGCTGTAGAGACTATCGGTCCGTGGGGTCCACGTGCGGTGGATTTCCTAAAGGAACTCCATCCGCGGCTGGTGATAAGAAGGCTGGTTCTTTTCTCGCTCAAAGGCTAAGTATAGCTATTTAGCGGGGAAACGCAGCCAGCGTTCTTGGCACGATACCGCGGATGTCGTAAGAAATGTCGAACGGAAACAAAACAGTAAATCGGCATCAGCGTCTACATGATAACTTCTGCATACTTCCCGGGCGGGAATTATGCCCTATTTAATAAAGATTACATTTATCACATTTTTACATTTAAAGTATTGCGCTAAAAATTATAACTTTTAGCATACCACATTGCAAACTTAAACAGGGTCGTTATCTATTATTCCTCTAGGTGACATTTACACCTTGATTCTTCATCAAAATGTATTTATATATGAAGGTATTGACAACAGTAACCACTTTATACTCGTATCAAGTAACTTTGTGTCACTTTCTACACAATTTTAAAACCGTCTCGACAACCATTTTATTCACAGTCAGTAGTTCTGTGGATGAAATTAACTCGTAATTTTAAATTTATGTGCCGGGCCGCGAGACGTAAAGCGAAATCGTTGCTCATTTACGTAATTGCTCACTTAAATTATACTCTCATTGAAATTACTTGGCGCACTTCGTAAAACATATAAATATAGCTACCAAAAATATTTTTATACGACTTGCATACGATGTTGTGACTAGGATTACGAAAGAATACTTCGGTGGTGCACGTAGCAAGAACTAATGAGTAAGAGTGACAAAGCAAATTTATGCTCCAGAAGTGAGGGGCAGAGTCGACAAGGGAAAGACGTATATCGATAAAAATTGGTAATATATTTAAGATGTGGACCAGTTACTCCTTATATCCTCCTCGATCGACGAGCTATTTTATACGTGGTAGAGCCTTGCTGCAGCTATATTACTGGTATAGTTGTGTAGCACGAATGGGTCGGCTCGACCGGGGAAGGACTACGCTCTCACAGAATACCAGCGTAAAATGGCAGTTTAACGTTGCCGTGTTTCGTGTGGTGAGTGTAGAGAACCGGAGACCCTTTTTACTGGAAAAGAGGCATTCCATTTTAATCCTCACGGGTGACAATGCATCTGCATTTTGATTCGCAAACGAGGATAAATGTTAAAAAAATTATACGGGGAGCCTGTATAATCCTAGGATCATTCTTGAGAATCAGCGGGGGCACGAACAATTGTTAAGTGAAAGTAGTAGAAATAGGCAAGAATGCAGTGGATTACTCAGTCTTTACCATTAGTCAAGTGATATGTCCCTCTGCAAGATGCAGGAATGTACAATCTCGATTGTGAATGTGGTCTCTCTTATATAGGACAAATTAAAAGATCAATAAAAACCCACGTTAAGGAACACATAGCTGATGTGAAGAATCGACGCTTCGGGAAGTCTGCAATCTGTGAACACGTACAGAATCGCCCCCGTCAGTACATTAGATTTGATAGACCACAAATCCTCGCTAAAGAACAGCCATTCCTTCCAAGGATGATTCGCGAGGCTATTGAAGTTCAAAAAATATCCAAACTTCAATAGAGAAGATGGCTGGGGGCTACCATCTGCTTGGGATCTTATAATTAATCATCAGATAATAAAATTAAATCCCAACCCAAGTACACAACTCCAAGACTTCAAGCTTCATGATACTATAAGTTCATGCTGCGTAGATCGGAACAAAAATTAATAATTTTTATTTGGAGGTAGCCGTTACCGTGGTTAAATATGACATTAGGACGTCAAACATCTCAGCCCCCCCCCCGTGACCATGGTGCTGTAAAGGGCTCGAAAGGTCGGTAATATACGCTATAAAATCCGTAAATTATATTTATTTAAATTTGGTTGAACAAAAACGTACAAAGGCGGACATAGCGCCTTAAGGCGTTCTCTACCATTAACCTATAAATAAGCAGAGATCACTAATTTGGAGGTACAACATAATTACAAAAAAATAATTAAGAATGAACAAAATAACTATATGTAAATTAACAAAGAATATGTATACAACTAAACATCCATAAACACATATATTTGTATAACATGGAGCATAGCTCAGTAATTACTAAATTAAAATAAATTTACGTGAAAGAACGTAAATTGTGTGCTTTGTTTGATAATTTCAATACTTTTTTGGCAAAGCAGTATTTAAAAACGTAAGCATTAAGATACTCTTAAAGGGAACTATAGACAGTACTTGGGCGTCAGACGTTCTTTTGCTCGGCATATGAAAAAAGATTATAATTTTCTCAGTAATTAAACATACATATTTTTTTATAGAATAAGGGTCACAAACGAGCACTTCTCCAGAATTAATTTAATATACAAAAATTAATTCATCACACTCCGAGATATCAGGAAAAATATTCAAAGGCGCTTTCATATTAAAATCATAATTTTAAAAGAATCACGAGCTAATTTGCGGAAATCCATTATGTCAAAGATGTAAATAATTAAATTGCCAAGATCCGCGTAGTAAAATAAACACACCACCATCGATAATAAGACACGTGTTTCGCCTCTACGCGACTTAGCGGGAAGCCACCGCAGAGTCTAGTTCACCTAAGGATGCCTCGTGTAGAGGCGAAATACGTGTCGCATTATCGACGGTGACGTGTCTTTACTCATTTTCGGGAGTATTGGTGATGGTATTAGTGGTGAAGGCGATAGTACTGGTATTAGTGGTGAAGGTGCTCTTCAAACTAGGTAAAATAATTTTATTTTACTACGCGGATCTTGGAAAATTAATTTTTAACGTCTTTAACTACAATTTTAACAAATTCTCTGTATCGTGATTGGCCTAATAAGAGTCACGCGGCTTAACATATCACACTAGACAGACGTGAACGGACAGGAGTGTACACATATGAGCACAAAGGTACTAAAATGGGTATTACCAAGCCAAGCCCCGGGCAATTTTTGTAATTAAAGCCTGCCTTTTGATCTGAGTTACCGTCTATATGCGATACAGTTGAGAGATGTTTGTAACAAAGTTTTCTTTGATATTGCGCATTTTGTGTGCCTTACTTTTTTTATTTGAATAAAACTAACACGACTCGAATATCGTTACCGTTACAGCCTATTAAATTCAACTGCTGAACATAGGCCCGCTCCAGAGATATCAATAGCTATGTATCAATAGGGAAGATATTTGCCATAGTTGCCATGCTTGGCACGTGGGTTGGCAACCGCGGTATTTCATTTTTAGTCGTGATTAGAGAGACGCTGCTGCCCATCTCCTGATTTGTTTCCCTCTGTCGCCTCTTATGACACCCACGTAACGATATGGGGTAGTGGATATTCTTACACCGCCACAATATTACATCACATGCACAATCTTACACAACACCACCTTTTCAAGTAGGTATTTGGACTCCTTTTTTGCCTTGGAGTCCGTCTGAGTAGATGATAGCCTTATGTATTTCTGCAGACAAATAGTTAACTGTGCTCACAATGATATTACGGTCTGAAGATAAATAAGATAGCCTGTAATTATAATATCTGTGTATACCCACATATAGTATAAATACAGGCTATCTTAGTCCTCATCATTGGGGGGTAAGTAAGTAATTGGGGTTCCGTAAGTCATCAATGTTGCCAGTGATGACTTACGGAACTGAGACGTGGTCCTTCACTGCTGGCCGTATGAGGAAGCTCAAGGTCGCTCAGCGAGCTATGGAGAGGGCTATGCTCGGAGTTTCTCTGCGTGATAAACTTAGGAATGAGGATATCCGCAGTAGAACCAGAGTGACCGACATAGCCCAACGGATTAGTAAGCTGAAGTGGCAGTGGGCCGGCCATATAGCTCGAAGAACCGACAACCGATGGGGAAGAAAGGTTCTCGAGTGGCAGCCTCGTACCGGTAGGCGAAGTGTAGGGCGTCACCCCACGAGATGGAGTGACGACCTGGTAAGACATGCAGGAAGTCGATGGATGCAGGTGGCTCAGGACCGTGTTTTGTGGCATTCTTTGGGGGAGGCCTATGTTCAGCAGTGGACTTGTGAAGGGCTGTAATGATGATGATGATGATGATCTTAGTCCTCATACGTGAATATGCAACTGTAGCCTTCTTCGTTTAAAGTTTGCAGATGGTTTCCATGGACTGTAGCCACAATTAGGTGTACTGTAAATTCGTTTGTCACTTCAGTTTTATAAGAAAAATATCAACATAATGTTGCTGAATTTTGTATGTTGAGTAACGATTACCGGAGACCCATTTTAATGGCAACAAAGCATTTCATTTTAGTCCTCAAAAATGACAACGTATATTTGCATTTGATTCTTAATCAAGGACAAATATAGGCTATCAATGGGTACATAGCATCCACTTACAATTAGGTCGTGGTGTAATAAAAGAAAATTTTGACACTACGTGTACGTGGTAGAGCCATGCTGTAGCTATATTAGTAGAATAGTTGTAGCACGAATGGGTGGGCTCGACCGGGGAAGGACCACGCTCTCGCAGAATACTAGCGTAAAATAGCAGCATATCGCTGCTGTGTTTCGTATGGTGAGTGTAGAGAAACGGAGACGCTTTTTTATTGGAAAAGAGGCATTCCATCTTAGTACTCACGGGTGACAACGCACCTGCATATTGATTCGTTATCGCATATAGATGTACCACTTACCATCAGGTGGACTGTGTGCCCGTTTGTCACCCTATCCTATAAAGAAAATACTAATACAGTTTCCCATTACCAGCTTGTAAAATTTGGGTTAGTTTACGGACGGAACTTTCGCCATTATTATGACGTTGAAAATCGTTATTATACACGAGTTTTATACAAAACAACTTGATATTTTTCATTTTTATAGGCCTGTAAAAGACCACAGCTGAAATTAGCCTCTATCGTATTAAGCAGAATTTGCCATAACCGCCATGCTTGATCCTTACTTACATAAAAATGATAGTAGGCAATAGACTCCTTATCTATTCTCATTTATCTATGCCCAATGTAGAAGCAAAATGAAGTAGGGTTGTCAATTCTCAGATCCAGTTTCGGACATTCATCATATTATGCAACACAGCAGTTTCAACCAATTTTATAATATAAAGTTATAATATATGCATACAAATTTACTGATCGCGTGGTAAACAAAGCTCAAAACTAATAAAATTGGCAATATTAGTTTTTTCATCATGGAGTCATTTAACAAACATAATTTACATACAGACAAAGATAGTAGATTAGATTTGTAGACCACACAAAAATTGTTCCGTGTAGTATTATAATTCGCAACCCCGCAGAACTGCAGGAAAACATTCAGACAAGGAAGCTCTTTCATTTAAAAATACCTGACAGCTGGATTAAATTCATTCATTCTTTCATTAATTACAGGCTATTAAAAATCCACTTCTGAACTATAGCCCTTTTTCATAGATTACCTCATATTGAATATTTGCTATACTTGCCACGCTTGGTGGGCGGATTGGCAAACAATGGTTTATTTAATTATGATTTGTCATCGGGAAGATGTTACTGCCCACTCCCTGTTTTATTATCCTCTGTAGTATCTTACGACACACATAATAATTACAAATTCAATAATTATAATTAAATATAAACATTAAATTACAATTGTAATTTATTGCTATAATATCCCTTCCTATGGGAGTGGTCCATGTGCTGAATGGTGCATCTGATGAAAAAACAAAGAAAAGAAATAAGCTTGTTTAAAACACATAGAGCATACCTACACTCCGTTGATAAATTAATGAAAATGGTTAATGCAAACAGACATTAGTAAACTAAAACTGTATCGCTACAATATAGTTACATAGTCTCAATAGAAGGGCAGTACAAACGGCCAGTTCCGTCCGCGCTAACAACTTGCTGTGCGGACAAAGCTAACTCTGCCAACTAACTCTGTCCGATCGACCGTATGTTGTGAATACACTACCACTGGTTATACGAGAGTTTAACCTGTGTTTGTATATAAATGTGCATACAAGAACCATAGCATTGTTATACAACGAATTTATCCACATGTTATTACATGAATGATGTGAAATGTGATACAATTATAATATCAAGATTCATTTATCTAATTATGGGGGAATAGTTGTGCATCCGAACTAGACTTAACGAGAATTTTTTTTATAGAATATGGGTGACAAACGAGCACACAGTCCACCTGATGGTAAGTGGTTGCTGTGGCTCATAGGCATCTACATATATCATCGTTTGCGAATTAAAATTAAGATGCTTTGTCAGCCGTGAGACAAAGATAGAATGCCTCTGTTCCAATAAAAAGGGTCTCCGGTTCTCAACACTCACCATACGAAACACAGCAGCATTAAGCTGTTATTTTACGCTGGTATTCTGTGAGAGCGTGGTCCTTCCCCGGTCAAGCCGACCAATTCGTGCTTCAACTATACTACTAAAATAGCTGCAGCATGGCTCTACCACGTAAAAAATTATTTGCTATAAGAATCATTCGAATGTGTGCTATACTATGCTATGGTATGTGAAAGATGACCAAATGCGTTGTCACTCCGACGTCTAAAATGAGGTAATTTCCAGGTGTATTCCACTTTAGACCCCTGAATGTCTAATGTGGAATACTTCACTTGAGTACCCTAGGATACTAAAGTGAGGTATTCCACATCAGACATTCTCACAGAATACCCGTAAAATAGCAGCTTAACGCTGCTGTGTTTCGTATGGTGAGTGTAGAGAACCGGAGACCCTTTTTACTGGAAAAGAGGCATTCCATCTCAGTCGTCACGGCTGACAACGCATCTGCATTCATTCTTTATTGAGAATAGATGTGGCTGTCTATGGGTCACAGCAACCACTTATCAGATGGACTGTGTGCCCATTTGTTACCCTATCCTATAAAAAAATTATACAAGCTCCCTTATTCTTGAAAAGCAGTGAGTGCACGAACAACTGTTAAGTGAAAGTAGTAGAAATAGGCAAGAGGGCAGTACCAACCCTGACTGTGATGACTGACTGAGACCGTTGTCTATTACTTTTTTTGGATACTTATAGAACAAAATAAAATGATTTTAAATAAAATACAGCCTTTTCATATTTACGAAATAGTCATATATATTCCATTTCATTTTTCATTTTCATTTCATTTGCAAATTGTTAATTTTCATTCCATTTTTTCTTACAGCATTTATTATAAACGAGATCCACTGAAACATTAGTTTTTAATGAGGATATTAAAATCACTACGTGACAAAGACACAACAAATAATGATTATATCCTCGTTGGTGTAAACCGTGTGACGTGCGAGAGAATAAAAAAAATAACAAACTGAGGTTGCCAACCCGTCTGCCATGCGTGGTATCTATGGCAGAATCCTCTTTATGGGGGAGGCCTATGTTTAGCAGTGAAATTTTATTGGCTGTAACGTAATAAAGGGAAAATATTTTAAAATAGCTATGCCTAAGTTAGAGAAGGTTTTCGCTTACAGTTATTTTGAAATAGTATATACTGAAATATATAATATATAATGAAAATCTTTTATTTTTGTATTTTCATACAAATGTTAGTTGCAACTAACTTTTGGGAATCAGTTTATCCTAAACGACCAAATTAACCTGTTTAAACCTAGTTAAAAGTAAATTCAAGTAGCAGCCGACAAACGTCCCACTGCTGATACAGACCCCTCTGGGGGTTTTCGGTTGTTAGTTTTGGATTAGAGGAGATAACGCTGCGATACACTTTTGTTGGCGGATTTCACTTGTCCATGGAGTACCTATCCATAAATAGTACCTATTTTGAATAGATTGTGCATAAACCGGTTTAAAGAACCAAAGTTGAATATTTTTCTCTTCATCATTACAGCCCTTCACAAGTCCACTGCTAAACATAGGCCTCCCCCAAAGAATGCCACAAAGCACGGTCCTGAGCCACCTGCATCCATCGACTTCCTGCATATCTTACCAGGTCGTCACTCCATCTAGTGGGGGGACGCCCTACACATCGCCTGCCGGTACGAGGCTGCCACTCGAGAACCTTTCTTCCCCATCGGTTGTCGGTTCTTCGAGCTATATGGCCGGCCCATTGCCACTTCAGCTTACTAATCCGTTGGGCTATGTCGGTCACTCTAGTTCTACTGCGAATATCCTCATTTCTGAGTTTATCACGCAGAAAAACTCCGAGCATAGCCCTCTCCATAGCTCGCTGAGCGACCTTGAGCTTCCTCATCCGGCCAGCAGTGAAGGACCACGTCTCAGTTCCGTATGTCATCACTGGCAACACGCACTGGGTGTACAGTCTCGTTTTCAAGTTTTGAGGTATACCTGACGAGAAGATGTGCCGTAATTTCCCGAACGCTGCCCAACCGAGTTGAATCCGTCGATTGAGCTCTCGGTCGAAGTTGGACTTACCTAGTCGGACTATTTGTCCCAGGTAAACATACTCGTCAACAACTTCGAGCTTAGTGTTCCCAACAACTACCGGCATAGTGTGACATGGACATTAAACATGATCTTTGTTTTGTCCATGTTCATCTTAAGACCTATCCGTTGGGAAACACTATTAAGGTCATTGAGCATAGTGCTTAGGTCCTCCAGCGATTCTGCCATAAGGACTATATCGTCGGCAAATCGAAGGTGAGTGATGTACTCGCCATTGATGTTGATACCGTATCCTTTCCAGTCCAGAAGCTTGAAAACATCTTCCAATGCAGCGGTAAAGAGTTTCGGGGATATGACGTCACCCTGTCTTACACCTCTCTGCAATTGGATAGGTTTCGTACTCTGGTTCTGTACTCGGATAGCCATCGTAGCCCTACTGTACAAGCACTTCAACACTTCGATATACCGGCAGTCAACTTGGCATCGCTGAAGGGACTGCAGCACCGCCCAAATTTCGACGGAATCAAAGGCTTTCTCATAGTCCACATACGCCAGACATAGTGGCAAATTGTACTCCTCGGACTTCTGTACAATTTGCCGAAGGGTATGTATGTGGTCTATGGTGCTAAAGCCTTTTCGGAAACCGGCTTGTTCGGGAGGCTGGAAGTCGTCAAGTCTGCGCGCGAGACGATTCGTAATGACTCTCGAAAACAGCACGTAGACGCGGCTCAGAAGGGAAATCGGTCTGTAGTTCTTCAAGAGAGCGTTGTCGCCTTTCTTGAAGAACAAGACCACCGCACTTCTGCTCCACGCCTCCGGTGTAATGCCACCATGAAGGACGGAATTAAAGAGCTTCTGAAGGACTTCAAGTACCGGTTTTCCACCCGCTTTCAGAAGCTCCCCTGTAATTCCATCCTCGCCTGGGGCCTTGCCGTTTTTAAGGTGCTGGAGAGCCATTCTAATCTCGCTCAGACTGACGTCCGGGATATCATCGGAATAATGTCGGATAAGACTCGCTCTTGGATCGTTACTCACACTTGCGTGCGGCTCCAACGATGACGTGTACAGCTGCCCATAGAACCTCTCAATCTCACTCAAAATCTCAGGTGCCCCGGAAACGATGCTGCCACATTCTGTCTTCAGCTTTGACAGTTGGCGCTTTCTGGCAGACAGATCTCTGGCAAAGACTTTGGAGCCTTGGTTCCGCTCGATCGCTTCTTCAATACGAGCTGTATTGAATTTGCGTAAGTCCCGCCGCATGCATTTGGAGATCTGTCTGTTCAGTTGCCTGTATGCTGTTAAATCTGTTGAAGAATGTAGCTTCATCTCCCGTCTAACAGCCATGAGATTAAGAGTGTGATCGGAGAGTTTTTGTGTTCTTCTGCGGCGGGTCTTGCAGAACTTAGCTCCGACCGCATGGACAGTTTCCACGAGCTTGTCATTCAAATCGTCCACTTCATTGCAGTCTTCTAGGCACTGAAAACGGTTTTGTAACTCGAGCTGAAAGGTTTCGGGACTTACGATTAGAGCACGAGGGGGACGGAGCGTTGACTTCATTAGACGAGACCTCTCCAACTTAACGTTTAGGTTCAGTGTGCCTCTAACCATTCGGTGATCGCTGCCGGTTTTCACCCTCGCGATCACTGAGACATCACTGAACAGTTGTCGTCTGGTCGTCATAATGAAGTCAATCTCATTTTTTGTCGAACCGTCGGGGCTCGACCAGGTCCACTTCCTTTGATGCCGCTTCTGGAAGAAAGAGTTCATCATAAAGAGTCCCTCTTTCTCCATGAAGTCGGCCAACTGCTGGCCCCTTGGGTTCTGTTTCCCTATTCCAAATTTCCCTACTTTCAGCTCACCGTTCTCTCTTGTGCCTAGTTTTGCATTGAAGTCTGCCATTAACACCGTATATTGGGTTTTGGAGGAATGCATGGCTCTAGAGATATCCTCATACATTTCCTCCACCTCCTGATCGGGGTGTGCCGAGGTTGGTGCGTAAACCTGTATGACCTTCAGCGAATACCGTTTGGTGATTCTGAGTATAAGGTACGCAACCCTCGACGACACACTCTCAATCTTTACAACGTTGTTAACGAGAGACTTGTGGACGATAAATCCGACACCTCCTTGGGACAGATGGTCGCCCTCCCGGTAATAGAGCAAGTTGCCGGATTCGAGGATTACCGTGTCCTCCCCCTCTCTTCGGACTTCGGATAATCCTATAATATGCCAGCGTAACCTGTCTATCTCTTCTTCCAGCTCCACAATCTTCTCGTCAGTCCTCAGGGTGCGTGCGTTGTATGTTGCCAGGTCGAGTCGTCGTAGGTGGCAACCGAACCTCCACCGGAGATTCTTAGCACCCCCTGCCCCGCCGTTACCATGGTCGCCACCGTAGCCAGGAATAGCGGGGCCGCCGGGGACTGGGGGCCGTTTATTATTGTCATTGCTCATGGGGGATATATTGCCATAGTTGCCACGCTTGGCGAGCGGGTTGGCAACCGCAGTTTTTTTTTTATTGTTATTTTGGCTATTATCAGGAAGATGCTGCTGCCCATCTCCTGCCTGTTTCCCTTTGTCGCCTTTTACGACACCCACGGGAAGATATGGGGTAGTGGATATTCTTAACCGCCACTACACGGCTTCAGATTTTTCTCTTAGAGCCTATTAAATATTTAATTCTAATTACAAATATTACTGAAGCGGAAAAAAAAATTGAAAACTAATTCAGCATTAATAGTTGTCTGTGGAAGCCAAACTAAAGCGCTGTTAGATACATTACACACTCACGCGTTTAACCGAGGGTTTGATTACTCAATGCTATTTAACTTCCAACTGTGAGCATGCAAGTGTAATTCACACCATCCCGTCGTTGTCAATACAGTTCCCTTTGGATTCTTAACACTCTAACGTTCCTTTATATAAAGATCTGAGTTGTAAAATATATATTAAGTTTTTTCAACACAGATTAATTATTACTTTCACTATCACTACAGCCCATTACAAGTACATTAGTAGATTTCCCACATATTTAACGATATTTTGTTTATTGAATAAGGGTGACAAATGAGCACACAGTCCACCTGTTGGTAAGTGGATGTATAGTCCAGACATCTACATTCATCTTCGATTAAGAATTAAAATCTAGATACGTTGTCACCCTGGAGGACTAAGATGGAATATTTCGTTTCTAGTAAAAGGGATCTCCGGTTCTCTAATCTGACCATACGAAGCTCAACAGCATTAAGCTGCTATTTTATGTTCGTAGTCTGTACCACGATTATTTGATAATTCCCATAAATTTAACATGGAAGAACCACGCTGCAACTATATTATAGTCGTAGCACGAATAGATCGGCTCCACCGGGGAAGGACCACGCTCTCAAAAAATACCAGCGGAAAATAGCGGCTTAATCGGCTGTATTTCGTATATCAGAAAACTGGAGACCTCTATTTTAAGGCTTATGTTTTTCTAATTTCGTACAAAGTAAACGGTAATTTGCTGGGCTGAAATTGAGCGCAGTTTACAATGTCCGTGCGAAGAGCCAATGATTGATGAGGGTCCACGTTATTTGGCTATGAAACAAGCGGCGATATTTTGAAGCGGAGACAGAATTCCCTTTGAAAGTGTTTGAAAATGGATAAAATTGTATACACTTTGCAATATAATACGTAATTCAATTTAAAAACCCTTTAAGTTTAAAGATTAAGAAAGAGTCTTAAAATGGACGACTTCATGAGTAAAATTATATAAAAAGTATGCTTATGTTACAAATAAAAAAAAACTGCTATAATCTACAATTTTAATAATGTCACCTATCCGAACATATTGCAAGTCAGATAAGGAGCCCCACCATCTAGTAAATTAAGTTTTATCTTAGCGTTAACGGTTGTGGAAAGGAAACTAAGTTGCCCCGCGACGTGATCGGCGCAAATGGGAGAGATGATCAAAGAAAAACGTTATGCGTGCGATCTACAACACAAACGCTGTTTTTACGGCCCAAGCCTCACCCAACAATACGGGCGATAAAATGCTAACGGTAAAGTTTACGACGTCGCTGGAGTTTGACAAGCTAGCGGCCGATGTGATCAAGAACATCGGGGATCCGGCGAGTTAAATTATATTTGTCTTGTGTCAGAGCTCATTTACAATTCAATTAGTCGCTGCGTAAGAACATAATACGATTTATTAATTCGGATGAAGTGAAAAGATATAAATTCATATCACTGATTGCAGCGTCCAATATTGCGCGTAATATAATTAAAAATTTCATTTTTCATCATTGATGAACTTGCTTTAATTATATCATTTTGAATACAATTATGTACTTTTTAGTAGATATAGCAAAGGTCGATGTATTTTTTAGTCAGTATTCAGTATCAAAACGCGCAATATGTTTATATGTTTGTGAGTATATCTTTATACCCATATAGTGCAGATATATACCTATTATATTGGCATATTCCTGTTCCATATACATAGTATATTGTAGCGAGTGACTAAGCCATGGCTGGGATCTGATTCCGACGGGCACTATAGATGATGGAATAAAAAGTTCTTTGGCGTGTTTCGGTATGTCAATGTCCACATATTTCTGGGTACAGTTGTACACGTTAGTTCTAGGACCACATGTGCATTACGCGATACAGTTTTAAGTAATATTTCTAAGGGACAAAAAAATACGCGGACGACTTTCCCTCATATTATGTCCTTACAGACGACGGAGAGCAGCGTCAAAAGTGCAAGACGTGTGGTACTGCGATCGCTGATCAGCCTGCTATTTGCAGCGCAGACATAGACCTCCTCTAAATATTAAAGCATATCCTTTCATATTTAAATGATGTCTAGCAATGGGCAGTGACAGGTTATACGTGGTAGAGCCATGTTGCAGCTATATTATGGTTGTAACACGAATGGTTTGGCTCGACCGGGGAAGCATATAGCAATTTAATACTTCTGTGTTTCATATGGAGAATTCAGAGATCCGGAAACTCTCTTTACTGGATACGAAGCAATTCACCATTCTCTTTCATAGTTCTCAGGGGTGACAACGCATCTGCATTTTGATTCTGAATCGAGGGTAAAAGATGTATCACAGTATCTAATGGGTCACAGTATCTTATAACCTTCAAGTGCTCGTTGGTCACCCTTATTCCATAAATAAGGCTGATAAAGAAGAAAACAAAATTAAATTAAATTAAAAAAATTGCCGACGTTTCGTTTGCTTTACACTGTGCCGGCGCTGTCGTCGTGCCACAAATGAAACGCACCGAAGCCTAAATCACACTATCAAAGTTCCGAAGTACTGCGGTACATATAGAATACCTCCGGACTAACACGCGCCCCCTTTTCCCCTGCGCTCACTTTGCCCTAAAGGGAGTCGCTTCCGATTCGGCAGAAAGGCCACACAAGCCAATGCCAGTCTCACAAGTGGTGTTTAGTGGGTAGGCACTTAGGTTTCACAGTTAGTCCCATATAACCACGGCAGCCGGCTGTCGTGCCTTCCCCGACTTCCCCGCTTCCCGGACGGTAGCCCTATTCATTGCTTCTGGGCGCAAAAAAACCTACACGGAGAGCGTTCGCCAATCCCCAGACTGAACAACTTGCCCGGCGGGAGTTCTCCCTTTTTCCTTTCACGGCCAAAACACCACCCATGGTCTCGGGGTTGTGCCCATGCTAACTTTATCTTTTGAATATAAGTTTTTAGTCTGATCTACACAGAAGAGCTAACAGTATCTTGAAGTCTTACAGTGTGGTATGCTTGGGTTTGAATTTAATTTTATTAATTATAGGATCCCTGCAGATTAACATACAGACATCTTCTCTATTGAAAAACTACTAAATTTAATTTATTCAATGAACAGTATTCGTATAAATATAAAGAATTCAATTACATAATCACTTCACAAAATATTTTTATATTCCATTCGCTATAAGAATCCCATTAGGAACGTACTTGTAAAAAAATTAAGTTTGAATTTTATTTTGTGTGGATAAAAATTCAAATAGTAGATTTTCGTTAAATCAAACCCACTGGTATAAAATTAGTGTCAGTAAATAAAAGGGCAGGAAACGGATTTAGGTCAGATGGCGGACGCTTCGAACAGTTTCTCATTTTAACGGCCCGTTGCGTAATCTAACCGACACTGCATTACACGTAATCATTGGTTATAGACTGGCATGTTTATGTTTGCTTTAGTTAACTATTAACTCAAGACAAAGCAAAACGGATGAATAGGCGTTAGACATCGTAGTTTGAGGCGCATTATTCCACATAGTATAGTTATATAATTGACTTTATTTGTTAATAATTTACAGTCTTTGAATATCCAGATATTGCGTAAATCAGAAATAAAATGCAGACAAATATTATACAAATTCTAATACTCTTCTCTAGTCCGAGACTGCGATATACATATATTTCATATATCTTATTAAAAGATATGTCATCTCGTGCCTCCGAAACAGTAGAGACTAAAGTAATGTAACTTAAAATCAACAAAAAAAATATCATCTCTCTATCTATCTAACCATTGCACAGCAAATGTTTATACTTCAATATTTCCCGTCAGTACTTTGAGACTGCCACTTTTTACTTCTACATAATATAGTAGATTGTTACTTTAGTTTAAGCTACAGAAGCTGACGTACAGATTTCCTATATAACATTATAACAGTAATAAATTAAGATAACAACCGTAAGCGTCAAACTCTAAGCCTTCAATTTTAATAAAATAAAGGAGCATGTATAAGTCCATCGACTAACAATTCGCCTTTTCATTTTATTTTATATAAGAGGGTGCAAACCAGCATGCGGCTCACCTGATGGTAAATTACTACAACCACCTAGACTGGGTCATTTCCGGCCTTTTAAAAAGAAGTATGGAACCAATCTAAAAAGACTACAGGTGTGCGCGCGTGTTGTGTGTGTGTGTGTGTGTGTGTGTGTGTGTGTGTGTGTGTGTGTGTGTGTGTGTGTGTTTATGTGTTTGATGATTCTTACGCAGAAACGGAGCCCTTATGTTGCAAATATATCGGGATGTGCAAGACTCTTATATAATTTTTTTTTCTTTATATCTGAGCGTATTACAAGACTTAGGACCTGAGGAGCTAATTCAATATCACCTTTTATAAAACAAGAAGGTACTTCACTTAAGAGTCTAAAATATTAAAGAATATTTCAGACTATAATTTATTCCCAGAATAAGAAAGAAAATTAATAATAATAAGCCTTATACATAATCTTTAGTAAAATTGGACCAAATGAATTTGAATCATTGAAAAGCACCGTGTGAATGTTGAAATCTTACTATCCGCTTGTAATTAGATCTCTTCACGAAACGACAAGATAGTATTTAACCACCATTGTCTTTTTAATAATAACCTTAATAACAGAACACCACTGCATTTAAATGCCTTTAATGAAAAAAAAAGTATTTGCATAAACTGGGCAGCCATACAAGTGAGTCCATTAATGAATGCGGTGCTCGGTCTCGCGCCGGAATCGCTTGAAAAATTAAGCGAATTTTCAACTCTAGCACACGGCGCATTGTGTTCATTTTGAATTAATTTTTATTACCTTGCCAATGAGTTAGCAAAGTGTAGGCGAGTACTTAATGAATGCAGTACAACGGCGACGAATTAATAACACGTTTGTTAGGAACACACTGACTATTTAAAACAGATCGACAGAAATTAAGCTTTCCGGGACAATTTTTGTTTGTTAGATAAGTATCTATTAACATACTTACTTAATCATATAGAAGTAAGATAAGCCTTTCCTCCCAACTATTTTCAAGTATTTGTGTGTGTGAACGCACGCGTTCGTATGTGCGCGCATGTGTGTGTGTGTGTGTGTGTGTGTGAAAGCGCGCGTGCGTGCTTGAGTGCGTGAGTACGTGCATGCGTGCATGCGTAAGTGCGTGCGTGCATGCGTGCATGCGTGCGTGCGTGCGTGTGTGTGTGTGTGTGTAGGTGGGTGAAATGAGAGATAAATTTTCATGAACAAATGAGTGATAAATTCTCTAATGCCGCTACACCACAAATAAATATTTAAAATACATACACTAGTAGGGTGACACCTAGCCCTAAAACAAAAAAGGAGTAGGTACTTTTCAGAAACAATAAATTTTCCTTACTAAATGTTGTAGCTTAATATATTAAGTAGGCAAAATGGACGGCGACAGTTCTGAACCGAACATAATCCAGTCTGAGAGGAGCTTTACCTGAATAAAGCCTAAGACCAACAAAAAACGATAGGCGGAGCGCTGCGTATATTTTCATTTTGAACTTCTTGACACTTGACACTTTTTCACACGCATACATAATTTTTCTTCTTATTTTCTTTAACAGGTTACACATAATATGTTCCAAGGACACTGGAACCAACTTCAAAACATGAAGGTTACAGAAGTGTTGTCACCTTTCATTACATTGAAAAATGTCTCAGAGGCTAGAATTATATTGGATGACCCTTTAAATTAAAATATCTGCTATATTTAAATTAAAATATAGCAGGGGATGAACTACTACTTGGCGACAGAAATAGAGGGTGGCATCAACTTAGGTGGAATTCGTGTTATATACAAATAGCGATATTAAATATAATTACTGACCAAATTCCAATTAGTCGAAAATCCCAAAAAAAAACGTTTTATAGGTGGTAGAGCCATGATGCAGGTAAATTATGGTTGTAGCACGAATGGGTCAGCTCAACCGGGGAAGGGCCACGCTCTCACAGAATACCAGCGTAAAATAGCTGCTTAACGCTGCTGTGTTTCGTATGGTGAGTGTAGAAAACCGGAGACCCTTTTTACTAGAAACGAGGCATTCCAACTTAGTCCTCACGGGTGACAACGCATCTGCATTTTGATTCGTAATCGAAGATAGATGTAGATGCCAATGAGCCACAGCAATCACTTACCATCAGGTGGACTGTGTTCTCGTTTGTCACCGTTATCCTATAAAAAAATCATGCCAATGAAATAAAAGAAATAAGATATAGACAAAATAAATGGGAAAGCAAATTAATTAGCCCTAAAAATAAGGCACAAAAAGCGTAAATGCTGAAATGGAGGTGACAAATTAGCGAGCTTATTGAGAGCAGTTTCTGTTTAATTTGGCCTGAGGCGTAACGAGAAGGGGGGAGGAGGAGATTGTTCATAAACGTAACTCGTAAACTCGAGCTCTTAAACTGTGTTGCATGAAGTGAGCAGCGAGTTTGCCGCTTCGAGCTATCAACAGCTCACAGAAATCGTAATTTAGCTATAAAATTGATTTATGCGCAGGCATTAGCCTCAGACGGTACTCAAATCATGTTGAGATTTGATTACATATTTCCTATAACAGCTGGTGCCCTAGTAACTTTTAAAGTAAATATTATTTTAATAAAACACCAGGGGGGTGCCTCCGTTTAATATTAACGGATTTATTAAACTGTAACAAAGTAAATATTTCAACAGACCCCCATAAAGTGGATGTTAATTATTCACAGTTAAGAAACGAGCCACGGTATAAGAAATGATTGAGAAGTTTAATTATCTTGACTGAAATTTAGAGTTTGTGTTACATAAAATATAAATCTATAATCACCCTAAATGTAAATAAATATTTTTTTAATTTCACGAACGCACATCGCGGCAGAACTCCTGATACCATCCACACCATCTGGATGATTGGCGGTCCACCACTGTGCGATTTAGAAGATGTTTTCTTCCTCGCACGACTTCCTTGTGGAATCGATTACCATCAGCGATTTTTCCGGACCGATATGACTTAGGGACCTTCAAGAAAAGAGCGTACTTCTTTTTTTTCTACCGGCAACGCATCTGCGATTCCCTCCCTGGTGTTGCAGCTGTTCATGTGCGGCGGTAGTCACTTACCATCAGGTGAGCCGCATGCTCGTTTGCCCCCTCTCCTATAAAAAAAAATCTTTTTTCAGGTACCACCTTTACTGTCCAGACAAATGGGATCGGTAGCACCATATTTCTGTTTTCAAAGAGCTATGCTGTCTATTTGAAAAGTAAAAAAACCACTTTCTAGAAGTTGGAAAACGGATCTATAATAGTTGTCCTTGACTTGTGATAAATAGACTTTTACTCGTTTTATCGCTAATATTATAAAATATATAGATCTCTTTCTACACTGGTGAAATTAGACCTTTTCCATTAATATCATTGAAAAAATCACCTCTTGTAATAACTAACTTAAAATGCCATTACCCCAAAAGTTGTGACCAAAATTGACCAAGATGACAATATCGGATTTTTTTTGCGATATTCGTAAACGGCACAGGATATATTATGTACAGAAGTAAACACATAGCCGATCACTTACACTATCCTTCCTATATCCAATATAACGCTCATGCGATTAGATCAGATACTATACGTGATAAAGACATTCTCTAGGTATACAGTTATTATTGAGGAATCGATAGAGCAGTAGTTAAAAAAATTACAGCAGCTGTGTGGGCCGCGGGTTTGAATTTTTCGCTTATTTGAAGGAGTGGTATGACTTACAAACTATAGAGGCCTAGTTCAACGAAGGACTTTTGATAGGCTGTACTAAAAGAAAAAACTCACAAAGAATAATTGCAAGTTTTGTTTGTGATTATTTTGAGTCGTTATGTCTTCGGTTTTCCTTTCAAATGGGTAACAACTATCAGCTACACCGTTAAGGAGCTATAAATCGCCATTTCACGGCCCACTTAACGAATGAACTGAAAAACTTATCTGGCTCTTAGGGTTGGGTACAGTTTTGAATAGAAATAATACTTTAATTACGTTTTTTAACGTTGTCTTAACTCTATACGTGTTAGAGCCATTCTACAGCTATATTAAAAACTATACAAAAAGGGTTAATATAATAATATCAAGGAATACATGAATGAAAATAACCCCTGGGAATAAGGTGATCGCCACCATGCTGGTTCTATGAAAAATCATTTAAAAATTGTATAAAGGAAATTATTGTTAAGTGAAATACATATGTTTGAAAAAAAAGTCCCGATGGGTTTCTTGCTGGTTCTTCCCAAGGCAGACGTATTTGCCGAACCAGTGGTAAATAAAAAACGACTTTCAATAAGTATTATGTAATAATAAACATTGAATCAAAAATTATTCTATTCTATTCTATTATGGCTGTCGCACGAATGTGTTGGTTCGACCTGGGAAGGGCCACGCTTTTACAGAATACCAGCTCAATGCTGCTGTATTTCGTATGGTGAGTGTAGAGTCTTAGTCCTCAGGGGTGGTAACGCATCTGCATTTTGATACTTATTCGATGATAGATGTAGATGTCTATGGGCCACAACATCCACTTGCTATCAGGTGGTCTGTGTGTTCGTTTGTTACATTTATTTTATGAAAAGTTTTTTTAAATCAAAAGTAAAATTAGAGCCTATATAGCTTCCCATAGATAGACACAGGCCTCCTCTTATTTCTATGAGGGTTTTAGGGCAAGGAATTATACACCGGTCTGCCCCTAAGCGTTTTCTTTTCCTCCATTTTGTTAATGCACAAACAGTCTAAGAGTGATAAGTGCATATTTATGTGCATATAATTATCAGTCAGATCTTGATCAAATTTATATGGGAACACATAAGAAGAACCAGCTTACAAATAACTAAAGAATCATCAAAATCGGTTCACCTTGTAAAAAGTTCTGAGGTAAAACATAAAAAATACATTCGAATTGAGTACCTCCTCCTTTTAATTGAAGTCGGTTAGTCGGTTAAATATTTTTAAAGAGTTTTAAGACGTCCGGAAGTAAGTTGTTAAATTGAATTATAAAATTTCATTACAGTCATTGACATAAGAACATACGGATCAAGCTATTATAAAACGTGTTAAAGGAACTTTACCGCTGAACTGTACTGGTATCGCATATAAAGAGGCATATCGATGGGGTTAGTTCACTTAACGTGCACATAAATAATCATGTCGAGATCTTATCAAGTGAAAATACGACGTCGACCTGGAAAATAGTTTCCTTTAACCTCTACTCGAGCTTCCCTCGCGGAAGAGGGAATTTTAATTAAGAAGCTTTCATACTGGAAAAATGCAGTTCGATTTAAACGGACGATAAAAAAGTTCGATTTAAAATGGCGGACCGACTGAACGGAACAAAAACCCAGTCTAATTGGAAACGAAGATCGATCGATGAAAACATCAATTAACGGTTTGTTTGACTTTAATTTCGAAACACATTGGTATTTCAAAAATAAATATGCAATTAGTACATTATTTTATAGAGCAATGCATGCAACTGTTATATTAAAATTTATGTCCTAGAGCTTGCATGCTTCAGCATATTATGGCTGCAGCGCGAAAGGATTTACGACGTGTAATGACGGTGTAAGGATAAACACTATCGCATTTTTTTTTATAGAACAATTTGCTCGTTTGTCACCCACAAACGAGCACACAGTCCACCTGATGGTAAGTGGTTGCTGCGGCCCATAGACATCTACATCTATCCTCTATTACAAACCAAAATGTAGATGCGTTGTCACCCGTGAGGACTAAGATGGAATGCCTCATTTCCAGTAAAAAGGGCCTCCGGCCACCTGCACTTACCAATCGAAACACAGAGGTAAATCTCTACTTCACGCTGGTTTTCTGTGAGGTCGTGATACTACCCCGGTTCGAGCCGGCCCATCCGTGCGACAGCAAAAGCTGCCGCGTGGCTCTACCACTGTTAATAGATATGATAAATATTATACAGTGTGCGTCGTAAGACAGAAAGAAACAAACCAGAATATGGAAAACAGCGCCTTCCTCAAAACTGTGGCCTGTAGACATCTACATCTATCCTCTAATACGAATCAAAATGCAAATGCCTCGTTTCAGTGAAAAGGGTCTCCATTTCACTACACTCACTACAACACAGCAGCATTGAGCTGCTATTTTAAGTTGGTATACAGTGAGAGCGCGGTCCTTCCCCGGTCGAACCGACCCATTCGTGCTACAACCATAATACAGTTGTAGCGTGGCTCTACATATATCACGTAAAAAATACCGTGGTTTGTTTTATTTTAATGAAGCACCTTGAGGATAGAGTACGTACATAATAAGGTGTTTAAAGCCATTGCTGTAAGCAGGCTATTCCTAATATCGCCTCGCCATCGTATAATACAATATCTAAGCAATAAAGAGTGTTCTTCTCCTTTCTAAAACGCCGGCAACGCACCTGCAATTCTCACTTAACAAGTTTGATCACTTAACAAGTGGTACTCGTAAAATTAAAAATTTTGTACAACCGACTTCAATATAAATATACTTTATTGTTGATTTGTTTAAAACCGCTCGACCGATTTCGACAAAATTTAAATGAGACCACCTGGGAAGTATACCCTTTGAAACAAAAGAAGAACTTTCCAAATCGGTTCAGGCGTCTTCGAGTAATCGGTGTACATACATAAAAAAAGATTTGGACGAATTGTAAGCCTCTCCTCGTTTTTGAAGTCGGTTGATGCCGCATGTTCGTTTGTCTCATCTTCCATAAAAAGTAGGTAAGAAGAAAATAATTAATATGCGAAATGCTCGACTGTTATCCCTGATAGAACGCGTTTAAGTAACAAAAGCATATTCCATTCTCTTGAAGACACCCACATTGCAATCGCATGTAGGACAGGTGGCAAATTATTATCATGCAAACATAAATCATATAGCATTCCACTCCATTGTTGTATACATTACAAGTCACTAATTAAATCCCCTGGTTCGAATGTGTAGGTGGTCGAAGGGTGAAAACTGCAGGAGCGTCTAGTTTTCCGATGGTGGAAGGGAGAGTGCATATCCTGTTCACATTATTCAGCGATTTATACTCCAAAGTCTTGCAAATTATAAAGTTAATGGACGATAGAAGTTATAGGGTATATAATAGTTATTTTTTACTTTTTACAGATTTAATAACCATAAATAATATATTCATACGCAGATAAATACTCCAGTGCCAGCAGCATAAGAACACATCGACTCAACTGCTCTTTTCTAAATTTTTGGGTAGAAAAAACTCAGAACGATAAAGAAAATAATAACGCCTTGAACGGTTATATTTTTTGCTGTCCTTATTATGATCGCGTACAGAGTAGCCAACGGCAAGAGGTTACTGTAATACACACAGCAGAGGCTTAACATTAACAATGAATTTAATCATTATATAAATTCATAGTTTTCTTTTTTGCATATTTTTATTACATAGAAATAAAATGGGTTGTGTCTTGTTCTTTCGACAAACTGCATGGCAGTTTGTTGGCGAATTTATGGCGAATAACCCATTTACATTTTATGTGCCTACTGTAATTAATATCCTAATCTTGAATTTAAGCTTAAAATAGAAAAAATAAATTTAAACTTAGTAGAGTTTTTTACATACTTCATCATTTTTAACTTATTAATAGTAACACATATAAATATTAATTAAAACTATTATTTTCAATTTACACAATATTAACTATTACACGTAAACGAGGGCTGCACTAAAAGTATCGGTAATGGAATATTTCCACTGTTCCTGTCATATTAAAATCTTTTTTATTTGAAAAGTCCTTGGTTTTAAAAATCTAATACCATTTATTTATTTAAAAAAAGATTATCGGTCTTGTCACAAGGTTTTGTCAAGCTTGTTTAGTCGTTGAGAAAATGGAATTGACTCGAGAAAATTCAAGAGCGATGATTTATTATGACTTTCGAAGTGATTTAACACAAAAACAGTGTGTTGATCGGATGATTTCTGCATTTGGTGATGAAGCCCCATCCGAAACCACAATTTATCGCTGGTTTGCTGAATTTCAACGTGGACGTGTCAAGCTCAGTGATGATCCCCGTCAAGGTCGTCCAAAAACTGCAGTCACCCAAGAAAACGTTGATGCTGTGCGTAAGCTGATTGAGGAAGATCGACATGTGACATACCGCGAAATTCAGGCCACTTTAGATATTGGCATGAGTCAAATACAAATAATCTTGCATGAACAATTAGGTGTAAAAAAGTTGTTTTCCCGATGGATACCGCATTCGCTTAGTGAAGAGCAAAAAGCGGCTCGCGTTACTTGGTGCGCAAGAACTCTCGAAAGATTCCACGCAGGATCCTCAAATGCTGTATACAACATCGTATCAGGTGACGAATCCTGGATATACGCGTACGAATTCGAAACAAAAAACCAGTCACGAGTTTGGGTGTTCGAAAATGAGTTAAAGCCAACAAAAATAGTTCGTTCACGGAGTGTTGCAAAAAAAATGGTGGCCACGTTTGTCTCCAAAACCGGCCATGTTACGACTATTCCTCTTGAGGGACAAAGAACGGTACGGATGCAGAATGGTATGCTAGCATTTGTTTGCCACAGGTCGTTTCTGAACTCCGTAAAAAGAACTGCAACCGCCGCATCATCCTCCATCACGACAATGCGAGTTCTCACACCGCACACAGAACAAAAGAGTTTTTAGAGCAAGAAAACATAGAATTATTAGACCATCCGCCGTACAGCCCCGACCTAAGCCCTAATAATTTCTATACTTTCCCTAAAATAAAGAATAAATTGCGTGGACAGAGATTTTCATCACCTGAAGAAGCTGTGGACGCCTACAAAACGGCCATTTTGGAGACCCCAACTTCCGAATGGAATGGTTGCTTCAATGATTGGTTCCATCGTATGGAAAATTGTGTCAAATTTCGCGGAGAATACTTCGAAAAGCAATAAATACATTTTTAAATAGTAATGTTGTGTCACTTCCTTGATTCCCGAAATTTTCAGTGCCGCCCTTATCCAGCAAGCACGCTTTCAACTTAAATATTTCTTTATTACCACATTCGTCTTCAGAAAACATCTCATTAAAATTACGATGTTCAATTAAAATTGGGATATGAATTATAGTTAACGATTAGAGCGATCCTGGTAAATATTTTTTTAGATTAATTCTAGTCATAAAGGTAGAAGAAATATGTAAATCTAGGATAAAAAACACAATTAGTAGTTATTAGAAAATATTTTCCAAGCATATCGTTCATTGACACTCATGACACATTACTGGCATACTAAATAAACAAGCTGGTCAAGGTTGACCCCGCCAGCACCAATATATTTTTTATTTGCATTGCAGAAATAAAAGGATGCCAGTGCTACGCATCTGAATGTACGTATATTTAACACTTTACTTTTAATTTAATAATTAATTATAACACGGGGAGACAGCGGGATATATTACATGACATTGTTGTTGACACTATTGCTTGCCTAAAGGAACATTGAACATATTCAGATATCATTACCGAATAAAAAATAATAATGGACTGAGTACATAGCAAATTATTAGTTGTGATTATAATCATTCTTCATGACATTCACAAGGTTTTATGACAGCCTATCAAAAGCATAACAAACAATTTCATCCCTAAGGTTGGGAACCATGGCATGAAGATTTCGTAACTATTTAGGCGTCATTCTAGTTGTTGACTGAAGTTGGAGCTTTTATTTTTCGTAACACTGTCTTAACATCGACTTCGGAAGCTATAATGTGGAAATAACAATCAAAAATATGATTTTGATAACGAAACGCGTGCGTGCGTTCGTGCTTGCGTGCGTGCGTGCGTGTTTGCGTGCGTGCGTACGTGCGTGCGTACGTGCGTAAGGACGTGTGTGTGTGTGTGTGTGTGTGTGTGTGTGTGTGTGTGTGCGAGTGTGTGTGTGTGTGTGTACGAGTGTGTGTGTGTGTGTGTGTGTGTGTGTGTGTGTGTGTGTGTGTGTGTGCGTGTGCTTGCGTGCGCGTGTGTGTGTGTGTGTGCGTGTGTGTGTGTGTGTGTGTGTGTGTGTGTGTGTGTGTGTGTGTGTGTGTGTGTGTGTGTGTGTGTGCAGTGATGATGATGATGATTCATTTAAGTAATAAATAAATGAGCACAACTAACGCTAACTTTTCATTATTATATTATACGTTATATAAGAGTACGAAATGTGTGATAACAATGTTTACTTTGTGCTTATTGCACTGCTGTACTTGAAACAAAAAAAAATTAAATGCGATGCCATATCCGCAAATATAAACAACTTTCTTTAATATATTACTGTCTCATTTCTATGTATAATCTATACAAATCAAGAGCCATTTTATAGAGAGACTATTTTATAGAGACGTTGCATTGTTACTTCGAAGAAAATACGCAGACGAAGTACCCTTGCAGACCAAAATAAAAGATTGCAAAACGATTTTCTAAATTATACTCATTCCATGGGCGGTTAAATAAACTCTTTGAAATTGTAAATGATCCGTGCGTACTTAGTATAACTTTTTTTACTTTTTTAATACGAAATTGAAATGACAAGCGAACTTACAATCTACTTGGTGGTAAGTGTTTACTGCAGCCCTTGTATATCTACAAACAAGATCAAACTAAGATGAAAATTAGAAACTAAACAGGTGACTAAGATGGAATGGCCTTACAGTCTATATTATGTATCTGTTTGCACCTTTAAGAACACATAAGTGCACACAATTTTGCTTGCGGCAGAAACAGGCAAGCAGCTGACACCCAGACGGATCGCATCTAGAATTATAATTGAATATGAAAAGCTATTTTTGTCTTATTCCTTAGATCTGGTAATTGTTGAGGCAGTTGTTTTGTATATCTCTTTATTTTTGTATGTCTATCTATTTAATATCATTACATATTTCTATTATTTAAAAAAAACAATAGACCAAGCGGTTTTATTGCGTCAGCTTTTCATTGAAATTTTAAATAATATTAATTTTTCTATTTAAGAATTTAACGACTTGCTTCGTATGTTGTAGACCAATCGTAAAATTAGAAAGGTCGTGGGTATTCCGTAATACGCCACCATTTCATGATTTGGCCAAGTAATAACAACGACAGTAGATCAATTTTCTTTTTCACTTCTTCTTGATTCTTTTATTTCATTTAGTCGTTCTTAAAAAAGGATTTCTAGAGAAAAAGGCTGAGGAGTTTGATTTAATGTAGAACTACTGTAATATAATACAGAGTTGATAATGACTATAAACACAAGAACGAAGTGTCTGTCATAAAGAGAAAAAAAAGTTTTAGTAAACAAATTTATAATATACTAAATTATATTAGTGTAAATTAAAATTAAACTTAACATAACTTAAATAATCTAAATAAAAATAAAAATTACTACCAAATTAATTTCTATAACATGACAGTTTTTAAAATGTACAACAGCACTTACATAATAAGTTGCAGCTTTAAAAATTTTGATATCAATTTTTACATTATATAATATAATATGAATTTAAACTTATTTAAATCTAAATTACATATATTTCATACAATATAAAATAAATTTAAATTAATATTACACTGACTCAGTATAATAAAACACTCTGAAAATATTTAACCTATGGCGTAATCCAACACACGTGAACGGTGCTAGAGCCGTGCAAATGAGCACCGCCTGACGAATGCGAGACATTTGTTTGGAAGTCGTTTGTTTTCCTTCTAGCGGAAATACGGCCCTTATAAAATTGGTGATTTGACCAAACAATATGACTTGATATTCCAAAAATATTTGAAAAAATAATAATTTTATTTTAATTTTTCAAATGGTTTTTAGAAAAATCAGCGCGCCGGACTAACGGAGAAATGGGACGATACATAAGTGATCTCCATCTATTTATATGTGGTAAAGCCACGCTGCAGCTATGTTATGTCTGCAGCACCAATGAGCCGTCTCGATCGGGGTGAAATAGCAGAATAATGCTGAGATCGTAGAGAATCGGAGACCCGTCGAAGAAAGAAGACGAAAGAAGAAACGAAGCATTCCATCTTAGTCCTTAAGGGTGACAAAGCATCTGCATTTTGATTCTTGATCGAAGAAAGATGTAGGCGTCTATGGGCCACAGCATCCACTCATCATAAGGTGGACTGTATGTATCTCATCATCCTTAACCTATAAAAAAATGTAAATGTTTTATTTTGATGAATTAGCGTGTCATTTACCATCAGGTGGACTGCTCGTTTGACACCCTATACTATAAAAAAAACTAAACAAAACTAAATTAAACTGCCATTTACAGTCTATGTTTTCCCACGTGATAGATAGAGGTTTAAAAAATACATTGAGTTGAACAATTGATATTTTCAAAAGTTATCCTGTTTACCCCTTTACGCGGACTTGATAAATCTACACTATAAGCCACTAAAACACTTATTTTATGTAAAAATAGCAATTAATCGATTTAAAAAAAATTAATAAGTTCAACAATTATTTATCTTTCCGACAATGTGCTTTTTATATCATTTATATGTTAAATACGATTGTTAGATACGATTTCATGCGACAAAATGTAGCGCTACGCGCTTTACTATAGTAAATTTTGGTTAAAGAAATATGAGAAAGCCATATTCGATGTCTTAAACGAAAACTGGTAAAACTCGTTCAAAGCCCGATAATATTTTTCCAAGCAAAAAGCATGCACAAAATGAGGCAGAGTGGCAGACTTATGAACGATATCGTAGCAGCTGCACGCTGCAGGCAATTTCCTAAGAGCTGGCAGCTTGCAGAATGCGGCGATAATAATCCACGCATAAATTTTATGCCTTACCCGCTTCATATATTTCTACGTTCTAAACAGAGCTGGAAAATTGTCGGAACTAAGCAGCTTTATTTCTTTAGTAAAAAAATACAACATTTATAATTTAAAAAATTATAAGATTTTTTTTAAACGTCACCCCCACACGAGGAATATCTCCTGTATCGTGGAAGCAGTTTACAAACATAGCTAGCACGAGGACAAACATCCAGACCCGGAACAATTGTTTGTAGGCCATACAAATACTTGTTCCGTGCGAGATTCCAACCCGCGGCCCCCAGCGCAGCAGCTCATCGCTAAGCCACTGCGCCACGGAGCCGTCAGAATATTTTTACATTTTCTACCGCCCTCAAAAAGGAGACGGTACCCAATTCGACTATTAATTCTTTTTTAATTTGAAAGCTGGTGCTTCACATGTGGTCCCATATAAATTTGATCAAGGTTAATAATATATATTGAAGTCGGTTGTACCAAATTTTTAATTTTTAATTATGTTAAAACTTTTATCTTGATAAACCGAAATTTAATCATTAAAATGGTTTCAGTTTTTATTATTATTTATTTACATCCATCACAACCTACAAAATTCCACTGCTGAACATAGGCCTTCCCCATAGATTTTCTCACCACTCCTGGCAGACAGGTTGGCAACCATAGTTTTTTATAACTTTGAGTTGTTAGCAGGAAAATGCTGCTGCCCATCCCCTATTTCAGTTTTTTTTTATAGGAGAGGGGGCAAACGAGCATGCGGCTCACCTGATAGTAAGTGACTACCGCCGCCCATGAACAACTGCAACACCAGGGGTATCGCAGATGCGTTGCCGGCCTTTTAAAAAGGAGTAGGCTCTTTTCTTGAAGGTCCCTAAGTCGTATCGCTCCGGAAAAATCGCTGGTGGTAATCGATTCCACAAGGAAGTTGTGCGAGGGAGAAAACTTCTTCTAAATCACACAGTGGTGGACCGCCAAACATCCAGATGATATGGATGGTGTCGCGAGTTTTCCCCTGTCGCTTTTTGCGACACTAACGGAACGCATGTATTAGCGATGTAAGAATATCCACTACCCCATACCGTCACGTGAGTGCATCGTGGAAGGGCAGCGGCGTCTTTTTAATAACAAATTAAAAAATTAAAAACTGTCATTGCCAACCCGCTTGCCCAGCACGGTGAGTATGACGATTATCCCCCCTATATTAGGCAACCAACGAGACCTATGATCTATGATGACCTATGTTCAGCAGTCAACTTTCATACGCTGTAACGGTAAGAGTTATGAGAGAAATTCTTTAATCTTTTGGATGACCTTATGAGATATCGCTAAATAACAAAAACTAATTTGGTTACAGATCGAAAGCTTTTGTCGTACTCTATCTGTCTTGCTGTTATAATGTCAGAAGACAAACACAAAAAATAATATTGAAATAAAAGAAAAATTAAAATTGAAATCACTTATTGAAACTTCTTTATTTTTGAGATCATACTTAGTTGATATAAAGAGAAATGTTAAACTATTATAACCTTTTAAAACTATGTTATCTTGTAGTTTCATTTTATAAGAACGGAATCCACGAAGCAATACATAAACCATGTCTGTTTTGTGGTTCTCATTAGGGAACAAAGCGAGCATCCGAGCGGATCCTGGTGCGCAGCCGAATTGAAATATCAGCGAACAATACAAGCCACGATACGGGGATTTACGTCGCAGGGAAAACTCGAGTGCCCGAGGTAAAAAGGGGCTTTGGCTTAAATAATAACAATGTATAAGCCTACTACTTATAAAAATATAATGTCATTGTATACTCATAGATACTAAATAAAGAAAAAAAAAGTAATATTCATAGTCAAAATTTCCCACAACTATACAAAAAACTTGATTTAGAGTTATAAGTATTTTCTGCCGACTTCCAAAAAGGAGACGGTACGCAATTCGACGCGTATGTTTTTTTTATGTGTGTTAGCTCATAACTTTTTACTGGGTGGACCGATTTCGATGATTCTTTTTTTATATGAAAGCTGATACTTCTCGTCTGGTCCCGTATGAATTTGATCGAGGTCAGACTAATAGTTTTTGAGTTATTTGAGTTATTCTTAATAACTTATATTGAAGTCGGCTGTACAAAATTTTTAATTTTAAATTATCATGTTTTCATTTTGTTATTCTGTGTGCAGACTGTACCGTTGGTAATATTTTAAAGCATTACGTTCGTACTCTTTCGTCTTATTGTGTTATGTAGTCTTTAGCAAAATCTGTAAATATTTGCTTAGAATGCCAAGTTTAAATGTTTTATTAAGCTGAAACTGTATAAAAAGGGTTATCTATACAAATAAATAAAATTGAAGTGTCTGTTTGTAATGTCAAAATTACAGTTTTTTACTAAATGCATATGAAAGTAAATACGATACCTATAACTAAAATACAATTTTTAAAATTTTTGTCTGTCTGTCTGTCTGTCTGTCTGTTTGTTCCGGGTAATCTCCGAAACGGCTGGACCGATTTTGACGGGACTTTCACTAGCAGATAGCTGATTTCATAAGGAGTAACATAGGCTACTTTTATTTTAGAAAAAGAATCAGGGTTCCGCGCAGAAACATAAAAACCCTAACACGCGAACGAAGTCGCGGGGAACAGCTAGTTATAGTATAAATGAATACATGGTTGATAATAACCCCTGGGAATGAAGTGGTCGCTTCCAAGCAGTTTCTAAAATAAAATTTGTAAATAGTTCGTAATCATTTATATTGTAAAAATTATTTTTAAAAAAAGTCCCGCTGGGTTGCTTGCTGGTTCTTCCCAGGACAGAGGGTTTTTTTTTTTGAACCAGTGGTAAAGTAAAAAAATACTTTCAATAAGAATTACACATGTAATGTATATTGAATAAAAATTATTCTATTCTATTCTGTTCTATTCTAAAATGCTCTGGTACTGATATTGTTAAAGGCCTAAAATAAGTAAATGGCCCCCGTATAAGCGCAGTGAGACGACCTCTACAAGATAAGTGTGACGATATGAGGTGACACGCAGTAAGCGAGCATAGGTATTTTGTAGCAGTATTTGAGGTGTATGATATATTTTTATTCAGCTTATGTTAGACATATGAAGGGCAGCAATGATGATGATGATTAAGGGTATGAATAAACATTGTTTTATAATTTTTAACGAAAAAAAGAAGTTATTTATTTGTGAAATTTTTCCTCCATTTATATAGGACCCATTTATATGGGACCACCCCTGAAGTATAGCTTATTTAATAAAAAAAAGAATAATTAAAATTGGTTCAAAATCTGCGAAGATATCGCGTAACATACATACATAAAATAACACCTGAGAACCTCCTCCTTTTTGAAATCGGTTAAAAATATCAAAAGAGCTAACTTTGTACAATTGCGACGCGAACTTTTCTAATAACTCTTTAATTATGGTATGACAAGGCCGGGTATATACGTTAAACTTTTTTTTTACATTTAAAACATAGTTCGAAACTAATTGTTTCAATGTAACGACCATATAACATGCCACAGTAACATGTTATGTGGTAGTAAATACATTAGCAAACGCTTGACAATAGGAAACACAATTCAAAACACTGGGTAAGTTGGTGTTTTATGTGATTCAAATGCAAGTCACGATATTTCATACTTACATAAAGTACTTTTCTAGTTAATTGAAATGTTACGTTGTAGCGACCAAGCCTGCTAGTTATTTGTTTTGTAGGCTAACTTTTGCGAATATAAAAGACTCATTCAATAGTCAGACTATTTATTTGAAAAAGAGTTTAAAGTTTGGTATATAAATAATAAGAGTCCAAGGTTTATTTGATTCAGTGAAGGCTTGTTTAAAACAGTTTTATTTATCACACACATGCAATATTACATATTATGACAGAAAAAAATCATGAAGAAGTGGACTAGAGCAGTTGACATTATTGTTTGAAAGCTAGCTTAACCATCATAATTCATCATTTATTATTCTTATCTGTCTTGTATACTGTCCAGATGCTGTAAAGAATAATTATTGAATATAACAAACGCTTGTCACTGACAGCTTATTTTGTGTTAAATGGCGTTTAAACGAACGTTACCGAAGAGACAATTCGGATCCGAATCCTCTCATTCATGTGCCGAATCAAGTCATGCTTCGACGCGAACTTGCTGTTGACCTTAAATTTTTTTTGTAGAAATCCACTTTCATAACTTCGTTATTTCTCAAATTTCAGAGAAGTAAAAGAATATCGTTGTGTGACTTACGTATACTGCTACTAACTCTAACATGGTTAGTGATGAACCCAATTTCAACGAAGGTTTGAATTCGTTGTTATTGACTTCAGTGTCAAGCCGTCTGTGCAGCATTAATTTTTAAGTTTTCCATCGGGCGAAATAACATGATACAACTTATATAATCAACTAGCTGTTCGCCGCGGCTTCGCCCGCGTGTTATTGGGGTTTAATTTTTTTGCGGGGAACATAAATTCTTTTTCTAAAATAAAAGTAGCCTGAGTTACTTCTTATGACATCAGCTATCTGCCAGTGAAAATCCCGCCAAAATCGGTCCAGCCGTTTTTAAGAGTAGCCGGAACAAACAGACAGATAGACGGACAGACAGACAGACAAAATCTTTAAAAATTGTATTTTTGTTATTAATACCGTATATACTTTCATATTCCTTTAGTAAAAAGCTTTAATTTTGACTCAAGTCATAGCTATAATACAACATTAATTTGAATTTAGAATTCCAAGTCGAATAGAAGATATCAAACTTCAAACTAGCCAGTATTAAAATCAACAACGTCACAGAAACCTAATACCAACACTATGAAATAATCAATTCCAAACTCAATTCAAACAACCACTATTATAACAACTTCTTGACTTGAAAGCAACAATGAAAGGAAAATAATATTTAAATCTGATGCAGTGTCTTGTTCTCTCACCGCAAATAAGAAACGGTTTGTAAATGTTCGAGGCACTTACAGAGTTTCAGTCTAGTCAGCTTTGCATGTTGTTACTTCTTGCTGAAGTGATTTAGTAATGTTGCTACCGCTTTTGTTAAGTTTGTAGCAGTACTAAGTTTATTTACAATGACTACTCTACGCCTGATTGTTCAGCTACATTGGTAATAAGATTATGCATTTACTAGATTCTTCTTGTCCGCAAAAACAGAAACGCCTACATATAACCGTGGTAATTTTTATTTTTCCGTAGTAGAAAGTATATCATGTATTAGGCATATGACTCCAAAGGATGCGTGATAAGTTTCATCCAAACCCATTTGAACTGACGTAACGTGATTAAGTAACAAACATCAAAACATCTCAAGCTGTCACACATTTTGTATCAGTGTGATGTTTTATTTTCTACGAGAGATATACGTGAAAATTCAACATTCATTCAATTCAATTAAAACATTCAATTGATTTCCCCGAAAAAATTCAAAAACTGAATTGTACAGAAAACCAGAATAAAATATCAGCTTAACGCTGCTGTGTTTCGTATGGTGAGTGTAGAGAATCGTAGACCCTTTTTACTGGCAAAGAGGCATTCCATCTTAGTCCTCAAGGGTGACAACGCATCTGCATCTTGACTCTTTATTGAGGATAGATGTAGATGTCTATGGGTCACAGCAACCACTTACCATTAGTTGGACGGTGTGCTCGTTTGTCACCTGATCCTATAAAAAAAAACTGAAGGTAGCCGGAATAACTATGACATCGGGACGTCAAACGCCTCAGTCCCCCCCCCCCCCCTCCCGTGACCATGGGTGCTGTAAAGCACCCGAAACGTCGGGAATTAAAAAGTTAAATTAAACGCGAAAAAAGCCGTAAAAATTAGTTTCATTTAATATATATATATATACACAGATAGATAGATACACACGAAGCTAATAAAAGCGTGCTAATAAAAATAAAGCAAATATGTTTTTAGCCGAATTCAAAAAGGAGGCTCTTGATTAGACTGTTTTTTTATAATATGTTACACGATAACTTCGCCAGTTGAAAACCGATTTTTTTTTTTTTATAAAAAGCTGCCTCTTTTTATTTGATATTATTTTAATGAAGGCTACGTTATATTTTATTACAAAAGGTTTTGTTTTGTTTGTTTAATATATACCTGAAGGGAGGGCCTATTTTAATGTTAAGAAAAATAATGAGAATGAAGTTTTTATTAAGTTTTTCAAAGTTGGTTTGATTAAATCGTTGGTTTCTGAGAGGAAACGTTTGATACTCCTTATTAATTAGATTCGTTGTACTTACTCGACATGAATCTATTTTATCTAATTAGCTAGTGTGAATCGTGGTAAAAGAATCTAAAACTCTGTGCAAGAATTGTGGCTACATAACATAATGCAAAAGTTTTCACAAATTTGTATTTTCCAGACTCGTAGCATTTAGCAATATCGCAGCAGTCGCAGCCATGTAGAGAATCCATTACACCATATATGCCTCATACATGTTTCATTTCAAGAGGCGACAGAATAAGAAACAGAAGATGGGCAACAGCATCTTCCTGATTCCCGCCTGCAGAGCGTGGCAACTATGAAAGAAATCACCTTTTCGAGGCAATCTATGACATTCTCGTAAACGTAAGATTTATTTATTTATTTATCTTCACGCACAATCCCTGACGGGGTAGCCAGAGAGAACAGATCGCCAAGTGTCACGATCCTTACATACCTCTTTCGCTTCTTTCGGATTCATTATCTTCTTCATACATGCACGTCTAGGTATCTGAGTACTCTTGACCCTCCCCTCTTCGAGCAATTTGCTCACATGGTCTTCGAAAGTTAGTCTCGGTCTACCTCGACACCTTTTAATATTAACTTTCGCGCTATATATTTTCTTCACCATTCGGTCTTCACTCATTCGCTCAACGTGCCCAAACCATCGAAGCACGCCCTTATCAATTTTTGTGATAAGGTCATCTTTTAAACCTGCCATATTGCGAATCTCTTCGTTAAGCTTTCGGTCGGCCATGGTAACGCCGCACATTTTACGAAGAGATCGCATCTCCACTGCATTCAACTTGCTTTTATGCTTCTTCTGGCATACCCAGGTTTCGCTGCCATATAACAAAGTCGGTACCAACACTGCGTTATGTATTGCAAGGCGTGCACTCTTCACTACGCCTTGCCTTTTGACTAACGCAGTCAGGGCACCATTGACTTTGTTCCCGGCAGCGATAAGACTCGATCATTAATTTTTCTTTGGCCTTGCAGTTACAATTTATACCAAAAGTTTATTTATTTATTTATACTTTATTGTACACCTTAATAAAAACAAAAGGCGGATTTAAACCTTCTTGACATTCTCTCCCAGTCAACCCGGTTTAGTTATCAAATATAAATATAAAATCCGGTTAAATTATCAGATATAGATATAAAAGTATACTCTTACTACAGAGTAACGAGAAACTGTTGCATATAAATTGAAGGCGAAAATTGCAACAATTTCACATGAACTTTCACACAATGCGAGCAATTTGCATTATTACCCTTCACTCAGTTCTAAAATGGATTTCGCAACTTGGTTACGCAATTGTTACGTTTAGCACCCGTAAATTGGTCAAAGCAATTTGAACTTTAAACGAAAGTCTAGGTCTAGGGTTAATATATTAGATTTGAGACTTTCACGTACCAAGACAAAGCTTTTAATACAGCCTTCATAGAGCAAGTTCCCACGACCTGTTACGCAATATCGTAGTGGCAGGTTGTAAAACATAGTAGGGAGTAAGTTAGTAATCGTAACTTAATCATTTACAGTGAACAGGGAGACCACATATCTAGATTGAAGTGGCGGACCGGTCCGACGCGGCGGCTCAAATAAGGTCTGATGCGCTCATTCTGTTTGTTTGACAACGAGGAATATCTAGTGAATTATACATAGATGATGGCTCTGTGGCGCAGCGGCATAGCAATGAGTTACACGGATACATATACGGCGTTACACAGAATACATAAATATTTGGGATCATGGCATGGCATGCATAGCATTTTTTTGTAAATATCTTCAAAAATATAAAATTTCCACGGGACAGTGGAACACAAATCGAAAGGTACTGGGCTAACAAAAATTATAGTAGCCTGTTGAGTTATGGCGCTGAAGGCTCTTGGAATCTCGCACGGAACTAGTATTTGTATGGTCAATTATTGTTACGGATCGGAATGATTGTCCTTATGCAATAATTTTGTAAGCTGCCAACACGATACAAGAGAAAATCCTGGTGGTAGTAACGTTTTTAAAATTTCAAAGAAGAAAGAAAGATTTAAGCTAAACCTCCACCCGAACCGTCCGCGGTCGAAAACCGGTCGACGGCGAAGCCATACACCTGATACGCTGTTGTGGCTATTGCTTTCCTGTGCTCTTTTTCCTGTCAATACTCGAATTTCTCGATGCCAGGAAATAAACATTTCAACAGATCGACGTATACTGCTTACATTTAGGTGAATTTCAGCAGTGTACATCGGACGGAAGATCAAAATTGGTAGAGCCGCGGATATGTACGTGAGCGTTTTCATGTCCTGTCCATATGCTGCTAGAACACTGCGGAGTTTAAGTTGGACATAATACATCCTCGTTCTCACGATGCATTTGTGTTAGGTATTTCACTACGAAAACAGGTATTTCATTAAGAAAATAGACTCTCACACACAAAACAATCTAATTAAAAACATAATTTTAAAAATTACTCTAGAAAAAATATGTATATTATTCCTGAAACAAAACATTTTAGAGAAATTACTTTCCCCGAACGCCCTACTTCATGTGTTAGTTAAAACATTTAATTAAAAACCGTATCAGATAACGTTATGGGTTTATGGGTTTATTTAATCTTTATTTATTCAGACCATCGCAATTCCCGTTTTAAATTAGCTTTATCGTTGTCATGTCGTCTATTTTTATAATTATTTTCATTTCATGCTTACAGTATTAAACACAAAATATTCCAAATCAGTGACATTTTAAAAAATAATGTATTTAAATGAGTACCTCAATTCAATTTTAATTTTTGGATGTTCCAGATGATACTATTCCCGTGGATCCATTAGGACAATTTTCGTCTACGTGTTTTTCTATAATTGTTTTAGTTTCTTTATTTTATTACCTAAAGAATACGATATTTATCCTGCCGCATGCCAACATGACAAAAACGTAGCAGGTCGTCACGACCTGGTCGTGTTTCTTTTAGTCAACATAGTGGAAGAATTTGGTCACTATGCAATCTTACATCCTAATTAAACAAAGTGTATGGTAAGTCCATACACTTGGGATTTGGACTCAAGACGAAACTCAGTAACGCTCCTCTCACGTTCTACGTTCAAAAGACATTTTGAACTAGCACAAATTTACTATAACCGTATTAAACTCTCACAGATAACGTATAATGAGGATCGAAATTTCAATATTTTATGAATGTGAAATAAAATATCTGCGAAACAACATCTTAAAATAATCATTAACGAGTCCTGAATTACCCTTTACTTTTGTTACAAGAACATGTAGAATTTTCAAGCGGATATGGGAAGACAGGCTGAAAACATCTGTCACGTGGACAACGATAAGGCTGCGGGAGACAATGACGAATATACCCAGTCGACAGGCGTTTGCGAAGCTTATCGTAATCGCCCGGGTAGGCAGCGGCTTACTTCAAAATCTGTTATTACTTTGCTTATTTTTGGATAGAAAGAAAGAAAGAAGAACTCAGTGCTGCAATTACTTTCACAAAAAAAAGTGTGACATTATTTTTTTAAAGAAGAAGGGTAACAAACAAGTGCAGTGCTCTGTGCGCTTGTTAGGAAGTGGATACTGTGGCCTATAAATTTATTATTACTATCAAAATGCAGATGCGTTTTCATCACTAAGGACTAAGATGGAATGCCCTCGTTTTCAGTAAAAGGGGTTTCCGGTTCTCTACACTCACAATAAAGCAGTATTAAACTGATATTTTACGCTGATATTCTGTGAGAGCATGATCCTTCTACAGTCGATCCTACCAATTCGTGCTGCAGCCATGAAATAGCGAGCGTGTGGCTCTACCACGTATAAAAAAAAACCTCACACTTTATTAAATTGAACCTTACACCTTAACTTCACCAGTTTAATAATTATAAGGACTTTTGTCTTAAATATTAATCATATAAAAATGTTACTAATTATTTTTTCCAAGTAGTTATATATACAAACGATTCGCAAATTATTTTTTTTAACTAAAATATTTTTTTTAATGTTCAAGTTTTTTGAAAAAAAGTTATTTCTTTACGTCTGACTCTGATAACGCACTTAACGGGAACCACAGGGTTTTTGTTACATGTTGTATAAGGTGAGGTGGGGTGAAACTATACCGGGATAAGATAATCACTGTATAGTATTTCGATAAATAAAGCTTCCTTAGGAAATTCTCTTAGTCGGTAAAACAGTTCATACGTAAAAGTTCCCGGTTCAAAATTGTAGATGTTGCTATTAACTATAAACAAATAAGGCCAAAAACGTCATCAAAAAGCTTAGAAGTGAAAACATTTTATCGAAATTGCTGGGTAAACGGATATTTAAAAAAAATTGTGTAAATTAAACCAAAATCGAAGTGCTGTCAACGTAAATAGCATCCTACAAAAATTGGCTTTTAGGTAGTTATATCAATTTAACGTAAAACAAACGTTTTTGTAAAATATTTTACTAAACACAAACGTAATCTAGAAATTGTAACTCAGAAGTAACAAACATTTTCTTGGTGGATAATTGTACTTCAGATTCGGACTACTATGTAAATACTGGATGAATTAACGCAAAAATATGAAGCCTTTGGATAAATTCAGGAACGGAGACAAGGGATTAAATAAAAGTGTAAATTGTTATATACCCTAATGAAAATAAATTTAAGTCTTGGATGTAATTGTAATTCAACAACATCATTATAATTATACTTAACGAACATTATTGTTCATTCGTTTTGTACTCGTACTTCCATGCTCGAAGTCAGTTCAAATCAGATCATAATCCTCCTACCCTTATCTCAAATTATTTGGGATCGGCGCAGCGTGTTGTCTTCCATACTTCGCAATCAGCCGTTATCTCAGTATTTACCCCCTTTCTAGTGATAAAATCTTTCACGAATTCCTTTCCCACGTCCATGCTGTTTAAGGGTTTTCGCTAAGTTAACGAATGGCCGCCTGGCTGACATTAACCCTCCTTGGTAATGCTTTCATTTCACAGTATGCTTGTCTTTATACTAAGAAAACGCTGCAGCCCTTCCCATGGATGAATCACTTAGTCGCCTTTTATGAGACCCACGAGAAGAGACGGGGTGGTGCTATTCTTTTCATCCGGCACCATACACACGCACGATAACTATATTATGATAACTTCATATAACAACACTAATAATGTAATTAATAATTGCAAATATTACACATTCATAATACCCTAAGATCCGTACGGAATACAAGTCGCGGAATGCAATTTTCTACGAAAGAGCGAAACATACCTGGCACAGGTATATATTTACTTAAAAGAATGTGCTGACAACGGATTAATGTATTTATTTTAATAAAACATTTTATAATAATAAGTTAATTTATTTATTTAAGTAGGTTTGGGTTGAAACGTATAGGTACACTCTCCGTAAAGTACACAAAAGACATTGGGTGAAACTAGACTTAAGTCCAATTTTGAAGGAGAAATTAATAGAAAGAACAAAAATTTAAAAGCAAACAATAAAACGTTGGAAATGTATTGTATATTTTACATAGGTATACAAAAGAAGAAAAAAAACATGTGTGCAGTTCGTTATTGTTAGACATGTAGAACCTAAATTTGAGTGTATTAAATCGAAATAATATTTTCTTTCGACTAAAGTTGCTTTGTAATAGCAACGTCTACTTCGTTCTTTAACTTTATTAAAACTTTAAACTTGTAGTACATACAGAAAAAATGTCTTACATAAAATAATAAAAATTAGGCAAAAATACTAATGAGGGTGACGTTCTGTTCTCCTTGCTAGACTATAGGTTCTATAGGTAAAATCATTTTATAGAACACAAATTTTTACGAACATTTTACGAACCACCTTAACAGTCATAAGGTGGTTCGTAAAATAGACAGCAGATTGCCTAAACACAACTAATTTAATAATAGGTCGAAAAAAGTTTCTTCTTATTTTGTTTGAATAAAATTGAAGAAAAACCTTTTTGGTTGTACTGTCTGTATCTGGCTGGTTTTAATATCAATACAGATAGGACATTAAGAAAAATAAATAGTAAAAAACACTGTGCCGCTATTTTTCAACATTGAGCTATTATGTACTACGTACTAGAGGCGACACTGCATTATGTTACGCTGTTCCATTCAACTCCGGTGATATTGCCGCACTTTACTCAGTCGCTCGCTAGGCGCTAGTGAGTTGACACATGCTGTGTTGATTATATAAAAAAATTCTTGATAAAATACGCCATGGTGTGTTTTAGAAATTGCACAAATAATTCAATAAATGTTAGCAAATACCAAGGAATAACTTTTCATCGGTGAGTAAAACAGTATTATAGATTAATAATTAATCAAACAAATTATTCAAAAGACGCCATATCGGGTCATGAAATACAGATTATGAAATTAATTTGTTCAGATGCGACGTATCTGTAGGTACTTAAGTCTGAGAATAATTATGCATAATACAATATATTGTTTTTTTGTAGAAAAAAAAGTATTCATAATTAGGCTAAATTTCTGATATTTAAATTTGCTGATTATTCTTTTATTTTATTTTTAGGTTTCCACATCCAAGCCATGAAAACAGGGAAAAATGGACTAAATTCATAAATTTTTAACTCTCGCGTGCCCAGCATTTATGAACGATTCTTATTCTAATCTAAATAAATATATTTGTAAATTATATGTTATATCAATAAGTTTTGTTACAAATACATTAAGTATGGTTTTTTTTAATATTTTACATAGTTACCTTTTAAAACCTTTCAAAATGTGGTGAACAGGAAGTATCAGAACCGTTGTCTGAATCAATAAGCAGTTCAAATTCAATTTTTGATAGTCCGAGCAAAATTGTACTTACAAATAAATTACGCAAGTGATGTCTCCTATTGCCATACAGTGCTCCATTGCCGTGTAGTGGCGGTTAAGAATATCCACTACCCCATATCTTCCCGTGGGTGTCGTAAAAGGCGACAAAGGGAAACAGGCAGGAGATGGGCAGCAGCATCTTCCTGATAATAGCCAAAATAACAATAAAAAAACTGCGGTTGCCAACCCGCTCGCCAAGCGTGGCAACTATGGCAATATACCCCCCCATGCAAAACTAGGCACAAGAGAGAACGGTGAGCTGAAAGTAGGGAAATTTGGAATAGGGCAACGGAACCCAAGGGGCCAGCAGTTGGCTGACTTCATGGAGAAAGAGGGACTCTTTATGATGAACTCTTTCTTCCAGAAGCGGCCCCACAGGAAGTGGACCTGGTCGAGCCCCGACGGTTCGACAAAAAATGAGATTGACTTCATTATGACGACCAGACGACAACTGTTCAGTGATGTCTCAGTGATCGCGAGGGTGAAAACCGGCAGCAATCACCGAATGGTTAGAGGCACACTGAACCTAAACGTTAAGTTGGAGAGGTCTCGTCTAATGAAGTCAACGCTCCGTCCCCCTCGTGCTCTAATCCAAAGTCCCGAAACCTTTCAGCTCGAGTTACAAAACCGTTTCCAGTGCCTAGAAGACTGCAATGAAGTGGACGATTTGAATGACAAGCTCGTGGAAACTGTCCATGCGGTCGGAGCTAAGTTCTGCAAGACCCGCCGCAGAAGAACACAAAAACTCTCCGATCATACTCTTAATCTCATGGCTGTTAGACGGGAGATGAAGCTACATTCTTCAACAGATTTGACAGCATACAGGCAACTGAACAGACAGATCTCCAAATGCATGCGGCGGGACTTACGCAACTTCAATACAGCTCGTATTGAAGAAGCGATCGAGCGGAACCAAGGCTCCAAAGTCTTTGCCAGAGATCTGTCTGCCAGAAAGCGCCAACTGTCAAAGCTGAAGACAGAGTGTGGCAGCATCGCTTCCGGGGTACCTGAGATTTTGAGTGAGATTGAGAGGTTCTATGGGCAGCTGTATACGTCATCGTTGGAGCCACACGCAAGTGTGAGTAACGATCCAAGAGCGAGTCTTATCCGACATTATTCCGATGATATCCCGGACGTCAGTCTGAGCGAGATTAGAATGGCTCTCCAGCACCTTAAAAACGGCAAGGCCCCAGGCGAGGATGGAATTACAGCGGAGCTTCTGAAAGCGGGTGGAAAACCGGTACTTGAAGTCCTTCAGAAGCTCTTTAATTCCGTCCTCCATGGTGATATTACACCGGAGGCGTGGAGCAGAAGTGCGGTGGTCTTGTTCTTCAAGAAAGGCGACAACGCTCTCTTGAAGAACTACAGACCGATTTCCCTTCTGAGCCGCGTCTACGTGCTGTTTTCGAGAGTCATTACGAATCGTCTCGCGCGCAGACTTGACGACTTCCAGCCTCCCGAACAAGCCGGTTTCCGAAAAGGCTTTAGCACCATAGACCACATACATACCCTTCGGCAAATTGTACAGAAGTCCGAGGAGTACAATTTGCCACTATGTCTGGCGTATGTGGACTATGAGAAAGCCTTTGATTCCGTCGAAATTTGGGCAGTGCTGCAGTCCCTTCAGCGATGCCAAGTTGACTGTCGGTATATCGAAGTGTTGAAGTGCTTGTACAGTATGGCTACGATGGCTATCCGAGTACAGAACCAGAGTACGAAACCTATCCAATTGCAGAGAGGTGTAAGACAGGGTGACGTCATATCCCCGAAACTCTTTACCGCTGCATTGGAAGATGTTTTCAAGCTTCTGGACTGGAAAGGATACGGTATCAACATCAATGGCGAGTACATCACTCACCTTCGATTTGCCGACGATATAGTCCTTATGGCAGAATCGCTGGAGGACATAAGCACTATGCTCAATGACCTTAATAGTGTTTCCCAACGGATAGGTCTTAAGATGAACATGGACAAAACAAAGATCATGTTTAATGTCCATGTCACACCTATGCCGGTAGTTGTTGGGAACACTAAGCTCGAAGTTGTTAACGAGTATGTTTACCTGGGACAAATAGTCCGACTAGGTAAGTCCAACTTCGACCGAGAGGTCAATCGACGGATTCAACTCGGTTGGGCAGCGTTCGGGAAATTACGGCACATCTTCTCGTCAGGTATACCTCAAAACTTGAAAACGAGCCTGTACACCCAGTGCGTGTTGCCAATGATGACATACGGAACTGAGACGTGGTCCTTCACTGCTGGCCGGATGAGGAAGCTCAAGGTCGCTCAGCGAGCTATGGAGAGGGCTATGCTCGGAATTTCTCTGCGTGATAAACTCAGAAATGAGGATATCCGCAGTAGAACTAGAGTGACCGACATAGCCCAACGGATTAGTAAGCTGAAGTGGCAATGGGCCGGCCATATAGCTCGAAGAACCGACAACCGATGGGGAAGAAAGGTTCTCGAGTGGCAGCCTCGTACCGGCAGGCGAAGTGTAGGGCGTCCCCCCACTAGATGGAGTGACGACCTGGTAAGATATGCAGGAAGTCGATGGATGCAGGTGGCTCAGGACCGTGCTTTGTGGCATTCTTTGGGGGAGGCCTATGTTCAGCAGTGGACTTGTGAAGGGCTGTAATGATGATGATGATGTCTCCTAAGCCTAATTTGAGTGATGTATACGAAGCCTAAGTTTTTAAATATAGTTTTACCTTAGTAACGGAATCAATAATTCTAGGTCATTATAAAAATAATAAAATATGAGCACGTTGTAATATTGTGTTTGTCTGCAGCTAGAAAGAAACTTACTGAGAAATTTAAGAAAATACAAATCCAAAATTATTTATCTAAAGAAAAAATGCGCTTCTTACAAATCAATTGGACAAAATTTTTAACATAAATTCGGTCTCAAACTAAATGCTGAGATTGATTTAATGGCTAAAGCAGAAGTTGTGGAGTTACATGAATCTTTATTGAAAAAGAATAAACAGAGGACGCATTATTTATTAATACACTGCATGCACCTTAACGTAAATTTGCATTGATTTTACACTATTATTCACCAGCTGCGTATAAATACGTTTGATAATGCTAGAAAAGTAATAATAATGATAAATATGAAAAGTAATAATAATGAAAATAAATTCATATTTTTATATTTTACATATTTACCTTTTAAAGTATTAAATAAAATACAATTAAAATGTAATTCTGTCATAATATTATGTTATATTATATTAAATTAACACATAAATGCAAAATAAATAACAAAAAAATTGTACTCGATATAATTTACAATACAATCTAAATAAACAATTACTTATTACATACTGATCATTCTACCTACGTATAGTCTATGATGACTAAAACCGCGCATGTGCGACTCTACTTTTTACCGCGCATGCGCGAAGACATAGAGTAGCGCACATTTTTTGTTTGGAATAGCTACTCTAGTACGTAGTACATTATAACTCAATGTTTTTCAATTGTTTCTCTGCTGGCCAAAATGAGTGAGTCTAACGAATAAATTTATACATTCTGAAGTTTTGTTACAAAAAAAGGGAAAAATGCGATTGAAGCCGCGAAAAAAAATTGTTACGTTTATGGACATTCTCTCGTAGGCTATTCCTATAGATTTATATATTTGTCTCTTTTTAGTGTCGCTTTTCGTTTCATTAACTTTCAAATCACAATGATGCTAAAGAAGTTTTAACTTCAAAAATATTTGGTACCCCTGATTTTTATTATATGTTAGTCTCGTGTCTTATTTACATTTACACAAATAATCTATACAAATAAATAAAGCTTCTGTTTGTAATGTCGAAATAACAACTTTGTACTATATGCATATGAAAGTATATACGGTAATTATAACAAAAACACGATTTTTAAAATTTTTGTCTGTTTGTCTTTCTGTCTGTCTGTCTGTTTGTTCCGGCTAATCTGCGAAACGGCTGGACCAATTTTGACCGGCCTTTCACCGGTAGATAGCTGATGTTATAAGAAGTAACTTAGGCTACTTTTATTTTAGAAAAAGAATTAGGGATCCGCGCAAAAAATTAAAACCCATGAAATCCAATCGTAATAAATTACGCGCGGGCGAAGTCGCGGGGAACAGCTAGTATTATACATAAGATTCAAAATAAAAATTTCTATTACATTTACAATTTTTCATTATGAATCCCGGATCGCATTTAATTTTCTTGTGTGCTTTGAAAATCAAAGCGAATTCTTATGAGATGCCACAACTTTAGATAGAATGGATAAGAATTGAAAGAATAGAAAACCAATAAACTATCATAAGGAATAGAATCTTACTTTCTTTCTTATAGACTGACAAGTAAAATGAAACGCTTATTGTTGCGCATATTAAAATTGTACCTAAAAATAAAACGTCGCAAAAGTTCAGATACAATACAGAACTGCTAGACAAAGTAGTCGCAACGGAAATATGGCGGAAGTTTCCGAGGAGCTAGAGGAGAAATGATATATACTCTGAGGCGCGTCCACGCTTGCTTATAAATGATTTTCCCTTACAAAGCGGTCTTGCTATTAACTCACACTCTAAAATGCAAAAAAAACTTCGACATTTTCCTTATTATTGTTACGTAAAGATAGTTAAGTAGAAAAAGCGACAATTTTGATACGTGGTAGACCCATGCTGCAGCTATATTAATAGTATAGTTGTAGCACGATTGGGTCGGCTCAACCGGGGAAAGACCACGCTTTCACAGAATACCTGCGTAAAATAGCAGCTTGATGCTGCTGTGTTTCGCGTGGTGAGTGTAAAGAACCGGAGACCCATTTTACTGGAAAAGAGGAGGCATTCTATCTTAGTCCTCACGGCTGTCAACGCATCTGCATTTTAATTCGCAAACGAAGATAGATGTAGATGTCTATGGGCCACAGCAAACACTTACCATTAGGTGGACTGTGTGCTCGTTTCTCACCCTTATTCTATAAAAAAATCGAGACACGTTCATTTTGGTCCGTCTGATGGTAGACGTCTTATAATATCTCATACATTATTGGATTACTGTGTACAATAGTGAATGATGACGGAATATTTACTTCACACGGCCTGTAATGGATTTACAGTTAACTTATGTGATATTATATAAAACAATGGTTTTAAAAATGATGAACACAGTAATAATGGTGGCTATTTAATCCGTGTACAATTGCAATCAAATTGTGAATCAAATATTAAAAGAAGTAGTGCGTGCACTGTTGTGTTATGATATGCATGGTACAGAGCCAGCGTAATTATAGTCTAGAAAACATTTCAGCTCAGTCCTCAGAGGTTAAAACGCATCTAGTATTCTTTGTTTAAAGTTGATTACAGCTATTCATAGATTTCGGTATTCATTTACCATTAGGCGGACTGTCACTTCAGTTTTATAAAATAAACCATACGCGTAATAAAATACATAGTATATGCTTGTACCCTGTGAGACATTTTAGACCTCAGGACTAATAGTTCACAGTATGTGATAACTATTATACCAACTCTCTTAACCTTAAAATAGAACCCAAAAGTGGGTGCACTGTTGTACGGCAGAAGAAATAAGTAAAGGAGTGGTACCAATAGAATATACTTCTAAACATGAAAAGAGCTTCACACAATAAGGCTACAGCAGTGCTTTCACCACAGGAGTTCTAAAATGGGATGCCTCACATCCTATAATCATACTGGCTCTGTATACGGTTAAGACCGCAACACAGCCAGTACCGCCATTTAGCGGCAGACATATGTTATAAGGTGATGTTTACCCAGAAAGACTTCTAGGCAGAAAATAAATCCTACCATCGTCGTTATCATTTTTTCCATTCAGTCATTACAGCTCTCCACAAACCCACTGCTGAACATAGGCCAAAGAATCAAAACCGATCCCGAGCCACCTGGATCCATCGACTTCCTGCATCTCCTAGCAGGTCATTACTCCATCTAGTGGGGGGTTTCTTACACTTCGCCGGTACCAGGCTACCACTCGAGAACCTTTCTTCCCCATCGGTTGTCGGATAATCCCCATCGGTCTCGCCGTCGCCCATCGTTATTGTTAAAAATTTCTTGAAGAAAAAGGGCTAAGTTTTCCTTGCCCGGGCTTAAGCAAAAGGTAAAGCAATTCTTTGTTAAACTTTTGATCTTAAGAAATCTTGTTAGTTAAACTTCTTCTCAAATGGATTTTTCTTTTTAAAATAGAAAATTATAAACTCAAAAGCTCAAAAGGTTCAAAGCTTTGTAGGAAGTTTAATTAATTCTCAGTTCTAAACAATTATACAGGAATAAATTATCCTTCAAATACATAAAAAAACGCGTCATAGTCGTGGAACTCTCGGTTGGAACGAAGTTTCTTTGGTAGTATATTATTATTGATAAATATTTTATATTATTTATTAACAAATACAAATAAATGAATTACTAGCGTCTATTAACATGAAGCGTCATTTCAAATAAAATAATATTTATTTCATGGTAAGATAAGAAGAGTGCGAGGGGGGTGGATATTATTCCATCTCGCTTCCTTATATCCGCCAAGGCCGTCTACACTACGTCAGAAAGGGTCGTGACGGTAAAATCTTACACTTTTTCTCGCCTAGCCCCCATCCGCCAAATTCGTACTGTCCGATAAGGAACTTCGTTCCAATAAACGTTTTGGTAGGTATGTAAAATATATTTTTAATATTTTCGTTCGGTGGTCAATTTGACCGGGGGAGGGTCGTGGTCTTAAAGAGTACCAGGGTAAAATAGCTTAATGGTGCCCTGTTTTGTAGGGTAAGCGACGAAAACCGGCGAACTTACTGACAAGTAACGAGGCAATCCATCGATAAACCTCACGCTGTATACATTTTTATTACAAATATTATTATTATTATATGTAATAAAAATGCATTAAAATATTTTGCACTAGTTTTTTTTTTTGCGGTCTGGGACTGCGTATGTTGCAGGGTTCACAGGACTGAAAACGCTTTACAATCTATACAAATAAATAAAATTGTAGTGTCTGTTTGTAATGTCAAAATTACGGCTTTTTACTAAATGCATAGGAAAGTATATACGATACTTATAACTAAAACACATTTTTTTTAAATTTTGTCTGTCTGTCGGTCTGTCTGTCTGTCTGTTTGTTCTGGCTAATATCTGAAATGGCTGGACCGATTTGACGGGACTTTCACTGGCAGATAGCTGATGTCATAAGGAGTAACTTAGGATACCATTATTTTAGAAAAATAATTAGGGTTCCGCGCAAAAAAAAAACCCGAAATAACACGCGGGCGAAATCGTGAGGAACAGCTAGTTATAAAATATAATTAAAATTTACAATGTTAGCTTTATGTTTTCTTAACGTATCACTACAATGTCGTAACTTTATGTCTAATAAAGTTTCAAATGCAGTAACGATAAACTGACTGCATGTGTAATAAAAATTGCAGCTACTTACCATATATTTACATACAAAGAGCGGAATCATTTTAAAAAATACCGAGAATGAGAATTTCTTACCCCTTACGCTCATGCTATCATTTTAAAATTATTAAGATTTTTTTTATAGGAGGGGGGGCAAACGAGCATGCGGCTCACCAGATGGTAAGTGACTACCGCCGCCCATGAACAACCGCAACACCAGGGGAATTGCAGATGCGTTGCCGGCCTTTTAAAAAGGAGTAGGCTATTTTCTTGAAGTTCCCTAAGTCGTATCGGTCCGGAAAATTCGCTGGTGGTAAACTATTCCACAAGGAAGTTGTGCGAGGAAGAAAACATCTTCTAAATCGCACAGTGGTGGACCGCCAATCATCCAGATGGTGTGGATGGTATCGGGAGTTCTGCCGCGATGTGCGTTCGTGAAATTTGGCGGATGGGATTAATCCGAACAATTCCTCAGAGCACTCCCCGTGGTAAATGCGAAAGAAAATGCAAAGAGATGCAACATCTCTTCGCAGCGCCAATGAGTCGAGCCGATCGTAAAGGACTCGGTCGTCGACGATTCGAGCCGCTCTGCGTTGGATGCGGTCAAGTGGAAGGAGCTGGCACTGGGGAGCCCCAGCCCAGAGATGGGAACAGTATTCCATGTGAGGCCGAACCTGCGCCTTGTAAAGTTGCAGGTGTTGAGCCGGCATGAAATACTGTCCCGCTCTGCTGAACACGCCAAGCCTTTTAGAAGCCAATTTGGCATTCTCTTCCAAGTGACCACGAAACTGCACGTCACTCGATATGTCGACGCCGAGGATTCCGATACTGGCTGAGGCAACAAGGGGAATACCTTGAAACTGAGGCGATACGACAAAGGGGTTCTTTTTAGCGGTAAATAAGATCTTTTAAATTAAAATATCTTAACTTTTTTTTATATAGGATCGGGTGACAAACGAGCACACAGCCCACCTGATGGTAAGTGGTTACTGTGACCCATAGACATCTACATCTATCCTCAATAAAGACGCAAGATGCAGATGCGTTGTCACCCGTGAGGACTAAGATGGAATGCCTCTTTGCCAGTAAAAAGGGTCTCCGGTTCTCTACACTCACCATACGAAACACAGCAGTGTTAAGCTGCTATTTTACGCTGGTTTTCTGTGAGAGCGTGGTCCTTCCCCGTTCTAGCCGACCCATTCGTGCTACAACCATAATATAGCTGCAGCATGGCTCTACCACGTAGAAAAATCATCAATCTTAATCATTTAGAATAAAATAACTTTTGACTATATCATCAGTTAAAGCAAAGAAAGTTGAGTTAAGGAAAGAATATTGTGAGAGTGGATAGAATATCGCAGATGAAGTTGGAGGCCGCGGAGGAAGGCGTGTCTTGTCTGGTGCGCCTTGCCTCAGAAGAAAAAGCGGAAGGAGTTGTCCTATTCCGAGCAGAGGCAACCATGAGGCGGCCGGCTCTAGTGCGGCCGCGGATGTGTGCGAGAACTCTTCCGTGCCTCTGCCAATATGCTGCGAAAAACATCATGGGGATTTTAGTCGATGCGAGTTCGACATAACCCGTCCTTGACACCAAGAGGCGGGTATGTGTAGACATTACCCCATGTAAAAAAAGAATATCCCTGACCCGGAAATAATGAAATAGATCAATAGCGATATAGATTGGAGAGAAGTTATTTTCACCATAAATAATTAGAATACAAAGTCTTACTCATAAAGCAAAAGTGGCATAATTGTACCAAATTCTTCAAGCAATATACAGAATAATTTAATTCAAACACATATAATTTGGATGTAAATAAATATACAATGCTGAACTTATTTATAAATAATACTTATTACACACAATATTAAAAACTATAATAAAAAAGAAAGAACTAAAACTAGTATCTTAATTATGATACAGTCCTACTCCCCGCGGTATCGTGCCAAGAACGCTGGCTGCGTTAATTTAATCAAAAATATGTAATAAAGTAAAAACTTTAACAAAACTGAAAGCCAAGTTTAGGTTTAAAATCAAAGCTCATCTTGCGGGAACGTTGAGAAAACTAGCAACAATTTGATGTAGGTACAGCGAAAGTTTACTAGAAGCTACAAAGCTGACAAACAGAAAACAGGCTTTATGTGAAAAAAAAATGATTAAAAGTAAAACTTGTTTTTAGATATGAATTTGATCTTCAATATTAAGACGTTACAAGTTCCTTCTATTAAAAAGGAGGCGAAATTTTTGAATTAAATTACCTAATTTTATACACGTTATTTAGCTATATCTCCAATTACTTAAGTAACGCTGAATCTGAATTACAGGGTGAGAGAAGTTGACTGATACGAGAAAAGTATGGTTTATGGTTTACACGATGATGTTGTGATCAGGATTTAGAAAGGCTGTGTCGGTGATTTTGTCATGTAGAAAGAATGAACGAAGAAAGAGTTGCAAAGCAAATCTATGTTGCAGAATTGGACGGCAGAGTTGGCAAGCGACAGAATAAGTTTTTATAAAGAAGCTTTAATGTACCCGTGAGTTATTTATCAAGATTCCCGGAGGTTCGTTGCTGCGTTTTAATTTCGCCTTTAAAGTAGTTTAATATTATCAAAACATACCCGCGGCGCTCTTAAACAAACACGTAAATGTAACATTTTCAGGAAGAATATTTTTTTTCTTTGCTTATCATAAGCTGGTGGTTGACTACAACCCTACTTGGTGGTAAGCGGTGATGAGGCCACAGTTGCTAAATCACACTGGCTTAGTGTAACAAAATCCTATTCACTCTAGATATGACTAAATATAAGCTACAGTAGCCTAATTGTCAGGGTGCGGACGGCGAACTCAAAAGGTCGTTGGTACGAATCCGCTATTCGACTACTGTCGTGAACCATATATTATCAGAATGTTAGGGGCCTGCGAACTAAAACTGAGGACATATATGTTTCTGTTTTATCAAATAATTACGATGTTATTATTTTAACAGAATCTTGGTTAAATGATACTGTTTTTGATCATGAGTTGCTGGATAATCGCTACTATATTTTCAGACGTGATAGGTATACAACTTCATCTCATAAAACTAAAAAAGATGGCGGGGGAGTGTTAATAGCGGTTCTGAAAAAGTATCAAGTTTATAGAAAAAACGGTTGGGAATCTACGTGTGAAGATATGTGGTTGTCCTTAAAATTCGGCAACAAATATATTAATATAGGTACTATTTACTTTCCACCCCCCTTAAATGAGGATTACGTCACAACTTATTTGGACAATTTAACTAGAGTAATGCATGCTGATGTTGATAATACATTTCTTACTGTCGGAGATTTTAATTTAAACAAGATATTATGGCATACTGATAATGACAATAAATTAGTACCGATAGCTAATGGTAATTTGGAGAACTTATTTCTGGATGCTATGTCATTTAACAATTTGAACCAATGCAATAATATATTAAATAAAAATAACCGAATTCTTGATTTGATATTATCAAATAATAGGGCATGTGTGTCGGTGCAGAAAGCTAATATACCATTGATTTCATTAGATGAACACCACCCTGCGATTGAAATAGAATTCCAAAAAAACTCACAAAGCATACTAAAATCAAAACCGGAGCCGACATACAACTTTTTTAGAACTGATTATGAAGGTTTGATTAAGGAATTAGAGACGATTGACTGGAGTGTTTTATGGCAGGATTCAGCAGATGTCAATGATATGGTTAATGTGTTTAATGAAACAATAAAGTATTTTTGTAAAAAAACATACTCTTTTATTTAAACCGAGAAATAAGAATTATCCTCCATAGTTTACATCTTCCTTAATCAAGGCTCTTAAAGAAAAATCGAAAGTTCACTGTCGGTTTAAAAAATATGGGAACACATTGGACAAACTCACTTACAACCTATTGAGAGCTAGGTGTAATCGACTTATAAAGGAATGTTATGCTAACTTTAAAATGCATACCGTAAGCCATTTACAGAGTAATCCTAAATACTTTTGGCAAATATTTAAAAGTAAAAAGTCAAATTCTGCTTCTATACCTAATGAAATGAAATATAATGACAAGCGGGCAAAGGGTGGTAAAGATATTAGTAATCTATTTGCAGAATATTTTCAGTCTGTATATAAAAAAAGTAACAAGCAAACATACTCTAGAGATGATTTATGTGGAACAATATCCTCTAGCATGTTACTTTACGGTTTTCATTTAGACGAGCAAGAGATACGTGAATATTTACAATCCCTCGATAGTAACAAGAGTACGAGTACCGATTTCCTTCCTCCTATTTTTTTCAAGATCTGTGCGAGTTGCTTGTGTAAACCTCTTTCTAGAATTTTTAATAGGTCCCTTTCTTCTGGTATCTTTCCTCATCAGTGGAAAATTGCCAGTATAACTCCAATATATAAATCTGGTAATATTGATGACGTAACTAATTATAGACCAATTTCATTGCTACCTGTTTGTGGAAAAGTATTAGAAGCACTAGTACATAGAAGAATACTAAGTCACGTCAAGAACCAAATAAGCCATAACCAATATGGGTTTTTTCCAAAAAGATCAAGAGCTTCTAACCTTGTAAGTTATATATTGGACATTTCTGATGCTATTGATAACGGAGAAGAAGTTCACGCCATATATACTGATTTCGTAAGGCATTTGATGTTGTAAATCATGACATATTAATGCTTAAGCTGGAAGCAATGGGTATTCATGGAACACTGCTTAGATGGTGTGAATCATACTTGAGGAACCGTTCACAACTTATTTATATTAATGGTTTTAAGTCATTCTCTAGTGAAATCCTTTCTGGTGTTCCTCAAGGTTCTCATCTTGGTCCGTTGTTTTTCTTGATATTCATAAACGATATAGGTAAAACCCTTAATTGCAAATTCAAAATGTATGCAGACGACTTAATAATTTATCGAACTATAAAAAGTGTCCATGATATTGTCGCCTTACAGCAAGATCTCGATAAAATTGATAGATGGTGTAGGGATAACCTCATGATATTAAATACACAAAAATGTTACCATATAAAATTTAGCAGAAAAAAGAAGAGTTACACAGCTGAGTATTTTATTGGTGACAGTGTCATAAAAGAAGTGTCTTGCTTGCGAGATTTGGGGGTTTTTGTAGATACTACTCTTTCTTTTCGACACCATTTTGATTACATAATTAAAAAATCTTCAAGACTCTCAAGCTTTATTTGTAGGCAAATGAATATTTTTAAAAATAGTGGACTAACCATAACTATTTACAATTATCTCGTTAGAAGCCATTTGGAGTACTGCAGTGTTGTTTGGAATCCTATTTATACCATCCACTCTGAGCGAATAGAGCGTGTTCAAAAATGTTTTTTGTATGTCCTTAGCTATGCCGAGAACAAATGCCATATACTTCATTCCTACAAAGATCGGCTAAAACATTTTAAAATGGTTCCGTTGCAAATGCGTAGGAAAATGTTTGATATAATGTTTTTGTATAAATTGATTAATGGTTATATTGACTCACCTTAATACCTCGTGCTAATAGTCGCCTTCATAATCGTAAAACATTTAGTCTTCCACTTTGTAGAACCGTTCTCGGACAACATTCGCCATTATACCGCATATGTTCATCCAGTAACATTGTTCGATCTGAAGTGGATGTTTTCATGGGTTCAGTGGCCTCCACAAAAAACAAATTATTACAGTATCTTTATTCCAAGTATGTAATTTAATTTAGCCTTAATTTAATTTAGTCTTAATTTAATTTGGTTTTTAATTTAGCATGATTATAACATAACTTAAGTACCAAACTTTATTGTTAATCACATGTTGTACATTATGTGCAAGCTGTGTCTACATATATATTAGAATACAATTTTTGAAATCTTTGTTTTATATAATACCTGTTAGCATGTTGAAATTGTGTTCTGTTTTGTAGACCAAATAAAGAGAAAAAAAAACCACACGTTAATAGCATTGCTCGTATTAAAAAAAATATGAACAGCTCACATGCTGGTGCAGAGGAATAACTAGTTTAGTGCCAGGCTGCGCTTGATAACGCGCGTGTGCAGCAGCATGGTAAGTATGAGAAAATCTATAAATGGCCCTTGAGGCAAGGTTGGACAAAATTGTCGTATTTTCGACACGATTTTGACGCTCGAGAATTGATACTTCTTAAAACAATATATGCCCGGAAAACGTTCGAGTCCTTTTTTTTAAGCGATAAAAGTTAGTTAGAGCCTATATACATCCCACAGCAGGGCACACACAGGCCTCCTCTCATTTTAAGGCAAGGAAATATCTGCCTCGCTGTCACAATGCGTGTTAGGGAACTTCACGTGTCTTATAGAAATATTTTTTCTTATTTCTCAGACATGCAGGATTCCTCACGATATTTTCCTTCGCCGCACTTAAAATTGCAATTAACAATTTCATTGGTGCCGGCGGGGATCGAACCCGGGTTGCTCGCGTACTGTGAAATTTACAGCGAGCGCTTAGTTCTTGAAATAAATATATGCCGGCATATATTTTTCGATAAGTATTAATATTTAGTAGACTATAAAAATATCTCCTCAAGGCGACGCAACCGAATGCATTACCACTGGGCTCCCTAGCCGTCAGTATTAAATATAAACTCATTTTATCTTTTTTTACAATAAACAAAATCTGCTTACTGGTAATAAATTAATCATTACAACCTGATGATTACAAATAAACTGGTGAACAAAGGCCTACCTCCAAGGAAATCTACAAAACATGGTCTTGAGCTAACAGCATCGATGGGCTTCCTGACTTAGGACCCGCCATACAGTTCGCTTATCTATACGAGGATATTTTATACGTGGCAGAGCCATGCTGCAGCTATATTAGTGGTATAGTTGTAGCACGAATGGGTCGGCTCGACCGGGGAAGGACCACGCTCTCACAGAAAACCAGCGTAAAATAGCAGCTTAACGCTGCTGTGTTTCGTATGGTGAGTGTAGAGAACCGGAGACCCTTTTTACTGGCAAAGAGGCATTCCATCTTAGTCCTCACGGGTGACAACGCATCTGCATCTTGAGTCTTTATAGAGGATAGATGTAGATGTCTATGGGTCGCAGTGGCCACTTACCATCAGGTGGACTGTGTGCTCGTTTGTCACCCTATCCTATAAAAAAAAATGTCACTCATGAAATATTTTCGCATCGGTTGTGGGTTCTTCGAGCTATATGGCCGATCTATTGCCTCTTCAGCTTAGTGATTGATTTTGCTACATCGATTCTAATGCGGATATCTTCATTAAGAAGTCTATTATGCAAATAAACTCTGGGCACTGCCCTCTCCATAGCTCACTGAGGCTCTTCAAGCTTCATCATCAGTTTCGTATCGACATACACTGGCTTTACGCTAGTTGTTTAAGATTCTCAGGATTACGTTACAAGAAGATGTGTCGATGATTTGTCAAATTTGGACTTGACTAGTCAGACAAAATTTATCATCATCATCATCACTATTACGGCCCTTCACAAGTCCACTACTGAACATAGGCCTCCACCAAGGAATGCCACAAAGCACGGTCCTAAGCTACCTGTATCCATCTACTTCCTGCATGTCTTACCAGTTCGTCTCTTCATCTAGTGGGGGTAGCCATACACTTCGCCTACCGGCAAGAGGCTGCCACGCGAAAACTTTTTTCCCCATCGGTTGTCGGTCTTCGAGCTATATGGCTGCACCTTGGCACTTCAGCTTACTAATCTGTTGGGCTACGTCGGTTACTCTGGTTCTACTGCGGATATCCTCACTTCTAAATTTATCACGCAGATTAGAGAAAATTTATAGCATAATTTAGATCTATCATCATCATCATCATCATCATCATTACTACCTATCAAAATCCACCGCTAAGTAAAGGCAAATATTGTATCATAGGTAGGATATTTGCTACGATTAGCAGTCGCAGTTTTTTATTTTGAGTAGCTATCAGAAAAATTGCTAACCATCCATTGTTTCATTCCCCTCTGTCGCCTATTTGAACACCTGCGAAATGATATGGGGCTGTTGATTTCCTTACGACGCCATTACACGGCGGTTTAATTTATCTAAATGTATTATAGTTAAAAAATAAATATTCAAAGGTTAAACGAAATATTCATATGTCGCTTATAATTTAGATAAAGATGTTTGTAACAGAGCAAATTCCTTACATTTCCGTATGTAAACAAATACGACGGTGTGCTCTAAACTTGAATAAAATGAGCGCCTTCGTTTTAAATACGTTCTCCTTCCGTAACCTCTTTTGTTGTTTAAATTAATTTCAAAGGATTGCTCACGGCACGACTGTAGGACTGTAGTGTTTAGTTCCATACAAAACCGGAACAGTAAATAGAGCTATAATATTCACACACTACAGACAAAACGTATATAATCCAGAGTATACAGAGACATTTAAATATAAATGTGTATTTTTGTAATCAACGTGGTAGTAGAAAAGGTTAGAGAAACGAAATTGTAATTAAAATGTTTCTTCTTCTCCACACATCTCCACATGAACTAAAAAAGTTAGTGTCATTCTGGAAATAATGGATCAAGTCGACCGGGAAAGCGCAACGTTACACAGAATACCAGTGTAAAATTGCTGCTGTGTTTCGTATGGTGAGTGTACAGAACCGGAGACATTTTAAACTGGATATGAGGCATTCCATCTGAGTCTTAAAGTGGTAAACACATCTGTAATTTGATTCTTAACAGAGGATAGATGTGAATGTCTATAGGCCACAGTATACACTTTACTGTCACGTGTTTTGGTTAGTCACCCTTAATCCAATAAAAACATTGTAGGCAACCTACGTAGCAGGCTCGACCGGATGGACCACGCTCATTCAGAATAGGTGGAATGCTCAAACGGAATAGTTATTGCGAACAATCTGGAACTGAGAGAGCAAAACCTTCAACGAACCTCCAGCGAAATCTTAATGTGTCGTAAATATGTTTACATTTACAGAATGATGAAAAAGTAAATAAAGTATTTTCTTTATTTTTATAGGAAAAAGCATATAAACAACAAGAAGTGTATTATTCGTTAAATTAAACAACATCTGTGTACTAATACAACAATATTACTCAAGGTATTCCTTGTTAAAGCACACGTATACATAAATAAAGTACCGCTTTGTTGACGTTCCGCTGTAAGCAGCATTTCTCTGCAAATACGAACAATTATTTACCTGCAGCTGCATGCAACTGCACAAATAGCCGGCGCTGAAACAATGTTTGCAGAGAAACAGAACAATCGCATTACCGTTCTGCAGCTTAGTCAAGTGACATTTAGTCAAGGATAGCATTGTCGCCAGGGTGAGAAAATTTTAAACAAAATAAACAGATACTATAGCACTTGAAAATGAGAATTCATATGGATGAGTTCATGAGGAAAACTAAATAGAAAAAAAAAACATTTATATCTGACATATTGAACTTTCACCTTATACTGAATATGATAATGATATTACGTAGGTGGAGTGAGTGTTAAACAGTACATAATCAATAAAAGAAGAAGAACTTCAATGTAGATTATGAGAAAGTATTGTTTGGTTGTAGTAATAACGTTGCAATCGATTGGCATTCTGAATAGTGGTATATCACCTAACTTATCAGTTCTTGGTCTAGTTTTAAACAACTTATTTGTATTTAAGTACATAATCCCGAATTATTCTTCCGTTCTCCTTTAAGAAAACGTCACCACTACGATTCTATCCTATATTAGAGGCTTTTATATGCATAAATTCCACCTGAATAAAAGCCAGACATATTTAATATAGCATAAGTCCACAGGCTGTTATGATGATGAAGATAATTATAGTGTTGGCATAAACAATTTGTAGACCATAAAGCACTTATTTCGTGAGGCACTTGAAGTCGCGGCCGCACAGTCTCATCCAACCACATCCAAACGCTATTTTAATTTTTAATTTAATGGAAATAGAAAAGAAATATTTTTATTTTACGAGATATAACAAAGGAACACACAATCCAATGTACTGTGCCTTTCATAATAAAGGTTTTTGTAATTTACAATTTTTGATTTTGAAATAACTGGGCTTTTTTTTATAAACCTGTTCTTCAGAGGGACGGCTCCATTAATAACCAGCCACAACCCCAATCAAATAATAAGCCGTAAAACTACTGCAGCGCAAATGGATGTGATCAATCGGAAATTATCAAATACCAAAATAAAGTTCCAGCACAATATTGCTGTATTTTGTATGGTGATTGAATGAAACTGGATAATTATTTTTAATGGTAATGAGGTCATTGATTCTTAATGGAGGATTGATGTTAGTGTCTATGAGTCACAGCATCGACTTTCCAATATATCGACTGTATGCTCGTTTCTTACTCTTACGTAAATAAGAAAAATAACTGAATACTTTGCTATCGCCACCTTTAAGAAGCAAGTGGCGACAATAAACATACCCGTTCATATTTTAACATAATACAACATAAAATTCTAACTAATAAAGTAAGGAAATTTTGTAATTTCGGAGCCTATTCAGAAGTTTAAATTGCTTCCTTAGCCACCCCTTCCAGATCGTAATTCAACGCAGCGTAATCAGTGATCATCTGCAGATGCGGGATATTACTCAGTATTTTAATACAATTTAAGAGAATTTGCACAAAAGACTGATAAATATTCTCGTCGTAAGCTACCCTTTCTCTTAATTCCCGGGTTAATTTAAAAATAAAATACACACTACAAAAAGGAGGTATTAGAATAAAATAGAAGAAGAGCTTAGAGTAATAAGTTTATAATATAACAAACTGTGAAACCATGCCTACAATGCGGACCAACACACATCTCAGTTCCCTTTTCTTGCATTCATTATTTATCTCCTATTATAATTTGATTCAAATAATACTCGTATAGATCTAGGCTGGAACTTTAGATTATAATCCGGCATGCTCACGTATGTAAACCAAGTTTACTAACCCTGACTACAGCTATCTACTGTATTGTAAATATCCCGATTTGTCTACTGTGAGAGAATACCTATTTACGATTTTGTTTTAGTATTCAATCTTGAGCTGGTCACAGAGGACAGCCAGGCTAGCATTATTTAAGACGCCTCCTAACATGATAAAGCGAAGGTCTACGAAAGGCTAAGCACGACAAGGCCAAGTGGCGCACCTTAGAAGAGACCTATGACCAGTAGTGGACTGCCGCAGACTGATAATGATGATTCAATCTTAAAAAAACATGACTAAAAAATGACTGCGAATGAAAACGGCTGCCACTCGAGAAACTTTTTTCCGCATCGGTTGTCAGTTCTTCGAGCCATATGGCCGGCCCATTGCCACTTAAGCTTTGTCTATGTCGTATATTTGTGTGTTTGGCTATGTCGGTCACTCTGGTTCTACTGCGTATATCTTCATTTCTAAGTTTATCACGCAGAGAAGCTCCGAGCATAGCCCTCTCCATAGCTCGCTGAGCGACCTTGAGCTTCCTCATACGGCCAGCAGTGAAGGACCACGACTCATTTCCATAGGTCATCACTGGCAACACGCACTGGTTGTACAGTCTCGTTTTCAAGTTTTGAGGTATACCTGACGAAAACCAACACGTACAGTAACAACAAAACACTAAGAAAAAGATAAATACTAGATATTAAAATCATAAAAGCGAATGTAGTCAAGAAGCTGCGCGCTACATTTAGTTAGGATAGTCTTTTGTTAGAATAAACAGCTCCCGAATAAAATAATCATAAATTGTTCCCTCGCAAGTCCTTTCTATTGACTTTCCTTTATTTTGGATGAATTCAATTACTTTGTCCTTATCAATTCTATTTTCTCGGAATATTCTGTAATAATATAGTTAGATCACAAAAGGTTTCGTAAAAATAGTGATGGGTAAGTGAATCCAAGTCATTGTAAGAAGAAAAATAATCTACTATATTTTTATGTCTCCTACCTTTAATCTGTTTGAATAAATCCCAATAGTCGAAAGCTGAATGGACTATGCCTAAAGCCTGCATCAATCACCTTCATCCATCGATTCCCCGTAGCCTCATTAGGTTATACTGGCAACTTCGTTTTATATTGTTTATGTACCTCATTTTAACGATAAATTTATTAGCTTTATGAAAAGTTTTAATATTTCTATTTTATAATTTTTCACTTAATATTAAATATTTTACATTTACAATTAATAAAAGTTTAACTTTTTGTAACACAACGCGTATTGTAATTGTCTATCATACCAAACTTTAATTATTGCTGTTTCTTATGTTGGCAATCCAAATAAATTTAAAAAATTACTTAATATTTTAGTTCTTTTTTAATTATTAGAACACTAATAGCTCACAGTCTTTGACACAGAAATGTTTGTTCTGTTTAACTAAATACAATTTCCGTCTGCCACACAACTCTGCGCTTTAAAACAAAACATTTTATGATTGCCATATTTCTCTAAGAGCTCCTTATTCCGTCCGGTAGTATAAAACATTTAATTAAAAACGGTTGCAGATAACGTTATGGATCCGGCGTTCAGCAAAATATTATGGAGAGGTTTTGAAAGCTCTTTTTTAAATTAAGCTCCCTGGCTTTTCTCTTTTTTGTTTTCTAACAGTATTTACGCGTGTTTCCTTAATAGGTTGAGGATTGTCCTTTAAAGATTTTTTCAATAGTACTTATGAATAAAATATTACTTGATTTATGGATCCAATTATGATTATTTCCATAGAATTTGTTTTGATATAAGAAGGAGAAAAAAGCTATTTTGCCTTTAATTCATAATGACAGGGTTATGGTCATGCTTTAGCAATGAATACATTTTCAAGTTTTCTAATTCGGGCTATAACTAATATTAATGAATTTAAATAACAAATATCAATGATAAAATCTAAAAAATTAATTTCATTGGTGCTGGCGGCTATCGAACCGGGGTTGCTCGCGAACTGTGAAATTTACAGCGAGCGCTTAGCTCCTGAGCTACTAAGACTATCTTATATTATATATCTTGAATGATATAACTAACTAACTAAAAAACTAACGGAACTAACATATTACCAAAACATGTTTGGTGGTTACTTTTCTCTTCATTTTTTTAATAAAACTATACACTAACACTAGAATTTTCTCCTATATCATGGAGGTAATTTTCAGATATAAATGGCTGGTATTTTTGTTTGTTTTTGTTTGTTTTGCCTTCAGTATTTTCCGATTTGTACTCCACTGCATTCTGGCAATTTAATCAATGAAAAATTTATATCCATCCTAAATTAGTATTCTCTATTGACAAGAGTAAAGTTACCTTTACTTAAATATATTTCCTATTAATCGAAATATTAATTATTATTCTGTATTCATCGCAATGTAGAGCGCCCGCGTTATTGACTTGCGATATGCTTAAGTACAAAATGCAAAACATTTTAACAATGGTAGAGCCACTTGGCGGCTTTTGCTGTCGCACGGATGGGCTGGCTCGAACCGGGGTGGTACCACGACCTCACAGAATACCAGCGTGAAGTAGAGGTTTACCTCTGCGTTTCGCTTGGTGAGTGCAGGTGGCAGGAGGCCCTTTTTACTGGAAATGAGGCATTCCATCTTAGTCCTCACGGGTGACAACGCATCTGCATTTTAATTTGTAATGGAGGATAGATGTAGATATCTATGGATCGCAGCAACCACTTACCATCAGGTGGACTGTGTGCTCGTTTGTCACCCTTATCCAATAAAAAAAAAATACAAAATTCGATCTGCTCCAAGTAAAAAAACTTTATTAAACTAAGTTTGTATAAAAAGGGCTATTATAATATTAAGGAATTTATGGATGATTATGACCCCTGGAAATAAGGTGATCGCTACCAAGCTATTTCTAATTTGTTTTGTGTTATTAATTGTGTAACATACATGATTTAAGCTGTTATTTCTTTTTAAAAGTCCCGCTGGGTTTCTTGTTGGTTCTTCCCAGGACTGAGGTTTTTTTCCGAAGCTGTGGTAATAAGAGTGACTTTCAATAAGTATTATTTATAATCTACATTGAATGAACAATTTTCTGTTTCTATTAAATATTATTACGTACCATCTTGAAGTTATATTTATATTTTTGTATATATTTAATTATTTGCAGATATCGAAATAAGGTAGGTGCTTGATATAGAACATAAAATATTGCATGGTGCATTCTACATTGCTACACTCAAACGAAATCCTTCAGATTATAGAGCCCTTGTTTTCAATCGGGAATTTGTTTTAATAGTTTAGTATATTTTAATGTTTTTAGTTTTATTAATGAACGAGTTGTTCAGTTATGTATTAACATTTATTACAGTGATGACCTATGGAACTGAGACGTGGTCCTTCACTGCTGGCCGGATGAGGAAGCTCAAGGTCGCTCAGCGAGCTATAGAGAGGGCTATGCTCGGAGTTTCTCTGCGTGATAAACTTAGAAATGAGAATATCCGCAGTAGAACCAGAATGACCGACATAGCCTAACGGATTAGTAAGGTGAAGTGGCAATGGGCCGGCCATATAGCTGGAAGAACCGACAACCGATGGGGAAAAAAGGTTCTCGAGTGGCGGCCTCGTACCGGCGGACGAATTGTAGGGCGTCCCCCACTAGATGGAGTGAGGACCTGGTAAGACATGCAGGAACTCGATGGCTGCAGGTGGCTCAGGGCCATGCTTTGTGCCATTCCTTGGGGGAGGCCTATGTTCAGCAGTGGACTTGTGAAGGGATGTGATGATGATGATGATGATTTATTACAGATATGGTATGGTATTAGTACGTAAATAACCTCTATGGTAAAGAAAAGCTTACAAAATGTGATTTTAGAATTAGAATGGATGTAACTGAATCAGTTTTCGATAAATTTTATTTCGTCAAGTTCAAGCTACTTTAGACATACATTAGTTTACAGATTTAATATCTCATAGACGTAGAAGCTTTTTCAAGGAATTTTGTTCGTTTTGCCGATTTGTTCCGTGTTGCGTGTAGTTAGGTATACTTGCGTTACCTAATAGTTAGGTACTATTAGGTAACGCAGATAATGTTTTTAAGAGCCAAGAGTTAAGTAAGTTCGAATCTTTGCAAAAATATACGAAACTAATTTATCCGGATTTTATCGCTTAACTTAACTTATTTGATATTTCAAGATACCCGTGACCATGGGTGCTTGAAGTATTCGAAACGTCGATAATATAAAATAAATTAATATTTTCAATAAAATTCGCAAATACTAGTCTCATTTAAATGTGTAGTTTTCGCGTAAATATAAAAAATCTCAAATATATGAACTAAATTCATTTGCAAGTTTTATAAATTCTATAAGTAATCAATTGTCTTCTTCTTACCACTTGTACGCCGACGGTCTCCAAATTTACACTCAATCTATTCTGGATGGTTTACCAAAAGTGACACAACGAATGCTGATCTGGCTTTAATCACACTAAAACTCAAGAAATAATCATTGGTAGTTCGAGATTAGTTGCTTAGGATTGACTTTTCTCTCAGACCACCTCAATGGCACCTCAATGGCATTCACATCCCTTTTTTTATAGGACATCTACATCAATCTTCGTTTGCGAATCAAAATGCAGATGCGTTGTCACCCGTGAGGGCTAAGCTGGAATGCCTCTTTTCCAGTAAAAAGTGTCTCCGGTTCTCTACACTCACCATACGAAACACAGCAGTGTTAAGTTGCTATTTTACGCTGGTATTCTGTGAGAGCGTGGTCCTTCCCCGGTCGAGCCGACCCATTCGTGCTACAGCTATACTACTAATATAGCTGCAGCATGGCTCTACCACGTACAAAAATATTGTTATAGTGATAAAGTTAAGAATTTAGGAATATATTTCGACTCCTGTCTAACATGGTCACCAAAAATTAACGAAGTCAGTAGGAAAACTACTGCCACTAAAGTTGCGCTTGCTCAATCTCTACTTCTGCCTATTCTTGACTATGCTGATGTTTGCTATCTAGGACGTTACCAGAGCGCAGTTAAATAAACTTGAGCGTATTCATATTTTATGCTTACGATTTATATTTGGACTCCGTAAATATGATCACATTTCAGAATTTCGTAAATGTCTAAAGTGCTGCCGATGTGCCTTCGCAGGAATACTCACATCCTTTCTGCTTTATACAACATACTGTTCAATCCCTCTAATCCACGTTACCTGAAATACCGCTTTGAATTCGTTTCCTCCTCTCACGATCGTCATCTACGTTCCACTAAAAAAATTTGTTTCGTATTCCAGCACATTCATCCTCCTTCTTCAATAAATATTTTTCGATTACAGCTGTACGCTTGTGGAACTCCTTGCCTGTATATATCCGACGTGCTCAGTCCCTTTTTTCCTTCAAAAATGTACTCAAAACTTATTACTTGGAATTCTAATATTTCCTATCATAATTCCGTCCCGTCCGTTCTAATGTGCATTGGTGTACAATAAAGAATATATTGATTGATTAAAGTCAAACGGACTGATGCAGTGTGGTGATTTGTACTCGTAGATTGTGCACTTTGTCCTTTGTACTTTGGTTATAACCCAACAAAAAATTTACGTACTGACAGTTTTCTTACGTAAAACGTAATTTTTTGTATTGTGTCTCAAAATGGTAGCATAAGTGTTTAAATATATATCATCATCATCATCATTACAGCCCTTCACAAGTCCACTGCTGAACATAGGCCTCCCCCAAAGAATGCCACAAAGTACGGTCCTGAGCCACCTGCATCCATCGACTTCCTGCATATCTTAGCAGGTCGTCACTCCATCTAGTGGGGGACGCCCTACACTTCGCCTGCCGGTACGAGGCTGCCACTCGAGAACCTTTCTTCCCCATCGGTTGTCGGTTCGTCGAGATATATGGCCGGCCCATTGCCACTTCAGCTTACTAATCCGTTGGGCTATGTCGGTCACTCTGGTTCTACTGCGGATATCCTCATTTCTAAGTTTATCACGCAGAGAAACTCCGAGCATAGCCCTCTCCATAGCTCGCTGAGCGACCTTGAGCTTCCTCATCCGGCCAGCAGTGAAGGACCACGTCTCAGTTCCGTATGTCATCACTGGCAACACGCACTGGGTGTACAGTCTCGTTTTCAAGTTTTGAGCTATACCTGACGAGAAGATGTGTCGTAATTTTCCGAACGCGGCCCAACCGAGTTGAATCCGTCGATTGACCTCTCGGTCGAAGTTGGACTTACCTAGTCGGACTATTTGTCCCAGGTAAACATACTCGTAAACAACTTCGAGCTTAGTGTTCCCAAAAACTACCGGCATAGGTGTGACATGGACATTAAACATGATCTTTGGTTTGTCCATGTTCATCTTAAGACCTATCCGTTGGGAAACACTATTGAGGTCATTGAGCATAGTGCTTAGGTCCTCCAGCGATTCTGCCATAAGGACTATATCGACGGCAAATCGAAGGTGAGTGATGTACTCGCCATTGATGTTGATACCGTATCCTTTCCAGTCCAGAAGCTTGAAAACATCTTCCAATGCAGCGGTAAAGAGTTTCGGGGATATGACGTCACCCTGTCTTACACCTCTCTGCAATTGGATAGGTTTCGTACTCTGGTTCTGTACTCGGATAGCCATCGTAGCCCTAATGTACAAGCACTTCAACACTTCGATATACCGACAGTCAACTTGGCACCGCTGAAGGGACTGCAGCACCGCCCAAATTTCGACGGAATCAAAGGCTTTCTCATAGTCCACATACGCCAGACATAGTGGCAAATTGTACTCCTCGGACTTTTGTACAATTTGCCGAAGGGTATGTATGTGGTCTATGGTGCTAAAGCCTTTTCGGAAACCGGTTCGGGAGGCTGGAAGTCGTCAAGTCTGCGCGCGAGACGATTCGTAATGACTCTCGAGAACAGCACGTAGACGCGGCTCAGAAGGGAAATCGGTCTGTAGTTCTTCAAGAGAGCGTTGTCGCCTTTCTTGAAGAACAAGACCACCGCACTTCTGCTCCACGCCTCCGGTGTAATGCCACCATGGAGGACGGAATTAAAGAGCTTCTGAAGGACTTCAAGTACCGGTTTTCCACCGGCTTTCAGAAGCTCCGCTGTAATTCCATCCTCGCCTGGGGCCTTGCTGTTTTTAAGGTGCTGGAGAGCCATTCTGATCTCGCTCAGACTGACGTCCGGGATATCATCGGAATAATGTCGGATAAGACTCGCTCTTGGATCGTTACACACACTTGCGTGCGGCTCCAACGATGACGTGTACAGCTGCCCATAGAACCTCTCAATCTCACTCAAAATCTCAGGTGCCCCGAAAACGATGCTGCCATATTCGGTCTTCAGCTTTGACAGATGGCTCTTTCTGGCAGACAGATCTCTGGCAAAGACTTTGGAGCCTTGGTTCCGCTCGATCGCTTCTTCAATACGAGATGTATTGAAGTTGCGTAAGTCCCGCCGCATGCATTTGGAGATCTGTCTGTTCAGTTGCCTGTATTCTGTCAAATCTGTTGAAGAATGTAGCTTCATCTCCCGCCTAACAGCCATGAGATTAAGAGTGTGATCGGAGAGTTTTTGTGTTCTTCTGCGGCGGGTCTTGCAGAACTTAGCTCCGACCGCATGGACAGTTTCCACGAGCTTGTCATTCAAATCGTCCACTTCATTGCAGTCTACTAGGCACTGAAAACGGTTTTGTAACTCAAGCTGAAAGGTTTCGGGACTTTGGATTAGAGCACGAGGGGGACGGAGCGTTGACTTCATTAGACGAGACCTCTCCAGTTTAACGTTTAGGTTCAGTGTGCCTTTAACCATTCGGTGATCGCTGCCGGTTTTCACCCTCGCGATCACTGAGACATCACTGAACAGTTGTCGTCTGGTCGTCATAATGAAGTCAATCTCATTTTTTGTCGAACCGTCGGGGCTCGACCAGGTCCACTTCCTGTGGGGCCGCTTCTGGAAGAAAAAGTTCATCATAAAGAGTCCCTCTTTCTCCATGAAGTCGGCCAGCTGCTGGGCCCTTGGGTTCCGTTGCCCTATTCCAAATTTTCCCACTTTCAGCTCACCGTTCTCTCTTGTGCCTAGTTTTGCATTGAAGTCTCCCATTAACACCGTATATTGGGTTTTGGAGGAATGCATGGCTCTAGAGATATCCTCATACATTTCCTCCACCTCCTGATCGGGGTGTGCCGAGGTTGGTGCGTAAACCTGTATGACCTTCAGCGAATACCGTTTGGTGATTCTGAGTATAAGGTACGCAACCCTCGTCGACACACTCTCAATCTTTACAACGTTGTTAACGAGAGACTTGTGGACGATAAATCCGACACCTCCTTGGGACAGATGGTCGCCCTCCCGGTAATAGAGCAAGTTGCCGGATTCGAGGATTACCGTGTCCTCCCCCTCTCTTCGGACTTCGGATAATCCTATAATATGCCAGCGTAACTTCTCTTCTTTCAGCTCCACAATCTTCTCGTCAGTCCTCAGGGTGCGTGCGTTGTATGTTGCCAGGTCGAGTCGTCGTAGGTGGCAACCGAACCTCCACCGGAGATTCTTAGCACCCCCTGCCCCGCCGTTGCCATGGTCGCCACCGTAGCCAGGAATAGCGGGGCCGCCGGGGACTGGGGACCGTCTCTTCGTAACTTTCATCGTGGGGGGTATTTGCCATAGTTGCCACGCTTGGCGAGCGGGTTGGCGTAGCGGGTTGTTATATATATATTTGAATTTATATAAAATTGTTATCGCATCAAAAGATATTTGTATCCCCCTTCTATTTTGCTTTGCAGGCGCCATATTTAAATTTTGATATCCTATATAATTCCTATCCTAAAACTGTGACAAATCCAACGACACCTCATAATAATATTATGTTAAAATTCATCAAGCAGTTTAGACTACAAACCATGCCAAATAAATTGATATAGGTACATACACAACAAAAAACTTTTTTCTTTCTCTGTTTGCTTATTTACACCTGATTGTTATCACCTTAATTAAAAGGGTTACAAAGGACGCAATGCCTTTTTAGCTTTCTCTTCCAGTTCCGGTTGTGGTGAAATATGACGTCGCGTAAAAAGAATAAAGAAAATTAGATATGAATTAATTAAAACAACTATAACAAATACTAAATAGATAGGTACTTAATATTATCGGGAGAACTTAACATCATTCTGGGGTTGTCTGGTAAAAAAGTCTCTTTTACGTGTTCCTTTTTCAAATTTTATGTCATGGTCCACGTGTTACTAAGTCCAACAAAAGAAAGAAAGAAAGACAGAGCGCTGCGTACAATTCAAATGACGCCGCAACCGAAAATCACGCTCAACTTATTATAAGTACACAGTGAGACACACACACGCACACGCATATCATCTAAAATAATTTTGGGTGCGTATGCGGGCATCCATCGGTGTACTTTCACGGACTGTTAAAGAAATAAATAATTAAGATGTGTGCATGCCAAGGAGTTTATCAATGTTTTACCGTCACCTGAAATGTACATAACACTCCGTCTACCTTTCTTTGTTGGTCTTAGGTGTGAACATAAGCTATTAATTAAATAAAAAGCGTAAATTAAGAAATGCTTTTGACATAAAAAAGAAGGCCGATCCCCAGCGTATAAGTTTAGTATAGAAAAAATAAAATACATTGCACTGTACTTACAAAATCGCTACTCGTTTTGTTCACCTGAAATCAAAAAAAAACAATTACATTATTTGTTTTTTTTTTTACGAACGTAATGTAACAAATTTAATCGGCCCGCTACAAGGAAATTATACAAATGAATGTTATCAATGGTGCTGCGGTACACGCGGATACATATTCGTTCGACATATCCAAGTTACTACAATTTGGAGTACATCTACAAATACCCGAACCAACTACATACACAGGTTGTCCGGTGAAGAATGGATAACCTTGAAGCATATGTTTACATTAGAACTTAAGGCCAGTCTAAAAAAATACAAAAAAAAAATTGGAACATACACAACATCAGATTATAGATGAGGGGATAAACGCTCCCTGTAATTTTCATATAACGATCAATCCAGGTTTGATCACAGTCGGCACCAATGAAATTGTTAATTGTTATTTTAAGTGCTAATTTAGCAAGTGCTCAGCTCGGCTCGGTTTTATAAAAACAACGCACGTTATTTTTTTAAGGTTAAACAACTACTACTCGCTCAATAAAACTAAAGTCGAATTCAGCGGAGCGTACTTTCATCACAGTGAACTATGAAGAGAACTTTGTGGCACCTAGTTCTAGCTTTCTTGAAAACTTTGGCTGTGACTGCTTTGTGCATTAGCGATTTATGAATGTTACATCTACTGCACTTTAATAAGCGTTCATGCAAAACTATAATATATTACTATTGTTTCATATCAGATTTTTTATAACAAAGACATCTTTAATTATCTACTTCTTAGCATATGAGAGACGTAGATTTTAGAAATTTTTGAGAAAGACTTCGGACAACTTCCTCCCAAAGCATAAAAATCTTTTTATTTTTAAATTTCCTTAAAGAAAATTCATTTTCTATTCATTAAAGCCTAGCAAATCATTTAAAAGGTTTCAAAACCTTCAAAACGATTTGATAGAGTCTATCTATATACAGTTATAATAACAAACGAGCACACAGTACCAATGATAAGTGGATACTGTGGCCCATAGAAATCTTTATCTATACTCATAAATTAAGAATCAAAATGCTAATGAGTTACCCCAGGGTACTAAGCTGGAACGCCTCGTTACCTTTAAAAATGTTTCACCTACGATCTCACTTATCTTGATAGTTAGTGGGCATGTCGTCATAAATGGTAAATCGCACTAGCTTAGAGAAAGTCTATTTACTCACATTTATCTGCCGACTTCCAAAAAGGAGACTGTACTCATTTTGACTGTATTTATGTGTGTTACCTCATAACTTTTTACTGGTTAAACTGATTTCGATGATTTTTTATTTGAAAGCTGGTACTTCTCGTGTGGTCCCATATGAATTTGATCAAGGTCAGACCAATAGTTTTTGAGTTAGTCTTAATAACTTATATTGAAGTCTGCAGTACAACATTTTTAATTTAAAATTATATAGAATAATTCTAATCCTTTCTTGTACGCAAAGCAACAATAAAGTAAAAAGATTTATTGGCATTGTTAGTATACTCACAATAACATGGTAGAGCCACGCTGCAGCTATGTTTATACTTGCAGCACGATTATATTGATTCGACCGTAAAAGGACCACGCTCTCACAGAATACCAGCGTAAAATAGCAGCAAAATAATGCTGTCGATCGTATATTGAGAAGAACCTGCGACTCTTATTTACTGGTATCGAAGCATTCTTACTCCTCAGGGGTGACAACACATCGTCACTTTAATTTTTAATCGAGGATAGATGTAGATCTTTATAGGTCACAGCACCTACTTACCAGCAGATGGACTGTGTGCTCGTTTGGTGACAAACTTATATTATAAACAATATGTATATAATTTTATATTTTAGCTATCGTATTTAAATATTAATTTTAATGTGTTATATATTGTGTTAGTTACAACAGGGATAAACGTTTAAAGCTTATTTATAAAAGTTGTTATGGCAACGATGACATTTTTATCACTGAATACGATAAAAGTTACAAAGTCTTATAAAGTTTTAATTTATTATTAAACATTCTCATCTCTCCCTGTTATAGGTAGCGTTATTAAAGGTCGCATATAATGAAATAGAATAGATTAGTCATTTCTGCTTTTAGCACTGGTTCGAAAATATGATGCAAAGAATTCATATTCGTCGTATGTACTATTTTACTAATTAAAAGGGTTGAAATACTTTTTTTTTTTTTGGGTAGGGTGAATGCTGTAGTTATTGGCCACTTAACGTTAAATTTATTTTCTGACATCAATAAAAAACATGTTAATAAAGTCACATACAGTTATCACATACCAAATAAAAGAGAATGGGATGGGGTCATGGGTAATAAAAAAAATTGAATTAAATCACATATTTATTGGTGAAAAATCTCAATTAAATTCAATCACTTAGGAAATATAGCAATTGGCCATGAAATCACAGTAATTATCATATCAAGACACAGTAATTAGCCAAACAATTTAATTATGAAATCTTAGTAAATTATTGACTCTTTTTTATCTAAATTAAAATTTTACGCAGCTCAAACCTAATTCTTTTTGTCCTGATCTTATTATATTTAAAAATTCCCGATTTTCTTCGTCACTTTCATTCTCCTCGTTTGCAGAAATACTATCATCATTTTCCGTGCAAAAGCAGTTATGGCATAAGAAATTGTCACCTTCCTCCTGAGGTATATGCATAAGGTGTGATTTAGGAATACACAATTTATGATATGCTTTCTGACATTCACAACATCTCAATTTTATGCTCTTTACCACTCTTTTACACACACCACAGCAAGAAATAGACTCAATTTTTCTAGACTTTTCCAACTTTTTCGTCTTTATTTCCTCTAGTTTCCTCTTTCTTTCTTCTTTTTTTTGCTCTCTAATCACTTTCTTTGCCTTCTTTTCTTCCTCTAGTCTATTCTTTTCCTTGGATTTTTCTTCTAAAATCTTTTGGTATTCTGGTCCTGATATGTGGTAAGGTAGTCTCTCAATGTTACGTTTCCCTTTTCTGGTTGGTTCTGAAGGCATTGCTAAGAAATCTTTAAGTTTTGTTATTGAACAAGATGGTAGGTTTTTGTCATGGATGTCATCATTGGCTATTCCTAGGTCTACTAAAGTTACAAGTTCTTGGTCCTTATTCTGTAGATCACGAGTAATGTTGATTTGTTCATTATTTAAAGGTTGAATTGTAAAGGGTTCTTCATCAGGGTAAGGAAAGTTTTCATATTCACAGGTTTGATGGTCATTTCTCGCGCTATTTTGTTCATCCTGGATTCTTTCAAGGCTTTGGTGTGTTTCCATGATTATATTTTGACTTTCGTTTTCAGAACTATTGTTATTAATGATTGTTGTGTTATAGTTTTCTTGTTGTTTATTTGTCAGTTCTGGTTCCATGTCATTGTATTCCCCTTCCTCACTTGCATAAGTATTCTCTGTAGTATTTTCAGTATTCGAATGATAAAAGTTCCATATTTGATAAAGAATGAAAAATGATTCATTGTTTTGCACATCTTGCATTATATTTTTAATGTCTTTAAATTTATTAATCATCTCTGCGCCTACGATTTCTGAAAATTTTGTCAGTGATAATGATTTTTCTGGTTCATTATTTGAAATGCGTACAGTATCTTCAGATCTGGATACTGACTTGGCTAAGCATTTAGAATAATCGACAGCATTTGGATCAAAAGGGTAGAGGCCGCAAGCTCGAAAGCCATTTACAATGCTGGCAGAACTAATTTTGTCAGTAACTTTTTTTAGAACGAAAGCAAAATTTTGCTTAGAAACAACTTCACCAATATTCTCAAACAGCCATTCTCTAACTGCCAATTTCCAGAACTGTTTTACAGGTCTAAATAGTGACACATCAGCTGGCTGAAGAATCCAAGTGGCGTTTGGATACAGAGCAAATATTTCTATTTGAAGAGAGCGAGCTAGTACACTTAGGTCGTAGGTTAAATGAGATTTGTGTCCGTCAACAAATAACAAAATTGGTAGCTGAACGTTATTTCTCACTAAAAAAGGGTGAAAAACATGCTCGATAATATATTTAAATGTATCCGCCGTCATCCAACCTGAACTACTAGTTGCTACACCCCAGTCATCAGGTACAGTTTGTTTGATTCTCTCTGGTAAACGTTGATAGGGGTACACAATCGTAGGCAACACCATCTGTCCATCAGCAGATATTGTAAACAGTACTGTCATATTTTCTTTGGCTTTTCCTTTATTAATAATGTAGACATTCTTCTCTCCTTTTTCAGCAAAGACTTTTCCGGTAGATGGACAGGTTTGAAAACCGCTTTCATCAGCATTAAAAATTCTGGAAGGATCATCTAAAATATGGGTTAGATTAGAGTTGTTTATCTGATCCTTGATTTGTTCAAACCAGTTTCTGATGTCAGATTCGGATACACATGCACTCGCCTGCGTAACAGCTTCACACGTTCTTTTAGTTATCCTAGGATGGCGTTTTAAAAAACCTTTTAACCACCCTTTTCCAGGTCTATTTTTGCTGAATGGAGTCTCTCTGGGGTTTTTATTCAGAAAATTTTGAACAGAGTCTAGTATGTCTTCGGCATTTTTAGGAAACCCTCTTTTGCCCATATCGCATAGCCATTCTTCTAACTGTTTTTCTTCTTCTCTAGTCAAGTAGGGTTCTGGTCCAAATTCACTCTTGCTATCCGGGTGTTTCAATTTAAATTGTAGTGTTGCTCTAGGTATACCATATTTTTTGGCTGATGTACGAACTGATATACCTTGACTAACGTCTTCTAAAGCTTTGTCTACTTGTTCTTTGGTATATTGCGGTATCTTTGGCATGTTAAAGCAGTCTGAAAGAAATAAAAAAAAGTATTTAGTAATTGGCCACGTTACTTGTCAGCTATTGGCCACCCCGGCTAATAACTGATTCTTTGAATTTAGAACAATATAATTTTTGTATACGGTATATTATACCCTTATAAAGTCGAAACTGCTTTGAAAAAACATATAATGAAAAATTAGTAATTGGCCAGTGAAGGCCAATAACTGAAATCCAACCAAATTTGAATTTAATTATTAGCCGGTAAACATTTAAGGTTATTAACAAACTTGCAAACTTTAAAATTACACAGAATTAAACTTCACCTAATATACTAATAGAAACACATAATATTTAGGCACTTGAAAAGTAAGTTGTACACCAGATCAAAATATTCCAAGACTCTTACCTTATTTTTTTCTTAACAAACCACCCACATCTGTCACAACTTTTTCAAACTGACTATTCGAATGTTGTATAACGCCATCTAGGTCACATTTTATAAACTAAAACGAAAATACAATAGATACAGGAATATATTTTGTCCTTTTCATTCATGGACTTGCTCGCAATACCTTGTTTCTACCTCTTTTGTTGTAAGTGGCCAGTTACTATAGCGTGGCCAATTACTATAGCAGTTACCCTAACTGAACTAAATCCTCAAAAATATTAACTAAACATACAAAATTTAGGCATATATTTCTTATATTTGACATTTTTACCTTTTATCTATGATCTAATTAGCGCGTATTTAGCCGGTACTGTAACTATGTGTTAATTAGCCGTGATGCCTATAATGAAGTGATGACTATTCTTGTATGAGATATTAGTTTATCGGAAACGGCTCTAAGGATTAATATTTCACTTTCCAAGTTTATATACATGTGTGTGTGAGTGTGTGTGTGTGTGTGTGTGTGTGTTTGTGTGTGTGTGTGTGTGTGTGTCAACACTAAAAAAATATTTTTCTAATACCGAGCAATAGCGAGCTGGTCGCCCAGCAGTATACGTCAAACATATATATGTATGTGCATGTGTATTATCATCGAAAGGAGCAGCCTGTAGGAGTCAACTGCTAGTAATAGACCTCCTCTATTGTAGAAAGAATTTACCTTAACTGTCACGCAAGCGATTTGGCCGCCACCACAGGGCAAAGAACTTCATCAAACAGGCTAACAAAATGATATAGAGGCAGAGCAGTCTGATGAGGAGACTAAAATTGGCATTTAAATCAGCGAGCGATCCTGCAGTGTTTACTCCCTAGTAGCTCCACAATTTGATAATTTGGCGCTCATCATCTTGATTTCCATGGTACCTCAGGGGATGAGCCATCGCCTTAATTTTTGATGTGTAACATCTTTCCTCTCGCTTTCCCGCAATCTGTGGAGTGATTTCGTGAAAAGGGACGGAAATGTGTAACAGGAAGCCGGGGAAGCGCGCACTATTTGATGTGACCAATGAGCGCGCGCGGTTGTAGTAGTAAAGTGTGCTGTTATATAAACTAATTTATATGTGTAAACTATATTAAATAATGTATTTGCTGTTGATAATAAATGTCTGCAAAGTGCAGATCATTGATAAAAATGCAAGTAAAAATAATGAGTAATTACTCGAATAAATGTTTCAGTATTTAGCTTTTATAAATTTAGAGGTTAATTTCTGTCGCTGCTCAACTGATATTTAACTTTGATTAAAAAAAAAAACACCTTTCGTTCAGGATTAATGTTACACGTCATATTATGCGACAACTGTAAGGCTCGCCTATTTTTTGTTGTGCAAACATACAAAGTTGCCACAGCCAATATGAATAAAGAAGGAATTAAAGCATTCCTTCTTTAAGCCTGTAATTAGACAGGTTCTATAAGGCGACAGTAATAGGTGTGTGGTGCCTACCCAGACTGACTACTAGATGTCCTCGTACCTTGTATTTAGATCGTCGTTTATACGAAATACAGTATATACAAGTTTTTTTTTTTATTATTTATGATTTTCTCCTGTGTCGTGGAGGCAGTTTACAAACATAAATTGCACATGGACAAACATCCAGACCCGGAACAGTTATTTGTAGGCCATACAAATACTTGTTCCGTGCGGGATTCGTACCCGCGGCCCCCAGCGCAACAACTGATTGCTAAGCCACTGCGCCACGGAGCCGTTGATTTAAAATATCACGTAATCAATCAACGTAAACTGTTCTTATTTTTTTATATGTCCGACTGGTATTCTCGCTGATTCTTCCAAAGACACAAGTATTTCCCGATACCAGTGGTAAATAAAATATAAGAATGACTTTTAATAAGTATTATTCATAGCCTATATTCAATTAAAAAAATATCTATTTCCATAACATCTCTCAAAAAGACGCTGTCGAAGTGAGAAATTTAAATAGCCAGTGCGGTTATTCAATAATCAATTTCATTAATTCAGACAATTGCACTAGGGAAAAGAAACTTTGTACACAAAGCAAAATAGCGGAACTAGATGGCCGCGACTTGATGAATGGAAAAACTTTCCAGAATGCTCGTAGAGAGCATGATAAACACAGCGGCACGTCCCATGCAAGCTTATAAATCTAAAACTTCTTTAACTCACATATAGATGTAAGAATACAATATTTTCTATGCAAAAGATAACATGCGCGCCGGTCTGCTTTTTAGAGAAATCTATAAATTTTGCGAAACATAGAGAATATTAACAACGCTGCCGCTAACATTTCACATAAATCTTTTTTCCTAGTTAAGCATATGTTATCATTGTTTGCATGAGGATAGATGTAGATGTCTATGGGTCACAGCAAACACTTATCATCAGGTGGACTGTGTGCTCGTTTGTCACCCTATCCTATAAAAAAATATATAAACATAAAATATATAATACAACGAAGATCACATCATAGTAGTTCGTCAGCTATCGATTAAACAAACAAAACTCACAAAAAGAATCGCAACTGTCCCCTAGACGTCAGTTTTATAAAACTTGATGCTCTGGATACTATAGTATCCAGGACGTACAACGCTACTTTTATTTTGGACGTTTGATGGACGTTTCAGTGGATAAGATCCACAAGAAAGAACATATCGCTGATGTGAAGCACCAACGCTCCTGTAAGTCTGTAGTATGTCAACATCTTCAGGATTCGACGGCTCCGTGGCGCAGTGGCATAGCAATCAGTTGTTGCGCTGGGGGCCGCGGGTTCGAATCACGCACGGAACAAGTATTTGTATGGCCTACAAATAATTGTTCCGGGTCTGGATGTTTGTCCTTGTGCAATTTATGTTTGTAAACTGCCTCCACGACACAGGAGAAAATCCTAGTGTGGGGGTAACGTTCTTTTTTATAAAAAAAAATAGATTGTCCCAGCCATTATATCAGATTTGAAAAATCACAAATCCTTGCAAAAGAATACTGATTCCTACCAAGGATGATTCTCTAGGTTATTGAAATTTAAAAAAAACCGGCCAAGTGGGAGTCGGACTCGCGCATCGAGGGTTCTGAACAAATCCGTAGGTATATACGTTTAAAATTATTAAAAATATTTTTATTTTTATTATATGATGTAACTAAATATTTATGCTTTTCGCAATTTTTTCCTTTATTTGTGATATAATACGTTGCTTCATACCAAATTTTAAGATTCTGAGTTCACGGGAAGTACCCTGTAGGTTTTGATTCCCTTACGAATGTCGAAAATTTGCGGCATAAACGGCTGTATCTTTTGATCGCGTTGGCTTAGAAGTTTGATTTTTTCACAGCTCCAAGGGACAGTAGACTTGAGTATTTTATACGAATTTCAGCTTGATACCTCCACGCGTTCCTGAGAAAAAGGGTCTTGACAGACAGACAGACAGACAGACGGACAACAAAGTGATCCTATAAGGGTTCCGTTTTTTCCTTTTGAGGTACGGAACCCTAAAAACATCCTAATTTCAATAGAGAAGATGACTGGGTGCTACCATCTGCTTGGGATCCCATTATTAATAAAATTAAATCCAAACACAAGCATACCACAGCAAGACGTCAAGACACTGTAAGTTCGTTCTGCGTAGATCGAATCAAACATTAATAATTAAAAATTGAAGGTAGTCTTCGTTAACTATGCCATCGGGACGTCAAACACCTCAGTCCCCCGTGACCAAGGTTTCTGTAAAATGCCCGAAGCATCGGGAATTAAAAAAGTTGAAATTAAACGCGATAAAATCCTTAAAATTAGTTTCATTCCAAATCATAGCTATTATACCTATTAGTATCAAATAATTACTTATCGACCAAGGGATACTAAAATGAAATTAAATCTCTTTATTCTACGACATAAAATTTAAAATTTCGTTTGTCAAACTTCAACATCTTTTTTAAAATAAAACCCAAAGAGCATATAATCACTACATTTTAAATACAACCCTTTCAAGATGGAAATGGTATGGTGGAGTATCCACAGGCATCTTCTTTTTCGTCATTTAATTATTTTAGTGTCAGTTGTAAAATCTAAAGATACAATATTATTTATTAAAATGAGGTCTGATAAGTAATCGAAGCTTGTTCTATAATAAAACTACCCAACAAAAAAAAACAAAACTAATGGTAATAAATGTCTTACAAAACAAGCACGCGCGCACTCTTAAAAGAATTAAGAATTTATGTTATTCAGGGGATTGTAAGAATGATATGAATATTTGTTTTTTTTTTAATCTACGACAAAATTATCAACAAACATCAACGACTTATTAAACGACTTTATTTACTAAAACACTACAAAAATAGCTATTCTGTTAGGAAAAAACGCATGAATTGGTACCTGCTGACAAAACGAAAACAAGTTTTACCAAATAATGAAACCACTTAAAATTTCACTTACATATTTTAAATAATTCAGAAGTTTTTAACAAATGCTCCAAAAAAGAAAATTTTAAAATAAATTTTCTTCACAAGCTCGCCTCAATTTGACGTATGGAAAAAGTTTCTGGAAAACTCGCGGAAAGCAAGATAAATACTGCGGCGTCCGCGCCTGCTTATAAATCACGAGAACTTTTTACTTGCATGTAAACTAAAGAATGCAATGTTTTGAAAACATGGAATGACCAACGGTTCCTTTGTAATGCCAACGCTTACTAATGTTTATGCTCTACCTAGTACAACCAACCTAGTCTTAGTTTTATTAATTATAATTAATAAATATTAATAAGAACAAGATCTAATGAAATTAATAATGATTATCGTCAAGAAGATATTTTATTTATTTAATCATTTTAATTTTCTTAGATTTTAAATATTGCCTTATAACCTCAAACTGTTTTAAAATTTTCTAATGTACATTGTGATATAAAATGTAGAATGTTATATATTAGATTATTTAAATGAACATATTTTGCATCCATGATAATTTCATCATCAAAATACAGCCCTCCACAAGTCCACTGCTGAACATAAGCCTCCCCCAAGGAATGCCACAAAATGCTCGAAGTTGTTGACGAGTAATTGTCCGACTTGATAAGTCCAACTTCGACCGAGTGGTCAATGAATCCCTCCATTCAGCTAAGCAGATTTCGGGGAATAACGACATATTTCCTCATCACATATTCCTCAAAACTTGAAAACAGAAGTGTACAACCAGTGCGTATTCTAACTGATGACTTATGGATCTGGAGCGACATCCTTCACCGCTTGGCGGATGGGGAAACTCAAGGTCAGTGAGCTATAGAGAAGGCTATGTATGCTCTTAGTTCCTCTACGTGATGGTTCGAAATAAAGATATCTTTAGCAGAAGAATCATCGTAGCCGACTTTACTCCAAGTTTCAGTAAGCTGAAGTGGCAATGGGCCGGCCACATAGCTAGAATAATGGGACAACCGATGGTGAACAAAAGTTATCAAGTGGCAGCACGATGTAAGTAAAATAAACAACACAAGGCGACGACCTGGTAAGAGATGCAGGAAGCCATGAATGTAGGTGGCTCAAGACCCGCGTTTTGTGAAGTTCCAGAATAATAAATAATCATAATGAATATTTAAACACCATAGTGTTTTGTTGTTGTTGTTTTCTTTCTCATAATGATTAACGGTATAAAAAGGTTTCATTTATATGATAGAGGATCATCATCACCAGCCTGTGGAAAATCACAACGCCTTTTTTGTCCGATTCCTATACATCAAAACTTCTAGTCGAAGGTGATCCTACACTATAGGCTTGTAATTGAAAGGTTTCATACCATTAAATATACAAAATTAAGCGAAATGTAAATTAAATTTAAAACATGATGAACTACAAAACAAAAGAAATTAAAATGTGCACACAGCCTTCATAAGCAGTTAACCAACCGGACAACACTTATAATTGTTTACTGTTGAAAATTCCGACGTATTTTCCCTTTTCTTAATGAAAAATGTTCCGGATTGTCTCTCTCTTGCTTTATGGGCTAAGTTTTATGGTAGGCGAGACTTAAATTATTTTAAGTACTGCCATTTCAGTACACGCCTTGCGGTTATCGTCCGAGAGTTCTGATTAATATAACCAACTTTGAAGTTCTAAGGTATTATAAGCACTGAGAACTAAGATCTGTTGAACTTAACACAACAAATCAAATTCATAGACAAAAGACAAGTATTTATTCAGCTTATTTATTATTCAACTTTTACTCACTCATTATTAATAATAATAATTGCTTTTACAGAAATGTTAAATTAAAAAATAACTTTACATTAGCTTACGCTTATTATGAATTTGTTTATATAACGAGTGCTTTTAGCATATTTTTAGTAATCAAACGAATTTACCTTGTATGTGTACTTCGACTGAAACTACATATGTGATATGCATCATTCGACGATTACACAAACACAGGTTCGGTTTACCAATATAAATCCATTCATACATAGGTGGAGTACAGAGTGCAGAGTTGGCACGTGGAATGTTAGAGGAGGCATAAGTGATAAAACGAATGAGTTGATCGAAATAATGAAAGAAAGAGAATTAGATGTCGTGTGTATGTCGGAGACCAAACGGAAGGGCAGTGGTACTGAAGAGCTCCCTGGCGGGGCGTTTGCTCTATGGTCCGGAGTCCCGGAGAGCGAGAACGCCTGCCAGGGAGTGGGGGTGCTGCTGTCTTCTCGGTTGGTCGATGTTATGACTGAATATAAGTTTGTGAACTCAAGACTTCTCTGGGTTCGCTTTAAATTGGGACTGACGAAGTTATTCCTTTTGGCTGTTTATGCGCCGGTGGCTTCGTCGTCCAGGGCTGAGCTGGAGGAGTTTTGGGAGAATGTAAGAGAAGTTCTAGATTTGGCTAGGGGAAACGAAAGGATTGTTGTATGTGGTGATTTGAATGGATGGGTTGGTACCGCTCGACCAGGGTACAAGTCGGTACTTGGAAAGTTTGGCGATAAAAGGGTTAATGATGCTGGCAAGCTTATACTGGCGGTGTGCAAGGAAAAGGGTCTTCTTGTGACAAACACTATGTTTAATCACAAGAAAATCCATATGTATACTAGAGAAAGAAAGAATGAGAGAAGTATGATCGATTTGTTCCTGGTGGATGACCGACTGCGAAAACAGGTTATGGATACGCGAGTGTTCAGGGGTGCTGACCTGGGAACGGATCACTATCTAGTGATTACTAGATTTAGGGGTCTGTTCGCGGGTTGGCGCTACCGGACGACAGTAACAGAACCACAGTCGGTCTGTCGCATCCGAAGCTGGAAGCTTCAGGAAGCGGATACTAGGGACAAATATCATGCGAGGGTAGCCGAAAAGCTTGACACCATCGATGGCAGAAACGAATGTGTAGAAAGAACATGGCAGAACCTTAGGGATGGAATGGTAAGTGCAGCGGAAGAAGTGTGTGGAACAATAAAAAGAGGCAGTAGTAAAAGAAGAGATGCATGGTGGAATGATGAAGTGAAAGAAGCTGTAAAGAAGAAGAAGAAAGCATGGTTAGACTACTTGGCCTCTAGTAATGATAAGGATATGAGAGAGAAGATGAAAGAAAGATATAAGCTGCAGAAAGTTCACACGAAAGCATTGATTGAGGAAGTGCGTGAAAGGTGTAGAATGGAAGCGGATGAAAGGTTGTCGCACAACTTTAAGGAGAACTCCAAACTCTTCTGGAAAGAGGTTGGAAGGACCCGAAGTGGTGCGACGGCCTTAAGAATGAACAAAGTGCTTTCGAGAACTAATGACGTCCTCTCAGAAAAATCGGACGTCATGCAGCGATGGAGCGAATTTTATAGAGAAATGTATGCGTGTGATGATCTTAGTGAGGGATCCGGGGATGACGCCGTGACTGGCACGCCAGACCCGGACCTCGATGACACTGAGGTCATCAGTATGAAAGAGATTGAACGTGCGATTCGAAGTTTGAAATGTGGTAAGGCTGCGGGACTAGACAGAGTTACTGCTGAAATGGTCAAGTATGGTGGGCCTCGCGTCTGGGACAGCTTTCATCTGCTGTGCAATTTGTGCTGGCGGACGGGGGATGTCCCGGATGATTGGCGAACTGCAGTCATTGTGCCTTTATATAAAGGTAAAGGTTCACATTTTGACTGCGGGTGCTATCGGGCGATCAGCTTGACCAGTTTAGCAAGTAAAGTTTGCTCGAAGGTTTTGACACGTAGGATGCAAGAGAAATCGGAAAGATTTCTATGGGAGGCACAATGCGGATTTAGACCTGGAAGAGGATGCACGGATCAAATGTTTTCTCTCCGTATGATCACGGAAAAGCTTCTGGCTGTTAACCAGAAGATTTTCTGTGCTTTTGTGGATCTTGAGAAAGCATTTGATAAGGTTGTAAGGAAGAAAATGTGGGAACTGTTGCCGGGGTATGGTGTGGATGGCCGATTGCTAAGGGCTGTGCAGTCTCTTTACTGTGACTGTAAAGCCTGTGTGCGGGTAGGGCATGACCTGTCACCCATGTTTAGCGTCCAAACGGGCGTAAAACAGGGTTGTGTCATGTCTTCCTGGCTGTTCATACTGTATCTCGACAGCTGTTTACAGAAGCTGAAAGATAGCTGTTTGGGTGTGAAATTGGGTGACATAAAAGTAAATTGTCTGCTGTATGCTGATGATGCAGTGCTTATTGCACCATCAGAGGCAGAACTGCAGGCATTAGTCACGTGTATGAAAGAGGAATGTGAAATTAAAGGTCTCCGTTTGAATGCTAATAAAACTAAGGTTCTGGTATTTGAAAGGGACGAAGAGAGAACGAAGTGTGAAATATGGGTAAATCAGGAATGTCTAGAACAGGTAAATGAAATTGTATACTTGGGGAGTGCTTTTAGCCGGGATGGAAGATGTGATTTAGATGTGGACAGGCGTGTAGCTGCCGGGAACAAAGTCAGTGGTGCCCTGACTGCGTTAGTCAAAAGGCAAGGCGTAGCGAAGAGTGCACGCCTTGCAATACATAACGCAGTGTTGGTACCGACTTTGTTATATGGCAGCGAAACCTGGGTATGCCAGAAGAAGCATAAAAGTAAGTTGAATGCAGTGGAGATGCGATCTCTTCGTAAAAAGGCCGGCAACGCATCTGCAATTCCTCTGGTGTTGCGGTTGTTCATGGGCGGCGGTAGTCACTTACCATCAGGTGAGCCGCATGCTCGTTTGCCCCCTCTCCTATAAAAAAAAAAAAAATGTGCGGCGTTACTATGGCCGACCGAAAGCGAAACGAAGAGATTCGCAATATGGCAGGTTTGAAAGATGACCTTATCACAAAAATTGATAAGGGCGTGCTTCGGTGGTTTGGGCACGTTGAGCGAATGAGTGAAGACCGAATGGTGAAGAAAATATATAGCGCGAAAGTTAATATTAAAAGGTGTCGAGGTAGACCGAGACTAACTTTCGAAGACCATGTGAGCAAATTGCTCGAAGAGGGTAGGGTCAAGAGTACTCGGATACCTAGACGTGCATGTATGAAGAAGATAATGAATCTGAAAGAAGCGAAAGAGATATGTAAGGATCGTGACACTTGGCGATCTGTTCTCTCTGGCTACCCCGTCAGGGATTGTGCGTGAAGATAAGTAAGTAAGTAAGTAAGTATACATAGGATTCCCCTAAAAATGTGAAATAAACACCTGATTATCTCTAAACTAAATGACAACCTTAAATTAGAGCACGGAAGAGGAACGTTGGATGCGTTCTGTTTTTGTTTCTGTTTTTTTTTCTTTAACTCTGAAATTGTAATCCGAATATGTAATCCGAAGAACGATACATTAAACATAATGATATGTTATGTGCCTATTTTTTTATATTTTAGATCCTAAAAAACATAATACGAAACGAAAATTTTATTGCGCTGTAGCTCTACTGTTCTAGAAAATATTTAGATAAATTCAGTTTATAAAAAAATTATCAATTATTATCCATGCGTCAATCTATATAAATAGTCCGATTCAAGTTAATTTTTTACTTGTTATAAACGAGTTCTTGACTACAATCTCGCATAATTATGATGACTGCCTCGTTGTCTAGTGGTTGTAATAATGCGACTGCTTATCATGAGGTCCCGGGTTCGAATCACGGGTCGGCCCAAAAAAAATCGGTTATTGAGCTTTTCCATCAAGAAGTTCTCAGTAGCTGTCCGGAGTAGGAAGTTGGCGGTGTCTCAGCCCCGTGCCTCGGAAAAGCACGTAAAGCCGTTGGTCCTGCGCCTGATTTCACTCCGGTTGTATCGGTTTGCCGTCCCATAGAACTATGAGAGCGAGGGAATAGAGAGTGCACCTGTGCATGCGCATACACTTGGGCACTCTAATCCTGTCCTGCGCCAATGGTTAGTCTCCGTTGAGACTGGCCGCCGTGACCGAAATTAGGCCTGGAGGACATTATTATTATGTGGAGTATCTATATAGTTTTCGCATCTGGTCTCTATAAATATATAATTGTAAATGAAAATGATATACATACATGAATATCAATAAAATAAAATAAATACATAAAAAATACATAAATAAATAAAAACCCAACCAGATGGAAGCCCTCGGCAGGGGAAACCAAACGGCCGAGGGTTAGGGGGGGAAGGGAAAGAAACCAGCGGACGATGCGGGCGGTATCGAGGAGCACCGCCTTCTGTATTTGAGCTAGGAGCGGCCCGTCACGGAGTCGCAGTCGCCTCAGATGGCCCCAGAGGCTGATTGGGATTAACCCGTTCGCATAAACGACTACAGGTATAATTTCGGCCGGCAGTACACCCCACATGTCGGTCACCTCGTGAGCCAGGTCCAGATATTTTGTTTGCTTATCTCTTTCGGCTTTCACGAGGTTCTCGTCATACGGAATTGTAATGTGGACCAAAAATATCCTTGACTGAATATCCATTAGCACAATATCAGGCTTATTCGCAAGAATAGTCCTATCTGTAATGATGGCCGGGTCCCAGTAGAGCCTGGCGCGGTCATTTTCGAGCACGGTTTCCGGCAAATACTTATAATACGGCAGTTTCTGTTCCACGAGACCGTATTTCAGAGCGAGCTCCTGGTGTAGAATCCTGTTGTTATTATTATTATTAAGAAGCCCCTACGAAATCGAATGAATAACGAAAAAATGCGTTAAATAGAACTACTTAGACAGGGCAGTGATGGACAAGTATGTGAATGCAAATCACTAAATGACCACTAACGAAATACCCTCGCATTGGCAATACTGTCCTCTATATATTGTCTCTGAAATTTTAGTTCAATTTTTGTTCTTTGGATGGGTTTTCTGACATCAGTCAGCTACCAGAAACAATACCACTTTCGCCACTCAGAGGACCATGCAGACTAGGTTGGAATATAAAGTTATGAAAAATAAAGAACTGCGGTTGCCAACCTGCCTACCAAGCGTGGCAACTATGGCAAAAATCTCTTTTCTACCGACTTCAAACAGGAAACTGTACTCGACTGTATGTTTTTTTTTTCTGGGTGAACCGATTTCGATGATTGTTTTTTTAATTGAAAGCTGGTGCTTGACATATGGTCCCATACAAATTTGATCAAGGTCTGACCAATACTTTTTGAGTTATTCTTAATCATTTATATTAAAGTCAGTTGTACAAAATTTTTAATTTTTAATTATATGAGGCAATCTACGGAGAGACCTAATTTCAGCGATGGGTTTTGATAGGCTGTAATTAATGAATGAAATTATGTTCTAGATTTGTATTGTATCAAACTTTGGTCAACTAAATAATGTGAAATATTACAAAATCATACAAGTATCTCCACGATTAGCATCTAGCCTAATAAATTGTAGGAGCATGGAGCTGATGGCTTCGACGTGGCCGTTCAGTTCATTTGTGATGATTGTTTTATTTATTTATTTAAAACTTCATATACACATGTGGTATATAGGCGGACTTAATGCCTAAGGCATTCTCTACCAGTCTACCTTGGGATGATGCAGAGATATAATGAAGTAGGAGTAATAAAAAGGTAATATGTTAATACTAAACTAAAATAACAAAAAAAAATTGTAGCACATCGAAATAAAATACATAAGATATAAATGTTAATAAAAAATATAATATATATATAATATATAATATATATTTATAAGTATATTATATATATTATATATATATATATAATATACTTATAAAATAAATTATTATAAAAATAATAAGATAATAAAAATGTATATTACTTAAGTACATATTAAAACGTCAGATGTATGTAAACTCATGAAGATATACAATTATAGACATAATTGAATAGTATTATTTTTGAAGAGCAATCATCACAAATGAACGGAATTTTATGTAAAAAAATCTTAATAGTAAAATTACAAATGCAAAATCACATTAACGCCTGGAATAAAATTTCACTGTTTCATTGTATTACCTTAAGCCGAAGTTTGTAGATTGAATCAATTAGAGGCTAAAGCAATCGCAACGCAATTCACTTCCATTAGGTCCATTTATCTCCAGTCTATTTATCTGTTTTATATGAATTAAAACCACGTGGCTCAGCAATCAGTTTTAGGTTTAAAAGTTTTTTTATAAGTACTGGCTTCTTTTTTTATAGGATAGGGTGAGGGTATAGGGTGAGGGTGAGCACACAGTCCACCTGATGATAAGTGGTTGCTGTGGCCCATAGACATCTACATCTATCCTCGTTTGCAGATCAAAATGTAGATGCGTTGTCAGCCGCGAGGACTAAGATGGAATGCCTCTTTTCCAGTAAAAAAGATTCTCTACGCTCACCATACGAAACATAGCAGCGTTAAGCTGCTATTTTACGCTGGTATTCTGCGAGAGCGTGGTCCTTCCCCGGTCGAGCCGACCCATTCGTGCTACAACTATACTACCAATATAGCTGCAGCATGGCTCTACCACGTGGTTCAAATCCTATAATGAGTTATTTTGACATATATCATTGTTTCTGTGTCTTATCTGCGTTTCTGAGACTAGGTTAGACCCTACCTCTGTGATCTCGCATTAGCGTTACGAACACGGGAACGTTTGGACCTACACCATTATAGCATTATCATGAATGCTTGCGGTTGAAAACTTCCTAACACTATTCGGAAGGTAGCCATACCATTACAGCCTATCAAAAGTCCACTGCTGAACATAAGCCTCTCCTATAGACTGCCTCATTTGCTATAGTTGCCACGCTCAGCAAGCGGATTGGTAACCGCAATTTTGTTTAATTTAGCTGTATCAAGCAGATCCTGCTGCCCATCTCCTGATTCAGTTTCCTTCTGTCGCCTCTTACGACACCCAGGGATAATAATATAGTGTAGTGGACATTCTTACACCGCTGTTACATGGTAAGGGGAAGGTGGCGATAGAATAACATGAAAGCCTTATACTTATACATTTGTTACTCTATTGGGAATTTAAATTATTTAACGTGATATTTTCATCTACATCTATATTTTAAAGAAAACTAGCGCAATAATATGGGTAGCTTACTTTGTAATACTAAATGAATGAATGAATATACTTTTATTGTACACCACGAACAAATATACAAATGTCATAACAAAAATCAGATTATAATATGTACAATTTGGCGGCCTTACACATAGCGATCTCTTCCAGGCAACCAAAGGTGTAAAGTAATACAAACAATGAATAGGTAGGTGGTAGGTGGTGCAATATAAATATACAAATAATAAATGCAAAAAAAAAGATATAAATAACTAAGTAATACATGAAATAATATAAATTACTAACACATAATAAAAGATAAGGTAACACATATAATATATACATATATATATACATATACATATATATACACATATATATAAACATATATACATACCTAAATATACACACTACACATATATATCAATATATATACACAAAATTCCTCAAACAATAATATAAAGCTGATAGATACAATAAATACATAATCACACAATCTATCCTAACGGTGTCCGAACGATTGAGACAAGTAATGCTCTTTAAGTAATCGCTTAAAGATAACAATAGTTTAATAAAGTAAGTAAGTAAAGTAAGTAAATTTAATAAAGTATTAGGTAGTAGGGCTTCTTTTCTAGCTAAATGTCCGCCTACATTGATACCACACCCTCATTTACTTCTGCGGCCAAGATACAGAGCATCCACTGCTGTATACCGTTTAAGGGGATAAGAAGTATGTGAGACTTCGAAGTATCCTCAGGGGTGACATCTGTGGCCTTCTTTGTTTGAAGCTGTAAATGTCCGGCGTTGGCAATGGCCATTCACCATCAGATGAATTGAAATCCGTTTGTCTTTTATATGTAAAAACCTTTAGAAAAAAGTAAAAGCTTTAATTCTTCTATACTCCTTCGCGGGTAGGCGTAGAACAATACACAGCAATTTTTCGTGCTCTTGTAAATGTTAATTTAAAATAAATATATATAAGCCAAATATTATGATAATAGTACAAGCTAATTAAGTGACATTCACCAGCAGTACTGATATTTGTTTTTACCACAAACTACAACACTTAACTACACTATTTTACAATGAAGACTATCAAACAGTCAATAGAAGAGATGACAGCACAGTTCCAGTCAATCCTTGCAGCTTTTCAACAAGAACTCAACAAAGTTAGTGTTCCTTCTCCTCCATTATCATCACCACTAGCTACAGTCTTTGAAAATTTCAAGACTTTTGTTATCTCCGCGCTTAGAAATTCGCAGCAGCAAGTTCAATTGGTCTGAAAAGATTGTGATCGGTTGGCGATGTACCCGAAGATAAAAATGAAGATGTTGCCGAAACTGTCATTAAGGCACTACGGCAGCCCAAAGTGTTCATAGCTCAGGAAAATTTAAACCGATGCTTCACATTGGGTAAAATTAAGGACAAATCCTGTTCTTTTAGTGGAGTTTAAGGATCTTGGTCTTCGTCGGAAGGTCTGGACTTGAAAAACAAATCTTAAAGGTACCGGAGTGAACTTGTCTGATTTCCTTACAAAAGTTAGGCTTAAAGCTTTTCTAGCAGCTCGCAACCGCTTCGGAGTATCGAAATGCTGGATAAGGGAAGGCTGTATTTATGTTTTAACAGAAGACCAGGTACGGCATTCTGTGTTCACTGTTGCTGATTTATAGTCCTTCCCATTATCGTCCTCATCAAAGCAGAATCAAGATGGTGCTAAATCCCCCGAAAAAACCAAGCCAACTAAGACACGGAGTCGCGTTGCGGCCCGTAAGTAATTACTGCTTCGCGCAACCTTATTATTAATTTTCGTTAAATATCACTTCGTCATTAATTTGTCTAGTAATTTTAGTTTTATTTCAATGTTTTACTACCCTTTTATTTGTTTATTTTTGATGCGTATGTATCATGACAGACTGTGTTGTTTATATATTTGTTATTATTATTTGTTACCATCACTGACTATACTAGAGGATACTACGCAAGTTACCGTCTATCAGATTTGCGCATAGATTACTGGCTATAGCTTGCTACATATTCATTTATCTATGACTGGCTAGCACTTCTTATTCGTTTGTGGTCAGATCAAAATAAACATTTGCTCTTCTAGATTTAAAAATCAGTTCCTCTCAAGAATACATATACAAACACTGGCAGTATACTGCCGATGCTTTTCTTACCATGATTTGCTGTTTTGGTCATATAAATTACGATCACTAAAAATCGAGTCCCGTGTTCTTCTGCTGCGTAATTTTTCTAGAATGGACGTCAACCGTCTTATAAATGATGCTGCCAGTATAAACTGGTCGTTAATTGATGAGACAACAGATGATGGCGAACAAGTGCGCCTTTTAAATTCCTTTATAATGCAACTATATGACAAGCATGCACCTTTACGACCAATAAAACTTAAGTATCCGCCTTCTCCTTGGCTCACAAAAGAAATCAAATATTTAATGACAAGAAGAAAGCTAGCCAAAGCCAAATTTTAAAAGGACCCCTGTAATATAAATTGTGAGAAATACAGGATACTTAGGAATCGTTGCAACACGATGTGTAGAGATGTGCAACGACGTTACATTCATAAGGCAATTGAGGAATCTGATGGAAGTTTCATAAAGCTTGGGAATTGGGAAAAAGCGAAAAGACTCCTTTCCTCCTGATTTAAACTTTGAAATGCTTAATCAAACCTTTTCCTCAAGTTCTAGTTACTTTAACAGTTGTAAATCTAGGACACTAAATCACCTTCATTTTTTGACAACTCCCGCTTTCCCCGAATTTGTTTATTCTTTGTATTTATGTCAGTTTGCTGATTGTGACGTTAAAAAGAATATCACAGCTGTAACTTCTAATGCAAGGACTACCTTGCATTAGAAGTTACAGCTACATTATCACTAGATAATGTTAGCTGAAACAACATTCTCCCACTATTAGATCTCTTGACTCCTATTGTAACTAAAATTTTCAACAATTCTTTAAATACAGGTACTTTTTCTACACTATGGAAAGATGCTCAAATTATTTCACTACCTAAGAAATCAAATCCCAAGTCCTTCTGTGATCATCGTCCTATTTCCATATTAAAGTTTTCTTTTTATAATTCTTGAGCGTCTTATATAACAGCAACTTAGTCTATTTCTGAATCTAAATAACCTCTTAAATACATTCCAATCAGGCTTTCGTCCTGGTCACTGCTTTGGTTAAAATCACTGACGACATTCGGGCAGGAATGGAGAATCGGCATGTTACTATTCTTACTCTTCTTGATTTCAGCAACGCCTTCAACACAGTTGATTTTGATATACTGCTAGCTGTGCTCCGTTCTATTAACGTATCTCCAGCAGCAACCCACTGGTTTCGTAGTTACTTGTTTGGACGTCTGTATTGAAGACACTTATTCCTCGTGGTGTTCTCTGGATGTAGGCGTACCACAAGGTGGCTTGTTGTTTCCTCTCTTTTTCAATTTTCAAACGCTCTATCGCTTCAGGAATAACTTCTCTCTACCATCTTTATGCAGATCCAAATATATTCTCAAACAAGTATCAATAATCTTCCATCTGCCGTGTTGTGCCACAAATCGTGATCTCGCAACTATTTCAGAATGTTGCACATCTTATGGAATTAAGGTTAACGCTAGTAAAACGCAGGTAATAGTGATAGGTAGCATCAAACTACTACAAAAAATTACTTGGCATACGCTGCCTTTCATTTGTTTTGAGAATTCCGCTATTCCTTACAGTAAGTTTGTAAAAAATCTAGGGGTTCTAATTGACAGTCTTGGGCACTACAAATTGAACAGGTAAGTATGAAAATGTTTGCAGCTTGTGAAAGTCTTAAAAGATTCGGTTGATATTCGGTTTACGCAAATAGTTGATTTCGAAATTGGGATACAGGGTCACCTGTATCCCAATTTCGAAATCAACTCAAGTGGCTCCCAGTTCACCTTTGCCGGAATGTTCATAATATACTTTCTTTACTTTATGTGTTCTGTTTGATCCGAAATCTCTGAGATTTTAAGGAACATTTTCACTATCGACATGAATTTCATGACCGTAGTTTGTGTTCAGCGTATAGCTTGGCTTGAATACTCCTTGCAGAGTAACTTCTTTTTATAAATCAAAATGGGTTTACAATTGACGAAGACATCACATTATATGCATAGAAACAAACGTACAGTTAAGCTGCTTTTTAAATAGATTTAAACGAATAGATGAAACGAAGCAAAACATTCAAAACTTGCCGGTAATGAACAAAAGGAATAAATGCAAACCAAAGAGAATCATTATTTTACCGACAAATTATACAAATGAATTCAATCCGTCTGGCGCTGCGCAATCTGTTACAATTATTAACATGTAAATAGACCGCCATTACAATATTGTCGGCTTTGTAGAGACAAACCTTCGTGTCTAATGTCTTTTTCACGAGACGACAACTCTCCCAGTCGAGCTCGACGACAAATTTCCCAGCGAGGCGAATGCCAATAGAAAATATATACTCAAAAATTATATATAGTATTTATTTTTCATTATTAGTATTGATATTTTAAAAGACCTTGAACAAAATGACACACACACTTTTCGTAAGCATAAATCACTTATAAAATACCTCTTACCAGTTTTTTAGATAGATTCTTTAGATATAAGCAATCAGTGCATCTTTTTTAATTTCGAAACATGTTTAAATGAAATGAAATATATAATCGGAGATGAAACGGCGTATGAAACTCTGCAGGTATCCTATTTTTGTCGTTTTATGAGATTTATAATACAAAGAAAAGTTTATAAATAAACAAAAAAATTATAGACCGCCATTACAATAAAGCATGTTCTGAAATTAATCAACAAAATAAAAAAATAGGACGTTAACAGTTGGACCTCATTAGTGTAAGTACTCGTATGATGGGTTATCACTTCACTAACTCAAAACAGTGACTTATAACGACCTAAATGTAAGTGAGACATCGTATGTAGTGCGCTTATACATTAAACTATCTCGTAATGCGTAACGCTAACTACGCTCAGTCTACACAAAATGTCATTAGCAGAAATTACTCAACTCAGGCTATCACTCCCGAGGAAGCAGTTGAGAAAGTTTACGAAAAGGCCCCAGAATACGCTACGTTTAAGTTACGAGCGATAGGTAAGCGACTGTTGTGAGCTCATTGGCTAATGACAGCAAGTTACACCGTAACTTCAAATCCAGAGATAAAATTTCTTAGGATCAAAAATTACACCTTTATTATTATGCGTTTACATAAGTATAAAGCTGAGGTTGGAAATAGTCTGCCCCTCAAAATTGCCACCAAACACGATGTACGCCGTAGTCTCTGCCGCTCATTTGAGAAAGTGAGGTTAGTTAGTCATTTCCTTGACAGTTAAAACTAAAAATAAAATCTTTACTGTGCCATACCATAGTACTGTAGTTACCGTGTCGTGGCTTAAGAAAATACATTACTCAATTTAGTTCCGTGGGTGTCTTAAGAGACGGTCACCATGTCGCTGGTCAATTAGTCAAACGAGGTGATTACTTCAAATTACTAGATACTTATTAGGCGCTAGGAGTTCGTTTAGGTTGGTACCTATTTTTCCTACCTATTTTTGTCATTAGGCAAAAGTACGATCACTGCTGTCTCTCCGTTTGAACAGTGAGGGAGCCAGTTCAAGGACTAAGGTGAAATACTTCGAAACCAATAGGTTTTAGACCCCTCACATAACCCCTGGCATGTAGTGTTGCCCAAATGCAAGAACAAGACGAGACTTAGCAAGTCTTGGTCTTGGTCTTGCGCCAGTACACCTGGTCTTGGTCTTGGTCTTGGTATTGCGCTCCTAGTCTTGGTCTTGGTCTTGGTCTTGCAGCAAGAGTCTCGCAAGTCTTGCAACCTTGCAATCTTGACCTATTAGCCTATTACTATTTATTAAACTTTAGATCTTAGAACAACTTAACAGAGTAGGTACATATTGAGCTTGAATTAACATAGCCATAGTAGAGACCAACCATATTAATAAATGTCTAAACATTTATGAGAAATTCGAAAAATCAACTGACACCGGGTGGGGTTTGAACCCACGACCTAAGCGATCCGTGCCGATCTATCTACCGTGTCCCACGGCCACGGGCGTCAGTTTCTTAAGGCGCAGGTTGAGCAAAATGTCGCGCTAGTCGTTATTTGTGCGGTTTTTAGAAGCTATCTACTTTTTATTTAAAAGATATATCAACAAATAAAAAACACATTATATTTCTACATAATCTTGATTCCATAAAAGCTATATCCAATTTTTTTTAAAACGAATAAATATTAATATAATCTCCTTACAACGAAACCACATAAATGTGAAATTATTATTGATAACATGGATCTCCTCGTAAAGTAAGTATTATTTTATTTTGCGATTTACACCAATGGATAGACAATTTATTAATAAACATTTCTATAGTAAATTTTTTTTCAAAAGACCAAAATTTGATTTTATTAAGAAATTATTTTAAAATCTGGGCATATTCACTGCTCACGGGCTTGCTAGAGTCAGTGAGCCCTGAGCTCTTCGACGCGAAGCCCGTGTCGTTAGAGCGTCGACCAGCGCCGCATACACTCACGTAATATCAGTCGATAAATAATATTACTTATTAGGTTATTTATAGGTAGTATTATTTGTTTGTTTTGGGTATAATTTTTCGTATTAGTTATACATATATTTGTTGTGTTTTTTACTGCGCTATGAAGCTTTTTGCGTGTATTTTCTTTGAAGTAAATGCAAATAAAAAAATTAAGCACCATTGGCATGTAAGGTTCGAATCCATAATTAAAATTTCGATAAATATTATAATTTACACTATAAAAGGCTAATTCAATATTATCACCCAACCACAATATCTTATTACGTACAGTACTGCCTCGTTGGTCTAGTGGTTGTAGTAGTGCGACTGCTGATCATTAGGTCCCGGGTTCGAATCCTGGGTCGGACCCTGTCAGTTATGAGTTTTTCATTTATGTTCTAAGTTATAATTAGTATTACTAAGTTATAGTTTTTTGCTAAAATATAGTATATTATTTATTGCTTGTTTTTTCTTCTTTTTCAAAAAATAATTGAGTACATAAGGTGTTCTATACTTATAATTCGGTAAAAAGTATCTAAGTAGGTACTAATATACCTACTTTTTACTACTAAAAATTTTTAAAACTAAATTTAACTAAAAAGACTAAACTGACGATTTATTTTTTAACTCAAAACAGGACATGGGTTTATTTATACTCTAAAAACTATAACTTTATACAATTAGTGTTCACTGTAAAATTATATTCGGTATAGACGGTAATTATTAAATGCAACATATTTTTCTTAATTATTAATTACATTTGTCAGTGGATTAAATTTTCTTTAATAAAGTTGGTGATGATTTTAAATAAAAATAAAATTCTGCTCAAGTTTTTTTATTGTTATCTTTGTTAACAACATCGCCTTTAGAACTCTGGAACCGTAAGTGTTTCTTTCAGACGTCCACAATTTATTCAAAATAAAAAAAATACTCCTTCTACCGGAGCATTCGTAGCAGGTAGACATAAAATATATTCGATTAAAAAAAATTATGTTGAAGATTGTTGACTTTGAATACTTCCATCCAACGAGTTACGGGACAATTTTGTGTCCCGGAGCTTTGTTTGGGGACAATGGGACAGGTGACCGAGAAAAGGGACAGTCCCGTTCAAAACGGGACGTGTGGTCACTTTAGCTATAACCCGGCGACGGCTACGTGGGGCAGTGGCTTAGCAATTAGTTGTTGCGCTGGGGGCCGCGGGTTCGAATCCCGCACGGAACAAGTATTTGTATGGCTTACAAATAATTGTTCCGGGTCTGGATGTTTGTCCTTGTGCAATTTATGTTTGTAGACTGCCTCCACGACACAGGAGAAAATCCTAGTGTGGGGGTAACGTTTTTTTACAATTGAAATTGAAAGATTGAACCCTTATACTTCTTGTTGATTTTTGTATTAGTACTCGTAGTTAGGTATATTACTTTTCAATACGTGACACGTAAAAATTAACAATAATCAAAAACACATCTACGAAACATCCTATTTATTTATTTATTCTTTCTTGCACCAAATATTTGTACAAAAGGCGAGCTATATATTTATTTACCTATAGTGAATAGGTATCTTTTAAACTCACAATTTTCAATGCTTCATTTTTAATATATAATTAATTATAAAATTTCATAATTAGATAATATATGAAAATACATAATTCTAATATAATGCAACTAATATACCGAATAAAAAAATTAAAATACATTTATCGTTGTACGCTGTGTGTATTTCCATAAATTAGTTCATTGATGTTGAAAAAATAATACTACGTTCGTACCTACAATAGGTGGTGGCGTCGTACATATTTCAAATAAGCAATATATTGAGGCGAGCGGCGTGCCGCCGGCAAAATGCTCAAGGTCGTTCGCATGGAGTAGCCCCTTAAGAAACGTTTACATTTAATAAGCTTACATGTGCTAAAACATGGTTAAACATACATATAAAAACAAATTAATGGCAATAACTACATTCATTCATTCATTCATTCATTACAGCCCTTCACAAGTCCACTGCTGAACATAGGCCTCCCCCAAAGAATGCCACAAAGCACGGTCCTGAGCCACCTGCATCCATCGACTTCCTGCACATCTTACCAGGTCGTCACTCCATCTAGTGGGGGGACGCCCTACACTTCGCCTGCCGGTACGAGGCTGCCACTCGAGAACCTTTCTTCCCCATCGGTTGTCGGTTCTTCGAGCTATATGGCCGGCCCATTGCCACTTCAGCTTACTAATCCGTTGGGCTATGTCGGTCACTCTGGTTCTACTGCGGATATCCTCATTTCTGAGTTTATCACGCAGAGAAACTCCGAATATAGCCCTCTCCATAGCTCGCTGAGCGACCTTGAGCTTCCTCATCCGGCCAGCAGTGAAGGACCACGTCTCATTTCCGTATGTCATCACTGGCAACACGCACTGGGTGTACAGTCTCGTTTTCAAGTTTTGAGGTATACCTGACGAGAAGATGTGCCGTAATTTCCCGAACGCTGCCCAACCGAGTTGAATCCGTCGATTGACCTCTCGGTCGAAGTTGGACTTACCTAGTCGGACTATTTGTCCCAGGTAAACATACTCGTCAACAACTTCGAGCTTAGTGTTCCCAACAACTACCGGCATAGGTGTGACATGGACATTAAACATGATCTTTGTTTTGTCCATGTTCATCTTAAGACCTATCCGTTGGGAAACACTATTGAGGTCATTGAGCATAGTGCTTAGGTCCTCCAGCGATTCTGCCATAAGGACTATATCGTCGGCAAATCGAAGGTGAGTGATGTACTCGCCATTGATGTAGATACCGTATCCTTTCCAGTCCAGAAGCTTGAAAACGTCTTCCAACGCAGCGGTGAAGAGTTTCGGGGATATGACGTCACCCTGTCTTACACCTCTCTGCAATTGGATAGGTTTCGTACTCTGGTTCTGTACTCGGATAGCCATCGTAGCCCTACTGTACAAGCACTTCAACACTTCGATATACCGACAGTCAACTTGGCATCGCTGAAGGGACTGCAGCACCGCCCAAATTTCGACGGAATCAAAGGCTTTCTCATAGTCCACATACGCCAGACATAGTGGCAAATTGTACTCCTCGGACTTCTGTACAATTTGCCGAAGGGTATGTATGTGGTCTATGGTGCTAAAGCCTTTTCGGAAACCGGCTTGTTCGGGAGGCTGGAAGTCGTCAAGTCTGCGCGCGAGACGATTCGTAATGACTCTCGAAAACAGCACGTAGACGCGGCTCAGAAGGGAAATCGGTCTGTAGTTCTTCAAGAGAGCGTTGTCGCCTTTCTTGAAGAACAAGACCACCGCACTTCTGCTCCACGCCTCCGGTGTAATGCCACCATGGAGGACGGAATTAAAGAGCTTCTGAAGGACTTCAAGTACCGGTTTTCCACCCGCTTTCAGAAGCTCCGCTGTAATTCCATCCTGGCCTGGGGCCTTGCCGTTTTTAAGGTGCTGGAGAGCCATTCTAATCTCGCTCAGACTGACGTCCGGGATATCATCGGAATAATGTCGGATAAGACTCGCTCTTGGATCGTTACTCACACTTGCGTGTGGCTCCAACGATGACGTGTACAGCTGCCCATAGAACCTCTCAATCTCACTCAAAATCTCAGGTGCCCCGGAAACGATGCTGCCACATTCGGTCTTCAGCTTTGACAGTTGGCTCTTTCTGGCAGACAGATCTCTGGCAAAGACTTTGGAGCCTTGGTTCCGCTCGATCGCTTCTTCAATACGAGCTGTATTAAAGTTGCGTAAGTCCCGCCGCATGCATTTGGAGATCTGTCTGTTCAGTTGCCTGTATGCTGTCAAATCTGTTGAAGAATGTAGCTTCATCTCCCGTCTAACAGCCATGAGATTAAGAGTGTGATCGGAGAGTTTTTGTGTTCTTCTGCGGCGGGTCTTGCAGAACTTAGCTCCGACCGCATGGACAGTTTCCACGAGCTTGTCATTCAAATCGTCCACTTCATTGCAGTCTTCTAGGCACTGAAAACGGTTTTGCAACTCGAGCTGAAAGGTTTCGGGACTTTGGATTAGAGCACGAGGGGGACGGAGCGTTGACTTCATTAGACGAGACCTCTCCAACTTAACGTTTAGGTTCAGTGTGCCTCTAACCATTCGGTGATCGCTGCCAGTTTTCACCCTCGCGATCACTGAGACATCACTGAACAGTTGTCGTCTGGTCGTCATAATGAAGTCAATCTCATTTTTTGTCGAACCGTCGGGGCTCGACCAGGTCCACTTCCTGTGGGGCCGCTTCTGGAAGAAAGAGTTCATCATAAAGAGTCCCTCTTTCTCCATGAAGTCGGCCAACTGCTGGCCCCTTGGGTTCCGTTGCCCTATTCCAAATTTCCCCACTTTCAGCTCACCGTTCTGAAAGTGGGGAAATTTGGAATAGGGCAATAACTACACTGTATTTTAAATAACATTATCTCTTTAGAAAGAGATTGATGGACCCACACCATATATGAAATGGAATAAAAGAGTTATACAATATACAATTTATTTAAATAAAAAATAAAATACGATGCCAATTAAATTACTTCACAGTATGTACACAACAGCTTTTACATTACTGTTACTTTATATTTATTCTTTTGACAAAGCATTAATACAAAGTAACCATCTGGCTGACTCATCACTTAACCTATTTCTATGTTTTCTAATTACTAATGATGTTTTAGAAAATAATCTCTCAGCAGGTACTGAAGTTGCAGGTATTAAAAGAAAATCACGGGCCATCTTCGATAAAATCGGATATTTTGTCTCATGCGTCCTCCAACAGTCTAAAATGTCTTCCGAGATGACGGCTCTGGGTTTACCTAGGTACCCCTCCAACTCCTTAATAACTAAGCCTTGAAGACAAGATCCAGATCCATTTTTAAACATTTCAAGTGTTTTAAAAGTGCTATGGTGTCAACCATATTTATCAAATGTGTGACGACATAATCGAGCACTTTGTGTTTTAATAACACACACTTGAAAAAGTCGAGATTTGCAGTGAACTTACTGAACATGTCTATCTTTTAGGTAATAATAATAACAATAATAGTAAGTAATTATTATAAACCATATAGTAAATTTTATAATAATTACTTACTAGAATAAATTATTATGATACTTACCTATTATCTAATTACAATATTTCTTGCGAGTTCAGGATAATGTATTCGTGTCCATTCTGAGCACCCGGAAACTTATTTTATTCTTTGAAACATGTACTCTGTGGCGGCAATCAAACAGTGTCAAATGTAGTAGGTGTGGCGCGGCGGCGACGATTGTATGCGATATCAATAGTAGCCGCCGGCACGTGTATCTTGACCTTGTACTTTCGAATAGCTGCACAATTTCTTTGACAGGTCAGTATCCGACCTTTGATGATGTTGGCGTCACAAGACGCCGCGCACTATCAAAGTGCCGATGGTCAAAACTAGGGATGCACTCTTTTTTCTTTTAATGGATATTTTCATTCGCTATGTATATTTATGGTATTGTTCGTAATGCGCATAAGTCCAATTTTCCAATTTTTTTTTTCATTATATTTTTTTGCGTCTCATAGAGTCCCTAAGCGTATACCCGAACTCCTATACTCCCTGAAACGACACATAATCCTAACTGCAAGACGCAAGAGTCTCGCAAGCTTAGTCTTGTTCTTGCGCAAATCTTGCACGGTCAGTCTTGGTCTTGGTCTTGCTAAAAAGAGGCGGTCTTGTTCTTGGTCTTGGTCTTGCAAAAATGCAAGAACAAGACCAAGACTGCAAGACCAAGACCGATTTTGGGCAACACTACTGGCATGTATATGTGATATTTTTAACACTGTATGTTTGTATGAATAGAATAGCATAGAATAATTCTTATTCAATATAGATTACAAATAATACTTATTAAGCTTTTTCTTTTACCAATGGTAAAAAAAACTGTGTCATGGGGAGAACCTGCAAGAAATACAGCAGGACTTTTTTTTTAAAGTAAAATCATACAATAAAAATACTTGTCTTACAAACTACTTCCAAAACATATTTAAGAAACAGCTTGGAAGCATTAATACTTTGTGTTTGTTCCAGGTATTACAGAGTGTATATCACTGTTTTTATTGTAGGTATTTTTGTTTTTATGAACATACATAACATTTTCTGAACTAATATCTTTATTTACTTAATTAAATTTGTATTCTGAGAAACCCTCTCGTTTCGGGCTGTAAATAGCTCTAATGGCCCTATAAATCATAATCCTTACAATTTGGTAACCTAGCGGCTCGCTTACCTCTCTGATATTATAAAAATCCTTATTTAATTATACGGATCTGGATGTTTGTCCTCGTGCAATTTATGTTTGTAAACTGCCTCCACGACACAGGAGAAAATCCTAGTTAACTAAACGTTACTAAACGTTTTATTTATAAAAAAAAAATAACGGCGTAGTTCCCATTCTAGTTCATATAATTCTAATTCTTGTTCGCAGTCGAATCGCCTATGATTTAGACAGAAACCTTGTTTAACAGAATGTCGAATGTTCCTTTTTGAGTACTCTGATAATATTTTAATTATTCTCGGCTACCGCTGCTCAAGTTTGGATGTAATGGTCTGTAGACAATTATTCAAAGTTGCAACTTATCTTTTGCCTCCCGTTTTTGAAATATTCGAAGTTTCTTGAATATTCCCAAAATGTAGTATTTCAACGTTATTTCAAGTTGTAAGCCGTGAATGTAATATATATTACAGTTAAACTTTAAAATATTCAACAGTAGATTGTATTCAAAAATATAAAAGCGTTTGCAAGACTTAAGACATGAATTATGTAAATTTATTTTACAGAATTTTAACAAACATGGCCGCGCATAATTGGCGTTATTTATTATTAATTTATTAGAGTCCATCAGAATTCAACTTCTAAACATAGGCCCCTCCTAGAGATTGCCTCATGTGCCATTTGCAATAGTTGCCACTCTTGGCAGGCGAGTGTTATACCATCACGGCGTTCTACAGTCTCGTATGGCAGGTATTGAAATTCAAATTTACTTACTTATATGTGGTAAAATAGCAACTCAATGCTGCTATGGTTCGTTTGGTGAGTGTAGAGAACCGGAGACCCTTTTTACTGGAGACGAGGCATTCCATCTTAGTCCTCACGGTTGACAACGCATCTGCATTTTGATTCGTAATCGAGGATTGATCCACTTACCATCAGATGGACTGTGTGCTCGTTAACCATTCTTACCTTATAAAAAGAAAATCAGTTTCCCTCTGTCGCCTCATATGACACCAACAGGATGATATAGTGTAGTAGATTCTGTAACACAGTAGTATAAAGAAATACGCTTTTAAAATTGAAAGAAAACTGAGCTTAACAATCAGTGGGGAATTTGTTCTTACTTTGTGTAAGTTATTATCAGGACAATCATCTGTAATTTTAAACCTTAGGTGTATTTTAAGCTCATAGATAAATCCGTACGATGTATTCCTTCACCGCCGAGCACGTGGTAAATCGGCACTTAAAATTGAAATTAACAATTTCATTGGTCTAGCCGGTACCAATGAAATTGTTAATTGCAATTCCATCGATCGAACCCGGTTTGCTTGCGCAATGTGAAATTACAGCGAGCGCTAACCATTTGAGCTACCACGGCTCTTATTAATTAGAATGACAGAATTATATGAGCGGAAAAACTCCGTCCAGCCAGATTTGAAATATTAAGGCAGATTTCCACGAAACAAAAAAACATGTATATCTACTAGTACACCGCAGTTAGTAATAGTGCAGTTTAGACACGCCACAAAAATCACATTCCCGAAAATCGAACCCCACACTATGATCTGTCAAATATAAGCAACGTCCGCCATCAAATTCAAATTGCAACTTATTCAAAGCATAACCACTGTAAAAACTAAAGGGATTCTCGCCATAAGTCCGAACTTGCGTTTACGAGTTAGGGGCACGATTTAAATTGTATACATTAGGTCCTGTGTACGTTTCACCCACACAAAGTTTAGGGTGAAGGGATAAAGCGAAAATAAAAACTTCATAAGAACGAATTTAGAATTTACGAAATAGTTGCCGGATCGGGCGAGATTCTTGTAGCATATGGAATATATTCGAGACCATTTTGTGACGCATAAACAGCTAAATGTATCGGTTACTTGGAAGGGAATCGGAGATAATGAGATCTTGAAGGCATCCCCATGTTGCCCCCTCCTCGTTTACAAAATTGCTATTTCTTTCGTATTTGAAAACATATAGTGTTGCATTATTTGAGAGTCATTACGAATCGTCTCGCTCGCAGATTTGACGACTTCCAGCCTCCCAAAGAAGCCGGTTTCCGAAAAGGCTTTAGCACCATAGACCATATACATACCAAATTTGCCACTATGTCTGGCGTATGTGGACTACGAGAAAGCCTTTGATTCCGTCGAAATTTGGACGGTGCTGCAGTCCCTTCAGCGGTGCCAAGTTGACTGTCGGTATATCGAAGTGCTGAAGTGTTTGTACAGTAGAGCTACGATGGTTATCCGAGTACAGAACCAGAGTACGAAACCTATCCAATTGCAGAGTGGTGTAAGACAGGGTGACGTTATATCCCGAAACTCTTCACCGCTGCATTGGAAGATGTTTTCAAGCTTCTGGACTGGAAAGGATACGGTATTGACATCAATGACGAGTACATCACTCACCTTCGATTTGCCGACGATATAGTCCTTATGGCAGAATCGCTGGAGGACCTAAGCACCATGCTCAATGACCTCAATAGTGTCTCCCAACGAATAGGTCTTAGGATGAACATGGACAAAACAAAGATCATGTTTAATATCCATGTCACACCTATTCCGGTAGTTGTTGGGAGCACTAAGCTCGAAGTTGTTGACGAGTATGTTTACCTGGGACAAATAGTCCGACTAGATAATTCCAACTTCGACCGAGAAGTCAATCGACGGATTCAACTCGGCTGGGCAGCGTTCGGGAAACTACGACACACCTTCTCATTAGACACACCTCAAAACCTTAAAACGAAATTGTACAACCAGTGCGTGTTGCCAGTGATGACTTACGGATCTGAGACGTGGTCCTTCACTGCTGGCCGTATGAGGAAGCTCAAGGTCGCTCAGCGAGCTATGGAGAGGGCTATGCTCGGGGTTTCTCTGCGTGATAAACTTAGAAATAAGTATATCCGCAGTAGAACCAGAGTTATCGACATAGCCCAACGGATTAGTAAGCTGAAGTGGCAGTGGGCCGGCCATATAGCTCGAAGAATCGACAACCGATGGGGAAGAAAGGTTCTTGAGTGGCAGCCTCGTACCGGTAGGCGAAGTGTAGGGCGACCCCCCACGAGATGGAGTGACGACCTGGTAAGACATGCAGAAGGTCGATGGATGCAGATGGCTCAGGACCGTAATTTGTAGCATTCCTTGGGGGAGACCTATGTTCAGCAGTGGACTTATGAAAGGCTGTGACGATCATGATGATTTGGGCTATTAATTCTAAAACTTTTAAGCCACTTTATGAAACCTGAGTCATATTTGTACTTATTAGCTTTGTCAGCGCTTTGGCTATACATAACGCCGTAGATGAATAATTTATAGTCATGTAGTAAGGGATTAGAAGAATCAGAGAGCCTGTTTTCTTCCGTAAGTATATAAGTATGTTTAAGGTGTGTAGATATCGAAACATTGCAAAATTATCCGAACCAGTACCAGGGGAGTAGTCTCATTTGTACTCTTTAACATTAAAATTTATAAATCTAATATATATAAGCGAAATACCAGTGACTAACCGACTCATCACTAATCATCTCTAAAACTATACACCCGACTGAGTTGAAATTTAGAGTAGTTACTCATTTCGTAATGTAGACGCTCACTCAGAACCGATTTTACGATAGTCCCATAAAAAAAAAACTTGATATTTTAGCAGGAATCAGCTGTTAAACATATATACAAGCATTTTATCCTTGCCTCCGTGTCCGCTGTTGTCATATTTCGATTAGTCTCACACTTTGTTTGATCGAGCTGTGTGCAACCTCAGTTCGATGCCCGCTGAGGGGACTGAACTTTTAATCGCAATTTTAATACCTAATTTTATTCGCTATTTTTTCGGCGATGAAGGGAAAAATCTTGAGGAAATCTACATAAATAGAAAATATTTTATTTAGTTCGGAATATATTTTAAATTCATGTAATTTTTCTGCTCAAATTCATGTAATTCCTTCAAAAATAAAACTATAGTCCTTCTAACTAATAATTAACGAAAGTTCAAAGTTAAAAATTTGGACCAGAGCCATGTCTTAAAAAGGCAACAGAGATCAAAATGACGGTTGTCCTCTTACCGGCCACATTTTGAACTATCGCTAGTAGAGGTTTTAATATAATATTTTTTGACGACATCAATCAAAGTGTTTACTACGTCACGGTCCTCCGACCGGAAGCACTCCAGGAGGGTCCTAAGCGTTTGGAGGTACTTAAACGCCTGACGGATCACTAATACCCTTGAAGTAATATATAGAAACCTTTTTGAAGGAAGTAAATGGCTTTTTAAAGATAGTAATGGGTTTCATGTAATGTACAACTTCTTTCTTTTTTTTAATGATTAACAAAATCTTATCGAAAATGCGTTCTTGATCAAATCCATGAAATTTGTTTTATCTTATGTTCACACCATTTTTAAGTTCACACCATTAACGACAGATCGTGTTAATAAATGCAGGAAATCGAGGACTTGAGCGATCGATGATGATCAATACCGGTGGATCATGACCGTGTTTTGTAACATTCCTTGGGGGAGACCTTCGTTCAGTTACGGTCTTGTGTTTTTGTGTTCGTGCAGTTATTGACTTGGTTCTTTTAGTAGTTACCTATGACGATGTACAGTAGTAAGATAAATGTAAAAATTTTAAACGTTTTTAAGGGTTGCAAATAATTCATCTGTGGCAAATCCTTTCGACAGACAACGCTCAGTAATGTCAACAAATTTACATTTTCAAAGAAATGAGTCGAATGAGGCAATCACCTGTAGTCTTCAAGCTTCCAGGTGGTACAGCCATACTGCAGCTCCGTGGCGCAGTGGCTTAGCAATGAGTTGTTGCGTTGGGGGCCGCGGGTTCGAATCCCGCACGGAACAAGTATTTGTATGGCCTACAAATAATTGTTCCGTGTCTGGATGTTTAACATCCAGTGTGGGGGTAACGTTTAAAAAAAACCGGCCAAGTGCAAGTCGGACTCGCGCACCGAGGGTTCCGACCAAATCCGTAGGTATATAACTTTAAAATTATTAAAAATATTTTTATTATTTGATGTAACTAAAAATGTTTTCTTTTCGCAATTTTTCCTTTATCTGTACTATAAAACGTTGCTTCGTACCAAATTTTAAGATTCTGAGTTCACGGGAAGTACCCTGTAGGTTTTGATTCCCTTGCGAATGTCGAAAATTTGCGGCATAAACGGCTGTAACTTTTGATTGAGTTGGCTTAGAAGTTTGATTTTTTTCACAGCTCTAAGGGACAGTAGACTTGAGTATTTGATATGAATTTCAGCTTGATACCTCCACGCGTTCCTGAGAAAAAGGGTCTTGACAGAAGACAGACAGACAGACGGACAACAAAGTGATCCTATAAGGATTCCGTTTTTTCCTTTTGAGGTACAGAATCCTAAAAAAGAAAAATATCATGTTTGCAGCACGAATGGGTCGGCTAAGACCACGCTCTCACAGAATATCAGTGTAAAATAGCAGCACAATGTTGCTGTATTTAGTATAGTGTGTGTAAAGAACCGGATATCTTTTTTACTGAATAGGGGGCATTCCATCTTAGTATTCATGGGTGACAACGCATCTGCATTTGAATTCTTAATCGAGAATAGATGTAGATAGAGGTCTATGGGCCACAGTGTCCACTTACCATCAGGTGAGCTGTGGGCTCCCTTGTCACTCTTATTCTTAAAAAAAAACTACAAACATACTGAAGAATTCTGAGATTTGTAATAAAGAAGCAAATATACATATAATGAAATTATGACGTAAAATAAACTTACTAGAGTTATATAAAACGGGAATACAAACAAGTTGTACGTTTGTTAAGAATAGCATGAAAGAGATGTTGATTAAAGCTATTCTAACATAATGACAATCATTTGTGAAACGAGCCCATCAGCGGTTGTTTGAGCGACAAAAAGCATAAATGGACAGCAAGATTACGAAACGCCATACGCAATATCTTTTTTATCCTCAAGGCATCAACGAGAAGTAATTTATGAGTTTTTTGTTCGTATTTGGTCACGACAGAATACGTCAGGGTATGGTCTTAGTTGGGAGCGTTGGACGGAGTGTGAGTATATGGTATATTATACAGAATAAGTGAGAGTACGGAAACTTCAAACTCGATCGGACTAGAAGGATCTTCAAGAATCGCCTATAGTAGCAGATACGGAAAATAACGGAATTGTCGGTAGTACTAAATGTCGCGTTATTTTCTCTGTCTGCTACTGTAGGTGAACTCCGTATTTGTGTGCGTGATATGAAGCTTCCACACTCTTATTAAATCTGACTATGTAACGACTTCGACTCACAACACTGTGATACAACTGAATGTGATTGTCGTATATGCCAAACGTAACGCCCTGCTCGAAAAGAGTGGTCATTCTTCTACATTCAGTGCGAATATAACATATTATATGTATCGAAACAAATATTTATTTAATATGTGATGACCGTGTCGTAGCGGTCAGAATATAAACTTCCCCACATCGTCCCGTGGAATTTTCCAGTATAAAAATCAGATACCCTGTACCCAGAAGTGTGCCTTATGTAACGTTAAGTTTTTTCTTTACTTTAACTTAAATCAATGTTCCTTTTGTGTTTATGACCGTGTCTACCGTTTTACTTTACCTTTGTGCAATATTAGGCTGTGTTTCTATCGTAGTTCTCAGGGATGTCAACATATATCAGCGAATCCAAAAAGCAATGTTTTCTGACTGACTTTGCTAATGCGACCGTCACTAATCCACCACCAATCGTGGCGATTCGTCCAGCAGTAGACTTTACAAGCTGATGTTGTTCATGATGATAATGAAAAGGACCTAATTTTATTAATTAAAATATAATCTAAACCGTAATGTATGGCAACTAAATAGCTTCAAAATGGTTTGCCGGTCATTGACGTTGCAAATTGCTAAGTATTTCAGTCAATAACTAGATGAACGAGATCATAAAGTCATTATGACACTTGCGAGGACATTTCAATAACTGTCCAATTGTAAGTAATCATCGGCGACCGTTGTTAAATGTGCACCTATGTTTACAAAATAAGAACACTAAAACTAAGCAAAGTGCTTTCAATATCATCATCATCATCATCACTATAGCTCATCACAGGTTCACTGCTGAACATAGGCTTTGTTGCAATCTCTGGGAAAGAGATTGCCATAATAAAATAGATTTTATAATAGGAAGATATGACAAAAAAAAAGCGTGAGTGTTGTTGAACACTCGTTTGGAACGAAGTTCCTTTCGTTATATTATTATTGATAAACGTAATATATTATTTATTAACAAATACATCTAAATGAATTACTAGCGTCTATTAAAATGAAGCGTCATTTAAAAAAAAATATTTCTTTCATAGCAAGAAAAAGTGCAAGGGAGATGTATATCATTCCATCTCGGTTCCTTATGGCCGCCAAGGCCGTTAACACTACGTCAGAAGGGGTCGTGACGGAAAAATCTTACACTTTTTGTCGCCTAGCCCCCATCCGTCAAATACGTACCGTCCGATAAGGAACTGCTTCCAAAACAGAAAATTATTAATATTAATAAATCTATACAAATAAATAAAATTGAAGTGTCTGTTTGTAATGTCAAAATTACAGCTTTTTACTAAATGCATATGAAAGTGTATACGGTACTAATAACAAAAATACAATTTTTAAAGTTTTTGTCTGTCTGTCTGTCTGTCTGTCCGTCTGTCTGTCTGTTTGTTCCGGCTAAGCTCCGAAACGGCTGCATCGTATTTGACGGGATTTTCACTGGCAGATAGCTGATGTCACAAGGAGTAACTTAGGCTACGTTTATTTTAGAAAAAATTAGGGTTCTGCGCAAAATACTTAAAAGCCCAAATAACACGCGGACGAAGTCGCGGGGAGCAGCTAGTACTAACATATATTTGTAATGTATTTATTGTTATCATTTATTATTTAAAATTACTATTTTTTACTTATGAATAAAATATTTATCAATAAAATAATTATATATTACTATTAATATTTGACTCTATAAAAATAGAGAAAAAATAAATTTAAAAGCGTGACGATTGATGCAAATTCTCCATAAAACGGGAGTGGCTCATGTCTAGCGGTGGACTAATCGCTTTTTTATAGAATAAATGTCACAAAAGAGCACACAGTCCACCCAATGGTAGGTGGATGCTGTGGTCCATAGACATCTACTTCCATCCTCAGTTACGAATCGAAATTAGACTCCTGGGTGGGATGTTCCGTATGAAGTAAAACACGGCAATATTACGCTGGTATACCTTCTGCATTTACTGTGCAGTGACGGTGTAAAAATATGTACTATCGTCCCCTGGGTGTCGTAACCAAACCAATATATGAGCAGCAGCGACTCTCTAATAACAAACAGAAAACAAAACTGCAATTGTCAAACCACCTGCTAATCGTAGCAATTATGGCAATGAGACAATCTCCCATAGATTGAAGATGAAGAATTGAAGGCATATGTTAGCAGTGGAATTTTTATCGGCTTCAATTTGATAGAGTCTATGATATGCATGATGTTGTCGTGCAACACGTGGTAAACGTGCAACACGTGCAAAACGTGGTAGATTTCGCCCATGGCGAAATCTACCACGCTGTTCAAGCTGCTGTGACCAATTATTATCAGGTGAACAGCCACTTCAATTCTTATTTAAAAACAGAAGCAACAAGTAGATATAGGAATTCAATACTGGATTTAACTCGAGGTCACGTTTATTCTTGAGGTTTTACGATTGTCTCCGTTGCTTTGAGTTAGGTTTTATTGCGATTTCGGTTATGTCGATTGGTTACATTGTGTTTAATATGTTGAATCTTTGTATTATATTAAAGTTTTTTATAATTTAAACGTTTTAAGGTTTTGAGGTGTGTCTAACGAGAAGGTGTGTCGTAGTTTCCCGAACGCTGCCCAGCCGAGTTGAATCCGTCGATTGACCTCTCGGTCGAAGTTGGACTTAACTAGTCGGACTATTTGTCCCAGGTAAACATACTCGTCAACAACTTCGAGCTTAGTGCTCCCAACAACTACCGGCATAGGTGTGACATGGACGTTAAACATGATTTTTGTTTTGTCCGTGTTCATCTTAAGACCTATCCGTTGGGAGACACTATTGAGGTCATTGAGCATAGTGCTTAGGTCCTCCAGCGACTCTGCCATAAGGACTATATCGTCGGCAAAGCGAAGGTGAGTGATGTACTCGCCATTGATGTTAATACCGCATCCATTCCAGTCTAGCAGCTTGAAAACGTCTTCCAATGCAGCGGTGAAGAGTTTCGGGGATATAACGTCACCTTGTCCACCGGCAACGCATCTGCAATTCCCTCCCTGGTGTTGCAGTTGTTCATGGGCGGCGGTAGTCACTTACCATCAGGTGAGCCGCATGCTTGTTTGCCCCCTCTCCTATAAAAAAAACCTATCTGCAGTTGGATAGGTTTCGTACTCTGATTCTGTACTCGGATTGCCATCGTAGCCCTACTGTACAAGCACTTCAATACTTTGATATACCGACATTCAACTTGGCACCGCTGAAGGGACTGCAGCACCGCCCAAATTTCTACGGAATCAAAGGCTTTCTTACAGTCCACATACGCAAGGCAAAGTGGCAGATTATACTCCTCTGTCTTCTGTACAATTTGCCGAAGGGTGTATATGTGGTTTATGGTACTAAAGCCTTTTCAGAAACCGGCTTGTTCGGGAGGCTGGAAGTCGTCAAATCTGCGTGCGAAACGATTCGTAATGACGCTCAAAAACAGCACGTAGACGCGGCTCAGAAGGGAAATCGGTCTGTAGTTCTTCAAGAGAGCGTTGTCGCCTTTCTTGAAGAACAAGACCACCGCACTTCTGTTCCACGCCTCCGGAGTAGTGCCACCATGGAGGACGGAATTAAAGAGCTTCTGAAGGACTTCAAGTACCGGTTTTCCACACGCTATATGAACTTATTGAAAGTACGCAATAGTAGCCATATTGGTGAGAAAGAGACAAAATTATTAGTATTGCTACTTTACTTGACAAGACAATAAACAAGATAAAACACAATAAACGAGAAAATAGACAAAAGACAATAAACAAGATGCATGAAATATTAAACACAATGTTTAAATATAATGTCATGGAACATCAATGGTAGCATATCTTTAATAAATGTTACTATACGTTTATAGTATTCTTATAACTAAAATATATTGCCTCTTTTTTTAAATATTATTAAACAGAAACATTTTTATTTGTCGTTCATCACTACATAAGTACTTGGAATAATTTACAATACAGTATAAAATAAAAAAACAACATGATTAATCTTATGAAATAAGTATAAATAAAAACAAAACACAATAAAAAAGTTTATCATAAAAAACCAAAGAATTAATCTAATAACAAGAATAACAAATAATTTTAATCATAACCACGAAATGGACCGGCTGACTGGCCTCCGTATGCACTTATTTTTGGTTCGGTCCACAACCCTGCCATATTATTTTGGCATTCATTCCTAAACATAAACGTACAGTTCACAAAAAAAAGCAATAAAAGGCGATTTTACAAACATTTCATGTTATTATTTTAGCATAATATGTCGCCCCATTGTTGCAGTATGACAAATTAATGGTGGTATACTACCCCGTAGCCAGAAGTATAAATACAAAGCAAGACATTTGTGATCGCTAATGCAATTGTCAAGCGTCACGATTACAGCGAGTCTTTTCTTCTTTTTTTTTTCATTGAGGGAGTCCATGTATATACGAGTAAGTACCAATAGGAAAGTTGTACAGAAGTCCGAGGAGTACAATTTGCCACTACATCTGGCGTATGTGGACCATGAGAAAGCCTTTGATTCCGTCAAAATTTGGGCGGTGCTGCAGTCCCTTCAGCGGTGCCGAGATGACTGTCGGTATATCGAAGTGCTGAAGTGTTTGTACAGTAGAGCTACGATGGCTATCCGAGTACAGAACCAGAGTACGAAACCTATCCAATTGCAGAGAGGTGTAAGACAGGGTGATGTTATAGCCCCGAAACTCTTCACCGCTGCATTGGAAGACGTTTTCAAGCTACTGGACTGGAAAGGATACGGTATTAACATCAATGGCGAGTACATCACTCACCTTCGATTTGCCGACGATATAGTCCTTATGGCAGAATCGCTGGAGCAACTAAGCACCATGCTCAATGACCTCAATAGTGTCTCCCAACGGATAGGTCTTAAGATGAACATGGAAAAAACAAAGATCATGTTTAATGTCCATGTCACACCTATGCCGGTAGTTGTTGGGAGCACTAAGCTCGAAGTTGTTGACGAGTATGTTTACCTGGGACAAATAGTCCGATTAGGTAAGTCCAACTTCGACCGAGAGGTCAATCGACGGATTCAACTCGGCTGGGCAGCGTTCGGGAAACTACGACACATCTTCTCGTCAGACATACCTCAAAACCTTAAAACGAAATTGTACAACCAGTGCGTGTTGCTAGTGATGACTTACGGATCTGAGACGTGGTCCTTCACTGCTGGCCGTATGAGGAAGCTCAAGGTCGCTCAGCGAGCTATGGAGAGGGCTATGCTCGGGGTTTCTCTGCGTGATAAACTTAGAAATGAGTATATCCGCAGTAGAACCAGAGTAACCGACATATCCAACGGATTAATAAGCTGAAGTAGCAGTGGGCCAGCCATATAGCTCGAAGAACCGACAACCGATGGGGAAGAAAGGTTATCGAGTGGCAGCCTCGTACCGGTAGGCGAAGTGTAGGGCGACCCCCCACGAGATGGAGTGACGACCTGGTAAGACATGCAGAAAGTCGATGGATGCAGGTGGCTCAGGACCGTACTTTGTGGCATTCCTTGGGGGAGGCCTATGTTCAGCAGTGGACTTATGAAAGGCTGTAATGATGATGATGATGATGAACAATAGGAAAACTATTAGAAACTTTTTGAACTCTTATTTATCTGCCCACACATTCCTATTTTAATTTGTTGCATATTTACTTATTTATGCATGTGTTAAAATAATAATAATAACACCTATAATATGAAAATAAAGTGAAAATTCTACGAGCATTTCTACATGACAAGACAAAGATAAGGAAGTGTCACACGGAGCGAGGGCGATTGGAGATAACGTCAGAGTTGCGTCTGTCAGTTCTGTATGTGTTATTTATTTATTGAAAAGAAAATATGCCAAAGGAGAGGCAAGGGAAATCTTTGTAATACCGCTCACAACAAATGCCTAATGCTTTGTTCGTTTTGTACGTGTAAATGCCTTTTATTAAAACTTCCTTAATATTTCTGTGCTGCATTCGTTTATAATGATGTAATTCTATATATTTAGTTATAAGTAAGCTACAAATCGCAACAAGACTCCAAGCTTCTTGTAGCTATATTAGTGCTGCATTCATGATCTTATATATATGCACAAATGGACCCAGCTTTGCTACAGCATCCATTTATCATCAATTGGTCTGTGTAACAATCCGTCGTATAAAATAAGACTGAAAAGAGTCCTTCATTCACGAGAAACGTACCTACACCTGACCAGCTTAAAATTCGCAGTCTAGCTAAGAAAACTATTGTAATATTTTCTTACTTTAGGCTGATATTTTTCCAAAGCGTTGGCGTAAGCTACAGTATTTACTACGTTCTTTTTGAACCCCGCTGTAATTTATTAAAAGGGACTTTTTTCAGCGAAATCCGCGCCCAAATTTACTCACACTTCCCAACTACGTTTGACAGAGTCCGCTGTGAATTTTAAAAAGTCACTTTAATTAAGCTAAGCGTGGATTTATTTTGTAACGGGTTGTACCTATTTACAAAATATATTATTGCCTTTAGAATGTTCTAACGTGTTTATTTAGAGCTTAAAGTTTTCTATTTCGAGATGGCGTTTTTTAGGGTTCCGTACCTCAAAAGGAAAAAACGGAACCCTTATAGGATCACTTTGTTGTCCGTCTGTCTGTCTGTCTGTCTGTCTGTCTGTCAAGACCCTTTTTCTCAGGAACGCGTGGAGGTATCAAGCTGAAATTCATGTCCCTTGGAGCTGTGAAAAAATCAAACTTCTAAGCCAACTCAATCAAAAGATACAGCCGTTTATACCGCAAATTTTCGACATTCGCAAGGGTATCAAAACCTACAGGGTACTTCCCGTGAACTCAGAATCTTAAAAGTTGGTACAAAGCAACGTTTTATAGTACAGATAAAGGAAAAATTGCGAAAAGCAAAAATTTTTAGTTACATCATATAATAAAAATATTTTTAATAATTTTAAAGTTCTATACCTACGGACTTGTTCCGAACTCTCGGTGCGCGAGTCCGACTCGCACTTGGCCGGTTTTTTTTTATTAAATTGAAGTGCCGAATAACTTATACTCCACCAGATGGTAAATGGCTACTGCAGCTTATGGACAACTGTTACCAACTTGAAACAAAGATGGCTACAGATGCGTTGTCAACTTTTAGAACTATGCTGGAGTTTCGCACAGCCTGTAATTATAGGTACTCACTCTTTATACCTTTCAGGCCGGAATGCAGTAGTACAGGTTCTGCTGTTTGGCGACACAAATACGTAAGAGATTCTGGTCTCAATCCAGAGAGACTCCTAGGAAGAAAAGGTGTCAACCTAGTATTTTTGGCTAACTATCTTGTTACAATATTTAATAATTTTAATCCTGTGTTGTCTTAGCGCACTATAGCCACATGAGTAAAAAAACCGTACCGTACGGTTTTTTTACTCATGTGATATAACCTTGTGCTTAGAGACGTGGTAGAGCTACGTTGCAGTGTATTATGTCAGCATACAATGCATCGGCAAACAGACAGAAAATTTAAGTTATTTTTATGTGTGTAAATGACAATACATATATGACATGTTAAATGTTTTGTTGCCAGAAAGTAAGCTTTGATTTTAGTTAGAAGATATCTTTTACAATATAAATAAAATATCCTTAAGTTGTTAAGCCTATTTCTTTAATATTGTATTAATATATTCCATCAATATTTACTAGGTGGCAAAACCACATGAGTAAAGTCCCTTTTCCTCACTATGTGGTAAGAATCCATTTCTGATTGGGAGTCTGATAGGCACCACTCTCTTTCCTATTTTCGCCGCAGTGCGTGCATTGCTGTGTTCACATTGAGATATCATTTGTTCCAATCTGAAGAGTGGGGAGAGAGCAAGTATAACTACGAGTTGTGAGGCATTCCATCTTAGTACTCAGAGGTGACAACGCATCTGTAGATTTCTTTTTTTTTAATAGGATAACGGTGACAAACGAGCACACAGTCCACCTGATGGTAAGTGCTTGCTGCGGCCCATAGACATCTACATCTATCCTCGTTTGCGAATCAAAATGCAGATACGTTGTCACCCGTGAGGATAAAGATGGAATGCCTCATTCCCAGTAAAAAGGGCCTACGGCCACCTGCACTCACCAAGCGAAACGCAGAGGTAAACCTCTACTTCACGCTGGTATTCTGTGAGGTCGTGGTACCACCCCGGTTCGAGCCGGCCCATCCGTGCGACAGCAAAAGCTGCCGCGTGGCTCTACCACTGTTGCAGTCGAGTCAGTGGATGTGTGTCCTTGTGAAATCTATGTTTGTAAACTGCCTCCATGATACAGGAGAAAATCCTAGTGTGGAGGTTACGTTTTTAAAAAAAGATAATGATAAAGAAGGTCACTTGGCATAACGTTTATAACACTTATATATGTATTTTTAATAGGTTTTCTATAGCGTTGGCGATTGTAGAAAGTCAACGTAAATTGGAGCAGCACGGCGGATCAATGGCCCCATAACCTCTTTCAGAAATAAGAGGACGCCAGTGGCCAGCAGTGGGACGTATGTACGAAGTAAAAAGACTAGCGACTCTCTTATACGATGTCTCTCCGCTTAGCACGGACGCAATTTACCAATTCTATGTTTTCTTATAATGACATTGCAACCTCTGAACATATTGATACTACACTGGTATTTACTGACTCCAACGGTTTTTCCGGACCGACATTACTTATGGACCTCTACCTCTACTCCTTTCTAAAAAGCCTGCAACGCACCTGATATTCCGTGGTGTTGCAGATTTACATGGGCAACGGTGATCACTTACCATATAGTGAGCCGCATGCTCGTTTGCCTTACATACATACATACATAAACACTCACGCCTGTCACCCAGAGGGGTAGGCAGAGATTATGGACTTCCATTTGGCACGATCCTGACACACCTCTCTCGCTTCCTCCACATCCATATACCTACGCATACACGCTCGTCGGTTAAAGGTACTCTTGATTTGGCCCATTTTTAATATATCGCCAATTTGGTCGATAAACTTTCGCCTAGGGCGACCCTTCCCGACTATGCCGTTCACCTCTGCAACATAAATTTGCTTTGTCACTCTTTCCTCATTCATTCTTTCTACATGGCCAAACCACCGAAGCATTCCTTTCTTAATCCTGGTCACAACATCATCTTGCAAACCACACTCTTCTCTTATTAAACAATTTCTCACTCTGTCATTCAGCTTCATCCCTAACATACTCCTTAATGACCGCATTTCTACAGCATTTATTCTACTCTCATGCTTCTTCTGCCACACCCAACTTTCACTACCATACATTAAAGTAGGTACTAACACAGCATTGTGAATTGCCATACGTGCCTTTTTGGACACATTCTGACTTTTCACAATAGAGTGTAGAGCCCCATTCACTCTATTTCCTGCATTCACTCGTCGTTCTATATCCTTATCATATCTACCATCCCTGCTAAACACACATCCCAAATATACAAACTCATCTACTTGCTCTACCAACTCCCCTTCTATTCTTATTTCACATATCGTTTTACTTTCTTCTCTTTCAAAAACCATAACTTTCGTCTTACTTGCGTTCACTTTCATTCCCTTTTCTTTTAATGTCCTGTTCATTAATGTAACCATCATTTGCAACTCGGCTGCCGACGACGCAAGTATGACTTGATCATCGGCGTACAAAAGGCATTTGACGGTTAACTCACCCATTCTTAACCCGCATTCTTCTACTTTCAAATTTTCCAAACAACTGTCCATAAACAGGTTGAACAACCACGGGGAAGCCACACAGCCCTGTCTGACACCTTTATGGATGTCAAACCAGTCCGAGTAGGCCCCGTTGATCCTGACACAAGCACTAGAGTCCCTATATAGAGACTTCAATGCCTGTATCAGACCAGCGCTCAACCCAAATGAGTTCAGTGTTTGCCATAACACATCCCTGTCCACTCTGTCATAAGCCTTCTCCAAGTCCATGAACGCACAAAAAACTTTTTGGTTTTTGGCCAAAAACTTCTCGGCGATCATGCGCATGGAAAAGACCTGATCCGTACATCCCATTCCCTTTCTAAATCCCGCTTGCACATCCCAAATTTTTCCGTCAGTTTCTTTCATAACTCTTTCAATTAGTACCTTAGCATACAGTTTTCCCACAATGCTAAGAAGGCTGATACCACGGTAGTTTTTACAGTCCTGCTGTGATCCTTTTCCCTTATATATTGGGACTATCACGGCTTTGCACCAGTCTCCCGGTACCCGCTTAAGTTCCCAACATAAATTAAACAAGGTGTACAGCAGGTCTGCCACCACTCCTTCTCCAGCCCTTAGCATTTCGAGAGATACTCTATCATAACCAGCTGCCTTACCTACATTCATACTTTTCATTGCTTTCATTATTTCATCTATACTTATATCTCTATCTATTTCCTCTTCTTTCGGAATTTCTATTTCATTTAATTCAAACGTCTCATCACTCATAAACACGCTTTCAAAGTATTCCTTCCATCTCCTTAAACTCAAAACTTCGTCATTCAGAATACAGCCATTCTGGTCTCGTATAGCATTCATTCTAGGCTGTTGTGAATGTCCCCTGGTAGTTCTTACGAGTTTCCAGAACATTTTAATGTTTTCCTGGAAGTTATCCGATATTCTTCTATCATTCTTATCCGTTCTTTCTTGCTTTTTCCTTTCAACTATTTCTTTTACTCTCTTATTTAGGTGTCTAAAAACCGCCTTTTTCCTTTCAATATCATCATTCATACTGCTAGAATTACTAGCCTTGGTTGCTAGTAAATCTAGCCATGCTTTCTTCTTTGCTTCAACTTCCATCCGTACCTCATCATCCCACCATAACGTGTTATTTTTCCTTTCATTTGTTCTCTTGCTTACACCACATACTTCGGTAGCTGCATCCACTAAACCTTTCTTGACATTATACCACACAGTCTCCAAGTCTAAATCATTCATACACAATTCAGCCATACCACTTATATTTTCTCTCAATCTACATTTGAACTTCTCTTTCACACCTTCATCTTGTAGCCTCTCTGTTTTTATACGCTGTAACGCTGTGGTAGACACAGATGTCCGATGCCTCCAACGTCTGAAAAGACCATTAATTCGGCATAAGACCAAGTAATGATCCGTCCCTACGTTAGAGCCCCGGTAAACCCTTGTATCTACCACCGCGCTCCTCATTCTTTCATCAACAATTATGAAATCTATCATACTTCTATCATCACCTCTTTCCCATGTATACGTGTGAATCTTCCTATGACGAAACAAAGTGTTCGTCACAACAAGATTCTTTTCCACGCATACGGCGAGAAGGCTTTCACCATTCTCATTTATACTTTCATCACCAAACGTTCCCAATATCCTTTCATAACCAAGCCTCCTCACCCCAACCCTTCCATTAAAATCGCCTAATATCACAATATTTTCATTAACCTTGCATTTCATTAGCACCATCCTTACCAACTCCCAAAACTGCTCTCGGATATAAGTGGGCTTAGACATGTCTGGGGCGTAGACCCCTAAAACAAACAACTTCTTTAAGCCCACTTTCATTCGTATCCATAGCAGTCTCGGGCTTACACATTCATACTCTTTTACACACTGACCCATTCTTTCTGAAAGGATGATACCGACTCCCTGGCATGCCCGCTCGGTCTCGTCTACACCAGACCAGTACGCGGTATACATGCCATGTGTAGTGGCATCCTTTCCCTTCCGTTTCGTCTCATTCACACATAACACGTCTATTCCTCTATCATACATCATATCGCATACTTCATCCATCTTATCATTCATTCCTCCACATACGTTCAATGTAGCCAGACGGGCTTCCGCAATCCACTTTTCGCCCCTCCGGGGGACAGAACGTGACGGGTGGCGAACCTCGTCGCCGGTTTTCCTCCCGGAGATTCTTCGCACCCCTGCCCCATTAAAGGGGCGCCGGGAACTCGGGGCCATTTCTTTAATATTTTGCCTCATGGTGCGAAAGTAAGTTGTGGTATTTTTTTTTTTTTTTACGCCGCTACCACACGGCGAGGAGCCGAGTCAGTTCTTTCGGCTTTGTCGCTCGTTTAGCACCACCCGGGGGACACGTGTAGGGTGGGCCTAGGATTAGGTGGTCGAAGCCTACGGACGCGAGCGACTCATCCCCCATCGTTTGCCTTCTCTTCCATAAAAAAATAAAAACATAAGGGCAGGGAATTAACACAGTCCTGAGCCACCTGCTTACTGCTGCTGGGTTATGCATGTTACTCTGGTTCTTCTTTTCGCGTTATAGTATCTTCTTTATGGATTATATCATGCAGAGTAACAACAAACAGTGGTAGAGGCACGCGGCAGCTTTTACTGTCGCACGGATGGGCCGGCTCGAACCGGGGTGGTACCACGACCTCACAGAGTGAGTGCAGGTGGCCGGAGGCCCTTTTTACTGGAAATGAGGCATTCCATCTTAGTCCTCACGGGTGACAACGCATCTACATTTTGATTTGTAATAGAGGATAGATGTAGATGTCTATGGGCCGCAGCAACCACTTACCATCAGGTGGACTGTGTGCTCGTTTTTCACCCTTATCCTATAAAAAAAAAAGTAACTCCGAGGATAATCCATGTCGATGGTTAAATGAATGCAGAAATATGCATATATTATACATTGAAACTTTCCTCCAGAGATCCCCTGATGATCAGTGGATGCGGTGGCCCATAGACATCTACTTTATTCTCAATTAAAATCAAAATGCAATGCTTTGTCACCCCTGAGGACTGAGATGGAATGCCTCGTTTCCAGTAAAAAGGGTTTCCGGTTCTCTACACTCACACAGCAGCATTAAGGTGCTATGTTACGCTGGTGTTCTGTGAGAGCGTGCCCCGGACGAGCCGACCCATTCGTACTGCAACCACAATATAGCTGAAACATGGCTCTACCACATAAATATTCTAAATCCAAAAATAAAAACCGCATCCAAATTCATCAATTACTTCAATATTTTATAAGCAAATATATACAAACAGCGGTAGAAAGCGACCTTCTTGTATAATATTAGGAGAATGTATCATGTTGTTTCTTTTCTGAAAATAAAAAACATAAACTACTAGACAAACAAAACCTTTACTGCATGTTATTGTGTACAGAGTCATGCTGAAATTCGGAAGATAAGGGGCTATCAAAAGCAAGGCTCAATCGTATAGGAAATAAGCGGACTATGATAACACGCCATTGCGACGGTCGGACGGTCGAGGTGACTCATAAAATGTCTACATGACGATCTGATGTCGGTATACTGACTGTACGCTATAGGGGAAAACAGACAAGCGACGATATTGGTTGCAACGATATTTTAAGAAGAATTCGTAGTTATTTCTGGGACAATGTATATTATACACTTTGACAACAGCTCTAGTATATATACAAGGTCTGTCTATTAAAAAAATGTTTTGTAGGTAAACCATATTAAAAGTTTAAACCATATTAAGAGTCCATGGCTGATATAACCTCTAGGAATTAGGTAATCACTAACAAGTTGTTTCTTTTTTTATTTATGCTTACATACGTTATAATCTTTCATTTTGGAGAAAATAGTCTCACTCAGTTTCTTGCTGGTTGTTCTCAGAACTGAGGTTTTCTCCGAACCAGAAGTAAAAGCTTATATATTTAATTAAAAAACTATTCTATTTTTTTCTATCATCCATCTTTAGAATGTCAGAAATACTCTATATTTACACCGTAAACATAGAGTAAAAGTATAATCTTAGGCGGCAGCCCAAAATTAGGATTGATGATATCATTACATGACAAATTAAAGTATTTTACTATAACTAAAACCGTGTCATGGCGATGTAAGAAGATCTATCACCCCATTTAGACTTGTAGGTGTCTTAAGAATCAACTCTGGGAAAGACAGAAAGACCTCATGGCCTCCAATTAGAAGTTTAAAATCTAGTGCATGCTAGATGAAAAATTCTCGAACTGGCTACAGAGAGAGGATTACTAAGCGCTGCAATTACGACAGATACTTTTTACAATGGGAGAGGTCAATTTCCAGCACTAGATTGTTACAGCCTTGAATAGAATAATTTTTATTCAATATTGATTAGAAATTGTTTTTATTAATCATATTTAAGAATATCTGTCCAAGAAAGAAATAGCAAGAAACCCAGAGGAACTTTTTCCAATATAACACTACACAATAAAAAAATGGGGGATAAAGCTGCTCGCGTCCGTAGGAATTACTTGAATCCTAATTCCCTACACGTATCCCCTGGGTAGTGCTCTCGTTTAGCACTACATACTGGTGGTAGGTTGGTCCTCTACTAGTGAGAGGCACGGCCGAGGGTTAGTTACCATCCACCTGGCAAAGACATACCGCCAAATGATGCAAATCGTGTTCCGGTATGATGTTAAGTGAAACCCATTTCTTAGGGAGAATAGGTCTGGACAGTTGCATTGCGCATACGGACCGGTTGCAACGCGGCCGTTTCTTAGTGTCCCCTGGGCACGCCACTATAGCGGCGATAAGACCCCTCTTTGAGGAGTGGCTTGAGAGACGCCACGGCGTCCTCACCTTCCGCCTGACGCAGGTCCTCACCGGACACGGTGTGTTCGGGAGGTTCCTGCACCGAATCGGGCGGGAGGAAACGCCCGGGTGCTCCCACTGCGAGGATCGACCGGAGGACACGGTGGAGCACACCGTGGAGGAGTGCCCTGCCTGGGCGGAGCACCGCCGTGTCCTCGTAGCGGCGATAGGCGGCAGCGACCTCTCGCGTCCGGCCCTGGTCGAAGCCATGGTCCGGAGCGAGACGGAATGGGATGCCGTCACCACCTTCTGCGAAGCAGTGATGCTAGCGAAGAAGGTGGCGGAGCGGGAGAAGGAGAGAGCAGCAGCTTTCCTTCCCGGCCGCCGCGGGAGACGCCCCGGGCGTCGGGGTCTACGTCGTGGCCCCCGGCCACCGTAGGCGCGGGCCTGTGGACGGCGAGCAATGGGTAGCTCGCCGTCCGTCCGTCTAACGACGACAGGCCGTGTCGACGGCGCGTTTTGTTCCACGCGCGCCTCAAAGAGCTGTCAGCAGCGTGAAGGGGCCCGCAAGGGCCGACGCCTGCCGGGGCTGCGGGCTGTTCGAAAGAGATACCGCGGCTCCGGAACGTAAGGGCACTGAAGGAACACGGATGGTTTTTAGTCAGTAAAAGTCTGACACTCCCTTCCGCTCCACCCAGAGCGAAAGGCGTCATTTGATGACTTTCCATCCGCAAAAAAAAAGGTACCTGGTTATGGAGGTTAGCGGGATCCGAAGCACGGTTGCACCGCTGGCCGACCGTAGATAGTTGGGGGCCCAATTAATGAGCCAGCCACTCATGAAAGGCTGCCCCGCCATCTTACGTAAAATCCTGGGATGGCTTCACCATGCCGGTTGGCGACCGGAGGAGAGGGCCTGGTAGCGATTTCCAGGAGGGTTCGGGCGTCCCCGCGATCTCCATGCCAGGTACCATCGATGCTATGACTCTGTTTGGGTCCCTAGGTTATATGACTCTATTTGCGTCCCTAGGTTATATGTGTGACGCCTCGTCCAACTGCCATTCTCTCAGCCTATTCACTCCCACCATTATTGAAAAAAAGGAAAAAGAAGAGTAAGTTTGTACAGCGGTTGCACTCCCTCTCCATTAAAGTGCACCTCACAAACATCCGAGGCCTGTACTGTAATCTCAATGCAGTCCATTACCACCTTGAGACTGACAAGCCTCACTTACGCTTCTTGACTGAGACGCAGATCAGATGTCTGGTATTGGCTACCCTGGGTACACATTGGATCATAATTTCCATCAGCGCGCCGGAGTGTGTTTACGTCCGCAACGACATCTGCTGTAAGCGTCTCCGTCACCTTGAAGACCCCACTTTCTCTACGATCTGGGTATTGATAGACACAGGAATGGATAAAATTATTTATTCTTGTGACTACCGATCGCACAGCGGCGACCAGGAGACAACTAGGCTGTTTGAAAACCTCAGTGAAGCCTCTAATGTGGCTCTAAATCGGTACCCTAATGCACAGTTGGTTTTTCTGGGGCTTTAATGCCTGTCATCAGGACTGGCTCTTCCCATACCAAAAGACCGACCACGCTGGGAGAGAGGCGTGGAATTTTGCCTTGTCACTGGGCCTCTCCCAGCTGGTACAACAAGCGACTAGGGTACCTGATGTGGATGGGCGCACAGCCAACTGCCTCGACCTTCTGCTGACGACCGATCCAGACAGCTACGATGTTCAGGTTACCTCACCCTTGGGAACTTCTAACCACTATCTGGTGAAATCTGTGTCGTTATATTCCCCACCTAACTACGATTTCCACGGAGTGCGACGAATGTGGCGATACAAGTCAGCAGATTGGGATGAGATGCGGCATTTCTTTGCATCTTATCCTTGGCGGCAGGTCTGCTTCTCCTCTGAAGACCCATCGAGCTGCGCGGATGCCATAACCAATATGATACGTCAAGCGATAGAGTATTTCATCCCCTTTGCTGACGTGACCATTGGTGGTAAAGCTCGCCCTTGGTTTAACGCCGAGTGCGCTCGTGCTGAAAAGCACAATCATATGGTGTACTTATCCTGGGTCGATGCTCGAGACCGTAAAGCTCCGGATGTTAGCCTTAAGAAGAGAGCCTTTAACCAAGCCGGCAAGTCGTGCAAAAAGGCATTACGCCAAGCCAGTTTCGACCGCATTAAACGCATCGGCACAAAGATCTGTGTCAAACCATCTGGCAGTAGAGCTTTTTGGTCTCTCGCCAAAGCGGTCGAAACAAACTTCTGTCGGTCTACACTGCCTCCGCTGGTAAAACCAGATGGCTACTTTCCGGAATGTATCCTTGGAGTACACTGACCGCCTTCAGTTGTTAGGGATTGAATTTTCTCCGAACCTAAACTATGGGCGGTTCATTGAGTCCAGAGCCAAAGCAGCCGCAAGGAAACTTGGTGTCCTTGCAAGGGTGCGGCGGTACTTCACGCCGGGGCAGCTTCTTACCTTATATAAAGCGCAAGTCTGGTCGTGCATGGAGTACTGCTGTCGCATATGGGCTGGTGTTGCAAAATGCCACCTGGCAGTGTTGGACTCAGTGGAGAGACGTGCTAAGAGGCTCATTGGTGACCTTGATTTGGTTGAAACCAATCTTGTCAGCCTCGAGCACAGGCGCAGAGTAGCCAGTCTCTCGGTTTTCTATAGGATGCATTTCGGTGAGTGTGCGCAGCAATTACACGCCTTAATTCCTCCCTCTCCATTCCACCATCGGACAACCAGGCGTTCAGCGGGTCTTCATCCCTTTGTTGTCGATATTCCACGCATTAGAACCAAACGGTTTGCTTCAACTTTTGTAATGCGTACAGCAAAGGAGTGGAATAATTTGCCGGCGTCTATCTTTCCGTCCGAATACAATCTAGGCGTCTTCAAGGCAAGAGTAAATAGGCTTTTGTTACGATAAGGCAGTGCGATGTACCATCTAAGGCTGCATCACCACTTACCACCAGGTGGGATTGTGGTCAAGCACTGGCTTATAATAAGTAAAAAATAAATAAAAATATTCTACAATAAAATTGTACAAAAGTCATTTCTGAAGCAGCTTGAACATTCGCAGTGGTTATTATGAACCACACAAATTCATGTTTATTATAATAATCCTTTTTATACACTAAAGTAATAAAGAAGAGAAAATAGTTCTTATAATTTAAGTACTATTAAAAACACAAATCATATTCCCTCATAACCCTCTCAGTGGGACTTGTACAGGCAGAAACTTAACTATAGCTAAACTTTGTATTGCTTATACCAATACTATATATACTTAAATATCAAATGTGGATGTTTTAGTTAACAAGTGGTAAAATTAAAAATTTTGTACAACCGACTTCCTTATAAATAAAATTAGAACATCATCAATGTCGTTGAAGTCAATAAAATACGCATTATTAAGGATAACTCAAAAACTACAGGTCAGATCTTGATCAAATTTATATGGCATCACATGAAAAGTACCAGCTTTCAAATAAAAGAATAATCATCAAAATCGGTTCACCTGCACAAAAGTTCGGAGGTAACACACGTAAAAAGAATACAGTCGAATTGAGTACCTCCGCCATTTTTCGAAGATGGTTAAAAAAGCAAACTAATTTTTAGCGACTTTAGTCTTAAGACTGTACACTTTTACTATAGAAAATAAAAAAAAGTGCTAAGACAAATCTGTCGCAAGTTCAGTCGCCAGTTACCAACCTTTTTATGACCTTTATCATTACGCATTCAGACTCCTACCCATCAAACGCCCGGGACCCCTATAAATAAGGTACAAGGCACCCAGATTGCCGGGTTATAAATGAAAGGGTGCAGGAAATTAGGGTTTTTTCAGTACGGAACCGAGTAGCAAGGTTGTCGGCGTCTTTGGGCCAGTATAACATCTTTAATACTATGAGAAGGCAGGGCTATATTGGACTTTTATAGCAAATGATGGAAGGTTTTATGACGGGCGCTGACGTTATATATCATCTTTTTACAGGCGGTCAACGACTTAAGCCACCATTACGTAAAATGTTTAAAAATCGTCGTGTTTTCGTTTCGCTTACCTTGAAAATACCAACAATTTTATAAAACAGTTGAAAATATTTTTATTATTTATTTATAAGCCCCTGGACTTGGGCTTATATGGCTTTGTCCTTGTTCTGGTCATTGTATCAAGAATTCACCATAATCGGAAAACAAGACAGATGGATTAGATATTAAACCTCCTACACTAAGTTTAGTACTAACCGCGCGCTCAGAAGTATACGATCGTTTACCTACATATTATATCGAATGTCAGAGTTAATGTCCGGTATTAGATTATATAATACTTATAATAAACCTAACGACTATATAATAATTTTGAACGAATAATTTATGAATAATCTAATCTAATATGAATAATCTAATCCAATGTAATCAATATTATTTAAGATGAGTCATCATCATCATCATCATGATGATGACTGAATCTAATATGAATAATCTAATCCAATGTAATCAATATTATTTAAGATGAGTAATTTTATCTAATAATCTAATCTATTATTATGAATAATGTAATCAATGAACTATTAATAATATTTGACATTTGTATGTCCATGATCTGCTGATCACATACTGAACTTTATTTCTGTCTAAATAAGACCTTTTTGTAAACTGTGAATCCCAAATGAACTATTTGATTTGATTTATAAACTAAAGTATTGAACATTTAGTTTTTAAATGATTATATTTATATCTATAGTCACGGTGCGTAGTGCTGTATAAAAAAGAAAATGGAAGCGGGCTTTGAAAAAAGAAAGTCAGCTAATCTGCCAAAAGTGGATATTTTTATGGTTGTGCAGTATTATTCAGAAAATTATGATTTTTTATCATCAGAAATGCATGAAATAAAGCTCTAAAGGTAAGTTACTAATAAAATATTACGAAAAGTATACAGCTTTACCATTGAATAGTAATTAGGCAGTAATACATAGGTAGGTATTAACTGACCGAACCATAAAGTTGCACATGAATTACAACGACATAAAATGAAAAAACTTACTTAAACTTACTAATGCAGTGAGTATTAATCAACTCGTACTGTTATTTAGTACCTAGTGACACGTGAAGAAGTTTTGTTGGCTACGTAGTTCGTCAGTGGTCGCAAACATATGGTCCTAGTTTTACTTTGACTTACTTTTGAATAAACCGATTGCGGTATTACGTTGGTAGTTGGTACTTATACTGTTTTGAAAATGCAATGGTCACAAACATTCAATGCGTGTAATACTAAACCGATTTTGATGAAATTTTGCATTAAGGTATAACTTGATCTACAGGATTTATCTTCTCATATCGGACTTCTATTCTCAAGGAGCGTGATATAACAGAAATTAAAAAAAAACCCAGAAAATAAAGGTTACTGATAAATAAATAACATGACAAGAAAAATATGGAGTAATAAATGTGGAGAGAATAAGAAAAATATAACAATAAAGACTACTGGTGGCTTCGACGTGTCGGTTTGTGACGTCACATCGCGATGCGGAGCAAAACGGTCGCCCTTACCGTAAAACACTACTTTACTCATCAATATTTCAGTCATTTTTAAAGATAGAAAAAAAATAAGAATTCGTAATTTTTTATACAATTTTTTGATACCCTTAACAAAATTGGGTGGCCAGACCCATTGTAGTAGTAACTACCATTTTTCCACGAACCATAGGAAACTACGCATCCTGAAAGCAGAATTCACGATGCGTAGTTGAATAGTTGAATGAAATTACAACCGTACAACACGACTACGTTAATATAACTGACTGTCAGACTAAGAAGAACACTTTTCCATTAACTCGCGCGGTAAACGAATGTAAATCCTGATACTCACAAGGGTAACCATGATTTATTGATTTATATAAACATTAATGGTTAAGAGCGGGTTCGAAACACGCACTGCTAGCAATTCTATAGATAATGATTTTAGGTCTGGACGTTTCTCAATGTACAATTTATGTACGTGAAAATTATTAATAGAATCAGGCGTTGCTTTGCGGAAATACATTATATTAAATTTGGTCAAAATTACCTTGCTTACATTTGCTAGATGCGTGCACAATTGCGTGCACTATCTGCGTCGCTGACCGCTCTCACGCTGTGATCAGCCACCGCAGAGTCTACCTCACCTGAAGATACCTCGTGTAGAGGCGTAACACGTGTCGTATTGTCGTCAGTGGTGTCTTTCCTAGTGTAGTGGTGTTGGGATTAGTGGTAACGGAGATAGTGCGCGCAATTGACGGAGGGCGGGAGGTGCTTTTCAAACTAGGTAATACACATCATTTTATTTTGTCGAGCGGATGTACGCAAGGTAATTTTGACCAACCAATTTAATACATGAAAATTCTTCACAATACATAAGAAAATTCTAGCGTGGAGGGTTTTAAAAAGAAGAGTTTTAATTTTGCTGAACGTGGACGTTTCCCATTGTAGAGAGGTTAGCAGGTAAGAAAGCTATAAAAACATCCGGCATATTCCATAGTCGCCTCTTATGACACAAATGAGATAAATGACCGTTGTGAATACCCTCAAACCGCAACAATACAGCTAAAATTCTTATTTTAAAAAGGTTTTATTCTAATTCGATTAATATGGTAACACTACTTACGTGTGAGCACGATCCAGCCAGCCCGCTTCCCTGTTAATAATGAATTAATTAATGCATCGTTCTAGCGAGTTTCTAGACAGGCGGGAGTTTCGGGAAGCAGCTACGGAACTAAACTTGGAAATTTACGCTCAGAGGCCGGAACACCAGTTCATGGTTATCAAAGTTTTAGAACGAATTAATCTGGTGCAACTATTGCATATTTTTTATACGTGGTAGAGCCAGGTTGCAGCTATATTACTGGTATAGTTGTAGCACGAATGGGTAGGCTCGACCAGGCAAGGACACACAACAACCACTCTCACAGAATACCAGCGTAAAATACCTGCTTAACACTGCTATGTTTCGTATGGTGAGTGTAGAGAACCGGAGACCCTTTTTTACTGGAAACGAGGCATTCCATCTTAGTCCTTACGGGTGAAAATGCATCTGCATTTTGATTCGTATCAGAGGATAAATGTAGATGTCTATGGGCCATTATCCTATAAAAAAAAAATTGTACATATAAAAAATGAACTGTATTTAATACATTAAATGTGAAATGCTGCGGTGGTTACTTATTGTTGGAACATCGACCACAGCTATATTATCCAATGAAAACCCAAATGTTATTTGTAGTATAGGTCGACTGATTTCTGATTAAGAATTATGATTTTCATATAAAATTCTTGAGACTCTTGAAAATGCTTGAGCATTAACCAACACATCACAAGAAGCGGAAATTCTATTATTCAAATAAAGAAATTATATCATTCGAAAATAAAAACAATTGTAGTAGTAGAATAAAATTTTAAAATCATTATCATTATCATCTTCATTACAGCCCATCATAATTCCACTGCTAAGCAAAGGAATGCCACAAAGCACGGTCCTGAGCCACCTGCATCCGTTCACTTCCTTCATCTCTTACCAGCTCGTCACAGTGTCTAGTGGGGGCCGCCTAAGATTTCGATTAACGGTACGAAGCCGTCCCTCGAAAACAAAATAAGTAAAGTAACACAAACAGTCTAAGAATCATAAAATTCTATATTAATTCCTGTCGAGTGTTAAAAAAGTGAATATGACTAAAAACTTTTTAAAATTTTTAATCTTCTTTTAATATATTCCCCGTATAGTGGCGGGTAATAATACTCACTACCCCATATCTTCCCGTGGGTGTCGTAAAAGGCGACAGAGGGAACCTGAGACAGAAAATGGGCAGCAGCATCTTTCTGACAACAGCAAAACAACAATAAAAAAATGCGGTTGCCAATCCGCTTGCCAAGCGTGGCAACTATGGCAAATACCCCCCAATGATTAGAGCAACAAACAGACGGCCCCCAGTCCCCGGCGGCCCCGCTATTCCTGGTTACGGTGGCGACCATGGTAACGGCGGAGCAGGGGGTGCTAAGAACCTCCGGTGTAGGTTCGGTTGCCACCTACGACGACTCGACCTGGCAACTTATAACACACGCACCCTGAGCACTGACGAGAAGATCCTGGAGCTGGAAGAAGAGATAGACAAGTTGCGCTGGAATGTCATAGGATTATCCGAAGTCCGAAGAGAGGGGGAGGACACGGTAATCCTCGAATCCGGCAATTTGTTCTATCACCGGGAGGGCAACCATCTGTCTCAAGGAGGTGTCGGATTTATCACCCACAAGTCTCTCGTTAACAACGTTGTAAAGATTGGGATTGTGTTGACGAGGGTTGCGTACCTTATACTCAGAATCACCAAACGGTATTTATTCGCTGAAGGTCATTCAGGTTTACGCACCAACCTCGGCACACCCCGATGAGGATGTGGAGGAAATGTATGAGGATATTTCGAGAGCCATGCATTCCTCCAAAACCCACTATACGGTGTTAATGGGTTAAAAACTTCAACGCAAAACTAGGCACAAGAGACAACGGTGAGCTGAAAGTAGGAAATTTCGGAATTGGGCAACGGAACCCAAGGGGACAGCAGCTGGCCGACTTCATGGAGAAAGAGGGACTCTTTATGATGAACTCTTTCTTCCAGAAGCGGCCCCACAGGAAGTGGACCTGGTCGAGCCCCGACGGTTCGACAAAAAATGAGATTGACTTCATTATGACGACCAGACGACAACTGTTCAGTGATGTCTCCGTGATCGCGAGGGTGAAAACCGACAGCGATCACCGAATGGTGATAGGCATACTGAACCTAAACGTTAAGTTGAAGAGTTTACGTCTAATGAAGTCAACGCACCGTCCCCCTCGTGCTCTAATCCAAAGTCCCGAAACCTTTCAGATCGAGCTACGAAACCATTTTCAGTGCTTAGAAGATTGCAATGCAGTGGACGATATGAATGACAAGCTCGTGAAAACTGTCCATGCGGTCGGAGGCAAGTTTTGCAAGACCCGCCGCAAAATAACACAAAAACTCTGCGATCACACTCTTAATCTCATGGCTGTTAGACGGGATATGAAGCTGCAGTCTTCAGTAGATTTGACAGCATACAGGCAACTAAACAGACAGATCTCCAAATGCATGCAGCGAGACTTACGCAACTTTAATACTGCTCGTATTAAAGAAGCGATCGAGCGGAACCAGGGCTCCAAAGTCTTTGCTAGAGATCTGTCTGCCAGAAAGAGCCAACTGTCAAGGCTGAAGACCGAGTATGGCAGCGTCGTTTCCGGGAGACCTGAGATTTTGAGTGAGATTGAGAGGTTCTATGGGTAGCTGTACACATCATCGTTGGAGCCACACGTAAGTGTCAGTAACGATCCAAGAGCGAGTCTTATCCGACACTATTCCGATGATATCCCGGACGTCAGTCTGAGCGAGATTAGAATGGCTCTCCAGCACCTTAAAAACGGCAAGGCCCAGGCGAGGATGGAATTACAGCGGAGCTTCTGAAAGCGGATGCAAAACCGATACTTGAAGTCCTTCAGAAGCTCTTTAATTCCGTCCTCCATGGTGGCACTACACCGGAGGTGTGGAGCAGAAGTGCGGTGGTCTTGTTCTTCAAGAAAGGTGACAACGCTCTCTTGAAGAACTACAGACCGATATCCCTTCTGAGCCGCGTCTACGTGCTGTTTTCAAGAGTCATTACGAATCGTCTCGCGCGCAGACTTGACGACTTACAGCCTCCCAAACAAGCCGGTTTCCGAAAAGGCTTTAGCACCATAGACCACATTTTTTTTTTATAGGAGAGGGGGCAAACGAGCATGCGGCTCACCTGATGGTAAGTGACTACCGCCGCCCATGAACAACCGCAACACCAGGGGAATTGCAGATGCGTTGCCGGCCTTTTAAAAAGGAGTAGGCTCTTTTCTTGAAGGTCCCTAAGTCGTATCGGTCCGGAAAAATCGCTGGTGGTAAACTATTCCACAAGAAAGTTGTGCGAGGAAGAAAACATCTTCTAAATCGCACAGTGGTGGACCGCCAATCATCCAGATGGTGTGGATGGTATCGGGAGTTCTGCCGCGATGTGCGTTCGTGAAATTTGGCGGCTGGGATTAATCCGAACAATTCCTCAGAGCACTCCCCATGGTAAATGCGAAAGAAAATGCTAAGAGATGCAACATCTCTTCGCAGTGCCAATGAGTCGAGCCGATCGGAAAGGACTCGGTCGTCGACGATTCGAGCCGCTCTGCGCTGGATGCGGTCAAGTGAAAGAAGCTGGCACTGGGGAGCCCCAGCCCAGAGATGGGAACAGTATTCCATGTGAGGCCGAACCTGCGCCTTGTAAAGTTGCAGGCGTTGAGCCGGCATGAAATACTGTCCCGCTCTGCTGAGCACGCCAAGCTTTTTAGAGGCCAATTTGGCCTTCTCTTCTCTAGCGGTAAACGCGCAAACTTGTGTCTTCTGAGGATTAAACTGGACTAGATTTAGTCGCCCCCAATCCGAGACTTTGTCCAGCAAAGACTCGACTTCAGACACAAGTTTGTTCCGGTACTCGGTGACGTTTTCCCGAGAAATATTGGCACGGCCGGTGTATAGAGCATCACCAGTGCTGTCATCTGCATAGCAATGAATGCTACCAGCTTGCAACATATCATATGCAGAAGAAACAGCGTTGGTGATAGCACGCAGCCTTGTGGAACACCAGCGTTAATAGGCTTGTAGTCGGAGCATGCACCGTCTACAACGACCTTGATGCTCCGATCTGCAAGAAAGCTGGTGATCCAATTGCATAATTTCTCGGGAAGCCCATAGGAAGGGAGCTTCGAAAGAAGCGCTTTGTGCCAAACCCGATCGAAGGCCTTCGCAATGTCCAAACTAACCGCCAATGCCTCCCCCTTGGACTCTACTGCCAACGCCCATCTATGAGTTAAGTAGACCAGAAGATCACCAGCTGATCGACCCCGACGAAAACCGTACTGGCGGTCACTAATCAGCTGGTGATCCTCAAGGTACCGCATGAGGTGGCAGTTTACAACGGATTCCATTATTTTGGAGAACAAGGGGGTGATGGCGATAGGCCTGTAGTTGGACGGATCTGAGCGGTCGCCTTTTTTAGGGATCGGGTGGACAAAAGCTGTCTTCCATGATTTCGGGACTACGCCTAGGGAGTAGGAGTACCGGAAAAGACGCGTTAGAACCGGTGCCAACTCCGGAGCACACGTCCTCAGCACAATTGGGGGGATTCCGTCAGGCCCACTCGACTTGTGGATGTCAAGGGAGAGGAGTGCTCTGCGAACCGAGCGCTGTGAGAATCCCACATCCGGCATGGAGCACTCACACCGCGGGATGGTCGGCGGTGTGTTCCCCCCGTCATCAACAGTCGAGTTGGACGCAAAAAGGGAGCCTAAAAGGTCGGCCTTCTCTTTTGCGTCGTGGGCCAGTGAGTCGTCCTCCCTGTGCAGAGATGGTAGTGATGGCTTACAGAAATTCCCTTGGACAGCCTTGGCGAGAGACCAGAATGCACGGGTTCCCGAAGGAAGGCGAACTAGTTTCTCGCCAATTCTGCCTATGTGCTCTGACTTTGCCTTGGCAATAACTCTTTTGAAGGACCTGGAGGCGAAGTTATACTTCTTTTTGAGTGTGCTGGTGTTTACATCCCGAGTCACCGAAGCCGCAGCCCAGGCTTGATAACACTCCTGCTTACTGCGTAATGCAGTCTTACAGGAGCGACCAAACCAAGGCTGAGATCTGCCTCCGATGGGTACCACAGATGATGGAATAAATAGTTCCATTCCCTGAAGCACTACATCAGTGACAGAGTCAGCAACAGCGCTGGGATCATCCGGCGAGAAGCAAACCCGCCCCCATGGGTAGGAAGCAAAGAAAGACCGCATTCCGTCCCAATCCGCCGACCTGTAATGCCAAACACGGCGGCAACCTGCAGAACGCAACCGCGAGGGGAGCGTGAGTGGCACCACACTCCGGATCAGACAATGGTCCGAAGAGCCAAGAGGGGCATCGACGGAAACCTGATATCCGTCCGGATGAGAGGTCAGCAGAAGGTCCAACAGGGAAGGTGTATGATCCTCAACATCTGGAATCCGCGTAGGCGATGTAACCAGTTGTGTCAGACCATATGCCAAGGCAAAGTCATAAACAGATCTCCCCGCATGATCGGTTAAACGTGAACCGAGCCATTCGGCGTGGTGGGCGTTAAAATCGCCAAGGATCACGATCTCTGCGGATGGGACCTGTTGTAGCAAGGAATCTGTAGCCATTTGGACGTGGTCGATGAGTCGGTCTGTTTCGGCATTACCGCTATGGGACCTATAGAGGCACACGTAGACGCGCGGATGGTCGTCGCTGTCTACGCGTAGCCAAAGGATGGACAGGTCCGAACCTTCAAGACTGCCGAGGCGTCGAGAACAGATGTCCTCTCTGACATACACGCAAACTCCAGCCCGAGGCACAAAGGAGTGCTCCAATTTGTACCCCGGGCAGGAGAGATACGAAGTATCAGCCGGAGAGGACACCTGCGTCTCGGTCAGAAAGAGCAAGGCCGGCTTCGCCGTCTCAAGATGGTAGTGGACGGCGTTTAGGTTCGAGTGAAGTCCCCTGATGTTGCAGAAATTCACGGATAGCGTGGCAGGGGTCGCCTTGGTCTTGTTGCTCAGTTTGCCCCGAGCAGTTATTGTGTTGAGCGGAATTTTGCCCCCCCCCCGAATACGCGGGGCAGCCTGAGCACCCACGCTCAGGAGTGGAATAGCATGGTCGTGGATGCTCAGCGAGGGATTCTCCAGGGGTACTGGTACCCTCCTGGGGTAGTTTATGACGTAATTCCGCTACCATGTTGATGGGGGGGGGGGGGAATTGGGCATCCGGTCACCTGCACTCACCAGACGAAACGCGGAAGCAGAGCTTCCACTTCACGCCGGTATTCTGTGAGGTCGTGGTACTAACCCGGCACGAGCCGGCCCATACGTGCAACAGCAAAAGCTGCTGCAAGGCTCTACCACCGTTTGTACATACACCGTTTCCACATACATACCCTTCGGCAAATTGTACAGAAGTCCGAGGAGTACAATTTGCCACTATGTCTGGCGTATGTGGACTATGAGAAAGCCTTTGATTCCGTCGAAATTTGGTGCCAATTTGACTGTCGGTATATCGAAGTGCTGAAGTGCTTGTACAGTGGGGCTGCGATGGCTATCCGAGTACAGAACCAGAGTACAAAACCTATCCAATTGCAGAGAGGTGTAAGACAGGGTGACGTTATATTCCCGAAACTCTTCACCGCTGCATTGGAAGAAGTTGTCAAGCTTCTGGACTGGAAAGGATACGGTATTAACATCAATGGCGAGTACATCACTCACCTTCGATTTGCCGACGATATAGTCCTTATGGCAGAATCGCTGGAGGACCTAAGCACGATGCTCAATGACCTCAATAGTGTTTCCCAACGGAAAGGTCTTAAGATGAACATGGACAAAACAAAGATCATGTTCATGTCACACCTATGGCGGTAGTTGTTGGGAGCACTAAGCTCGAAGTTGTTGACGATTATGTTTACCTGGGACAAATAGTCCGACTAGGTAAGTCCAACTTCGGCCGAGAGGTCAATCGACGGATTCAACTCGGTTGGGCAGCGTTCGGGAAATTACGGCACATCTTCTCGTCAGGTATACCTCAAAACTTGAAAACGAGACTATACAACCAGTGCGTGATGCCAGTGATGACCTATGGTACTGAGACATGGTTCTTCACTGCTGGCCGGATGAGGAAGCTCAAGGTCGCTCAGCGAGCTATGGAGTGGGCTATGCTCGGAGTCCAACGAATTAGTAAGCTGAAGAACCGACAGCCGATGGGGAAAAAAGGTTCTCGAGTGGCGGCCTCGTACCGGTGGACAAAGTGTAGGGCGTCCCCCCACTAGATGGAGTGACGACCTGGTAAGACATGCAGGAAGCCGATGGATGTAGGTGGCTCAGGACCGTACTTTGTGGCATTCCTTGGGGGAGGCCTATGTTCAGTAGTGGACTTGTGTAGGGCAGTAATGATGATGATAATGATGATGATGAAGAAACTTATTAACACAATAAGTTTAATAGGCCCAAGAAATCCTGAGCCACCTGCATCCATCGACTTTCTGCATGTCTTACCAGGTCATCACTCCATCTAGCGGACGCCCTATACTTCGTCTACCGGGCCGAGGCTGCCACTCGAGAACTTTTCATCCTCATTGGTTGTCGGTTCTTCGAGCTACATGGCCGGCCCACTGCCGCTTCAGCTCACTAATCCGTAATTAATTATTTGATGACTCATAAATTAATCCCTGAAATATTACTTATTTAAAAAATATTTCTGGGCTACATCGGTTATTATGGTTCTACTAGGGATATCCTAATTTTTAAGTTTATCACCTTAAGCATTAGGATATCCCCCACGCCAAGGAACCCCAAGCACAGCCCTCTTTATAGATCGCTGAGCGCTGTTCGACCAGCAGTGAAGGTGAAGGAACACGTCTCAGATCCATAAATCATGACTGGCAACACGCACTGGTTGTACAATTTTGTTTTCAAGTTTTAGAAATGCCTAACGCTCCCCTGCAGAGTTGAATTCGTCAATTGACCTCTCGGTCGAAATTGGACTTACCTAGTCGGACCATTAACTAATTATTTAATAAATTTCTTAATGATGACTTACTTTGTACATAAAATAGAGAAGTTAATTAACACAGAACTTATATTAATTTTAATTTAAAGAAACAAGATTTTTTTGGTTACGTTAATATTTTAAATTTTTATGTTTATTATTATAATCTACTTACTTGTATGTAAGTACTCTTTTGTGGTTATAATTTAATGGATGATATAATTTATAACTTGTGAATGAATTTAGCCGAAGAATTATACTTTTATTCGTACATGTACGATATTATCCAGCAATAAACATTTATACAACAGCCAGCAGCAGGTCAATCAGTTACGAGGGGCACACTGAAATGATCGGGAATAAGAAAAACCACATGCACGGTATAGCTAAATTGTATTTTATTGTTTTTCGAAGTATTCTCCGTTCAGCTTAATGCACTTTTCCATTCGTGTAAACAAATCATTAAAACAGTAATTCCAGTCTGAAGTTGATGTTGACAAAATGGCTGAATTTTACGCTTCCACAACTGCTTCGGGGTCTTCAAACCGTTGACAGCGTAATAAATCTTTCATTCTAGGGAATGTAAAGAAATTGTTTGGACTCAGATCAGGACTGTACTGAGGATGGCTACTCAGCTCAACGTTTTCCTGCTTCAAAAAATCATTTGTCTTCCGAGCCGTATGGGAGCTCGCATTGTCGTTATGTAAGATGATGCGACGTTGCGGGTTATTTTTTCGGAGTTCGGCGATCATTTCTGGCAAACAAACCATGATATACCACTCAGCGGTAACCGTTCTGCGTTCCTGTAAAGGAATTGTAGCAACAAGCCCCTTTTTCGAGACAAACGTAGCGACCATTTTCTTCGACACGCTGCGAGAGCGAACCACTTTGGTTGGTTTGACCTCGTCTTCGAAGACCCAAACTGCTGACTGACGTTTTCTTTCAGGTTCGTATGAATAAATCCATGATTCGTCACCTGAGACGATATTACATACGGCATTTGACTTCCCTCCGTTGAAGCATTGCAGAGTATTCCGGCACCAATCTACACGAGCCATCTTTTGCTCTTCGGACAAATTGTGGGGAACCCAGCGGGAAACTAGCTTTCTTACACATAGCTCATTATGTAATATCGACTGAATTGCAGTCATTCCGATACTGACTACAGCCTGAATCTGCTCTTATGTCACATGACGGTCATCTAATATTAGCACAGCTGCGATGTTTTCAGGCGTGACCGCTGTTCTTGGTCGACCTGCAGAAGAACCAGTGCTGAGCGACAAACGACCGCGTCGGAACTCGGCATACTACTGGTATATTGTTGTTTGACTCGGTGCTTCAACATCATAAATCGAAACAAGTTCGCTGAGACATTTATCTTGAGATAAGCCGCGACGAAAATTGTGATAAATTATGGCACGGAAATGTTCAGGCGTGAGCTCCATTTCTGTTAACGACGTGTCAACTTAAAACCAACACAGTTTTTGTTTTAAAACATTTTTTTTAATTGTTTGAATGTCATTAAGATTCTAAGAGGCCAGTATTCAAATTCTAAAAAAGGTTTTATTGTAACTCAATCCGAAATATTCTCTAAAATGCCCTAGTATTTCTTAAATGCCAGCATTAATTTGAACACATATCATCGGTAAAAATACCGAGATTATATGGCGATTCGGTCAAAATTCATGACGGAAATGTACCCAGTGGTGCGCAATTAAAATACAATATTATTTTTAAAGTTATAAAACAAAAGAGACCCACAAATAATATATTATTTTCATTACAAATAAATATTATGTAAGTTAAAATTAATATATTATTTTATTTTTGGGTCTCTTTTGTGTTTGGCACACTTTGCCATTTGTGCAAATCTGCGTGATGAATATGTCAATATCCTTCGTTCCAATAATGAATTTTTACATGCTTATAATGTCTAATTTTATATTCAAACTGTACGAGTATATATTCTTGTACAATTGTTGGTTGAAGGAATAGTGATGTCATTTCACCCAGTCAATTGATATAATTAGAAAGGGTCACGATCCTCTGCATAGCGGTACCGACTAAGAAATTAACATCAAGCAATTAGCACAATCGTCTTTAGTAAAACCAGATTCCGGTTGATTACTAAAAGGGTTTTTTCAAAAGAATATTTAACTTTATTAATTCATTCACTGCAGTTTATCGAACATTGATTGCTTCGTAATATAATATTCTCCATATTTGCTATCACGCTTGGCAGGTGGCTTGGCAACCACAGTCTTTTTTATTGTTTTATCTTCGCAGTTTTTCAACTTTTTTTATAACAAAGGTGCAGCTGCCTGTCTCCTCTGTTGCCTCTTACCATACCCAATGGATGATATGGAGTAGTGGATTCCCATACAACAACACACTACACGGTAAAAAGCTAAAGGAAAAAAGCTTAAATGTAAATTGATGATACGTGTCCCATGTTGGTCTGGGTTTTATGAATTTTATGTGCTATGTTTTATAAGTTTAATGTGCCAACTATTATTTGCCTAGCTTGTCAAAAAAGGCGTCTACTAAAAGGGTATTGAGGTTTTGATTGTGTAGCCGATGTGCTAACCATCTATCACTACTTTCATAATTTTTCATCTACATGTGTACCCATATTTTTAACGTGGTCCGAGTACCTACTCCCTCGGTATTATAAGCACATGAGTAAAGAAATCGTACCGTACAGAGGCAAAGCTTCATAAAACCGCGCTGTGATAGATACACTACTACAAGCTTGAGGCACGTGTGTGCGTGAGCACTGGCGGCTCGCCACGTACAGAGAAAAACTGCTTTACACCGGCTCGGCTAGTGCTCAAACTCAGGGTTGTGTAAAAAATAATAAGTGTCAAATTTTGTTTCTTAAAGCATAATTCGTATCAAATGAAATATAAAAAAGTGTAAATATGGTTTACGTAGATTTAAAACTTATAGAGATCGCCGCAAGAGATACCGCTGATTTTGTAAATAAAATTAATAACTTTATTGATTTCTTAAACTCAAGTACACTGCGATCTCCTAATAAATATAAAAGAGCTTTTCGATACAATACTTATGAAATTATGTTTTCAGAAGAAAAAAATGATAGCATTTTTCAGGAAACTAAAATCAATAAGAAGTGATAGGTCTATAAAATCTTTAATAAAACTTCATGAAGAATTAAATCAGAAGAAATTAAATTAATTTATATTTACGAGACGTCTTAGTAAAGATTGTCTCGTAAATTTCTTTGGAAAACTCAGACAGGCCTCAGAAACCTCAAAATACTAATTGTGGATACGATTTCGATATGTTACTTATGAAACCAGACGATTGTCGTATTTTAATACACCATCACAGCAACCTGACAATATTACTGCCTCAGTAAGAACAATTGATTATCTATTTGATTTACCAGAAAAAAAATGGTTTTGTCAAAATGTATATATATAAAATATGTCGGGATATTTGTATAAAAAAATGTTGTCTCGAACACCATAAATATGATTAAATAAAATTGTGCGTTAATAGATCTGAACAACGTATAAATATGGGAAAAGTTTCTTTTTCCTGCCATTACAAGGCTTTTAATAAAAATAGAATTCAATTGGATTTTTTAATAATACTTCCTGAAAATTTTACCACGTTTGTTGCATTGGTTGAGCAAAAATTTCGCGATTATTTTGACGTCGAAAGAAACATTGTAAATATTGGTAGCTAAATATTAAAACTTGTGTAAGATTTTATATTGTTATGAAATGCGAATGCTTTCCAATAGATTATTAAAAAAAACTACACAAAATTTAGAATTTACCATTTAATTAAAAGCCACAACTAATTTTTGAAGAATAATAATAAGAAAAGTAAAACATTTAGAATACGTAGTTTATTAAAAAAAATATTATATCTTAAGTATCCATTAAAATGCTGATAAACTTTTTGTTTATTTAGTTTTCCTCCTGTGCCAACCCTACCATAATATGTTAAAAGATTGACAGCTCCTTAGAAGCTTGGCTGTGTACAGTTTCTTTACTTATGTGTTACAAGCGTGACATTGTTGTGTAATATATTGTCAAGTGTCATCAATAAATGTCTAAATTTGAATTAAAAAATTAATTAAATAATAATTTTTGTGGGTATCGTGGCATTAACCATTTACTCTCACACGGTTCCGATGCTCAAAGATCATTTTTCAAAAGGAATCTCTCAAGGGCTAGTTAAATTATACTGAACCTACTAAAACTAATTAAACTAATCAAAACAAGCAATTAACATGCGTTGTCCATTTCGGTGACACAAGCAGGCCCGTTCTATGACGTCATTTAACTTGGCGAAGTTTCGGGGTCCCGTAGATTAGGGATCGGTTGGGGACCATAGTTCATTGTTACACGACTTTACGCCACTCACTCCTTCTCCTATAATTCACAGTTTGCAGAGTCTGTGTAACTTTATTAATTAATTGTTTAAGATTCGTTTTTTAGAAATTTGAAGATATTTTTGTTATTATGAATTATTACAGTTATTGTATTTATATTAAAGTATACAGTTGTAATAATTTTATTATTATATATTCTTGTTTTATATTCTACTAAGCCAGCGCTTATCTGCGATCCCACCTGATGGTAAGTGGTGATGTAGCCTAAGATGGTGAGGCACACTGACGTGAAGCCTATTCACTCTTACCTTGAAGACACCCACACTGTAATCGGATGGAAAGACAGATGCTGGAAACTTATTCCACTCCTTTGCTGTACGCATGATGAACTTTTGGTTCGAATAAATAAATTGAAATTTTCTGAATAAATTGTATGATTTTTAATATTCTTTTAGGTGTAAGTATTATGTTTTCACCTTAGAATATGCATAGACAAGCTTGATTGTGTATACTATAAGGTTTTCATTCCATGTTTTCCTTTGCCGCGGAGCACATGGTAAAAAATTACGTGATAAACTGTAATTAACTTTAATACGAGTGTCTTTGAAGCGTCTATCGGCCTGCTATCACTTGGCAGTTTTCGAAAGTTTATCACTGATATGGTCCCCCGAATTCAAATGTTATATAGGCAAAAAAAATATTTGTTTGGCCAGTAAGTAAAAGCCAAGCACAATAACGGTTGCTTAAATCATAGGATCTATTGGAATGTACAATGTTCTTGTTGTTGTTGATGTTCTTGAAAGTGCTACGGCGCTTAGGCCAGCTGAGATCTCAATTCTTTCATCGATAAAACCTTTGTAACTTGGTCCCCTTTTCACATTTATGTGTTTGGTAATTTAATATTTGGAAAAGTTTTATTTTTGTGTAAATTCATGAACTTTAACATTTTTTCTTGCGTTTATACTTCACTGTTTTCAACATTTAGTTTAATCAATAACAATTTGGTACTGTTCTTGAAACTAACGGTTTTATAACTTTGTCAACGTCTGTCGCTACCGAATCGACAAATTCTAGTTTCAATTTTTTATTGTGGAAGAGAGAGGACTTTTAGAAAGAAATAGGCTGTTTTCTTGAAGGTCCTAAGTCGTATCGGTCCGGAAGAAACGCCACGCAACAGTTAATTCGACATTATGGTCGTGCGAGGCACAAAATTCCACGTAAATCGCACAGTAGTGGACCGTCAGCCATCGAGATGATGAGGATGGATTTTTTTTTTCTTTTATGTGAATGCTAGATTTGAAGTTCCTAATTAACCAAGAAGGGATCTGGGTTTTTAATGAGTGAATCAGTGTCTCAGTCAGTAAGTAGTAAAAATTACATTACAGACCATAATACAACAGATTAAACATTAACATTAAGAAATAGCTTACATTCGCCCCACTACTGCTATATAAGCCTGCACACATTTTTGAGAGTGTTAGAGTGAAAAAAGCCGCACTGTCCAAATGCGTTTTGTCCAGTGAACGTAAATAAAAATATTGACAGATTGACATAAACTTACCAAATTAATAATTAAGAAACAAAGATTATTATTATTGATTAGCCTAATAATAATAGCCCTGTAAATAAAAAAAATAAGAGAATTGTGTACTTACAGGAAAACGGGCATAAGCAAACTAGTCCAAATATATCCAGAACACAAAGTAGTACCTAACAACAAAAGAAGCCGAGTCAAAAATCAAACTTATAACTGAAAGAATAAGCGACTTAAGCAATACTTAACATGTTCGAACACGTACAACAAAATTAAGTGAAACAACGCTGCAAACTTCTCTTCCATTTTCCTCTACGTCATCACTAATATGGGAACCCCCATCCAGGCTGATCGCGTCTCAAACCCAATTTCTCAAACTGCACATTACATTAGCCGTCTAAACATGTTCAAACAACGCCCGGGACGTGTTGTAACATAAAAGAAATTGAAGAAAATTTTCTTCGGACATTGAAAATGAATTTTGCATTTAGAACTTTGTTTTATATTATTTTCAAGGTGCATCTCTCGTCACTGGTTGTCCTGTTTTCTATTTTAAGAACATAATCATTTTAATTATACAAAGCACCTATGAAAATGTTGAAAGTCTAATGGTTTGTGTTACTTCAATTTCTCTTTCATTATCTATACAAATAAATAAAATTGAAGTGTCAGTTTGTAATGTCAAAATTACAGCTTTTTACTAAATGCATATGAAAGTATATACGGTACTAATAACAAAAATACAATTTTTAAAGTTTTTGTCTGTCTGTCTGTCTGTCCATCTGTCTGTCTGTTTTTCGCGGCTAATCTCCGAAACGGCAGAACCTACTTTGACGGGATTTTCACTGGCAGATAGCTGATGTCACAAGGAGTAACATAAGCTACTTTTATTTTAGAAAAAGAATTAGGGTTGCGCGCAAAAAAATTAAAACCCCAAATAACACGCAGGCGAAGTCGCGGGGAACAGCTAGTCGTAACTAAAATTTTATTTGGTATAAAATAAAATTATTTATGTTATAAAAGCACCTTGGGCGTAGCCTATAATCTTTATATATAAAAATTACGTGTCACATTGTTTGTCCGCGATGAACTCTTAAACTACTGAACTGATTTCAATGAAATTTTGCACACTGTGTGCAATTTGGTGCAACTTGAGAGATAGGATAGTTTTCATCCCGATAAGTGACCCTCAATTTTTTTATTGCTAATCTCAGGAGTTTTTTTTTAGGAAAGCAAATGGTCGTCGGAAAGGGCAGAACAGCGTCTGCCTGGTCAGCTAGGTAATTACAATTTTTCGAAACAAATATTTATCACAAATCGAAAAACAATACTAAATATTATATATTTACAAATTCAGTGCGCTCACAGCAAGGATTACCAACTGTAATTAATTTTTCAGACTACAATCTCAATAAAAGTAGAAAAAAATAAACTACAAAATAATATTAATTTTATTGTTGAAGTAATTTTTTTTTTCCTCTTATCCTTTATTAACATCCTCACGGTATAGAGAGACTTTATTTATATACAGTAGTTTCGCCTTCAATATACTTTTTTTTAATTATAGTATTTGGGTCCACAATATAGTAGAATACAATATTAATATTATATAGAAGAGTTGTCATCTCTAATTATTATTATTTTTCAATAATTATTTTTTGCACGTGGTAGAGCCATGCTGCAGCTATATTATTAGTATAGTTGTAGCACGAATGGGTCGGCTCGACCGTGGAAGGACCACGCTCTCACACAATACCAGCGTAAAATGGCAGCTTGACACTGCTGTGTTTCGTATGGTGAGTGTAGAGAACCGGAGACCCATTTTACTGGAAAAGAGGCATTCCATCTTAGTCCTCACGGGTGACGACGCATCTGTATTTTGATTCTTTATTGAGGATAAATGTAGATGTCTATGGGTCACAGCAACCACTTACCATCAGGTGGACTTTGTGCTCGTTTATCACCCTATCCTATAAAAAAAATATAGTACATATGTTCTATAATAATAATTAGAGCTGCACTGTATGATAAATTAGCACAAAAAACTGCAAATTCCAATTTCCCACACAATAACAGCTAAAAATAGCAGCATAGAGCAAAAGGAAGCAGCAGTATTGCTGCTTCCTTTAGTAAAAGGCGAGAATCGCAAACCGTTTTAACGGGTAACGAGGCAAACCATTTTATTCATTAGATGTGACAATTATTGCGCAAATAAAATGTATCTACAAGAGTGAGTTGACTCTTAATTGAGGATAGATTGAAAGCTTTAAAGGACCAAGGAACACAGAATCTAGCTATCATTATGATGGCTTGTATAAAAAACTCAAGTTGTTCAGTTACTAGGTAATTTACAACAAAGGACTGGCCACTGACATACCTACGGCCAAAAAAAAAATTGGTATTCCGATAGCGAAAAATGTTTTACTTATAAACATAACTAACATACTAACATACATAACTAACAATATAACACGAAACAGGGACCGTGTTGCAGTCTATTACAGAGTCCGCATCGGGGCCAATCGGAAATTCAATTTCCGATATGAAACGATCCGCTAAGAGATAGCCAAGGCACGATAGCGACGATCAACGACCAGAGTCTTGTCAGAAACTTGTGCGCCGAAATGATACCGAATAATTTGAATTAATAAAATTATAAATGTGGAAAGTAAGTAAAACATAATGTAAGAAAAACAAGTTCTATAAAACTTGGCCGTCTTCAAGGTTCTGTTCGACTGGTTTTTTTTTGTATATTACGCGATGTCCTTAACAATTGTAAACCTTTTAAATTATAATTTTTCTTATTTAATAGGTCATATTTCAAGGGTGATCTCATATAAATTTGGAGGAAAATTTCCACTTTTTTTTTTAAATCAAACTTAAAACTTCATAATTCTTACCGTGAGTTTGTGATATTCCACTCAAAAGGGTTAAAGAAACTTTTAATAAAAAGTAAAAGCCGAGCATTCAAGGAACTTGAAGGTAATTAAATGATTATCACATAAGTTTCATGAAATCGGGGTTTAAATGTGTAAAAAGTTATAGTAAAATTAGAGCCTATATGGAACTGCTAGGCACAGAGCCAACCCACCCACTGTACAGTACGTGTTAGCGAACTTCACATGTCCTCGAAATATTTTCTTCCTCTGATATACATGTATTATGATGTTCTCCTTCACTGCAGAGCACATGAAATATCAACATTTAAAACTGCAATTAACAATTTAATTGATGGAAGAGAAGATCGACCACCGTTTGCTGAAAATAAACCAGTGCCATAAATTTTCAAAAAAAAATATAGTTTTAATAAAATCAAAACACTATAACAATTTCATAAAAATAAAACCATAAAAAATAAACTCAAAGGTTAACTCCACGCCTAAAACAGACAAGATTCGAGAGCTTCCCTAAATAAATATCATTAATTATATGTTTTCTGGACTTCTTTGACGCGAACTTGGGCACGCGACCGGACTTCTTCTTTGAACTTCGAGAATTTCCACTAATCTTAGCCACAGAGGGTCCAGCTTCATTCCTTCCATTGTTCCCAGCTTCGTTTTCATTCGCAGATGTGTTTCCAGTCATCACAGTTCGTATTGTCTTCCTATGGTTCAATATAATACAAATAATTTACAGTTGTTATATTTACAACAGAAATTACATATAAATACAACAATCACATGAGCATTCAATATTCTTAATATTTTATAAACTATTCTTTGAGCTTTCAATGCAAGTTATTAAAATAGTGACTAAATAAAAACGTCATTTTTTCATCATCATCACTCGAGACAAATATTTTTTTTGTACATTATTAGAGCTACTTATTAGTATCTACGTGGATAATGTAGCCCATGAAAGTTTCCAGCACACCACATGAAATACAAAAGTTCACAAATGTGATACGGAGAACTAAAAGGAAATACCTTATTTTATATTATATACTATCTCCCCATGTCCAAACCGATAAAATAGAACAGTGACCGATACAGTAGAATATTGTAAGTGATGGTAAGTGGTTGCTGTGACCCATAGACATCTACATCTATCCTTGTTTGCGAATCAAAATGCAGATGCGTTGTCACCCGTGAGGACTAAGATGGAATGCCTCGTTTCCAGTAAAAAGGGCATTCGGTTCTCTACACTCACCATACGAAACACAGCAGTGTCAAGCTGCCATTTTACGCTGGTATTCTGTGAGAGCGTCGTCCTTCCCCGGTCGAGCCGACCCATTCGTGCTACAACTATACTACTAATATAGCTGCAGCATGGCTCTACCAGGTATATATTTGATAGGTGGTATAATAAAGATTGAAAAACTAACGTATAATATTTTTTTTATATATAAGATGGGGCAAACGAATATGTGTCTCCCTTGATGGTAAGTGATTACTACCGCCCAAGAACAATTGAAAAAAATATAGGTTTTTTTCTCATAAAATAAGGGTGACAAACGAGCAAACAGTCCACCTGCTTGTAATGAGGCCTATGCATCATCGGCCATGATGGACGAATTCTAGCGATCACGATCGTGTAGAGGGCATAATAGCCTATAACTGCCCATGATCGGAAATGATCGAGCGTAATGGCCGCTGTGTCGGTTTTTCGGACAAACATCAAAGGAAGTTCAGCCATGATCGTGCGCGCGTCTACATGATCGCCGAACGCCAATGCCATATAAGCTTACCTTGTTCTATTTCGGTGTATATTAACTATACAAAAAGAAAGAAGAAGAAGAAATAGAACACGTAAAAATAGAACAAATTCCTTTTTTTACCACTCAGTTATCGTCTACATTTCAATAATAGTTATATTATAAGCTAATTGAATAAATAGCGGCAGCTGCTACCTTTCAACGTCCATCTCGGACAGATGACAATACAAATATGTAGGATGCACGATCGTGTGGGCAGCCGCGCAATGATTGTGACAATCATGCCCCATTCTGTGGTTGTCAATGATGGCCGATGGTAGGTATATAGGCGGTGTAGGTGGATTATAGGATTACGTAGCCCATAGACATTTCCATCTATCTTCGATTAAGAATCAAAATGCAGATACGTAGTCCCCCCTCCCGCTGAACACTAAAATCGAATACCTAGTTTCCAGTGAAAGGAGTCTCCGGTTCTATACTCTCACAATACTAATCCCTGTTCCAGTCAAGCCAACCCAATCGCGCTGCAATCATAATATGGCTACAGTGTGGCCCTACCACGTATGTACGTCATTAATTTTTCACTGATTATGTGAAAACAGCATTAAAAAATACATACCGAACATCATCTGCCGAATTTACATCGAAGGCCGATAAATTAATTATATTAGTAGTTTTCTGTTCGAAAGTGTCAATATAAGAATTTGGAGATTTCATGTTCGTCGCTATCTCGCTTACATTCACATTATAGTCTTTATTGAAACATTCTTCCTCCATGATAAAATATATTTTTTCATAAATAATTCATAAATTTTACGGATATTGATAGAGACAAATTTGTTTTCATCTACAAACGTCATTTGTCAATAATTCAAATTTGTTTCAGAATAACAAACAGATCACAAAAAAGTTAACTTAGATTAAAAAGTAAAAGCCGACTTCAAAGAACTGAATAACATAAAATAAGTGGTGCTAATTGTGTGTAGAAGGAATAGCCTTTTTTTCATATCTTATTTTGTTCATATAATATGGTTCATGATCCACAAAGAACACAGGTGTTATCCGGGATAAATTAATTTTGATTTGATTTTATTTTATTTGTATTATATCGTGTAAAGTGAGTTGTTGCTGATGTATTCTTACTTCAATGTGCTAGATTCTAACTTTTCTGTTTACTTCCCACTGCTAGCTCGCCACATTTCTGAGAAGGTGCGTGTTGGTGGACTTCACATGTCTTCGAAATATTTCACTCGTCAGTCATGCAAGTTTGATCACCTATACTTTAAAGTTTTCAATCACCGCCGAGTATTTGGTGAATCACTAATAAAAATTGCAATTTTAAATTTGATTAGTGGCGGCAGAGTTTGAACTCGGTTTGCTCGTGTACTATAAAATTTGTACTCTTACCCCAGAGTGCTAGAGCAGAAAGACTCATAGCCTGTGTGGGCAATTAATTGCCACTTACCATCAGGTGAACCCGGAACTAATTACCCATGGCTATATGGCAGTACGTTATATATAAATGTGCTTAAGGCATGCAATAAGCAGTTATAGAATGAAAGATAGGTAGAAACTATAAAGTGTACTCCAATGGAAATTACCTCTTTTGCAAATTGATATTAAAAAAGAACGATTCTGCCAAACGGCTCTCGTTCATAAAACGTAACCTCTGAAAGCACTTAACTTTAAAAAAAAAAGTAAGACTTCATTCAACTCCTTTTATTTATAGACTTTTTTAAATTAATTAAAAGAAGCTACTTTACCTCGTCTTCGCGTCTTGTTTATACGGTCCAACGTAAATAATTCAGGCAAAGGCGAGACGGTAGTAGATGAAGTACAGCAACGGAACATTTCATTGCGGCTGCTTACGACACACAAGGGAACAATGCTTAATAAGCTTTATAATTTAACGCAAATTCCACCTCGCCTTGAACAGGCGGACTTATTAGGCGAATTCCGCAGCTCGAAATTAGCTAGACGCGCTTTGCGAGATACGCTCACAGTGGCGCTGTATGTTTAGCTACGTACTTCATTATGTAAAATTTGTATTTCGTGTTGATGTAGTTGGGGTCCTGTTTAAAACATACATTTATAAGGTATAAGGTATCCGTTTCAACCAATTTAGGTGAAAAGAACGCTTGACCGGTGGATTTCCATTTGTTGCTCATTGTATTTGTCAACCGACTTCAAAAAGGAGCCAGTACTCAATTCGACTGTATGTTTTTTATGTGTGTTACCTCATAACTTCTTACTGAGTGAACCGATTTCGATTATTCTTTTTTTTATTTGAAAGCTGGTGCTTCCCATGTGGTCCCACATAAATTTTATCAAGGTCTGACCAATAGTTTTTGAGTTATTCTTAATAATTTATATTGCAGTCGTTGGTACAAAAATTTTAATTTTAAATTATAGATTGCCCATTATAGTAAGCATATTTAGGTATGGCAGTTTGATCGGTATGAAAGGAATAATAAATGACCTAAGCACACATATGTGCCAAATTTTTGGGGAGTAAATATCGATATCCTTGGGAGTGATAGGGATGATGAACTGTAAAACTTACCATTTGAGAACACAGACTTTTTGAATTGGAAATACGATTTCTATTTGTTTTAAAGCTTCATTACCTATTTTAAACGTAAAAGTAAATCAACGGCCTAGCAGTTGATTGGAGCCAGGCTCCACTTAACTGTTAGGCCGTTAATTTACTGTGACTACAATCACTATTGACTGGAAGCCTCTGCCCGACATTGGGAATCCTCCTCCAGTTTTTAGGTCAGCGAAAAATCCACTGCGCCTGGTAATCCGCCATGGTGAACTGTACGTATCTTAGGATTTATTGTTTTCTTAATTTCTCAGATATGCAGTTTTCCTCAAGATTTTTCCTTTGCCACTAAGCACGAGACAAATCGACGTATTAGCAGCGACAGAACTCGATATTTACACTCTCTCTCTCTATCTCTCTCTCTCTCTCTCTTTCTTTAAATATCTCAGACGAGCCGGTTTTTTCACAACCCCCCGCAAGAGACGTCTCAATAACGTTCTTCTTGATCCCGACGACGAGATCAGTTCTATGAATAGGTCGATCCCGTCACCCCCCCTCCACAGGAGAGGGAACTAGTTCAGTTAACATAAACACACACACACACACACTCAGACACTACTCTAGTACAGAACACTAGGGCACACCGCGTTCGCCGGAGAACACGTCGTCACAGACACACCCCGTACACGAGGTTCAACACCCGTGATACGGGGCGTTTCTAATTTTGCGACCCGTAAACAAAATTGCGATAGTGATTCAAGCCGAGGTTCGTACCTCCTTCTGAGGGGCCCTTAAATTGCATCGAGCCCCCCCCCCCCCCCCCCCTAGCTCGAGGAGCCTCACTCCGGCAGGGGTCTGGGTGCCTCGGGACTGCAGTCGGCAAAATCGTTGCACTCAATAGTTCGTAAGTTCTCACTTACGAGCCTAATTAGATGAAGCTGTCAAGGCCGCAGGGGCAACAGCGTACACATTCAGAAAAAAAAAGAATAAAAAATGTCTTCACAATTTTACTTTAACCGTCGAACACGTGGTAAACCAGCACATAAAATTGCAATTAACAATTTCATTGATGCCAGCGGGAATCGAACCGTGGTTGCTCGTGTACTGTGAAATTTACAACGAGCGCTTAGCCCCTGCGCTACCAAGGCTCAGATATAGCTATATTAGTATGTAATGTACGTGATAAGTCTTATGTCGATAATTTTCTTTTAATTGATTTAAAATAAAACGTTACCTCCACACTAGGATTTTCTCCTGTATAGTGGTGGCAGTTAGTAGTATAGTTGTAGCACGAATGGGTCGGCTCGACCGGGGAAGGACCACGCCCTCACAGAATACCAGCGTAAAATAGCAGCTTAATGCTGCTGTGTTTCGTGTGGTGAGTGTAGAGAAACGGAGACGTCTTTTACTAGAAACGAGGCATTCCATCTCAGTCTTCACGCGTGACGTGCGTTTTGATTTGTAATCGAGGATAGATGTAGATGTCTATGGGCCGCTGCAACCACTTACCGGCAGGTGGACTGTATGCTCGTTTGTCACCTTATCTTATAAAAAAAAATCACAAGGACAAACACACAGACCCGGAACAATTATTTGCACGCCATACAAATACTTGTTAACTGCGGGATTCGAACCCGCGTCTCATAACTTATTGCTAAGCCACTGCGCCACGGCGCCGTCTATTCAATCTTCATACCCATCCTCAACTGCTTTTTAAAAGTTCAACGCTAAATAGGCCTGTCTCACAATTGGATAGGAATGTATATGTCGAAATCGACATAAAAAAAGAGCACATAGACATCGATGTATAAGAGATCTAACAACGCTACCATGCCTGAAAATTCGCAGATGGCTTTGAAAAGAATGTTATATCAGCTTATAATGATTCAATAGTCAAATAAAAGGATATAATTAATTTATTCAATCTTATTGTTGAATAATATTCTTGATTTTAATATAACGTATTATATTAAACGCTCCAAAACACTGAGGCTTCGGAGAAGGAAACGGACAAGAGCGAGTAGGACTCGCGCAATGTGGTTCCGTAACAATTCATTATGTATGTAGATGTAGAAAGTTCCACAATTCCGAGACCCGAGAGTCTCTACGATTTTGCCTGTTTTTGAAAACGTTATACGAATGCCGTAAATAAACAAAATTAATATTAATTTCTATACAATGAGCATATATTAAACTGTAAGCATTTGGATGAGAACTTTGTTTCACTAAATAGTTAATTTCATGAAATTCATACACTGTTATTATTAGTGGTCGCCTAGTGGTTGAAACTCGACCGTAATTTATTAAATATTTTGAATTGTATAGTAAGCAAGGTATATTTCACTTTAAACTGCACGTTATTATATAAAACATAGATATTCTAATATACAAAATATAAAATAAACTGTTTTTAGCTTGGTACACACCATACTTCTTTACGTGGTAGAGCCATGCTGCAGCTATATAAATAGTATAGTTGTAGCACGAATGGGTCTGCCCGACCGAGGAAGGACCACGCTCTCACAGAATACCAGTGTAAAATAGCAGCTTAACACTGCTGTGTTTCGTATGGTGAGTGTAGAGAACCGGAGACCTATATTACTGGAAAAGAGGCATTCCATCTTAGTACTCACGGCTGACAACGTATCTGCATTTTAATTCGCAAACGAAGATAGATGTAGATATCTATGGGCCACAGTAACCATTTGCCATCAGGTGGACTGTGTGCTCGTTTGTCACCCTAATTCTATAAAAAAATACACTTCGCAGTCTATTTAAAAAGAAACATTTAAAATTACATAAAATTAACAGCTTATTCCATAGACTTAGAATATACGGGCGTATAAGTCTATGGCTTATTTAGTCAATATCGGGCTCAGGCTGGTGCAACTTCCATAGTAAAAATTATATGTACTACAGGGGTAAAATTTTAATGACGGTTATCTGTTTCGTTATTCGGTTTCTACTTTTCGTAAAATGTCTATTAACGACATTGTCAAATCAAATTTTGCTATAGTAGCCGTTTTTCATTTACAGAATTGTTAAAAAATTAAATATGCATTATAAAACTTTCCAATTAAATGGTGCAAGAAGCGGAAAATGATAACAAGCCAAGGCTATTTGTAGCAATATTTCCCTTAGATGATGAAAGGTATGTGGTGATTTCAACTTTAATAGTATTATGATATTTAACGCGAGTACATTTTTGGAGTAGCCATCTACGTAGGACAGGTTTTTATAGTGTACGATTGTGTGCACAAATACAAACACACTATTTCCTAAATCTGATAGTTCGATGGTATGGCAATCCGAAACGAACTATACTTAGAAACTACAGTCATTTGTGACTGCTAACATTCTATTTGTTCAATAAAAATGTGATTTTATATATTTTTTTTTCAGATGCAAGCATTGGGTGAAATAGCGGACACATGCACCAATTGAAAAGATTCACATGTTAACACATATTTGTGGCAAACATTGCTTTTGAACCCAACTAAAATGAACTGTTATTTCATCAGTGGACTTAATTTAAACTTCCACAATTATGTGTATGTTAATTAGGTTTCATTTATATGTAGCAAAAATAATATCCCTCTAAAGTAACACTTTGGTAAGAATTCGATTATATAAATAAACTCAAAGTTATTTGTAATTAAATGGTTATAAATAATTTTTTTATAGATTCATCTATAAACATTAGCTATAATGAGCACTCATTTTGAAACCTACAATTAGTATACGATCTCTGCGAATAGTATGTACATAGGTACCTCTGTGTAGAAGCCTAGCGATTTGTACATAGTATTTGCTACTCATAAAAGCAATTTAATCCAATCAGTGTTAAAAAAATAAATATTACCCTTAAAAAAAACAAACGTTGAAAACAAGCATCCAGACGCAGACTATTTATTTTACAGGATAGCAACAATTGTTCAGTGCAGGGACAAAGCCTCGATCCTACAATGCCGCAGCCAAACGCTTAGCCACTGCGCTACGGAGTCGTGGTTTATTTTTTACTTAATTAATTAGTAGTATAATAGTGCGTTATTTTATTTTATATTTCATACATATTTTTGTACCTAATTGTAGAGATATAATTTCAAATTGCTGTGTGTAAAATACATTGATTTCTTATCTTCATCGGCATTTTTACTCAATCCACACGTTAAAAATTTTATTTCTCATAAATAATTCAGTATAGAGATCTAACTTTTATTATGTAAAAATATCCATAAACAATATATCGATAAAATTATTCGAGTATATACATTTACCGCACTATTGTAATTCGTCAATGTTGTCAGCACTGTTGGTCGAAACTAAATATCATATCTTGATGTTGGTAGAGTAGCTTGGCGTAATTTCATACATTTACTTTTACTATAGAAGTCCCGCCTCTTAAACGTAGTGATTATATTCTCTTTGGTCAATATATCAGTAATTATTTGTTAACTTAACTTAACTTACTTATCTTCACGCACAATCCCTGACGGGGTAGCCAGAGAGAACAGATCGCCAAGTGTCACGATCCTTACAAACCTCTTTCGCTTCTTTCAGATTCATTATCTTCTTCATGCATGCACGTCTAGGTATCCGAGTACTTTTGACCCTACCCTCTTCGAGCAATTTGCTCACATGGCCTTCGAAGGTTAGTCTCGGTCTACCTCGACACCTTTTAATATTAACTTTCGCGCTATATATTTTCTTCACCATTCGGTCTTCACTCATTCGCTCAACGTGCCCAAACCACCGAAGCACGCCCTTATCAATTTTTGTGATAAGGTCATCTTTCAAACCTGCCATATTGCGAATCTCTTCGTTTCGCTTTCGGTCGGCCATGGTAACGCCGCACATTTTACGAAGAGATCGCATCTCCACTGCATTCAACTTACTTTTATGCTTCTTCTGGCATACCCAGGTTTCGCTGCCATATAACAAAGTCGGTACCAACACTGCGTTATGTATTGCAAGGCGTGCACTCTTCGCTACGCCTTGCCTTTTGACTAACGCAGTCAGGGCACCATTGACTTTGTTCCCGGCAGCGACACGCCTGTCCACATCTAAATCACATCTTCCATCCCGGCTAAAAGCACTCCCCAAGTATACAATTTCATTTACCTGTTCTAGACATTCCTGATTTACCCATATTTCACACTTCGTTCTCTCTTCGTCCCTTTCAAATACCAGAACCTTAGTTTTATTAGCATTCAAACGGAGACCTTTAATTTCACATTCCTCTTTCATACACGTGACTAATGCCTGCAGTTCTGCCTCTGATGGTGCAATAAGCACTGCATCATCAGCATACAGCAGACAATTTACTTTAATGTCACCCAATTTCACACCCAAACAACTATCTTTCAGCTTCTGTAAACAGCTGTCGAGATACAGTATGAACAGCCAGGAAGACATGACACAACCTTGCTTTACGCCCGTTTGGACGTTAAACATGGGTGACAGGTCATGTCCTACCCGCACACAGGCTTTACAGTCACAGTAAAGAGACTGCACAGCCCTTAGCAATCGACCATCCACACCATACCCCGGCAACAGTTCCCACATTTTCTTCCTCACAACCTTATCAAATGCTTTCTCAAGATCCACAAAAGCACAGAAAATCTTCTGGTTAGCAGCCAGAAGCTTCTCCGTGATCATGCGGAGAGAAAACATTTGATCCGTGCATCCTCTTCCAGGTCTAAATCCGCATTGTGCCTCCCATAGAAATCTTTCCGATTTCTCTTGCATCCTACGTGTCAAAACCTTCGAGTAAACCTTACTTGCTAAACTGGTCAAGCTGATCGCCCGATAGCACCCGCAGTCAAAATGTGAACCTTTACCTTTATATAAAGGCACAATGACTGCGGATCGCCAATCATCCGGGACATCCCCCATCCGCCAGCACAAATTGCACAGCAGATGAAAGCTGTCCCAGACGCGAGGCCCACCATACTTGACCATTTCAGCAGTAACTCTGTCTAGTCCCGCAGCCTTACCACATTTCAAACTTCGAATCGCACGTTCAATCTCTTTCATCCTGATGACCTCAGTGTCATCGAGGTCCGGGTCTGGCGTACCAGTCACGGCGTCATCCCCGGATCCCTCACTAAGATCATCACACGCATACATTTCTCTATAAAATTCGCTCCATCGCTGCATGACGTCCGATTTTTCTGAGAGGACGTCATTAGTTCTCGAAAGCACTTTGTTCATTCTTAAGGCCGTCGCACCACTTCGGGTCCTTCCAACCTCTTTCCAGAAGAGTTTGGAGTTCTCCTTAAAGTTGTGCGACAACCTTTCGTCCGCTTCCATTCTACACCTTTCACGCACTTCCTCAATCAGTGCTTTCGTGTGAACTTTCTGCAGCCTATATCTTTCTTTCATCTTCTCTCTCATATCCTTATCATTACTAGAGGCCAAGTAGTCTAACCATGCTTTCTTCTTCTTCTTTACAGCTTCTTTCACTTCATCATTCCACCATGCATCTCTTCTTTTACTACTGCCTCTTTTTATTGTTCCGCACACTTCTTCCGCTGCACTTACCATTCCATCCCTAAGGTTCTGCCAAGTTCTTTCTACACATTCTTTTCTGCCATCGATGGTGTCAAGCTTTTCGGCTACCCTCGCATGATATTTGTCCCTAGTATCCGCTTCCTGAAGCTTCCAGCTTCGGATGCGACAGACCGACTGTGGTTCTGTTACTGCCGTCCGGTAGCGCCAACCCGCGAACAGACCCCTAAATCTAGTAATCACTAGATAGTGATCCGTTCCCAGGTCAGCACCCCTGAACACTCGCGTATCCATCACCTGTTTTCGCAGTCGGTCATCCACCAGGAACAAATCAATCATACTTCTCTCATTCTTTCGTTCTCTAGTATACATATGGATTTTCTTGTGATTAAACATAGTGTTTGTCACAAGAAGACCCTTTTCCTTGCACACCGCCAGTATAAGCTTGCCAGCATCATTAACCCTTTTATCGCCAAACTTTCCAAGTACCGACTCGTACCCTGGTCGAGCGGTACCAACCCATCCATTCAAATCACCACATACAACAATTCTTTCGTTTCCCCTAGCCAAATCTAGAACTTCTCTTACATTCTCCCAAAACTCCTCCAGCTCAGCCCTGGACGACGAAGCTACCGGCGCATAAACAGCCAAAAGGAATAACTTCGTCAGTCCCAATTTAAAGCGAACCCAGAGAAGTCTTGAGTTCACAACCTTATATTCAGTCATAACATCGACCAACCGAGAAGACAGCAGCACCCCCACTCCCTGGCAGGCGTTCTCGCTCTCCGGGACTCCTGACCATAGAGCTAACGCCCCGCCAGGGAGCTCTTCAGTACCACTGCCCTTCCGTTTGGTCTCCGACATACACACGACATCTAATTCTCTTTCTTTCATTATTTCGATCAACTCATTCGTCTTATCTCTCATGCCTCCTCTAACATTCCACGTGCCAACTCTGCACTCTGTCCTCCACCTTCCGCCGTGTCGGGCTGTGCGTGACGGGTGGCGGTCCCCATCGCCGCTTTGCACGCTGCATTCCACACCAACGGGGACGAGCTGGTGTGCGTCGCCTTGGGGGGACGCCCTAACCCTCGTTGGCATGGGTGCGCAGCTAGTAGAATTGCAGCCCTGAAAAGGGCTGGCAGGGGTCGCGACGAGCACGCTTCTACAATGACCCCCTATTAATATTAATATTATAGTAATTATTTGTTGGCAACATTTTAAAATTCTTTGGCGACAATCTCTACTCTGTGCGACTGTTACTGTGTGTTTGACCACAGACCATAAGGAATTTGTCCAAGCAACAGTTATGTTGTGTGTTTAACACAGAATACTTTTACTCCTACATTGGTAGTATGAACGGAAGCAATGTATGTATTATTTTATTATATTTAATATATTTGTAACACATTAAATATAAATTTTGGCTTTCTGCACTTCTTTGCCAAATAAACTTTCCAAGCCAAATCTCACACTGTTTATAAAGTTTTCCCTTCAGGAAATAATACATTGATAGATAAGGTAAGGACAGTTTGCTGTTAGGCTCTAAGGAAAAGGTAAGTCGGATTGAGGGATAAACATAAAGATGTGGAAAAAATGTCCCATTCACCGGTATTAATCATGGTTGATGCTCTAACCGCAAATGTAAGTTTTTATATAAAGAAAATGTAATGTAACAAAGAAATTAGTAATTAACGGATTTTTTTCCTTACTTGTGATATGATCTTGTTTATTGGATAACTTCAAGATTCTATGTTAATTAAAATACCCTGGAGAGCATACCCACTCCTGAGAAAAATGGTCTTGGCTGACAGGTAGACGGACTATTAGGGTTCCAATTGCCCCTTTTGAGTTACGGAATCCTAAAAATGATATAAAACCAAACAATCTTAAACCCCAAAGCTGATTAAGTGACAGATGTTGACTCCAACCCGTTCAGAATGAGCACCTTGGATTACCGCCTTACTTTAATCACATCCCGGGCTAAGAACTGTGTAATTACGTACGCACCCCAACGAGCCTGTCCACGACCCCCTGTGTCAAGCCATTCTCATAATGGAATTAGCTGTTTATCCCGGGGCGTGCTTTCTTATTTCGGAAATAAAGTCCCTGGAAGTGTCAAAGAAAATAGTTGGTTACATAAATATGATATTTCTTTTCGGTTTGTAAAAGATCACAGCTTGATATAGGCCTCTCCCATGGGAAATATATAATAATAATAGTCAATGTGGCAGGTGGATGACGATCAAAGTACCGGACGTTTCACGCCGCTGCCCTCCTATATTTTCCGCCAGGCGTTAACGATATGGATATACCGTTATCTATTAAAAGCCATAAGATTTTTCGACATATGCCTTAAACTCCTCTTACGAAACCTACGAGATGAAATGGGGTGATTGATATTCTTACACCACACCGCCTTTTCACGGCAAAATTCGGTATTGCTAATTAATATTATTTTATGGAAAATACTTTGCCTTTGTAATGAATTTGTCAACACACAGAGTATAGTTAGTATTATTGACCATATATTTTACATTTTATATTGAAGAATCAGATGCAATAAGCCGCATCAAATGATTTAATTATGTTGACGCACGGCATTAATAATTTTTGAGGTTTATTAACTTTTTAATTTCATGTTAGCATGGAATAACGGCTGTTGAAAATTTAGTAAATGCATATTATAGAAAAAATTGATTGAAAAAGCCTAAGCAACGAGTGTTTGGCGGAGCGTGAGCCGTGGCGAGGAAATTTTACGCAGGAATATTTCACACACAAATCGGGCTGCACCATTTAAGTCACTGCAATACAACGGATTGTTTGGATGTTTATCGTGTACGGCGAAGGGCCAGCCATCAAATGTGTTAAAAAACGTGTTTAAAATAATCTTTAACAAACGCACACTTCCATATATATATATGAAGTATGCGTTTAATGCGGATATGACTAAAAACAAGTATCTATAGATTGCAGTAGCCACCTACCATAAGGTGGAATATACATTCATTGTCACCTCAACTTTATAAAAAACATATTAGATTTGAACAATAATACATATTGTATATGATTTATTAGTATCTATCTCAAAAGTCGTCAGAAAAAAAACGTGCCTGTATGAGATCAAAAGGTAAAAAATGATAGTCATTAATTCATCAAACATATTTAATAAATTTCTTTTCAGATTCCACATTATGTTCTAAGCATTATCATAATAACATGTGCATTTTATGTAATAAATTTAAAAAGGTACATAATATACCACTACATTTACTTATTTGTTTATTACAAAAAAAATATTATCATTACAGTTCGTCAAAGATAGTTCTATACCGAAAATTCTTAGATATTTATTATTATTTATTTCTTGTATATTATAGTTACATCGACGCCACTGCCATATCCAGTAACACTTACATCAAGAGCTTTAACTCCTTACCGCCCGCCCTCTTTACTACTTCGCTCCGATTTATGTATCGCCTCACTTCTGTATTGGCAACTCTTTCCACGATAATTTACGATTCTTGCACTCAGTAAGTTACGGCTCACTACCACTCAATGCACTTATCGTCCATTGGCCATAAAGCTGCCTAGTATGAATACTTGAACGAAAGGCGTGGATTTGATATATTGCCGGTCAAGGTTTCTACTTAATAATATATCGATTTATATCCAAACTTGTAAAGAAGCGTACACAGATTTCAAATTTATAAACGAAAACAGATATTTATTGGTTTAAAAATCCCATACAAACTAACCAAATTTACTATTCTTAAAAATTTTACACAAGTGTAAATATGCAAAAAATATAATTAAACGCACAAAAACAATACGATTTTTTATCACCTACGTCCAACGTCACACAAAGGTGCCTTACTTCTAAGAACTGAGATGGAAAGTCCCATTGCCTGTTACTACATATAGTGGCTCTTTTTACCGCCCATACCGGAATACGAACTAATGCTTGGCGGCATAAATAACAAAGGCTGTGACGAAAATTGTAGGCAGACCGCCTTCCAAGCAGAAAAGAAGTCCTACCGCCAAGAAACAAAATAAAACAAAATGGTAGCTATCGGTCTACTTGTGTGACTGTTGCAGTGTTTCTGATATTTTTTATAAAAAAAATGGGTGACAAATGAGTATACAGTCAAACTGATTGTAAGTGAATGCTGTGCCCCATAGACACCTACATTTATTCTCGATTAAGAATACAGATGCGTTATCACGCCGGAGGACTAATATGGTATGTACGTTTCCAGTAAAAGGAGTCTCCGGTTCTCTACACTCACCATACGGAACACAGCAGTATTAATCTGTTATTTTACGCCGGTATTCTGTGAGAGCGTGGTCCTTCTCCGGTCGAACCGACCCAATCGTGCTGCAACCATAATATAGCTGCAGCATGGCTCTACTACATATAATCTATCATATCTCATCTAAGTACATCGCAGCCTTCCTGTTGATGGGCAACGATATTAACAGTGCGAGAGTCAGTCCCAACAGTAGGTACTTCTACTTTTGTGCTCCCAACACGTCAGCCCAGGGTGGTAAGTTTTTTTTTATAGGACAGGGGTGACAAACGTCCACCTGATGGTGAGTGGTTGCTGCGGCCCATAGACATCTACATCTATCCTCTATTACAAATCAAAATGTAGATGCGTTGTCACCTGTGAGTACTAAGATGGAATGCCTCATTTCCAGTAAAAAAGGCCTCCGGCCACCTGCACTCACCAAGCGAAACGCAGAGGTAAACCTCTATTTCACACTGGTTTTCTGTGAGGTCGTGGTACCACCCCGGTTCGAGCCGCCCATCCGTGCTACAGCAAAAGCTGCCGCGTGGCTCTACCACTGTTAAATGTAATATCTTCTAAGAAATGCATCGTTTGAAATGGCAATATATCAGTGAAACAAGACACGAATAAAATACATCTTTATATAAAAATTACATGTCACATTGTCCGCGATGAACTCCTAAACTACAGAACTGGTTTCAATGAAATTTTGCATACTGTGTGCAGTTTGGTCCAACTTGAGGGATAGGATACTTTTTATCCCGATAAATGACCCTCAAAATTTTTTATTACGAATTTAAGGATTTTTTAATAGAACAGAGGGTCGTCGGTATGGGCAGGACAACGTCTGCCTGGCGAGCTAGTATACTATAAAAAGCTTTTCTAGTTAGCACAAGTATTAATAATGCGCGAAGTTAATACTGATTAGCGGTTAGCCATCGCAGAGTTTCTTCTCTGTTCTTTTTTTTATTCATAGATAAAGGGCTTTGTCGCTGATGCGATTATGCCGCCCTGGTAGTTACAAAAAAATCTTAAACATAATACTTACTAACAAATAAACTTATTATACTTACTAGTTACTTAATCTCTTATTAACTAACAAATATTTGGCATCATCTGATAACATTTTCTGTTCTTGATGTCTTATTTTACCATCAGGTAGACTCTGAGTTCGTTTGTCATTTGATTTATAAAAAAAATAATTTAACAAAACATAAACAACACTGCATTGACCATTAGGTGTGTTGATTCTAATGCTAATTTAAAATAAAAAAAAATTGTACAACCGACTTCAATATAAATTATTAAGAATAACTCAAAAACTATTGGTCATACCTTAATCAAATTTATATGGGAACACATGAGTATCACCAGTTTTCAAATAAAAAAAATCATCGAAATCGGTTCACCCAGAAAAAAGTTATGAGGTTACACACATAAAAAAACATACAATCGAATTGAGTAGTCTTCTTGAAGTCGGTAGAAAAAGTGAGTTATAACTGAACTACAAAATTCCAATATATAGATACATACAAAGGTATACACAGGTCTAGCTAATATACGGCGTGTAAAAACAATTGGAACATAAACACCTGCTTGTAATGTCCCCTCGCCGCCGCGATAACAAACTCTTACGTACCAAGTGGACATATCGAAAGTACTAAGTCTATTATGCTGTAGAGGGCTAACGGGGCTCAGATGTTAGAGTAAATTGACTTGCGCCGGCTGTCCGGATAATATAAATTTATCGACAGTTTAACCTTTAAGCCAAATAGAAAATTTTATAAAATAAAATGAATGAGTTTTACGTATATGCGTGTAACATGTACATACGTAAAACATATAATATTGATCATGATTATCATCTTCATCTAGAGTACCTCACTACTTAACATAGGTCTCCCCCAAGGAATGCTACAAAGCATCGTCCTGAGCCACCTGCATTTCTTACCAGGTCGTCACTCCATCTAGAGGGGTCCGCCTTTCACTTCAATTGTATGAAGCCAACAAAGAACCTTTTTTTTCCCGATTCGGCGGTTCTCCGTGTGGTTCTTCGTGGTTTTTATGCTATAAGCTTTTAGTTATACGGCCAGCCCATTGCCGTTCCAGCTTATCAGTAAGTTGGTTGTGCTATGTCGGTTACTCTGGATTTATTGCGAATATCCTCACTACATAGTCATCACACAAAGAAACTCCGAGAATAGCTCTAATATAAATAATGATATGTTTTTATACTGTTATATTTTTATAGTTATTATTTAATAATAATTTTTACTAATTAATAAAGTATTGAATAATAAAATCATAATATTAATTGAATAATTATTAGAATTGAAGTATAAAAAATTAATAGTGTAATTAAATTTAGGTATGTATAATATATGAAAATTCTATATACACAAAAATATAGTCGCAAAATATAATATATATATAGTCGCTGCCTTTATAAGGGCGGAAACTGCGTAAACGGACTATAGATTTTACTGAACGTTACCTCCGTTCCAAAAGACGTGTCTAAAGAAGTTTTACTTTAAAACTTAAACCGTGGTGACATATTTTTTTAATTTTAAGGCTTTCTGCTTTCGGCTTTCTCTAAGGCATTCTGTACCACTTAACCTTAGGTAGAACAAAGAATGTGGCAGTTGGGCAGTTAGGCAGTTAAGTTATCAAACAAATTTAACCATACATCACAGTATTTAAAACTAAAATATATAAAGCACACCACGGTATATAAAATTAAAGCTACAGTTTATATACGTCGTAAGACAGTTAGCCTTTTTTTTACAAGTCCTCGAAATATTCCAATTTTTTAAACTTGCTGGTTCCCTCACGAAGCTTACATTTACATTACCGCGAGTTCGTGGTAATTCAGTGCTTAAAATTGAAATGAAGTATACTTACTTAAAATTCCGTACTTAAATTCCATACAACCCGAAATGATGCAGTCATATTACATAGAATACAATAATTTCATGACTACAAACGTAGCATTGTCACTAGAATCACCACAACCCATGATAAAACAAGCAATAAAAAAGAAAAGAAAACGAAAGCGTCGTGCGCTGACGCTGGCGTGACGCTTTAGTTTTTTATTTTATACTAGCTGGTCCCGGCGCGCCGCTGCCCTAGAATAATTAATTGTATAAATATCGTTTCGAATTTGGAAGAGTTATATTGTTTAATTAGGAATGATAATATATTCATGATCAAATTAAATGATATATAACAAATAAATTTGTCCGCATGATAAGCACGCCAATTACTGTAAGTTAATTGTACTATGCCTATAACCTTCACGCAAGTGCAAGCAAAAAGTTGACAAAGTTTTAGCGCAATCTGATAAACGGTATGCCAGCGCATAAAATACGAACAAACAAACATAATTTTTTTATATATTAGATTACTATTCACTAGAGCCCTCCCCTATACAATCCAAACATCGACTGAGAATTATATTTACAGGTTAAGTATACATTTCTCAGATTATATTACATGTAATAACCTAAGTAAACAAGAGGTAAAATTAAAAATTTCACTTCAATATAAATTATTAAGGATAACTCAAAAACTACTGGTCAGACCTTGATCAAATGTATTTGGGTCCACATGTGAAGCACCAGCTTTCAAATAAAAAAAGAATCATCGAAATCAGTTCACCCAGAAATAGGTTATGAGGTAACACACATAAAAAAACATACAGGTGAATTGAGTACCTCCTCCTGTTTGAAGTCGGTAGAAAAATATAGTTCAATTGAGAAACCTCCTCGTTTTTGATGTTGGTTAAAATAAACAATGAATAGTTAGTTAAAAATCAGTATAAAAAGTATTCATATTAAAGAAAAAAAAAACAAAGAGAACGAAGAAAATAGAAAAAAAATTAAAAGGAATTTAATATTTAAATAGTAACGCGAACGTTTCTCGTCGCGTCGGCTATCATCGCTGAAATCCAGAGGGAAAGAAATATCGAACCGGCTCCACGATTTCATCCCCTACATTTCCTGCGACGACAAAGATAAAAGCATTCTTGGATGGGGTTTACAAAGGTTGTTTGAATACCACAAAAGAGAGTGTACTGAAATATTCAACGTACTCGGGCTTTATTAAAAAACAGTGCTCAGAAATAAATCAGAAATTGAATGAATGCTATTCAAGATTTACCATGACTCAGATCCTTAAATTTTAATTTATTATTTGGTGGAGTGAATAAATTTGAACGATAAATGACAGGAATTTGCGATTCTGTTTGACTTGTGTATCTTCAACCAAACCCTTAGGTGATTTAATTTTGGTTACATACCAAAATCTGCTTAGGAAATGGGAAGAGATGATAAGTAAATATTGTGCCTTGCTTTGAATTTCGGTTATATCTCGTTTCCACTTCTCGTATGTTAGCTGCGATTTTGATCGGATTACGAGCCTCTGTTTACACTAGTCGAATGTCGAATCCGATTTAGGCTAAAACCATATTCACACTATTCAGTAGTTTAAATATTATTTTTCAGATTTTTTGTTGAGCGCGCGATTCCTACAAACACTCCAAAAACATTCGGAGCTGATAACAAATCGAATAGAATAAAATAATTTGAATTCAATAGAGATTACAAAATTCTTATTGAAAGGCATTTTTTACTATTACCACTAATTCGGAAAAAATCGGTAAGGGATTATTATGAATGCTCCATCCACTTTTTTTTAAATCTCGACATCACACAGTAAGAGTGACAAGCAGATGGTAGAAATTGGCCGCTATGACTGATAACAAGGTGTAACCCATTCAAAGTTAAGTAAAGACTAAAATAAAATACCAAATATTCATGGCAAAGGTGCAAACAGTCCAGTCAACGCTTGGTCCGATTAGTGTGAAATAAAATCAGTAACTGTAAAAATTCTTTACAACAGATAAGACAACATCTAGCCTAGAAAATATAAAAAAAATGAATTATTAATTACAAAATAAAACAAAAACAATGAAAAATACAAATAATTAAATGTTACAGCATAAAATAATCCATTACTCCATATCGTCATGCAGATATATTAAAAACGGAGCGTATCTATGTTTCACACAAAAAGAACATATAACTGAATTGAAACACCAACGCTCCGGGAAATCTACAGACTGTAATCATATCCTAGTTGGCCCCTGCCACTACATCAGATTTGATAGACCATCGCGGAGGAACATCGATTCTCACCGAGGATGATACGTTAGGCTACTGAAATTATAAAACATCATAATTTCAATATAGAACGGAGGCTTGGTACTACAACCTGTTTGAAAGTGCTAGAGTTCAAGATACCTACGGTAACCTCGTTCTGCATAAATCGGACCAAAATTAATACTTAAAAGTTGAAGGGTTACTCCGGGGTGACTCCGGGTTAGCTTTGACATAGAGACTTCAAACACCTCAGCCCCGTGATCGTCCTCCGGCTCCCGTGATTATATGTTACGTACTCGTAAAACACCTGAAATGCCGGGATTTAAAAATAAGTAAAATTAACCGCGATAAAATCCGTAAAAATAGTTTAGTTCAATGTGTGTAGTGTTCGCGTAAATATAATAAGTCATTATCCCTTAAAAAAAAACAGGATTAAGATTTCCCCCTATATCGTGGGAGTAATTTATAAACACAGATTTCAAACAAATATCCTGACCCAAGTATTTGTATACCATACAAATACTTATTCCGTGCGGGATTCGAATAAGCGGTACTCAGCGCCGCAACTCAATGCTAACCTACTGCGCCACGGAGCTACAAAAAATATATGTGATTTGACAGACGGCAGCATAACCATCCCGTAAATAAACAGAACAACTCTCTAATATATATTATACAATAATCTATGCGAACAACGATGGGACGCAGCGTCAAGGATACATAAAAAACATCTTAGTCGAAGGTTACACGTTAAGTTTGGTGTCAGTTCAGTCTGTGCCCTTGATCACGTATAGACTGATGGCTGAATGATGGATTGACGGGAGATATTAGACGGTAAGTCAGACTGACGATCAGTCCAACCGAAAACTTCTACGCGATAACACGCATACGCATTAGGTATGGATTTTAACAAGAAAAAATTAAAGAATTCACGGCGATAGTTGGATCTTAGGGTATTAAATTTCTTTTTCACGTCTTCTACATTAGCATGGGGTTTTTTTTTTCAAAATTACTAATAGTTTCTGCAGCGCCTCTTTTCTCTTATATTTATTCACATGTTATTCGTTTTATCTCAAAGAATAGGTAAAACTTCTAAAGTGACGACTCCGTAGCGCAGTAGCTTAGTAATGAGTTACAGGGCTGGGGGCCGCATGTTCGAATCCCGCACGGAACAAGTATTTGTATGACCTGCAAATAATTATTCCGGGTCTGGATGCTTCTGTTCGTGCAATTTATATTTGTAAACTGCCTCCACGGTACAGTAGGTTTTTTTACGTGGTAGAGCCATGCTGCAGCTATATTATGGTTGTAGCACGGATGGGTCGGCTCGACCGGGGAAGTACCACGCTCTCACAGAATACCAGCGTAAAATAGCAGCTTAACGCTGCTGTGTTTCGTATGGTGAATATAGAGAACCGGAGACCATTTTTACTGGAAACGAGGCATTCCATCTTACTCCTCACGGGTGACAACGCATCTTCATTTTGATTCGTAATCGAGGAAAGATCTAGATGTCTACCTATGGGCCCCAGCAACCACTTACCATCAGGTGGACTGTGTGCTCGTTTGTCACCCTTATCCTATAAAAAAGGAGAAAATCCTAGTGTACGGGTAAAGTTTAAAAAAAAAAGTTGGAATAAATTATTTATCTCGGGCTAAAGATTGAGAATGGGATATCAGGGGTTGCGGGGGAGTCGGTGCACGCGGTGACACGCGTGCGACTCCATCGCTGTCTAATCGGTGACTGACATCAGACTGATAGCTATTAAACACACGTTCAGTCTGGGATCAGTCTGACCAGACTGACAAAAATTATTAAAATATTTAAATGATCATCATTCTGGACCATCAATCCATCAGTCTACGCGTATACGGTCAGTTTCCCGTCATTCTGACATCAATCATGGATTGAACTGACGCCAGAATGAGCGTGTAACTTCCGTCATACACTGCGATCGTCAAGTTAGTGAAAAAATCAGCAATTAATATTGTTAAATGAACAATTTCATTAATGCCGGCGGAAATCGAACCGGTTGCTCGCGTACTGTATAATTTACGGCAAGCACTTAACCCCTAACCTAAATCGGCTCTTGGCTCGTGAACTGTTACGACCTAATGAATAAGAAGAAGAAAGAAAATAAATAAAGGAGAACTCGTCTAAGCTGCGGCAATATTACAAATATAATTACTTGAACATGAATGACAAAATTTAATCTGAATGCGAACTAGAAAGTCTCGTTTGGGTAGTCCGCAGCTCATTAACTACGTTAAACGAGGAAATGTTCGTGTGTTTCAAGCCTTAAATTTAACAAACAACCACTAAAACCAATACGACCACCATTGTCAATTAATTTAGTTCTAATTGAGACTTCAACAAGTTCCAATTTCGTCGACTTATAATTGGCGAGGAGGGTCCGGTCGTCTAACGACTCCGTATCGAACGATATCATAAAGTGATATTACGTAAGAATACGACTCCCCGTACAGTCTTTTAATTGTTACATTAAAGCTTTCGCGAACTGTTATAAAATTTTATGGAGTTTAAAATGAGAATACAGTATTGTATTAATTTTAAAACTATTTTAATACTCACAATTTTTAAACTTTATTTTTTCTAATTTAGAACTCTACACTTTCATCACAAATTTTTTATTCCTATATTCACTTTAGTCTGAATATTAGTAATCGTACAGAAGCTCATTCCCCCTTTCCTTTCTGTTAGTGCGGTACAAATGCAAAGATTAGAACCCTATCTCGCAAACAATACAAACATTTAACAATTGGTACCACAAAGAGCAAATGATCTTTAGATTTTATTAAAAATGTCGACTTCGAAATTCAATTGAGACATCTTATTGTCCCGAATCTGCCAGTGAGTCATGAATAGAAAAATCAGAATGCATTCAAGCTTGAGCCAAAGTATAAACGAAGCCAGGCGAGGTGAATTCTATGGCTCGCAGGTGACGTATTTATTGAAAGTGGAAGCTTGCTTCGCTTTCATAGATTATTCGTAAATCCTTTGAAGGAAATTCGGAACATAAATTAGAAACCTTATTAGGTTCTTTATACAAATTTCTTCCAAGCAATTAAGAATTGAAAAATATTTAATACTATTCGTAAACCGTAATAACCGCATTGTGACGATGTAGGATTATACACTAGGTACTTCATATCGTCCCATGGGTGACGTAAGAGACGACAAAGAGAAAGGTGATGGCCAGCAGCGACTTTCTAATAACAATAGGCTTTTGTTAAGTCAATGAGCTTCACCATCTTAGGCTACATCACCACTTACCATGAGGAGGGATTTAAAAAAAAACTGCGGCAACCATGGCAAGTATCCCATATATGAGGAAAACTATGTGATGAGGGTATAAGGCTTATGTTCAGCAAAGGACTGTTGCTAGTCTGAAACCGAAACGGTACAACTACAAACGCTTACCTACTGTTCAAGGAGATTTTTGAAGAAACTAAATAACCACGTGGTTGCGCAATGGATTGGTGTTTACGGCGCTGCTGGCCACGAGTTCGATGTTCGGCCGAAACAATTTTGGTATGGGTTAAAAATAACAATAATAAATATAAATAATAATAAAAAAATTCTTTCGGGTCTGGGTGTTGTCCATGTTCAGTTTAGATATGTTCAGTTTAGGTAACGTTTTGGAATGGGCGGTTTTCCACCCGCCGGCACGGCATCTTCACGGCCCGTGCCGATGCCGGCGATCCGTTTTTCCACTGGTCCGGTGCCGGTGCCGATCTACGCTCGATTTATTGGCAGTACAAACACAGACATCAGTTCCACAACAGGTAAAAACGGTCTCGTGAAGTCGTCGTATTTGTTTGTTATATCTTTTATATTTAAGACGAAAATATAATCAACGCCGAGAAGTCAAATTTTGAATTCATCCAATCTTAAAAATCTTAAAAAAGAATGCTTAGAAGGAACACATTTTTTTTACCTTCCCAATTTTAAAAGTTTAAAATCAACTCCAAATTTCCGCATGAACGCCTCAACAGACTTCATCATTTCACAAGTCAATTTCGCGTCTCATTCTCAACGCGTCTCTTCTACCTCGGCACATGCACAAGCACCGGCTACAATTCGTACACAATACACATGCAGTTTTACCGGCCGGCACCGTGATATTCCACCGGCGGTGGCACCGGTGGGAGTCATTGCCAAGGAGGCGCCGGCGCCGATAAGTGGAAACACATGGCTTCACATAACATACATTTAATACATTTTTGCTTCACCGGCAGCTGGGCCGGTGCCGTCGCATGGAAAAGCGACCAATAAACCGTAAAAGCCAAGCTCCTAGCTGAACTGACAGTGGGACGTCATAAACCTCAGCCCCCCCGTGACCATAAGTGCTGAAAAGTGCCCGAAACGTCTGGAATATAAAATAAGTTAATATACGCGATAAAATCCGTAAAATTATTTTTATTTAAATGTGTAGTATTCGCGTAAATATAAGAAACAATTATATATTTAATAATGTATGTATTATTACATAAATAATTTTAACAATTAGGTATTTCTAAACTCTAATAAAAGGCGCCATTGCGACTCTTCAATGAATACAGGTGAATACATATTATCCAGATAGTAGCTGCTTTCCTGTCCGCGATAAAAACACAATAATTAAACAATTTAAATTTTCATAATATGATTCACAGGAAAGTGAAATGGGTAGAATTCGAAATTAATAGGTGAAAGCTACAAATAATGACCACCTAATACGCATGTCCCCTGACTTACGTCTTACAAATAAATTCCTAATTTAAAAAAACATCACTTAAAAAATGTATAAACGTCCTCGTTTCAAATAGGACCAATGAAATAAAATTATGCATTACAAAAAGTTTTTAATCCAAGCCACATTGCAATTTTTATAAAGTTCCATTGTTCTTAGGGGAGTCATCCCGAGGGCCGGGACTAAATGATTTCCAACTGAAACAATTCGACGGACACCTGGGGTCCGCTGGAGACAGTTTTCCGAACTATCACGCCGAAGGGACGCTGTTATTAGCTTTAACTTGGTTATATAACACGTTGCGATTATAGACTGAACTTCAATAATATACTCCCTGTGCGCATTTCACAGGCGACCTGTTTTATTAATAAATATATTTGTAAGTACATTACCACACAAAGTTATTTACATATAACTTGAAACAAGATACTTTAATAATAAACTAGCGACCCGCCCGGCTTCGCCTGGGTGGGATTTATTAAAGTGGTGTGAGACCACCAGGGTTATAAATACTCAAATATTTTAGATAAAATATAGCCCCAAATACTTCCTGGCATTGTTCTCTATCTGTTCGTAAAGTTTCATTACCATCGGTTCAGCCATTCCAGAAGATTATTCCAGGCAGACAGACGCACAGACAAAAACTTGATTAAGAACAGAAAAATGATTGTTTATGTTTTTTTTATAGGGTAAGGGTGACAAACGAGCACACAGTCTACCTGATGGTAAGTGGTTGCTGTGGCCCATAGACATCTACATTTATCCACGATTACGAATAAAAATGCAGATGCGTTGTCACCCATGAGGCCTAAGATGGAATGCCTTGTTTCCAGTAAAAAAGGTCTCCGGTTCTCTACATTCACCATACGAAACACAAGAGCGTTGAGCTGCTGGTGTTCTGTGAGAGCGTGGTCCTTCCCCGGTCGAGCCGACCCATTCGTGCTACAACCATAATATAACTGCAGCATCGCTCTACCACGTATGATATAATATAACATGTCTTAATAGCAAGCAAATAACACCCTTAACTTAATAGAAGCCAGTTATTTCAATATTACAGACAGATAGTTACTACTTACTTACTACTACTACTTTATTACTTTTATTTATAGGGTATGTATAGACAAATTTTTACAATCACGAAGTAACAACATTTTTGTAATAAGTACCTAACCGATTACGTAGGAATAGAACAGGATCAATTGAAAGATACCTTATTCGTTTTGTGGTTATCTCCAAGCTTATTTTACGAAGAGAGGTATGCGGTATCTGTATTAATACTGAAACACGAATGGATTGGTTCTATTGGTGAAGGCGGTGTAGGTAAGATATCAGCATTATACTGCTGCAGAGACCTGAGAACGATTTACTGGTACGATGTATTTTAATCCTCAGCAGCAACAATACATCCGCATTTTGATTCTTAATCGAGGATATATTATACCTATGTATATGTATGTGCATCCAATTATCATCAAATGTGATTTATACTTATTTGTGACTTTGATTTGTAGGAATTATCTTAGAAAGTCGACGAATGTACTAGTGGGTAGATTGGGATTGATCTGTGGCTTTTCTTGGAAGAGGCCTATGTTCAACAATCAACAGTGGGTGAACTATGAAAGACTAATATGATAGTGATGAAAAACAAATGCATTTACTTGTGGCTAAGCTCCTACGACTTTGAAAAGGCATGCTGTCCGGTGAAACCGAACACCTTTGTCAGCAATTGGCGCTACGCCGCCAATTTGTTTAGTGCATTTTCGTTACGCAACAGTATCGGGTGCATTCATAACAATTTATTAACATCTTTGGTTTTAAATAAAGCGATTTTCTACTATTTCGGACGTTATCAACATTCTTAACAAACAACTAAACACACCCATCACACATGCAGATATCTTAACTTTTAATTTTTAATGCACTAAAGTTTGGACACGATACTTGTAAAAAAGATTTTGACAAATTTATAATTATAATTTATGTTGCGTCGTAAAAATCAATGAAATGAAACTTTTGAGAACGGTTCTTTATAAAATTTACACATCGCGCTAAAACCTCTTCTTGGTATATGAAAGAATTTTATTAAAATCCGAGTCTAGCACACTGTATTTCATATTCTGCCGCAACTAAATCACGACCGGGACAGTGAACAGGCGCGACAAGTCCCCGGGCAACGGCTCCGCTGATTAGATTTGAATGAATGAAGAAAAATCATCTTAGGTTCTCGAAATGAAATCAAAAGTTTCACAACTTTTCGCGAGCTTCATTAGGTTTCGTTTATCCCAACGAATTCTTTGAATTTCAGAAATATTTTTTCTCCTACGAAACGCATCTCGCGGGGGTAACGATGGCAAGGATATCGATCTTGCACCGACTAAAAACCCCTTGGTGTTCATACGTTACAAATATCCATACGGCAGTTGACATTTTATATTATAACAGAAGGCCTTTGCACTGTAATAGGATGTACACAGACTCATTGTTTATATTAGCCTACTCCGAAAATACTTTTTGTATGTATTTACATTACATACTGTATAGGCTATATGGCTCAGGACAGTGCTTTGTGGCATTACTTGGGGTAGACCCATGCTCAGCAGTAAACTTGTGATGATGATGATGATGATGATGATCTAAGTTACGCGATAACTTCGTCACTTATAAGGGCGATAAACGAGCATAAAGTACGTTAGTTGATGTCGTGGTCCATATACAGTTTTATCTTAGACTAGCGATTCGCCCCGGCTTCGCACGGGTGATTCTGGATCTCGACAACAACGCCACCTACCGGGTCCAAATGTGAACCTAAACCGTCTAGGGACCCATTCAAACACACACAATAAATTTAATCACAATCGGTGGTGCCGGTTTTAAGTTAATTTTTAAGTATAAATTAAATATTTTTAGAAATAAAGATAAAAATCGCAGACGCGTCATCGTTCCTGAGGACTAAGAAAGAGCGACACGTTACCAATAAAAAATGTATCTGGTTCTTCTTTATGTTGCTATTTCACGGTTGGTATTCTGTTTTCCTACAAAATAACGCTTAGAAATAATAAAAATAAAAGTAAACATAAAATTGCATTAGAAAATATTTTTATTATAATATTTTTTTAAACTTATTTCATTCGTTGAATTTAAGAAATAGACGACAAGCAATAAAAGAACCATACTACCTTATAATTTACAAGGAAGTAACTGACAATAAAAATAAGAAGATACATGAAAGCATCCGTGGTCGAAGAGAAAATAAACTCTCGAGATCACGAGAGCCCGTGAGATTGCTTTAATTAAATGAAGCCACGATTGAAACCTGGCGCTTCCTCAGAGAGGCGATGTTTCATCTTTTTTCTGTAAGCCGTGCCCGATCGAACGGCGTGCATTGAATGAGGAATTAGAAAATACATTTATTGTTTATATAATAATAATGGTTGACTGGGAGGGAATGCCTTAAGGCATTAAGTCCGCCATACGTACGATTATATTTTTTGTGTATAAAAGTTTAATTAAATAAATAACGTAAGTATTATAATAAAAAGTGAATAAATCATGTTCTAAGAAACGTGTTCATTTCTTTTTTCTGGCATGTTCTAAGAAAAGAAAGAAAAAAGAAATGAGGATATCAAAGACCATTAGTACCTTAAAGGCGTCGCAGTTACCACAGATCATAAAAAGCAAGCTGTCTTAATCGAGCTTAAATGTAACAAGTGTCTAAAAATATTAAACTTTAATGTCTGTATTTACTTTTTAATCAAATTTTTAATTGTTTCAACCTTCTAAGTCTCCAATTTTTCCACAGTCTAAGAAAACTAAATCGGTTTATAAAAATGTTATGCCTGAACATACATAAATAGTATATACGAATGAATTTAGAATTTCCTCCTTTCTTGAAGTGGATAAAAGCACAAGCACAACTTGCATCTTTTTAGTTGGATATAGTCTTGTCCAAGAACACGTCCAAAGATAGGTTTCGAAAGATTTTCCCATAACCGTAACGTGCATTTGCAAATGAGCTGGTAAGAGCCGTGTCGCCCGATATCCTCGCACAGGTAATACTGCACCAAATATATAATCAAACCTGTTTGTGGGATCATTGAAATGAGATTCATCGCCACCAAGGAATTCGTTTTCCCGAGAAATATTGGCACGGCCGGTATATAAGGCATCCCCAGTGCTGTCGTCTGCATAGCAATGAATGCTACCAGTTAGCAACATATCATTGATATGCAGGAGAAACAGCGTTGGTGATAGCACGCAGCCTTGTGGAACACCAGCGTTGATAGGCTTGAAATCAGAGCATGCACCGTCTACTACAACCTTGATGCTCCGATCAGCAAGGAAACTGGTGATCCATTTGCACAATTTCTCGGGAAGCTCATAGAAAGGAAGCTTCGAAAGAAGCGCCTTGTGCCAGACCCGATCGAAGGCCTTCGCTATGTCCAAACTAACGGCCAATGCCTCCCCCTTGGACTCTACTGCCTCCGCCCATCTATGAGTTAAGTAAACTAGAAGATCACCTGCTGATCGACCCTGACGAAAACCGTACTGACGGTCACTGATCAGCTGGTGATCCTCAAGGTACCTCATGAGCTGGCAGTTTATAATGGATTCCATTATTTTGGAGAACAAGGAGGTGATTGCGATAGGCCTGTAGTTGGACGGGTCTGAGCGGTCGCCTTTTTTAGGGATCGGGTAGACCAAAGCTGTCTTCCATGAATTCGGGACTACGCCTTGGGAGTAGGAGTACCGGAAAAGACGCGTTAAAACCGGTGCCAACTCCGGAGCACACGTCTTCAGCACAATGGGAGGGACTCCATCGGGCCCACTCGACTTGCTGACGTCCAGCGCGCTGAGCGCTGTGTAAATCGCACATCCGGCATGGAGCACTCACATCGCGGGATGTTCGGCGGTGTGTTCCCCCCGTCATCTAGAGTCGAGTTAGACGCAAAAAGAGAGCACAACAGATCGGCTTTCTCTTTTGCGGCATGGGCCAGTGAGTCGTCCTCTCTGTGCAGAGATGGAAGGGATGGCTGACAGAAGTTCCCTTGGACAGCCTTGGCGAGAGACCAGAATGCACGGGTTCCCGAAGGAAGGCGAACTAGCTTCTCGCCAATTCTGCCGATGTGCTCCGACCTTGGCAATGACGCTTTTGAAGGACCTGGGGGCGGAATTATACTTCTTTTTAAGTGCGCTGGTGTTTAAATCCCGAGACGTTGATGCGTCAGCCCAGGCCCGGTAGCACTCCTGCTTATAGCGTGATGCTATTTTACAGGAGCGACCAAACCATGGCTGGGATCTGCCTCCGATGGGCACCACAGAGGATGGAATAAAAAGTTCCATACCCTGAAGTACCACATCAGCAACAGAATCGGCAACAACGCTGGGATCTTCCGGCGAGAAGCAAACCCGCCCCCAAGGGTAGGATGCAAGGCACCGTGCTCCGGATCAGACAATGGTCCGAAGAGCCCAGAGGGGCATCGACGGAGACCTGATATCCGTCCGGATGAGAGGTCAGCAGAAGGTCCAACAGGGAAGGTACATGGTCTTTCACATCTGGGATCCGCGTAGGCGAAGTAACCAGTTGTGTTAGACCATATGCCAAAGCAAAGTCGTAGACAGATCTACCCGCATGATCGGTTAAACGAGAACCAAGCCATTCAGCGTGGTGGGCGTTGAAATCACCGAGTATCACGATCTCTGCGGATGGGACCTGTTGTAGCACGGAGTCTGCAGCCATTTGGACGTGGTCGATGAGTCGGTCTGTGTCGGCATTACCGCTATGGGACCTATAGAGGCACCCGTAGACGCGGGGATGATCGTCGCTGTCTACGCGCAGCCATAGGATGGACAGGTCTGTACCTTCAAGGCTGCCGAGGCGTCGAAAACAGATGTCCTCTCTGACGTATACACAAACTCCAGCCCGGGGCACAAAGGAGTGTTCCAATTTGTATCGCGGGAAGGAGAGATATGAAGTATCAGCCGGAGAGGACACCTAAGTCTCGGTTAAAAAGAGCAAGGCCGGCTTCGCCGTCTCAAGATGGTAATGGACAGCGTTAAGGTTGGAATGAAGTCCCCAGATGTTGCAATAATTCACGGATAGCGTGACAGGGGTCGCCTTGGTTTTATTGCTCCGCTTGCCCCGAGCAGCATTAGTCGCGAGCGGAATTTTGCCCCCCCCCCCCCCCCCCACCCAAGAATACGCGGGGCAGCCTGAGCACCCACGCTCAGGAGTGAAGTAGTTTGGTCGTGGATGCTCAGCGAGGGATTCTCCAGGGATGCTGGTACCCTCCTGGGGTAGTCTTTTATTTAATTCCACTACCATGTTGATGGGGGGGGGGAATTGGGCCTCCGGCCACCTGCACTCACCAAGCGCAACGCAGAGGTAAACATCTACTTCACTCTGGTATTCTGTGAGGTCGTGGTACGAGCTGGCCCATCCGTGCGACAGCAAAAGCTACCGCTTGGCTCTACCACTGTTAAAAAATATATAGAAAAGTGTTGCTTTTAGACTTTTTCAGCCAATTTTTAAAAATTTTCTCTCCGTAAGAACCGTCTTCGTACTTCAAGGAATATTATAAAAAAAGAATTAGCGAAATCGGTTCAGCTGCTCTCGAGATTTGTGCTTAGCAACACATTCAGTGATTCATTTTTATATTATAGATATGCATGTGTGCATATGTGTATGTATATATTTATATATGTTTTGTGTATGTGTGTAGATTTTACTTATTTTTTTTTCTTATTTTTCTTCATTTACAATGATGTTCTTTTATTTTTTTATTTTTTTTTATTTATTTAATAAGGCTTACCAACTAAATACATATAGAAACAATTATTATGAGGTGCACTTAAAAAAAATTGTATATATGCATTTAAATTAAAGGTAAACACAACATATAATAAAAGACTTCCTTTAAGGAGAACAGTAACTATTATAAGAGTATTTTTGGCACCATCATCACATTATTTCCACACGTTCCGGGTTGACTGGGAGAGAATGCCAAAAGGTATTAAGTCCGCTCTTTGTAATCCTTTTGGTTAAGGTGTACAGTTAAGAATAAATAAATAAATAATGCCTAGGTCTGTAAAAAACTAGAACAGTTATTCAGATAGGTAGAGATAGGTAAGAGAACGCTTAGTTTCTTGTAGATTGATATACATTGTTTTTTAATTTGCTATTGCTTTTACCTTTTTCTCTGACCCGGCAAAAAGCCTCTTAAGCAATTATTACGTAAAATTAATTGATTAAAAAAATAAAAATTTAAGTAAGATAGTACTAGATAAAAAAGATCATTTTAATAAACGATATTCATTTATTCTTCACAAATATTTCAAAGACACTAATGAAAAGTCTTCTGAATGCGGTTGACTCTATTCATTGCATATTAAGCACTGCATCAGCATATTGACACCTTAGACACCGTTGGACTTTAGAATGTGGAAAATGCCTAATTAAAGGAGGAGTAATGATAGATGGAGACGTTAAAACCGGAAATGAAATGTAAATATATATCGTTCTTAAAATAATTCAAGCAATTTTTGGCCTACAAATATTTTATTTTATATTATTTAAAATTAAATTGCAAAAAGCTGTCACATATTTTTAACCAGTTTATATCAACAGTATCCACCGAGCTAGACATCCTAACTATATAAGATGGGCTCATACCCGCTCATATGCTCAATGTGGGACATCACACACTAAACAGCCAAATCATAAACATATGGAACAAATTGCCTCAAGACGTGGTTGATGCTTCCTCTGTGATTTGTTTCAAAAACAAACTGGACAAAGGGTGCAAAGATTTGATTAATTTAATTTAGTGAATTCTCGGAGTGGACTTGGACTAATTTAAAACACAAACACAGTTATAGGCATATCAGCTCGCCTATTACTTCATAGCAATAATTATTATTTCTATACAAGTAAAGTAATAAATTCATTAATGCAACTAATCACGAGGCCAATGATAAGCAAAAGCCTCCTCCAGACACTGTCACGAAGCACGGTCTTTAACTCACTCTAAAGGGGTCGCTCTATTTAAGAGTAGCGAGGCCGGTCTATCGCTACTTCAGTTTACTAATCTTTGGAACAATTTCAGTTACTTTAGTTGCTGTGAGAATAAATTTATTGTTAGCAGAATTAGAGCCGATATTTGAATCATCAGACTATAAGGCTGTTCACAAATATATACAGCAGTGTTGGTTCATTTCAGCTATTTCCAGTGTTATGTCTTATAGATTATTATTATTGTGGGGATCAGCTACTTTTTTATAGTATAAAGGTGACAAACGAGCACACAGTCCACCTGATGGTAAGTATTGCTGCGGCTCATAGACATCTACATCTATCTTCGATTACGAATCAAAATGCAGATGCATTGTCACCCGGACTAGGACTAAGATATTATGCCTCGTGTCCACTAAAAAGGGTCTCTGGTTCTCTACAGTCACCATACGAAACACAGCAGCATTAAGCTGCTATTTTACGCTGGGATCCTGTGAGAGCGTGGTCCTATCCCGGTCGAGCCGACCCATTCATGCTACAACTATACTACTAATATAGCTGCAGCATGAATCTACCACTTCTAAAACTATTACTCTATTGTAAATATATTTAATTTTACAATATTAGACTAAGGGACTCACTCAGAGACCTTTATAAAGCAATAAACATATTGACTGTTGCATCACAATTTATTTTGGTAAATATTGTTATGTAAGGAACTTAATACCTTTGACAAAATGAGTATTGCCCATAATATTGAATGGACGTAAGCAGCTTCCTTCAACGTTTTTAGGAGAAAAAGACTACTTGTGGGTTTTTTGCTCCTTCTTCTCACAACGTCCTTCGCAGTAGGGATTTCTTGAAGCCATAGCGTATCTTAAGACTTTCCAAAAAGTGCTTTCTAAACGCCATTTTGGTATAAATATATTTGACTTTGAATTTCATTGTAAAATCAACCTGAAGTTACATTAAGGCCTTGTTTTATTTAAGCAAATATATTAGATAATACATTTAACAGAAAATCATAAATCACTTTACTGTATTCAATGCAAATATTAAGCAATTAGGGTCAAACACAGGTTAGTATTTTAAGGATTGGCAGGAGATGTATTTTTGCAAAAAAGACAACAGTATATTGGTTCCATTAACTGTACTTTAAGGCGGTTAAAAGCACTTGTAATTGACAGAAAAACAAAAAATAAGGAATACTTAACTAATAATGCAATTAATAAACAAGAGTGCAAACCTCACAAATACTATGAGCACAAACACTACCTTCCTTCTAAAGCATGGACTAGTAGCCACTTGCCATCAGATAGAATGTCACGTCACTCCTATAAAAATAACTATGAAATAAAAAATGAACTTTGTTAAAATACGACCGTACATTATTTATATACCAAAGTTTAACTCGCTATAAAAAAAATCCAATTGTTTCTGGTTCTAGATATATATTAAATTTATGGTTTGTATAATTAGCAATTAGAGGTCCATTTTACCTGAGAACGCAATTAATTCACAATTATGTATGAAAGGCATTACGAAGCTTTATTTAATAAAATGTTATGAGACCGGCGTCTCCTTTGTAATTTAGACCTGTTTCATTTCCGTAAGAATTTTTAATTGTTACGATTTAATATAGATGTCAAAACGCGTGATAAAATTAGCAAATTTTAAAAAGACTTTTATTAAATTCAGTTAACTAAAAATGAGAGTACAACGCTTCATCAGATTTTTAAAATCAGATAAAAATAGCTAGATTAGGAGAGAATGCCAAAGGGCATTAAAGTTCACACTTTGGAAGAGTGTTATTTAAGGAGATAAAAATAAAGAGGTCATGTCAATATCATCGCTGTCATAATCAATGTACTGCTGGACATGCTTAAAAGCCAAGAATGCATTTAAAATATCTCTTGTTCCGGCTCCGTAGACGAATATGTTTTTGTTTTATGGGATAGGGTGACAAACGAGCACACAGTCCACCTGATGGTAAGTGGTTGCTGTGGCTCATAGACATCTACATCTATCTTCGAATACGAATCAAAAGGCAGATGCGTTGTCACCCGTGAGGACTAAGATGGAATGCCTCTTTTCCAGTAAAAAGGGTCTCCGGTTCTCTACACTCACCATACGAAACACAGCAGTGTTAAACTGCTATTTTACGCTGGTATTCTGTGAGAGCGTGGTCCTTCCCCGGTCGAGCCGACCCATTCTTGCTACAACTATACTACTAATATAGCTGCAGCATGGCTCTCCCACGTTAAAAAAAGAATACAAGCAATGTTTTTAACTGAAATTCCAACCACCCCAAATAACCTGGAAAGCTTGTGCTAGGAGTAGTTCACGATAGTAGTCGAACGGCGGATTCGAACCCACAACTATATGAGTTATGCAGTCGGTATTCTTACCTATAAGGCTACTGTCGCATTTGAGAATAGTGCTATTATTATGACTGCCTCGTTTGTCTAGTGGTTGTAAACGCGACTGCTCATTACGAGGTCCCGGGTTTGAATCCCGGGTCGGGCCAAAAAATCAGTTTGAGCTTTTCCATCAAGAAGTTCTCAGTAGCTGCCCGGAGTCAGGAAGTTGGCGGTGTCTTACTCCCGTGCCCCGGAACGCATTTAAAGCCGTTGGTCCTGTGCCTGATCTCTCTCCGGTCGCGTCGGTATACCGTCCCATCGGACTATGAGAGTGAGAGAATGAGAGGCACTATAATCTTGTCCTGCGTCGATGGCTAATCTTCGCTGAGACTGGTCGCCGTGACCGAAATTCGGTCTATTATTATACGATATATTTATCATTGTGTATTTTAAATACAAAAATCTAATTTCACTGTAATCGAAAATCGACCAAATTTTAATAGACTCTCCTAGTGATGAAAATTTCAAATTATATCATGTAGTTACTTATAAATGGTGGTGTCAATTACCTAATTACAGAATTCGTTACAAAAACTACAATCGGATTTGGATTTAATAATGTGAATGGTTACTCCAGAGAACCTCGTCTAAACACCGAAGTGGACCGCGTACAGGTGAAATGGACGACTAGAGACAAAGTTCGTTGAACAAGGTAAATAGCGAAGTTAAAAATAAGGAATCGTAAAACACAAGTACGCGGCGGTGAAGGCTGAGGTTAAACTCGGTAGTGATAATGTTGGTATACTTACGGCATTACCAACCTCACAAACTGTTATTACCGTAGTTAGTACTGGAGCACCTTAGCCGCGTGGCAACAAACGAGTAAGCTTAAAAGCCTTTGCACCTTACGGAGGCTTTGTGTATTGAAGCCTTGTGAAAAAGTACTGAGCTCCAACAATTTCAAGCCTTCAACAAATTCAAAATTTATTGAACAACAAAGCTTACTTAAGAATTCTTTAAAGAATTCTCCAGCAGTACAAAACTCTTAAAAGAGTACTTACCATTTTTAAGGTTTATAGGATAAGAAACGCGCCTTCGTAAGACAGCATCCTTTGTTCAACTTTTATATTTTTTGTTTAATAAATGTACTGTTACAAAGTTCAAAAACGAGGAGGTTCTATATATAAGAGTTTGTTTCTACCACATAGTGGCAGTTTAAGAATATTCAACACTCCATATCGTCCGGTGGGTGTCTTAAGAGGCGACAGAAGGAAAAGAACCAGGAGATACACAGCAGCATCTTCCTAATAATATCTAGAAAATAAAAAACTACGGTTGCCAACCCGCTCGCCATTGTGACAACTATGGCAAGTATTTCCCCTATGAGGCGATCTATCGGGAGGTCTATTTTCAGCAGTGGATTTTTAATAGACTATAAAGATACTGATGAAGAATGCGGCTTTATTCCATATGTGAAGAAAACCCTTTTACTGATAACGAAACATCTCAGCCTTCAGAGCTGACGAATTATCTGTTATTGATAGTTAATCGAAGATCGACTTAGATGTCTATGGGTCCCACCTTCAAGTTACCATCAGCCGGATAGTATCACACTATCACTACAGCCCATCACAAGTCCACTGCTAAATATAAGCTTCCCTCATAGATTGCCACAAGTTTGTAATTCTTATTGTATAAAAAATTCATTTTAAGACATTTTTACTACACAGTGTGGGATCGACACAAGGTGATGGTTGTTGTAAAATAACTAATAAATAAATAATAAATAATACGTTTATTTCGGTAATCTTGTTAACAACATAATACTGAGACTTCCCAGTGAGTAAGGATTTCAAAAAGTAAGATTACAAAAAGTTTAACCTCTAGAAAATTTGTAATTAGTATATGTATATTAAGGAGTGTGTGAATGTGAGTGTAGGAGTGTTGTTGTATGTATGATGTGGGTGTGTGTGTGTATGTTCTGGTGGATGAAGAAATTATAATTAAAAAGACTAGTTGTAAAATAAAATTTTACTGATCAAATATGAAAGACGGAATACCGTTAGACTATTACCTGTAAATGTATAAGATGTTGGTGAGATAAATTTCAGACAACTACATAGCTTTTTTATACATTATCTGCACGTATAATAAAATCGTTTTCAGAATTTTTGTCCGTTCGTTTGTGTGTTTGTGCACGCATATCTTAAAAACTTCTGAACAAATTTAAATGTAGTTTTCATTGATGAGAGGAGATAACTTGGGCTAACGTTTAAAGTTTAGTTTCATTAGCAGAAGATTGCAGAAGAGAGCTACAAGATCAATTTCTAACCTACATGCGAAGGAGAAAAATTTAAAGAAATAAATGTATTAACATATTATGCCCCCCAATTTATTTACGAAAATTTAATGTAAGTTTATAAAAACCAAGATAAAAACAATAGATTTATTAAAAATATTAATGTATGTTCTGCAAATAATAAGAACAAGTACACGCTAGCAATACTAGTTACTCCAGACTCCAAAGAGTCAGTAATTCCTTCCTAGGGGAATATATACGCGTTTGCAACAAAGTGGAAGAAAATATCTATCTATCTATGATAGTTTAAAACTTTTAATGAGCAAATTTTTTTAATCCCGTATTAAAAAAATTTGCTCATTATAAGTTTATACTACGTTAGTTAGTAAGTTAATACTACGAAAGAGAACATGATTGATAATAACCCGTGCGAATGAGGTGATCGCTACCATGCTGTTTCTAAATGTTTTCATATTTAATTTTGCTTACAACGTATTATCATCATCATCATCATTACAGCCTTTCATAAGTCCACTGCTGAACATAGGCCTCCCCCAAGGAATGCCACAAAGCACGGTCCTGAGCCACCTGCATCCATCGACTTCCTGCATGTCTTACCAGGTCGTCACTCCATCTCGTGGGGGGTCGCCTTTCACTTCGCCTACCGGTACGAGGCTGCCACTCAAGAACCTTTCTTCACCATCGGTTGTCGGTTCTTCGAGCTATATGGCCGGCCCACTGCCACTTCAGCTTACTAATCCGTTGGGCTATGTCGGTTACTCTGGTTCTACTGCGGATATCCTCATTCCTAAGTTTATCACGCAGAGAAACTCCGAGCATAGCCCTCTCTATAGCTCACTGAGCGACCTTGAGCTTCCTCATACGGCCAGCAGTGAAGGACCACGTCTCAGTTCCGTAAGTCATCACTGGCAACACGCACTGGTTGTACAATTTCGTTTTAAGGTTTTGAGGTATGTCTGACGAGAAGATGTGTCGTAGCTTCCCGAACGCTGCCCAGCCGAGTTGAATCCGTCGATTGACCTCTCGGTCGAAGTTGGACTTGCCTAGTCGGACTATTTGTCCCAGGTAAACATCCCAACAAACTCGTCAACAACTTCGAGCTTAGTACTCCCAATAACTACCGGCATAGGTGTGACATGGACATTAAACATAATCTTTGTTTTGTCCATGTTCATCTTAAGACCTATCCGTTGGGAGACACTATTGAGGTCATTGAGCATGGTGCTTAGGTCCTCCAGCGATTCCGCCATAAGGACTATATAGTCGGCAAATCGAAGGGGTAATTAATAGAATCAGGCGTTACTAGTGTTGCCCAAATGCAAGAACAAGACGAGACTTAGCCAGTCTTGGTCTTGGTCTTGCGCCAATACACCTGGTCTTGTTCTTGGTCTTGGTATTACGCTCTCAGTCTTGTTCTTGGTCTTGGTCTTGCAGCAAGAGTCTCGCAAGTCTCGCAAGCCTATTGCTATTTATTAAACGTTACTTTAGATCTTAGAACAACTTAACACAATAGGCACATTTTGAGCTTGAATTAACATAGCCATAGAAAGACCAACCAAATTAATAAATGTCTAAAAATTTAATGCGAAATTCGAAAAATCAACTAATACCGGGTGGGGTTTGAACCCACGACCTAAGCGATCCGTGCCGATGCTCTAACCAACTGAGCTGTCTACCATGTCTCACGGCCACGGGAGTTAGTCTGTTTCTTAATAAACGTTTACATTTAATAAGCTTACATGTGCTAAAACTTAGTCAAAACATATAAAAAACAAATTAATGACATTAACTTGACTGTATTATAAAGAACATTATCTGTCTAGAAAGAGATTGATAGACCCTTATATGAAATGGAATAAAAGAGTTATACAATTTACCATTTATTTAAATAAATAAATAAAATACAATACAAATTAAATTACATAACAGTACACAACAGCTTTGACATTACTGTTACTTTATATTAATTCTTTTGACCAAGAATTAATACAAAGTAACCATCTGGCTGACTCATCACTTAACCTATTTCTATGTTTTCTAATTACTAATGATGCTTTGGAAAATAATCTCTCAGCAGGTACTGAATTTGCAGGTATTGAAAGAAAATCACGGGTCATCTTCGATAAAGTGGGATATTCTGTCTCATGCGTCCTCCACCACTCTAAAATGTCTTCCGAACTGGCGGCTCTGGGTTTACTTAGGTACTCCTCCAACTCGTCTATAACTAAGCCTTGATGAAAAGATCCAGATCCAGATGACGTCGAGGGACATGCATAGTTTCTCAAAGTCTATTACGTCTTCATCTTCATCATATTCACATACTTTCTTTTCATTTCTTGGTGATTCTAGAGATGTATTCATTGAGTGTAGACTTTTATATTCTTTATAAAGTTAATTAAATTTGCGCAGGCTTTCTGTTTTAATTTGCTTCCCCCATAATGTCATGTCAAAAGTCTGAGTTTTATGCCTTGGGTCTAAAATTAAAGAGGTACAATAAATCCAGTTGCTCTTCTTATGATGTTTAAGCATTTTGTCTCGAGCTGCTTGAAAACCCAGAATGAGCCTTTCATCCACTTCGGATCGATTAGGTTTCTCATCTAATTGTTTTACCATGAATTCAATTTTATGTATAATATAATGAATATAATGACTAGCGGTAAAGTAACATATTTTTCTCCACCAAGTTTCGTTGATAGAAGTTTAAAGTTTATTAGAAACTTATGTATTTTTTCGAGTATTTGCCATTCACTATCTGTGATTTGAAAATCATTCAATTCGGTGACAGAAGTGCGCAATATGTTAATGCCAGTTCTCACTTTTAAACCAAATCCAATCATATCATGTGTGGAATTCCATCTCGTTGGACAGTCGAGTATGGGGTTCAGATTTGATGGCACGCCAGCTGCTTCACAAGCAGACTGAAACTTCCTCTTCAATATCTCACTTCTTTTTATTTTACTGGAAATACTGCGTAATTTTGTTATAGCTGTACGTGAGTCAGCAATATTTGGCGCATATTCTTCATCTTCCTCAGTTTCGTCTTCATTGTCTTCATACTGCTGTTCTTGTCCCTTATTGTCAGTTTCACTGTGTAATGCTAAGGTCTTTAATAAATCTTGTACACCAAGGTTCAAAATATGAGCAAAGCACCGGAAATGTTGATTGTCTGAATCAAAGTGTGGCAGCTGTTTGTACAATTCATGCATAAATTTGGTATTTCCAGTTGCGTTGTCGACCGTGATACCCTGTATTTTATCAATTATGTCATATTCCAATAAACAATCGTGGAAAATCGTTGCAATATCTTCCCCAGTATGTCGACCACGTGATGGTATAAAATCAAGGACTACAGATCGATACTTCCATTCGTTGTCTATATAATGAATAGTGACCCCGTAGTAACTCCTACCAGCAATCGACGTCCATCCATCAATGGTAAATGACATTTTAGATGAAAATTGTTGTAGTCGTTTCTTAAGATTCAATTGAAGCTCTTCAAACCGTTCTTTCACCTTCCTTCTAAGTGTGGACCTTTTAGGAAACACCATATTTGAGCAAATTGATCGAAAATATACTTGTGTAGCTTCGTCATCGAAAAATGAGAAGGGAAGATATTTTTTAACCATCCAATCAATTGTAGCTGTCGTGATGTTGTCACTGCTATTTTCAGACTGAAATAAAACAGTAAATCATGTGTCTCGCCGATTATAAAAACAAATGAAAATATGAGTGAATTATAAATACATATTTAACACTATAATCATAACAAACTAACTATATCTAACACTATTATATATATATATTATATATATTATTATAATATATATATATTATATATAATATAATATATATAATATATATATATATTATATATATTATATATATATATATTATCTTATAATCATTATACATACACTGACTTTTGAATTAAACATGTTTATGCATTGATTATTTATTAAATTAGTTATGCTAATTCCGGAACAATTTTGTGCTCACAGTATAAATCCACGAACGCACGCAGTCGCTCACGTAGGTATAGGTTTTGAGGGTCTTTCTATCACAGTAGGTATCTATTCGCTCGCGTTCGAGACGAGTTAACGCCGCCGCCGCTTGACACAACTGTAGGTAGGTATAAGTGCCGAAAAAAGCTGACAATACACAATTGTTTATGTTAAAAAAATACCTACCTATGATCACTAACTGATGTTCGTACTCCGACCATCGGGTTGTTTATTTAAGTCTAGTAAACATTTGATCGCATCGCATCGCAGAAGTTAGAGACACGAAAATCGGCTTTAAAGTTATAAGTTTTCAATAATAAAATCCTGAATAAGCTGTTTTACGAAATCCTAACCCTAAGGGGGTGAAATTGGTGTAAAATGGTTACATGTAGTCCTATATTTTTATGTGCCGATGGTCAAAACTAGGGATGCACTGTTTTTTCTTTTAATGGATATTTTCATCCGCTATGTATGTTTATGGTATTGTTCGTAATGCGCATAAGTCCAATTTTCCAAATTTTTTTTATATATTTTTTGCGTCTCATAGACTCTAAGCGTATACCCGAACTCCTATACTCCCTGAAACGACACTCATTCCTAACTGCAAGACGCAAGAGTCTCGCAGGCTTAGTCTTGTTCTTGCTCGAATCTTGCACGGTCAGTCTTGGTCCTGGGTCTTGCTAAAATTAGGCGGTCTTGTTCTTAGTCTTGGTCTTGGAAAAATGCAAGAACAAGACCAAGACTGCAAGACCAAGACCGATTTTGGGCAACACTAGGCGTTACTTTGCGGAAATCCATTATATAAAAGCTTTTAGAAAAATTTTACTTGTGAAAAATGTTACTGACTCTACGGTGGCTAACCGCTTAGCGGTTAGCCATGGTAGAGTCTATATCACCTGAGGATGCCTCGTGTAGAGGCAAAACACGTGTCGTATTGTCGTCAGTGGTGTGTCTTGCCTAGTGTAGTGGTGATGGGAGTAGCGGTGCTGGGATTAGTGGTGACGGGGATAGTGCACGCAATTGAGGGAGGGCGGGAGGTGCTCTTCATACTAGGTAAGACACATCATTTTATTTTGTAACGCAGATATTTGCGAAGTAAAAAAAAAATTTTATTTAGAAAAAAAAATTTTTTTTTCTAAAAGCTTTTAAATCGAAGGTGAGTGATGTACTCGCCATTGATGTTAATACCGTATCTTTTCCAGTCCAGAAGCTTGAAAACGTCTTCCAATGCAGCGGTAAAGAGTTTCGGGGATATAACGTCACCCTGTCTTACACCTCTCTGCAATTGGATAGGTTTCGTACTCTGGTTCTGTACTCGCATAGCCATCGTAGCTCTACTGTACAAGCACTTCAGTACTTCGATATACCGACAGTCAACTTGGCACCGCTGAAGGGACTGCAGCACCGCCCAAATTTCGACGGAATGAAAGGCTTACTCATAGTCCACATACGCCAGGCATAGTGGCAAATTGTACTCCTCGGACTTCTGTACAATTTTCCGAAGGGTACGTATGTGGTCTATGGTGCTAAAGCCCTTTCAGAAACCGGCTTGTTCGGGAGGCTGGAAGTCGTCAAGTCTGCGTGCGAGACGATTCGTAATGACTCTCGAAAACAGCACGTAAACGCGGCTCAGAAGGGAAATCGGTCTGTAGTTCTTCAAGACAGCATTATCACCTTTCTTGAAGAACAAGACCACCGCACTTCTGCTCCACGCCTCCGGTGTAATGCCACCACGGAGGACGGAATTAAAGAGCCTCTGAAGCACTTCCAATACCGGTTTTCCACCCGCTTTCAGAAGCTCCGCCGTAATTCCATCCTCGCCTGGGGCCTTGCCGTTTTTAAGATGCTGGAGAGCCATTCTAATCTTGCTGAGACTGACGTCCGGGATATCTTCGGAATAGTGTCGGATAAGACTCGCTCTTGGATCGTTACTCACACTTGCGTGTGGCTCCAACGATGACGTGTACAGCTGCCCATAGAACCTCTCAATCTCCTCAAAACCTCAGGTGCCCCGGAAACGATGCTGCCACACTCGGTCTTCAGCTTTGACAGTTGGCTTTTTCTGGCAGACAGATCTCTGGCAAAGACTTTGGAGCCTTGGTTCCACTCGATCGCTTCTTCAATACAAGCTGTGTTACGCAACTTCAATACAAGCTGAATTGAAGTTACGTAAGTCCCGCCGCATGCATTTGGAGATCTGTCTGTTCAGTTGCCTGTATGCTGTCAAATCTGTTGAAGAATGTAGCTTCATCTCTCGTCTAACAGCCATGAGATTAAGAGTGTGATCGGAGAGTTTTTGTGTTCTTTTGCGGCGGGTCTTGCAGAAGTTAGCTCCAACCGCATGGACAGTTTCCACGAGCTTGTCATTCATATCGTCCACTTCATTGCAGTATTCTAGGTACTGAAAACGATTTTGTAACTCGAGCTGAAAGGTTTCGGGACTTTGGAACAGAGCACGAGGGGGACGGACCGTTGACTTCATTAGACGAGACCTCTCCAACTTAACGTTTAGGTTCAGTGTGCCTCTAACCATTCGGTGATCGCTACCAGTTTTCACCCTCGCGATCACGGAGACATCACTGAACAATTGTCGTCTGGTCGTCATAATGAAGTCAATCTCATTTTTTGTCGAACCGTCAGGGCTCGATCAGGTCCACTTCCTGTGGGGCCGCTTCTGTAAGAAAGAGTTCATCATAAAGAGTCCCTCTTTCTTCATGAAGTCAGCCAGCTGCTGGCCCCTTGGGTTCCGTTGCCCTATTCCAAATTTCCCTACTTTCAGCTCACCGTTCTCTCTTGTGCCTAGTTTTGCATTGAAGTCTCCCATTAACACCGTATATTGGGTTTCGGAGGAATGCATGGCTCTAGAGATATCCTCATACATTTCCTCCACCTCCTCATCGGGGTGTGCCGAGGTTGGTGCGTAAACCTGTATGACCTTCAGCGAATACCGTTTGGTGATTCTGAGTATAAGGTACGCAACCCTCGTCGACACACTCCCGATCTTTCCAACGTTGTTAACGAGAGACTTGTGGACGAAAAATCCGACACCTCCTTGGGACAGATGGTCGCCCTCCCGGTGATAGAGCAAGTTGCCGGATTCGAGGATTACCGTGTCCTCCCCCCCTCTTCGGACTTCGGATAATCCTATAATATGCCAGCGCAACTTGTCTATCTCTTCTTCCAGCTCCACGATCTTCTCGTCTGTCCCCAGGGTGCGTGCGTTGTACGTTGCCAGGTCGAGTCGTCTAAGGTGGCAACCGAACCTCCACCGGAGATTCTTAGCACCCCCTGCCTCGCCGTTACCATGGTCACCACCGTAGCCAGGAATAGCGGGGCCGCCGGGGTCTGGGGGCCGTCTGTTTGTTGCTCTAATCATTGGGGGGTATTTGTATATACCTTAGTTGCCACGCTTGGCGAGCGGGTTGGCAACCGCAGTTTTTTTATTGTAATTTTGGCTATTATCAGGAAGATGCTGCTGCCCATCTCCTGCCTGTTTCCCTTTGTCGCCTTTTACGACACCCACGGGAAGATATGGGGTAGTGGATATTCTTGACCGCCACTACGCGACGGCCGCCACTAACAACGTATTATATTGTAATTTAATTGTGTTAGTATTTAATTAAGTATTTTTGTAATCTACATTAAATAGAACTATTAAATTCTAATCTATTTGATCAGTTAAATCTGTTGACAGATAAAAAGATATGTTAATATTAAAGAGCATCTCGCGTGCTTGTCCCAAGTCAAAAGCTAGGATTAAAGATTAGATATAAGTGAAAATAGTGTATTAATAAATAGTCTATTTGGGTATAAAGTAGTATACATAGATAATGTTTACGCGTATGAAATCCAAATACAGCTAGTAGGTACAATAAATATAAAAACTGCAACAGTGCTCATATTTTTTTTCGAATCCTCAAATGCAATATTCGCAAGGCTAACGCTATGTACCTTCTGAACAAACAATAAATTATTCAATAGGATCACTTATAAAGTGTACGGCTCTAAATATTTAACTCACTTAGCATAATTTAAAATGGTAACTGCATCAATAGCGCCTGAATGAAAAAGAAGGCCCCTCTCGTGATCGCCCTGATCAATTGCACCCTCATCTTTCACTCGGTGAGCCTACTCCATCCCCGCCGTTTGAATTTTTAATGAAGCCTCAGGTTGCGCCCGTAGTCTCTTTTACCTTGGTAAAATATCCATCAAACAAGCACTTAATAACGCCGTCTTGCAGATATAAGGTTATTCGTGAATTTTCGGTTGATTAAAAAGCCGTGAGAGAGAAAAGTACTAAATTGTGAAACTGCAACGTGCGTAAGGTTAAGCTATTTTTGTACTATTGTGAAATTTTAAACGAAAACATTGTGCGAATAAATAACCGTATATATTTTTTATAAAACTGAAGTTTCATTCAGTCACGCAACCAACATCAGACAAAGAGGACTACAGATGCATTGTCACCTCTGCGGATTAAGATGGATATATTATGCTGGCTTTCATATCCTCAAGACCAGAAGACAACAGCATAAGCACTGTTTATAGCCAGCAGAAATGGGTAAGAGAGTGGTACCTACCGAGAAAGACTCCAATGCAAAAATGAAGTCACACCACGTAGTGTCTACCACATAGTTTTATCTTGAGTTAAGCTACTTTTACTGATTTTATCTTCGCGTAAAAATTTGAAATCCCCTACTTTCTGTTTATAAAGAGCACATTTTTATCAATATTATGGGCCTTCAGTTCATTTGTTTATTTTTTTTATATAATGAGTTCCATTAAATACACACGATGTATAAGAACAAAATGGGTTAATAGAAAAATATCAGATAATAATGATTAAATAATAAAATCGCGTTGGATGCAAGCTCGCCAAGCGCCACAGTCCGGCCCGCGGGTAGTAGATTTTCACTTCAGTCCACTCTCAAACTTTAATCACCGCTTAATTAAACTTGAGTGGGTTGTACGTGACCACCCTTGACGCCTCCCCTACACTTTACAATACTGTCTTGGCGACACGAGCAAAATTACATTACATTGATGTACTTTAAAAGACTTGTTTGTTAGAAAACTTCGCACTGAGTGCGCTTTAATACGTTAACTTGGTCAGACCAATTGTCTGATGTTTAAATTCAATTATCTATAAAGGTGAAAATAGAAAAAGGCGTTTATCTTATCAATATATTTGCATTTGCACTTAGTGTACAGTTCAATTTAAAGAAATATTTTCATCAAAATGGTTTTATTTCTATATTTAACCAAAGGCCCAATTTTTAAACGACTTCAAAAAAGGAGGAGGTTCTCAATTCGAGTGTATATGTTTTTTTTTGTATGTATGTTAAGCGATATCTTCACAGATTGTGAACCAAATTTGATGATATTTTTTTATTAAATAGGTTATACTTCAAGGATGGTCCCATATAAATGGAGGAAAATTTTCACCCCTAAGGGAAGCAAATAAATAACATCTTTTTTAGCAACTTGAAGTCGGCTTTTACTTTTTGTTAAAAGTCATAATTATTTATTTCAAAGTTTATCGAACTCATAATTCCAACAACGTTAACTGAAATATATAAACAAATTTAAAAAAAAACATGTCCATTACAAGAAACATATTAAAAAGAAAGTGAAGCCAGTAATTTCACGCATTATATAACCCGTCCCGCTTCGAATACACGAACATTTGTCATCAGGCAGTTTCTTTTATTTTAAAAAGCCTGTAAAAATATTTCACACAAATTTTATTATACAAACAAAGATACATTAGAATTGAAGTATTTTTTTTTGTATAAAATGTGTTACGTGATATCTATGTCAAGTGTCAACTGATTTCGATGATTTTTCAACCGACTTCAAAAAAGAGGAGGTACTCAATTCGACTGCATGCTGTTTTTTATGTGTGTTATTACCTCACAACTTTTTTCTCGGTGTACAGATTTCGATTATTCTTTTTTTATTTGAAAGCTGGTGTTTCTCATGTGATCCTATATAAAGTTGATCAAGGTGTGATCAGTAGGTTTTGAGTTATCCTTAATAATTTATATTAAAGTCGGTTGTACAAAACTTTTAATTTTACCACTTGTTTTAAATTAAACTGGTTACATTTCACTAACATTCGTAAAATAGGAGATGAAGTTTCTAATGTTACTATCGAGACTGAATTCTAGTTATTACTCTTGCTCTTTAGTCCTCTCAATAATAAAGTTTTTTTTTTTTAATACAGAGTAAAAGAGGCATTCAAAGAATCAACTGTTTTAGCACCGACTTCAGATTGTGACATTATTTAATTCTTTTTATTTCTTTAGTCAGCCTTTACTTTATTTTTCAAGTTTAATTTTAAGGAGTCCGTCTGTGTTGGCACTGTATTTCTACAGACAAGCAGCAAATGCACTGCCGTTTTCCTGATCGAAGCGATAAAGTATTGATGGATTACTTTGTTAAAACTTGTTAGGTGATGTCCATGGGCTGCAGTGACCGATTACCATCATGTGCAATAGGCTCGTCCCTCTAACTTTAATGGGAACGTCTTACTAAATAAACAGCTGTCCAGTGACACTGCGTTTACGAAATAGACTACATAATAACCTTTTCATAGGTATAACAGTGACAAAAGTGCACATAGTTTAGCTCCAAGTTAGAACTGATGGTAGTTCACATAAGTATGTGTCACACAACACATTGTGGCATCTATACACAGCCTACATCTACCCGCGAATAAAAATCAAAATGCAGATACGTTGTAACCCCCGGGGACTAAATAGGAATACCTCGTTAACAATAAAAATTATCTCCGGTTGTCTTCACTCAGCGATAGAAACACTGCAGCTTTATACTGCTACTTCATGCTGGTATTCCGTGAGAGCGTGGTTCCATTCTCTGGTCGAACCGACCCATTCTTGCTACATAACGTGGCCCTACCACGCTACAACACAGCTCACCATCACAGCAGTTCTAATACGCCTCAGCAAACTTAACTTTATGCAAAGTGTTTTCACGTCATATTTATTTATTAGCGAACCATATGTTATTGGGACGACATTTGGCGTTTCCCCTTCAGAAATATTACGTCCGTACATCGATGGCAGGCGACCCTGACAGCGGCCTATGATACATATTTATCTTACAATATTTATGACTGTTCTGAAAAAGCCCCACGATTTTCCTATGTCCTCTTTCATATTTAAAGTTTGGATGTTTTATGGGCATATATATCGTCGAACGGAAAAGGGGAATAGATAATAGCTATGACACGTATAAATAAAATAATACGCAACATATTTTTTTAGTTGTGTATGTGTGCGCAAATATATGTGAATGGTGTACTACGCGAATGTGTAGTATTTACATTTTTTTTTTCTTTAGGCATACTTAAATCATAAATGTTAAAGAAATGGAAAGGATTTGCCGTAGTCGCGACGTTTCACAGATGAATTGAAAATCGTTGTATCTGATATTTCGCGCCTTGTCCACAACCACAACTAAACGTCGACGGTTGGGGTATTTGACATACACGAGGAGGTACACCGCCAACTATTGCAGGCCTTGAGGTAATTCTAACTCTTCCATTAGAATTGTCTGCTTTTGATCCGTGTGGGAAACTGCAGCAGCCAATACGTTACAGAGTTGTCGTGGAAGCATGGACATCCCTCAGCAAGCTATGGAGAGGGGTATTCTCTGGGTTTCTCTGCGTGATAAACTTAGAAATGTGGATGTCCGTAGAACCAGAGTAACCGACATAGCCCAACGGATTAGTAGGCTGAAATGGCAATGGACCGGCCATATAGCTCGAAGAACCGACAACCTATGGGGAAGAAAAGTTGTCGAGTAGCAGCATGTATCGATAAGCGAAATGTGAGGCGGCCCCGCACTAGACGGAGTGACGACCTGGTAAGACATGCAGGAAGTTGACGGATGCAGGTGGCTCAGGACTATGCTTTGTGGCATTTCTTGGGTGAGGGGAGGCATATGATCAACAGTGAACTTGTGCAGGGCCGTAATGGTGATGGTGATGATGAGTAGGTATAAACTGTTAAGTAACGGCGCTGCGGAAGTATTTGCATGACTTATATAAATAATTGTTGCCAATCTGATTCTTATGGAGCAACTAGAACGGAAGATTCAATTGTTGACCTTGTTGATGTAAAAAATTAACTTGATTCTTAACCACATCTTACATTTGTATCCGTCCATCAGAACGGAGAAAGTTTTCGTGCCGTTCGTTTTTCGAGGCAAGTTGCAATAAGATTTCGGAGTAACATTAATATAAATTATGCACTCATACTATTTTTTACAGAATATAAAGCTCGCGGCGTATATGAAAGGTTCTAGGCTTTTTTTTCTGTTCGTATTTTCTTTTTAGTAGCGACACCCTAACTGTGAGAATTGTTTGTGTGACGTGAACGAGATTTAGGCGTTGCACAAACCTAGACACTTTTGTGTCTTGTGTGGGATATAAGCTACCAATGAATATTTTATTTCCATGTAATCAATATGAAATCAGCCATTCCTTGCGCAGAAGCTGACACTTTTTGTGCCCAGTTGCTTCCACTTGACACATTTTTTTTTTATATGATAGGGTGACAAACGAGCACATAGTCCACCTGATGGTAAGTGGTTGCTGTGGCCCATAGACATCTACATCTATCCTCGTTTACGAATCAAAATGCAAATGCGTTGTCACCCGTGAGAACTAGAATGGAATGCCTCTTTTCCAGTAAAAAGAGTCTCCGGTTCTCTACACTCACTATACGAAACACAGCAGTGTTAAGCTGCTATTTGACGCTGGTATTCTGTGAGACCTCCGACCGACAATCAAAAAGTGTCGGTAACTGGAAACTTTAAGTCGTCAGTTGAAGACACAAGCAACACTACGCAAATTTTCCAATTCCTAAGCCAACGCAATCGAAAGATACAGCCGTTTATGCCGCAAATTTTCGACATTCGCAAGGAAATCAAAACCTACAGGGTACTTCCCGTGAACTCAGAATCTTAAAATTTGGTACGAAGCAACGTATTATAGTACAGATAAAGGAAAAAGCGAAAAGCATAAATTTTTAGTTACATCATATAATAAAAATATTTTTAATAATTTTAAACTTATATACATACGGATTGGTTCGGAACCCTCGGTGCGCGAGTCCGACTCGCACTTGGCCGGTTTTTTTTTATTTAAATAATTTTGAAAATAATTTCTAACATCAGAATTGAAATAATTTCTTACAGTATATAAATTTCAACTTGGACTTAATGAGAATAAATCAACAATAGCTTGGATATATGCCAAATAACTAAATGAAATTAGATTATACGAACTAGTTTTTATGCTTGCGGAAAGCCAATACATTCCCATATAAGATTACATCCATAAACCTCGTTAATATTATACGATCAATAGTTAAACTAAAGTTATTCATCAATTAAATTATAATTGATTCATCATCATCATTACAGCCCATCACAAGTCTACTGCTGAACATAGGCCTCCCCCAAGGAATGTCACAAATCATGGTATAATTCATTAATACTATTTAATTTACACACTGTTGTTTTTTGATGGAATAAGGCTGACAAACGAGTTCACAGGACACCAAATGTTAAGCGGATGTTATGACCCATAGCCACCTACATCTATCCTCGATTAAGAATCTAAACGTAGATGCGCTACCACCCGTGAGGAATAAAATGGAATGCCTCGCTTCCAGTGAAAAGGGTCTTCGGTTCTCTACACTCACGATACGAAACACAGCAGCATTAAGCTAGTGTTTAGGTTGGTATTCTGTGAGAGCGTGGAACTTTCCCGGTCCGACCCATTCGTGCTACAATCATAATATAGCTGCAGCGTGACTCTACCATGAATAAATTTATATCAGTATATTTTTAATTTATTTAAAATTTTAATTTATATTGTATTTTATCCTATGAATAAAAAGTTATGTCATCATCATCATCATTACAGCTCTTCATAAGTCCGCTGCTGAACATAGGCCTCCCCCAAGGAATGCCACAAAGCACGGCCCTGAGCCACCTGCATCCATCTACTTCCTGCATGTCTTACCAGGTCGTCACTCCATATAGTATGACAGTGATGATTTATGGAACTGAGACGTGGTCCTTCACTGCTGGCTGTATGAGTAAGCTCAAGGTCGCTCATCGAGCTATGGAAAGGGCTATGCTCGGGGTTTCTCGGCGTGGTAGACTTAGAAATGAGGATATCCGGATGATCAACGGAAAACGGATGAGTACGCTGAAGTGGCAATGGACCGGTTATATAGGTAGAAAAACCGACAACTGATGGGGAAAACAGGTTCTTGAGTGGCAGCCTCGCACCGGTAAGCGAAGTAAAAGGTAAGCGTAGGCGACATCCCACTAAATGGAGTGACGAAAAAGAAAAATGTTTGTAATTATTAGAAATTCAGTCCTTATTATTAGGTATTTGAATTTTTAATCAAGGAGTTTTAATTAGGGCTAATAATTTTCTGCTCACCAGATGTCGCTAGTTCACACTGAGGTAAAGTTTTTTGTTATACAGTGTAATTTAATTGAGAAGTTGTTTTTTAATAAAAGTTTAACAGTTTCTAGAGTATTATTTTAATACACAAAACAATGCGTCAGTGGTTTGCTGTTTAATTTTTTGAACATTTTTAACTTTTTTTGTTTTTCTACTTTAATGAGTATCTGTGGTTTGGTTTATTTATTTTTAATCTTATTAATATAAAATATAGCTTATAGTACAAAAAAAACAATAAATTTTACTTTTTCCGAACAAATTAACTTCCCCACTATGAAATGTGTCAAATATTATACCTCACTTTCTAGTGGCGCCGCCCTGATGGCAGAAAAAGTCGTGGATGCCCAAATTTAGGATATTAATTTAAATGTTTGTTCCTTTAATGTATTTTATGATTAGTCGATCATTTAGCTGATTTTTTATCACTAGTAAAAGTGCTAATACACAGTAATCCCATTTAAATTAGATTCGATCATGATCGTACTTGGTTAATTTTGCTGATAAATTCACATTAATAATGCAGTTATCGAAATCCATTCATTGAAATAAGAATTGTGAACGTGTTAACGTAAAGAGAAATAAAAAAAGGTTCAATGTATAACCACTTAAGCCGGTTAAAGGTACGACCTGACAGGAAGCAGGTGGACAGCTGAGAGGGTCGATGAATTGCCTAGAGGACAGATGTTGCGATGTACCTGACGGGTTTTAATGGAACATACGAGCCTTATACTCGCAAGTATGTGAGCGTTAATGTTACGGTATTTCGTGTGTGTTTCTAGTAAAAACTTACAGATAAAAGGTAAAGTTAAAGTTAGCCTATATACGTCCCACTCCTGGACACAGGCCTCCTCTCATTCCTAAGAGGGTTTTAGGGACGTGTCCACCGCGCTGCCTTAATATGTGTCGGCGGACTATAAATATCCTCGAAATATTTTTCTTAATTTCTAAACCACGCAGATTTTTTACACTTTTTATATATAGAATAGGGTGACAAACGAGCACACAGTCCACCTGATGGTAATTGGTTGCTGTGACCCATAGAGATCCACATCTATCCTCAATAAAGAATCAAAATGCAGATGCGTTGTCACCCGTGAGGACTAACATGGAATGCCTCTTTTCCAAGTAAAAAGGGTCGCCGGTTCTCTACACTTGCTATAAACACACAACAGCGTTAAGCTGCCATTTTACGCTGGTATTCTGTGAGAGCGTGGTCCTTCCCCGGTCGAGCCGACCCATTCGTGCTACAACTATATTACTAATATAGCTGCAGCATGGCTCTACCACGTAAAAAAAAACTACACTGCCGAACACGTGGTAGTTGTCATTTAAAATTGCAGGTATTTTTTTAAATTATTGGTGCTGGCGGGGTTGCACTAGCCCATATTAACTCGTGATAGCAAGCAACATAGATTACAACTTAATAATAAACAGCCCGCCTGCTAAGCATGCCTACTATGGGAAATATGACCCTATTAAGTGATATATAGGGAAGGCCTGTTTTCAGTGCAGTGAGCTTTGACAGGCTTTAGTGAAATTGTGTGACATTTATGTGTGACACACAATTATAAATAGTGGTGCCGAAAACTCATGTTATTTAGCGTGTTATAGGAAAATTAAAAACTAACACAATCCCAACTGGCCTGCTATTAATGTGAGGATAGACGCATTCGAAAGAGATTTTAAATTTTTTTATGCCGTCAACCTTCATATGCCATTAGTAAATAATAAATTCAAAGCACAAATTCCAGAACATGCACTCAATGGTTCACGTAATAGTAAGAATTAGGAAACACCTGTCATGCGTGAAGTTATACATATTAACATATGTATAGACGGGAATGAATAGTCTCTATATATTGACCGAACGTTTTGTTGTGTCTCAGAGGCTACAATCGAAGATCTTTAAAATAAAAAGTTGGTCATTACGTCAGATGTACAAAGGCAAATCAGTATTTCATATTTGCTACATTTGGATTTTTTTTATCATAGAAGCAAAGACAACAAACGAGCACTCAGTATATCTTGTTACCAATAAAAAAGGGTATTCGGTTGTCAACGTGCTCGTACGTCACTCAACATAATATGAAACACAGCAGTATTAGGATGCTATTTCATGCAGGTATTTCGTGCGACCGTAGTAATTCCCCAGTCAATTGTCCCATTCAATTTGTGATTATAATAGGCTGCAGTGTGGTACTACTACGAATCTCTTTCAAGAAACATTATTAAAATTGATTGTTAACTTAACTCGGAAATATTGTTTTAAAAATACAGGTGCAAGACATCTTAATAACTTTATTAGTCTACTGTGTGTACTGACCTATATTTAAACCATCCTTCACAGTTAGCTACCATGGGTAAATCTTTGTTTCAGAGAGCAAGAGGATCTGTGATTGTAAACACTTGACTGCCGAGCTTCAGCACGTCAATCAAACATTGCACGACAACCCACAGTGACCGAGTTAAACCGGCCACAGTGGAACGTGAGCCGGCCGTAATGTCAGAAGAAACATCGACAAGATCGGCTAAATCTTGAAGCGAGTTTCCATAAGAACATACTACAAGCCTCCGAAAAAGATTAATTAGTACTAACCTTTCGTCAAATGTAACGACCCTCTAGAATGATCATATAAAAGAAGATGCAGAAGTGTACAAGCTTGATTATGAATGTGTGGTGAAGATCCCAAAAAACCTGCGTAGAAGAACATATAGCTGATGTGAAGCAACGACATTCTGCAGTATGTGATTGTTTATGGAGTCTGATAAAAGATCCGATTTTTAGCTGTAGACGCACCCTAATTGGACTGCAATGTTTTAATATTCACATCCAAACCGCACCGGAGACTTTTTGTAGCCCCACCGTCTCCGAGAATTGTTGCGTTGGATTGTATGTAACGCGGCGATCAATCACAACTCAATATAGATACGATAATATACAATATACTGAAAGCACAACCTGAAACTTTACTGACGTGTGTTTTATTCTACTCGTACCCGGCGCGTTGCTGCCGCAGAAGAAATAATTACAGAAAAATCAAATTACAGTAATGATAATACATTCATTGAAGTTGAATGATATATTATAACGTTCAAATAAATTTTTTGGTACTATACGCGCGCCACCTACTGTAAGTCAATAGTACTATGCCTATAAACTTTGCGGAAGTGCAAACAATAAGTTTATAAAGTTTTAGCGCAATCTGATGAACGGTATGGCAGCGCATAAAATACGAACAAACAAAAATAATTATTTTTTATATATTGGAAGATAACAATTTCACTGACAATGTTGAGTAACATCATGAGAGGTACAATTAAAAATTTTGTACAACCAACTTCAATATAAATAAAATGAGAACATCATCAATGTAATCGAACTGAATTAAATACGCATTATTAAAGATAACTCAAAAACTACTGGTCAGATCTTATCAAATTTATTTAGGATTACATGAGAAGCACCAACTTTCAAATAAAAAAGAATCATCAAAGTCGGGTCCCCTAGAATAAAGTTCTAAAGTAACACAAAAACAAATAGTCGAATTGAGTACCTCCTCGTTTTTTGAATGTTGTCGTTTTTAGTGTACAAACAGTGGTGTAAAGAAATTAATAGGTTTATTAATTAAAATCGATTTTCAATGCACCCTGATTTAGCCAACGGTGACCAGGGGGACCAGGGTGGACCAGGGTGAATTTCACGCTATTTAAAGTAATACACATTTCATTCCATGCTTTAACATTTTTGTTTTGTCTTTACAGTTATAGGATTCATCGGTCTTATCATATAACATCTCCCGTTCCTGTACTAAATTAAACAGAGTCTAGTTCCTCCTGTGCAATAAAATAAAATTACGATATTGTACTATTCTTGTCATGATATTAAGCTGTTTAGCGCTGTGGTCGTCAAAATGGCGGCGCAGCTTCAGTACGGCGCTAACAATTCCAATGCAATTCCCCTGGTGTTGCAGTTGTTCATGGGTGGCGGTAGTCACTTACATAAAAAAAAAACGTGAATGCAGTGAGGCTGCGGCGCGGCTCCGGTTCCTTGAACAGGCAGCCTCTGAAACTGTGAACATACCCTATACAAAACATTACTTCTTCTGTAGTATGTATTTGTTAACAAGCACGTGTAGCTGTATCCAAATGAAGCAGGATCACACAGCAAAAACAATGAGTAAGTTTTAATTTCCCCAGATGTTACTAAAATTATTAAAAAAAAAACAAGCAGACATAGTCAACGAACTCGCCACGGGGACATTATGCCAATTTTTCGTCTTTATTCCCTTTAAACAGGAGTCATTATGATAATTCAGTGTCAGTTGAACGGCAGCCAATTTGAATTGATGATGGGGCGGACTTATGTAGCTTTTGGCTTGAGTAACCAAATAACAGCTCAAAGAGAAATTTTAAAGCTAAATTATAAAAAGTTAAATTATCTATACAAATAAATAAAATTGAAGTGTCTGTTTGTAATGTCAAAATAACAGCTTTTTACTAAATGATTATGAAGGTATTTAGGGTACATATAACAAAAACACAATTTTTAAAATTTTTGTCTGTCTGTCTGTCTGTTTGTTCCGGCTAATCTCCGAAACGGCTGCACCGATTTCGACGAGACTTGCACTGGCAGATAGCTGAAGTTATAAGGAGTGACTTAGGCTACTTATATTTTAGAAAAAGAATTAGGGATCCGCGCAACATAATTAAAACCCTAAATTACACGCGGGCGAAGTCGCGGGGAACAGCTAGTTTTTAATAAAATTTATCAAAATGAAATATGCATTTTAACCTAGTTATTATCAATACTGATAGCAGTACTACGCAATGACAAAACACAACCCAATGCTAATGACAACGAAGCAATTGATTTTAAAAACATATTCTTTCATAAATGAACTTAAATTAAATATAATTTATTCAGTGTAAAAAATCATATGTGAAACTATGTTTACTCTACCGTTTTAAAATTAAGCCCGAGAAGTAACGGTAAATATAATAATTATAAAAAAAAAATATTTAAAAAATTTTGCCCTACTCTCGATCATTTTGAGAAACATACGAGTACAACCATTAGTAGTGATGCCAGCAAGCGAATACAAAATATTAAAAACTGTCCCCTACAGTCATTTAATTGGTACGTACTGACACAAATTTTTTGAATTTATTTTAGAATTACCTGTCAGTTTTACATAAAACCATCCTTATTATATTCAGGGTCTATTTATTTTATTTTATGAAAAAAGTCGCCATATTACATTCGTCCATCGTATCAAAATGCATAAAAATGTAATAAAATCCTTTCCGCGAGACTGTAAATCAACGAGATGGAACATTCGTAGTATTCCCGTGCAAGTTGTCTTTGAAACCATTTCCACGTTGTAACATTATCGCCCGCAAACTCTAAATCTAAAGATAACGTGCTTCCACGTTGTGGGAGAATCCCTTGCTATGTTTAAAATAAAAATTTTACTGGAGGGCAGTTTCATTTTATGGTGATTCTTTATGTGCCGTGGCACCAGTAATACGCTAATTTAATCACATACAAGAGTATTTTTGTATCGCAAGAATTATGTGAAAAGGTTTTTTTTTTGGTTGCTTATCCATATTTGGTTAGTAGAGAACTCATTCTAGTTAAAGCAGAGCACCTCACAAGTAGATATATGAGGTAGAGAGAGCAACTCTTACAAGCAATGCTTGCTTGTAAGAGTTGCTCTCTCTACCTCATTTCAGTTGATAACAATAGAAAGGGACTGCAACGATTTTATGAGCATCAATGTATATTTTAGTCCACCATTTTTAGGTTTCCGTACCTCAAAAGGAAAAACGGAACCCTTATAGGATCACTTTGTTGTCCGTCTGTCTGTCTGTCAAGACCCTTTTTCTCAGGAACGCGTGGAGGTATCAAGCTGAAATTCATATCAAATACTCAAGTCTACTGTCCCTTAGAGCTATGAAAAAATCAAACTTCTAAACCGACGCAATCAAAAGATACAGCCCTTTATGCCGTGAATTTTCGACATTCGCAAGGAAATCAAAACCTACAGGGTACTTCTCGTGAACTCAGAATCTGGAAATTTGGTACGAAGCAACGTTTTATTGCACAGATAAAGGGAAAATTGCGAAAAGCATAAATTTTTAGTTACATCATATAATAAAAATATTTTTAATAATTTTAAACTACTTACAGATTTGTTCGGAACCCTCGGTGCGCGACTCCGACTCGCACTTTGCCGGTTTTTTTTTTTTCAATTAGTCTGCATTAAACTTTTTTACTAAACAGGCTGTACCTCAAGAGTGATCCCATTTAATTTAAAAGAAAAAATTCCAAGCCCTAACGGTGTCAAAATTAGAAATGAAATTTTTATGTAACAACACAAACGACATTCTTACCTTGAGGAATATATTGCTTAGTCCACTCAAAAATGGAAAAATTTAAAGAAATTAACACTAATCTGATTTCAAATAACAACAAATTAAAAAGAACTTTAAATCTTCAACACACTAAGTCTACGCAACGAATTTAGAAGCTATTAAATTGTGTTCACGTTATATAAAATAACTTTTTACTTCTTTGAAGTGGGATTCCACGTTTTTAAGTTTATTTCGTTTTCATTTTTAAGCGTAGCCGATACAAGGCTATAGGGTTCACACAGTAGTTAGCAAGTGAATCAGTGCTCTACACACCAAAAACTTGGTAAATCAACATTAAAACAATTTCATTCACACCGGCCAGGGGATCGAACCCAGATTGCTAGCGTACTGTGTAAATACAGCGCTTAGCGCCTCATCTACCAAGGTTCACGGTTCAAAAGCCAACCATTAATTTTAATATAAAAAAATTACTTAACGAACTTTTTAGGGTGGGTGGTTAAATCTTTGGATTTTCTTTAGTTTGAATAGGGCGCCTTCAAAGCGCGCAACTGTGTCGCAGTAGACGCGCGTTAGTAATGCTTCGGTAAAATATAATGATGTTTGTCAGTTACGCGATGGATTTCGACGAAGAAGCAAGTTGATTTGTATTCATATTGAGGTTCAATATTAATTAAAAGCATGTCACTTCTCTACGTAAAAATGACGTGCGTGTGTCACAGTAGTGGCGATGCGACTGCGCCTAGAAATTGTATGAAAATTAGTAGCGTCGCCACAGCAGCGCTTACTCACGCCTCTAATTGGAAGGCGCCCTTAAACTAAGAACATGCTGTGCGGTGGCGGTGTAAGAGAAACCATCAGCCTGATTCGTTCCATGGGTGACGTAAGGGACGAATATGGGACATTGAAATAGTTATAGTTATTATGCATATATTATTTGAACATAAATCTGTTCAAAGAATATATATATATAAAAGGACGCCCTGGACGAAAGCTTATCGACCAAATTGGCAATTTATTAAAGAAGGGCCAGATTAAGAGTACCCTTAACCGACGAGCATGTATGCGTGGGTATACGGATGTAAGAGACGAGAGATGTGTGTCAGGATCGTGTCAAATGGCAGTCCGTAGTCTCTACCTACCCCTCTGGGTGACAGGCGTGAGTGTTTATGTCTGTATGTAAATATGTTTAAGGTAATTGTTGGTTTTTATCCTGGAGGTAGACTGGTAGAGAATGCCTTGTTGTATTAAGTCCGTATTTTTATACTTTGGTACAAATAAAGCCTAAATAAATAATATAAATAATATTTTTTACGTGGTAGAGCCATGCTGCAGCTATATTAGTAGTATAGTTGTAGCACGAATAGGTCGGCTCGACCGGGGAAGGACCACGCTCTCACAGAATACCAGCGTCAAATAGCAGCTTAACACTGCTGTGTTTCGTATGGTGAGTGTAGAGAACCGGAGACCCTTTTTACTGGAAAAGAGGCATTCTATCTTAGTCCTCACGGGTGGCAACGCATCTGCATTTTGATTCGCAAACGAGGATAAATGTAGATGTCTATGGGCCACAGCAGCCACTTACCATCAGGTGGACTGTGCTCGTTTGTCACCATATACTATAAAAAAAAATATAAATAAATATGCAAGGCTTCCGATAGATGGCGCTATAAAAGCAAGCAACGTAAGGAAGGGTCATAGTTTTATTCACGTGTACAATTAAATGTGAATTAATAAACCGAGAAATGTAAAAAAGGTTTATTTTAACCATATTACGTAATAAAAGATTTTACAATAATTAGCAAACCGTAACAAGCAGGGAGCAATAACTCATAATATGCTGAATCCCATTGCTGAGGCCATAAATTCTCGAAACCAATAAATCTCATCACTATTACGCCAATTAGGCAGCGGTCAGCGACCCCTTAATCCGCTCCAAGCTCCAACTTCGCAGAAAAAGGGCTCACAGTCCGGCCACGCCGCCCTGTGCCACGTTCCAAATTGATTTATACCCAACGATAAGCAGATCGGAAAGTTCTCACAAAATTGCGGTGTTTTCCAAACTGGCTCTATAAACTGGAAAAAAATTATCGTTAGTTCCACACGTAGCCTAACGCGAAATGCCATTGTTATAAGTTATTGGAAAGATTTGAGGCTATAAGCTGAAAGCGGACCGTTGCCCTGATTTTGTAGATATTGATCTCTGTTATTCGAAGGACGTTACACCGCCAGAAGAAAAACAATACTTTGGAGCAAAATTCATTTACTCGTAAAGGACATTTTTGTTAAATTTATAATTTTGCAGATATTTTTTATTGAAGTTAATAGCAAAATATATTCGTAGCAACTTGTATTTAAAGTGATATTAGGAATATATCGTTGCGAAAGTGATTACCTTTGCGACGGTATTTTGTCGTTTTGAAACATGTGTTGAAATCGTATCCGTGTGACAAGCAAAAGTTATTTTCGCGCTTCTTCAGTTGAGAAAAAAATGGCGCCGCGCTAAGTTGCATTACTTGTGGTCTTCGTTATCGTGATTATTCGAATGATCGTCTTTTTGTTCTAAAAGAAAATGACATAGAATAAAATGTATTAGTGAATTCGGACCTGCCTCAAGAGGAAATTTATATTTTTTTATAGTATACTTAACGTGCACACACACTGTAGTCCAAAAACATCTACATTTATCGATTAAAAATCAAAGTATAGATGCGTTGTAACAAGGGGACTGAGATAGCATGCCTCGTTACGAGTACAAAAGGGTCTCCAATTCTCTACACTCATCATACGGAACACAGCAGCATTAAGCTACTATTTAACGCTGGTGTTCTGTGAGAGCGTGTTGCTCTCCCGACCGAACCGACCCATTCATGCTGCAATCATAATATTTACAGCTGTATTGGCTCTACTATGTTAAAAAGTTTTGATGTGAACTAGATTTAAAATCACGCGCTATGCGATTTTAAGTGTCGAAAGCAGTGTTGCCGACTTGAGCAACGCAGGGGGGTTTTCGCGACGATATATTCGTAAATGTAATTTCGGCTTTATACTCATTGTCATTCAATGCACTATGATTTGCTGATTTCAAATTATGTAGGCTAGACATTCGAAACCGGAAACGTTCATTGCCCAAATAAGTATAATTTAGTACGATCTCCGCATTTACCTTAAATTGCTGCCATTACATGTTACATCGTCACACTATGATGGTGGCACTAATGATTTTGCTTAATAAAAATTACATTTAATAAGCGAGTTTTTTCACTCTTTTTAACGGATTTCTAGTCATCGATTTGTCTTCCAGGCGCCTTTTTACAGGTGAAATACATTTTGTTGAACTTCCTATAACAATTCTCTCGAATAATCGATATTGCTTATCGGAGAGCGGTCGCAAGACTGCATAGTTAATTCCTAACATTTTGCCTTTTATCAGCTCCTCCTTTATTAAAGAATTTTCAAAGAAACGACTTTTAATATATTTCATCATACGTTCCATATTCGCGTTGCTAAGTTTTATGAGCGCAGCAATTGCAACTTTATCAAAATCTTCTGAATCTTTGCATTCAATTTGAAATTTAACTTCATTTTCTGGTGAAGGATAAATGATTTGTTGGATCTGAAAACGGTTGGCTCCAGAACCAGTCATAAGTGCGCATCTGAAACTGTTTTGCTTACCGACGAGGTCGTTCAACCAGTCGGCATTACGCTCTAATGCTTCCAAAATGAAACTAATGAAATCATTGATATCTTTCTGCTTCTTGTACGACACGATAGCAGCTAATGCTATATCTGGAAGAGATTCCGGTTTCGATGTAAAATTTCCTGAATGGCTTTGTTTTGATTTTCTCGAAAACATTTTACATGTGAGGCAATCAAAAACGTTAAAAAACTTTCTTATTTTGTTAGCAGCAATTGTTATGGCTTTATTAATACTGAAATTTTTCTGTGATTTGCTTGAAAGGATTGAACGAATAAATTTGGCTGTGACAGTGTCAAACAGATAATCATAGATAAAACAATGTATACTGCAGAAAATCTAGAAAAGACTATAAAAGTTATGCCGGCTCTAGTCAGATCATCTATTTTGTATCATACGCATATAGGTGTAGTTACGTTTCGCTGTTGACTTGGTATCGGATGGTTCCGCATTCGGCAGAGTTCATACGGCTATCAGCGGTTTTATTAAATGTATAATTCTTATCATCAATGTTTAAATGACTTCAAAAAAATAGCAATTTCCGATGCCGACTCTCTCGATTTTTTATTTTTGTATTTTTATTATTAAGCTATACCTCAAGGGTGGTTAAAGGGGGCTCAAGGGGTGGGTAGGGTACAACAAAGCTGAAGTTTTTTAGTGTAAATATTTAGTTTAGACGACATTCTAGTTGTTTGATCTTGTGATATATTCCTCAGTCATCTCGAAAGTGTAAATAAATTAAACTTTTAATAAAAATAATTTCAACTTGATAGCTAATTCTTTGATACACAATGTCTTAGCACCGATTTCAGAAACTATTAAGGGAAAGTTATGTATCCGTCTATAGAGAAGAACAATTTTCAGTTCGAACTTTAATTCGCACGGATTTGGATAAACGATTGGAGTTGGACTGCTAGAAGGTAGTATAGTGCCAGCATTATATTGAAGTAAAGACATAAATTACTATACCCAATACTAACGGAATAATTATTAAACTCGATCGGTAAGTAGTTCTACGCCCACATCGCCCACGCTGAGTGCGTTACCATTGTACCATTTGCATTAAGGTTATGCTAATTTACAAACAGTTAACTTAAAAATTTAAATTTAAGAACATTCTTAAAAAGATACAGAATCTATTTTATTTCTCTTTATCTATTTTATTTTAATACAACCTTAGGTATTCATTATGTATTTAACGACCATTTATAACTCTTGTGGTCGAAAGCGAAAGAACGTGGAAATAAAATCAGTTCCAGTGGTGACCCAAGATAAAATTGATAAGAACGGGTTTACTCTTGTTGAGAAGAGACGTCGGTCGAGACCCGTCTGTAACCAGCGTGGGACCGCCAAAATAAACGCGAGTACAACTCTGCGTGCTGTGGAGCCAACTATACAGCTCTACATCTCCCGTTTGGACAAAAATACGTCAGGAGAAGACGTCCTGCATTTCGTGGAAGAAAGAAGCCGATGCCGCATTGAGGATCCAATCTCACATTTGCAGCGTCTGGAGTCTAATAGGTCAACGAACTTCAAATCCTACGTACTCCAGGTTCCTGCAAAACACAAAGAGACATTCTTCGCTCCCGATTTCTGGCCCTCTGGGGTAGTGTTTCGCCGATACAGGGACGCGCCAAAGAAAAAAGTGCCCTAAATAATGTTATGTCTATATTTTATATATATTTCTAGGTTAAGGTATATATTGCTATGGACCAATGTTCTTAATTTTTAAGTCCTTGATACCTAAAATAAAGTTATTGTATTGTATTGTATAAATGGTTTAGAGAGGGTATGAAACATTTCCGAATTACGATATAAGATTATTAGATTTAAGAGTGGTGGAGTCAGTCATTTAAGAGTGGTGGAGTCAGTTGTAGCACGAATGGATCGGCTCGACTCGGGAAAGGGCCACGCTTTCGCCTAAAATAGTAGCTAAATACTGTTGTGTTTCCTATGGTGAGTGTAGAGAACAGGAGACCCTTGTTACTGGAAACGGGGCATTCTATCTTAGCCCTCACGGGTGACTGCGCATCTGCATTTTGATTCTTAATCGAGGATAGATGTTAATGTCTATGGGCCACATCCACCCACTTACCATCACGTGTATTGCGAGTTCATTTGTCATCATTATTTTACGAAAAAACAATGTTTTCAAAAGCCACAACAAAACAAAACAAGCAGTTTTAAGGTTAATACGTACTAACATTTTTCCTTTCTTTTAGAGTAATTAGCTAGCGGTTCTCCGTCGCTACTTCGTTGCGAACAATGGGCTTGTGAGGGTATTGTTTTGAGCAAATCACTTACATTAAATATATCTGATCGGTCAGTGAACAATACGAAAACGTTTTTTGAATTTCCCAATCTTTAAACAGCAAAAAGATTTAAAATACTAAAAGAGTATCAGTTTCATTTATGTTTCTTTCTAAGTTCTATTTAAAAATTATTTGTATATTCAAGATAATTTAAAATTTAAAATTTTGTACAACTGACTTCAAATTATTAAGAATAACTCAAAAACTATTGGGCAGACCTTGTTTATATGGGACTACATGTGAAGCACCAGCTTTCAAATAAAAAAAAGAATCATCGAAATCGGTTCACCTAGTAAAAAGTTATATATATATATATATATATATATATATATATATATATATATATACATATACATATTAAAAAAATATCTCCTTTTTGAAGTCGGTAGATAAAAAGAGTAAGAAAGAGCCAGAATCCGATTTTTTGGTAATATGAACAAAGAACAACAACAAGAACAAAGATTCTTACCAACTAGTAAATTGAAACATATTTTAATTAATTAATTATTAATTAAATAACCTAAAAAATAGCTTTAAAGAATTAACTTGCAAGAAAAGGAATAAAATAATTAAATTAAATAAAATTATAGGTATTGTTAATGGGAAAACATAAATATTGTAATATAGAAACTTGCATTATCTTACTTTTATAAACAGTGAGCAAAAAAGCGTGACGTTAAACGGATTTTTAACCAAATGTCTGAAATATACTCTGATAAAGCTATGATAGTTCTGATTACTTATTAATGTGATTTAAAAAAAACAGACAAATACTAAAATAAATTGCGAGACATGTCCCGTAGACCGAGATAAGCAACGTTTTCACCATAATTTCTTTCATTTTTACTTTTTTGTATTCCTAGCTTAAACTGCTTCGTCGTAAGGATATTTTCACGAGTCTAAAATAGACTGAAGCCCGTAACAAATGCACGCCAAATTTAATTAAATCCGAAGTTGCCATGTTTTAGTTACGATTTTAATTGTATTTTTATAAACATGTCAAATCACAAAAACATAACGAGCATTAATATCTGTTAAATTGTAATTAATATTATTTGTCCCGGAGAAAAAAAGAGAATTCCCGTATTTTTAAGTTTCATGATCGTTTAACCCTTGTGGATGAAAAAAAAAATGATGGCAACCCTACGCGATACATTCTGAGTAAATGCTGAGGGTAAATGAATAACATTAAATATAATATGATCACACTACTAAATGTAGTGAGTTAAAGGTAGGTTATAATAATATTTTAAACTCTTTGTCTACAACAAGGTCAAGTCGATAGTAATACCTTATTTATTGTGGTAATACCCGATCTAGGTAGTGAATTTCTGCGTGAATTGAAAATATACATTACGAGACCTAGGCTAGGCCACTTTATAACAAATTAATTTTAGGTACAAAAAGCTGGTGGGTACCTAACATGTTTTAAGTAACATAGCATCGATACCTAGTACAACTAGACTAGGAAACATTCTGTGCTAAAACTAACCACAACGCATAACTATTCATTTGACAAGTACCACAAAATAAATAATAGTTAAAAGCAAGTAGGTAGGTACCTAGGTAGACATATAATAAACATATTATAATGATATTATTACGAAAACTTATACATTTTTACAGTCTGTTAGGCATATCAATTACGATAGTTATAAGTGTTCACAACATTCTCAGATTCACAGATATTGTAAAATAAAAACGAATGTAGTTAGAAAAACTTCTTTATTGGTCAGATAGAGATAAGAGTGTACAAAAATATACTATGTTGTAGGTGCATGTGTGTGTGTGAGTGTGTGTGTTTTGCTGAAACAACCTGTAGCCTGCCAGTTGCCTGTAGTAGCCTAGCAGTCAATTGAAAAACTTATTAAAACTCGAGTTGTCCAAACAGACTAGAAAGAAATTTTGTATGAAAGTAATAGTGTAATCATACATAATCACAATCGAATAATCATCATATTTGTAGGTATATTTAAAAAAGGAACAAGTATTAAGCAAATTTGAGTTACAATGAGTATAATAATACTTTTTAGTTTTTACGTCTTTATTACCTACGTAAAAAAAATAAAAAAATATAGAAAATGTATTAGTGAAAGCAATAAGTATAAAGTATATATCTGTATATTTATCTGTTACAAAATGAAAACCTAAAAAATTTTAGTGGAAGTATTTATGTAAAATAAATGCAGAAGTTACAGCTAATTAATGGCAAACAACATTGTTTTTATCTAATTGCAAATTTCTATTGAGACATGAGATAGGTACCTTTTAAAGGCAATATATCCAGAGCGCCACTAAATATCGAGGTCACTGCATAACTATGATTGTATAGCACACTACTGCAGGCATGATTGCGTCGGTCAGAGGTTAGGATCCATATCAAAACAATGTGTAACTTACCGAAAACAGAAATTTCACAGAGCATCCCGTTACAAGATGTGCTTCAACATTCAACGCCGTTGATGTCTACTATACGAATACACACCCACACACGAAAACACCGTAGTAAACGTCATATTCAGAGTTAACATCGATAATTTCACTATTTAACATTATTTTATGACACTGTTAATAATAGGACACCTTTTAAACAACTTTAAATATCACATATTAAAATTTCAAGCCGCTAAGGGGGCATGAACCATAAAATAACGCAATTTTTCGTCAGACAGCTTAATCACCACTCCTTTTCTCACACAGATTTCTATGATAGGGAACAGCTGCGGCGCGTGGCTGTATCAAAACAAATACTCGTAGCGCCATCTATACTTGATTTTGTAACAACTTCTGACTAGCATGTAGATGTATTTTATAATAAATTGTGTCACAAGTGTACAATGTAAAATTAGTCTCACAAGGTTCTGATAGGTGGCACTAATATGCATTAAAAAAATTATGTGTCGTATGTTTTAGTGTATATAAAAGCAAAATTCTAAACCAGTTTATATATTATCATAGTTATGTAATACACACATAATATGATATTATTTACGAAAAAAATGTTTTTATGTTGTTGACCTTACATTTTGAAAGCAAAAACATGACTGTTTGATATATAAATTCACATAATTTTTATAATTCGTATCTGCAATATTTTGGAAATCATAATTAAATAAAATTCATTGTAAAATTTACATCATTAAAATATTATCTTCTTTATTCATATGTAGTTAAAATATTTTTTTTATTTCTATATACAATAAAGGCAAACAGTTTCTTGTTTTTTGTTTTTTAATAAACTTTATATATTACATAGAACGGATTTTATAAAATAAAAATTATTTCCGACACAATAAAAAACAAGCCCCGCCGAGACAGTGTGCAACACTGCCGTGACCAGGATTCGAACCTGGGTTACTACGGCCACAACGTAGGGTCCTAACCACTAGACGATCACGGCTATCGGAGCGATAGTTCAAATGTTGAAAATAAATCTCTTATGAACACTTAAATTATGTAATATTTAACAACTTTTCTAAAAATTATTCTTCATCTTGAGTGGCTGACTATCAACACACAGCCCAAACCACTGTACTGTACCAATGTAAAAATCTGAAATTTTGACAGCCGCTGCCTTTTATAACGTATGCATCCACTAAGGATTTTGGAAAATACAACCCCTTAGATGCTCTAAGTGTTTAAGTGCTCTTAGTGTTTCCTAACCGGTGGTCCGTGAAAAATTGGTGGTCCCTGAAGGCATCCTAAAATTTTCTCATATAATACTAACTCTTCCCCGCGACTTCGCTCGCATGTTAGGATTTTTATCTTTTTGCGTGGAACCCTAATTCTTTTTCTAAAATGAAAGTAGCCTAAGTTACTCCTTCTGAAATCAGTTATCTGCCAGTGAAAGTCCCGTCAAAATCGGTTCAGCCGTTTCGGAGATTACCCGGAACAAACAGACAGACAGACGGACAGAAAATTTTAAAAATTGTATTTTAGTTATAGGTACCGTATTTACTTTCATATGCATTTAGTAAATTACTGTAATTTTGACATTACAAACAGACACTTCAATTTTATTTATTTGTATTGATAAAAAAGCGGAACGCTTTTTGGAGATGATGGTCGGTGAAACGAATCGAAGGTTTATAATACAAGGTATAACACGAGGACTCGGTTTATAATACAATAATTCTGCATCATTTTAAGTATAATCATAACTATTAAGTTTTATGCTTGTATTTTTGTTTTATTTGCAGAACAAACTTAAAAATCCACTTTACTATTCTTTATAATATGTCTAAAAGTTGGTGGTCCATAGCAAGACAAAAAATCGGTCAAATGGTCCTTCATCACTAAAAGGTTAAGGATCATTGACTTAGAGGGTGAAATAGCGTACAATAGTTTCTATGTAACTTTTAATTTTATATGGCGATTCACTCGAAACTTACTGAAAGATTTTGGATATTTAAGATATTCAAAACGAATCGAAAGTTTATAATAGCTAAGTATACATAAATTATACAATTAAGTTTTATAAGAAACAAAATAAAAATAAATACAAGACGATGACAGTTGAGGATAGTAAAATAGGCATACAAGAAAGGAAAGGAAGTATGACGGGAAATATTTGAGTTCCAAGTAATAAGTTTTGAGTAGATTTTTTAAGGAAAATGGGATTGAGCACGGCGAATACGTAGAGATAAGGATTTCCACAAGCGTACATATGTTTCAGAAAATAAATAGAAAAAGCGGGAAAGATTGTTACAGCGGTTTTCACCATTCGACGGGCCTTTGTCTAACTTAAATTCTGCGATCATTTTCACGCCGCCACGAAAGTTTTTATGTGATAGCATTAGCTCTCCGCATTATGCTGTCTCATAATAAGTGTAGATCATCACCACAAAATACTAAGAGGATACTGCGCATGCATAGCGCGGCGCGAAAAGCTAGTAAAATAAATTTGTTTACAATAAACATAAGACTTGTGTGTTTTAGGCCTCTGCCTCGAATCTTGCGGGCAGCGGGGCGGCGGCGGCAGCGGCGCGGGAGCGACAGGATCTTATGCGTAAAATCAAATGGACCGACTCTCGAAAACAGCGGCGCGGGAGCGGGCAACGAGCGGTGCACTCCAGTCAAGGGGTGACCACCCGCACGTCTGCATTGCAGTGTTGCGCAATTTATTTTTGTGACGTGTCGAAATGTCCTCGGATGTACAAGAGCAAATTTATTTGAGACTACTACTTTTTAATGAGTTTGCTTCCACAAATGGAAAAATTCACGCCAGTACAAAAGTTTAGAGTGAGACAAAAAATTTATCAAGCTCTTCTAGACGAGTTAAGCGTAAATGAAGGCATGTACCCTTCGAATGAATCATATATGTATGGGTATAATACTTTTAACACTAGGTATATCAACCTTATAATGAAAAATACTGTCAAATAATAACAAATCTGTGATTTTAGAAATAACTAATCATCGTTCTTCGATATTGTAATTTCGATAAAACTCGCATTTTTTTTCCTTGCCCTATTTTTGATTCACTTCTTCTTTTGCCCACAACGCTCGATGCGTTAGGAATAAATTTAAATCAAAAATATGTTGTCGTCGTTGTTCAGACATTTCGTTCGCGAATAAAAACAAATATCTCGACAACACAACCATGAACACATCACTACGCCGCTATAGTGTCGCGCGATCTGCCCGCTGGTTTCGAGAACAGGTCTGCGTTGCCCGCCCCGCTCCCGCGTCGCGGCCGCCGCCGCCCCGCTGCCCGCAAAATTCGAGGCAGAGGCCTAATGCTTCAACGTCAACTTCTTGTCTGTGCTATTTCAATTTGTACCTATTCTAATCTTCAAGACGATACCAATGATGAGTAAAGAATTTCTTATCTTTTAAGAATTTTGAAGAGAGGAGTTGATCCTTGCTTCTGAACAGGTCGTTATCAGATCAATTCTCAACGTTTCAATAGATGTAAGCGATAAATAATACCGAGAAGAAATTATACTGGCAAGAGGAGAGACATTCCTTCGTGATCCTCAGAGATGTCACCCTGAAGCATCTCATCATTAGATGTCTATGAGCCACAGCATCCACTTACCATCGTATATACATTTTTAATTTATAAGAGTCACTTATTTAGAGCCAATTTAATCTGTGACACTTCAAAACTAAAAATTATAATCTAGATCCCCCGCAAGTGGGGAGAAAAACCAAGAAAAATAAATAAATGAAGCCGGTTTGAAGCCAGTGTCTGGGGAAATTGTTTCAGCTTACATTCGTTTTAACTTATTAGTCCAATTGATCAGTTCAACTGATCAGTTTAAGGGTTCTATCAGATAGGAAACGGTCACGCGTTCAAGCATTCCGCGTTCGCGTTCTGCGTTCGATCATTCAGTTGCTCGCGAATCCCGCTGCTGGACGGTCTACGCGTTGCCACTACAGTCACCATGGTTTTTGACTATAATTCTTCATTGGAAGATGAATTATTGATATTGTGGACATTGGCAGCATCACAAAGGAAAAGGAAACATTATCTGCGCCCAGTAAATATTACCCAGTTTCATTAACTGTTTTGTAAATGGTTTACTGATGAAGAAATTATTTTAATTATTTTCGGATGACAATTGATGCCTTGATTTGAGCATCGGTTGCCACCTAAAACCACTCGACCTGACAACATACAACGCACGCACCCTGAGGACTGACGAGAATCTCGTGGAGCCGGAAGAAGAGATAGACAAGTTACGCTGGCATATTATAGGATTATCCGAGGTCCGAAGAGAGGGGGAGGACACGGTAATCCTCGAATTGGGCAACTTGTTCTATCACCGGTAGGGCGACCATCTGTCCCAAGGAGGTGTCGGATTTATCGTCTACAAGACTCTCGTTAACAACGTTGTAAAGATTGAGAGTGTGTCGACGAGGGTTGCGTACCTTATACTCAGAGTCACCAAACCGTATTCGCTGAAGGTCATACAGGTTTACGCACCAACCTCGCCACATCCCAATGAGGAGGTGGAGAAATTGTATGAGGATATCTCTATAGCCATGCATTCCTCCAAAACCCACTATACGGTGTTAATGGGCGACTTCAATGCAAAACTAGGCACAACAAAGAACGGTGAGCTGAAAGTAGGGAAATTTGGAATAGGGCAACGGAACCCAAGGGGCCAGCAGCTGGCCGACTTCATGGAGAAAGAGGGACTCTTTATGATGAACTCTTTCTTCCAGAAGCGGCCCCACAGGAAGTTGACCTGGTCGAGCCCCGACGGTTCGACAATAAATGAGATTGACTTCATTATGACGACCAGAACGACAACTGTTCAGTGATGTCTCCGTGATCGCGAGGGTGAAAACTGGTAGCGATCACCGAATGGTGGCATACTGAACCTAAAGGCACACTGAACCTAAACGTTAATTTGAAATGGTCTCCTCTAATGAAGTCAACGCTCCGTCCCCCTCGTGCTCTGTTCCAAAGTCCCAAAATCTTTCAGCTCATGTTACAAAACCGTTTTCAGTGCCTAGAAGACTGCAATGAAGTGTACGATATGAATAACAAGCTCGTGGTAAACTGTCTATGCGGTAGGAGCTAAGTTCTGTAAGACCCGCCGCAGAAGAACACAAGAACTCTCCGATCACACACATAACCTCATGGCTGTTAGACGGGAGATGAAGCTACATTCTTCAACAGATTTGACAGCATACAGGCAATTGAACAGACAGATCTCCAAATGCATGCGGTGGGATTAACGCAATTTCAAAAAACCTTGTATTGAAGAAGCGATCGAGCGGAATCAAGGCTCCAAAGTCTTTGCCAGAGATCTGTCTGCCAGAAGGAGCCAACTGTCAAAGCTGAAGACCGAGTGTGGCAGCATCGCTTCCGGGACACCTGAGATTTTGAGTGAGATTGAGAGGTTCTATGGGCAGCTGTACACGTCATCGTTGGAGCCACACGCAAGTATGAGTAACGTTCCAGATCCAGAGATATCCCAGACGTCAGTCTTAGCGAGATTACAATGGCCCTCAAGCACCTTAAAAACGGCAAGTCCCCGGGCGAGGATGGAATTACAGCGGAGCTTTTAAAAGCGGGTGGAAAACCGGTACTTGAAGTCCTTCAGAAGCTCTTTAATTCCTTCCTCCATGGTGACACTACTCCGGAGGCGTGGAGCAGAAGTGCGGTGGTCTTGTTCTACAAGAAAGGCGACAACACTCTCTTGAAGAACTACAGACCGATTTCCCTTCTGAGCCGCGTCTACGTGCTGTTTTCGAGAGTCATTACGAATCGTCTCGCACGCAGAGTTGACGACTTCCAGCCTCCCGAACAAGCCGGTTTCCGAAAAGGCTTTAGTACCATGGACCACACACATACCCTGCGGCAGATTGTACAGAAGACAGAGGAGTATAATCTGCCACTTTGCCTTGCGTATGTGGATTATGAGAAAGCCTTTGATTCCGTCGAAATTTGGGCAGTGCTGCAGTCCCTTCAGCGGTGCCAAGTTGACTGTCGGTATATCGAAGTGCTGAGGTGTTTGTACAGTAGGGCTACGATGGCTATCCGATTACAGAATCAGAGTACGAAACCTATCCAACTGCAGAGTGGTGTAAGACAGGGTGACGTTATATCCCCAAAACTCTTCACCGCTGCATTGGAAGACGTTTTCAAGCTATTGGACTGGAAAGGATACGGTATTAACATCAATGGCGAGTACATCACTCACCTTCGATTTGCCGACGATATAGTCCTTATGGCAGAATCGCTGGAGGACCTAAGCACTATGCTCAATGACCTCAATAGTGTCTCCCAACGGATAGGCTTAAGATGAACATGGACAAAACAAAGATCATGTTTAATGTCCATGTCACACCTATGCCGGTAGTTGTTGGGAGCACTAAGCTCGAAGTTGTTGACGAGTATGTTTACCTGGGACAAATAGTCCGACTAGGTAAGTCCAACTTCGACCGAGAGGTCAATCGACGGATTCAACCCGGCTGGGCAGCGTTCGAGAAACTACGACACATCTTCTCATTAGACATACCTCAAAACCTGAAAACGAAATTGTACAACCAGTGCTTGTTGCCAGTGATGACTTACGGATCTGAGATGTGGTCCTTCACTGCTGGCCGTATGAGGAAGCTCAAGATCGCTTAGCGAGCTATGGAGAGGGCTATGCTCAGGGTGTCTCTGCGTGATAAACTAAAAAGATATCCGCAGTAGAACCAGAGTAACCGACATAGCCCAACGGATTAGTAAGCTGAAGTGGCTATGGGCCGGCCTTATAGCTCGAAGAACCGACAACCGATGGGAAAGAAAGGTGCTCGAGTGGCAGCCTCTTACCGGTAGGCGAAGTGAAGGGCGACCCCCCACTAGATGGAGTGACGACCTGGTGAGACATGCAGGAAGTCGATGGATGCAGGTGGCTCAGGACCGTGCTTTGTGGCATTCCTTGGGGGAGGCCTATGTTCAGCAGTGGACTTGTGAAGGGCTGTAATGATGATGATGATGTTGAATTGATTCCTTCAATGAACTGTATGACAAAGTTAAAAATGACTTAGTTAAACAGAATACTAAATGGAGGAAAGCCATTTCAGCAAAAGAAATATTGGTGGTTTGTTTGAGGTAAGAAGGTGCATTTATAATTATTATTTATTATTTCTGGCTTGTTCATAACACTAATTAAGTTCAGACAATTCAGATACACTTTGGACATACATACGTACATCTTCTAATAGTTTATTCATTTCATGTGATGAAAATTCAATAACACCTTGTGGTCTGTTAACATCTTGTAACATAGTATTTTCTGATGAATATTTATCCAAAAATGTCACGGAATCCTGAGTAGACAAGTAAGTGGATGGTGAATTGACTGGAGTGATATTTATATTATTCTCGTACTAACGTAATCAACTTCTCGATCTCCATCTTCCTTCCGATGTGGACACCGAAACAGCAGTGAACGCACGAACGCGTGCGGTCTGGTTGACCGGTTAACGCGGTCAGAAATCAGAATGCCTGCTGTGCTGTATGGCTATGTCTATATAACGTATTACAACACAACACAACGAACGCAGAACGCAGAATGCAAAGGCGGAACGATTGAACGCGTGAACGCTTTCTGTCTAATAGATCCCTAACTGACCGTGTGTAGAGCTGTACTCATGTCTTATCGTCAGTTTCTTTTTAAGTGGTGTGGTCATCTGTCGGTAGATGGCGCCGAAGTAACAAATATTAGTTACGGGAACAAATCCTCAAGGTCAACGGGCAATGTAATATCCTTAAACTGATCAGTTCAACTGATCAGTTTAACTGATCGTGTGTGTCGGCCATAACAATTATTACGTGTCGACTCGAACTAACATCCCAGGCAAGACTGACTCCCGACGCAAAAAGAGAGGTGTTATAAGCTTGACCGCTATGCGTATCTGTCTGTATGTCTGTCTGTGTGTCTGTCTATGGCACCGTACTTAACTCTTAAACGGTTCACCCGTTTACGAGCTACGGTGTCACAGACACACCGATTTGGGTGCGATTTTTTATGTAAAAGCAGGTTTTCTAACGGTGGTTCTTAGACATGTGTTATCAAAATCGGTTCAGACGTTTGAAGATCATCAGCTCTTTTTGAATTTAAATTATCTTTATTTTTAAGTCAATAGACCTTTTATCATTTTCTCTGTTTGGATCTGTAGATCTTGCTGGCTATTTAATTATTTCGTTATGCCTATGCAGATCTTGAAATTCTTATTGAGATAAACAGTCGGAAGCAAGACGGGAATACCATCTTATTGAAATATGTTATTGATTCGTTCCTCCTTAGGCAGTTAGTTAAATTTATTTCGTAGGTTTAATATTTCTATGTATTTTCTAGTATTGAAATATCCTTCAAACACGAACACCGTCACAACTATGTTTCTCCTGATGCCATACCAAATATTAAACGAAAATCTCATTCCTACTCCCTAATAATGATTATTACGCGTATTATTGCTAAAATTTTCATTCCATAATTGCTAAAATGTATGTCATCAGACCACACAATGTAGCCTAAGCAGTTTGGATTGCGGGATATTTCTGTTTGAGTATCCTGATAGAATTATAATTTTCTCTCACGGTTTCCAGGATGTAGTTTGTACAGCAATCATCTATTGCGATAACAGTAATTTGTATTTGTTCGTTCCCTGCTTGAAGCTTTTAGATAACACTCAAATTATGTCAAATATCCAGATTTTGATGCTGTGGCCGTTGTACACATTTCTTGAAACATCCGATATCTAAGTAGGTACATTTTTTTACCATTTCTCAGAACAGTTTTGACGGTGTCCATCCGGATACCTCTCTTCATACCACTGTTGAGTTTAAGTTGGACTTTTGTGGATTAAAAAGTAAACTACTAACAAGTCTAATTCTTCCTGATATGCCATTATTAGGATTATAAAATAGCGGAAAAGAAACACAACCAGCAAGCTACGAAAGAAGTTCATAAGAAGTATAAGCTACAAAAGCAAGCACTAATTTTGGAGAAACCGGATTCGCCAATATAAATCGTCTTCCCTATAATATTCCTTTTTTAACTAATTATAAGCCAGTGCTTGACTATAATCCCGCCTGGTGGCAAGTGATAGTCTAGGGTCCCATATATATTGTAAATCGGACTGTTTTAGCGAAACAAAAGTCTATTCTTGCTTTAAAGACACCCAGTCACCCAGATTGAAATTGTACGGAGGCAGACGTCGCCGACAAATTATTCTACTCTTTTATAGAACACATTATGAAAGACGAAGACGAAAATATCCACAACAGAAGTGAAAGTCGATTGTGAAAAGGTGAGAGAGGAAGTGAGGAAATCATGTATATTTATGAACTTTAATGGTTTTTTTTTTGTGTTTTACTTTCGGTTTCTTCATCACCCCATAACAATTCACAGTAGGGAGGACTTGCCATAACCGCCACGCTTGGCAGGCGGATTGGCAATCGTAGTTCCAGACGTCTTGTGTTCTTTAACATTGCTCCCAAGATTTATCTTAATCATTAATACTTACTCTCATAACTTCAGCCGCCATTTATACTGGTGCTAAAAGACGCTAGTCGGCGGATTTAAAACTCGAAGTTAATTTTTACAGTCTGTAGTAACCTGACTCATAAGCTCGTGACACTACTTGTCTACAGACTACTGACGCTTCGTGTGTAGTTTGCATAATCTTTCAGATTTATTTTTCATTAATATTTTACCATTTTTATTAATTTGGAGGTAACAACCACGTCAATCCGAGGTCGTGGTTTTCTTATTAACTTAGTAGGTATAGTACGTGAAGGTAACTAATATATTCATCCGATTAATATGGTCACTTTCTAATTACTCAAAAACTACAGCCTTGTTTGTATAGATGGCTCTGTGGTACGCATACGGTATAGCTCTTCAGCAGTCAATCAAATAATAAAAGGTCAAAAGGGCGCTGCTTAGTGATTATATTCTCTTTGGCTTTATAGACACCATTTTGACAGCTGACATTATAGTAAATATTTTAGTCAATTTTAGTATTGTGTAGTGTAGTTAGGATTCTGTTGTCATGGTGATTGGTTGTCACACGGGTTTAATAAATTTTCTTAAGAAAATTTAAATTAACGACGTTATTTTCGTTTGAATTGGTATATTTTTTTAATTTTCAATCTAATTATTGTACGTAAATGTTTATTATTATTCGTAGCTAGCTTATCTACTGGGGATGGAAGAGATTGAACAGGTTTCAGATCCTCCGGATGATGCCGGAAAATCTGGATCTTCACCCGACTTTTTTATTAATTCTAATCCTACTGATACATTTTACCAGTCCGATACTGGTAATCCAATGAAACGCAAAGCCTATAATACTCGTATATCATCCTTAAATTTAGAACCGAAGAAAAAGGTGTCTTCTCTTCCTTCAGCAGCCGTACAGAATGTATTTGTTCATCCTTTATCTGAAGAAATGTGAACAATAAAATGACAGTGCACCTTTTATTGTTCACATTTTGAAACCGTCAGTGTAGCCCTCCTCCGGAACTACAATTAAACCAATTAGTTCACCAACCAAGTGGGTCAATTTCTGTACAAAAACAATATTCAGGGAATTTTAAAAAATGGTGTTAAGAGCATAGGACGCAATCGTATTTCTATTGAGTTTTCTTCCCCCCAACTAGCTAACGATTTTGTTGTAAGTCCATTACTTGCTAAAGCAAATTTTATAGCCGAAATTCCTACCTATGCTATTACGAGAATGGGTATCATTAGAGGTGTTCCAATCGATATAGGTATGGATGAATTCATTTCTGCATCAGAAGTTGCTTCTTCTACGGAAATAATTCGCGCTCGTCGTCTAAACCGTAAAGTTATTAAAGCAGACAACTCTGTTGAGTGGATTCCAACACAAACGATCGTTATTACGTTCTCCGGTAAATTACTGCCGTCACATGTTTTTGCCTATTTCACTTCATATCCTGTAGAACCTTACCTCTTACCTACAATACAATGTTATAACTGCTGTCGTTTTGGTCATGTTAAGTCTAAATGCAGATCTAAGCCTCGTTGTTATAAATGTGGACAACCTCATGATGGAGAATCATGTGAAGTTACCTCGGTCTCATGTCTTCACTGTTCTGGTAATCATGCATGTAATGTCTGCTATCTTCTCTAACCACTGTAGTGTAACACAGGCTCGGCACGCACTTTAACTAAACAACACGTCTACTCTCGCCCGAGGCTCTCGTGTAACTGACGCGGTGCGCTCGAGACAGTGACTTATATATAAATGTATGTTTGTGTATTTGTGCATGGTAAATTATTAGTAAATAAAACAAATAACAATATTTACTGTATACTACATATAAGCAAACACTACATCTCTTTCTTATCAAGATTTTTTCTTTTTTTCATTATAACTCATAACAATCACAAAGCAGCTTGTATTGTCTGTATTAATTATTTTCCACTGCTTTTACGTAAACCTTATCTCCCTGTATTATATCTGAGCGAGTTGCTCTGCGTTTCCTATATATATACTCTTTTCCTTTTCCTTTTTTGTATTTTGTCTCTATCCCTGATATCTGAATCTAAATGATTGTCTGTAATTTATTTCACCTATTGATGGAATTTTATCCCTACTTTTTCGGTGAAAAAACAGTTCAGACGCTAACTTCCCAGTAACTGTAAGGAGGGGTGCTGTTATACATTAGAAGATACTCCCATAAACATTTCTTTTAAATCCTTCCTCTCGATCTGGTTGATACGAAGACGTTTCAAAATATCTCTGTTTTGTCTTTCAACTTCGCCGATCATTTGAGGCCAATATAGTACAGTACTAAATAACTTAATGTTACATTCTTTGCAGAAGGATCGAAACTCTTCACTCATGAACTGCTTGCCATTGTCTGCGGTTATAGAAATAGGATAACCAAGTCTACTGAACATTTCTTTTACCATTTTAATAATCTGTAAGCTTGTGATGTTTTTGTAATTGTTTACTTCTTTGTATCGACTATAGTAGTCGACCACTACTAACAGATACTCGTTACTTGGCAATGGTTCCATTAGATCCATTGTGACATATATCCATGGAGCTGCAGGCAACTCTCGTCTCTTCATTGGTGCAGTTGGGTTTGGCAAACCCACTAACGTACAACATTTACAAGCCTTTACTAATTGTTCTACGTCTTTATCGATACGGGGCCACCATACCTTTGATCTCCAGCGTCCCTTCATCGCTACGATACCTGGATGACCCTCGTATGCAGCATCTAATACACTCTTGCAGAGTTGCTGTGGTATTACAATTTTATTTCTACGAAGTAGAATGCTATCATGGAAACACAACTCGTTTTCAAAAAATTTGTAACTCTTAATCGAATCGTCCCAGTCGTTCTGATAGACACCTTTTTTCACTTTGTAAATCTCTTGTTCTTTTTCTGAAAATGCTACAATGGAACTCATTGGTATAGCAACTGGTCTAGAATTTTCCACTATTTGGTACACATGCTGGTCTTTTCCTTTTGGTGGGTTATCAGGATAGTTACATAATCGTGACAAGGGATCAGCTATATTTGTTTTTCCTGGATTGTATATAACCTTGAATGAATGACTGTAGCCTCAGTATCCATCGTTCAATCCTCGCACATGGTTTTGACTTCGACCCGAACAATATCTCTAGCGGCTTGTAGTCAGTGACTAAATCAAAAGGCTTTCCAAATAAAAATATTAAAATGTTCGACCCCCCAAACTAATGCTAGTGCCTTTTTTTCCGTTTGGCTATACCTGCGCTCGCAGTCTGTCTAAGCTCGATTACCATAGGCAATAATTCTAGGGCCATTTGTATCATTTTGTACAAGGACAGCACCAAGTCCGACAGGGCTAGCATCTGCTATCACCTGTCTTGCATCTCTGACGTCATAATACCCTAAAATCTGTATTTCCGTGAGCATCCGTTTGAGTTTTTGGAATGCTTTATCTTGTTCTCCAGACCATTGTTTTTCCAAGCTCTCCCTTTTGCTCATCTTCTGTCTTAACAGGTGCTTCAGAAGTTCTGTCATGGCGGCCAAGTTAGGTATCCATTTGTTTATGTAGTTTAAGAGTCCTAAAAAACTTTGGAGTTCTTCTATGGTCTTTGGGACCCTAAATTTCATAATGCTCTCAACGTACTTGTTGAAGGGTTTACTCCTTCATGTGTAAGCATGTGTCCCAGAAAATTCACATCCTGCGTTTTATATATGCATTTATTGCTATTCAGCACGGCGTTGTTTTTACTAAGTACCTGTAGAACTTTCTTTAGTCATGCATCATGTTCTTCTTCACTGTTCCCGAATACCAGGATATCATCAATAAAATTGACGACCCCTTCACAGTTTATCAGCATCCTTTCAATGATCTTCTGAAAAATCTCGGAAGCGCAGGTAATTCCAAGCATTATTCTTTTATATCTATATAATCTTTTGGGGGTTATAAAAGTCGTTATGTGTCTGGATTCAGAGTGAATTTCCACTTGATGGAAGGCATTTTTTTATGTCTTAATTTGTTAAAATATTTAGCTTTCTTCAGTTTAGGCAAAAATGGTCCATAGTAGGCAGGGGGTGGTTTTCTTGCAATATAACTGCGTTCGTACATCTCATATCTACGCACAAACGTAATTCACCATTTTCTTTCATGATTGGAACATTGGTGAAACCCATTTAGACGGGCCTTGCACTTCTTCAATTATATCACTGTTTAGTGATTCCTTAATTTTGATTGCAACCTTCTCTTTAAAGGGGATCGGCTTGCTTTTACTCTCCACTTGATTTATCCCGATACCAAGTTTTAAGACACCCAGTCGGACTGCTGTGTTCTTACCAAACAGGTTTCTAGTACCCCCCGAAATCACGTAAATGGTTGTATGTTCCTTTCGTCCATCGACTTCGAGTATAGTTTCAAATGAACCCTCTATTGCCAAAGGATAGTTACTACCCTATGCTAATAATGTCTTGTTTGGTCTTTACATTTGATTAAAAGCATATACTTTTTTGCTTTTTAACTCTTCCCACGTTTTGTAAGATATAAGGTTCTTGCGCAATTTCGAATTACACTTTTCCACAATTTGATCTATGAAATGATCATCTTGCTTTTCGAATGCACACTTTTCGGCTTGTTGACGCAATCTTATCAAAAACTTCTCAAATGTCTCTCCTTTTTTCTGTTTTAGCAATCGAAAAACATGCCGCTCATAAACTTTGCTCCGTTTAGGTTGAAAATACTCGTAGAGTTTTTTTATTTTGCTACTTAAAGTACATCAACGGTTTCTTTTATCCCAGAGCCACCAAAATGCAATAGCGTAGCTCGTTTCTCGAGTGCTGATATAACTTCAGCTACGTCCAGATAGATTAGTAGAGACCTTTTCCATTTTCCACACCTTATAGCCATAGATGTGCTATCACATTAAAGCTGATAACGGTATCATTATTATTATTATTTTAGTGGCAAACTGAAACAGTTTCTTATATTTTTCTTTTCCAATTTAATGCTGGTATTTTAATACCCAAAGTCCAATTTAATGGTAGTAACTTAGTACCCAAAGTCCAATTTAATGGTGGTACATACCTTAGTACCCAAGCTCCAATTTAATGGTGGTACCTACCTTAGTACCCAAGTTCCAATTTAATGGTGGTATCTTAGTACCCAACTCAATTTAATGATGGTATCTTAGTACCCAACTCAATTTAATGATGGTATCTTAGTACCCAACTCAATTTAATGATGGTATCTTAGTACCCAACTCAATTTAATGATGGTATCTTAGTACCCAACTCAATTTAATGATGGTATCTTAGTACCCAACTCAATTTAATGATCGTATCTTAGTACCCAACTCAATTTAATGATCGTATCTTAGTACCCAACTCAATTTAATGATGGTATCTTAGTACCCAACTCAATTTAATGATGGTATCTTAGTACCCAACTCAATTTAATGATTGGTATCTTGGTACCCAAACTCAGTTTCATGATGATAATATGTTCCATAACACTCTCCCTTCTCTTTCGGTTTATTTGTTATACTGACTACTTCCATCGCTGTGCCATTTAGGCTTTGGGTAAATTCAATACCTATATTGCGCATTTACCATTATTGATAACTTAGACAGCAATACCCTCGAGAAACGCCGTGATATAAGAGATCAAATGTTGTTGTACAAATTGCTTCATAATATCATCGACTCTCCCCTACTTTTAGGCAAGGTGAATCTTGCGTGTCACAGGTTAGGTGCACGAAATAAACCACTTTTTGCATTACCTAAAGTTAAAACAAAAAAATGCCTCAAATAATTTTGTATCTCGTACATGCAAAAAGTTTAACTTAAAATATTGTAAATATTAGATATTTTTCACCTTGAATATGATAGTTACAAAGAAAATATTGTAAAACTTAATATATAATTGGTAGTATCACTTTGAGTTGTATATATACTACTTAATGTTTTAATTTATGAATACCATTTAGCTTGTTTTATTCTTTTATATTTTTAATTTTATACAACATAATATTGTGGTTTGCTTTTATTATGTATTAGATATCTGTGGAAACTTCATTGGTTTTTAGGATTACTTTTATATGTTTTATTATGTAATTTATTATTGCACTGTATGTTTCCCTTAAAAAGCAAATAAATAAATAAACATTATTACTAGTTACCTACTTTGCAATGTACAGAAGTCGTGAAGTGTCCACGATTTTTTGTAAGACTTATATATGCCATGAAAGCGGTAAAATAGTATTTTCATTAAAGGCGATAAATATCACACCTACATGTTAAATGCCACTAAAATTTAGCTAACGACATTGTATTTCGGTTCGAATCGAGACGAGTTTTTAGTAACATCTACTATTTTTCCATCAAAAATCTTTTTATATAAAAGTTGTGCTAATAGACATATGTTAAAATAAATCATTATTTTATCATTGCTACATAAAGAAAATAAATTTTAGCACACCATAAGCGTGGTCAAATGCGAACATATATTTTATATAAATTATTAAAATGATCAGAACAGGGTTAAAAACAATAAATCATAATTCATAATCCACAGTTTTTTTTCCGCGGGTACTCTAGGAATTAATTTACAATTGCAATGCTAATAGTTGCACATTGCTAACCTATTTTTGATTATATCTTTATACTAAATAGGTACTTATCTTTTTCCTCGTCGCCACTTGTAATGTCTGCTATCTTCTCTAACCACTGTAGTGTAACACAGGCTCGGCACGCACTTTAACTAAACAACACGTCTACTCTCGCCCGAGGCTCTCGTGTAACTGACGCGGTGCGCTCGAGACAGTGACTTATATATAAATGTATGTTTGTGTATTTGTGCATGGTAAATTATTAGTAAATAAAACAAATAACAATATTTACTGTATACTACATATAAGCAAACACTACAATGCAGCTGTTAGTTCATCCTGTCCAGAATTTAATAGACAAAAATCTATTAAAGTAATTATGTCCCAAGAACATATCTCTTATGATGAAGCATCTGTAAGAGTTCGCCCATCAAAACGAGCCTATTCAGATGTTGCAAGCAAAACTCCTTTAAATACATCTCCTCATACTAGTAATAAGAATTCATATAAAAAAACTTTCTATATAAATAGGAAACCACGTTCTCCAGCATCCGATCATGGGTATGACCATACAGCCCATGAATCCATGATCCAAACCCCAAGAAGTTCTCTTCCTAATGGAAGTGCTTACCCTAAAGATAATGTTAGCCATACTTCTCCAAACGAAAATTTAATAGACTTACTTATATTCACACTTATGTGTATCATCTCGAAATTTGACGATCACTGTTTACCTCCAAATTTAACCCAGTCTCTTGAGAAACTATCGATGCTCTTAAATAATATAAATAAGAATGGATACGATTCTTCAATGGAACTGAGTATTAAACATAAAAAAGGCGATTTAATCTACCTTATCAACAAATACAACCCGTTTTTTGTTGCATTATCAGAAGTTTGGCTTCCCCCGAAATCTCACTTCCGTATTCCTGGTTTTGCCTGCCTTCGCGAAGACAGGAAAGATGGTTACGTCGGTGCTGTAATCCTAGTTAATAGATTACATCCATTTATCAAGGTTTCACTTCCTCAACATAGTGAGGAATTAAACGTTGTAGCTTGCAAATGTAAAGATATCACATACCTGTCTTTCTATATTCCTCACCCACATCCATCACTGATCACTGAATTAAACTCAATAATTTCATCTATTACTCCTCCTTTTATATTACTAGGTGATTTCAATGCTCACCATGTCTCATGGGGTTCATGCAGAAATGATACTTTTGGTTATCTCTTAATGGAATTGTTTGATGAATTTAATATTTGCATTTTAAATGATGGATCACCAACAATCAGAATATATCCATCTCAAAATCCTAAAAGTGTTGTTGATCTAACTTTATGTACCCCAAATCTTACATCACGTATTAATTGGAAAGTTTTATCTCACTCATATGGTAGTGATCATTACCCAATATTAATTTCATTAGCCAACTGCTCAATACCATCTAGAGTTTTTTCTCCGCTGTTAAAATATAATATAAAAGGAGCGGACTGGGCTAAATTCTCATCGTTGTCAGATTAGTCAGTCAGACTCTCAAAATTTTATAATAGTAATGATATAGAGACAAACTACAAAAACTTTGTTAAGTACCTTTTACTCACCGCAGATTTATGTTTCACACGAAAAATTTCGTCTTCTACCAAAATTTGTTCTCCCCCATGGTGGGATGAGGGATGCACACTCAGTGTTAAAAAATGTAAACAAGCTGAACGTCTATACTCCTCCAATATGTCTATTGAAAACTTTTTAAATTATAAAAAAATAGCTGCTCATACATTAAAACTGATAGCACATAAAAAAAAGACGGGTTAGCTTAGGTTTTGTGAAAATCTTTCACAACGCGCTCCTGCTTCTATAGTATGGAAGAATATAAAGAAATTCCGCGGATCATATAACGATGATAATTATTCATCGCAATGTGATCCTTCTATTTGGTACAATTTATTTGCCGATAAGCTTGCTCCTCCTTGGGTTCCCTCCTTTGAGGAATTATGTTATTGTGAACCATTGATAACCCGACCTGGAGAAAATATTAATAATTTACGTTTTAATGAACTTTTCTCCAATGAAGAATTTGAATTGGTTGTCCAACACCTTAAAGATTCGTCACCAGGTATAGACGGAATTCCATACTCATTTATTTCTAACGCAGGATCAAAATGTAAGCAAATTTTTCTAGACTTAATTAATGACATATTTATTACGGGAATAGTCCCTAATGATTGGAAAATGCAAATTATTATCCCCATTTTAAAACCAGACAAAAATCCTAGTGATGGTAATAGTTACCCTATAGCACTATCATCAACCCTGTGCAAAACAATGGAGCATTTAATTAAAAATCGTCTAGAATAGTTTGTTGAAAATAAAGGTCTCTTGGCCAAAACACAGTTTGGATTTCGAAAGGGGCTGAGCACGCTAGATAGCTTGTCAGTTTTTACCTCTGATATACGCTCTGCTTTCTCCAGAGAAGAATCGGTTGGTGCTGTTTTTCTCGATGTATCATCAGCCTATGATAACGTTGTCCACCCTTTACTCAAAGAAAAGATGCTTCTTTTGGATATTACCCATAGAATTACTCACATTATTTTTAATTTACTTTCAGTAAGGTCAATATGTATAAGAGTTCAAGGAAAACTGCTCCCTCCGAGATAGATCTGGCGAGGCCTCCCACAAGGTTCTGTTTTAAGTCCTATTTTATTTAACATATACACCCATAATCTCGAACATTCTGTTAACTCCTTTTGTAAAGTCTTACAATATGCTGACGATCTAACTCTTTATTACTCTTCTAAGAACTTTACAGACTTGAGTTATCGTCTCAACTCTGCATTGTTCTATTTAAATAATTGGCTTACTGATAACGGTCTATCTTCTCTAGAAAAAGATTTTGTCCCAATATTTCAATCTCAGTACAAAATCAAATAATTCCGACAAGTGATAATGTTAAATTCCTAGGTGTTTTTCTGGATTCTAAGATGACAGGTATTCCTCATTTAACGTTCATTGCCCAAAAATGCGAAAAGAATGTAAATATCCTTCGTTCACTGACAGATGTTTGGTGGGGATCTCATCCATATTGTTTAAAACTTTTATATAACGCTCTAATCTGTAGTAATTTTGACTACGGTACATTTCTCTTGGAACCTTGTAATAAACAAGCTCTTAAGCTTTTAGATAAAATCCAACTCAAGTGCTTACGAATTATTTTGGGGGTCATGAAATCATCTCCGTCAAATGCTCTACAAGTTGAATGTAGCGAACCTCCTCTTTACCTACGTAGACAGTATCTTGCCGATCGCTTTATATATAGAATATTTCAGCTATCTTCACACCCACTGCTTTCTAAACTGCATTCTTTAAACTCTGGTTTGAAGAATAACAACTACTGGACTCATAAAGACGTTCCCTGTATCCTTAAAAGCTACCAAAAGATACTTACCTTTAAATTTCCCATATTTCAAAGTATGATTAATCCTCTATTCGTACATCCATTTTGAAGCTCTATGTTATCATCCTCCAGTTATTTTAGATTTTGGTGTGACTAAAAATTCCCCTGTAGCCCAACAAAAATTTCTAAGTATATTACGCGAAAAATGGGAAGGGTGGTTGACCCTTTTTACTGATTCCTCCAAACTCTCCGATAATAGTTTTGTAGGTTCAGCTGTCTGGATACCGAAATATAAAATTATTTTATATTTTAAAAATTCAATTTTCACTGGTGAAGCGGTTGCTATTTTAGAAGCAATTTTATTTATAGAAGCACATAAAATTAACAAATGTATTGTTTTTACTGACTCATATAGTTCATTGCAAAGCATTTCATCTAACCCGTTTCGAAGTAAATCGAAATTCCCAATTATTTTTTAAATAAAAGATGCACTGTATAGATGTTTTTGTCAAGGTCTTAACCTGAAACTTGCTTGGCTTCTTAGTCATAGTGGCATACGTGACAACGAAATTGTCGATTCCTTAGCAAAGCAAGCATCTACTTCTGGTACCCTCATGCATCATATAACATATACTCATGACCTTATTTCTCTTGCGAAAATTCATCAGATGTCAGATTGGAACTCTCTTTGGAAAAAAACTCAGAAGTCTATCGGTAAATATTATGCAGAAATGCAACCTGACATCCCCTCCAAACCATGTTTTTTTTAAATTTAGAAATGGCTCCAAACATAGCACAAGCACATCAGTCATATGTAGAATTAGATTAGGACACACTTGTTCACCTGTATTTTTGGCAAAACTTAAGATTAAAGATAGCTCAATTTGTGAGTGTGGATTAGACGAAGGTACGATCGATCATAAATTTTTTAACTGCCCTAACCTCTCCGTTTCATTATACGATTTTCTTCCTAATAACATCCCCCGTCCTGTAAATCTTAAGTCTTTGTTAAATTTAGTTTACACTCCTTTTGTACAAACTTTATTAGACTTCATATCCATTAATAACATTTAAACTATAGTTCCTTTGCCACTTACATATATCCATATTATTATATTAGCAATAATTTTGTAAAAATATTATAATGTTAATTCATTCGAAAATAAAACTACGTAAGTAAGTTCGTAACATAAAGCTAAGTAAGCGCATCTACGGAAACGGAATCTAGTAAATACTCTGTGTGACTCTCATGAAATACTTGACGCTGGCAGAATCCATTGGAAGTTGCCAAACTAGGAAAAAAAAATAGTGTAGTTAGTTATTTTTTTTAAGTTAATTTTTCAGTGTTCCTAATTATTGCCAAAGCTTGTTTGCTATTTATTTCTTAATATATTAGTTACTATACGACTGACTCATATTACCCTCACGTACTTTGTTAAATAACAAAATACAATATAGAAAGTGGCGGGCAGCTCCGAGAACACCTGAGACTAAAGAATTACTGGATATATATATATATATATATATATATATATATATATATATATATATATATATATATATATATAGGTATATAATAATCTAAGACGGGCTGATGACAGAGTAGTAAGTCAAAACTTGGTTCATTCTCGAGTTTAAGAATTCTTCACGAAAGAAGTTCCTTGGCGTCGGGCCATTGTCTTCATGCGAAGTTGACATTTGCTGTCAAATTCCATACTACATTTTTGTTTGAATATTTTCCACTGGACTTGTTTATTGAAACAGTAAACCTGTGGCCAATAATTATAAACTACTTTTTGTATTAAGGGTACGGTCTTATTACTAAACGTAATTAATTGATAGTCTTTGGTTTTAAGAAGTCTTTGTCACGAGAGTTCTCTCAACAGCGGCGCCACTGTTTTCGCGTAATTTAACATAAACACTCACGCCTGTCGCCCAGAGGGTTAGGCAGAGACTACGGAATTACATTTGGCACAATCCTGACACTATATTGCCGATGTGAACGGCAAAGTCGTTTATCGACCAAATTGCAGATATATTGAAAATGGGCCAGATTAGGAGTACCCTTAACCGACGAGATGTATGCGTAGATATAAGGATGTAAAGGAGGCGAAATTTAACATCTGCAGTTGAATTCCGTACTACATTTTAGTTCGCATATTTTCCACAGCCGCGGCGCCAGTCTTAATTAAGGCAATCAAAGGTCTTATCATACAGCCTAGTCTGATGTGTATTTAGTTCAAACTGGAATATCTTTTAATTTCAGACTTCCTGCAGTAGTATGACTGAAGACAAAATTGTTCAGGCATTCAAACTCTATACTTTTACATCTTCTTCATTTGTAGATGCCACAAAAATGTCAACAAAAATTTGTTTGGTAGTTCGCCATTGTTCTTTGACATTTGTTGTCAAATTCCACTTTACACTCTAGTTCGCATTGTATGTTACTTTACTTTACTTTAACGTTTACATATTTCTATAGTGAAACGGACTCTTGTTTAAACCTGAGACTAATTATGAAGTAGTTTTTGTAAAAATATGATAATGGGCCTCCCGTTCAGGAACCTCACACAACAAATAAACCATCTATTGTTGAGTGAAATAAGGTCAATAAAATAACACAAAAATCATTGCTATCGTTTATTGATTTAAAATACAAAACTTAGTGACATAAAGCTCTATCCTTTTATTGTTACAGTGCCCACGAACCAACAATCCGATAGGAAATAAACATTTAGCTCTCGTTCACCTTTACACATCCCATATAATCCACGCATGTCACAGTATAAATAAATAAGTATAATTATATACTCAAGCGCAAACATCTAGGGCCGTCCTTGAGTAATGGTTTCAGTTAGAAGCTATTCAAATAGGTTGGTATTTCACTCATGTCGTTAATTCACGACCAGACTAGCTTGTTTATATAAAATATATGAAACGGCAGATTTCCCTGACATTGCTCAAGTGTCGCCCGCTTCACATCGATACATGTTCGACGAAAGATACGTCAAGTCGAAAAATTAAAAAAATAATGTTTTGATTCGATTCGAATTGATAGATGAACCGATGCGTTAAGCGAGCGATAGAACTAATCAATTATACAATTATGCTTATGTGTAAAATAATCGCTGAAGCAACACTCGTGCCTTCTTACCCCGCGCTTTGATAGGAGCTTTAAGTTTACAGTAGTTATATATCGACTATTACAATAAAAATAAATACAGTTATACATAAATTATGTTCGGAAACCTGCCCATGATACAATTTATTCCCCTATTTAATCATTTCAATCCTGTTTCCCATACCTATTTCTTATATTCCTAACATCCTACAACCTCATGAAGCAAAAAAGTATTACAGTAAACATTATATAGACACTCGAAAAATGTATACTTTTCGAAACAGCCGAGATTTAGGAATAGATTCAAATCTACAATGAAATCAAAATAACGTTGGAAGAGTCAGTCGCAGCGCGTCTAGGCGAAATACAACGAGGGGAAGAAATACTTTCATGCTTCATATGCAAAAACAATAACACCGTACATATGTGTGTGTGGTTTTAAATAATAGTTCGGAATGGGGAGTATATTAAAAGAAACAGCAACGTTTTGCAGAAAGAAAAAAATCTGCTTACAGTTGCGATGTCGTTTAACGGCTCTATTGTGACCTCAAAACCTCAGTCGATTAAAGGAAATGAAACTTACATTCGTACAATACAATCGGTTCACGATAAAGCCGCTAAACACAGCGCTACACTGACGCGACTATTCTGTTTTACCGGGCCCAACTATTATTGGATCTAAAACGTTTTCGTATATTTTCAAAAAATATTAATGTTCACAAGTACAGTTAACAAAAAAAATATGGCTTTTTGTAATGGCGTCCGAAGTTTTTTTATTTAAATCTCTTGTGCACAAAATAGTCGCAAATCAGTTCGGCGCATCATTCGTATAAAGTTTACCGGCACAATAAGGCAGTGATTCAGTGTATGCTGTACAAAATATTTCCTTTACAAACGACCAGTCTGTTGCAATGAGGTTAGTCTATTGTAGATTCAAATCCAAAAAAGGTTGAACAAGTCATTTATTCAATTTTAATTCCTATCTGAAATACCCAAAAAATTTTCTTTATATATGATTCAAACATACCCGTAACCTACAAGTACATTTTGTGTTTTATTTTTATTTATTTTTAATAGAATTACCTATACACTATTCTGTTTTACATATCGTCTGAATATTCCAACGGGTCAAAATAACCTATATGCATTTACACAATTTCAGTGTGTTGTGCATAACCTCAAACTTTATGCATTCGAGATTGAACTAAACAATTTACAATATACAACAACTCTGAAATGCGAGGGCAACGTTTCAAATAATTTAACAAGTTTTTGATATCGAAATGGAAATGATTTGTGCAATCAGAAATATGCATTATCAAATATTTATATTTTATTTTATCAGTATTCTGTAAAAAAAAATTCTGAATTGGCCCTTTGATTAAAAATATAAAGCTTGCGTTAATATAACTGAATGAAAAGCTTAACTAGCATAGACCATAACTAAACTATAGATTAACCAGTTTTATATTTGCAGTCTGTATTCATTATATGTCAGGTTTCTAAAATTTATATACAATATTTATTTTCTACCATATTGCGTCCTTGATATGCATTGCGTAACAATAAAAAAACCTAGCTTTCATGCCCTTAATGCGTCCGTATGCGGTGAGTAGGATCGTTCGGGACCCCTCGGAACCTTTTTCTAAGTAAGCAATTATGAAATAATACAATACATGTTACAAAGTAACAAATCGTCACCATAATGTTCTCTTTACAGTCAGACTTATCGCGTTAAATAAAAATATAGAGTTATAAATATGGATTCAGTCCAAGTCTCGCCACATGCACTAGACATGCTAGTTCCAAAAGCTGAGTCGTTCCGATTTCTCTATTATTACATTCACTACCGCCTGTCGCCGGCGTTGCTTTTCCTTCCTCTAAATATAGAGTGATTTTTACTTAATCTAAATCGACCGTCACGCGCGTTCGCTTTTGGCTTACAAAATACTAGAGCGTAATTATGTCTATCGTCTTCGATTATGGAGCAATGAATTATTCTAAAGCCAGTTTCAGCTAGAATGTCCGCTTTCGCTTCCGCTCCGCTTGTGTAACTAACGCACTATAACTGTCCCACAACTGAACTAACGTCTGAACACTGAGGCGCGGCACTTCGCGGTCACATCAGCTGTTTTCGAGTCTCTCGCAATTAAACTAAACGCTCAGCTAGAGTACAAGTCACTTAAACGTCAATTTTTATCTATACAACGCAAACGTCTATATAGAGCACCATGCTTGATTGGGTGTCCATTTTCTCCCGGACTCACTGTACCGTTTTACATAACACTTACATTCAAACAAGTCCTCGCATTGATATTCTCACTTACACTTCCACCTAGCGTCATACTAAAACGCCGGAGCGTTTGTCGACACTGCTTTTAAGACTATACTCTTATAATAATAATGCTTATTAGTTGCCGCTCAGGAACTTAGCTTCAACGCCATTGCACTTATCTTCTTTTCAGGCGGAGTATGAGTGCGTGCGAATTACACACTCGTAACGTCTTACTCGGTGAAAGTTCAAGCGGATAGGCACGATCACTCGGAGTCGTGAGAACAAGCGAGTAATCATCGCGCTCCCTTGCACGGTCAGCCTTCTTTTCTCCGAAGTCCGCTTCGCTAACTCGGTTTATTGCAAGGCGAAAGTGCGAGCACGTAACTAGCACGTCGTTTGCCTCCGCTGCTTGAGGCCCAGTTCGCACCGTCGTAGCGCTGCGGGGCGCGATTACGAGCGCGTGACTAGCGTGGCCGCTTCCGCGTCCGCCTCCGCTTCCTCGAGGCCCGCTTCGCTCTGTCGGCTTGGTGCGGGGCGCGAGTGCGGGCGTTAGGCTCGGGCTAGTGTATCGCGACGGGGCTGTGCTGCAGCTGGCACACGGGCTGCAACATATCGTCGTCGCGACGTACCCCCTCTACTTCCATACGTTCCGTCGGGCCCCATAGACGTGCGCCGCCCACTAAACATGAACGGTTTACTTTCATATATATGACATTAAAAATACGATCTAATTCATAAACTTACTTAGGTTGCATTTGAATTGAAAATATTTATGAATAAGATCGATAGTTATTTCCTTATGGATATCAAGATAAGGTGAAACGTTTAATTTAATTTATAAGATTTTTTTTATATCACTATCCATAAAAGAAAATATTATTATTTCAAATTATAATACATTATAAATAGATTTATTCTAATTCAAATGACGATAATTTTTCATTTGATTGGGTAAAAAGGACATCTATTTGCATTTAATTTCCAAACATAAAATTATCATTACTAATAATTACTTTAAAACGATAAAAAATCGTCATTTTGTGTTACTAACGTAATTTGAAGTATCCTTCTCGGTTACAAATGTTTCTTATTTGATTTTGAATCATAACATCGTTTTTAAAACCCAACAGCAATTTACAACCAACAAGGATATTCTGCAATAATTATATACTTCTAAGGGTTAAGCTAGTTATATGTATCTATGTAATTTACTTGTAATTTATTGCTAATAACTATATCAATAATAAAAAGTAATAAAACCGTAAACTTGATGGTGTCTTGTGTATCCTAATAGATAACCAAATCATTAACAACATTTTTTGATTGTCACTCATCACGACCTAAATCTGCAACTACATTTCATTTCAGCCATTTAATAATACTGGGATGTGGACAATTAACACTTGTAGAAATATATTATAATAAAAATGATTATGTTTTTACTATATTTATATTATCATGATGCCATTTGACTATTTAAAAAAGAAATGAAAGTGGTAGAGCAATCACAGAAACAAAGTTACCGAAACTAAACCTAATTGTATATTTGTAAAGATAAATGTAGCTGCAGATTGAAAACACAAAAAAGCCATGCAAGTTAAACTAACGGGCATGCGATGGACTGCAGTATTGGGTATCTAACGAAGGGTACTGATTCAGTTGTTTAACTATCATATTCACAGCATTTTATTCACAAAGTATTTGTAAAATTAAAATTTAAGGAAATTTCCTTCCATTAAACTACTTGGTACTAACAGGGGGTTATTCAATGTCACGAATATGTTAGTTAAATAATACTGAACATACTTCCATTGCGTAAAAGTTTAATATATTAACAATGACGTTTTATTAAAGTAAATCAATGTCGTACAATTTTTAGCTGTAAATTATTATTTACGTTCAATTACGTACGTACGTATTTGTAAGTACAGGTCGATTTGAAAATTAACTTTTATGCAATGTTACTTAAAGCAAAATTGTGACAAGGACGGGGGTAAAACATTCGGACATTAGAAGACGGCAGACCTGGCAGGTAATGGTTAGGCACTAGTTGGCGGCGCTAGTGTCGCGCGGGCGCGCCGCCGGACCGCTCTAGTCATCGCGGGTCCGACGGGCCATCTGCCACGGGAACATCTCCATTATAAACACTCATATAAACTTTCTTTTCGTGTATGTAAAGTTGTCCGATTTAAAATGGGACATTTGATTTTAATTCGCTATAGCATATGTATGGAAGCCTTTATGTTATTACATTTAGTAGTCGAAAACCTTAGCTCATATAAAAATATAATGGAAGTAGAGACGTGACGTTAATTTAAAATTTTGTTTAAAACATAATGACAATATGATAAAACTATTTAATAAAAAAAACTTTACGCCTTTTTCTGCCATTTATTCGTAAATGGCTGTCAAAATGTATACCCCATACATTTTATACACCCATTGCAGGCGGAAACACTTCGTCGCAACAATTATAAACTTAGATTTTTTTATAATATCTGTTTTTGACAGAAATTTAATCAAAGATTTGACTAGTAACACTGTTCTTATGCATTTATTTTTATTCCAGTAGCTAAAGTGTTCCCGTAATCGAAATGAAAATGATGTAAGCGTTAGTGTTAGCAAATAACACGACACAAGCTCAAAATGATAATAAGACCAATGGGCAACAAAGGTAATTGAATCCAAAACAATTTTAGTACAACATAAACGACAGTAAACACCAATTTGTTAAAATAATTAAAAGTTAGTCCCAATGAAACATCAATCATGCCTCTTATCTTATCCTTTCTTTTAACACATAGTTTTACAGACAAGCTTTGGTAAACTTTATTAGATAGATTATGCATTATTTAAACTTAGTAGATATATAGCTTGATCCCTCGATCAGTAACCATTTTATTGATCCTCTTGCTTGCACTTGTGTAAGATCAGTGTTAGTTTTGCAAGTAATGATTTTGTGATGTATATCGATTAATAATTGTAGTAAAAATGATAGTAGCACGCACAGTTTAAAGAGAGTCTAACAGTTGGGAAACGAATGTACTTGCGCAGAGCAACGGCGGGGGCCTTGCGGAGCAGGGGGAGGCGCGGCCTTAGTGCCAGCGCACTTCACGAAGTCTGCTGTAACAGTTGGGCTGAAAAGTTCGTATCGTTTTATAGAAAAACACATTTGTTTGGCAAAATTCGATTTTATTATTCAACATAGTTGCCATCGAGGACGAAACACCCTTATATATTTTTTTTATAGGATAAGGTGACAAACGAGCACCCAGTCCACCTGATGGTAAGTGGTTGCTGTGGCCCATAGACATCTACATCTATCCTCGTTTGCGAATCAAAATGTAGATGCGTTGTCACCCGTGAGGACTAAGATGGAATGCCTCTTTTCCAGTAAAAAGGGTCTAGCATAGCAATCTTTCAACTTTTCAATACCATTTTTGTAGTACGATTTGTGTTTAGCCTCAAAATAGACCTCTGTTGCGGCGATTACTTTCTCATCGGCTTATAATTTCTTTCCAGCGAGCATTCTCTTGAGATCCGGGAACAGGAAAAAGTTGCTAGGTGCCAAATCTGGAGAATACGGTGGATGCGGAAGCAATTCGAAGCCCAATTCATGCAATTTTTCATCGATTTGTGACACGACGCATTGTTTTGTATATAACTACATGTATATAACACTTTCTTCTTCTTCAAATGGGGCCGTTTTTTCGCAATTTCGTCCTTCAAACGGTCCAGTAACGTTATATAATTGTCTCTGTTGACGATTTTTCCCTTTCCAAGATAGTCGATGAAAATTATTCCATGTGCATCCCAAAATACGGACGCCATAACCTTACCGGCCGACTGTTGAGTTTTTCCACGCTTTGGATTCGGTTCATCGCATGCAGTCCACTCAAATGACTGTCGACTGGACTCCGGAGTGTAGTGGTGGATCCATGTTTCATCGATTGTCACATATCGATGCAAAAATTCACTTCTATTGCAGCTTCTATATCAGCTTCAAACATTGATCTGGAGCAACGACACGTTCTTGTTTTTGATTGATTGTGAGCTCGCGCAGCACCCACTTTGCACATAGCTTTCGCATACCCAAATATTCATGAACGATATGTCCAACACGTTCCTTTGATATCTTTAGAGTGTCAGCTATACAAATCAACCTCAATTTACGATCTTCCAAAATAATTTTGTGGATTTTTTTGATGTTTTCGTCCGTAACAGCCTCTTTTGGACGTCCACTGCGTTCATCGTCTTCGGTGCTCATATGGCCTGCACTGTACGGAATTTAGCAAACCACTTACGAATGGTTGCTTCGCCCGGCGCAGAGTCCGGATAACACTCATCAAGCCACTTTTTGGTATCAGCAGCACTTTTTTCATCAAAAAATTGTGTTTCATTAACACACGAAATTCCTTTTTATCCATTTTTTTCAAAATAGCAAAAGTTGCTTCACTCAAAATGCTGTATCTCACAAATTAATAATTAGACAGCTGTCAAATTTATACACGTTTCTTTTGAAGGTAGTACATATATATATTTATATATAACTACTAAATTGATATGCATTTTATTCTAGTGGCGCCATCTCATAGAAACGATACGAACTTTTCAGCCCACCTAATACAATACACGCGGTTGACCCGAACACGTTTTCTAAAATTTATTTAATTAAATATTAATGCCGTTTTCGAAGAATATAAATCTATATTATAGTGAATTACTGTTATAGAGTTACTAATTTCCCTCATTTTTATTTTTATTAAATTGTTTATCCGAATGCAAATAGTATTTATAATAAAATTTAATAAACGAAAACTGAAAACATCCATAAAAAGATAGTGTCACGAAAATATTTGTCAGTGCAACACTATTGTAAATATATTTTTTCATGTAGTAATAAAAAGGATCTTGTTCAATATATTTTTTTTTACTTATAAGTATGTAGATAATGATAATAAATGATAATGAGTATTATGACATCAAAAATTATTTTATTCCCAATTTCGTGACAACCCTTCGAGGTCGGCGGCTTTGCTTGACATCAAAGGCGTTTCAAAACTGTTAGTTTCTATAAACTGTGGTAGTAGTTTGTATTTGATAACGAACTTGCTTATCGACCTAAAGATTTGAACTGACTAAGAGAAAATCTTAAATTAAAGCCATATTATTTCTCAATTAAACTTGATCGAAATTATCGTTCTGTTCTCTAATCTGAAGCATACTAGGTGGTTGGAGTGAGTGCATGTTTGTCATATTATTTGTGCAGATTGTAATGTGCATGTTGTGTTATATGCATATTATTCCCGTTCGTCAAAAAGAGTATCTGATGATCCTATTAGTTATTGTTTGTATGTTATGTTGGTTGTATTGTGTGCATGTTTGATCATGTTGTGATAAATGTTGATTGTGTGCGTTAGAATATTCCTCCCGAACAAGATGTTCTCTATATAATAGAGAACATCTTGTTTTTTTTCTCTAAGTGTATTATGGGCACATTGCTTCTGTTTCTCCGGTTTATTATGTTGTGTGTATGTTGATCACATTATTGTTGTAATCTATTGATTGACTTGGTTGATATTTGTATGCATGCATATCTGTGTTGTGACTATGTTAATACCCTTATAGCTTTTGCGACTAGGCAATTTGTTTGCTTATTGAGTTTTATGCATTTGGTCCCATTGTGTGTGTGAGTTGCTTGCATGTTATTTTTTTCCATGTTGGACTTTTTAGTTATTATGTGTGTATGTGTTGAACTGACCGTGTTGGTGGTGCGACTGCGCCTGCTGCGTATTGGTGGATTCGTCCGCGGTGCGTTTGAAGAAGTTGTGTTGCAACGCGTAGTACGGCGTCACGCGTTGCTTCGGGTCGTACTCCAGCATGCGGAGGATGAGGTCCTGCAAATGGATTTAGGTGTGTTTATCGAAAAGTATGTTAAATAATGCATACATGCATAACAAGCATGGCTATGATTGTTTTACATTTGTAGCAAGCTTTAGAGAGGTGTCAAGTGTAGGTACGCACCTTGAACTTGAGGCAGTCGAACACTGCACTATGGAGGTGCCATGTGTAGGTACGCACCTTGAACTTGAGGCAGTCGAACACTGCACTATGGAGGTGCCATGTGTAGGTACGCACCTTGAACTTGAGGCAGTCGAACACTGCACTATGGAGGTGCCATGTGTAGGTACGCACCTTGAACTTGAGGCAGTCGAACACTGCACTATGGAGGTGCCATGTGTAGGTACGCACCTTGAACTTGAGGCAGTCGAACACTGCACTATGGAGGTGCCATGTGTAGGTACGCACCTTGAACTTGAGGCAGTCGAACACTGCACTATGGAGGTGCCATGTGTAGGTACGCACCTTGAACTTGAGGCAGTCGAACACTGCACTATGGAGGTGCCATGTGTAGGTACGCACCTTGAACTTGAGGCAGTCGAACACTGCACTATGGAGGTGCCATGTGTAGGTACGCACCTTGAACTTGAGGTAGTCGGAGACGGAGTGTCCGGGTTCGCCGCGGCGCCTGGCGGCCGGGCCGCCGCCCTCAACTCCCAGTATGTCGTGTAACTGCCGCGTGCCAGGTGGTCTATACTTGCGGTAGCCGCTGCAACAAAACGTTACATGTCAAATATAGCCTGCGAGAGAATGAGACAGAATACAGTGTAAACCGCGAACTTAAAAGGTTGTGGGTTTGAATCCGGAATACGGTATTTTTTTTAATAATAAGTATTTTTTTATTTAACAATATTGAATAAAATTATCTTATACACCAATCCATTTTACCACCTTGAGAGTCAATCAATTTTTATTTGATAAAATGACTTTACCTATAGAATTAAGTAGATGGCGCTATTACAAAGCTATTTTACTCGAAAGAAAATAGTCTTTTAATTTATTACAATAAAAATAAGGATTGTAACATTTAATTGCTATAAAATTAAATTTTTATCTTACATTTTATGCCGCACCTTTTGTTGAAATTGATCATATTAAACAAATAAAATAAATTACGTGGTAGAGCCATGCTGCAGCTATATTATAGTTGTAGTACGAATGGATCGGGTCGACCGGGATAGGACCACGCTCTCATAGAATACCAGCGTAAAATAGCAGCTCAATGCTGTTGTGTTTCGTATGTTGAGTGTAGAAAACCAAACACCCATTTTACTGGAAACGAGACATTCCATCTTAGACCTCAGGGGTTTTCACGGGTGACAACGCATCTACATATTGATTTGTAATAGAGGATAGATGTAGATGTCTATGGGCCACAGCAACCACTTACCATCAGGTGGACTGTGTGCTCGTTTGTCACCCTTATTCTATAAAAAAAAAATCCTCTATTACAAATCAAAATGTAGATGCGTTGTCACCCGTGAGGACTAAGATGTAATGCCTCATTTCCAGTAATAAGGGCCTCCGGCCACCTGCACTCACCAAGCGAAACGCAGAGGTAAACCTCTACTTCACGCTGGTTTTCTGTGAGGTCGTGGTACCACCCCGGTTTGAGCCGGCCCATTCGTGCGACAGCAAAAGCTGCCGCGTGGCTCTACCACTGTTAAAAAATTTCGTTTAATAATCGTCCTAGTTAAGTTTGGTACAGTTTCAATGAGTTGTGGTATTTGTGGTTAGTGGAATTCCATAGCAAACTATGTTCGATCACAGTCGCCACCAACGAAATTCCAAATTGCAATTTTGAGGGCTGGTAAAGGAAATCGTCATGCTTGTCTAAAATATGAAAAATTATTACAGCACATGTGAAGATGAAATACCAGTAACATGGTGGTTCCTTTAACAATGTCCCAAAAACATTATAACAACATGTAATGTTACATGAATTAACGTCAATTCGTCAACGTGTTAACGTTAACTTATTCCTCTAGTCTTACCTGCCATCCTTTCCGTTGACTTTTTTCAGTACGTAACCGCCACCCTCTGATGCCGGTAATTTGTCAAAGAACTTCCTAGTTTTATGCGCCTGAAATAACAAAATTAATATTACTATGACACAAGAGACACAACAAAAATGTTTTATAAAAACAATAATAGCTTATAAAATTAAGCAAATAACCTTTTTGAGGTCCAAATCAAATCGGAATATTGTATTAAAGCATTTAAAAAATAAAACACATACAAGCAAATAACTTTATCACAACAGACAATCATCAATTTTTTTTCTCACCTGATCGAGTAGATGATCGGGCGGCATCCCTAATACTTCGACAATCTTGTTCATTTGATCGAGCTCGTTAGCTCCACTGAACAGAGGCTCCCCAGTGTGCATTTCTACCAGGATACATCCCAATGACCACATGTCTATTGCGAGATCGTACGGGATTCCCAATAGGACCTCCGGCGACCGGTAGAACCTTGATTGTATGTACTGGTATATCTGCAAAGGACGTTAAAAAGTAATTTTAAAATAATAAGTCAAGAACACAGGTTTTTGCCCACTATTAGAAGACTTATTTTACTGTCGTAAATATGTTATAAAACATATCTCGAAACTCAATGTCAAGCAGGCACGGGCCGAGAGAGGTGGTGGTCATAACAGTCCCAGGAAAACAAAATCCATATCAGTTATAACTGCCAAAGAAGGTTGGCCAAATCGTACCAGACAATGAAACGATGGCATCACTACATGAAATATTATGAAAAATATCCTTATTTTTTAAGGTCTTAATACCATATAAATAGCCACAAAAAAAGTTATCCTTTAACTTTTGTTTTTGTAACTGTTCCGAAATTATATAAAATAATGGTTTCTGAATGTACTGGAACGCACCTAATGACGATTTATTTCACGTATGAAAGGACTTTGTATTCAAAGACTAATTATTCACGTTTTTCTGAATAGTTGTTAATTGTAATTTAATTCAATTAGTATGTAGGCATCAAATCAACTACTATACTGATTTATTATGTACTGGATTCATGTCATGAAAATGATTATGTAGCTTCATAGCAAGCTAAGCATTTTGTTCAATTACGTACAACAGGACATCATGTGTCATCGTCAAGTTACATAATCTGTGGTCGTCGATCGACATTGATTGTCACCCGGCAATCATCTATATATCTTATTTGCTTCATTAGTTGTGGATTGTGATACGTACTGTACTATTTTAGATTTCCTTCTGTTGTTTTGACTTCGGCATTGTTTTACGGACTGATAACTACCACTTGTTACGATTATACTATACTTTTGATTTCTGGACACCGATTTTGCATCTTGCATATTTGTGAGAGATATCGTGCAGACTACAGCTACACAACAACGACAACTAGCCCTGAGATTGTTGTGTTAATTGTAACATATGCATTGATACACTTCGCCGCCATCTCGTTTTTGAGCTTGATACTAGAGTAATTTCTAAGATCCGCGAGTGGAATTCTTCAATAATAGTACATATTTACATACCTACTTATTTTATTACACTGACATAAGCCATCACACACGAACATACATCATAATACAAATATAATTCTTATTTTATACCACTGAAGAAGATTACATATGTGATGCTAACCTCAAAAGTATTGTTGATGTTATTATAAAAAATTGTGGCTATTTAGATATGATTTTCATAGCTTGTTTTAGGACATGAAAAATAAAAGTCAAGTCCAGCTCCTATACAATTTTGGCCATTGTTCTTTATGAAAATGAGGCAAATGATATGTAAATACAAAAAGATGCGTCTTAAAAAAAGGCGTATAGTATACTGACCATTAAAAACAACCGTCAAAGCGTCACCATGTTTCAGCCAATCACATCAAATAGCATCTCTACCTATCTCGCTCTAACTTACATGAAATGGCGTCATTATCTGTTTCATTCAAAAACATTACTGTCTAATTTGGACTTGTTGAATTCAATATTTAATAAAAGAAAATGTATTGTGGTGTAGGTGTCGAACTGTTTTAATTTTAGGTCTTATTTCAGAAATTCAAATTAATTTTATTTTTTACGGATGAAAAGTGATATGTATTATACCATTTTGAAATTTAGGATAAATGGGCCATCTTCACAATACCTAATGATATGATTTAAAGTGTCGATTTTCCACATTTTCATAAATTTGTCAGTTATAACTGAACTAACTGATATGGATTTTCTTTTTCTTTTTCCAGGGGCTGGTATAAGGGAAAAGGGTCACGGCAGGACTGCATAAATTACCGCGGTATAAGCCTTCTCAGCGTCGTCGGTAAATTATATGCGAAAGTGTTGATTGAAAGGATTGTGAATGAAACAGACAAGAAAGTATGGGATGCACAAGCGGGATTTAGAAATGGAATGGGATGTACGGATCAGGTCTTTTCCTTGCGGTGCATAGCCGAAAAGTATTTGGCTAAAAACAAGAAAGTCTACTGCGCGTTCGTAGATCTAGAAAAGGCCTATGATAGAGTGGTGAGGAATGAATTGTGGTCAGCACTGTCCGTGAACGGTGTGAGCAGTATCCTCATACGAGCAATGCAATCTCTTTAGAGGGATTCTAGTGCTTGTGTAAGGATAAACGGGGCATACACTGAATGGTTTAATATCGAAAAAGGTGTTAGACAGGGATGTGTAGCGTCACCGTGGCTGTTTAATCTGTTCATGGACAATTGTTTGACAGATTTAAAAGAGAATGAAAGTGGGTTGAGAATGAATGAGTTACTCGTCAAATGTTTTCTCTATGCTGATGACCAAGTATTACTTGCGTCTTCGGCCGAGGAGTTGCAGGAGATGGTAACTGCTATGAGTGGAGCTTTTGTTAGAAAGGGAATGAAGATGAATGTAAGGAAGACGAAAGTGATGGTGTTTGAAAAAGATGAGGCAGTGACAGACTGCAATATCGTGATTGAAGATGAACAAATTGAACAGGTGAAAGAGTTTGTGTATCTGGGTTCAAAGTTTACAAGAGATGGAAAGTGTGAGAGTGATATCGAAAGAAGAGTGAATGCAGGAAACATGGTGAATGGAGCTTTGCACTCCTTTATGAGCAGTCGGAAGGTGTCTAACAAGGCTCGTTTGGCTGTGCATGAGGGGGTGTTGGTTCCGACACTCATGTACGGAAGTGAAACTTGGGTATGGCAGAAGAAACATGAAAGCAGAATAAATGCAGTTGAGATGAGAGCATTAAGAAGTATGATAGGAGTTAAACTGAGTGACAGGCTAAGAAATAGTGAGGTAAGGAAACGTTGTGGTCTGAAAGAAGATGTAGTGACAAAAATTGAGAAAGGTATGCTGAGATGGTTTGGCCATGTCGAGAGAATGAATGAAGAACAATTGACGAAAAAAGTGTATAAGGCGAGTGTGAATGAAAGTGTTGGAAGGGGTAGACCTAGGCGGACATTTCTAGACCAAATCAGGGACGTCTTGAAAAAAGGCCAGGTCAAGAGTACCCTAAACCGTAGAGCATGTATGAAGGGAATAATGAAAGTGGACGAAGCAAAACAAGTATGTAAGGATCGTAGCAAGTGGAAAGAACTGGTCTCTGCCTACCCCTACGGGAAAGAGGCGTGATTATATGTATGTATGTATGTATGGTATAAGTATAACCCCTCTCGCACCGTACTCGCTTGAGGTTGAATTTCGGGACACGTATAATATATTTACGACAATATATATTAACGACAGTATATAAAAAATTGTGATCTTTATACCAAATATTAAACTTAATTGAAACTTTTGTTACATTCAATTAATGAAACTAGGAAAAATCTCTGCGTTTAATAGCACATGTAAAACCTAATTAATAATCACGAGCCTTTCAATGAACCTGTTTCATGTTTACGGAATGGTTACTTTTCTCTTAAGAAAATATTCCAAGATGAAGTAATAGGCAATAATAAAATAAAAATTAAAGTATTAGATAAACCTTAAAAATTATACAATACAAACAGTATCTGAGCAAAATTACAGCAATTAGCATTCAATTACTTACTATCAATAAATTACTGTCGATAACAACGACCGTAAAACATCAATGAAGTGTTTTATCGACATAGAAACTCCAACCGCCAAAGGCAGTTTCTTCAGCGTTGCGTAGTAATATTAATTTAATATTTAAGACGCGATTGGCGATAACCCTTGCCACGTCGGACTATGAATCGGAAGACCTCGTTGTGATTTATCTGAACAATTAGCGAGTACCGAGAATAGGGTATGTGAATCGCGGACGACGATGTTAAGTATTGTCGTCTATCGGTTTAAATGCACATAAACTTCATAAATTAATGCACTTATTGTTTTACAATTTAATGAAGATGAAAATATATTAGAATTGGGTGTACATATGATTACGAATAAAGTTACTGATCTTTTTTAAATTTACTTATTTTTATATTAAAATAATTTTACTAAACAACGGCAGTTTAACATGCATCGAGTAACAAAACTTAGACAGTATGAAGTTGGTCATTAAACGGAATTAAATGTGACTACATTCACCAGACACAATTTATAAAACATGATAATTGTTTGGTTTCATATACCTAGTAGTTAAAATTTAATTCATTATACGGATTTTATCGCAACTTTTTAATTCCCGATGTTTCGGGCTTTTTATAGCACCCATGGCCACGGAGGGTATGGAGGTGTTTGACGTCCCAATGTCATGATTAGCCTGGCTACCTCCAGTTTTTGAATATTATTTTATTGTCTGAACTACGCATAACGAGCTTAGATACAGTATCTTGAAGTCTTGCAGTGATATACTTTACAGAAAGTCGTCCTTTGCCTTATTAATCGTCCTATATCTAATACATTTTTGTTTAAAATATGGCGATGGTGAATGTTTTAATTTTCATTGGCCAGTAACGCTTTTAATGTAACTTATGATTTTTTATTGATTAGATTAAAAATATAAAATTACGCAGATACAAAAAATTTAAGAAAAAAATCTTCTATTCATAGGTTATATGTCTTATAATTACTTTAAATTATATATGTTTATATTTAAAAAAAACGGACTCACCCTTTGACCTAGTTGACATGAACTGCCGAAATCGACAATTTTGATAGCTGACCTTTTCGGGTTGCATAGCAAAATATTCTCAGGCTTAAGATCACAGTGAATTATATTTAATTCTGAAAATAAAAACAATGTTGTTAGAGTCATTTTGTGTGGGCAAGGCACATGTATAGTATGTATAATATATTACAGATTATTTATTATATACCGATCAGTGTAGTGAATCGAGCGTAAAAGAATCTTCTACCCCATATCATCTCGTGGGTGACGTAATAGGCGATAGAGGGAAATGAAACAGAAGATGGCAGCAATTTCCTGATAGTAACTCAAAATAATAAATAAACTGTAATTTCCAATCCGCGTGCCAAGCGTGGCAAATAAGGCAAATATCCCAGTATGAGGCTATCTATGCACCTGCAGGTCTATGTTCAGCAGTGGACTTAGATGGGATGTAATGAATACGAGTAAATGAATACAACGAATTAATAAGTTTAAGACCTTATGTGCATACCATTGTGTTGAATATTTTTTTTAATTTTACATTTTTGTAAGATTGTAAGTAAATAAGAGCATTAGCGAATATGGATTACTGCATACGCTTTACATTTGCATTAACTTTATTTTCGCGTTACTGTTCACAGCATTGAAGCGATATATTTTTCTTTTAACAAAGAGGTTCACGAGTACGAAATGAAGGCAGCAAGTCTTTAAATCATTCATCTTAAATTTACAGATTTTTTTCATTAAGTACACTAATTATAAATTTTATTATTTTATTTCGACCATCTTCTTCAAATATTTGTCGAAGATAGATATAAAACGGCTAGAATATGCGTGTAAAGCCGTTGGTCATGCGCCCGATCTCTCTTTGGTTGTGTCATCTTGCAGTCTCATCGGACTATGAGAGTGAGGGAATAGAAAGTGTACTCCTACATGATAATTTTGTCCTGGCAGATGGCTAGTATCCCTTGTGGCTGACCACGGAGATCAAAATTCCACCTACCATCTACTAAAATCGATTATCACACTTGATGACTATGATGGAATGCCCCGTTATCAGCTGTATTAAGCTTCTATTTTACGCTGGCATTTTGTGTGAGCTTGGTCCTTTTCTGATCGGAATGGGTCAGCCATTCGTGCTGTAATTTCTTTACAATCGCCACTCGATAATCACGTATCACTCGCAAGATCCTAATCCGATGGACTCAATTCGCACTTGAATGCAGTCTAGGACAGGTTTTGTGATTCTTCTAATTACCTCATCTCCGTGTGATCGGCGAAAATAAATTAAGTTTTGTGACATGTATGTTGCCAATGACAGAAGCTGTTGACAGTCCAGGTCAGCAGCACGCCACTGCGTAATCTCAGTAAGTCTTAAAAGCACGCCGCACCTACAAAGACACATCATTTTAGCTACTCACCTGGTTGACTAAGGAACAGTAACGCGGTGCACAGCTGCTGCGCGAACTTGCGCGTGAGATTGAGCGAGACGCCGCGGAAGTTTGTGTTGCGCAGCAAATCATACAGGTTGTACGACAGCAGCTCGAACACGAGGCACAGGTGGTTCCGCCACATGAAGTGACGCTTCAGTTTCACTGGAAATAATACAAGTATTCTTAGTACATAACTTTCCGTATTGTGATACTTAAAATTTAGCCGACCGTGTTTGGGCGGTGTAAGAATATCCACTAATCCATGTCGTCCCGTGGCTGTTGTAAGAGGCGCAGAGGAAAACAAACTAGTTGGGTAACTGCATCTTCCTTAAAACATCTAGAAAATAGAAACTGCGTTTGCCACGCGTGCCAACTATGGTAATTATCGCCCTTTAAGAAGCTATTTACGGGTAGCCCAGCAATAAACTTTGATTAGGCTGTAATGAATGAATGAAAGTTAGAAGATGTGACACTGTTTTTTGTCTTGTTAGCAACCTCACCTGTACATGGTGCAATCCTATTAATTAAGAAAGGAGATTCTGGAGGCCGAAGTTATATGCAGTAAACAGGCAGTAATCCTCCAGCCTAGTGTATCTGTGTATCCTCTCCTTCTTCTCTGTTAGACCATAACAGTCCACGGAAAGACATAAGCCTCACTATATTGTAATCGCCACGATTGGCAGGGGGGTTGGCGATCGCAGTATCAATTTTCTCACACGTTTGTCGCTGCTCTCCGTTTCCGGTAAATAGTTTTTTTACATATTGCACTATACGAGGTGGTATATCGCCATTCAACGAAAGCCATGAGTATGTGTAAGACATTAGAAAATACATGCCAACTGATTAATGCATCATGAAAATGCTTTTATCTAGCGGTGGGACTAGAGTAGCTTGTAAATAAGACTTCTTTCTTCTTTGAAAGGGGATTCGTTTAGTCTTAATAAGTACGACTACATTGGAGAATTTTTGAAACAGAATTCATACTATTTACACTCAGAAAGGGAAGGATAAGTCTATCTTAAATTTTTTCCTTGTACTTCAAAATAATGTGTATGGAGAGAACTGTTCGATATAAGGTATATTAACTAGTGTAATAATGTCGCGGGAACTCTTACCTATATAATACTTATTTTCGGCATCTGCCCTGTTCATCATTTCTAGTAACTTGACTTCTATTTGTGCCTGGTTTAGGAAGGGTTTCTTATTCTTAATTATTTTTATCGCTACTTGACACTGCTCCTCGTGGTCATACGCTTTCACAACCTGAAAATAAAAAAAATTAAAACTTGAGACGTCACGTGTAACTCACAATAAGCATTAAAATAAGTAAAATAATGTGTTTGTTGAAAATGTATCTGAGGTATTCTATCTAGAATATATCACATTATACACTAACAGAAGGTTCCATACCGTTTGCTCTTAGTATATAAATAACTTATAAGATGAGACGACAAATGTGCAACTCTGACTAAATCAATTATATTAAAAAGGGTGTAAATAACATAAGCAAAAATACAACATTACACACATATTTTGTTCTTCATCATTACGTAAAATTCCTTGGCTGAACATGGGCCGCTCCTGTAGTACACAGGATTTGCCTTAAACGTCGCGCGTAGCAGGCGGTTTAACGATCTCAGTATGAGATTTTTTTACCTTTAAGATATCCTACCATCTATCGGAAGACTTAAGATATCCAAACGGTATTACTACATTTTGTAAAACCCACACGTTAAAAATAGTGTGTCTGTTCATGGTGTAAATATTAATGATAAAATTAACGACGGCTCCGTGGCGTAGTGGCTTAGTAATCAGTTGTTGCGCTGGGGGCCGCGGGTTCGAATCTCGCACGGAACAAGTATTTGTATGGCCTACAAATAATTGTTCCGGGTCTGGATGTTTGTCCTTGTGCAATTTATGTTTGTAAACTGCCTCCACGACACAGGAGAAAATCCTAGTGTGGGGGTAACGTTTTTTAAAAAAAATAATATTAAATCGATACCACCCAGGGACAAACAACCAGGGGTAATCATCATTAGCGTAGACGATCTTAGAATCTCCATTCAGAAGACAACCAGAACCTCTCCATTGTCTTGTAAATTAACACGAAATACTTGGTTCCTCCGTATTTTATACTTTGCTTTTACTTACTCTAACTCACAAAGGGCTTAAGTTTGACATCGGATTTTCAAAGATTTTATTTAAAAGCTTTTGTTCCATCGATTCATTACAGTAATTTAATAAATTGTAAAATTTACACCATCAAATTTTCCTAGTGACAGCATATCAATAATGTTAATAAAATGCGTTTATATCATCTAACACATAAAATGCATCAAAATGAACACCGTTCAAAGTACTATCCATACAATAACATGATAAATCAATCGCCTAGCAAAACAGAATCTGCTTTCAGGTTTTACATATGAGATAGAAACGAGAACAGACAGTGTTATAAGAGTTCTGCAAATGCTTGAGTAAACATTAAAAATGTCGGTAATCTTGCCTCACTTCAGCGATGACGGCAATAAAGAGTGGAAGAAAAATTACTAGGGTTGTACAAAAAATAGAAAAACAAAACTCTCCTGCTGTTCACTCAACCAGAAAGTTTGCTCGATAGTCCGGTTAGCCATTTTTATACAATAATAGCTTTTTTCGATAATATTTCTAATTTGAAGCTCAATACGTATTGAAGATTTAAATTAATGGTTACGGAGTTATTCTAAGCGTAAATGTTATTTGCATTAATTATCGAGCTCAAGTTTCCATAGAAACATATTTTTGTTGATATATTTTTAGATCCGAATTTAAAAATAGGAGCAAATAAACGTGTTCGATTAAAATATGTCTCATAGGATTTTCCTTTACTTCGAGAATTATTTGTAATTCGTGACAAAATTAGATATATAAATATAATATTTAAGACATAATCCTGTTTAAAAATTGGTTTAAAGAAACTAGGTACTTATTTCTGTTCTAATGATAGTAAAATATGCAATATTTGATTGTTGTGTTCCCCTTGATACCACGCCGGTCAGGTGATTTGGTAAGCGAACAGTAGAACTTCACACCGGTAGTGCTGACATTTTCAGGTGGATCATACCTACATGTGCAATTTTTAAAAACTACAACTAATTTACATTTATCATGTCGATAACAATAACCCAGATATAACACAGGGGTGTAACCCCTATTTCTCTACGCACTATATATACTGGTTCAAAAAAAAATAAGGCTTATTGTACACTATATTAATCATAGCATCGCTTTAATTACTAACAGTCTAAATCCGTTTTTGTCGACCTGAATACAACCTTTCCGATCAATATTATTTTTAATAATGGGTCATTATGGATAATAATACCTTTGCTTTAGTCTTTAAAATACGAGTTCAGCTATAATATTACTTCAAAAAATGGTTTCGAATTTACCTGACACGAAAATTTATCTATGACCGCATTGGCAGCTGCGGGCATAACACCTCACTAAGTGATGGTATGATGATTTGATTAAATATAATAAGATTAATTACTTGTCAAACTTTTGAATGAAGCTTTGGTTTCTCATTAGATATGGGATAGTGCGCAGACATCGACCCAACTTAAAAAATGACGAAAACAAAAGATCCAAACATTAAACATTCCTTAATTATATATTTATAAAATCAAGGCTGGAAACATTAAGCGGCTGATAATTTATATTACTTAGAATATTTCACACGTAAAGCTCTCTCACCTGTCCAAAGGACCCCTTGCCGATTGGCGACGAAATCTCGTACCGATCGAGGAACTTCTCTCCCTGCTTGATTATGTAGTCGTGGTTGTCGTCATCATAGCCATCGTTGTATAGCTTTCTCTCTTTCTTGTGTGAGCCGTCGTCGCCTAGGTACTGTTGTGCTCTTCGCTTCTTCTTTGCATAGTATACCTGGAGACAAGAGAAAATTAATTTTGTAGAGTTATAAAGAGTAATAAAATAATTTTGCCACATTTTGGTATAATGATGATTATGTATGTTCTCATGGTTCGTTAAACGATATTAGTTGAAGATCATGAGTAACTAACATACGTAACATAGTAGCACGAAAGTAGCAAATTAAAATTACGTATCACTATCATCATCATCATTACAGATTATCAAAGTCCTCTGCTAAACATAAGGTCTCACCCATAGATTGATACAATTTTCAGTTATAAATTATAATACAGAGATAAAAAAATAACATGACATAAATGGCAAATACAAAAACCGACCATGTGCGTGTAGGGTTCCGCAATTGCCCGTCATGTGAACTTAGAAGGGGCATTGTTGATATAAGAGCATTATTTAGTGAGATCGCGGTTTGACCGCTATAACGGCTAAACATTGATTTAAATATGACGATGGTTCAAAAATGGACATAGTTCCCTATCCACTTATTAGTTCCCGCCAGTGCAACCTTAAGATATACATGACTATAACGAACCTTCATCCAAACCACCACTGCCCTAAACTATCCTGAGGGTCCCCCGCGTAAACGAAGAGGAACACGAATGAAACTGTAGACCTACATTAAGTAGTAACTAAAAAATAAGTGAAAGTGATATGTCAGGATCGGTCTAAGGTGGAGCGGATATATGACTCTAATAAAAAAAACACATAAAATCTAAATATTTCGTAAAAGGACCCCTAAATCGAAAATATTTTGTAGACACAAAATAAAAATGTTTTTCAAGATTTTATTCCACAACTTTGTGTGTGTGATTAATATCTATAATTCCTTGTTGTTTAACTACGGAACCCTAAAAATTAATGAAAATAAACGGCTTTATTCCATGACGTAGCTCAGTTAAGTCTACACTGTTACAGCATGTTCTTGAAGTTTTATACTAATTTATCATCAATTCAACAGAGTAAACTAGACGGCGTGATTTTGAGGCATATTTCACGAAGAGGCTTCGAGGAAGTGTGAATACTAACGACGCAATGCCGTAGGCTGTAAACGTCTATGCAGCCCACGCAACAGTATGATACTAGTTATATACTGTCTACAATTGGGGGTGTGGAACACAAATTGTATTGCTGCCGTAATCTTATCACATCAACAACAGTTATGAGATCGCGATCCACTTTCGGGAGAATATTTAAAGAAGAATTAGTGGTAAGGTCCTTACATTCCTATAATTTTAATAAAGATTAAAAAAACAGAATTTCAGTGCTTGTAAGGACGAAAGATGATAATACATTTTCCTCTGTATTGAAAAAGAAACTTATTGTGTTCAAAAGGCGATGAAAAACTAAAAATGGTAAGGTTATGTTGATTTATCCCAATATAATAAAAAAACACAGCATGCGTTACAGGAAATGACGCGTCGCGGAGCGCGGGTATTTCGTCGGACGGACGTTGACCTAAATATGCGGTTGACATTGATCGACGATGGTCGCGATACAAAACATTCGAATGCGTGAATTCCGAACGCGCCGGTTCAATGCTGCTTGCTTTTTTTTTGAGACTATTTATGTATATTTTCCTTGAAAATATTTACCGCCGTATGTGTAGGTGTTCATAATTTTTGAAAGTGGAAAGTGCATTAAGAGTTTCACAAAAAGATTTAATATTACAACACTACCAGTTTAAGGTATTTCTTTTGAGTATTTATTTGTAAGTCGTATTAGAGAGCATTGGAGCAGTGTTATATTTAAGCCTCATACATTTATTCGTTTAGGCACGGCACCTTACAACAAACAGACCTTGGCGGAACATATGATCGTCGCGTCAGCGCTACGTCACGTACCATGCAATATCTAGCCCTCTCTCACCGTTACGTAAGTCATAGCGAGGCAATAATATTGACGACAGCATAGCATCGGCTGGGAGGCGGAAGTGTCGCATATCGACGCGGCCAAACGATAACCCAAATTTCCTACTGCGACCTACATACCTAAAACAGAGTTACATATTTCACAGGCGAGCGGGCGCTCTGAAGAGCGGCAAGGTTTCGGTAACGTATAGCGGGGTTTGTTTGTTGACCGATGCTAAGCCATTCGGACGGACGGGGCCAACCATGCGTCAGTTACGTGATGTGAAAAGCGCGGCTTCTCTGGCTTCCTTGTTGTTTGATAGGATGGGACAGGGTTGGGTTTCAGTGATATAATACACTCGATATGGCTCGATTACATTTGTTCTAGGTAATGATGGTGGTGTGGCAGCAAGATGGTGGGGTACCGTTGATCCAGTGACCATAGCACGTGGCCGCGAGATGAACGCATCGGGCCGGGAGAGACGGCGCGCGGCGGCTGTCATTGATTTTCCCCGCCTCCCTGGCCCGAGGCTGGCTCCCTCCCCGCCGCGTCTCACCCACTTCCAGCGCCCGATAACGAGGTTAACGGGCGACGTGAGCGTCTCCTAAACTTTAATTATACCGGTACACCCGTCGTGCATGTTTAACCGGGCCTCTATTCAGCGTTTTGTTTGCAGTGCACCTGATAGCGGGACGTGATCCACAATTCGGCCGACGGTTAACTATATAATGAACAGCGCCGGAGATGGGAATTGGGAACGCGAAGAGCGCAACTTACACGCGAAATAGGCGCCGTTATATCGAGATCTAGTTAGTAGCTTCAAATCTGCTAACTAGATCTCGATATAAGCACGCGACTTCGTGAACTTAGAAAATTTGTAACAAACTCTATTGAGCATAATTTATTACATACATGTGAAGAAATAACCTTTTGATATAGAGCTAATAAGCTATACTGGGTGTAATTTAACTAAGAAGTCGCAATTAATTTATTTTTCAACACTAGACGTTTACTCATGGTTGATTATAATACTGATAAGCTAATTACGAAAATAAGGCATAAGAAAATTGGAACTAAAGAATTGAATAAATCGAATATAGTAATTGGAGAATATACACAGAATATACAGTTCTTAGTAAACTATATTTATATTAATGGCCTTTCAAAAACTAATTGATGATGTAAAACCTCGTCTTTAGACGCCGTTTAATTTAGTTTCTTCTCAAGTGGGAATATCTCGGAACAATAATTGAATAACAGTAGTTAGGCCGAACACGTCCAGTTGAGAAATTGTATTCCACGAGTAGTACGTATAGTAACGACGTTCAAAATAATGGATAATTACACGATATGAAACAATTATAGAAACCTAAAATAGATTTGCTGCCTTATGGTAAACGTGCTAAGGTAAACAACAACATGACTAAATATAGGTTGGTTTAAAGTTAGAAGTTACAGCCTATAATATACGAGTACGTCTCACAGCTGGGCACAGGCCTGGTCTCATTTCTGAGAGGGTATGTAGTAATAAGTCTGCCGCGCTAATACAATGGGGGCTCTCTCTCTCTCTCTCTCTCTCATGTGACATCCGCACATCTGACATCCAGGTTTCCTCAGGATGTACTCTTTTACCGCCGAGCACGTGCTAAATCAGCACTTAAAAACTATATTGATGCTGGCGGGGATCCAACCAAGATGGCACGCGTACTGAGTTATTACAGCGATCGCATAGCCCTTAAGCCTTATCATAACACACACAAATTGCACACGGACCCGAAACAATTGTTTGTAAGCCAAGCAAATACGTTCTCCGTGCAGGAATCAAAGTTGTGGCCCGCTGCGCTGCAGAGCCCTCAATTTAAAATAATATTCCACATACAAAATTTAAATCATTAAACAAATGTATTTTCTATGAGAGATAACACTAACCCTCTGCATATTAGCGAGATACACCAGTGCTAATACATCTTCATCTTCGGAAGAAGACATGTTGTTGTGTCAATATCGGACAGTTGAATGCCGAAAACTACAACGCCGCCAGCTCTCGCGACATTGCCGTCGCGTCCGTGCCACGTCTTTTCGATGTATTTTAAGTTTAAAAAAATTGCGTCCTCTCACCCAGTCTTCGCTTAGACCGCGACATATCCTCGTAGGCGCGGTTTATACAGAAGACACGTGGCGAGGGTGTGGCGAATAATCAAAGAAACATAAACCTAATAGTTATGTCATATGGCGTCGTTTTTGTCGGAATAAGTGCCCTCGCGCATCCTGGTGACGTCACCGCCACCACAAGTCGCGCGCATCCTATCTTTAGACGTCGCAAGCTAATCGCCGCACAAGGAACACGTCGATCGTTATACAGGAGTCACTAAAACAACAAAAATGTCCGCGTCACGCCACCACCACACGCCCTCGCCACGTCTCTTCCGTATAAACCGCGCCTCACGTCTTTTCTGTCTGGCTATACATTTTGTATGAAAAAGGCACCGCGTCCGCGACGCGTCCTCGTCTTATGTCTTTTCTGTCTGGCTAGCGGCTAAAGAATAATCAGAAATCTATTTAATTATAAATAGTTGTTACAAAATCTCACGTGTACCACTAATCTGTAGCTGAATAAATGTCGAGAAGATAGCGTCCTACGAGTGGTAGTTCCGAAAATCGCGTCCTACGGTTGCTAGGTAGTCATACGCGCGTCCAAATATAATTATGCAATATACATAAGTACTACTGGAAGAGTAACAAATAAGAATTTGTAAAAAAAATTCTTATTTGTTACTCTTTGAATCATAAAAAAAAGATTAAATTCTGCTTGAGTAAAAATTATTTATTATATTTAGAAAAATGAATCTTTTGTGTAAAAATATATTTATTGAGAATGGAAGGTATTTAGTTTTGCTGTTATTTTTTTCGTGAAACGGATTCCAAAGGCTCTTGCGGAAAGGAAAATTCCCAACAATTTACAAGCTGGAGTTCGAACACAGAACTTCATACACTCAAAAAAGATAAAAGTGCTTTTGGGATATTAGGGTAAAAACTACACTTCAATACAAATACAACAAACGTGTCCGTTCCATAGAAAGAAAATTTGCTGTATTTCCGCGGCTATAGGTGATTCAATTATTGGAGCCTACCAATGATACGAAAAGCGGGTCGGGGCTTATGCGTATCATAATTTTTGTTAATACGCTTCCTCTCGATTGTTTGTTAATGACATTCGTTGTAAAGCACTTGTTGCACCAGATAAAAATTGATATATCATTAATGAATTCTTGTATATCAATACGATGCCACTTTCTTGTAAATGATCGAAACAAATTATTTAACAGGGGATTATGATGACTTTAATGGCCAATTCCAACCACGACGTAATCGTAAACTTGTCATTGAATGAGGTTGACAAATCAATACACAGTCCACCTGGTTGTAAGAGAATGCTGCTCATAGACTCCTACGTGTTGTATTCTCGATTACGAGTAAACATGCATATGCGGTCACCCCTAACTAAGAAGAAATTCCTCGTTAGGGTCATCGTTATTTCGTTATTTCTATTTACGCAAGGTCAGTTTTTACGAGTTATTCAATTACGTTTCCTGTCGCTATATTTTTAACGGTACCTGTACATCTCTTAAAAAGAACTCATTTATTCATTTATTTATTCACAGCCTATCGAAATCCACCGCTGAACGTAGGCTATCCCATAAAGTGCCTCATAAGTCACTTACCATAGTTGCCATACTGGGCAAACCAGTTTTTTTTTCTAGTTGTTATTAGAAAGACGCTACCACCATACCATCTCATCACCATATCATCATACCATCTCCTGGTTTGGTTTGTCCATCGTCTCTTAAGACACCTACGAGACGATATGGGGCATTGGATATTCTTACACTATAAAGTACAAGGTCTAATCAAAATAAACATCTTGGGGACTATTAAATAACATTTTCATCAAAACATTATAAGAACGAAAAATAATTTTATGTGAAGAGACAAGACTAGACTTAATACAGAAGATAATTTTGTTTCCCTGGATAAAATAAGAAGCGAGTGGTACTGAATGTAATGTTACTGAAGCAGGAAAACCTTACACTAAAAATGCGTTGAATAGTTAGCATGGTTTAGTTTATTTATTGACACAATTTTATTTTACAAGTCGAATGTATCAAGATAAGAAGTTTTTCTTATTTAAAAAAAAAAGTAATAAAAAAGTTAAAGACTATCTACGTGACAGCCATGACGATTAGGGTAAATCCTCCCGAATTGGTTTACCTGCTGTTTTACAGATCATTAAATAGACAACACGTCCATTTCTTTCTTGCTCTGAACATTTCTTGTTTGTATAATGTGTTATAAAATATCGATATTTAGCGTCAGTTTCTTTAAGACGTATAAGTGTCTACAGTACACATGTATCCATAAACAAATTTACGACAAAATAACTCGTACGGGCAGAAAGCTCAGCCCCACCATTACTTGTGTTAAGTGTTTTATTTACCATCTCATATTTCAAAAAAAAAACAACATACTCTATGAAACCTTTGTATTTAAAAAAATAAAAGTCAATGTTTTATAGTGTGGGTTATTGACATCACGCACGTGTTTTATGCTCCGTAACGTCACCGTGATTTCACTCCATGACGCTCGGGTTGAATCATCGCGAATTCAATAGCGATCGACGCGAATCTATAATACGAGTTTAAACTGTGTATGTACATATTCATATTGAGTGCACACAAAACGTTTATCTTTTACATTACACGTGAAAATGTGTTATAGAGTTCCGTTGTTCACTTTCTAATATTTTCGATTTATATTTATACGTAAATGGAATTTGATGGTCCGAACATCATTTACGTTGAAAAGCCATGCTGAGCTGTGTTATGATAGTAGCACGAATGGGTCGGTTCGACCAGGGAAGGATCCTTCATTCGTTATAATCCCTTGCACGAAGCTGGCCCCATGACTTCTAAATCCTAGAAATTGTGCACTACCTACAACTATACTTTTCCCAGTGGAAAATCATTATTTTGGAGTACCTACGAGTGACAAGTGGAAGAAAAAATACATTTTTTTTTGTTAAACTTTAAGGAACAATGAATTGCCTTTAAGGAATATATTTGTGAATTATTGTGAAAATTATTTGTGGCCCAATAACACTTCTTTCTTGCGTGACGGCCCATAGTACCACACCACACAACCAAACGTTTAAACAGTGTGCTACCTGGCAGCCTAAATCCAATTATGAACATCAAGAATGCCTATGGAATATAAATAAAAATATATAGTTTTATTTCTTCAAAAGAAGTTTTAACATAATATATTTCGTGTTACTGCTAATTAACGCCGTTATTAAGGTGCGTAGTGGCGTAATGGGATAAATAGATACTTGTCTAAAGTTTCATATTACACGAGTAACCGCTGACATTAAACTGAGTTCAATCCACTGATATTCTAAATAAAGTTTAACCATGTACTCGATGGTGAAGCAAAGATCATGACGAAATCAGCATCTGCATAATTAAAACTGTTTCCAGTGCATGTGAAGTCCGCCATGAAGGTGCGCGGCAGACTCCTACTTGCTCCAAAATATTTCAAATTAAGATGAGACCCTGTGACCAGTGCAAAGTAACAACATACATAATGTATTTATTAATTTATTTATTTATTTATCTTACAATACAACTATCGTAACAGTCTAATCTAATACCATAGTATAGTGTACTTAATAATTATAGCATAATATAAACTGAACGGCTTTTTAAAATTCGTTCCCTGATCAAGAGAATGAATCAATTTTCTCGGCAACTAAATTCAGTGTACTATGCAAAGTACGTGTTAAAAAAATGCTTTAGACAGTAGGTAGATTGGTTCTGCCGAGGGGCAGCGCGAACAGACGCCGTCGCCGCTGATCCGGCACGCATAGGCTCAGACGCTCCAATACACCTTAGGTTCGAAAATTGGCCGTGTAGAACTCTAATATAATTATTATATTAATATGTATATAATGTAAGCCATTGCTTGGTGACAAAATTTAAAAAAAGGATACCAATTTGCCTCGTATCTGCGGTATTTCACGTGAGCTAACTGAAGTTAACTTATCAAAAATATAAAAAAATAATCACATTTCTTAATAGAAATTATTTTTCTTAATAGAAATTAATAACAAATTAGTTTGTACGTTATAGATTACGGTTAAATGAAATAGTACTTAATATTTTACTTAAGACTAGCGACTTCGTCCGTGTGGAATTTATGACGATTGGACTTTATGGGTTGTAATTTTTTTGCGCGGTACCCTAAATTTTTTCTAACATAAAAGTAGCCTAAGTAACTCCTTATAACATCAGATATCTGCTATTGAAAGTCATAAAATCAGTGCAGCCATTGCGGACATTAGCCATATAATTTCGGACTTGTAAATATGCATTTAGTAGAAAGCTGTTATTTTAACATTCCAAACAGGCACTTAAATTTTATTTATTTGTTTAGGTTATGGTGGCAACACTAACTACTCGGCTGGCATGGGCTGGGGACAAAAATTTTATCCCCCGATTATATCCACTGACAAGAGATAAAATTATCTTGTCCCTAAACCAAAGCGCGGCAACGGGGGCAAGGAGAAGTATACCCCCATTTAACATAACGAGTAGACATATATATTCCCCATCCCCGTAGCATGGGGCCAAATGGAGGATAAAAAATTATGCTTTTTTGACATTTGAAAGAGACAATTTTATCCTTGTTCATTGAACGTGGGTATAAGTTTATATTGATACTAAAAAGATGTCTCGAGCCTACTGGAGCATCATTTTCGCGTCGAAAATTGAAAATTAAAAATTACATCGGCGATCGATACGTGATCAGAGTAATCCATTTGAATTCCCGACAGCAAATTTATACGCCTTTTTCGGATGCATAAAGAATGTGTTATGTATTTGTGTAAAGAACTCCATGATGCTTTAAAGCCTATTAATGCTATGGATGGATTACCAGTGTATAATAAAAGTCACCTAAGTAGTTAGTAAGTTTGCACAAAGTGATTGTAATAGATGCTCTATTACAATCACTTTGTGCAAACATATAGTATGTTTACAATTAATACATGTGGCTAACTTAATATTTTTTTAAAGTAAATATAGACGAACAGGTTACAAAATAGTATCAATTATATGTAAACGGAAAGATTTCCAGAGAAAATTAAATGTTTACATTTCGCTTTCTTAAAACAATAGTTACTTTACAACATTTTATGTGATAGTACTTACTTTTTGGCGTTTCTTTTTAATATATTTACCTCTTCGAGTTAATTTTATTTGACGAAAACGAAAATTTCGCCATAATTCTTATTAGGTAGTTTGTGACAAAAACTTTTAAGTGTCGAAATCACGAGTACAGATAAAAAATAATGATATTGTGACTTAGAGTAAATATCAATTTTGAAGTAGTTTGGAATTTTCTTATAATGGCAATAATTGCATAAGTCTATCTCTATTTTATCTACTGTGGATATTATATCCACCGGTGTGCCCATGCTCGAAGGGTGGATAAAACCAAGCGAAGGGATAAACATTTTGTCCTTGCTCCGGGGATAAAATGTCTCCTGCCAATACTAGGCCTGCTGGTGGATAGAACTCGAACTAGAAGTATATAAATAACATTAATTCATATCATAACAAACAAACATCTGTCAGTTGATATGGTCACCATCTTTGATCTCATCGTTGCTTCCCCCGTCAAAATACTCTAAAAAAACTGAATTCATTGGTTTTTCCAAGTATGTTTATAAATAAGTATTGTACACTTCTCTTAGGAATATCGTTGAATTAAATAATTTCCAATACATAATAAGCATGCTTTTACAGTGTTGTACAGAATTGTGCGACATGATATTATCAAGATGTAGTCAAGGCGGGGTCTTAACATTATTTATTATTTTTATTAATTAAATGGCTATAAGATTTCAAGTCTCGTACGTCCGCATGCCGTGAAACCATGCGGCGAGACGTCGCGTCGACGTAAGATTGTAAAGTGTCGCGCCGCAGCGGAATCCCAAAAAGGAAGTACGGTTAGCTAATTAATTTTTCATAGCTTCGCCGGCGACACCGCGGTAATATGCAAACTACCCCCGCGCATTAAACACACCGCCGTATCGCTGCTCGCCGCTGTACCATCAATTAGTGCAGCGGAACTGCGCAACTTTACATCATTAACACCATAAAAAGACAGATATTGCGAGAAAATTTGTGCAATCAATTAGGAGTTTTAAGAGGGGGTCGCGGAGGTGGATGCGTGCCGAGTGCAGCGGCGTCGGGAGCAAAACGTGGGGAGGGGGAAAGGCGGCGCGCGCATCTGTGCATTCGGCATATTTACCCCGATAGTGGGCGGGCGGGTTCACTGACCCGACCCAATGCAAGGCCTGCGTACAGTAGGGGCCCGTTTCATTACTGCCACCGCACCGCACACCGACGCAAAAAGCTAACACTGTGCGTCAAGTGGGCACGCACGCTTTTTTGTTTTAATCATCTGGTGGATAGACACGTAATTCTGTTTCAGAAGAACATTCGAGCCAGAAGACGAGATGTCAGTAGCTAGACCGGTTTCAGACGGACGTACCCATATCGATCTATAGTTTATTATTAACGCGAGGTGAGTGATTTATAATTTATGGCCAACAAAATGGCTTTAATTGTCTGTCGGACCCCCTCCCCCACAAAGTTGAAACTCGAATCACATAACCGAAATGTTTTCGTTAATAATATGGGGTAAATTTTGGTAAATGCACAAATAGTTTAGTACACTAATAATACACAAATACGGACAGCAAGTTTGCGGCGTACCCACACCAGGATCATAATTACAACCCGACATTCATAAATCTAGTGATTAAGGCAGACAGACACATTCACGACCATAGACCGTAGACGGAGGTATACTTATGCAGAGCCACCCTTGCAGTCGGCGGATCGGATGCAATACTATAACCTACCCCAAGCGTTCCCCTCATTGCGGCAGGTCAGGCCGGCTTTGAAAGGCATTTACATAATAACCAAGCGTGTATTTATTTAAACTACCTCGTATTCGTTATTAACACTTTAGTAACAAACACAAGTTTAAACTATTTGCAACCTAAGAGATTAACAGCAAGAGTATCGCTACATTAACCTATCAATTACACTGTTATTAACTTTATACCTGGAAAATAATGTAATATTACCGAATTTAGGAATTTCCAATTTCGAAATATCTCCACGTCTTAGAATGACCTAGAGTCCAGTTTACAGTTTTTAAAATAGTATGTGTATGTTTGTACAAGTTTGAAAGTTAGTGAACTCACCATCTTGTATTTCTCAAGAAGTTCATTTAACTTATTATCAGCTAGTGCTTGACTAAATCCTAGCCTGTGGCATGTGATAATGAAGCCCTAGATGGTAAAATCAACTGCAATCAATACAATTTTATCCGACGTGTTTATATAATATATTATAATGAAGACTTGCAAATATTCAACCAAATGTTTATAGACTGTGACCAAATGGGAAGTTGATAGTGTTGGCACAAAGCAGATCACGCCCACACATTTATTAGTTTTTATTTCAATTTATCTTGGATTATATAAAATAACGGATGTATGTGAACAAATTTACAGTCTGTAACAAAGCGTTACGGTTCTTAGAGTACTCGCAAAATATGTTGTAAATCATATCTTAGTAGAAATAAAGCTTGTTCAAGTATTTCGTAAAATTATAACCACTGATGTATTTCAAAATAAACGCGTTTGTACAGAACGAAAAACGCGAGTTGGTCGTCGATGAACTGGATATATAATACACAGGTGCTTTTTTTATTACGGGTAATTAATGCCTAGAATAATAAATTTTTAGGTCAGGTGAAAGTAAAAAACCCTAAGAATTTTTTTTATTTCTGATATAATTAAAAATGCCAAAATGAGAGCTGAGAAATGAGTACTGATTGAAAATACTGCCGAATATAGGCATCTCCCTGAGATAGCACGCCGTTCACCTAGCTGATCGACGGCATTGGGCGTTGGCGATGAAAAAAAAACAGGTCAAGTGTGAGAGTACACGCGCCCTGTGGATTCCGTATTATCTTAGGTATTTAAGAAAAGAAAGAGCTAATGAAATTCTTAAATAATAGGTAAGGTAAGCAACCAATATTCCTATAACGAAAAGTTAAGTCGGATTAAAATACAAACTAACTTCGCAGTGTAAAAAATGTTCTCCCTTATATCGATCTATATCAATGTTACTGAAAATATAAGTTTATAATAGCAAAAAATAAATTTTATAGGAAATAACTACGAATTAATGATATTTGTAAATTTTTCTTCACTTGTGCGGTGTTTGTATTTGAATTTCATCATTATAGGTCAATGTAAATAGCTATAAAAGAATTGAGGTAGTATGCGAGAAGCAAAAGACAAAAGACAATTCATATCTTTTGATTGATTCGATTTATGGGCTTAAACTTTTTACACCTACAAATGACCGTAGATCAACTAAATAGAACAGGTAGAGGGCCCGCTCCCAAGAAAAAGGGCCTAGACAGACTCGCAGACGGGCATAAGAGTTCCGTTTCTTCTTTTGGAGTACGAAACCATAAACGTCATTTTAGAATACATTCGCATTTAGATGCGAAATCTAAATCTCGCGTCGTGTTGATGATGAGTGGCATTACCAGTGATATAGACAATTCTATTTTTACTGAAGTTACAAGTGAATTTACAATTCACATGATGGTAAGTAGCTATTGCTAGATGCGAAGATGCTACAAATGCATTGTCACCTCTGAGAACTAAGGCCGGTATTCAGAAGGCAATATCGAATTTAAACGCAAACATTACAATGACAAAATTTGTGTAGTAACATAAGAATAAGCCTATACTCAAATTATGACATTGTGTAGATTGAGGTTAAGCTTCAAATTGTCTCTATATATAGAATAACTCATAGCTTTTAACTATACTGGCTCTCTATACCTTTCTGATCGGAACACAGCAGTGCAAGCCCCACTATTTGGCGGCAGAAATAGGTAAGAGGTGGTTGCCTACCCAGACCAACTCCTAGGCAGAAAAAGAGTCATACCTGTAAAATGTAAAGTAATCGCAATTAAATCCGTATTAAAGTTTCACACAATGTGTGGGGTTCGCGTTAATATAGAAAATCATTATGTAAACTAGGACCGTGTTTTGTTCCCGGTTGAAACAAATCTTCGGTGAATCACATGATAATCTCTGTACCTAACATGCAATAGATATTGAAATCTATAAAAATAAATAAAATTGAAGTGTCTGTTTGTAATGCTAAAATAACAGCTTTTTACTCAATGCATATGAATGTATATACGGTACTTATAACAAAAACACATTTTTTTAACTTTTGTCTGTCTGTCGGTCTGCCTGTCTGTCTGTTTGTTCCGGCTAATCTCCGAAACGGCTGGACCTATTTCGACGGGACTTTCACTGGCAGATAGCCGATGTTCTAAGGAGTAACTTAAGCTACTAATATTTGAGAAAAAGAATTAGAGTTCTGAGCAATATAATTAAAACCCTCAATTACACGCGGGCGAAGTCGCAGCGCACAGCTAGTTTAATAATAAATTCTTGAAAAATAATACTTACTCGTGGAAAACGTAAAAAACTCGCCACAACATTGATTGTCTACTTAAGCATATAGAGTGTAGGATAGTCTACTAACATGCCATTGCTAATAAAAACAATGCATAATCCATTAAGAACTGAATCTTCCGCAACAGGACGTTGTGTATGTGTGTTGCTTAGCTAATTGAACTGTGACTGCTCCGAATTCCGTTCCGTTCCGTTGTAAGAAATCTTTAAATCCAATAAAATATTTGTCATATATGTCCTCACTCTGGTTATGTTGAGTTCCAACATAACATAATTGAACATTACATAATGAATAGTTACTAACCGTTAAATTCTTATTAGAGCATTTTTTTCTGTTATTATCATCATAACAGCCCCTCATAAGTCCACTCCTGAACGTAGGCCTCCCCCTAAGGAATGCCACTAAGCACGGTCCTGAGCCACCTGCATCCATCGCCTTCCTGCATACCTCACTAGGTCGTCACTCCATCTTATGGGGGCCGCCCCAAACTTCGCTTACCGGTACGAGGCTGCCACTGAACCTTTTTTTCCCAGTTGTCGGTTGTTCGAGCTACATGGCTATTCCTTTCTACATTGTTTATTAGAGTTATACCATCAATCCATCCATCCATTTCATCCATTACAGCCTATGAAAGTACACCGCTGAACATATGCCTCTACCATAGATTGCCTTATATGGAGGATTTCGTCATAGTTGCCACGCTTGGCAGGCGGATTCGGTGCTACCCATTTTTTTTTAAATTTCCTTCTGTCACCTCTTACGACATCCATGAGACGATAAAGGGTAGTGGATATTTTTACACCGCTACCACACAGTCAAATAACAAGGCATACACAGATACTACATACATAAATACTTATTTACAAAAAATGTTTACTTTTTGCAAAGACGAAAGGGTAAGAAAGTTTTTTTTAAGTTATAGAATTTAAAGTTGTACTAATATGGCTAACACGGATATGTTGATAAATAAAACATTAAAAGCGGAAGTGTTTTATCATAGTCCTCAGTGGTGATAACGCGTTCTGTGGTCTTCACTCATCAGTCACTTACTAGCAGGTGGTGACTGTTAGCTTTCTGATCACTCTTATGTTTTTTCATGAAACAAGCGACAAACGAACTTGCAGTCCACCTGATGGTAAGTGGCTACTGCAGTCCATGGACATCTGTAATCAATTTTAAACAAAGTAGGCTACAGATATGTTGTCACCTATGAGGACTAGAGATAGAATGCCTTCCAGCTTGTTATGATACAGCCTGTCTATATCGTTTAGACCGGAACACAGAAGACAGAAGTGGGTATAAGAGGATGGTACCAGATTAACTCCTAGGCACAGTAGGAGTCCTACTATAGCATATTTGGAAAATAAAAATGTAAGAAATAGTGGGGAAATGTAAGATATAGGAAGAAAATGGTAAGACGTAGATAGATAAAAAGTTTAATGATTATTGACATATGACAATTACGTCATTTCAGTAGATTTTTTTAAAATTATGAGTCTGTCATGTATGAATGTAATAAGACATCGCAGGTATAACATGCAACAACGTTGGGAATGAAACGAGACATGAAAAGTAAGCCTGTTTGACTTACGTTTTTAAGCCCAGGTAAAAACTCTGCTGTACTAAAAAAAAGGGTCAACAAACAACTAAGTCAACATATTCTTGTTACTGAGAAATATGAAAATGTAAAGTGAATTCATATAAGGGCAAGACGAGAGGTAGCATTTCGACCTTGTTCACCGTAATGGTAAAGGCTTTAAATATAATATTACCAGACCAAAACCTCTTGGATAGTGAAAAGCTGCACCCAAATCAAGATAAATCCATGTTGTCTATTATTAAGTTAACCTGCAATTTGAGATCCCTGTCTGACGGGTAAAGCTGAATCATCCAAGAAAAATCTTTTTTTTTATAGGATAGGGTGACAAACGAGCACACAGTCCACCTGATGGTAAGTAGTTGCTGTGGCCCATAGACATCTACATTTATCTTCGTTTCCGAATCAAAATGCAAACGCGTTGTCACCCGTGAGGACTAAGATGGAATGCCCCTTTTCCAGTAAAAGGAGTCTCCGGTTCTCTACACTAACCATAAGAAACACAGCAGTGTTAAGCTGCTATTTTACGCTGGTATTCTGTGAGAGCGTGGTCCTTCCCCGGTCGAGCCGACCCATTCGTGCTACAACTATACTACTAATATAGTTGCAGCATGGCTCTACCACGTATCAAAAAAAAAATTATAATGTTTCACCCCTGGGCACAGAACTCCTCTCAATTCAGGAAGGATTTATTTAGGGCAAGAAAGTGTCCGCCGCGCTGCGCTAATGCGTGTTGGTGGACTTTGCATCTCTTTGAATTTCTTGTAAATTTTTAAGACATGCAGGTTTTCTTACGATACATTACTTCGGCACGTAAAATTGCAATTAACAATTTAGCTCTCAGGAAACTGTAAGCAAATTTCAAAGACTAGTGATGGGAACAAACTGGAACAAACACTACTCGGATAAGAGTATCGACTCTGTACTCACCAACCAGCCTGCTGTCCAGCGTGGTACGTAAGTACTTTAAAAGTTATATTTTGAAGTCCAACAATAGACTTATAAAGGACGTTGGTGAATGATAGTATATGAATTTAAAAAAAATACGATTTATTTGAAAGCTTAGTTTGATTAACTATATGTTTCTAGAAACGGTAGGTACTATTATTATCATTATAAAAATAATAAGATAGGTATTATAAAGGTATACAATATTATTTAAAGAGCTTCCTACGCACATTTTAATTTAGTGCCTACGCATGTTATAGTAGTATTGAGCTTTACGACCTACGATGTACTAGTACTAAGGAGAAATAAGAATTTTAATTAGTTAAATGCCTCTCCAAGTCACAGGCGAAAGCGGGTAACCAATATACATATTAGTGACATTTCGCGCTTGATTGTAATGAAACATGCAATCGTAGATTTCAAAAACTCCTTTCGACGAATGTACAGTTATCAGCATTTAAAATATCAGCAGGAAAGGCGCATGGCCACCTTGTTTCTCCATCTTTGTGATGGATGTGATAAGGTAAGAACGGACCGTAATTAAATACGCGTTAAAACACTCAAGCTCGTCGTGAACCTTACTTGCAAGTTTGACCTCGCAATTATTAAAATTGGTTTGATTTACCATTTTAATTGTGACAAAAAGCTTATTTTTTCCACCGGCACGGACAAGGGTATAGTCGACGGGTCATTGCAATCTCGACCGAGTGACTTTCTGCCGGAGGGTCGATTAGGGATCGGCAGGGTGACGCTGCACGTGTGTCGGTGATCGGCATTTTGAGCTGTGGCGTCATGTCGTTAAGGCGTAGTTTCTGTCGGTGGTGTCCGTAGGCGCGAGAGGAGAGCACTCGAGGTCGGATGCTGAGAGCGGGGTTGTGTCGGGGCGGGCAGGGACGGGACAAAATCGATAGTCGGGCGGCGCGCGACGTCTTGCGCCCCTGCCCCGCGTCCCTCTAATGAATGAGAGCGAACATAGTCATCTCTGCGGATGGCGGCCCCGGCGATACGGCACGCCGCCGCCGCCGTCGACCCACCGCCGATCCAATGTATTGCTTCGCGCCGCGATAACGAACACAACCTAGATCAATCCGTACGCTTCTAAATATATCTTTCACCACTGCCGTATTGCTTTTCTATTCCTTTTATCTAAAGCAACCTAGACTACTTTTAGACATTGCACCTTTTATATATTGCACCGTATTACTTATTTTCAGTCCACTGCCAAGCTAGACATTGCGAGACTATTGTACTTATACATTATATAAGAGTAGAGTTAAAGCCTATATAAGTCCCACTGCTGGACAGAGACCTCTCATTTCTGAGGGGGTTTTAGGGAAGGGAAGTGTCTGCCGTGCTACCCCAATGCGTGGTGGCGGCCTCCACTGTTCACATGTCTTCAAAATATTTTTTTTCTCAGACAAGCAGGTTTCCTCACGATGTTTTCCTTCACCGCCGAGCACGCGGTAAATCAGCACTTAAAATTGCAATTAACAATTTCATTCGTGCCGGCGAGAATCAAAACCGGGTTGGGGATTGCCCGCGTACTGTGAAATTTACAGCGAGCGCTAAGTCCCTGAGTATATGTTATAAACAATTTCTTGTTTCATCAATCAGGACAGCAAATCTTAAACTAGACCCGTATATTAAGTATTATAATAAATAGCTTAGTGCTGTTTTGTTTGTATTTTCATTCTTACAAGTTATAAAATGAAGAAGAAAGTTAATGAGAATTATTGACGACCGAGTTCCTACTGATCGGCTTGACTCACTCGCGCTGCGAAGAAATGTTGCACTCCTCTACATATTCTCTACACTCACCTTATGAAATACAGCAGCCTTAAACTGTAGTCTTAAGCTGCTTAAGCCTTAAGTACCCTTGGTCGCACAACTTTCTTGTGGAATCAACTACCACTAGCGATTTTTCCGAACTGTGACAACTCAGGGACCTAGAGGCAGTTGTTCATGGGCGGCGGTAGTTACTTATCTATCACCAGGTGAGCCGCATACTCGTTTGTCCGATCTTATATATAAAGTTCAAAAAAAATAATATATATATATATATATATATATATATATATATATATATATATATATATACAAATATTTTTAGCAATGTAGAGTTTTTATGAAAATGGAGCTAGGATAAACAAAAGACGGAAAAAATATCTAGAAGTCGCCATGTTATTACTAGCCATCAAAGAGACATAATGGAGTCATGAACTGTTTTTTTGCGACAGAGAGGCGGACTCAAGCTTCAACTCACACAATAAAATCTTATTGAAGACTGAGATGTTAAGCGAATTCATCTTAGATGAAAACAGGAATTTTCAACACTACCATAGTGAAAAACCTTTAACATTCAATAGATTTTAATTTGTAGATATATGGATTTTTTTTGCGATATTAAAATTTATATTATCTTAAACAATTAAACAATATACTTAAATATGTTTATAGATGTAGAAAACTACAAAAATATACTCTATTTACTTAGTTAAATAGTGACGAACTAAAGACAAACACGCCGTTTACCAATCCCACATAATGGTATAATGTGTATTTCTGTTAAATTTTCCGTCCATTTCACTAGCTTTAAAACATTTTTAATAACAGGAAGTACTGAACAGACTCAAAGTAGAGGACCACAGAGACACGTAGCTAGCGTATAAAAAAAAACGTCTGTGTCTAGTGTAGGAGTACCACATAATTTGTTTTTGGTGGTTGAATAAGTGAGAGCGAATACGCGCATATAATATATGGACGGAAAAATGTAGCGTCACTTTAACAACTAATTGATGGAGATTTTAAATGTTTCAACAAAGAAGTTAGGACTCGAGTACTATTATAGTTTTAGCCGCATGATGATGGCGTAAGAGAATCCATCACACCATATAGATGTCGCAAGAGGCGACTATGGAAAATGCCGGTAACGACTCATCTTCTCGACGGCTGTATAACCATTTCGTTTATATGAGATGTAAAATACTCTGTAAGGGAGTAATAGACCGATTCAGACTGTCAACAAACTACCAGCAGATTCATCATCTTATTATAAGTAATATGAGCACTCGTAAGCATATATGTACGAGTATACCGTTCAACAGTAGTTAAGTAGTGGTACACAGGTATTGCACATAGCATTACTGCAGCTATATTTATAATACGAGTAGAATAGATCATTTAAACAAAGATGGTCTTGGGTAAGCAAAAACGTCATTTAAAAAATATATAAGCCGCCACGACCCATGGCCGCAAGGAAGTTCAGTGCTTAGACACATGAGCAGCACTTTGTTGACAACATGGGTAAATGCAGCCGTCGTCGCATGGTCTGTAGCTACCGACGACGCGTAAAAGGCTGTCATTAGACAAGCAGGCGGCTGCCGTAGACGAGTCGGCGACTGTCATCGAGCCAGAGTTGAACATCCACGGAAACCATTTATTTTAACTTTTCGTTCATATCGAAGAGGCAAATCTGTCGGCTTTTAATCCATCGAAGCAAACGAAAAACAAAAAAAAACTTTTGCGTTGATGTAATATTAGAATAAAAGGAACTGCCAATTTTTTCAACTTCAACTTTATAAAGTTATTTTTTATTATATTTTTTTTTTATAGGAGAGGGGGCAAACGAGCATGCGGCTCACCTGATGGTAAGTGACTACCGCCGCCCATGAACAGCTGCAACACCAGGGAGGGAATCGCAGATGCGTTGCCGGCCTTTTAAAAGAAGTACGCTCTGTTCTTGAAGGTCCCTAAGTCGTATCGGTCTGGAAAAATCGCTGATGGTAATCGATTCCACAAGGATGTCGTGCGAGGAAGAAAACATCTTCTAAATCGCACAGTGGTGGACCGCCAATCATCCAGATGGTGTGGATGGTATCGGGAGTTCTGCCGCGATGTGCGTTCGTGAAATTTGGCGGCTGGGATTAATCCGAACAATTCCTCAGAGCACTCCCCGTGGTAGATGCGAAAGAAAATGCAAAGGGATGCAACATCTCTTTGCAGTGCCAATGAATCGAGTCGATCGGAAAGGACTCGGTCGTCGACGATTCGAGCCGCTCTGCCCTGGATGCGGTCAAGTGGAAGGAGCTGGCACTGGGGAGCCCCTGCCCAGAGATGGGAACAGTATTCCATGTGAGGCCGAACCTGCGCCTTGTAAAGTTGCAGGCGGTGTGCCGGCATGAAATACTGTCCCGCTCTGCTGAGCACGCCAAGCTGTTTAGAGGCCAATTTGGCCTTCTCTTCCAAGTGACCACGAAACTGCACGTCACTCGATATGTCGACTCCGAGGATACCGATACTGGCTGAGGCAAGAAGGGGAGTGCCTTGAAACTGAGGAGATACGACAAAGGGGTTCTTTTTAGCGGTAAACGCGCAAACTTGTGTCTTCTGAGGATTAAACTGGACTAGATTTAGTCGCCCCCAATCCGAGACTTTGTTCAGCAAAGACTCGACTTCAGACACAAGTTTGTTCCGGTACTCGGCGACGTTTTCCCGAGAAATATTGGCACGGCGGGTGTATAGAGCATCACCAGTGCTGTCATCCACATAGCAATGAATGTTACCAGTTAGCAACATATCATTGATATGCAGAAGAAACAGCGTTGGTAATAGCACACAACCTTGTGGAACACCAGCGTTAATAGGCTTGTAGTCGGAGCATGCACCGTCTACAACGACCTTGATGCTCCGATCTGCAAGGAAGCTGGTGATCCAATCGCATAATTTCTCGGGAAGCCCATAGGAAGGGAGCTTCGAAAGAAGCGCTTTGTGCCAAACTCGATCGAAGGCCTTCGCAATGTCCAGACTAACGGCCAACGCCTCTCCCTTGGACTCTACTGCCTCCGCCCATCTATGGCTCAGGTAGACCAGAAGATCACCAGCTGATCGACTCCGAATTTTATTTCCGAATGTTTATAGCTTCTTTTGAAAAGCTAACGGCTGTTTTAAACGTCCATGCTGTTTTTAATTTTTTTTTAATTCTATAATCTTGTATTTTTTTTATTCCAAATGCAATCATGTTTCTTGAGGATAAAAATCAACAAGGCAATGTCAATATTCTACCTGGTGCCTTTTTTGTAAGCACGTGCTTTGGTAAACTGTTAAAATTTGCGCACACGGCACGTTACAACTTTAAACGTCAACATCGGTCAGCGACAACCGCAAACGCGTCAGCGGTAGCCGGCGACAAGTTACGACGGATGCAGCTGTTCGTGTATCGTAGTCAAAGTGCCACTGGTCTATATGTGCACTAAGGCTAAGGCTGAGATCTATAGACCGTACTTTGACTTTGCTCAGACTTTACTTTGGTGCTAAGACAATATCGGTATTTATAGAGCTAACTTCGAAGTCGTGCTGAGTGCGCACTTAGCAAAGCCTAAGTCAACGAAATCGACGACTTACGTAAAACTCAGGATATTATCCAAAACCACCGCATTCATTATAAATTGTTGTTTTTATGTTACTCTAATTATTCATAACAATAAATAGGTAATTTTAGGCCTTCTTCTAGTTTTAAATAGCATTAATCCATTTTCTATTAATGTATTTTCAAACTTATTTCGAATTTCTTAAAAACTTATTTTTTATTTTTTTTTCGCAATCTTTTCATCTATTCCCTTTCTCATACGCCCGTTTTCTATTTCATATAATAATAATTAATAACTTATTTATGAATTACAATTTGGACTGTTCTTTTTTTTAATTTTATACAATAAAATCAAGAACATAATGCGTGGAATCCATAAATTTCCTCAAACCAATCGTATCACATTGGGGCAGAGACACAAAGTAGTTAAAAGTTAGTAATGGACACGACACTAACATAAGCAGTAACTCATTTCAGAACCATACAGAAGGTAACCTAATACTGCAGTGTGGTGGCAGCGTACGAGTAATCATTATACCTATTTCTTTTCTTGTAGTTGATTGGTTTCGTCGTTGACATCTATAAAACATCAGCATGCTTTCAATCAAAAGATGATATTTTTAATTTTTAGGTAAGTCTAGATTCAATACTGAAGTTATACCATTCTGAAACCAACCTCTTGTTGTTTTAGCATTTTGAAAAATAACAAGGAATCTGCGTTTACATCGCATAAACGTTAAAACGCAACATTAAGCAATTAACGAGAACAGTCCTAATAAGTCAAAACAAATGGAGGGCATAGCCAGACTAGGTGGGTAGCCGTTGTATTAATAACGCTGAATACGACCGCCGTCGTCACACCAGCTGCAGCTCGTCAGTGTTTCAGGGCAATGACGAATAGTGGCCATGTAAAAAACATTGAAACAGACCCACCCGCTTTTAATAAAGATATTGGGTTTATTAAAAAAAATTCTCCAGAACTAAAACTTGGATAAAACTGACTGATATCATTGATCTTTATTATATATAATTTAATTATACATACCCTCATTCCGATCTATTATCTTAAGTCCACTACTGAATACAAGGTTTAAGCGTTGTTGTATTCTCAGCTTTGTGGTATCCTCTGGAGCATATCACAAAACTCAGACCTAAGTCATCGGCATTCATAAAAAAAGACGTTGCCTTCAAACAAGGATTTGAGATGGTTTACGTTCATAAATTGCACAAGCACATACATTTAGACAATTATTTGTAGACCATACAAACAATTTCCGTGCAGGGTACGAATCAGCTACTCGAAGCACCGCAACCGAACGCTTAGCCATTGCGCTATCGACCAGTCAATACCCTGCATTTTTCATCAGGTTTTATCTCTGATAAAGGAGTGTCACACTAAATTGCATTGCCGATAGGAGGCATCTTTAAATACCTATTTAAAATAGATATCCATTAAGATAAAATTTTATACAAAATTTATCATTGTGAATAAAATTGAAAAAAAAAATCAGATACCTGATATGCTTTTTATATGTAATTTTTTTTACGTTACCATGTTTACGTGTCTTCATATATAAAGTTGAAAAAATAAATAAAGTTATGTTTGAGTTGGTAACATGAAAATGCGTCTAAAATGAAAATGAGCAAACTCTCTAAGCGATGGATGGCGGCTTAATTTAACGCTACAATAATCTAATTAGTCAACGTTAGATTTTAAAAATCGCACCATATCGGCATACTTTAAATAATAGCTTACAATAATTGTTAGATTGAAGTAAGAATATATAGATGTTTTCATAAAATAAAAGTGACAAACGTCCGTCATAATAGTAGTCGTAGTAGTACTACAGCGAATGGACATTGCAACCAATCTCAAACAAAGGACAAGGGTGTTGGACATACCCAATATAGCCGGATGCACTGCTGATTGACGTTCAAAATTGATAAGGTGGTAACCACCCAGATCGACCCCTAAACAGAAAAGAAGTCCTACAAGATATTACAAAATGGAAATGTAGAAAATCATTATTATTATTTTAGTCGCCTGTCATTCAAAGTTGACTGGTAGATAATGTATTTTTTTTATAGGATAAGGGTGACAAACGAGCACAAAGTCCACCTGATGGTAAGTGGTTGCTGTGGCCCATAGACATCTACATCTATCTTCGATTAAGAATCAAAATGCAGTTGCGTTGTCACCCGTGAGGACTAAGATGGAATGCATTGTTTCCAGTAAAAAGGGTCTCCGGTTCTCTACACTCACCATACGAAACACAGCAGCGTTAAGCTGCTATTTTACGGTGGTATTCTGTGAGAGCGTGGTCCTTCCCCGGTCGAGCCAACCCATTCGTGCTACAACCATAATATAGCTGCAGCATGACTCTACCACGTACAAGTTTCACAATTATGCATTAAGTCCGCCAGTATGACACCATTTTGTGTATATGATATTATATAAATAAATAAATTAATAATTATTTCTGTATTTTCTAAATTTTACGCATCACCGTAGTCACAAATTATCTCTATATAAAAAAAAAACAATTGCTGTCCGTTAGTCTTGTTCAAACTCGAAACTGGCTCGAGCCAGTTTCAATATTAATTTTAATTTTCATACAAAAAATTCATCAGAATCGGTCGACCGATTCTGATGTATATCTATATGTATTTGAAGTAGTTCCCTGGATGGTTTAGATTCACAATTGGACCCGATAGAAGGCGCTGTTGTCGAGATCTAGAAATCACCCGTGAGAAGCCGTAAATTTTATCTATACACATAAATAAAATTGAAGTGTCTGTTTGTAATGTCAAAATTACAGCTTTTTACTAAATGCATACGGTACTAATATTTGTCTGTCCTGTCTGTCTGCCCTTGAAAAAAACTTGCCTTTTTTTTCTTTGACTCTTGGGAACAAAAAGAAATCACAAGGAGCTAAGTCAGGGCTGCAGGGTAGGTGACTTAGAGTTTCAACACCAGATTCCTCAATAAATGATTTTGTTCTAAAGAAGGTATGTGAAGAGGTGTTATCGTTATACAGCATGATTTCCCAAAACCCGATTTTGGTCTTCTTACTGCACAGCTTGAAAAGCTTTGGGTAATGAAACTGTAGTATACCATTCAGAGTTGACTGACCTACAACTTTCCAGCATTGACGTCGACAAATGTCCACTCCGCGAAAAAAAACTAGCCACCATTTTTTTGCCGACGTTGCGAGGTCTTTGCAGTTTTGTCGGTAACTGTCCTTCTGAGTAGACCCATACCGATGATTGCCTTTTATTTTCCGGATCATATTGATAGATCCATGTCTCGTCACCAGTAATGATTCCTGAAACACGCCTAGATGCCCCTTTTTCGTAACGTAGACATATTTAATGGCACCAATACACACGAGTCTGTTTTTCGCTTTCGGAGAGCAAACAAAGGGAAACATCGACAACAAGGCTTCTCACTCCAAGATCTTGATGTAGGATGGTATGGATGCTCCCCGAACTAATACCTACCATCTTTTCGATGTCCGTATATGTGATTCGTGGGTCTTCTCGCACCAACTTTTCACTAGTTCATACATTTTCTGATGTTACTGCTGTTTGCGGGGCCCCGGTTCTTTGGTCATCTTTAAGATTAATTTTACCTCTTTGAATTCAGCAAACCACCTAAAAATTATTGCGCGTGATGGAATTGAGTCCCCTAATGCTGATGGTAAGCGTTGTAAACTTAATTGTTCGGTTAAACCAAATTTAAAATCATAATATATCATAGCACGCAAATGTTCACGGTTAAGTTCCATCGTTTTAAATGAAAATCGCGGGAAGCATTGCAGAAAAATTAATAGAACTTTGTTTTTTTTAATATTGAGCAATTGGCTTATGGAGTTCTATTTTTAAATAAATTTGCTTTTTAGAAACATATAACACGGGTGCGTTCCATTTTTAAATTTCTAGCATCTCATAACTTATTGTGTGACCTACGTATAAAAAAAAATCTGTAGAGGTAGCAGTGTTTGAATTCCACATAGAGACAGTGCGTAAAGCTACAGATTGATAGCCAGAGATTAAAGGCCTTCATTATACCCAAAGACAGCCGCTTTAAATAAAAATTATTTTAATTAATCGCTTAGAATTCGAAAAATATCTAAACAATTGTTTTTATTTTTTATTTTATTAAACAGTTTCTTAAAAAATATGCATTTGATTGAGTAACAGAACTTATGATCAAGGTATAATTTTTCAATGAATTTCAAAAATGTTTAACAGAAAAGCAATATACAACATAAAACTGGTTAGAGCAAAGAACCTATAAACGCGATGACTAGCCTGTTAATGTGTTTTTTGCACCCGGTGGTGAAAAACACAGGCGAACATGAATGTGCATCTTTTGATAACATTGTTGGTGTTCTGTTTATCAGCGGTTAAGTATCGTGTTAGCTATGAATAAAACGTGATCTTCGGGCCGAGGTCAAAGATGTCGGTAGATGCCGATAAGGGCACGTGTGGGTACTCAAAATGCACGTCCGCCGATAGCGTATACAAGACTTGGAATTATTATTAAGATAATTTTTTATTTGATTGCATTTCCTTTACCCTTTTGTAAGCTTCTTAAAATTATATAGGTTATTTATTATAATTTTTATTAAAAAAAAATTAACAGCCTAACCAATCTATTCAAGATTAAGAATCAAAATGCAAATGCGTATTCGCCCTTAGCGTTTAAACACAATGCCTACCGCTTCTTATAAATACCAAATTAAATATGATTGACACAAGTAATTGGAATAAATAGATACATAAATGAAGATGTAGGTTTTGTGTTGATTATTTTCAGTAAACACTGCGCAAGTTCTTGTGACGTCCGAGCATAGTGTACAAGCAAAAATTCAACGCATTAACCAATTGCTAATAACGCAACTGCATTAGATAGACCGAGAATTCCGACAAATGTTGGCACATATATACTTGGGGCAGCATAAACTTTAAAGAAGCCCATTAGGATATTTAAGAACGAAAGAATATTTAAAACGTCGAACATAATTCACTGGTATCATATTACATTTCAGTTTGCAAATTGCAAATATAACACGCACTTTGAACAGCATTAAAAACATTTCTTAATTCGAACACAAATCATTGGATGTTAAGACTTGTTTCCTTGTAATTCATTGATATTAAAATGTTAAGATGACCGCTTATAAACATACCATAGTAAGAACTCGAAGCAATCGCCATCGAAGCGTATCGGTCAGAGTCCTAAGGAGGGCGTTAGTGTAGCTCTCCCCTGTGTGTACCATTCCGACTTCAGGCACGGATTCTAGTTTTTGCAATACACTCACTTCACTCAGACGCACAGACAACTCCTACCAGGTCTATACAAGTGTGGATATTTTAAGTAAATTAAAATATATGAATATTTATTGTACGGCTACCGCAATTATCGGCCGTGAGGACGCGACTGGCCTGTTATCGCACCGATACCTATTCTTCAGCTCAAGTAGACGGCGCCGTACGTGAATGAATCGCTCGACCTCGTTGTTTTGGTCACTCGCCTAGCGTCCTATATGTGTCGCATCAGGGGAAGACAAAAATGCCGTACACGTCATGTACCGAGTACTTCACTCTATAAATAGTCAATGCCACTCCCACACATAATTACCCGCGGATAAATCATTAGCATAATTTAGATACTTTTCGTCATCATTAATCACCCAAAATAAAACTTAGTAAAATTTTGCAATCCAGAAAATTAACATTCTATTAAAGTTCGTTAAATTCCTAGAAAAGCTTTCAAAACAATAAAAAGCACGGAAGGTCCACTAAAGGTCGTCAGTCTACATGGAATCTTGATGTCGTTGCAATTAGTGCGTAATACTTAATGATATGAAATGGTAAAACATAGTCCATGTATAGTCGAGCAGATGTCGGTGCATTCGATTATACTTCTTCATGATATTAGCATACGATTGTTTATACTGTGACGGGTTTATAATTAGTAGACCGTCGGGATCATGGCAGGCGTCCAGGTCGATCACTCGGGTAACGGGACCGCACTATATTGGGTGCGGTCGTTGACAAAGAAATTTTTTCGGAATCGCTAATGTTCTGAATTCCTAGCATATTATGCTGTTTTAGTTTGCATACATTCATATATAAAAATTAGAGAATAATATTACTTTATCAACTTTCTTAGTAAATGCTTTATCGTAGAGCATTGGGTTGTGAAAATTGTCTACGGTGAAGAATAAGTATCCATTGAGCTGACAATAATAATGGCTGTACAGAAACACATGCTACGAAATACGAATTACTGGACTTTAGCTCAAACAACATTTGTGGCTTCTCTGACATTTATTTTAAACGGAAACCGTTGCGAAGTAAAAGTGCTTTAATAATTTATGATAACAAGCAAAAGAATTTTAGTCCAAGTCCAAACTATTTTGTTTAATTGTTTAAACAAACATGTATAAATAACGTACTTTATGAATCAATAATAATGCATAAATCAACAACTACAAATATGGAGTTTTGTTTGTCAGTATGTTTGTTTTTCAATCGTGTTCGATGAGCGTTATGGTCATAAACACGCGTTGTTTATAAGAAACAACCTGTAATAGGAAGCATACATTTGTTATTATTTATGGGGAAAGTAGACATGATATAAATAAATAATGAATACTTTACATTATGAGAAAAATATAGTTGTAATTGAGTACGTTAATGAACGGTTATAAAGTGGCCTGTGCTTGATGATATACATGATTGTTTGTTTCTTTGCTATGTATGTTTGCTAATGTACTTTTGAAATTTATAGTCTGATCGCTTAGATTCAAATCCTCAAATTAATTTGTATATTTCTTTTTTTAAACTTAAATCTAGCTTTGTGAAATTGTTTAATATTTTCTTTTATAATTTTTTATAAAAAAGAAAAAATAATAAACATTAAAAAAGAACATTAAAAATGGACGGAAAAGAGAATAATGATATGAAAACTAGCCGATATCAGTCTATGTATATGCAAATGTAACAGAGAGGCAAGAGATACAATATTATGCTCGCAATGCAAAAACATATTGGACTTTCATTGTATTGGCTTGTCGGAAAAGCTATATCGATTAATGCAAGCGGAAAAAATATCTGTGTGGAAATGTAAAATCTGCTTAAAAACCCAAAAAGAATTGAAATCTACATGTTCAAACACGGAAGACAAAAACATCACATTAAGAATAAAGACTGTCTCAGCAGCTAAACAAACTGAGTCACTTAAATCCAAATCAGTTGTAGATATCCCCTCTGCTTGAGGAAGAATTCGAAGAACTTGAAGAATCTTCCTTGGAAATGCTCTCAAAGAGTCAAGATTACTCAACTATTAAAATATGCGAAATACAGGAAATGAAGGAAGAAATTAAAGACACACACATTATATTTTTCTCCAACGTCTTCAAAGAAATGTGATAAAAATGTAACAACCTGATAATTTCCTTAAAAAATAAAATAAAAGAATCACAAGAACAATTGTTTAATGGCAAAAAGAGCTAACCGAGCTACAGAATCAAATACAAGAAATTAGCATCAAGCTTACTTAAAGGGATAATGAACAGCTTACATCGCGCGACAAAAATGAATACAATGAAGAAAATAATGCATTCACTAAACATAATATATTCATTATGGGAACGCAACAGTGCACTGGTCTCGCGGCTGAACTCACTAAATCAAGAATGAATAACAGATACAAGAACTACCCAGTAACGGCGTTCATCAAACGATATACATCTACGGAAGAAGTTCAAAAGCTATGTAGAAACTTAAAGGTAGACACACGATAAGGTATTTTATGTTTAGGAGAAAATGATGATGATCCGGTAACAACCATAGGGGAATTATATGCTGCGTTGAAATTACTAAAGCATGCTACCGTTATTGTAATGAATGTACATGTACAGCATATAAATAATAAATCATTAAAATTAATATGTAAAAATTTTAAAAATAGTCACTATATTGAAACTAAAAAAAATTATCATTGTTATTAAAGAACGTCTGTCATGAAGCATGTTCATAGGAGTGGATGTAACGGAAAAGTGTTAAAGAAATCACAACAAAAACTGACAAATTGTGGATATGGACACAAGCAGACATCCATATTAGACTTTTTCTTTCCCTTACGGCAAAATTATCTTTTTTGTTCCACACAGTAACCTAAAAACATCCTCCAATCAATATGTTAAAGATCTAAATAAAAAACGTGTTATTGTTTTGCATAAAAAATAATATAATATAGCAGATTTGCTCTCAAAAAAGGACCTATTAGAAGTGACGCTCTCTGAACTGAAAGACTGTGAATCAGATCCTACATCAGGTGCTGTGATGTGCTTTTCAGAATCATTTATAAAAAAAAGTGAGGAGGAAAATGCTACTCTCTCAAATTACAAACAAGCAGCAACCTATTCTAGGAATAATAAACGGGGTGGTACCTGCATCTTTCTACAAAAGAGCCTTACTTGAAAATAACTCAAGATTTTTGACAAGTACCTATTACCAGAAGTATTTGAGTGCTGCGGGATAAGCATCCCTAAATACAAAGTAATGGTATTATGTGTTTAAACCTCTCACAATAGATTTGCTCACTCATTTTTAACGAGGCTGGAAGGGGTGACCCATGAATGAATGCAGCATTCGATCGATTCTACGATCTTTTTTGCACACAAAGGTAAAATTACCAATATAAAATCAAAGCCGAAATGGATCTCCAAGGGCTTAAAAGTTTGTATAAAAACTAAAAGATTATTACGTTCAAGTTAATAAACAAAAAAACTAACGAGGACAGAGAAAGTTACTTGAGGTATTCAAAAATGCTTAAGAAGTGCATATCGATAGCCAAAAAATTGCAATAACAAATATCTCCAGTACAGTCAGAATATTTGTAGAGCTTCATGGAAACTCATCAAAGATATAACGGAAAGCGAACCCCCATACAATTACATAACACATATAAAATACGGAAATAGTATAATAACAAATGGGACAAAAATAGTTGAACTGTTTAATGATTACTACGTAATCCTAACTGATGGAAGGTATATGTATGATGTTGATAAAAAGCGAAAGATACTATCAACGATCGATCATACATCAAGGTAAATTTTTCTTGAACCGGTGAATTCAATAGAAACTACTTGTATTATACAATCATTAAACAAACTCTCTTCTAACTCATGTGGGTATTATGAAATCTCAACAAGTTAAAATTCTGCATAAAACGAACTAGCCCAGCTGTTAACATACCTAATTAATTTATCCTTTGAAACTGGATGCTTCCCTGAGGCGCTTAAATTCTCGATCGTGAAACTTATTCACAAAAAACAGAATAAATCTGAAAGCGGTAACTATCGCCCAGTTACATTAATACCGCTGTTATCCAAGGTATTTGAAAAGGCAATGCAAAAACGACTGCTCGACGATTTAACAAAATTCAAAATCATTGCACCGGAGCAAAATGGGTTCCAAAAGGGAAAATCAACTACCCTCGCGTGCTTTAATCTAATACATAACGTTATTCTTTGACTCGATGATAAATAGCGTACTACTGTATTTTACTTCGATATGTCTAAGGCGTTCGATTTTGTAGTTCACAATGTCCTGTTAGATAAACTGGAAAAGTATGAGATCAGAGGTCTTTCTCACTCTTGGCCTAAAAATATCTAGAAAAGAGTGCGTGGAAATAAATAGGATAAGCGAGAGAAACACAACTATATCCGCTCGTTCTAATTATAAAATAAATAAGTTTGAAGTACCACAGGGTAGCGTTCTATGTCCCATATTATTTTTATTATGTATAAATGACTTACCGAGAGTGACTAAACATCAATGCATAATGTTTGCTGATAATATTTCCATTATTGTTAAATCGAATTATAATGATAGTTTAAATAGTACGAACATGACATTAATAACACAAATAATAATATAGTTCAATATCTTAATCAATTAATCTAAATGTAAATCTGAATAACACTAACTTTATAAATTTTAACATAAAAGGACGAGCCGTAAATAATCTTAACGTACAAAAATATAACTATTGAAAGGTGTTAGGTTGTTACTGCATGTGTGTAAAAATATTTAATAAAATTCCAAAGCAGTTCAAACGCGGCTCTATGAGTCTCATGACCAAAATGGCTAGTAGAAAAATGTTATTGTTAAGGAATTTCAAAATGATAATAATATGCATGTTGACATATGATGGACGTAATTGCTGAGTATCACTGCGTATCACTATTTTGTGTATCCTTTAATTAATTATTGAATATATTTAAATTTTAATTATGACATTTACATTCTAAATTATGAGATTTTGAATTATATAAATTACATTAAATCCACACAATAAGCCACTTTTTTATGTAAAATAGCAATCAATCGATTTAAAAAAAAAAGTTCAACTATCATTTAACTTTCTTACAATGTGCTTTTTATATAATTTATATGTACAATATGATTGTTAGATACGATTTCATGCGACAAAATGTTGGAATCTTGATTTTTAGGCCCTAGTATAATATCCTACGCGCTTCGCGCTTAAGGTATGCAATATCTGAAATTTGAAAAAATTTTGTAAATGTCGGGAGAAATAAATATTAAAAATAAAAATATCTTTTTACAAGAGTTAAATAATTTTAATATAATTATTCAGGCATCGCTCATAATCTCAGTCACGAAACATCATATCACAACATAAAATTCGTATATCAAAACGGAATTGAAGTTATTATCGAAACGACGTAGCAATTTCATAATATACCAGGAAAACGTAATTCGAAACAGAACTAATATAGATAATGAAACGATAAGATAAACTAAAGCCTTTTAAAGATAAACTAAAGCCTTTTAAACTTATGACAGAAAATGCTGCAAATATGTTTTGTTTTTCAAATTTATATCAAATTATAGCATGTAAATGAACCTAAACTCCGTAACCATAAATGTTATAGCTTATTAAAAGTGCACTGCTGAACATAGACATGTCTTCTCCATAGATAGCCTGATATTATATAGTTGTTGATAGTCATAGATTAATTGTAGATAGTTACCACGCCTAGCTTATGATTAGTTATTTATCATATATATATATATATATATGCCGTGTAGTGGCGGTTTAGAATATCCACTACCCCATATCTTCCCGTGGGTGCCGTAAAAGGCGACAAAGGGAAATAGGCAGGAGATGGGCAGCAGCATCTTATTGATTATAACAAACTTACAAATCAAAAAAACTGCGGTTGCCAACCCGCTCCCCAAGCGTGACAACTATGGCAAGTACCCCCCTATAATGAGAGTAAGAAAGAAACGGCCCCCAGTCCCCGACGGCCCCGCTATTCCTGGCTACAGTGATAACCATGGTAACGGCGGGGCAGGGGGTGCTAAGAATCTCCGGTGGAGGTTCGGTTGCCACCTAAGACGACTCGACCTGGCAACATACAACGCACGCACCCTGAGGACTGACGAGAAGATCCTGGAGCTGGAAGAAGAGATAGACAAGTTACGCTGGCATATTATAGGATTATCCGAAGTCCAAAGTGAGGGGGAGGACAAGGAAATCCTCGAATCCGGCAACTTGCTCTAACACCGGGAGGGCGACCATCTGTCCCAAGGTGGTGTCGGATTTATCGTCCACAAGTCTCTCGTTAACAACGTTCTAAAGATTGAGAGTGTGTCGACGAGGGTTGCGTGCGTTGCGACCTTATACTCAGAATCACCAAACGGTATTCGCTGAAGGTCATACAGGTTTACGCACCAACCTCGGCACATCCCGATGAGGAGGTGGAGAAAATGTATGAGGATATCTCTAGAGCCATGCATTCCTCCAAAACCCAATATACGGTGTTAATGGGAGACTTCATTGCAAAACTAGGCACAAGAGAGAACGGTGAGCTGAAAGTAGGGAAATTTGGAATAGGGCAACGGAACCCAAAGGGCCAGCAGTTGGCCGACTTCATGGAGAAAGAGGGACTCTTTATGATGAACTCTTTCTTCCAGAAGCGGCCCCACAGGAAGTGGACCTGGTCGAGCCCCGACGGTTCCACAAAAATGAGATTGACTTCATTATGACGACTAGACGACAACTGTTCAGTGATGTCTCCGTGATCGCGAGGGTGAAAACTGGTAGCGATCACCGAATGGTTAGAGGCACACTGAACCTAAACATTAAGTTGGAGAGGTCTCGTCTAATGAAGTCAATGCTCCGTCCCCCTCGTGCTCTGTTCCAAAGTCCCGAAACCTTTCAGCTCAAGTTACAAAACTGTTTTCAGTGCCTAGAAGACTGCAATGAAGTGAACGATATGAATGACAGGCTCGTGGAAACTGTCCATGCGGTCGGAGATAAGTTGTGCAAGACCCGCCGCAGAAGAACACAAAAACTCTCCTATCACACTCTCAATCTCATGGCTGTTAGACGGGAGATGAAGCTACATTCTTCAACAGATTTGACAGCATACAGGCAACTGAACAGATAGATCTCCAAATGCATGCGGCAGGACTTACGCAACTTCAATACAGCTTGTATAGAAGAAGCGATCGAATGGAACCAAGGCTCCAAAGTCTTTGCCAGAGATCTGTGTGCCTAGTGCGAGTTGTTGTTTTTACGCACTCGATACCGAGAAAGTTAACTACGATTTGTATGGAATAAAATCAGCGCCAACTAGTGGCAATAACTGGAATCACCATCGAGCATTGACTCTCATTCGCCAGTGAGAACGTTAACGCACGTGATTGGTTGGAGCGGCAACTTCGATCATTCGAGACGTAAAACTTTGCGCGGTCGTTATCGAAAAAGTATTCACCTAAATTTTTACAGTGAGATAGAAGAGTGAGAATAATTGATCAAGAGTTAATTTTATTTCGTTTTGTGAGAATGATATATAATTTAGGCAGGACGTTATTTTTTCGTTAGGAGGATGTTTGCAGCCACAAAGGCATTAATAACTAATAATAATAGATGACTACTAATATAAAGCCAGTGTTGAAGCAAGAGCTTGTGCATATTTTAGTCCGTTGTTACACCCCAATGACAGGTAATTTAAGGATAGATATCGCCTTTTCTAAGAAAGTATTCAAGTTTTTGTGTAAATAGCGTTTGATAAATCCAAGTTCCTACCATCACTATTTAATAATTAAGTCAGTAATAAGTAAGTATCATAAGTTCACTTAACACTAAGTAACTAAATTCTATTTACTGCTCCATAAATATCACCATAAAATCATTTAGAATGAAAACATCTTCAAGTTTTTTGCTTTCAATTTAATACTTTCAATAATTAACATTCAAATAAAATGGCTAATTCTCAATCTCATAATACTAACACAAACTGTCGAAACCTTGATCAAATTCCGAAACATAAACAAATAGCTAATAATGAATTGTGATTCCGATTATTGCCACTAGTTGGCGCTGATTTTATTCTATACAAATCGTAGTTAACGTTCTCGATATCGAATGCGTAAAAACAAAAACTCGCACTAGGCACACTGTCTGCCAGAAGGAGCCAACTGTCAAAGCTGAAGACCGAGTGTGGCAGCATCGTTTCCGGGGCACCTGAGATTTTGAGTGAGATTGAGAGGTTCTATGGGCAGCTGTACATGTCATCGTTGGAGCCACACGCAAGTGTGAGTAACGATCCAAGAGCGAGTCTCATCCGACACTATTCCGAAGATATCCCGGAAGTCAGTCTGAGCGAGATTAGAATGGCTCTCCAGCACCTTAAAAACGGCAAGGCCCAGGGGAGGATGGAATTACAGCGGAGCTTCTGAGAGCGGGTGGAAGACCGGTACTTGAAGTCCTTCAGAAGCTCTTTAATTCCGTTCTCCATGGTGGCATTACACCGGAGGCGTGGAGCAGAAGTGCGGTGGTTTTGTTCTTCAAGAAAGGTGACAACGCTCTCTTGAAGAACTACAGACTGATTTCCCTTCTCAGCCGCGTCTACGTGCTGTTTTAGAGAGACATTACGAATCGTCTCGTGCGCAGACTTGACGACTTCCAGCCTCCCGAACAAGCCGGTTTCAGAAGTCTTTAGCACCATAGACCACATACATACCCATCGGAAAATTGTACAGAAGTCCGAGGAGTACAATTTGCCACTATGTCTGGCGTATGTGGACTATGAGAAAGCCTTTGATTCCGTCGAAATTTGGGCGGTGCTGCAGTCCCTTCAGCAGTGTCAAGTAGACTGTCGGTATATCGAAGTGCTGAAGTTTTTGTACAGTAGAGTTACGATGGCTATCCGAATACAAAACCAGAGTACGAAACCTATCCAATTGCAGAGAGGTGTAAGACAGGGTGATGTTATATCCCCGAAAATCTTCACCGCTGCATTGGAAGACGTTTTCAAGCTACCGGACTGGAAAGGATACGGTATTAACATCAATGGCGAGTACATCACTCACCTTCGATTTGCCGACGACATAGTCCTTATGGCAGAATCGCTGGAGGACCTAAGCACCATGCTCAATGACCTCAATAGTGTCTCCCAGCGAATAGGTCTTAGTAAGAACATGGACAAAACAAAGATCATGTTTAATGTCCATGTCACACCTATGCCGGTAGTTGTTGGGAGCACTAAGCTCGAAGTTGTTGACGAGTATGTTTACCTGGGACAAATAGTCCGACTAGGTAAGTCCAACTTCGACCGAGTGGTCAATCGACGGATTCAACTCGGCTGGACAGCGTTCGGGAAACTACGACACATCTTCTCGTCAGACATACCTCAAAACCTTAAAACGAAATTGTACAACCAGTGCGTGTTGCCAGTGATGACTTACGGATCTGAGACGTGGTCCTTCACTGCTGGCCGTATGAGGAAGCTCAAGGCCGCCGCATTATAAATTCGATTTCACTCTGAAAAATGAATACAATAGACAATAAATAATATAATAAGCACGTAAAATTGATCGATCGGCAAGGTCAACTTATTTATAGTTTTATAACTTGCAACTGTCCCACGCGTATTGGGCGCACATAACCAGGGAAATGTGACAAGGTAACATTAGGCGTCGACCTCAGCGTGTGCATTACTGTAGAGAATAACTTTCGAACGAGAATAGTCTGTGGGCCGAAATGCGATGATGCAGTCGCTGGTAACTATGTCTAGGCCACATAGTGCGCATTAGATTCGCTTCGCTTCGGTGCATTCTTGAAGGTAGGGTTACCAAATCTCAGGATTTGTCCAGAGATTTCAGGATTTTTAGACTCTCCTCAGGATTGCGGCTGGATTTTGCGAATCTCATGAAATCTCAGGATTTTTAGAACTTTCAATATAATACAGCTTACATTTTAAAGATCTCTTTAATAAAAAGTTAAACAAACTAAAAGTAATTTTCCTTTGGTAATAATTCCACAATTTAAATCAAAACTTATTTATCCAAGTTGGACGATATGAATGACAGGCTCGTACCTTTTTAAGTAAGGGTGGGTTTCTTCTCAAACTGTAAAAAATCTCAGGATTTTTAAATGGAAATCAGGCCTCTTCTCCGGACTTTTAATTTTTTCATCTGGTAACCCTACTTGAAGGATTTCTTTTCTCTACGTAAATTCAATAAATTTATAGTTAAAAATAATATAGAGTAGGCTGTATAAACAGTAGGTTTATTTATAAGGTAATACAAACCTTATTTCACACTTAATTATTATGAAAAAATTATATTATAATGAATAGTAGCGATACTTGTAGTTGTAGCTTGGATATACATATGTAGGCGTGTACTTGTTCCAAATATTTATTTAAAAAATACAATACTTTTCGAATAAGAGGTGGTCCTAATGCGGTAGAGATATCTCGCGTTATCAATACTGCATAAAGAATGCACTTTGCGCTTTAGTTTAATCGCTGTCGTAGTGGAAATTGGATTTAAAGAATGCACAAGGATGACATGACACAAAGGTAAATAACGATAGTTTAAAGTAATAGTGGAAAGCCAATCCTTATCAAACGATCAAAGAATTAGCGTGATGATTTAACGATAGTTTACTCAAAATATTGAATAAATGAGATAATATATATTATGGGTAAAATAACGTAACTCAAGAAACGAGTGCATCATAAATTAACTGTTGTGCTTATAGGAGCACGCGTTGTAGCTTCCCTGGACAGGTTTTGACGTGTGATGAAAGTAGATTCTCTACGCTAATCGCAAGCGAAAACGCAATACTTAAACTCAGCTCAAATACCGGAATGATGTTGTAAAGTAAAGCGCAGCTCATCCATATATAAGTAATGGTATCTGTTTGTGTTGGGTACATCATTTTTTTAATGCAATTATTTCATGCAACATATTTTTTACGTTCTACTTTTGGATAAAAAGGTGGATTAATTTAAATAATGCTTCCAGACCATAATAAATACAAGAAATGCATTGGAGCGGCGCCGCTGCGGAAGCATCTCAAATATTCATTGATAGAGCACGCAGTTTAGAGAATTTCATCGTTAAACGCTTTAGATAATACGGAATTCCATTTTCATACCGCGAATCCGTTAATACACCACCCAGATTAAACTTTAATTTATGATCACAATGTTTGTACGATGTTTCTTATGTTAATTTGCTCGCTTGTTGGTATTTTAGTATCGAGCAATGTTTTAATAAGTGGTTAGGAATTTAGTTTTCGTATCTGTAATAAGTAATTTTCCGCCGTATGATGGCGGCTATCATGCATCCAATACATAAAGTGTCATAATTAGTGACATAAATTGCGATATAACCATCTCCTATTTATAACGGAAGTAAAATAATGCCCAGAACGGCGATGGGCAGCAGCATCATATATGCGACTAGGTTTGCCAGATCGGAAGATCAAAAAACTATTGGTAAATCCAATTGTGCATGCCTTATGCGTTTAAATATTTTAAAGTAGTTTAAATATACACAAGTTTTCACTTATAACTTTACTATTATACTTCCAATTTTCCGATAATTTCATGCCAACATGAGTTAAAAAAATTTGGAAAGTCCAAAAGTGCACGACTCATAATGCTCATATGATCATCATATCATTATTCAGGTTGCTCCATAAAGTACAAGACGTATTTAAGTATATTTATATACAAATCCTACGTACTTTTAGTACGTAGTACTATTATTTATTCTGTGCTTTTAAAATATTGTAATAAAAATGTGATAATAATAATAATCAAATATGTATCAAATTTGGTTTTTCGAATATTTTGTATTTGTACAGCGATCTTTTGAGCACGAGCTGGTGCAAACAACCGACCATATCCACCACGAAGGCGACAGAGCCCGAAGTGAGTGAGAGAGGCAGTCTACTAATTAAAATAAATGATTACATGGCTGTTCAAAACACCGAAAATTTCAGAATTTCTCAGCCGAAAAAAATTAATTATAACTAAACAAAAGAAAATTAAACTGCCATTTACATTCCATGGCTTTCCAAATGATAGATGAAGAGATTAAAAAATGGATTGAGTTGAATAATTGTTATGTTCAAAAGTTATCGTGTTTAATCCTCCATGCAGTCTTGATAAATCCACACAATAAGCCACTTTTATATGTAAAATAGCAATCAATCGACTTAAAAAAAATTATAAGTTCAACAATCATTAAACTTTCTGACAATGTGATTTTTATATCATTTATATGTACAATATGATTGTTAGATACTATTTCAAGCGACAAAACGTTGGAATCTTGATTTTTAGGCCCTAGTAGAACATTCTACGCGCTTCGTGCTTAAGGCATGCAATATCTGAAATTTGAACAAATTTTGCAAATGTCGGAATTTTGAGGTTATCGGGAGAAATAAATATTAAAAATAAAAAGTTTACTTTTTTATTTTTAATATTTATTTATTTGAGGCCACGAGAAGTACTTAACAAAACTAATTTAAGTACACTTAATTTTTAGGCTTTGAACTTTTCCACCAATTTGAATCCTTCAGTAGTATTCAGAAAAGATTTAAAATTCCAACAATTTACTTCAAAGCTCCGTCCAATTACTAACTCTTACTAAAAATAAGTACAATTAAACGCGATAAAATCCGTAAAAGTAGTTTTATTCAATGTGTAGTGTTCGCGTAAATATAAGAAATCATTACGAATCGCTTATCTTATTTTGCGACAAATCTCCGCAAAGGCGACCGAAGTGTTTACATTGCTCGTGGATTATTACGCGAGGCGGACCTTAGATATTTTTATGTAAGTCATTTATTCGTCCTTTGATCAGTCGCTTTGATGTAAGGAGCTGATCTCCGTAAAGTGAGGCGACATTTCATCACAGAGCGGACGCCAGAGGACATGGTTGTTATTTTATTTCCATTTTGGTTTTAATTGATGTTATGGTTTTTATATGAGTGTGTTGCTACGGCGCCTATAAAGATAAGATGATATAAACGATAGGATAATCTGATCGGTTAACCACAATCAATATTTAGAAGAAGTAATTTTCTCACGAAATATAAGATGAAGAGCGTACAAAGATAAGGAGGAAGAGAAAGATTAAATCTAAGTCACCTTAACTTTATTAATTAACTGGTTCCAGCTGGAAAAATACGGAAGACCAATCTTTTATACCCATTACAACAATATAACAGGTGAATGGCTTTAACACTAATTCTCATCCCAACATTAAACGAGTCTGTATCTACGCATGTATACGGATATCAAGATATCGGTAAGCGGTCAATTGTTCGATAGTGGATATTGCACGAAATATCGGCACGTACAACAAAGAAACACATTCTAAAGCGATTGTTCGACAAACAGACGGGCACGGACTGCGTAATTAACGTCCGAGCCATACCTTTGGAGTGGTTGAGATAATATTTTATAGGCGTCGACTATTTCGGCTACTGCTCAGACTGACGTGTAAGGTTGCAGAAAAAAATCAAAACCGGGATTGTCGGGATGTAAAAAATCTTTTCTTTCTTCAAAATTGATTTGATTTCTAAATCAGGATAAAATTGGTATAACGTGCGGTATGTTGGTTTCAACTTTCCCAGGGTAAACTACACTAGACTACACACACTTTATGAAAAATTAAAGAATTATTCGTCATCAAAAACAAGGATGTTGTTTTTCTAATTTTTGATTACGTTAGTATGATACTTTCTACATTTTATTGCAAACTTGTAAAAAAAAAGTTAGAATCTATTTACGTCCTCCTCTCATTACTTTGAAACAGTTAGTTTGCCCTGCTTCAGTACGTGTTGGCGGCATTGGTGTTTGCAAAAATTTATTGAAATAGATTTCTTATAACAAGAAATCAATGGTTCAAGTTATGCCTCGGGATATTTAAATAAGTTAATAACATACACACAACTAATGTATTTCAGATATAACCGGAATCAAATAATATTTGTTTACACATTCAATTAATTACTTCTACTGGCCTTGAACTGAAATTAACTATTTAGAGCAAAAACAATTTAATATTGTTTGTTTTAATTGAATGTGTTAATATGTTAATGATGATGCCATCATATTTCAATGCGCTAATTTGATAAATGATTACTGTATTTTGTCGATGTTGGCGCACGTTATTTACACACAAATATTAATTTATTTAAGTTATTATCTTATTGTGACATTGGTTGATGAGCTTGACTTATTCTTACTACATATTTTAGTCATAATTAAATTGCATTAGTAACATTTTGACACACTTCGTTCACAATCACTCCTACCACTTAAAAAAATTTGAACCCTACTTCAAGTATGTGTATACTATGGGCTGAGGGAAACCCCAGACATTATTAGCGATCCATTTATTCGGCAAATTGCCTCCACCTATACCAGATCGCTGGTTGTGCGCGACGAATAATTTCCATTATTTCCTTCCTTGGCTCGAGACGGCCCCGGGCATTGTTGACGAAGACAATCGAAGGGAATAGTAACGTACCTCCCTACGCAGTTCATTGCAATTGACAACCAGACGAAAATGTAAGGAAATGGATTCAAGATATTCGATTCTAATTGTTATAACAAATAAATAATTAAATAGATACACAAAGTTAAAATTTCTTTTATAGTGTAGGTACCTAGTACCTACGTATCGTGTAGTGGCGGTGTCCATTACCCCATATCATCTCGTGGGTGTCGTATGAGGCGACAGACGGACACAAATCAGATGGGCAGCAGCGTCTTCCTACTAACGACTAAATAAACTGCGGTTGCCAACCCGCTTGCCAAGCCTGGCAACTATGACGAATATCCCCCACATGAGGCAATCTATGCCTATGTTCAGCAGTGGACTTAACGTAGGCTGTAACGGTGTGTAGTGTACTTCTTGGATTGCTGTTAAACGTTACCGAATATATGATATATTTAATAAATTTAAAGTGAATTTTAAGCAATGAAGTATGGACGGAAAATGTAATTTGTCTTCATACAGTATTTGTTATCAATAGACATTAGATAACAGCAAAATGTAATAGGCGCACAATTCGGATAGCCGGCGAGCGGAACACGTGACAGCGACAAGATACCGATCACAGTTATAATAGAGTTCTTCGTTGCACCAGATGATTGCCTGTACTTGATCAAACCAGGCGAATGTATTCACGATAAGTGTGCGAACTGGTCTGTCCATATTAAGCGATTTAAAAAAAATCTGGTGGGTTTTGTCCTTAGTGATTTAAGAAAACTAAAACACCTATCATTATATAAACATTATATAGCTGGTCTGGCAGAAATTACTCTGCTCTTTCCGATGAAGGGAGCATTAAGGGTCACCCCGAAATCACTCCGGACTCAAGTGGTTTAACGCTGTTTACGTAAATAGTTTTTGTTTAGTGTTTAGTATATTTAATTGTAGGATAAAATAGTTGAAAAAGTTTTAATTTAATTTAAGAATAATATATATATATATACTTATATATATATATTACCTACGTAAAACGTCGTTCCTACTATAATTATTGCGTAGATAGATGCTTAATGAGCAAATAAAAGGATTCAGATATATAATTTTATTACCGAAGGATAATGAAAGGTGAATTTTTTTTTGTTAGATAGGAACTTATAGCGAAATAATAGTTAAATAATAATTTAACTACAGAAGTAATACCTGTAAGTACTTTATCACAAATACTTAAACAAAACGTAATTAAAATATTGTAAGTTATAAAACACAATACACTGAAATTAAAACTTTGTTTACAAAATTTTTAACTAAGTAGAATACGATCACATTTCTTTTAGGAATCGTATTTCGGGTTAATTTGTTGTTTACACTATCTACCTATGTCTCTTACGAGTCAAGCATTGCAATACTCGACGAATGGCCTTGCAAGTTGCATGCATTGGGTATCACAGAACTCACATAAGTAGCGGAAATATGGTCGATCATAGTCAGAATAGGTACTTTACCTAAGTAACTTACTTACAATTTCACAATGTATTTTTTTACTCTTTATTAACAGCCCTTAGTTACCACGGAAAGTCCGTCATGACGTAGAAATGAGAACAGATGCAAAGTAATACGTACACTCGTGCGCAGCGATAGTTTTATTTAGCTTGCGTGCGCGATTTATCTGATTAATAATAACTATGTAGGCTATTAAAACGTCGGCATGCAGTCAACATAAAAGGAGCGCAACTTCTGTACGTAGTACTATTATTTATTCTGTGCTATTGCCAACAGCAAAGCTGAATCTTTGTTGCTTAGTGTGATAGATTTTGAATTTACAACTTTAATGACGATAAATATAATTTAATCATTATAAGTTTGCCGTTTTTATTATTTTCACAGTTTATTACAGAAAGCGGTATAACGCTACACGGAACTCAAGTCGTGTAAGAAATGGGATTAAGAAAAAGGATTGTTAAATTTACACGTGTTTAGACACTGAGCTGTTGTTACGGTTAGTCGATTCCTCACAAGTGCAAGTCTACAGAAATATGAACATCTAGCAGATTTCCTTATAGCTCAAAAACAAAAAGGGATTGCTAAGTTTTGTTCATGCTACAAGTTGACGTAATTTTCCTGAACATGATAGTTTAATAAACTCATTAATAAAAACAACTATAAACTTCATGTTTGTCGGTACGTAACAAGTTATCGAATCTGTGGCTTCGGCTCGAATGATGACGACATCAGTCAATAAATCCATCCGCCGGCGGCGCACAATTCCAGCTATTATTCGACGAATTGGTTTTAGACAAGATGTTGAATTCCGGCCACGGATGCCAATCGCCCGTGATCCTGCACTAAATGTACATTAAATCGTGATCACTGTTTATTTAATATCTGGTCTAAAGATAATAAATATAACCAACCCGATTCGCCACGGTAAATATGAAATAGTTAAAATTTGAATGTTAATATACCTAACTATGTGTATTAGGTTTTTACCTATGAAATTGTCGTTTTGTTGAACTGTAACAGCTATGCTTTGACTTGGAATTCTAAATTCAAATAAATTTAATATTTAAGGCATGTACTTAGTTCCTTTCTCAAAATCAGTTGTTAATTTGTTTCTTTGAGTTTGATTTTTTCTGTAATACCTACCGCTATATATTTATAACCATGGACTCTAATAAAATTCGCGTAATCTTTTAATATGAGTTCTGACGTGGAAACAATGCGTCTCAAACGGCACTCAATATCAATGACGTACACGAACCTAACACTATTAGCGAACAAGGTGTGCGTTATTGGCTGAATTGCTTTCGTTCGGGAAAACAAATGAACTTCGCGGCCGCTCGGAGTAAGATAATAATGACAAACTGAAGACGATAGTGGGAGCGAATCTGCTGGCGGCTGAGCTAGCGTCGGCTTTTGATGAAAATAAAGAAGTTTGACAAATTATATTAAACAATACACAGTTGACTACCGTCAACTGCCACAGCCTTGGACTTTGGCAAGATTATCAGAACTAAAGCTTTACTTTAGACCTTACCCCAATAGATTTCCACCTTTTTCGTAGTTAAATTTTTGACAATTCCGAAAAAGCATTAAAGAACGACTATAAGGAGTTCATCGATTCTCGTGTTGTGCAGCAGACTTCTATAGCAGAGCATCAACAAACTGTCCATAAAATGGCAAGGATGTGTTAATAGTTTAAACCTAAGCCTACATATTTTTTTTAATTGGCCGACTTCAAAAAAGTAGGTTTACAGTTAGATTAGATCTATGTTTTTTTTTATGTCTGTTACGCGATATCTTAGTCAATTAGGGTCAGAAAATCGATATTGTGATATTCCTAATTCCACTCAATAGGGTAAATAAAATTAATTTATTTTTTATAGGATGGGGTGACAAACGAGCACACAGTCTACCTTATGGTAAGTGGTAACTGTGGCCCATAGACACCTACATCTATCCTCGTTTGCGAATCAAAATGCAGATGCGCTGTCACCCGTGAGGACTAAGATGGAATGCCTCTTTTTCCAGTAAAAAGGGTCTCCGGTTCTCTACACTCACCATACGAAACACAGCAGTGTTAAGCTGCTATTTTACGCTGGTATTCTGTGAGAGCGCGGTCCATTCGTGCTACAACTATACTACTAATATAGCTGCAGCATGGCTCTACACGTATAAAACTTATATTATTAAGTAAAAGAAACTTCAAATAACTAAAAATAATAAAAAAGCTTAGATATAGTGACTAGCGATCTGGCTACGCACGGGTTATTTCTGGATCTCGACAACAGCACCACCTACCGGGTCCAAATGTGAATCTAAACCACCTAGGGACCCGTTTAAACACACACGAAAAGTTTTATCAAAATAGATCGACCCGTTTTTTAGTTTAAGCAAGACTAACGACAGCAATTGGTTTTTATAATAGCATTCTGACGTCGAGTCTATAATTCTTCTATAAATTATGTTGTCTTTGAACTTACTTCGAACTGTGACGCATTTTTATTGTTTTTAATTCTGTGAAGTCGGCTTTTACGTTTTATTAATAGTTATTTTTTAATATCACAGCGCCTTAAAACCATTGGCAACTTATTCGAAAAATTGTCTAAATTAAAGAAGTTATTATTGGTGAGAACACTACGAACAAACTAACAGTGGTACGGGCACACTTAGCAACCGTTTCCACTAATAGACGGTCGCGTCGATCTGATTAAGGCGTTTGAATGTCAACGCACCATCCGGTCACCTTGAGCTACGCGATCGAGCTGGTTGAAAATTTAATAAAATCAAATCAATCTTATTACGGTCGTGGCAAGTCAATGACTAGGATAATAAGTTAAAGTGTAGCAATATGTGGAGTAAAAGTCTGCGAACTTTCCAGAAAACCTCTATATGAAGTGTCATAATCCATTGTGGCTTTGAAGAGCTAATTATAAAATAAATCTAATTATTACATATTAATGTCCCCTAGACCGAATTTCGATCACGGCGGCCAGCATCAACGGAGACTAGCCATCGACGCAGGATAGGATTATAGTGCCCAAGTGTACGCACAAACACAGGCACTCTCTATTTCTTCACTCTCATAGTGAAATCCGATGGGACGGTAAACCGACACGGTCGGAGAGAAATCAGGTGCAGGACCAACGGCTTTACGTGCTTTCCGAGGCACAGGGGTGAGACACCGCCAACTTCCTGACTACAGGCAAACCCGGGATTCGAACCCGCTCAAGATCAGCAATCGCGTTTACAACCACTAGACTAAGGAGGCAGTCAAAGTTACATGTAAGTACTATGATAGCGGTGGTAGCTCAAGGGCTAAGAACGTGCTGTAAATTTCACAGTCGCACAGCCAGTATAACTTTACTTTAGTACTATATGCCAATTGGAGCGCAATCGCATTAGGTAGATATAAAAAGGCAATGAGGTCCAACACGCTTGTAAGTGACTATTGATAAACTGTTTGCTTAGTAATCAATCTAGATTTATAAATGTGGGGAGAGCGTACCCACAACACTGTGTGATCCATATTTAAGTATCATATACAATACAGTTTATCAATGCAATTCCTGTATACAGAACTGTTAACAACACACGCGTAACAAGCTGGTTTGACGCTACGTATGCGTATGCGTCTACAAAAACGTTCACGTGCATCGAAACGTTTATTGTTTACGTTCATTTTCTGAGCGAACAAAGGAAATGGCTGCTGCAACGTCACCGTTGACGTCAGCGTTTAAATCACGATACTGCAACATGGTAAATAACTATAACATAAGGTACAATTCAAATTAGTCACAGACGTAAAACTCCACACCAAAAGTCATTAAAGTCAAGCGAATAAGGGTCGTGCTCATGTCCGCTTACAAAATATAACGTTTTGTCACGATTGCGTCATACAAAAACCCCGTGTCTATTGAACTTTGCACATTGACAGTCACAAGATTAATTTGTTTTAATGTTGAATTTGCAAGGCACAGTCATTCATCTGACAACCAATGGAGCCGGACTGAATTACGTTGCCAAAGAGGGTGTACTAATTTTTATCGCAGATCGATGTCGCGGCGCTAAAATAGCCGTTGCGACCGTTCTAAATGCTCAAAATATATCTGCTAGAATTCTGTTATTTTTTGAATTCAATTGCTAACTAAATGATAGGATTTCTTGTGCCTAAGAAGAGTCTGTCTAAGTTGGAACTATGTTCTTGTTCGTACTGCTGTAAAGTAGTGCATTGACCATTGATATATTAAAAGGGGGTTGACTAACATGTTTTGTTCTAAAAGGTATGAAGAGCCAGTAAATTCATATTGTGTGGAATAAACGAAAAAGCGTCCAAATATATTAATCAAAAAATAGCTTGGTTAAAAGTTAAAAGCGGTATCGCGGTTTTGCCAACTACGTACTAATAATCGCGTTTAGAGTTAATTTATATTATTAGTAGTAAAATGACAGTAAGAACGAAACGAAAAGCGTTGAAAACAGTGTCCAAACCATTAAATTGAAAAAGTTCCGGAGAAGTTTCCAATGGTGGTGTTAGTAAACGAAATTGTGCATAAGGGGCCAAAAGTTGGTTGCGTAGTGTTAACAGTCTACAAATTGGACTAACGACTTCGATCGTAGAGTTTTGCGTCGGCTAAACTTAAGCCACAACTGCATTACGAATGGCTAGTGTTATAATACTAGAGGCTATTAGCATAAAAGTATTAGGTTGTAATTTCTTTGATAAAATAACGATTTTTTATACTAATTAATAGCATTATTTCTTATTGAAGTGAAAACTTCTTTAGAATCGTTGTGATTTGAAAGAAGATGAAATGAAAAAGATAAACATTTACATCTATATAGGATTAAGGCAGTGAGAGAATCGTACAGTATAGTGTTTCCTTTTATCTCGGTCTCTTTTCTGAAGTTTTTTTTTAATAGGATAGGGTGACAAGCGAGCACACAGTCCACCTGATGGTAAGTGGTTGCTGTGACCCATAGACATCTACATCTATCCTCAATAAAGAATCCAAATGCAGATGCATCGTCACCCGTGAGGACTAGGATGGAATGTCTCTTTTCAAGCAAAATGGGTCTCCGGTTCTCTAAACTCACCATACGAAACACAGCAGTGTCAAGCTGTCATTATATGCTGGTATTCTGTGTTCTTCTGTTTTCACTTCTATCGCGTGTTGTTTTCAACCTGTATTATATACATTGCCATCATCATCATCATCAACACCCATCTAAAGTCTATTGCCTTCCATAGGGGGGATGTTTGCCGTAGTTGCGACTGCTGCCACGGATTGGTAACCGCAGTTTTTAATTATTTTAGTTGTTATTGGGAAGACGTTGTTATCTATTTCCTGGTTCGCTTCCCTCTGTCGCCTCTTAGCACTAACGGGACAATTTGGAGTAATGGACATTACACCGCCACTAAACACATATACACATAATACATACATAAACACTTATTTACAAGTCATGTTCAATTTTTTACAGAATAAGTGTAACAAACGATTACACAGTTCATCTGATGGTAAGTGGATGTGCTGTGACCTATAGGCATCTACATTTATTCTCGATTAAGAATCAAAACGCAGATCCGTTGTCACTCCGTCCTCAGGAGGAAGATAAAATGCCTCGTTACCAGTAAAAAGAGTCTCCTGTTCACTAAACTCACCATACAAAACAGCACCAATAAGCTGCTATGTTATGTGTGCATAGTGCCGATACCTTTGCAACGGTGACTTATCAACTGTCTGTCGTGTGGTCTGTGAAATTTGGGTAGGCATTTGTAGATGGATATTTCGTCTTCACGTAGAATTACATAAGTAAAAAGTAAAGTCAGTTACAGTCCTCATACATCTAACTGCTGGCTCTGGTCTTATTATTGAGAAGGCATTAGGAAGAAAATATCCGCCACGCTGCCCCATTACGTGTTCGCTCACTCACCGGAGAGCACGTGGTAAAGCAGCACTTAAAATTGTAATTAACAATTTCATTGTTCACAGTCAAATTATTTCAATAAATTAAAAATAAAGTTTTTCTAAACTATTTATTCAATTACAAAATTATACTCAACTATTTATTTATAACTTTAAGATAGACGACAATCATCAAGGCTATAAAAACAAATATATAAATAAACTCGATGACCTCAACAACTAACAACGTCATGTGTGTTCTGAAAATAATCACACGATTCATAAACAAAACAAAAAAAAAACAGCATGACTAAAGTTGTTACGCAAAACTATGACTTCGAAATCTAAACCGGAAAAATAACACGATTGCTCAATAAAGTAAAATTATGAAATATGGTTTACTTTGATCGATCGCATTCGGTTTCGGATATAAAAAAGTAAATAATGAATAATATTATGAAAGATTATATAAAATATTATGCGTTTCGCATTTCACAGCGTAGAGTATCTTTAGAATGATTCTATTCACCTTTAAAAATATTTTTTTTTTCTTTTTATAAACGTTACCCCCACACTAGGATTTTCTCCTGTATCTTGGAGGCAGTTTACAAACACAAATTTCACAAGGACAAACATCCAGACCCGGAACAACCATTTGTAGGCCATACAAATACTTGTTCCGTGCGGGATTCGAACCCGCGCCCCCCAGCGCAGCAACTCATTGCTAAGCCACTGCGCCACGGAGCCGTCAAAATTACGTATTCTTTAATATAATTACCATTTGGTTAACTATTAGTAGTATAGTATTATATATATAGATACTTAATTTCTCATCACAGATTTAAAAAAAATATTCCAGTCAGTCAAGTGCGAAGGATGTCAAGGCAAGACGGTTCGTCAAATTGATAACATTTTAATACGCAGTCGACACTTCTTCATAAGGCCATTTTTCCAACAGAATGATTTAAATATTTAGTCGTTAGAAAACTATTTTCGTATTCCATTTTTTCTACCAGACCTTAATCAAAGTCTGCTTTGGAAAGGTCTACGAAACTGTAATAATAATGACCTCCAGACCGAATTTCGGTCACAGCGGCTAGCCTCAACGGAGATTAGGCATCGGCGCAGGACAGGATTAGTGCCAGAGTGTATGCGCAAGCACAGGTGCACTCTCTATTCCCTCACTCTCATAGTGTACGATGGGACGGTAAACCTACACGACCGAAGAGAGATCAGGCGCAGGACCAACGGCTTTATTTGCTTTCCCAGACACGGGGGCGAGACACCGTCAACTTCCTGACTCCGGACATCTACTGAGAATTTCTTGATGGAAAAGCTCAATAACTGATTTTTTTGGCCCGACCCGGGATTAGAACCCGGGACCTCATGATCAGCAGTCGCACTATTACAACCACTAGACCAACGAACCTTTACGTCTTGAACATGTCTTGAAAGACCTGGAATATATTTTAATAGCTTTTTAAGTAAGTTATAAATTGCTGTAAGTAACAAAACACACTGAAATTGAATATTCTTTGTGTGAAGCGCAGTTATTATTTTCAAACAAAAGAATCACTAATTAGCTTAAATATGAATGAAGGCAAGAATCCATTAATGACGACAAGCGAAAAACCCAGAAGTGTTCATAATGTTCAATGCCCCAAATAGCACTCATTTAAAAATAAACTGAAAAACATGCAGCGGGTTACCGCTGAATTGAGTTTATTTTCCCATGGCAGAGTACTCCAGACAGTGCGCAGCCGCACACAACTGGAGCGTTTCGGCGCCGGCGCACGCGCCGTTTTATTGTTCCTCCCGCCTCTTTACCGCTAACTTTATTATGAGACGTCTGCTTTGAAATTTAAATCATGATTATACGGTAACAAATCGCCGGGCACAAGCCCGGTATCTCATTATCGAAGGTTCGTAATGAATGTAGCATGCATGAGTGATTCTACGAGCTGCGTTTTAGCGGCTTAGCTATATAGCACTACTTAAATTAATTATGCCTTATCTCTTGAATATTATATTTGAATTCATCTACATAGTACTAAATTTTAATTAGGAAATATAAAGAAAAACTGTATAGACGGATATTTTTTTATAGTTGACTTTTTATAGCTGACTTGTAAGTGTATAATTTGAAATTATAAGTGTATAATTTGTATGTAAATACGGTCAAGTTAAAGCTTTTTTTACTTATCCGCTAGAACAAAAGTATGTCTTGCACGCTATTTACAGCTCTTTTAATTGGATAAGGTTGATTTAATTATCTGTGAGACAATGGTCGAGCAGTTCTGCAGTTCTCCACATAATGTCTACTGAATCTGACAAAAAACCATTTATTATAACAACGATAGGCATAGGAACGAAATAACTATGAAACCTTTAGAAAAATATTACTGTTAGGGCAGATTTTTCAATGGCCAGATAAAAGTTATCCATTAAATAAATTATAAACTGATTGAATGTAAAAGTGAAACAATTGAATTATTTATATTCATACAACAGCTGTCATTATAAATTGGTTGATGTTGGTGTGTTATCATATGAATAAGTTATATATGAGGATTTAAAAATCAGCCCCAAATCAATTACGAACAATCTGGTTTGAGCGTTGAAATTAAATTGTTTTCATTAAACCCTCATCAGTGTGTATATAGGATAAATAGAATTTTCAATACCTAAACAATCATATCCGTACAACAATCTTTCAAATTAAAAGATATTTATATTGTTACTAATCTAAATGTCGGATTGACCAAGTAAATTTGGAAGCATTTTAAAGTCTATCGAATCGCCAGAATATAAAAGCGAGGGATATGTTTCAATAGCAAAATATTTGCTGGCGTGCATCGTCGTGTGTATTAGATCACATGATGCGATTAGCGGTGGGCGCACACCTAGGGGATTATTCCGCGCCACAGTAGCGAGTCCATCAAATAGATCGGCGCCGCGATACCGTCTCGACCGCCCGCCTGCACTAGGGTCGCCAGGTCTGCGTCCGCCTTTATAATAGCAAAATAATAAGGTACATATTTTTAAATTTTTCTTAAAAGAGGCTGATAACTATTCTGGACTTTATGGACTCTACAATTCTGTTTATGGTATTCCTTATTAGTACAGTGTAGCGATTTCAAATTAATATTGCCTTTTTATTATTTATTAAAACGTTTAAAATATTGATTACATCACTTCATAATTCAACTAAAACATATTAATAAGAAAAACGTTAAAAGTACACGTATTTTTGTAATTATAACTGAATATTTACATGTACATTATCTAAAGATAGTCATATTAAAAGATAAAACTATAAACGATGATAATAGTTAGTAGAAACTATCTAGACTTCTCCTAGAATAAGACCAGATATATATGGTTACCCTAAGTCCGTTTTGCATTAGGATATTGGTATCCCCCATCTGGGACGATGATATGCTTCCGATGAAATTTTACCAATTGAAGTTGTCGAAAAAAACGAACTGATACTACGAATGTCTTTTTTAAAGACTGCAGAAACACTTACCAGCGACTTATATGATTTAATCAATTAATAACCATAACTTAAATAAAACATTTAAAAACCCCCGAAACAAAAAGTGCTGATGATCTTCAAACGACTGAGTTGAATTCCTTGAATCATAGCTAAGAACATTCTCGATCACGTCTACTTTCAAACTAAAAAAAAAACTAAATTTAAATCGGTGCATTCCGTTAGGGAGCTACGATGCCACAGGTAGACGTTAGGACTCACGTTAAACATAACACTCCTTTTTTGCGATGGGGTTTAAAAAAATATAAAAATAGATTTAAATATTTTATAAAGTCGTTGTTATAGATATTCGCCAGCCTACTAAAGTAATAGTTGCCACGCTTGACAAGTGGGATGGCAACCACAGTTTTTTTATTTTTAGTCGTTATTAGGAAGACTACTTGTTCATTTTCTGATTTATTTCTCTCTGTCGCTATTACGACATCCCATGGGATTATATGGAATAGGACGAGTAGATATTTTAATGTCATTACTAAAACAAATACACTATAATATTATGGTTGTAGCGCTAATGGATAGGCTCGATTGGGGAAGGGCCATGCTCTCACAGATTACCAGCGTAAAATAGCAGCTTAATACTTCTGTGTTTTGTAAGGTGAGTGTAGAGAACCGGAGACCCTTTTTTAATACAAATGAGGCATTCCATCTTAGGCCTCAGGGGTGACAACGCATCTGCATTTTGATTCTTAATCGAGATTCGAGAATAGATGTATGATAGAAAGTTATGGGCTACAGCGTCCACTTACTATCGGGTGAACTGTGTGCTCATTTGTCATCCATATGCTATACAATAATTACTAAGGCATTCCATATTAGTCCTCAGAGGTGACAACTTATCTGCAACCATCTTTTTTTTTGTTTGGTGTAAGATAGAGTGAAGTTATGTTCTCAAAACTCTTCACTGTTGCATTGAAAGACGTTTTCAAGCTACTGGACTGGACAAAATACGGTTTATATCTCTACCAATGTACTACCATTATCAATGGGGAGTGCATCGTTCACCTGAGAGGGCTTTGCTGGGAGTCCTATGCGGGATAGTCTGCGTAATGAGGATATGATATTTCTTCCTGTTCTACATGGATATCCTGGTTGTAATGATGATGATGATTACGATAGTGAGTAGATGGTGATGAAGAATACATTTAATTGTCAAACGAGCTAACAGTCCGCCTGATGGTTAGCACCAACTGAAGACCGGAGCAGAGTCACCTGCAAGGACTAAAGCCCAGCTCTTATATTAGAAGTAGTTTCTCCATTAACATTTACAATTCGTGAAATTATTAGCAAAGGCAATTAAGATCCGTAAAAATTACTTTTTTTTTCGGCAACTTATGGAGTTTAAAGCAAACAACTAAGTATTCGGAAGTTTTAATTTCGTATAACATAAATTGCTTTTCGGTTTTTTAATGTTTTGCGATTGTTTGTCTATTTGTGATACTGATCTTGTCGATGAAATAAATTAATCTGCTGCTATTCCTGTACAAGATCAGATACACCGAAATTAAATTCCAAACATAAAAATGCAGCAATTCATTAAAAGATGTAAACCGAAATATGTTGTATATGTATATCATTCATATAGAAAGAAAATATCAATTCTTTTGGGCAATAATACAACTTCGACCCAATTTAAAATTTTAAATCAATAAACCGATCCAAACATGACGCACCAATACACGGACTACATTAAAATTTCATATTAATAGCCCAACGATGATCCCCCGGTATCAATGCGAGAGGCCGAACAAGCCGGCGGTTATTTCAAAATTCATACGAGGAACAAAAGTGCAGGCGGGAGGCAAGAACCCTCTCCCCCCGATGTAGTAGGTGCTTACCTGAAACAATGAAAACGTTTTATATGAATGCTTGTGTTTTTTTCGACGAACGCGAGGATGGCTAGCGGGCTGAATGAGATCGATACGAGATCGCGGGACTAGTGCTGCAAGTCATCGGGGTCGTCAACACGGCGCGTGTTTTGACGCACTCTATAGTGACGTCAGGCTGACTGGGCCGGATTTATTGTGAATCGTGCTTCAGGGGAATCGTACTTATGTATTCCTTTTTATTTATTCGCTAAATTTGAAATAGTACACAATGTTTTATTGATAAATTTATTGTGACGCACAAACATACAAATAAAATCAATCAACATGAAATCACAAACATAAATGAGTCAACAGTAATAAGCGTGGGTAAAATTAGATTCATCATCATCATTCATCATTACAGCCCTTCATAAGTCCACTGCTGAACATAGGCCTCCCCCAAGGAATGACACAAAGCACGGTCCTGAGCCACCTGCCTCCATCAACTTCCAGCATGTCTTACCAGGTCGTCACTCCATCTCGTGGGGGGTCGCCCTACACTTCGCCTACCGGTACGAGGCTGGCACTCAAGAACCATTCTTCCCCATCGGTTGTCGGTTTTTCGAGCTATATAGCCGGCCCATTGCCACTTCAGCTTACTAATCCGTTGGGCTATGTCGGTCACTCTGGTTCTACTGCGGACATCCTCATTTCTAAGGTTATCACGCAGAGAAACTCCGAGCATAGCCATCTCCATAGCTCTCTGAGCGACCTTGAGCTTCCTCATCCGGCCAGCAATGAAGGACAACGTCTCAGTACCATAGGTCATCACTGGCAACACGCACTGGTTGTACAGTCTTGTTTTCAAGTTTTGAGCTATACCTGACGAGAAGATGTGCCGTAATTTCCCGAACGCTGCCCAACCGAGTTGAATCCGTCGATTGACCTCTCGGTCGAAGTTGGACTTACCTAGTCGGACTATTTGTCCCAGGTAAACATACTCGTCAACAACTTCGAGCTTAGTGCTTCCAACAACTACCGGCATGGGTGTGACATGGACATTAAACATGATCTTTGTTTTGTCCATGTTCATCTTAAGACCTATCCGTTGGGAAACACTATTGAGGTCATTGTGCATAGTGCTTAGGTCCTCCAGCGATTCTGCCATAAGGACTATATCGTCGGCAAATCGAAGGTGAGTGATGTACTCGCCATTGATGTTGATACCGTATCCTTTCCAGTCCAGAAGCTTGAAAACGTCTTCCAATGCAGCGGTGAAGAGTTTCGGGAATATCACGTCACCCTGTCTTACACCTCTCTGCAAATGGATAGGTTTCGTACTCTGGTTCTGTATTCGGATAGTCATCGTAGCGCTACTGTACAAGCACTTCAGCACTTCGATATACCGACAGTCAACTTGGCATCGCTGAAGGGACTGCAGCACCGCCCAAATTTCGACGACGGAATTAAAGAGCTTCTGAAGGACTTCAAGTACCGTTTTTTCACCCGCTTTCAGAAGCCCCGCTGCAATTCCATCCTCGCCTGGGGCCTTGCCGTTTTTAAGGTGCTGGAGAGCCATTCTAATCTCGCTCAAACTTACGTCCGGGATATCATCGGATTAGTGTGGGATAAGACTCGCTCTTGGATCGTTACTCACACTTACGTGTGGCTCCAACGATGATGTGTACAGCTGCCCATAGAACCTCTCAATCTCACTCAAAATCTCAGGTGTCCTGGAAACGACGCTGCCACACTCGGTCTTCAACTTCGACAGTTGGCTCTTTCTGGCAGACAGATCTCTAGCAAAGACTTTGGAGCCCTGGTTCAGCTCGATCGCTTCTTTAATACGAGCAGTATTAAAGTTGCGTAAGTCCCGCCGCATGCATTTGGAGATCTGTCTGTTCAGTTGCCTGTATGCTGTCAAATCTACTGAAGACTGCAGCTTTATATCCCGTGTAACAGCCATGAGATTAAGAGTGTGATCGGAGAGTTTTTGTGTTCTTCTGCGACGGGTCTTGCAAAACTTAGCTTCGACCGCATGGACTGTTTCCACGAGCTTGTCATTCATATCGTCCACTGCATTGTATAATCTTCTAGACTGAAAACGGTTTTGTAGCTCGAGCTGAAAGGTTTCGGGACTTTGGATTGGAGCACGAGGGGGACGGAGCGTTGACTTCATTAGACGTAACCTCTCCAACTTCACGTTTAGGTTCAGTGTGCCTCTCACCATTCGGTGATCGCTGTCGGTTTTCACCCTCGCGATCACTGAGACATCACTGAACAGTTGTCAACTGGTCGTCATAATGAAGTCAATCTCAAAATTAAATTAAACAAAGTTATTTTTAGAATTCTTGATCAACAACTTTAAGCGGCAACTCTACAAATAGGCTTTTATTTGTAGCCACATAAAAAGCCGTTCGCCCCGTAACTCTGATCAGATTTTGATAAATATGTCAATCAATATGTTATAACTGCAGGGGTAGCACAGACAATAACTGTATGACATGATTTCAAAAAATTCAGATCCCAATAAATTAGTATGTCGTTTTTTAATTTTATTAAAAGTTGTTTTTGATGACAACTAATATGATGTCTAAATTTATTATGTACTATTCCAGTAATATGAACCAATTCCTGTGGCATAAGTTACATAGTATTAATTACTATATTTCACTGTTTGCTTTAACGGAAATGATGCTGCCGCATGAAATAGATACGTCTACATTGGACACTGCTTATTACAAAGAGAAAGTTATTACAGTTTATACAAGGCGGGTAGTATTTGTGTCTCGTAAATAATTCCAATACAATCAGATGCCGACTGTTTTAATATACAACGCAAATAACAACGGAGTCCATAAAGTGTTTAGGCGAACGTTTTTGAACTAACCATTATTGAAAATGACATTAGAAGCCTGTTAATATAACACTAAGTGTTAAAAACATATACATCTCTAAAATGTGAAGAGATTTTATCGAAACTTCAAGCCCTTTTTCATAACAAGTTATTAATATTACAAGTTCCGTTGAAATGAACATCTGACATTAATTAAAACCTTTAAAATATTTATGATTATCCACTTTAAATTAACCAATATCTTTTTAAAAGAATTAGGGTAACAAACGAGCGCCCAATCCACCTGAGGGTAAGTGGATGTTGTGGCCCATAGACATCTACATAATAAGTTCCTCGACTAAGAATCAAAATGCAGATGCGTTGACACGTCTGAGGACTAAGATCGAATGCCTCGTTTCCAGTAAAGAGGGTCTCCGATTCTCCATGTACATCCTACAAAACACAGTAACATTAAGCTGTTATCTTACGCTGGTGTGAAAGCGTGGTCCTTCCCCGATCGAGCAGAATTCCTCGTGCTGCAACCATAATATAGCTGCAGGATGGCTCTAACACGTACAATAATAATATAGATAAAAGTAACAGACTTTATACGTCTCACAGATGAACACTGACCCCTCATTTCTGAAAGATTATGCTGCAAGTAGTCAGCCGCGTCTACGCTGCTCAAATGCGTGTAGACGGGATTCACAACATGTACTCGAAATATTTTATTTCTAAGACATGCAGGTTTCCTCAGGATGTTCTTCTTCACTACCAACCACTTGATAATTCAGCACTTAAAAAAACAGAGATTACCCTGGGTTGCTCGCGTACTGTGAAATTTACACCGAGCGCCTAAACTCTAAGCTACCGAGCCTCAGTAATTATGCTTCTAGTAAAATATAATTCAAAACGCATAATAAATTAATTTGATCCGTGTTGAAGTAGCCTTAATACATATTAGCAACCAATGAAATAATCCGTTGAAAACCTTTAGTGAAATTGTATTCGGCGGGTGAACATATGCCATATTTATTGCGGTCCCTACTATTGGCGATCCAATATAGGATTTTCCGTATCGATCGAGTTGCTACACTGATTAATATCGTCTGGCTCCTTGGGCCCGCGTATATAGTTCTGCTGGGAGCAATTTCGATGCCATCAAATTAGAACGGGTTGTTGTGTCGGAGTTTGTTTATTGTCGATCGTCACGCGTTCGACAACTTATCGGGAGTGATCCTGATTAATTTCCTAATTTCGGTGAACTTAATATAGAGGAACGAGATTTATAGGATAAAAACGTATTATTTAAAAAGCCTCTACAAAATTTTTAAAGTAAGTAAAGGCAATCAATGTAAAAAATTTAGATGGATTTGCCACCGATTCATGTAATATTTTTCACCGTAATTGTTAAATTACATTTTGGAGTGAGGCGTCTATGAAAACAGCGATTGTTATGCATATATAAAAGATATAAAATATGAATCTGTAACTTTTAAACGCTCTAAGTCTTCCACTGTATGTTTGTGTACCACACTAAAAAGTTCTCTGCCTAAGACCATAAAAAATCTGTGCGATCCTGCACTGTTATAGACCAGACGATCTATGAACTCAGTCGAAGCCAGAATTGAATGAAAACAAAAAAAGGCTACGGAAAGGAAAAATATAATCGCGCAGAATTAAGACGTCTACTATAGGATCCTGTCGCCAATTCCTGAAGCTATGTGCTTACCGTCGATAAAAGTACATACTATAAACCAGTCCCAGTATCTTAAGTGACTTGATAGATTAACACGCTTGCTGTCCCGATACGCTGGTGGAAAACAGAAATTTATGTTATGTAGATATTTTTAATACGATTAAAGTGCACTAAAACAAACAAAATATATATATAGCAAAGTATATGTTTTACCTAGTGTTTGTTTACAGCTCAGAAGAAGCCTCGCAACATGTTGGAAAAGATCAGCGTCGTCATCATTCTGCGTCTATCATGCTTTTGTGGGGTGTGCCCTACCTAGTCGCGAAGCTGTTATGTTTATAGTATGTTTTTAGTAAGCATATTATGCTTTTCGGAAATGTACCGCGGACATAATATTCTGCTAATATACAGACATAAATTCTGATAAAATTCTGCTCCTAGTCACAAAGTACAACTCAATCCTGACTCTTTCAATAATGTTTCGGATTCAAAAGAGCCGAGGACTAGCCCTCGTCTAGTCCAAATCCGAACCCGTTAAACTACAAATTGATGTTTACACTAAAGAACATCATCTGCTCAAGACATTGCCCATACAGTTTCGTAAGAAATCTTTAGAGCTAGTAGTGGCTGAATTCTTATGAAAACTGTGTAAATTCATCTCTATATATTACGGCCAGAAAGATTAAAGGCCTGTATAAAAAGTGCGACATTTTATAAAATTTCTAGTTAATCGCTTAGACTGATAAATATGTACACAATAGTTTTATTATTACACTCTTTCTTTAAGAAAAATATGCATTTAAATTTGAACAGAACTAGTGGCCTTATGTACTAGTCTATAGGTAGTTTTATATGCTGAAAATATGAATTTTAAAATTATAATTCGGTTATAAGACTCAAATAATTCATTATTTACATTTACGAATATAATAGCATTATATTGTGCTCCAAACGTTTTTTGTTTTCCACTTTACTCCACGATATTTCTCTTACACCCTAGTAATTCAAACTATGAAAACATAAAAACCGTTAGATCATAATACTAAATGCGTATAATACCGAAAATTGTACATATATCCTTATGTAATATTAAACGTAGGTATTCAAATTTGCGTTCACTGATAAGGGTGGCCGAAAAAATTAATTAATCGACAGACGGGGCATTTTGAAAATTTAAAAATGTATTCTTCCACATTAAAACGCAGGTCCCTACCGGGGTTTTAGTCCCATTTCTCTCGTGCCGGCCCGAGGCGTTGTTTTATGCGTTCGGACCTTTTCTTCGTATACGTAAACACGTTTAAATTATCGCCACCATCAAAGATTGGGAAAAAAAGTAAAAGACGCCTTTGCGAAACGAACGCTCATTTACAAACGTTGCAAATCTGATCAACAGAAGAGATTTTGCGAACTTTTGAGAATTATCATGATTTCCTTTGGGCATTTTAACGCAAGCCATTAACGATCGTTATGTTTTAAGACAGATAATTAATAAACATAATATACTTTAATTCATGTTAATATTTAAATTAGTTTTAGAAGGTAGGACTCCTTTTCTATCTAGAAATCCGTTAGGGTCGGTACTAGGTACCAACCTGTTACCTATTTCTGGCGCCGAATAGAGTGCGTGCACTTGTGTTTTCCGGTCTAAAGGGAGTAGAGTGCTAGTAAAATTAGAGGCTGCGAGGTATTCCATCCTAATTCTCAGAAGGTAACAACACATCTGTAGCCTTCTGTGTTTTAAATTGGCTACAGTGTCCTTGGCTCCTCGGGCTGTAGTCCTATAGTGACCTCCTCTACATCAGGTGAACTGTATGTTTAAGTCAGTGCCGTTTTATAAAAAAGGTAAAATTTCGTTTTAGGAATTACAACATGTAATATACAATAAAACAAATTTATATCACATATACTCATATACTATGATGAAGACAACGTAAATATATGATGACAACATTCGTGCTCATTTTCACCAACGTGTTAAAGCAATTAGAGCTAGGACTCTGTACTAAGTAGCCCCAGAAAGAGCTGCTAAATAGAGTATGTCAGGCTTCTCTATGTTACTCTTAATATATGATTTTTGCTGATTATAGAATATATTTAAAAAAATGTTTTTTTTTTAAATAATTACAGGCTTAAACTTGTTAGTAAAAGGATTATAATCTACGTTATATAATATTTTTAGTTTGTAGTATATTTTTGGCGAATCTGCGTTCGTTACCACGGACCGCTAAAGCCCTACGCTCCCTTTCTGTACCTAAATCGTTCATAAAATCGTCAATTATAATATCTACGACTTGATTTTTAATTTTAATGCAAATTCAAGTGTGGCAGTGGTATCTAGCCATACGAGTAGAAATTGTTAGCAAAATGTGACAAATAAAATTCCAACCACCCTTAAAAATATCTAAACTGAGAGAAATAGCGCCAAATATGACAATTGTTTAGTACCGAGATTGCCACACTACCAAGCCAACTGACAATTAAATCCTTTGTTGTAAAAAATGCCCAAACCTAGTTGTGGACTGATTAGTAATGTTCTGATTGCAACGATAAAAAAATATATTAAGTAATTAATTAATTTATTTGGCTGCATAATTACATATGATTTAAAAATAATTGTTCCGGGTCAGGATGTTTGTACGTGTACAATTTACTTATACAAACGCCTCCACGGTACAAGTGAAAACCCTAGTTTGGAGTAACTAATTATAGATTGCAACCGTTTTTAAAAAGTCAAATGTCAAAAGAAATTCAATTTAATTATTTACGTTTTAACATGTTTCCTACATCTTTTGTACTGGATAATGTTCTTACAGGCAAATTGAAATACATTTTACGTTTACAGAAAGGCGAAAATATAGAGCGGGAAGTGTATATTTTTTCGGGGAGTGGGAACGCCGATATCACACAAAGGAAAGAATTCAAATCCCGCGTAAGAACTCTTGAGAACTTTTAATCCGCGCAAACGTTGAATGCAACTTTTATTCATAACGCAACCGACTAGAATGAAATGAACATTTACGAAAATAAACTGTCTATAATAGATGCTATTTATTGTTTATAAATTCCGTAAGTAGTGATAAGCGTAGTCATAAGCGAAAGTATATTTTAATTCTTTCACAAGTTATTTTAAAACAATTTTGATTTCATAAAATGAAGCTTTAAATAGCCTATGATTCATCCCACGGCTTGGGAAAGGCTTCATTTAAACTTATAAAAAGAAGGGTTCCCGATTAGTGCCAATAGAAGTTGGAAGGGCTCGATATGTTCTCAAAAGAAACTAAAAACAATAATAAGATTTCATTGGACACGTTACCACTGGTGAACATATGTCTCCCCATAGATTTCCTCAAAGGGTGAATATTTATTTGCCTTAGTTAGCACAATATGCAGAGTAATAAGCAACGGCAGTTTATTGTTGACTTGTTGTGAGTGGTTATAAAGAAGATGCTGCTGCCCATCTCCTGCTTCATTTCGCTTTGTCGTCTTTTACGACACCCAGTATAGGCTAGTGAATTATCTTACGCCGTTATTACACGGCATTGAAGACGTAAACGAGGTTAAAGCTAATGATTCTTATTACATAATTAAGGTGAGCTGTGTGCGCAGGAATTGCATAATTTAATTCCTCCCTCTCCCTGCCACCATCGGACAACCAGACGTTGGGCCAGTCTCCACCGTTTCGTTGTTGACTTACCACGCATTCGAACCAAACGGTTCGCCACGTCGTTCATCATGAGTACAGCAAAAGAGTGGAATAAGTTGCCAGCATCTGTCTTTCCATCCGATTACAGTGTGGGTATCTTCACGGCAAGAGTGAATAGGCTTTTGTTAAGTCAGTGCGCTTTACCATCTTAAGCTACATTACCACTTATCATCATGTGGGATCGTAGATAAGCGCTGGGTTTATCATCATCATTACATCCCTTCATAAGTCCACTGCTGAACATAGGCCTCCCCCAAGAAATGCTACAAAGCACGGTCCTGGGCCACCTGCATCCATCGACTTCCTGCATGTCTTATCAGGTCGTCACTCCATCTAGTGGGGGGTCGCCATACACTTCGCCTACCAATACGAGGCTGCCACTCGAGAACCTTTCTTCCCCATCGGTTGTCGGTTCTTCGAGCTATATGGCTGGCCCACTGCCACTTGAGCTTACTAATCCGTTGGGCTATGTCGGTTACTCTGGTTCTACTGCGGATATCCTCATTTCCAAGTTTATCACGCAGAGAAACCCCGAGCATAGCCCTCTCCATAGCTCGCTGAGCGACCTTGAGCTTCCTCATACAGCCAGCGTTGGGATAGTAGAATATAAAAAAATATTAGTGGGGCATGGTTTACTGGTATATAGCAGCAGCGCAACTAATGTTGTGTTCCGGTTAAAAGGTTAAGAGAATGTATATAGCTACAGGCCGTGAAGCGTTCAAGCTTAGTATTTAGGGATGACAAAGGATTTTGTAGCCCTTGTTCGAAGTAAGCTGCAGTGCTTCAGCAGCAACCTACCGTCAGATGGACTGGATGGTATTGCTAATTCTTATATTTTATATAGTTTCCTGACGGCTCTTGAGGTTATTCTTGGTTTACCGTTGAAAATCTATTCTGTCCCTATTGGTTGATCCAAGTAAAGTAAAACAAATTTAAGTAAAAAGCGAATACAAATTCTTCGTACCATACGAGACCATGATTGCTTATCTATAAAAGTCTTCCGCAATAGTCTTTTATGAGCAAAATGAAGTTTGCATCCATTACAATAGCTCCCCGGCATCGTCAAGTCGGCGTTGAGGCTATGGAGCGTAACAGCGTTCTCTACAAACAATATTGTTATTTCCAAAAGCAATTTCCATACGCTAACGCGGTACCTGGTTATGGATTATGGAATACGAATATTGTTCGTTAAGAAACATTGTGGATTACATTTTGTGACGTTTCTAATCTACGATCCATTGCACTGTATAGAAGATGCGCCAGGTGGAAAGTAATAACCGTAAGGGAATTATCATAAAAATTATGAATGATTGATATACTAACTAGCTAGTACCCGGTGCGTCGCAGCCGCAGAAAAAAGTATTGCGGAAATATCAGTTGAAATTTGGAAGAGTCATATTGTTTAATTAGGAATAATATTGATACATTCATTGAAGTTGAATTTTTTTTTATAGGATATGGGTGATAAAAGAGGACACAGTCCACCTGATGGTAAGTGGCGGTAAGTTGCTGCGGCCCATAGACATCTACATCTATCCTCGTTTGCGAATCAAAATGCAGATGCGTTGTCACCCGTGAGGACTAAGATAGAATGCCTCATTTCCAGAAATAATTAATAATTCCTGAAAACACTGATTTAAAACAAAATAATTTATTTATTTCGATATGCATGTAGCATCCTACTCCATATCATCCCATGGATAAGAGGCGACAGAGGGAAGCAAAAAACAGAAGATGGGCACTCCTGTTCATAAACAACAAATGTAAGAATACAGGGTTAACTATAACAAAAAAGAGGCCTATGATCAGCAGTAAGCTGTAATAAATGAATGAATGATATACATGTAGTGCTCGTGTCGAAACTGTGCACTCAGTTTGCATTGACACATCGAGCCCAGTGGCCCAATTCGATCCGTGACGTAGGAGATGACGCTGCATTCTGGGTCAATTATTGGCAAACAGCTGACGAAACCGCAATCGTCGGCTCTATGGAGTTACTTGACGTCTTGGCTGACGTTCGGACGCCTTGAAACTACGTATATTGTTTGTCGTCACAAGTTTTGCCGTATGATGGATTTATTACAGAACGGCGTTGAAACACAAATATAGTATATAGCTATAAACTTATATCCCACCCATAATAAAACAAGCTTACAATATTTTTTAAACAATTCTCGTTTTCTAGCGACTTCAAAAAGGAGGAGGTACTCAATTCGACCGTATGTTTTTTTATGTGTGTTACCTCATAACTTTTTTCTGGGAGAACCGCTTTCGATGATTTTTTTTTTATTTGAAAGCTGGTGATTCTCATGTGATCCCATATAAATTTGATCAAGGTCTGACCAATAGTTTTTAAGTTATTCTTAATAATTTATATTGAAGTCGGTTGTACAAAATCTTTAATTTTAAATAATTAATATAACTAATTATATAGCGGATTCTTAATGTTTTATTTGTTTTGCTTTGCATTTAAATATACTGAAACTACCTACAAAACGAATGAAATATATTACGTAGTCAAAATTTGGCCACCCTGAACATAATCTGCATTAGTTAAAACGAGATTATTATTGCTGTTTACTTAACAGGTCTGTTGTTTACCAACGATATTTTATTACAGCCTATCAGAGTCCACTGCTGAACATAGACCCATATATTTCCTCACAAGGGCGATATTTGGCATAGTTGCCACGCTTGGCAGGCGGGTTGGCAATCGCAGCTTTTTATATTCTACTTGTTATTAAAGATCAAATTAAAAAGTTGCTTATTCCCGAATAAGTGTTCAATGCCACAGACATCATAGATATACATAAATAGTATGGGAATAGCCAGAAAAATCTTATGGCTTACAAAAGATGACGGTATATCTCGTTTACGCCAGACGTAAAATATTCCGACCGGCGACGAGATGCAGCGTTAAAGGTGCAATACTAATACTACTTATATACTGCGATCGTCATTCCACGTGCCAAGCGTGACTATTAAGGTCATGGTACAACGGGAGATACCCATGTCTAGCAGTGGATTTTTACGGGAGGTTATACAAAATAAGGAATAACAATGTAACTAGTAAGCAAGGCTTCGTCTTAATACTACTTGAAAAAAGAATATCTTTAGTAACGACTACAAATCATACTTATTTTAATAATAGTATCCAAAAGCGCAAATAACTGTCAGGAATAAATGAAAAAGGAACGCGGCTAGAATTGCAACGTGCCTGAGTGAAAGTTGCAGCGGCACGAATCAGCCGCGTACGAACTACGAAGTAAAATCTACGCCGAGAGCGCACTCGATGCGCGCCACGACTATAACGATCGCGACCGACGAGCCGACGACGCGCGTCAATTAGCACTTGACGTAAATGTCACGCAAGCGGTCGTTCTGAGTTCTGACAGTTAATAGCGCGCTGCAAAGGTGATTTTTCAGCGTATCGATAAGTGTGGAAGAATGTGGAGGGGAGGTGATAACACAGGACTGATTTAAAACATTACTTACGATACAATTTAGAAATATAAGTTATTTACAATATTTGGAAAATAGGATAAACATAAGGTTTTATTTTTTAATTGGAATGGTATAAGATTTTCCTGAGATTCGCCAAGAATCGTTCTTTTGCAAGAATGTTAGATTTTAACCAATAAAAAACACCTCATATGTTAAAATCCATCAAGCCATTTAGGGTACAGAGCGTGCCAAGGAAATAACCATACATGACCCTACTTCTGGCTTCTGGGGCAGTCGGGGAATAAGTAAGGCTCTTAAATAAATATACCAATTGCGTGGTACAGGATTCCTTTCATTTCTAAGATAATGGAGCGATAAGAAGATGATTGAGCGAAAACGAGTTAACCGTAATGCGAATATATACGTATTTCATATGTCTTCGATATTTTTTTTATTCTCCCAGACATACAGGTTCTTTCACGATATGTTGCTTTACCATTGAGAACGAGATAAAACCACACTTAATAATATCAGTGGATTTTAAATTAGTTTAATTCTTGTTAAATTGGAAAGATTCACAAACAACGCGCCGCTTACGGGCGTATTGGTTCGCATTCGCATTATTCAACTGTTATTGATGTTGCCGCTCTGATTATTTTAGATCTTGCAATTATTGAAATTATTATTCTGTCAATATTCGGATACCGTAGTTTAAGTTATATTTACTACACTTACTTTTCACGGAACGAATGGCTAAAGAGAAAAAATCCCTTTGATATTCAATTGAAAGCGATATTTAAAGCAATATATAATCTCCTTTAGAGTGCTCTTCTACTCGAAGCCGGATGTCTTTAGCGCCGTCGTAAGTGTATTTTAAAAGTATATAGGTCACGAAAAGTACGAACTCAGGAGAAAACAGCAGTTGGGTTTGCGGATAATGTGATTCTCATTGCGGTGCCGGTAGCGTAAGAGACTTGTTTTAGAGTTTATGAATATGCGTTATGATGTTTTATAATAGTATTATTTTATGAGGATCTTTAAAAATCCGAGCGAAAGGTTTTCCCGCAACACGTTTCCAATTCAGACTTTAAAAACATTTACCAATAGACAGTCATAGCAAAATAAATACAAATCAGGTAATCAATTTTGATAGATAACATTTTTAATTCACGTCAGTGTTATTAAGCTATATGATCACTAAGCCATGTTAAACTGCGATTATGTATCTATGTAGGGAATTCTTTGTAGGTGGGAATCACTCAACAACTGTGTTATTTTTTTTCCAATATGATATTTTTAAAACTAATTAAAGTATTACTAATGCGAAAAACAGTGTCGGCTCATAATCGATTCTGATACATTTACACAATACAACGGAAACAAACGACAAACGTCAAAATGAAGCCAACCTCGATTCCCATCAAAGTTACATAATTGCTGTGCTGGTACATAGCATAAGGTTAATAATTGAGATCAAACTAAAATCGGCACTGGGTAAATCAGAAGCATTTACGAATATTATACACAGCTACTTTCAGTTTTTTTATCCACTTTTATATTAAAATGCAAAGCACATTTTATTCTATGAAAAACATACCAATTTAACCAGTTTGTTTCCAGCTTCGAAAACTATACAATCTCATACTACATATGACACATCCGCAAGGGCACCGAAGTGCGAATACGATTCCACGGAAATAACATCTCGGTTGCAATATAAATAAAGCTGTAACGGTGGGTTATTCCTTTTGAAGGCGCTTTACAAGTCGATTGTCGTGCGAATCCTCCGCAGGTTATTCTAACCGCCATCTTTCCGTTTCGAGATATTAACATACATGAAACTCAGTGTATAGTGTATCATAATACCTGTCTATAAATATAAACTGAGCCGAGTGTACTGAACTGACTGACTCTGTCGAAACTTACATATAAGAAAACCCCATATAATGAATCAAACGTCAGTAGGTATATATAATTCGAGATTACTTACATTTATTGCAATCTATCAAAAGTCCACTACTGAACATAGGCCTTTGTCATAGATTATTTCATATTTCCCATAGTTGTCACGCTGGGCAGGGCATCTAATTAAATATAATATGTATTACTTGCGAGATACATTGTGTTTTCTTGCGATGGCCCAGTCAATCTATTTATTTAAAACATAAAAGATTTTTAATATTGATATGGTCACTTTAAGATGTTGTTAGGTTAGATAATTACGTAATAACTTGAGACAGAAGGACCCTTAAGTAGGGACTGAATAAATCAACCGAATTGGTATTACATGCATCTAACAACTTTTTACGGTAGAAGAACTGAGTTGCGAGACTTGGTTTTTTTTGATGGCATTCATATTTCCCATAGTTGTCACGCTGGCAGGGAGATGGCCAACCACAGTTTTTTTTATTATTTTATGTTGTTGTAAGGAAGATACTTCTGCCCATCTGTTTCATTTCTCTCTATTGCCTTTTATGACACCCACGGGACGATATGGGTTAGTGCGTAGTTTACTAGATGTTATAACTCCTTTTCTTCCTAGTCCGTCAGGATAAGTTTATCAGGTGGACTATAAGTTCGATTATCATATATTCCGTTTTATAAAAAAAAAGAATTCTTGTACGCCACCACTACACGATCATAATATGTTCAATATTTAAGTTAACGACTATTCTGAATTCAAAGTAATTAATAGTTTTACGAGATCGTTATTATTAATCCCTGCAATAATCCTTTGATTTGACTCTGCAACACTCGACTCGTAGTTAACTCTCACAGCAGTTCACAGGAAATTCAAAACATATAAGCATGCAGTTATTCGTTTACGTTTTATTAAGATAAAGGATGATAAATTCGAATAGGTGTTTTAAATTAACAATACAACTTGCAGTGTGGCTGCAATGTAAAAAAATGAAAGGGGCAATGGATCTCAGAATGTGGGGTAAATCCAGTAAAATGGCATAATGGCGAAACTGACGCCTCTGCTTTCCTCCGTCTTTGACATTCTCGGTATAGAATATAATATAACCGTTTTTGAATTAAATATTTTAGTACTGCATCTTACCTGAAATACCTTATACAGAGAAACTCATAAATATGTTACAATGAACTACGCCTAGCGTTGTACTTTTAACAGGTTGACGTTAGAAAATTATTATACGATACAAACCTAAATCACACCACAAAGCAAACTTTCAACCCCGCATTACAGTCCGCAAGATGTATCGCTATCGCCCCCTCTTGCGGGCTGCTTAAAGCTGCCCACATGTTACTTGTTTAAGCTCGTTACACGTAGCTGTAGGCAATTGCCGTTCAAGGGAAATGATTTAACTATTACATAGGATGGTAGCGGCGGATCTATTGTGACGCGTCCGTAGCGACCAGGAAATCTTAAATTATTCTATTGCAAGCGTATTATGTTCAGATGTTAATCTCTTCAATATTGTAACGCATGTTTCGCTTCCGTATTCAGACAAACGTAGGAAGCTATGCTCTATCGTTAAAATCTTAAGATTCATCATATAAGAATGTTAAAAAGTAAAGCTCAAGAATGATAGTATAGAATTCGTATAAAATCCAATTGATTATGACTAGACATATTATAGCAACGCTAACGTAGTATAGCTTGTATATTAACGCTATGATGTCTATCCGAGCACAGAACAAGAGCACGAAACCTAGTCAATTGTGGAGAGGTGTAAGACAGGGTTACGTTATATCCTCGAAACTTTTCACCGCTGCATTGGAGGATATTTTCAAGATGCTGCACTAGCATGGATACGGTGTGAACACCAATTGCGAATAGATCACATATGTTTGGTTTGCCGAAGATATTGTCATTATGACGGAATCTCTGGAGGCTAATAGCACTATTACCTTAGTAGTGTCAACGAGTAGTATCTTTCAAAGGATAGGTCTTAAAATGAACATAAAAATAATGTTTAACTTCAATGTAACAGCTAGACCGGAAACACTACGCTCGAAGTTGTTGACAAGTTTGTGTACCTCTTCAAAAAAGAGGTAAACCGACGAATTCCATTCGGCTGCGTTGCGTCTGGCATACTGCGATTAATCTTCAGAATCTTACGACGAACGTGTACAAGCAGTGCGTTCTGCTAGTGATGACTTTAGAACTTTACTGATGATCGGAACTTTAAGAAGACCGTGATCCCTTACTGCTGGTCGTGTGAGGAGGCCCAAAACCTCCGCGGTCTCTGAGACAATGAGGAACTCAGCGTGCAATGGAACGGGCAATGCTGAAAACTTCTCTGCGGGACAAAGTTTGTAACGCAGATATGCGCAAAAGAAGAAGACTGACTAACAAAGCCTAGCGGATTTATAAGGGAAAGTGGTAATGGGCCAGTCATATAGCTCGAAGAACCAACAACTGATAAAAGTAAGGTTCTCGAGTGGCAGCTTCGTATTGGCTAGCTTATTATTGTGCGACTCCCCACGAGATAATGAGGACTTGATGGAACACGCAGGCAGTCGATGTATGCAGATGACTTGTGGTAAGGCTGTAGTGATAGTGAGTGATTAACTAATTATAGATATTCTTTTTATTCTTGACATTCTAAAAATGTGATAAAAGAACTTTTTTATAGGATAAGTGTGACAAACCAGCACACAATCCACCTGATGGTAGGTGTTTGCTGAGGCCCATAGACATCTACATCTATCCTCAATTACGAATCAAGATGAAGATACGTTGTCACCCATGAGGACTAAGATGGAATGCCTCGTTTCCAGTAAAGAGGACCTTCAGTTTTCTACACTCACCATATGAGACACAGCAGCATTAAGCTGCTATTTTACGCTGGTATTCTGTGGTATGTTGTGTGGTCCTTTCCCGGTCGGGCCGACCCATTCGTGCTACAACTATACTATCAATATAGCTGCAGTATGGCTCTACCTAAAAATCTAAAAATAAAATATGTTAAAGATATGAATTAAATTGTATCTATAGATTTATCCGGAAGGTAAATATTTTCTTACAACTTAACATTAAAAGGTTGTGGGTTGAATGAGATAAATTCTAAAGTCTGAAAGCTATTTCTCTATATATTGACGATTGAATATATTATATTCTTGTTGCATCTAGTACTATATTATACTAACCTAAAATAAGAGTTATTAAATACTTAAAAATCTTTGGTGAAACCTCAAATCTTCGAGTTATGACTGAAAATTGTCTGCTGTATAATTCGTCGGTATTGTAATTTTCTGTATAAGTGTATACGATACATAGCTTATGCAATCAATCTCACCCCGGGTGTTAGCGCAAGAGCGACCTATGCAATGAGCAACAGGAATGCCGGGTTGAGGCTGCGGCGGTAACGCGCCCGTCTTTATTGCTCGCTTTATTGGAAATATGCTTCCGCGTTCCTCTACACAGGTTTCACCGTTGCTAATTAAAATAAAATAAGTACCAATATATTTATACATGGTCGGTTTTAGACATTCCAATTCGGTTTTAGTCATTTTTAATTAGCAACGTTTTGGATTCCTTTTGAATTTTCTATGTTTTGAAAATATATTTTTAAAAATCTAGGCCTCTATAAAAAAATAGTAGAAATTTCAAAAAGGATAAATATTAAGGCAGTATATAAACACGTACTTTGCTGTCACCATGTACATAAACTTCACCCACAAGCAAACTTTGGAAAACTGATTAGTATCGGCTCAAAGTTTACATAATCCGGTTTCTTGGAGAGAAGGTTTTTTTATACGGAAAATTACAAAATTACGTGTAAACGCGATAAAAATAATAATATGGTGAAAACGACGCTCCTAAGAACACACATCCGATGAATAAATGAATAATAGAGGTCGAAGACGGGAGCTTGCGGCATACCAATTTATCCCGGGGATGCTAATAATGCGCCTCGCATTTTTCACCGGCGTGCCGCGTGACAAAGATCATTCTACATTGGCGGCTTGTAAGTAACTCGAGAATGAATGGTCTTCGTGCATTATACAAACATTAAACATGTAGTTGGTATAAGAACAAGTTTTTTTTTAACTTTACAAATTATGTATTGCAGTTTGCAGTTTGCTTATATTTTTCACGCTTCTAATTCACTTTTGATACATCAAGGCTGTTTGAAAAACATGGAAGCAAATTTGTTCATAATAAGTATTGCAAGATTTATGTACAGTGAGATAGGTATTTAATTAACATCGCCAATTTAATATGAATCATCGTCGCGCAGAATGTACAAAATCTTAGCCTACTGACGTTACGTACCGCCATACGGTATGTCTTTTATTCTTAATATAAACAAAGAACGAGTCATGTTTAGGTCAACTATAAGATTAAAAAAAATTGAGATTCTTAATTTCACCAAAAAGAAGTAAAAATTCGATTTGCAAAAATTGTGGTCAAAATATCCAACTACGTTTGTAATACAATACGGGACCGCATCGGCTGCAGGATGGCGGCCTCAGATTCCTATTCCATTAGGTGTTGCCGCGAGCGTAATTTGCAAATGAAAACAACTTATTGAAATTCTCTCCACGGCCCGCATCGGTCGCGCTACTCTCGCCAGCCCTCGCGATCATTCCAGATGGCGCATGGTGAGAATTTCCCTTTAATAAATGTAATGTAGGGATGCCACTCGCATAAAATGTTCAAATACTATGCATAGATCATTAATATCCGAACACAAATGTGTGTTTATAATGCTTTAAACACACACAAAATACAAATATTGTGTGTGTTTAAAGCATTATAAACACACGATTGTTTCTAATTATTTAGAAGTGCCATTATCCGGTGCAATATATGTGTGAAAATAAGAATAATAATAAAAGAAACCAAAAAGCCATCATAACATTAAAAATGTATGGAGACAGGCGTAGACGATATAGATTTTACTTTACCGAAAAGTGCAACACCTAAGGTTTGTAAAAACGCCGAAACGATTCGCCGCACCAATCATGTAGAGTATTTTGCATAAATTACGACGCCGCCGTAATCGGTTCGAATTTCTGAAAAATTATCGGACGTATAATAAGCGGCCGTGGTCGAATGCTAATACCACTATTATATGCTAATGCGACATGCGTACTTCCCTCCTGTATTTCCTAACCTCGAACAGCGCTTCCCGAATACACATTCTTAGAACTCGAACCCTCAATTTTTATATTATGTAACTTCTTAAAACTCTGGCAGCTCCGATGTGGAGCCGTCCCGTACTTTTTTACATTTTAAGGTATGTTGTGTGATACTGCAGTTTGAAAACAATAAATATTCATGAGATCCGGTTGCTTACAAAACAAACTATGGTGGGAATTTGTTGGGTATTAAAAGCGTGGGCGCCATTGTAGAAGGCGAGTGCCGCATACTGACGTACCCAATATTACAAATCTAAAAGAATTTAATGGTAGTGGTGCATGTGTAAAATATTGTTAATATTATTTTTTAAGGAAAATCCAAACCAGGATTTTTTCTCCTGTATCTTGTTATATACCTAAACTGCACATGGCAAACATTTCTGTGCGGGATCTAAACACGCGATCCCGCCGCTTGCACTACTTAGACATTGCACCACATAGCTATCAGCACAAGTTTTTTTGAACAAATATACATCAATATCGCGTTAGCGTTCCATTTACTACTACGAAGTAACATTCATTCAACTAGTGTTAAATAAACGTTAGCTAAAGAAACATTCATAACGTGTCGAATCATAGGCATTAGTGAGGGTATTTCCTTGGGCGGGCGAGGTGCGGCGGCTCGTAATTACCCCAAATATAGCCTCCATAAACAAGAACGATTATGCCCCTACACGTTTAACATCGAACCTTGGTAGTACTTGAAGTCTCGAGGGAAAATAACTACCGAGGATACCTAGTCGACAGTCGTAAAACAGTTATAATAGGCGTAGTGCGGAAACAGCTTTATGAGGTTTCTAAATCACGTTACATGGGGACTGAATCGATTACCGAGTAGTTATTTTGGCGTTCGAGAAGGGGTCACGAAACGAAAATGATTTATGAATCGTAAAATCTGGAATGTTACTGGCATTCTTTTGCTTCTTCATCAACCCGTAAAAATATACTGACAGACGTTAAATTTCTATTGTGAGAGAATTTGCCACAAAGGCAAGCGGATTGGAAATGCATCACAGGTATTTTTATGTCTAAAATCAGTGTAGAAAAGTTTTGATAGCGACTCGTAAAACAAGGACGTTTTAGTGAGTCCAATAAGTAAGAGGTAATGACAGTTTTAGTCTCTCTCGCTTGACGCATACTTTCATTATAATCACAACTACAGTTCAAGTAACGCCGTAAACTTATCTGTAAACGAAGAATTTTATGTCTACCTTTTTTTGTGTTTACCTTTTCGTTGTAAGCTTTGAAGACGATCAAAGAAAACTCCTTTCAGGTATGTTCTCAGGCAATGCGTCTGTCTACCGTCTATTTATATTGATAGCAATATACTTCTAAGATGGACTAATACGCAATGATGGACTAATCTTAAAAGATAGCTCCGTACAAATTTTCAAGGAGGAAAAATCTAAATTAATAACATGAACTATCGGACTACACGGAAGTGGGTCACATTGCGGAATAAAGAAATGTAATGGACAATGACGAAGCATTTTAGAATTTGTGCGGTTGGAATAAGGCTAAACGTAAAGAATCATATATTATATCAATAAGGAAAACTATAACCAAAAATATCAATTCGCTTTGAGGAAATTCAACAGTTTGCTTCTCGAATAGGTAAAGAACACATAAAAAGCTAATTTGTTCAGGGATGAAATTTGTTGCAAAAAAACCCGGTCTAACGCAAGTGTATGTTCTTCTACTATAACTAAAACGTGGTTTTGTTTTTATTTCGTTAACGACCTCGTTACTGATGATCATTTTTCTTACCGCAAATATTATTTTAAGACAAAAAATGCTTCTATTTAAAGTTTTACCCAAATCGGGTTTTAAAAATACAAATGCCGCCTGTTGACTATTGACTTGGTCTGTATTTTTAAGTGCAGACTGTTTTTTTTCCTGATGATTCTTATATGCAAGGATAAGAGATTTTCACCTATGACTTATGGCGATATCTCTGGAACCATAAGGCCTAGAGACTAAAAATTTGGTAGGAACATTCTTTTCGCAGAGTAGAACAGTAAGTTAGCTAAGAACGGACATAACGAAATGCAACCCGCACGGGGGGTTGCGGGGACTTTAATTAATCAAAAATCACATTTTCAAACTATAGCTCTTAAAGGAATATTTTTTGTGTTTTTGAGATGGTAAACCATCAGGGGTTGAAAGCGGTAAAGGTAGGGTACCCGTATAGAATTACGATACAGCTTCGACTTAAAGGTAGAACCAAAACGGTTGAATATTACGGTTGTGGTACCGTCAAATAAATAATAATTATACATATATTTTTTTATGGTATCGTTATACCTATATATTACTAATACCTTTATCGAAATTATTTTGGTACCGAAAAAAATGATGCGATGAAGAGCGCGCGACGCGGCTAACTTATATGGCGCTTGATACGACATTTATCTGTTAAAAATAATTAACAAGTAACTTTTAAAAAATAAATAAATTTAACCATTAACCATGTCTAATTCACAGACAAAAAGGAAATCCCCGCGCTGTGTTCGCGCAATCTCTTGAGGGCGCGTTCCGTTTTGCGAAAAACATATAGTTAAATTAAATAATAAAATGAAAAAGTCAAAAAAAAATCGTGCTTTATGCAATTTAAAAAAAAAAAATCATGATTTTTTCCAACCCTGTTTAAAGGCAAGCCTCCATCATATGAACGGTCGCTTGCGCGTGCTCGCGGCGCCGCGCCACGACCTGAACCACACTCAGCCACAGTATAAATAACTAGTTAATATCACTTACTTTGATCATAATACAATTGATAATGAAATATTAACAATATTTAATTACGACAAATTACCGATTGTTGTTAAAAATTTTCATTAAGAATTTTCCATATAATTTGAATATAAGTTATTTATGTTCTTGTCGAAAGTTTAAAGTCGTTTATAAAATGTATCTAAAATAAATGATTTATATTATTTTACCCAAAAAAATAAGATAGTTTAAAATTTAAATTCATTTTATCAATTATTTATTATTATCAACAAATTACTAATTTTCAATTGTTTGTTATTTATATCCATATCTGAAACATATTCTATTTTAAAATAGAACATTGTTACTGATTTAGAAACAATTATTGTCATATTCAGTACAAATCGCCCGCACTGAGCGTACTGCTCGCGGCTTAACTACGCGAACGATCAGGCAGTCGCGTGTGCATAATGTAGGGCCGCCGCGCCGCCTCCCTGTGGCGCCGGCGTCAACGACCGCGAGTCAAGGACGCCTCCCGATGCCGGCACGGCGCCCTCGACGCCCTTCCACTATCTTACTTTCTGTGGCTAAAGCTTTCATTTGATTAAAGCTCTAACCTATATATGTTAAGAAAAACGAGAAATGCTTACTACAGTTAGGAGAAATCCAACCGAAAGAAACGTTTAATAGCATAAAAGAAAAAAGATTAATTTTATTAATCTTTTTTTCTGCAAAAATAATGTTGACACCGAAAGAAACGTTTAATAGCATAAAAGAAAAAAGATTAATTTTATTAATCTTCTTTTCTGCAAAAATAATGTTGACATTTTTTTTGCCAATAAAATTTTCAATACAAGTTTTGGGAAAACTATGACGCGTGATAAACTACTTAGAAAATGTTTACTGTAATAAAGAAGATATACTTTACTGTAATATAAAAGTTAAATTAAAAATAAACTGTATAAAAATTGAGATTATCAAGCACAACACACGCATTCAATTCACAGACACCACTAATCCGAAATGAGAAATCAATCACGCGGTGTCACCATGCCAACGCACCAGATCACATCCTGTTTCTCCAATGATCGAGATGAGCCAACTGCGACTCCGTCAGACGATCAACAAATACGGGGAACAAGTTTGTCGCATTTGCGTTTATTAAAACAGAAATATATTCGCTTCGGAGTTATTCTGAGAACAACGCGTTGGTCTTAAATTAATACAGTCGAAACCGGATATACCAACTTCGAATGATCTTATCTTAGAACGATGGGTAGGTTATTGCGCCGAAATGGCTAGGTCCCAGCCAAATCTCGATAATAAACACAAATACAAATTATTTTTATTTGCAAATTAGCCCATTTAAATATAAAGTGATATAAATTACATTTGGGGAGAGAGCTGCTTATGACTTTGCCTTGGCATATGGTCTGACACAACTGGTTACTTCGCCTACGCGGAGTCCAGATGTGGAGGATCATACACCCTCCCTGTTGGACCTTCTGCTGATCTCTCATCCGGACGGATAACAGGTTTCCGTCGATGTCCTTCTCGGCTCTTCGGATCATTGTCTGATCCGGAGTTTGGTGCCACTTACGCTCCCCTCGCGGTTGCGTTCTGCAGGTTGTCGCCGCGTTTGGCAGTACAGGTCGGCGGATTGGGACGGAATGCGGTCTTTCTTTGCATACTACCCACGGAGGCGGGTTGGCATCTCGCCGGATGATCCCAGCGCTGTTGTTGACTCCGTCGATGATGTGGTGCTACAGGGAATGGAACTATTTATTCCATCATCTGTTGTACCCATCGGAGGCAGATCTTAGCTTTGGTTTGGTCGCTCCTGTAAGACTGCATTACGCAGTGAGCAGGAGTGTTATCGGGCCTGGGCTGGGGCTTCGGCAGCTCGGGATGTAAACGCCAGCGTGCTTAAGAAGAAGTATAACTTCGCCTCCAGGTCTTTCAAAAGAGTTATTGCCAAGGCAAAGTCAAAGCACATAGGCAAAATTGGCAAGAAACTAGTTCGCCTTCCTTCGGGAACCCGTGCATTCTGATCGCTCGCCAAGGCTGTCGAAGGGAATTTCCGTAAGCCATCACTAGCATCTCTGCACAGGGAGAACGACTCACTGGCCCACGCCGCAAAAGAGAAAGCCGACCTTTTAGGCTCTCTTTTTGCGTCCAACTCGACTCTTGATGACGGGGGAACACACCGCCGACCATCTCGCGGTGTGAGTGCTCCATGCCGGATGTGCGGTTCTCACAGGAATCCATTATAAACTGCCAGCTCATGCTGTACCTTGAGGATCTCCAGCCTATTTGTGAACGCAAATACGGTTTTCTTCGGGGTCGATCAACTGGTGATCTTCTGGTCTACCTGACCCATAGATGGGCGGAGACAGTACAGTCCAAGGGGGAGGCATTGGGCGTTAGTTTCGACATTGCGAAGGCCTTCGATCGGATTTGGCACAAAGCGCTTCTTTCGAAGCTCCCTTCCTATGGGCTCCTCGAGAAATTGTTGTCGTTGTAGACGATGCATGCTCAGACTACAAGCCTATTAACGCTGGTGTTCCACAAGGCTGCGTGCTATCACCAACGCTGTTTCTTAAGCATATCGATATGTTGCAAACCGGTAACATTCATTGCTATGCGGATGACAGCAACGGTGATGCTCTCTATACACCGTGCCAATATTTCTCGGGAAAACGTCGCCGAGTACCGGGACAAACTTGTGTCTGAAGTCGAGTCTTTACTGAACAAAGTCTCGGATTGGGGGCGATAAATCTAGTCCAGTTTAATCCTCAGAAGACACAAGTTTTCGTGTTTACTGCTAAAAAGAACTCGTTTGTCGTATCTCCTCAGTTTCAAGGCACTTCCCTTGTTGCTTCAGCCAGTAACGGAATCTTCGGCGTCGACATATCGAGTGACGTGCAGTTTCGTGGTCACTTGGAAGAGAGCGCCAAATTGGCCTCCAAAAAGCTTGGCGTGCTCAGCAGAGCGGGACAGTATTTCATGCCGGCACAACGGCTGCAACTTTACAAGGCGCAGGTTCGACCTCACATGAAATAGTGTTCCCATATCTGGGCCGCAGAGCGGCTCGAATCGTCGACGAGTGAGTCCTTTCCGATCGGCTAGATTAATTGGCGCTGCGAAGAGATGTTGCATCCCCTTGCATTTTCTTTCGCATTTACCACGCGGAGTGCCCTGAGGAATTGTTCAGATTAATCCCAGCCGCCAAATTTCACGAACGCACATCGCGGCGGAACTCCTGATACCATCCACACTATCTGGATGATTGGCGGGACACCACTGTGCGATTTAGAAGATGTTTTCTTCCTCGCACAACTTCCTTGTGGAATCGATTACCACCAGCGATTTTTCCGGACCGATACGACTTAGGGGCCTTCAAGAAAAGAGCCTACTCCTTTTTGAAAGGCCGGCAACGCATCTACAAGTACTGGTGTTGCGGTTGTTCATGGGCGGCGGTAGTCACTTACCATCAGGTAAGCCGCATGCTCGTTTGCCCCTTCTCCTATTAAAAAAAAACCGTAAATATTATATTATATAACTTGTATGCATATTGCTTGCAATACAAATGCATTTCGAATATAATAATATTTTTAGTTGGATGTTCTGTTCAATGTCTTTAAAACCTGTTACAACTTTATTACTATTATAATAAACCATTCAAAAGTAGTGTAAACTAACGGTTAAAGAACATCGGTATATATATCCGTAGAGGCCTAAAAACAATTTCAAGGAAAAAACAGGTGCAACTTAGATGACAGGCAGTTTGAGCACTGTAACTTTTCATAGCTAATACATATTTTTATCAACTAGACCACAACAGTTGTTGTATCTACATAACAGCTAAATAGACCTAGGTTAAAAAGAATTCCTACCACCTTATGTTAGATCAGACCAAGATCAGACGAATATTGGTTCCCTATACAAATCTAATTGACTACACGCGACCCACATTTTTCAATGTATGTTCGCTTACCCAAGAGTTAGTGGCTAACAGTCACCCCATTATCGAATAGCTAAAAATGATTATTGATAATAAGTAATGGATGTCAGACCCCAAAATTAGTATTTTTGCTCTATATCGCTTTAATACTGCAGATCACGGCTGAGAATCGGATCAAAACTTACGCAATATGTTATCTAGCAACCGTTCGTAAAGTCTTATTACATGCGAAGCCCTATAAAACAACAATTATAGGTAGTGTTTTGTTTACGATTGAAGTGTTTCTTTTAATGTTATATGACACATTTGTTAAAAGGCAAGATAATTAATGTACTCAATTATAACACCATTTTGTGGTTCCTTCATGAATGTTTTGATAAAGTATAACAGCGCATTTACGTACATTTACTATCGTACGAAAAAATCGGGAAGCACTCTCTAAATAATTTTATACGTAACACTAATTATATCAATAAGGGAAAGTAATTAATACGGCATTTTTTCCAAGTCACGGGAACACACTCCGCGTGACACGCGAGGGCTATTTAGGTCGGAATCGAGTGTTTGCCCAAACGACGATCCGCTTAGGTGCGGCGCACACTTGGCGATGTCATTACCACAAAACATTCGGCTTTTGTGACAAAAATACCCGTCATTTTGTTGGCTTTTGGCTAAGCCTGAGCTTAGACGCACCATAAGCTGATATTCAATCAAACACCCGGTACACTTTGATGCCTCGAAATCTTCGGTTTGAAAAAATTTTCAAAGAGCTTCTAAAGTTGGCAGATAACTGTCAAATAGCGATAGCTGAAATTCAAAAGAGGCAATATAAATAAATGACTTTATACCTGTTTACAAAAAAGAAAAATAAATGGAATAATTCCTTCTTATTATATATATTTTGTTCAAATATCTTAAAGTAAATAATGTAAACATTACTACTACAATAAAAATAAAATATTATTATTATTTTACGAATTGAGGACATGAGAGATTCTTTCAAATATCAAGATTTTCTTAAAAATACCCTTTTTAAGAAAAATGTTACGACTAATGTGTAAAATGCACCGATCTTCTGTTTACATGAAGAACAAATTACGGGTGTTGTACGGCTGCAGTATCCACTTACCTTCTGGTTGACTGTAAGTCCTTTTTCATCTCAATTTTATCATATATAATCGGTTTAAAAGATATCTATCGATATATAATTATTTTATTTCCTCTGAAGATCTAACCAAGTGTCATACTGTCAAACAGTGAATAAGTTACGTCATCCTAAAATCGACTCTCACTTATCTTAAATTGCGACGCATGAGATCAAGAAGATTATCGTCACCATCGAAACAAATATTGCGAGTTGGCGACAATATCATCACCCGAACGATTATCTCTACATACCTGACGATTTCCTTCTAGATATTTCCCATTCATTAACATTTCATTAGATGGTGTAATGTTGGCGTTTTAATGCAGAAAGCCTTCGTTATAGGAACCACAAAATAAATGAAAAAATTATTATGTGATTTGGTTCATATTATACTTTTTCAACCAAAATTTTTATTACAATTTACTTTTCACACTGAAAAATGAAATCAATACAAATGATACCAAGACATAAATAATATTTTATAGTTTATCTTCGAAAGCGGCCCTAATAACAGTTTAAAAAAATGAAGGGGCATAATTCATTCATTAATAAATAATCCCTTTTTATGGAATTACGAGAAGTCAACTAAAATAATTCAGTGTACGTCAAGTCTTATTTACATACTTTCACTGTGTAGTATATACCATGATACCTACAGAGAAGCCTCTGTATGCAGTGCGGTTGAAACTCGATAGCTTACGGATCGGTATTTTGTATGGTTATGGGATGATGAAATTTATACAGTAATTAGAGCAGGGGATAGAGATAAAATTTATTGCTTTTCTGATCAAGTTATGAGGATGTTGTTCCCAATTTCCGCAAAACACGGTAATTAAATAATCTCCGGCTTTGGTATTTTAAAGAAAATAAGGTAATTTATAAAAACAAGCCAGCATATTCATTACTGACGGTCATCATCATCATCCTCATCTTTTGTCATCGTTATCTCTATGTATTCTATGAAATGACTTAAATGAAATTAAGGGAAGAATTTGTCCGTAGAGACGGCAAAAGTGACGCGTTATATCAACCCGCGCCAGGTTTGATATAACGTCACTTGCCGTCGAGGTCGTCGACATCTTATTATAATCCCCATGTTAAGGGTAGGTACTACCAAAGGAAGCCAACTATAGCGCGTATGTAGGTAGAACTACAGTTACTTTTCATGATAGTAAATAATAAACAATGGCTCAAATTGGGATAAAGATTGGTTATGCAGAGAGAAATGATAATTAGGTCACCGCCTTACGGATGATTTAGTAATTATTGATAATAAGTAAAGTAAGATACTCGTAATTACGGAAAATTCTGGGATAAAGCTTTAGGCTCCGACAAAAGGTAGAAGATTTAACTCAAAAACCATACCGTGGGAAATAATACAAAGATGGTGATTTGGTCCACCCGACTGCCAGGCATAGCGACTACACTACTACTACACTTGATAACTGGGGAAGCACTTTAATGTTAACATGACACTTCACAATCTGAAATTATTTTATACTTTTTAGTTTTTCGATGTCGGCTTTTACCCCTTTAAAAAAGTTTTTTTTTACCCTTTAGAGTACCAATAAAAACATCGTAATTGATATATTTAAAAAATAATAATAATCAAAATGGGTTCACAATTGACGAAAACATCGTGTAACATACATACAAAAAACATACACTTGAATTGTAAACTTCTTCCGTTTTTTGAAATTAGCTAAAAATAAAGCTGCTAATACACACACTCCTTGCTAAACTAACGTCCGACGGTTCAATCAGGGTCGACTCACAGCAATCGGATTTCACCGCGCTGTTAATTCCTTTAGTTCGAGCAACGTTTTGATTAAATTGTGTGATGCGACGAGCATTCACTAGCTTAAATTAAACATAAACAGTGCTCTATAATATATGTTGTGGGCAATTCTATTCACTGAAGTGGTATGTGCAACGCTCTCGTGGACGTGATCAGCAATCTAATGAACTTCGTACGAATATGAAGAAAGTGACAGTATGAGGAAAAGAAACGGTTCTGTTAAGTACTAATCTCGTAATTGAAGTAGTGTAGTAAGTGATAGTGCACGAATAAGAGTACAGAATCAAATTTATCAAATTTGCTTCTGTAGGACTGTAGATTATTCTGTAGGAGTAGGACAACGAAAATAAAAATTATTAGAATTTAATGAATACATGAAAAATAAACAACGTATTGCTAGTGATGACATATGGATCTGTGACGTGGTCTCGTAATACTTACTGGCCGTATGAGGAAGCTCCAAGTCGATCAGCAAGCTACGGAGAGGGCTTTGTTCATAGACTTCGTAACGAGGATATCCGCATTAGAACCAGAGTAATCGATATAACTCAAAGGATCACTAAACTGAAATGACAGTGGAACGGCCATATACGTAATTCGAAGAATCGACAAACGATAGAGAAAAAAGTTTCATAAGTGGTAGCCTCGCATTGATAAACGAAGAGCTCGGGCGACTCCCCACTAGATAAAGTGACGACCTAAAAAGAGATGCAGAAAGCCAATGGATGCAGGTGACTTAGGACCGTGCTTCGTGACATTCCTGAAGGAGGCCTATGTTCAGTTGTTGACTTGTTGTCGCCGGCTGTAATAATGATGACGATGAGAAATTGTAGACATTTCATTACAAAGAGTCAGTGATAATTGTTGCGCCATAATGTAAAACGTTTATTTAAAATAAATTAATTTTTCTTCTGAATATATTTCAGTAGTAAACTACTTTCTGAAATTACCCAAAAATTGGCAACAAAATAGATCTGACAGTTCTGTGTTAGCCTCATGCCATTAAATTCGTCTTGTGTTATTTTTATCGCATTAAGTCTTGGCTGAAGTTTAAGTAAGCGTGGCCTTTACAAGATACTTCGAAATATTATGAGAATAATCGCAGTTATTCACAGGATGATATCGTTTTGTAAGTATTTAGGTTTGTAAGTATACTCGACACGGTAAAAATTCCATTGCTAAATAAAAGTCTGCTGTAGAGGTGGTTTATTAAGCATCTTATTTACATAGAAATGTTTCTACCAAGATAACGATGCTACCTTTTGTAGACAAATCCTGCAATTCTTTCTTTTTACCTATTATAAGCCAGTGCTTAACTTAAGTCCAGTCACGCCGCTGGCCATTTCAGCGTGCAGAACTGTCAATGCTACCTTCTCCTCTATCCTGTATTTCCAGATTAGGCTTTTAGTTAGGTTGATATAAAAGTGCATAAAAACAACTTGTAAAAAAAATCAAATACTTTGAACCCCCATCGGTACTAGTGACTAAAGAATGAATATTTCGAAATGCCACGGAACGGCTCGGGTATTCCCTTGCACGTAAAACTATCACCTGTTTAGGGCGGCGGGGAACTCCACTTCATTTATCTTATCCAGGATTCCCCTTCAAGGAAACTTGAAGTGGATCTTCAAGCTCATTCGATACTCATATTATATCAATAGATATAGTTTTTATAAAAACAGATGCAAATTATGAGACTGGTAAGGTAAAAGCGTATACATCGCCCCAAGAATGAATTATTATGAGAATGAGTTATTCCTAGAAAAATGGTGTTATCGACAAGACTCAGTTCCTCCTCATTTAAAATTACATTAGTATTTAACTGTTTGACATTTGGAGTCATAAATTCCATGCATTTCGTTTTAGTGCCATTTAAATGCAAGTTATTAACATTAAACCAATTTACTAATTGTCGTTTTAATTTGAAAATTAATGAAGTGTCATCAGCAAATATTTTAATTATCTTTGATATTTCTTTTTATAAAACGTTACCCTCACCCTAGGATTTTCTTCTGTATCGTGAAGGAATTGTACAAATATAAATTACATAAGGACAAACATCCAGACCAAGAACAATTATTTGTAGGCCATACAAATACTTGTTCCGTGCGGGATTCGAACCCGCGACCCCAGCGCTGCAACTCATCGCTAAGCCACTGCGCCACGGAGCCAACAATTATGCTTTATAACAGTCCCTTTTTGGGATTAGTTTTGATTTAAATCCAATATTGCATTTAATATTTTGTAAATCACCAATTATGGGACTATAATAAATTAAATGTACAAGTAAATATCATGCAAAGGAATTAAAATAAAATCAACACAAAGCCACACAATAAAAGTAAAAACCCCACTAAGCACTTAAATAGCTGCTGAAAGCAATTCAAACACAAATGGAAAAAAATTCGCAGAAGTACATTAATGTCACTATTCGATAAGGCCAGCATTAGCCTTACAGCCTATAAGTCCACCGGTGAACATAAACCTTTCCATAGATTGCCTTATAAAGGTGATATTTGCCATAGTTGCAAGCGAGTTGGCAACCGTGGTTTTTTATTATTTTAAGGTGTTATGAGGAAGATGCTGCTGTTCATATTCTGATTTATTTCCCTCTGTCGCCTCTTACGACACCCACGGGATGATATGGGGTAATGGATATTCTTACACTGCCATTACACGGTACATATTAAGGCCAAATGCTAGTAGTTAATTATACTGGCAAATTGCAACAGACAGACACAGACACACACGAATACATACTCGCACGCACGCACATACCCACGCATGCACGCACTCACGTACGAACGAATCACTCCCAAAGCACGGTGTAAAAAAATTGGCGCTTAGACTTATTACTTCATATTAAGTAACAGACCTCAAAAAGTCGTGATCAATGGTAAAGGTTCCTCCGGATCGGTAGTATCAATGGGCGTTCCTCAGGGCTCGATTCTTGGTCCATCCCTGTTCTTAATCTATATTAATGACTTACCTTATCTTGTAAGGGACAATCACGATATAGTATTATTTGCTGACGATACCTCTTTAATTTTTAAGCTCAAACGGCAGTCAATTAATTATGACGATGGAAATAATGTTCTATCGAAATTAGTACACTGGTTTAAAGCCAAAAATTTGCTCTTAAAAGACAATAAGACAAAATGTATTAAATTTACAATACGTAATGTAAAACATTCGAATACCAATGTGCTCTTAAATGGGGAGGAGTTGAGTCTTGTGGATACCACTGTTTTTCTTGGTATTACTATTGACGCGAAACTTCAATGTAATGTCATATATCTAAATTAGCAAGCAGACTTAGTTCTGCAGCATATGCTGTAATAAAGATTAGAAGTCTCACAGATGTTGAGACAGCTAGATTAGTGTATTTTAGATACTTTCATAGCGTAATGTCTTATGGAATTTTGCTATGGGCTAATGCGACTGATATTGAAGCTATATTTGTTTTACAAAAGAGAGCCGTACGAGCGATTTATAACCTAAATTGTAAAGAGTCCTGGGAATAAGGTGATCGCCACCATGCTGGTTCTATGAAAATTCATTTAAAAATTGTATGAACAAAGGTGTTGTTAAGTGAAATATGTATGAAAAAACGTCCCGCTGGGTTTCTTGCTGGTTCTTCTCAGGACAGAGGTATTTTCCGAGCCAGTAGTAAATAAAAAATGACTTTCAATAAGTATTATGTAATAATCAATATTGAATAAAAAATTATTCTATTCATTCTTTTCTACACTAATGTACACTATTCACACGAAAATACTTAACATTAGAAAGCAACCCGATTCACAAAACTACGGGAACATCGACGGCGATTAGGTACTATGTAATATTGTAGCCGAAGATAGAATTTTGCACATTTTCAAAGAATAACATAAGAACAAACAGCGAGCTAGCGACCATCCCGCTTTCATCAATGAGCAACAAATTCCAAGGCGACAATATTTAATTTTACGGGCTAAACAATTTTGTATTAGTATTAGGTAGTCACGCCACATAACGGCGCCATGTTGGGTATTCCCAGGCTTCGGGCCTTCAGGTACTTTGCTTTATGCACGAAGATTATATTATTTTGCGGTGTAGTAAATTTCACCACTTTATAATTCCAATACATTTTATTATTTTTAAAATCACATAGATAATACACATACAATAAAAATATTGTGCGTATAGTAATAATCAGTACGAGAGTAGTTATCTGCACAGAGTTCGAACTTTATATCGCTGAATCAGATATATTTTATTTATACAGTCCATGATTGGTGTCTATACCTTAAATCGGTCTACTTCTGGAGGAAACGGGAATAATAATAATAAAATTTCATAAGAATAGTTTCATAAATAGTCCTGGCAGCAGCTGTCTGTGTTGTCTAGCTGCGTTGTTCGGGCACGGCAGCAATAGATTGTCAAAATCTTTTTTAAAATTTTTTGCAGCCCAGATTTTCTCAAATCAGAGAATTTTTTGGCTGTTCTTGTATAATGTATAAGTGTGCACTCATAGCCCAAATTTGCTACTGTTTATACAGAATTTTAATCTTTGCATTAGATTACATATTACTTTGTTCCTTATAGTTTATTTTCTTTTTCACGGTCGATTTTTAACACTTTTTATCGTGAAGAGAGAAAAAATATTTTTAGTATTTATTACATAATATACTAAAGGTATCATAACTAAAGGCATAAGTTTCAATATGATGAAATATGAGATATAGACGCTAACGCAAGATAAATAAAGATTTACTTGAGTGTAACTGCCGAAAATTTCGAATCGTATCATAGCTTCATTGAGAAATAAACAAGAGAAAATAATCAGATTTACCTGCGAATCCCTTTAAAATTTCATACAAAATAAAATTAGTTTTATTGCCGACATTAGATATTAAGCTATTTTAGATAAGTCGCGGAATACTGCTATAATGCTGATTAATATTCTACTGCTAATACTGCTATAATGCTAATTGCAAAATCCACCATTGTGCGCCAAAGACTGTGAGTCACCAAACATTTCTTTTCGAAATAGCTGCTTAGTCTATTATAAAATTTGATTCACTTGTCGGAATGCATTTTTAAACTGCTTTCGCATTGAAATACAGACTGAGGAAAGATAAATGTACACTCGATTTGTCATGCTTTTTGGCGTTGTCGCCCGAGGATTGCTAATGATTGATCCCGAAGAGAAAAAATTTAGAGATATTTTTTTTTACGAGATTCTGATTACATATTTTAGATATTTAATGAGTCAACAAAACCCATATTTAGGTGTGTATAATCTCATTTATTATTGCTTTGCCAGCGGGAGTTTTAGGGCAGTAAAATGGACTAGACAATTTATTACTCGTTAGTCTGAGATCTGAGTAGAAAGTTGACGACGCGGGCGGTGCAGCGGACCGTCAGCACATATTTTTTGTATGTAACCTGACTGATTGACAGTGACAATACGATCGTGGATACAAGGCGCATTAAAATTAGAGCCACATCAAACGCATACTTACGTACAATCGTGGCGGCCAGGTTCGAAAACCCGGAACTTATCGCATGCAAGGTTGCCCCTCGCTGCCAACTGTGCCAAGAATTCAGTTGCCTAGCTTCGCGCTTGTTTTGTTTACGTGTTACTATGATTGACAAGGAATTACATCACGAGGATAATATAACCATTCGTGTTTTCATCATGCCCCGGGGCATTTCAATCATGTTTTGTTCGCTTATATTTTGTTATGGCTGTCTGTGATCTGTTACATACCATCTAAATGTTCATCAAGTCTGAATCTGATGGCTGATCGCAGACGCTTTCTTAAATTTAAAGTAAAAAACATGATACGTTTCAATTTAATTACCATTGTGATTTAATTAATAGAATCAGGCGTTACTTTGCGGAAATCCATTATATAAAAGCTTTTAAAAAAATTTTACTTCGCAAATATCCGCGTTATAAAATAAAATTATGTGTCTTACCTAGTATGACGAGCGGGAGGTGCTCTTCATACTAGGTAAGACACATCATTTTATTTTATAACGCGGATATTTGCGAAATATTTTTTTTTAAAAGCTATTATACCATTGTGATTATTTAGGTTCATGTTTGTAAATATTTTGATTTACAAACATAAAACTAAATAATCTAACCTGAAGACTGCACTGCACTTTTTTATAGAATAAGGATGAAACATTCACACAGTCTACCTGACGGTAAGTTGATGCTGTGGCATATATATCGTCTATTAAGAATCAAAATGCAGATGTGTTGTCAGTTGTCTGACCTGAGGATTAAGATAAAATACCTCATTTCCAGTATAAAGAGTCTGGTTCTTTTTCACACCATTAGACTGCTGTTTCACACTGATATTATGCAAGCGCGTGGTCCTTCCCCGAATGAGCCGACCCGTTCGCATTACAATCATTATAGCTGTTCTACCATGTTTAAATTGTGGCAGTCAAATAAAAATTATGTTTAAAAAATTATAATATTATTTACCAAATGTAATGTTTCAAACATTTTCGGCCTTACCTACTCATGAAAAAGACATCTGTTGTAGACGTCAGTAATGCATAAAGTCGCTCTCGACAATAGAACAGACAGGTTCAGAGTTAATTAACACGTAACTTAGGCAATTTATTAAGTTAAGGACAAAAAAACGGTCTACCAGAACGACACCGTCTTCATTTATACAAGTAAACAAAGTGGTGCTTGTCGTAATAAAATGGCACGCGTTCAACTTTAAATTTCCTAACAGCTTTGTTATCAGAGTTTTCAAAGATTAATTAATCCCTAATTAGGAAATGTTGCATAATCGATATGATTGTTTCGCATCACGAGAATCAAGAGAACGCATCAAAAGAAGAGAAAGAAAAGAAACAAAGAGAAACGAGAAATTCGTGCGGTTCGCTTGCTTAGAGCACGCGTACAAACTCATTTTTTTGAAAATTTTGATAATATATTTTTATGTATTTAATTCTATTTTATTTATTATAAAATAGTTCTCAAATCTATTCTCGCTACATATGTTAATATTTTTTATATCTTTAGCAAACATTAAACCTCGCATAACTAATTATAGTAGCTGAATGTATGTACTAATTAACAAAAATTGAATTTATTTGTACATTCATCTACTATAATTTATTATATAGTAGGTGAATGTATTAATTGTCTATTTAAAGCGTTTATTAGTACTAGCAATAACATAAAATTAAAGGTCGTAAACACTAACCAATAATTGATGGCTGTCAATGCAGACAATTTTTGTGGACGTTATATTTATTTTACCGCTAAATTAACGTTAATTTAACAAGTATTTATTACACAAAATATCCATAAATTTCATAAGCTAAAACGCGACAAATTATAGCGTTTGATATTAATTTTCCCGATAGGTTAATTTAAGTGACTTAGCAAGAAATTCAACACTGCGGTATTCCCTTTAGATATGTCCAACTTCGCAGTTTCGTGGTCAATGGACAGGTAACATTTTACTATGGGGTATTTGTACGGTAGCGAATTAAGCTCACACGTCGTAAAATTTACAAATAGCTTAACTAGGATTTATCAAAGCTATAAATTAAAAATTCTTGTTTTAAATTAAAATGTCTAGGGATGCTAGATTAATAGTAAACTAGTCTGTAGGTTCTCGTTGTCATAAAACATGGATTATGACATTTGTGGTTCCGCTGTCATACAGTAAACATTGCCATTTCGATCTTTCTGTTTGTCTTATTGTGTCTCAACATTATTACTTGTTTTAAAGAGTTTCCTTTTGAAGATAGTTATTAAAAAGTTACGAGGTTTCATAAAATTTTTTAGCAATTAAACTTATTTATGGAAATATCATGCTTCAAAGAAGTCAACACAATGTATACTTTTAACAAAACGCAAGTTCTACTCCGCACTTAATAATATAAATAACAATAGTATAATTTTGCCAATGTCAAGTCAAGTCGACTTAGGTGGCAACGGAACCTCCCGCCAGAGATTGTAATATCAACCCAACTCCATTATTAATTAATAACGAAATTATTATCAGAAAAATGTTGCTGCCCAAATCCTGGTTTGGTTTCGCTTTGTCGCCTCATACGATGCCTACGGAATGACATAAGACAGTGGATTGTCTTACGCTACAACACAGCCAATATAACAAAAAAATCATTTTAAAATATGGTGTTCCATAGTGATTATATTTGTTATAGAGATAAACGGAAAACTGTTTAAGGAATTTTACTATGCATTTTAATGATTTTTACAAAATACACAAATAGTAATTTACCTTATTATGAGTAAAACTATTTTTTTTATTAATATACTAAATGCAGTATATATACGGTAGTAATAACAAAAATACAATTTTTAAACTTTTTGTCTGTCTTTCTGTCTGTCTGTCTGTCCGTCTGTCTGTTTGTTCCGGCTAATCTCCGAAACGGCTGGACCGATGTTTGACGGGATTTTCACTAGCAGATAGCTGACGTCACAAGGAGTAACTTAGGCTACTTTTATTTTGAAAAAAGAATTAGGGTTCCGCGCAAAAAATTAAAACCCCCAAATAACACGCGGGCGAAGTCACGGGGAACAGCTAGTCTATACAAATAAATAAAATTGAAGTGTCTCTTTGTAATGTCGAAATAATATAAAATAAAAAAATTTATATTATTTCGACATTACAAACACAATATAAACAATATTTTTGTGCCGCTCTCTATATGTGCAGTTGACAACAGTACTTACGTCAATACAAACGGTAAGCAATGTCGTTGATTAAATATGATTCATCGGAATCGTTGCTTTGGCGCCGAATTAATGTTATCGGGACGTGGCAACTAGTTCAGTGTAGTCCTGGGCGGTTTGCTTAGCAATTTTGGCGACATGTTGCATGATAGCTGTCGTAATTATTAAGATTATGTTACGTTGTAACGTGATAAGTTAAATGTTATAAGTTCGATTATTGAATGACAATTCAAAGTGATTGTACGTTATTAGCAACCACGGCAGAGAGTCGCCGTATTAGTTTTTGATCGCTCAATCAAGCGCTAAAAGTACGCCTATATTTTTATCTGTTAGCCATCTTTTCTTCTGATAAGCATATTATAAAGAAAATCATGACTTATTTTTAAATACTAGAGTGCCAAACGAGCTGACCGCGTCCTAGGCAAGTGGACTACGGCAACCAACTTGAAAATAAAAGGTCACAGATAAATTGGACATAGTTTGTAATTAAATTTACGGTTTTACTAGCTGCTCCCCGCGATTTCGCTCGCGTGTTATTTGGGGTTTTAATTTTTTTGCGCGAAACTCTAATTATTTATCTAAAATAAAAGTAAACTAAGTTGCTCCTTATAACATCAGCTATCTGCGAGTGAAAGATCCGTCAAAATAGGTCCAGCCGTTTCGGAGATTAGCCGGAACAAACAGACAGATATTTTTAAAAATTGAGTTTTTGTTCTAAGTACCGTATATACTTTCATATGCATTTAGTACAAAGCTGTAATTTTGACATTACAAACAGACACTTCAATTTTATTTATTTGTAGAGATAGGGTATCAACACCCGTGTTAGAGCTATCTTGCATATTATGGTTGTAGCACGAACAGAACACTAGCGTAAAATAGCAGCTTAGTGATGGTATATTTCGAATGGTGAGTATAGGGAACCGGAGACCCTTTTTACTGGAAACGGAACACTGCATCTTATTCCTCAAGGGTAACTGCATCTGCATTTTGATTCTTAATCAAGGATAGATGCCTGTGAGCGACAGCATCCACATAGTATCAGGTGGTGGACTGTGTGCTCTTTCTTTGATATAGACTAACGAACAGCAACTATATGTTTAACCAACTTCAGTGTATGTTTCTTTGTACGTATGTTATGCGATATTTTCGCAAGTTGTGAACTAATTTTGATGATTATTTTTTTATTAAATAGGTTATACTTCAAAGGTGGTCACATATGTTATACGTGGTAGAGCCATGCTGCAGCTATATTAGTAGTATAGTTGTAGCACGAATGGGTCGGCTCGTCCGGGGAAGGACCACGCTCTTACAGAATACCAGTGTAAAATGGCAGCTTGATACTGCTGTGTTTCGTATGGTAAGTGAAGAGAACCTGACACCCATTTTACTGGAAAAGGGGCATTTCATCTTAGTCCTCACGGGTGACGACGCATTTGCATTTTGATTCTTTATTGAGGATAAATGTAGATGTCTATGGGCCACAGTAACCACTTACATGGTGGACTGTGTGCTCGTTTGTCACCCTATCCTATAAAATAAAAAAATAAATAAATTTAGAAAAAATTTCCTACCCCTGAGGGTAGCAAATAAATAACTTCTTTTTAAGCAATTGAAGTCTGTTTTTACTATTTGTTAAAAGTTTTATTATAGTTATATTTAAAAGGGTATAAAACTAAAAGTAAGTATCGTTTTACTTGAAGTTACAGCATATATACGTCCCACTGCTGGGCACAGGCCTCTCGTCATTTCTGAGAGGGTATTAGGGCAAGGAAATGTCCGCCGCATTGTGACCCAATGCGTGATGGCTAACTTCACATGTCTTCGAAATTTTTATTTCATTTCTCAGACACACGTTTGCTCACGATGTTTTCCTTCACCGCCGAGCACGCGGTAAATCAGCACTTAAAATTGGAATTAACAATTTCATTGGTGTCGGCGGAGATCTAACCCGGGTTGTTCGCATACTGTGAAATTTACAGCGAGCGTTAACCATCTGAACTATCACGGCACGTATCGTTTTATTTAATCATGTTTAATTTCAATATAATGCGGAATTTTGCAAACGATACGAACAATAGAACTTTATTGTTTCTTATGTACTGATAATTAAAAGAAATCAATTAAAATTTCAACAATTTCTTACATCTGTAGCGAGGCATTCGCATTCATTTTAGGACAGCGGGGCGTGATAGGCGGAGATACCGAGTGACCTTGCGACGAAAATTTCTCTTAGAAACGAAAATAACTCGGATACCGAGGGGCCATGTAATTATGCGCTCATTGTAGGTATTGTGGTGGGCAAAGTTTTACGTGTTTTCTTTTTACTTGGAATACTTTGTAGTACCCACGCGATACAGAGATTGGGTACCTAAATATGAATTTCTGTGCCGAATACTTTTAAATGGCGATCGAAGCGACGCCGCGCCGCAGCTGCCTGGACACCTGCGCGCAGAATGAATTTAGACATCCTACAGACTGGCTTTTTAATGTTATATCGATATTCGCTTACTGTTCCGCTTTGAAACATAATTTTGGATAACAGCGATTTAATGAATATTTCCTTTTTTATACACATCTATTTCAGTTTTATGTATATGGATTATACGCTGTTACATTTCAGGCTTTTAAGAAAATTCTCTGAACACTGGGCAGGCGAATTTGTCAGCGCACGGTAAAATTTTTTCGCGTACCGCCGTAACAAAGCGCTGGATCTATCCAGCCTAATTTTTTTCAAACGCTTGTTCAAAAAATTTCTGGTCTTCTTACGATAAGCTCGTAGTCCTAGATCTTCATTGATCACTCTTTTGACCGTGGTTCTGCTTAGGCTCATCTGAAGAGCTAAGATTTTTTGTTTACGAACAGGATTTCGTTGGATTCACGCCTTCACTGCTTTGATGATCGCGGGTGTCCTAACTGTACGAGGTCGACCGGTCCTCTTACGATCTTCGAAGCTTGAATCTTGAGTGAATCGTTTGATAGTGCGACAAACAGATCGTAGGGTTATTTTCAATTTTTGTAGAATATTGAAAATCTCTTTTAGCGCGTAACCACAGCGGTGCAACGCGATAACCGCTACTCTATCTTCTTTCTTAGGCCACTCCATATTTGAAAATGAATGTCTTTTTTTTATTTTCGGCAAGCGCAAACGTTTTATTTTTAAAATTAGTGAAGTTCATCAAGCCAGTATTCAGATTTTTTAAATAATAAGGTTTTGACAGAATTTATGACCCGACTAAGTATATATAGAATTCTACATAAACAAAAACTCCTGTTAAGGACGGCAGTTTTTTTTTCCATTGTTTTGCTCATACATCCCGTCTTTGATGCGAATAATGTAAAGGAAATGAAACTTTAAAATAGTTTCATTTCCTTCAAGAAGGTTTGTATATAATTTGTGCCACTGCTGTATAGTCTCGTAAGCGATAGTATGATAAAATCACACTCCTCCCGTTTGCATGTCCTGTAACGATCTTATTATTAATACGTCTTCACGTGCTCTAACGTTTTACATTGAAACTCTCACGTCGATGGAGTCATTCGGTGCAATGATATAAGCTGTAGCGGGGTGATAAAAATACCCCGCTCTCAAAAATATTTACCTCACACCTCTAACCTCTGATCTATCAAAGTTCTACTTACCTTGTAATAAATGACAGAACGCCTGTGCCAAGTAATGAGGACGTATATAGACTGTAAATGTACTTTCTTATACAAAGTAATTATGTACGTACTTACGTATTATTAACAACATGTTTCATTAATGTGCAAGTTTTGTAATGTTAAAGAATATTTCGGATTTAAATATTATAACCCAAATTAACACGAACTTTTTCTTACAAGTACATTTTACAGTTGGTCGCCTCACGACTGTATTGAGAATTAGGTACATAGAGATAATTTCAATATTAATGAGCCATATTAAAGCTTAAGGCTAAGCGCTGGCTGTAAATTTAACATTGAACCCGAGCCCCCGGTTCGATTCCCGCCGGCACACATTCAATTTTTAATTGCATTTTTAGTGCCTACTACTACGTGCTAACGGTAAAGAGAAACTTCATGAGGAAAATTGCATGTCTAAGAAACAAAATATTTCGAGGGCATAATATGATGTGCACAAAGACGCCCTGAAACAACGGGGTAGAGGGTTTTTTTTTTAAATTTAAGTACCAACCAAACTTACTGTGCACCTGATGGTAAGTGGCTACGAATAAATCGATATAAAAAAGGCTACCAAGCTACTACACTGCTACTACTACTACTAAACTGCTATTTTACCAACGTAAAATAGCAGTTTAACGCTGCTGTGTTTCGTATGGTGAGTGTAGAGAACCGGAGACCCTTTTTACTGGAAACGAGGCATTCCATCTTAGTCCTCACGGGTGACAACGCATCCGCATTTTGATTCGCATACAAGGATAGATGTAGATGTCTATGGGCCACAGCAACCACTTACCATCCATCGGATGGACTGTGTGCTCGTTTGTCACCCTTATGACTTAGATGTGATGCCCCACAGCCTGTTATCATACTGAATCTCTACACCCTACAGACCGGAACAAAGACTCCTAAGCAGAAAAGGGGTTCTATCCATCTAGAGTTGTAAGGAATATGCTGCTGCCCATTTTGTTTCGCTTTCCTATGTCGTCTTACTTAAGCCACCATTCCAATTCCAATTTCCAATAATACTAGAGTTAACATAAACTTAAAGAACAGACATTGATCGTAAGCCGTGATGATAAGTAAAGGAAGCTACCCTTTAAATTTCTTTTGTATACCGCTCGCTCGTCATAAGTTAGACCCTGCATTCGTGATCCCCGTCACCCCGGGGAAATTACGTGCAAGCCAGCTATTCTGTCACTAACAAATCCAATTAAATTTATGTCTATTATAAAACATCGAATACCATAAAGTTCAGATCCGTAGAAAAGCATTTCAATGCTTAATGAAAACGAGCTTACGGTCGAAATCGTTTTTTTTTTTGTTATTCTTTCTCTTCTTCTGTTCTCATTTCTTTACTAAAAAGGCAAATACGAGTGAAATGTCTCATTCATAATAAGTTGTAATAGTGATAATTCATATGTTACATTACTAATTACGTTAAAATTTAACAGACTGATAAATAAATAACAAGTGGGATGCGGGAAGTAAGTACTGTGTAAGAACCTCCGAAGCAAGCGAAGTTATAGCCGAAATAAGAATTTAGAATTTTTTTGTTTTGGCCATTTAGACTCCCTAGGAGTGTAATAAGAACTTTTTGCCCCTATTCAACCATGACCTCCATGACCTCCTCTATATGATAGGCAATTCAAACTGACTAGGCCTAAAGTTTGAGTCACCCCTCAATTCATTTCTGGTATTTACTTCCAAAAAAATACTGCTACATTGTATTCCAGACGCAATAGAGATAGTAAGTGACATGTACTATAATGACATACACATTTACGAACGCAAAAGTCAAACATTTTTTGCTTTCTATAATTACGTTTTATGTTTCTTGGAAACATTGCAGACATAATCTATGTGGAAACAAGGTTTAGAATGAAATATCAAATAAAACTATTAATAAAAATATGGATGTTTGCACTTTATTTCTAAAGTTCTAAAGTCGTGTTAGTGTAAGCCACATATTACAAGCTATACAGTATATAGGTATCACCGCGTATGCTCCAGGCAAGCTTTTCACAATATCGGAAGATTAGAACATAATATGACGCCACTCTACTACACGCTGTAAGCATTACACATGCCTCAAAGCTTTGCGTATATAAGTTTGCTTTCTTTGAAGTCTTTTGATAAGACTGCACTTAAATTGAGTGAACCTTACTTTTAATATCGAAAAATAACATTTTTAAAAATTGAAACTCTTTAAAATATGGCTTTAATTTACAAATATTTTTTTTAAAATATACAGTAAACAACTATTTTGTTATAATATGTATTAAATAACAGTCTTATGAATTCATAAACATAGCTTTTATAAAAATTATAAAGTATAAAGCAAAAGAAAAACTTTACGATAAAAAAATCAGAAATGAAGTGAGCCTTTTTTTAGTATGTAGAAAAAATGTAAACAAAAACAATCTTTTAGATTGTTTTTGTTTACATTTTTTCATATTTAAATTCCTCCCGTCACTTGAACGCAGAGCGATAAAGCCATTGGCATCGACAGTCTTAAGGTCATCACAATTACATACGAAAATAAACAAAACGACCCCCCATAGTCCCGCAAGACACCTGCCTCTATGGAACAGGTTTCGCCCTCCAGAGCGTGTGAATGGACATGACGGATCTTCTCATAATCTATACCGAAACAGGTTTTGTGTGAATGTTATCGGTTTGCTAACAAACAACAGTTCGTTTTTTGCCGACTTCAATTAGGGTATGATTCCGATCTCGGCAGCACGCAGCAGTGCTGCCGCGGCAGTGCGGCTGCAAGACTACTGGTTCCCATATATTCTCTAAAGGTTTATATGAGATTACATTCCAGGCGCGGCAGCAATGCAGCGGCAACACTACTGCGCGGCAGTAACGCCCTGCAGCCGCGACAGACCAGTAGTGACGTGTCCGCCGCAGCGCTATTGGCTATACGTGGATGTTAATAAATAAATTTGCAATAAAAATATGAACTTATCTGATTCAGAAGAGGAACAATTAGTTAACTTGGTTGGATTGTATACCCTAGCTAAGCTCTTTAGGATAGCAGTCATACTAATTATCGTAATAATTTTATTAAAGACAAGAATCTAGTCACTGGTTACACACTTTACTATCAAGTAATCTCGGCACATTACTTGATGGGGAAAGCTTGCGCATCGCCGTAAGAATACGACTAGGAGCGGCGATTTGTCAACCCCATCAGTGCCCCTTTGGTAGCAGCGTCGTCAAGTTTGAGTTCCACGGACTTTCTAACGAAAAGTGCTGGTAGGTTTTCACGGTTCTTTGAACGATGTCCTTCGAAGGGCTCTTGTCTCTCTCTATAAATGTTCCGTCGGTTTTCGAGCCATGTAGAATAATTAGAGACGATGGCAGGAGACCCAACGGTATGACATTGGTCCCTTGGGAGAGAGGTAAAGCCCTAGTGTGGGATGCTACTTGCGTAGACACTTTCGCGGCCTCTCATCTCAGGGGTATATCGTTTAGAGCCGGGGCGGCATCAGAGGCAGCTGAACTGAGTAAGTGGCGCAAATATGAGTCTCTGAGAGATGACTACAGATTTTTGCCATTTGCTGTAGAGACTATCGGTCCGTGGGGTCCACGTGCGGTGAAGTTCCAAAAGGAACTCGATTCGCGGCTGGTCGTTGCTGCTGGTGATAGGAGAGCTGGCTCTTTTCTCGCTCAAAGGCTAAGTATAGCCATTCAGCGGGGAAACGCAGCCGGCGTTCTTGGCATGATACCGCGGGGAGTAGGACTGTTATTATCCGATAGACCGATATTGAATTCCGAAACTAGAATTATCCCGATTAAATTCGCAATCAAAGTACGCTTGGTGATAGTGGGTTATTGGTTGTCAGAGAGAACACCAACACAATATACGGACAAAATTTTAAGGGCTAATATCAATCAACACAAAATTTCTACTTGATAGTATTGTTCTTTTATAATATTGGAGTAACATACGGAGCTAATTGTATACTGTGATAAGTGGCTATTGGATCTAGTGGACACGAACAACCAACTTCAAAGAAAGAGGGCCACCGATACGATGATAGGTTGTCACACTGATAAACAGGATAACATGTCTCACAGCATTTAATTTTTGCTGTCTCTCTTACCCTATAAACCTGAACACAACAGTGGGAATATTTCTGCCTGCAGGCAGAAATGGATGAGACATACAATGGTAACAGCTTACACAGACTCTAAAGGCAGAAAATAAACCCCATCACTTCGTTTAATAATATTCAATATCATTTTAACGTAAGTTAAGAAAAATCATCAGTTATCAACGTAGTCAAATCCGGCTATGGACATATTATTATTAATTTGAATAATAAAATATTGTCGAAATAAACACATTTCACTACCATCATCAGCCCGTAAAAGTCCATAGAATGGGACCTCTCTCATTTAGGGAATACTTACAGTAATCGCCAGGCTTGGTATGCTCGGCATGCGAAACGCCTGGCTGGCGAAAAAGCAATTACAGTATTTTCATTGAGGTTGAAGATAAAGGGATGTCTGAACTGACCTATAGTATCATACTTTTTATGGTCATATGGTTCTTTTACTTTTTTTTATAGGATAGGGTGACAAACGAGCACACAGCCCACCTGATGGTAAGTGGTTGCTGTGGCCCAAAGACATCTACATCTATCCTCGTTTGCTAATCAAAATGCAGATGCGTTGTCACCCTTGAGGACTAAGATGGAATGCCTCTTTTCCAGTAAAAAGGGTCGCCGGTTCTCTACGCTCACCATACGAAACACAGCAGTTTTAATCTGTTATTTTACGCTGGTATTCTGTGAGAGCGTGGTCCTTACCCGGTCAAGCCGACCCATTCGTGCTACAACTATACTACTAATATAGCTGCAGCATGGCTCTACCACGTAAAAAACGTTTTAGGATAAGCAAGGTTGATGATACCCATCATTTTTAAATATTTAACATAATCGCCTCTGGCGAAACACAAGGAATGACATATGGCGGTGGATTATTTTCACAACAACACTTAATTTTAATGTATATTTAGTGTATACTAGGGAATATGCTACTAAAGGCAAAAATAATATTTTTTGGGAAAAATTACTCACGTTTTATACCGTTGAACTAATGTTACAAAAACCCCGCTTACCTGAAAAAAAAAACAGAGTTTTATTAATTTAATACTCGAGAACATGTCTAAACAATATGGAGCCGTGACCGAATTCACAGAATAAATACTACTATAGTTCTACGAACAGAAATTCAGTTTGGAGGTCATTATTATTATGACTATGACCTCTAGAATTAACTTATAATATATCGAATATTACTTGTTTTTTTCTGCATTTAAAACCTTTTATAATATTTCCTATTCCAAGAAAGATGAATAAATTAAAAATTTGCGTTTCAAACTATCAAATGAAATGATACGCGTATCTTAGCTTTGTTTCATAAGTATAAACACTTGGAAAAGCTTCTGAAAACTATGCGAAGATGTTCCCAAGAGAGTACGACGTTCCAGGAATACGCTTTACTATTCTGTCGGGCAAAAGGAACCGAGGCGGTTTTATAAAAAGGCATTAATAATGCATCATTTGTGGTCAGCCCCCTTAAGGTCAAGTTTGTGCTAGGCGAGCGAATAGTTTCCATTAAAAACGACCTTCCGAAAGGTCACCCCCTAACGTTTCTATTGTTCGAAATATTCTAGGATATTATAGGTTAAAACATATCGCCAAAACGCTATCCCATGAATAATAACGTATGTTGCAGTAAAATATGAAAGCAGCATATCAAAACTGAAAGAAGGCACAATTAAAAAAAGTGGCTAGCGGCTTCTTCTGATTTTGTTCACAGTCATTCTAGAAGTCGATTTATAATTTAGGTTTACGAGATAAGAATGTTTAAGATATAAATACCCCTCTTCGCATACTTATAACTAGACCAAATGTGTGTCATGCAATTATACACCTTTCAAGGTTAACCAACTACTATTAGAGCCAATTTTAAGTAAATAACCAACTTTTATCAGATCTCTTCATTAACATTAACAGTTACGATTTAATAAAATAATTTATGTATTTCTTTTCTTTTACTGCCTATCAAAAGTCCACTGCTGAATATAGACCTTCCCACTTATCACCTTCATATTCAACAATGGACTTTTACGCGCTGAAGGAGAAAAATAGTTTGTTAGAGTTAGACGTATTACGGTGTGGTCGAACTGTAATTTCACTATAATGAATGTATAGTGCGTTACGTTGTCTTATTACTGATAATGATTAAACTGCGTAAGCAAGAGAGGAAGTTGAACATCCGCTCTAATACTTTTATTTTTTTTAACAATTAACGCTATCCTGATGTATTTTCAAGATCAAAATTGCAATCCTCTGTTGAATTCTCCGAGAAATAAAAGTTGTTAATCAATCTAAATCTTGTCAACTCAAAGCAACTGAATGAATACACAATAGCGCAACACCACGAACAGGGCAAGGCAACACTGCCGCCTTGCTCGGTATCAGGAAACAGCACTGCTGCGCAGCACCACAGTTGCATCACTACTGCGGCAGTACTGCTGATTGCTGTCGAGATCGGAATCATACCTTTAGTTTATTTTTATATGAGATAGTGACAGGCAGTGAAAATATTTAAAAAAAAAGTAGAAGCATATCGTATCAATGATAAATGATTTCGATATTGATTTTTAAAGGTAGTCATAACTTTCCATGAGGGCTAATATTTTTCTGCTCACCAGATGTCGCTAGTTGACACTGAGGTAAAGTTTTTTGACTGGCCTGTTGGTCTAGTGGTTAGTAACCCTGTACTGCTACGCCGGAGGTCGTGGGTTCGATTCCCACCCAGGACAAATGTTTGTGTGATGAGCACGATCATTTGTTCTGTGTCTGGGTGTAATTTATCTATAATATTTATGTATTTAGAAATATATAAGTATGTTTATCAGTTACCTAGTACCCAGTTGTCTAGTACCCATAACACAAGCTCTGCTTAGCTTGGGACTAGATGGCGCTGTTTGATAGTTGTGGAATATTATTATATTATTATTTTTGTTACGCAATGTAATTTAATTGAGAAGTTAGTTATAAAAACAAGTTTATCAGTTTCTAGACTCTAGAGTGTCATATTAATACACAAAACAATGCCTCATGCCTGGTTTGCTCTTTAATTTCTTGCACATTTTAATTTTTTTTTAATTTTTCTACTTTTATGAATATTTGTGATATGGTTTATTTATTTTAATCTTATTAATATAACATATAGTTAATAGTACCTACAGAAAAAAACATTAAACTTCCCATTTTTCGAACAAATTAACTTCCCCGCTATAAAATGTGTCAAACATTATACCTCACTTTTAAGTGGTGGCAGAAAAAGTCGTGGATGCCCTCATTGTTAACTACCTTTATGATTTATTTAAATAATCTATTAGGCTTTTAAAGAATGAAAAATATTTCACTTTTTTTTTTAAATATTTGTTTTAACTTTTTATGTGGACAGCTACAAAAGGTGAATGGACAACAATTTAGTTGCGGTGTATTCGCTCACTAGCACCGATGATTTGCATATATCAGCAATTGACTTGTCTAGACATAGTTAGAATTAATATTATTTGAACGGAGACACGTATACAGTTTTTACGTGTTTTACATTTATTATTATTATTAATAGAACAACTAGTTTTTTATAACATTAAGAGGAGAATCTGTTGCCAGGGACCACATACTATCAAAAATTAAGAAATAAATTTGTCAACTGCGAATCTAATAAACTCACCTCCCACGCCTGAGGTTTGATTTACTGTACGATATGAGTACATACAAATGTTTTTATTATTCAACACATTTAGAAAGATGTGAAAAACGAAATAAAATTATGTCTGCCTGAGGTTATTGAATTTTTTTATCTTTAGTACTACTTTCAGTTATAATATATTATTTTATATATCAACGTCTCAGCATCTTAAGTACGGTACTAGTTATAGGTTCTTCCTAAGATGACACCAGCTGGCATGCATTATATGGGAGATTGGTGAATCATGGGCACACTGATAATAATAATAATAATAAACGTTTATTTCGGACATCATGATCCATATGGGTTAGTAACAATCGAGCTTATAACTAAAGTTAGTAATTGAACAATTCAACATAATTAATAATGTTGGTCCTCGTCAACAGTATGCCAAATTTGTTTGCATCGTTTAGTCTTGGATAATCAGCTGTGAGTCGGTATGCAGGACCTTGTCCAGCAATAAGCAGGTTGCACCACGTGCAGACAAACTTGAAGTTATAGAGTTACTTCTGTATGACATCTCGAAATATATTCAACATTCGGGTGAACAAATAACAACATTAAGAAACTTTAATATCCATAAAACGGAAAGATAAGTAAATTCCAAAAACAATGACGCTATCTGTTCTTTAAATAGATCGTGTTAAGTTTAAAACTAATGTGGTGACTATACAAAAACAATAATCAGAACTGATAACTTCTCGTCGAAATTGGGACCGACAGCTCTTCGAAAACAAACCTCTAAGTTCCAAGAAGGCGCGCCGCAATATCACGGCTAATTGACGTCGCATTTTTATTAGCTATTCCCAGAAACAATTACCTGACGGCCGATTTGTTTTCCGGTAAGGTTTAATAATTAATTGTTATGGTGCTTGAATAAGTCTCATGGCAAATACGTAATTAGTAATCACGCCCTTCGTCTTTCTTGACGAATGAATAGCGTACATATAAAAAGACAGATTAAAACTAAACAAAATTAAAACATTACATTGTATGAACATCTTTTTATTTTTTTAATTAGAATAGGGGGCAAACGAGCATGCGGCTCACTTGATGGTAAGTGACTACCGCCGCCCATGAACAACCGCAACACCAGGGGAATTGCAGATGCGTTGCCGGCCTTTTAGAAAGGTGTACCACCCACAAGGCGAGGGTAAGTTTACTCATCTAGGTAGGCACTAGTTGAGTGACTCATTGTTAGCATATATGTATACCAAGTTTCAGCCTAATCGGGTCATTAGCTTTTGAGTTATCAACGAGTAAACAAGTCAATCGGAAAGAAACTAGTCACTATGGAGAAAATTCAATATCGCACCGTCATTAAGTTTCTCACCAAACAAGGAAAAGACACCTCAAACCATTTTTCAAGAGATGTCAGCTGTTTATGGGGACTTCGTTCCTTTTCAAACAAGGGAGGGACTCCATTGAAAACGACCCCCGACCTGGACAGCAGATTCAGGCTACTACGCCAGACATCATCGAATAAGTTGAAAAACTTGTATCGGAAGATGCCCATCTAAAGAAAAAACAGCTTGCAGAATTAGTTGGAGTATCAGAAACAACCATTTTAAACATCCTACATCAACACCTTGGCATAACTAAAAAAAATTTGGCGACGATGATGAAGTGAAGTCGACAATTTCGGCCTATTTTAACACCCTAGACAAATCCTTTTTTAGACGGTATTAATAAGTTATTTGACAGATATAATAAATGTATTAGGGTTAAGGGAGAATACATTGAAAATGAAAAATAGTTTAATGTTTCATTTCATTATCCTTCCCTGTCATACCGCGAATTTTTTGACCTCCCCTCGTAGGAATATCATTTTTTTTAGGCGATTATGAAGAGGATATCCGTGCTGCGTTTAGTCCATACAAAGATATTGATCTGTTTTCTTTCCTGGATAATGACATTTAAGCGAATATTTTCTTACGATACGATCTATAATCTGCAACATGTTAGTTTTTTTTTTCATAAATTAATTATTTTAAAAACTAGGCACCTTCTAAGATTATATTAAACTGCCCAGTTATACTGCCGTGCCCCGCCGTTATCAGACAAATGTAATTAAAATAAAATTAAAGAAAAACATACAGATATGCACACAACACTTCTTTTTCTATTTTATTTAACAAATCGGTTCTAGAAGAAACAGGAGAACATCATGGGCACTAAGCAAAATGGCGATTACGACAAAAACCAACGTGCTACTAGAGTCCGGGACTGGACTCGTTGTGAGCTATAGCAGAAGAAGCTTACGTTGACAACAAAAAAGAAGATTCTGTTATAATATTTTTCATAAATGCTCTCATGCCTCTCTGTGCTTAGAAGTGGTACATATACAGGCTAAAACATTGCTATTTAGTAACAACGAATATTTGTTTGCGTTTCTCTATACCTTTTCAACCGATTACGTTAAAATTTTTGATGAGTTGTTGTGTAAGCGCCCGCAATAATTTCCGATACCGTCAAGCAGTAGTGCAACTACTGTTGTGTTTCGGGCATTTTATGTTGGTAATTATGGGTAACAACGCATCAGTGACCTGTTTTATTTTAAAGTCTGTAGCAGGTGTCCTTGAGCAGCAGTAGCTACTTATAATCAAGAGGCTCGTTAACTTGTTATCGCTATATTTTTATATTATATCGGCCGTTATCAATTGCGCAGGCCATAAAGTTTTTTATAGAATAATGGCATCGATCACTAATAAAAAAAAACTAGATACACAATCGGTGACAAGTCTTTACCGAATGAGCGCCCACTCGAACATTTGGGTGCGCTTTAAATTTGTACGTAGCTTTGTGAAAACAACTTTAGGCAAGGCATTAATGTATAATTATTTTAAACTAGAATTACGTCAAAAAATTGGCGACAGTTTTTAGGGAACTTTTGCATGGGATTGTGTATCTAGTTTTTTATTAGGGATCGTTGAATAATGGTGATAAACGGGCAGTCAGTTCACCTAATGGTAAGTGGACGCTGCTGAGGTCCATAGACATCTACATCTATTCCCAATTAGTAATCAAAATGTACATGCAATGTCACCACTGAGTCTCTGATTTTCTACAATTAAACAAAATACGAAGCAAAGCAACGTTAAGCTGCTATTCTAGAACGGTATTCTGTAAATGCGTGATTGTACTCCCGTAGAGCTGACCTATTTGGACTGGAATTATAATAAGATGCATCGTGATTTCACAACGTTAATTATTATATAGTAACTTGCCCGACGATGTAACGTTTTATTTGATAAGTCTAATGGCTAGAGGCTGCAGCGAGAACAAGAAACTACAAAAAAAGACCCGAAAATTTATATAAATTTTGAATTTGCGAAGATGGAATGGGCTTCGAATTAAACTAGCGACTAAGTACAGGTTGTTATGTCGGCTCCATGCTATTCTATGTAAAAACACTGATAACGTCAGTGATTGTATTATCTATAATTATCCGTCACTAGCTCGCGAATAGCTCTAGTCTGAGACATAATATATAATCGTCTACGTCGAAGCGGTGCTGGCGTACTACGTCAATCGGAAGCTTAGTTCTACTTTCCCAGTTTCCCACTCGCCGAAAAGCGCTGTAATTTGTTGTAAGCAACACCGGTTGTATTTATTACAATTTAAACAACAGTCTTTCAACATTCATTCCCTAAATCCGCTAAAAATGGACAAAAGTATTATTGGAACTAGAATTCTTCTGTATACATCTCACATACCGACTTCGGAAGCTATTATGTGGAAATTATTTTATACTTTTTAGTTCTATGAAGTCTGCTTCTACTTTTTATTACTTAAAAGTTTAAATTTAGACTATTATTATACCGATAACGTTTGCTTAAGCTAAACACATTTCTCGATGTTCATATTTATTTTCCGAGACCGTGCCTTTTTTCCGCCGAACAATTGGCCGAGCTTAGAGAATTATTATTCCCATAATTTTGCCAAGAATTTTATAGTATTTTTCGGAAAATTGATAAATTTAATTCACAATATACTGAATCAGTAATTATTGATGGAATGGAGCTTAAAAGGGCTTTTAACTGACATCCATCACGATAATAACAAATTTTTACTTTCCCATTGTACCCCATACCCTTCAAACAAACCCCAGAGTTGAAATTGGCATTTTGATTTCGCGTCCGTATTTACCGTAAGCTTTACCGTTACAGCGTAATAAAGTCCACTGCTGAACATAAGCCTCCCCCATAGATTGCCTCATAGGGTTGATATTTGACAAGCGGGTTGACAATCGCAGATGTTTTTTTAATCGTTATTAGGAAGACGCTGATGCCCATCTCCTGATTTGTTTCCCTCTGTCGCCTCTTACGATACCCACGGGACAATATGGGGTAGTAGATATTCTTACACCGCCACTCCTCGGTCCGTATTTGCGTAACAGTATTTTATAATCACGTGAAATTTTAAAAAGTCTGAGAATAACGTCAGGGGCAGACAAACAGTCAGGTAGTCGCTGACGAGATTCCAAGTGTTCCGTTAATTTACGCACGGAACCTTAAAAAATATATTTAAATAGGCAGTAATTATGCTATGAAATGTTTCATTTAAAGGTAATTTATTAGGCTAGATTTCAAAGTGATGATTATGTTAATTATTTAAATTTCATGCAAAATTACTTACGAAAATAGTTTGGTATATCATATGTAAATTAATTATAATGTTTAATTTTTGTTTCTTAATTTTAAAATGGTCTTTTAACTAAAAATAAATATTAAAATATGGTAATACAGGCTAAATTTACTTTATTACGTTTACATTACAGCGGGCTGCGAGCTTGATTCGTGTTTGGTATAAGAATTTGAATGATCTACAAATAATTGTTCCGAGTCAGTGTGTGTTAATTATCTGCAAGACATGAAAAAATATAAAGTTTGTTTAGGATATATAATTTCTGTTCTAACAGACACTACAAAAAATAAATTATACACAAGTTGATGTGCAAAATAATTAGCTGAGTATTTTTTAACACGCTTTAATTAGCTTGGTATGTATCTATGTAACGGAATTTCTAAATGTGATTTTCATCCCCTTCAAAACGTCGGATTGATTTGAAACTTCGCACACTTATAAAGGATCGATGACAAAGCAATAATTTAAATAGTTTGTCCCATTAATTATCCTTGCCAGACTCCTCAGGATTTGCGAATAATTCATAAAACAACTACGCTTTCTGCCAGTTCAATCTACTGTTGACTACTAAAAAACACGCTTTTGTAGTTAGCCATATTAAAAGTAATTTTCAATAAGTTTAAAATAAGAAAATAGTGAATAACATTAAAAATATATTTTATTGTAAAAAAAGCATAGGATGTTTGAAGTCATTTGTTGTAAATATTGTTGTAGATTATTTGTAAAATTAGCGTAATCATAAAAATATCTGAAAAAGGACCCCACACTTTTTTTTTACAATAAATGATTTTTTTAAACTTATTGAAAATTATTTTCTACTTTTTTGTTCGGTTATTTACGAAAGCGTGTTTTTTCAGTTTCTTTTTTAAATTATTATTTATTAATATTGCAATAAAGTAAACAATATCGTTTCTTTATTGCTAATTCTTTATTGGCTTGAATTTAGAGTTAAAGTTTTGGAGAGGGCCAGAGATTGAAGTTTCTCGAAGATTTTTTTTTGACTATCATAAAAATGAGAAGAATTTTTATATTAAATTAAGATAATTGAAAGTAATATAGAGTTCGGGCTTATAAATAAAAAATAAAATAAAATAAAATCAATTTATTTCAGACTGAGTCCATACAAGTAACATTGACATTATAATAAATTTAATCTCATTTAATTTAATTTTATATAATTCTATCTAATCTTTTTAATTTAATTTATGATCCCATGGCCCTCTCATCCTAGATTTCAACCAAAAATATATTTTATGAATTGTTGTCGAACATTTTGATCACAAATACATGCGGACGTTATAATATACGACGATGAATAAAGAAGTTAAAACGAATAAATCTTTATAAAACTGAATTTACTATTGAACTTACAACGCATTTGATGGTTAGTGGCTATCAAATCCCTGGTTCCACTAGTTTCCAAAGATCCAAATGTAACTTAGTCACACAATGACACTACACTGAACATTAAACTAATCTCACCTAACATAATTAGGACTACAAATGAGATACACTGCTCAAAACTCATGCCTGGGTGTTCTCACCGTCCAAAACAACGACCGATACGAATAGACAGACAGGGTTCGCATACCTTTGCTCAGACGGTGCGTCGGTTGGATAACTCGTAGTACCCACCCTACAGGAGATCTGAGAATTCTTCATGAACCAAATCATCATCATCATCACTTTTCTCTTTTATAGTCTCTATTGTCTTTCATACATGACTCCTGGAGCCCTGAGTCATACGAAGCTGTTAAAACAAAAAGGATAACAGCACTAATATTCCAGAACATAGTAGGTAAGTAAGTGCGCAAGTGCTAGGAGCCTACTGCAGCCTATGGACAAATTTTATACGTGGAAGAGCCACGCTACAGCTATGTTATGTTTGTAGCAAGAATGGGTCGGCTCGAACGGAGTAGGACCACACTCTCACAGAATACCTTCGTAAATTAGCAACTTTATGGTCTGTGTTTCGTGTGGTGAGTGCAGAGTACCGGACAACCTTTTTTCTGGAAACGAGGCAATCCATAGTATTCAGGCGTGACAACGTTTCTGCATTTTCATTCTATGGGTCCGAGTCTATGGATCACAGCATTCAATTACCATCAGGTGGACTGTGTGCTCGTTTGTCACTCACGTTCTATAAAAAAAAACCTGCATCCAACTTCAAAGAAAGGAGGTTACAAATACGTCGTCACCTCTGAGAGATGGAAATGGAATCTCTCACAGACTGTAATTGCAATTATAATTAAGTTAATAGAACTTTAATTTTTAAACAATAAATAGGCGAGCCTTATTGAAGAATTTCAGAATTCAATCATGTATATACAAAGGTTAATCGTCTACTTTGTTTATGTTTTAAAAATAGACAGACCTCTTTAGTGCTAATAAGCTTTGGCAGCGCCCACGTATCCCACGATTCGTAATTTCGCCGCTGTTATTTTTAAACGACCAATCGATGTCTATTTCTATACGTTAGGTACGGCCTTGAAGATCGTTATAGGGTTTCAATGTATAAAGTTTAAGTGTCCCAATACAATAGATTAGATATAATTAGCAATATTAATATTGTATATTGTTATTTATAACAATTCGATTGCTCATTTTATTTAAAAAAGTCAAATAGAAATAAAAAACCTTCTCAGTCATGAAAGTTATGTTGATAACACCATATCTTATCAGCAATTAATTTTATTTTTAACAGTGGTAGAGCCACGCGGCAGCTTTTGCTGTCGCACGGACGGGCCGGCTCGAACCGGGGTAGTACCACGACCTCACAGAAAACCAGCGTGAAGTAGAGATTTACCTCTGCGTTTCGCTTGGTAAGTGCAGGTGGCCGGAGGCCCTTTTTACTGGAAATGAGGCATTCCATCTTAGTCCTCACGGGTGACAACGCATCTACATTTTGATTTGTAATAGAGGATAGATGTAGATGTCTATGGGCCGCAGCAACCACTTACCATCAGGTGGACTGTGTGCTCGTTTGTCACCCTTATTCTATAAAAAAAAAAATATGAAACTCCAAAATTATAATACTGTATTACGTAGATATTCTGCAATATCATTACACACCCGTGCCACAGTCAGTTTCTTAGTCGTAGCGGAAGTTCTTCGTCTGCACTATGTAATATGAAAAAGTTGTAGAACTTGGTATCCTTTTATTAAAAACATACCGTTAACGGTTATACAAAAAAAAAAAACAATAAAAATATTATTTCGATTTAATAAAAAGCTACACGCGGATACATTGAAAATGAATGAAAATTCAAGGTGACTGATTCACCGCACGTCTCTGACACATTCAAAGTTATTTACGATACAACAACATCCTTCAACAATAAAGAATAAGATAAAACACAACCTCCTCTAAGTCAGGGCTCTACCTCAAAACGATTATAATACATCTACATTTATCTGATCCACTTTTTCAATTTTCGCGTGCGCCTCTTAGGGCTTTAAATAAAGAAGAGAATTGGAGAATAATATTGAAGGCTGGTTTACTTATTTGCAATTCAACAAGTGTACGTAGCCGCCTTCAAATGAAACCGACACGCTGCCGGCCGGGCAATATAATGAAATACGAATAGATGTGAGATTTTTCACATATTTACATAGCGTTCTATCGCTTTGTAGGGCACCGCAAAAGTAAACAAAATACAAAAGAAATGTATTGTTTTCAATTTAAATCTCTACACGATTTCATTGAATATTTATACGCATTGATCATGAGCTGTGATGATCCTGATAATTATTTAATTTTATCCTTATGATCCTGATCAGGATATTTGGATCAAGTTATTAAATTATTGTCCTTGATACAAGTGCAAATTGGTGAAAATTACATTAAAAGATTTCGTTACGATAAAGATAGAGATACACGCGATGCTATTATAACCGTGTTAAAAATTATATGCAATAACGACAGTTGCTTTCATTTTGAAAATATGAACTATTCCCTAGGAATTAGGAAACTGAATACTGGTTATCACTAGTAGGTCTATAAATTGAATGGTAAATCATTACCAATATCTAATCGCTGCAAATCATATCTTAGAAACTACATTATCACTTTTATATATAGAAACTTGGATACCTACTGCTCACAAATGTTCCCAATGTAAATCACAGCGTCTAAAATGGACAAATTATTTTCAATAATGGCCAACATCAAAGTCACAAAAGTAATAACCAGATGGACAACGCAAAAAATGAGGCAGATCAAAAAAGTGATGGATCGACTGTGTGGTAGATCTGTAAAAGATGTTGCTCTATAAGTTAATATGTAGTGTTTATCGCTAAGGAAAACATCATAGAGCTTGCATACCTAGTAATTATAACTTATTTTGAGGAAATGAGAAATCCGTTAATCCACACTAATAAATAGAAGCTTGGGCTTACAACGGTTCCTATGAAAATAGACTAAGTGGGTCATTCAAATAGCGATAGAACTTTTATGTTTTGTGATTATCTGGGGGAACGGCAGTGCCCCCGCCAAGTCGAGCAAAAGAGCGGCACAGCCGTACCATCCTTTTCTCGAAGCAATTTAAGCCATTTTTGACCCCCTATAACTTCGTTGTGTATAAAACTAGAAGCTTGATTTTCAGTAACCAAGCAGGCATTGTATAAACATGGTATATTTAAAGTTTCATTCAATTTGAAGCAGTAGTTTAAGAATTATAACTAGTCAAAGTTTCTTAATTTTGTCACTCACTGACTGACTGATCATCAAAACTCTAAGGCATTTCTAGAAGATGTAGAAGCTTAAAATTTAGAATTCAATTAGTGTTTAGTGTATAAATCAAGGAAAAATTAAAATATTTTGTAATTTCGGTCCAGTTTTCGAGATACACCAACTGCATAAATAACTTTGTAAACCTATATGAATGTATAGGATTACAAAGTTACATTTGCAGTGAATGAATCAGTGTACCTGTATATGTATAGTATAATGGAATAATAGATGTAGATAGGTACCTAGATATAATTATGTTCAAAGGTAACTTGTTAAATGGTCAACGGAATGAAAAAGCAACAATGGGACATGTCTTATGAAATTGTACCAAAATCCTGCAATGTATTAAGTAGACTAAATTGGCCGAAAATCCGTAGTTGGTATTCAAGAAGTAGATGGTAGCGGAAAGGAAAAAAAGTAGGACTAACTACTAAAAGAAATGAGATGCCAGCAAAAACATAACTTGTAAAAAAAACCAAGTCACGCAACTCAGTTCTTCTACCGTAAAAAGTTGTGAGATCCATGTAATACCAAGTCGGTTAATTTATTCAGTCCCTACTTAGGGGCCATCTGTCTCAAGTTATTACGTAATTAGCTAACCTAACAACATCTTATAGTGACCATATTAATATTAAAAATCTTTTGTGTTTTAAATACATAGATTGACTTGGCAATCGCACTAAACAATCTAATTTAATATAATATGTATTACTTGCGAGATACATTGTTTTCATGCGATGGCCAAGTCAATCTATTTATTTAAAACATAAAAGATTTTTAATATTGATATGGTCACTATAAGATGTTGTTAGGTCAGCTAATTACGTAATAACTTGAAACAGAAGGACCCTTAAGTAGGTACTGAATAAATTAACCGATTTGGTATTACGTGGATCTCACAACTTTTTACGGTAGAAGAACTGAGTTGCGAGACTTGGTTTTTTTTTACAAGTTATGTTTTTGCTGGCATCATATATTTGTATACGAGACTCGTAGACTGTTTAGCAATGAAAGAACCATTTATTTAATGAACACTTTTGAAAAAAAAAATTATAATAGAGTACGCACAAATTTTTTTACTGCTTGTGCTTTAACAAATAAAAAGAAGGGGGGAAAAAGCAAAAAAACGTATGTGGAACTTTAAAGGTTTCCAACTCAACATAATGCTGCAAAGGTACATGCGCTGGTTTGTTTTGGAGTCTTCTTAATTGAAAACATGTCCGGTAATGAGAAATGGTGTGCTAATAATATGAGTACAAAAAGTGATCAATATTTTTAAGTTTAGAACCAATGTCCGTTGGTAAATTTGTAAACAAAATTAGAATAAGGTTTAAAATTAACATTTACCATTGTCTTAATTTATTATATTGCAATTATCGCGAACAGTCAAAACTACGTAATATGTGTACTTTATTGCAAAACCTTTAAATGGGTGTGTACATTCAAGTGTTCTGTGTGAGGCGAATTGGAAAGTAATCGCCGCAAGGGCATCCTCGTAGTACATTTGAGAAAGATAAATCTAGAACATTCTCGGTGCCGTTGCAGGCCGACCACCCAGACGCAGCGAAACAATCTAGGACGCAAAGGCGGCCACAGGCGTCGAACCTCTCTCGTAGCACTTCTAACTGTACGATAACGTACTCGTATAGCTAGCTTTGCATTTTCATGCGAAAATAAATATGAGTAAAATTATCTAGTTGGAACGTAATTAATAATCACTATGAATTAATAAAATAATGATTTTCATTTTGGTCATACAATGAGATAAAAATCCATATTTTAATGTCATTTAATATAATATTTTAAAGCAAGTAAGTTTAATAAAAGCAATTATACTAAAACGTGAAAAAAAAAATACAAATTGATCTTTTAGGCTAATTTCGTTATTCCGAGAGACATCCGTTACAAATTTATCTACTTGTGAATTTTCTTAAAAAATTATCCTTACCGTAAATATTTCAACATAGAATTTGTCGACTGAGATGTCATTAAAACAGTGACCGGCGCGACATCGTCAACTACATTATTTGGAGTTGCAAGTTAATTTAATTGCGTCTTATTAAATTAAATTATTTCAGTCCATGGGTGCGCTACACGTACAGTAACGGCTAATTACGAGATAAATTAAAACAAATTGAGGACGATGTCTTGACGCCGAAAAAGCAAATGCGTAAAAGCGAAACTATCATTGCGCCTACTCACTTTTTAATAAGGTAACTGTTTTACTGTGCACTGATTAAGTCTTGTAGTGAAGTTCGCTTGTAATGCCGTTTTAATTACACCAAGCGGTACACTGTTTTGTATTGAAAAGAAGTAACGTACGTGCTTTGTCAGAGACCAACATTATCATTCTTAATGCTCCTTTACAAAAGTATGGAAATAAGCATTATATGCGGCATAACAGATCATTACTGGCCACTTAGGGCAGCGGTAAACATGTTCAACAGGCCAACGCCCCACCATTTGTCTCCTTACAACGAACCACAGAGAAATAATTTCAGTACAAAGGGTGGAAAGTTTCAAAACCGCTTGGCGATGACTGTGTGGACAATACTAAGACCATGTCAATACAGTTACAGGAATGCATATGGTCTCCTTTTGCGATATAACTTTGAACTGTATTGAGTAAGTTAAGTGTTCATTTTTCTTGATAGTAAGGTGTTCCGGTGTGCCAACAACTTTCGGAACGTTTAATTAATTTATGTATCAAATTAATTCAGTTTCTTTTTCTGGTTAAAAATACTTACAAGTGATAAATTAACTTTTTTATGCGGATAGGATTTCCGGTGAACCTGATACAGGTGACTTGGTTTAATTATTAATAATATGAATTAATTAATTAACAACACTACAGATAGTTCACTTAGTGATCATGGTTCTGCCTAGGCTCTTTTCTTGAAGATCCCTAAGTCGTATCGGTCCGGAAAAATCGCTGATGGTAATCGATTCCACACGGAAGTCGTGCGAGGAAGAAAACATCTTCTAAATCGCACAGTGGTGGACCGCCAATCATCCAGATGGTGTGGATGGTATCGGGAGTTCTGCCGCGATGCGCGTTCGTGAAAGTTGGCGGCTTTTTAAATCTTTCTTAAGTCAGAAACCGTCCGTCGTGATGTCTCTCTCGAAGTTCGCATGTCGCAAGGTCCCTAAGTCGTATCGGTCCGGAAAAATCGCTGATGGTAATCGATTCCACACGGAAGTCGTGCGAGGAAGAAAACATCTTCTAAATCGCACAGTGGTGGACCGCCAATCATCCAGATGGTGTGGATGGTATCGGGAGTTCTGCCGCGATGCGCGTTCGTGAAAGTTGGCGGCTTTTTAAATCTTTCTTAAGTCAGAAACCGTCCGTCGTGATGTCTCTCTCGAAGTTCGCATGTCGCAAGGCGTAGACGCGTGATATACGCGGGTGAAACCGCGGGACACACCTAGTTCAATATATCTTTGCAGTGTAGATATAGTGAATAATGTACATTGAATATAATGTAGTAGATATAATTTTTTTGACCACAGTCGAGCGTATTCCTGCTGTACTACCCTATTTCAGAGAAGTCAGAGACAAGGTTGGCTACATCTTGAAGCGAGCTTTTATTAAAATATACTTCAAGCCGCCGAAGAAGATTAGTCAATGTTTACCATCCGTCAAGTGTCAAATTTAAGTCAAAATTAAATCCAAACCCAAGCATACCACTGCAAGACTTCAAGATACTGTAAGCTCATTGTAGATCGAACTAAAAATTAATATAAAAAAAAAACTGAACTAAGTAAATTAAACGCGACAAAACACGTAAACATAGTTTGATTCAATATTTTTTAAGTTATTATTTAAATGTATTTAACAAGATACGCAATCCAGCGAAATAATTCTTTATTACAATACCAAAAACGTCACAGTACGTTTAAATGGTATTTGTAAAAAATACTTAAGATTGCGATTAAAACTTTATGTAGGGATCAGCTCGGAATGCTTGGGTACTATGAATTTTAAGGCGAACTCCCAGCCTCTGAGCTACTTACTATACGGCATAAAATATCAGTTTTGTTTTAATTATTCACGTCACTCTACGTGAGTATATGGAAGTAATTTCACGTGAAAGGCTTTTAAAATGTTCATTAAAACAAGGTGTGAAATTTGTCGGAGCATGAAAACCACCAAAGTAGAAACTCCCAAAAAACTTAACGAAGCACTTAAGATAACGCACGCTCAATTAATGTTTTGCGCGTGAACATTTTTTAAATACTTTGTAAAGACGATGTGATCGATATCGACTACGACGACAAACTTCAGAATAATATTGGCTGTTATCAAATTACACAGGATATATTTATAAGTGGCTACTTCAGGTCATGAACACCTGTATAGCAAAAGGACCCGAGTCCAGTTTTTTATTCGTTACAGTCTGCCAAAGTCCACTGCAGAACATAGGCCTTATCATAGAATGCCACATAAGGGGGATATTTGTCACAGTTGTCATGCTTGGCAAGTGGATATTGCAGTTTTTTTAGAGTTATTAGGAAGACGCTGCTGCCCATCTCATGGTTTGTTTCCCTCTGTCGCCTGTTTTTTTTTTTTTTTTTTATAGGAGAGGGGGCAAACGAGCATGCGGCTCACCTGATGGTAAGTGACTACCGCCGCCCATGAACAACCGCAACACCAGGGGAATTGCAGATGCGTTGCCGGCCTTTTAAAAAGGAGTAGGCTCTTTTCTTGAAGGTCCCTAAGTCGTATCGGTCCGGAAAAATCCCTGGTGGTAAACTATTCCACAAGGAAGTTGTGCGAGGAAGAAAACATCTTCTAAATCGCACAGTGGTGGACCGCCAATCATCCAGATGGTGTGGATGGTATCGGGAGTTCTGCCGCGATGTGCGTTCGTGAAATTTCGCGGCTGGGATTAATCCGAACAATTCCTCAGAGCATTCCCCATGGTAGATGCGAAAGAAAATGCAAAGAGATGCAACATCTCTTCGCAGTGCCAATGAATCGAGCCGATCGGAAAGGGCTCGGTCGTCGACGATTCGAGCCGCTCTGCGCTGGATGCGGTCAAGTGGAAGGAGCTGGCACTGGGGAGCCCCTGCCCAGAGATGGGAACAGTATTCCATGTGAGGCCGAACCTGCGCCTTGTAAAGTTGCAGGCGGTGTGCCGGCATGAAATACTGTCCCGCTCTGCTGAGCACGCCAAGCTTTTTAGAGGCCAATTTGGCCTTCTCTTCCAAGTGACCACGAAACTGCACGTCACTCGATATGTCGACTCCGAGGATACCGATACTGGCTGAGGCAAGAAGGGGAGTGCCTTGAAACTGAGGAGATACGACAAAGGGGTTCTTTTTAGCGGTAAACGCGCAAACTTGTGTCTTCTGAGGATTAAACTGGACTAGATTAGTCGCCCCCAATCCGAGACTTTGTCCAGCAAAGACTCGACTTCAGACACAAGTTTGTTCCGGTACTCGGCGACGTTTTCCCGAGAAATATTGGCCCGGCCGGTGTATAGAGCATCACCAGTGCTGTCATCCGCATAGCAATGAATGTTACCAGTTAGCAACATATCATTGATATGCAGAAGAAACAGCGTTGGTGATAGCACACAGCCTTGTGGAACACCAGCGTTAATAGGCTTGTAGTCAGAACATGCACCGTCTACAACGACCTTGATGCTCCGATCTGCAAGAAAGCTGGTGATCCAATTGCACAATTTCTCGGGAAGCCCATAGGAAGGCAGCTTCGAAAGAAGCGCTTTGTGCCAAACCCGATCAAAGGCCTTCGCAATGTCCAGACTAACGGCCAACGCCTCCCCCTTGGACTCTACTGCCTTCGCCCATCTATGGGTCAGGTAGACCAGAAGATCACCAGCTGATCGACCCCGACGAAAACCGTATTGGCGGTCACTAATCAGCTGGTGATCCTCAAGGTACCGGATGAGCTGGCAGTTAATAATGGATTCCATTATTTTGGAGAACAAGGAGGTGATCGCGATAGGCCTATAGTTGGACGGGTCTGAGCGGTCGCCTTTTTTAGGGATCGGGTGGACAAAAGCTGTCTTCCATGAATTCGGGACTACGCCTTGGGAGTAGGAGTACCGGAAAAGACGCGTTAGGACCGGTGCCAACTCCGGAGCACACGTCCTCAGCACAATTGGGGGGATTCCGTCAGGCCCACTCGACTTCTGGATGTCCAGGGAGAGAAGTGCTTTGCGAACTGAGCGCTGTGAGAATAGCACATCCGGCATGGAGCACTCACACCGCGGGATGGTGGGCGGTATTTTCCCCCCGTCATCAAGAGTCGAGTTGGACGCAAAAAGGGAGCCTAAAAGGTCGGCTTTGTCTTTTGCGTCTTGGGCCAGTGAGTCGTCTTCCCTGTGCAGAGATGGTAGTGATGGCTTACAGAAATTCCCTTGGACAGCCTTGGCGAGAGACCAGAATGCACGGGTTCCCGAAGGAAGGCGAACTAGTTTCTCGCCAATTCTGCCTATGTGCTCTGACTTTGCCTTGGCAATAACTCTTTTGAAGGACCTGGAGGCGAAGTTATACTTCTTTTTAAGTGTGCTGGTGTTTACATCCCGAGTCACCGAAGCCGCAGCCCAGGCTTGATAACACTCCTGCTTACTGCGCAATGCAGTCTTACAGGAGCGACCAAACCAAGGCTGAGATCTGCCTCCGATGGGTACCACAGATGATGGAATAAATAGTTCCATTCCCTGTAGCACCACATCAGTGACAGAGTCAACAACAGCGCTGGGATCATCCGGCGAGAAGCAAACCCGCCCCTATGGGTGGGATGCAAAGAAAGACCGCATTCCGTCCCAATCCGCCGACCTGTAATGCCAAACACGGCGGCAACCTGCAGAACGCAACCGCGAAGGGAGCGTGAGTGGCACCATACTCCGGATCAGACAATGGTCCGAAGAGCCGAGAGGGGCATCGACGGAAACCTGATATCCGTCCGGATGAGAGGTCAGCAGAAGGTCCAACAGGGAAGGTGTATGATCCTCCACATCTGGAATCCGCGTAGGCGAAGTAACCAGTTGTGTCAGACCATATGCCAAGGCAAAGTCATAAACAGATCTCCCCGCATGATCGGTTAAACGTGAACCGAGCCATTCGGTATGGTGGGCGTTAAAATCGCCAAGGATCACGATCTCTGCGGATGGGACCTGTTGTAGCAAAGAATCTGTAGCCATTTGGACGTGGTCGATGAGTCGGTCTGTTTCGGCATTACCGCTATGGGACCTATAGAGGCACCCGTATACGCGCGGATGGTCGTCGCTGTCTACGCGTAGCCAAAGGATGGACAGGTCCGAACCTTCAAGACTGCCGAGGCGTCGAGAACAGATGTCCTCTCTAACATACACGCAAACTCCAGCCCGAGGCACAACGGAGTGCTCCAATTTGTACCCCGGGTAGGAGAGATACGAAATATCAGTCGGAGAGGAAACCTGCGTCTCGGTCAAAAAGAGCAAGGCCGGCTTCGCCGTCTCGAGATGGTAGTGGACGGCGTTTAGGTTAGAGTGAAGTCCCCTGATGTTGCAGAAATTCACGGATAGCGTGGCAGGGGTCGCCTTGGTATTGTTGCTCAGCTTGCCCCGAGCAGTTTTGTTTTTGAGCGGAATTTTGCCCCCCCCCCCCCCCCAGAATACGCGGGGCAGCCTGAGCACCCACGCTCAGGATTGGAATAACATGGTCGTGGATGCTCAGCGAGGGATTCTCCAGGGGTACTGGTACCCTCCTGGGGTAGTCTATTGTCTAATTCCGCTACCATGTTGATGGGGGGGGGGGGGGGGGGGGGGGAAATTGGGCCTCCGGCCACCTGCACTCACCAGACGAAACGCAGAAGCAGAGCCTCTACTTCACGCCGGTATTCTGTGAGGTCGTGGTACCAACCCGGCTCGAGCCGGCCCATACGTGCAACAGCAAAAAACTGCTGCAGGGCTCTACCACCGTTACTGTTACTTTACCTCCAGGACGATATCCATGAACATAGGCCCCCAGAGATATGCCACCAGGCCTAGGCCGCCAGGCCACAGATTTTGCCATAGGTGACACGCATGGCGGGCGGGTTGTCAACTGCAGTTTTTTTATAATTTTGCTGCTGCTGCTGCTCGGCTGTTTCAATTTCCCTTTGTCGTCCCTTACAATACACACGGAACGATATGGGGTAGTGGATATTCTCATACCGCCACTTTGTGGTAAAGTTAACATTACTCTATCTGTATCTTATTGGCTTAAAAAGTTAGTTTCTCCACAATTTTATTGCAAAATTCTTCACAAGCAATGTGCGTTTGAAATCGTATACACTTGCTCGCGTGACCTGTCGTATAGCCTGCTTGGTAAAATCACGGTCTGTATTGAAATTTAGGTGGAGTCCGGTCTTAAATCCGGTAAAGACCAAGTCACTGGTTTTAACTGTCACTTAATTCATTACAATTATTGTCATAAAAAGATTTTTAGCTGATTTTATCGTGTTCAATTTACTTAATTTATATTTCCGACGTTCCAAGTGCTTTAAAGCACCCGTGGGCACGGGGAGACTAAGATGAAAAAATCAGGAATATATAAAAATTATATTTTTATATAAGCAAAATATACATAAATATATAAAAATTACCTTAAAATTTAAATCATTTGAGGCAAAAAGACAATTAGGGGACAATTTGCTGCTATTGTTTATAATTTTAAAGTAAAGATTTTAAATTAGAAAAGTTTTACTAAGGTAATTTCAAACAACAACGTGTGTGTTCCGCGGACGTGAGTGAAATAACACGGCATACGATTTCCGTTCCGGTGGGTGATACAGGCGCGTCGCGAGTGCGTGCTTGGCTTTTGCGTATAGTGTAATGCACCGCTCGGACACGTTTGACACTTCCACGCTATATGTAAAGTAGTCAAGAAACCGGACATCGGCAGTTATTTTGTATGAATAAAGCTTTTAATTTCAAATATAAGAGTAAAAATCCTTAATCTGCCAACTCTGTGTAGGTTATGACGGTGAATGCCTAGTTAGTCTAGTAGTCATATTTGTGATAGCTTATCGTTTGATCCCGGTTTCGAATCACGGGTCGGCCCAAAGTCAATTCAAAAAAATCTAAAAACAGTACTAAATCATTGTATTATATTAAAAAAACGAAATTCGAAAAGTCTAAATTACACCTTAATTTTATTAATTTTTAAGTTTATATAATAAGAAAGCTACAATGCCGTAAGCAGCCAAAAGCATGTAAAACCGTTGGTACTGCGCCTGATCTCTCTGCAGTCGTGTCGAATTGCTCACACAGTGAGGGAATAGAGAGTGCACCTATGGTTGCGCACACATTTGTGAGCTATAATCTTATCATGCGCAAATGGCTTGTCTCCGTTGAGACAGTTGTAACTTTTAGAATAATATTAATTTTTTTTTGTTTTCCCTAACCACAAAAAATTTTACTGTTTTAAAAGTTTTTCACGTAAAGTAAAAATAATTGACACATTCATATGTGGTAGAGCCACGCCTGCGGCTATATTATGGTTGCAGCACGAATGGGCCGACTCGGCCGGGGTGGGACTACGCTCCCGCAGAATACCAGCGCAAAATAGCGGCTTAATGCTGCTGTGTTTCGTATGGTGAGTGTAGAGAACCGGATACACTTTTTTTTACTGGAAACGAGACATTCCATCAGGATTACTCAGGGGTGAAAACGCATTGGCATTTTGATTCTTAATCTAGAATAATGATGGGCCACGGCATCAACTAACCATCCGGTGGGACTGTGAGCTCGTTTGTCCACCCTTATTCTATAAAAAAAAAACATGGGAGTTTTAACTATTGAATTTGAAATTAATAGTTCTATTCTTTAATAAAAAGAACGTCCTAACTCTGACCACTTGTCACTTTGCATACTGTGCTCCGGCAAGAATTTTCCACATTGCCTGTTGCTGTTTGTATACTCGAGATTCGAGAGGCTAATCATTCAAAGAGAATGAGAATAGTGATAGAGTTTTTCGATTAGAGATCATACTTCGAAGCCAAAATAAGTTATAATCCGTTATTTGGAGTAACTACCGACACCAAGCCGTGCGAACTTACAGAAGTGCGCTTTATAGAATAAAATGTAATATTATATATACAAATGTAAACAAATCATTGTCATTTCAGTGTGCATGATCTAAAGGCGAATTTGGTTTACAATAATGTTTATGTATTTCAATACTGTTAATGCTGTTTACTTGGCTACTCGTATGACTATCAACATATCGAACAAAATTCCGACACGAGCATGGGACACGCGGCGGACATGTAACAGAAGTACAGTTTCCTGGCAGCCGACAAATTCCTACAAGTGGCGCAGCTAGGCGGCGGAACGGTAAGCACATGCCGTACGTAGCCCAACCATACCGCTCATTTTGCATACTAACAAGCAACGGTCCGCGACGTTGCGTCACTACCGTTGCGCAATCGACGCACACGCATACGTATACACACCGCCATTCATCCGCCCGGATAACGCCGAATGAAACTGATGAGTTTATATGATATGATATATATAGATGCTAAGGCAACAAGGTTTACAGCCGGTATTTAGAAAGACTCAAGCTCTAAATGTTGAATTAGAGCTTGAGTCTTTCTAAATACTGCATAAATAACCCACCGAGATTTATATATTGGAGGTAAAGACTAGAAATGAGTTGAGGGCTTGGGAGGTGACTCGAACTTTAGGCCTAGTCAGTTTGAATAGCCTATCATGTAGAGGATGTCATGGGGATCACGGTTGGATAGGGGCAAAAAGTTCTCATTACACTCCTAGGGGCTTAAAATGGTCAGAAACCAAAAAATTTTAAATTCTTATTTCGACTATAACTCCGGCTCATTAAGGTTCTCCGGAGGTTCTTACAGTCTTTACTTCCCGCATCCCACTTATTAAATAAGCAAGAAACAGAAACTTAAAGACTAGTAAGATTATAAAAAATACTTATTGAAATTGTCACTCTTTTATTTAATTTACCACTGGTTCCGAAAAAAAAACCTCTGTCCTGGGAAGAAACAGCAAGAAACACAGCGGAACTTTTTTTTTTTCAAAAATAAAAAACAGAAATTAAATAACAGCTTATAATCATATATGTTACACAACTAACAACACTAAATAAATTAGAAATAGCTATACTACATTGCAAATGACGACGTTATAATAACCCTTTACAGAAAACATACGAATACACAAAAATATGCATTGGAGAGCGCGTGGGTTCTTAATTCTTGTAAAAGGTGACATATTCTCGAAAATATGACCCTTATACAAGAACTAATGAAATGATACCCTACTACACAGATGAGTCACAATGATGACAAGAATCATATTATATAGTATTTTAGATTAGTAAGATTAAGAAGGCGTGGCGAAAGTGGAGTGTAAGGTATTCTTCCAGTCAGGTGTTAAGGAGATGTCAACCTTTTCTCCAAAAGCCAGCCTTACTTGCACGCGGTTCACTCCGATTATGTGAGAATTTACTTTCTGCTAAGCGATCTAGGGTAAAATCCATCAAAAAAACGTTCAAATCTAATTTTACAGGTAGGTAAAGGAGACCAATATGATTAGTGCAGAGGTATCGGCTTTGCGTTTGCCAGCCTAACAAGGCCAGAAAGGGTAAATCTTTAAAAAAGTCCTGTAAACTGGAAAGGACTATATAATTACTGTAGACTTCAACAAGGCTGTTGATGAATATGATGTAAAAAACATAATTTGAGAACATAAATTATGCTCAAAAGTCTTACCATAATCCTATTTTATCTCTTTATTTAAAACAACTAAAATAAGCTACATCCACTGGTTACGGATCGTAGATGTAGAAAAACTAGTTACAAAACGACAGATGTACCGAATGACTGCGCAAAAAGTAACCGAACAACTGTGAAGGGTATTTGTAAGGTATTGCCATAAGTTATATTTTACCAGATAAACTTAGGACATGGTCGCTACAATAAATTATTGGTGAATTTTTTTATTAGGCATAGCTGGACATATAACGATAACTTATTATTTCCCTACCAATTTTTTACTTATTACAAGCAAGTTCACCTGGTGTTAAGTGATGGTGAATCCCTAGATGGTAAACGGCTCTGCCTAAACATTATAAAAGTCTATTCACTCTTGCCTTAAAGAAAGCCAGATTGTAATCTGACGAAAAGAGAGGCGCTGACAAATTATTCTACTTCTTTGTTGTACGCATTAACAAAGATGAAACAAATCGTTTAGTTATTATGACTATACATTATACAGTATATAACAGTGGTAGAGCCACGCGGCAGCTTTTGCTGTCACACGGATGGGCCGGCTCGAACCGGGGTGGTACCACGACCTCACAGAAAACCAGCGTGAAGTAGAGGTTTACTTCTGCGTTTCGCTTGGTGAGTGCAGGTGGCCGGAGGCCCTTTTTACTGGAAATGAGGCATTCCATCTTAGTCCTCACGGGTGACAACGCATCTACATTTTGATTTGTAATAGAGGATAGATGTAGATGTCTATGGGCCGCAGCAACCACTTACCATCAGGTGGACTGTGTGCTCGTTTGTCACCCTTATGATATAAAAAAAATACAGTATAATGTTAAATATCGTTCTTTATAGCTGGAGGATGGAAAGTCATTGCAATCATTACGCTTGACATAGACTCTAAAGTCATCATAGGCCTCTCTAAGCATGCGCTAGCTGGTAACAATTACTTTGAATATGCCCATATTCTACATGCTGAACAGTCAAATTTCCAAGAGCAAAGACATTATCCTCGCACTGGCAATGCGTCTCTCCATTTACCTCTCTGTCAAATTTAAATACTGCATGTTATGCTAATGACACGTAAAAAGAAACTAATAATGTCCTCCAGACCGAATTTCGGTCACGGCGGCCAATCTAAACGTAGACTAGGCATTTGAGGAGTATTATAGTGCCCAGTGTATGCGCAAACACATGTAGACCCTCTATTGCCTTACTCTCATAGTCCGATGGGGGACAGTAAACTGACATGACCGGAGAGAGATCAGGCGCAGGAACGGCTTTACGTGCTTTCCGAGACAAGCGGGTGAAACGCCGCCAACTTCCTGACTCTAGGCTGCTACTGAGAATTTCTTGACAGAAGATCAAATAATTGATTTTGGGCTGACCCGGGATTTGATCATGCAATCGCGGTTACCAACGCAAGTGGTCTAGTAGTATGCCTGTCTAGTTATAGTATGACGAGGCAGTCATAACAAGGCAGGCATACTCTATTAACTTGTAAGTAATACAAAATATAAAGAAAAAATGTCAGCGAAAAAACTTACCGTTAATTTAAGTGTCAAAGGTTAATAATATATTTTGGAAATTTATGTCCATTTTTTTTATAGAATAAAGGTGACAAAGGAGCACGGATTGGAATGCCTCATTTCCAATAAAAAGGGTCTCCGGTTCTCTACACTCACAATACTAAACGCAGAAGAAAATTTTTACGTGTAGAACCGTGCCACAACCATAATATAGCTGGAACATGGCTCTACCACGTAAATAATTCCATATGATAATTCTTCGAACAGACTCATTATTACACATTGTATGTACTAAATGTTCACATGATAGACTACACTGAATCTGTATGATGGCTACTGTATTAATGGTAAAGTCCTCAAGGATAACAACCCATTCGTATTTATCCTAAACCTCCTATCTACATCTGTCCTCGATTAGGAATGTTACATTTTAAATCGAGGACAGTTGTAGGTCTATAGGCCAAATCACTCATCACGTGGTTTTATACGTGGTAGAGCCATGCTGCAGCTATATTAGTAGTATAGTTGTAGCACGAATGGGTCGGCTCGACCGGGGTAGGACCACGCTCTCACAGAATACCAACGTAAAATAGCAGCTTGATACTGCTGTGTTTCGTATGGTGAGTGAAGAGAACCGGAGACCCATTTTACTGGAAAAGAGGCATTCCATCTTTGTCCTCACGGGTGGCTACGCATCTGCATTTTGATTCTTTGTTGAGGACAAATGTAGATGTCAATGGGCCGCAGCAACCACTTACCATCAGGTGGACTGTGTGCTCGTTTGTCACCCTATCCTATAAAAAAACGTTGTAAAAAAGTGCTGACATTAAATCGGAGTACGTACGGAATGCAGTATGATAAATACAGGGATAAACGCAAAACAAAAAAGCGGAACTAAAAAAAATATGTATTGCACGAAAATATTTTGATTACGTACAGAAGGTTGTGGTAAAACCAACGTTTTTGTATCTTTATATAAAGATTATTTAACCCTCGCGTCGCAGTTTGTATGTAAAATGTATACTTTCATAAACACATAATTTCACTCGCTAGTAATTGGCTGAGTAGAAACACGTCGCTAGTAAAATTATAAAAACGTCAGACTATTCATTCATTCATGCTACCGATTAGCCGGCAGTTTTCTATGAAACTTTTACGCGCGATAACGGGCCGGATGTTTGGCCGCGTGAAGCATTGTTCGAGTTGCCCTATTGACTATTTTATGAACCAGGCTGATTGTGGCTCGATCGGCCACTGCGCTTACCACAAGTCGCTGTGAATTAAAAAGACACCAATTTAAAAAACATTCTTAAATTCAATAAAAGAACGTTATTGATGTCTTCTACATGTCAATTCATACAGAAACCTCTAATTACTTCTAACTACGATACATGAACTAATCGTCCATAAATCATAAGAAATAAGTTTATAAAACCGCTGATTGAACTTTGTGTAAACTTTCTTGAATACAAATTATATAATCAAATATCGACACAGTATTAACGGTTTAACGACACAATACGCCAATCAGGTGAGAATGTTAAAAGCTAATTGAGCAGATTGAGTCGAGTGTGGGCAAAGTGTAGGCGGCTACGTCAACGATATCTACCGGATGTCTCGGTAAAATCGAATTGTGGTGTTGGCGCGACACAGCAGAACAATTCGATAGAATTATATAAATACAAAACGGAAAAGAGAACGGAAGGCAAGCTAATAGTCGCTTATCTGAGGTTCCGAAACCAGTTGACAATAATATTTATATTATCATTCGATGTTTCAGTAATGAATGTAAGATCCTTACATATTGTGTTCATTGTTTTACATTTTGAAATATATTTCACAATAATTGTGCAAGATTATTTTAAAATATGATCGTAAAAATACTTTAATGACTTTCTTTATTACTAACATTCCATGAACATTGACTCCTTGATAGCAGGGAAAAAAGTTCGCAAGTTCGCGTAGCGTTGCGTATTAATCATTCTCTATCAGGGGCAGTTGACCGCTATCAGTGCGAAGGTGCTCCGGGCATATCGCAACGGATGTTTATTTAACAGATAACCAACTTTCAGCGGTTTATTAACCTCTTTGACTTTCGAACATTGTATGGGTCATTTCGCGAATGCTGCGTTGCTTAACATTTTTTTTAATATATTACTAAAAAAAATGTTAAATCGTCATAGACGTATCGCAACAAAAAAAAATTATAACAATGTTACTAAGGGCAATCGGCTCTTTATTAACCATGACCAGGATTACCGAGGAACACCGGTGTTTAATCCAATTATTTCTCCTTTGGTTTTTAAATAAATTGAAATATAACAGAACGCAACATTTTTCTTTTGTATTACAAAAAAGTTTATTTAGTTGTATTAACCTCATTTAACTGTTTTAAGCAGTTAACTGGTTTAAAACGAATCTACAACCTAAACAAAAAAAATTATGTCTTAATTTCACAATACGGTAACACTCTGAAAATAAACAATAAACACTTCTTTCTTTATAAAAACGTTACCCCCCACACTGGGGTTTTCTCCTCTGTCGTGGAGGCAGTAAGTACAAGCATAAATTACACAACATCCGCACTAAACAATTATTTAAAGGCCATACAAATACTTGTTCCTTGCGGGATTCGAACCCGCAACTGTAAATCATTGCTAAGCCTCTACGCCACGGAGAAGTCAAATTTTTCTTTCTATCTTTGTTCTGTAAAGATTTTCATAAAATCTCTATATATATAAAAAACAATTTCTGTCCGTTAGTCTCCCTAAAACTCGAAACTGCGTCGACCGATTCTGATGAAATTTTTTGTGTGTGTTTGAGTGTGTCCCTGGATGGTTCAGATTTGGAATTTAACTCGGTAGCATGGGTTTTATAGGGACCCATTGGGTTGTCACTTTGGCCCAATGGTCAGTTGGCATTCGGTAGATGTGTCTAGCCCAATCCCATTTAAGCGTAGCAGCTTTTCGCGTGACATTATCAATTTTCGATCTGGAACGGATTTCGAAATTCCTAATCCAGTCTACAAGTTTAATGTACAGAATACTCCGTTCCATTCTTCTTCGACAAACCTGAAGTGTGGATCGTCAAAGGCAATGTCTGGGCACCAAAACAGAGGATGGGCAGTATGCACAAGTCCATGAGTCTCCTTTTCAGGGATAGAGCAAGATCACCCTTAATAAGATCTTTCATAGACCAAGAGCTCATCCAGGCGTTTTCGGTGCGTCTTGCAACTTCTTTAAAATAACCAAGATTAAATAAATTATTCAACATCTACGACTAATTAGTACACGAGAACGCTTGTTTAAAGTAATATTAAGTAATTACTCAAAGGAGACTAAATAATAATATCTAATACTAAATTTATAAATTTACAACTATTTTACAAAATAAAATTTTCTATACATTTTAATTTTTCCTTAGAACATTAGGAAGAGGCAAGAATTAAGTATCATTATACTATATATTTACCCATCGTATGTTAACTTTCTATAAACTGTACAATTTAAGTTACAAAATAAATAAAAATTTCCTATTGGGAGAGTGTTTGTTCGGAAATACGTAATTTAATTTCAAAGATGTATCATATCATATAACTATACGTAGGACACTATAAGTTTTAAGATATACAAAAAGTATCCTAAATACTATTAATATTTATTTTACATCTTTTCAAAATATTCTCCATCATACTCTATACAAATTTTCATTCGCCTAAACCAACTCTGAAAACACTTTTGCCAGTCTTGATCTGACAAGTCGGAAATCACTTCTTCGTAGGCAGCCACGGCTTCTTCGTCACTTGAAAAAAACTTGCCTTTTATTTTTTTTTGACTCTTGGGAAGAAAACGAAATCACAAGGAGCTAAGTCAGGGCTGTAGGGTGGGCGACTTGGAGTTTCAACACCAGATTCCTCAATAAATGCTTTTGTTTTAAGGGAGGTATGTGAAGAAACGTTATCGTGATGCAGCATGATTCCCCGAAGCCCGGTCTTTGGTCTTCTCTCCCGCACAGCTTGAAAAGCTTTGGGTAATGCAGCTGTAGTATACCATTCAGAGTTTACTGACCTACAATTTTACAGCATTGACGTCGACCAATGTCCGCTCCGCGAAAAAAAACTAGCCTACTACTAAACTAACTAACAAATGGTTGTTTGCCGACGTTGCGAGGTCTTTGCAGTTTTGTCGGTAACTTTCCTTCTGACTAGACCCATACCGATGATTGCCTTTTATTTTCCGGATCATATTGATAGATCCATGTCTCGTCACCAGTAACGATTTCTGACACACGCCTAGATGCCCCGTTTTCAAAACGTAGACGCATTTCATGGCACCAATCCACACGAGTCTGTTTTTCGCTTTCGGAGAGCAAACGAGGGATCCATCGACAACAAAGCTTCCTCACTCCAAGATGTTGATGTAGGATGGTATGAATGCTCCTCGAATCTTTTTACAATCTTTTCGATGTCCGTATATTATGTGATTCGTGGGTCTTCTCGCCCCAACATTTCAGTAGTCCATACATTTTCTGCCGTTACTGCTGGTTGTGGGCCCCGGTTCTTTGGTCATCTTTAAGATTAATTTTACCCCTTTTGATTTCAGCAAACCACCTAAAAATTGTTGCGCGTGATGGAGCTGATTCCCCTAATGGTGATTGTAACCGTTGTAAACTTAATTTTTCAGTTAAACCAAATTTAAAATCATAATAAATCATAGCGCGCAAATGTTCACGGTTAAGGTCCGTCGTTTTAAATGAATAGCGCGAGAAGCATTGCAGGAAAATTAATAGAACTTTGATTTTTTTTTAATATTATGCATTTGGTTTATGGCGTTCTATTTTCAAATAAATTTGCTTTTTAGAAACATATAACATGGGTGCGTTCCATTTTTAAATTTCGAGCATCTCAAAACTTATTGAGTGACCTACGTAACTATGATATATTTTGGAAAGTATTCGTGGCGGTCAATTGAATCCCCTAAAGGATTTCATCGCGCTTTAAGCATCAAGTTAATCTCAGTTTACGTTAGCATGAGGCTATCAGCTTATCAGTGATTACGTCAGTTGAATGAGATCGAGAGTGGGCGGCTATCGACGCGTGCGTCTCCCCGGTGACGTCACGGCTTACTCTCCATCTTGATTTATTTTCACAACGTTCATTAGATGTAAATTATTGAATAGTTTTATTGATTTTATTGATATATTAACAGTCTAGTTTAAACTACGCTAGGATTTATTAGTATTGAATTCGCAGTGATGGGTTAGGATTTATCAGCATAGAATTAGCAATGATGGATTATTATGTTACGTTAAATTTAGTTTTATATTTCAAATTTCAGATAGTGTTTAAGTTTATTTCAAAAGTTTGAAGGGCTTTGTTGGGCGCTTAACAATTCAACTACGTAGTGTATATGTAGTCGGTCATCATCGTCATCATCGTTAGAGCCTATCACAAGGCTACTGCGTAACATGGGCCTTCTCCAAGAATTGCCACAGAGCACGGTCCTGAGTCATCTGCATTCATCGACTTTCTGCATCTCTTTCTTACCAGGTCGTCACTTCATTTAGTGCGAGGCCGCCCTATACTTAGTTAACCGGTACGATGCTGCTACTCTAGTACCTTTCTCTCCCATCGGTTGCCACTTTTTCTGAGGGAGTTATACAGTCTAAGATCTTTGATTTTAACGACATCACAGAGCCTGCGCAATGCGTTTTTTTTAGAATAATTAAACACTGTCTCTCGAAGGCGTGAGAAATCATCGAATCACGATTCCACGCATATTAACATATTATTTGTTTTTAGACAATAATATTCTTTTTTTAACTATGCTAAAGTCACATACTTCTGTGCTAATGTTACTAACCATAAATATTTTTTACATTACGATTTTAGTAATGGTATTATATTACGAAATATAATACCGTTACTAAAATCGTAATGTTTCAATTAATACCCATGTCGGTTATGGGTACTCATTTGAATGATTACCCATAACCGACGAGCGTGTATGCGTAGATATATGGATGTAAAGAAGGCGAGAGGTGTCTCAGGATCACACCAAATGGAAGTCCGTAGTCTCTGCCTACCCCTGTGGGTGACAGGCGTGAGTGTTTGTGTGTGTGTGTGTGTGTGTGCGTGTGTGTGTGTGTGTGTGTGTGTGTGTGTGTGTGTGTGTGTGTGTTTGTGTCGAATTAATCTCGCACCGAATTGATATGGTAAAAAAACCTACAACATAGTCTTTGGTACTATTAAAAAGAGCAATGGCAGAAAAATAGTTGACAAAAATTATAGCGTCTAGAAATAAGTTATATATAAAATAAGTTTTATTATTTTTCTATGATTTTTCAAATAAAAATGTATTTTAATTAAAGCTACAGAAAAAAACAAATATTTTTGGGAATATCAAATGACTTAAATCATTTTACTCTATTCAAATGTTGTCATTTAGTATATTTATACTATTTTCGTATATACTTTGTAAGACTACCAACACAACACACAAAATATTTTTATATTAAGTTATTATTAGTAATAACTGTACTATCAGTAATAATAAAAATAAAAGTGATATGGCTGAGAATAAGCCTCTTACAAAGAATTTCCTACAATAATACATTATCTCAATCATAGTACTATGTAACAATTCCATTTAATGTTATGCCAACACTAGCTAAAATAAAATTCACTGTTTTTTTTTACTGGCTTTATGGCTCTGGGTTATAGCCCTTCTGAGAATGTCACTATGATACAAAAGACCTGGAGCATGCCAGAAATATACATTTATAATATGCAAATATATAATAGAGATACAATAATCTAAAAACTCTCAATTATGTATTATGTATTAAGCTAACATCAAACAACCACAGGAAGCATGACTTTTTCCAAGTGACATAGGACATAACCTAAAAAGTTCAAATGTAAATATCTTTTTTTTGACGCCTTCTCAGTACAAAATTCTTTGACTGAGTGATTAAGGGAGTGAGGCTTAACATTTTAAGATATTTTTGGTATATAGACGCTACCATTTCTTCTCAACTAATTTTATGTATGAAAGTCTGCCATTGTTCTTTCCGTGAGTAGAGAAGGCTTTAAAACGAAAACAACGTTTGTCTACAACCTGAACCCAACTACTCAACAGAAAAAATAGATAAGAGGGTGGTTTCTATCCAGACGTTACTTCTAGACAGCAAAAGTTGGTCTAGCACTAAAAAGTAAGTCTCTTGTAAAACGTGCTTCATACAAACTTTTTGTTGCTTACAACTCACAGAAACCTATGTTCACAGCAATTACATCAGATTATTACACAGCATACCGTATCCGACCGATAGATTCGTACATCGTGATATCACCAGTGAGTCACAGACCGACATTACCACACGAGCTGACTCATTGAGAGACTAGCTAGTGGGAATGGGAAACTCTATTGTTTCTCACTTCGTTCTATGATAGACCTAGTTATGTATTATTATATGTAAGCTGACATACCCCTTCGAAGAATATTCTTCAATTGCTACTTAACGCTACATATATGTTTCCAAAATGAAGGTAACTTATCGGTTGGAAAAACATTAAGGAGTTAATATACGACCATAATGATTCCAGCGGACTGCTTAAAATACAAAGGAATGTTTTTTGTATTGACTAAAGGGTACGAACGTTCGTTAGATTTTTGTGACCGCATTGGCATATTTATTTAATACAATGTATGCATGTACAATGTTCATATCGTATTTTAAGTTAATATTCATCATCCGATTGAAAACGTATGCAAATAAAGTAAGTTTATTTTATAAACAGACGGACTAGTTTCCATCCATTCTTAGCAACCTATCAAGTCCACTGCTGAAAATAGGCCCACTCCAGATTGCTTTATAGAGGGATTTTTGAAATAGTTGCCACGCTTGGCAAACGGGTTGGCAACGGCTTAACAAATATGTTGCAGTTTATAGCTGATATATGTATTGTGAATTGATGGTTATTTCCCTTGAAAGAAACCATAATTGAATATTTACTCAATTAGTATCCTTTCTTATCTCTGATGTTATAAGTTTAACGTCTAGGGGAAAAAATATTTGTGGTATGATAAGGGATTTAATACGCTACCATAATAATTAAAACAAATTATAAAGAATTTAGGGTGCACTAACATTTACATATTTCGATTACGACACGGTCGTAACAATCGCTACGTAGCAATTATTCAGTTCATATTTTAAGCACCGTTGGCGTGTTATTTTAATAATTTCATAGGAATAATTGCGGGCGTGTATCAATTTTTTTCTGCCTGGGTAAACCCGTGACACATCCGCAATCCCACGCGGCCGCGAACGTACGTGGAACTATTTAACGCTCGGCTCTGCTGCATAGCCAGCTTTTAGCTATAATCACTTACAAGGCTGTTACGTCGCCTTCAGGGAATTGGCGTTCGTAATTATAATGTTTTTTCGCCCAAGTTTCATTCACAAATTACCTGCGTTGCAAGGAGCAAAAAAAGGTCAAAACTAGAAGAAACAAACGGTTTAACTTAAGAGAGATATTACACAATAAAATAGTATTAATATTTCAGTAATAATATAAAAATCAGTGTCAATATATGTTCATTTTGTATTGTAAGTTTCTTACGACGGTTTTAGTCTAGGTCGAACATGTACAACACTTAGGTACACTTAAAATTTAAACTTTAAGAATTTCATTTAAAAAGCATTAAAATCTTAAGTTTCATTCTGAACTAAATGCTTAAGGTATCCGAATAAGATTATTATAGTAAGCATTTGAAATTATATATGATGCTGATAAACCGTTAAAATAACCCTTTAAATTTCTCTGGCTTCTTTTTCTTTTGTTTTCCAATGTGAAAAATCACGTGCTTGCTAGCACTTGTGAACTTATAAAATTACAAAATACTTCTAGATGTGCATAACATTAGCATTCATAGAATAGACACAGAGCTGTGACATCGTCGGTTCACGGCAATCGCAATCAGCTGATTCATAACGTCGGGCGACGGCCTTGCGCATGATATGCAGCGCCTGTCATTGACTCTAATTATTGTTGTAAGGTGGATATTTTAGGACGGAAGAGACAAAGGCCGAATCAAATCCAAACAACTAGCTTAAAACAAGTTTGGTATAAAATTATATTGTACTTTATATCTACTGGAAAATTCCAAGAGAATGGTAAACGTCCTACCTTTTTGATTTTACATACCAAGACGGTTGTCACTTCAAAGACACAGATTTGAAGTAAGTTGCGCATTTATATCAACTCAGTAATAACACTTATAATATGTAATATTATCTAAGATTTCAAATAGTAAATTTAGTGTTTTAAGTATAACTAATTATTTAACATAAAACGTACTTCGAGAACACCTGTGGCGCTGGAAAAAAATCAATAAAAGTTAAAATAATAACGATGAATGAAACAAAGTATTTGCACACGCGATAAAAATGTCGCTGATCAAGTTTCGGAAACAAGGTGACTCTAGTGACCCAAAGGTGACCCGAGCTCAAGTACCTATAGTCAGACGAACCTGACGTCACACATTGTCACATTTTGCACTTCGTATGTGCGTCGTTAATTAATGCGTCGAATGATATGCTAATATGATGCTTTAAATAAGAATTCACATTAGGCCATTTAAACTTCAATAAGAAATCAGGCGTAGTAATTGCAGTCATGCAAACAGACACAGAGCCGGCAAGTCAGTTACGAGTATTAGATGACGGTTACGTGGCGCAGTAGCTTAGCAATGAATTGCAGCGCTGAGGGACGTGGATTCGAATCCCGCACGGAACAAGTCTAATGTTGTTGTCCTTGTGAAATCTATATATATATATATGTAAACAGCCCCTGCGACACAGGAGAAAATCCTAATGTGAAGGTAACGTTTTTTTTTTAAAAGAGAGATATAACCTAATGACTAAAGCGCCAATGCACCGTTGAATATAAAGGAATTGCTAAGGGACCCAATTTGTTATTTAATAAATTCTACTTCCTCTGAATTTAACACGCCTTTTTTTTGTTATTGAGAACCGTCATACTAGCCGCCTGATAACAAACTCCGCTTTATTGGTGATAATCAAATTATAATAATTTAAAAGCGAATCTCCAAACACATCCAAGCTTTTTGGCTTTCATAAATCAAGGGGCTGAAAATACGGGCTTATATCATCTAAAGGCTCCAGTACACGTTGGTCGAACGCGCTTGGCGAGGGCACCCGACAAATTTTCGTGGTGCCGTTCACAAGTTGGCGTGTTTCATTCTGCGTGGGTAGCTAGATGATGATGGACGTTAGGGCGATCACGGCCACTGCATATACTTGTACAGCGCTTTCAAATTTTATTTATATGTGCACCAGAGAAGAGTGATTATAAAAAGATATTTATCATTAGGTAGTAATATTATTTATCATTAGGTAGGTACTCTGAAATAGCAACTAAACATGTATTGTTTAATGCAGTTAGGCAAGTTACTTACTCTGGTTTTATTTTTATGTTGCTCATGTTTGGGGTTCCATATAACTGATTCATTGTGATAAGAACTAAGAACCAATGAACCTAAATATTACCCCATTAGTCCATGTCGCCATGTTCGTGAAACAATTTTATTAAGCCGACATTACAGTCTACTCCGACGCGTAACTATGACCTGAATACTCGGCCAACGTGTGAACGTGATCGCTGTTTGCGACATGCGCCAAATTTCTTTGATTTGTGCACGGAAAACCGACACTATATGGCTTGTCGGCGAGTGTTGGCCGCGAACGCCAAATACACACAAAACGACCCAGTAAACGTTGGTCGAACGTACTGCTACCTTAAGACTCATTCCAGTCGGCCAGCCGTTGACTCAAGGGGTTAATATTTCAATACTAATAATAATATTACGGTCGGTGCTAAGTTCTGCAAATTCGGTTGTAGAAGAACCCAAACTCTCCGATCACACTCTTAATCTTATGACTGTTCAACGGCAAATGAAGCTTCAGTACCAACAGATCTGACAGCATACACGCAATGAAACAGACAGATATCTAAATGCATGCGGCGAGATATACGCAACTTTAATACAGCTCGTATTGAAGAAGCGATTTAGCGGAGCCAAGGCTCCAAGGTTTATCCAAGTGGAAGTCCATCTGCGGCAGAGTCATATCCGGGACACTTGAGATTTTGAGTGACAGACACATTCCGTCACGTATACTCCAAAACTTAAAAATAAAAGAGTGAACGTCCGTCAGTGAGTGTGTTGCCGGTGATGAATGAGTCGTGGTGCTTCACTGCTGGCCGTATGAAAAGAATAAAAAGGGTGGGTGGCAGAATGTAACAATTCGTGGGAGATTCTGCCTTCATTTTATAAATTGTAAGGTATTGGCAATTGGGTATTCGGTTTTACGAAGACACGTAAGTAAATATTTGACGATTATTCGGTTTGTTGTATGGAATGTAAGGTTTAACCTAGTATTGTAAGGTATTGATTGGTTTTCGGTTTTGCAAAGACACGTAAATGGCGAATTGTCATACAAAAATATCTAAATCAATGTATCACTTGTGGACTTTAATACCATTATTGACGCATACTTTATTGTAGAAATATAAAGTAAGAGCAGCACGTTAAAACGTATTTGCCCCGCCGCAACGGGTAATAGAGGCAGCCGCCAGCTAATTGCGAAAAACGCGATTAATGCTCACTGTAGAAGCACTAAAGAAATATAGCCTTGTTTACTACCCCGGACTTATTCCTTTTATAATGGCACTCACTATTTTGTTAAGAGTCAAACGACGAGATAAGATAATATGTACCAACGAAATAATCATCGGGAAATCGCCGTTAAGCTCGGCCCATTGCGATGTCTACGCTAAATACTTTGTCATGCTTCAGTAGCTCAATTCATTTGCAAAATCGGACTGCATATGTATTGACAGCTGCCTAACTTCCATATAACTTTCATTTTTATTGAAAATGTTTGATGTCAGATTGTCACACACAAGCATACATCATCCAACTTGTGTTACATAATAAACCTTATTATGTTGTTACTTACTTAAACAAAACTGTAAGATGATGTATTTAGCGTTTATATTTCATTTCACCTCCATTAAATTACATAAATTTGCTTACTCTTTTAAGCGTAAACGTTTTTAAAAACATCACTAGCGCATGTATGATGTGAAAGCTAGTTATTTATAGCTCAAAACAAACTGCCACCGATCCTTCCATCTTCATATTTCATCTCCACTGACAGCGGCGCGGAGCAGCGAGAGCGTTGTAGGCTGAGTGGTGACAGTGCGACGAGAAAACTTGAAACGTTATAAACTATAGCTGTTACTGTAAGCACACCGTTCTTACTCAAGTTTCAACCGCACAACAGGATGTCGATCGGGGACGGTAGCTTAATGTTTTTCATATATACAACTATTATATGTTTATTAGATTCATAACATATCGTATCGTATGTCATAAGAATGGCTAAATAATATTTACGAAATATATTTCCACTTACTGTGAAATTTGTGTTCAAATCACACGTTCATTTAGTAGAAGTTATGTGCCTTTGTAAAAAAGGATATACGCAATGCGAGGATTTAGCTATAAATTTATTTTTTCAAAGAACCGAATATAAAAAGGAAGAAATTAAAAATAATATTATTATTAAAATAATCAATTTACATAACATAACACAGGTGTAAAACATAAATACAAATAAGTAAATTAGAAAAAAGTAAAAACAGACTTAGAAACAAAAAATTTAAATAAATTCCACAAGGAAGCTTCTGTCGATGCAAGATATATTGCTACGAAGATTTAAAGCCCCGAATTCAAAAGCTATTTTTTTATTCTATTACGTAGAAATTAATTTATATTTTTCGTTTTTGAAGTCGGTCTTTTTTGGAACTAGAAACACCTTTTGAGGGGGATAGTGATTATTACAAGTTCAAAATAACGTCTAGATTGTAATTTAAATATTTACATTAAAAACTTTATTCCCTATTTTTCCACCCTGAGGGATAATCTTTTCCTAAAATTAATATAGGACCACCCCTAAAGTATAACTTGTAATAAAAGAAGAATCATTAAAATCCGTTTAGATGTTTTCAGAAAATAAATAAACATATTTACTTCTCGTTTTTAGAATTCGCGGACTTGAATAGTGACAGAGATCCGCGACAAACGGGTAACAGCTAATTGCAGGTAAATGTACAAATGATGTTACAGCGATCCCTCGTGCGTTACAGTTAGTGTCAACCCACGTCACACTTTCCCGGGGACATTTACACATACCTTTTGTTTTCTAGATTTGTCTGCTTTCATAGTTGTGTTAAATGTTAAATTTGAAGTTGCAAATCTATTATACACTAGCTGTGCCCGCGGCGTAGCTCGCGTATACAGGTTTTACATAAAGAATTTGTCGTTTAGGTAAGAGAATATTAAACGATTTATTTCATTACTGTATCAATAAGTGGTAACTAAATAAATCATTATCATCAAAGTTCTAAGTCGTTTATGATAGAGCTTCTGTGTAAACGACGTTAGAAGTAGGCTTAGCCGGGGTATACACAAAAAGGTTACGGGGGCTACTAACGCGGGAAAAAGCAACATAGACTTGGCCATGTGCAAAACAGTCAGTACTGAGCACAGAACACTTAATATAGATATTAGGTGTTCTGTGGTACTGAGGTACACTCCTACAACGCGTAAAGTTTGACCTTGCGCTTTATTTACGGTCATCGCATAACACACACTCACTGTAACTGGGAACTGAACGCGCCGCGCTTAAAACTGAAAGGAAAGTTACTTCTTAATAGAGGGTTTTTGGGCAGTGCTGCCAGATAAAAAAAAACTCATTCAGCTCTAGGACAACACAAAAAGCGCTAGATTTCATGAAAACAGCGCTTTAAAAAAGCCCTTTTCGCGCTAAATTAACTACAAACAAAGTTTGTGTTTTTTTTATATAATCATAATAAAGAAAACAACATTACGTTTTTTTTCTGGCAATATTTTTTTGATGTATCAATACTTCGCAGGACATCGACTTATAATTATAGCAATTGCTGTCAACAGTAGTTAGTATTGTACGAACAATAAAAATGTCATTAATTGTTTTAAAGTGCAATGTATTTCGCAACTTAGTTTCAGAGGTCAGCATCTGATTGCGGTTGCTACACAGTTTCTTTGTGTTATAACTTCTAAGTAACTTTTAACTTAGCTGTGCTCTAAACAACTGACTGAAACTGAATAAAGCAAAATAAATGCGTTGCCAAAACCATGAACGAAAACTTTAATAAAGGGGATTTTTTCGCTTATAGTCGTCGGTAAAAAAATCAAGTTGATCATCCTAAAGGGGAAGCCAGGAGATCCATAGCACAGGGTATCCTAATTTGTACTCGTCTCCCATGCTCTTTGTTTTGTGGAAAAAATATGTTTGAAAAAGATAAACTGCAATGTACTATTTGTGGGAAAAAATAATAAAGGTCATTATTATTATTATCGGTAATGTGGACTAACAGTGCTGCTATAAAAGAGTTAATAACCCGCTAGTCGCTAAACTAAAGTATTGAAATGTGTGCTAAATACACCAAAAAGCGCTGGATTAAGTGCTAGGTGCTAAAATTTCGAAATGCGCGCTATACATTCCAAAAAAGTGCTAAATCTAGTTCTCAAAGCGCTAAAATGGCAGTTCTGATTTTGCGTATATTTTAAATACAATATCACGACATTTCGTTGCAAAATTTTTATTTTTGTCGGGTTCCGTTGTATGGCTTCGATGGATACAAATTTCTTCAGTGAGTCTCAATACGATTCATCGGCGAAAAATCTCAACACCGCAATTCAGAAAAGTTTGTAATTTGTACAACTCCATCTATTACGTCCTTTGTGTGAGAAAACATCCTATCTCTTTTTGTGTTTTAAGTATAAATATATTAATTATTATGGAACGTTTTTTTTACACAGAAATCTTTTTATTACTATTTCTGAGATTTTATGGCGCCATTGAACAAATTCGAACCTACATTTCAAAATTAATGTTTTCAAAAATTACTTTCGATAGAATTAACCAATTTTGATAAAACAAAGATTAAGTGTAACTCGAAGATACGCTTTATGATATTCTTAACGATTTGTTTGAAAATAAAAGATGTTTACTTTAGACGTGATGCGTTCATGCGACAAATAGACAGACAGACAATTCTAAAAATTATAAAATGTTCTTATTTATTTTCAGTTCCCCATAATGATTTTAGCCACCAAAATATATATACAATGTACAGAAAGAGACACAACATGTTATCATCATTTTTATTATATGTTTATATTTAAAGAGAGATGGCGCTGCTAAAATCATCAATTCTAAAAATAAAAGAGATTAATTGACGCGATTGATACATTATATAAAACGTAAGAGAACTTATAAATCAGTTTTCACAACACCACCATCTATCGAAGAAATGGGTTAACTATTGTGCTTCAGATTTAGTTAATAAGGTTAATATATTTTTGTATAATTTATTTAATACGTTCTTTATTACTTTTGTTTACTGCGTTTTAGATATACATAATTATATCATTATTTTACATAATTTAACTATGATTTATGATATGATATTAGTTTAAAATGCACTTGATGACTCAAACAAAGCCACCGTTGAGCAAATTCGTACCTATACTTCCCTACCCATACTTCAGAATATTTATCATAACTTTTGATGGAATGAACTGATTTTAATGAAATAAAGACTAAATGTAACCCGAAGATACACTTTATAATTTCCTTAACAATTCTTATGATATAAATTAGTACTTTATACGTGATACGTTAACAAACAAACAGACAGACAGACAGACAGACAGACAGAAAATTCTAAAAATGGTAGAAATGTATTTAATTACTTATTTTTAGTACCCCTTAATCACTTTTATTACAAAAATATAAAATGTACAGACATCTGCTATTTACAGTTTTATTATATGTATAGATTGTTAATACAATAGAACTTAATCACTTTTCTTAGTAGTCGTCATTTTTCGAAAGGATTACTCATCAGGCTGGGCAGTTGGGTGACGAGCTTCGAGCGGAATCCTCGCACTAGTACTGCTGCTCTGACCATCATTAACTACGCTGGATGGCTTTTTACTAGTTGGTAGTCAGTGCCTCTAAAATTTGAGAAAATGTTATCATATTCACCATTACACATTAGGAATTCATTTATCCATTACAGCTTATCAAAAATCCACTGCTAAACATAGGCAATGGGCAAGGAGTTTGATAGACACACACACCCAATCAATTTTACATCATACCTAATTGTAAGCTATTGTTTAGTTATTTCATTGTCTAAATTATTCCATGTTTGGTTTAGGGGTAATATAACGACATAATTTCGCTTGGGCGTTGCAAAGATTTGTCTCGTAATGACGGGAACTGAACCTGGATTTTTTTTTTATAGAATAAGGGTGACAAACGAGCTCACAGTCCACCTGATGGTAAGTGGTTGCTGTGGCCCGTAGACATCTGCATCTATCCTTGATTACGAATCAAAATGCGGATGCGTTGTCACCCGTGAGGACTAAGATGGAATGCCTCCTTTCCAGTAAAAAGGGTCTACGGTTCTCTACACTCACCATACGAAACACAGCAGCATTAAGCTGCTATTCTGTGAGAGCGTGGTCGTTCCCCGGTCGAGCCGACCCATTCGTGCTACAACTATACCAGTAATATAGCTGCAGCATGGCTTTACCACGTAAAAAAAACAATTACGCCAACAAAGCCACATGTCCAGCTCAAATTCAAATTCATTTATTTGCCAGAATGCAGGTCTACAGTAAAGTATGATATTTAATTATATTTAATGGCCCATATACATTCTACCACTACATATGGTGTGCCATATGTAGTGGTAGAATGTATATACGTGTGTATACTTGTGTTTATAGGTATACCATACATGCAATTTAGCCGTTTTATGTATAGGTATAATGCAAAGATCTGTACACTCACCGCCCCAATAGCTCCTGACTCAATCCAATTACGAAAAGCACAACATGTTTTTTTTCAAAACGCTTTTTTACCAGACTGTAGCGTGGCTTAAAACAAAGGTAATATTTTTGGCCGGTATGTATGTATGTATGTTTGTACGCCCGTTTCTATGCCTGCCCGGCGATTAGTTAAAATATTTCATTTTAACTAATCGCTGGATTTTGACAAATTATATTCAATCAATTTGTGCATCAACATAAAAAATATAGCGGATACAAATTGTGAACCACTCACAAGGTGGAAGTAGGACTCCCATTTCTGTCTAGGAGTTCGTATGGGTGGGTACCACCCTCTTAACTATTTCTTCTTGTTTCATTAATAATAATTTGCTTGTTCACAACGCGGTCCGTCGTATATATACGACTATAAGATAATGATACGATTGATATATGATTTTAAAAGTACCTTATTTTTCACACAGCTAACCTCTTGCATGTTGAAAAAATCTTGAAAATTTTGAAGTAAGGACACAAAGAATCGAGTACAATTAAGCAAAGTGGGTTCCATTTGTTTCTGACAGTTGGAAATTATCTGCCGTCACTCAACACCACAATAATATCTTATGATATAAAAATTAATTAGGGCTCCACCAAAAGATGTCTCTCTCGGAATTATTAAACACATTATTCGGAAAATAATGAACACTGCTCGAATATTTGTCATGTTAAATATGGGCAAGATACCTCTTAACTCTCTTAAAATATTTTATTAAATTAAAAAGACGCGAAAGCGACAGTCCATAATATTAATGATTAGTGATTACAACTCACAGAATTATGAAAAAGTAAGTTTTTATAGTAGAGGGAGTACACGAGCCTACGGCTCACCTGATGTGTTTCATGCAGTTGAAATTGACTTCTGAAAAAGCTATTATTTTCCCTTGTGCTTTTATAAATTTATAAGAGGGCTTTATAGCAGATAGAGTAAGTACATCCGCTTTCAGAATGGGTGTTTGCGAGCTTTACGATAATTTCCTTTAGCAATAAGCATGTGGTAAATCAGCAATAAAATCTCAAACAATTTAATTGATACCATCGAGAATTTAACTATTTCTCATGTACTATAAAAGCAACGACGAGCGCATATACCCTTAGCCACCATAGCTCTCACCCACATTAATTTTGTTTTAGTACTACACCGATGTACAAATAAGTTTACATCTGTATTTTTTAATGAGTTCCTACTAAGCACATTAGTAGGAAATAAGTAGCAAATTTCTTCGCCACCACACGACCACTTTAAAGATGAAAAAAGTATGAAAAAAAAGTATGTAGAAAATAAAAACAACTAAAAGAAGTTCCAACAATCCTAACTTATATTTTAGAACATCGTATCAATGGAGAAGTAATAGCGGGAATAGGTGATGTTCATACGTTAGTATGGTTAAATAATTTATTGCTAGTTCCCACTTGGTACACATGTGCGTGGAGCGAGTGTAGTAGACATAACATTGCTTAAATGCCTCCTTGAAACACTTTATTATCAAGCGCGTTATGAACATGGCATACATTTCGCCGGTAAACACCATTAACTGATACAAACTTTTTATAGCGCTCTATATTTGGAACAGAACACTGTTCCAAATCGGCCTTACTGATATGACTGCATTACGCGTTATTTATTACTAGTTGCGTAATAAATTGCACTGCAATAAAAACAGTAACACGATTCCGCTGAATGCTTTTTAAATGGAGCAAGTCATGCGACAGCGTAATTTTTAATCGATGTGATGAAGATCTATGAGGAAGACTGTTTAAAATGTTGTTATGATCTAGATCCAGTATCTGCTAAATTGTGACCGTATCATTAAATTACGAAAATGATGTAATTTTTTTGTACGTATATGTGCAAAAGTAATCTGAAAGAAACTATATTAGTTAATGAGAACGTTGTTCGTCGAGACCAAGAAATCTTTGTCTCGACGAAGTCTATCAATGAATCATCGAAAAATACGGCCGGTTCATTAATTAAACAATGAACGGCGGTCGACAACAAGCCGTGTCCCCGTTCCCGCGAAAGTTTCAATACGCCGCCATTGGGGTTAACTGTGACAAGGTTGAAAGCAGAGGACCATCTGAGAAGAAACAACGTAATAGTAAACGTGAACGTTTCCGAGTAAATCATACTCAATAGCCAATATTCAAGAAGCTCTGACTATGTATTGTGAGAAACAAGCGTTGCTAGGACGAGACGGACCTAGTTATGTTGGATATCTGTGAAGGTTGAGCCATGTCAAGTAAATTTTAACACGCAATTAGTAAGCCAGTACATACCTTGGCACAGATAGAACGAGCTGCTGAGGGACGTGTAACTCTAGCTTATATAATTATTAAAATTAAAATAAAAAATACTAGACTTGGAAATGCAAAAAAAGATATCAAATATCGAATGGAACGTATTTCTACATACTTTTCATCCTCAACGATGACTACAAATAGTTTTATTGTTTGAAGCTTTACGTTCTTTTTCAGTAAAAGGCCTGTGGCAACAAATGTCTATTATTTTTGTACACGCAATCGGTCGTTTATAAACAGTACACAATATAACGAAACTTTATCGTTGGAGCTCTAATTCCTTTCATTCAGGAAATTGTTTTAAATGCCATAATCATTTTCCTATCACGATAGGAAGTAATATTTAGATCATATTTAAAACGTGAGTGTACTAAGGAAGCGTTGTTATCAAGTAATTAACGTAAATTCTGTCCGTTATTGTTAATACGACGATATAAGCAATTTAAAGCCGTAGTAGCTCAGGGGCTAAGCGCTCGCTGTAAATTTCATAGTACGCGAGCCACCCAGGTTCGATCCAAGCCGGCACCAATTAAATTGTTAATTGCAATTTTAAATGCTGATTTACCACGTGCTCGGCGGTGAAGAAAAACATAGTGAGGATACCTGCATGTCTGAGATATTAAAAAATATTTCGAAGCCAAGTGAAGTTCGCAAACACGCATTTTCTTGCCCTAAAACCATCTCCGAAATGAGAGGAGGCCTGTGCCGCAGTGGGACGTATATATACTGTAGATTTTAAGCAATAAAAGGAATATATAATAAATGTTTGTCTAAATGTCAAGTGCATCAGCACGCGTTGCACTAACGGACGAGGTTCCGGCAAATAGTGGCATATTCGTTCAATCATCGACCGACACGAGTTAAGCAGTCAGAGGCGTGGTTGCGCACACCTCCACTCGGACAGCGGTTAGATAGCTCAAAAAACCTCAAGAGGGGACATGATGATTGGTAACAATACCAAATCATAAACCATCATCATCCGCATGCTCATCTTCATTGCCTTTCCCTTTTTATTTAAACAGCTCGCCGCCTGAAAGGCCCTGTGTCAGATGACGCTGTAAAAGCCGCATATGCTAACAGCATCAACATCTCGAAAATAGATTATATTCATTCAAAAATGACTTACTTTAATCCCACAGACTGCTAATGTGGGAATCAGTATAACTAATGCGAGGCTATCAGTATTTTTCTACTTTGAGTTAATGGTTTTTATTTTATTATATTCTGTTCAGTTCTGAAATTACCAATCCGTCTGCTCAGGCAGGTTGTGAAGGGCAAGTCTTATTTTATGCAAACCAGTTTCGTGCTATATAAATGCATCCAGCAGCAGATTATAAAAAGGCTGTTAAATAATAAGCTATATAGTAAAAATTAATAATGGTTTTCACTTGCATCAAAAACGTGCCGTATCTGTTTATTACACCCCCCTATAAAGGAAAATACGGAAATATCAATACGTTGTGACTCACGTAAAAATTATCTCGCTATGTTGTCGACACATAAGGAGCCATGAAAATATCACAGACCTCGTGTTGAAACAAGAATCCAGTTAAAGCGGACATGCAAGCGCTGAATAAAATTACGCCTTTGACACTGTTTTCTTTTTACTTTTCAAAATTGTAATGTGTGTTGAGAGCATTTACGAAAAAGCTGACGTTGATGTTTATTTTTAAAAAAAACGTAGAGTTGAATCAAATAACTTTATGACGTAGATATACCAACACTGAGCTACTTTTACTTGCAATCTTTATAAGGTATTAAAAATATCTTCATAAATGTACCTGTCTTCATAAACGTACCGCGAATTTGATTTACACATATACTAATTTCTTAACGTTGCTTTCACCTTTCCAATACCGCAAAAAGGTGAAATCGGTTTACGTGGTAAAACATTATTTGTCCATACGTCGTGGTTGTGCGAAGATCATCCTGTCACTCTTTCTACCAAAAATAATCGGAAAAAAAAACGGACAACGTGGCAAAAACGTGTCGCTGCACATATACCAGTACGTTTATATACACGTCTGCATATATACTGGTGATGACTGATAGCTTTTATAAGGACGGTTAAAGAACCTGTAAATATTTAAAAAAAAATTATTTCTTATAATTATATCTTTTATTTCTTTTTTTATTGATATACTTGGTTTATTGATATACAACCTCCATAAACTACATTGCATTGATTATTTATTATTAAGTATACCTAAGTATTTGCGCGTCGGTAGCATCAATGAAATAATTTTATGTTATAAATTAGCAGTACGCCGCGGCTTCGCCCGCGTGTAATTTGGTTTTAACTTTTTTTACGCGGAACCCTAAGCCTTTTTCTAAAATAAAAGTAACTTGAGTTACTCCTTATAACATTAGCTATCTGCCAGTGAAAGTCCCGTCAAAATCGGTTCAGCCGCTTCGGAGATCAGCCGCTACAAACAAACAGACAGACACACTTCAATTTTATTTATTTTTATAGATATAGGTAACTCTTAGTTCGTTGTAAATAACTATTAAGTAGCTACATATACCTACACCAAGTCAAGAATGATAATTTTTCTTGCCGATTGTATGCACAGAGAAAATAGTTTCCGAATACCTAACTACTAATTCATATACTATTCGTAATATTTTATCCCTTCAGTCAGATTTGTCAAAGTTAAGGCTTTCTTTAATATTAATACTATGTATCGAGAATAATACAATAGCCCACAAGGGTACGGGATATAAAAGTTAAAAGATATAATAAGAAACGATCGGGCAACATTAACCCCGTTCAACGCCACGCGTCAGTCGTTTATCCCTTGTTGCCATGTGTACAGGACAGTTTCCTAGCTGGCAGCCCCGCCCAATCGGCGCCCGTGCTGAGCGATCCGCGTGGCAACACCGGCGCCCGGCGCGGTTTCACCTTGACTCACTTCGTCCGGTCTGCTTGCATAGAGCTGTTGCTTCGTAATTAGTTTTAAGAAAGATATGATAGTTTTAACAATCGTTTCTTATATGTATGGCTCGTCTGACGGACATAAAAGACAGAATAGTATTTATTTAAAAAGGTGTATTTAAAAAACATTAAAATAACTAAATGCGTTTGATCCTGAATCGAAGTATGAACATTATAAATTAATAAACCTGTAAGATGTGATGTGGCTGAGGCCGAAAATGAATCTGAAAACGTAAAAAAAATCTTTTCCTTTTTTCAAATCAGGCCATCGCAGTACTTTTCAAATCGCTAAATTGTTTTTCACATCTGGCAATAATATTTGAGATCGTATTACAGTCTCGTACAATACAATACAAATCAGAGGCCATTAGATATTTATAGCTCTTCTTGTAGTCGCCTCTTAAAATACTACTATGCCTACAGAAGAGCAAATACATCGGTAAAGCTAGATCTTGAATATAACAGACGAAGAACAAAGGTCCTCTCTTTCTTTTTACCAAAAGACGATAGAAGGAGACAGGTATAGAAATAATTAATAGTAAATGTAAGAAAGCCATAATCAACAAGTATGTATGAAATAGTATAATGATTATTATGAAAATTTAAATAAATTACGGGCACATTATATGTTAAGTAGCAACGACACATCATTTACAGAAAACATCACGGAATCAAATTGAGTCGCAATCGCATTGACGTCGGTATGCTAATAATCTAATTACGCATTAACATCCAAGTCGTATTTGACATAAATAGATGATTTTATTACCGCTCGCTTGAGTAGCATTAAAGAATTTACTTTGTTTATAATGGGGTTAATAGTAAATTAATTTTAACTTCCAATATTTTTGTTCCTAATTATATTAACTGTAGATTCGTTAAATACATAATGTATGTATTTATTGTAAAATTTTGTGGCTAAACATATGTAGTTTAGTCACAAAATTTTATATGCATTAATGAGTGGCATTGCGAACAAAAATATCGTAGATTTCATTAAATCTACGATATTTTTGTTCACAATGCCACTACGTATTTACACTTTCGCAATACGATAATTTGATATTTTACACCAAAATACCTCATTACCTGTTTTTTATCTCGTGATCACCGTCGACAGCCTTAGTATTTTACTTAAAGCTTATAGGAGATGGCACACCGCAATACATCATGGTCATGAGGTTTTCTTGGATTTCCTTACGACATCCACGAAAAAAATAGAGTGATATCTATAGTGGTGCCTTTTAAGGCACAGTAAAACGAAAAAAATTAAAGCTTAAATATTTTATATTAATTCGAACTAAACGGCCGCTTCAAGAGTAAAGTCATAGTTACTGCACTTGTATTTTAGAAGATGCAACAATCCTTTCAATTTAAATGTAATGAAGTTATTGTTATTGTTATTTAATGCAATAGTTGAACCGAAACAGTAATTCGACGTACACACGAATGCAGTTACAGCGGTGATTTGTATTCTCTAATCACTGTGTTGAGGGCGAGATATCGCAATTAATCGAAGCAGATAGGCAAGTGAACAGCTGATGTTCGCCGTTCGACTCGCTCCGCCGGTAATATTGAAGCGGCGAAAGCGTGGAAATGCAGATGCTATAAAACAATTATAACTGGATGCCAGTGGGAATTTTCGTACTGGTCCTCAGATCATTTGTAAGTCATACACATTATCAGCCTGTAGATGGTCTACTGTGACACTTTAAACGGGCTTCCCCCATTTCTTATCTAAACAGGGTCTGTTCTAATCACCACGCTTGACTGGTAGATTGGTAAACCAGCCTAATAAAACGCCACCTTGACGCACATACGTGTCATAGATCTAAAATCTGTATATTTAACAGTTGCGATAAAGTGCAAGATGGTTTTTGGATGGCTACTTTCTACTATTTGTCCACTTTTACAACGTACACGGAATGTGGTATATTTCATTAAATCACTATAATAATATAATAATCGTAACTGTGTCGTGACGATGTAAAAGAATCTACTGCTCCACATCATCCTGTAGGCATTATAAGAGTCTACAGAGAGGAAAGAACAGGAGATGGGCAACAGCATCTTCCTGAAAACATTTCAAAATAATAAAAACTATGGTTGCAAATCCGCGTGCCAACCACGGTAGCTATGGCAAATATATCCCCTATGACCTATGAGGAAAACTGTGGGAAAAGCCTTTGTTCAGTAGTGGACCTTTGATAGGCTGTAATGTAGGAATGATTAATTTCATTTAAGTAAAATGAATATTCCAAGGGTATGTGAAATCTACGAACACACACTAGAGTAACAAGGTGCTCTCAAATATGGGAGGACGCCTGTGCCCAGCATTGGGAAATCTATAGTCTATAACTTAATTTTACTTGTAATCTAATTCAGAAATGATGTTTTCAGAATTTTTGCGTTAACAATACTTATTTTATGAACATTTCTCATTTAAATACACATTTTGTGCAAACAACTATAAAATAAAGTTCGTATCCACTCGCGAAACGTAGCAGTAAGTTTAATAACATCCCTCAAATGGACTGTTTCCGTGAAATCCATTACCATGAAGCATATTGTAAGTATTTGTCTCTGACAAGAACCGGTAGTATAAAAAAAACTGGCAGATAATAAAAGAACACATGTAATATAGCCGAAACAAACATTACACGCACGTAATTCGTAACCAATGTACGAACAGCACGTAGAGTGAATGTACGTTATTCCCTGTGCGGGTACATAAGAGTTATATACCGTATAGCGGATACCGCAAGATGCAATGAAACAATAATGAGGTCGTAAATCACGAGATAAAATTTCTTACGATAGGGATAAAAAGAGGTCGATCCGAACTCGACAACCGAGCTATAAATATTGATCTGAGACGTCTCCTTGACTCGAATCGCACTGGCATCGATCGGTCGGTTGCGAAATTCTACCGCTGGCTTAGTCATTGTCGCCTACTGCATCTAGTTCAGGCATATGTTTCGTCACTGCATAATACCCAAAGACTTTACACCAAAATACCTCATTCTTGTTTGCAACTAAGATTTACAGTGGCTCTGTATTTAATAATGTGCGGACAAGCGATTTTCAATTCGCTTGAATCTATTTTCCGTCAGCGGAATGTGGAGGACGTGACGCAATTGGGGTCATTTGAAACCGATCACGCGGTCAACGAAACCGCAAAAGCAGTATTAATCAATGTACTCTATACTATATATCTATCTAGTACTCAATGCACTAGCTACCTGGTCAGGTAAGAAATAAATACTCAATAGTGAATTAAAATTAAATATAACAGACATCAAAGCTCAATTAACGTTTCAGAGGTTTACGTCATTATTAAAAATATATTTTTAGAGTATAAAACTTCAATTTTAAATAAATACCTTTCGGTTGTAGCAGGGATTAGCCATAAAGCAAGCGGATAGGTGATAGTAATTCCAGACGATGCAATTCGACTTTGACTATTATTGTCGAAATTGTCAGTTACACCAGTTAAAAGTCCACCTGGTGGTAAATGGATACTACTTCCCAAAGACACCTACATCTATGATCGACTAAGAATAAAATTGCGGATGCGTTTTCACCCTTGAGTACTAAGATGTAATACCTCTTTACCAGTAAATAGGTCTTTAAACGAACACACTACTCCTGCGATTGCTTTGTGTGTTAACTACTGAAATTATTCATATATTTTATAGTACGAATTTGATGAAATCCCTAATTAAAGGCGGCAACTTCCTGTTTTGTACACAAATCTAAAATATTTTACAGACGTATCTTGGGGAAACTCCATATTAGTTTTTTTTTTATCAGTATAAAAGATTCGTAACATAATTAGTTAAAAGTTACTGTTTGCATATTTTTTCCTTGTGGCGGTTCAGACTAAATAAATCACAACCTATTTAAATATAACACAAAACAAGTTATATTTGATATTAACTATACGCTTAATGACTGGCAGGATGCCGCGTATACATAGAACCATATAGGGCAACGACCATCCCCGAACGCAAATAGAATATATTAATAAATGTTCAAAAATAAATGGAGAGCTTTCGGAGGGCGACTCCACGTGTCTCCAAGACATAAAGATTAATTGCTTCGACATTTGTATTCGGTGGTACGCGTTGAATTTGACGAAGTATTTGAATCAGGGCCGGTCAACTTCCTAATAGCAGATTGGCACCGGGAGATGACCTTGGGGGGCTTTAAAGAAGCGAGATGGAATAATATCTATCTCCCTCGCACGTTATGTTATATTGCCATGAAAGAAATATTATTTTAAATGACACATCATTTTAATCATTTTTTTATTTAATAATTATAATACTTTATTATATAATATATTTCGTTAAACATATATTTATTACGTCTTTATTGAAGTAACAAAATGTATAAATATGAAACTGAATACTATAATAAAAAGGCAAGTTATGGCAACAGCAAATAAACAAAATTACAAATGGCAGATCCTTTGCGCTTGCTGTTGCGTTCTTGTTTATTTGTGTTGCAAATTAAGTTTATATTTCGATATAAACTTATTTCTTACGTTAGTAATAACGTTGAGTTGAACATCCCGTTCCTCCGTTTTAGTGTTTACAGTGAGAAAGAGACTCAAAAACAAGTGCTGTGCATTGTGCTAAAGAGACAGAGACTCAATTTTATCTTTCATCATGAAAGAAAACGAAAGGAAATGTTACAAGTGTGGATGTTCTCCTGCTCATGATCGTAACATCACCTTGCATCGTTTTCCTAAGCCTGGGAGAACAAATAGCGTACGGTACGTATGCTAAATAGCTTTTTGATTACTGATTAAAACAGTTTTAAAATGTTTAAATTTGAACCACTGAATTAATAAAGTAGCAGAAATAAAAATTATTATGGGCCGCATCGGCTAATAAAACCTAAGATACATATTAAGCGATTTAAAAACGTGTGCAAATAAATCTGAAAATTAGAGAAATTATGCAGAACAGCATGAGGTTTATCACATAGAAATCATAATATAATAAAAAGTTCTAGATGTATTGGTACACATAGAAATAACTTGTGGAATAATATTTATATATGTATACAATACAATCACATTGTTTGAAAGGAACAATCTTCTTGTATTGCACTCTTCTTCCAAGCACGTTTTTAGCACCTCAGTAGTATATTACTATCTAATTGTATTTTTTCAGATGTGAATTATGGGCGAAGTACTGTTTTCCTCATGAATCTTGGTGGTCACCAGAATTTCAAAACAATCTTCATTCTAGGCATTTAATGTTGTGCACTAAACATTTTAAGAAATCATCATTCATTGATAATTTTGGAAAGAGGCTAGTCAAATCTGCAGTACCTGATGAGGAATGTGATAAGGTTAGTTAATCTTTCTTTTGTTACTATCTACATTTTTTACTTTTGTGTGGCTTTTCTCATACTACAGTGAAAATATTATCTAGTTAACAAACGGTGGTAGCAGATTGAGTGGTGATTTATAAGGGTATGCGACGTAACCTACCATTACTTCTCAACCATAAAAAAACAAAAGATATAAACTTTTAAAAAAAGTTATCTTTTATTTAAAAAAAAAAAACCTTATCCATACTAGGATTTTCTCCTCTTTGTGGAGGCAGTTTACAAACATAAATTGGATGAGGACAAACAACCCCCGGCACAATTATTTATAGGCCTTGGGTCAATTTAAAATCGGTGGCAGAAAATGTGACTGTAAATTTCGAAAACAAAAGAAAATAAAATTCTGTTTAACTTAGTTGTATAGGTATTTATGCTATGTAGATATCATTGTTAAATGCAATATCCTGGTTGGGTGCGATGTCTTGCCACTATTTTTAGATTTTCAAGGAATTTACTAGTGCAGGGTAAAAAAAAATTACAACTCTGTTACCATCATATAATATTCATATTTAAACAACAAACAATTATTTTTAGAAACATTCTTTGTTATGAACATTAATTAAGTCTTTACTGTCATGTTCAACATGCAAAATTACACAATAGTTCTTCTTAAGTAGGAACAGTAATGGAAGTTAAATATACTCTGTTACTTCCTTTGTTTTAATGATCAAATTTTCACTATAAACTATGTAAATTGAATTAAATTATTAAAATATAATGATGATGTTGTGTATAAATGAGAATATTAAATAATTAATAAACAATGCATAGAGTCAGGTGTCAGCTTTTCATAAAATTCGAGACATTACTCTTATATATTTAGGGACACAAAAGTAACAAAGTTGTAGGAACAATAACATAGTTGTACTATTCGCAACAAATTTATGAACTACTATCACAAAATACAATATTTTTGGCTATGAATTGTTTTAAGAACTTTAGAAACTTAATTAGATTATAAAACTTAAGGGTAAAAAGCTAAAAAATCTTATTGAGATCAAATTAAACCTAAGCTGATAACTTATTTTTCAAATATCTCTAGTGGAGTATGGAACTGGTAATATACCCTTTTGCCTTTATTTACTTTTTAGGTACTGAAACAACTCTTATGAAACTCTCATATTGTTCATATGATATATCATTTTAAACTAATTTGTATGTTTTTCTAGTATCGTCAACAGAATTTAAAAAGACAATTTTTACTTCACCATCATCGTCTACTTCGCTTAATGCTTTGCCTAGATAAACACTTACTTTCAGAATTGTAAACTTTAACTAAGACCTAGACTCCTTCTTTGATTTTACTTGGATGAATATTTTCTTTATGAATCAAGTGATTCTCATCATTTTTTTCTTTAGACAAGCAGGGTTGATCTGATGCCTTATCTTTTAATCGTAGCAAAGGATTATCACCATCTGATTCCGAACTCGAACTGTAAATTACATTGCAATAAGATTTCCTTTTCTGTTCAATCAAATTACTTATATCCGCTAGATTAGTAGAATTACTCCTTTGATTCTTCGACTGTATCCTTTAGTGGACAATAGTTTTTTGGATTCATTCATGAGGAGAAACCAAGCTAGCAGAAACAGCTCAACTCTCGATATTTCAGCGCTCCCACTTCTTCTGTAATACACTAGTAGTACACTTGATGTACTTTCATTATACCATAGAAAGGAACAATTTCTGCTGGAATTTCATTCGCGTATCTTTCAATATCATAATCAGTTCAAGATTGACCTTAACTCTACTACTATCTTTCAGAGACTGATAGAACGAAGACGCTATCAGAATGTCTTTCCCAACAGCAACAAGCTGGTCAGCAGTCCGTTTTAGAAAGCCACCAACACCAACAGCTGCTCCTTTGCCGTGTCCCGACTCGAAAAAATTCCATGTAGGCTTGGTGAGGTTGTACTTTGAGAAATGTTTTGTCCATATTAAGCAGAAGTTTTGATTCTGGCGGTACTGAGTAGCGGGTCATCTGAAAATATGTGTATCACTTTTATCTTAGGGGATTGGTCTTGAATTGAGGAAAGTATAGGATGAAGGTGACTCCAGTTTACCGAAGGGCCGTGAGAGAGGTTACCTGATACTGTACAAAAAGACTTCACCTCTATGTTTCGATTTTCCAAGCTTCGCTTATACAATACGCCAGTATGTAAGGATACCTGGTTACGAGTATCACGAAAGTGGTGTGATTGTATCACTTCATGGAACTTGCAATTGTAATTTTCGCTGAAATCTACTTGTAGCGCTATTTTTTCTTCTGTCAATCCATCTATACAAGATCTGTAGTTTCTATACTGAGTTGAGTCATGTCTTTTATTAAGCGTTTCTTTTTATGATATCTCTCTAAATCCTTCTTCTTAGTTTCCGCTACCTCTTCAGGGTTTTATTTGCACTTTTCTTTATAGCGCCGCTGCTTTTCAGCAGCGGTGAGAGCCATAGCGAAGTACTATGTATTATCTAGAACAAATTATGTAATTTATTAGATAGCTATTATATAATATTGATTCCTACTAACATAGAAGCAGAGATACGGATATACAGACGCCAACGATGGCTTGTAACAGCTTAGTAATAACAACTCTGTTACCTCTCTACAACTCTGTTACCAGTAGCTAGTAACATAGTTGTGCAGTAACAGAATGGTAAATTTAACTTTAGTGACATTTTTTTTAGAAATGAAATATTATTATGTACAAAGAAAAGCACATTCGATATATCTTACACTAGAGCTACTTCAATAATATAAAACTATACGCAAATATCTGAATACTTACGCGAAAACACCGGTAACAGAGTACATACAGAATAAAACCACGAGCCTCACACCGCAGCCATCGGATAAATGAATCGTGTACCCGCGCCTCAACCGCCGCAAACCGTACGGATAGAACAGTAGATATTTATGATGAAACAATTGCCAAAGAATGGATAGCGCCATCTCTTAGTATTTATCCGGTTTACTATAGTAACAGAATGTAGCTCTAATATTTTGAAGACCTTGGGACAAAATTTAAAATAATCGTACAAGCTTCAATTAATTTATTTAATATGGATGAAGTATGTTTTTAAATGTGTTATGATTGCTTTATTACACTAGCTTTCAAACATAACAATTACATTGAATTGATAAAAAGATATTATGATTTTCGCATGATGCACTGCATATGGGACAGAATTTTTTTGTATGGAAAACAACTATGTTACCAAGAATGACCACTCTGTTACTTGATAAAAGTGGTGATAAATCAATAATAAAATTCATTTTTCTTGAGAATAAGCTTAGTAATTCGCCCCATATTTGACAAATTCAATAACATTATAACAATTTAATTAATATCACCGAGAAGAAAATATTTATGCTCAGGGACGACTTTATCTGCAACCAATTTTAAATTGACCCCCTTACAAATACTTATTCTGTGTAGCATTCGAACCTGTGACCTTTAGTGCCGCAACTCAATGCTAGCCACTGCTCCGCGAGCTGTCAATGTTGTTTAAATGACATGATTATAATTTAGTTACTTACAGAATATATTTACAAATAAAAGAAATTGTTAAAATAGTGTCTTAAAAATAGGATGGTGGTGGTAATGGTGTTAAAGCAACATTCATTAAAAAAAACAAGTTGTATTTAATGTTTATAAATTTATAAGCCTGTTTGAAATTTAGAGATTGGTTGACCAATGCAGGGATACATGATATAAATAATGATTTGATAATATCTAATTTTCAGATCACATTAGCTGACCTTAATTTGGAACAAAGGAATGTCATTCAACATATTGCAGGTCCATCAACTAATAAACAACCACTGTCTGAAAATATTCAGAAGACTATAACTGTTTCAAATGTATTTGAGCCTGTTGCAGGTCCCTCAAAATTTATACAACCCTTGTGTGAGAATGTAAATTATAAAACCATTCCTGACATAACTAATGATATTCCTCAAGTAACTGAGAATATCAACCCTGTTGCTGCTGCAAATCCATCCACGAAAAACAAAAAGGATAAAGATATGTTGATAAAAATGAAATATCATCTGAGAAAAATTAACAGGCTTCAAAAAACTGTAAAGCATCTAAAGAATGAAGCATTTCTCAAAGTATTGAGCAAAAATGATTCCGTAAATAAAATATTAAAATGTAAAATATCCCCCTCTTTTGCATTATTTTTGCAAGAAGAATGGCAAAACTATAAAAAAAAATCATAAGGTCGAAGATGGAACATGGACTCCAAAATAATAGCACTAAGACTGTATAAAAGGTCACCTAGGTGTTACAAATTATTAAGAAGGATGATTTGCCTGCCAACACCTAGTTCATTAAAAGCGTTATTAAGCAAGTTTCACATGAAAGTTGGTATTAATGACCAAATTTTTAATGTTTTGAAAAAAACAATAAAGCAACAGACTCCCTCAGACAATGAGTATATCCTTATGTTTGATGAGATGTCAATAAAAAAGTATTTGTTTAACAGTGGTAGAGCCACGCGCAGCTTTCGCTGTCGCACGGATGGGCCGGCTCGATCCGGGGTGGTACCACGACCTCACAGAATACCAGCGTGAAGTAGAGGTTTACCTCTGCGTTTCGCTTGGTGAGTGCAGGTGGCCGGAGGCCCTTTTTACTGGAAATGAGGCATTCCATCTTAGTCCTCACGGGTGACAACGCATCTGCATTTTGATTCGCAAGCGAGGATAGATGTAGATGTCTATGGGCCGCAGCAACCACTTACCATCAGGTGGACTGTGTGCTCGTTTGTCACCCTTATCTTATAAAAAAAAAACAACAAAAAGGAGGACATAATTGAGGGTTATCAAGACCATGCACTGCAGGGCAGGTCACCACAAATGGCAACACATGCTCTCGTGTTCATGATTGGCGGAATCCGTAAAAAGCTGAAACAACCAATTGCTTATTATTATTCTAAGGAGGTGAGCATTATGGTCTTTTATTTGTTATTATGTCAATATATGTAGTAGTACTTTTTTACCATATTAATTTACCCTTTTATCATTCTAGGTCCTGCAACATTGTTTTGATGCTGGAATTAATATTTCAGCTACAGTGTGTGATATGGATGGTGTGAATAAGAGACCTATAAGTATCTTGGGAGCATCTGTAGAACAGCCATATATTCTGCTAAATAATCGAGAAGTGGTTACCATTTTTGATACTCTGCATTTGCTCAAATGCTTTAGAAATATGTTTTTAAAATATGACATTAAATATCCAATAAATATAACATCAAATGATCAAATTGGATTTGGTAAGATATTTTGTTTTATTATAATCATAATATTATACATATTTCCAATTTACTGGATATTTACACAAATTTTTTTTACAGGTGTTGCTAAATGGAGCCATATAAAGGAGTTTTATGAAACAGTTAACACCAATCCCAATTTTGTGTTTGCACCTTGCTTAAAACAAGAACATTTAAATCCAAATACGAAGCAGAAGATGAAGGTGAAGCTAGCTGCACAAGTGTTAAGCCACTCAGTTGCTGCAGGAATGTATGCTAAAATTTCACAAGGTAAATTAAATTTATAATTTAAAGTATAATATTTAAACATATGTCCACCCATTAAAATAATTATTAACTTAAAAAGGAACTAGGCTCTCCCAAGTACAAATTATTGTTTATTGTGTGATACTGATATGTGATATTATTTTTGAGTTGTCTTGTAACATACTTTAAATCATGTTTCTTTAATCCTAATAGTAAGATCTTAAATTATGTGTTGTTTACAGGGGAACTCTCTTCAGAGGCTGTCACTACAGCTAATGTTATTGCAAATATGGACAAGCTGTTTGATTGTGTCAACGCATGCTCACCAGACCTAAGAAGGGGGAGACCATATTCGACAAACATGACAAATAATACACCACATCTCACACATTTCACTTTAATGAAGAATTTTTTTAAAGAAATGACGTTTTTGGGATGCAAACGAGCTCCTCCATCCCAAGAAGGTTGGATATGGTCCATCAATGGAATAGAACGAATTTGGAGAAATCTCAGTTCTAAACATAAATCAATAAAAAGTTTGGAAACAAGAAGGCTCCAGCAGGACCCGTTAGAAAATCTTTTTGGATGCATTCGGGTCAATTGCGGCTGCAATTCAAATCCCACTGCTGGGCAGTTTGTTGCGGGTCTTAAAACGGCTGTCCTTAGCAACTTATCTTTTATTGGGACAGGAAATTGTGAAGAAGACCAAAATCAAGTTATATTGACAAATTTTAAATCTTTATTGTCTCCACCCACAGACACACACACTGCTTATGCCACAATTTTAACCGATGAGTTAGAAGAAAGTGTAAATTCTACATTTGAATGTAGCTTGGAAGAAAGCAGTGGCGAAATACAAGCATGTGCCTATGTCTGTGGGTTTATAGTAAAAAATAATCTCAACAAATGTGAAATTTGTAAAAAAATTTTTGTATCTGAGACACAAGAGAGATCACATACTTTTATTGACTTTAAAGAATATAGTGATCTAAAAAAGTCCCTTAAATACGCCTCTAAAAACCTCATTAACTGTATTGAAAGTAGTGCTACGATGATTTATGATTTTTTAGAGGCAGAAGCATATAAAAAAAATTAAAAGGGACAATTAAAGTTTTGTTCAAAAACTCAATAAATTGGGAGTTTCTCGATGAATGTCCAGAACATAAAGATATGAATATAGATTACTTATTTAATAGCGTATTTCACATTTGTATGAAGAGATTTTGTATTTTGAAAAATCGGCAATTTGCAGAAGAGTACTCTGCATACATGATATCCTGCAGAATAAATAAGATATTACATGGAACTACTTTTTCTATATGTACAGTCATAATCACTTCAGTGGTGACATTATATAAAGAGATAAAAGTAGAGGGAGGATTTGTCCTCTCTCGAGAGAGGCTGCCAAGGAGTGACTAGCGCTGATGAGGCTATGGATGTGTGTAAAAGTGTACCCGTAGTCCTGCCGATAAGTGGTGAAGATGAAACATCTGAGTTTTAGTCGGAGTGGGTCAGATATTCCTTGCTTCCGCGAGGCAGGTAGGATTTAAATTTAAGTTTTTTTTAAAAATATTTGCCATATAGAGCCACTTTTGGATTTCGAATATAGTATTTTCGAAACTATCACTTTACTGGTGCGAATCATACCTTACAGTCTTTTTATCGTTTAATGTCGGATAGTTTATTAGTCACCCTACAAACAATCGTATTGCTATGCAACTAACTTTTAAGTTTACTGTGGGATATGGATAACACATACATTTGTATTTTTTATAGAATTTAGCAAGTAAATGCTGTGACACTTAGACATCTACCTGTATTATCGAAAAATAATAATAACTACTTAACTATTAAATCGATATTTAGTTAAGAGCTGTTCAGAACTGTTTACATGCATAAAGTTAAAAATTAGTTAATTACGTATATATCCATGTAACATCTTATTTATTCTGCAGGATATCAGTTTTTCTTTGAAGAGCAGTTTGCAAAAGAGGGGGATATTTTACATTTTAATATTTCATTTACGGAGTTATTTTTGCTCAATACTTTGAGAAATTCTTCATTCTTTAGATGCTTTACAGTTTTTTGAAGCCTGTTAATTTTTCTCAGATGATATTTCATTTTTATCAACATATCTTTATCCTTTTTGTTTTTCGTGGATGGATTTGCAGCAGGTAGTGCTGATTAATGACATGAAAATGTTGACTTATTAGTTTTTAATGCAGTCAATAACAATAACATAACGAAAATAATTTCTACAAATGTAATATTATTGGTGGCATCTATAATATAATCAGGTTATTGGAGTTTAGACATAATATTGCAAAGCTATTGCCTTGTTTGTAGAATGTGAAGGTAAATAATGTTTTCTTGTTAGAAAAAAGTGTTTATATTAGATTGTCTAATCTTTTTTATATAAAACCAATGTACCTTTACTTTCCATTTTGCTTAAATGTCATGTTACATATGCCATGTTAAAAATTAGTTAATTACTCCGTCACTTACGTCCATCAATGTACCAACGGTTTTTCTATGTACCAATGTAGACAAGTATGTAATGTAAATAAAAATTATGTATTTCAAAAACCACTTTTATTTGAAAAATAGTTCCTTTTTTATATTAAAATGATTGCTAATCGTTTCAAAAGTGGTTTATGAATGTAAAGTACCATAATTTACAAATAACTTTGTGCTTTTGTTTTCGTTTTAATTTAGCAATATATATCATTGAAACGAAAAACTACAAGCTATATCTATCTATATGGTATTTTACATTCTTAAGCCATTTTTGAAACGAAACAACCAAGACAACTAAAAAAAATCACGTGTCAAAATTCCCGCGCAAAAAGTTTTAGGGGGCACGACAGAGATGGCGTGCATTATGGGTGCCATTTTCTTTGTTTGAAGTTGACATTCTTCCCGCCTAAGGGTATTAGTGTTCTGTGATTTGAATATTATGGCAGTATAGTAACGTAATACTTAAATTATTTTTATTATATTTAATGCTGTTTCCAAAGTTTACTAAAGAGGTTATACTATAAATATTTGTTTTTAAATAAATCTTTTGATTTTATTTTGCTGTATTCCACTTTGAAGTGTAGGAGAGCTTGTACAATTACTGGCTGTGAGGCATTTGTCTTAGGCCTCTGGTAAGAAAAAAAATGAGAATGACGCTTAGTATTATGCGACAAAAGGAGATTCGATATCAATATATAATTTTTGATGATTAAAATACATAATACCTTAATTTGTATAATAGTTTGCTGATTTCATGGGGAGTTCGACACTTTGTTATAATAACTTACAAGAATGTTGCGATGAAAAATATCATTAACATCAGCAAACAGTTCCCTATACATAAAACGAAACATTTTAACTTGGAAAACTATGACACGTTTATAACGATGGACGATGAGCTTGCATTGCAATGATAACTCGCGCCGATGTCATAAACCAGGAACTTGAATTAATTGTAAACAGGTTTCAAAATGAAATGGATAGCCTATCAACATCATAATCATCATCATCAACAGCTCGTAAAAGTCCTCTGCTGATTATCGGTCTCTCCCGTTTCATGGATAATAACCTGAATTGTATTGAATTCGATTAATTTTATAGATTTTATAGATTAATATATCATTCACAACACAACTCAATTATAATATTAACATGTAAATTATTTATTATTAATTATTAGGATATATACCTTAAAAAAGATGGCAGAATATAATACACCAGTGTTTCTCATCGGTTCTTCTTTGTAGAGGTCTCACTTTTTGAAGCAGTGGTAGATTTTGATATTCACAATAGCTTTTGATAATCCTAAACTAAATAAAATATTTTTGTGTTTAACTTTACTTTGCTGCTGAAGTAATATTAAATAATATGGTGTAAAATTAAGTAATAGGGCATAACATTATGAAAGGAATGGTGGTCTGTCGTTACTGTTTAATATAAACGAGTCATTGCTTTGCCATGTGGTAGTGTCTTAACCAAATCAATCATCCCGTGGGTGTTGTTAGATCTAGTCATGGGGAGTGGCAGGAAGACATGAATGGCACCAATATGTAGTTTTTAGCTGTCTATTACTCTGTTATTTCAATGATTCACAAATTTGCAGGACAAAAACAAAAATATAGAATTCTATAGGTAACAATAAAGGTACTTAAAGTTACTATTTTACTTTTCAATGATGAATGATTTTCTAAATTAATTGATTTAATATTAAACCAATAACCGTCAAAGACGAAACATTTGCAAAGTTTTCTCAAATGATTCTTTGCGCTATCGTACATATTACATTTTTAAATCGACGCCGCAATAACTCGGTCACTATTTCATTGAGCAGTTTACAAGTTCATTGAGCTTTTTTTATCAAAGCTGCTATAAATTTCGCTCCCACGCCGGCCGCACTGCTTGGAACGGGTTGGAAAGCCCAGGGCGTCGGAAAAGGCCGCGTTGTTATTGGCTTTATTTTTAGTAAACACAATTAAAATTATGACATTAAAATTGGCTTGAACCACGAATAAGAAATATATTTGTTCATTTCCGTGTTACAATTAACGCGTAAGCAAATATAGGTAGGGTATGTCACAACACACGCGTGACTTTAAAAACGTAAACAATAACAAGGCTGACCAATAGTTTCCCCGTTTACGATATAATATAAAAATATGTGTATGCAAGTAAAACACAAATTCCCAAATACAATAACTAATTGCGTTGTTAGTGACGACGTAAAACTCCGTCATCGCATCATCTTTTCCTGAGGGAGTCTTAGAGCTGATATCTACAGGACTCTTTTTGACTTTATTGTATAAAATTAAAATATTATATATATATATATATATATATATATATATATATATATATATATATATATATATATATATATTATATATTTAAAATCGAAAAAAGTCCAAATTGTAGAAAAAAGAAGAAAAAAAAAACAAGATTTTAAGAAATTCAAAATAAGATTGAAATTACATAAATAAAAAATGGATTAATGCTATTTAAAAATTTGCATCCTACCCATGGGGGCGGGTTTGCTTCTCGCCGGATGATCCCAGCGCTGTTGCTGATTCTGTCACTGATGTGTGCTACAAGGGAATGGAACTATTTATTCCATCATCTGTGGTACCCATCGGAGGCAGATCTCAGCCTTGGTTTGGTCGCTTCTGTAAGACTGCATTACCCAGTAAGCAGGAGTGTTATCAAGCCTGGGCTGCGGCTTCGGCAACTCGGAATGTAAACACCAGCACACTTAAAAAGAAGTATAACTTCGCCTCTAGGTCCTTCAAAAGAGTTATTGCCAAGGCAAAGTCAGAGCACATAGGCAGAATTGGCGAGAAACTAGTTCGCCTTCCTTCGGGAACCCGTGCATTCTGGTCTCTCGCCAAGGCTGTCCAAGGGAATTTTTGTAAGCCATCACTACCATCTCTGCACAGGGAGGATGACTCACTGGCCCAAGCCGCAAAAGACAAAGCCGACCTTTTAGGCTCCCTTTTTGCGTCCAACACGACTCTTGATGACGAGGGGAAAACACCGCCGAACATCCCGCGGTGTAGTGCTCCATGCCGGATGTGCTGTTCTCACAGCGCTCGGTTCGCAAAGCACTTCTCTCCCTGGACATCCAGAAGTCGAGTGGGCCTGACGGAGTCCCCCCAATTGTGCTGAGGACGTGTGCTCCGGAGTTGGCACTGGCCCTAACGCGTCTTTTCCGGTACTCCGACTCCCAAGGCGTAGTTCCGAATTAATGGAAGACAGCTTTTGTCCACCCGATCCCTAAAAAAGGCGACCGCTCAGACCCATCCAACTATAGGCCTATCGCGATCACCTCCTTGTTCTCCAAAATAATGGAATCCATTATTAACTGCCAGCTCATCCGGTACCTTGAGGATCACCAGCTGATTAGTGACCGCCAATACGGTTTTCGTCGGGGTCGATCAGCTGGTGATCTTCTGGTCTACCTGACCCATAGATGGGCGGAGGCAGTAGAGTCCAAGCGGGAGGCGTTGGCCGTTAGTCTGGACATTGCGAAGGCCTACGATCGGGTTTGACACAAAGCGCTTCTTTCGAAGCTCCCTTCCTATGGGCTTGCCAAGAAATTGTGCAATTGGATCACCAGCTTCCTTGCAGATCGGAGCATCAAGGTCGTTGTAGCCGGTGCATGTTCTGACTACAAGCCTATTAACGCTGGTGTTCCATAAGGCTGTGTGCTATCACCAACGATGTTTCTTCTGCATATCAATGATATGTTGCTAACTGGTAACATTCATTGCTATACGGATGACAGCACTGGTGATGCTCTATACACCGGCCGTGCCAATATTTCTCGGGAAAACGTCGCCGAGTACCGGAACAAACTTGTGTCTGAAGTCGAGTCTTTGCTGAACAAAGTCTCGGATTGGGGACGACTAAATCTATTCCAGTTTAATCCTCAGAAGACACAAGTTTGCGCGATTACCGCTAAAAAGAATCCCTTTGTCGTATCTCCTCAGTTTCAAGGCACTCCCCTTCTTGCCTCAGCCAGTATCGGTATCCTCGGAGTCGACATATCGAGTGACGTGCAATTTCGTGGTCACTTGGAAGAGAAGGCCAAATTGGCCTCTAAAAAGCTTGGCGTGCTCAGCAGAGCGGGACAGTATTTCATGCCGGCACACTGCCTGCAACTTTACAAGGCGCAGGTTCGGCCTCACATGGAATACTGTTCCCATCTCTGGGCAGGGGCTCCCCAGTGCCAGCTCCTTCCACTTGACCGCATCCAGCGCAGAGTGGCTCGAATAGTCGACGACCGAGCCCTTTCGAACCGATCGGCTCGATTCTTTGGCACTGCGAAGAGATGTTGCATCCCTTTGCATTTTCTTTCGTATCTACCATGGGGAGTGCTCTGAGGAATTGTTCGGATTAATCCCAGCCGCCAAATTTCACGAACGCACATCGCGGCAGAACTCCCAATACCATCCACACCATCTGGATGATTGGCGGTCATCATCCAGATGGTGTGGATGGTATTGGGAGTTCTAGTTCTAGAAAAATAAAATAAAAGCGCGCACTCAGCAAGACTTTTATTTTATTTTCTACTAGCTGTGCCCCGCGACTTTGCCCGCGTGTAATTTATTACGATTAGATATTATGGATTTAAATTTTTTTGCGCGGAACCCTAATAACTTTTCTAAAATAAAAGTAGCCTGAGTTTCTCCTTATAATATTAGCTATCTGCCAGTGAAAGTCCCGTCAAAATCGGTCCAGCCGTTTCGGAGATTAGCCGGAACAAACGGACAGTCAGACAGACAGACAAAAATTTTAGAAATTGTGTTTTTGTTATATGTACCGTATATACTTTGATATGCATTTAGTAAAAAGCTGTTATTTTGACATTACAAACAGACACTTCAATTTTATTTATTTGTATAGATTGCTGTCTGTCAGAAACTATTGTAAATAAATGCAATAATTATTAATTATTTATTTCCCTATTACGAGACCGACACATGTGCTGCAGTACTGGACTATTTTACGGACCGATGAGTGGTAAGTATATTATAAGAATTAATATTCAATTAATGGCCTCATTTAAAACGTGGGTTTTGAAATTTTTCCTCGTAACAAAAAGTAAAGTGTAAAGCAAATATAATTTTCCTTTTTTGAATCGATCCAGTTATAACTTGAATGTGACAAAATGTTTATTTTTTGAAGGTAACTTGCAATGATATTGACATTACTAATAATTTTACTAACTTTTGCTTTTGCTATAAGTGGTAGTCGATCGGGGAATTCGAACCCACGACTTTTTTATATTACAGTCCCCTTAGCCATTAATTAGGGTACAATTGCTTCCTAAATGTATTATGTATTATTTAAATGTGGTTTTCTTGTAAACTAATATTTAGAAATATTTAGAATTTCTTTAGAAGACAGAATAAGAAAACGTGTATATTTTCTTTTATAGGATAGGGTGACAAACGAGCACACTGTCCACCTGATGGTAAGTGGTTGCTGTGGCCCATAGACATCTACAACCATTATCGTTTGCAAATCTAAATGCAGATGCGTTGTCACCCGTGAGGACTAAGATGGAATGCTTCTTTTCCAGTAAAAAGGGTCTCCGGTTCTCAACACTCACCATACGAAACACAGCAGTTTTAAGCTGCTATTTCACGCTGGTATTCTGTGAGAGTGTGGTCCTTCCCCGGTCGAGTCGACACATTCGTGCTACAACTATAGATACTACTAATATAGCTGCAGCATGGCTCTACCACATATAAAATATTGCATAGCAAACGTAGCCAATTTAAGAATACTAAAAAATTATACCATAATCTGTGAACACGTACAGGATCGCACCCGACATTACATCAGATTTCATAGACCACAAAGCCTCGCAAAAGAACACCGATCCCTAACAAGGATGCTTCGTGAAGCTATTGAAATCAAATATCATTCTATATTCAATGAAGAAGATAACTACCATATGATCCTATAATTAAAATTCAATTTCAATCCAAGCATTCTGTGTAGCTCGGGCAAAAATCTATAACTTTCGTTGAATACTTCAGTACTTGCAGCACCCATGGACACGTTGCCATGGGTGCTGCCTGCTGCAAGTACTCGAAACGTCGGTAGTATAAAATAGGGTAATTAAACGCGATAACACCCGTAATAAACTAGTTGCATTCAATATGTAGTGTTCGTAAAACTAAATATATTTAAGTAGACTTTAACAATACAATCAAGTATAATTCTAGACGTACCTCATTAATGTGCTTATATGTCTTGATAAGATCCACGCTGAGTTTCCTTAACGGTGCTGTTGACGGATCCCGAAAGTGATGTGGTATCCGTGCTTGCATAGCCTAGACAGACAAAAGAAATGATGATTAGGGTCAAAACAAAAGAACAGATCTGAAAAACTAGCAAGCATAATAATGTAAAGCGCCAAATGGTGAAAATATGATGGTAGTTTTAAAATGTGAGCTGAGCTTTGTGGATGCAAAAATTCTAAATGTATACTACTACTCTATAACTAAAAGCAGACACAATTAAAGCTATAAGGTAAACTGATAATAAATAATTTTAAATATGAATGCAGTGAAGAATTTGAATTATACAATAGATAATAATGACGAAATGGGTCTACAAAATGTTCGGAAAGCATTAACTTAAAAAAAAAAACTATAGTGAAACAGAAGACAACAATGCTGATTTTAAAACAAGATAAAACGTTAAAAGCGAGAGATACACACGAGACGGTTTTATTTAACATCTATCTATATATTATAAATAAAAAGTGTCAATAACCTAATTGCCTAACGATTACAATACTCTAGGAGTTGGCGACAAAATAACTACATTTTAAAGGAATTACAAGGAATTACAAGATAATTACGATTAATTGTATATAGTATAATACGTACAATGTTTCTGTAACCGCAAGTACAAATAAAAAAAGAAACCCGACAGTTTCGCGCAGGGCATTTCAAATAAGGTCGTTTATTAATTAACTGGATTACGACTTCTATTAACCTGTAGTCAATACTGAATACATCACTAGTCCGTTAAAGAGCAACGAATTGTAGTAGACAATTAGTGCCACTTTGAGGGCTAATTTATTTACTTTTGCATAATGCCGAGTGAGACTCCGCATTACTAATGATGCTCTTAATACAACAATAGGCCAACTCCGTTTAGGGTTAGGTTTTTTATGAACAACAGTATTTTTTTAATAAATGTTATTTATACGCATTTTGTTTAGTTAAATTATCTTCCTAAAGTTTTAGCCATACCCTTCGCTACTTGTCTCTCAATTAGTCAACAATTTCAAAGCGAGTTTCTCCGCGGGTTATTGTCCTCCACGTCCCTCAGACAGTCGTAGTTTGCGATGCAATTTATATCACTAGGAGTTGCAGACTGATTTCAAAAGTCGTTCAAGTATTACAATGAGGATACTAAACCAATCAAGTCGCTGTATTGACTTATGTGCATTCAGAATTCGTTTAATTAATTGAGTAGTGTTTACCGTACCAAGGTCTCCGCTTACTATACCGGACCGTGCACCCGTAAACCTACTAAAACGGAATAAAACAAATAAAAACATAAGTTACACAAAAGAAACTTCGTCATTAGCGGCTTATTAGAAGTTACGGTGAGTGCACGGTCCGGTGCAGTGGACGGTGTGTGTGTTCAAACCGCCTCGTGCGTCATTTACCTGAGGGGGGTAACGGTAGCGGCAGAAAGCTCGGGTGTTGCGCGCTCTAGCGCTCACCTGAATGTCGGAAGGCGCGCTCATGGACGCCAACTGCTCCTCGGCCACCAGCCGCCCGTACAGCGGGACATGCCGCCTCTCGCCGCCGGCGGCCTCTGGCATGCCGCCGCCGACAACGCCCACTGCAACAAAGGGAAACAGTTGTTTATTTGCCTTGAATTTTCATTGGATTCCGATTAAGACTTATATATACTTAATTAAACACTAAATAAAGTTACGGTGAAGAATTTCAGGTATTAAGCCTGATTATGTTGTAGTATAACAGTTTTTTATAAAAACACAGACAATAGTAGTACAAAAATCAAATTATTATTAAAACATCCGACCGCATTTAAATGCTAACAAGTAAAATGTAGACATTCTACCTACACAACTTTCATGTTGCGTAATATTTAGATGGACCTTATGCCTGTAAAATAGTCTAGGAAATATTATCTGCCCTCACTAGGTGGTAGGTAGTATTTTTTACCTATGTAAAAATGGCAACTAGTTTAGTTTACACAATTAATTTTTATGAATTCCATTCGATTGTACTAGGTTTCTACCGGATTGTACCGCTTTTGAAACCGTTTGTACGGTGAGGGTAGAGAACCGGAGACCCCTTTTACTGGAAACTGGGCATTCTATCTCAGACCTCAGGGGTGACAACGCATCTGCATTTTGATTCTTAATTGAGGATAAATGTAGATGTCTCTGGGTCACGTGTGCTCGTTTGTCACGCTTATTCTATAAAAAAATTTCGTCTGTCACTACTACACAGTACGCTATTTTTTTCACCTCTACCGCCATTTTGATTTTATAAAAATAAATCCTAACCTATAATGCACGGTTTAGATAAATCAGTAGACACCTCATTGATTAAAATCCATCCAGCCGTTAGGACGCTATGAGGGTATTAAGAATCCTGCATACATGCCCAGATATGGGTAAAAAACATTACCCTGTCTTTGCTGTCACGCAGTGGTTAAAAATTCCCTTTCCCGAATCCTTGTAATGTTTTTTTGGGGAAAAAGAATATTAAACAGACAAATATTTTAAGGACATTGCAATTTTTTATTATTTTTAGCTTTTCTGTATTACGTAAATAATAGTAGTTAGCTTAAACAATATTCCCATTGTACTTTATAAAAAATATAATATTCCCAATAAAATATTCCCATTGTACTTTTCAAGTTTATATGAATAAGCTTCCAATTCTCGCCTCATCACTTTCGGTTTGGTGTAAAAGGTTGAATAGCCAAGATCGATTAGCTCGTGCCGTACTCACGGGATTATGGCTACACGTTTAAGTGATTCCCATCCGAACGTGTACATTGAAATAGGACCTCATTTAAATCTTTGTTCACGTTAAAGGCAATTTTAGCTTTTGTTACGGGAGCTGATGCCGTGTAATGTGATACTGTTGGCAGCCTACGCGGCGTAGGCGTCTATGGGCGAACGGGCCATTTATATAAAAAGCTGAGCCTAGCAACGGTTCGCAATTATATCTTTGAAGTCACCAAAAAAAAAAATAAGAATCTGTGTCTTAAATCTCGATTAAAACGTTTTATCTTTCAAGATTTTTTTTGAAGGTGCGAGCGCCTGTCTTTGACACCACTGCCAAAGCCATATAAGCAAGCTATTCAAACTTTTTATTATCATTACCATCCATGATCAATCTACTTCTGAACAAAGGTCTCCTTCGGACTCGTCTTCTGTATCCATGCATGCAGTTTGTGCAGTTTGCAATTATTCAGATATGGCTACATTCGACACTTAGTTAAATGACATATTATATAACATAATCTTTATCGTCATTAAGCTTTTTCTGATACTAATGAATATAGTCAACTTATGCATATTACAGTGAATTTAAAAACAGACTTTTTTTTAATCCTGAGCAAAAAATTTCATAAATCCTTAGAGATAATTAATTGTAGCTGCGTGAAATGTAGGAATAGGTGTAAGAGATATGCTAACTTTTTCTTTAAATGCCAACCGCGCCGGTACGTGGTACACGTTACTGACTAAAGGAGAGGCTCTGGCGGCCGACTAATGAATAAAACCTTTTTATAACGCTGTAACAAAATTTCACAGCGTTATGCAGAACACCGTTACAACTGAGTCTGACTCTGAGTGAGGTCATTCTCACACGTCAACTAAGTTTGATCAATATGAGCTTGCATATTCTTGAGAAGGCTTATGTATATTCTTTTTATGTGAAGGAGTAATTAATTGCCCTCTACCGAACGAGGTGCAATTATAGTAAACAATACACCTGATACACCTGAAGATTATCAGAAACAATCTAAACGCCTGGAGGTCAACATGGTTTCTCAGTAATATTTCAAATTATTTTTCTTAAATTTCGGCATTGTTAAATTATGTTACGAAATTATTATTTCGTAACATTATTCAAAGATATATATAGATGTTATAATACTGATCGAACTTCACTTAGAAGTTTGTTTGATCATGTATAATACCACCTTTACTGACATCCTTAAATTAAACCTGAGAGTATTTTTAAATAACCGTATCATCTGGATTTTTTTTTTAATATTTTAAAATATATAAATTAAAACATTGCAAAAGAATGTTATTTTAAAAATCATCGTTTTACAATGTAATAAATTTTGTAACCACACTAACGTAACGTCCGTGAAAAACATTTAAAAATAACTAAGAACTTTTCCAAAATCTTTGACCTTTCGCATATATTAGTATCAAGTGTAAACGACGGAAAATTATTGATAGAGTGATCGAGAGTTACATGTCAATCAGCTAACAGTAAATAGCTCAAATTCTACGCGGACGAGGCTTATTCACCTGTCCTACGCCCACGCGGCACCGAAACCAAATATTTTGCTTCGACGGATGAATCACCCGCCGTTGGTTGTTATGACTCGGTAATTTCGGTGCGACGCACTCTGTCTTACCAATTATTGTTTTAGTAACAATTTTACTACTTTAAAAACAATTATAAAGATTAATTAAGTCTGTTTTTATAACTTGCCGGGATTCGGACTGCCTTATTAACTTGTTTAAAATATTATTTTAAAGAAAAGCTTTTATAGGTTTTGCTAGGGCCACCATCCGGATGCATAATCAGATCAGCTCCACAGTATCGCATTATCACCGAGGTTAACAAAGTATGCGAAATTTTAGCTAAATCGGATGTTAACAAGTACATACTTCAATATATCGTTACAAATTTTGAGCCGGAAAGACATACGAAAGCATGTTAATAAAAGGCTTGCAAAAACTACAGAAACAATTATAATAATAAAAAAATTAGCAATAAAATTTCGAAATGGTTTGGAGTCGATAGTCTCATTCCCTATAGAGATATGCAAGACAAGTTCGTTAATGTACGGGCATTCGCGCAAACGCACACATTTGGATTTCTTAAAATCCGGCTGAGATGATCTTTCAAATAGGAAATTGAGAAGGTGGATATAAATTAGTTTTAAGAATTTTTAATTACTTATATACAGCTTCTATATTTAATACTCTGAACAGCAGAAGCATATGAGCGCACCAATCAATCTTACGAACTTCACGTGCGCGACTCATACCGTAAATCATGCTACTAAATATAACCAGCTCTGTATGTTCCCTTTGGGAGTGCTTAACAATATTGCTCGGTGACGCCTTCCTAGTTCCGCTTTATACATCATTTTATTTTAAAATCATCAAGCAGTACATATATTACCAAAGTAATAATAAATTCACGCTTGTTAACATAATATGGCGCTGTAAAAAATCGTTTTGGTGCAATATAAAACAAATTACCTAATTATATATATTGTAAAGTATACCAGCGCGATAGGTGAAGCTAAAGCTAAAAAGATTGTATGATTGCTGTCAACATTGTTTCATAGTTACGTTAATAATATGATATAATGATAATATTTATTGGGTAATAAGGACATAAACGTAAATTGATACAGTATTATAGCTGAGACCTTCTTTTAAGTATTTAAAATACTTGAGCCAGCAGGCCACACGTAGCCGTATTCTATTATAAACTTATTATCAATGATTTATTTCTTCTTAGATAATGAAAAAAAATCATAGAGTTTTTGTTGTGAGTGTGTGTGTGTGTGTGTGTGTGTGTGTGTGTGTGTGTGTGTGTGTGTGTGTGCGCGCGCGTGCGCGTGCGCGTGCCCGCGCGCGCACGTTTGTGTGTATATGTGCACTCTTTATGAAATAATTTAATGTATTTAAGAAATTGAGGATCCACAATTATTTCATAATTGTAGGTTATAAGTCCAATAATTAATTTGTTTTTGCACTATACGGATGTATTTTGATACTTAGATAAAGTATCTATTACTTTGTTTATTTTGTTATATAAGATTTTAAGTTAGGCTTTGTATTGATTATAAGTTAATCTTTAAACTTAGCATAACAGCACGTAATCCAAGGTGTGAAGACCCAACTTCATCGCAGCGCTTCCAGAGGTCGCAGACAAGTTAATTCAGTCTTATTTATGTACCGTCTGGCACAACGTGACATTTCATAATAAAACACCAACGTTCAAGGCTCTAGTTCATTTCAAGGCGACTTTTGCGAGCAAAAAGTTTGTTGAACGTCTCGTAAGTTCGCCTTACTTTTTAGTTGTAGTTTAAATTGAGAGTTAATTAACTGGACTCGATTTCATATGCTTTAAGGGTAACAACAGGTATCACGTATTTGTTGACAAGTAATATTGTACATCGTAGTCTTTGTTGCACGACATCGTCGGGAATTACTGTGTGCCGGAATGACGAAAACCAATATTATTTTGCATGACATTGTGATTAAGTAATCCTGTGGTCGATATTGATTTCCGTGGGATAATGTATTGAAATTATTATTATCTTAATAATTAATTATTATTTATATTAAATAATAATTATTATAATAACTACATTTTTTTATTATTTTTATTATTTGTTGTTATAGCGGCAATAGAAATACATATTCTGTATAAATTCTAACTGTCTACCTATTGCGGATTATGAGATAGCCCGCTGACAGACAGACGGGACGGACAGCGGAGGCTTAGTAATAGGGTCCCATTGGTTACCCTTTGGGTACGGATTCCAAAAAAGTAAAATCAAACTCTCTTCTGAGAGTCTCTTCTCTTAATTATACTATATTAACTATACTCTCTCTTATATTAACTATGTCTTGTGAGATTCAAATCTTGAATCGGAGATCTAATAGACACTATGATGCTATTGCACTTATCCCTTATCTTTCTCTTCATCAGCCTCTCTCATTTCAGTAAATGGAATTAATAAAATAAAATTTGGAATAGAACTCTGGAGATCTGGACTCTACAAAGTCTATGAAGGAATTTGGTAACGCTCCCAGGGAACAATTTTTTTATTGATTCTTATTTTCACTGAGTTAACCCCACTTTAAGGCATTGGTATTTGACCTGGATTAAGACACTGCGCATTTCGTTTGTAATTATCGTAAGGAATCCCCTTTTCATCACACTTTTCATCACAATTCAGCCTAAAAAACTTCAATTTCTGTACCTAATCATTTAAGTAAAACAAGCTTCAACGCGTGCTCCACTATGAAAATCAGGCAATTCAAGAGGCACCCATTTCTCGATTTTTTTTTAAAATTTTAGTATTGTGGGAAAACCAATGTCAAACCGCTTATTCCTTGATTGTTTGATCGGTTTCCACCATTACTTTCATTAATTTATCGCTATTTGCATTGTGTGCTCTTCCTCGTGATTCATTCTTAAAGTTGAAGTTTCCACTATAAATACGATTAAACTAAAAACGCCCAGTGAGTTCGTTCCCCAAAGGCAGCGTTGATGTTGTGGGTCGTCTCTGCTGCTTTGGAACCACGTTGGAACTCGTAATCGGAAATTAATTAATATTGTAACTTTTGGGGTCTCCATGTTAAACTAAAATACTGAATATAAAAGCAATCGAATAAAATTTTTATTCAATATAGATCACATGTATAATTCTTATTGAGTTATTTTTTACTTTACAACTGGTTCAAAAAAAACCTCTGTCCAGGGAAGAACCGGCAAGGAACCCAGCGGGACTTTTTTTTAAAGTAAATTTAACATGAATGGTTGTACAAACTATTCCTATTAGTACCTCATTCCCAGGGGTTATTATAAACCATGCGTTCATTTATATTATAATAAATCTTTTTATTTAACACTTTTTGTTTTTGTTTAACAAAATATTTAAATAATGATTTCTTATATAAAATATTTAAACTTGGTAATAGAGAGACCTTGTATATTTTCTGGAATAATAGCGTATACATTGCTCCAATAATGAATTACTGACTCTGTGAAGTCGAAAAATTGGTATCACTAGCTTGTGTTTGTTCCTAGTGTTTACAGTGTGTATCCACTTTTTTTTACTAAAACTACCTTTGTTTTGTGAACATATATTAAATTTTCGTAAATATACTGAGAAGCCAAAGTTAATCAATATATTTATTTCTTTAAATATTTCTTTTCTTTTAATTAAATATGAAATAATAAGTTTAAGCGCTGTGTTCTTGACACTATAGTACTGTAAAATTAATGTTGCTTCCTGATTAATGTCTCATGGTGAACACAGTCGAAGGCCTTGGAAAGGTTACAAAATATACCCAAAGCATTCTTTGAATTATCTCATGCACAAAAAATATGTTTAATAAGCTCAAATCCATCAGTAGCCGAGCGACCCCTTGTAAAACCATATTGATTTTTGTGAAGCCATTTATTAATAATAAAAAAACACAACAACTAATCTAAAAATATTTTTTCTAAAATTTTACTATAAATGTTGGTTAGTACAGAAATTGGTCTAAAATTAGCGCGGTCTCTAGTGTACTACCAGATTTAAATAAAGGCATAACTTTACTATGTGTCATTAAATCAAGAAACACACCAGATTCGACGCTTGTGTTAAATATATCGAAGGTCAAACAATAAAATTTCATGTGTTTTTAATTTCAAACTTTACTTTATGTCTAAAAACAGTTTTAATAACCAGAACCAACAGAAACTTCAATTTTTATTCCCTATTATTACGTATTTATGAAAGATGTGTGAGGCCATAATATGTCCATAGCTCAAAATATTGCATGCCTTAAGCGCAAAGCGCGTAGGTATGTTCTACTAGAGCCTAAAAATCAAGATTCCAACGTTTTGTCGCATAAAATCGTATCTAATAATCATATTGAATATATAAATGATATAAAAAGCACATTGTCAGAAAGATAAATGATTGTTAAACTTATTAATATTTTTTTTAATCGACAAAAATATACATAATAATTTAAATTGTATACTTGGGTTGAGGTAAATGAAATTTTATACTTGGGGAGTGCTTTCAGCCGTAACAAAGTCAATGGTGCCCTGACTGCGTTAGTTAAAATGCAAGGCGTAGTGAAGAGTGCACGCCTTGCAATATATAACGTAGTGTTGGTACCGACTTTGTTATATGGCAGCGAAACCTGGGTATGCCAGAAGAAGCATAAAGCAAGTTGAATACAGTGGAGATGCGATCTCTTCGTAAAATGTGCGGCGTTACCATGGCCGACCGAAAGCGAAACGAAGAGATTCGCAATATGGCAGGTTTGAAAGGTGACCTTATCACAAAAATTGATAAGTGCGTGCTTCGATGGTTTGAGCACGTGGAGCGAATGAGTGAAGACCGAATGATGAAGAAAATATATAGCGCGAAATTAAATATTAAAAGGTGTCGAGGTAGACCGAGACTAACTTTCGAAGACCATGTGAGCAAATTGCTCGAAGAGGGGAGGGTCAAGAGTACTCGGATACCTAGACGTGCATGTATGAAGAAGATAATGAATCTGAAAGAAGCGAAAGAGGTATGTAAGGATCGTGACACTTGGCGATCTGTTCTCTCTGGCTACCCCATCAGGGATTGTGCGTGAAGATAAGTAAGTAAGACAAAAATATAATCGACACATTTTTTACATACAAAAGTGACTTCTGGTGTTGATTTATCAAGTCCGCATGGAGTGGTAGACACGACAACTTTTGAAAATATCAATTGTTTAACTCAATCTATTTTTTAATCTCTTCATCTATCATGTGGGGAAGCCATGGAATGTAAGTGGCAGTTTAATTTTCTTTTGTTTAGTTATAATTAATTTTTTCGGCGTAGAAATACGGTGATATTTTCGGTGTTTTATCAGCCTTGTAATAATTTATTTTACTAAATAGACTACAGCATTTAGAGTCGTGCATTTTTAGATTTTCCATTTTTTTTAAATTCAAGTTTGACATAAAATTATTGGAAGATTGGTATAGTAATAAGGTTATTAGTAAAAACTTGTGAGTATTTAAGCTACTTTAAAAATTTACGTGTAACCATGTTATACGTAATTTTTTTTGATGCACTTAGGGCATGCACAATTGGATTTACTAATAGTTTTTTTTTATCCACCATGAGATAGATCTCAATATTATAGAAACTGTTAATATGCTATTTCCTTATTTTAGTTTTTTGTAAATTATTTTATTTTATTTGTTAATTCTAACAGGCTGATTATTGGTACTTTATTATTATTAAGTATATTTTGATTAATAAAACATGTTACCCAATTAATTTAAATGAACTGAGTTCGTTGTAAATTTGCACTGTTAAAGGTAACTTTATTTTGAACGTTATAATTGAAATTAATGTCATAATTTTTTCGCATAGCGATAATTGTACGGAATAAGCAAAAATATAAAGATAACATTTTATTAATATGTTTATAATTTTGCTAGTGCTAAACCAATTACTTGGCAAACACAATTCAACCTACGCCTTAGGCAAAATCCTGATCTTCCGTTTGACATTGTATAGGGAATATAATGTTAGATATTGTGTTATATGGTTTAATTTATAACATTATATGTGAATACAATGTTATAAATTAAATATTCGACACGCTTGGCAGGCAGATTGTCCATCGCAGTACCATGACTCGCACACAGAACCCTGCTCCCAGTCGCCTAGATGGTTTTATCTATAGTCGCCACCTACAACCCACAGGACTATATGTGGTGGTAGATTAGATGGTTTTATCTGTTGATGAATATGGCATGGATTTTCCTATAGTCGCCTCTTATAACCCACAGTACGATATGTGGTGGTAAATTGTCGTATGTCACCATCACACTTAACTAAGTAACTTACAGTGAAACGCTACATGTTACTTATGTTACGACGAGATTACATCATTGAAGTAAGTATTCTGGAATATCTTAGTGTATAAAATGTTTTGTAGAAAAACATACAATACTTTTTTGCCTTATTATATTAGAGGGTATTAAATAATATTTAAATCGCAAATATTTCTTATATATCTTCAATTATAATATAGTTTTACCTAAAAACGCGGTAAAAGAAACGTTATACTTTTTAGTAAAATAAACACCTAAGCAACGGAATTTGCTTCTCAAAAAAAAAATTAATCACAATTTAAAATGCATGATAATTGTTTTAGTTTAAATTAAAACTTTAACTTGAATTTATAGGTTGTTTCTCCTTCTTTTATTTATCTTGTTTATAATATGATACAGTAGTTTTAATAAATTATATGCGCGCAAATTAAAAGCATTTTATCACGGAATTATAACGTTTAAGACGTACCTTATATACGCACCATTTTTTGTTTCCGTGTGTAAAACTATCATATTGATGTAATAATAATTTTAAGAATAAAAGCTCAAATTATTACATTTGAGCTTTTATTCTTAAGCAGTAAACAAAACAAATTATCTACATTTAACTTTAACCCGAACGAACTGTTTCATCAACCAGTCTACCAACCTCCTGCAAGTACCTGTAAAATCTAGGCCATGGGGGCTTACAAGCGAGGCAGATTAAAAGCGAAAGATTTGCCAAACGTCGTGACAACCTCTTAATAATTTTTTGAAAAAATCTTAATATATTTTTTGGTTAACCTGCTCAGTTCTTTTACCATAAATAGGCGGCAAATATCTAAACATAAAAGTTATGATATTAATCTATACAAATAAATAAAATTGAAGTGTTCTGTTTATAATGTCATGCTTCCTCTACACTATTCGCGAAGTAACTTCGACGAAGTGCTCGTCGAAGTCGATCGCAGTCCGAAGAACGTGCTACTTCTCACTACACTACTGGCGTACGCCGAGTAGTGTAGTGAGACGCTTCGTGTAATTTCGGGCTACTTCGCGAAGTCCTTTGACTCTGGCGCAAAAAACCGACAACGATCGGAGGTCGCCCGAGGCGAAGCGAGGTTGGACGAAGTGAATCGAAGTACCTCTCTACACTATTCGCCTCGTCCAACTTCGATCTACTTCGCGAGTGGTGTAGAGGAGGCATAAAAGTAATAGCTTTTTAACTATATTCATATGAAAGTATATACTTGTACGAAAAAAATAAACAATTTTAAAATGTTTGTCTGTCTGTTTGTTTGTTCCGGCTAATCTCCGAAACGGCTGGACAGATTTTGACGGGACGGGACAGATAGCTTATATTATAAGGAGTAACTTACATTTATTCATAAATATTCATAATATACTGAATTTTCTTTACTAAATTTATTCGTTCGGAATGATAACTAACTAAAATAATAACTAGTCTTTTAATGAAGACTTATTTATTCTACATCGTTAAATCTTAACTTAACACTTTAATAATTCTATATTATAATTAGAATACATGTAATATATATATATATATATATATTAAATATATATTTAAGTGGATGCTGTGACTCATAGAGATCTACATCTATCCTCAATTAAGAATTAAAATGTAAATTCATTGTTAGTCCTAAGGCTAAGACCGAATTCGTGGTTACAAGAAAGAAGGGTCGTCAATTCTACTCATTCACCCACTGCAGCATTATGCGTTACCCGGTCGAGCCAACCTTCTTGTATGTGATATCGTTATAATATTGTCGATTAACAGATACTACTATTTATGATGACAGATGTAATTTATCAACCAAAACATGTTACAAGTTAAGTTAGAATCAGAAATATCCTAGTAAACGGAATACAATACGCCAGGTGGCTATCCAGATAACTAGCGAGTTGATAAATGATGTATACATAATTGAAAATCAGGCCGCATCCGCGAATTAGCATTAAAGTCAGTTCTATTCCGTACAAAGAACCGAGACGAAGTCTGCAGATCTTAGTTTCAAAGCGGCTACACGAATAAAAACAGCGGAACTTTCGGCAATTTACAACTCTTCAGATTGTCGGATGCTTAGTTTCTCCGAAAAAGAGAATGTCCCTAAGGTTTTATTTTCAACTGCGCGACCTTTCGAGACGAATAAAAAGTAACGTGCCTTTGTTTACGGCGTACTTACTTCCGCGGATCAATACTCGGTTGATTGGACTTCAATGTCAAAGAGGTGGCATATGTCTTTTTATCTCCAACGGGTGGCTAATTTTAGGACCGTATGTCAATTCGCCGTAGATAGGTGGCACGCGGCAAGAACGCACGCGATATCGGGGTACGATGATATTACTATAACTAGTTTGCATTGAAACGGCGCAGTAAACGCAACCAACGTAAAGAGAACTATGCGATAGTGTTTGAATGTTCCGTTCCGTTCTCCGTTGTATAACAGTTAGAGGGGGGAGGAAGGGCTCGCGTGGATGGCATCACGTGGGCCGACGAACGCTCGGAGACGAGTTGCTACGTCACCATTGCAAGCGGGTCGAAACCGGCCACGGTGTCGGCCGACAACCTGTGGTAGGAATGCGCGGAATGCGACTAGCCGCCGCTAGATTGGCGTGGGAGGTGCAAGATACCTTCGTCTTTTACGAAATTGCAGTTTTCTTGTACAAATTAGATTAGTGCAGGGGCATCGTAATTCGTAATTCATTTTCATTAATTTTTATTAAGGTTTCTAGATCACAACACACAAATAGGTATAAAATACAAGACCAATTTTTATACATACCTAACTGATAAAGATCGTAGGTACTACTTGCCTGAATTGTTTAACGTTAGGTTCGCGATCGCGTATTGACGTTAATAAGTAGCAAAGTTCAATCCAGTGAATATACACAGAAAACAATGATATACTGCAGTTCATAAACATTGTAAAGTCAAAAAAACATGCGTGAGTGTCGTGGAACACTCGGTTGGAACAAAGTTCCTTTCGTAGTATATTATTATTGATAAAACTATTATATTATTGATTAACAAATACAAATAAATGAATTACTATCGTCTATTAAAATGAAGCGTCGTTCAAAATAAAATAATATTTCTTTCATAGCAAGGTAAAAAAAGTGCGAGGGATATTATTCCATCTCGATTCCTTCTAGCCGCCAAGGCCGTCTATACTATGTCAGAAGGGGTCATGACGGAAAAATCTTACACTTTTTGTCGCCTAGCCCCCATCCGCCAAATCCGTACCGTCCGATGAAGAACTTCGTTCCAATAATTGGGGCAATTCGCGCCCCATGTTTATTCTATATGACTGTATACAGCATTAGCTTGTTATAAAAAAGTATATCACATATCCGTGCTGCTAGAATTATGTAAATGATGAGGTGAAATTACGTCCTTGTATGGAATCTATTGCAAGGTCATACTAAGACTCGCAAGAAGTTCAAACCAAGTGTACGATTAGCCTTTAAGTGAAATAACTGCGCAGTTCTTCAGTCGGCACTTCGAAGAAACTATTAAGTCGAAATCCTTCACATATTATAGTTGTTAGAAGCACACTCTTGTATCTAACTACGGTGAAATGGAAAACGAATTGGTTTAAGGTGCTTTCAAGCGACTTACTTTCATCACCTTTGTCTTCTTTGACTGACATCCTTATATAACCCAAATTATATTCAAACTAAGCACAACACTGAAACAAGTAACACATAAAACAAATCACTTAGATTCTTAAACGACAAATTAAAATGGTTCGCTGATGGCGCGGTTGCAGTGGGCCAATCATTTTTTCGCCATCTAGCCGAGGCTAAACCGTCCTTATTTTACTGTCAGTGAGTTTCTGACTATTGAATCGATACGTCCGCATCTTTAGACGTCCTTGCAAAGCATCCGCGTTATTGAGCAACAATGTTGTTTATACACGTGTCGTTTGTTTTGTTGTGGACGCGTAAGTGGTCGAACGCGGCCGATAACGACGCTATGCCGCCACGGACAGTCCGTCTCAACTAACGCACTAATCTAATACTAGTAAGTAATAACTAAGCGGAAAGCCACGTGATTCAGATGTCAAACACGCCGGTTTACTCTACGACAGTCAAAGCGATTTCATCGATGACCTGTCTACCAACGCACGCGTTTCCTGTTTCCTCGCCTTAAATGAAAACCGATATTGTTATTATGTGTACATAGAGGTCCTTTTTTTACTTTATCCTTAAACATATAAAGTACAATATAATAAATAATATGAAGTTTGTTGCACATAGCCATTTATTTACTATGATTGTTAGTCAACGTGATAGTAAAATAATATATATAGCAATCCTCATAGAGGTGGAGTCCTATCATACCTACCACAGGCACCAGCGATGCACATCCGAAGAAGTCGGCTGTACAAATTTTTTAATTTTAAATTATTACAATATTATAATATATCTACATAAGGTGCCGATTTCGATGATTCTTTTTTATTTGAAAGGTGGCTTCTCGTGTGGTCCCATATAAATTTGATCAAGGTCAGACCAATAGCTTTTGAGTTATTGTTAATAACTTATATTGAAGTCGGCTGTACAAAATATTTAATTTTAAATTATTAGTATTGAGAGTTTACAGTACAACGCTTTTGCGACACAAATGTGTCTAACATGCTGACCACATCTGATTCCCGTGTCCCACTATACGTAGCACAGTAGCATTATTATGAATACAAGGGGGATAAAATGTAACTACGGGATTAGTAATTTAATGTTAATATCAAAATGTGATGCAAAAATAATCAACAAATACTTAAAGTTTTTTAAAAGTTTAAACAAAAACTAAGTAAGTACTTAATTCTAAACACAAAGGCCTATTTACCCACTATCACGACTTGTGTTTCATTAGAACCGTTTACCGCACTCTTAATATTCATACGTGACATTGAGTACAGAATCAATCGCGGTACAATTTAATCGTGTATCCATTACGAGAACCAGTCGATGCAACGATTTGAAATCGCCCCATTGTATTTAAAATGATTGAACAATGTCTTCGGACCACCATGTTGAGTACAGGATCACGATTTATTAGTTGTTTATGAAAACGGACACGCATAAACAAGTTCATATATCACGTGTGAGACTCGGAAGTGCTCATGATAGGACTGCGAGTGCTCGAGATATTAATGGATGGGCCCCAGTGGCGGTCCGAAAGAAAATCCCGGCAGCCCTCGTCTACATTGATTGTGATCGTCGTGGGAATTTAGCCGATACAAGTTCGGCATAACCTTTCTGTTGCCCCGCAGTGAAATATATCCATTACGAGTTCCACGCGTCAATTAAAGCTCCCTTATATTAACTAGAAGCCAAAACCTTCAGACTCAGTCTACAGGTCAGTCCACTAATGGACAAATACTCAAACACTTCTCATATTTAAGATGCCCTTAAGTCTCGTGGTGTCACAGTCACTTTTAAAGTGATAGAAACAGCACGAGATTTAACGGCATCTTAAATTGCCTTATTTGGCAATAAGGCTTGCAGTTGTTATTACTATATAAATCACAAATGAATTAAACATACAACATGACGACAGCGATAAGATGCGTCGACGATAAAAGCAATAAACAATCCAATTTTCGGTGAGAATAATTCTCATCCAAACAAGGAACAGTTTTAAACAATACATTAGAAGATAAAGACAAGGTAAGGGCCCGCACTTCGAAACAGTTGTATGCATAAAACTTCACGGACGCTTCTTTTTTCCGCCGGCTGCTGCCAGCCACGCAATTTCTCCGATTGTATGCAAATCCTTAGCGCAAACAAAGAATGAAAAAGGACCCGCCGCAGACGTTTGCCCGATCCCACCTGTGCTCTGCCGTTCCGGCTGAGCTTGGAACAAACTAGCGAACCAATCCGACCGAAAGCGCGCCGGATACAATCTCACCAGTATATTATTGTCGAATAGATCTCATTTCTTTCTACATATCGACCGACGCGACGTCTAGTAGACGATGTGTAGAACACGCTTTTATTACCACGCTTCGGCTAGTGAATTATTTAGTAGATTTTCTATTAAACACTTAGGTGGAAAGAGTAATGCATCTCTACTAGATTTTCATTCCGTTAGGAGCGGTGTATAAACACGAGAAGAACGTTCCGGGTCTCATTTGCATCGCCTCGGCCAGACTATGCGGCGTCTATGAAGAAATTTTGTTTTCGATTCGGCGGCAATAGGAAATAAATCAGTCAACAACAAACTCGACAGCGATCCGATGAATATTTCAACTGACTGATATCGTGAAATTTCTTTCCAATTTGTTTACATGCATAGTGCGTTATTCAATGAGTAATACGAGGGCGGCACTGAAAATTTCGAGAATCAAGGAAGTGACACAACAACAACATTACTATTTAAAGATGTATTTATTGCTTTTCGAAGTATTCTCCGCGAAATTTGACATATTTTTCCATACGATGGAACCAATCAATGAAGCAACCATTCCATTCGGAAGTTGGGGTCTCCAAAATAGCCGTTTTGTAGGCGTCCACAGCTTCTGCAGGTGATGAAAATCTCTGTCCACGCAATTTATTCTTTATTTTAAAAAGTAAAGGGAAAGTATAGAAGTCATTAGGGCTTAGGTCGGGGCTGTACGGCGGATGGTCTAATAATTCTATGTTTTCTTGCGCTAAAAACTCTTTTGTTCTGTGTGCGGTGTGAGAACTCGCATTGTCGTGATGGAGGATGATGCGGCGGTTGCAGTTCTATTTACGGAGTTCAGAAACGACCTGTGGCAAACAAATGCTAGCATACCATTCTGCATTAACCGTTCTTTGTTCCTCAAGAGGAATAGTCGTAACATGGCCGGTTTTGGAGACAAACGTGGCCACCATTTTTTTTTGCAACACTCCGTGAACGAACAATTTCTGTTGACTTTAACTCATTTTCGAACACCCAAACTCGTGACTGGTTTTTTGTTTCTGGTTCGTACGCGTATATCCACGATTCGTCACCTGATACGATGTTGTATACAGCATTTGAGGATCCTGCGTGGAATCTTTCGAGAGTTCTGACGCACCAAGTAACGCGAGCCGCTTTTTGCTCTTCACAGAGCGAATGAGGTATCCATCGGGAAAACAACTTTTTTACACCTAATTGTTCATGCAAGATTATTTGTATTTTACTCATGCCAATGTCTAGTTGCCTGAATTTCGCGGTATGTCACATGTCGATCTTCCTCAATCAGCTTACGCACAGCATCAACGTTTTCTTGGGTGACTGCAGTTTTTGAACGACCTTGACGGGGATCATCACTGAGCTTGACACGTCCACGTTGAAATTCAGCAAACCAGCGATAAATTGTGGTTTTGGATGGGGCTTCATCACCAAATGCAGAAATCATCCGGTCAACACACTGTTTTTGTGTTAAACCACTTCGAAAGTCATAATAAATCATCGCTCTTGAATTTTCTCGAGTCAATTCCATTTTCTCAACGACTAAACAAGTTTGACAAAACCTTGTGACAAGACCGAGAATCTTTTTTTAAATAAATAAATGGTATTCACGTCACAAGTCACAGGGTTAGCAATAATGAGCTATCGTGAAGGTCTGTTAAGCTGGAATGGTCATTCGGGCAAAATCACTTAAATTTTTGCTAAATATTTAGTGCTCATTTAGTGCTAATTTAGTGCTGCAAATTTAAATTTCACGCCAAAATAGCTAGCTCAAAAATGAGAAAACTGCTAGCTTTTAATTAAGCTAGCAGTGTTCTACCTATTAAAACGATAACCGCTTAATACAGCACCAAATAGAAGCATTAATAATTTAGTGCTCATTTAGTGCTGCCGATGTACGCAAAAACAAATATTGGGAAAATATATTTTTTTATATTTCATAAATTCTGCTACTTTGACATCTTTAGCATAGTATGTAATGAACAAATTGACATCCAAGTGGATTATCACCTAATGATATGAGATAATAATTTAGTGCTCATTTAGTGCTGCCGATATACGCAAAAACAAAACTTGGAAAAATATATATTTTTTAATATCATAAACTCTGCTACTTTGACATCTTTAGCAGAGTATGTGATGATACATTGACATCCAAGTGAATTATCACCTAATGATATAAGATAATCAATTTATTTGAGCTCATTAAGTGCTGTCGGTGTACGCAAAAACAAAACTTGGGAAAATACATTTTTTTATTTTCATAAACTCTGCTACTATGACATTTTTAGCAGAGTATGTAATGAAAAAATTGACATCAGAGTGGGCTATCACCTAATAATAATTAAGTGCTCATTTAGTGCTGCCGATATACTCAAAAACAAATATTGGGAAAATATATATATCTTTAATATCATAAATTCTGCTACTTTGACATCTTTAGCAGAGTATGTGATGAAACATTGACATCCAAGTGAATTATCACCTAATGATTTGAGATAATCAATTAGTGCTCATTTAGTGCTGTCGATATACGAAAAAGAATTTGAGAATTTTTTTTAAAATACCGTAAACTGCTACCTTGACATCTTTAGCAGAGTATGTGATGATACATTGACATCCAAATGAATGATCACCTAATGATATACGATAATTAATTAGTGCTCATTTAGTGCTGTCGATATACGAAAATGAATTTGAGAAATTATTTTTTTTAAATACCGTAAACTGCTACCTTGACATCTTTAGCAGAGTATGTACTGAAAAAATTGACATCAACGTGAATTATCACTTAATGCTATAAGATAATAATTTAGTGCTCAATTAGTGCTACCGATATACGAAAAAGGATTTGCGAAATTATTATTTTTAAATACCGTAAACTGCTACTTTGACATCTTTAGCAGAGTATGTGATGAAACATTGACATCCAAGTGAGTTATCAACTAATGAAATAAGATAATAATTTAGTGCTCATTTAGTGCTGCCGATATACGCAAAAAAAATTAGAAAAATATATTTTTTTTTAATATCATAAATTCTGCTACTTTGACATTTTAGCAGAGAATGTGATGAAAAATTGACATCCAAGTGAATTCTTACCTAATGATATGAGATAATAATTTAGTGCTCATTTAGTGCTGTCGATATACGAAAATGAATTTGAGAAATTATTTTTTTTAAATACCGTAAACTGCTACCTTGACATCTTTAGCAGAGTATGTGATGAAACATTGAAATCCAAGTGAATTATCACCTAATGATATACGATAATCAATTAGTGCTCATTTAGTGCTGTCGATATACGAAAATGAATTTGAGAAATTATTTTTTTTAAATACCGTAAACTGCTACCTTGACATCTTTAGCAGAGTATGTGATGATACATTGACATCCAAATGAATGATCACCTAATGATATACGATAATTAATTAGTGCTCATTTAGTGCTGTCGATATACGAAAATGAATTTGAGAAAATATTTTTTTTAAATACCGTAAACTGCTACCTTGACATCTTTAGCAGAGTATGTACTGAAAAAATTGACATCAACGTGAATTATCACTCAATGATATAAGATAATAATTTAGTGCTCATTTAGTGCTGTCTCGTCTCAATCACGAGCATACATTTGGCGATACTCCGTGCTTTCTTGAAACTATCGGTGCAGTCCGCAATAACCCGACAATTATAATTCCCACTTTATACAAGACAGCAAAAGCAGAGATCTCTTAATGTAAAATTAGACATGTACACATTAAATTAAAATAAGACATCAATGTTGTTAGTTATACCAGGCTTGCTAAATAATTACCTACAATCACGAGCTGCCCCAGGGGTAGAGATCGCAGTCGGTGCTAGGGCGCTCTATACGATTGAATTTTGAAGTTTTTTAACGCTGTTTACGTAAATAATTTTTTATAAATACTTGTTGAAATACTCGTCGAAATAGTTTTTGTTTAGTGTTTATTATATTTCATTTTAGGGTAAAAAAGTTTTCATGTAATTTAAGAATGATATATGTAATTTTTTTTATAAGATACGGGTGACAAACGAGCACACAGTCCACCTGATGTTAAGTGGTTGTTGTGGCCCATAGACATCTACATGTATCCTTTATCGATTACGAATCAAAATACAGATACGTCGTCACCCGTGAGGACTAAGATGGAATACCTCGTTTCCAGTAAAAAGGGTCTCCGGTTCTCTACACTCACCATACGAAACATAGCAGTGTTACGCTGCTATTTTACGCTGGTATTCTGTGAGAGCGTGGTCCTTCCTCGGTCGAGCCGACCCATTCGTACTTGAACTATACTATTAATATAGCTGCAGCATGGATTCAGATATATCATTTTTTGAGTTACCGAAGGATAATGAAAGGTAAATTTATTTAATTTTTTTGTTAGATAGGTACTTGCAGCGCAAAAATAATTAAGTAATAATTTAACTACAGAAGTGATACCTAAGTACTTTATTACAAAACTTAGTTGAAAATTACTTCATTACCCAAGTACCTACTTACACACCTGTACTTGTCGTTGTAATTAAAATATTTTAAGTTATAATAGCACAAAATACTGCAATTACTCTATTACTACTAATTTCTGTTAGGAATAGTATTTCGGTTATATTTGTTATTTACGCTATCTACCTATACGAACCAAGCATCGCGATTCCCGACGAATGGCCTTGCAAGTTGCATGCGTTGGGCATCACAGAACCCACATAGTAGATATGGTCGATTATAGTCAGCATAGGTACTTTACCTATGTAACTTAACATTACACTATGTATTTTTTTACTCTTTATTAACAGCCCTTAGCAACCACGGAAAGTCCGTTGTGACGTAGTAAGGAAAAAAGATGCAAAGTAATACGGACACTCGCGCGCAGCGATAAAGTTTTATTTAGCTTGCGTGCGCGATTTATCTGATTAATAATAACTATGTAGGCTATTAAAACGTCGGCAAGCAGTCAACATCAAAATAGTGCAACTTCTGTACGTAGTACTATTATTTATTCTGTGGTTATACTATAAGCCGTCATTAACGCAAATTGCGCGCATACATTCAAAAATACTAACACAAAAGGTAATGACTTCTACTACGCGTCCTAAGCATTCCAAAAACAGAATATGAAGAAATCTGCATTTTCATTCTTAATCATTAGTTGCTCTTATTCCGAAAGACTTAGATGGAATATCCAGGAAAAAGGGTATCCGGTTCTCGTTACTTACAATATGACACACAGCAGCATGATTCTGCTACTTATACTAGTTAGTATGTATTCTTTGAGCCAACCCATTCGTACTGCAACCATAATACAGAAATTATAGCATGAATATTTAAACTTTCTTCATTATTTACTCAATTATCAAGTTTTAAGTTGTTTAGAAACACAAATTTTTGAATTTAATTAAAAACACAGGGCTATTACTGGTGTAGGATTGGAAGTTTACAAAGGAAACAGGTGTGTAAGCTATGGATGCTTCTTCATTATTCAAAACAAACGACTCGTACCATTTGCTTATCAGCCCCTCACCACAAACGTCACAAATTGTCACGACTACTACCATTGTCCAACAGTGGTAATAAATCAACTTTTTTTCTTAAATTATAATTATTGGCGCCTTACTCATTTATGACTAAGAAATGAAAAAAATCTTTATAACATGCTCATGAGAACGCGGACAAAAAAAAACAAGTAACCTAAGTATTTATTGTAACCTAAGTATTTATTGTAACCTATATGTATATAAATGATTAAACTAAAATTTCCTTTACTATTATCCTGTAACAATATATAAGCAAATAAAAAAAAATATTAGCAAATCTTGGCAATCAATTATTTCCAAAACCTCAGTAATGAAAAAGCGGTGGTGTACTTAATTCAACTTTACTGTAATACTGTGTTATTTCAACTAAAAATATTATTAGTTCTAGGAAAAAAATATATTATATGATATCACGAATATAATAGTTTAAGAGCCAGTGAGAGGTAGACTTATTGTATTTCAATAAGCTGAACGTTTTTTTCAGTTAGTATTATTTGTACAATATATATGTCAAATAATATTATTAATTGAATCAGGCGTTACTTTGCGGAAATCCGTTATATAAAAGCTTTTAGAAAAATTTACTTCGCAAATATCCGCGTTATAAAATAAAATGATGTGTCTTACCTAGTATGAAGAGCACCTCCCGCCCTCCCTCAATTGCGTGCACTATCCCCGTCACCACTAATCCCAGCACCGCTACTCCCAACACCACTACACTAGACAAGACACACCACTGACGACAATACGACGTGTTTCGCCTCTACATGAGGCATCCTCAGGTGATATAGACACTATGGTGGCTTGCCTAGTGTAGTGGTGTTGTAAGATTTTAACGCTGAAGAAATATATTTTGCAAGTGACAATTGGAAATTGATTCCTTCAAATTATAATAATTCCTATTTTCATTGATTATATATTGCGATTGCGATTTTATATTGAACATGGACCATGAGCAGGTTTACAATAATTAATATAATATGTTAATTATTGTACATACATTAATACAAAAATGTTTTAAATACAGAAAGGCATTCTTGTAAATCTAACAATGGTGGTCACAACAAGTTTATTTGTAAGGTTGAGCAAATCGTGCGTATTTAAATAAACACTAAGACGAACAAATTAAAATTACTTTATTGTAAGTACAAAAAAGGTTGGGTATTAGTAAACTACACCTACTTATTGCCAAGAGTAGTGGTGGAATATGACTGCTTTACTTTATTATCAATAAAATTACAATTTACCTATCACTAGCAAAGAAAATAACTATTAAATATTATTAAAATGTAAATTGTATCCAATAGTCTAACTGAATCGAAGTATACAAAAGTTAATACAGGTTGTTCAAACAAAACGATTGCGATTTCGTGGACTTCTTTTACAGGGTTTTTCATTAATTTCATTTCTATTGCTGCAACCCCCGTTAGAATTGAACAAATTTCCACTTTATTGTTACAACAATCACTGCATCCAACTCGTAATTACTTACCTACTGGGTGGAAAGTTACAGTGGCTGCTACGGGCCAATGTAACATCCCCAAATGAAAAAGATACGCTTAGATTTTCTATACTGAGAAGAAAATTAACTTTACCCTTCCTTTTGTCTTATTTCCGCTTCTCTTATCTAATTGCAGCAGTAGTTTTATCTTTATTGTTTTCCGTAATATCGCTACTGCACACAATTTTATCTCGTTTTTTAGTTACGTAACGATGAAACACCTGTATACATTTCACGATCGAGTCTAAAGCAACTATGATTTCCCTAGTAACGGGTCCTGCGTCAACGAATTAATTTCCTAGTAACTACGTCAATTAAGATTGTTATGCTAATAAACTTATAATGAACAATTTAAACACAAGCACCTTACCACCTTATCAAAAAAAAAAGAAGTTTGCTACTTACTTTTAAAATAAAGAAAGCTCCGAACAAGATCCCTAAAATACTAATATAGTACGTGAGGGTAATATGGACATCCGGTTAATTTGGTCACTTTCTTACTAATTCAAAAACTACAGCCTTGTTTGCATAGATGACCCTGTGATACGATAGCTTTTCATCAGTCAATAAAATAATAAAGGGTCAAAAGAGCTGCTTTATCGACGCCATTTTGACAGTTGAAATAATTGTAAATATTTTAGTCGAATTTAGTATTGTGTAGTATAGTTATTTTTTTTTTCAAGTTGATTTTTCGAAGTGTTTTCTTAATATATTAGTTATAAGTATAGGACTTTGTGTTTTTGTCTCTGTCCTCCATCTAGTTTTGGTTTTATAGGACGGCAAAGCTTAAGGTGATCAAATTACCCTCACCAACATTATTATTATAAAATGAAATAACTACCGCAATAACTTATAGTTTCTAATCGAAAATCCTTCTCGGAACTGAGAGAAGGCCTGTGCAAAGAAGTGGGATGTATATATGCTGTAACTTTACTTTTCCAATCAAAAATATAATATTATTATATTAATAAATAATTATAAAATTTAGGTTAAATACGATAAATATTAATATTATGCTGATTGTCACTAGTAAATATATTATAAATTTTTCATGCCTGGCCTATTCATATCAGGGACAGAACTGGTTTATTCACAAAGCGCCGAATGACCTTCGCTACCCAGCGTGATAGTGCCAATATTTTAACTTAAATATGATAAAATTTAAATAATACGTATAGACTAATAAATTTAAACGCGAATACTACACATGGAATAAAACCAATCAGCTTTACAGCACCCAAATGCCGGTAATTAATAAGTAAAATTCATAAAATCTAAATATAATGACTATATTGAATATATTATACAATAATAATGACCTCTAGACTGAATTTCGATCACGGCGGCCAGTAACAACAGAAACTGCGCATGACAGGGTTATAGTGCACGATTTTGTGCGCAAGTGCTAGCAATGTCAAATCCGAAAACAACTTTATTATGGGCATAAATCCATAATAAAACTAAAAATCCATGGTTGCAAAAAGTATCTTTTTATAATAAAACGACATTTTTTAGCTTTTTGGATTAGTAATTTTGTTTTAAAAATGTTTGTTTTTCAAAATTATATTTATGACAAAATTACCACTAAAAACCTTGCTTTGTCATCCCTAACATTATTGTGTAACTACTAACTAGATAATATCATCTATAAAACAAATATTAATTAATCAATTGCGATATAAACACACTTATTGATGGTGGCGTGAGCACAGCCATCACTCGCAAGGCGGTCCGCGAGGCACAAGGCAAAAGGCATGAGGCGAGGCCGCAGGACGGGTCCCAAGCAGGTTTAACGGCCGGCCGCCCGCCTGTCTGGCCGTTCACCCGAGGCCCGCGCGGGCACATGAGTAAATAAACGGAACAGAGATAAAGCTTCATACAGCCGCGCGAATCGGTTGCACTACTACAAGCACGCGGAGCATGTGTGCGTGACCACTGGCCGCTTGTCGCGTACGCGGCGAGACTAGAAAATACCGGTTACGCTGGCACAGCCAGTGGACAACAATCTTTATACAACAAGATGTTGTTATTTGCAAGTTTGAATATTTTAATGTAAAAACGGGGTATTCTTAATAATGGTTGTTGATGGTACTATGTGTATGAATAATACTAGAAAAAATAAAAATATATCATTTCTTAACTATTCCAAGGAGTAGTAAGTACCTTTATTTTATTGCATGAACCTTTTTTAATAAGAAGAGGGTAATTTTTTTACCTTTTTTATTGTTATTACAAACTTTTACGAGGGACACACTGAAATGATCGGAAATAAGAAAAACCACATGCACGGTATAGCTAAATTGTATTTTATTGTTTTTGGAAGTATTCTCCGTTCAACTTAATGCACTTTTCCATTCGTGCAAACAAATAATTAAAACAGTAATTCCAGTCTGAAGTTGATGTTGACAAAATGGCTGATTTGTACGCTTCCACAGCTGCTTCGGGGTCTTCAAACCGTTGAATTGATAAATCTTGATAAATCTTTCATTCTAAGGAATGTAAAGAAATCGTTTGGGCTCAGGTCAGAACTGTACGGAGGATGGCTCATCAGCTCAACGTTTTCCTGCTTCAAAAAAACCTTTGTCTTCCGAGTCGTATGGGAACTCGCAATATCATGATGTAAGATGATGCGACGTTTCGGGTTATTTTTTTGGAGTTCGGCTATCATTTCTGGCAAACAAACCGTGATATACCACTCAGCGGTAACCGTTCTGCGTTCCTGTAAAGGAATTGTAGCAACATTTTTTCGAGACAAAAGTAGCGACCATTTTCTTTGACACGCTGCGGGAGCGAACCACTTTCGTTGGTTTAACCTCGTCTTCGAAGACTCAAACAGATGACTGATGTTTTCTTTCAGGTTCATATGAATAAATCCATGATGCGTCACCTGAGACAATATTATAAACGGCATTTGACTTCCCTCCGTTGAAGCGTTGCACAGTATTACAGCGTTTTACATTACAGTATATACAGCGGGAAACTAGCTTTCTTACACACAGCTCATTATGTAATATCGACTGAATTGCAGTCATTCCGATACTAAAAACAGCCCGAATCTGCTCGTATGTCACATGACGGTCATCTAATATAATAGTTCGCACAGCTGCGATGTTTTTAGGCGTGACCGCTGTTCTTGGTCGACCTGCAGAAGAAACAGTGCTGAGCGACATACGACCGCGTCGGAACTCGGCATACCAGCGGTATATTGTCGTTTGAGTCGGTGCTTCAACATCATAAATCGAAACAAGTTCGCTGCGACATTTATCTTGAGATAAGCCGCGACGAAAATTGTGATAAATTTTGGCACGGAAATGTTTAAGCGTGAGCTCCATTTCTGTTAACGACGTGTCAACTTTAAACCAACATAGTTTTTGTTTTAAACATTTTTTTTAATTGTTTGAATGTCATTAAGATTCTAAGAGGCCAGTATTCAAATTCTAAAAAAGGTTTTATTGTAACTCAATCCGAAATATTCTATTCCCGATCATTTCAGTGAGCCCCTCGTACTAAACATTTGTAGGTATGTGGGTGGGTTGGTATGTAGTACATATGTGGGTTAAGTTCACATATTGCAAGTAAGATTTGAACCACTACCCGATATCTGATTGAGTTGAAATTTTGTATACCATAACTTCAGTTGAAATTTTGTATACCATAACTTCAGTGACATTGCAATTATATGATAGATATTGTTTTGTTTAATTTATCTTCACCTATTGTGACAACCCTACCAAAATAGGTAACAATTTTGCACGTTCTTAAGAAGCTTTGTCTCTGTTCCGTTTATTTACTCATGTGGCGCGGGAGCAGACGAACGCGCGCGAAAACACCGCGCCGTTATCGCTCCGCTGTCGATGACACGCGAATTTCTGCCTCATCATTGATGAAACGAATGTGTTACATGCAGCGTTTGATTCCTTCGATTTTTTTTTATTTGATCGATTCTCGTTACCGTGCAATGCATTATTGATATGCGATCTTTTTTAATATTGAAACGTTAAAGAGTTTGGCCGATTTTAAATTACACATACAAAGAAAAATATTAAATGAGTTTTCCAAATTTAACGAAGTTTGTTTCCATAATAACGCAATTTACAGGATTTTATCAAACGTGCGTCGATAATCCGATTAGGAAGCGTTTTTCCGAGAATCTATCGTATGATCAGCGTACGTACAGAGCACTGTACACAAGGATTTTGCAAGCCTAAAAAAACATCGATTTAACATTAATGTGACATTGCTGCATTTATTATTCTCGTATCGCCATGAAATTACACCAAACCCTATATTACATTCGAATTATACACACAGTGAACAGGAAGTACTGACATAGTGGGTGTATAATAGCTATATCCACTTTTTCAATTAGCACCAAGGTTAATTTTCAGCTTTACACCAGGTTACCAAAAGTTAAAGCCTCAAGAGTAAATGATTGTTCGTAGTAAAATAGATATTACCAAAGTTCGATGATGTGCTCTAAATTGCGCAGGCGAGTTATTGTGGCCTGCCGCGCAAAAATCATCGGTCAACGACGCTGAGGCCCGATGGGTATACAACCACCACTGTATAATATTTTAAAATATACATAGAAAATTTTAGTATGAATCTAAAATATAGTTGCCAGTAGTCAAATTTTTCTTTATTTTATGGCTTCACCTACAAATAATATGCCAATTGCAAGTCAACTCTAGGAGTAGAACGGTATACGGTATTGCCTACTTTTGTATTTTATAGGTATATCAAAATAATAAATGGATATACGAGGGCGACACTGAGTTTTTAGAACTGGCCACTTGTAAACGATATTGTATAAGTCACGTCAGCATGAATTTAACGCGAGACAATTTTCGTACAATGATTTTTTATGACACATGCAAAATAAAAGCGCTAAAGAAAAATTATTTTTCCATATACCGAAAACTGCCACTTTGTCAGGTTCAATTATTGACATCCAGGTACCCACTAATGATATAAGATAATAAATTAGTGATCATTTAGTGCTGTCGATATACGAAAAAGGATTTAAGATTTTTTTTAACTACCGTAAACTGCTACATCGACATCTTTAGCATAGTATGTACTGAAAAAAATGACATCGAAGAGGATTATCACCTAGGGATATAAGATAAAAAATTAGTGCTACCATAAACTACTACTTCGACATTTTTAACAGAGTATATGATGAAAAATTAACATGTAGGTTAGGTTATCTCCTAATGATATATACATTGGCGGATTTTTTTTTCGTATATCGACAGCACTAAATGAGCACTAATTTATTACCTAATATTATTAGGTGATAATTCACTTGGATGTCAAGGTTTCATCACATACTTTGCTAAAGATGTCAAAGTAGCAGTTTACGGTATTTCTCACGTAGTGGAGCCATGCTGCAGCTATACTAATAGTATAGTTGTAGCACGAACGGGGCGGCTCGACTGGGGAAAGACCACGCTCTCACAGAATACCAGCGTAAAATAGGAGCTTATGTATGTCAAAGTAACAGCATATATGATATTAAAATAAATATTTTTCCAATTTTTGTTTTTGCGTATATCGCCGCAGCACTAAATGCTTGATGCTTCTATTTAGTGCTGTATTAAGCGGTTACCGTTTTAATAGTTAGAAAACTGCTAACTTAATTAAAAGCTAGCAGTTTCCTAATTTTTGATCAAGCTATTTTGGGGTGAAATTTAAATTTGCCGCACTAAATGAGCACAAAATATTTAGGAAATTTTTTAGTAATTTTGCACAAATGACTATTCCAGCTTCATAGACGTATGCTAAACTCCAAATCAGTTGCTTAAATCATAAAATGTGTTATCTCTCTCTTTTTATAGGGTGACAGACAAGCACACAGTCCGCCGGATGGTAAGTGGTTGCTGTGGCCCATAGACATCTACATCTATTCTCGATTACGAATCAAAATGCAGATGCGTCGTCATCCCTGAGGATCAAGATGGATTGCCTCGTTTCCAGTAAAAAGGGTATCCGGTTCTCTACACTCACTATACGAAGCACAGCAGTATTAAGCTGCTATTTTACGCTGATATTCTGTGAAAGCGTAGTCCTACCCCAGTCGAGCCGACCCATTCGTGCTACAACTATACCAGTAATATAGCTGCAGCATGGCTACCACGTAAGAATCTAAATCTATAAGAATTATATAACGTGCTTGGAACTGTTGAGGACCTTGGCACCCGTTTAGATCTCATCTCTTTTATTGTACCGAGCTTGGCCTCTTCTTCTGGTCTCTCTTTTAACATTTATATTTTAGTAGGATGATAAAATTTGCCTGCAATTTATAAAAACACATGCCACAACTTGAACATTTGTGAATTATGAAATAATTCACTTACTTTAAAACAACTTTATATCTTGTTCGCCATTATTATAAGTGCCTTACTACTTAGTGGCAATAGTATGTTACTGAATATTTTAATGTTTTCTTATAAATAGAAGAGCACAAATATGAAAACATGGAAGATAAAATGGACCCGAGACTAATGTACGGGACCAGGATAGTTCTGTTTAATTAAAATCTCTATATATAAAAATCAATTGCTATCCGATAGTCTCGCAAAAAGTCGAAAATGGCTGGACCGATTTTGATAAAAAAATTTGTGTGCGTTTGAGTGTGTCACTGGATAGTTTAGCGATTCACCACAGCGGCACCTACCGGATCCAGTTGTGAATCTAGTCTTAAATATGATTCATGTTTCACATGGAATACATGTCTATAAATCGTTTCTCATCTCAGGCGCAACCTTTCAGAGCTAGGAAATAAAAACATTAATGAATTCAACTCTCTCTAGTCAGCAAATAGGCTTTAACAAGGAGCGGTTGACTAATCCAAAAAGTTGCAATAAGATACTCAGCTTTACGCAATACGTCCATTATAGCAATAAGCGAACCGAGGCGACGGCCGCTTGCTGATGTCTATTAAGTGACGCATATTGTCCAAGTCGACATGTAATTAAAGCCCAATTTCGAAATACCAAAGGGCAACGAACACTCGAGGTGGGAAGGTCGCGAAATAAGTCTTTCGTTGAGATCAACACAAAAAGCAATCGTTTATAAAACAAGTTTCGATGACAAAGCATCGACTAGAATAGATTAGAATATTTTTAATATAGATTACATGTAATTCTTATAGAAAGTCATTTTTACTTTACTACTGGTTCTAAAAAAATCCTCTGTCCTGGGAGAAACAAGTAAGAAACCCACCGGGACTTTTTTTGACTTTACAACTAGACAGACAATCAGACAGTCTTTCTCGCGGCCCAACTAACTTTTTCTACTTTATACCAGTACAATCTCTATGTCAGCTACACAGAGTGGCAAATCTAATGTTTGATAAATGTGTTGAATATTATCAATAAAAAGCAGTTTAAGCCTAAAGTGAATTGTCAACTAGTAATTCTAACTAGTTGTATATCTAAATATATGTATATATCTTTAAAAACTTAAGATATTCATCTTAGATTTTAGTTTAGACTTCCACGTCGGTGTTCCGACCGTTAACCGATGCTTTCATACATTGTGTTATTAAAATATGAACCAGCGCTGGCCGCGCAAAAACCTTAGCGGTCGGTCGTTGACACCGAGGGGCACTTTAGGGCTGACTCGTTACACTTCGCCAATAACGCGATTAGCAATAATTCAAATATTTATTTGCTTTCAAAAACGTGACAGGCGGAAATAGCAAAGCATATTAAAATCACAATAAACAATATTATTGTATCAATAAACTATTTTTCGCAATAATAGTAACTAGTGATTTATGATTTAATTAAACCGACACGAGAGTATAGTGTCATTAACAAAATGTTATAACAATAGGTATGATAGTAGAACAAATCGCCTAAAATTCGTATAACGTACTGGTATTCCGAAATCTGAAAGTCATTTAGTATGCCAGACACAATAATCACCTTAACCGACAAAGCACGTAAGCGAGATTTACCCAATTAAAATGCAAATTGTTGTCGGTGCGCAATGAAATCTCGAGAACAGATAATAATAAGTCCGCTGTCGATGGACCGTCGGAGAAATCTTAGCATTTACATAGAGTACCTGAATGCCCACACAGGACACAATACCCACGTGTCCCACGCATTGTTCTTTTTGACTTGTTATTGAACTCGGCTAATCATGCAAATCAGTCGAGGAAAAAATATAATTCGACCGTAGCAGGTTCTTAACCCTTGCTTAGGTGACTACTGACAAAATATAGCATCAAACTTTTTTTAATTTACTCCTTTACTCTACTTAAATATTTGTACAAAAATAAACCTTTCCAATAGATTATTTTTCTAATGTTTAAGTATTATTATGACGGCTCCGTGGCGCAGTGGCTTAGCAATGAATTTCTACTCTAACTGCTGCGGGTTCTAATGCCGCACGGAACAAGTATTTGTATGACTTACAAATAACTGTTCCGGGTCTGGATGTTTGTCCTTGTGAAATTTATGTGTGTAAACTAATAATAAATATATAGAATAAAACCACGATAGAAGAAAATATTAGTGTGGAGGTAACGTTTCAAAAAGAAAAAAAAACTATGAAATGCGTAAACTGACAAAAATATGGATACGAAATATAATGAGCCTTATACTGATAGCCCTAATTTCTAATAAATTCAAACAATTTCACCACGCCAGCACATCGGCGTCAGTATCGTTGAGGCAATGAATCACGATAAAATTTGTGGTTCCGCATTCCAATGTTAAATTCATTCACTGGTCGAAACCGAGTCGTCTAGACTGTGTGTCGGAGAAAGGTGACCATTCTCCGTCGCGGGACCGCCCGATTGTGCCGCTTCCGTTGAGACTTGAGACATGCCCACTTAACTGCTTACCGTTAAAATGCGTTACAATGTGTTAGAAGGATGCGTTTTCATGAATGTGCGGCGCTAGATAGTTTTACGACAAGCCTCATATTTTCAAAAGCATAGCTATTTTGACGCCTTCTCGGTTATAATTATAGACCGTTAATTCAATGAAGATCAAAACTAGGTCGGCTATAGAAATAACCCGATTCCTGTTGTTGGATTCTGAATTGGAATTGGATGTCTAAATGTCATTTGACGAAGACATTTGTCAACACAAAACCGAAGCCTAATTACCAAATTTACACATTACGGAAATTAGCTTTAAAAGCCTTTATATTCAACAGAACTATAATCAGAAGGCCGTACTCATGAAAACTATTACGCGAATTGATGAAAACGAGACAGCGCTTTAACGCTGCAGTAAAATGTAGTCAGTTACTTTCCAAATAGCACGATAGCATCTACATTGCGGGCGGTGCACGAGCATTTGTGTTTAATAGCAGCACACCGTGAGGCCAGCATCCGCATAGCGACAGCCTCCCAACACTAAATGAAAGTTGATCGCACGAGTAAAAATGCCACTCCAGACAGACGCGGCACAAACATCAACCACTGCAAATATTTGGCCCGAGTTGACACGACTTGCTTTTAATTTATTTAGTTATAGCGGACTCGAAACGGACGGAATTAAGTAACTATCAAATATTGAACTTTTTTTGTAGTTAGTTCCTATTATGCATATTATGTTTTTCCGCTATTATACCTAAAATATACATTGAATTATGATTTTTAATTCGTAACTTTATATAGGACGACTAAGATCATTAATTTGGTAAAAAAATTATTTTTGTTATTAAGGACTTTATTTTTCCTACACCAAATCTCGAGTAAGTGTTACGTTGAAGGCATAGTTTTGCATGTACAACATTTTAAGATGATTTTTCTTTCATTCCAAATTATTGCGTCATTTGATTGAAATTTAATAAATAAAATTAATAACACCGATATCGACGTAAAAAACTATTTTTTTCCAAATAAGAAAAAAACTAACTCTTTAAATAAGAAAAGGAAATTCAATTAACACACAATAACACTAGTAAGGAGTGTATACATGCCAACTTTTTATGCCGTTCAAGTGCCGACAGTACCCGCACACGGTACACTGTGCTGTAAGTACGATTGTGTTTTGTACGATTGACACTTGGTTGAGTTGGATTATCAGTACTGATTATAGGCCAATGTATTATTTTAGGTTAGAAAGTGTTAACATTTACGGGGTTGCGGGGTAATACCGATAAACGATTCCCACCTAAGTTACACAATCGCACAGTTGATTGACTACTCACCAGACTTACAAAATCGCACTGTTGATTTATGGACGTATAATTTATGGTGAACGACTATGGGTAAAAATCTATCCAGACGCTGAACCCTTTCACAAGCTGGTGACGGAGCTCTGCTGACAACAAACCGCGACGCTTAGCATGTTGAGTATGGGCAAAAGTTACGAGTAATCCAAAAATATTTATGGGTATAATATTTACCTATATTATACACTATACAGTGGAATCTCAATAAGAAAAAGACCAAGGGAAACGTTAAATACTTTGAGTTATTGAGGTTTTTACTTACTTAGGGTTTAAGTTAAGGAGTTTTTTTGGTTTACGTTTGTACTTACAGAGGTTCGTTTATGAGCTTTGTTTAGGAATTATATACATAGATAGACGAGCTAGGTTAAATGCAAATGAAACTTAAATGTTAATAAATATGTACATACGTACTTTATTTTAGGTTTAAAGATACATTTATTCAAGTTTATTTTATTCAAAATATAAAAGTCGGTATTTTTTTTTTGTTTCTAACTATCCACACTTTCTATATCAATTTTATTTTCAATATTAAATAAATAAGAGAAAATATCATCCTCTGTGTTACTGCATTGCTCTATAAAAGATCGTAAAGTGTTTACAGCTTTCCTTGCTTCGCTGATAGATATAATCGTAGGTGGATCTTGTGGCTCGTCATTTAAATCTTCGTCTATATTATCGCTCTCAACACCATGAATAACGGTATCCATTATTTCTTAGACCTTAGTCTATTGTTTACATTTGAAGCTATTTGGTAGACTCTTGTAAGCAATAACAATGCATATTCATTTAACATTGATAGATGATTGAAGTTACAAAGGTCGTCTTCGTATCAACTTTGAGTTACTGAGGTGCGGACGACCAAATTATTCGTTTAAGTTATAGAGGGTTTTTATATTAAGTAAAAGAGGATTGGTACTCCGAGTGGAAGGGAACACAAAAATTTATGAATTTATAGAGGTTATTACGTTGGCGAAGTTTAAGTTATCAAGGTTCTACTGTACAGTAAAAGAGTGGAGTTCAATTATTGTTACCTACTTTCTTACGTAGAATTTATTCAAAGTTTAAGGAATTTATTGTATGTTCTACGAACTCATGTCGATATAAAAATTACGTGACTATGAAATGATTTTAAATTTATAAAAACAATTACGTTAAGTAAAATTAAAAAAAAAACTTACAAGTTTGAAAAAAAACCGATGCAATCCGAAACTGCCGCCCATTACCCAGAAACTGGGTATAGAGAGCACTGTCTTTGTGTTATTTAGGTAGATCCGGCGAATGTAACGATCGCCAATTGAGTGCCAAAAGCGTGGGAGGTGAAAGAACCCGAGCCGTAACTACAACGGACTATAATATAATATATACGAAGGTATAGGACGATGAGAAAATTTAAGAGCGATTGCAGCGTTGCAATTTACTTATATGTACGCAACGGATATATAAATCATATCCATTCTATTCCCGCATATTCTAGGAAATATTCCGGACGTCCCCTATTGCCTGTATTGTAAACAAGCGACAAAAATGAAGCGATTCATCCAATAAACAACAACCAAGTATAATTATTGTAATCCCATATTATATAGAAGCGTGGGGCATAAAAGTCTTGTTATCTAATAAAAGCATCAATGCAAGTACCCATCTGCGAGGGTTGAACATGGAATTAGGTTAAAGGTTGGGGAGGTCGCCGTCGCGCGTTAAGCAGTTTTGGGGTCGAGGCTACATGGAGCTATCATAATTCGCCCCAAAATAAACTCCAAATTATGTCGTAAAACAATTTCTGCTTTCCGGTTGAGTAACAGTGATGTTGAAGATTTGCGTTAATAACTTAGATAAATGTATAATATGAAATATAATTTCAAATCGATGTTTAATTTTAAAGTTTTTGTATATTAAATATAATTTATTTTTAGAGTAGCACAACCTGCCCTGGATTTGCCTAGGTAAGATCTATTAATGTGGTAATATTAATATATATATTTATTTAAGATAATCATCAAAGATCATTCGGTACGACTTTCCATCGTTGACTCCCATCGAGTTTGGTGTTGATACGTATTTTTACAGAAAGGTTACATTTTTATAACAATGTTTAAATATGCGGAAACACGTACTTTTTGAGAAGTAAATTAATAAAAATCACTTATTTTAACAATATTTTGTTGTTTTTTTTAATTGACTTTACGGCTCTGGGTTCTAGCCCTTTGAGCCTATTTTATTACGAATTTCCATTGACATTCGTCGAATTGAGGGGGGGGAAGAGGAGGTGTAGGGGGACTAATTCAGAGGGATTTCTGTATCTATTTTGAGACTGCAACGTCTCCGACGCTGCGGGAAGAGCAGCCTCTACGCTTTTGCGTAACAAATCGTAGGCATCCCTCCTTACAGCAGGCGGAGGCTGCTCCCCCTACGCGCCTCCGGTTCTATATAACCACTCTAGGGGTAAGACAGACTCGTACCACGTGGAGTCGGGGTCAATAAATTTGGTTCTTTGACATAAGTAGAACCTAACCTATTTTATTTATTATCTGTCCTAATAGGTACTGTTAAAATAAAGCAAATCAAATATAATTAATAATTTATTAATCAATTTTGTAAACATATTGAATAGCCTTAATTAATTTTTCGAAGACATCTTTATGTGTTATATTTATTTTTCTTCGCCAAGAATATTCAATGAGCCAGTCTGTAAAGTTTGCTTTGTAACCATCCCTACTGAACATCACTTTTAAATTTCGCGAGTGACTTTCTATTCTTTGTGTGTGTGTCCCATCTGGTTCCACAAATTTATTTATAGGGTCGCTGTGATTTACTTTCTTATGTATGTATCCATATTGAGGTAGGCAATCATAGGCTCTCCAAAAATCAGTATGGATTTCAGTGCCTACCTCCACATGCTTTTGTATTAGTGGATAGTGGCACCAATATTTTTGCAGATCTATCATTATCGGGACACACTTCTAATCTCAAATTATGTTTCCCATTTTCTACCATGCCCAGTACCCAGTGGCCTTCAATATGTCTCCTTTTATTGTACTTTCTTTTGCCAAATTTTGATTCATCTAATTGCACTATTTTGCCTGGACCACCTATCTTGCTGTTAACTTCTTGGTGCTCTAATTCATAAATAATTACTGTCTCCCGACAGTAAGAAAACCAGTCAGTTATTGTCCTTGTTGATAAAACTGTTTCTATATCTTCGCGGGCTGTCTCTAATTTTACTTGATGATAACTATATTTTTGGCTGAACATATACCTCAACAAAAATTGCAACTCGATTGACAACCGCACATCCTCAAACCATGTACCCGCTGCTCGACTCAGAGCCTTAGAGCGACAGTGACTCTTCCTCCATCGGAAGATACCAAGCTGACCAGTCCTACTGCCGAAGGTTAATATCATAGATTTCTATGATATGAGCACATTTTTTCTGTAGGAAGGAGCCTATCATCATCATTTTTCTGTGAAGTTTACATATGTGGCTACATACAAAAACACAGTGAACCAACCTTATTTCCTTGGAATAATAGTGGACTCTTCTGCCAGACGACCCAGAAGCTTGAGGTTCCGCATCATCCACGTCGTTCTCAGACGACGACGGAGATACAGACGGTAGTACCGACACGGTACTAGGAACGGTAGCGCGGGAACTACCAGCTACTGGTTCCGATGGCACAGTCATGGGCACAAGTGGCTCACTAGAGTCTAACACTTGCACACACGAGGAGCATGCAAAAGAGCTCGCGAAAAGTGGCTCATTAGAGTCTAACACTTTCACTACACTCGATTTTTCAGACGACACAGCAGAATATGAAACCTGGGGCGTCGGAGACGCCATGGTAATAGTTAAATGTTGTTTTTACCTACAAAAGTACGTACACGCTCTCAACTGCTAGGGACGCTAACAATGAGTGACGATTAGGGATGTCGATCTAAGATCGATTTTTCAGACCCGAAATATCTTTTTTTTTAAATCGGTATGCAGTACAAAATCGATCCAATGAATCGATATTTCATCCTTGAAAATCACCATTAAAACTGATTTTACTGATAAGAGATCATTTATTGTATTATCTTTCTTTTTTCATAAGAAATCATTTATTATGGTATCTTATAAATGCAAACAGGAAAATATATCTATATTTTAGAAATCCATTTTTTGTGATATCACGACAGCTTACGATTCGAATCGATTTAAAAATCTATCTTTTTCGGAAAGAATCGACATCCGTACTGACGACGACAATGACATTACAAAATGGCGCCAGTTTTACGCTAGGAATGTAACATAAACATTGCAAAAATAATTAATTTACAAATAATGTATTTCTCAAAAAGTACGCGTTTTAGCATATTGAAACTTTATGTGTGTCCTTATAATAGTGTAACAAAAAAATAAAAAAAGTTTTCTGTAAAAATACGTATCAACCCACAACTCGACGGAAGTCAATGGAAAGTTAAGCCGATCATTCTTATAAATATTTTGATTCATGCTTTTCGGATAAAATATACGAGTATAATATCAGTCCTGGCATTTCTCTCCATCTGTTCTTTAAGTTTTACTAATCGATTCAGCCATTTCGAAGATAAGGCCGGACTGACAGATAGACAAAAATTCTAAAAATGTTTATAAATGCTTTAATGGCAAGAAAATAACCACGATAGCTCAAAATTCAAAAAGGAAGTTATTTCGATATTACAGTCTCTCTTAATTTGACGAAGACAATTTTATTTATATGATATATAACAACATTTTATTTATTTATATATAATATATAGACACATAATATAGTAGTAGCCCTGAAATTAAATTGTTAAAAATTATAGGAATGTCGTTATCAGAGTAGAATAAAATAATTCAAGTCAAACTGTGTAAGTATAAAGACATTTATTGCAAGTATAAACGTGAAATCAAACCAATCCTATCCATTCTCAACCCCAGTCGAAAATCAGGTCAAAGGGATGTAGGGCAACACGTCCCCCCGCAGGTGGGTCGCAGAGGGTCCCGTGCATCTAATACGTATACAGGACATTCTACACGACTGCAATTATCTACACGGCCTTCTAAAGGTGCTGATAGGACGGAAAATTGTGTTGTGGAATCATTGGCCTACGTAACTTAATGCAATTTTATGCTTATGTTAGCTACATAAAAGGACGGGTGTTAACGAAACCATAATATGATCTTCTCCATAAAATCTAAATCTCAATGCATTATATACATATTACTCAATTATAAATTTAAGACTAGCGACCCGCCCTGGCTTCGTCTAAGTACGATCTATTGATGTGGCCATATTTAGATTTAAAATAATCAAAAACCAATTGCTTTATCAATTTTCTCCTGAACTTGCTCTCTATCTGTTCGTAAAGTTTCGTCGCAATCGGTTCGGCCACAGTCCGGACAGAAAGAACGACATTTTTTTTAAATGTTTAATTATGACCATAGCATGCAAATAACCGGTAGAGCTTAAACGAAGTCAGTTATTTAAATATGACAAACAGACACTTAAATTTTATTTATTTAATAGATTATAGTAGTAGTAATTTCGGCCTATATACTCCCCACAACTGGGCACAGGCTTCCTCTCATTTCTACGAGGATTTTAAGGCAAAGAATGTCCGCCGCGTTGCTCTCATACGTGTAGGCAGACGTCACATGTCTTTTAAAATATTTTTTTAATATCTCAGACACGTAGGTTTCTTTACAATGTTTTTCTTTACCGGAATTGCTCGCGTACCGTGAAATTTTAGCGTGCTTTTGCCCTCGACTACCGCGGCTCTTTTATGATTATTTACTTACTTATTTTAGGAAGGCTCATAGACCTTCCTAAAATAAGTAAACAAATAGATCTTCATAAAGTTACAAAATTATAATAAAAATTGCTATACAAATTAATAGTACCTACTGTAGTAATTGCTCAAATTACTTAGAAGAAAATAACTGCATAATTTAACCTACCGTGACAAAAAGGAGATTGCAGTTTGAGTCATGCTAGCCACGGTTGTGAAAAAAGACTGTTGTTAATTTTTTTACAACGGAGATGTATGAAATTGGGTGCTTGACATCGTTCATAACAGGTATACATAAATATGTAGGTAATATAACGATAAATTATAAGCATAATTAAATGGTTTTTATTTCTGTAATGTATGGGACAATCATAAAAACATTTTTTTAAACTGAAAATCGAATGCTAATGCTTTTACCATAGCAAAAACAAAACGTTTTTAAATTTTTTTATGTATTTTTATGAAGGCTATTTTTTGTAATAAATATCAAAATTCAGTATGAAAAAAATCATAATATTGAAAAATTAAGGCAAATCTGTAGAGATTAATACTGAATAAAAGAAATCTATTTAAAAAATCGATTGAATATGCTACGTTATTAAACTAAACAAAATATTTGAATAATATCGGACACGATTAAATAGGCTGTATGGTCGTTGATCATTGCCTGTTTCGAAAGAGACTTGGTATCTTAGAGCTTAAACTTGTCATGCGCATTTGGCATTGTGGTTGTTTGTAGATATATTTCGTGTTTTTATTTTCGTGAATTAATTTAACTTGACCCTTAGCTTTTCTCTCCATTTACAGGACAGTAGGGTGTTGCGCCCACATAATGACAATAATGTGTTACTTAGGCTTTGAAAGGGATACAACAGACAATCTACAACCTCAGGCTACTTTTTTTATAGTATAAGTGTACAAACGAGCACACAGTCCACCTAATGGTAAGTGGTTGCTGTGGCCCATAGACATCTACATCTATCTTCGTTTGCGAATTAAAATGCAGATGCGTTATCAGCCGTGAGGACTAAGATGGAATGCCTCTTTTCCAGTAAAAAGGGTCTCCGGTTCTCTACACTCACCATACGAAACACAGCAGCGTTAAGCTGCTATTTTACGTTGGTATTCTGTGAGAGCGTGGTCCTTCCCCGGTCGAGCCGACCCATTCGTGCTACAACTATACTATTAATATAGCTGCTGCATGGCTCTACCACGTATATGCTTTTCTAGATGACATTTTATTAATAACTAGCTGTGCCCCGCGGTTTCACCAGCATTATCACGTGTCCGAGGTGCGCGACATGACATGACACCTAGTACAAGCATTTTATAATTGCAATTAAATATTTTATTTGATAGCAATGTATGGAAAAATTGGCATAATTAATGGAGTACTTTTATCTGTCGGCATATTATGTATGATGTAGAGCGAAGTTAAGTTTTATCCACTTTCCCTCCTCCTCCCGGTTGAACGTCCTAGGGTTTATGCGTCTGTCGCGCATCCAGCCAAGTATTGAATTATTTTAATTTACCCATTATCTCTTAAACTATGCGTCCAAATAACATTATATAAGGAACAAAGTTTATCTTTATAAAATTGTCTTGATGATGAAGTAACTTTCGTTCGTAAGGATAAATAGACCATGCCTAATAATAACGCTTATAAATCACTTTTTAATTTTCAATATTTTTTGTCACAAAATACCTAATAATGACCTATGTATAAGAAATAGACATATGGTATCGCGGACTTTTTTTTAGACGGAGTAAAGATCTATATTTTTCTAGAACATTGTATTTACGTATCCCTAACCATAACACCAGCGTACGCGGATAAATCATCTCGTGAGCGCTTTTTCTTCTGACTTACTTAACAAATATCCATATTTAAGCCTAGCTGAGTGATATAGCTTAATGCTATATAGACTATACTATTCCACATGAATCTGGCTATAATATACAAAAATAATTTTTCAAATCGGACTGATAGTTCCAGAGATTAGCGCATTTAAACAAACAAAAAAACAAACTTCCGCTTTATTATAATAGTATAGATTGCAGAACATAATTAAACCATTAAAAAAGTTTGTATTTTATTTTATTTAATAATAACAAAAAAAACTGCATCCTTTTGTGTTCTTTTCAATTTATTGAAACAACTTATCACAAGAACGAGTGATTTTACTATATAACCTACAAATAATAAAACAAAATAAAAACAAAACCCCAGGTCCTCCAAAAATATGATTTTTGTCCTAAGTAACAAATGGTTAAATCTTCAAAATAAAGTATACTTGAACTTTGTTTACGCCGGGCCCAAGTTTGTATGGAACCAAGTTCATCTCCTTTCAAATTAGTAGAAACTAGCTGTTCCCCGCGACTTCGCTCGCGTGTTAGGGTTTTTATGTTTTTGTGCGGAACCCTAATTATTTTTCTAAAAGAAAAGTAGCCTAAGTTACTCCTTATGAAATCAGCTACCTGCCAGTGAAAGCCCCGTCAAAATTGGTCCAGCCGTTTCGGAGATTAGCCGGAACAAACAGACATACTGACAGACAGACAGACAGACAAAAATTTTAAAAATTGTATTTTTGTTGTAAGTACCGTATTTACTTTCATGTGCATTTAGTAAATAATTTAAAATTAAAAATTTTGTACAGCCGACTTCAATACAAGTTATTTAAGAATAACTTAAAAACTATTGGTCTGACCTTGATCAAATTCATATGGGACCACACGAGAAGTACCAGCTTTCAAATAAAAAAAGAATCATCGAAATCGGTTCACCCAGAAAAAAGTTCTGAAGTAACACACATAAAAAAAAAAACGAAAAAAAAAAACATACAGTCGAATTGAGTACCGGCTCCTTTTTGGAAGTCGGCAGAAAACTGTAATTTTGACATTACAAACAGACACTTCAATTTTATTTATTTGTATAGATTACGTCAATATTTAATACAGATGAAAACTTATTACTTAACTATACTAAAAAAAAAAATTGAAAAACCATCCAAAAAAAACCAGGTGAAGTTCTCAAAAATTTATACTTTATACTGTGGGTTATATCTGGAACACCAAATCTAATGGCTACCAACATATGAGCAATATAAAGCCTTAATAATTTTTAGAAAAGAAAAACTGGCTGAATTTCTCAAAATAAAACGCAGTCTTGGAGTAGGATGCCTTGTTGACGATATATAATTAATATATATTTTTTTTTTATATAAAAGAGGGGGCAAAAGAGCATGCGGCTCACCTGATGATAAGTGACTACTGCCGCCCATGAACAACCGCAACACTAGGAGAATTACAGATGTGTTGTTGGCCTTTTAGAAAGGTGTAAGGTCTTTTCTTGAAGGTCTCCAAGTCGTATCGGTCCGGAAAAATAACCGGTGGTAAACAATTCCACGGAGAAGTTGTACGAGGAAGAAAACTCCTAGTAAAACGCAGTCGTGGATCGCCAAGCAGCCAGATGGTGAGGATGTTACCGTAAATTTTGACGTGATATGCGTTCGTGAAATTTGGCAGCTGGAATTAATCTGGAAGCTGGAAATGGAGCTGGAAATAAACAATTCCTCAAAGCACTCCCCGTGGTAGATCCGATAGAAAATGCAAAGAGATGCAACATCCCTACGCAGTTCCAGTGTATCGAGCCGATCAGAAAGAACTCGGTCGTCGACGATTCGAACCGCTATGCGCTGGATGCGGTCAAGTGAAAGGAGCTGGCACTGGGGTGGCCCGGCCCAGAGATGAGAACAGTATTACATGTGAAGCCGAACTTGCGCTTTGTAAAGTAGCAAGCGATGTGCCGGCATGAAATACTGTCTCGCTCTGCTGAGCACGCCAAGCTTTTTAGAGGCCAATTTGGCCTTCCCTTCCAAGTGACCACGAAACTGCATACTTTCGCACATTCGATATGTTGACGCTTAGGATCCCGATGCTAGCTGAGGCAGCAAGGGGAGTGCCTTGAAACTGAGGAGATACGACAAAGCGATTCTTTTTAGCGGTAAACGAGCAAGCTTGTCTTCAAGGGATTGAACTGGATTAGATTTAGTCGCCCCCAATCCAAAACTTTGTTCAGTAAAGACTCGACTTCACACACAAGTTTGTCCAGGTACTCGGCGAAGTTTTCCCGAGAAATATTGGCACGGCCGGTGTATAAGGCATCACCAGTGCTGTCGTCTGCATAGCAATGAACATTACCAGCTTGCAACATAATATCATTTATATTCAAAAGAAACAGCGTTGGCGATAGCACGCAGCTTTGTGGAACACTAGGGTTAATGGGCTTGTAATCAAATCATGCACCGTCTACTACGACCTTGACGCTCATATCAGCAAGGAAACTGGTGAACAAATTGCACAATTTCTCGGGAAGCGACTAGAAAGGGTGCTTCGAAAGAAGCGCTTTGTGCCAGACCCGATCGAAGGCTCTTCGCTATGTCCAAGCTAACGGCCAACGCCTCCCCCTTTGACTCTACTGCCTCCGCCCATCTATGAGTCAGGTAGACCAGAAGATCACCAGCTGATCGACCCCGACGATAACCGTATTGGCGATCACTAATTAGCTGGTGATCCTCAAGGTACCTCATGAGCTGACAGTTTATAATAGACTCCATTATTTTGGAGAACAAGCAGATGATGGCGATAAGCCTGTAGTTTGATGGGTCGGAACGGTCGCCTTATTTAGGGATAGGGTGGACCAAAGCTTCCATGTAGCTTCCATGAATTCGGGACTACGCCTTGGGAGTAGGAGTCCCGAAAAAGACTCGTTAAAACCGACGCCAATTCCGGAGCACACATCTTCTGCACAATTGTAGGGACGCCATCAAGCCCACTCGCCTTACTGACGTCCAGGGAGAAGAGTGCTTTGCGAATCGAGCGCTGTATAAACCGCACATCTGGCATGGAGCACTCGCACCGCGGGACGGTGGGCGCTGTGTTCCCCCTTTCATCTAGAGTCGAGTTGGAAGCAAAGAGAGAGCCTAGCAGATCGGCTTTCTCCTTTGCGGCATGGGCGAGTGAGTCGTCCTCTCTGTGAGAGAGATGAAAGAGATGGCTGGCAGAAGGTCCCTTGGACAGCCTTGGCAAGAGTACAGAATGCACGGGTTCCCAAAGGAAGGCAATAACTCTTTTGAAGGACCTGGAGGCGGAATTATACTTCTTTTTAAGATCACTGGTGTTTACATCGAGAGACGTTGATGCGTCAGCTCAGGCCCGTATGCGTTCCCGCTTATAGCGTGATGCTATTCCGTCTGCCTCCGATAGGCACGACAGAGGATGGTATAAAAAGTTCCATACCCTGATGCCCTGTGCGAAAGTTGTCAGCGTAAAAAGAAAAAAGGACTTGTTTCAAAACCCATACTACATTCTGAAATGAACAGCCGTTGCCAAGTCGATTGTATCGACATGCAAACTCAAGATCGGGGATTTAAGTATATAATGGTGTATCAGGACCATTTGACAAAAATTTGTTTAGTTGTGTGCACTGAAAAGTAAGAGAGCCGTGGAGGTGGTGTATCAGTTGACTGATATATTTTTGACATTTGATGCTCCTTGCATCTTACACTGCGATAACGGCAGAGAATTTGTAAATTCTGTCATAAATGAGCTTGTTTAATTTTGGCCCCAGTGTAAACTGGTCCGTGGAAAGCCAAGACACAGTCAAAGCCAAGGATCTGTTCAAAGGGCTAACCAATATATAGAGAAAATGTTGGCTTCATGGATGCAAGATAACGATATTACAAATTGGTCAAATGATATTTGGTTTATACAGTTTATGAAAAATTGGGCACTTCATTCCCGTATTAAATAGTCACCATACATTTGTATGGCGACTGTTTAATATTTGGTATAGAACCACGAGTAGAGCTTATGACTTCGACTTTGCATCAAGATGTTATTGAGGATATAAGAGATGAAAATGATCTCGAAAATGCGTTAAAAAAAATATGACGGATAGTACAGATAATGCAGAAACTGACCCTGTAGCTAGTTGCAGTGGACAGCATCAGATTATAACCGGAGCCAAACAAAAAGACGCAGAAAATTCATTCAAACCAAGTAGAGTTTTTACAATTTGCCACTATGTCTGGCATATGTGGACTATGAGAAAGCCTTTGATTCCGTCGAAATTGTTGCAGTCCGTTCAGCGGTGCCAAGTTGACTATCGGTATATCGAAGTGCTGGACAGAACTGAGTACAGAATCAGAGTACAAAACCTATCCAACTGCAGAGAGGTGTAAGACAGGGTGACGTTATATCCCCAAAACTCTTCACCGCTGCATTAGAAGATGTTTTCAAGCTTCTACACTGGAAAGGATATGGCATTTAACATCAATGGCAAGTACATCAATCACTTATTTCAGAATCGCTGAAGGACCTAAGCACTATACTCAATAACCTCAATATGCCTCCCAACGGAGAGGTCTTAAGATGAACATGGACAAAACAAAGATTATGTATAATGTCCATGTCTTACCTATGCCGGTAGTTGTTGGGAGCACTAAGCTTGAAGTTATTGACGACTATGTTTACCTGGGACAAATAGTTCGACTAGGTAAGTCCAACTTTGACCAAGAGGTCAGTTGACGGATTCAACTCAGCTGGGAAGCATTCGGATTTTTTTCTTTTTTATAGAATAGGGTGACAAACAGGCACACAGTCCACCTGATGGTAAATGGTTGCTGTGGCCCATAGACATCTACATCTATCCTCGTTTGTGAATCAAAATGCAGATGCGTTGTCAGCGTTGAGGACTAAGATGGAATGCCTCTTTTCCAGTAAAAAGGGTCTCCGGTTCTCTAAACTCACCATACGAAACACAGCAGCATTAAGCTGCTATTTTACGCTGGTATTCTGTGAGAGTGTGGTTCTTCCCCGGACGAGCTGACCCATCCGTGCTACAACTATACTGTTAATATAGCTGCAGCATGGCTCTACCACATAAGAAATTATGGAACATCTTCTTGTCAGGTATACCTCAAAACTTGAAAACGAGACTGTACAACCAGTATGTGTTGCCAATGATGACCTATGGAACTGAGACGTGGTCCTTCACTGCTGGTTGGATGAGGAAGCTCAAGGTCGCTCAACGAGCTATGCAGGGGAGCTATACTCGGAGTTTCTCTGTGTGATAAACTTAGAAATGAGGATATCGGCAGTAGAACCAGAGTGACTGACATAGACCAACGGATTAGTAAGCTGAAGTGGCAATAGGCCGGCCATATATCTCGAATAACCGACAAACAATGGGGAAGAAAGTTTCTCGAGTGGCAGCCTCGTATTGGCAGGTGAAGTGTAGGGCGTCCCCTCACTAGATGTCCATGTGTAAAGTGCAAAAGATAGCTGTTATTAATACAGTAAAAAATGATAGATGGTACTATTATAAATTTGTCATCTGTGAGAGTGAATTTTATCTGTATATTAGTAACAAAATATTTAGAAAAAAAAAATTAAAATTAAATTTTGCCATTTTTGTTTGCGGGATGTTATAGTGTGAAGAATTCAATCAAAAATGTGATAAATGTTCGTTTTTTATATATTATTTCTAATGTTATTGTACATCAAACTAATTGTGAAGATATTTTCTTTAGGAAATATATATCACTAGCTGACCTGGCAAACTTCGCCTAACAGTCGATTCTTTAATTTTTTATTTTTTTTTAATACTTATTCTGCTATTCGGGACACCGGGTCACTCAATTGTTTTGCTTTCCTGGAACCCCCTCACTTACACTTAAACTTTATGGTATGGTATTAAAGTTCAAATTGACTTTTAAGTATTATTACAAATCTTTTGTATGGGAATATAGAAAAGTGTTGTTTTTAGACTTTTTCAGGCAATTTTTTAAAATTTTCTCTTCGTAAGAACCATCTTTGTACTTCAAGGAATATTATAAAAAAAGAATTAGCAAAATCGGTTCAGCTGCTCTCGAGATTTGAGCTTAGCAACACATTCAGCAATTCATTTTTATATTATAGATTATGACAATTCAAAAACGTTTACATATAATAATTTAGCTCGAAATTTTATTTAATCACTGTATGTGATCATCATTTATTGATTATATGTTGTTTAAAATGTATTCTAATCAGTTTTTTGTGTTAAATGAATGCTAAATATAAAAGAATGGTTCACTATTAACACGTTGATAGCCATTTATAAACGAAATATGTGTTGAGATGTGTCTAGAAATTATTAAGACTTATTTTTATTTATTTACTAGATGTTCCCCGCGACTTGGCCTGCGTGTAGTTATTTTTTGCAGAACCCTAGAATAAAAGCAGCCCAAGTTACTCCTTATAACATCAGCTATCTGCCAGTTAATATTTATACAATCACTCAATTGTTTTGCCTTCCCGGAACCCCTCCACTAACACTTCAACTTAATGGTATGGTATTAAAGTTCAAATTGACTTTTAAGTATTATTACAAATCTTTTGTATGGGAATATAGAAAAGTTTTTTTTTTAACTTTTTCAGGCAATTATTAAAATTTTTCTCTTTGTAAGAACCATCTTCGTACTTCAAGGAATATTATAAAAAAAGAATTAGCGAAATCAGTTCATCTGCTCTCGAGATTTGCGCTTAGCAACACATTCAGCAAATCATTTTTATAATATAGATTTACTTATTTAATCAAATGAATATTGGGTAAACATTATATAATTATGTATATTGAGTATATAAGATATTATTGATACTAGTGTCATTTCAAAGGTAATATCATGTACTATTATAATATAAAATAATTGTCTCCAGTAAATATTATACTTTTCTTGTAAAACTTGAAGTTAAAAAAATAAATACAATATTATTTTAAATTCCCATTTTTGAGCTTTATTTTCTGCTTTTATTTTTAATTTGACTAATTTTCTTTTAACAAAATAAAATTTTGAATTCTTTGAGTCTTATGAAATTATTTTTTATTTTAATGTAGCTATAGTAGTTTTTCAGTGGTAATCGTTTTTGTTGAGACAGTTTCGCATGGTTGTTAAAAAATAGTGACAATTAATGCACGGACAGGTGAGGCGAGGATTACTTGCGCAGGGTGGACAGTTAAGTGACTAAGAAATATACCAACTCAAGGTAAGTACTAGAATGTTCTTATTCACCTTTTTTATGAAACTAAAGTGACGAACAAACTCAGTTCACCTGATGGTAAGTGTCTAATTCAGTCCATGTACACCTGCAGCCAACTTCATACAAAAAAGGCTACAACATGTGTTGTTACCTGAGCACTAATATTGAATGCCTCATACTTAGTCTCTAATTATAATGGCTCTCTATACTCTTCAGACCTAAATACAGCAATGCAAGCATTGCTACTAGATAGCAAAAATAAGTAACAAGTACCTAATTACAATAAAAACTTTATTGTCAATTTTTTAAACCTTCAGTTGTGATTTTTTTTTCAAATTAAAATGAGACCATCTTTGAGGTAAAGATTGGTTCAGGACTTTCTAAGAAATCCATAAACATATAAAAAAAAATATATACAATATGTCGTTGACGCCACAAAGGGGAGAGAACCTCAAGTTTTCAAAAAATTTCAGGAAAGCATGAAAACATTTATTATTCCCTAATTACTAGCTTTTTTTTTTTCTTAAGCCAGACCGCAGCAACGACCGCGACTTTTCTCACTCAATCCTATAAAAAAAAATTGAGGTTTACCCCTTCGCAGCATGAACAATGAATTATTATAGAACTCTGTTAAAGATTTGGTTGGTTAAAAAAATAAGCAAAATTGGTAAAGTAATAGGATTGTGAGTATTATACTATTATTTTGATTCAAAAACACTTGCGAGAGTTAACATGATTTTGAAAAAAATTAATACTTACATGTTAATATTGAACATGCTTAAGGAGAAAAATAATAAATATAATTAAATATTATATTGAAATAAATAATTCAAATGATATAAAAACCAACTTATTATTCATGGGATATAATGTAACGAAACATATTAGAAATTGCATAAACACTACTAAAACTAACTAACTAAGAAACCTAGAAATTGAATTAAAAAATTAAATTTAGTCAAAAATTCAGTGTTGTCTTGCAAATATACAAACTGACAATAAATACTTCATTTAGTCTTTATTATGTATCTTATAACTTACCTAGTGGCACAATAAAAAAATGCATATTTTACTATGTTGTTGAATACTGTTCTACACCCAGTTCAAATATTCTCTTATTCTCATATATATATAATTACTTTTATTTCTCAATATCAATGCAAATTGTTCAAAGATGTGTTGTAACACCGTATTTTATTTTTCAAAACCACATTCTCTACTTATATTGTGTTGGGTAGACTATTTTTCACATTAAGACGAACTGTCAAAAAAACATAATAGATCAATATTACAAATTATCAAGGTACTTACACTTGTTTTTGGCATTCTCATCCATGAGCATGTTAAAGTGGTGGTGGCGGTTCCACGCAGCCATTTTTCCTTCGTGAGGAGCCCCGAGAAGCACCAGGGCCGCCCCGGCGGGCCCAACTCCGTCTAGGGGCTCCAGTGTCCTCAGCACTCTTCAACTTTGTCACACACTCATAACCCGAAACGCATAGCACACGGTTCACTGTTTCAAATCGCCGTCGCCTTGGACGGCGGTGTCATCGGCGCCAACGCGCGCCACACATGCCTTTGCACTTCCTCCACGCACTTAAAGATGCACTCACGGGTAAATAATCACGATCAACACGCCAAGCGGTGATTCACCTTCGACGCACGCCGCACTGCAGAGTGCAAGCGGACTCTACGCGTGCCGACCGCCGACCACTGACACCCAAACACTCGGCTCGCGTCACGTGTGCGCCGCCACCGCGACTACACCACCAACAAACACTATCCTCCGCGCACGAAAACAATTAAGCACACGCGAGTAAAAAAACTTATTTCAATTAATGAAAATGGGTAAATTCAACAGAATGGAGCGCGCCGCGAGGGAGCAAGACAACAACACGAATTCCCTTCTTCGATCCGATCCGATCCTGACGGCTTCGAAATGAACTCGCGAGTCGCGAACAAAATAATAACAAATGTGCATGAGATGCTTGCTGTATTCTGTGCACGTGGGTTGCGTCACATAGCCAATGAGATGGGTAGTCACTTCGGCAAATCAGACCAAATGTTATGCAAATTCACGACGCATTTTTGGTATACACAAATTATAATTATTGTAAGGTTGTGAACGATCTCAAAATTTGATGAAATGCGATCTACACTATTACTCACACGATTAAAAAAACTGATAGCTCGATTTCGAACTTTAATAAAAATATTATACAGTCATAATCTACACTAATATTAAACAAAACAGACTGTTAAACATTCCGAAAAATAGTAGTTTTGAACAAAATCGCGAACGCGTCGATCAAACGCGACAAGTAGGACAAAACATGGCAGACTCGATGAAAAGCACACGAACTTTATCTATGGTTTTTTAAAACGCTATGGTTTCTTCTCCGTTCCTTTACAAACATTTCTTGTATCGAATTTTAAAAAGGCAAAATAAAAGGCAGAAAATCTCTACTATTTATTTCCATTCATTTATATATAACGCCTGAGGTCCCGTTTTGAATTTAAAAAACAGCAACAAAAATGTAGATTCTGCCGAGTGTGGGTATATTAATGGTATATTATGCGTTAACAGAATCTAATTTTTTTTAATTTAAATTTTTGGCTTGGATGCTTATTTTTTAAGCCATATCTTCATTTATATTAGTATCAGTGATAATAATCCTACACATATAGTACACTGAGTCACAATATGATGATGCGTCACATTACGTAGTTTTTGGGAGATTTTGACGGCAACTAAGTCAGCAGACAGTTAACGATAGTATCTCAAGGCGCCTAAGCAGACAGACACCTTATTTTATGATTCGCCTCAACGTCGGAGCACTTGTTTCACTAGTAGTTCACATGCGCAGACATTTAATACACAAAATCAAACCACTATTATATATTAAATTCCATTTCAAACCATTATTTAAACAATAATACAGGAGCAGCAAACCCCGCCGTTCAAGGTCCCACCAAATCTCTCTAAATAGGGATGATTCGATACGAGTAATTATAAGTACACGATAATTTTCTTGCGATTCCAAGTAATTTTAGTATCGAATGAGTTCTTAAAATACCTACTTGGTATCGATAGAAAAGTATTTGTATGCTATGCCGGCGTACCAAATGTTTAGAACAATTACTGATTTTGGAAAATCTTTCTATAACGATTTTTTTTACCGATCGGAGTATCAAGGTCATAGTAGACGGTGCTTGCCCTGATTACAAGTCTATTAACGCTAGTGTTCCACAAAGCTGCATGCTATCACCAACACTGTTTCTTTTGCATATCAATGATATATTGCAAACTGGTAACATTCATTGCTATGCGGACGACAGCACTGTTGATGCCTTATATACCGACTGTTTAGGCAAAAATATTAAACATTTGAAACGTGAATTTTTTAAAAGTAATTTCGAAGCATAGCATCGATAGCAAGGTCACCCGCCCACCGCCCGGTCGCATTCCACGGGCGGTATCGGACGGACTTCTCGAGAAGAATTGTAAAGTTTTTTGCGATCGATACTGACGTCTTAGTAGTTAGCGCCTAATTTGTTACGAACGTATAAAACCAGCTTAAATCGTTGCGTCGACGAGAACACGTATTGTTCTTTAAGGATTTATTAACTTCTGTTAAATTAATTATGCAACTCCGATAGTGATTTTCCTTTGAAGTTCTTCGTTTGGCTGTACCATTACGTGACAAAACGGAAAGGGTGCCTCAAGAAGGGAATAGTTCCGGGGCTATCAGCGAATACCTTCTCCAGGACAGTATTGTGTCATCTAGCCCAGGCCACTTACACACAGCTTTTGAGAGTTTGGGTGTTCGAAAATGAGTTGAAGCTAACAAAAATTGTTCGTTCACGGAGTGTTGCAAAAAAAAATGGTGGCCACGTTTGTCTCCAAAACTGGCCATGTTACGACTATTCCTCTTGAGGGACAAAGAACGGTTAATGCAGAATGGTATGCTAGCATTTGTTTGCAACAGGTCGTTTCTGAACTCCGTAAAGAGAACTGCAACTGCCGCATCATCCTCCATCACGACAATGCGAGTTCTCACACCGCACACAGAACAAAAGAGTTTTTAGAGCAAGAAAACATAGAATTATTAGACCATCCGCCGTACAGCCTCAACCTAAGCCCTAATGATTTCTATACTTTTACTAAAATAAAGAATAAATTGCGTGGACAGAGATTTTCATCACCTGAAGAAGCTGTGGACGCCTACAAAACGGCCATTTTGGAGACCCCAATTTCCGAATGGAATGGTTGCTTCAGTGATTGGTTCCATCGTATGGAAAAATGTGTCAAATTTCGCGGAGAATACTTCGAAAAGCAATAAATACATTTTTAAATAGTAATATTGTGTCACTTCCTTGATTCCCAATTCAATTTTCAGTGCCGCCCTCGTACACTGGCTCTAAATTATGACCGATATAGGTTCCATCTACCACCGTCACGATATCTTCCTTATTGATCATTGTTATAGTGACTTTAACTAACCCATCGACATCAATTTTGTTGACTACCTAATATGCGAAGTAAGCTGTAACACTTATTAACATATTAAAATACAAAAAGTCTACTACTTTTCACAGCTTGTTAGTGATAAATATATGTTTTTTGGTACTTCACTAAACATTTCGAAGTTTAAAATATAGTCCATGTAAATCATATTTCGCATGAACTATTAAATTGTAACATAACTCGAGCAGTTTCAATTTCCACGGAATACAAAACTATAACATCATCTAGGTACCTTCAACATTTCTTTCAACATTTGTTAACATATTTGGGTACATTAAGAAATTATGAAAGTTATTGCTGGTACCTTTAATATAAATCATAGAAAAATATTTAAATTTGGCTTAAAATATATATATTTAATTACTTTGATCTTCACTTTAATGATACGTTAATATCGTAAATAGGACAGCAAATTTCATTCCGACATAAGAAAAAAGGAATCAATGCGAAGCGCATCATAGTCTTTCACAAACGTAATAACCTTCACACTATTCCAAGATTACATGTGGGCGACAACAGGGACTTTATCCCAATTCTGATGTCGGAACTAGCGGGAATACGTCAGAAAAGGTTAGTTTTTAAAAATTGTAAAAGTGTGAGAGCGGATGTTCAACTTGTTCTTCTGCTTACAAAGTTAATCATTGGTGCCATTAAAACGGTGCCACAGCACTATACAATCAGTATAGGCAATTACATTTCGATCATACCTCGTCACAACTGCTCACTGGTGTATCGTGAAGGACATAATTACATGGTAATACCAAATTATGCAAACAACAGCAACACTACCAATCTCTATGTAACACGGGACAGCCTCTCAGCAACACCATCCTCCTTGCTTGCACCAGAAGAATCACCACAACGGACAGAACTGGTATTTTATAGACGTCTATGGTCTAGGCACGTGCCTACTAAGTTAGTTTCTAACTTGTGTTTTTTATTTATATTCGTATTTTATTACAATAAACATAAAAATAAAATAGTTTAATTTATTTTTCTATACAAACTAATTACTACTTTACAAAACTAGTTGCGTTTCGCAGATTCACTTCGTCGTAATGGAAATAAAGGCTTGTGCTGGTAGGTATCTACCTAATTATATTATATTTTACCTATACAGCAGTATCGCAGGTATTCCGCTTAAAATATTTGATAGGGGGTTGAATACAATAAATAAAACAGGTTAAAATTATAAGTTATAGTTTACGTTCTTCTGTTATTCTGATTCTGATATTCAACCGCCTCAGTACAGATGTGCAACCGACAAATATTTATGACATTTATTATTGAGTTTTTTAATTGTATTTTGTTGAATTTTATAATATAAATAGCTTGCCAGGCAGACGTTGTTCTGCCCATACCGACGACCCTCTGCCCTATTAAGAAATCCTCAAGTTTACAATAAAAAAATTTGAGGGTCATTTATCGAGATAAAAACTATCCTATCTCTCAAGTTGAACCAAAATGCATACAGTGTGCAAAATTTCATTGAAATTAGTTCAAGTAGTTTAGGAGTCCATCGCGGACAAACAACGTGACAGGTAATTTTTATATATAAAGATGAATTCTCTTTATATATAAAAATTATAAATAAATTTTTATATATAAAGAGGAACTCTGCTCAGTCTGCTCTCCTTCATACCGCGCCCCATGATTGCTCCATCTAGTCGCCGAGTTGACTCATTATTAGTATTTATTTTACATATGCTCGCGGGGCATTACTGCTCCTGTATTATTGTTTAAATAATGGTTTGAAGTGGATTTTGATATGTAAAAGTGGTGCGATTTTGTGTATTAAATGTCTGCGCATGTTAAAAATGGTGATGTTAATCGTAAGTCTGTCTGCTTAGGCGCCTTAAGATACTATAGCATACTGTCTGCTGGCTCAAGTTGCCATTAAAATCTCCGATAAACTACGCAATGTGAAGCATCAACATATTGTGAAGCATTATACTATTAAGTATTATTATCATCGATACTGAAAATCTATAAAAACCAAGACCCTTAAAAAACAAGAATCCAAGCCCAAAATCTTAATAAAAAATAGAGTACAATATTTACGTAGATAGAGTAAGATACTATGTCTATGAATATTTATCAAATCCATAGATATCTTAATTCCTCTCTTTGGAAAATAGATATTTTCTATGCTCGAAGAATCCTCTATCTACGACCATTGATATAAGAAAAATAGAGGATAAGCAGTAAAAGTAAATTGCATATATATTTTTTGGTTATACAAATATCATGCAAACATGAAACTTGCCAACAAAAATATATCTGTCTTATTCTCACACGTTATGATATTCAAATGTAAAATGATATTTAAATGTAGTGTCAGTGACTTATGTAACATAATTTTAAATAATAAAGTAGACCTATGCTTTGCTACGGAGGCAGGGCAGACATGGCAAACGCTCTGTCCTGGTGAAAATATTCCACTGGAAGCTAACCAACAAAAACAGTGGGATATTCCGTTGGTACAGGGCGTGCAGTAGGATTTGTTTCATAATTTCCATAGTGACCAAGATAAGGCACGCCTTTTAGCTGTTTCGACTAAGGAATCTAGTAACTGGTTACGCGCTTTACCATCAAATAATCTCGGCACATTACTTGATAGGGAAAGCTTCCGCATTGCAGTAGGAATCCGACTAGGAGCGGCGATTTGTCAACCCCATCACTGCCCCTGTGGTAGCAGCGTCGACAAGTTTGGGCTCCACGGACTTTCATGTAAGAAAAGCGCTGGTAGGTTTTCATGACACAGTTCTTTGAACGATGTCATTCGAAGGGCTCTTGCCTCTATAAATGTTCCCTCAGTTTTAGAGACTTGTGGAATATTTAGAGACGATAGCAAGAGACCGGACGGTATGACATTGGTCCCTTGGGAGAGAGGTAAAGCCCTAGTGTGGGATGCTACTTGCGTAGACACTCTGGCGGCCTCTCATCTCAGGGGTACCTCGTTTAAAGCCGGGGCGGCATCAGAGGCAGCTGAACTGAGTAAGTGGCGCAAATATGAGTCTCTGAGAGATGACTACATATTTGTGCCATTTGCTGTAGAGACTATCGGTCCGTGGGGTCCACGTGCGGTGAAGTTCCTAAAGGAACTCCATCCGCGGCTGGTCGTTGCTGCTGGTGATAAGAGGGCTGGTTCTTTCCTCGCTCAAAGGCTAAGTATAGCCATTCTGCGGGGAAACGCAACCAGCGTTCTTGGCACGATACCGCGGGGAGTAGGACTATATGATAATTAAGTTTCTAGATTTAGTTTTTTTTTTTATTATCATAGTTTTTAATATTGTAGATAAAATTAAGTATTATGTAGAATTTTATCCTATCTTAATAAATAATGTATACATATCTTAGACTTCAATTTTCTGTTGACAATTTTCATAATTTCACCAAATTCCACCTTGAAGCATGACGCCTTTTTAGGATGACGTTTATTTGTGGTAGTTCGTCTGTCATCTAAGCCTTGTTCGGAGTTATTTTGCAGTGTTACAGTGAATTTTGACTCTTTTAGAGCTTTTTTGTTCGTTAGTAAAGGGTAATTGAGCAAAAACAACATGACAAAGTGTTGTATCAATGGATGTAATTCAAATTCTCGTAAAAATGAAAAAGGATTGTCATTTTTCAGGTTAGTTGTAATTTTGTTCCATAATTGTATATTTATTCGTGTGAATTGCGTTTCGTGTTCATGTTATGGGTTCTAAATCGCGTTTCTCGTTATTATCTAGAATTTCCAATGACTATTATCACGTAAATTTAAACAAGTAAACATTTTGATTGTTTACATTTTTACATAGTGTTGCCCTTACGTGCTGTCATGTTTTGAAATTATCGATATAAATTTTAACAATAATATTTATGTAGTCCTATGACAAAATAACGTTTTAGATACGTAAACTGTATATTTAATCAAAGGATCGATTGAGGGCCTTTAATTTAAGAAAAGAACTTGAAAATAGTGTAAATCGTAAATTTTCTATAATAGTTTTTTTCATCAAAAGATTTGATGATGTTAAGATTATTTTTGATTGGTACTTAAGGATCATCATCATCATCATTACAGCCCTTCACAAGTCCACTGCTGAACATAGGCCTCCCCCAAAGAATGCCACAAAGCACGGTCCTGAGCCACCTGCATCCAACGACTTCCTGCATGTCTTACCAGGTCGTCACTCCATCTCGTGGGGGGACGCCCTACACTTCGCCTACCGGTACGAGGCTGCCACTCGAGAACCTTTCTTCCCCATCGGTTGTCGGTTCTTCGAGCTATATGGCCGGCCCACTGCCACTTCAGCTTACTAATCCGTTGGGCTATGTCGGTTACTCTGGTTCTACTGCGGATATCCTCATTCCTAAGTTTATCACGCCGAGAAACTCCGAGCATAGCCCTCTCCACAGCTCGCTGAGCGACCTTGAGCTTCCTCATACGGCCAGCAGTGAAGGACCACGTCTCAGTTCCATAAGTCATCACTGGCAACACGCACTGGTTGTACAATTTCGTTTTCAGGTTTTGAGGTATGTCTGACGAGAAGATGTGTCGTAGCTTCCCGAACGCTGCCCAGCCGAGTTGAATCCGTCGATTGACCTCTCGGTCGAAGTTGGACTTACCTAGTCGGACTATTTGTCCCAGGTAAACATACTCGTCAACAACTTCGAGCTTAGTGCTCCCAACAACTACCGGCATAGGTGTGACATGGACATTGAACATGATCTTTGTTTTGTCCATGTTCATCTTAAGACCTATCCGTTGGGAAATACTATCGAGGTCATTGAGCATAGTGCTTAGGTCCTCCAGCGATTCTGCCATAAGGACTATATCGTCGGCAAATCGAAGGTGAGTGATGTACTCGCCATTGATGTTGATACCGTATCATTTCCAGTCCAGAAGCTTGAAAACGTCTTCCAATGCAGCGGTGAAGAGTTTCGGGGATATGACGTCACCCTGTCTTACACCTCTCTGCAATTGGATAGGTTTCGTACTCTGGTTCTGTACTCGGATAGCCATCGTAGCCCTACTGTACAAGCACTTCAACACTTCGATATACCGACAGTCAACTTGGCACCGCTGAAGGGACTGCAGCACCGCCCAAATTTCGACGGAATCAAAGGCTTTCTCATAGTCCACATACGCCAGACATAGTGGCAAATTGTACTCTTCGGACTTCTGTACAATTTGCCGAAGGGTATGTATGTGGTCTATGGTGCTAAAGCCCTTTCGGAAACCGGCTTGTTCCGGAGGCTGGAATTCGTCAAGTCTGCGCGCGAGACGATTCGTAATGACTCTCGAAAACAGCACGTAGACGCGGCTCAGAAGGGAAATCGGTCTGTAGTTCTTCAAGAGAGCGTTGTCACCTTTCTTGAAGAACAAGACCACCGCACTTCTGCTCCACGCCTCCGGTGTAATGCCACCATGGAGGACGGAATTAAAGAGCTTCTGAAGGACTTCAAGTACCGGTCTTCCACCCGCTTTCAGAAGCTCCGCTGTAATTCCATCCTCGCCTGGGGCCTTACCGTTTTTAAGGTGCTGAAGAGCCATTCTAATCTCGCTCAGACTGACGTCCGGGATATCTTCGGAATAGTGTCGGATGAGACTCGCTCTTGGATCGTTACTCACACTTGCGTGTGGCTCCAACGATGACGTGTACAGCTGCCCATAGAACCTCTCAATCTCACTCAAAATCTCAGATGTCCCGGAAACGATGCTGCCACATCCTGTCTTCAGCTTTGACAGGTGGCTCTTTCTAGCAGACAGATCTCTGGCAAAGACTTTGGAGCCTTGGTTCCGCTCGATCGCTTCTTCAATACGAGCTGTATTGAAGTTGCGTAAGTCCCGCCGCATGCATTTGGAGATCTGTCTGTTCAGATGCCTGTATGCTGTCAAGTCTGTTGAAGAATGTAGCTTCATCTCCCGTCTAACAGCCATGAGATTAAGAGTGTGATCAGAGAGTTTTTGTGTTCTTCTGCGGCGGGTCTTGCAGAACTTAGCTCCGACCGCATGGACAGTTTCCACGAGCTTGTCATTCATATCGTCCACTTCATTGCAGTCTTCTAGGCACTGAAAACGGTTTTGTAACTCGAGCTGAAAGGTTTCGGGACTTTGGAACAGAGCACGAGGGGGACGGAGCGTTGACTTCATTAGATGAGACCTCTCCAACTTAACGTTTAGGTTCAGTGTGCCTCTAACCATTCGGTGATCGCTACGAGTTTTCACCCTCGCGATCACGGAGACATCACTGAACAGTTGTCGTCTGGTCGTCATAATGAAGTCAATCTCATTTTTTGTCGAACCGTCGGGGCTCGACCAGGTCCACTTCCTGTGGGGCCGCTTCTGGAAGAAAGAGTTCATCATAAAGAGTCCCTCTTTCTCCATGAAGTCGGCCAGCTGCTGGCCCCTTGGGTTCCGTTGCCCTATTCCAAATTTCCCTACTTTCAGCTCACCGTTCTCTCTTGTGCCTAGTTTTGCATTAAAGTCTCCCATTAACACCGTATATTGGGTTTTGGAGGAATGCATGGCTCTAGAGATATCCTCATACATTTCCTCCACCTCCCCATCGGGGTGTGCCGAGGTTGGTGCGTAAACCTGTATGACCTTCAGCGAATACCGTTTGGTGATTCTGAGTATAAGGTACGCAACCCTCGTCGACACACTCCCGATCTTTACAACGTTGTTAACGAGAGACTTGTGGACGATAAATCCGACACCTCCTTGGGACAGATGGTCGCCCTCCCGGTGATAGAGCAAGTTGCCGGATTCGAGGATTACCGTGTCCTCCCCCTCTCTTCGGACTTCGGATAATCCTATAATATGCCAGCGCAACTTGTCTATCTCTTCTTCCAGCTCCACGATCTTCTCGTCAGTCCTCAGGGTGCGTGCGTTGTACGTTGCCAGGTCGAGTCGTCTAAGGTGGCAACCGAACCTCCACCGGAGATTCTTAGCACCCCCTGCCCCGCCGTTACCATGGTCGCCACCGTAGCCAGGAATAGCGGGGCCGCCGGGGACTGGGGGCCGTCTCTTTGTTACATTCATAGGGGGGTATTTGCCATAGTTGCCACGCTTGGCGAGCGGGTTGGCAACCGCAGTTTTTTTATTGTAATTTTGGCTATTATCAGGAAAATGCTGCTGCCCATCTCCTGCCTGTTTCCCTTTGTCGCCTTTTACGACACCCACGGGAGGATATGGGGTAGTGGTATTCTTGACCGCCACTACACGGCACTTAAGGATGCATAATGTTTATTTTAGGTTGCCAAAAAATGAAGGCCTTTAAAAAATTGTGGATTGATAATATAGGCCAGGAAAACAAAACCTGCAGTAGTAAGAAGAATATGCTCCTTGGATTTTGAAAAAGAATGTATAAATAGAACGCTGGATGTACTTCGGCTTAAGGGTGATTTGGTTCATGTGTCTAAAATAAATTTTCTGACTAAATAATATTATTTCATCACGAATAAATGACTTTATTCAGTATACATTATTGTTATTTTATTTATTTTTAATCCTTACTCTCTCGTTTACCTCCAGTATCCACCACTAATTACGCCACTGGTGGAAGTCATTACAACTTGCATGTTGTAAACACTATAAAATTGATATTTTGTGGTGTTACACAAATGGGATATAATGAGAAATGAGTATGGAAGTGGAAGTCTTAAGTGGCGCAGCCACCCCTATTGATCGGAATGTTGCATGGAAATTGGTTGTCATGTGGTATGAATATGTGATGCCGAAGATTGAGGAATTCGTTAGGATAGTTAAATGATTAATGGATTGTGTGAACGGTGGTATGGTTAGAAAGGGGCTGCTCAACTCGATTAGATTACTGAGATAAATAAATAGATAATCTTTATTATCAAAAAAAATGCATATGTACGTAGTCTGCTAGAATACGCTAGTCCGATTTGGTCCCCTCAATACAAGGTCTATAAAGTACGCCTCGAGCGCATACAAAAAATATTTCTAAGACACATCTCGTACCGGTGTCGTCGGTCGCACGAATCATATACTCGAGCCTGTCACGAAAATAACCTATTAACTTTGGAAGAAAGACGGGATACAATAGATGTCTGCTTCCTATTTGATATTGTTCGGGACAGAGTAGACTGTTCAGAACTGTTGCATAAAGTAGCATTCTGCGCTTCTAGGCGCCGAACACGTCACACACCGCTATTCAGTGTGCCTCAACGTCGCACTAACTACGGTTCGAATACTGTCATGGTTAGGTTACCCCGAACATATAATACAAAGTTTAGCCAGGTTGACTTATTTCGCTCAAGCAAGTTAACTTTCAAAAAGAAAGTGACAGACATCATCATAAACTCTCACAAATTTTAAGTAATATAAACAAAAGTTGTACTTTAACCTTTACTTTTCTTCTTCGTCTTTGCCTTGTATCATTATCTTTGTCTACGTCTATAATGGGTGGTACTTATATATTACTTTCACAAACATGTATATTGTATTTCTTTACCTGATTTGTTTTGTGTAGTGTACAGTTTAGCTTAGTATCTACTTAACTATCTATAATATTGATAGGTTTAAGCTGATGGCATCCTTGAATTCCTTAGTATATTTATAGAGTTAATTTTAGCACTAACAAAGTTTGATTGTTACAGTGCCATTTGTTAATTTAAGGGAAACCTGTTATTGGCAATACTACATTACACATAGTTATAAGATATAAAATTTGTAAGGCTGGTTTTCTTAATAAAATAAAAAATAAAATAAAAAATAAATAAAAAGAGAGATGACGGCTAGTAACTATGTATGAAAGAAGACATGCTGCACAAACTTTAAATAAATCAAGATAAAGGTCAGTCTACTGCACGTTCATGGTGACTTGAACTGGTAACCGACCATTAGCACGAAAAAGGTGTTGTCGAATCTTTATGGCGGCTTGGAAGTTAAGAGCGAGCGCTAGTCCGTGCAGATATAGTTGAAAGAAAACTTGATGGTGTGTCAGATCACAGTACGTAAAGCGAAGCGTGAAGGTACAGGACTTGCGCTCGCAACTAACTTCCCAGCCGCTATAAAGTCTATATATATGATATAATTCACGCAATCTGGACGCATACCGTAGGGGCTGGTTCGATGTCGTGCAGGACAAAACCACTGGGAAAAACTTAGGGGAGACTTCTGCCTAGTATTGGGACAGCATGGGCTGGACAAAAAAATCATACGAAGCCTAATACATTGCCTATAGTGGTGGTTTCGTTAATCTCTGTAGAGGAGAAAAAAATGCATGCGTCGACCCAGGGACTCACGGATGGAGAGTGCTTATGTGCAGATTGTCGTCGTTACGAAAAAACGTTAGCTCGTTGCACGAATTTAGTATAATCTTCTGGTGCACGTCGTATACGTGTTCTGAAAAGAAAAGAGTTAAAGCTCCAATTAAGTTTCAGTTAATTACAGTTAACTACAGTTAATAACAGTTTCAAAACTTTCCTATTCTGAGTTGAACGTAAGATTTGTTTATTTATCATCTCAATACAATTATTATTATAGGATTAACCCAATGCAATAGTGTAGTGATCTAATATTTGTTTATATAATATATACCTATGAGATGGACAATACGTCACAATTTATATAGCATCGATACTGAAAATATCGACAAAAACAACGCTATTTCTTGTGGGTGGAGTCGTTGCCATATTTGAGAAACACTTGACTTCAGATCACGTGACCACATGCCATATCCCTTAATTTTCTTATATCTATGTCTACGACCAATTCTAAGAAATACGTTTTGACAGGTGTCAGACTTATTGGACTAGGGAGTTTTGGCGGGAACTTGACCGCCGGTGGTATGCTGCTCCTGTATTATAGTTTAAATAATATTTTCAAGTGGATTTTGATATGTAAACGTGATGCAGTTTTATGTATTAACTGTCTACGCATGTGAACTATTAGTGGAAACGGTGAAACAAGTGCTCTGATGGTGATGGATTCTGAAGATAAGCTGTTTGTCTGCATAGGCGCCTTTAGATACCATCGCCAACTGTCAGCTGTCTGCTGGCTCAAGTTGCTGTCAAAATCTCGCAAGGGCTGCACAATGTGACGCATCAACATATTGTGAAGCAGTGAACTATGAAGGATAACATAATAAAGACAAGGCTGTTTGGCTTAGTTCCTTTGCCTGCTCTCTCGAGCGAATAATAAAAACAACAATATTGGACTAGGCAGGCCAATCAAAAAAAATCGATACGTACAATGCTTGATTCTTTAGAAGAATCGATATGAACTCTTTTAGAGTTGCTAATCATTTACAGTTTTGTTTCGATTTATACCAGAATAAATTAGAAACGGATAATTTAAAACACTAGATTTATCAGTTTCTTCGTATTTATTATTATTGCTTATTTCTAGAGGCAAAATTGTATAAATATAAAATTTAAAATTAGATTAAAAAATAAATGTATTCAGTCACTTTCACTACAACTAGCTGGGAAGACGTTTTTCGATTAATTATTATTGGATTTTCAATAATGTATCAAAATTAATGTTCTTTCACAGTCATCCATAACATTTTTTTTTCTCCACCACTTTTGCCCAACTGTTCTTTGTGACATGGGTATATGCTTCATTCAGCAAACCTTCCATTTTCTTTACAACGCATAAGATATTTCCATCTCGTGTGTGTTTATCTATAGTTAATAACATGTTTGCATTAAGAGCAATTCATATAAGAACTAGCCTTTGATTTGGACCAAAATTAATTCAATAATATTATAATGGCAGTGGTATGGTGGTAGTCTTGTGATATGCGCAGAAATATTTTGTAAAAGGGTTGTAAACCACTCTTTTCTACCGACTTCAAAAAAGAGATGGTACTCAATTCGACTGTATATTCTTTTTTTCTTTTGGAACGAAGTTCTTTATCGAACGCTACGTATTTGGCGGATGGGGGATAGGCGAGAAAAAGTGTAAGATTTTTCCGTCACGGCCCCTTCTGACGTAGTGTAGACCCCTTTCACGCTTTTTCTTATCTTGTCATGAAAAAAAATATTATTTTATTATAAATGACGCTTCATTTTTATAGATGCAAGTAATTCTTTTATTCGTATTTGGTAATCAATAACATAATACGTTTATAAATAATAAAATACCACGAAAAGAACTTCGTTCCAACCAAGTGTTCTACGACACTCATGCATGTTTTTAGGTTTCCGTACCTCCAAAGGAGAAAACGGAACCCTTATAGGATCACTTTGTTGTCCGTCTGTCTGTCTGTCAAGACCCTTTTTCTCAGGAACGCGTAGAAGTATCGAGCTGAAGTTCGTATCAAATACTCATTTCTACTGTCCCTTGGATCTGTGAAAAAATCAAACTTGACACTTTAATTACACAACACTAATTACAGTCTAAAACCACAATTGTACCACTGATCACTTAAATTCGCAGTTGTTTCGCTTCGAAGTATTCTTTTATATCGCCAATTCAATACTGACTAGAGGTGAGCGTTATTTAACGTAATCGGTTTCAGAAACTGCTTACGAGGCTGATAATCGTATACCCAGTTTCGTGGACAAAAATGTAATGATTATTTTACGTACGCAGTTGACACTCACATAACGACCGGCGCACGCGTAAGCGTTTCGTTTTGAACAGATTATTATTAAGAAATGATTATAGGTACGTAATACGATATACAACTCGCACAGCGAGAGTAAAGAGTCCCTTCGGGGTAGGTATGGCTTACACAAAAGATAAAAAGAGACGGCAATATTGTAATCGGTGCGTCTTTTTTAAAATGCCAAGGCCCATGCAAATTCATACGCAATCGGAAAGAGTAAAGGTTCATTATGATAATGTTTTTTTAAGAAATTGCGACCTTGACCAGTATTTCTATTAGAATTTTAGGTAGTTTACAAATGCAAGGGATGATTGACGAATGTTATTGTCTCGAGTCTGTTAACTGTGATCTTAAAAACTTTTTCTTTATCTCAGCCCAACCTAGCCGCTTTGCTACGAAGATACGGGAACATAGTCGCTACCTCCGCTCCTTGTGAGCGAATATTTAGTAAAACCGGACTTACAATCAATGAACGTCGCACCCATCTGGAAACAAATAAAATGGCCCAACTAACTTATTTAAATGTAAATTTGGATCCAAGCCGATTCAAAGTTTAAATATTTTAATCAAACTGCAAAATATGCGTAAACTGTAAATAGAAAAAAAAAACTGTACATAAAATCAAACGAACTTCTAAATACGCCTGCATTCTGTCTTAGAAAAAGTCACAAAAATAACTTTAAAATGAAATTTTGCAGCCAGTCCTAAGCCTAGAAAAGTATGAAGGTAAGTTCAATAGACAAAATTACCTTTACAGTCAAATAATACGCATAGCCTACATATTATAATACCTATAAACTGTTACATATTCGTAATCATAACATAACATAAAAGTAAAATTAATATTATAATACATATAACCTGTTATTAATTATTAATCTTAACTTAATACTAACGCAAAACTAACAATCGCTATGCTGTATACAGAAGTAACTAGTTACAAAAATAAGCAGTTTTGAAACTAGTTACTCATATCCGCGAAACTACGTACAACCGATTACGTCCAAAAGACGTTACGGCCCACGTCTAATACTGACTCGGTCGTGGTCTATACCGGCCTTATATAGGGCCTCAGATAGTTTCCAGAACCTTCTACTGTCGCGACATCTAGAATATTCGAGTACATATCGGTCCCGAAATTTCTAGAAAGATCTTGACTCTCCTAGTTCTGCTACTCTACACTAGAGGGCGCTGGTGGTAACTAGTGTTGCCATGTACAAGACATTAATAGTGGCGCGTAACAATATTATAGCACCGATAAAGGAAAAATTGTGAAAAGCATAAACTTTTAGTTAAATCATATAGTAAAAATATTTTTAATAATTTTAAACTTATATGCCTACAGATTTGTTCGGGACACTCGGTGCGCGAGTCCGACTCGCAATTGGCTTGTTTTTTTATGTGTGTTACATCATAACTTTTATCTGGTTGAACCGAATTCGATGATTTATTTTTTACTAGCTGACCGGGCGAACTTCGTATTACCTTTTTTTTATAGTATCGGGTGACAAATGAGCACACAGTCCACCTGATGGTAAGTGGTTACTGTGACCCATAGACATCTACATCTATCCTCAATAAAGACTCAAGATGCAGATGCGTTGTCACCCGTGAGGACTAAGATGGAATACCTCTTTGCCAGTAAAAAGGGTCTCCGGTTCTCTACACTCACCATACGAAACACAGCATCGTTAAGCTGCTATTTTACTCTGGTTTTCTGTGAGAGCGTTGTCCTTCCCCGGTCGAGCCGACCCATTCGTGCTACAACCATAATATAGCTTTTTTTTAATTTTCTCTCCGTATGAACCATCTTCGTACTTCAAGAAATATTATAAAAAAAGAATTAGTGAAATCGGTTCAGCTGCTCTCGAGAATTGCGCTTAGCAACACATTCAGCGATTCATTTTTATATTATGGATTTGAAAGTTGGTGTTTCTCATAAAAAAAGTTGGTGTAGTCCCATATAAATTTGATCAAGGTCTGACTAATATAATTTGACGGCTCCGTGGCGCAGTGGCTAGCAATGAGTTATTGCACTGGGGGCCGCGGGTTTGAATCTTGAACGGATCAGGTATTCGTATGGCCTACAAATAATTGTTCCATGTCTGGATGTTTGTCCTTGTGCAATTTATGTTTCTAAACTGCCTCCACGATACAAGAGAAAATCCTAAGGGGAACGTTTTTTAGCGTACAACAGCAATAGTTTTTGAGTTTTTCTTAATAATTTAAGAATTTGAAGTCGGTTGTACAACATTTTTTATTTTAATTTACAATTACTCTGCATCCATTTCCTCATCGTATTATCTTGTACTCTTCGATTGGAATGCTAATAAACAATTTTATACAAATCTTCCTACGTTTTCCCATGGGTACCTTCGAGCAAAATGCTGCAGTGTCATCGTTCCATGAACGAATATGACGTTGTCCCAATTGGTTATATTTAGCTTGCTACATATATATTTATCTATGGTTATATTTTTCATTTTTTTTCTTATTTCTTAAAAAAATGTTTATTATTGAGGCTATATCATGCCTCTTCATAATTATTTTGCAAAAAAAGTGACTGGTTAATTTTTTTATATTTTGCTTTTTCTGTAAGATTTGAACTTGAATTATTGATAAAGAACTATATACCTATGTTGTAATGAAATATAGATAACTTCATAATTCTTTGGATTTACGTAAAAGGTTATTTTAAATCTTGTGAGTACGCTTGTACAAAGTTATTGCGGAATGATTAACGTTAAACGTCAAAATGTATAGTGATTATATACTCTTTGAGAATAACCACATATTACCACAGGACTCCACAGGATAATAAGAGAGTGGTCGAGTACCTATTTACACTCTCGCGAGGCGTTCACTTCATAGATAAATACATATGTAGCAAGTTCAGTTAAGTTTGCGTTGAGTTAGCAACGATGGACGACGTCGAAATAATAGCAGTATCAACTCAATGCCTTATTGTCTTAATAAGTATTTATTGATGCTTGACCATTTTAAAAATAAGGAAATTAAAAAACAGCCGTAAGCGAATTTTTTTTTACTTTGAGCTCTGCTAGCGGTTTGTACATAACATCGGAAATATTTTTCCACGCATCATTTACCCTTTTGGATTCCTAATTATTCCCTCAGCCTGATAGAGTTCCAAGAACTGAAGAACAAGAACAAGAGCTGCGATTTATCTTGTTACCAGTCCATTTTTAATTGAAGAGTCGAACGTAAACCCAATAAAACAATACAACCTGCACGCAAGAGCCCCATAAACCAACTCTCAGAGTACCTTTGTATATGAACCAACTGAATCGATAGTGAGACTGTATAATAGTAAATACCACACTCGCGTCCCTCTTGAGGCCCTTTGACTCGTGCTCAGGTAAAACCGCCTCCGACGCGAGCGCTGTGAGTTGCGAGGCGAGCCACGAGCTAGCGTTTATACTCGCACCACGTGGCTGGCCTTGCGACTCGCCTTGCCGCTCGCTAGCTTGCTACATGTTTATTTATCTATGCCGCTCGCGCAAAAGTGTAGACGGGCTAGTGAAATGAGAATTATGAACAACTACTGATTGTAGGTGGTATAATGAAAAAAAAACCGATATTTATCGTAACAATATTTTTAATAGTATCGAATATATCGCGTTTAATATATCGATATATCGTCATGTTTTGCAGGATGTAGTAGGATGAGGGCCAATATTTTATTACAGGCCGATTTGACGAGGAAAAAAACAACAGGACATGAATTCTTTTTTAGTTTAAATTATATTGTTTATTAAATTAAAAAAATAAATATTACATTATAAATATATTGAAATTGTTACGAATTCGATAGTTAAAAATAAACAATGAATATCGATATATCACGATTAAAATATTGACAATAAATATCGATAGTTGTGTAATATGTAGTTGTGTAAGATAATATCGATATTTCGAAATATCGATCTTTTTTACCCAAGCCTACTAGCACAGACACAGATCACAGAGTACACTACCCCACTACTGATAACTATTAAACTATAGCCTCAGAAGGCCTAGAACCCAGAGCCGTAAAGCCAGTTTAAAAAAACTATTAAACTATAATAAGTATTAACTAAATTATCATATCAAAAATTTATCTATGATCAAAAATAAGTTTTTGATCGTCTTTGTGACTGTATAGTGCATTAACCAATATCGTTAAGTTATTACATTAAAATATAATATACCTACTGTATTGTAAACACTAAGAAACATCAAGCATACAGGACTGCGACTTCGCACATTGTTGCATGTTAAATTGTTAAACAACAAACATGCCTAAACGTGGTGGTGGGCGCATGAGAAATTGGAAAGCTGATAATGATCATTTTGGTAATTATAAAGTAATATATTTATTGCATGTCTCATTTTCAACAAAACATGTTGATTGTTGATATTTCGTCAAAAATGCAGAAATACCTTGATTCTTACGCCTTTAGCATTAGCACATAGATGGCACGAAAACGGGGCGAATATGTATCACAGTATTCGCTTCATTTTCGTATCGATTTCGCGTAATGGACCTGTCTGAACTGTACACCGGATGGGATTGCGAATCAAATCCCTGCAGGACAGTAGGATGGACGTCGGACATGTTGGACTGGTGTTGTGCACACAAGAAATATTTTTAAAATTTAGGATATTTTTTTTAAATTAAACTAATGGGAAAAATGTACTTGCAATCTGTTGCTGTGGTAATTGGCTACTGCAGCCCATGGACATCTGCAGCTAAATTCAAAGTGAGAAGGTTATAGATCTGTTGCTACCTCTGAGGACTAAAATAGAATTTCTCACAGCCTGTAATAATTCAATTGACACTATACACTCTTAGGGGCAGAAATTGGTAACAGGGTGGTCCCTACCCCGCTGTTACAGGATTTCCAATTCATCCTTATTCTCTACTAGCAGATACCCACGACAACATCCATGTTGCTTACACACATCTCTGAACATGTGCTTATAAAAATTGTTGTTTTTTAAAACTTCAATAACTTAATATTGAATGAAGATATCACAATAATTTTGTTTTTAAATAAGGGTCAAGTGTCTAAGAAATAAAACTTAGAAAACCTAATTGAATTCTCTCCAGTAGTTTTTCTGTGATGCACACACAACTGCAAACCTCTATCATTTTATTTATATAGATTCTAACACAGTATATGATATTAATTCAGAAGAAGAAATTTCGTTATTGAGCCCCATCAAATTGTAAATAAAGGGTTGATTAATAAAAATTAAAAATTATTAATCTTTAGAATACAATATATACATATAGACTGATGAAAATCTGTCAATATTTATATACTTGTCGCAAATGCAAGGGGAATTGATTATGTTTTGCTTTTATTTCTTTGCTGAGTGTGACCTACTAATCGGTCATGCTAGTGTGTGTTTTGTTGTTTTGCTAGTGTTGCACCACGCTTCAGTTCCGTTTTGGATTCACAGCCATGTGCCAGAGGCGTTAAAAAAGCATGTTCAGTATTTTTATTAGTGGTATTTCTATTTCTTAAATTAAGAACATTGCATTAAAGTAGTATTTAGAAGTTAATTTTTTAAGTTAATTTCAGTTGTGTTTAATGGTATATTAAATTTTATGGAAATAAGTGTCAATTTCTCTTATAGAACATGATGACCGTGCCAGTAACCCCAGACGAGTCAGCTTTAAGCCTGGTACAAATAAAGGCAAGAATAAGTTTAATTCCTGGAAAAACACTGCTAAGCTATTGCTTGATGATGATGTTGATATGGGGGCTTCTGGAGGACAAGGGCCTAGAAAGCCCTATAGAGGTCGAGGAGGACGTCTTGGTTCTCCAGCACCAAGATCTGGTCATGGAATTACGAAGAAAAAGTTTGTGGCGGGGATGTTACCATGGTATCAAATCATTATCCCTTATGGGGCAAAACATGATAAAGATGTTGTACTGAGAGCCCTTTTAGATCACATTTCACCAGAAATCTTTATACCGCATTACTATAAAATAAATGGCAATGCTGCAGTATTCTATGTGGATGATGTTAAAATTGCCGAGAAGTTGTTTCATGCAGATAGAAAAATTATGATGTCAGATGGCTTCAAGTTAGTTGTAATAGTGAGAAACACAGTTCCAAATGTGAATGTAGATGCTGATATGAAAGAAAAAATGAAGTTAGTAATGGCAAAAAGATATAATGCTGCTACAAAAGCTTTGGATTTAACAAAATTTCATGCGGATCCAGGTATACACTTATTTATATTTTCTATTCTATATCATAATTATATTAAACAATGTACAGTTAAAATTGTTTATAGCAACCATGAAGAAGGGACACCTAACTATGGATGCTTTAACTGGTAGTCGTTATAAACAATATGCATACAACTTTGTAATGTTTTTTTATTATTTAATGGACTATTTTGAAAATAATAATAATTTGTGCTTTTGTTTATAATGGAACTTGGTTGGGACCCTGCTATTGCATCACAATAACCAATCGGCTACTAAACGGCTACCAAATGCTCAGGGGTTTCTTTGCATGATTAACATAAAATATGATATCCGCAGTAGAATCAGAGTGACCGATATAGCCCAACGGATTAGTAAACTGAAGTGGCAATGGGCCGGCCATATAGCTCGAAGAACCAACAACCGATGGGGGAAAAAATGTTCTCGAGAGGCAAAGTGTTGGGCGACCCCCCCACTACACGACCTGGTAAGATATGCAGGAAGTCGATGAATGAGGTGGCTCAGAACCGTGCTTTGTGGCATTCCTTGGGGGAGGCCTATGTTCAGCAGTGGACTTGTGAAGGGCTGTAATGATGATAATGATGATGAACCAATTGGTAGTTGTACTCAATGTCTCTTTAATGACTGTATTATATTTTAGCAATACATTTATGTTTGTTTGCTATATGTTGGACTCTGGTCAAAAGTCTGCATCTTTCTCGTTTCACACAATCATGTCTAGAAGGCAGCTGCTAACCCTAGCAGCTTCTACCCAGAAGGGATCACAAAAATGTAATTGCATATGACTAAGAGCGAGGAAAGGGATCATAAAAATATGAATGATTTTATCACCATATAGTATATAACCTGTAACAAGTAGTTATTACTATTGCACTACTTAATATAACAAATATGTTTTTTACTTGCACTATATATTAAAACAATAATTTTTTGCAGATTTATCTGAGATCTTCTGTGCGCTGTTCCGACCAGTAATCATGCTTGCAGCCATTGATATCATTGCCGAAAATATACCAGACCTTGAAGCCTTAAATCTTAATGACAATAAACTCCATGGCCTTGAGCATCTGAAAATACTATCAACCAAATTAAAAAGTTTGAAGATTTTGTATATGGCAGACAACAGGGTATGTTTGCAATTGTTATATTTATAAAACTTTAATTATAAAACAAAACTAAACTGGATAAACCATCAATTATTAAATCAGGCCAAACTGCCATGCAACACAAGTACTTCAAATACCTCCGTGATGAATTAGAGAAACATAGCAATAATGGAGAACAAGTCTTGATTATCAAGTATATACAAGGGCAGCCTAAAATTATCTGTAAACAAGAAATATAGAACTAATTCAAATGCACCAACCCTCACTAGTAAATCTTTTAACAAAAAAAATTTGATTTTGATATCTTCCACACTCTTAACAATAACAATCTATACAAATAAATAAAATTGAAGTGTCTGTAGCATCAAAATAACAGCCTTTTACTTAATGCATAGGAAAGTATATATGGTACTAATAACAAAAAAGACATTTTTAAAATTTTTGTCTGTTTGTTCTGGCTAATCTCCGAAATGGCTCGACCGATTTTGACGGGACTTTCACTGGTAGATTGCTGATGTTATAAGGAGTAACTTAGGCTACTTTCATTTTAGAAAACTAATTAGGTACCGGAGCAAACAGACAGACAGACAGACAAAAACTTTAAAAACTGTATTTTTGTTATTAGTAAGGTACTAAGGTACTTTCATATGCATTTAGTAAAAAGCTGTAATTTTGACATTACAAACAGACACTTCAATTATATGTATTTGTATAGATAATAATATATAATAATAAGATATAATAATGCCCAGTAACGCGCGCGTCCCACGCGAACGCCGCCGCCATGGCCGCACCGAAAGAGATTACAAAGGCTACCTATCGCGCGGGTTCATTTCACTCAGAACTCGCGAGCGGGTGGTTGTGTCTCAACGCGCGCCCTATAAAATTATTTTCGACTAGCATATAGCTGATGTTATTAGGAGTAATTTTTATATTAGAAAAATAATCAGGGTTCCGTGCAAAAATTATAAATATATCGTAACAAATCGTAATATATTCAACGCGGGCGAAGCCGCGAGGAGCAGCTAGTCTTATACATAAACATACAATCGATATCGATGGATTTATTCATTGCAATAGTTGATCAACAGAAACCATCAATTATAGTCCTTTCAGACATGGCTAAAACCAAATATACCTGACTCATTGATAAAAATACCGGGTTACGACTTATACAGAGATGATCATACTGATAAACAAAGTGGAGGAATCGATATTTTTGTATTGAACAATATTACCTATATGACAAAGCGAAATAGTCAGTATAACACAAAGTATGACTCTTGTGAATGTTTTTGGGTAGACATTGAAGTAGGTTCTCAAAGAATACTGTTATGTGGACTACATAGAGGGCACGAATAAACTATCGTTCAAGACAACTTGCTTTTACTAGATTAAGAACTGGCTTCCCAATTAAACACACAATAATTGGTGATTTTAACTTTGGTGGAGTCAAGTAGCCACTTTCAAATTATGGGTATCTACTGCCAAAACAAACCAATTTCATGCAATGGTATGAAAACAGCAATCTATAACAATTGATAGATTTAATATACAAGGTTTCGCTGGGGTTACCAGCCATCTACTTTATACCTAATCTTGACAAAAGGTGAGTCTTTGATAGTTTCTATCAGTTATGAGGCTGCAATTGGGAAAAGCGATCATGCATGATTAGTATCTACTATACAGTTCGAAACATAACAACAGAATGGGCAGCAGTCTAAACCTAAAAATAATTTTATTATAAGAGATTACAACAAAATCAAAGAAGAACTTCACTTCAATTTAAAAAAAATTAAAAGATTTACATTGTCCATTTGAACAGTTTAGGAGCCTTAGACATGTTCCTCTTGTAAAAACATTTAATAAAGTAAATAAACCATGGATAAAGAATGACATATTTATGTTAATAAGAGAAAAAATACTTTGGAAGAGATATACATAACAGGGTCAGATAAAATCTATAAGGAATACAGGAAGCTAAATAACAAACCGATTAATTTAGAGCGCACGGTAAGGGCAGTTTACGAGAATCAACTATTAGAACTAGGACCAAAGAAATTTTTCTTCTACATCAGGCAGCAAATCACTACAAAAGTTAGTACACCAAAAATTTTATGGAACAGTAATGGGTAATCTGTGACACGTCCTAAAGAAATAGCAGAAGTATTTGCAGATCATTTTTCTAACATATTTGAAAGCAAACCACCAGGAGAATTTCCTGCTTTAGAGCCAAACCTAAGAGCAACTGTAGCTATAGAGGACATCATTATTCACCTGGCCCTGACGAAATACCCGTATATATTTTAAAGAACTGCGGACTTGGTAGTTACCTAGCATCAGTAATGCAAGCATCATACGACAAAAAAGTATTGTCTGATTTATGGAAAACGGCTTTAGTGACTCCTGTTTACAAACACAAATTAGATCCTAATAATTTCTTATATTTACGCGAACACTACTCGTTGAATAAAACTATTTTTTACGGATTTTATAACGTTTAATTTACTATTTTAATTCTCGACGTTTTGAGTGCTTTACACAGACGTGCGCTTTAAACTGTTAGCTTGGAAAGAGGCTTTTCTACGACAAAGAACTTTCAGAGTAAAGATTGGCAACACATTCTCAAATGTAAAAGAAATACAAAGTGGTGTACTACAAGGTACTGTAATGGAACCAGTATTGTTTATAGTGTTTACCTTTATTGGCCTAAAAGCTTTAGTTGTAATGTAAGCATGTTCGCTGATGACATGAGGATATTCGCAAACCCACTAGTGGACTTTGAGCACCTTCAAGCAGAACTAATTAATATATCAGATTGGTCAAAAAAGTAGCTTATTAAATTAAATACAAGTACTTAATTTGCGCAGTCTTATATGGAGGACTGCACATATGGAGGGTGCATTTGCACAGTCCTCCATATAAGAAACCGAAACCCTTGTTTCATATATAAAATCGATGATATACCTCTGGAAGAAGTTAAAGTACAAAAATGTGTGTGCATATAAGTAACGATCTAAAATGGGAACATCACATTACAGTGATAACTAATAATAAAAAAGCAAATAGTTTTATTTGCCTTATTAGAAAAGCCTTCGGGCATCTAAGCCCCAGAAATGATGCTAAAAATACATAAAACATACATTCGACCTATTTTGATATTGAAGAAGGTTCAACGCAGTTTTTCAAAAGTTCCTTTTTTTTTTAAAGAAACGTTACCCCCACACTAGAATTTTCTCAAACTTTTTACAAACACAAATTGCACAAGGACAAACATCCAAACCAGGAACAATTATTTGTAGGCTATACAAATACTTGTTCCGCGCGGGATTCGAACCCGCGGCCCCCAGCGCAGCAACTCATTGCTAAGCCACTGCGCCACAGAGGCGTCACCGTCGCCGTCAGTTCCTAGAGCATTAATAAACATACCATATGAGGAAATGCTGAATAAACTTGAATAACAGCGCTGAGAGATCGCAGAGAACGAGGAGACTTGATCGAAACGTATAAAATTATACATGGACACTACGATCTAGAAATTTTTGACGAAGATGTATTCCAGTACTTAAAAAAAACACATCCAAGGGGACAAATCTTCAAACTAACTAAAGCTGTGTCACATAATAACCCACTACTACTAACTAGACTACCGACTGGATTATCATCCGTGTCCCTCAAAGGTCTGTTCTCTCCGCAACACTCTTCCTGCTGCATATTAATGATCTGCTTATGCCCGGTATCATGCAGACGATAGCACAGTTGTGGAGAGACCAACCAAGTCCTAGGACCAGTCGGGATTAAATCCAATCCGAAAGAGACGCCATGGTTAGAGCATGTGAATCTCACATTACAGGCAGTCTCCGAATGGGGCTGGGTGATGCCAATCATGTGAAATTCAATGTCTCCAAAACAAGGTCATCTCTTCACTGCAAAAACAACAAGCTCACCTTGGCTTCTTCTTTCCGAAATGTATCACTGGAACATACCGACCGCCAGCAGTTGTTAGGTTTTGAGATATCCTCAAATCTGAACTTCGGGCGGTTCATTGAGTCCAAGGCCAAAGCAGCTGCAAGGAAGCTTGCAAAGGTGCGGCGATACTTTACGTTGGGATAGCTGCTTACTTTATATAAAGCCCAAGTCTGGTAGTGCATGGAGTATTGCTGCCATATTATATGGGCTGGTGCTGCAAAATGTCACCTAACAGCTTTGGACTCAATGGAAAGGCGTGCTAAGGGGCTTATTGGTGACCCGAATTTGGTTAAAACCAATCTTACCAGCCTCGAAGACAGATGCAAAGTAGCGAGCCTTTCGGTTTTGTACAGGATGCATTTTGTAGAGTGTGCACAGAAATTGCATAATTTAATTCCTCCCTCTCCCTTCCAGCATCGCATAACTAGACGATCGGCAAGTCTCCATCCTTTCGTTTTTGACTTAACACGCATTCGAACCAAACGTTTCGCTACGTCGTTCATCATGTGTACAGCAAAGGAGTGGAATAAGTTGCCAGCATCTGTCTTTCCATCCGATTACAGTGTGGTGTCTTCAAGGCAAGAGTGAATAGGATTTTGTTAAATCAGTACGCTTTACCATCTTAGGTCACATCACCACTTTCCATCAAGTGGGATTGTAGATAAGCGCTGGCTTAGTAGAATATAAAAAAAAAACACAAGCACTTCTTTAGCCATAGAGTGGTTGAAGCATAGAAACAAGCTGCCATCAGAAGTGATATCACAAGCTATTAACTAATTCAAGAACAGATTAGATAAACAACTAAAATATAATAATTACACATTTGAAACTAGGATACGGGCTTGTTGTTTCAACTGCTGGCCTGTTAATTAATTAATAAAAAAGTTCAAAGGTGTAATTCTTCTTGTACTTCTTTATCAGCCTGTAAAATTTCACTACTGGACTTGGTTCTCTCCTGGGTAAGGAGGATTTGCCTAAATTGCCATGCTTGGCAAAGGAGGATTGGTGATCAGTCGTCTCGCAACTTGGACTCTACTCCATGTCGCCAGTCTGAGTATTTTAGTACTGGTATAATTGAGATTAGATAATCGTTTACTTTTTTTAATTACTTAGATATTCTTTAATTTTTCAGATACCGTTTCTTGGATCTCTGGACCCACTGAAGTCTCTGCCACTGGTAGAATTATACCTCAAAGGCAACCCGTTGCTGAACAGGTTTAATGATCACGATATTTACATCAGGTAATATTTATTAGATGCAGATACAGTTTTATCTAAAGCTCCAAGAGTTGGAAGCCTTGGAGTGCTAAAAGTTTGTTAGATGTTGGGAGTCACTAAATTCCTAGCTATCACGTTGTGAAGTTTGGAAAATATTTGTAATGGTTAATTTTTTTCATCTGGCACTAATAATTTGGGAAAAATAATGTTTGTCACCAATGGTAATAAACTATGGAGTATATTTTTACAAAATCACATTTATTCATTATTTACAATTTTGTACTCAGGTGTAGCGCCGAATCAAATCCCCATAAAAGTTGCTTTTACGGAAACTTTTAAGGAAATAACATAATTTTATGAATAGCCCTGCTAAATTATGTAATGATATTTTAATTAATAATATATTTACCATGCGGTGGTGGCGTATGAGAATCCATCGGCCCATTTCATCCTGTAGGTGTCGCAAGAGGCAGCTATGAGAGATGTCATAAAGAACTCATCGCCATAATAATGGTCTTGTCCATGTTTCATGGAAATGTATAACTTTCGGTTTAAACCAAGTTTGCCTAACACTTCAAATTTCTCATTGTAGGAATTCAATCTGACTGATAATATGATGGCGTTATGTCCATAATTATATTGTAGTTTTTGGTTCCAAATTTGAAATAATTACTAAATGAAATGAAGTAACCTTTAGTGAAATTATATTGTAATTATATGAGATACTTAGTCCAAAATATATTTACTATTTAGTTCCACACTCATTGGACTGGGTTTCTGAGATTGTTAGAAAGCAAATAAAAAACAATGAAAACTTGCAATCTGTCAATCATTCACTTCAAAGCACACCTTTAATTATATGAACCTGAAGGATATTTCAACATCACCCTCAGGATAATAGAACATAATATGTTAGTAATTATAGTCTTACTAATCCAAGATACATTCAATTTGTAGATAGATTGGTAGATAGAGAGGAAGAAATTAACATAATCGGTCAATTTATAACAATTTAATCAGCATATATTTTGTAATATAAATTTTTATGCTTTTATACAAAATTTCTTCTAAGTTTTAAATAATTGCAATTATTCCACATTGACATTACTAATTAACTTAAGAACAATAATTATGATTTTCTTTCATTAAGGGTCTATTGTAATGGTTTGCAAATTATCGGCAATCACAAAAAAAAAAATAATCAAGAAGTGGATGCATGTCTAGTAAATAAAGTGTGAATTTTGCGATCATTGTAATGCTCAATATTTTAATGAATTAATGTAACTTAGAATTTTGAAACATGTACATTGTAGGTACAATAAATTATTTAAACATTTAAAGTAAACATTGCGTTCAAACCATGTTTTATGTCTTTAAATTTATATGAGAATGAAAATTGAAATGACTTATTTCAATTTGAGGTAATATCTAACATATTGCCTCTTAATAAATTGTGCCTGAATTAATCCAAAGTAATGAAATACAGTATGATAGTTTGTGTGATCTCTAACCGAATAAATTTTTATTGGTTGATATTAGGCAATAAGTTATCAAATATATATTGATTCCATATAGTAATTTTTGCAAACAGATTTTTCAGGAAAAAAGACATGAGACATTTTGGTTAATTATTGAAATGATTTAGGGTCTATTTAACTTAAAAATACTACAAACAATAGCAAACATTTTTGGAGACACTACATGCATGTTGTATCTATGTTAATTTTATTTTTAAGCAACTGAAACCACTATTAGTGTTTTTTTAAACATAGGTAAAAAAATAAAGGGTTTGTTGTAACATTAACAAAGAACAATGGCAGACTTTCATACATAAAATTAGTTGAGAAGGAATGGTAGCGTCTATATATCAAAAATATCTTAAAATGTTAAGCTAATGTCCCGTAATAACTCCGTCTAGGAATTTTGTCCTGACAAGGCGTCAAAAAAAAGATATTTAGATTTCAACCTTTTTAGGTTATGTCTTATGTCACTTGGAAAAAGTTATGCTTCCTGTGGTTGTTTGATGTTAGCTTAATACATAATACATAATTGAGAGTATTTTAGATTATTGTATATCTATTATATATTTGCATACTATAAATGTATATTTCTGTCATGGCTCCAGGGCCTTTGTGTCATAGTGACATTCTCAGAAGGGCTAGAATCCAGAGCCGTAAAGCCAGTAAAAAAACAGTGACATTTTGTTTTAGCTAGTGTTGCCATAACATTAAATGGAATTGTTACATAGTACTATGATTGAGACAATGTATTATTGTAGGAAGTTCTTTGTAAGAGACTTATTCTCAACCATATCACTTTTATTTTTATTATTACTGATAGTATAGTTATTACTAATAATAATTTAATATAAAAATATTTTGTGTGTTGTGTTGGTAGTTTTACAAAGTATATACGAAAATAGTATGAATATACTAAATTGCAACACTTGAATAGAGTAAAATGATTTAAGTCATTTGATATTCTCATAAATGTTTGCTTTTTTCTGTGGCTTCAATTAAAATACATTTTTATTTGAAAAATTATAGAAAAATAATAAAACTCATTTTATATATAATTTATTTGTAGATGCGATCATTTTTGTCTACTATTTTTCTGCCATTGCTCTTTAAATATCAAATTACATTTTCAAAAAATCTGTACCACACAAACTGATTACTTTTGACAATAAATAACTGTGAACATTTGCTATGTTATGTATATATGTAATAATGATAGTTCTTCGCAAAAAACTCTAAATAATAGTGTTTAGGAGTTGTTATGCTTTTAAATATTCGGGTTTTTTAATGTCATGTACTTTTTTGAAAGCACTTTTGTGCAGGATCATGATTTCAAAAACAAAGCATTAGTGTGGTGTATATTTGATTCCACATTTTGAGTCAATATCTAAATAGGTTTTTCTTTTGCTAAAATAATACCTTTGTTATAGATAGTGCTCTTGAGTAGTCCTATTATATATTTGTCTTCAACATATCTTATTTACAGTTGAAACTTTTTTATGAATTAATCTGCTGTCTCATTCTTAATTACTTAATATTTCTTCCATGATAAAACAGGAAGTAATCGTATGTGTGTTTAATTTTTGTTAACCAAGAAACATGTCTTCAGGCAATCAACTATTTATTATGGTTTATGCATAAGTATGTAAGTTAGCAGTTGCATGTAAGTTCTACTAAATGCGAATGAAAAAAACATTTTAGCTAAATTTTCACACATACTGTATTCTCTTAATGAAAATCATGTGCAACTATTTTGAGTTTTGATTTATTCTATTTTTAGTAAGTAATTATTAGGAGGATAAGGCAGAAAATATCCTGACCCCTTATTAATTATTACTTTTTAACAACTTTGAATAAATTTGGTTTCATAAATAGTGAAGTATATTTTGTAACTTGAAAAAAAAAACATTATTGTATATATATTTACTTCAGACATGCAGCCGATATTAGGTACTGATACATATATAATCCTATGATTGAATATTTGTGCTTTAAAATGTATTTTTTAATATATTTCATATACTATCCTTTCACAATTGTATCATATGAGCATTCAATTTTATCTTTATGTGTAAGGAAAAAAATATCATTAGTTTGGTGAAGTGCCTAAATGTATTTCACCAAACTATCGTTGAATTGATTCATCCACTTCAGCTACTATTATACTGTGAACCATTTTGATAATCAATACATGCAGTATAATGTACATACTGTCGGTTTATTTAAATAAATGTAATTAATTAGCTTAAAATTTTAATTAAAATATTAGTTATTGTCAAATTTGCATAAGTTACCGGTAAATATTTGGGTTTTGAAGATTTTGAATCTTAAAAAGTCTAATGTCTATTACAAAGTTACAATGTAAGCCTTGTTTTGAAAGACACGTAAAAAAAAACACATATTTATTGACATTTTTCTGCTTTAACTTGGAATAATATTATATGTGCAAGTCAAATTCATCCAACCAACAGGTTTAATGAATATTATGTCATCAAAATTCTGCTGTGCAATCACTAAAAGACTATATTATAAAAGTATATATTAAAAGTATAGTTTTCAGACAAGCATTAAAGGTAGAAAATACGTTTACTATAATGAGAAGATCCTTAAAAATCAGAAAAAACACTTCAAGAAATTTTTGTAAAATATTTTGTAAATATGTAAAATAACTAACTTAGTGCTTCTAAGTTAGTTATTTTACACAGTAAATGGTTTTTTTACTCTGTTCATATTTGCTATAAATATAGCAAAAGTTTTGAAATTATTAATAATTTTGCAACCTTTTGGAAATTGAATGGCGGAATTTCAGTAGCCCCCCTTTTTTTCTGTCTGTCATGGAACTTAGAAAGTCATCCACCAATTATTTGTTTCAGTTAATAAATTTGTTCTTTAATTTTGTGCTGAGAAAATGTATTTAAATAATCTCTATGTAGTTCCTAAATAATCATAACATATTGGAAATAAAAACTACATAGATGATTTTTTATTAATTTTTTTAAATTTAATTCTCTGGTTTTTATTAATTATCAAATTGAGAATTTTATAAGTCATTGTTAAGTTTAACTGAGCTTTGTTAAGACACCTGTGGAAAATGCAAAACACTTATAAGTCCTCTTTTTAAGTAGTAATAATTTATAAGACCAGTAACAACTTTTGAAAGTTCCATAAAACTACAAAGCTAGTCAGTTTGTAAATCAAATTAGCAATAAAATAAAGTGTGCATAAGAGTACAAGTATTTTGCATTTTACATCTAAAAAAGAAAAATATTTTTTTACATTATTCAATTATATAACATTAACAAAAATCAATCACTAACAAAGCACTTAAAACTAGCATTGAACTTGATTTGCTATGATTTTTTAAGTTCCTCTGGCCAGAATAAAAGAATAATATATCAACATTGTAAATAAATATGAGTGTAAATGCAAATTTAATTCCGTCAACAAATATGATACTATTAGTTGACAGTATAAAATTTGCATTTGTATTTCCTGTGTTTTATAAAATTTGATCAAAGAGTTTCAGAGGTCTTTTTCATCTGTTGCCATGTTGTTTGTCCAGCGACGTGCGGAAGAAGTTCCCCAAGCTCGTGCGACTGGTAAGTAAAAGTATTATTGAGTTTTGTATATAATATAAATAAAAGTGACATCAGTACAAGCAATTGGTATTAAGATTTAAAACTAAATAAGTAGTACTTGTTACGTGGTAGAGCTATGCTGCAGCTATATTAGTAGTATAGTTGTAGCACGAATGGGTCGGCTCGACCGGCGAAGGACCACGCTCCACAGAATACCAGCGTAAAATAGCAGCTTAACACTGCTGCTGTGTTTCATATGGTCAGTGTAGAGAACCGGAGACCCATTTTACTGGAAAAGAGGCATTCCATCTTAATCCTCACGGGTGACGACGCATCTGCATTTTGATTCTTTATTGAGGATAAATTTAGATGTCTATGGGCCGCAGCAACCACTTACCATCAGATGAACTGTGTGCTCGTTTGTCACCCTATCCTATATAAAAAAGGATGAATGACTCGTGTTTTTATAATCAAGTAATAATAATCTAGTTACAATTATAATTAAGAAAATTAACAATAGCCAATCACAATTAATATAATCACCACCGTCGGAGCCAACAAGCAATAAAAGTAAATATATTAGTACCGAGTCGAGACTATCCCTGCTTTGTCGATTAGATGATAATCACGGATGTAAAAAAACCGGTAGTAATGCTATTCTGAAAATGTGTGAAGCACTACCTAAATTTATTTCCGTCATATGCAAGATATACGCACACAAACACATAAAGGTTCGACAGTCGGCGTCAGTATATAGCGCGGGTCAGCAGTAATACTGACACGTGCAAAATAAAATTGTATTATCTAGTGTGCTTCACACGTTTTCGGTGTAAAATGAGGTCCATATGTTTAACGTTCTTGATAATAATTTTCTAGTAGATACTGAAAAATCAAATTTTGTTCATTTTAAATATTTCATCTGCCACACCAAATGGCTTGTACTTTTGATGCATCTATCATAAATTTTATTGCTAAGCGTGGTGATTATTGCCTTCCTAAAATTGAAGAGACCATTGTTCAGCACTGGACTGCAGCCATTTTTTTAAGCATCCTTCATTTCATTCTGTACATATGTCGTAATGTGTACACATTGCTATAATTGCTAGAGGTTTTGCTAAATTTGATAAAAATAATGTATAGGTACATATATTTTATGCATAATTAAACAGTAGAAGCAAAAAAAAGTGGACAATCCATATTGTTGCGATAATCTAATCCTTAAAAAAAGTCTTTTACAATTTTAAATATTGTAAATGCTTCAATGAGACCATTTCCATTTTAATTTCTTAAATGGTGAAACATAAAAATATAAAGAGTAGATCTTACAGCATGTTAAGTATATATGTTATAAACAATATTTAACACATTTCAGCAGTAGGATAAATTGAATATTATATGTACAGCAGAGATTTTATAGCAAATCTTATTTATTTCAATATGTAAAGAAAACAACTATCAGTTTTATTGTGATCGAATATTTTATTATTGGAGTAAGTAAATAACCAACTATCTTTGGGAGATATAAGTAACGTTATAATAATATACTAAGTTAGTAGTTAAACTTAAATACAATATGTATAGGACGGAGTGGATTTGCCGCCAGCGATCGGCTTCGACGTATCTGAAGATGTCACATTGCCGCCGCGTCAGCAGTCTTTCCTCATCGACCCAGCCGGTCAGGACCTCGTGAGGGAATTTCTCACGCAGTACTTTGCTATCTTTGATTCTGAATCCAGGCAGCCGCTTTTGGAAGCTTATCATGAAAGCGCCACCATGTCTATGGCCGCAAATTACCTGACCAATGATAATAGAAACATGCCAGCTACGAGGTTAGTAATGATCACTTTAGTTATATATTTATTCCTCATGTACATTATAGTACATTATATTATAATAGTGATGATTTTTAGTGGACCCAGATAGTATATACGACGCTACATTTATGCGTCTTGAGGCACATACTATTACAGATAATGAAGATAGTTTCTTAAACAGTTTTAATTGTCCACAGATTAAATCAATACATTTCGAATAGTCGTAATATAATACGAATCACGGAAAGGGAATCAAGGAGAAGATACCTACGCACAGGCAAACTTCAAGTGGTGTCCTTCCTCTCTGATTTGCCAAAAACCACTCATGATCTGATGGGGTTTGCTGTGGACCTACTTGTTTTTACTGTAAGTTTATCTAATATAATTATTATTTTATATTGTGTACCTTATTGTTGGTAATGAATGTGTTCCAAAAATAGATAAAAAATTCAACTCAATCTTACAGCCAACCATGATAGTGCTTACGATGAATGGCTTATACAAAGAGACAAATACATCAGGCAGTCCAACGCGGTCTTTTCATCGCACCTTCGTCATAGTGCCTAATAGTGGAGGGGGATTCTGTATCATCAACGATATGTTATATGTCACCAATACTACAAAGGAACAGGTGAGTGTTAAAGCAAATGCTAAATCTATACAAATAAATAAATTTGAAGTGTTTGTTTGTAATTTCAAAATTACAGCTTTTTACTAAATGCATATGAAGGTATATACGGTACTAAGAACAAAAATACAATTTTTAAAGTTTTTGTCTGTCTGTCTGTTTGTTCCGGCTAATCTCCGAAACGGCTGGACCGATTTTGACGTGATTTTCACTGGCAGATAGCTGATGTCGCAAGAAGTAACTTAGGCTAATTTTATTTTAGAAAAATAATTACTGTTCCGCGCAAAAATATTAAAACCCCAAATAACACGCGGGCGAAGTCGCGGGGAACAGCTAGTACTATAATATAACGTAGCGGTACGAATGAGCCGGCTTCACTAGGTAAGGAATACACTCTTACAGAACACTAGCCTAAACAATTCCAATGATTAAAACAGAGAGTAATTAAAAAAAACACTATGAAAAACCCCAAATAACACGCGGGCGAAGTCGCGGGGAACAGCTAGTACTATAATATAATGTAGCGGTACGAATGAGCCGGCTTCACTAGGTAAGGAATACACTCGTACAGAACACTAGCCTAAACAATTCCAATGATTAAAACAGAGAGTAATTAAAAAAAACACTATGAAAAACCCCAAATAACACGCGGGCGAAGTCGCGGGGAACAGCTAGTACTATAATATAATGTAGCGGTACGAATGAGCCGGCTTCACTAGGTAAGGAATACACTCGTACAGAGCACTAGCCTAAACAATTCCAATGATTTAAACAGAGAGTAATTTAAAAAAAAAACACTGAAAAATACTGAAAAGGGAATTAAAGGTTATATCCCATGTCACTTCCACAACTAAGGCGAATCTAACAGCACCTCATATTTTGAAATTCATGAAGCCGTTTAGGCTACAGAGTGTGACATAGAAATTAGACTTACATACATATGTATATACATACATACATACGTACCTACCTACATACATACATACATAAATACATATACTTGCACTTGAAAAATATATCTTCTGAGGCAGTTTGTTAAATAGCAGAATAATGTAGCTGTATTTCATATTACTATAATTTTTTTTTGTTGAAAACAGGTGTCCCTAATTATTGGTAGCAAAGCACACCGTCTTGATTCTTAGGGGTGACAATACACCTTTAATTTCATTCATAATTGTTAAAAGAAATGTATGTAGATGGGCCACATTGTCCACTTACACTGGAAAGTGGACAATGTGGCCCACCTACTGAGGTGGACAATGTGCATGGTTTGCTTCTATAAAAAAAAAACGCTTAGCTAATTTTTACCTGACTTAGATAGAGCCTAAAAGTAGGATAATATTTTTTCTGGTATTTATGTATGTTCATATTTATATGAACATACATAAATACCAGAAAAAATATTACTTTAATATATGTCTTAGTGTATTTTTCAAAAAATACACTAAGACATTATATTTAAATCAGACATTATATATAAATCTTTAAAAAATAATTTACTTCAAGAGTGACAGAGGACCGATACAACATATGTTGTATCGGTCCTGTCACTCTTGCTACTTGCTTGAATTAAATAACTACACTAAGACATTATGTTGAAGTAAAAATAGTTGTAAATTAAATAAATAAACAAAAGTTACATACTATATACGTACTGTATTTTCTTACTTTTTTTAAAAGCCCTGGGTAACCATGGAATATCGTCCGTGACGTAGGAAGAGGATAAAGTTTAATTTAGCTTGCGTGCGTGATTTATCTAATTAACAATAACTATGTAGGCTATTAAAATGTCGGCAAGTAGTCAACATTAAAGAAGTGCAACTTCTATACGTATACGTAGTACTGTTATTCATTCTGTGGTTGTATGTAGATGGAATTTGTATGTTGTCTTGTACCTGTAAGTCTTTGAATTTTATGCAAATGATATCTCTATCAGTTTGACATAATTGTGAGCAGTCACATGATTTATGTACATGTACATTCCAAATATTTAACTACCTTGAATATGAAAATGTATCTTACATTGGTTAGATCATTGCAGCCTGGTTGCTTGTTATTTAATTTTATTTACTTGTTAAATAAAAAGTTTCACTGGGTTAAATATTTTGAAATTTCATTAATTAATGAATGCTGATTATAGAATCATCAACATTATATTCCATTTAATCATATTATGTGTTTTATATATCTCTGTTACAGGAGGAAAGTGCTTTCAAATCAGGAATGCCAGAAGCCATTCCACCCACACCGGCACCAACTCCTACTCCTGCACCGGCTCCATCATTCTCCAATGATCATCAGATGTTGTTAAACACGCTTGGCCAGCAAACTGGAATGAACGAGCATTGGAGCTTAAAGTGAGTTCTCGTTAAATAATATTCTTATGGTGACATGCTCGCAACAAGCTATCAACTTTCCATCAATACCATTTTACGTGGGTTTGCTATACATTGTATTACATGACATGGCAGTCTGTCATAATGGGCACGAGCCATCTCTGAAGGACTGTAATCCATAGTGCACAAGTGTAAGCACAAACATGGTTGCACTCTTTATTCTGTCACTGGGAATAGAGGGATAATCCGACAAGTCTGGATAGAGACCAGGCGTAGGAGCAACGTGTAAAGGTGACACTGCAACTACTTCACTCCAGGCTGCTACTGAGAATTTCTTGACAGAATAACTAATAACTGTTTTTGCCTCGATCTGGGATTCGAACCCGGGACCATATGATCATTAATCGCGCTTACGACCACGTGACCAACGAGACAAGCAGATGTTCTTACCACTTGGTACTTGGCATATTATTCTTCGTCTCCTTCAGCACCAGTGAAATTGATAATTACTCATTTAAATGCTGATTTACATGCTTACTGAGAAAGGAAAACGGGTTTTGACGGCTCCGTGGCTCAGTGGTTTAGCAATGAGTAGTAGCGCTAAGGGCCGCGGGTTCGAATCCCGCACGGAATAATTATTAGTATGGCCTAGAAATAATTGTTCGGGGTCTGGATGTTTGTCCTTAAGAAATTTATTTATGTAAACTGCTCCAACGATACAGGAGACAATCATAGTGTGGAGGTAACGTTTTCCAAAAAAAAAATTGCCATAGTTTTAAAAAAAGAAAAGATAACCAGGAATTTGTATACTTGAGAAATTAAAAAAAATAATTTTAAAGGCATGTTAAGTTTGCTACCACGTATTTGTGAACTATGAAACTATGAAACATCTATTTTCTTTATAACATATAGATAGTTTTTTATATATATATCTCGTATCTGTCTATTTCTTATAACGATCTGCAACGTTACAACAATCGTGATCGTGTGTGTATTATTATCACATCACATTTTGGATTTATGTAGATTTAGCTTATTATACAAACCATCACCATCTTCAAAATGCGTGCAAATTTGTAAAATATTGTAAATATTCAGCTGGTAATGTACTGTACATAGAAAGATACATTTGTACTTAAAATGAACTTTTAAGGACGCCTGATTAGCTCAGCAAGTCCTAGAGAAAGTACAAAGAAAAGTTCCTTTCAGCAACTAAATTAGTAAATACATCTTAAGAGTTTACATCACGAAACTGAAATAGTTGTAGTGATAACTGTTCTATGACTAGATATCGTTAAGTTGCCGTTACATGGAAAATACAGTTATGAAATATAGATAGTTACGATAACTTTATCCATTGTACAATAACGATAATGTTACGTTATTTGTAAAAATAACTGCCCACCGCTAAACTTTTCTATATAACAAAATTCTTTAAATTAGAGAGAAGACCTTTGCCCAACAAATGTACATTTATTATGTGGGCTGGTACTACTTATATGTATGATAAAAAAAGCTTCGTTACCTTTTTATCAGCATGAAACACAGCCAACATTCCTATGTTATATATATAGGCCTGTTGGCTGAGTTATATAGCCCCATAGATTGCCTTATAGGGAGGATTTTGCCACAGTTGCCACGCTTGGCAAGCGCTGCTGCCCATCTTCTATTTTAAGTTGTCTTCTGTCGGCTCCTACAACACCCACGTGACGATATTGGGTGGTGGATATTCGTATACCGCCACTACATGATTACCTTTATCTATTAAAAATATTTTGTTTTGTGTGTTTTTGTACATAAATAATAGTTATTATTAAATACAATATTATAAAGTAATTTTCTTATAGTGTGGGGGTAGCTATAAAAAATCGTACTGTGTTCCCTTAATACTGAAAGTATATATTTACTATTCTTTTCAGTTGCCTACAAGAGACTGGTTGGGATCTCCAACGGGCATTGTTCATATTTAACCAACTTCAGTCAGAAGGCAAGATACCTCCTGAAGCATTCATCAAGTGAATTTTGTCTTTGCTGGTCAAGGCTCTGTTGTTGATTGTACATATAGGATAAGATTTCTTATGACAGTCCCTAAGTTGCATATATTATGTGAACACATTTGTTCCTGGAAGTATGAAGATGAAGAAGTCTAATGATTTGAGTAACTTGAAGAAAATATGTATAATACATCATCTAAAAAACTGTAGCTTGAGTATTTTAGCTTGAGTAAAAATACTCAAGCTACAAATTAGTAGAGATGTAGTTATTTTAAAAAAATACAAATCTGCAAATTTTAAGATAAAAGGAATTTAATCAGGTATAGCGTAAAAATAAAAACAAAATAAAATGTTTGATTTAAGTAAAAGATATATTTTATTACATAGATATTTATGTATATTTTTACTTATTTCTAACTTTCTTTAACTTCCTTTGAGTTGTGGTTCTGTTTGCTAAATATCAAACGTTCAGATGTCTTTGCAAAACTACATTTCATACAATAGACTTAGAACATAGACAAACAAATTTTGAAGGTTAGTTTGATATATATAGTATTAAACTAATAGACCTCTTATTAAATTAATATTTTTATACATGATTGTAAATAATTGTTCAATTAATTCATAAATTCCATGTTTTTATTAGGATTATGTTAGTGAGAAACCGATGTTTTAAACTGTTTTGTTTTTTGTGGTTGATGTTATTAGTATTTACATTTTGGAAAGATACTTGTGTGTTACGTTGTGAAGGCAAAAAATTGTAAAATTATTGTCATTAATACATTTCATACAACTTTGTAGTTACTGTGATCATCGAGGTTTGTACACTTGAAATAATTTGAAAAATTAACAAAAATGTTTGGTTTTCATTTTAGAATTATTACTATTGTAAATATAAAATACATAGGTGTCGATCTGGGTTTGGGTTCAAGCCACAGTTTGGGTGGATGTTTGGCTAATGTTTTCCGTACTGAGCATATGGTGCTGTCGCGCCTGGGTTTCTATTGAACCTTAAGGTGTTTCCATGGCGTGTGAGCGAGAGGGAGTGCTTACTCTTTACCTTTGTATTTTACAGCAGTGGAACCTCTTGGAATATCCCATGTGGGCTAGCTGCTTGGTGCAATCAAGGGTTACCTTTGGATATCGACAGCCACCAATTATTTAAACTGTTTGGTTGGAAACAGAACCATTTTCCACCTGTGGTCTTGCGTGGGATGATTAGGGACAATTAGATAAAGAAATAAGTTATAATTTTAAGACTTATTATGATTTACTTAATAAAAATCTTTTTGTACATAAATTACTTTATATCATTTCTTAAACCATCATGTCCTCTTTATTGTATTTTGTTCACAGCTATCTATTATATGTACGGACGTAATTATTAGACATATAGACAAATACCAAAGTTTTCATTACAATTCCGATAGATTGCGATTGTGTTAGATGTGAAATGACTACACAGACCCAAAGAGTATATATGCGGGATCACTGACCGTCGAGAAAGCAGCGTGAATAGTGCAAGACAATTCTGATATGCAATCTGCAATCCGCCTGCCAATCCTTCTTGTATTGAGAGGCACACGTCATCCTATGGTTTGTAAGTCCTACTACAAAACTAGAAACCTACTAAATAGTATAGTATTAATACTACGTGGTAGAGCCATGCTGCAGCTATATTATGGTTGTAGCACGAATGGGTCGGCTCGACCGGGGAAGGACCACGCTCTCACAGAAAACCAGCGTAAAATAGCAGCTTAACGCTGCTGTGTTTCGTATGGTGAGTGTAGAGAACCGGAGACCCTTTTTACTGGCAAAGAGGCATTCCATCTTAGTCCTCACGGGTGACAACGCATCTGCATCTTGAGTCTTTATTGAGGATAGATGTAGATGTCTATGGGTCACAGTAACCACTTACCATCAGGTGGACTGTGTGCTCTTTTGTCACCCGATTCTATAAAAAAAAATAGATTTATTGTGAAAATTTACAAATGGAGTAGTTTTTAAATAACCAAAATATTTTTGCATTATATGTATTGGCAAAAGTTGATTGCACAATTTTTGCTTGATACCGAACACCTAAATAAAATGTTCAAGTGTTTTATTATAATATCATTTCGTATAAAAATTTTTTTAAATATATACAGGGTTATTTTTGAAAGGGTAGCAAAATTTTAAACTTAAGTTCAAGTTTATAAATATTGATATACCACTATTGCAGTTTTTGAAAATACGAGTAAATAAAGCCCCTACTTTTATTTGAAATTATTTCAAATTGAATGCCGATTGATCGACCCTTACGATTGTGTGCGTGCGTAGTAAAATAGTAATCGTTAAATATTTATGAATGACAATCAGTTAAAATAATGCATTGCCACACATTTTGAATTTAAAAGATAAAACATAATTTTTACTAACATTTGCCTATATTACTTATTATGAACTTTCTCCGCAAATATGGCCGGTTATTACTAAACAAAAATAACCCCGTATAAGACTATCTTTTTACGGATTTTATCGCGTTTAATTTACTATTTTAATTCCCGACGTTTCGGGTGATTTACAGCAACCCATGGTCACGGGGAGGACTGAGATGTTTGACGTCCCGATGTCATAGCCCGGCTACCTTCAGTTTTTTTTTTTAATATTAATTTTTGGTTCGATTTACGCAGAATGAACTTACAGTATCTTGAAGTCTTGCGGTGGTATGCTTGGGTTTGGATTTATAGGATTTTGTTAATTATAGGATCCCAAGCGGATGGCAGCACCCATCCATCTTTATTGAAATTAAGATGTTTTTTTTTAATTTCAATAGCCTCGCGTATCATCCTTGACAGGAATCGGTGTTCTTTTGCGAGGGTTTGTGGTCTATCAAATCTGATGTAATGGCGGGGACGATCTTGAACATGTTCACTGACTGAAGACTTCCCAGAGCGTCGGTGCTTCACGTCAGCTATGTTCTTTCACGCGGGTTTTAATGGATATTTTTGTCTTTTTTTACTTCATCTGAGCATATATGCAACAACTTTACAGTGCTACCTATCTCCAATGGTGTTTTGAAATAAATATTAGATATAATGCCGCTATACATATAAGATATATACTCTCTTTACCTTTCAAACCGAAATACCAGAGTAAGTCAGTGAGTGCATTTCTACTTAAGGGCAGAAATAGGAAAGGGCAGTATAAAAGGCTCAAAGCTCAGCACAAAATAGCTCGTCATAAAGTGACAAAAACTATAAGACGAGCATAACCTATATAATTTTTTACGTGGTAGAGCCATGCTGCAGCTATATTAGTAGTACAGTTGTAGCACGAATGGGTCGGCTCGACCGGGGAAGAACCACGCTCTCACAGAATACCTGCGTAAAATAGCAACCTAAAACTGCTGTGTTTCGTATGGTGAGTGTAGAGAACCGGAGACCCTTTTTACTGGAAAAGAGGCATTCCATCTTAGTCCTCGCGGGTGACGACGCATCTGTATTTTGATTCGCAAACGAGAATAGATGTAGATGTCTTAGGCCACAGAAACCATTTACCATCAGGTGGACTGTGTGCGTCGTTTGTCACCCTATTTTATAAAAAATATATGTATGTCATATGCGCTTATAGAATGAAGTATCAGTCTGTACTAGGGAATTAACATATAAGTAACTGCGTTGCCATCTGGAAGAGTAGTAAGACGAGAAGAATCAAAATTGTAATATTGATGCTTCTCTGTGTTTCAAGTTTCTGGCACTTACTATACCTAACTTGAGTACTAACGAACTTTTTTGCGAAACTAGTAAGCTGTGGAATTAGTATAACCCGTTCGTGAACTGAGTTGCAAGTTTTGACTTAGATTCGGAATCTACGCGGCTATATAGATACTTTTTAGACTATTATAATCTACTAATCTCTTACTAATATAAATAAATCTATTACTAATCAACTTTCGTTGTAATCATTACGAAAATCTAAGAACTTAAAATATTCTCAAATATTTACAACTTGCATGTTACAGTACGTAGTATTAATTACGTTATCTACACCTATCAGATTAACTAGAACATGCTTCACTTATATGACAAGTTATTCAACAGTGTTGTATCTGAAATATTATGCTGAAGGAATATAACTTTACGTGAATCCAAACATCTCCTGGTTTTACTGGTTTTACGTAATTTAGTCTGTTACGTGTTAATGTTAGCATAGACATTTTGGTTATTAAGTGACTGCATTGTTGGTGTAGCGGATAGCGGTCGTAAGTGTGAGAGCTGATCATGTGATCCCGGGTTCAAATCCTGGGTCGAAACAAAATCAGTTATTTTATTTGTCTGTCAAGAAATTCTAAGAAACAGCCGGGGTCAGAAAGTTGGCGGTGTTTCAACCCCGTGCCTCGGAAAGCATATGAAGTCGTAAGGGTCTTGCGCCTTAACTCTCTCCGGGCGTGTGGGATTGAAGCCCCATCGGACTTTGCTGCCATTTTCGTAGCATAACGTCTTATGGGATTTTGCTATGGAGAAATGCGGCTGATTTAGAAATTATTTTAGTTTCACAGAAGCGGGCCATTACAGCTATTTACAACCTGAAACCGGGAGAGTCTCTTAGAGAAAAATTTAAAGAAATAAATGTATTAACTTTGGCCTCTCAGTATATTTCCAAAAATTAATGCATGTTCACAAAAACAAAAGCAGTTTTAGTAAATAAAGTGATATACTCTCTGTAAACACTAGGAACAAACACAAGCTAGTGATATCAGTTTTTCGACTCCACAGAGTTAGTAATTCATTCTTGGGGCAATGTATACGCTATTATAACCAAGTTTAAATATTTTATTAAAGAAAAATTGTATGAAAACGGTTATTATAAATAAATTAATACACGGTCGCTGTTTCTAAAATGTAAATAGTTTGTACAACCATTCATGTAAAATTTACCTAAAAAAAAGTTCCGCTGGGTTTCTTGCTGGTTCTTCCCAGGACAGAGGGTTTTCTTCGAACCAGTGGTAAAGTAAAAAATGACTTTCAATAAGAATTACACATAATATGATCTATATTGAATAAAAATTATTCTATTCCATTCTATGAGAGTGAGGGAATAGAGAGTGCACCGGTGTTTGCGGACACACTCGCGTACACTGTATCGTTATCGTCACAGATAACTAAATAGTTTAGGTGTCGTGTCCGTTTAGACTGGTCCTTGTGACCGAAATTCGGTTCTCAGGACATTACATTATTAAGTGAATAATTTATTCTGTGATATTTGCGATGTTACTACTATTACGATCCTGATAGACTGACATCAATATGCTTACCGTTAACGTACAATAGTTTCTAATGAGTGACATAGCGCCAGGGTTAGTTGGCCCATATACATCTACATTTATCCTCGATTAAGAATAAAAATGCAGATGAGTTGTTACCCTTCAAGACTAATATGAATGCTTTGTATCCAATAAAAAAGGTATCCGGTTCTCAACACACACCATACAAACCCAGGAGCGTTAAGCTAGTATTTCACACTGGTATTATGTGAGTGCGTGGTCCTTCACTGTTCCAGCCGACCCATTCCTGCTACAATCATAATATAGCTGCTTCTAAGCCTTAGTAAGGTTATACAAATAACTTACAAAACTTATTTATGAAACAGCCTGGAAGCGATCTCCTCATTCTCAGGGGTTATTACTAACCATGTGTAGAACTCCTTTAAAACATAATTTTCGGATAGCCCAAATCGTAATCAGTTGTTTTTCTTATTTTTTATTTTAAATCTCTTCTTCCGAGAATTCTGACAATGTCGCGTTTCGCATTTGACTGAGAATTGGATTAGGAATACCGTAATAAAGGAGTTTTGAACTTTGTGTTTTCTTTTTTATAGGATAAGGGTGACAAACGAACACACAGTCCACCTGATGGTAAGTGGTTGCTGTGGCCAATAGACATCTACATCTATCTTCGATTAAGAATTAAAATGCAGATGCGTTGTCACCCGTGAGAACTAAGATGGAATGCCTCGTTTCCAGTAAAAAGGGTCTCCGGTTCTCTACACTCACCATACGAAACACAGCAGCGTTAAGCTGCTATTTTACGCTGGTATTCTGTGAGAGCGTGGTCCTTTCCCGGTCGAGCCGACCCATTCGTGTTACAACTATAATATAGCTGCAGCATGGCTCTACCACATATAAAAATGTGTGATCTGAATCTCTTCTTCAATTCTGAATTCATGGCAATTCATAGAAACTTGTCTATTATTTCAAATCTTCATTCACTTTCCCAACTTGCCAACGAATCTAGTTATTGGAATCATGGAGGTTTACTTAGAAGGCTATCCTTGATGCTGTTCTGTTTAGGGTCACACAACTCAAATGATGATATTCTCAGATTCCTTAAGTCAACCGCAAGATTTATGTCAAGCTCTTGTTGCTCAAAGATTAAAGGTCTTTTAATTCCAACTATCATAAAAAATTATGTTATTCTTCCTTGGATTCATGGTCAATTATGATATTTAGCGACGGACTTTTTTAGATTCATCTCAAAACGTATAACATCTTTGGATTTTTAAGATACCTTTGGCAGGTCATTTGCATCGCCGCGTAGTGCATGAACAGAAGGAATAGCATGTGTGCTGTGAACATTCTTTAATATACCTTATCTACGCCGAGTAAAGCTACAAGATAATAAGTCAACAAGGAGTTAGCTATATGACCTGGATTCGTTGGAAAATTTAGTTATTACCTAGACTGTGACCTGGATTTAAAGGAAAATCTAGTTCTTACCTAGATAACGAACTTTATCTAGGGTTTAAATACATTTCAAGTTTAATGTGCGGCGGAGAAAATCTTCCGTGACTTGCTCGTGCGTCGCTTTTTGTTGACGAAAGATAATTGTGTTGTTACTTATGACGATGGTTTGTGGAATTTTACGTATAATAAAGAGAGATGTGTACTAGGATTTGAATTTATTGATAAATTCTTTTGAATTACTAAGTAAAATAACAACCTTTAAATGCTGCTGGCAAATAAAGCCTGGCACAGCTCCAGCAGTCACTCTGTACCTAATGTGCATTGGGTTACAACTTTAGAGCGACACACAAGCGAACAATCCATCGTGTTTAATAAAGCCTATGTACACCCGCAACCGTCTCGAACCACCATCACCATCTCTCGTCATCTCTGTTACTTCTGAGGACTAACATGAAATACTTCTCGTCTTGACAGCCTGTAACTATGCTGACCCCCCAACCCAAAACCAACAGTGCAGTGGATGAATAGCTGTTTAGTGGCAGATATAAGCACGAGGATGGTGGGGGTCTAATGGAGGTAAAAAGGTATAATAAGACCGTCATACACATCTTTTCCTCCCACGAATATTATATGAGAGTCGACTAATGAAAATATTAGGATAATGTATTGGTACTTGTCAGAGGAAAATAATACATTTATTTAAAATATGGTAGGCTTTATTAGGTTAGGCGTAGGTATAGAGGACAATTTGGTTTACCAACCCAAAATTAAAATGATTAAAATTACATAAATGCTGTAATAAAAATAAACATTTTGCGAAAAATGATAATTCACGAATAGAATTCACGAAACATTAATATACCTAATAGTTTGCCGAAATATGACTCAAATTGATATTGCTTTTATTGCGTACATTGACTACAGTTTTATTGGCCTTCGCTTTTTGGGGCTTGCCCCGCCTGGAATATTACCCTAAATACGCCAATGACGGTAGAATAGGAAATAAAAACTAAGGCACGAGGCGTAAGGGTAAGGCCTCACTGGAGTGTCTTAGAAAATAGTTTAGATGTAGGTTGTATTGTGGTTTTTTCTATTATTTTTCATTTTATTTTACTAATAAAAAAGTATTAGAATAATAACTGCACTTGCCATCTACTAGCCAATAGGGCAGTGCACTTTCTATCTCACTCTCACCGCGAATTTCATGACACAACAATTAAAAATGTAATACGATTTAAGGTTACCTAATTAATAATATTTTCTGGTGATAATAGTTTCTCTTTGTTTTTCTTTTTTATTACGTGGTATTATTTCTTTTTTCTTCTTTTCTTTATAGAAGAGGGGGCAAACGAGCATGCGGCTCACCTGATGGTAAGTAACTACCGCCGCCCATGAATAACCGCAACACCAGGGAAATGCAGATGCGTTACCGGCCTTTTAGAAAGGTGTAAGCTCTTTTCTTGAGGGTCCCTAAGTCGTATCAGTCTGGAAAAATCGCCGGTGGTAAACAATTCCACAGAGAAGTTGTACGAGGAAGAAAACTCCTAGTAATACGTACAGTCGTGGACCGCCAAGCATCCAGATGGTGAGGATGGTATCGTGAATTTTTACGCGATGTGCATTCGTGAAATTTGGCGGCTGGAATTAATCCGAACAATTCCTCAGAGCACTACCCCATGGTAAATTCGATAGAAAATGCAAAGGGATGCAACATCCCTACGCAGTGCCAGTGTATCGAGCTGATCAGAAAGAACTCGGTCGTCTACGATTCGGACCGCTCTGCGCTGGATGCGGTCAAGTGGAAGGAGCTGGCACTGGGGTGCCCCGTCCCAGAGTAGAGAACAGTATTCCATGTGAGGCCGAACTTGCGCTTTATAAAGTTGCAAGCGATGTGCCGGCATGAAATTTGTCTCACTCTGCTTAGCACGCCAAGTTTTTTAGAGGCCAATTTGGCCTTCCTTTCGAAGTGACCACGAAACTGCACACTATTCGATATGTCTACGCCGAGGATTCCGATGCTAGCTGCAAGGGCAGCAAGGGGAGTGCCTTGAAACTGAGGAGATACGACAAAGGGGTTCTTTTTAGCGGTAAACGCGCAAACTTGTGTCTTCTGGGGATTGAACTGGATTAGATTTAGTCGCCCCCAATCCGAGACTTTGTTCAGCAAAGACTCGACTTCAGACACAAGTTTGTCCCGGAACTCGGCGACGTTGTCCCGAGAAATATTGGCACAACCGCTATATAAGGCATCACCAGTGCTATCGTCTGCATAGCAATGAATGTTACCAGTTTGCAACATATCATTGATATGCAGGAGAAACAGCGTTGGTGATGGCACGCAGCCTTGAGGAACACCAGCGTTGATAGGTTTGAAATCAGAGCATGCACCGTCTACTACGACCTTGATGTTCCGATAAGCAAGGAAATCGGACACATTTGCACAATTTCTCGGGAAGCCCATAAGAAGGAAGCTTCGAAAGGTGCGCTTTATGCCAAACCCGATCGAAGGCCTTCGCTATGTCCAAACTAACGGCCAATGCCTCCCCCTTGGACTCTACTGCCTCCGCCCATCTATGAGTCAGGTATACCAGAAGATCACCAGCTGATCGACCCCGACGAAAACCATACTGGCGGTCAGCTGGTGATACTTAAGGTACCTCATGAGCTGGCAGTTTATAATGGATTCTATTATTTTGGAGAACAAGGAGTTGATGGCGATAGGCCTGTAGTTGGACGGGTCTGACCGGTCGCCTTTTTTAGGGATCGGGTGGACCAAAGCTGCCTTCCATGAATTCGGGACTACGCCTTGGGAGTAGGAGTACCGGAAAAGACGCGTTAAAACCGGTGCTAACTCCGGAGCACACGTCTTCAGCACAATGGGAGGGACTCCATCAGGCCCACTCGACTTGCTGACGTCCAGGGAGCAGAGTGCTTTACGAACCGAGCGCTGTGTAAACCGCACATCCGGCATGGAGCACTCACACCGCGGGATTGTCGGCGGTGTGTTCCCCCCGTCATCTAGAATCGAGTTGGACGCAAAGAGCTCAACAGATCGGCTTTCTCCTTTGCGGCATGGGCCAGTGAGTCGTCCCCTCTGTGCAGAGACGAAAGAGGTGACTGACTTTCCGAAGGAAGGCTTCTCGCCAATTCTGCCGATGTGCTCAGACCTTGCCTTGGCAATGACTCTTTTGAAGGACCTGGAGGCGGAATTATACTTCTTTCTAAGCCCAGGCCCGGTAGCACTCCTGCTTATAGCGAGATGCTATAAGTTGCGACCAAACCATGGCTGGGATCTGCCTCCGATGGACACCACAGAGGATGGAATAAAAAATTCCATACCCTGAAGTACCACATCAGCAACACAATCGGCAACAACGCTGGGATCTTCCGGCGAGAAGCAAACCCGCCCCTAAGGGTAGCATGCAAAAAAGACAGCATCCCGTCCCAATCGGCCGACCTGTAGTGCCAAACACGGTGGCGAGCTGCAGATCGCAACTGCGATTGGAGCGTTAGTGGCACCGTACTCCAGATCAGACAATGATCCGAAGAGCCCAGAGGGGCATCGACGGAGACCTGATATCCGTCCGGATGAGAGGTCATCTGAAGGTCCAACAGGGAAGGTACATGATCCTCCACATCTGGGATCCGCGGAGGCGAAGTAACTAGTTGTGTTAGATCATATGCCAAGGCAAAGTCATAGACAGATCTATGACATGACAGGCATGATCGGTTAAACGAGAACCAAGCCATTCAGCGTGGTGGGCGTTAAAATCACCGAGTATCGCAATTTCTGTGGATGGGACCTGTTGTAGCACGGAGTCTGCAGCCATTTGGACGTGGTCGATGAGTCGGTCTGTGTCGGCATTACCGCTATGGGAGCTATAGAGGCACCCGTCGATGCGGGGATGGTCGTCGTTGTCTACGCGCAGTCATAGGATGGACAGGTCCGTACCTTCAAGACTGGCGAGGCGCCGAAAACAGATGTCCTCTCTGAAGTATATGCAAACTCCAGCCCGGGGCACAAAGGAGTGTTCTAATTTGTACCCCGGGTAGGAGAGATATGAAGTATCAGCCGAAGAGGACACCTGAGTCTCGGTTAAAAAGAGCAAGGCCGGCTTCGCCGTCTCTAGTTAGTAATGGACTGCATTAAGGTTGGAATAAAGTCCCCTGATGTTGCAAAAATTCATAGACAGCGTGACAGGAGTCGCCTTGATTTTACCGCTTGCCCCGAGCAGTATTAGTCGCGAGCGGAATTTGCCTCCCCCAGAATACGCGGAGCAGCCTGAGCACCCACGCTCAGGAGTGGAGTAGTTTGGTCGTGGATGCTCAGCGAGGGATTCTCCAGGGGTGCTGGTACCCTCCTAAGGTAGTTTTTTTATTTAATTTCGCTACCATGTTGATGGGGAGGGGGGGGGGGAATTGGGCCTCCGACCACCTGCACTCACCAAGCACAACGCAGAGGTAAACCTCTATTTCACGCTGGTATTCCGAGAGGTCGTGGTACCACCCCTGTTCGAGCCGGCCCATCCGTGCGACAGCAAAAGCTGCCACCACTGTTAAATATATTAATTATCTTGTAAATTTTTTGCACTAAAAGTAAATACTTTTTTAGAAAGAAAGAAAGAAATAGGTTTTTTTGGCACATACATATGAAAAAATATTTTTTTTATCTTAACAAAAATGTATAAAAATAACTTCATATGCACCATAATGGTCTCCACTCAGCTTTAAGTCACGAATTGAATATTTCGCATTTTTTTAACAGCTATTGTTCAGCAGCGGACTTAGGTACTGTAATGATGATGTTTGACTTCATTTCGTATGAATAATGCTACTGTATATAAGAACATTATTATTAAAAGGATTACAAAATAAAAATACTGAGCATCTATAATATTTAGAAAGAACTGCAAAACTTTTTCTGATTTTTAATTTTACTTTCAATATTCGTGACTATCTTATAAATGCAAAAGCAACAGAATTTTATTGCCAATTTCTTAAATATAAAGTGCTCTGCAGAACCATGGTGCAGAACTCAGTCAAAACGACGACGACGACATACCTACAGTACAGGCCGGTACAGGCATTGAGTTATAGGCAGCACTGAAAATTTCGGGAATCAAGGAAGTTGTACTACACAACATTACTATTTAAAAATGTATTTATTGCTTTTCGAAGTATTCTCCGCGAAATTTGACACATTTTTCCATACGATGGAACCAATCATTGAAGCAATCCTTCCATTCGGAAGTTGGGGTCTCCAAAATGGCCGTTTTGTAGGCGTCCACAGCTTCTTCAGGTGATGAAAATCTCTGTCCACGCAATTTATTCTTTATTTTAGGGAAAGTATAGAAATCATTAGGGCTTAGGTCGGGGCTGTACGGCGGATGGTCTAATAATTCTATGTTTTCTTGCTCTAAAAACTCTTTTGTTCTGGGTGCGGTGTGAGAACTCGCATTGTCGTGATGGAGGATGATGCGGCGGTTGCAGTTCTCTTTACGGAGTTCAGAAACGACCTGTGGCAAACAAATGCTAGCATACCATTCTGCATTAACCGTTCTTTGTCCCTCAAGAGGAATAGTCGTAACATGGCCGGTTTTGGAGACAAACGTGGCCACCATTTTTTTTTGCAACACTCCGTGAACGAACAATTTTTGTTCGCTTTAACTCATTTTCGAACACCCAAACTCGTGACTGGTTTTTTGTTTCGGGTTCATACGCGTATATCCAGGATTCGTCACCTGATACGATGTTGTATACAGCATTTGAGGATCCTGCGTGGAATCTTTCGAGAGTTCTGACGCACCTAGTAACACGAGCTGCTTTTTGCTCTTCACAGAGCGAATGCGGTATCCATCGGGAAAACAACTTTTTTACACCTAATTGTTCATGCAAGATTATTTGTATTTGACTCATGCCAATGTCTAAAGTTGCCTGAATTTCGCGGTATGTCACATGTAGATCTTCCTCAATCAGCTTACGCACAGCATCAACGTTTTCTTGGGTGACTGCAGTTTTTGGACGACCTTGACGGGGATCATCACTGAGCTTGACACGTCCACGTTGAAATTCAGCAAAACAGCGATAAATTGTGGTTTTGGATGGGGGTTCATCACCAAATGCAGAAATCATCCGGTCAACACACTGATTTTATGTTAAACCACTTCGAAAGTCCTAATAAATCATCGCTCTTGAATTTTCTCGAGTCAATTCCATTTTCTCAACGACTAAACAAGTTTGATAAAAGCTTGTGGCAAGACCGAGAATCTTTTTTTAAATAAATAAATAGTATTCGATTTTTAAAACCGAGGAGTTTTTAATTAAAAAGATTTTAATATGACAGGAACAGTGGAAATATTCCATTCCCGATACTTTTAGTGCAATATACTTTTAATGGAAATAAATCAATGGGTACAGGCCACAGTTATGTGTTATGTCACTGAAGACAGTTACAAATTACAATGTTCCGAAAATACCTATTTAACTTGTAGTACTTAATAGCTCAATGATTTAACATTTTGATTATATTTCATGTATATAATTCAGTGTCTGCATTCGATTCGTCTTCCGTTCGTAAGTAACACCATTATTTTATTATTACGAAAATGCACAATAAGCACTTGCTCAAGCAAATTAACTTTTAAATATTTTATTAAAAGACGCCCGAACAAAAATAAGCTGGTAGAAGTTATATTGTTCTTTGCATTCTGATAAATTACTAGACTAGTTTACTAATATAACACATTATATACTGAAAAAAAAGACCGGAATCCATACCAAGATTAAAGTTTATTGCTAATATTGGAGCTATAGTTCTTTTAACTATTATATATTCTGTGGCTATAGTATCAATTATTACCATTTATCGGCATGGTATCAGCGGTATCTATTGTTTTAATCAGCGACATTGATTATTTAAATCACTAATCACACTAATAATAAATGATAATCCACATAAATCCTGTATTATGTTTATTTAATTGCTTAAATAAAATCACGGCAGATTACACGGTAATGGCGGCCTAAGATAACCCACTACCCCATATCATCCTGTGGGTGTAGAAGTAAAATTTTTAATACAAGTGCTATCTTAGAAAAGTGTTCCGGGAAGGAGAATATTAGTAAAATAATCCATAAAACAATTTGTCACTTGCAATAGATCGGTTACTATAGTATTATTTTAAGTAACACTATTAAAAATAAAATACGTACATACATACCCAGAGGGGTAGGCAGAGACTACGGACTTCCATTTGGCACGATACTGACACACCTCTCTCGCCTCCTTAACATCCATATATCTACGCATACATGATCGTCGGTTAAGGTTACGAGTACTCCTAATCTGGTCCATTTTCAATATATCGCCCAATTTGGTCGATAAACCTTCATCTAGGACGTCCCTTTCCGACTCTGCCGTTCACACCTGCAATATAGATTTGTTTTGTCACTCTTGCCTTGTTCATTCTTTCTACATGACCAAACCACCGAAGCATTCATTTCTTAATCCTGGTCACAAAATAATCTTGCAAACCACACTTTTCTCTTATCATACAATTTTTCACCCTGTCATTCAGATTCTGCCCTAACCGCATATTCATTATTGACATATTAATGACCGCATTTCCACAGCATTTATTCTACTCTCGTGCTTCTTCTGCCATATCCAACTTTCACTATCATACATTAAAGTAGAGACTAGGGACTAACACGGCATTATGAATGCCATACGTGCCTTTTTGGACACATTCTGACTTTCCACAATAGAGTGTAAAGCCCCACTCTATTTCCTGCGTTCACTCGTCGTTCTTATATCCTTATCCTATCTACCATCTCTACTAAATACACATGCCAAATACACAAACTCATCCACTTGCTAAATCAAATCCCCTTCTATTCTTATTTCACATATCATTTTACTTTCTTCTCTTTCAAAAACCATCACTTTCGTTTCACTTGCATTCTCTTTCATTCCCCTTTCTTTTAAAGACCTGTTCGTTAATGTAACCATCATTTGCAACTCGGCCGCCAACGACGGAAATATGACTTGCTCATCGGCGTACAAAAGGCATTTGACGGTTTAATCACCCATTCTTAACCCACATTCTTTAACTTTCAATGTTCCAAATAACTGTCCATAAATAGGTTAACCAGTCACGGTAAAGCTACGCAGCTCTGTCTAACACCCTTTTGAATGGCAGACCAGTCTCTAACTCTTTCAATTAACACCTTAGCATACAGTTTACCCACAATGCTAAGCAGGCTGAATCCACGGTAGTTTTTACAGTCCTGCTGTGACCCTGTTCCCTTATATATCGGGACTATAACGGCTCTCCACCAGTCTTCCGTTTCTCGTTTCAGTTCCCAACATAAATTAAACAAGGTGTACAGCAGGCCTGCCACCACTGACTTTCCACCCCTTAGCATTTCGAGTGATACTATATCATATCCGGCTGCTTTACCTGCTTTCATGCTTTTTACTGGTTTCATTATTTCATCTACACTTATCTTCCTACTTCTTCTTCTTCTTTGCTTCAACTTCCATCCGTGCTTCATCATCCTACTATAACGTATTATTTTTACTTTCATTCTTTCTCTTACTTACACCACATACTTCGGTGGCTGCATCCACCAAACCTTTCTTAACTTTATCCCTCACAGTTTTCAAGTCTAAATCATTCATACACAATTCATCCAAACCACTAATATTTGTCCTTAGTCTACATTTATACTTCTCTTTCTCTTCTTCATCTTGTAACACACATGTCCGATGCCGCCAACGCCTGAATAGACCATTAATTTGGCATAAGACCAAGTAATGATCCGTCACTTCGTTGGAACCCTAGTATCTACCACTGCTCTTCGCATTCTTTCATCCACAATTACGAAATCCATTATGCTTCCATCATCACCTCTTTCCCATGTATACATGTGTATCTTCTTATATATCCTTTCATAACCAGACCTCTTCACCCTTCCATTAAAATCTCCTAACATAATAAATAAATTAGTAGGAAAATAAGTTTTAATATTTTAATTTCTTAATATTGTACAAATTTTTATTTTTAGAACACAGCAATAAAAATTAGGTTTGATGCAAACTTTGTATGTATGCATGTACCTATGTTGATTTTTAAATATAGATAGCGTTATAACTATTTAATTTACGGCATACCTGACGAGAAAGAAAAATAAATTCCTATCAGCCTTTTTTTTCCATCTCTGCACAGGGGGGATAACTCACACTCACACTGGCCCATGCCGAAAAGGAGAACGCCGATATTTTAAGCTCTCCCTTCACGTCCAACTGGACTCTCGATGACAAAGGAAACACAGCGTCAACTTCCCGCAGTGTGAGTGTTCCATGCTGGATATTCGGCTCAGTGCGCAAATCATTCCTTTCATCTTTGCACAACAGGTCGAGTGGGCTTGATGTAGTCCCGCTTATTGTGCTGAAGACGTGTGCTCCGGAGTTGGCACCAGTACTTACGCGTCTTTTCTGATAATCAGACTCCCTAGGTGTATTCCCGAATTTATGGAAGACAGCTTTAGTGCATCCGATCCCTAAATAAGACGTCCTGAGACCCATCCAGTTATCGCCATCCCCTCCTTGACCTCTAAAATAATGGAGTCCATTATAAGCTGCCAGCTCATGAGGTAGGTACCTCTATGACCACCAGCTGATTACAGACCGCGAACACGGTTACCGTCGGAGTCGCCCAGCTGGTGACCTTCCTGTTTACCTTACTCTATCTGGGCTATCTGAGAAATTATGCAAGTGAATCACCAGTTTTCTTGCAGATCGAAGAATCAAAGCCGACGCATGCTATATATATATATATATATATATATATATATATATATATATATATGCGCTTGTGATCGTGAAGCCTGCGTGTTATCATCTACGCTCTTTGTATGTTGTATTCCTTTGCATTTTCCGTCGCATTTACCACGGGGAGTAATCAGAGGAATTGTTCAAATTGATTCTAGCCACCAAATTTCACCATCGCACATCGCGACAAAATTTACGATACCATTCACACAATATCAATACTTGGTAGACTACCACTGCGCATTTTACTAAGAGTTTATACCTCGCACGACTTCTTTTTGGAATCAGTTACCACCAGTAATTTTTACGGACCGATACGATTTAGAGACCTACAAGAAAAGAACTCAAGAGCCTACTCTTCGAAGGCTGACAACACACCTGCGATTTTCCTGGTGGTGCAGTTCACGGTTCATGGGCGGCGGTAATTACTTACCATTAAGTGAGCCGCACCGCATACTAGTTTCCTCCCTCTTCTATAAACATCTTCTATCAACACGGACGACAGACAATATGCGTAATAAATTAGTTGGTCGGTGTTAGTTGACACGCACTTGAGTGACAATGAACTGGTTATGCATTGGTTTGTGTGGTTACACTGGTTGTAATAAATATCGCACGCGTAAAATCGATCTAAGTCATAGTAAAACCGATATTAGTCACCAATTTTTTTAAAAGAATTTAAGCAAAAATATGAATAGGTAATAGAATAGATATGGCATCACCTGTCTAATTTTTCTTGATGTTGTAAATCATTTCCAGTATCAGGGCTGTAGCATTAGGTTCTGGTGGAAGTGTTGTAGTGCTGATGGTTTTCAAAACTGGGGAATGCTACTTCCCATCTTAGTTTTTGGGGGTCCGCATTTTGATTGCTGAGGCCACAGCATCTATTTATAATTAGGTGGGTTATGTCATATATGTCACCCTTACTTTCATATAAAATAATGCCGCATAAATCTGTAAGAATATTCGCAGAAGAACAAGAGAAACTGACATAATCTGGCAGATTAGTAGCCAGAGGTGACAATGAGCCTGCCATTTAGTAGAGACGGACTCACGCATGAAGGGTTCCGTACCATCGTAATACATGTTTCTAGTTGTCACTAGATGGAGTGACGACCTGATAAAGCATGGGTGAGGCCTGGTTTTTTATAGAATTAGGGTGATGAACGAGCACAGAGTCTAGCTGATAGTAAGTGAATGCTGTGACCCATGGAATCTACATTTATACTCGATTAACAACAAAATGCAGATGCGCTGTTGGTGTGACCCCTGAGGACTAAGATTGAATGCTGCGTTTCCAGTAAAAGGTGTCCCCGGTTCTCTACACGCACCATATGAAACATAGCAGCATTGAGCTGCTCTTTTACGCTGGTATTCTGTGCGAACGTGTTTCTTCTCTGGTCGTGCCGCTCTGTTATTATTAGTTACAACCATAATGTAGCTGCGACGTGGCTCTACGACTTCGTAATGTTCTGCTGTGGATTTGTGACGGGCTGTAAAAATGACAAAAGTATACTTCGATATTGATTTATTTCAAGATACGAAAAACTAATAATTCTTGGCTATGGTCAATCCCTTTAGTTTAGATAGATAATTCGAGCAATTTTTAACCATTAAAATGTTAAGTCTGTCTCGATGTCACTCCCGTTTTACGTTTATAGTTAAGATGGTATGCATAAATGTCTCGTTTATAAATATACTACTTGACCTTTGAGCTTGTTGAATGTACATTGTGAGCGACTAAACCCTGATTTGAATTCCAATTGAGGACAACAATTGTTCAATTCAAAAATAATTGGTTTTAGTCTATGGTGTATTGCGATTATCTGATTGATGTAAGCAGCGTATTATCAAAAAAGGACGAGGTGAACAATTCAACATGTTCTTTTTTTAGTGTATGTTACATGATATCTCCGAGGTTAGTTCACTGATTACATTTACCGTTACTAACAGACCATAGGGGTCTCATATAAATTTTAAGCAGAGCCGATAATATTTTTTATATAAAATAAAGTGACAAACGAACTTACCATCCACCCCATGGTAAGTGAATACTGCAGTCCAGTACACCTGCAGCCAACTTCATACAATGAAGCCGACAGATGCGTTGTCACCTGACGACTAAGATGGAATGCATCACACACAGTAACTATACTAACTTCGTTACTCTTCGAATCGGAATACAGCAATGCAATCATTGGCCACTATTCTTACATGTTAGAACCACGCTGCAGCTATATTATGGTTGTAGCATGAAAGGGTTGGCTCGACTGGGGAAGGACCACGCTCTCACAGAATACCAGCGTAAATAATTAAAAATTAAAAATTTTGTACAACCGACTTCTATATATACGAGTATTATTAATTAATTAATTTTGGGCTAGTTGTGAGGGACGCCGAAGACCGGGCAAAGTGGAGGAGGAAGTGTAGGAAAGCGGACCCTGGGTTCTCCCGCGCTGGGCGGGATGAGCAACCGGGATAAACGCTAGGTAGAAGAGAGACTTCTATATATATTACTAAGAATAACTCAAAAACTATTCGTCAGACCTTGATCAAATTTATATGGGACCACGTGAGAAACACCAGCTTTCAAATAAAAAAAAAAGAATCATCGAAATCGGTTCACGGTGAACAAAGTTATGAGGTTACACACATAACAAAACATACAGTCGAATTGAGTACTTCCTCCTTTTTGAAGTCGGTAGAAAAGCAGCTTAATGCTACTGTGTTTCGTATGGTGAGTGTAGAGAACCGGAGATCCTTTTTACTGGCAACGAGGCTTTCCATCTTAGTTTTCAGGGGTGACAACGCATTTGCATGTTGATTCTTAATCGAGGATTGGTGTGGATGTCTGGGACACAGCATCTAAATACCATCAGGTGGACTGTGTGCTCGTTTGTCACCCTTATTCTATAAAAAACAAATACTGTTGGCAAAATGGCGAACAGGGTTGAACCTACTCAGACGTACTTCTCGGTAGAAAGGGGGTCCTACCGACTTGTATTATTAATTTATTAATTTAAGTATTCCTTTAAATAATCCTACATATTAGAAACATAATTTAAAATTAAAAATTTTGTACATCCGACTTCAATATAAGTTATTAAGAATAACTTAAATAACTCAAAAACTATTGGTCTGGCCTTGATCAAATTCATATGGGACCACACGAGAACTATCAGCTTTCATATAAAAAGAATCATCGAAATCGGTCCACCCAGTAAAAAGTTATGAGGTAACACACATAAAAAAAAATAAAAAAAAACACGCGTCGAATTGAGTACCGTCTCCTTTTTGGAAGTCGGCAGAAAATGCTGATGATAGTGTGGGGTAGAGAGGTGACAACGCATCGGCATTGATGATAGGTGTAGCTGTCTATCTTCAATGTGATCCAGGGATCTATGTATAAAATGAAGTGTGTAGTCGTCTGTCACCTTTACTTATAAAAAATGTAATTTAACCTGAGATATAAATAAAAATAGATCGCGTGTGAAATGCTTTAAGAATTATTTCTCATAAATCGTTACAATTGATATTGCGAACAAATTGAGTGCATGGAAATAATTTTTATTTATTGCAGCATATCAAAAGTCCACCGCTCAACATTAATGATTTTTGGTTGTTATCAGAAAGATGCCCCTGCTCATTACCTGTTTCGTTTTGGTCTCATTCTTCTCTTATAATATCATCATTGTTTAATTTGTTTTATATTAAACTAGCTGACCAGGCAGACATTGTTCTGCCCTTTCCGACGACTATTTGCTTTCTTAAAAAAGCTCCTGAGATTAGCAATAAAAAAATTGAGGGTTACTTATTGAGATAAAAACTGTCCTATCTCTCAAGTTGGACCAAACTGCACACAGTGTGCAAAATTTCATTGAAATCAGTTTAGTAGTTTAGGAGTTCATCGCGGACAAACAACGTGACTTTAACTACAATCCCACTTGATGATAAGGGATGATGTAACCTAAGATGGTGAAGCGCACTTTATTTAGTAGTCATTTTGAGTCGTATATTACAGCAAATTTTGATGAAGAGCGAATAGTGTACATGTCGCTCCTGAGGACAAAAATGTAATTTTCAGTTAAACGGATTAACGGAGGTTATTTTAAGATTAAAAAAATCTATTGTATTCTATTTTTACCTTCAAATTTTCAAAGATTTCAAAAAGGAGACGGTACTCAATTCGACTGTATGTTTTTTTATGTGTGTTACCTCATAACTTTTTTCTGGGTGAACCGATTTAGATGATTCTTTTTTTATCTGAAAGCTGGTGATTTTCATGTGGTCCCACATAAATTTGATCAAGGTTTGACTAATAGTTTTTGAGTGATTCTTAATAATTTATATTGAAGTCGGTTGTACTAAATTTTAAATTTTAATCTATTATATTGTTCTATTGTTTTTGTTTTATTTTAATAGCTTATTAAATTCATTCCTGCAAATGGACATGCCTAGTCCAAGATTGTGCAAAATGACGCTTTCTTATTTGTTATATGATCTATTGGCTATGCTGTCGACTGAATTACTGACGAAATTACTAGCGAGCATGCTCTCACGCCAATCACTGAAAATATATTTTGTATCAATTCACGAAGAAGTAATCACAAAACCATTCCACGTTTCATGACAGTAGGTTTGATTGATACCGTGACAGTAGTCATTATCTATTGTAGTATTAGGTATTTTATAAGTATTTAGTAATGATTTCAGGCAGAAGTGAACTGTTTATCACCTTAAAACTATAGTATATTTTGGTAAGTGTGAGAATCTACTTCTTCTTCATTATTACGTAAAAGTCCACTGACAGACATGGATCTCTCCCGTTGCAGCACGAATTGACGATCGCAGTATAGCAGTAGCAGACGGATCGCACCTTTGACGTTGCTCTTCGCGCCGCTCTGAGTATTTCACGCGGAGAGACATATTGATATCGTTTCCTATAGGCAGCTATAAGATTTTTTTGGTATATTCCATAGACGAACAAAATGTGGCGATAAATTCTTTTACACCCCACCTCACGTTAAGTAATCGTTATTATTTAAAGCTATTTTTTTGTAGTTTTTAAATTATTAGCCTTCAAAAATCCACAGTTGTATTGTTTCAAGAATGTTGAGAATTTATTATTCAAAATCATAATTTTAAATTTTATTGATAACTTACTTTTTAATAACGTTTTTACTTGAGGAAGGACTGCTTTTGTGCCTAGGTGTAATTCTGAGTAGTACGGTCCTACTAGTACCACCCTTTTATCTATTTCTCCCGCAGAATAAATGGTGGTGGAGTATTCCATCTTAGTCCTCTAAGGTGACAACGCATCTGTAGCCTTTGCAGTTTGAAGTTGGTTGCAGTAGGTGAACTCTAAGTTTGTTTGTCAATTCAGTTTTATAAGAATAAAGTTGCCAAAACAGCGTGATTTATCATCTAGGACTTCTCATTGCTTATCACCCGATAGGATTGTATTCAAGCATTTTCTTTTAATAACTTAAAAAAAAAAAACTTTAAAATAAGCTTCCCAGTGACTGTTACAGTATAGTAATTATGAGTAGGTACCTATTATCTACGTAATTTATCTTTTATTATAGTGTATTTCTCATAAGATTTCCTTTTTTTTTATACGCACATTAAGTCACACGAAATGTGTAATATCACTTCGTAAGGTCTTTGACATTGTTCAAATTTAAGCGACTAGAAAGTGTCATATTACATTGCATATTTTAAAACAATATCTGTGAAAATTTAGCGAGAGCTTATTCAATCTGGATATAATTTTATAACAATTTCTAACCTAATCCTAAATATAATATAATAAAAGTAAATTAAGGAAATAATATTATTGATTTATATTTTTTTTCAACAACTCACACTCATATTTCCAATGAATCTGGCTTAATTTTAGACTAGCAGCTTAATCCAGACAGACAGGTAGGTAAGAAGGTTTGGAACGAACTTACATTCAAATTACACGCCAAAATTCAATATAATAGATAGAAAATTCTTTATAGCACTCAAACAAACAAACATTTGGTACAAAGGCGAACTTAATGCCGAAAAGGAATTCTCTGCCAGCTAACTTTTGGTAGTGTAGTGAGAGCTATGGGTACAGTCGCAACAGAAAAAACTAAGTTATTATTATATACTATATTATACAAAAAAATATAATAATTAAAATAATTAAATTTAAAAAAAATATATTCTATGACATATGAATCCTTACTTCCATGATTACGGGCTACATTCTAAAGGTTGATCTTAGGTTGCTTAACAGACTGTAGAATAGAGAGAGTACAGAATAACTTTTAAAAGTGTATTAACTTATAAATGTAAGTGAGATTGCTGAAAAATGATATACCTCCATCAGTTTGGCTATAATGTAAAGGAGTCAATTTGTTTTTGTATTGAGAATGGGCCCACCACCGTAACCAGGCGTAACTTAATGAAAAACATGTCGATTTATTCCTTATAATCAACAGATTACTATAGTAATATTAGTTTAACCGTAACTAACGGGAATAAAAACGATTGTCTTCTTTTCATCTTCGATATTTTCACTAAAGTAATTAATTATCATCAATACATGCCATCAAAGATGCCTGCTAAACATAAAAATAGTTAACTTCAATGTGTAGTAAGTATGAGTACATAAATAAAGGAATTATTATCATAAGGCATTTTATGTATGTATGTATATATTACATATGTATTTGTATGGCAATACTACATTACATAGTTATGGCCGTGGCGTCTGCTTTGACCGTCGGTAGAAAAATATCTATAGCCAGTCAAGACGTTCAGTTCGGGGAACTGCTCACGCTCTGATTGGCAGACAGAGTTTGTGTTTAATAAATGCGGACTTTTTTATCGATCCGTATGCGTCATTGTGGTGAGGTAGCAGCACCGCCATGCAGAGATATCGTGTGATAAACCTTCTCCATCACCTTTTTTAAATAAAACTGAAGTGGCAAACAAACTTACAGTCCACCTCATCCTCATAATAAGCCTACCATGGAAACTAACAATGGCTACAAATTCGATGACACCTTTAAGGACTAAGATGACTGGCTCACCAGCTCGTAACTATACCAGCTGTCTATTCCCTTTCAACCGGATAACAGCGATGCAATCACTGCTATTTATGACGGCAGCAATAGGTAAGTGGGTGCTAATGAAGGATCCTAACAACCTTATATCCTCCTATGTGAGAGCAGACTGTTGGAATATATGGAAGATTGTATGGCATCTGGTACATAGCAACACCTAATATGATAAATGTGTACCCAAACCAGCAAATTGGATCAGCGGCAAAGGTGTTTTTTTTTGACGGCGCCGTGGCGCAGTGGCTTAGCAATGAGTTGCTGCGCTGGGGGCCGTGGGTTCGAATCCCGCACGGAACAAGTATTTGTATGGCCTACAAATATTCCGGGTCTGGATGTTTGTCCTCGTGTAATTTGTGTTTGTTAACTGTATCCACGACACAGGAGAAAATCCTAGTGTGAGGGTAACGTTTTTTTAAAGAAGAAAAAGGTATATTATGACGCTTGGTACAGTGATCGCCAGCCTACCTGCTAAAAGTGGAGATAAAGTCAAGTTCATATCCAGCCGTGGACTGTTTAAGAGTCTATAAAAGTCAAAATCTAGTGTCCAGCTGCAAGTTCGGCTCTATCATTTAAATTTCCAACCGATTACAATGTCGGTGTTATCAAGGCAAGAGTGAATGATGATGATGAAAAATGAATAGGGTTGGTGCGATTTATAAACTTTGGCTACATCACCACAATATAAAGTGGGAAAGTAGTCAAACTCTGGGTTATAATAAAAATATTTTCAGTTTACAATACAGTATTATTTATTAATTTATTTGAGATTATTCCTCTAAAACCTACCGCTGCTTCTGGTGCTTTAGGATTTATAAGACCAATGTTTAGGGTAAAATATATTTAATGAGAAATTCTTTAATAGAAGAAAGAGTGACAAATAAGCACACGTCCACCTCATGGTAAGTAAATGCTGTGGCCCAGAGACACCTATTTTCAATTAAGAATAAAAATGCCCTCGCTACCAGTAGAAGTGTGCTAACTACTAGCAGGTATTAAGTTTTGAGCATTTCCAATACTTACATTAAATCTACAGCCTTTTTAAGTCGGTAGCTAGATATAGGTTCTTCCAAAAAAATGTTTGCAATAATATTAAAGTGTCGTACGAACTTTGTTTTATTGTTTGCCTTCGTGTATTGTTATCGACTATATTCCGATGTACTTTAGGCTTTAGGCTGCACAATATTATCATAATAAAAAATTATTACGAAGTTGCGTAGTGATTCCCATCGGCAAACGATTCCCGCCATAGTTACACAATCATATTGCAGCATATTGTGTACTAGCTGTGCCCCGCGGTTTCACCCGCGTATATCACGCGTCTGCGCCTTGCGACATGCGAACTTCGAGAGAGACATCACGATGGACGGTTGCTGAATTAACAAAGATTTAAAAAGTGAAATATGTTACTAAAATTACATGGTTAACGTAATTGGTGGTTACGCATGATACAGGTACTGATACGAATAATGTGGCCTATTTTGTACCGGCGTTACTATTTCACATTTTAACATGAAAAAGTAGTTATTGTGACATAACTGTAAATGTAATAGTTAAATATATGGTATCGCAGACTTTTTTGTAGATATTGATATCCTCTATAAAACTGAAGTATCACTTTGCTCTATTATCAATAGTTTCCGCAGCGTACGCGATATAAGGATTCTTTTTGGTATTTTTTCACACCTTGGGTTACATTAACGAAGTTTTCATACGGATCCCTAACTTTTTGAAAATATTATATAGCCTATGTTCATCAGGGATAATGTAGGATTCTAATGGTGAAAGAATTTTTCAAATCGTTCCAGTAGTTTCGGAGCCTATTCAATTCAAACAAACAAACAAACAAATCTTTCCTCTTTATAATAGTAGAGTGTAGATGTAGATGCGGGTAGGGTTGGTATTTCGAGAAAATTACCACTCCTCTACGCCTTTTAAATATTTAATTAACATAAGTATTTGAAAAGACCAACTGTGACATAATTTCATCCTGGATGTAATCGTTTAAACTAAAAACTTGTTACATTTTTTACAGTTGAGTTGACATTCTATGTCATTGACCGTTGATGCGCGGTCGGTTTGGAGAAAGAAGCGACATTGACGTCGCTCTAGTCTAGTGTATTCGTCGCAGATGAGGAATCACACCGAGATACACATCTTTTAGGAAATAAATTAAAGAAAAAATTGAGATTTTTATTTAAATATATGACAATAAAAAAAGATCAAAAATGTAATAATAAATATGTAACTTAATTTTTTTTTTATTTCAGACCTTTTAGATATTGTACTTAATAATACATTATATTTTTAGTGTTTCAGGGAGTAATTTTGGATATAATTTTATACCTATAAAAATTGACATAAATAAAGTGCACAAATAAATTTATAACAATTTGATATGTAACATTTTAATTGACATTATGTAATGATTTAAAAATTAATATTAATATTTGTCATTGAGCTATAATAAATCTTACTTTGGCATTTTCTCTGACACCGTTACATTAATTGATTATCAAATTAATTAAATAGTATTAAGTAATTCGTGCATTGATAAAAATGCGATAAATATTGCTGTTAATTTTAGTTCGAAGACATGTGCAGTTCGCAAACACGCATAGAGTCAGCGCGGCGGACATTTCCTAGCCCTAAAACCCTCTTAGAAATGAGAGGACTCAGCTGTGGGACGTATATAGGCTGTAACGTCTTATTTTAGTATTACTTAACCATTAATATTTGTACACCACTAAAGTAGAATATAATGTAGAACTAATTATACTTGAAAACCATTGTACAAGTATATTCTTGTCAATATTTATAGATTATTTATTTATTTATAAATAATGAAAATTGGTAAACGTGATTATCAAGTTTGTTATAAACGCATAGAAGATTGAGGTGTCGACTCACTCAAATAGTTCAATCACCAATCATAAGTATAAACGACAACAATAAATAATCTTTAAGCTTTGTTTTCAATTGTTGATAAAATGAAATCTTAAAGAGCTATTTCTGATTTTCCGATTGATTGTATTTTAAACAAATTGAACTGATTAACAATGGCACCGATTACTGATAATATTTTATGATGTTTAATTTCTGTTGATTATATTTTTCATACGGTTAACATTATCAAGACATAGTACAGCTCTTCACAAGTAGGCGTCCCCCAAAGTATGCCACAAAGTCAGCGTCTGCATTTATCGACTTCCTGCAACTCTTACCAGGCCGTCACTCCGTCTAATGAGAAACCTACTCTTTGCTTACCGGTTCGAGGCTTTTGGTAATAAAAAAATAAAAACTATTTCTGGAGAAATATTTTTTATTCCCCATCGGTTATCAGTGTTTTTTTTTTAATTTATGGCCAGTCCATGGCTAAGTCGGTTGCTAGATTCTACTACGTTTATCATAATTTGTAAAAATATGCCTACAACTTTTGGGCATGTTTTTATTGTCTTTACGTTATTGTAAAACAGAATAGAAATTCTACGTTTGTGTTTTTCTCCAATGCAGTTTTAACGCAAAATGTGGCGAACAACGTACCGCCGTTCTCTTGACATTAGATCAGTCCTTGAATTTAAGTAGACATAATACTAAAAGCAGCCTTTCGACGTCTTATTGAACGAACTTGCCTGACAATGATAACAATGTACTGTTACACGCAATTGTTTTAATGGAAAACGCATATACTTACACAAACATTTCGAATTATTAACCGATTTAAAAAATATATAAGAAGGCTCTCAATACCATTGTATCTTTTTTGTATGAATGTTACGCTATATATATATCTTAGTCAATTGTGAACCGATTTTAACGATTGTTTTTTTTATTAAATAGGTTATACTTTAGGGATGGCCTCATATAAATTTGGAAATAAATTCCACCCCTAAAAGTGGGAAAATAAGATGAAATTTTTAATGAAACTATATTTGTGATATTCTATTCTATTCATAGTCCATTCACTCAAAAGGATATTTTTTAATGGAAAGTGAACGCCGACTTAAAACAACCAAGAATAATCAAATAATTTCGTCGGTGCTAAGATATTGTACAGAGGAATTAAAACCCCGACATTTTTTTTAGTTTCAAATCACCTTTTACTTTTGTTAAAAGTTATTATTATATGTTATTCTACAAAATCTTCAGCTTAAAAAACTTATTAAAGTATGATAATAATGGGTTATTTTCCAAAAAAAAAAAAATAGTTAAATGTTCACACGCCAGTGTAAGCACACCTTAACACTCGCTTTTACCTTACTACTGCATTATCTAGATTCACTTATCTGAGGTACCCGCAGCGCGAATGTTGGAAGTAGTCGGTGTACGCAATCGGCGGTCGACGGTCGTGGATCCCCGGATAATTTGTACCTAATTGTTTAATCTGTGAGATTGTTGTGAATGAATACGGTGTTGTGTAGACCGCGTTAACGGTACTGCAGGCAGTGTGTACACGTTCGAGGTGAGTTTGTGCACAGAACAATACTTAAGTTTGTGTGTGTGCGTAAGCCCTTCTTGATTTGTTTTGTATTTCGATGTAGACCGCGTATGTATTACGGATACGGTACATATGTTGCCTGACGAATGCGTTCTCATTGTATACATTTCACGTGCTATTGTAAGAGGGGAACGGTAATTGCATTTTTTTTATTAATCATCCATTACGTTTTTGTGTTGCCCTAAGAGGTTTTTACTCGCCCACGTGTACTGAAAATTGGTAGATTAAATGGAAAAGCTAATATGTATAAAACATTTGAAATACATTACTGAGATGAAAATTTTAACAAGTTATGATCTATACAAACAAATAAAATTGAAGTGTCAGTTTGTAATGTCAAAATTACGGCTTTTTACTAAATGCATATGAAAGTGTATACGATACTTATAACAAAAATACAATTATTAAAATTTTTGTCTGTCTGTCGGTCTTACTGTCTGTCTGTCGGTCTTACTGTCTGTCTGTCTGTTTGTTCCGGCTAATCTCTGTAACGGCTGGACCGATTTTGACGGGACTTTCACTGGCCGATAGCTGATGTCATATGGAGTAACTTAGGCTACTATTATTTTAGAAAAATAATTAGTGTTCCGCGCAAAAAAATAAAAACACTAACACACAAGCGAAGTCGCGGGGAACAGCTAGTCATAAATATGCGCAAAATACGTCTATATACATATCTATATTTATGGAATATATATTTATTTATATAAGGGGATGTATTAAGTTTAATTTGATGGATCATCGAAGGTTGGTTCTATTTGTAAACGATTATCCGCAAATTTTACCATAATTAAGTTATATACATAATATTATCGAATTATCTTAAACGCGTATTAAATATTTATTGGAAGTTCAGCCTTCTCTATGCTATATAGTTGGAGTGTAACGGCGTCGTACTATGAGAATTCACTACCATACTCTATCCTTCCGTGGGTGTTGTAATAAGGTGCGACAGAGGGAAACTAAAAGAGTCTATGGGTAGCAGCATCTTCCTGTTAACAACTCATTAGTAATAATAAAAAACTAAAAGACTAAGGTTACCATTCAGCTAGTTAATCATGGCAGCTATGGTAACTGGCCCTCCCTATGAGGCAATCACGATGGCCTATGTAGCAGTGGACTTTTAATAGGCTGAAATGAAAGAAAGCTTATTGCGACTGTACTAAATTTACAGTCACATATTTGAAAGTAGGTATATGGGAATAGTGAACTTTACACAACTGTTGGCGTAGAAAAGAACCCTATCGGTAGACTACGTTTTACAGCAGATAATCTACCGAGCGGTCATTTTGATACTTATTTCCAATATAAAACACAAGCCTATAGTTTGCCCTATTCGTTTCTTGGTTTGTGGGTTCGTCCGTTGGTTCGTTTGTGGACATGTTTGTTAGTGCTTCCGCTAGTCTAGTGAATAGTGTCTTTCTAGGTCTTCATGACAATCAAAGGTACAAATAAATCATCATCCTTATCATATCTAAAGTACTAATTTTACGCGGACAAATTCTAACTTCACACTTTCACTTCACAATTCAACTTCACAGCTAGTTCTATTATATTTTTAACTAGCTGTTCCCCGCGAAATCGCCCGCGTGTAATTTAGGGTTTTAATTTTTTTTTTGCGAGGAACCCTAATTATTATATTAATAAGAGGAAAGACACTGACATCAGCTATGTGCCAGTGAAAGGCCCGTCAAAATCAGTCCAATACTTTCGGAGATTAGCCGTAACAAACAGACAGACGGACAGACAAACAGACCAAAATTTAAAAAAAGTGTATTTTTGTTATAAGTACCGTTTATTTAATTTATTTATTTTAAAAACTTTATTGCGTCCCTTGAGAAAAAAAATGATACAAACGGCAAACATAATGCCTAAAGGCATTCTCTACCAGTCAACCCGTGGAGTGGTGAGAGTTTGTCGTAGGTGCAGCAATAAAAGAAAAGAAGAAAAATAGAAACTAAAATTAATACCCATTATATGTAATAAAACAGATTATGATAAAGTATTATAAGTAAATGCATATATATATATATCATCTACATATATTAACACATACTCATAATATAAATATATTTATATGCTAATAAACAAATAAAAACATACATAAATACACATATATGGATATAAATATACATAAATACAAAGATAATACATACATATAAATACGACTAATTATACTTTCATATGCATTTAGTAAAACGCTGTAATTTTCACATTACAAACAGACACTTCAAGTTATTTATTTGTATGTAGTATGCATGTATAGATGGTAAAAAATTACATACAGAAAGAAGTATTTAACAAGTTAAGGAATCAATAATTTAACTGCGTCCTGGTCTGTTATAACCTGTGGTGTCATTTAAAGGCATCAATTAAATCATTTTTGATTTAAGAAGCCCTTTTCGATCAACACGAATGTGTACCATATATGGGCAAGAGGGGAGTGACCAATCTTGGCAAATATGGTATATTTGATGAAAAATATGTGGAAACGTCACCTCACATTTGCAGTTAGCCATGAAAGAAGTAAAGTAATAAGTGAGAAGTACATGTTTCAATTTTAAGTATACAGATACACACATATTAAGAGTGTAACAAGTACATTTACCGTGCTTAGTGGCATTCCTTGGGGGAGGCCTATGTTCAGCATTGGAATTGTAAAGGGCTGTAATGATGATGATGATGATGATGATAAAATACATTTAATTGTTTGAACTTTTGGCGGCAAATGAGGCATCATGCTTTTTATTATAATAATGTATACTATTTTAACGTAATATACGAAAATTGATTTAAGTCTCTTTCACAATACACCCTAATAATTTTACTAAAGTAAGATAAATTGTGAATTTGAACTATTAAAAATTTTTAAAATCAATTAAAAATGTTTGGTGCTTGATAACCAAACATATTTGACACTATTCTCTTGTAAGCTTCGGGCACAGGTGCGAGTAGCCCACCTGTCGGTATTCTGTAGGATATATTTTGGATAGTGTGGGTAGGAATTACATGCCTTAATTCCTCTCTTACCTTTACACCATCGGAAAACCAGGCGGTTGGCGGATCTTTATCCCTTTGTTGTCAATATTCTATGAATTCGTACCAAACGGTATGCTGGAAAAAATTCTCATCGTCTGTCTTTCCATCCGATTACAATCTGGGTGTATTCGAGACCAGCAAGTAAGTATATCATCCAAGGCTTTATCACCACTTACCAAATACCAATTTAATACCTACTACATTTTTGTTTACGTGTTAGAGCCATGCTGCAGCTATATTAGTAGTATAGCTGTTGAACGAATGGGTCGGCCCGACCGGGGAGGACCACGCTCTCACAGAATACCAGTGTACAATTGTAGCTTAATGCTGCTGGGTTTCGTATGATGAGTGTAGAGAACCGGAAACCCTTTTTACAGGAAAAGAGGCATTCCATCTTAGTCCTCACGGGTTACAACGTATCTGTATTTTGATTCTTTATTGAGGATAGATGTGGATGTCTATGGGTCACAGCAATCACTTACCATCAGGTGGACTGTGCGCTCGTTTGTCACCCCATCCTGTAAAAAACTCCCAGGTGGAATTGTAGTCAAGCACTGGCTCATAATAGGTAAGAAAAACAAAAAAAATCTAGCTTCAAAGCGAAAAAAATAATAACGCATTTTTTTATTTTCAGTTTTCTTCTTCTTTTCAGTTATTTAGAACTAACTTAGGATTAACTCAGATTGGTTAATATTTTAGTTCATAAATTAACAAAATTTTAATTATTAACAATCAATAAAACAATTCCATTAACTCATCTGTACGTCATCCTAGCTAGGTTAGCTGGTTTTGGATTTGCTTTTCATTTTAGTTTATAATTTTTAATTTATAACAATCTGTAACTTGTATCAATTAAAAATAAAGTCGTTATTTGGTGACATCAGATCTTAGCTATTAGTCAATAGCCTTGTGGCATTTACACATAGCTTAGTCGGTGTTAGAGCTCGCAGCTTAGTTGCTGGGAACTGAATTTAAATATTAAGTGACTGGATGATAGCAACGTGTAGTGGCGGTGTGAGAATATCCACCATCTCATAATATCTTCCCATAGGCAAACAAACCAGGAGATTGGCAGCAGCGTCTTCATAATAAAAAGCAGAAAATAAACGTAAAACTGTGGCTACCAACCGAAGTGTGGCAACTATGGCAAATATCCCCTTTATGAGAGCCTATGTTCAGCAGTGGACTTTAATAGGACGTCATGGATGGATGTATAATTAATTATACCTACATATTAATTAATCAATTTGTATTCGTAATTCATTATACTTAAGTACATTATATTTTTAGCTCCCTTGTAAAAGTATACCGACCTTCGCCCTTAGAACTTGAAAGGTTAGGTAAATATTTAGATCTATAACCTTATACCGAGTCACGCGATTACTTTGAAAACTATTTTTGAAGATACGAAAATGTATCAAAGAATTATATCAGTTGAAATATTCTAACCTTATATAATTTTACTACCGCTAAATATAAAAATACTATTAATAAAAATATATAACTACATAAAAAATGTTTTCTTAAAATGCATGGTTATTTTGCAATAAACGGCCAAATTTGCAGAGAAGGTTCTGAATATGTAATATAACAAGTGGCAAATATATGTGGCAGTAGACAAATGGTGAAGAAGAATTAATTAAAAAATAATCTCAAAACATTCTGTCCTTTTTTTCTTTTAAATTCAAAATGTGTGGTAATGTATTATTTTAACTATTTAATTTTACTGCGCACGCACACATTCGTAAACATTCATAAGGGTCGATCGGTAGGCAAAAACATTGTTGCCCTTAGATCATATTCAATTAGGGATAATTTCAAATAAAAGTAGACGCCTTATTTACTCTTATTTTCAAAAACTGCAATAACGGTATATCATTATTTATATATTTGAACTTAACTTTAGTTAAATTTGCCTACTCTTTGAAAAATAACCCTGTATATTTTTATTTTATTATTTTTAATATGGATAATTTTATTACGTGAATTATTAAGTGTATTAATATATTACGTGTGCTTTTAAGTTAGGATAGTTTAAATTTATTTAGGCTTTTATATAGTACTGAGCATCGAACTCGGTGGTTTAAGGTTGAATGCCTCACCAAGGCCACTTATAAGATTACGTTATTATGTGGTTTATCAATTGTGTAAGAAACTGCTTAAAGCTCTGCTTGAAGAGCAAACAAGGTTGAGTTCCATCAGATATAACTGCCGCCTTGTATGGGAAATATGCTATATTAAAAAAAAGTATTTTAATTATTCAAAATATTTGTCTAAGCTGCATTGAAAAAATTGACGTAAAGAGACTGGTTTTTTTTAATTAGCTTCAGAATTACTTACATCAACTGGTTCCCTATTTCATATCAATAGCCTAGTACGCGTAGTTTGTTAATAAAATGATTTTCAACTTTTATAAGTTTTATTGATATTAAAAATATCAAGATGCTTTCATATATTTTTAGCCCTTGATAGATAAAGGACAAATGTACCATACAGCCTATATCGATTTTATACTTTGTGTAATCAATTTATTTTGATGATTTATTGTATTCATCAAAATTAAATGACACGCTCATGAGCGTGCACTTTTGGATTTTCCAAACTATTTATTAATTTGCGTTTGCCCTTTCTATAGAAGCCACAATGACTGTAACCAGATGGCAATTAGCTATAGAAAATAACACCAACAGTAAACCATCAAGCTCTATTAGTTTCTTCTCATTAGCTTTTTCTGGTTAATCTTTCATTTCTGGCATTGTTTGTCTTGGGCACCTGAATCTAACCACTGTGATAAACGCTTTATATATATAAGTAATCCACTTATCTTCCCAGTTGACAATTCCAATCAAAATTTTCAATGCCGATTTAGCAATATGATGCAAGCCTGAATGCGGGCCTCTCGCTGTACGTCACCTAGTTCGCGAGGTACTCTTTTGTCTAGCGTCTTTATGTTACCGTTTTGCCGTAAATTATTGTTTTGACAATTGCATCAGCAGCTAACTCTATCTCAGTCGTAGATTTAGATGGATCCGCTTCCACTATCGCCTTAATTAGTTTGTTATTAACAACTTTCTTCTTCAGGCGGCCGCGAGGTTTATTTGTGAGGGAAATTTTACGAACGAAATTGATTGAATCTTGTTTCCATGTCGGTACTCATATATAAAAATAAAACGTATTTTCTTCGAGCCCATAAATATAGAGAAATTGCAGGAAAATAAAAGATAAAGAACTAATGAATTACTGATTGACATGCCTTAAATGTCGCTGTGTCGTGGCGGCGTGAAAGTATCCACTACTCTATGTCGTACCATGGGTGTCGTAAGAGGCAACGGAGAGAAATGAAACAGAAGATGGGCAGCAGGATCTCCTTGGTAACATCTGAAAATAATTAAAAGAAACAGCGGTGCAAATATGAGTATGAGGCAATCTATGTGGATAGGTTTATATTTAGCAGTGGACTTTTAATAGCCTGTAAATAATAAATGAAGGAATGAAAAATATAAAATTTATAAATTTGAATTTATTTTATATTTTTCTAATAAAGTTTAAAGTGACCAGTTCAACAGAATGACATCATTATTATTAGTTAAAAACAGGGAAAAACTCTATAATAATATAATTAAAATCTTTAACATAAAATAGGGTAAAATATATTAGTCTACAATGAAAAACATTATTTGAGTTTCATGTAAAATTCCCATACGTTTTGCTGTTCAAATTAATTTTTTTTCAAGTTACTTTATGCATTTCACATTTAATTCTTCAGCACTCATTCACTCAGCACAGGACAGGATTACAGAGCACGAGTCATAGTTCTTGCATTACATTACTTACATTATGCTAGGGCAATCCGACACGACCGGAGAGAGATCAGACGTAGAATCAACGTCCATAAGTGCTATCTGAGGCACAACAGATTCCAGGCTGCAACTGATAATTTTTTAACTGATTTTGGCTGTTTCATTTATGGCTGTTCAGTTTCGAACCCTGTACTTCATGTTCAGCAATTGCGTTTACGATCACTAGACAAACAAGGCAGTAACCTGCGAGGCGTTAATAATTAACGATAATAATTATAACTTTTCACAAAATTTTAAAACTGACTTCAAATTGCTAAAAAAGAAATTGTTCACAATCTGCAAAGATATCGCGTAATACAAAAAAAATATACACTCGAATTTGGAATCTCCTCTTTATGAAGTCGGTTCAAAACAAAAAAGTCTGCGCAATGAAGACGCAATACTATCTTTATAAATGTGGCTTTCCAATATTAATTATTTGTAATTGCAAGTGCAGACTAGGTAATTGGCATGTACGGCAGCGATTGAATGTATTATTTTACTTTATAACTATACAATGTGTAACTGACGCGCAATGTTGCATGACAGGCAACTGCGGATATATGGCCGCTGACTCCCCAAGTTTGAAAAAATTGTGTTAACTATTTATTTTGTTACGGTACTTGATGCATCAGTTTTGTCCATAACTATTACAGCTTATAAAATTGAACCGCTGAACATAGACCTCCCCAATAGATCACCGGATACGAATTTTGCTGTAGTTGCCACGATTGGCAGGGGGGTTTGCAACCACAGTTTTTTTTTAATAATTTTGAGCTGATATCAGGAAGATGCTGCTGCCCATCTCCTTTTTCAGTTTCCCTCATTTATCCTTTCAAGATTATTTGTATTTTGTATATTCTGTACTAAAACTTTTAGAAGTGTTATTTTATACAAATGATAGTGGCAAACAAATAATCTTCATCATCTTTGTTACCACCACTATCATCATCATCACCACCACCACTATCATCATCATCATCATCATCACCACCACCATCATCATTACTACCAAAAAAGTCCACTGTTGAACATATGCCTTCTCAGAGAATGACTCATAAAATCAGTGGGTATATTTGTCACAGTTGTATAGTTATAAGTGGGTTGGCAACCGCAGTTTTTTATTTTTTAGTTGTTACTACAAATACTCTCCTGACCATATCCTGGCCGTTTCTTACGACACCCTTGAGATGATATAGGATAGTGGATATTGTTATAACACCACTACACAGTAGTGATAGTAGTCTAGCAATAATAATAATAATAATAATCATCATCATTACAGCCCTTTAAAAGTCCACTGCTAAACATAGAGTTTCTCTGTGTGATAAACTTAGAAATGAGGATATCCGCAGTAGAACCAGAGTGACCGACATAGCCCAATGGATTAGTAAGCTGAAGTGGCAATGGGTCGGCCATATAGCTCGAAGAACCGACAACCAATAAGGAAGAAAGGTTTTCGAGTGATAGCCTGGTACCGGTAGGCGAAGTGTAGGGCGGCCCCCACTAGACGAAGTGACGACCTGGTAAGACATGCAGGAAGGCGATGGATGCAGGTGGCACAGCACATACTTATTGGCATTGATTGGGGGAGGCATATGTTCAGCAGTTTAGCGATGTTTTATGAAAATTCAGATCAGAATACCATAAATTAAGTCTGGCGTCCGTTTCTATAGATTTAAGATATGAATGTAAGATTTGTAGTTGGATAAAGAATAAATGTCGAGAGTCCAACGAGCTAACCACTGGAGTAACGTGGCAGACTAATTATTCCATAATCCTCTGACAAATTAAGGGTAAGTGTGTTTTTTTATAGGATAGGGTGACAAACGAGTACTCAGTTCACCTGATGGTAAGTGGTTGCTGTAACCCATACATCCACATCTATCCTCAATAAAGAATCAAAATGCAGATGCGTCGTCACCCGTGAGGACTAAGATGGAATGCCTCTTTTCCAGTAAAAAGGGTCTCCGGTTCTCAACACTCACCATACGAAACACAGCAGTGTTAAGCTGCTATTTAACGCTGGTATTGTGAGAGCGTGGTCCTTCCCCGGTCGAGCCGACCCATTCGTGCTACAACTATACTACTAAAGCTGCAGCATGGCTAAAAAAAACGACGTATGCTATATTTATACTATTTATTTATTTAAATCTTTATTTTCATAAACCATGGTAGTACAGATAAAGGTCTTACATTTGTAAATGAGAGTTCATGTTTAATCAATATGTTCAATAATTAGTTTTTACATTTGTAAATGAGCATTCATGTATAATTGATAAGCAAATATTTTCTTATTGTCGTGCAATCGAACTACATAATAAAATCAACTAAATAAATATAAATTACAATAAAATTAATATAAATCATAATGCAGAATGTCAGCATTTGAAAATAAAATGTCAAGTACCATAAATAAATTAAGCAATGCTAGTTAATTTTTAATACATACGGAACAATGTCAAAAATCATAACTACCCACAAGGTCAAATTTATATCACTTATGGAGAAACAACAAGGTACAATAACAAATTATAACATTTTAAAAATACATTAATGATTATTAATTTAAACAATTAGTTATTACACACTACAATTAGTAGTTATAGGCTTATAGGTTGTAACATTACTTCTATCAATTCCTTTGTATTTTCTGCCGACTTCCAAAAAGGAGACGGTATTCAATTCGACTGTATGTTTTTTTTATGTGTTACCCTCAGATGAAGTAAAACTTCATCTCTTACCTCATAACTTTTTACTGGGTGAACCAATTTCGATGATTCTTTTTTTGTTTGAAAGCTGGTACTTCTCGTGTGGTCCCACATGAATTTGATCAATAGTTTTTGAGTTATTCTTAATAACTTATATTGAAGTCGGCTGCACAAAATTTTTAATTTTAAATTATTACTAATACCCTAAAGCAGAGTTATGTACGTGTATATTTTAGCCGGATTTCAAAGTGCAGTGTCCATTAGTTTTTCTTAATCTACCGGTGTTACATGTTACGTTTGCCATAATAAATTGCGATTTTTCTTTAATCACAAATATCAACTAGATCCGATTATAATTATTCAAGTCGGTTTATATATTTTTTAAATTATTTAATTGTTTTCGGAGCGATTGCGACGAAAGTACATTTGAGCTTGCGACTGAATGATAAATATATTCTTTTGTTGCGTAATCATTAATAATTTTATTAGTTTAATATACTTATATAAAGTGTGTCATCACCCGTCTCCTGTCCAATCGCACTTCAAAGTTGTTAGGACCAATTGAGGCGTCGTTTAGTTAATCGGGCCAGTGTTGTAATACCGATCAACAAGTCAAAAATACGTTGTGGTTGTGCCCACTTCCCGTATAACCTGTGTTATATTTGTAGTTACATTTTTTTATTTTATTAATTTTAATCAGCTAAATCGCCTCTTACAACAGATGATTGATTCTTTTACTCCTTACGAGAATGTAAATAGAAAACCGTAGACACGTGATAACTTTTCAAGGCTAAGCACTTGACGTAAACTTCTTAGAATAGAATAGAATGAGATCAGAGAACAGGATTGGAAAGGATAAGATAAGGTAGGAAAAGATAGGATCGGATCGGGAAGAATAGAATAGAAAAGAATAGAATAATTTCAAAAAACCACCGGTTCAAAAAACCTTTGATTTGGTAAGAACCAGAAAGAAACAAAACGGGACTCTTTAGTAGAACGTCAGCAATTCCGCGGGCACCGCTGGTATTTTTAGGTGCTGATTTTTTTTTATAGGATAAGCGTGACAAACGAGCACACAGTCCACCTGATGGTAAGTGGTTGCTGTGGCACATAGACATCTACATCTATCTTCGATTAAGAATCAAAATGCAGATGCGTTGTCACCCGTGAGGACTAAGATGGAATGCCTCGTTTCCAGTAAAAAGGGTCTCCGGTTCTCTACACTCACCAAACGAAACACAGCAGCGTTAAGCTGCTATTTTACGCTGGTATTCTGTGAGAGCGCGGTCCTTCCCCAGTCGAGCCGACCCATTCGTGCTACAACCATAATATAGCTGCAGCATGGCTCTACAACATGTCTGACGATGAAGGAAAACTACGCCTGTAGACATACTTGTAGAAGAAATAATATATTTTGATGACCTTTGGAGTGCAGTAACACGCACTTGTACACCGTGTAATGGCTGCGTCAGAGAATCCACTACTCCATGTCATACCGTAGTTGTATGAAATGGAATATTTGACGGCTCCGTGGCGCAGTAGCTTAGCAATGAGTTGCAGCGCTGGTGGCCGCGGGTTCGAATCCCGCACGGAACAAGTATTTGTATGGCCTACAAATAATTGTAGCGGATCTGGATGTTTGTCCTTGTGCAATTTGTGTTTGTAAACTGCCTCCACGATACAGGAGAAAATCCTAGTATGGGGGTAACGTTGTTTGTTAAATTTAAAGAAAGAAAAAAAATTATAGAAAGTTGTCAAATAGACGATAAAGGGAAATTAAACAGGAGAAGCAGCATCTTCCCGACTCAAAATCTCTATATATAAAAATCAATTGCTGTCCGCTAGTCACACTAAACTTCAAAAACGGCTCGACCCATTTTGATTAAAAAAAATTGTGAGTCCCTAGATAGTTTAGATTCACATTTGGAACTGGTAGGTGGCGCTGTTGTCGAGGTCCAGAAATCACCATGTGCGAAGCCGGGGAGGATGGCTAGCAATAAATAAACTGCAATTGTCAACCCTCCTGCCAAGTGTGGCAACTAAGCCAAATATGGGGGATATTTGGCTTAGTTGGCACACGGTATGCATTAAGGGTAGACACAACAAGGGTACACGGTATGCATATGTATTAAGGGGATGCATATGCACAGCAGTAAACTCTTGATATGCTGTGATGAATCAATGACAAAAAAAATGTACTAGTACATACTGTGGCAGTACGGAAGCCTAACAACCCTCTTAGAACTTGAGCATCTTGTGCTTAGTTATGGGAATAATAGACTAAATTTTGTTAGGAAAACCGTATTATAGAGCATATTATTTCACAGTTTGTTTAAAATTTATCCAGATAAACAAAACTATTGCCTTGTTCTATTGACTTTGAGCAAATCTCCCCTAAGCAGAGGTGTTAAACAATTCGCAGTTTAAATATTAAACAGCTATAAACTGTGTACACGAAATTCGACCGATAATTTTGAATCATTTTGTTGTGTCACCTGAGATAACGTAATGCGAAATTATCACTTTCACTTGACTGTGGTTATCCGGTCATTGTCTTTCGGAATATTATTGTGTGTATATTCTCGCTTCCGTCAGTTAATTGTGCTTAATTTATAATTTACCTTTGTGAGGTGAATTATTTTGGCCTTTAATAAGGCATTCAATAATATTTTCGTATTAAAAAGAGTCTGCAAGTTTTGAAGAATTTCTCACAATTATTAATATACTTATACAATAGAGTTAAGAGATGTGTTTAAAATTGATTTTGATACAGACTAAAAATATATTGAAATTAAACTATCGTTGCTCAGTTTGGTAAAGTAAAAATGACTTTCAATAAGAATTACATGTAATCTACATATATTGAATAAAAATTATTCTATTCTATTCTATTATTTCTGTTTACTCACACCCATATGTAATATGTATACATATATTCGGTTTATGCATAATAAGAGCAATGTACCCAGAAAAAATGATGAGAAATCGGGAGATCATTGCAATAAAGCCGAAAGAACCTCGAGTGTTGTACGGCGTGGTGCATTTTATACTTACAATTATGGAAAAGTTAGTGTTTTGATTTTGGTCTTTACTCTAATACTATAAGGTCATGAAAGTATTCTAAATTTTCGTAACCGAATAATGAAAATCAAATCGATTCTTTTATTACAAATGGAAGGTTATTTCAAATAGTCACGGTTGCTTGGCCTTGACCTAATAACTACTAAGTTTATTTTAAGTTTATTTTTTTACTATGCACTTTACGGTAATAATTTTTACTATGATTTCGCATTTTTATGATCGTTTATATTATCCATTGATTTTCAATGTGATGTCGGCACACGAGAATTTATCACCCATATTAAAATTTGATTAAAGATTTTTACGTGGTAGAGCCATGCTGCAGCTATATTAATAGTATAGATGTCACGCGAATGGGTCGGCTCGACCGGGGAAGGACCATGCTCTCACAGAATACCAGCGTAAAACAGCAGCTTAACACTGCTGTATTTCGTATGGTGAGTGTAGAGATTCGGAGACCCTTTTACTGGAAAAGAGGCATTCCATCTTAGTCCTCACGGGTGACATTTTCGCATCTACATTTTGATTCGCAAACGAGGATAAATGTAGATATCTATGGGCAACAGCTACCACTTACCATCAGGTGAACTGTGTGCTCGTTTGTCACCCTTATTCTATAAAAGAAGAGATAAAACTTAAAACTTAAGGCGAGGATTTCCGACGTTAAAACGTTTTTAGCGCTCATTTCTCCGCTGCATGCATATTTGTCCAGCACGAAGTATGCGTTACTTTGTGTAACGTATTTGCGTATTTTCAGGAAATAAAGGATCTAAATAAAAATGTAGCCGATTAAGAATCTAATTCAATAACATGCACTTAATTTAATAGACTAGCACCACCTGTTTTTCGTAAAATCTAAGTCCTAGTCATGTAAACGAGTTATATTATTTATAAAAGATACATATTATTATGACACGTGTCTGAAGAAGGTGTAAATATTTACTGATTAGTAACTAATTTTACGACAACGGCAAGACCATAAATTATGAACTATATAAAAAACTTATAAAACTAAATATATCTGTTGCAAAGATCTCCATGTTGAAAGAAGAGTTGATTGTAAATTGAAATGAGGACACAAAGTGCTCCTGCATCCAATCGACACAAAGGTGACAATTAGTGCACCTCAACATCGTGTATGCAATTACCAGAATGTACAGACATTCTGATAATTGCATCTGATGATGAGTAATTAGCATTAAGTCAATAAGTAGGCGTGATCGAGTCCGTATATTAATAAAAGCATAAGTCGCCAGTAAAAGCAGGAAAATGTGCAACGGTAAAGAAAGCGGGAATCAGCACAAGCAAAAATGTGATATAATCATAATCAATATATTTCACAAGCACAAATTAGTCAATGTGTGAAAATATTCGACATTAATTTGACATACGTACTTACGATATTGACACAATTACATGTGTGTATCATTTCACAAAATGCACGAAAATCAATTATTGTTATTCAGTAATTATTTAATGCAATTCATGATTATTATCGACTTATAATAATAATTAAAAATAAAAATTGATAAGGAACATTTTTATGTGACAAATACTTATAACATATTTAATAGAAATATGTATTGTTTGATACTTTATGCGTACGTATGTACTTATTCGTACAAAGAAACTCAGATGTTATTAGAAAATACTGGAAATGTAAATATTAATCGTTGAATTCCTTTTTCTAAATAATGTTTTACCGCAAGTTGTACAAAATAACGATTTCTAACAAAAAACTTCAAAATTCATAAGATTATTTTTCATATTTTTACCTTTTTTGTACAAGGTGGGGCACGATCTGGCATTTCATTTTTCATTTCCTTTAAACTATTTCAAAAAGTATCAACTATCAATACCCAAGTCAAAATATCACTAAGTTTTAACTCGAGTGGTCAAAATTGTGTCTAAAGATAATGGCACAAAAATGTAAAAGTATTTAACACACGTTTAACCTGTCGGTAGAGAGTAATAGTGTTCTGGGCTTGGGTTCTTGGGAAAGCAAATTTCTGTGTGGCTTTCTGTTAAATGCACCTTCAAATTATTTAGTATTTCTGTTATTTTTTTACTTTAGAAGTTAGATCTCATAAGGACAATGAATGTTCGCTAACTGCTGTCCTTTACTTGTACATACCACTCAACTAGACTGTTATTTTGCACTGACTGGACAATGTTAATCAAACCAAAAATTTTAATACGAGTGTTGTTACGACATTATAATATTTTTATAATCGTTTATTGTCGTGTCCTCAAACATTAGTATTAGATCAAAAGTTTTTAAATTTAACACGTAACTATTTTAATATGAATAATAAATTTGTTTTACACACACTATGTATGAGGAGTGTTGCGTAAATACACTTACATTGTGATAAGCGAGATTTATGACTAGAAATTCCATTTTACAATGCATTGTATTGCGAAAACAATATTTTAGATGAAGTTACGAAACACATTTCGAGAAAACTTACTAAAGCTATTCGAGAAGCTCGGGTTGCTCGAATAGTTTATGCCCACACACAAAACACATGCTTAGACGTGGAGTTGCGAATACCAGCCCTAACAACTAACATACCCAAAACCCTGCTATGCCAAATGCATTGGGACAGCACGGGCATTACCCAAAAACCATTTCAGGAATTAGAGGAGTCAGCTTGTGGCCAGCAATGGGACATATGCAGACTGTTATTTAAATATTTAGCATTCCAAGGCGAATTCATCAAAACGGAATAATCACATCTGTCTGTCACAGAGGTCTTCAGAGTGTTAGATAATTTAAAATTGAAGTTATGTTATTGCATGGTTACATAAATATAGACGTGATTTTTTTTTATAGAATAAGGATGACAAACGAGCACATAGTGCACCTGATAGTAAGTGGATAGTGTGGCCAATGAACATCTACATATAACCTCGTTTAAGAATCAAATGCAGGTGCGTTGTCTCGTATGAATGCCTCGTATCTAGTTAAAAGGATCTCCCGTTTTCTGCACTCACCATACGAAATATTTAGATATTATAATATTAATCAATATTTAGTAGGCTGCAGGCTTCGAACCGTGCTTTGTGAAAATCTATTGGGGAGGACTTTGTTTAGCAGTGGACTTTTGGGCTGCAATTAATGATGATGGTAATGATGCATGCGTTTAGCGTTATTTTATTAATTCAGTACGAACTAATAAACTATTCTTAGTGAAGGGGTTGAAAGGCGGTGTGACAATATAGCCACAAGCCATACCATCGAGGGGTTTTGATGATGTGAGTCCAAATATATAAATTTTTCTGAGGAATCTGACATTACTAAACCGAACCACAAGTAAAAGTATTTTCACTCAGATGGTACTCCTAGCTTGGAAAGCAGTCGTAACACCCGGTATTTTAATAATATTTTTAACTATTTATCGGTATTTTTGTGATCATAAGAGAAAAAAATTATGACGCTATACTAACTGTATAATAACTGTACAAATTTAAGCTACATTAATCTAGAGTACGTGGTAAATCAGCGCTTAAAATTACAATTTACAGTTTTATTGGTCACCGCATTGTTATATAATATGCATTTGTGAATTATTGATATAATTAATATGTTATATTTGTCATAGTTACTGTGTTACATCGTTCTGTGGGTGTTGTAAGAGGTGCCAGAGAGAAATAAACCAGAAGATGGGTTTCAGCGTCTCCTTATATAACAACTAGAAAATAATAACCTGCAGTTGCCAACCCGTCTGCCAATAAAATATACTAAAACCGTCTTAGAATGAAAGCAGAATTGTGCTCAGCAGTAGATAGTATATAAGATGTAGTTTTACGTTTTTATTTTTATAAATCAATTTATTTCAAATAAATAAATCTATAAATAATTTAAATAATTGCAACATTTTATTTACAATCCTTATCACAGCGACAACTTCAAGGGCGATTATTACGTCGTTGATGCAGTAATTAATAAAAAGTATAAAAATACATTAATTAGAAAACCGATGTAATTATAAATAATGATGTGATAATATATGTGTTAATTAAACATTTTAATTGAATCCGATGGGGTAATAGAGGAAATACATATCAAATATATCAGTCTTATTACATAAAGTGGTTTTTGATAGTCTCGTGTTTCATCATCATAGCCCTTCACAAGTCCACTACTGAACATAGGCCTGCCCCAAGGAATGCCACAAAGCACTGTCCTGAGTCACCTGCATCCATCGACTTCCTGCATGTCTTACCAGGTCGTCACTCCATCTAGTGGAGGGTCGCCCTACACTTCGCCTACCGGTACGAGGCTGCCACTCGAAAACCTTTTTTCCCATCGGTTGTCGGTTCTTCGAGCTATATGGTCGAACCACTGCCACTTCAGCTTACTAATCCGTTGGGTTATGTCGGTCACTCTGGTTCTACTGCGGATATCCTAATTTCTATGTTTATCACGCAGAGAAACCCTGAGCATAGCCCTCTCCATAGCACACTGAGCGTACTCATACGGCCAGCAGTGAATGACCACGTCTCAGATCCATAAGTCATCACTGGCAACACGCAGTGGTTGTACATCTGAATTATTTTACTTAGTAGCTGGACTATCTAAGAGTTGGAATTTAAACCAAAACTAATACAACGCAAATCAAAGTACTGTGATTATTCAGTTTTTGACATTGCTTAGTTGCTTTATACGATTTCTCTGTATAGTTTGGTCATATCTCGTATAATAATTTTCCAGAACACTTCTAAAGATGGTCTTATTTGAAATATAATAGTGTATTACGCCACTAGGGAGGAAAGTATGACACTGCAACCCGCGTGGTATTGATAAGAACGCGCGTTGCGATCTCATACATTACTCCCGTAGTGCGTATACTATTTTATCATGCCTTGATCGAAATGAATGTACTTTAAAATGTATCATGACATATACTTTTGACGTTTAAAAGCAATAGAGCTAGAAATTTGCATGCGTACTAAATTAATAAGTCATTGAATCGGGCGGCAACGTGGCACTTTCATCTCTGAAAATAGGGTCGAAATACAAACTTTCGATCAAGTTATGATAAAAAATAATAGATCCCAACACGAAATAATAGAGACCTTCTACTTCATCATAGCATAGTAGTATCGAACATCGAGTGAACTGTCGTGAGCTGGGCGTGGAGTTCTCTTTTTAAAAGAGGATTTTCAAAGTTTATCGGGTGGATTGTAGATCGCGATGTGCAGGGTTTTCCCACCTTTGACGTTACTTCTTGTCGTTGCTTCGCATTCGTTAACTGGTATAATATTTTTTAAGGTTATGTCGCCATTTACCGAAGACCATTAGACACCATATTTCTACGTTATACATCTTTCTTTCATTTTCTTTTTGCTTACTATTCACAATAGATGAAACTGGTCGCAAGAGAATATTATGATCATCGTGTGTATTGTTGTTTTTGGATTATTTTGACATATTTTATATAGCGCGATCTTGTTCAAGGTATCATACTCAAATTTATCCAAGAGTGCGTTTTTAAGTTATTGGTTACTGTCTATATAAGAGCGCGAATTGGATAAATGAATAGAAAACTGCAACACTTTTGCAACCTCTTAAGCACTGCACTATAATTTTGAATTACTAAGAGAAAAATATCGAAGAGTAAAGTCGCTCACGATAGATAAAAATGAAACGTTTACTTCATTAAACGATTTCGTAACGAAAATATCCAGTCTAATAAGCTAATAAAACGTTAGAACTGAACATTCTTGACCCTACGATTAACTGCGGTAAAATAAGTGCGTCTGAGAAAAAAAAAGTGGGACAAATAACTGACCAGTAAACTAGTAATGTTACAAAGTGTACCACTTTGAATTACGAAGCTACGATACGAAATTAAAACAGCATTATATTTCTTATATCTTACTTGATCTTGACTAACAAAACAAAAGGATTGTGATTTATGTATGCAAGTATAAAAGTATATTATATTGAATTAGATAAAAAAAAATGATACATACTTATGCATATTAAAAATCCAAAACACTCAATGTTATTAACTTCCTCTAGAGTCTAGACTGATTTTGTTCTATAAATATTATTTTACGCATCTTGATTTCACGAGTATCATATCATATACTAATATTTATATGCAGTTTTATAATAATCGAATATGATATTAAAGTTATTCTAAGCTACTTCTGTACAGTTACTTCATTTACAATGTTGCAATTTAATAATTATTTTTATTGTCAATTATTTGGTAATCAAATAGTTAACATATATCAGTGATTATCCAAGCTTTAATTGGTAATATTTTATGACGCTTGCTAGGTTCTTCATTGTTAGTACTTTGTGGTACAGACACAGAATAAATAACAGGTACCTACAGAGTACTGGAAACTGTTTTGGACCAGCATTTAAAGCCCAGCCAAATTCAATAAAGATATTAAACAGTTTGAAATCATCTCAGTTTGTCTTCAGTTATGTCGCTCTTGTGTTTTCTGCCGACTTCCAAAATGGAGACAGTACTCAATTCGACTGTATGTTTTTTTATGTGTGTTACCTCATAACTTTTTACTGGGTTAACCGATTTCGATGATTATATTTTTATATGAAAGCTGATACTTCTTGTGTGGTCCCATATTGTTCAAGGTCAGACCACACGCTCTTACAGAATAATAACAGCGTGAAATTACAGCTTAATGTTGCTGTCTTTCGTATGGTGAGTGTAGAGAACCAGAGACCCTTTTTAATGGAACCGAAGCTTTCCATTTTAGATCTCAGGGGTAAAAACGTATCTGCATTTTGATTCTCAATTGAGGATAAATGTTGATGTTTATGTGCCACAACATAAACTTACCATCAGATGGTCTGTGTGCTCGTTTGTTACTCTTATTCCAAAAAAATAATATTACTTAAAATTTTATTAAAAAAGAATCATCAAAATCAGTCTATTATTGATGAAGATATCGACTAACTTACGTACAAGAAAGGACGTACGCTCGAATAAAATCCATTCTTTTTTTAAGTCTGCTAAATATAATGGTGAGCGTATGCACTGCATGCGCACGCACATATTTAGCTCGGATGACGACCCTTGCACAATTGCCGTCAGAGTTACAAATGTTATGCTTATTTACTCGTAACTGCAACTCGCTCTTTACTGGTTCGTTATGCACTCTACAATGCGTCACAGTGCGTCAGTTGGCTGTTCGTATGAAATTACAGAATTGCGAAAGAACCGTAAAGAAGCTCACGTTTGCGTATGTAAGCACAGTACATTTCAAAGTAGCCTACTTCGACAATAATAAATGATATAAATGATTTTTTTTAAAAACAGTAAAAATTTTAAGTCGCGTAAATAAAAGTGAGAAATGTTTGTCCCTGGTTTGATCCTTGTCGCGAGTGGCGGTAGAGGAAAATATTTTGTGGAAACCTGCATGTATACGAAATAAGAAAAGATATATTTCTAAGACATGTGAAGTTGCCAACATGCATTGGGGCAGCGCGGCGGACATTTACTTGCCCTAAAAAACTCTCAGAAATGAGAGAAGACCTGTGCTCAGCTGTGGGACGAACATAGGCTGTAACTTTAACTTTTATAGATACAGGTGAATATGCATCACATGTGTTTTCTGTAATGGAGATATTTATGGTTGTATTAAAGCTGTTAGTTCACGAGGTCAGGTTTTTTTTGGTATCACCACTAATGAAAACCATTGACTTTTTCACGTCTAGGTAAATGAGAGTAGGTATAATATGAAAGTAGAAGCGAACTGCATAATATAGTATAACAAGGAAATAATTATAACCAAACACACACACACACACACACACAAGCATGCATATGTACACATGTATATATTATAATAATATAATGACTGCTTCGTTGGTCTGGTGGTCATACACGCCATTACTGATAATGAGGTGGCAATGTACATGGTACAGCCATGCTGCAGCTAAATTGGTCTATAAACACGAATGGGTCGGCTCGACCGGGTAGGACCACGCTCTCACAGAACACCAGCGTAAAATAGCCACTTAATGCTACTGTGTTTTGTATGGTGAGTGTAGAAACCGGAGACCCTTTTTACACGAATAGAGGCATTCCATCTTAGTCCTCACGACTGACAACGCATCTGCATTTTGATTCGCAAACGAGATGTAGATGTCTATGGGCCACAGCAACCACTTACCATCATAATGATTTCTTATATTTACGCGAACACTTACCATCAGGTGAACTGTATGCTCGCCTGTCAACTTTATCCTATAAAAAATGAGGTTCCAGGTTCGAATCCCGGATCGAGCTAAAATCAGTTATTGCGTTTTTCTGTCAAGAAATTCTCAGCAGCACGGAGTCAGGCATTTGGGAGTGTTTCATTCACCCCCGTGTCTCGGAAAGCACGTTAAGCGATTGGCCCTGCGCCTGATCTCTTTCTGGTCGTGTCGTCCCATCGGACTACGAGAGTGAGTGAATAGAGAGTGCACCGTGCTTGCGCATATACTTGTGCTGTATAATCCAGTCCTATGCAGATGGCTAGTCTCCAATGAAGACTGGCGGCCGTGACCGAAATCCGGTCTGGAGGACAATATAATCATCTAAAATGTACCTAAATGTTTGTACGTAAAATGTGTGTGTTTTCACTCTACTTTATTATTATTATTATTATTATTATTATTTAACTTTATTGAAGCTTACATATTAAGTACAGGAACAAAAGGCGGAATTAATGCTAAAAGCATTCTCTGCCAGTAAACTTTAGGGCAGTGATAGAACTAAACATACACACATAGATATATATATTATACATACATACATATATATATATATATATATATATATATATATATATATATATATATATATATATATATATATATATATATATATATATATATATACATACACATACACATACACACACATACATACTTTGTGAGTAAAACACTTATAGGATGTAAAGCTTATACAATAAATGCAGTGAAATTAATAATTAACAGTGATGCGATTATCAGAAATCACAATACGAGGACCCCTCTAGTACTATGTGTTCCATATTTACGCACGAAATCAATTATCAGAGAGGTGCGTTATCACGGGAAATGATTGAAATGACGCCCTCGGGCCGCGATATTTAATGAACATTACGATAAGAGAACTGGCGTTTTATGTGCGTACTATTTAATTTTCACTCTAGATAAGCTTTGCAGGTCTTCCATTAGAATCGCCTATCAAACCATTAAAACAATTGAATTCTGTAGGCTTTTACATAATCAATACCTTGCTTCTCTTTGAAAAAAAAATTTTACTAATCCAAGTGCATTTTATTAGTTGGTCGACTATTATTCGTTAACTTCTTAATTTTACTTAGCTGTGACAGTTTTCCTTTTAACTTCATTATATTTACTACTATTGTATATACTTTTCAAATTTCCATAAACAGCAGTTTAGCCCATGACTGTAATAAAACATACCAATTTAAAGCTAAATATTTCGCAAGCGTTTTTGAAAGACCTATTGAACGATACCCCACATGATGGAATACACGGGTAAAAAAAAATCATCCTCCATTTGCTTGTATGGGAAGTACCCAAAATAAAAATGTTTTTTTAAGATTTTATTTCAGTTTTCTAGACGTGATTAATATCTATCTATAACTATGCCAAATTACAGATTTGTAGCACCTAGGGTCTTTGAGCAAAACCGCGGACGGACGGACGGACATGGCGAAACTATAAGGGTTCCTTATTGTGTAACGACGGAACCCTAAAAAAATAAAATAAAGGGTTGCTATTTTCGATTGATGACCGTTTCATTTGGTAGCCAGAATACGTGCCTGTTGTGTTGTGGATCTTGATGGAAACAGAATATAAGTTTGTACAAAAGCCCAATTTGGTATTCAGGTATAAATGCATGCTCTGTGTTTCAATATACCGAGTACTAACTGCTACCGAGTTGAAAGTTAGTGATTGATTTTCATTTTCTACCACAACTTTCATGAATGTAAAATGCCTGTACATATTCGTACAGAAGAAAATATTTTAAAAGGCTTTTTTATGTTTCCTAAAATATAAAAAAAAACCTTTTAAAATATAACCGTAATACCGTAGCCACACTTATTACGGAGAAAAAACTCCAGCGAGTATTGCGTTAGTCGAAGTGTTATCAGCAAATTAAAGTTTATCTGATATTTCAGGTTTCGTCAATTTAGAGGCCAACGGAAGCGTTGTTATTGCGTGATGTGTAACCGGTGGAAAATAAAATTGAGGCTCACATTCAACATGTTTTAAGTGTAGACTCAATTTTAATAATTTATAAACAATCGACTCGAACTCGAATACTATGAAACACTGAAATAGTTATGGGAGTCAGGATACGACGCCTAGCAAATAAAATAAAAATTAAGAACGAAAACTTGTCATTCCTTAAATACACCTAGACCTAGAATAAGGGTGACAAACGAGCACATAGTCCTCCTGGTGGTAAGTGGAGCTGTGGCCCATAGAAATTTAAATCTGCCATCGATGAAGAATCAAAATGCACTCCTGAGGATTGAGATGGAATGCCTCGTTTCTATTAACAAGGGTCTCTACACTCACCATACGAAACACAGCAGTATTAAGCTGGTATTTTGTGAGAGTATGTCCTATCGCTGTCAAGCCAACCCATTTACGCTAACACTATAATATAGTTACAGCATGACTTGGTATCGATATATCGAATATTAATTATTCAGTTCCTTGGTCACCTAGAACTTAGGACCAAATTGGACTAGCTACCGCTTGTAACTTTACAAGATGTGGTACTAACTCTTGTCGTTTAATTGATTAGTATCCAAGTAAGAGTGATCTGACGACGGTTGTATTCTTAAATTTGACCCATTGGCCTTGCAAGAATACTTTGAATCTCTTTTAACTTTCTATAGTATTAACACTTCTGGAAATTTTCTGCCGTCAATTTCCACTATTGTACATTGCAATACCATTTTCTAGTGGTTTCTCAAATAACAAGATCTATCTAAGATCTGGTCTAGTATTCGACGGCGAAACGTTTGGTTGCGGCACTCCGCGACGGCGTCTTGGAACCTCGCACGAAACTAATGATTGTATAGCCTACAAATGATTACTCCGTGTTTGTTTGTTGATGTTCAAGGTATGTATAATGTAAATCGTCCAAGGTAAGGTAACATGTAAAAAAAATCTACAATCCCTTCAGTGTTGCGAATGTTCAGAGGCGGCGGTGATAACTTACATCAGGTGAACCGTCTGCCACGAGTATGGATTCGTTTTTTTTATAACAAGTGTTCTAGTGGAAAAATACCATACGTACACTGTCCACGTGTTAGCGAGTACTCTTAGTGCACTATAATGTATCATGTGCCGTGCCTTCTAAAAGCTACGAACTCTAAATAGTGTTTAGAGTTCGTTGTTTAAAAGTATTCGCATGCCGCTGTGGTCAAAATTGAAACATATCATTTTCATTACCAAAATATCTTCGGTTGAGAATAAAACCACCAACAATTTAATAACAATATTTATCGGTATGATATGTGTTTGCTCTGAATAATGATAGAACGCTAAAAATGGTATGTATTTTAATTTGTTATAACCACCGTGAATTTAGTTTACAATACTTAAATACTTATTTTTTCCACAAGTTTCATAATATTTTGTACCTATTTATAAACTCACTGACGTCAGAAACTTTAATTGTAGTAGCAACAGACCTGGTAATATTATTGATATTAATAGTTTTATATTAATTATATCATTAGTGTCAATGAAAAATGGAGCCAATATCGTATCTATGAAATCTGAGTTTCTTATCAGGAGTTTTCCCTGAGATATTTAAGAAAGCCACTGTGTCGCCTATCCGTAAAGCAGGAGATAAAACTCATGCTTCTAACTACCGACCTATCACTTTATCAGTGTCATGTCCAAATTTGTAGAAAAGCTTGTTAACAAGAGGCTTATTGGTTATCTAGAATCCAATTACTTACTCTTTCCCAATCAATTTGGCTTTAGGACTGGTAAGTCGACGGAAGACTGTATACTAAACGTGACTTCACAAATAAATAAGTATGTTGATGATGGTGACAGATGTGTAGGTATTTTTATTGACCTATAAAAGGCCTTTGACACAGTGTCAATATCGATTATTTTGCGGAGGTTATAGAACTTGGAAATAAGAGGTACTGCACTGCAATAGTTCTGAAGTTATTTGTGTGACATAAAGTAGTACGTTAGATTGAATGGACGTTCCAGTAATGATATGCGATGTACATACGGTGTGTCCCATAGGGCAGTACTCTAGGGCCGACGTTATTTTTAACTTACGTAAACGACATGAGTAAAATTAAATTAAACGCCGCCAATATAACTATGTATGTTGACGACACAGAGCGGAGCGTGTGAAACAAGTTCTTGTGGGCTAGACAATGGGTTCGAATCCCGCACGGAACAAGAATTTGTATGGCCTACAAATAATTGTTCCGGGTCTGGATGTTTGTCCTCGTGCTATCTATGTTTGTAAACTGCCTCCACGATACAGGAGAAGATCTTAGTGTAACGTTTTAAAAAAAAATCTACTTTCACTAAACACAACCAAAACAATTTTTTATTAATAATCTGTTTCAGCAAGACTATAGCCGTTCAACCAAATGACAAATTTAAATTAAGAATTTATAGAAGTCTATGTAACAGGCTGGATGAAGTTCCAATATGTTGCAACTGCCCTTACATAACTAAAACTATCACAATAAAAAATTTGGGAATTATTATTGATGAGAAGCTTCAGTGGAAACATCAAATAATATCAATTAGTAAAAAGATAAAAAGATTGTCTAGGTTTTTAAGTTACTAAGGCTTGTAGCAAGTCCAAAGATACTGTTACAAGCTTACAGGGCCTGTGAATCTTTAATAAGTTACGGTATTGTTCATGGGCAAAATACATCGTTGGGCACATTTAGCTTCGACAAGAAATGTCTTACAAGGGCTTGTGTAATGTGTAAGACAATACTTGTCGAAGCTAAATATGCCCAACGATGTATTTTAGAAGTAATGCTGTTACTTCCGTTTCGTTATTTAACTACACTAGTGTATGAAAAAGCCCGAGTACTAAGCATAAGAAAACTTTTTATCTATCAATGTATAGGAAGGTACCATCGTATAACTAACTGCACCATATATCAATATTCAAAAGAAAAGGACTTACAAATAAAAATTACACGGACTTTCAAATAAAAATTAAACGTTTGTGTAAACGCACAAACGCACACGCGCACACGCGCACTCGCGCACTCGCGCACTCGCGCACACGCGCACACGCGCACACGCGCACACGCGCACACGCGCACACGCGCACACACGCACACGCGCACACACGCACACACGCACCATACACACACATACACACACATACACACGCATACACACACACACACACACACACACACAATTTTTTAATTTCTTATTTATATTTGTATAACTAACGAAATATCTTTAAATTATTATATAGAAATTGACCTTTTGACTGGGCTAACTTTAAGGGGAGGGACTGGTTCCTGAAACACAGTTACACTAACTCAGGGGCCAGGTAATCAATGAATTTATGTAACAAGGTTGTGTTATAAAAATTATATATATAAACATGCACATAAATTAACAGTGGTCAACAACCCTTACGATATTATAACTGTATTTCAGGGGCTAGTTTCCTTCATTATTCTTAGTTCTTATTACTATGATTTGTTTATCGATATATAATATATATAAATATATCGGTTTTTTTTATTTGCAAGTATTCTTCAAAATGTAAGTTATGACAGTTTAATAAAAAAGAGTAATGAAAAATGAATCTAATGTTGGCATATTTATAAAAAACCGTGCGTGTTTGCGCGTGCGCGCGCATGTGTGTTTATGTCTGTATTAGCGTGTGTTGTTTATATATCCAAGGAAAGAAGGCAAGGATATATAGAGTCATATTTTTTACAGGCTTTGAGGCAATCCATCGCACTCCACGGAGGTGACAAAGTATCTGTAGAGTTCTTTGTTTAAGGTGATTACAAATGTCCATGGGATGCTGTAGCCATTTACCATCAGATAGAACGTTAGTTGATTTGAAAATTATATAAAAAAAAGAAAAGAAATATAAGAAAAAAATGAACCACTTTATTTTGACACATACTATTGGCGTACCCAACAATATAAAAATTTATTACTTAAAAACCCGCGATTTTAATAGTTAAACTGTGCGACGTAAGGAAACGAAAATTAAAAGAATAACCCCAATTCCATCCTCAGGTAGGTACGAGTACCACTATAACTGTAAATTGAAATTTTAAGCAATAATTTCCCAAACTAACGACATAAAATATGTCAAAAACGTCCCCTAACCTTACCCGTAGTAGAGGACTTTTTTCTTCTCTAAATCTCCATAGTCAGTGCTTTTATAATAAAACTAGCTGTTCCCCGCGAATTCGCCCGCGTATAATTTAGGGTTTTATTTTTATTGCGCGTAACCCTTATTCTTTTTCTTAAATAAAAGTAGCCTAAGTTACACCTTTTTTGATCAAATAATCATATATTTTTTATTGATCCAACGCCTGATTTTATCATAAACCTGCGACATATACGTTCTTTCACAGTTCTTTTGTTTCATTCATTTATTCTTTTGTATATTTATATTAAATTTTAAATCTTATAAAAATTTTTATCTGTGTATTTACACAGATTAAATTATTATAAAATTAATATAAGCCGTTATGCCATAAGACTGCTTATGAAATTTTCCCATGGTACCGACAGAATAACTACTGCGGCAATGTTGTTGCATCCGCACACTCGTAGCTTTTTTTTGTTTAAATTTATTAAGCATAATTATGTTACATTATCCAGTACAATACTAGCATATAAATAAAAGTAGGTACAAGATTGGCCAACTTTCTTGCTCCATAGAAATTTTTAGTTTTCGGAAGTACATACATGTTGGATTTATAAGCTATATTTCGTAGATTTACAGGTCGTTTTCTAAGAACTAGGTATTCTGAATTATTTACTTCAGTCAGTATATTAAATTTAACTTTATCGAAAACGTTTATGACTTTGCAATAATTAAAAAGACAGGTCATTATCTATATACTTATTTTTAATGTGCTGAGGTACTATCAATCTAAGCATTTTGCGTTGTAGTGTGTAAATTTCATGTATGTACGTTACATAAGTTCTTCCATAACTGCTAAGTCCATAATTTATAACAGAATCTGCTAGAGCCATGTAAAGTAATCTAATTATTTTATATGGTAGCTTAAATTTTAAAATTATGTTTTAAAATTTAAGCTACCATATAAAATACTTAGTTTACTTAACACAGAGCGAAGTTTTGCACACACGTGAACTTTATGCGCTCTCCAGCAAAATCGTTCGTCAATAATCAGACAAATATACATGTGATTTTTACATTTTCAATGGGTTGACAAGTACAGTGTTGAAAAATTCAGTGCAGACATTCATGGCCATGGGAAATGATAGTTGGTGCAGTGGTAATTTTGTTGTGAGATGAGTGTATATGAACAAGTTTTGTTTTTTGAGCGTTAACTACTAGGCCGACATTATGTGCCCACTTGCATAACATGTCATAACTTGCCTGCATTTCAGTTTGTGCTACATCCATACTACATCGGCAATAACGATACAGGTGTCATCGGCAAATTGATATATGTAACCCCTAGTTATTGCATTAACCATATCATTTACAAATAGCAAGTACTCAGTCGGGCCCAGTATCGAACCTTGTGCTGTACCCCGGTCAGTCACGAACATATCACCTGTCTGGTTACATATTTTGGCAGTGGTATAACGATTATGATGATAACTTTTAAGAAGTTCTAAGAATGGTCCTTGAATCAAAAAAAGCTCTTGTCGGTGACTGTTTACCGGCTAAGAATAAACATTATTGCTTTCTTTAACTGCAGATAGTGATGATATAGATAGTTACGTTATCAACAATTACATTAATTTAACGGAAAAAAATAAACTCACTTAAACATTGGAATAGGAACATGAAAATATGAATTATTTACAAATGGAAATGCAGTTAAATAATCGTAAAATTTTAATGTTATCAGTTGAGTTTGACGTAGGTACATAGGGTTTGCACCTTAGCACATGGCGTAAGCACGTAAAAGATTGGAATTTTAAGAGAAAGAGCTATATTTTAAATTCTGATAATTTTTGTTTGTGTCATACTTATAATATATCGGTATTTTTACGATTTTTATAGCGCTTAATTAACTTTTTTAATTTCTGACGTTTACGATACGGACTGACTTTGACGTCCTGATAAAACTATGAAAAAACTATTTAACAGTTTAATAAATGTGTAGTAATCGTTATTCATACATTTAGAAATGAGAAAAAACACACTGTGGTTGAATCGACGTCATTCAAAATCTAGATTCAGACAAGAGATAGCCAACGTAAATGAAATAACTGTGTGGAACATTATTAAAAACAATGAACGTGAGCTCTGCACTGCCCGTACGTTACGGTTTCTAATTCCATTCTATTGTGCTGACATGCTTAACACGATTCTAATCTCCACCAGAAAGTGTTAAAACGAAGAAAGTAACCGTTTTCTCAAAATTGCTCCCCTTTTAATGCAATTAGAATTTAATAATAATTGCGAATAATAATTGCACTAGAGTTACACTTGCGAAATTATTAGTTATGTAATTAAAATATTTTACCTGCTCCTATGTTCGTGGAGAACTTAAATAAAAACAGTAGATTGATAATAGCGATCTTTGGGCAAGTAATTCAGTTATCGAAAAAAAACTCTAAGCTACGTTTTTGCTATTATTTCGAATACATTAACTTGCTGTTCTTTGGACTCTGCCTACCCCCGTTGATAATGTAATGTTATTTATATTTAAGACTAGATGGTACCGGGCGCATTGCTGCCGCAGAAGAAATAATTGTGGAAATATCGTTTTGAATTTGGAAAGATTATATTATTTACGTGGTAGAGCCATGCTGCAGCTATATCAGCAGTATAGTTGTAGCACGAATGGGTCGGCTCGACCGGGGAAGGACCACGCTCTCACAGAATACCAACGTAAAATAGCAGCTTAACGCTGCTGTGTTTCGTATGGTGAGTGTAGAGAACCGGAGACTCTTTTAACTGGAAATGAGGCATTCCATCTTAGTCCTCACGCATCTGCCTTTTGATTTGTAATAAAGGATAAATGTAGGTGTCTATGGGCCGCAGCAACCACTTACCAACAGGTGGACTGTGTGCTCGTTTGTTATCCGTTACCCATAAAAAAATTGGGAATGATAATACAATAACTAAAATTGAATGATCTACAACTTTCAAATAAATTGTCGGTACGATACGCGCGCTACCTAGTTTAAGTTAATTCTTCTATGCAATAAGTTGATAAAGTTTTACCGCAATCTGATGAACGGTATGGCAGCGCATAAAATAGGAACAAATAAACCGGACAGACAGAGAGACAAAAATTTTAAAAATAATTGTTTTTGTGTAATAGCATGCAAATAATCCTTTGAGCTTAATAGAAGCCGGTTATTTCAATATTACAGACAAATACTTCATATTTTTATATGTATAGATTAAAAAAAATCTATTAATTTCACTTAAAAAAGGTCTGTTTATGTTATATTTTAATATTCATAGTTTTGTAAAACGGTGTTGCAACAGAAAAATGTTAAAAATCTGTTTTGCATCAAAACTTTAAGAGATATTTATAAGCAAAATTGAAAGGACCTTATGCATTTGTGTAAATGGGTGAATATTTGAAGATAGACATATTTAGGGTTCGTTAATTAATTTCAAATAATGCTTCCAATTATCTTTTTTATGGATTTAACGTAAAGTTTATAGTGCGGATTAACGAAATAAATCAAACGCACAGTATTTGAACTGCTATAGAGGCCTGAATCTGAAGCTGAAAATTTTCACTAAACGGTGATGAGATATGAAACAAACGGTAATTAGTATTTTAAAAATGGTAATTATGCTACGTGATTGGTAATTATAAATAAAATGAATGATGTACTTAAATCACATATTTATTTATTACATGACTTAATTTAAAAAAAAAATTGTCGAAAATCCACCGGTTTTCCTAATAATTTAATTAGGTCAGTAAAAATAAATTTGTCTAGTAATTAAAATAAAACCAACTAAAACATTAGTTTAAACTCAGTGTAAATAGAACTCAGAGTTATACAAGTTCCATCTAAGATATTTCTAAAATTCGATGAAATGTTATACAAAAACTTAAAAACAGATTTATACTTAAATCCGAATTAGTTTCTGTTTCATAACCAGAAACTGAGCATGTACTTAATCATAAAGTCTTAAGTAGATCTGCAAGATAAACACGACAATTATAAACAGGAAATACAAAACATTTGATGTTTTATCAAATTTTGGTAAACATAACCTAGACTTAATTTTAAAAATTAAGTAAAATAAAAACAAACTAAACAGGTTTTCAAAACAAAAACAATTGTAATTATCTTTCTAGTAATCTTAATGAAATCAACTAAAACACTACTTCAAAACTCTTTGTAAATAGATCTCAACACTATACCGGTTTCATCTAAAATATTTCTTAAATGCGATGAGATCAGTTACAATAACTATAAAATATTTAAAATTGAATTCGAATCCGTATCACTTTCACGACCAAGAACTTCGCAGGTAGTCTCAAATACAGTCTCTTGTGAATCAGCTAGATCATCACACAGCAATGATCCGAGAACATTAAGCTGACCATCAATTATTTCATTTGCGCTTAATTGTAATGTAGATTGAACATAGTCTTGAAATACATCCAAAAAAATTTATATCACTGCCACTGCCAGAAATTCCACATACTCAACTTGTATATTAGGGTCCAAGTATAATTCATCATCAAAATCAGACAGCATTTTAAGGGTGGTTTCGTCTCCTTTAGTAAAACATTAATTAAGATTTTAATATTCCTTTTATTCTGTGTAGTTTTAGGTTTTACGTTTGTGGTCGCATCAGTCATATTGTGATTTTCATTCTCTTTATTTCTGATAACTGTAGATTCTTTTGTCTTCATAACATAATTTTCTGACAAATTTAGTATATTCACAGTCCACGACGAAGCATATAAGTAACTGTTTTCTCTGAATATAAGGTGGTCCTTTTCTTTCTGCCACAGTATTTGATGAACTTTCAATGTACCTTTCAATAGTTTCAGCTATTCTGAAGATATCAATACATCTTTTTCTATTGTATGGTATTCTTTCACAGTTGCCAACTTCATTTTTTGTGTGTTTTGTCTTACGATTTTCAAAAATCCATCTAATTTAGCAACATCTCTACTTTACGCTGCAGCAGCAGTACATGCAACAACTCCTCCTATTTCACCTGTGTCATTTTTTCAACTAACAATAGTTTTTTTTTGTATTGTTGTCGTTCTTTTTATTCTTCAATGGCGCATAAAATAGGGTCAGCTTTGATTTTAGCGTATCGATTCTGGCGTGTGATTTTGGATTTAAGCAATGTTTCCTCCTTCGACTTACTCTAAAAAAAGTAAGTTAGTGATAGGGGGGGTAGTCAGTCTGTAGGTTTATTTTATTGCGGAAATGGTGTCAGTTCACATCAAACGAGCAATAATTGATCACGCTTTGGTAGTAACACAATTCGACCTTGGGCTGGCCTAGCGGAGTAAGGAGTTTCAATATGATAAGAGGCCAGCTTATACTGGTACTAATTACCATTTTCGATTTCTCATTACCGTTCCGCCAAAATACGAACGGGAAAAATGGTAATTGTACAAACGGTAATTAGATATTTGTACACTTTCTTACATTATCCGTTATTTATAGAACTTATTAACTCGGGAACTTAATCAAAGCAAAGAGTATCTTATGGCGACTATTACAGTGCATAAAAATGATAAATAATAATAATAGACTTACCACGGGAAACTCGAACGGTAAGGAGATTTTTGTTTGCCAAACACGATTTCTGGGCGTTTAAGGTAGGCTATAGTTGGCGCTAAAAGACTCTTCGTCGTATGACCCGCACGAGTCGTGGGGCAAAAGTGAGCGCGACCGCTGAGTTACTCTTTCAGAGACCAATACATACGCGGAAAAAAAAATAACCCTTCGACTGTGTGGACAAATGGTAGTGAGTATAAAGTGTTGAGACAATTTTCAAAGTCGTTACAAATTACTTAAAAGTGTTCTTTAATGTATGTAGTTTTGCTAATTAGTAATGCATGTAGTGTACTATCTAAATTACTACAAAAATATACGATCTTCGGGGTTTATTTACAACTTTTCGAGCATGAACTGCTAAAATTTGGAAATTGGGACACGAATGGTGATGAGGTTTGAGGAACGTTTATGAATATAAATCAGTTGTTTATTACAATAGTAAAATATTATGTACATCTTTATATACTACTGGAACCATGTTTTACGTGAAATAAAAAAAGAATATAACTTATATATCACTAAGTAGTTATTTGGGGATGGCCGCGTAATATGCACATGTTCAAAAAATCAAATAGTAAATTAAAAAAGCTTTGTTCGATAGTTTTTTTTAAATCGCCTATATTTTATGAGATAATCATCAAAAAAAATTTTTATCGTTTTTCTTTTTCCACAACATAAATCTTGCAAGTTTTCCGGATAGAACATATATTACTCCTCGCATTGCTCTCTATCTGTTCGTGAAGTTTCATCACACTCGGTTCAGCCATTCCGAAGGTACAAAGCCCAGACAGACACACACAAATACTCCCCTCAACTTAATAGGCGCCAACTAAATCGATATTAGTGACAGACATTTTATTCATATACTAGCTGTTCCCCGCGACTTCGCCCGCGTGTTATTTGGAGTTTTAATTTTTTTTGCGCGGAACCCTAATTCTTTTTCTAAAATAAAGGTAGCCTAAGTTACTCCTTGTGACATCAGCTATCTGCCAGTGACAATCCCGTCAAAATCGGTCCAGCCGTTTCGGAGATTAGCCGGAACAAACAGACAGACAGATGGACAGACAGACGGACAGACAGACGGACAGACAGACGGACAGACAGACAGACAGACAAAAATTTTAAAAATTGTATTTTTGTTATTAGTACCGTATATACTTTCATATGCATTTAGTAAAAAGCTGTAATTTTGACATTACAAACAGACACTTCAATTTTATTTATTTGTATAGGTGTATAGATTTCGGGAGTCCTGCGGTAGGTATCCTCATACCGATTTTTACCACCAAACAGCAGTGCTTGCACTGCTATTAATAACTACTTACTAACAGGTGGACTGAAAGCACTGATAGAAAGCACTGAAAGACAGTTAGCAAGATGTATTGGGCGTGCTTGAGGTTGAGATCTGTTAAAAGAAGTGGCATTCTCCTGTTAGAAGCAAGCTATACCGCACGGTGGAGTGTAATATACTTAGTGGCCCAAAAGGTGACTGAACAATGATTAAAGAACGGTCACTCAATAATTACAAAATAACTTTTTTGTAAGTCTAAAAAAAGTCGTTGCTCAAGATCATGGATTTTAACTCAATTGGAAGACGGCGCTTTAGCGCAGTGGCTAAGCGTTGTGTTGAAGGGTCGAATCCCTGGTGGTACAAGTGCTTGTAAGGCCTTCAGATAATAGTTCCGGGTCTGGATGTTGGCCATGTGCAACTTATGTATGTAAACGCTTCCATGACACTGGAGAAAATTGTAATTTTTTTTTACAGAATATGGGTGACAAACGAGCACACAGTCCACCTGATGGTAAGTGAATGCTGTGGCCCATAGACATTTACATTTATCCTCGATTAATAATTAAAATGCAGTTGCATTGTCACCCCTGAGAACTAAGATGGAATTATTTCCAGTAAAAAGAGCCCCGGTTCTCTACACTCACCATACGAAACATAGCAGCATTAAGCTGCTATTTTACGCTGGTATTCTGTGAGAGCGTGGTCCTACCCCAGTCGAGCCAAAGCATTCGTGCTACAACCATAATATAGCTGTAGCGTGGCTCTACCACGTATTCCGGATGGAATATTCATAATGGGGGAAAGTATTAGACTACAGAGTTACCCATTGGATCCTAGCCTATATAAGAAGAGAAGAAAAGTTCACCAACACGCACTGGTACACAGTCTAGAGTCATCGTAAGGGAACCCACTAAACCACATAATCGTGAGAGACGACACAGTGAGACGGACATGGGCAGCAGCATCATCATATTAAGAATTAAGTAAATAATCATAAATTTTTCGTGGCATATGGTTATTAATCAAAAAAAGATTAACAAAATCTTGATGACTTTCGAGTGTAGGTCTCAAAAAAATTACTAACAAATTTGTATGCCGATGCATTTTTTATAAAAAATATATATTTTGCAAGCCACAAAACAGAAATCAGCTTGTTATTAATAAATTTTTTCAAGTCACCATTGTGACATGTTAGAGCTGTGGGTCACTCGGAAGGTACCATTCACTTTGTATGCCACAAGTTTTTCTCAGTTTTCCATCGTATTTTCTCGAAGTATTGATTTTTTAGAAACTGTTATAATTTAATTTGGGACACTCATCAAATTGACGTCTTTCGCTCTCTATCGCGCTTTTTCCTCCCACTATCAGAATTTGGCCCAATGATAAAAGTTGGGTGTCTCGTCAAAACGTAGCTGTGTATACACTTTCAGCCTGTTATTAATCACTGAAATCCCTAGTATGTGGGCCCGTGGACTATAATCAAGTATTTCAAATAGTCAAAGTAAGTAGTAGTAATCAAATAGTGAATATAGTTTTTCGTTTTAAAAGTGCTGTTTTCATTATATTACCTCTGTTAGACCTGTTAAAGCTCATGCTAAATTTATGAGATAAAATTGTCTTTGCACAACCCGAGTGCCCCCAATCTGTCTCAATCGCGCTATCGTTGTTAGTTTAGCCTTATCTGGCCACATCTAGGTCGTTAGTATCTTAGAAGTAACTGCTTTTCACGCGGATGTCCTTGCATTGGTTTTAATTAATTAAATAATTATTAATTGCTCTTAACTTTATAGGTTAAAGTATATTATACCGAAACTCTACTTGGTTTTAAGCGTCGTTGACACTTATGTCAATCAAAATAATTTTTAAAAGCTGTCAAAACTAAATCTTGAATTAAAATTGTTTTACACTACCAGCTAACCGTGTAGTGGTGTAGTAAGGGTATTACCCCTTATTCTGTTTGTCGCATTCCCTCATATCATCCTGTTGATTGCAAGAGGCGACAGAGGGAAACAAACCAGGGAATTGGATGTAGCATAATATTCCTGATAACAACTCCAAATTATAATACTTTAAAATTTAAAATTTTGTACAGCCGACTTCAATATAAGTTATTAAGAATAACTCAAATAACTCAAAAACTATTGGTCTGACCTTGATCAAATTCACATGGGACCACACGAGAAGTATCAGCTTTCATATAAAAAAGAATCATCGAAATCGGTCCACCCAGTAAAAAGTTATGAGGTAACACACGTAAAAAAAAAAAACATACGCGTCTAATTGAGTACCGTCTCCTTTTTGGAAGTCGGCAGAAAAAACTGCAGTTGTCAATGCGCCTGCTGAGGATGGCAACTATGGCAAAATTCTACCTATGAAACAATTTATGGGGGAGGCCTATGTTCAGCAGTGGACTTTTATAGGCTGGATGGATGTAATGGATGAATAAATAGCTGGAGAGTACCAGTTACCAATTATAACCCAGTCTCTTGTAGTTGAGAGTAAAAAAATAAATTTGCGGCTACTGGGTACAGACTTCTTTAATTTTTGAACACTTGTCAATAAATTATAATTCTTTTGTAAGAATTTGATAGTATTTGTGACTATACTACGTACAGATCTACCTATGTGTTAGAGCCATTTTGCCTCCCTCTCTAGGATCGATTCAATCGTTAGATAAAAGTTAGCCAACAAATAAATTATAACCTGACTGAATATTAAAGTAAAACAATTGAACTATTTTATTAATACAACTGTAATCTTTAAATTGTATATGCCGTATTTTATCTTATTATTAACTTTTATCTGAGAATTTAAAAACCGGCGCAAGTTGTGTAAAAAAGTCGGAAGTTATAGAACTAGTTCTGTAAGAAAAATATCATCGGCATTATTTTGATCATTAAACTAATATGTTCTTACCGAGCGGATAAATATATTGTCGAGTTACTATTTTAGTTTTGTCAGTGATTTTTCCCCTTGTTTCTTAATTATTCTGGTATTATTTGATTATTATTTATTTGATTCCAATCGTAACTTCGTTATTGGTGCTTTAAAAGAATTATTTTTGTTTTTGAAGTTTTGGATATAATGTAATGATTTTTCTTGCTTTATCACTTTGATTAATTATTCTGATCTATATCTATAATGGCACGGTAAATGACAGTCTTTTATATAACCAACAAGCTTCTGGCCTGGTTAAGGAATCCAAGAGATGAAAGTCCGTCGGAGCATGCTACGTATTGGGTAGCCATTCGTTAAATATTTAAATAGAGTTACTGTAGTGTGTGATGAGCGTGCAGCGTGCATGGCAAAAACATTTTATTTATTTATTTAACTAGTACACTTGCGATATACATATATGACATTGTCACAAACACATACACACTTTTATATTTTCTGATATGCATATCAATAACAACTGTACATAAGATCCACAAATTGAGTCGTGCAACTTAATTTAGGATTAATTTGGAGTAGGAAAAACATCCAGTCAATGCAATAAAACGAGAAATAATTTAAGTAAATTATGCGCGTAAATAGGAAAAAAATGTATTGAAAAAAAAAATCAGGTTCAATTATTGAGAAAGAAATGGTAGATATTGTACTCTATTTAGAAGTATACACATTTTTAATTTAAGTATAAAATAGATTGTTTTCAAAATGTAATTTTTAACAGGAACTAGACGGTAAGTGATTAGTAAGTTTAATTTTGAAAGTCATTTAAAAGTCGCGATATGCATCGATGCTAGGTATGGTTTTAGATATTTCGTTATATTTGCCACATATACGAACAATAGGAGCATGATTCCCTAGATGAGTTATCGCGAAAGGAATATAAAGTGTTTTTAGGATGCGACAACGAACATATTTACGCGGAACAGCTGACAATATGCGATCAAGAAGGGCACTGCACTTTACTTTCTTGAGTACTATTTTATGTAGAAAACACAGATCTAGAATGTCTCGTCTATTTCGGAGAAACATCATCTTAAACATGTTATTGTATTACAGAGACACGCTAAGACGTCGGCAGTCCGCTACCATACGTTTTAACAGGAATTTTCTACCACGTCAACATTAAATTTTGTCTCCAGTGAGCATGAAGTTAACTGTTGTTATTACCAATATTTTACGTGGTAGAGCCAAGCGGTTTTTTAACGTCTTAGAGTGAAAGAGATGACACGCAGTACTAGTTTATTTGCTCATGCTGCAGTAGCAAACGAGACTAGCGATCTGCGCAGGACAGGATTATAGTGCACGAGTGTGTGCGCAAGCACAGGTGCACTCTGTTCCCTCGCTCTCATAGTCCGATGGAACGGCAATCCGGCACGACCGGAGAGAGATCAGGCGCAGGAGCTACGACGTGAAACACCGCCAACTTGCTGTCACCGGGCTGCTACTGGAGATTTCTTGACAGAACAACCGAAAATTGATTTTAACGCGCTAACGACCACTATAACAAGGCACTAGCTGACCCGTCAAACGTTGTTTTGCCATACACATTATTTCTAGGAAATATTTATTGGTTTTATTATCGATCGATGATCGGGATTAAAAAACAGGGGTTGATCGTAGAAGGGTGAAAATTTGAAGTTTTTTGTATTTTTAAGTGCTAAATCATAATAAAATAAAAATAAAAAAATTGACAAAAAATAAAAATAATATTTAGAGGTGGGTCACCCTTATCATTTAGCGGTTTGAAAAATAGCTGTTGGCCGATTCTCAGACCTACCCGATATGCACACAACATTTCATACAAATCGGTTCAGCCGTTTCGGAGGAGTTTGGTAACAAACACCGCCACACGAGAATTTTATATATTAGATATAACAATTTATATATAGTTTTATATACAACGAGTATATTTAAATAATCGGATACGTGTACACATATAGAATTAAATGTGGATATGAATTTACTCAATCGTAAAATTGGCCTCTTTGAATTGGGCCGTGCGCGTTCATTTAAATCAGCGCTCAATATTAATACTGACTTTTTTCATTCATAATATTTCTGTAAAACTTACAAGTGTATTCAGGGCCTTCAAGAAAAGAGCCTACTCCTTTATAAAAGGCCAGTAACACATCTGTAATTTCTCGGGTATTTCAGATGTTTATGAGCGGCGGTCATCACTCAGAGGTCAGGCGTATGTTTATTCGCTTCATCTTCTATTAAAAAAATTACATAGTGTTTAATGTATTTTTAACAGGAAATGCCTTGTCTACGTTTAATATTGTCTAAATTAAGCCATTCTTGTGCGAGTATAACGCCCTTACTTCGGTACAAGGCTGCCTTTGACGTCACGCATTGAGGACACGCAGTAAGTGACTGGCACGATATTAAGACTCTGTCACATCAGCGTTTGTGAAGCGTTAACGTAGTTATTTGTAAACACCACTAGATCAGTAATAAAGTAATCCTCTACGATGATAGTATGGGTTAGAATTATCTATATTATAGACCAGCTTTAAATTCAAACGATATCAGAAGATTTAGGGATTAACTTATCTGAGTGTGTTATGATTCTTATGATTGTATTTTCTTGTTTCTGTCATTGTATAGATCGAGCACGAGTTTGAGTAAGTAGTACGAGTTGTTGGCGCGATATAAATTTGACTGGTGTGTATTATTAGTTTTTAACATTTACCCACGAATTCCCCGAAATTAATTCATATTTTTTACGTATATTAATCTCAATTATATTTATAATACTGTTTAAAAGTTAAATTAGACCTAATGTTACTATCAATAAATTTTATATTGTTAATGTTTTAGGTAAATTCATTTTACTGACGACGTATGAAAAAATTTTAAAGTACCAAAAGTTGAAAACAACGAAATCAACAAGTCATTATATGTTTTTGGTTTTATGAATGCGGAGTACAGTACCTCGGTAAGCGCTGACGCTACTGCTTTATCAAGTGTGTATCGCTATTTTACAAAGATTTTATTTATATATGTTACGGCTGAAAGCCGAAGTGCAGGTATACCTAGTTTAGCCGACTTCTACTAGGTGGAGCTGATTGCGGTTGGGTAAACTTATGTGTACTGTTAAATTTGTAAAAACACAGATACGTATCAAGTAATATTAGCGGCATTAGGTCAAGGTGCGGTTGTGGTGGCCCTTGGGCTACTCCATAACCTCAGACATTTATCTAATTTATAAATTATATATGATACACCTAAGTTTAAGCAACCGCAATCGGCTGCACTCAGTAGTATCCGGCTAAATCTAGGTGTATCCACACTTCGGCTTTTAGCCGTAACATATACACTATTTTAAATACTTAATCGTATCAACAAAGATTATTATTTTATTACAAAGCTAAATGGCTATGTTCCATTTTTAAAATATGCCTTAAAAATAAAAATATCTTATTTTGCCAAAAAAATATTCACATGGTGATGGCAGTGATACTAAATAATCCATATCTGATACCGTAGAGGTCTTATGAGATGAAACATCGCGGCGTAAATAATTTATGCATGCATGCATGCCTGATTCGTACAGAATACATTGAAGAGTGATGAAGAAATGTATTCAAAGTACATCGTGCGTTATCCTGATTCTTTTTGCTAGACAGCCTTAAATACCTAAGAGTAAAATTCCTGTAATTAATTAGAGGCTATTAAAAATACTCATGCAAGTCTCCTGTGTTTTGCGACGTTTTCCAAGCGTTTTAGGTACATTAATGTGGGAACACCATAATGACCCGTTTTACTGGAAAAGAGGCGTTCCATCTTAGTCCTCACGGGCGAAAACGCATCTGCATTTTGATTCACAAACAAGGATGGATGTAGATGTCTATGGATTACAGCAACCACTTACCATCAGGTGGACTGTGTGCTCGTTTGTCACCCTATCCTATAAAAAAATGAATATGACTTGACTCTTAGATGTTGCAGATATATTAACTTTTTTAACTAGATTGTGACTGGGCCTATGGTTTTAGGGTTACGAAGAAAAAAAAGAAAGAAAAAGAAATGTTTAGGATCACTTTATTGTCCGTCCGTTCATCCGGGTAGAGTTATCAAGTCGAAATTATTATAAAACACTAAAGTTTACGACCCCTTAGAGATGTAAAAATATCAAGCTTTTTAAATTACAGAACTTTAAGTCACATATTTTGAAACTCACAAATTCACTCATTAAAACCTGACGCAAGGTTTCAAATAATAAGTAAAATAAAAATCCAAAAAACATTATTTTGTAGTTAAATCACTTAAAATTTTTTTTTGCGATTACAAGATTACATTTGCACTTGGAGCATCGACCACGATGTAGACTAATGTTTGAGGGAACGTTTTTACTACTACTACTAAAAAGTTATGTTTGTGCTTCAGTTAAACTTATCTTTTCGTTGGGGCAATGTTTGGTGCTAATCTAACCTATAATTCATGAATTTCAGCAAGCTAATTATTTGAGTGAAAGGTGTTTATCTAATTGCTTATGTTATTTCTATGAATGCATTAGTATATAAACATCCATGTACCCACGCATACATGCTCGTTGGTAAGGGTACTCTTAATCTGGCCCATCACAAATATATCACCAACTTGGTCGATAAACTTTCATCTAGGGCATCCCTTCCCGACTTTGCCGTTCACTCTTGGATATTAAATAAAGTGATAATTACGAGACAAATCCAAAATTCAAAAGTCCAACATTTGTCTAGCTCTGTTTGTTTATTTGTACATATTCATATCGCGCAAATCTACAGGACGGTTTTGTTGGTGGAAAGAACAAGGACAGAAAAATTGTTGAGAAAAATGGTTGCGTCTAGAAATGAGGTTAATTATTTTACTATGATTTTTCAAATAAAAATGTATTTTTATTAAAGCCACAAAAAAAAACATACATTTAAGCAATATCAAATGACTTCAAATGAATCATTTTACACTATTCAAGTGTTGCCATTTATCATATTTATACTATTTTCATCATTTTATCATACTTAACATTTTAAGATATTTTTGATATATAGACGCTACCGTTTCTTCTCAACTAATTTTATGTATGAAAGTCTGCCATTGTACTTTCGCATCCTAGTATCATCATTCCAGACCTTCACAAGTCCGCTGCTGAACATAGGCCTTCCCCAAGTAATGCCACAACGCACGGTCTTATACCTGCATCTTTCGTCTACCCGCTTGTCTTACCAAGTTGGCTCTCTAATTGTTCAAGAATAGTCATCATCATCATCATCATTACAGCGTATCAAAGTTCACTGCTGGACTTAGGCCTCTCAAAATCTATGGAGATTGTCTGATATTTGCCACATTGCTACGCTTGGCATGCGGAAATTTGGCGACTGGGATTAATCCGAATAATTCCTCAGAGCAGTCCCCGTGGTAGATGCGACAAAAATGCAAAGGTATGCAACATCTCTTCGCAGCGTCAGTGAATCGAGCCGATCGAAGAACAGACGGTCGTCGAAGATTCGTGCTGCTCTGTGCTGGATGCGGTCAAGTGGAAGGAGCTTGCACAAGGAGGCCCCAGTCCAGAGATGGGAACAGTATTCCATGTGAGGCCGAACCTGCGCCTTGTAAAGTTGCAGGCGGTGTGCCAGCATGAAATACTGTCCCGCTCTGCTGAGCGCGCCAAGCTTTTTAGAGGCCAATTTGGCCTTCCCTTTTAAGTGACCACGAAACTGCAAATCATTCGATATGTCGACGCCAAGGATTCCGATACTGGCTGGTGCAACAAGGGGAGTGAGTGCCTTGAAACTGAGGAGATACTGATTTTACTATAGTGCTTAATTATTATTATATTTTATAGTATTTGAACAAAAAGTTATGTAGTCCGAAAAACATACATATTAAAAATAACAGGCCAATTCTTTATAAGTATATATTGTTATCTGAAAAAAAAATTGAAACGTAGCAAAATTATGTGAAGATATAGGCTGACTGGAATATTCATACAATTAGATATCTCGAACCTTTAGCGCAGCTCTCCGTCATCGATCTAGCACTATACCTGACAAATAGGCGATGACACCATCTATCGAACCGGAGTTCTTATTTAGCTGTCGTATCTGCATTTTGATTCTTAATCGAGGATTCACAACTTATCATCAGATTAATTGTGTGCTAGTTTGTTACCCTATTTCGTTTAAAAAAATCTATAGAACATCTAAGAGGGTGAACTGCTTTCTTATTTTATTTTTTTCTTAATCAATAATAATAGTGAATCGCCGTCATCAGTAAATAGTCCAGTTCTAGGGACCTTCCTCAAGTTACCAGCTGGAACAAAATTTGGCAGCTTGAATTATCTCTGAAGTTTGACAATGCTTACTGTGAAGGTTGTTATGCTGCCAATCATCGAATGCTGCATATATCTTTTTCTATTTGTAAATTTCCCACGAAATGAGATGAGGTGATGGATGCTTTTGTTCTGCAACTACATGGTTACGGTGATACATAAAATTTATGGGAGTGCATCATGGCTCTACGTGGTAGCTGCAGTAGCCATACTGCAGCTATATTAGTAGTATATTTGTAGCACGAATGGGGCGGTTCGACCGGGGAAGGACCACGCTCTCACAGAATACCAGCGTAAAATGGCAGCTTGACACTGCTGTGTTTTGTATGTTGAGTGTAGAGAACCGGACACCCATTTTATTGGAAAAGAGGCATTCCATCTTAGTACTCACGGGTGACGACGCATCTGCAATTTGATTCTTTATTGAGGATAAATGTAGATGTTTATGGGTCTCAGCAACCATTTACTATCAGGTGGACTGTGTGCTCGTTTGTCACCCTATCCTATAAAAAACATTATAATAATTTTTTTATAACATCATTTAAAAAAAAGTAATGTCGCTGGTGGGATTCCGCGAAACTATTAAATGATTAAACAGCAGCGCCATGTCACGACAGGGAAAACCTGTGTGCGAATTTTGCTATATTTAAAATTTGTTTTATTACCTCGAAAACATTTGATGTTAATGATTGTGTTTATTCTTTTATTATTTATTTTCATTTTATATAAGAAGAAATTTTATTAAATAGTAACTGGTACCCAGCGCGTTGCTGCCGCAGAAGAAATAATTGTGGAAATATCGTTTTAAATTTCGAAGAGTTATACTGTTTAATTAGGAATGATAACTAATTCATTGAAATTGAATTATATAATATAACTTTCAAATAAATTTATCGGTACAATACGCGCGCCACCTACTGTAAGTTAATTGTACTATGTCCATAACCTTCGCTCAAGAGCAAGCTGTAAGTTGACAAGTTTTACCGAAACCTGATGAACTTTATAGCAGCGCATAAAATACGAACAAACAAACATTAATTTTTAACACGTTTTTATTAGCTTGGTATGTATCTATGTCACGGAATTTCTAAATGTGATATTCATCCCCTTCAAAACGTCGGATTGATTTGAAACTTCGCACACTTATCAAGGACCGACGACAATGCAATAATTTACATGGTTTGTCCTATTATCCTTGCCAGAATCCTCAGGATTTGCGAATAATTCATAAAACAACTACGATTTCTGCCTGTTCAATCTACTGTAAGCCGCGTAAAAGAACTTCGTTCGAAAAAAAAAATCACACTTTTGTAGTTGCCGCACTAAAAAATAGAAAATAAAATATCACTAAAAAAAAATTGATTGATGTCATTTGTTGTAATATTTTTGTGGATATTAGTAAAATTAACGGCATCATAAAAATATGTGAAAAAGCACTCCACGCTTTTTTACAATAAAATGATTTTTTATATTAATCATTATTTTCTTATTTTAAACTTGTTGAAAATATTTTCTACTTTTTAGTTCGGGTATCTACAAAAGCGTGTTTTTTGTTGTCTTTTTTAAATTATTATTTATTATATATTACATTATATATTAGATAGATTAAGTATTCCATAACACTTATTGAAAGTCATTTATTTTTATTTACCACTGGTTCGGAAAATACCTCTGTCCTGGGAACAACCAGCAAGAAAACCAGCAAGATTATATTTTTTAGACATTTAAAACTTTACAATAATTTTGTACAATTTTGAATGAATTATAAAAGAACCTGAGAAAGAGAAATGGTGGGGATCACGTTATTCCCAGGGACTATTTTCATTCATTTATTTCTTATGTTATAATAACCGTTTTTGTACAATTTTTCTTTTATAACTTTTTAATTTGTTGATTGACAAACTTCGAACGTTTTCTGGGATTTTGTTGTAAAAGCGTATACATTATAAATGAATTACGAATTCTGTGGAGTCTGGTAACTGGCATTACACGCTTATGTTTGTTCTTAGTGTTTAAAGTTTTTATGCGAATACTACACATGGAATAAAACGAATTTTATGGATTTTATCGCATTTAATCTTAAATTTCTTAATTCCCGAAGTTTCAGCTGATATCGACTTGCCGGAGTTCGAACAACGAGCCGAACTCTCCGGGAAGTCTGAAGTATGTCAACATGTTCAGGATCGTCGCAATCATTATACCAGATTTGATCTACCACAAATCCTCGCAAAAGAACACCGATTCCTACCAAGGATGATTCACGAGGTTATTGAAATTAAATGAGAAGATGGCTGGGTGCTATCATCTGCTTAGGATCCCATAATTAATAAAATTAAATCCAAACCCAAGCATACTACTGCAAAACTGAAAGATACTGTAAGTTCGTTCTGCGTAGATCGAAACAAAAATTAATAATTAAAAGTTGAGGTAGCCTTCCTTAACTATGACATCAGTACTCAAACAACTTAGTCCCTCCGTAACCAATAACCATGAGCACCCATGGCAAGTATAAAGTGCCCAAAACATCCGAAATTAAAAATGTTAAAATTAAATGCGATAAAATCTGTAGAATTATTTTTATCTATATTCTTATCAAAGCTATTCATGTTTTTATGTACATACATTACATTTTCATAAATAAATTGCGATGTCAACGTTAATATGTTTTCATATTTTTCTTTTCTCTAAGGGGCTCTTTACAACATAAGTAAAACATATGTTCCAATTTCAGTCGCGTTACCCCATAACAAAATTCCATAAGGCATAACGCTATGGAAGTAACTAAAGTAAACTAATCTACTCTAGCTGAATTTGCAAAGGAGTTTTTTTTGCTTACCATAAATAGGCTCCATTTTCGGCTACACTATCTTTTACCTGATGTTAAGTGACGTCAGTCATCATTTACCTGACGGTAAGTGTTTAGTAAGGTAAGCGACAGTATAGCCAAAGACAGTAATCGCACTGGCTTAACTAAAGCCTGTTTACTCTTGCCTTAAAGACACCTAAACCTCGTAATAATGGAAGGAAAGACAGACGTTACAGCAAATTATTTCACCCCACTGCCATACCAATTAAGAAGGACGCAGAAAACGCTTTAGTTCGAACGTGTGGTATGTATACAAAAGGGTGGTGTTTTGATGAGCATTTGGGTGTTTTTTTTTTAAATTTATTTATTTTTTTCCACCAACAACAAATATTAAGAGAGCAAAAAAAATGTGCTTAAATCTGAAACAATATTATTGTTAGATGAAAAACTGGTGACTAAACTAGGTAAAACCTGTATCTTAGATCACCAGGTCCCCATCTGGAGATATCCGTGGACAAAATAGATAGACGAAGCTACAATAAATGATTTCCTTCGCAATTAAACAATACAACGAGATTCACTTATATTGTAGTTAAAAAAGTAAAAAACAAAAATAATAAGAAAGAAAACAATGTCGCACTAAATATGTTACTTTTTAATGTTAGCATTTAGGATGTACATAACTGAGTAGAATAATGAAAATAGTGTATGTTGTGTTTGTGAGTAATAAGTAGAGGTGCATAAATAAATAAAGAGAGTATAGTTAAATATATAGGAGATATTATTATTACACAAAAATACTTTATAAATTAACACACTTTATTTTTAGTTTATATTTTTTTTGTGTAGTTATTATATACACATATTATCACCACCTTTATTGTATTAATAATTCAATATGTTTATTGACAATATAAAAATGATGGAAATTACATCAAGCAATTATTAAATAAAATAATAATAATTAATTAATAATTCTTATTAAATTTTCAATCATCATAATAGCTTAGTTTCAGCAACTAGAAGCAACCTTATTTCTGCATTTGTATGATGATAAAGAATATACATCAATTTTACCATTACAAAAGTCGTGTAAATAAGGACCAAGAAAACCAAAAAAATCTATGTGTGAATTTTGTTTGAAATGCTTTGCTCATATACACGTTTGGTTTACACTAAATAATATCTTCGCTTTTTGCTTTTGAACTCTGGATACTAGTAGATCTATCTGTCGATATCTGTCGCACAGATAGTACTTTCCACGCTTTATAAAGTTCTCTAGTAGGGTAAAAAAATTGCGAAAGGATGTTACTTTTACTCTTTGAACTCTTTCGACTCTTTCTAATACTAATAGTTATGTTGTTTTCGAAGAGCATCCCCAGACGGATATAGAATAGGTCAAAACGCGCAAACATAATGCGTAGGTAATATACTGTTTTGATTAAGTTAAAAGCAGTTAAATTTATTTACGTGTCCTCGTTTTTAAGGGAGTAATGTGCTTTTCAAAGTTTAAATACTGATTTATAGTAACACCTAAAAATTTAATAGATTAAGTAATGGTTCATTATTAGCATATAGGTGTTTGACCACAAGAGTGAATAATGAATTTTTAGGTTTTGGGGTGGAAGGGATAACCGTTGAATACCAAAAGTAATGTACATTGTGTTGTCTGTAGCCACCTATTTGGGCATATCTAAAAACCTCCCCCCAATTGTCGCCCGAGAAAAGGAGACATGTATCATCGGCGAAACAGATTATTTTACCATGATCTAGTTATCAAATGTGTAGTATGTATACAAAGGGTTGGTGTTTTACTGAGCATCTGTATGTCCCATGGTAGAGGTCGGAATTAGGTCATAATATTTTTAATTAAAAAAAAAAACGATCAAAGCAACAGCTATCACAGAGTATGTCTCCGTTGATGCCCCGGCGAGTTACTTTCGATACGTTAATTTCTGGGTACACTGAATGTAATTTGTGTCATATAGTGCTGGAAGTTCTCATTTCAACGTGTGATAGCAGAACTGTTTTTCATATTTTATTATTTTTTCTTTGTAATGTATTGTCATGTATTTGTAAAGGAAACATAACAACTAATACATACATAAAAATAGTCCAACTGCATTTTAGGATACGCGAAACAACATGCGGTCCCGACGTGCGGATTATCTTTCATAATATTTTCTACATTAAAAATTACAAACTACTTGTACAATTGATACTTACTTACTTGTACAAGTAGTACAATTGATATTTCGTAAACCACTTTCACTTGTTTTGTTCTTCATTTTGAACGAAAAATAAAGTGTCATAATTGTTTAATTAATATCAAGTCCACTACGCTTCAACTATTTTCTAAAGTCGGTGGTAAGGCATAGTGTACCGAAGAATTATGTGTAAAGTTCCGACTTTAGAAGCTATTATTTGGAAATTTTTATTTTTTATTTTTGAAGACGTTTCTACTTTAAAATTAAAGGTTAATAATTTCTTATTAAACTCTAAAAGTAATATTGCTGTGACATAGGAGAACAGATGATAAATAAACAAATTAGGAGGGTTTTTTTTTTGCTTGATATCAGGACTTTAAAATCAATACCACTTATTTCCATGGTAAGAAACATGGTAGAAACTTCAGTTGATTTTAACAATAAAATCATATTTATATGTTTGGGTGTAGTTTGAAATTAGATAGAGAGATAGAAAATGTATTTGTTCAAAACATGGTACATAAGATGGTCAATGATGTGGAACTGATATGTTTTGTCATAATTGGCATGCAAAAATTAAATGTAATACAACTAATTATACGAAGCCATTACATTTTAAAATTATTTCGTCATTTCTTAAAAATTATGTACAAACATTCTTTTTGAATTCTGATATTATGAACAATTAAATACTTCTACAGATCTACTCAAATACAAAGAGTTCTTGAATTCTTATACAATATTATAAATTAATTGAATTATTACATTATTGTTACATACTTAATATTAAAAATTATATGAGATTAGTTAAGCTATTATTATTTTAATAATTACACTACATACAGTATAAATTAATTCATAATTTTAATTACAATAAAATTATAATTTACAAATCTCAGGCTATTATGCAAATGTATTAAGTTAAATGGTAAATTAACTTAATATGGTAATTAACTGGTAATTTAACGTAACGTAAAAATAGTTTTATTCAATGGTAATTTAACTTAATACATTATTTTATATTTTAATAAATAATTTTTTTTTTCATAGGATAGGGTGACAAACGCGCACACAGTCCACCTGATGGTAAGTGGTTGCTGTGGCCCATAGACATCCACATTTATCCTCAATAAAGAATCAAAATGCAGATGCTTTGTCACCCGTGAGGCCTAAGATCAAATGCCTCTTCTGCAGTAAAAAGGGTCTCTGGTTCTCTACACTCACCATACGAAACACAGCAGTGTGAAGCAGCTATTTTACGCTGGTATTCTGTGAGAGCGCAGTCCTTCTCCGGTCGAGCCGTCCCATTCATGCTACAACTTAATATAGCTGCAGCATGTCTCTACCACGTGATCTGTGAATAATCAAAATGAATTACTTATTGTTTTTAGAAATAAAATGTCTATAGTCATTAATTTCCTTAAACTAAATTTTATATTAATATAATAAATTTGACGAATTTATAATTAATTATATATCTCTTTTTTGTATGTTATCTCTAAATATTCTGTTACACTATATAAACATTTATCAATCAGCCATGATTTTAGCGCCTACATAAAGAGAGGAGAAGATAACTGCCTGATTTCAGAGGGAATTTTGTTCCAAAATTTTAATAGTCATCCTGTACTAATTTTTTTCAAAAAGTGAGACACATGATGGAGCTAAAAAGCGGTTAGTCTCTCTGGGGCGTAGCCGTGTATTGACCATTTAAAATTTCTGAAACAATTGTGGATGATTTCTGACAAACAGTAGTAGTATCGATGTGCACGAAGAACTGTAAACATTTGTACTGATACACCCACATAGTTACCATCTCAACTTCCCAATACGCTTGAAGTGAGATGATACTATACGGAATAGTAATTGGCAGTCACGAGGAAGACGTAGGTATATTATACACAATAAAGGAAGCCGTAATAATACAAATAAAAACATCATCATCATCATTATCATAATAATTACAACCCGTTATTTGTAAAGCTTTTATTTATAGAATAAGTGTGACGAACGAGCACACAGTCCACCTGATAGTAAGTAGATGCTGTGGCCCATAGACGAATACATCTATCATCGCTTAAGAATCAAAATGCAGATACGTTGTCAACGACGACTAAGATGAAATGTAACTATAAACACTGAAAATAAGGTCTTCGGTTCCCTACACTCACCATACGAAACACAGCAATATTAAGCTGCTATTTCACGCTGGTATTCTGTGTCCTTCCTCGGTCGTCGGACACGACGTGCTACAACCATAATATGGTTGGAACGTAGTAGAGCCACGTTCCAACGTGGCTCTACCACGTATATAGGGTGACAAACGGGCACATATTCTACCTGATGATTAATGAATACTGTGGCCCATAGACACCTACATCTATTCTCATTGATATGAATCAAAATGTAGATGCCATCCCTGTGAAAGAAAGGCCTATGTTTTCATTAACCGACGATCAATACTTTAACGAAGAAGGCGAAGAATTGGGTTGCTTGATTATAATATAGTTCACAAACTAACTAGTAGATTTGATATTGATTATAAGAGATATTGGAGTAGCCATCTCTTCAATACTGTACAGGATAAATTTTGTAATGAGGAGACAGGACTTACTTTCCTTAAATTCACCCTACCTCTTCCATTTTAGATAACCAGGTGTGTGTATTCGTTTGCCTCGCCGTAAAGGCTATCTATCTTGAGGCAGTGTTTCAATTCAACAGAAGATGTCAATGAATTTGTGTAATTGCTCATTTGTGTCACATATTATGTCAGACTTGAAAGACTAGTCAAAATCAGTAAAGTATAAGTATTACTCACGGTGTCTTGCGTAGAAATGGAATAATATATAGGTTATTTTTGCGCCCTGTGCCAGTGTTACCACTACAAACAAAAAGGCCACCAGGGGACTAAGATCAAATGCCTCACACAACGTTCAGTGTACAATGCTAAACACAATATTAGCAATGCTATCCAAGAAATCTTAAAATTTTATTACGGTAGTTAAACCGGCAACCTGAAAATCAATATAGCGTAAAACATAAAAACGAATAACTGTGTAATAAGTAATGGAAATTATAAGGAAAAATATTCTTTGTAACAATGAGTGCTCCGCGTCATTGCTTACGGCTTTTTGTTTGTTTCCATTACGATGCTTGACACAGAAAGATTTTTGTTAATCTAGTGATAATAAAGTTATTACAAAACTTACATTTAGGTTTATATGCGCAGACGGCGAAGAAAGATTGCTTTACTGTATGTATTATTTCATCATCATCGTCACTATAATCACGTATTTGTCACATGTAATTATGTTTAACTAGACATGCTTTGAAGTAATTTGGAACATATTGTTTCGTTATCCTTCTCGGATTGGGGGTGTCGCTACAAACGTATAATATTTTTATCGTTATCTAATCTTTTTAGAGATAAACATTAGCTTTAACAATGTTTTTAATCTGGAAATAGCCCAGACTTTATCTTTGATTGATTAATTTTTTCTAAACAACAATAAAACTTGTCTAGCACATCAACTAAATATGACCTGAATGAAAACGCTCAGAGCGTTCTTCAGTTTAATAATCTATACAAATAAATAAAATTGAAGTGTCTGTTAGTAATGTCAAAATAACAGCTTTTAACTAATTGCATATAAAAGTATATACGGTACCTATAACAAACACACAATTTTTAAAATTTTTGTCTGTCTGTCTGTTTGTTCCGGTTAATCTCCGAAACGGCTGGACCGATTTTGACGGGACTTTCAATGGTAGATAGCTGATGTTATAAAGAGTAATTTTGGCTACCTATATTTTAGAAAAATAATTACGGGTTTCGCGCAACAAAATTAAAACCCTAAATTACACGCAGGCGAAGTCGCGGGAAACACCTAGTTTGGAAATATTGTTAAGAAAGAATGAGAACCAATCTAAAAATACATTTATTTTTTCATTATAAGAATTTATACGACATTTTATAGAGTGTGAGAAAAACAAAAATATAATTCTTAAAATTCTTTGTTAATTTCACTTAACTTCCCGTGTAGTAACGGTCTAAGAGAATTCACTACCTCATAATATATCTTCCCATGGTTCTCGTAAAAGGTGACGTAGGGATATTGAAACAAGGTATGGGCCGCGGTATCTTCCTGATAATAACTCAATAATAAAATTAAAAACTGCAGTTACCAACCCGCCTGCCAAGTGTGGCAACGATGTGGCTGGCTATGGGGGAGATCTATGTTTAGCAATGAAGTATTTGGTGGGCTGTAATGAATGAATTAAATTCTTTGTTTTATCCTTTATAATCCTTTTAACTATTGATGTATTTCTTAATAATAAAATTAGAGTACAAGTTGTAAGTATTTTCGAATTACTCTATTTTATATTCGACGGAACGAACAAACAGGAAAAATGAACATATTAAGTTATTGGAAAACCCGTCAGGCCGTGTAGTGGCGGTCAAGAATATCCACTACCCCATATCCTCCCGTGGGTGTCGTAAAAGGCGACAAAGGGAAACAGGCAGGAGATTGGCAGCAGCATCTTCCTGATAATAGCCAAAATTACAATAAAAAAACTGCGGTTGACAACCCGCTTGCCAAGCGTGGCAACTATGGCAAATACCCCCCAATGACTAAAGCAACAAACAGACGGCCCCCAGTCCCCGGCGGCCCCGCTATTCCTGGCTACGGTGGCGACCATGGTAACGGCGGGGCAGGGGGTGCTAAGAATCTCCGGTGGAGGTTCGGTTGCCACCTTAGACGACTCGACCTGGCAACGTACGACGCACGCACCCTGAGGACTGACGAGAAGATCGTGGAGCTGGAAGAAGAGATAGACAAGTTGCGCTGGCATATTATAGGATTATCCGAAGTCCGAAGAGAGGGGGAGGACACGGTAATCCTCGAATCCGGCAACTTGCTCTATCACCGGGAGGGCGACCATCTGTCTCAAGGAGGTGTCGGATTTATCGTCCACAAGTCTCTCGTTAACAACGTTGTAAAGATCGGGAGTGTGTCGACGAGGGTTGCGTACCTTATACTCAGAATCACCAAACGGTATTCGCTGAAGGTCATACAGGTTTACGCACCAACCTCGGCACACCCCGATGAGGAGGTGGAGGAAATGTATCAACATATCTCTAGAGCCATGGATTCCTCCAAAACCCAATATACGGTGTTAATGGGAGACTTCAATGCAAAACTAGGCACAAGAGAGAACGGTGAGCTGAAAGTAGGGAAATTTGGAATAGGGCAACGGAACCCAAGGGGCCAGCAGCTGGCCTACTTCATGAAGAAAGAGGGACTCTTTATGATGAACTCTTTCTTCCAGAAGCGGCTCCACAGGAAGTGGACCTGGTCGAGCCCCGACGGTTCGACAAAAAATGAGATTGACTTCATTATGACGAACAGACAACAACTGTGATGTGATGTCTCCGTGATCGCGAGGGTGAAAACTGGTAGCGATCACCGAATGGTTAGAGGCACATTGAACCTAAACGTTAAGTTGGAGAGGTCTCGTCTAATGAAGTTAACGCTCCGTCCCGCTCGTGCTTTGTTCCAAAGTCCCGAAACCTTTCAGCTCGAGTTACAAAACCGTTTTCAGTGCCTAGAAGACTGCAATGAAGTGGACGATATGAATGACAAGCTCGTGGAAACTGTCCATGCGGTCGGAGCCAAGTTCTGCAAGACCCGCCGCAGAAGAACACAAAAACTCTCCGATCACACTCTTAATCTCATGGCTGTTAGACGGGAGATGAAGCTACATTCTTCAACAGACATCATTACAGCCCTTCACAAGTCCACTGCTGAACATAGGCCTCCCCCAAAGAATGCCACAAAGCACGGTCCTAAGCCACCTGCATCCATCGACTTCCTGCATGTCTTACCAGGTCGTCACTCCATCTCGTGGGGGGACGCCCTACACTTCGCCTACCGGTACGAGGCTGACACTCGAGAACCTTTCTTCCCCATCGGTTGTCGGTTCTTCGAGCTATATGGCCAGCCCACTGCCACTTCAGCTTACTAATCCGTTGGGCTATGTCGGTTATTCTGGTTCTACTGCGGATATCCTCATTCCTTAGTTTATCACGCAGATAAACTCCGAGCATAGCCCTCCCCATAGCTCGCTGAGCGACCTTGAGCTTCCTCATACGGCCAGCAGTGAAGGACCACGTCTCAGTTCCGTAAGTCATCACTGGCAACACGCACTGGTGGTACAATTTCGTTTTAAGGTTTTGAGGTATGTCTGACGAGAAGATGTGTCGTAGCTTCCCGAACGCTGCCCAGCCGAGTTGAATCCGTCGATTGACCTCTCGGTCGAAGTTGGACTTACCTAGTCGGACTATTTGTCCCAGGTAAACATACTCGTCAACAACTTCGAGCTTAGTGCTCCCAACAACTACCGGCACAGGTGTGACATGGACATTAAACATGATCTTTGTTTTGTCCATGTTCATCTTAAGACCTATCCGTTGGGAAACACTATTGAGGTCATTGAGCATAGTGCTTAGGCCTTCCAGCGATTCTGCCATAAGGACTATATCGTCGGCAAATCGAAGGTGAGTGATGTACTCGCCATTGATGTTGATATCGTATCCTTTCCAGTCCAGAAGCTTGAAAACGTCTTCCAATGCAGCGGTGAAGAGTTTCGGGGATATGACGTCACCCTGTCTTACACCTCTCTGCAAATGGATAGGTTTCGTACTCTGGTTCTGTACTCGGATAGCCATCGTAGCCCTACTGTACAAGCACTTCAACACTTCGATATACCGACAGTCAACTTGGCACCGCTGAAGGGACTGCAGCACCGCCCAAATTTCGACGGAATCAAAGGCTTTCTCATAGTCCACATACGCCAGACATAGTGGCAAATTGTACTCTTCGGCCTTCTGTACAACTTGCCGAAGGGTATGTGGTCTATGGTGCTAAAGCCCTTTCGGAAACCGGCTTGTTCGGGAGGCTGGAAGTCGTCAAGTCTGCGCGCGAGACGATTCGTAATGACTCTCGAAAACAGCACGTAGACGCGGCTCAGAAGGGAAATCGGTCTGTAGTTCTTCAAGAGAGCGTTGTCACCTTTCTTGAAGAACAAGACCACTGCACTTCTGCTCCACGCCTCCGGTGTAATGCCACCATGGAGGACGGAATTAAAGAGCTTCTGAAGGACTTCAAGTACCGGTCTTCCACCCGCTTTCAGAAGCTCCGCTGTAATTCCATCCTCGCCTGGGGCCTTACCGTTTTTAAGGTGCTGGAGAGCCATTCTAATCTCGCTCAGACTGACGTCCAGGATATCTTCGGAATAGTGTCGGATGAGACTCGCTCTTGGATCGTTACTCACACTTGCGTGTGGCTCCAACGATGACGTGTACAGCTGCCCATAGAACCTCTCAATCTCACTCAAAATCTCAGGTGTCCCGGAAACGATGCTGCCACATTCCGTCTTCAGCTTTGACAGTTGGCTCTTTCTGGCAGACAGATCTCTGGCAAAGACTTTGGAGCCTTGGTTCCGCTCGATCGCTTCTTCAATACGAGCTGTATTGAAGTTGCGTAAGTCCCGCCGCATGCATTTGGAGATCTGTTTGTTCAGATGCCTGTATGCAGTCAAGTCTGTTGAAGAATGTAGCTTCATCTCCCGTCTAAGAGCCATGAGATTAAGAGTGTGATCGGAGAGTTTTTGTGTTCTTCTGCGGCGGGTCTTGCAGAACTTAGCTCCGACCGCAACTTAACGTTTAGGTTCAGTGTGCCTCTAACCATTCGGTGATCGCTACCAGTTTTCACCCTCGCGATCACGGAGACATCACTGAACAGATGTCGTCTGGTCGTCATAATGAAGTCAATCTCATTTTTTGTCGAACCCTCGGGGCTCGACCAGGTCCACTTCCTGTGGAGCCGCTTCTGGAAGAAAGAGTTCATCATAAAGAGTCCCTCTATCTCCATGAAGTCGGCCAGCTGCTGGCTCCTTGGGTTCCGTTGCCCTATTCCAAATTTCCCTACTTTCAGCTCACCGTTCTCTCTTGTGCCTAGTTTTGCATTGAAGTCTCCCATTAACACCGTATATTGGGTTTTGGAGGAATGCATGGATCTAGAGATATGTTGATACATTTCCTCCACCTCCTCATCGGGGTGTGCCGAGGTTGGTGCGTAAACCTGTATGACCTTCAGCGAATACCGTTTGGTGATTCTGAGTATAAGGTACGCAACTCTCGTCGACACACTCCCGATCTTTACAACGTTGTTAACGAGAGACTTGTGGACGATAAATCCGACACCTCCTTGGGACAGATGGTCGCCCTCCCGGTGATAGAGCAAGTTGCCGGATTCGAGGATTACCGTGTCCTCCCCCTCTCTTCGGACTTAGGATAATCTTATAATATGCCAGCGCAACTTGTCTATCTCTTCTTCCAGCTCCACGATCTTCTCGTCAGTCCTCAGGGTGCGTGCGTTGTACGTTGCCAGGTCGAGTCGTCTAAGGTGGCAACCGAACCTCCACCGGAGATTCTTAGCACCCCCTGCCCCGCCGTTACCATGGTCGCCACCGTAGCCAGGAATAGCGGGGCCGCCGGGGACTGGGGGCCGTTTCTTTGTTACTGTCATTCATAGGGGGGGTATTTGCCATAGTTGCCACGCTTGGCGAGCGGGTTGGCAACCGCAGTTTTTTTATTGTAATTTTGGCTATTATCAGGAAGATGCTGCTGCCCATCTCCTGCCTGTTTCCCTTTGTCGCCTTTTACGACACCCACGGGAGGATATGGGGTAGTGGATATTCTTGACCGCCACTACACGGCCTTATTTTGTTGCGCTGAACCCTAAATATTTTTCTAAAATATAAGTAGCCTAAGTTATTCCTTATAATATGAGCTATCTACCAGTGAAAGTCCCGTCAAAATAGGTCCAGCCGTTTTGGAGATTAGCCGGAACAAACAGACAGACTTACAAACATCTTAAAAATTAGGTTTTTGTTATAAGTACCGTATATACTTTTATATGCATTTAGTAAAAAGCTGTTATTTTGACATTAAGCTGACTGAAAATAAACTTTTTTATTGAAATAAGTATGCCATTTAATTATCTTTTTATGAAATCGAAGTAACAAATTAACTTACAGTCGACCTGTTCAGTAGTGGCCACTACAGCCTATGAAAACCTGCAGCCAACTTCAAATAAGTAAGGATAGTTGCGTTAAAGTAGCTCGGGGGCTGAGCGCTCGCTGACTCGCTGTTAATTTCACAATACGCGTGCAACCCGGTAGGCGTATTACGTATCTTGAAGAATGCTAGCGATAGCGAAATTAGAACAATAATTGCTGATAAATCGCAGATACGTATTTTTCGACCAGCGATAACCAAGCCCTAGCTAACTAGCGACTACAAGGCAGTGCTGTCGCTAGTTAGCTTGGTTATTGCTGATACATTCTTCAAGATACGTAATACGCCTACGGGTTCAATCCCCGCCTGCAGCAATGAAATTGTTAATTGCAATTTTAAGCGCTGATTTACCACGTGCTCGGTGGTGAAGGAAAATATCGTGAGGAAACCTGTATGTCTGAGAAATAATAAAAAAATTTTGAAGACAGGTGAAGTTTGCCAACACGGATTGGGGCAGTGTGGCGGAAATTTCCTTGCCCTAAAACCCTCTCAGCAATGAGAGGAGGCCTGTGCTCGGCAGTGGGACGTATATAGGCTGAAACTTCAGCTTTTAAATTGTTGATGGTAACAGTTGCGTTGTCATCTCTGAGGACTAAGTCGGAAGTTGTGGCCCAAAGTCACTTATATCTTTCCTCATTTAAGAAACAACTATTTAACGTGAGCGTGGTTCTTCCCCGGCCGATTCATTCGTTGCGTTCCGTTGTGGCTGCAGCCATATGACGCAGCATGCCTCTACCACGTGACACCACTCGCTGACAGCCTCCCTGTCATCATTGCCGCGCTTGGCCGGCATTTTTACATCAGACACATACGAGATGGTATACCGCGATTGATCGGTGGTTATGCGATCATTCTGATTGTTTCTATAGTCGCCGTTTACGACACCTATGGGACCTAATGAGGTGATGGTGACGCCACAACCACAAGGCAAATAAATTAATGGGACGTTCATTAAGAATAAAGCTAGTTGGATATCTTCGATTATTTTGTTAATTATATACGATCACGGTAAATCCTGGCCGCTATATGAGCGGCCTATGTCTAATCAATGGACTTTGGCAGATGAAGACAGTAGTAATTAATTAAATATGCTTAATAATCGCCTCTATCTTTATTCATGGAATAAATGTTGATATATGGATAGCTAATTTGTGTAACTGCCTATTTATCGAATATAAGAAAACATTTTAATTATATTACTGTATGTATATTGTCTCAAAGTGATAATGGAAAGAATCAATTTGTGGTATCTAATTACTAAAAATTTAAAATTTTGTACAACCGACTTCAATATATTTTATTAAGTATAACTCAACAAGTATTGGTCAGACCTTGATCTAATTTATACGAGAACACATGAAAAGCACCAGCTTCCAAATATAAAAAGAATCATCGAAATCGGTTCACGTAGAACAAAAATATAAGGTAACACACATAAAAAGAACATACAGTTGAAATGAGTACCTCTCTTTTAAGTCGGTAGAAAGGAATGGGGTAACTATACGATGTTCGAGTAACATATTATATTTAGTTTCCCTGTTTCATTATCAGAGTGGAAGTTTAAACAAGATACTTATTCTGTGACTGTGAATTGCAAGTTTTATATTTCATTGATAATTCTATACCTTTAGACTTTATTCTTCCCTCAATTTATACAATAAAGTAAATTATTAAGTAATTTTAAATATGCAGCTTTTTATAAAATATCTAAAACCTACTAATTACTTTGCTTTCACTTACAGTGGTTAGATAATTTTTCTAGAATTTTAAATTTGGTCACCAACCTTCTAAATAAATTTATTATAATTTACGTTATTTACCTTTTGATATTTCTAAATATTTTAAATTATAAATAATTATAAATTGTAAATTCTTGTTTTTTTTTTTATTTCGGAAGAAAACGTTACCCCCACACTAGGATTTTCTCCTGTATCGTGGAGGCAGTTTGCAAACACAAATTGCACAAGGACAAACATCCAGACCCGGAACAATTATTTGTAGGCCATACAAATACTTGTTCCGTGCGGGATTCGAGCCGGTACTCAATTCGACTGTATGTTTTTTTTTTTTTCGTTTTTTTTTTATGTGTGTTACCTCAGAACTTTTTTCTGGGTGAACCGATTTCGATGATTCTTTTTTTATTTGAAAGCTGGTACTTCTCGTGTGGTCCCATATGAATTTGATCAAGGTCAGATCAATAGTTTTTAAGTTATTCTTAAATAACTTATATTGAAGTCGGCTGTACAAAATTTTTAATTTTAAATTATTAACTAAAGTGTTACATTCTTGATTGTATGGTGTCACAGACTAAATCAGTTTGCTCATGATATGCTAAGCTATCGTGTAAATATAGTTAGAGACTGACAATAAACCACGTTTGCAAGTATCACATATACGTTGTACCTACGGTCTTGACCTGTACAGAGAGCAATTTTTATTCCGGGTTTTAAGCGATTTCAGCTGAATAAGCTTCTAAAATTAAAATGACGAAATGAAATAACACAAGTATTTATTATTTATCATGTATTATGCATGAAGAAACATCAGCTACAAATTTTGCTCAAAATAAACTCGACAATTATCGCAATTCGCAAACAATTGGACATTATTTGCGTCAGCTTGAATGGCGAAGTCATGTTTAGGTGTTACGTGGACGGTGTGCTTAATACAATAACCTATTTACAAGTCTGAGAGCCGCTGGCTTGTTCGGGCTTTTGTCTTCAATGTGATGAATGGAAAATTTTTACTTGTATGAAAAGCGACTAATATCTGTTAAATAAATCGGTCTTAAATAACCGTTTATGATACATAATAATTACTTTTTAAAATTAAGACAAATTTATATTTCAAACTAATCTACCTTAAAATAGCTGAAGGCTACGTTCTTATAAAAAAATACTGACACTTAAACTTTTTTAAAATTAAGACAAATTTGTGTTTCAAACTAATATACCCTTTAAATAGTTGAAGGCTACGTTTTTTTTTTTAAATTATTTACGAAGACTTTAAAGATAACTTTCACATTTAATTTATACATACAATTAAGATTAACGCGTAATTAATACAACATTAAGAATTATTTTTTGATAACTATTTAATATTTCAGAAACAATGCCACGGTTAGAGCAGCAGCCCCCAGAGGACTTTCGTCGAGTGTTGCGCGAGAAAGCCCTAAGTCACAGCTTGTTCTACCTCAAACTGGGCGCGGGAATAGAACCGGATAAGGCGAGGGAGTCTGCGTCCGCGCAACGCAGACCCAGCGCCAGTGGAGTTGCGTTCGCGCCTCAGAACGCGCGTGTCAGGCACGCGCAGCCGCGCGTCTCCGAGCTACTGCGGCGCTTCGAACCCGCCCCCATGCAATACCTCCGCATCCCGCGGGCCGCCACTCCACCCGAAGACATCACGTCCTCAGATGACGACGACCGAGCAGCCGTGAGGCGACGCAGTCGCGACTTGAGCGACGATTCCGCAGTGGAACTGGAACCAAGGCCAAGGCGGCATTCCCACCCTCGCGATGTAACACCACCTCCAGAGACAATGTCACCAAGGAGGGAGAGGACTTTGATTGAAGCCAATATAGTGGAGTTGGGCCGGCGGGGTAGCGAAGGATGTGAAACAAGAGGTCGCTGCGTGAGGACACCAAGTGTGGTCGTCAGCGATTATTCCGATGGAGTCGCTGTGGGTGCTACTGAGGAAGAAGTAAACTGGTTGAGGTCGAGATCCCTGTCAGCTGATTCGGCCTGCTCGTCGTGTTCTACTCTGTCAAGTCGGGAGGATGACGAGTTCGAGTCACCAACCCTACCAAAAAAGGTATGTGCTCTAATAATGTTAATTTAATGTATATATTTTATCATTTAATATATGTAGAATAATTATAACATAGTTATATTTAGAAATTATTTTACTATTCTACATGAGAAATTCTAGGAATCGATATTAGATTCACAGTATTCACATAAATAAGGATTACAGTTATATTTTTAAAACGTAAGTTTTCACTGTAGGAAATTATTGTAATTAAATAGGTATGATTAAAATTAGCTTGCGGATTTTAAATATAAACTTAACATAACATAACACAAAAAATCGATCGCTTCCGTCAATTATTGTAATTTTAATTATTATTTTTAATTCAAGTAGCCTTACCGTAAAGTTTATTTTTTTAATAATTTCTTGATTCCATTTATTTTTTTTTCAAATTTGGTATATATAACAAGTAAATTAGCTAAATATCAGTTCATTCTTATGTTATCTAATGAAATTCCGAGATTTATTCAATTAATTCGATTTACTTATATAATTTCGTTCTATTACATACCGTAAATTATTTCTTTAATTCAATTTACGAATCCCATCAGATTCAGTCGATCCAATCCGAAGAATCCAATTCAAAATAATAATAATTTTTATCGTAATCAAAACTATGTAATATGCCACTTTTATAATTATTATCATTATAATAAAAGGTATGTTAGATGATGTGGATCTTAGTAATAAAACCGTGAAGATATTACAAGCTGTAAAAAATAATCACTTAACGATAGTTATTTATTTTTTCTCCTAATTACTCAATCACTGTAGTATTATGCTCATAAAGTTCGTAATCTTTTTTTACTCTTTGATATTAATTATTAAGCGTATCGAGTCTCGACTTTGAAATCAATTCTTCATCCATTTCATTTATCGCTAGCCTCCGTCAGTTACGTCAGCAGATTGTGTTACTCCGACCGGTCGTCCTGTACACGTTATGATTTGATGCGTTTCATTTTAGATTAATAAGTGAATCCGCGTTTTTATCAATTACTGATGGGTCATTAACATTAGTTTTTGAAAAAAGTTATTTAGTAAAAAAAATTCTTTTAGAAAATATAAAAGTCGATTTCAACGAACTAAACAGAAAACAATTTCACAATCTGAAGTCGATGCCGAGACATATTGTATAGAAGAACACATGCAATCAACTATGCAGAGTTATGAGTACCTACCGCAAATATATGCGAGCAACGCGATACTTCAACAGGCTACGATGCAAACATGGAGACAAAAACAACAACACAATCCGATCGAAACTAAATAATATTGGCTTTGGTTGGGTTAATTTCTCTGTAGTACTTTTTTTATAGGATAGGGTGACAAACGAGCACACAGTCCATCTGATGGTAAGTGGTTGCTGCGGCCCATAGAGATCTACATCTATCTTCGCTTGCGAATTAGAATGCAGATGCATTGTCAGCCGTGAGGACTAAGATAGAATGCCTCTTTTCCAGTAAAAAGTGTCTCCGGTTCTCTACACTCACCATACGTAACACAGCAGTGTCAAGCTGCTACGCTGGTATCCTGTGAGAGCGTGGTCCTTCCCCGGTCGAGCCGACCCATTCGTGCTACAGCTATACTACTAATATAGCTGCAGCATGGCTCTACCACGTATTAAAAAACAAATTTCAAAAACAGTGCAATAATATGTCGTAGTGATCGCGGTGCCGAGAATAGTAGTCAACTTCCGCTTTAACTGGATACGTTCGACACTGTTTTACTCTCTTTTACAAGCAAGAAAATACAAAGACGTAATACATGAAGTTTTTTTTATTTATGAAATTGAAATGACAAACAAACTTACAGTCCACCTTTCTTTTTATAGAATAAGGGTGACAAACGAGCACACAGTCCACTTGATGGTAAGTGGTTGCTGTGGCCCATAGACATCTACATCTTCGCTTGCGAATTAGAATGCAGATGCGTTGTCAGCCGTGAGAACTAAGATAGAATGCCTCTTTTCCAGTAAAAAGTGTCTCCGGTTCTCTACACTCACCATACGAAACACAGCAGCATTAAGCTGCTTTTTTATTTACGCTGGTATTATGTGAGAGCTTGGTCCTTCCCTGGTCGAGCTGACCCATTGTGCTACAACTATACTATTAATAGAGCTGCAGCATGGCTCTACCACGTAAAATGGTAACCACCTGATGGTAAGTGGCTACTACAGAACATAGACACCTGCAAGCAACTTCTGTGAACTCCGAGGACTAATTAGTGCCTCATAGTCTCAAGCCTATAATTATATTGGCTCTCTAGATCCTTGGCCCGGAACAGCTGCGCACGCACTCCTGCTTAACAGCATAATTGGGTTAGAGAGTGGTACCTAACTGTAACCTGACCCCTCTGCAGAAAATCATTCCTACCTAGTAGTAGTTAAACAGAATGTAAACTTTATTATCCGTATAAATAGGATGTAAACTTTATTATCCGTATAAATAGGATGTAAACTTTATTATCCGTATAAATAGGATGTAAACTTTATTATCCGTATAAATACGATGTAAACTTTATTATCCGCATAAATACGATGTAAACTTTATTATCCGTATAAATACGATGTAAACTTTATTATCCGTATAAATAGGATGTAAACTTTATTATCCGTATAAATACGATGTAAACTTTATTATCCGTATAAATAGGATGTAAACTTTATTATCCGTATAAATAGGATGTAAACTTTATTATCCGTATAAATACGATGTAAACTTTATTATCCGCATAAATACGATGTAAACTTTATTATCCGTATAAATACGATGTAAACTTTATTATCCGCATAAATACGATGTAAACTTTATTATCCGTATAAATAGGATGTTAACTTTATTATCCGTATAAATAGGATGTAAACTTTATTATCCGTATAAATAGGATGTAAACTTTATTATCCGTATAAATACGATGTAAAGTTTATTATCCGTATAAATAGGATGTAAAGTTTATTAACCATGTAAATAGGATGTTAACTTTATTGACCGTGTAGTGGCGGTGTAAGAATGCCTACTACCCCGTATCGTCCCGTGGGTGTCGTAAGAGGCGACAAAGGGAAACAAACCAGAAGATGGGCAGCAGTGTCTTTCTAATAACAATTCAAAATTATAATAGACTGCGGTTGCTAACCCGTCTGCCAGGCGTGACAACTATGGCAAAATCCTCCCTAAGACGGAGACCAATGCTCAGCAGTGGACTTTTATAGGCTGTAATGGATGCATAGATGAAACATTATTCTAATTAGTAACTAATAGACATTATTGTTTATTGTTTTAATGTTATCAGAAATCGCAGGACGTTACATCAGTGTTATTCCGTATCAAACGTTTCCATTGTACGTTATCATGGGCTTTATACGACATATATTTAATCTGAAGCTTCATGATACAGTAATGGTAGGTCATTTACTTGCGGGACGGAAGCCAGCATCCGTCAAATACATGCGTTGTACTTGTATTGTTAGTGTCGGCGGTAACTGGAGTGAGACAATTTCAATTGTGGTATTCCACCGTTTTGTGACGGCACTCCGTTGTTCACACCATAAATCCTCAATGTGAAAAAATAATATTTTGAAGACTAATGCCCAAATAGTCAAAAGCTACTAAATTTTAAGATTTCATTAAGTCTCGTGCTGTCTCTATCACTTTAAGTCAAAGTGACTGTGACACCATGAGACTTAACGACATTTTTAAATTGAGTAACCTTTAAGTATTTGGCCATAAGTTTTATATTTTTAACTAGAGATCCGATCAGTCCAATTGTGAATCACTCAAACACACACAAAAAATTTCATCAAAATCGGTCCAGCCATTTGCGAGCAATTGGTTTTTATATATGTATAGAGATAAGTATGAGGTACTACGAATATACATGTACACGTGGTAGAGCCATGCTGCAGCTATATTAAATATTAATTGTGTAGTAGTGGCACGAATGGGTCGGCTCGACCGGGGAAGGACCACGCTCTCACAGAATACCAGCGTAAAATAGCGGCTTAATACTGCTGTGCTTAGTATGGTGAGTGTAGAGAACCGGAGACCCTTTTTACTGAAAAAGAGGTATTCCATCTTAGTCCTCACGGATGACAACGCATTTGCGTTTTGATTCGCAAACGAGGACAGATGTAGATGTCTATGGGCCACAGCAACCACTTACCATCAGGTGGACTCTGTGCTCGCTTGTCACCCTTATTTTATAAAAAAAAAGGTATACACTCTATCTATCCTTGATTAATAACCAAAATGTAGATACCTTGTAACCCCTGATGAATAAATGCGAATGTCTCGTTAACAGTAAAAAGGGTCTCCAATTTTCGTCACACGTCATTCGAATCAAATCCATATACTATGCTATGAATACTTGTGCAAAAATATCAAAGTTCTCCTATAAATGTTCAATCCTAATAATTATCCCTGTTACCCTAATGCCCTCTATTTTTCGATTTCATCGAACATCTGCCTACATATTTTAAGTGATTCAACAAAACAAAAAGTTCACGATAATCTACATAAATTTTACAAAATTATTTTGCCTCTGAAAAATATTAGTTTTTACTGTCTAAAAATATTTTTAAGTGATAATTAAGGAACCTAAATGTTACCTGTAACCTACCTAAAAATATGCACGCTGTATTCGTCTATAAGAGGTACGTTGTATAGGACATATTATATAGTTATTGCTATAATAAACAATGGCTTGAAAAACTGTCAATCTGTTGATGAACCTTATTAAATAAACTGTTAGAATACCTTTGCATTTTCACGTACTTCGCTATCTTTACATGGTAGAGCCACGGTGTAGCTCTATTTTGAAAGAAAAAAGAAAAAGAATATCAGCGTAAAATAGCAGCATAATGCTGCTGTTTCGTATGATGAATGACGAGAACCGAAGAGCATTATTGCTGGTAACAAAGATCCATAATGTCCACAAATCCATACACTACGCGTTACCGTACTCGTATCATTCCCGTTTGATAGGTGCACCTTCGACTATGATGTCCGTTCTATCTGTTGTAACTCGTTAGAAAATAATCTGTGAGATAATTAACAATGATTAGTATTATTTCAACCAAGAACGCACACGCTGTTACAATGCGATGCGTTTGGTCCAGATCGTGTCGTGTACCATGTACGGAGCGTATCGATACCTACCGCAATAACAGTTACTTACGGTCTTGGTGGGTGACGTGACGGAGTGTTCTAGTTGGCGACTTGGCATTGTTGCATATTAATTTACATAAATAATATTTCTTGCATGTGCCGAAACGGTTACGGTCACGGAATAGAACGTTGTAGTGGGAGATAACTTCAATTGAAATCAAAATGCAGATGCGTATCGACATTTTGATTTTAATTTTAATCGAAGATAGATGAAAGTGTCTATGTGTCACTGTAAAAACTTAATGGCAGGTGGACTGTGCTCTCGTTTGTATACCTTACTTGTATAAAAAATATCAGCGGTATAAACTAACAATTGCATTCTGTCCTTGTATACTTAAAGTGTGATAGCATCAAAACTCCATAAATTAGTTTTGTACATATTAAAACAACCAGTGCGTGTTGCCAGTGATGACTTACGGAACTGAGACGTGGTCCTTCACTGCTGGCCGGATGAGAAAGCTCAAGGTCGCTCAGCGAGCTATGGAGAGGGCTATGCTCGGAGTTTCTCTGCGTGATAAACTTAGGAATGAGGATATCCGCAGTAGAACCAGAGTAACCGACATAGCCCAACGGATTAGTAAGCTGAAGTGGCAGTGGGCCGGCCATATAGCTCGAAGAACCGACAACCGATGGGGAAGAAAGGTTCTCGAGTGGCGGCCTCGTACCGGTAGGCGAAGTGTAGGGCGTCCCCCCACGAGATGGAGTGACGACCTGGTAAGACATGCAGGAAGTCGATGGATGCAGGTGGCTCAGGACCGTGCTTTGTGGCATTCTTTGGGGGAGGCCTATGTTCAGCAGTGGACTTGTGAAGGGCTGTAATGATAATGATAATGATGACATATTAAATAAAAATTAAGGAGCATATTTTTTCATTATTGATCGGGATTGTAATTTTTATGTACTTCTCCTTCTAATAAAATTGGGTACCTATGCAAATATTTACTTAAACTGGTATTTCAAAATAGTTATGAGGCTCTATTAATCATATTAAACTATCAGAGTATTACTTAATCTAGTTTTTTATGCAATGTAGTATTCGTGTTTATATATTTATAGGAAATTCTAAGAAGAAATTATTATTCGAATTAGATTTTGAAGTATCAAATTTCATAATACCCTGCAATGTGTCTACTAGATTTGTCGTCAAATTATGACTCACCTATTTCTTATTTCTACAAAAACTTACTTTCGTAGAGAATGGATATGAATCAGAAATCCTATTTCCAAGAATTATATACAGTCATATAAAACTGGCTTGCAATTATAAAGTCATACCATGACTAGCTTTGTAATTAAGTACGAACCACATTTTTATGGCCAGGATAAAGTTATTGAGATGCTTTTACAATATAAGAGTTTCTTTTAGATAACGGTTTGGTTATCAAGCAATAAGTTTTGTATCGTTATTCCGATTTACAAAAACATACTCACATAATATATACTATATGATATACATATTATGTAGTATGTTTTATTTATAGAGGATATAACCAAGACCAAGTTATAATTATTTACATCGTTGTCGTGGTTTATGCAATAATTTATTTAAATTAGTAATATTCAGTTACTAGACTAAACAGAACGAGTTTTCGGACATGTGGCATTTGCGACATAAACATTACTGGATTTAATTTTATACGTATCCATCAAATAATTATTTTACAAAATTTTTTATTCCACAATTTTAATCCTTCTTCAAAAAAAAGTCAAGGGAGGTACCAACACGATTTTTAAAATTATCCATTTTTTTACCTGATGGTAAGAGGAAGCTGGGAAGAATAGCCATAGAAATCTACATCTACCCTCAATTGAGAACCAAAATTCAGACGCGTTATCACCTCTAAGGACTAAAATAGAATGCATGTTTCCAGGCGCTTTAATAATTACGACTTTGTTGATGTTATTAACTAATGATATTTGGGATTCAATGAAATGCATGCGTCGTAACATTTGATACGAACTAAAGTCAATAAGGATAATACAAATATGTTGTACTAGTATATACCACACCACAGCACAGATTACTTAATAGTTTACTATAAGTAAACTATTAAAAGTAAACTTAGTAATCTGTGACCATAGTAAGTTTGCGACTAGTATCACTAAACTTATGGAACTGTTAGAAGAGCACAGTTAACCAGGGTATTGTGTAAAATACTGGATACATCTATAGAAGATTATAACAAAGACGTTACTTGCCTTTTGTTGAGTTCGGCATGTACTTATATATTTACAAACTGATCCTATACTGTTTATTTTTTTTATAGAATAAGGGTGGCAAACGAGCACACAGTCCACCTGATGGTAAGTGGTTGCTGTGGCCCATAGACATCCACATCTATCTTCGTTTGCGAATTAAAATGCAGATGCGTTGTCAGCTGTGAGGATTAAGCCACAATGCCTCTTTTCCATTAAAAAGAGTCTCCGGTTCTCTACATTCACCATATGAAACACAGCAGCATTAAGCTGCTATTTTATTTACGCTGGTATTATGTGAGAGCGTGGTCCTTCCTCGGTCGAGCCGCCCCAGTCGTGCTACAACGATACTATTAATATAGCTGCAGCATGGCTCTACCACGTTTATATCTTAATTGATACTATACTTACTTAATTTTCCAAAGCGTCCACAGCTGAACATAAGCCTCCACCTAAGATTGCCTCATTAGGGATAGAGAGGTTAGATCGCCTCGCTTGGGTTAGCGACTGCAGCTTTTTTTTAAATTATTCGGCATTTAAAGAAGTGCTCTGAGGAATTTTTCGGGCTAATCCCAGCCGCTCTATTTCACTATCGCACATCGCGACAAAACTCGCGATAGGTACCATCCATACCATCTGGATGATTGGCAGTCCACCATTGTGCGATTTAGAAGAAGTTTTCTTCCTCGCACAACTTCCTTGTGGAATCGATTACCACCAGCGATTTTTCCGGACCGATACGACTTACTTCAAGAAAAGAACCTACTTCTTTTTAAAAGGCCAGCAACGCATCTGCAATTCCCCGGGTGTTGCAGTTGTTCATGGGCGGCAGTAGTCACTTACCATCAGGTGAGCGGCACGCTCGTTTGCCCCCTCCCCTATAAAAAAAATTTACATTAAAAAAATCTAAAATGTGTTTTAATTATAATAAAAATTTAACTTTTTTATAAATGTAAAAGATGATGTAATTGGAATTTATTTCAGTTTTTTCTTCCTTCAACTTTGGTGTATAATCAGCTTTATACAGACAATAAAAGCGTTTTCTTGCAAAGTAAATTTGTTCATATCTGACTCTATCACAGCAAAATCCATCTCACGGACGGTATTGACGTCAATCGCTTCAAATAATTAGTTTTTATTACTGAGCCTCATTTAATAAATCTTTTAATTGTTTTGTGGCCACGTATATTTAAATAAATATAATTATTTTTGTTAAGTAAAAAAATAAAGTGTCTTAGAGTATCTTGGAGTTCCGAATTGTATTTTACCAAAGTTCTACGTATAGTAACTTGAAACTTGATTCTTTTAATTGTGACCTGGCTGAATGATTTAAAATTAAAAATTTTGTACAACCGCCTTCAATATAAATTATTAAGAATAACTCAAAACTATTGGTCAGACCCTGATTACATTTATATAGGACCACATGCGAAGCACCAGCTTTCAAATAAAAAAAGAATCATCAAAAGCGGTTCACCCAGAAAAAGATATGAGGTAACACACAAAAAAATACAGTCGAATTGAGTACCTCTTTACATTGGTACAAATACCAATATTAAGTTGCGACGTAAAAATTCATTACGCAGTTTCTGTGGGGTTCGGTACTATTTTAGAATAGAATAGAATAGAATAGATTTTTTTATTCAATATATATCACATGTGTAAATCTTATTGAAAAAAACCTCTGTCCTGGAAAGAACCACCAAGAAACCCAGCGGGACTTTTTTTAAAGCAAATTTTACATTCATGGTTGTATAAACTATATAAGTACAAAATTTATTTTAGAAACAGCTTGGAAGCGACCACCTCATTCCCAGGGGTTATTATCAACCATGTATTCATTTAAACTATAACAACCCTTTTTATACAGTTTCAACTTATCAAAACATTTAAACTTGGTAATAGAGAGAACCTGTACACTTTCCGGGACCTTGTTGTAATAGCGTATACATTGCCCCAAGAATGAATTACTGACTCTGTGGAGTCGAGAAACTGGTATCACTAGCTTGTGTTTGTTCCTAGTGTATACAGAATGTACATCACTTTTTTTACTAAAACTGCCTTTGTTTTTGTGAACATATATTACATTTTCATAAATATACTGAGAGGCCAAAGTTAATATATTTATTTCTTTAAATTAATTTATCTCTAAGAGACTCTCTCTTATAGATAAATTAAATCTCTCTTTAAATTAAATAACTCGGCCTTTGTGGCTGTCCTAAACACGTCTGTTACGGATCATGCAATGGTATTATTAAATATATCCCACAAACACCAAAACTAGACTTGTGCCAAATATAAAACCATAACAAACTGGGAGAATACGTATAAGCACCTTGTAGATATAGACATATCTTTTCTTAGTGCACATAAAGACCCAAACATTCTAGCTGACGCTATGATAGACTTGATTAGGACATCCCTCTTCAAAAACACTAAAGTTGTCTCAGTGTCCAGCTCCAAGCAAACTTTAAAACCCTGGATAACTATGGGTGCCCTAAGATGTATTAGGTTTAGAAATAAATTGCAGCTACAAAAGAGAAAAAATCATTTTAACGTTATATTGATTATAACTTACAGGCATTTTCGCACATATTGTTCTAATCTTATTAAAAAACTTAAATGACAGTGTCATATAAATCAGATTTTAAATTCTTTAAAAAATCATAAACTACTCTGGCGTAAAATTAATGACATTACCTATTATAAAAAACCCAAGGCGTCTAGTATACACCTACTGCATATCACACCACACCCTCTTGACTCTTAAAACCGTGTAAACCAATTCTTCGCAACTATTGGAAAAATAAACTTGCGGATGAAATCATAACCTTAACTGGACAAGCATCTAGATCTGTCACTTACTTAAATTCACTATCAATAATGTATATACTTACCGAGCTTAATCTATTACATGCACTTCGAACACATCGGCACTTCAAAGAAGACACACACTGACACATATAAACACACACACACACACACACACACACACACACACACACATACTCGCGCGCACACACACAAATTCAACAGCACAAACCCTGTTTAAAAATAAGATGCACTTACAGGTCCACACAGGCGTACAACTACAGAGAGCTAATAATTACTTTATAAGTCACTTAGTGTTATTTTTTTTTCATAAATTTATTTTTACTTACCTTTTGTATAATAGTCTCAATATTGTTAATAATTAAGGGAAAGAGCGAGATAGCCACAACACAAGTATTATTAATTACTTACTGGGGATGTCTCATTTATAATCCATGTAACTGTTTTGAGACAAATAAACATTTTTCATTTTCATTTTTCTCTCGGTTTTAGGTTGTAAATAACTCTAATGGCCCTTTTCTGTAAAACAAAAATAGTTTCTGAATCAGCCGCATTTCCCCATAGAAAAATCTCAAAAGACATTATGCTATGGAAATAACTGAAATAAACTAATCTAGCTGTCTCGACACTAGTGAGACCTCTAATCTTTTTTACAGCATAGGCTGCAGAACTCAGTCTGCTCGCTAGTTTGGACATATGGAGACCCCGCTGAAGCTTTGCGTCGAGAGTGATGCCAAGAAAAACAGTGGATTCAACAGGGCTCAGTTCTTCCCCATTTAAAAACACATTGGTACTCAGATTTTTAATATTCGTTGTTGTAAATTTAATAAATTTAGTTTTAGATTATTAACGTTAAACCAATTAATTAATAATAACATAACCCTACAAAATTATACATACATAAACACCCAGGCCTGTCACCCAGAGGTGTAGGCAGATATTACGGACTAGCTGTGCCCCGTGGTTTCACCCGCGTCATCACGTGTCGGTGGTGCGCGACATGACCTACTTCAAGCATTTTGTAATTGCAATTAAATATTTTATTTGATAGCACTGGATGGAAAAATTGGCATAATTAATGGATACTTTTATCTGTCGGCATATTATGTATGATTTAGAGTGAAGGTAAGTTTTATCCACTTTCCCTCCCCATCCTGGCTGAGCGTCTTCCCCCCCCCCCCCCCCCCCCCCACGTTCTCACCGGGCGGCTAGGGTTTATGCGTCGTTCGCGCGCCCAGCCAAGTATTGAATTATTTTAATTTTACATTATCTCTTAAACTATGCGTCCAAATAACATGGTATAACGAACAAAGTTTATCTTCATGAAATTGTCTTGATGATGAAGTAATTTTCGTTCGTAAGGATAAATAGGCCATGCCTAATAATAACGCTCATAAATCACTTTTAAATTTTCAATATTTTTTTGTCACAGAATACCTAATTATGGCTCATGTATAAGAAATATTTTTCCAGAACATTGTATTTACGTATCCCTAACGATATTTTTTTAATCTTCACGGGTTCAGTCGAACCACTGAAAGAAGGGTAAGCCCAACACTCCTATAAGGTTCTTTTAACGCAGCCATTTCATCTCGCTAAACTTTTTTGCGGTAAATCTATTTAGACGTGCTTCACACACTTTCAGATTACCTACCGCCATTTTCTGCCGACTTCCAAAAAGAAGACGGTACTCAATTATTCGACTGTATGTTTTTTTATGTGTATTACCTCATAACTTTTTACTGGGTAAACCGATTTCAATGATTCTTTTTTTATTTGAAAGCTGGTACCTCTCGTGTGATCCCATATGAATTTGATCAAGGTGAGAACAATAGGTTTTGAGTTATTCTTAATAACTTATATTGAAGTCGGCTGTACAAAATTTTTAATTTTTAATTATTTAAAACACAGTTCGCGTGGGTAGACATATAATACACATCATAGCACCACGTTGACGTATTGGCTACCGGTCAAGTACCCGCCAAAGGCCCTGATGCCTTGAATATTATAACTTGTCTGGTTACTATAGAGTTACTTTAGTACTTAAGTCACTTTTCTATCGACTTCAAAAAGGAGACGGTACTCAATTCGACTATATGTTTTTTTATGTGTGTTACCTCATAACTTTTTTCTGGTTGCATCGATTTGGATGATTCTTTTTTTATTCGAAAGCTGGTGCTTCTCATGTAGTCTCATATAAATTTGATCAAGGTTTGACCATTAGTTTTTGAGTTATTCTTAATAATTTATATTGAAGTCGGTTGTACAAAATTTTTAATTTTAAATTATAACATTCAGTGTCACCCTAGTTTGTGAATACCCTAAACCTTAGTATGTTTTGGAGAGGCTCAAATAGGTAATATTAATGTTTATGTCCCATTGATTTTGATATATAATTTCCGATAGTAATCGAAAGTTGTCGCCGTCGTCGTAATGGACCAGTGCTGTTAGTTAAATATTATTTAAAGATCCAATGCCAATCTGGTTACATATTTAATGTATATAATAATAATATTATTATTATTATTATTATTATTATTTAAAGATCCAATGCCAATCTGGTTACATATTTAATGTCCTCTAATATATAAAAAATATTTTTGTTTGTTCGTATTTTATACGCTGCCATACCGTTCAACAGATTGCACTAAAATTTTGTCAACTTATTGATTGCACTTGCACGAAGGTTATAGGCATAGTAGGTACCCACAGTTAAATTACAGAAGGTGGCGTGCGTGTCGTACCGATATTTAAATAAAAGTCATAATATAATATATCATTAAATTTCAATGAATGTATTATCAGTCCTAATTGAACAATATACAAGGCTTCCAAATTTAAAACGATATTTCCACAAATATTTTTTCTGCGGCAGCAACGCGCCGGGTACCAGCTAGTTTAATAATAACAAAATCTTGTTGTGTAAGGGCTTTTATTGGGGTTGGAAATACTGACTTGCTAGTGATATCTCCTAGTTATCGAAGACCAGGCTTCCACCAATTATCATAAATCCATTAAAAACGCTAAACCCAAATTTCACTTTATGTGATTTCACACATCTATCAAGTGTTATTGAATATAGTACCCGGTACTGGTACTGGTTCATATCCAGTTTTAGTACCCGCGGCTCAATAGTTGCAACATAGTCTGTATAAGACACGCGGTTGATGTTAAATTAAATAATATCACGCCGTGGTAGGTGAGATGGTTAGCGCTCGCTAATTGTTAATTGTAATTTTAAGTGCTGATTTACTACGTACTCGGCGGTGAAGGAAAACATCGTGAGGAAACCTGCATGTCTGAGATATAAGAAAAAAATGTTTCGAAGACATGTGAAGTTCGCCAACACGCATTGGGGCAGCGCGGCGGACATTTCCTTGCCCTAAAACCCTCTCAGAAATGAGAGGAGGCCTGTGCCCAGCAGTGGGACGTAAATAGGCTGCAACTTAACTTTACTTTTTACATGTAACAAGAATAAGTTAGCTCAATAAAAAAAAAACAATTGTCTACAACTGATTATGTAACTGTTAAAAAGCGAACTTTAAAATTACGTCATTAAACACTTTGTTACACAATAGAATCATTGTAACCAACATTATATTAATAGACAATTGTCACCACAAAAACAAAACGATGCAGCTCAAGTAATTTAGTGAGTAAACAGTTAATTAGTAGGTATAAAAGAAAACAATAGCCTGTTATAGTTGCTCGTTTCCTGCAGTAGTAAACTGATAGTTTTAATTTTTTATATCCTTGTCCCCACCCACCATTGACGTCAAACGACCGGTCGGGCTGTGCGTGTGCGATGACAGGGCCGCCACTTGAAGGACAGTTTAATTTATATTTATGCTATCATTTTTGCTTAATGTATTTCTCTTTTGTGGATTTGAAAATACGAGTAATTGCACCATAACCACTGCTACTTTGTATGCTGAACTAATGGGATTTGTAAATGGGTTCAAAAATAATATCGACAATTGTTAATATTCCACCTTTTAAAAGTTTATTTTTTTTGAAGTTTTACTTCTTTTGGCCCGTTGGAGATAAATAATGAGAGTGAATTTTTTACAATGCGCGCGCACATCGAAACCTAAAAGCGACAACTTCAGTTGGTAATTGTCTCTGTCAAGTTTTCGTGAGAACTGATAACTATGTTCAAGGTAGTTGTTTTTTAGTTATTTTTGTTTTGTTACGCTGAAGAAGTATAACTTCTTACATGCGTACACAAGTACATACACACGTTTTTTTGTAATACTTATTTATAGTCGCCTGTTTAGTATTATTTCTTGTTTTTGTATTGTTTTTATTTTGATGTGGCTTTTTACAGGATAAGGGTAACAAACGAGCACACAGTCCACCTGATGGTAAGTGGTTGCTGTTGCTCATAGATATCTACATCTATCTTCGATTACGAATCAAAATGCAGATGCGTTTTCACCACAAAAGGGTCTCCGGTTCTCTACACTTGCGAGTACCATACGTTAAGCTGCTATTTTACGCTAGTATTCTGTGAGAGCGTCGTCCTCCACCGGTCGAGCCTACCCATTCGTGCTACAACTATACCAGTAATATAGCTGTATGGCTCTACCACGTTTTTATGTAACATCTAAAAATATTATAAGGATAATTTATATTCTGAACATTCGCCGTATTGTACACTGATATAAGTAATTTTACTAAAAATCGCCGCGCCGTATGTGTATTTCTTGCTGCAAACTTTATTCACTTTTAAATTACCTAAAACTAATTAGCAAGTTAAAATTTATGATCTATTCAAATATAGAAAATATGCCGTTCACTTGAACGTTAGTTTAGAGATAGTTTATCACATTTAGTTTTTGGGTCCAATTTTTGAAAGTTTAAAACCAAACAAGTCTCCGTTACTGGGAGTCTAAATCTGCTCTTATTTGAAAGAATATGGGTGTGTGTTCGTTAATATTTTAACGATTTTTTGTCTCGTGAATTCAATAAAAACAAATGTTTTAAGTGTAAGTTTCACAACTTTTTATTTAAAGAAAACTTGAAATTTCAAGTAGCCGACGTATCAGGAGTTCATAGGGCAGGTCCCACAGTGCCCATTTTATTTTTGGCTTTGATTCTGGAGTCTGAGTTGTTAAACTTTGTTCCAATGTAAGTTGTTGTTGCTTTTTAAATGAATCTTAATGATTTAGTTTTGATTGATTCGTTAGCCTCCTATAATGTTGCGTTGCTTTTAAATATAAATTAGCAAGATACAATTCTGATAGTATATATCCTTGCCCTAAAACCCTCTCAGAAATGAGAGGAGGCCTGTACCCAGCAGTGGGACGTAAATAGGCTGCAACTTTACTTTTTAATTTTTTGTTATATCATGTAACGATTTAATAATTATTTCTATAACTCAACCCTAGTTAAATGTGAGTAAAGTGTCAAAGTGTACAATCGCACTTCCACGTTGCAGTTATTAGATAATAGGCGAAATCGAAAGCGCCTTGCTTATAAATTTATAATATTCTGTACGCTAGGATTTCATAGAGCAATATTTACCCGCACCAGCCCGGCTAGCATGGGCGGGGGAGAAAAATTTTATCCCCCGATTATATCCACTGACAAGAGATAAAATTATCTTGTTATGTCAAACGGGGAGAAGTATATCCCCGTTTGACATAACGAGTAGACACATATCCCCCGTCTGTAGCATGGAGCTAAATGAAAGATAAAAAATTATGCTTTTTTGACATTTGAAAGGGACAATTTTATCCTAGTTCATTGGACGTGGGTTGAAGTTTATATTCATACAAAAAAATCTATCTAAGTCTATCTCCCAATTTATCTACTGTGGATATTATATCCACCGGTGTGCCCATGCTCTAAGGGTGGATAAAACTAAGCGAGGGAATAAAGATTTTCTCCTTTCTCCGGGGATAAAATTGTCCCCCGCCCATGCTAGCCGGGCTGTATCGGTAGCGGGGTCGCGACACGCGTAAAATAATACAAGAAATGTACGTATAGGATATTTTACGATGCGATTGCGATGCGATTACTATAGTAAATTTTACGATGCGATTTGTGCCCGCATCGGTGTGTGTCATTTTTAGTCAGTCAGTTTTTAGTGTGTCAGCTTTACGTCAAGTCTCGATTAAATATTTATAAAATTAGACCAGCGGTTACCTAGACCATAAACTTTACAGCATGCGAGCAATACGAGTATGATCCTCGTCTGTATCACTAAAATTATTAATTGCAATTTAAATGCTGATTTACCACTAAACTCGGCAGTGAAGTAAAACGTGAGATATGCAGGTCGCATTATTGAGAAATTAAAAATACTTATACTCGATATATGTTTACCGGACGACGTTTTGCAGTTCCAAAGTCTTGTAGGGTCACGGTAGTTACACACACATACATTTTGCTGAATTGACATTGACATTTATGCTAGTTTATGACAGTTATTTTAAAAGTGATATAACATATATACCTAGTCATATATTTTTAAACAGTTGATTAAAAGTAGACAATTCCTAGAATGTCAAAGAGGGTTATACGGTCTGTGACATCGCGTGTTGTGCTAATGTGTTACATTGCGTCGGTGTGCGTGTTGCGTGCTCGAGCATGTATCACGTTTAATGTCCGACTCCTCTCATTATTTTTTACGACTATAGCATATATGGTATTATCCGATGTAAATATGAAAACTCGGAGTACGTACTGTATCGACTTAAGCATTTTATAGGGTATTCTTTGTGATGTATTGGTGATTGGTCATCGGTCTAGTGTATGTAGCCCTTATAATGTTACTTCAAGAGATTAATATATAGCGGTCATTTCAATGAAAAAGATGACTGAGATGGTATGATTGGTACACTCTCACCGGATATCAGCGTAAAATAGCAGCATAATGCTGCTGTTTTGTAGCGAGGAATTCTATCTAAAACTTAAGGGGGGGGGGGGGGGACGTTGATTCTGTATTTCGATAGGCATCCTCTTACCATCATGTGGACTGTGCGCTTGTTTGTCACACTTAAAGTTTCAGCCTATATAGGTACGTCCCAATGCTGGGCAAAGGCCAAAACATGCACTGGAGCAACATGGCGAACAAATCACTCCACACAATTCACTCAGATATTAGAGGGGGCTTGTGCCCGGCAGTGGCATTAACTTAAAGTACATATTGCGTACCTATATGTGAGGTAAACAGATATTACTGTAGTACCTAGTCAAACAACATTGCATAGGTGTAATGTTTATCGTTTTATTGTTTCCTTTATGCGACGTAAGATCGATTTGACGTCATTGTATATTTATTTATGTTTTGTAAACATTGTATGTAATTCTATATATTAGCTGTGTTTGTGAAAAGAAGAGAAAAGTAAATTTCACTTCGTATTCTATGCCGTTTATAAAGGCTATCATTCCACCACAGAACGCCAATGTGAAACCAGCTTCACAACATCGTCTTTGAGATATTTAATTACATTAGATTCAAGTTGATTAAATTTTATGTTACAGATTTCATGTTACATTTGTTTAATTTCATTTAAATTTTAACTTTCGATGTTTCGATCATTTAGGCGTGGTTCACACCGCCGATCTGGATATATTAACCTCGCATATACGATATGGTATACCGTCACCAATCGGAGGTCGTAAGATCTGTTTAGCCTTTCCCACTGTCGCGTTTTATGATACCCTGTGCGACACATCTTGGGTGCTTAGAATCTTGGCTTAATCTAATCATTAGGCTAACCGGATAAATCATTTTATTTTAATATATCCGGCTATTTTTTTTGTCGTAAACATATAAATCAGGTTTATCCGGATACAACTATGTGCAGTCGATTGCGGTTGGCTTAAATTTAGGTGTTTTCTATTTATGTTAATTTAGAAGAAATAATAATCCTAATTTTACTTAGAATTACCTATGTATATTAGGCAAAACCCAAATAATTTATATATTTTAGAATTATTCGCGGCCTTCACTTCAACGGGCTGTCGCTGATAACCTGATATATGATGTTTTTATATTTTGACAAAATTAAGGGAACTCATTGTTTGGAATTAAACTTAACACATTCACTGTCCGGTTTCAGATACAACAGTAAGACAACAGCAATGTACCATATGTGGCTCATGGGACCGGGAGTGGGTTAAGTAGACTAAGATTAAATGAAAGTAGGTAATATAATTAATTTAATTTAGAATTAGTTTCATTTAATGTGTAGTGTTCGCGTAATAATTAGAGAAATAATTATGTAGACCAAGTTTTGTTTGTGGTAGAGCTCGCCATAGTTGCGGCACGAATGGATCGGTCGATCTGGGTACGACCACGCTCCAGCATGAAACAGCAGAATACCTAATGCTGCTACGTTTTTTAGTCCTCAGGGTGACAACGCGTCTGCATTTTTTCTGAATCGAGGATAGATGTAGACGTTTGTAGGCCACAGCATCCATTTACCATGTGTGCTCGCTTGTCACCCTTATTCTATACATAAATAGTTTGAGGTGAAAGCAAACACCTACACTAAATTACTTTTAGCCAAGAGTAAATCGAATAAGTTAACTAATCGAAGAATCGAAGAATTTAATAATAATGATCGGCTGAACTTAGTTTTGTTCGGCTAAACTCTAATAGGTGTATAAGGGCTGTTTTTTCAATCCTCAGATAAAATTTATTCATAGGATTAAATACAATATAAACAAATAAAAAATACAATTGTATAAATAAAATCGTTCAATTGTTTTACTTTTATATTCACCCAGGTTATAACTTATTCGATAGATAACTTCTTTCTTTACTTCGCCCGGAAGATACCCATAAGTCGTCACCTCACGGCAGAGCAATATCTGTGTTCAAATTATCATCCGAGATCAACTTTCAATTATAAGGTAATCGAAAGTTGATCTCAATTTTCCATTACCTTACAAGATATTAGATATATTTTCATGCTTCCGTTCGATCTTCAAATCTCAACTGAAAAGTTACAGTATTAAATATATAGTTAGGTACATATATTTTGTATTGCTTATTTTAGCCTTGAATTTCTTTTTTACATACATGATGTGCTTATAATCATTTGTGATCTGCTCACATCACAATGCTCTGTCGAAAATAACCGGAAATTGTTTAAAAAAACACATAATTTTTGTTTGATGAAATGGCTACCAACTAACGTTGTTTTTAAATTATTGAAATGGTAACACAAAGATGACAAACACCTGTCAACTTGTTATTGTTACCTAATTAAAAAAAAACGGAAACTACACAATTTTCGTAATCGTAGTAATTATTTATATTATCACTTTGTTTAGCAGTGACCAAAGTGTCGAATTTGACTAGAATGAGTTTAAAATGTTTATTTTAATTTTATATTGTATTTCACTTTTTTTTCTTACACCTACTTCATTCTATAACTCCACTCATGGTAGACGTGGCTATACCTGCAGCTATATTAGTAGTATAGTTGTAGCACGAATGGGTCGGTTCGACCGGGGAAGCACCACGCTCTCACAAAATACTAGCGTAAAATAGCAGCTTAACACTGCTGCTGTGTTTCATATGGTGAGTGTAGAGTACCGGAGACCCTTTTCACTGGAAAATAGGCATTCCATCTTAGTCATTTCATCTTAGTCATTTCATCTTAGACAACGCATTTGCATTTTGATTCGCGAACGAGGATAGATGTAGATGACTATGGGCCACAGCAACCACTTACCATTAGGTGAACTGTGTGCTCGTTTGTCACCCTATTCTATAAACAATTCATTCCGCATATATTGTACACACACACACAGGAATGACACACTGGCCAGTTATAATTTATTTTGAAAATTATATTACTGACAAGTAAAAATACGAATTTTAATTTCAAATCTCCCTCCACATTTTTTACAAGCTAAACTAAAAATCGCTAACTTTTTACGATTTCAAATGTGGCCTACAATCGGAAGTATTGTTTGCTATAATGCTTCAAATAGCATTTATGGATAAACGTCCGTCTAAGGCAACCATGTACCGCTGGTATAACAAATTTCACTACGGTCAACAAACTTTGAGAGAAGAAGAAAGTAGTGGTCGCCCTTTGACAGCTGTACGGAGGTAAACGTCTTAACAGTCAAAAATATTGTTGAACACAATAAGTGAATTACGCATTCACGATATTCAACACAAACGCTTTCGCGTGAGGAGGATAGCTTCGCGTTATCTGCTGCGTTCACCGTCTGACTTTTTCAATTTCCTAAAAAAAAAGGCAAATTTTTATGGACGGAAGATGGCCTAGAAGTGGTGATGCAGCCTAAGACGGTAAAGCGGACTGACTTAGCTAAACAAAAACCTCTTTACTCTTGCATTGAAGACACGCAAGACGGACATGCTCGTTTGCCCCCTCTTCTATGTAAAAAAAAAACATTTAAATTTAATTTGGATGGAAAGACATAAGTATGCCGGCAAATTATTCCACTCTTTTAGTGTACGCATTACGAACGACGAAGCAAACCAAATTTTAAAATCTTTTATTGCACTTATGTTGACTAAAACAGAATGCCTTGTTACAGGCCCATTCAAAGACTCAGTAAAGCTACAGTGTAGTTCAAGTACTTGTAAAAGTTATACAATATAAAAAAAATACACCTGTTTAAGAATTACAAAAATTGCTAAACATAAAAATCACAAATGCGTTGCTATGCAACTGTGACTTTATGGTCGTACTTTAAGTACACGACAGAAATATATTTTTATGACTTTCTCATACCCTTTCGATTCGTCACTACTCTCTGACGTCAACGCAATTCAATTTCAATTTCCAGAAGTAATGACTGCAATAATTTATTGCCTTACTGAAGAGTTTTTATATTAAGCTTCTTCTTAGTGTGATGTGGACGTAATTAATGAAATTTGGTTCAGAATTTAAATCTTCATTGGATACAAATATTCCAAAAGTAAAAACACATCGTTCATTTTTTTCCTCACAGCCTATCAATGTTTATGGTAACCCTCCATATTCGCCATACTTGAGTGAACAAGGTGTGTTCTGTTTCATTTCCTTCCGTAAAATTTCTTACGACCGCACGAGATGGTGAGGGAAAGTAGATTCTCATACGCCGTCATTACACGGGGAACAACATAGTACTTACAATAAAACACAGTCAACTTTGTTGTAATTGTTCTATTTGAAGCCATGGTACGCGGTGGTCAAATGTTTGACTGTGGCGATGCGGGTTGTAGATTCGATTCGCGCATAGAAAAGTACCTACAACAGATTATTTCGAAATATTTATGGAATAGAGAACGGCTTATTGCAATTTGTTTGATTTTTTTTGTAATTGACTTTCGTTGAAATTGTCTTTACACTAAAGTATAGGCCATTAGTTACGGCCTATGTACGCCCCACTGTTGGGCACAGGCCTCCTCACATTTTGGAAAGGATTATGGTGCAATTAGGGCGAGTTGGCGACCATATAATACAAACATAACATAATAAAGTATTTCGAGAATATGTGAATCTTCGGAATTCTTTATTCCTCAGGCATGCAGGTTTTCCTCACGATACAACTACATCACAATAAGTAACATTTTTTTTTCTTTTCAAGCAACTACATTCCAATTTATCCGAGTGTTTTTCTTGTATTATCTTGTACCTTGATCAATTTATATGGAACCACATGAGAAGCACCAGCTTTCGAATATAAAAAGAATCATCAAAATCGGTTCACATAGAAAAAAGTAATGAGGTAAGGTACGTTGGGGTAATACCGGACGGATTTTCGAATAGTTGGAAGAGTCTGTCAAAAACTTTAATTTCTCGACATTCGTATACGTCAGATTTATGGAACATGGAGCAAACCGTTAATCGTTAAACGTAGTTTAGCTCTGAGAATCTTTTGCTTGTGTTAACTCAACGGTTTCTGCTTTAAAGGTGTGCGAAAACTAGACATACTTTTTTATATGCATAATGAAAAATTGGCCATTAAGGGGTAAGACCGGACTTAAATTTAAAACCACTTCTACTGCTTAGAGAAAAAAGTTTATAAAAGAGATTTGTCCTATATTTAACGCTCAGAAACATATTTCAATATGATCTATAAATTACTAGAAACATAAATGTTCCAAACGATTTTCTCTTTTTTTGATTCTTGCCATCTGATCTTATCCCTGATATAAAGAAATTGTAATTTTATGTTTCTCAAACTTTGTTATGACATAAGATGGAATTACTCAATATAAGAGAAAGATCGGATGCATTTGATTTTATATGGGAAAAAAAATAACAGTAAGGACTGGCGAAATGCCCGGGGATAATGCAGGAGTTAAGGAAGATATAAATATTTTAACAAAGCGGCATTTATTATTATAAATTATTTTTTAAATAATTATTATAAATTACATTTTGATTTGTAATAGAGGATAGATATAGATGTCTATGGGCCGCAGCAATCACTTAACATCAGGTGGACTGTGTGCTCCTTTGTCACCCTTATCCTATAAAAAATGTATTTTAATGTGTACTTAAAAGTAATAAAACCATCGTATTGTTTTATTACTTTTAAATATACAGACTTGCTAACGAGACTGAGTCCCATAGTCACTTGAGTAATCAACGAAAAAATATACACGACCAATGAAAGTTTAACAACCACTGCCATATTTGTAACAGGCAAAGATCGGATAATATTCATCCGATCTTCACTCACGAGGGGAAACATCGGATCTCGGCCTACAGCGATCTTAGCCCTGCATGGACCAGCTTTATTTAGCTATAATTTCATAAAAATTAGTATCCACACAAAATAATAACAAAAGAAGCCATATTCTCGCTAAAAATCGTAAATAAAAGTGATAGGGAAAGATCGGATGAACAAAAATAATACAAAAATTACATTGTTTTATAAAATGCCACGCAGCACAGGTCCCACTTGCCGGAGTGACTGGCGCGAACTGAAGGTCGGGGCAGGATGAAATGGCGTCGTGTAGCATATTGTTAGCTTTTCAAAATATAGCACAATTCGCCGGGAATTTGAATCCTACGGTCTTGCCCCATCACCGATCTTACCCCAACGTACCTTAACACATAAAAACATGCAGTCGAATTCAGTACCTCCTTCTTTTTGACGTCTGTTAAAAATAACGAAAGGACTGTCTGGTCCGTAGGCTAAGCGAGAGGGTGCTGCTGGTTGTGAAAATTTTTATCAATATTCTTTATCAAAATGGACGACGCAATATTTTCATCATCCACATGCTCGCAACGAAGAATGAACTGTATTTCTTTTCTTTTTTTTGTTAATCTAAGTCTAATCTAATTTTCACTATTCACGAAATACATATTTTAATTCAACTCTCGACGTGTTAAAGGCAAAGAACATGAATAGTATCTATGCGTTTCAAATTACTTATTTACTCTTCGGAAATAAATAATACTCAAGCAATAAATTATATTAAATCTTTGTCTTCAGCACGTCTAATAAGTGAGTAACTTGCAATGATACCACTAAAATACGTTTAAGTGGCTAATTTTATTAATTAAGTATCACAAATAGTATTTTTGTTGCAAGTTACAATCAATTCCGTCTTCCAGGTCGCTCAGGATGCCTTAAATCCCCTGATCATTGTTATTCTGAAAAATTAAAAAGTAAACTTGCTTGTTCCAGATGTTAAACACCGAATGAGGGCACTGGCGTCCTGAGCGACCTACGGAGCGGGGCCGATTCGACACAACGAAGATGGAAACTGGAACACTACTCATGAAGATATTAGAAAACAAGATGGCTGGCGTTGGGGCCAGTGTTGGAATGTGTTGGATATTATATAGTCTTAATTTAATGTTTAGAAATGAAAAACTATTGTAATTTAAGTCATCCGAAATTATAAAAGTTGATCTTGCGTTATATATTTTATCTTAAAACTATAAGTGATCGAAAGTAATCCATGGTTAGTTGAATAGTTAAGTTGTCTTACAGATGGTAGCTTGACACGAGTTCAGTTTTTTGTTAATAGAAGTAAGAGTAACAAACGAGCATACAGTCCACCTCATGGTAAGTGGTGGTGTCGTCGTAGGCGGCATAAACGTAGATATGAGCATTGGCAAAGTTTAATGAAAACCTATTCATTCCTACCTATTTATTGCAAATATCACCCACGATATATAATCAGATATCTTAGTTTAAGTAGTGTGTATCTACTATGTGATGGAGGTTTAAGAGAACCCTTGATGGGTAATTTTAAACCGCCATTTCAATAGCCCCGTAGGTGTCGTAAAAGGCGACAGTGGGATAAGCCAGAACGTCTTTTTACGTAAGGCGTAAAATACCTAGGCCGATGACGGGGAGTAGCGTTAAAGGTGCACGACGTCTGGTGCTGCGATCGTCAACTTGCCTACTAAGCGTGATGAAAATTTCCTGTCATAAAGGCAAATCCTCGAGGCCTTATGACAAGTGGACTTTTACGATCTGATTAAGAAAAAGGAAAGAAAGAAGTAGCTACGATATTAATCGCAATTGTCGGTACAATATGCGGTGGTGCAGTAGTTAGGTACTTGTTATTAACAACTACATCATTTTCAAAAAATGCCAACTTACCATTACATACATAAGTTTGATCGTAAGAACATTCCACTTTTGGATATATGCGTCTTATTTCTGAGGGGGTTATGGGGCAGAATATATGACAACCCTTGTTACGCTACTGACGGCAGTGGCGTAACATGGGTTGCTGCCAAATATGCTAAAGCATAACATTTTCCCATATTTTTAAGTATCTTAATAAAAACCCTTTTTACTGGAAACGAGGCATTCCATCTTAGTCCTCACGGGTGACAACGCATCTGCATTTTGATTCGTAATCGAAGATAAATTTTTGTAGACGTTTGTTATATTTTAATCAAAAATATTCAGTAACTCTTATTCCGGTTTTGAGATTTTTTGTCATCATTCAAAAAATTGAGACGGGGAGCTAATTTTGCTTTCTTAAAATACCGCTCCTAATAGTCCCCCTGCTAAGCCACTGATTGTATTAGATTTTCAATTTTAAGGTGAATATATAGCTCCTTATCTACTGTCTACGGCTCAATAGTTTAGTTGTGTGTACCATTTACTTTTTCGGTTGATTCTTAGCAGTTTTCTCGTTCATGATTCCTTCTCTAAAATGTTTTTCACAAACAAATCCCTGATTTCTTATGTACGTCGAAATACCTATGAAATTACATTTCATTAAACGTTCAATCACGGAAATGGTTTTAAATTTTTAAATACATATACCAATAATATCGTACTCACTTTGAATGAGGTCATTTTACGACAAAGTCAAGGAAAGACAAGGAAACATTAAGATGGAAATGGCATAATAAGCTTGTAGTCTACCCGGGTTATCTTGTCATCAGATAAGTAATATTAATATAGCTTAAATAAAATAACATCGCAATTTTGTACGGCGACATTTCTTTTAAATATTGACTATTCAAGGAACTGACAACTTGACTTTTAATAAGTATTTTTCCTATATAAATTTTTTCCACCGCGTGTTCCGTCAGAACGACGTGCTTACACAGTATAAAATTTTTGTGCGTGAATAATTCAGATTCCTTGCACCTTTTATAGCTGATTGACAACATAAACATTTTTTTTTACTATTATGGTGTATTATCTATCCTTAACATTATAGAGGTGAAGTTGTTTTTAAATATGTAAGTTGGTTTGTACGAGGAAATCTTTGGAACTGCTGATCCGATTCTGAAAATCCTTTCACTGATAAAAAACTACAACATTCCGTAGGGACATTTGTGAAGAAATCAGTATTATTATGAAAATCGAGTCGGTGAAATAAAAGCTGCTTGGCTGTTTTATCAGCATCCTCTGTCAAAACGATTTGATATAAATCAAGACAAAGTATTGCAAAGTAACCGCCAGACTCGCCGAGGGAGTGCTCTAAGTCCGAAAATCATACGTGGTAGAGCCATGCTGCAGCCATAATAGTAGTCTATAAGTATAGTTGTAGCACGAATGGGTCGGCTCGACCGGGGAAGGACCACGCTCTCACAGAATACCATCGTAAAATGGCAGCTTAACACTGCTGTGTTTCGTATGGTGAGCGTAGAGAACCGGAGACCATCTTAGTCCTCACGGGTGACAACGCATCTGCATTTTGATTCTTTATTGAGGATAAATGTAAATGTCTATGGGTCACAGCAACCACTTACCATCAGGTAGACTGTGTCCTAGTTTGTCACCCTATCCTATAAAAAAATCTTTGCTATTACCTTAAAATCCATGCAAGCCTGGGGAAAGCCCTAGAGTCCGATGAAGCTGTAAAAGCCAAAAAGGCTAACAGCACTAACATCATCAGAAGCAGCTTTAGTTTTGTTTTAAAATATTGTGTAATAATGAATTCTTTAAGTAACTTCAGTATTGTTTTTAATTTCCTTAGAATTTGTTTAGTTTAACTGTTATGAATTATGATTTTATTATAAATCTAATGCAGCTATTGATATGTTGTAATTTAATTTATAATCGCACATTTGGTATATTTTTGAATGTTATGTAGATTTTAAACTCAGGTTGATACTACTAAAAGCAATAATAAGGTATTAGAAATAAGATTCTCATTAGATTATTTTTAGACCTCTGATTAATTAGGTGTATGAATATTAATTACCATTTAAGTATTACTGAATAGACTTTCTTAGCACATTCCTTTTAAAAGTGATTAATTTGCATTTTAGTATTATATATAATTTAACCAATCAAGAATAACAAAGAATGAGACATATCAGTTTAGGTTTTAGATTTTTATTCGTTAATTTTTTTGCAATGTTTTTATGTAATTTACCAAAATATATTCTTGCCTTATCTTTGTACATTTAGCATTAAGTTTTATTTATCTTTTATTGTTACTTGTAAACAATCATTATGATTATTAATTAGTTTTGTTACAGTAAGTATATTGTTATTCATTTTTAATAATGATTGTTAGTAATGACATTCAATGACGTCAAATATTGGATTCAGAATATCATTTATTGCTTCGTTAAATGTGATTATTCATATATGTATGCTTAATAAACTTTATGGATCGTTTACATAACTTGTTTATTTATATAACTATGTTTATTAAAAGCAAACATCTAATAGCGTTTTAGAGATCTGCGTCGAAGTAGATTGTACGAAATAGAATTAGAAGTCCCTGCAAACTTATCGTTTCTTCAGATATCTATTTGATTCTTCTATTTGATAATGCGATTGTGATGATAGGTTGCTGTCAATTGCTACATAAAATTAATTATCACTGTAAAATTGTAAAAAGAATTAGCCAGTCTCTCGGTATTCTATAGGATGCATTTCGGTGAGTTTTTAAACGCTTTAATTCCTCCCTCTCCTTTCCATCATCGGACAACCAGGCGGTTAGCTGGTCTTCACCCCTTTGTTGTCGATATTCCACGCATTAGTACCAAATGGTTTGCTTCGTCTTTTGTAATGCGTACAGCAAAGGCGTGGAATAATTTGCCGACGTCTATCTTTCCGTCCGAATACAATCTTCGTCTTTATGCAAGAGTGAAAAAGCTTTTGTTACGCTAAGACAGTACGATTTACCAACCAGGGCTGCATCACCACTTATCACCACTGGTGGGATCGTGGTCAAGCACTGGCTTATAATAAGTAAAAAAAAACTTGAAAAATAGTTATTCATGTGTTATTAGCATGCAATTACCCCCCCCCCCCCCCCCCAGCTCTATAATAGGCAGGTATTTTGATATTCCAGGTAGACACTGCAACTTTACTGATGTGTATTTTCTTTATTTTTTTTATTTATCCTACCCAGATGCAGCCGTGGCGGGTCGCTAGTACGTACCTGATTGTAAATGGATGCTGTGGCTTATAAACATATATCTGTCATAGATTAACATTAAATATTAGATGTGTTGTGACCCCTGATGACTCAAATAGAATGCGTCATTACCAGTAAAACGGGCCACCGATTCCCTCCGTCTATCATACAAAACACAGAAGTATTATGTTGCTATTTTATGCCGGTTTTCTGAGAAGGCGTGGTCCTTCCTCGGTCGAGCCGACCCATTCACGCTACAAACAAAATATAGCTGCAGCGCGGCTAAGAACTTCGGACATGTGTTTGTTCTTTTCATCTGTGCTGTAAGGTGGTAACGGTTAAATAAATACTTATTCACTCTTGCCTTGATGAGTATGAATTGTGTGTGTAGACTGTAGACTATGGCAGACAAAGAATTTTAGTTTCTCGTTATACGAACCGACGAAGTAAAACTATATATACATCTGAGACACAGTATATTCTAAGTATATGTCTGAGACACGTTAACAACGAGACTCGCGGGTCTTCTGACTAATCTGTAGAAGCTGTCGAATACAGTGCGTAAAAGTCAACACCGTATGGATAAAAGCCGTAACTAGAATGACTACCATAATAAATGTTCTGTTATAAATGTTGATTCCCGCTGGAATTCCAAACTTGAATCATCTACCACACAGTCAGGTACTCTAATGATGTGTTTATGATACTTCGTTGTGTTTATAGTAAACTTTGCTATAAAATTAAGGATAGGCGTTTTATATAACGCTAAACTTACAGCGCCAAACGGCGAATTACACTGATCTTACACATAACAGAAAGACATAATATTATGTTGTTTAAGAATGTTTCAACTGTATTGTATTGTACTGCATTTTATTGAAATTCTAATAAAGAAATAAAAATATAATTTATACCATTTTATAGTTTTACTCTTTGGCGAATTAGCGATTGCTGTTTAATACTAGTAATTCAGTTTAACCCTTATATTTAAAAATAAAATTACCTTATACTGATTTCAGTCTGTAGGAACATATAGTCTGTAGGAATACTGTAGGAGTTGGTAATTTAACGGTGGAGTTTTCTGCCGAACTTGAAGGCTCGGTGTTGGGAAATATATTGCTTTAAAAGTTGCAGCAGGCGCCTCTTTTAATTTTCCATAAATTGATCTTTATGAGAAATATATTATTTTCTAAATGTTTATTAGCCGTCTATCATGTTTAGAGTAATGGATCGTTATAATATTTGCAGAGATAGTTTAGTCCACGGTTCCTATTGGATAGATTTGTTTTGTAACTACTTAATCATGCTGCTTCGGTCTTGGAATGAAATGTGATATACATTGGCTACGATTTTTTGAAAAGATGTCGTTTTCCTCTAACCGGGCGAAGCCCTATTATACTATATTCCCATTTTCTCTATCACATAAACAAGATATAGGAGGATTCAGATAGAGTCTATATGAATCCTCCTATATCTTGTAAAATAAGTTAGTAAGGAAAGTAAAGTTTTGCTCTTTTGTCACCCTTATTTTATAAATATATATATATATATATATATATATATATATATATATATATATATATATATATATAAGGGCGGCATTAATATATACACTGCTTCAAAGCGTGCTGACTGTATGGCTGGCTTCACGTGGTTTCGAAATATTTTCATTTTTTTTACTTGAAAATTGTAAGAAAGAGTGCTGAGGGCTAGGAATGAAGCAATGATAAGAACATTATTAATAGTTGCGTTAACGTTGTGCTAGGAGTACTTTATGATCCCAAAGCGGGTTTTTCTTGCCTTGGAGTATGGGACGTGGAGGGCATAGAAGCCATGGCTTTGTCACATACGGTGAACCATGAGGAATCCACATAACTGGCCTGAGATGATGGGCTGGTCTGCGGTGGCCACTCCGAGTAGGGTTGGTGAGCTCATTTTTTATTTATAGAGTAATGGAGTAAGTTTGTTACGGGTCATAAAAAATACATCTATCCTCGAGGCCTCTGGTTCTCTACCATCACCAAATCATACGAACCAAAGCAGTATTAAGCTACTGTTCCATGCTGGCTATCTTGTGCAAGCGTGGTACCTACCCCGATCGTGTCGACCCATTCGTGCTACAACCATAATATAACTGCAGAGGCTGGCCCTACCACGTAAAGAACTTCGGATGTGTGTTATAGTAGACTGCGGCGAGAAAAGTGTCTTCTTCTCTCACCCCCCGCAGCCGACGTGGAGTTGCAGGGGAAAGAGGAGTGTTGGTATAGCTTTACTTCTGTACTCCTATTATTTCGTGGTATGCCTCCGCCGAACGCATAGTGAATTTTTGCGACGTTCTAAATCTATACAAATAAATATAATTAAGTAATGTCAAAATAACAGCTTTTTACTCATTGCATATGAAAGTATATAGTATATACGGTGTTTATATCAAAAAAACATTTTTTAAAATTTTTGTCTGTCTGTCTGTCTGTTTGTTCCGGCTAATCTCCGAAAAGGCTGGACCGATTTTGACGGGACTTTCACTGTTAGATAGCTCATGTTACAAGGAGTAACTTAGGCAACTTATATTAAAAAAATAATTAGGGTTCCGCGCAACAAAACTAAAACCCTAAATAGACGCGGGCGAAGTCGCGGGGAACAGCTAGTCTTAACATAAAAATAATAAGAGATTTCCCGTGTAGTGACTGTGTAGGAGGATCCACTACTATTTACGATCCTGTGCGCCTGATATTATTTTGTTCAAAGTGACATGTATTAATTTAATATAAATGAAATTGAATAAAAGTGAGTGTGAGAGAGAACGAGAGAGCCAGTGACTGAAAGTCTTGAAAAGGTCTTAAATTTCAAAGCTTTATATAGAGCCTAAATTGAATTGAAAGTTTTGACTTTGACTTTGACCGCGGGGGTCACAGACGGAAATGAAAAGCAAGGAAGGCGGGGCGGGGCGGGCTAAGTTAGTTTGTCAGTCAGTTTGAAATAAAAAAAGTTCTTTCATCTTGAGATACACTGTAACTCAGATACACATTTTTTTTAAATGACATTATGAGCCACGAAACAAGCCTTACACTAAATATATTAAGCAAGTGAAAGATTTCTTTTTAAATATTGAAGCAGTACATAAATTATGTTTAATTCCAGAATTTTTCCCTATCTCTTTATTTAATTAATAAACGTGGGAGTTAAGAAAATAAATGTTTAAAGTCTAAATAAATGTCTCCAATTAAAGTGGCCTTAATGGACTTATAATTAACATTTAATGGGAGCCTTGTCAATTAACGGCAATTAAGAGCAAAATATTTACATATGATTGTAAAAATAAATAATAATTCTAATTAGATCCTTTTTAAAGAAAATGTGCGTATGCATATTTTTCAATAAAAATCTATTAAGTTATAATTCAAATAATAAAATATGTTTTATTCATAACATATTATTTATTGAAACATTAGATAACATAATTCCCATCTAATTCTGTATCATCTCGTCACAGTTCACAACTGTACAAAGCGTCAGTAGCCTAATAGCAGGACGCGGATCGCGAACTCGAAAGGTCGTGGGTTCGAATCCGCCATTCCACTATTGTCGTGAACCACTTCTAACAAAAGCATTTTAAGCTTACCAGAAGTGGTTAAAGGGAATATTAGTGATGTTTTACTAGTATTTTAATAAAAATAAGGAAAAAGGAAAAGGACGTGGATCTATCCCATTTCTTTTATTATTCGCACTCTGAACAAATGACTGCAACGCTCATGCAAAGCGATATTGACGAGAACGCTATGGCAAGCTTTATAACAAGAGGACATACAAAAATCCGCGAAGGATACCTTTCCAAAAACGTGCTTACATGCGTACATGCTTAGTGCTATATGATGATACCGTTCCATTAAAATCAGCTCGCTTCTATATAAAGAAAGAAAGAATGTTAACGGGCCCGCGAAGCACGTGAATATATTGTATGCGAAGCGAATATACCCAATAGCAATACCAAGTTAAAATGCCTTTTATATAATTATATAATTTGGTTTGGCCAGTACAAAGCACTTTGTTACGTATGCGATCAAAAGCACTTTGTTACTGGACAAGCGCGATTTTAGAACAAACTAATATTTCCTACGCTAAACTAGTTCTTAATTTGTCCGACAGTATGTAGGTATTATGATCCTGTCGGGCATAGGAAAAACTATAATAATAATATCTGGACTTGGCTGATGAGGTGACTGATGATTCCTGCACGCAGGATGATATGCCGACCGAAATAATTCCTCGTGTTGTTTCTGCAAACGGGGTAATCCCGGTCAGCCTCTCTGGTTATCAAGGCAGCTAGGACTATCTTAAGAACTGCTCTGGGCTTAAATGCAGAAGGCTGTGCACCACGACACCGCCCGCATCGTCCGTCGATCTGTTTCCCTTTCCTCTAGCTCTTGGCTGTTTGGTCTCCCCTGTTCACTCCCAGGGCTTCCGTAGGATTGGTGTATATCTATTTATTTGATTTTATTCTATTAAGTACTAGCGATCCACCCCGGCTTCGCACGGGTGATTTCTGAATCTCGACAACAGCGCCATCTACCGGGTCCAAATGTGAATCTAAACCATCTAGAGACACATTCAAACACACACAAAAAGAGTGAGTTTGAATTTTAGGTACAGCAACGGACAACAATTATTTTTTATATCATCATCATGATTACAACCCTTCACAAGTCCACTGCTGAACACAGGTCTCCCCCAAAGAATGCCACAAAGCACGGTCCTCAGCCACCTACATCCATCGTCTTCTTGCATGTCTTACCAGGTCGTCACTCCACCCAATGGGGGTCGCCCTACACTTCGCCTACCGGTACGAGGTTGCCACTCGAGAATCTTTTTTCCCCATCGGTTGTCGGTTCTTCGAGTTATATGGTCGGCCCATTGCCACTTCAGCTTACGAATCCGTCGGGCTATGTCGGTCACTTTCTTTACCATTTTTCGGTCACAATTTTTATATAAAGAGATGTATTTTAGTTATGTTACCTTAGTTATGATCATAGTATATATTTTTATAAGTATTTAATAATCCCAACTAAACGAGAAAACAATAGAAATGTCCCCATAATATTACTTTTTCAAATATTAGTGACAGTAGGTTGAGACGCGGTCAAAACTGGACAGGATGAAATATTTAGTTCATCCTGTCCAGTTTCGAGGTAAAATCAATTGGCAATCAAATGGTAAGCTAGTTTGTCCTAAAAACAATTGGCAATATACGTTTTGTAAAACATCAAACACTGTTACTAAATAGTCCTGGTCAAAAGTAATTTTAATTTTTAACCAACAAGAGATCAAACCGTTACCGTTACAGCCTATTAAAGCCCACTGCTGAACATAGGCCTCCCCCATAGATTGCCTCATAGGGGGGATATTTGCATAGCTGCCACACTTCACAAGCGGGTTGGCAACCGTAGTTTTTTTTTATTTTTAGCCGTTATTAGGAGGACGCTGCTGCCTATCTCCTGATTTGTTTCTCTATCTGAAAAAAAAAAGTCCCGTTGGGTTTCTTGCTGGTTCTTCCCAGGACATAGGTATTTTCCGAAACAGTGGTAAAAAAATTACTTTCAATAAGTATTATGTAATAATCTATATTGAATAAAAATATTCTATTCTATTCTTTTTCTCTGTCGCCTCTTACGACAACCACAGGATAATACGTTAGTTGATATTTTTCCATTACACGTTTTCTGCCGACTTTCGAAAAGGAGACGGTACTCAATTCGACTGTATTTTTTTTATGTGTGTTACCCTATAACTTTTTACTGGGTGAACTAATTTCGATGATTCTTTTTTTTTATTTGATAGCTGATGCTTCTCGTGTGGTGCCATATGAATTTGATCAAACCTAACCGATGTTTTCAGTCAAAATCTCTATTAAGTAATATTTTCAATAAAAATTACTTTTGACCAAACTCTAGCCAAATATACTTTTTTGACGGCTTCGTGGCGCAGTGGCTTAGCAATGAGTTGCAGCGCTGAGGGACGCACGGGTTCGAATTCCGCACAAATCATTATTTGTATGGGTTACAAATAATTATTCCGGGTCTGGATGTTTGTTGTTGTGCAATTTATGTTTGTAAATTACCTCCACGACACAGACAAAAATCCTTTTTTAGGATTTATTTATTTTTTTAAGCTTTGTTTAAAAAAAATTAAAAAATATACTTTTATTTCGTAAAAGCAGTTTTGACTAGAAAAGAGTTTTGACTATACTATGGCTATCCCAGCACGTACACAGCCCCAAACAGAGAAGACCATAGATTTATTGTCACTTAAATCATACTGGATCGTTTTTTTACTTATTACACCGACCGATTACACAGACGGAATTCTGGATAGAATAGGGGCCCACGAAGTTCTAGGAATACAATAATTCCAAAAAAAAATTAAATATTTTATGAAAGCTTTAAATATGAAAGTTATTTGTAATGTTAGTAAGCTTACAAATGTTACTTACTAACTCGAGAATTTTCATGTTATTTTTTGGTGATTTAAATTTTTTTGTGGACAAAAGTAAATTTTTGTTCTAACACGTATATATGTAACTAACGCCTTTCAATTGGTTTTTGGTTGCCTTAAGTCACACCCAGAATATAGGTAGCGGTGGAAATCGTCACCTTAAAGGCAAGTCGCGCTAGAAGACTTCGTTGAATACCATTGATTGATGCATGCAGCGTCGACTGGCATAAAACAATATTAACGGGAGATATATGATGTGTCAGCGTGTGATTTATTTGCGCGCCTTCGACACAAACAGCGAGTGAGCCGCGGTAACGGAATATAGAGATGGATTTGTACACAGTTTTGTGAGACAGGGCCATTTGCTACAGGTAAAAGCTTACTTAAAAGCCTGCTTATGTTTTAAACATTACGAAGTCGTTTATACAAACGCATCTGTATTACTTGACCAGCCACTCACCTGTCATTATGGTTGTCGGAAAGAAATATTTGGTTCTTTATATTTAACATGTGGATGAAGTGGTCAATAAACATCTCCATTTTCTGTCCGAGATTGGGAATCAAAATGTAGATGTATTTTTCTCTTTAGGACTAAAATGACTTGGGGAGTGCTTTTAGCCGGGATGGACGATGTGATTTAGATGTGGACTGGCGTGTCGCTGCTGGGAACAAAGTCAATGGTGCTCTGACTGCGTTAGTCAAAAGGCAAGGCGTAGTGAAGAGTGCACGCCTTGCAATACATAACGCAGTGTTGGTACCGACTTTGTTATATGGCAGCGAAACCTGGGTATGCCAGAAGAAGCATAAAAGCAAGTTGAATGCAGTGGAGATGCGATCTCTTTGTAAAATGTGCGGCGTTACCATGGCCGACCGAAAGCGAAACGAAGAGATTCGCAATATGGCAGGTTTGAAAGATGACCTTATCACAAAAATTGATAAGGGCGTGCTTCGATGGTTTGGGCAGGTTGAGCGAATGAGTGAAGACCGAATGGTGAAGAAAATATATAGCGCGAAAGTTAATATTAAAAGGTGTCGAAGTAGACCGAGACTAACTTTCGAAGACCGTGTGGGCAAATTGCTCGAACAGGGGAGGGTCAAGAGTACTCGGATACCTAGACGTGCATGTATGAAGAAGATAAAGAATCTAAAAGAAGCGAAAGAGGTATGTAAGGATCGTGGCACTTGGCGATCTGTTCTCTCTGGCTACCCCGTCAGGGATTGTGCGTGAAGATAAGTAAGTATAATAAGTAAGGACTAAAATGAAATGCATCATCGCATAGCAGCACTATTAAGCTGCTATACTGTGAGAACGTGCTCCTTCTGCGAGCGAGCCTGCTTATTCATGCTGCAGCAAGAAACGTGGCATGTATGGCAAATATTTCGGCTTTGAGGCAATTTATTGAGGATTGTGACTTTTGTCCAGTAGTAGAATTCTGATAGTTTGTAGTGATTGAATGTTAACGATGATGAAAGTTACCCTTACCGTTACAATAACGTATTATAAGTGCACTTTTGAACATAGGCCGCCTCCATAGATTGCCTTATATGCCACAGGGGGATATTTGTCATGTTCCCACGCATGACAGGTGGGTGCCAAGCGAAATTTTTTTTTAGCTGTTATTAAGTAGACTCTGCTGTTTTTCTTTTTTCTCCTGTTTTTTCCATCTGCCGTCTTTTACAACATCCGCGGATCCACGGAAATGTGGTAGTGAATATTCTTACACCGTCACTGCAAATGCATTGTACTTGAAACTAACACCTCAAATAAAAATTTGTATCTTTAACTGTGAAAATTATAAATATATAAAGCTCTTAAGTTATATATGTATGTAAAAGTTTAGTCTTTATTAATGATAAAACAACACGTTAGCCATCCAGTTCAAATATACAGCCCACCTGTCGGACACCTGCTACTGCATGGTCACCCTTCCTTCAAGAAAGAACGCTTTTGCCTTGTTTTAGCCATCTAGTTCAAATTTACAGTCCACCTGTCGGACACCTGCTACTGCATGGTCACCCTCCCTTCAAGAAAAAACGCTTTTGCCTTGTTTTAGCGATCTAGATCAAATTTACAGACCACCTGTCGGACACCTGCTACTGCATGGTCACCCTCCCTTCAAGAAAGAACGCTTTTGCCTTCTTTCAGCCATCTAGTTCAAGTTTACAGTCCACCTGTCGGACACCTGCTACTGCATGGTCACTCTCCCTTCAAAAATGAACGCTTTAGCCTTCTTTCTTTGAAGTTGATTACAGAAATAATATAAAATACTTCAAAGTATGTAATTGTGTATGCTGTTGCAGCTTTTAGCCAGGAACACAGCAATGAAAGCACAGCTGTTTAATGGTAAGTAGAGATGGTAGTATGTGCCTACTGTCGCCGAGTACCGGAACAAACTTGTGTCTGAAGTCGAGACTTTGTTGAACAAAGTCTCGGATTGGGGGCGACTAAATTCATTCCAGTTCATTCCTCAGAAGACACAAGTTTGCGCGTTTACCGCTAAAAGAACCCCTTTGTCGTATCTCCTCAGTTTCAAGGCACTCCCCTTCTTGCCTCAGCTAGTATCGGAATCCTCGGAGTCGACATATCGAGTGACGTGCAGTTTCGTGGTCACTTGGAAGAGAAGGCCAAATTGGCCTCTAAAAAGCTTGGCGTGCTCAGCAGAGCGGGACAGTATTTCATGCCGGCACGCCGTCTGCAACTTTACAAGACACAGGTTCGGCTTCACATGGAATACTGTTCCCATCTCTGGGCTGGGGCTCAACAGTGCCAACTCCTTCCATTTGATCGAATCTAGCGCAGAACGATTCGGATCGTCGGCGACCGGGCTCTTTCAGATCGGGTTGACTCACTGGCGCTGCGAAGAAATTTTGCATCTCTTTGCGTATTCTATCGTATCTATCACACTGAGTGCTCAGAGGAACTGTTGGTATTAATTCCGCGATTTACAAGAAATGTTCTTCCTCGCACAAATCAATTACCATCAACGATTTTTCGGGATCGATACGACTTAGGGACTTTCAAGAAAAGAGTACTTTTTTTAAAAGGCCGGCAACGCATCTGCTATTCCCCTGGTGTTGCAGTTGTTCATGGGCGGCGGTAGTCACTTACCATCAGGTGAGCCGCATGCTCGTTTGCCCTCTCTCATATTAAAAAAGATAAATTTCTAGACAGGGAATAAGCCTCACCACCATTTACGTCTTTGATATCATAATAATACTCATGTTGTGGTGATGTTGTTGTTTAAAGAAATGTTGAAATTGGTAGAGCCACGCTGCAGCTGTATCATGGTTGCAGAACAAATAGTTCGGCTCGACCGGGGAAAAATAACGCTTTACAGAGTACAATAACAGCTTATACTGCTGTGTATCATATGGTAAGTGTAGAAAATCGTGGACCTTTTTACTGATAATGTGGCTTTTTATTTAAATTTATCTCGAATTAAACGCATCTACTTTTTGATTCTTAATCGAGGATAGATGTAGATGACTACGGGCCACAGATTCCACTTACCATCAGGGGAACTGTGTACTCGTTTATCACCCTCTACTGTAAAATATGTTATTACAATAATCAGTTTTAAGGAAAACCTAGCTGTCCCTCGCGGTTTCGTCCGATTCATGCACAGATTTTAGGGGGTAATCTATGGATTCATGGGTTTCATGGGTTTTGATTTTTTTTGTGCGCAATCCTAACTGTTTTTTAAAATAAAAGTAGCCTAAAGTTACTCCTTATAACTTTAGGTATCTGTTGGTGAAAGTACCGTCAAAATCGATCCAGTCATTTCGGAGACTAGCCGGAACAAATAGACAGACAAATAGACAGGCGGCGGTAGTCACTTACCATCAGGTGAGTCGCATGCTCGTTTGCCCCCTCTTTTATAAAAAAAAACAGACAAAAATTTTTAAATTTTTTTTTTGTTAAAAGTACCGTATACTTTCAAATGCATTTAGAAAAAAGAAGCTATTTCGACATTCCAAACAGACACCTCAAATTTATTTATTGTATGAACCACAGAATATAAAAAATAAAAACAACAACAACTTGTTTTTTACATTCCCTGGTATGAACATTATAACATCCAATATAAAATTATAGTATACAAAACAGTCATCATTTGAAAGGTATAAGACGTAGGGTTTAAAAAGGTGCAATGTTCTACAAGATGTTAGGTAAGCTGTTACACATGGTTTTAACTTTATTACCTTAAGATACTTGACGTATTACATCATATCCTATTTAGTCGTATGACGTCAGCGTATAATAATCCACCACCCCATTTCGTTTCGTCATTATTGTAAAAGGCGACTTACTATGGGAAATATTCGAGAATATGGAAATCCCATGACCTCTGATAGTTGTGGGTATAACCATCTAATGTAAAGCGTATTTTCAACGTGGTAGAGCCACGCTGCAGCTATATTATGGTTGTAGCACGAATGGGTCGGCCCGACTGGGGTAGGACCACGCTCTCACAGAATACCAGCGTAAAATAGCAGCTTAATCATCTATTTTCTGTGATGTTTGCGCTGTTAGCCTATGTCGCTCTTGCAGCTTTATCTGATACAGAGCTCGCGGCCTAGAAGGCCGTGAAGGCCGCGAGCTATTTAAAGAGTGGAAAGGCAGCAATTAGGATGTTTATGAATTGGTATTGTTACCAATCATCATGTCTCCTGTGTTGAGGTTGTTTTTGAGCTATCTAACCGCTGTCCGAGTTAGGGTGTGCGTGCACCCGCCTCTGACTGTTTGGCACGTATCGGTCAATGTTCTGGGCGATGAGAACCGCCCAGGTACGCGGGTGTACGGTGTGTGCTGAAAACGCCTCATCCGTTAACGTACTTGTGTTTGTCCCAATTGGTGTGGGTGTAGTGTCAGTAGCAGCTTAATGTTGCTGTGTTTCGTATGGTGGGTGGGTGGGTGTAGAGAACCGGGTACCCTTTTTACTGGAAATGAGGCATTTCATCTTAGTCCTCAGGGGTGACAACGCATCTGCATTTTGATTCTTAATCGAGGATAGATGTAGATGTCTATGGGCCACAGCATCCACTTACCATCAGGTGGACTGTGTGCTCGTTTGTCACCCTTATTCTATAAAAAAAAATATGTAGACTATAGAAAATACCAGGGACATGTCATGACCTCCAATAGCTGCGGGTGTAATAAGCCAAATATAAGATTACCAGGCCGGCGACAGGACACAGCATTAAAAGTGCGAAACATCTGATAGCGATCAACAATCTACCGTTCAAGCGTTTCGATTATTACAAACGCTCCCTACAATGGGAACGACTAATGTCCAGCAGTAAACTGTTACGGTCTATTGAAGAAGACATACTATACTCAACTGTAAGTTAACTGATGATACAAAGAAATAAACAAGAAATCGATTCCATATTTTATTAGCATTTGAATCCAGTAATTCACAAATTATTAAACGTGAAATATTTGTGTGTAAATGCAATTTCGAATTGCTGCTTAAAATTGCTAAGATAGGTAATTAATTTATAATGTTAGACACTGAACACGGGCACACCGCTCTAATTGACTGGGTTTGCATGTTAGCTCCTTTTAGATCACACCACTTTATAACATTCGAAATTTTAACGGCTATTCGCTTTATAGGCTTGTTTTACGTCGAAAATAATTTATGCCTGTTTCCATTTTTGAATTTATTTCTTAATGAATTATAAATGTGAGATAAAGTTCTAGAATATACATAGCAGGTTTTCTTTTATATTATTTACCATATTTGTTCCATGTTGGTCTCGGACTTATAGTACCATGTTTATGTGGGGCTTCTAACAAAAGAGAATATGCAAACTGTGTTACTTGTCTACCATGTCGTAAAAGGCCGCTTATGACATTTTTTAATAAAATAGGGGTAACAAACGAGCACACAGTCCACCTGTGGCCCATAGACATCTACATTTATCTTAAATTAACCTTCAAAATGCAAATGTGTTGTCACCCCTGAAGACTAAGATGGAACGCCTCGTTTCCAGTAAAAAGGGTCTCGGATACTTTACACTCATCATGAAACGCAGCAGCATTTACGCGGGTATTCTGTGAGAGCGTTTCGTACCTCGGTAGAGCCGGCCCTTCCGTAATCTCGTAGCTGTGGCATGGCTTTACGACGTACAATATATTTTGCGGTTTGTGACCGTGTAAACTATGGTCTAGCTACTTACTTCTTTCACAACTTTCCATCGAAACCTATATTTTTGGGCTAAACTTGGTCAGAGTATTTCGCTGCTTTTTGGACTCTGCCTACCCCCTCAGGGATTAGAGGCGTGATACTATATATGTGTGTATGTAAAATAATTTGTTTTATCAGTTTTCTGTTTTTTGGATAAAACATAGCCTAAATCAGTCCAGGCATTGCTCCCTATCTGTTCGTGAAGTGTTAGTACAATCGAATAGATAGAAAATATTTATGACTCAATAGCAGTCAAATAACGCTTCAGCTCAATTTAAAGCAGTTACTTCGATATTACAGATAGACATTAGAATTTATAGGTGTATAGACAAAATAGCACTGTATTCTATTAGTCCAGGAAATCAAGCTAAAAAAACGGTAAAAACTCGCAATTTTTTCGTCCAGCACCGATTTGTATAAAAATTTGGGATTAGGCTTATTTCACCCTCTAGTTCATTTTCTATATTGTGCCGTTGTACGCTTTTTGCTTTTTAGGCGTGAAAACTACCCCTTATTTTCAAAAATTATAAAATAACATTAAAAACCTAAAGATGGGTAAAAATAGTTAAATAATGATTGTTTCATGCTTTAGGATACAATTTCATAATCTTTCAACCTACCCTTGTTAAAAACTACCCTTGAAATCATTGAAATTGTCAGAGCACGTGCTACTGTCTTCGAACTTTAGAATACACTGGTGAGAAATCAACGAAATATACACTCACACACGCATACACGTGAGCAAATGTTTCTTTTTTTAAAGGATAGGGTGACAAACGAGCACACAGTCCACCTGAAGGTAAGTGGTTACTGTGACCCATAGACATCTACATCTATCATCTATCTTTAAGATCTCAAGATGCAGATGCGTTGTCACCCGTGAGGACTAAGATGGAATGCCTCTTTGCCAGTAAAAGGGGTCTCCGGTTCTCTACACTCACTATACACAGCAGCGTTAAGCTGCTGTTTTACGCTGGTTTTCTGTGAGAGCGTTGTCCTTCCGAGGTCGAGCCGACCCATTCGTGCTACAACTATACTACTAATATAGCTGCAGCATGACTCTACCACGTAAAAAAAGTGGAAGTTCTTCTTCTCTTTCTTCCAATAAGAATCGAAAAAGTGGAACATATAAAGTATAACGGCCTAATATACCGGTTATGTAGATTACTACGCTCCGAAGCGGGTAATTCGAATTTTCGGAAAAAAAATTGATCGGTTTTTTAAGCATAGCTCCTTCATTTTAGGTGATAGAAATTTTTTTTCATTAACGATTTTGTAGGGCTTTTCAGGAGCTATAAGACTATGTGAATTAAATTACTTAAGATCCCTTAATTTTTAAATGGGAAGAGTTTAAAGCGCTTGAATAAGGTGATGTTCGATCGTAAATGTAGGTGTTAAACGGCTATATCTCGCCAAATATTCACTGTACAAAAAATCTGCGCACAGGAAAATTTTTGTCATTAAAAAAGCTACAATTTAGTATTAAATCGTTTCTTTCGTATCTTTAGTATTTTGGGAGATATTTTTAAGAAAAGGGTTAAAAATACGAAATAGAAAAATATCGTTTTCTCTTTAAACTCCAATTTTTCTAAAATTAGGCATTTTAAATTGGTCAGACTTCGTGGCTGTATTAATAGTACATATATAAAGAGAATTACAGAACGGTGGCGATCAATTTTAATTAGGGGGTTGTATTCACAGATTTTTTTCGTAGAAAAAAGCGGGTACCGATCTTATTTTGATCATAAGTCGGTCAATTTTCATGTTAGAGACATTTCTTTGTTTTTGTTTGAAAGCTCAAATTAAATACTTTAAAAAAGATTTAATGAGCTTTCTTCGAATAATGCAAATTTTTCTCGTTATTTCGCTTTAAATCTTCCAATTTATGCGTTTGACGAAAAAAGCTAAGCATTAATTTGTTGTATCTCAGTTCGTATTTGTCGTAGAAAAATTATAAAAAAAGCATTGTTTTTGTTTTTTTAAAAGCTACAATTTTGCTTTCTCCACTTTTTTTTTTGATAAAATGCATATTTTTAGAGTTATTCGCAAAGAAACATTTAAAAAAGTTGATTTTTTCGTCAAAAAACTGTTACTTTCAACTTTGAATAACTCAAAAAATATTAGTTTTACGAAAAAAAACGTATATAATATTTTTTTTTTAGAATTACTTTTTTCGTCGATTGCTATAGTTGAAATGTAATAAAAAATTCGACTCCCGAGATGGGGTGGCAACCACCCCCAAGGCTCTAGCGTGCAGCGGCATGATATAGATAATGATTCTTGAGCTATACCCTACCTTCTGTGAAAATTTCAAGTAAATCCATGGTGGACGAAAAAATTGCGAGCCAAAATGCTTCATTTCCTGGACTATATCCACAACATAAGAAGTAAGAAAAATGTTAATGAACACAATCTTATTATAATGAATCATGTTAGCATAAATTAATATTACCTATTAATATTACGATGTACTATTTTTGGGTACAGTATTAATAACAAAAATAAAACACATGTAATTGATCTTGTTAAAGCTAAAACAAAATAACATTCTAAAAGACATATCATAACTAAGTTCGTAACTTTGTCACCTAAAACGAACGGCTTTTGGTTGCTTATAGATCACTCTGTGAATGCGGAAGAGAAAAGATCGAATACCTACGTCTAGTAGGCCAACCATTAAGGCTGGGTGTATTACATACGTATTGGTTTATCCGTAGCTAACTGGCTGTTAAGATTTATGCTATATTTTTCCCCTCAAAGAGTTTACTCGATCGGACTCTTCGGAAAAATGATTTTGGCGTTATGTTAGAAACTTTTACAAGTAAAAATAGTCAATTTCAATGTAATGTTTTTAAATATCGTGTTTTTTTTTTAAATGATTATTCGTCCGGCTTAATAAAAACAGTTTTATTTAAACTGAAGTAATAAACGAACTCAAAGTTCACCTGATGGAAAGTGGCAACATCCCATATACACCTGCAGTCAAATTCAAAGAAGAGAGAGTACTAAGATAGAATTCCTCGGTAGAAAAGAAGTTCTACCACCCTAGGTCAAAACCAATGTGTCTCAGTCATCGTCCATGCTGGTGCAATTCTCTTGGTGTTGCCGTTGGTCATGGGCGACGGTAGTCAATAAAGTTTTTTTTATAGGATAGGGTGACAAACGAGAACACAGTCAATCTGATGGTAAGTGGTTGCTGTGATCCATAGACATCCACATCTATCATCAATAAAGAATAAAAATGCAGATGCGTTGTCACCCGTGAGGACTAAGATGGAATGCCTCTTTTCCAGTAAAAAGGGTTGCCGGTTCTGTACAATCACCATACGAAACACAGCAGTGTCAAGCTGCTATTTTACGCTGGTATTCTGTGAGAGCGTGGTCCTTCCCCGGTCGAGCCAACCCATTCATGCTACAACTATACTACTAATATAGCTGCAGCGTGGCTCTACCACGTACATAGTTATAGTTAAGGTGAATCGCAAGCTCGTTTGCCGCCCCTTCTATAAATAATCATTGCCTTGCGCAGATCGTAGCTCCATTTATCCATAAATATTTTCTAAAACAAATTTATATTACAAATTTTAATTCCTTTCTAACGTTAGTAAAATGGAAAATTTATGAAATTACCCGTGCCTGTGTCTGTATCTCGGATACTCTCACACATTGTGTGTATGTACCAAATAAATGTTTTTTTTTATGTCAATCATTAAAAAGTTACTTAATTACTCTGATTCAGAACCACCTATCCACATCACTCCACACACATCTATCCACCCATTAAAAGCCTTTTAATCCATCCTATAAAAGTCCCCCACTGAAGATAGGCCTCCCTCATAGATTGCCTCAAGGGAGTCAACAGCATTTTTTAAATATTTTAAAGATGCTCGTAGTTATTATCAGAAAGACGACACCAGCGGGACAATACGTAAAATACTTTTTTTTTAACTGCCTTCAGATAGGAAGAGGTACACAATTCAACTGTATTTTTTTATGTGTGTTATAACTTTTTTCTAGGTAAACCGATTTTGATGACCTTTATTTGAAAGCTGGTGCTTCACATGTGGTCCCATATAAATTTGATCAAGGTCTGACCAGTACTTTTTGAGTTATCCTTAGTAATTTGTATTGAAGTCGGTTGTACAAAATTTTTAATTTTACCACTTGTTAATTTTCCCCCTTTTCCTGACATCTGTTTTGCTTGTTAAATATATTTCTGTCGTTTGACATTACCAATACATGCCTGATATTTTGTACGTGTATGTAGTTTAATAGAATTAAATTAAATTCAATGAAGTGGCCTCCGTAAAACCTCAAAACAAAATCAATGAACGAATAATTGGCGTGTACGGTGTTCCAATAATTGTGCTAAATAATTTTGTTTTTGCATTCTTTGATATAAATTTTCGTTTTGAAATACCAAATTTAAGGCGACCTCTATCGAAATCAAGTTAATTTGAGTGAATGGGACCCAATAATGAAATTCCTGTTTGCTAGCCTTGGTAAAGGGCAAGCTTTTGTAATTAATGAATGGAAATTCAATGCCTATTTTTCGCAATTAGTTGTAATTTATTATTCAACTTAATTCACTCATTTTGGTCACTACAACATTGTCACTATTTGGGGTTAATGTCGTTGTTTGTAACGTGAAAATTTTATGAATATTGTAAATGATTTTATTAAAAATAATATACAATCGTTGGAATATACTAATAATTACAGACGGTTCCAGGCTATGTTCCAGGATGAAGAGAATTGTAAAGAGAGCCATTAGTAGGCCATCTTAGTCCTTAGAAGTGACAGGTCTTCTTTGTTTATTGTTACTTGCAGGTTTCTATGGGCTGCAGTATATCAGGTTGGGTGTAAATTTGGTGGTAATATCAGCTTTATAGAAAAAAATCATGAATGCTGTTAATGATTACCATTCTATTTGGCATAGTCAGTTGCGGTAAGACACTAACGGAACGTAATAAGGTGAAGAAGATCCATCTCCACTGCTATGCCTCCACTCTAAGGCAATGACTTATATAATAAATGTGAATAAAAATTATCATTGATAGTAAATACATTACATTCATACATTGCGTCACGCCTGTAATTGCCCTGTTAAGTTTTTATGTTCGTGATCGTGTAACTTCAGATCTACTTGACCGAATAAGGTCAGTTTTTATAGACAGCAGATAGTGTGGGTGACAAAGGAGCACACAGTCCACATCATGGTAAGTGGATGCTGTGGCCCATAGACATCTACGTCTATCCTCGTTTAAGAATCGAAATGCAGATGCGTTGTCACTTCCTCGTTTCCAGTAGAAAGGGTTTCCAGTTCTCTACACTCACTATACAAAAACTTTTACGCTGGTATTCTGTGAGAGCGTGGTCCTTCTCCGTTTGAGCCGACACAATCGTGTTACAAATATAATATTTCTGCAGCTACCACGTGTGAATATTCACGCAATATATTTGTTTTTTTATCCGATAGGTTGCGCAGTGGTGGAGTTATTAATTATTATTTATATTTACACTGTATAAAGTCCCTTATGAATTGGAAGTAAACTCATCGCTGATAGCAATTATTAATTGTATTAATAATATTAACATTAAGTTGCAACACTTTGTTGTCTAAGCATCATCCATCCAATTCAACACGGCTTCGTTACTGTGCAAATCTCATAGAGAATATTATGTAATAAAAATTTGCCGTTTTTTATTGAAACAATTGAATAAAATATAAAAACCCACAACGAAATGGTTTACATATTACGATCCAAGGATTTGTGAAACCGATGCAGAACGTGATACATATTTTGAGCCCAGTTCACATATATTACATGTGTAAAGTAAAAGTTCACTTCTTATGTAGACCATAGGTATCGTAAAACGACCGAAACAGTTAAAATTAAACGCGATAAAATCCATTAAATTTGTTTTATTTAATATGTAGTATTCACTTATATAAAAGAAATAATTATGGCTGAAAGCTCTAGGTACAGTTTACTATTTTAATTTCATTGTATTCCAAACACTTAAGATATAAATCTATTGTTTAAAAACATTTTATTTTCATCAATAACGTTAATAAAATGGTGTTTATAATTAATAGAATCAGGCGTTACTTTGCGGAAATCCATTATATAAAAGCTTGTAGAAAAATTTACTTCGCAAATATCCGATTTATAAAATAAAATGATGTGTCTTACCTAGTAATTATTATATAGTATAGTATTAATTGAGGGAGGGCGGGAGGTGCTCTTCATACTAGGTAAGACACATCATTTTATTTTATAACGCGGATATTTGCGAAGTAAATTTTTCTAAAAGCTTTTTTATAAAATGGTGTTTATTGTATGGGTGTGTATAGTAGCCACGACTTTTAAATTGCGAATCACAAAATGAACCAATGCTTTTGAAATTGGGCATAGGTAAGGATTTATCTAATTCTAGTGTTTTGTAAGTTATGAATCGATGAAAATATTATGACGATGCATACTGAAACAGCTTAAAAAGTTAAATATTTTTATAACTTTCATTATATGAGTAGGTAGCTCAGTGGCTAACTGGCAATGAGCTCCCAGTAAATCACACAGCGTACGAGCAACCTCTCCTTCTCTAGGCGAATATAAATAGAAAAAAAAGAGAAAAAGAAGTAAATATATGTTACGTATGTCCTTTTTTATGAATGTTACGCGTATCTTAGTCAATTATGAACTGATTTTAATGATTTTTTTATTATTATTTATTAAATATTTTTTATTTTTTATTAAATAGGTTATACTTCCGGGATAGTCCCATATTTTAGAGAAAACATTTCATCCTACAGAGTGGAAAAATAAGGGATGCAGTTTTTGATGTAACTATTTATATAACATTTAAGATTGTGGTAAACCTAAGTCCAATTAAAGGGTTAAAAATTTAACATTTAATAAAAAGTAAAAGCGGACTGAACTGGCAATGGGCCGGCCATATAGCTCGAAAAACTGACACCTCGTACCGATAGGCGAAGTGTAGGGCATCCCCCCACTAGATGGAGTATACATAAGACGCGGGAATTCGATGGATGCAATTGCAGTGGAGCAACTTTACAAGGCGCAGGTTCGGCTACACATGGAATACTGTTCCCTTCTCTGGGCTGGGGCTCCCTAGTACCAACTCCTTCCATTTGATCGCATCCAGCGCAGAGCGGTTCGAATCGTCGGCGACCTAGCTCTTTCAGATCGGCTTGACTCACTGGCACGTATTTTTTTTTATAGGAGAGGGGGCAAACGAGCATGCGGCTCACCTGATGGTAAATGACTACCGCCGCCCATGAACAACTGCAACACCAGGGGAATCGCAGCTGCGTTGCCGGCCTTTTAAAAAGGAGTACGCTCTTTTCTTGAAGGTCCCTAAGTCGTATCGGTCCGGAAAAATCGCTGATGGTAATCGATTCCACAAGGAGGTCGTGCGAGGAAGAAAACATCTTCTAAATCGCACAGTGGTGGACCGCCAATCATCCAGATGGTTTGGATGGTATCGGGAGTTCTGCCGCGATGTGCGTTCGTGAAATTTGGCGGCTGGGATTAATCCGAACAATTCCTCAGAGCACTCCCCATGGTAGATGCGAAAGAAAATGCAAAGGGATGCAACATCTCTTCGCAGTGCCAATGAATCGAGCCGATCGGAAAGGGCTCGGTCGTCAACAATTCGAGCCGCTCTGCGTTGGATGCGGTCAAGTGGAAGGAGCTGGCACTGGGGAGCCCCTGCCCAGAGATGGGAACAGTATTCCATGTGAGGCCGAATTTGCGCCTTGTAAAGTAGCAGGCGGTGTGCCGGCATGAAATACTGTCCCGCTCTGCTGAGCACGCCAAGCTTTTTAGAGGCCAATTTGGCCTTCCCTTCCAAGTGACCACGAAACTGCACGTCACTCGATATGTCGACTCCGAGGATACCGATACTGGCTGAGGCAAGAAGAGGAGTGCCTTGAAACTGAGGAGATACGACAAAGGGGTTCTTTTTAGCGGTAAACGCGCAAACTTGTGTCTTCTGAGGATTAAATTGGACTAGATTTAGTCGCCCCCAATCCGAGACTTTGTTCAGCAAAGACTCGACTTCAGACACAAGTTTAGATGGTTTAGATTCACATTTGGACCCGGTAGATGGCGCTGTCGTCGAAATTCAGAAATCATCCGTGCGAATCTGGGGTGGATCGCTAGTACTTAATAGAATAACATCAAATAAATAGATATACACCAACCCTACGGAAGCCCTGGGAGTGAACAGGGGAGACCAAACAGCCAAGAGCTAGAGGAAAGGGAAACAGATCGACGGACGATGCGGGCGGTGTTGTGAAGCACAGCCTTCTGCATTTAAGCACAGAGCAGTTCTTAAGATAGTCCTAGCTGCCTTGATGACCAGAGAGGCTGACCGGGATTACCCCGTTTGCAGAAACAACACGAGGAATAATTTCGGTCGGCATATCAATATCATCCCGCGTGCCGGAATCATCAGTCACCTCATCAGCCAAACTAGTTCTTAATTTGTCCGACAGTATGTAGGTATTATGATCCTGTTGGTCTTAGGAAAAAATAATAATAATATCTGGAATATTATTATTATTTTTTCCTAAGACCAACAGGATCATAATACCTACATACTGTCGGACAAATTAAGAACTAGTTTAGCGTAGGAAATACAAGTTTGTTCCGGTACTCAGCGACGTTTTCCCGAGAAATATTGGCACGGCCGGTGTATAGAGCATCACCAGTGCTGTCATCCGCATAGCAATGAATGTTACCAGTTAGCAACATATCATTGATATGCAGAAGAAACAGCGTTGGTGATAGCACACAGCCTTGTGGAACACCAGCGTTAATAGGCTTGTAGTCAGAGCATGCACCGTCTACAACGACCTTGATGCTCCGATCTGCAAGGAAGCTGGTGATCCAATTGCACAATTTCTCGGGAAGCCCATAGGAAGGGAGCTTCGAAAGAAGCGCTTTGTGCCAAACCCGATCGAAGGCCTTCGCAATGTCCAGACTAACGGCCAACGCCTCCCCCTTGGACTCTACTGCCTCCGCCCATCTATGGGTCAGGTAGACCAGAAGATCACCAGCTGATCGACCCCGACGAAAACCGTATTGGCGGTCACTAATCAGCTGGTGATCCTCAAGGTACCGGATGAGCTGGCAGTTAATAATGGATTTCATTATTTTGGAGAACAAGGAGGTGATCGCGATAGGCCTATAGTTGGATGGGTCTGAGCGGTCGCCTTTTTTAGGGATCGGGTGGACAAAAGCTGTCTTCCATGAATTCGGGACTACGCCTTGGGAGTAGGAGTACCGGAAAAGACGCGTTAGGACCGGTGCCAACTCCGGAGCACACGTCCTCAGCACAATTGGGGGGATTCCGTCAGGCCCACTCGACTTCTGGATGTCCAGGGAGAGCAGTGCTTTGCGAACCGAGCGCTGTGAGAACAGCACATCCGGCATGGAGCACTCACACCGCGGGATGGTCGGCGGTGTTTTCCCCCCGTCATCAAGAGTCGAGTTGGACGCAAAAAGGGAGCCTAGGTCGGCTTTGTCTTTTGCGTCATGGGCCAGTGAGTCATCCTCCCTGTGCAGAGATGGTAGTGATGGCTTACAGAAATTCCCTTGGACAGCCTTGGCGAGAGACCAGAATGCACGGGTTCCCGAAGGAAGGCGAACTAGTTTTTCGCCAATTCTGCCTATGTGCTCTGACTTTGCCTTGGCAATAACTGTTTTGAAGGACCTGGAGACGAAGTTATACTTCTTTTTAAGTGTGCTGGTATTTACATCCCGAGTCGCCGAAGCCGCAGCCCAGGCTTGATAACACTCCTGCTTACTGCGTAATGCAGTCTTACAGGAGCGACCAAACCAAGGCTGAGATCTACCTCCGATGGGTACCACAGATGATGGAATAAATAATTCCATTCCCTGTAGCACCACATCAGTGACAGAGTCAGCAACAGCGCTGGGATCATCCGGCGAGAAGCAAACCCGCCCCCATGGGTAGGATGCAAAGAAGGACCGCATTCCGTCCCAATCCGCCGACCTGTAATGCCAAACACGGCGGCAACCTGCAGAACGCAACCGCGAAGGGAGCGTGAGTGGCACCACACTCCGGATCAGACAATGGTCCGAAGAGCCGAGAGGGGCATCGACGGAAACCTGATATCCGTCCGGATGAGAGGTCAGCAGAAGGTCCAACAGGGAAGGTGTATGATCCTCCACATCTGGAATCCGCGCATGATCGGTTAGACGTGAACCGAGCCATTCGGCATGGTGGGCGTTAAAATCGCCAAGGATCACGATCTCTGCGGATGGCACCTGTTGTAGCAAGAAATCTGTAGCCATTTGGACGTGGTCGATGAGTCGGTCTGTTTCGGCATTACCGCTATGGGACCTATAGAGGCACCCGTAGACGCGCGGATGGTCGTCGCTGTCTACGCGTAGCCAAAGGATGCACAGGTCCGAACTTTCAAGACTGCCGAGGCGTCGAGAACAGATGTCCTCTCTGACATACACGCAAACTCCAGCCCGAGGCACAAAGGAATGCTCCAATTTGTACCGCGGGCAGAAGAGATACGAAATATCAGCCGGAGAGGAAACCTGCGTCTCGGTCAGAAAGAGCAAGGCCGGCTTCGCCGTCTCGAGATGGTAGTGGACGGCGTTTAGGTTAGAGTGAAGTCCCCTGATGTTGCAGAAATTCACGGATAGCGTGGCAGGGGTCGCCTTGGTGTTCTTGCTCAGTTTGCCTCTAGCAGTAATGCTTTTGAGCGGAATTTTGCCCCCCCCCCCCCCCCCCAGAATACGCGGGGCAGCCTGAGCACCCACGCTCAGGATCGGAATAACATGGTCGTGGATGCTCAGCGAGGGATTCTCCAGGAGTGCTGTCTTAGCATCACTCCTGACGTTTTTGTACGGTAGTTAGTAATTCTTTTTAGTTCTGTGTTTGTTCTTTTTATAAAAGCTCAATTTTAAACACGGATAGAGGATAATTTAAGACCGACACAATCCGAGAAAGATCAGGCGCAGGACATACGACTTTACGTACTTTCGGAGGCACGCGGATGAAACATCGCCAATTTTTTCGGGCTGCTAGTGACTATTCAGTGAGGATTCGTACCTTGGACCTCATGATTAGCAACTGCCTTTACAGCTAAACCAATGAGTCTAGCTCTATATTACAAATATAATAATATAATGAAAACGCATTTCGGTGAAATTATTTCATGGTGGCTTTTTATTGCTCCTATTACGCTAGCAAGCACAAAAACTATGATTACACTGTGTCAAGGTCCTAGCATAATAGTTATATGCGTCATACGCATTGTTGTTGATTACATAAAGGAATTTGTAATTCAAACCGTTAGCTTGCGTATGAAAAACGTACGTTTACACGTGTCAATATCCTTGGATTAAGGTAAAAAATGACGACGATGTCTCGATCCCACGACGATCCATATTTGTACCGCGTTAGTTCGAATCATGAATTAATACATCGGTCACAGGCTTAAGATAGCCTGCGGCGACTGGTCGCGCCTGTTACATTGAGCCTGCACTGTACTTAGCCAGTAGTGTAACAACCCGTGAAGCGTTTGCACGCATTCGTATCGCGTTACCTTAGATGATAAGTCGATAGATCATCGATGACTTTTTGAAAATTGTTAGTGAGTTTTAGTGCTGTCAAATAACGTTATCGATAGTTGACTGCGTATAGACACATTTGATGTGACAGTTCGATATGACAGTGTAATCAATCGTATCATATGGCAGTGTCAGTATTAACAATTATTATTAATAGATGTAATTATTAGGCCTGCACTCAATTACACCAATATAATGGTTACATTTATAAGACAGTACACACACTACATGTTATTACACAAGGACGAATCGTTGTCGAACACCTCAGCTAATTTAGTGGCTCTAACTTATTCTGTCAAATATAATTCAAATTGCTATTGATCAATAAACGTCTTTATAATCTGTACAAAGAGTATATAATTACTAATCTTTACTCTATACATCGTTAGATGAGTAAATCTGATCATTAGATTAGTAAAATGAATGCCAGGTTTGTTTACCGAGTATCGCGTGTCACATTTCGCGTTATATGATTTGACGGAAGTTATCTTTTAATCCAATCTTGACGCGGTACGAGACGCTAATTGCTATTATTTCTTATCGATTTTACGTATGCATTTGAATTGACGCGAGGTTTACATATTAAAGATTCAAAATTGTAATTAGATACATTACTAAGATTACAACCCCCTCATTAAATTATGTTTGTGATGAAGATCTGAGTTTTAATAAGCTATTTTTATATTAGGTAAATTATTTATAGTTAGGTAAAGATGGTAACGAATTTTAAGATGGTTTTTAGATACTAAACTTTTATGTAAAATTTCATAAAAAGTAAATGAATAGGGAACGGAAAGTCTACTTGGACGTTTATGGACGTTTTATTATTTTGTGTTATATATCCATCAAATTTTACTTTAGTAAGAAGATAAATATATATTGTATATTGGCCAATTTTTTGAGCACATTTGTAGCAGTCCACCTATATTAGATTTCGTCCAAAATTCGCACCTAAATAATCCCTTAATTGTTTGTAAAACGATTTTGATTTTGCAAATATAAAAGATACGTAAAAGCAAAAAGTGGTAAAATTAAAAAAATTGTGCAACTGACTTCAATATAAATTATTAAGGATAACTCAAAAACTACTTTTAAGACCTTGATCAATTTATATGGGACAACATGTGAAGGACCAGCTTTCAAATAAAAAAAAAACAATCATCAAAATCGGTTCACCTAGAAAAAAGTTACGAAGTACACATAACGAATAAATAATCTTTTTGAAGTCGGTTAAAAATAAAAACTACTTATACTTTTCAATTTCAATTCATCAAGTATATTATATCTCTTATACTAAAATTTCGTACCAAAAATACCATTCGTCAAGAGCTTTCGAAATATTTGTAAGATGTCATCATCATCATCATTATAGCAGTCTACCAGCCTCAGTTTTCATAATTACCTCGCTTGGCAGGCGGGTTGGTAACCGCAGTTTTATTAATTTTTTGAGTTGTTGGAACATACTTCTGCCTGTTTCCTGTTTCAGTTTCCTTTACTCTTACACACCCATGGGATATATAAGATAAGAAAAAGCATAAAGTATATTAAAAAAAAATTTATATACTTTATGCTTTTTTTTTCATCATTCATTGTTCATCGAGCGTTTGAAGCAATATCTTAATTTTGTAAATTGAAATATTGTATTTATGTGTAACTAATTATTAAGTATATGGAAATATGAAAGAAGTAGGCATCGGATATAAAATTTAAATTTTAATATATAAAATTTAATTGGGTTTTACGATACTCAGTTGAAAAACTATTGAACTACGGATATTGTCAAAAAGGGTATAAGTAGATCTTAATAACTTTAGCTTTTATTACATTTAAAGTAATCGATAGCGTGGATCATTAATGGTCGTGTTTTTGCATGAGTTTTATAATAATTGTTTGTGTAGCAATTATTTTAATATTTATTTGAGAAGATAATCGTGCAGATAGTAAGTGATAACACAGGGTAAGTAAGCAAAACGTATTGGATATTTTGCTGTTAACAAAACTGAAATTGCTTATTGCAAATCTTAATACTTATTTTGCTCGTGCTTAGCAATTAAAGGAAAAATAGAATATAATTAACTTTGATTTATTCCCCATGTAAAGTAAACAAGTAGCAGCTTACATACATGTTACTACTGGGCTTAGACCGCAGAGAGTTTTGGCCAAAAAAATTGTTCGCTGCGCTGATTCCAACGCGGGGTGACCTCAACTGGGAAACTTCTCAGATATGTAGGTTTTCCTTCACCGCCGAGAACGTGGTAAATCGACACTTCAAATTGCATTTAAAATATATGCTTAAATATATAATAATGCTTACGTACCATGAAATTTAAGTTTTAATCAGTTTGAAGCCTTTGAAAAGTAAAATAAAATGAACCTTTTTTTAAAGTAAAATCTGCTTTCGTTCATTAAACTATTTTTCCGCAAGAGCCTGTTCATTTACATAATAAAATCTAGTCTAAAATTATAAAAATAATAATAAGTCTAAATTATAGGTAAAAAGTAAAGTAGCAGCTAATATACATCGTCGCACTACTGTGTACAGGGCTCCTTATTACGTATAGTGTTTTGTGGGCAGAGAAATAGGGTATGCTGCAATGCTTCAATGCATATTAATGGTTTTCACATCTCTATGACTATTTTAACTACTCAGACTAGGTTTCTCCCTGAAGTTATTCTTAACCACTTTAACGGATACGTGTTAAGTCAGCATGTAAAATTTTCTATAACAGATTCATCCTTGAATCGTACACGTTTTTCTCCCGTGCCATGATGAAATCTCACGGCGAGCTACACGGCTCTCGTATTTGTTTCAATACAATTAATAAAAACTGTAACTAAGCTTTTGCTTCATTGTTGACCACATCTACCTAGTAATTACACATTCAACGATGCCAATAACGAATTTTCAATTATTTACAACGTTTCATCATTCAGTAGCATTGTATTATTTAATTTTATCAGTGACATACCATTTTAGTTTATTTAAAAGTAAGTAGATGGCGCTATTATTACATGAAATAATGAAAGCCAAAACTATAAGTACTATCTAGTGATATCAGCGATAGAAACGAACATTTATTGTTTATATCAATAAAGCATAAATTGATGTAAAAAGGTCCGTTTCTGTTAAAAAATACTCTATCAGCGCCGCTAGCGGTGAAAAACGATTTAATGATATTTTTATATCATGAAATAGTTACGTTATGTTTAGTTATTAATATCTCCAAACGATTTCTATTCATTGACTTGGTCAAGCTATATCATGACATGGTCAACAAACAGTGTTAAATATCATGAAATGGCAACACCATTTCACGAAATGATAGACTACTTTATGATATGTGATCAATTCTACAATCTGGCCACGACATAAATAAAAATCTCTTTAATAAAATTTATAATGAAAATTTTGCAATAATTGCAGACCAGTTTAATCAGTTTACATATAGATTAGTAATTGAAATAAAAACCTTATCAATTTTCATATTTGTAATAGACGTCACTAATATCTATTGAAATTATTACACTTTTAAAATAAAATAACAAAAATACTAAAACACTAAACGTTAGAATTTTTAAATTGTTTTAAAAATCTAATTATTTTAACTTACATATAAATGTAAGTTATTTATATTATTTAATTTATTAGTAACTGAAGGCAAAATATACTAGTTTTAGCATTTGATGATAGATAACGCTGCTTTGATAACTAAATCGGTGTAATTTTTCAAATTATTTTACCAAGGTTATAACTATATTTTAAACTCTATTTATAAATATGCTATTTATTTGAAAAACACCCGTTATCCCGCCTATAACTAAGACATAATAGAAAATTAACATCTAAAGGAAGAAAAATACTTGACCTTCTTTTTTGAAGTTCCGTAATCGGATAAAAAGTAGTCTGTAAGCTGCCTCGGGTTACTAATTATCTACATAAAAAATTTCATGTAAATCAGTCCAGTAGTTTTAGCGTGAATCCGGAATACACAGACAGACAGACAAAAATTCTAAAAACCATTAATTTGGCTTTACAACCCTTTCTTTAGTCCCCTGGACTTGTTTTTTCAAGAATATATTAGAATTACAGACACGACTTTTCTACAGATTTATTATATGTATATAGATTGCCAACGCCGGTTTAACTTTTTGGTGCCCGAGATTTTCATTTTATATATTTTTAGGGTTCCGTACCTCAAAAGGAAAAAACGGAACCCTTATAGGATCACTTTATTGTCCGTCTGTCTGTCTGTCAAGACCCTTTTTCTCAGGAACGCGTGGAGGTATCATGCTGAAATTCATATCAAATACTCAAGTCTACTGTCCCTTGAGCTGTGAAAAAATCAACCTTCTAAACCAACGCAATCAAAAGATACAGGCCGTTTATGCCGCAAATTTTCGACATTCGCAAAGGAATCAAAACGTACAGGGTACTTCCCGTGAACTCAGAATCTTAAAATTTGGTATGAAGCAACGTATTATAGCACAGATAAAGGAAAAATTGCGAAAAGCATACATTTTTAGTTACATCATATAATAAAAATATTGTAAATAATTTTAAACTTATATACCTACGGATTTGTTCGGAATCCCCGGTGTGCGAGGCCGACTCGCACTTGGCCGGTTTTTTTTATATGATAGGGTGACGTTCCTGTCGCCCATAGATATCTACTTCTATCTTCGTTTGCGAATAAAAACACAGTCACCCGTGAGGACTAAGATGGAATGCCTCTTTTTCTGTAAAAAGGGTCTCCGGTTCTCCACACTCACCATACGAAACACAGCAGTGTTGAGCTGCTATTTTACGCTGGTATACAGTGAGAGCGTGGTCCTTCCCCGGTCGAGCCGACCCATTCGTGCTACAACTATACTACTAATACAGCTGCAGCATGGCTCTACCACGTATATTTGAAGCAAAATAGTTAACATTTATAAGGTATACTTTAGTGGCTAAAATACTGTTTCTTTGACTTTTTAATAGTGAAATCCCTGATAATACCGTCAAAATTGACTTTACAAAACATTTTGTGTGAACTCTGTTGACACATTGGGAAAGAGAGTCGGAATCTTCTTAAACAAAAAACCTTCTTAAAAACAAACTTACCCATCATTGGTTATTATCATTAATTTATTTATATGCCCTAGAATTTTAATAACTTTTAATATATTTTTTTTTTACTTTTTAAGTGAGATTTTGTTGTAAAAATGTTTAAATTGCACGAAAGGTGATGACTCTGTGAGTCGAGAACTTACCTATAGAGACTCTTCACGTTCCTGTTTAAGATATAACGCAAACATGCATACGTTACGTAAGAATTATGAGTAATTATGGGATACACTACAGAATTCTATGTTCTGTGGGATATACTGCTTACAGTTCAGTGACAGCATAAGGCAGTTTATCTTATTTTCCCGTAGGTGTTTTTAAAGTAGAGCGCGAGGAGCTCCCAAAGGTTTCATAATACATTATTGATTGTTTTAAAATAGGTTAATATTAATAAATTGATAGGTTTAGAACTGCAGCAGCAGCATTTACTTAATAATAACGTAATAATAATAATAAAAAGCTGCGGTTGCTTGCAAAAAAGACTCGCGTGCAAAATGATGGGCATGAGCGGTATCCAAAGTTTGATCCAAATTTGAACGGATTATGCGTCTGCATTATTAATAAGAGATTGCTACAAAATATCTCTCTTATATAGTGTATATTGTGAGACAACTACTCCGAGATGAAAGAGGGCGGGAGAGGAAACTTAGGTTAACGAGGTTAAGGCGATATAGCTGGATATATGGAGAGAAACATAGATTAATTAATATGCTACAAATAAATTATGGGTACATATTTGCACAGCTTGTACTTTTATTTCTAAGAATCATTGAGTTTTAAAGTTCAAAATTCCCTTATAATAAAGATAAGAAATAATCGCTAATAACTTGTTTTAACTAATTAAAATTGACGTAATATCATCGTCGAAAATATCCCTTAAACGCGAAAGCTATTATATTATTATTGAAATAAACATTAAAATCCTGTGTGGATAATTAGAACTCCTTCACATAAAGTGTGGGAATATTGCAATTATGTCCTACGAGATAATCTAGGGCGGCAAATATCTAGAATGATTAAACAGTCGTTACAGCCCATCCAAATCACTACTGAACATAGATAGCCCTATAGAGGGAATATTTGCCATAGTTGCCATATTTGGCAAGCCCGGTCGGTTACCGAAGTATCTTATTATTTTAAGTAGTTATTAGAACGATGCTTTTTTTATAGAATAAGGAGGAGAAACCAGCACACAGTCCACCTGATGGTAAGTTGTTGCTGTGGCCCATAGACATCTATATTTATCCCCGATTAAGAATCAAAATACAGATGTATCGTCACCCTGAGGACTAAGATGGAATGCCTCATTTCCAGTCAAAAGGCTCTCCGGTTCTCTACACTCACCATACGAAACACAGCAGCATTAAGCTATTTTACGTTAGTATTCTGTGAGAACGTGGTCCTTCCCCGGTTGAGCCGACTTATTCATGCTACAACCACAATTTAGCTGCACGTGGCTCTACCACGTAGATGCTGCTGGCCATCCACTTTTTTTAAATTTAAAATCTACTGTTTCATTTTCCTCCGTCACTTCTTACAGCACCCACGAGATAACGACGTATCTACTAGAATTGCCTGTCATAATACCAAAAAGTATGATCTTAGTATAGTAAAAGCCTGCCTCGTGTGTTAAGGTTCTTTTAGTGTTTACTATCGTGTAAAAAAGCTGATTCTTTGCAGTGCGAAAAGAATGATGTAGTATTTTACGTCATGGACAGCCATAACTCTCTATTGTATATAGGAATTTTGACACAAAAAACATACAACATTGAAACCTGCATAACACATGTCGAGGGCGCCGACATACAGTTCAGATGTTGTAGAGTTATTTCAACTAAACACGAGTGCCTTTTTAAGAGCGCCTTATTTCGATATAATTTTATATTATGATCTGTATTTTATAAGTTTAAACTCTCGAAATAGTGTCAGTAGTTTTTTAGTTTTTAGGTAGGGTTTTCCATACTCTAAATAGTATGCTATATAAATTCTCCTTTACAGCCTATAAAAGTCCACTGCTGACATAGGCCTCCCCATAGATTGTGTCATATTGCCACGCTTGGCAAGTGGGTACGCAACTGCAGTTTTTTTTTATTTTTAGTGGTTATTAGGGAGACGCTGCTGCCCATCTCCTGTTTTGTTTCCCTTTGCCGCCTCTTACAACACCCACGGGACCTTTTAATTTTTGAGAGGGTTTTAGAGCAATTGATCTGCCGTGGTTCCCCAATGCTAATGATGATGAATATTTTATATTTTTTATTCATGCAGGTTTTGTCACAATGTTGTCTTTCACCACCGAGAACCACTACTTAAAAAACAAAACAACAATTCCTTTCGTGCCGGTGGGAATCAAACCTGGTTTGATATTGTACTGTGAAATTTACAGCGAACGCTTAGCTTCTGAGTTACCACGACTCTACTATACTCTTTTTTTAAAGTAGTGATTTTGTATGCATACTTTGTTTATTTTCTTTCTTATATATGTATGTATTAAATTCTTTGTGGACAAAGAAGATGACTACACTATAAAAAAATCATAATATTTCATTACGAAGTAAACCGTTAGGATAATTATTGTTTCTTGTTCTGAATAAATTGAAAATTTTATTAAAAATTGGGCATTGTAAAGTACCATGTAATGACGAATAACTGCCTCACTAAGGCCGGTATTCAGGGGCAAACTTCAAAATGTCAATAGTATTTGAGCCGAGAACATATGCAAACATCGACTTTGTGAAGTTTGAGTTTAAACTCGAGATTGTTTCTGAATTCCGACTTTAAAGTTATTTTTAACTCTTTAAAATCTATACACAAAAGTAAATGGATCATTAAGACACAATCGATGCGGCAATCAAATATTCAGTTGCTACATCCTTGGCCATAGTCTATTGTAGAAATTTGCCAGAGTAACCACTCTTTAGGTTTAACTATAACCATACTTCTCGCCTGAAAACCCATACTGAGCTTAATTTAAATATGAGCCGCATGCTCGTTTGCCCCCTCTCCTATATAAAAAAGCTTAACACTGTGTTTCGTATGGTGAGTGTAGAGAACCGGAGACCCTTTTTACTGGAAAAGAGGCATTCCATCTTAGCCCTCACGTTCGACAACGCATCTGCATTTTGATACGCAAACGAGGATAGATATAGATGTCTATAGGCTACAGCAACCACTTACCATGTGGACCAGGTGGACTTTGTGCTCGTTTGTCACACTATCCTATAAAAAAAATTAGTTAAGTGACAAGAACCGAAGAACTATTTAACTGTAAATTAGGTATTCTATTTTAGTTTTCTGGGGTGTAAACGTAGTTGCGTTTTGATTCTTATTCCAAGATAGACAGCGGCATCTATGGGCTACAGCATCAACTTATCATTAGGTGGACTATCTCTAAACTTGTTGCTCTCTTGCTCTTTGCTCTCGCTCGTTTGTAAGAACTGCTTCTATAAACAGCAGGACCTTGAATTCTCCTACTACCTACTCCATATCACCTGTTTGTATACTTTAGGTTTTAAAAGCTACAAGGTTGTCGGGCACTACTGATGTTTTTAATTTTTACATCACCCTCGCAGCAAATCGATAATTCATCATTACAGTCCTTCACAAGTCCACTGCTGAACATAGGCTTCCCCCAAGGAATGCCACAAAGCACGGTCCTGAGCCACCTGCATCCATCGAATTCTTGCATGTCTTACTCCATCTAGTGGGGAGATTATTTATACGTCTGGAAGTGGGTTAAAATTAATTATAATATTCCATTATAATTATACATACGTGAACACCACATCACGACATGATTACTATTGATTTAAAATAATATTTATTGATACAGTAAGAATTTAACGTTTCTTATCAACTTATGCTAATGTTATGCCACTACGTAAGCTCGGTTTAATTGAAACTCATTTTATATTTCATTATAATTTTCTTATCCATAATTACATATCGATATCTCGCACATGTGAACATGAGATTAAAAAGTAATCTGTAACATGCGTAATGAGCAATATAATAACTTCTTCCTTTTCTTTATTAATCCACTAGCTGCTCCCCGCGACTTCGCCCGCGTGGAATTTACTACAATTTCATACGGGTTTTGCGCGGAACCCTAATTCTTTTTCTATAATAAAGGTATCCTAAATTACTCCTTATAATATCAGCTATCTGCCAGTGAGAGTCTCGTCAAAATCGGTCCAGCCGTTTCGAAGGTTAGCCGGAACAAACAGACAGACAGACAGACAAAATTTTTGAAATATGTTTTTTTTATTACATACATGCATACATACATACATACATATAATCACGCATCTTTCCCGAAGGCGTAGGGAGAGACCACTTTTTTCCACTTGCTACGATCCTTACATACTTGTTTCGCTTCGTCCACTTTCATTATTCCCTTCTTACATGCTCTTCGGTTGAGGGTACTCTTGACCTGGCCTTTTTACAAGACGTCTCTGATTTGGTCTAGAAACGTCCGCCTAAGTCTAGCCCTTCCAACACTTTCATTCACACTCGCCTTATACACCTTTTTCGTCAATCGTTCTTTTTTCGAATGAATGAAAGAGATGGTTTGGCCATGTCGAGAATTCTCTCGACATGGCCAAACCACCTTTTTTTTATTAGTACCGTTATATACTTTCATATGCATTTAGTAAAAAGCAGTTATTTTAACCTTACAAACAGACACTTTAATTTTATTTATTTGTATAAATTAGCCCTAACAGGCTAACTTAACATCATCTCTGATTTTAAAATAATTTGCTTTACCCGCAACGCTTGGCATGAGGCTTTCAAATCGTAGAATCAGATATCTTACACCTAAGAATTAGGTTATTTAAAATCTAATATACAAAGGTGGTATATCGCCATGCAGGCCATACGGTCTTTCTAGTTGTTCCCAATAGTCGACTTCCCAATAGTCGACTTATACAAAATTACCAAGCAAAATTTTGCTATGTTGTGTTTATCATCATCTTCTTCTTTATTTTCTTTATCTACCCGTAACCGTAATAATCCACTTCTGAAAGTACGCTTCTCCCATTTTAGGGAAGATTTCAATAGACAAAATATTTTTACTTAAAAGTGGCTTTTACAAGTTGCTTCAACAAATCCCTGCCGCGGTAAGAGCCCATAGTTCAATAAGTGAGATAAGACTCTACCACAGAGTAGAGTAAGGACGGTTTCTTTACTCATGTGACGCTGCTGCCCATCTCCTTATTTTTTTCCATCTGTCGCCTCTTAAGACGGGACGAAATGGAGTAGTGGATTCTCACAACGTCACTACACAGTTCGAATAAAATGTAGGCGTCTTTTTTGTCTATAAAGTCGCTTATAATAAGGTATAGAGTTTTACTTAACTATTGCGCATTACTACTTACAACATCAGTTACCATCATGTTTAGAAGGAAAGCATTAGCTTAAAAATTATATAAAAGTTGCTAGCTTTTAATTTTGATGGCTTGATTATGCTATGGCAAAGCAAAGCAAAGGTCAAGGTCATACCAATACCTTTAAATAATTGGTACTGCTACATCAATAATACATCTTCAATAATAATGTACCCTAGACCGAATTTTGTTCACGGAGACCTGTCTCAACAGGGACTAGCTATCTGTGATGGACAGGGTAATAGTACTCAAATGTGTGCGTAAACATAGGTTAGAGTACACCTTCATAGTCCGATAAGTCAGCAATCCGCCACGATCGGAAAGAGATCAGGTGCAGGATCAACGACTTTACGTGATTTCTAAGGCAAGAAGTGAACAATCACCAACTTCCTAACTCCGGGCTACTACTGCAAATTTCATGACAGAATAACCCAATAACGGATTTTGGTCTGACCGACTTGGTACCGACTCTTACGATTACACTAACGAGGCAAATATGTTATGTAGAATGCCTCCATGATTTAGGAACATTTTCTAGTTCGAGTAACGTTTTGAAAGACAAAGTAAAAAAATTGCAGTCTAAGCTTATGTACTGTACATTCATTAATTACAGCCCATTTTTTTATAGGATAGAGTGACAATCGAACATGCCGTCCACCTGATGGTAAGTGGCTGCTGTGGCCCATACACATTTTTTCGATAAACGTTACATCTATCCACGTTCGCAAATCAAAATGCAGATGCGTTGTCACCCGTGAGGACTAAGATGGAACGCCTCTTTTCCAGTAAAAAGGGTCCTCGGGACTTCCACTTCGGTTCTTTACACTCACCATACTAAACACAGCAGTGTTAAGATACTATTTTACCCTGGTATTCTGTGAGAGCGTGATCCTTCCCCGGTCGAGCCGACCCTCTACCACGTATAAAACCGCCTATCAAAGTACACAGCCGAAAGTAGGCCAGCCCATAGATAGATCACCGCATAAGAGGAATATTTGCCATAGTTGCCACTCTTTGCAGGCAATTTGGCAATGTATCTAAACATTTTAAAAACAAGTTAATAAAATAACTTATTTTTATCTATAAATTAATTTTTACAATCTATAACTTAAATTCTTAGTCGTGTTACACGTTTATTTATGAGTGTCAACCCATTCACGGTTTACAATCTATTTAGCATGAGAGATATAGATATTTAAAATAGCCGAAGTCGAAATATCTACCTACAAAACGACTAAACAATAATATCGTGGTGCTTTATTATAATGCCAAGCAAAAGTAATTGTGAGGTTGGTATTTACTTATCTTATATCGCAAGATGTTGTATTTGAAAGTAACGAATGCCTATGAATGTATTGTAATATTTTAGTGTTTGCTTGAATTGTTTGAAGTGTTTATATAAATTTAATTGAATTAGCATCGTTTGTAAATACAAAAAAAGTTTGTCACAAACCCATTCCGTCAATACAATAAACATTTTAATATCTATTTAGTGTGTAGGAGAACTTATTTATTTAGTATTGATTTTAATACTTTATTTTCTATTTACGTATATAATCCATAAATCGTTATTATTGTTGTTAAAATTATAATGAAAATATATTGACTACTGAAATTCGCTTGTGATCGTGCTCATATATAACTTGCATATTATGTTAGCAAAACACACTAAACATTGCCAAATACATTAAGGAATTGCACTGATTAAGCACCCTGGGCAAGCTTTTAAAATATTTTTTTTTGTATAGGATAATGTGACAAACGAGCACACAGTCCACCTGATGGTAAGTGATTGCTGTGGCCCATATACATCTACATTTATCCTCGTTTGCGAATCAAAATGTAGATGCGTTGTCACCCGTGAGGACTAGGATGGAATGCCTCATTTCCAGTAAAAAGGGCCTCCAGCCACCTGCACTCATCGAGCGAAACGCAGAGGTAAACCTCTACTTCACGCTGGTATTCTGTGAGGTCGTGGTACCACCCCGGTTCGAGCCGGCCCATCCGTGCGACAGCAAAAGCTGCCGCCTGGCTCTACCACATACGACCTAACTGTTTACAGTGGTAAGTGGCTAAAACTGCAGATGCTTTGTAACCCTTGTGGGCTAAGATAAAAAGGTTCAATGGCAGCGGACTATGGCTCCAGTGTGGTTTGCAGACACAAAAGTTTCCCCAAGATGTTTTCCTTCGCCGCTGATCACGTGATAAAATACACAACCATTTAAAATTGCAATTGGATTACTCTTCTTTTTTAAGTTTTGCTCAAGCCTATTCCTAGACATGTTCATCTCCCGTTGAAGGAAGGAAGGCTCATGTACTGTGAAACGGCTAAGTTTTCTCTTTGGGTGTTTAATCTATTTTAGATATTTTTGTTTAAAACATTGTATTAGTGTGTGTTTTATTAAACGAACGTTACCAATTACACAAGGATTTTCTCCTGTATAATGAAAGTATTTTACTGTTTACATATTATATACATTTCACAAGGACTTGTGGATTGGATTGTTCTGAAGAATTATTTGTAGGCAATACAAATAATAGTTCCGTGCGGGAGTCGAACCCGCGACCCGCAGCGCAGCAAATCATTGCTAAGCCACTGCTCCATGGAGCCGTCAAACAGTGTGACTTAGTACATGCGCATTCAGTAATATAATACCTACAGTTGTAACTAGTAAATATTTGATTGTTTGATTTTGATAAAAGAGATAGAGATATTATTCAGTGTTAATTTGCAATGCATTATGTAAGCAAATTTGCTTGCTTTGTAGAGAGGAAAGTTAATTTAACCTTAAAACAGTATATTATATTAAGGAAAAATTCCTTGAAAACTTTTTATAGTTAATACTAAAGTACCTACTAATAAAATATTTCGTAAGTTTTTATTTTTGGAACGAAGGTCCTTATCCATAGTTATCGGATGGGACCTAGGCGAGAAAAGTGTAAGATTTTTCCGTCACGACCCTTTCTGACGTAGTATAGACGGCTTTGGCGGCTATAAGGAAGCGAGATGGAATAATGTCCATCTCCCTCGCACTTTTTCCTATCTTGCAATAAAAGAAATATTATTTTAAATTCCGCTTCATTTTAATGAATTACTAGTCATTTATTTGTACTTGTTAATCAATAATATAATACGTTTATCAATAGTAATATACTACGAAAGGAACTTCGTTCCAACTGAGTGTTCCGCGACACTCACGTTTTTTTATACGTAGGGTTACGTCTGATGGTAATTGGATTTCGTGGCCCGTGGACACATACATACATCTCCAATTAACTAGTTAGCTGTGGGATGCCCCAACAGATTAAAATGAAATGCCTTATTATCATTATAAAAGGTCACCGGTTCTTGTCACTCACTATACGAATCACAGCATTATGCTGCTATTTTACTCTGCTATTCTGAGAGAGAATCTATTGTGCACAGAATCTAGACGAACTAGTTGACTTGTTCGTATGGAAAGGCCACATATAATCATAATACAAGTTTCAATAAAACTATCTATACTTAGTCTTTCTTCTTCGTATTTTATACAATGTAATAAAATAAAAAGTACCTAAAGTTACATACTTACTAGCTAACAGTTTACTAAGATTTTACAGGTAGGCACAGGACATATTGAGAAACTACTTCAAAGAACGTTATGTAGGGGGAAAGAATTGGCAAATAAAAATAAAAGTAATTAAAATAATGTTTCTCAATTTCACAGACATACAGGTTTTCTCACACCGCCGGGCAAGTGTTTCTCATATAATAGAGCTTAACATTTTAGTAATCTCTTTTGTCCTTTCTATATTTTTATTTTTATTAATCAAAGTAATCACCCATGCAATAAATGCATCTTTGTCAACACAGTAGCAGTTTATTGATTGCCCTTCTTGAAGACATTAGCTGGACGAGAGACAAAAAATTCTAAAAGGGTTTTAGTTTTTTAGCGCGGAACCCTAATTCTTTTTCTAAATTAATAGTAGCCTAAGTTACTCCTTGTGATATCAGCTATGTGCCAGTGAAAATTTCGTCAAAATTGGTCCAGCGGTTTCGGGGATTAGCCGGAACAAACAGATAGACAGACGGACAGACAGACAAACAGACAAAAACTTTAAAAATTGTATTTTTGTTATTAGTGCCGTATATACTTTCATAATTATGCATTTAGTAAAAATCTGTAATTTTGACATTACAAACAGACACTTCAATTTTATTTATTTGTATAGATGATAGATCTATTGCATGTAATGAACTTTTCTGGCATTTTCCAAAGTCATCTCTTACGATACTCACGGGATGGAACGGTGTTACATTCTCTTACATATACACGTTTACTGCGTAATTTAAATAATCTAGAGTGAAATAAACTTTTCAAAATGCTTTAATACTTTAATAAATATTTTCACAATATTTTACTCGACTAGATTTAAGCGACGAAACGAGGCATAATTTTTTATCAGTATTGCAGCTAATCGAATCGAAACGAATAAAAATATCCAATGTATCAATAATTCACAATTGCAATAAATATTTTCGGTAATTGAAAACACAAAAAATAAATTAAAACTGCAGAATAAAGAAGCCCTTTCGTTTTGGCCTTCGCTTTATTACTGCTGTTAATTAAATTAATTCACAGTATATCATTCGAAATGGACACCGTAATGAATATATTATTTACCCACCTGTTACTTAAATTGAATTAATGATTTATTATATCGCACAAGTTGTTAATTGCGTTATAGAATACTTTTAGTCTTTATAAGATTATTTATTTTTTAAATCATTAAATGTACGTACGTATAATATTAATTTACAATCATCATCATCATTACAGCCCCTCACAAATCCACTGCTGAACATAGGCCTCCCTCAAGTAATCCCACATGCATGGTCCTGAGCCACCTGTATCTATTGACTAAGCAGGAAGTTACCTGGTCTTTACTCCATCTAGTGGAGGGACATCTCACACTCCGCTTGCTGGTACGAGGTTGCCACTCTAGAACGTTTCTTCTCCATCAGTTGTCGAGTCGTTCTGTTAAATGATTAAATAATAATAGATCGTTCTGTTAATTAATTTATTATATTATTTTAAAAATCGTGACGCGCATTTATCAAGGTAAAAAGTAACGTTTTGAGGATCAAGAGCTTTTTTTTTTAATTTAAACTGTTGCAACGCCCAAAATATATTCAATATTAATGAATCAAGTTGAAGTATTGAAGTTAATACCGACAAATGTAATGTTTCTTTTCACGTTTCAGAACATTCTAAATTTTTCTTAGTACAATTTTATTTAATTTTTTCTGTGTTAGGTTAGATTTGGAAATAGATTTCTTTTAAAAAAGTGAATAACTTGCGCGGACACATTAACTCACCACCTATATCAGATAAAGAATATCATAAGATAATAGAAGTTTCATAAGGGTCACCTACAAGAAATACTTGAAAGTTCTCATGGTCTCTATTAAATAGCCGCATAAACACCACATGACATATTAGATAAAGAACATCCTCGCTGGCGACGGGAGCAACATCAAAGATGTGTATGACTGTGGTTGTTATTCTGCTCGAAAACTTAGCGATTACGAGAAATTCTCTACTTTAATTTTTGGTCTTTTAGATAACATAAACATGAAGTCTTACACCTTTTATACTGTGGGGTAGACAGAGACTACGGCATTTCTTTTGACAAGGTCCTGACACACTTTTCCCGGTTCTTTCACATCCATACATATCTTTTTAGTAATTTTCTATCCTGGACGGCCTGGTAAGACATGCAGCAATTCGATGCATGCAGGTGGCTCAGGAACGTGCTTTGTGGCATTCTTTGGGGGAGGCCTATGTTCAGCAGTGAACTAGTGAAGGGCTGTAATGACGATCATGATGATGAATGTTCTATCCTATTAAGAATTAGTAGTCAAAATAAATGATTTAACAAAATAAAATAATTAAACAAACTTTAATTACACTTTTTATAATAAGGGTTACAATAAAATGCAAAACAGCTCTAAAAGGCGCAGTAATAAATTCCCGTAAAAAAAACTCCACGACAAATTGTAAGAATTTCTTAAGTTTAATGAATATTAATCTATGGTGAGGCGGTGTCGAGGCCCGACTGAGTTTTAGATTTATCGATGCGACGGTAATTGGTATAATGGACACTAAAAATATTAAGTTATACTTAGAAGACCAGTATAGCATTACTAGTACTGACTAGGTTTACGAAATCGATTTTTGATGAGTCAATTTTGTCCTAAAAATCTAAATGTGTCTAAAAGTTGGTGGCAGTAGTTTAAGAAAATCTATTACCACATTTCATAGAGTGGGTCTCGTGACACGTAACCATTTGAAACGCCACGGATTTCTATAGGTTACGGTATGAACGTCCCCTTGGCGGTAGAAGTTAAATAATTAAATACTCAAATCGGCAACAGTCGTAGATGCAAATCATCATTACTACGATCTCCAATGCAACTGCCAAGCGTGGCCTCTGTTATGAGTTGGCTGTAACAGGTAAATTAAATATCTGTTCCGTCTGTTCCAGTTTCATCAAAATAACAGTTCCAAAAACCTGTTACAAAATAGCAGTCTGTTACTACAGTCTTGGTCGGTACTTCTGTTTCTAAATAAGGTGTTAAACCTATGCGACAAAAGGAAAGAGCTTGTGACGAATGACAGGGTGTCACAATAACATTTTTTATCTTATTCTAACAAAGGTAACTGTCATAATATGTAAGAATAAAAAAATTGAGACTGTCTTTTAGTGGATTTGTTGTCTTGTGGAACAGGAGCTGTTCTTTCAGTTTGTTTGTCGCAGTTATAGTCAGCTAAATAGCTAAATTATATACCTGGTTTTTTATCTGTTACGTTAAATACGCCTCACTCCTAGCCTCTATAGAAAATCCTCCATATAATGTCATATGACGCCGGCAAAGTCTCAAATATTACGATCGCATAGGTGTAGTAAATTGTAAGAGGCGAATTTTTTACACAAATACCTCACAGCCCATAATAATTTTGACTCTATTACATACTAAATTGGAACATAGCATAGTGTGCATTATTATATACGTCAAAAAATGTTTGTTGGAAGAATGTAAGTTAAAACGTACAATGTTCTTACAACACGTACCAAACCAGAGAGACTTTGAATTTGCTACTCCTACGCAGAAAAGCAAGTAGCAAATTCAAATATCTTCAGTAGCGTGGCGGTTGTTTACAGCAATTGGGAGATGCACACGTCCAACCGATTTATGGCTATTTACGGGCTGTTGAGTAGGAGAAGGAGAAGCAAAAGAGTTCTTTTTACTTTGATGAAAAATCATCATATGGTTCACATTATGGAGTAAGTGATTGTAGTTGCACGCCTTTAGACAAAATACGGATGCGTGGAAATAAATGAACAATGCTTTGTTGTTAGTAACAAGCTTCAATTCCCGTCACTCACCTCGAACACGATAGAATTTTGCTATTATTTGTGGGAAATGTACAGTGTTCTAGCCAAATCATATAATGTCTGAAGCACGAACACTTGTTTTGAAAAAGGATGTACCAACCTAACAGAGAAAAACCATTGCAAAATAATGTCGATGTTTTCTATGATGAATGATAACAACCAAAAAATACCTTTTTTGCTGGTAATGGAGCGTTCCATCTTAATCCTCAGGAACAACGCATCTATGGTTTGATTATTTAGATTCGTAAGAGAGCTTATACAAGGTTATTTTGCAATACGCCCAAATTTGCAGAGAAGGTTCAGAATAAGTAATATAGGCGAACGGTGAAGAAAAATGAATTTAAAAAATCTCAAATATTCTGTCGTTTTTATCGTTTATATTCAGAATGCGTGGTAATCTACTATTTTACTAAGCACGCTGTTTAATTAATAAAAAGTAGCTTTTTTTCATAAGGATAGCTCGGTCGTCAAAAACGTTGTGGATTGAATCGCACACAGAGGAACGCGTACGCGTATAATTTCAAATAAAAATAGAAGCCTTATTTACTCGTATTTCCAAAAACTGCAATAACGGTATATCATTATTTGTATATTTGAAGTTGAATATAAAATTTGGCTACTCTTTGAAAAGTAACGCTGTATAATAACAGGCTGTAGTCAGTAGTCACTTGTAAGGTGGGCAGTAAGAAGCTAAAGAAAGAATGAGCTAAAGAATCTTACTCTTCAGAGGCGACAACGCATCTGTAATTTTCTGTTTAAGTTTATTGTAGTTATCCATAAGCTGAGCCATCAGGTGGACTGTATGTTCGTTTGTCACCTCATTTTTATAAAAAATATTATTGAAAAAAAAAACTCGTGTCTGGAGTTCTTAATGTTTCTGAATTGCGTGAGAACTGGATTATCAAATTCGATTCGTGGTTTATTCTTATAAGGAATAAAAGTATTAAATCGAAAGTGAGAAGCGTTAATAATCCCATAAAGATAAAATAAACAACACACTTAATGTACGTAGGTGTGGCAAGTGAATCTGAATTTAACTGCTTTTGCATTACTGCCCTACATTAGTTTTGAATATAAATAACGAATTACCGTTTTAATTCATGCTATTTATATTACAATATCTTATATTTTACCCGTTAAAATATGAGTTTAGTTCGTAAATTGGACAGTTGTCCTTTAAAACACCACTTTTAATTCCCAATTTAGTGGGCAATCTCTTAAAGGTCGTTTTATATATACAATAAATATAATACCATTAAAGACCGATTTTTCAATCGTTAGTTAAAAGTTATCTATCAAATAAATTATAACCTGGCTTAAAATAAAAGTGAAACTATTGATATATTTTATTCATACAACTGTTACTTTTCATTTGTTTGGGTTGTAGGTATTTTATTCTATGAATAACTTTTATCTAATGATCCGAAATTGGGCCCTAAATCAAATTAATTTAATTAGGAAAACCACAAAGAAGTTAAAAGATATTGTGGTTGACGGTGTTTATACGTCTTACTTTATCGATATCGATAAGATATTCCTAATTATCAGCACAGCTATGACTTAATGCCATGATATGTCATACTCATGACATCAATTCATGAGTAAATCATATCGAATGTATATTTATTAACCTCTTTAAACAATGCCTAAATCAAATACACTCCGTGTTTCATTTAGGCATGACTAATAAATAGGTAAAAAATATACAACACTTATCTCATAGCTCGATTGTGCTCGTAGTGAACTGTTTTCTATCACATTTGTGGGCCCTAGACCTAGTTGTGTTCAGTTATTCTGTAAGCAGACTGCTTGGTATGGGCCTCTCAAATACTTGTAAGAAGAGCAACTTTGAGAGTCCATAATAAAATTCATATATAATTTATAACAATGCTCTCCATCGCCAGCCTATGAGATTTGCGGTCTGGGTTGCCTGGGTATTTTAATTATTAAAATTCATTCATTCTTTACGGCCTATCAGAAACCAATGCTGAACTTAGGTATCCCCACAGTTTGCCTCACCGGAGGATTTTTGCCATAGTAGTTATAGTGCCATCCTTGACTAGGCTTGTGAAAAAATATCGATGTATAGATATATCGATATTTAGTCGATCAAATTGATATCAATATTTTCTTAAAATATCGATACGATGTACATCTTTTTGGCACTTCCTAACCCTTGACAGACCGCTCGACAGATCGTTTTTTATTTATTTGAGTTGTTGTAAGACTGCTGCTGCCCATTACTTGTTTAATTTCCCTGTGTTCCCTCTTACGACGTTCACGGGATAATAATATGGTGTAGTGAATTCTCTAATGCTGCCACTGCACGGCGTCTATAACACATTAATGATGAAATACGAAAGCAATATTAAAAATACAAAATAATTTTCAGATAACGTTTAAAATAAAATAAAATAATATAAAAAGAGAGTTTATTTTATTAGTATGTAATAATAATGATTAACTTGCTTGACAGGTGGGTTGATAACCACAGTTTTATATCTGGGTTTTTGGTGGTTATACACTACCATTTATCGTATAGGTTAGGTTAGGTTGACCCAATGTGTAGACGTTGGTTCAAGCATTTGAAAACTTAGTTTGAAAACGATAGAAGTATTTAATTTCTTATATGTAAGTAAATAAATATTATACGTAATCGCTTTCGTTGAAGTCGTTTAGTTTTAGACATTCTCAAATAATTAAGTTAATTACTACCGAGTTAGTCAAATTGCAATGTTTATTTAATAAAACTAAACATGTGTACGCGCCTTTACAGTACACATATGAATAATTAATATTTCTGCCACAGCCATAAATATTGTCTCAAATCCTGTACCGGTGCAACCAGAGATCGATTATGCACAAAGGTAAACCAATAAATTGCTTCGCATTGCTTAGAGTTTGTCAAACATTACACCGATAAATAATACGATACATACAAGGGCGCTGAGCTTTGACACGCAAAAAATGTACACGTGAGCAACCGGCTTTAAAAAAGCGTGTAAGTTTTTTTTATAGAATAAGGGTGACCAACCAGCACACAGTCCACCTGATGGTAAGTGGATGCTGTGGCCCATAGACATCTACATTTATGCTCAATTAAGAATCAAAATGCAGATGCGTTGTCAACCCTGAGGACTGAGATGAAATGCCTCTTTTCCAGTAAAAAAGATCTCCGGTTCTCTACACTCACCATACGAAACACAGCAGCATTAAGCTGTTATTTTACGCTGGTATTCTGTGAGAGCGTGGTCAGTTGAGCCGACCCCCCGCAATCACAATATAACTGCAGCATGGCTCTACCACGTAAAAAGGTTTGTAAACAATTACTATAAACTTAATATAACAGTCCGTTTCCAACATTTATAAAAAAAATTGTACTTTGGATGTGATACGTTCATAAACAAACATACAGACAGACAATTCTAAAATTGATAAAAATGTATTTAGTTACTTGTTTTAGTCCCTCTCAATCATTTTTGTCACAAAAATATACAATGTACAGAGTTTTACAATTTACATTTTTATTAAATTCGCTCTTGTACATATGTATTATGTATTATTATCACATATAATGTAAAGTCAACGAGTTCAAAAAAGTGTTAATTTCTTTTCATTCGATTCGGAATGACGTCTAGAAAAATGTATCCCGAGGATTTATTAGCACATAAAAAATTATAATTGTTATTAAAAAAATAAGATGAAAAAAATTTTTTGTTAATAACTCAAAAATATTAATATTTAAGAACTTTAGAAAAAAGATCCTTAAAGAGGAAGCGAAATTTCCAATAAAAAAGTTCCGACTACCGAAATTCTATCTCCATTAACAAATGCAACGTAGTTCTACCAATTTAAAAATATTTAGTATTAACATTTAATAGATGTCACTATGCTTTCCATTAGATCCATTGTAATTGCTATAAATCACATTAATATATTTTTTATATTTAAAAAAAAGGTATAAAAACTACGAAAGATCAGATGCATGCATGTAAATCACAAGTCTTGGTTGTGTATCATTTATTTTTTGTCAACTACAATGCCACTGAATAACAGTCATTAATTGCACCTTGCATTGTTTTTAAGATATTAAAGTTTTACACTTTTTGTCGCCTAGCCCCCATCCGCCAAACCCGTACCGTCCGATAAAGAACTTCGTTACAAAAAGATCTTTAGAAATTTCCCTCATAAGTAAACATCTATAAATAATTGATTTCTCCGTTTACCAACTTCACCAAATTTAGCGCGGACTGCAAGTGCCATGTTGGTCAAAGAATAGGTGGCTTACAAACGCTACGGCTACTTGTATAACCTTTTTTGTAAAATTATTGAAAAATATCCATTGCAATCACATAGCATTGAAGCTTAAAATTCTTTCGCTGTTTTTATGATAATTTATAAAATTAAAGGTGGTTTAGAAAATGACAATTGGCAAGCAAATTTAAAATTTATGTTTATAAATTATATAAATTAAAAAATATATAACAGATAGGTTTGTCAATCAACAGATGAAATTATTCATACATTAAAACATAAACAAATTAAAATTACATTCATGTGAATAAAATTCCATTCTTTCATTTATATATTTAGTCAGGTTATAATTTATTTGGTGATTATTTTTTATATTACGTGAGAAAAATGAGCTCTACATATTGTATATAATATTGGGTTTGTAATAAGACGTATGAGGTGGTTTAAATTCATCACCCTATATTGCCTCAAGGAGGCGAACATGCGAAATTACAGAAAGATCATCTCTTCCGATAAATAGGGTTATAGTCATTTCAGACATACCAGATGTACAAAACATACGCATAACACCGGCACAACGGTGCTAGACATTTGGTATATGTACTGTGATCGTCAATTTGCCTGTAATAGCCAGTCGGAGTAGGATCAGGATTTTCTTTACATACTATAATTGCACATGAACAAGCACACACACACACACACACACACACACACACACACACACACACACACACACACACACACACACACACACACACACACACCGACATTGCCGAATTGAGCGGGACATATTTGCCATAGTTGCCACGCTGCGCTGGCGAGTTGTTCATCGTTTTTTACGTAGTTATCTGAATGATGATACTGTCCATCTTTTGTATTACGAGTATTTCCTTCTGCCGTCTCTACGAAACCCACGGGATGATATGGAGTAGGGGATTCTCTTATGCCGCTACTACGAGTACGCGTCCACACATTTATCGCATAAAAAACAAAAGCACTTCGAAATGCAATGCGGTTTCTCAACGGACCGTTGTAATTAAGTGTTACATAATTTAAAATTAAAAAAATTTGTATTACGGACTTCAATGTAAATTATTAAGAATAACTCAAAAACCATTGGTCAGACCTTGATCAAATTTATATGGGACCACATGAGAAGCACCAGCTATAATAAAAAATACATATAATTTATAAAATATATAATAAAAAAACTGGCCAAGTGCGAATCGGACTCGCGCTCCGAGGGTTCCGCACAAATCCGTAGTTTAAAATAATTATTAAAAATATTTTTATTATATGATGTAACTAAAAATTTATGCCTTTCGCAATTTTTCCTTTATCTGTGCTACAATACGTTGCTTCGTACCAAATTTTAAGATTCTGTGTTCACGGGAAGTACCCTGTAGGTTTTGATTCCCTGATTCCCATGCGAATGTCGAAAATTTGCGGCATAAACGGCTGTATCTTTTGATTGCGTTGGCTCAGAAGTTTGATTTTTTCACAGCTCTAAGGGACAGTAGACTTGAGTATTTCATATGAATTTCAGCTTGATAACTCCCCGCGTTCCTGAGAAAAAGGGTCTTGACAGACAGACGGACAACAAAGTGATCCTATAAGGGTTCCGTTTTTTTCTTTTGAGGTACGGAACCCTAAAAAGAATCATCGTAATCGTTTCACCCAGAAAAAAGTTATGAGGTAACACACGTAAAAAACATACAGTCGAATTGAGTACCTCCTTATTTTTGAAGTCGATAGAAAAATTGATATAATAGCAAGAGCGAACGTTCCCGATAAAATGATAAAAGTCACAGAACCCCAATGTGTCGGTGAAAATGTGTTGTGTATGCGTCCCAAACATATCGAGCGTATGTATTGAATGAATTGAACTTTATTGAAAACTAACTAATATTTTTATTTATTATATTCAAACCATAATTGTCCGTAGCCAGTTATAGCAATAAATCAATCAAAGCACCGTAGTTCGTAATTTTTAGTCTCGTTTGTAATCTGTTGTGTGGACGCAAATGGCTATAAATTTAATGTTTTACGTTGATTTAATTTTATATTCTGTATATTGTTTAACGATGGTGTTAAATTTATTACACGCATTTCGCGTAACAGAGAAGGGTGTGGTCAGGTATCTTACTATGACTGTTAAATGTAGAGAATTTCTTTACTTTATAGGTTTTTAATATTAGCATTCTATAATATTTTTTTATAAGATAAGTGGGACAAACGAGCACACAGTCCACCTGATGGTAAGTAGTTGCTGTGGCCCATAGACATCTACATCCATCCTAAACTACGAATCAAAATGCAGACGCGTTGCCACCCGTGAGGACTAAAATCGAATACCCCGTTCCAGTAAAAGGGGTCTCCGGTTCTCTACATTCACCACACGAAACACAGCAGCGTTAAGCTGCTATTTTACGCTGGTATTTTGTGAGAGCGTGGTCCTTCCCCGTTCGAGCCGAGCCATTCGTGCTACAACAATACTACTGATATACCTGCAGCATGACTCTACCACGGATTACCTAACATAATAATAGTTGACCGTGTAGTGACCGTGTTAGAATATCCACTACCCCATATAGTCCTGTGGGTGTCGTAAGAAGTGACAGAGGGAAATTGAAACAGGATGGGCAGCAGCATCTTTCTGCTAATAACTTAATTTTTTAACGTGGAAGAGCCACGCTGCTGCTATATTATGGTTGTAGCCCAAATGGGGCGACTCGATCGGAGTAGCACCACGCTCTCACAGAATACCAGAGTAAAATATCAATTTATTGCTGCTGTGTTTCGTATGGTGAGTGTAGAGAACCGGAGACCATTTTCACTGGAAAGAGGCATTCCATCTTAGTCCACAGGGGTGACAACGCAATTGCATTTTGATTAATCTTAACCGAGGATAAATGTAGATGTCTATGGGCCACAGAATCCACTTTCCATCAGTGGACTGTGTGCTTGTTTGTCATCCTTAAGATATAAAAAAAAACTGCGATTGACAACCCACTCGCCAAGCGTGTCAACTATGGCAAAATTCCCTATGAGTCAATATATGGGGAAGGCGTGTGCTCTGCAGTGGACTTTTATAGGATGTTACTACTGTAATTCAACACTACGGTGTAAGAAGTGATGCTCTTAAATTAATTATTTCATATTTAAGTAAGAGAACGCAAAAAGTTATCATTAACAGTATGAGCTCTTCCGGATCGATGGTACAAATGGGCGTGCCCCAAGGCTCAATTCTCGGCTCCTTTCTGTTTCTTGTATACATTAATGACTTACCTTACATAGTAGGGCATATACCATGATATATTATTATTTGCAGATGACACTTCTTTAATTTTCAAATTAAGTCGACAATTACTAAAATATGACGAAGTAAATAATGCTATATCTAAATTAGTAAATTGGTTCAATGTTAATAATTTGCATTTAAATGGCACTAAAACGAAATGTATGAAATTCATGACTCCAAATGTCAAACAATTAAATACTAATCTAATTTTAAATGGGGAGAAATTGAGTTTTGTAGATACCACCATTTTTCTTGGAATCACACTAGACGCGAAGCTTCAATGAAGCCCCCATATATAAAAACTAGCAAGCAGACTTAGTTCTGCACCATATGATGTAAAAAAGATTAGAAGTCTAACTACTGTTGAAACAGCTAGACTAGTTTACTTTAGCTATTTCCATAGCATAATGTCGTATGGTTGGGGACACGCAGCTGACACTGAAAATATATTTGTTTTACAGAAGAGGGCCATAAGAGCAATTTTATGATTTAAAGCCTAAAGAGTCGCTGCGACAAAAATTTAAGGAAATTAATATATTAACTTTGGCCTCTCAATACATTTATGAAAATGTAATGTACGTACACAAAAATAAAAGTAGTTTTACAAAAATAAGTGATATTCATTCTGTAAATACTAGGCACAGACACAAGCTAGTAGTATCAGTTACTCGACTCCATCGAGTCAGTAATTCATTCTTGGGGCGATGTATACGCTTTTACAACAAAATTCCAGAAAATATACAAAATTTGACCTGCTCAAAGTTCAAAACTTTATTAAACTAAGTTTGTATAAAATGGGTTATTATAATATTAAAGAATTTATGGATGATAATAACCCCTGGAAATGAGGTGATCGCTACCAAGCTATTTCTAATTTGTTGTGTTGTTAATTTGTGTAACATACATGATTGTAAGCTGTTATTTAAAAAAAAGTCCCGCTCGGTTTCTTGCTGGTTCTTCCCAGGACAGAGGTTTTTTTTTTCGAACCAGTGGTAATTAAACAAAAGAGTGACTTTCAATAAGTATTATTTATAATCTATATTGAATAAAAAAGTTGAAGTGAAGAAAAATTATTAAAAAAAGTCTCAAACATTCTGTCATTTTGATCTTTTAAATTGAAAATGCGTGGTACAAAGATGTGACCTATAAAACATCTTTGGCGTGGTAATTATTATTGCAAACGTACACATTTGTAAGGATCGATCGGTAGACAAAAACGTTGTTGCTCATAAATCACATTCAATTTGGGATAATTTCAAATAAAATTAGAAGGCGCAGGTTCGGCCTCACATGGAATACTGTTCCCATCTCTGGGCAGGGGCTCCCCAGTGCCAGCTCCTTCCACTTGACCGCATCCAGCGCAGAGCGGCTCGAATCGTCGACGACCGAGCCCTTTCCGATCGGCTCGATTCATTGGCACTGCGAAGAGATGTTGCATCTCTTTGCATTTTCTTTCGCATCTACCATGGGGAGTGCTCTGAGGAATTGTTCGGATTAATCCCAGCCGCCAAATTTCATGAACGCACATCGCGGCAGAACTCCCGATACCATCCACACCATCTGGATGATTGGCGGTCCACCACTGTGCGATTTAGAAGATGTTTTCTTCCTCGCACGACTTCCTTGTGGAATCGATTACCATCAGCGATTTTTCCGGACCGATACGACTTAGGGACCTTCAAGAAAAGAGCCTACTCCTTTTTAAAAGGCCGGCAACGCATCTGCAATTCCCCTGGTGTTGCGGTTGTTCATGGGCGGCGGTAGTCACTTACCATCAGGTGAGCCGCATGCTCGTTTGCCCCCTCTCCTATAAAAAAAAAAAAAAAAAAAAAAAAAGAAGCTTTATTTACTAGTATTTTCAAAAACTGCAATAACGGTATATCATTAACAAAAACAACCGTGTATTGCGGCGTAAAAAAGTGAAAAATGCCAGAAAGATTTTTTTTTGATAATATCAGATCATGCGGATCATATTCAGTAAATATAAATATATCCAGGGTATTTTATTTCCTATTTGTAGTCTAATGAAACTTGTAGTTTCGGAGAAAATGAAAAAGCAATTTTCCTTATAAAATTTACGGATTTTTCCTCTTATATACTTATGCACAAATTACTATAGAGCCGTATTTGTAGGTAATATACGAGTATATGTATGTGCGATGTGTGTATGTGCGAATTACAAAATAAGTATCTATGTGTAAGTGTGAGGCATTACGTCTTAGTCCTCAGATGTAACAACGCATCTCAAAATATATATGATGTATATCGATATAAAAATATTATAAATATAAATATATCGATAATGGTGGTGTAAATTAAGAATACGATTTTTAAATTATCAATATTAAATACATTTTTTACTTCTTATACTATATTATGAACCAAACTCCACGTTGTATTTTCATAATATCATTACAGCCCTTCACAAGTCCATTGCTAAACATAGGCCTCCCCCAAGGAATGCTACAAAACGCGGTCCTAAATCACCTGCATCCATCGACTTCCAGCATGTCTTAACTAAAATAGCTCGCTGAGCGACCTTGAGCTTCCTCATCAGCAGTGAAGGACCACGTCTCAGATCCATAAGCCATTAATGGCAACACGCACTGGTAGTACAATCTCGTTTTCAAGTTTTGAGGTATACCTGACGAGATGTGTCGTAATCTCCCGAGCGCTGCCAAGTCGAATTGAATCCGTCGATCAACCTCTCGGTCGAAGTTGGACTTACCTAGTCGGACTATTTGTCCCAGGTAAACATACTCGTTAATCATCGTCATCGGCGTACGTTGTATTTTATCGCGATTAAATTTGTGTAAAAAGCGTACTTTACGTTTGCAATCATCGCCTAAATGGTAACTTTCTATAAGATGGTCCACTAACCAGTTTGTCATATATAACCTGTATTTACAACTAAGTCCGAAGTATCTCGCGACATTGAAGTGAAATTTGATTAATATTCTATATTAGAGTTGAAACAAAAAACGATATTATTCTGATAGCCTCATGAAATTTAATGAAATTACCTTTGCATGTAACGAAATAAACGGGAATTTAAAAAGGTAAATTAAATAAAAAATAACTGGCACGCTAGCAGTTCTTTTCGGTTTGAGAAAAATAAAATGGGTGCACACACTAAAAACAGCTATTGTATTTTAACGTCGTCGTTTTTATCCTGCCGTAAGTTAAAGTAGATGTTCCCAATTCTTTTTAAACAAAGAAACAGATTGTATAAAATATAAAATAAACAGATTGTATAAATATAAAATTTTAAAAACATTCTAAGATGCTCACAACGCCCACAAATATGTAAGTGCGATCTTAATAGACTATTGTAGCAATTAAACTAATGAATTGCCGCCGTGGGCTGTATATTAATTTAGCTGTCACTCTTAAGATATGCATTTTTTTATTCATATTTTAGTATTCTTGTAAGAGATTAATGCCGATCGCAAAAAATATAATCACAATGTATGTACCACAACGTACTCGCGGACTATTTTTTTATTGTTTTTTTATTATAAGTCATGTTGATATGCCATGTGATATATAAAGTATATATTTATATAGCTGACCAGGTAGACGTTGTTCTGCCCTTCCCGACAACCATTTGCTTACTTAAAAAAAATGAAATTAGCTATAAAAATTTGAGGGTCACTTATCGGGATAAAAACTATCCTATCTCTCAAGTTAGACCAAACTGCACAAATTGTGCAAAATTTCATTGAAATCAGTTCAGTAGTTTAGGAGTTCATCGCGGACAAACAATGTGACACGTAATTTTTATTTATAAAGAAGATATATATTTATATAGCATAATACTGCTGTTTCTCGTATGGCGATTTCAAGAACCGGAGATCTATTTATTAGTAACAGGTAATTCTATCTTATTCATCAGAGCTGACAACTCCCCTGAATTTCGATTCTAATTCCGAGAGGTTTTCATGTATAACAGCCACTCCAGAGCATTGATTTCACTTGTGAACTATGTCATCATTTGTCACTGTTACTTCTAAAAGATATAAGAAAATTGATTGCTGCCATCGGAAAGCAAAAATAAATACGACGAAGATTTTTTTGCTTATTTAAAGCGACAGTAGCTTACGACATAATATGTTTTTACGCGGATGCTATGGCGCCAGGAAATCGAGCACTCGGAAACACTAGCTTTCCCGACTCTGGCGGCGGACCTGGTCTCTGGCTCCGCCGCCAACCAAGTTCCGGCCGCGGAGGGTAGGGAGAGCGGCGCCTTGCAATACCGACACTCCTCTCGCCCGTAGTCCCACCATCACCGCATCAACCGCACCGCACCAATGGAAGATTTTACTGACTACTTTTCGAAAATGTATAGAACACTTATATTGCAGTGTAGTCCTAGCATAGAATAATGTGATGGATGGTCAAAATGGTGATCAAAATATCGTATGTATAATAAGAAAGAAAGATAAGAAGTAAAAAGACATTATTTCATAATCATTCATCACTCATTCATTCATTAGAACCTATCAAAAGTCCACAGCTTGCCTCATAGGGGCGATATTTGCCATAGTCGCCATGATTGCCAGAACTGGCTATCGCAGTTCTTTATTATTTTGTGTTGTTATCAGTAACATCTCATTTTCCTGTTTAATTTTAGTATATAGTTTTTTTTCATAAGCCACCAGTACACAGCGATGTTTTATAATTAGTTAAACTGAAATCAATCTTATCTTATAGGTATTTAAATACAAGTTACCTGATTAAACAAATCGTATTTGAGGCGCTTTTGTCTTACAGTATGAATTGACGTTATCTAGTAGATAATTTTGTTTATGGACGTATTATAGAAAAATACTAGCTGTTCCCCGCGACTTCGCCCGCGTGTAATTTATTACGATTGGATTTCATGGGTTTTTAGTTTTTCGAGCGGAACCCTAGTTCTTTTTCTTAAATAAAAGTAGCCTAAGTTACTCCTTATAACATCAGCTATCTACCAGTGAAAGCCCCGTCAAAATCGGTCTAGTAGTTTCGGAGATTAGCCGGACAAAAAGACAGACAGACAAAAATTTTAAAAATTGTTTTTTTTTTGTTATGAGTACCGTATATAATTTCATATGCATTTAATAAAAAGCTATTATTTTGACATTACAAACAGACACTTCAATTTTATTTATTTGTATAGATAAACACGTTGGCTTTTACCGAGTCGCACTACGACTGCGAGCGACAGTCATTTTTTTCGCATACAATGTACGACTATCTAACCGTGTGATGGCGGTGTAAGAATACCTACTATCCCATATTATCATCTAATGGGTGTCGTGGAACACAGGGAAATTAAAACTAGAGATGGGCAGATTCTTTCTTATAACAGCTGAATAAAAAAAAAAAACTGCCGTTGCCAACCCGCCTGCCAAGCGAGGCGACTACGGCAAAATCCTCCATATGAGGCAATCTATGGAGGCCTATGTTCAGCAGTGGACTTTTATAGGCTGCAATAGAATAGATAGATAGAAACAAAAATTTATATAAAGTAATATGTTTGTTTGTTCAAAATATTAAATATCCAAAGCTCTTCACCGATTACTTTGAAATTATGACACAACAGTATTCGACGCTAGTGTGTTTTATATACTTTAAAAAGCTAAGTCACGGCAACGTCTAGCCGGGTAGAGCTAGAAGGTATAGTAAAGTCGGAAGCAGCTGTTGGTTGTTGCTAGATAATTTTTATAGTAGTAAAAGCGGCCGATGCAGGTGCGGTTAAGGTTTGGGCTACTAATTACGTACTTAAAACGCCCTCGGAATGTTGATTATAAAATTTCCATCAGTAAAAAATATTTAAGCATTGAGATATAATTACAAACAAGTCTACAATCAGACTTAAACCAAATTGAAATAAATAAAATCTTTTCATTTAAACTCAGTCGCATAAAAATCATATCCCTTAGTAATGTAACGTATTTTTAAATGTCAATGCAAAATGTCGCAAATTGTTAAAATTTACAATTCGAATCAAGGAAAAGGGTTACTTTCTCCGTAATATAAATATTAACTTCGACGTGTGTTTTTATACGAGTAGCTGACAACCGCAATGACCTGATAAATTGGGCATGTGTAAAAAGCAGTCGATGTGAACTACATTAACTGAGGAAATCATGTTGTTTTTGCTCGTGACAAACGGTAGATTGCAATCTTTCAGGTAGCAATATTTTAGTTAAATTTATTTATATTAAAATTGACTGTCTCTTTGTTTTTTTTTTCAAATATATAGATGGCATACTACCGATCTTTATGATATTCCCGATATGCAGGTACTGAACAGTCTACACTAGACCTTAACATTTCTTGTTTGAACTATAGTGAATTATTAAAATAATGTGTTTCAATTTGGTCTATTACGTGCTTCTACTGAGCACAGGCCTCCTTTTATTTTTGAAAGCCCGCCATGCTGCTCCAGTGCATGATGGCGCGAATCTTCGAAATATTATAATCCTCAGATATTTGGCTCACGATGTTTTCCTTCACTGTGGAGCATGAGGTGAATCATCGCTCAAATTGCTATTAGCGATTCCATTAGTGCTGGCGTAGCTCGAATTAGGTTTTCTCAGGTACAATAAAATTTACTGCGCGCGCTTGGTCCCTTAGTACCAATATCTCTACGTTATATTAAAATTATTATAAATATAGTAATTTTAAGCGAAGTCATAATTTAAATATCTTATAAAACTAAATGCGTATTAATTCAGGTGATTCTGAGTTGATTTACAAGACAACCATGTAATTTCTTTCGTCAATAACTTCGCTCTAAATTGTGCGCGAACAGAAACTGGTTCCGGCATAATTAGCGATTAATATAACAAATAATGTGACAGTGAACAAGATGTGCAGGTTGATGTGAGAAATGCAAAAGCTGGCGACGCTGAAGCAGTTTAAAAAGAATAAGGAAAAGTGTTATTATTGGTGTAAAAGGAAATATATTTTATCATTTTCTCTCATGGCTTCGTTATCGCTAAGATCTGTTTTATGAAATACAGAGTTCGTTAATATGTAGATTTTGTTTAAAATTGTTAGTTCGACAAATTACAACTTAAATTTAAGCCTTTTTTATTGAACCAGATTTTTATTATATAAATGGTCTTTCTGTGTAATGATGGCTTAAGATTACTAATATTTTTGTGTTATTTGTTAAAAACTTGCGATCGATATTCATGCTTTTTATTTTATTACTTTATGTTTCGATGGCGTAATTAACAACATAATAAACAGTTTTCTGATTAGCACATGAGACTATTTCTTTTACGCTGCCACTTCATGGCGAATTTGAGAACCCAATCTTGCCGAATGTGTCGAAAGAGGGAAATTCCTGATAAGTACTCTAAATAATAAGAAACTGCCGTTTCCAACCCGGTCTATATATCATGGTAAAGTTGCAAATATCTCCGCTATGAGGCTTATGAAATGAACAGAAATAATTAGTGAATAGAAAATTTTATGGAAACTAGCGTTAGGCTATGTGCCTGACGAAGCTTTGGTGATCGCTTGATGACAAACATTCAGTTAAATAAGTAGAACTTAAATACCATACCAAACCGATAGTTAGTAACTTCTTAGTAACTCTAAAACTTCTTAGTACTCCTTAGTAACTCTTTCCAGAAGCCCATATTTTTGACACATTTTTTGGCAATCGATCCAAGATTTTTATTATAATAGTTTTTTCACTAAATTGTTACAATAATATAAGAAAGAATAACAAGTGGTAAAATTAAAAATTTTATACAACCGACTTCAATATAAATTAAATGAGAACATTATCAATGTAGAAGTCAATTAAATACGCACTATTAAGGATAACTCAAAAACTACTGGTCAGATCTTGATCAAAGTTTTATGGGACCTCATGAGAAGCACCTTCTCATGAGGTTCCATAAAAAAAAGCTTTCAAATAATCATCAAATTCGGTTCACCTAGAAAAATGTTCTGAGATAACACACAAAAAAACAGTCGGATTGAGTACCTCCTCCTTTTATTGAAGTCGTTTAAAATTATTCCTATTCCTAATTCTTTCATCATTCTTATCATCATCGTCATCAACGTCGTCATAACGGAAACTCACAAGTAAACTGCTGCACAAATACCTCCTTTATTTTGTTACACTATTTCCATTGCTTTATTTCTTTTCTACGGTACACTATTTTTTAGGAATTTTATTGCGTGCGATAATAATAAATAGATTGTTAATTAATTGTAATAAAATAAGTTTCACTCGATCAGTTATAACTAAGCTTTAATTCACTCTAATCAAAACCAAGGTATTTTTGACCACACAGTGTAGTGTCGAGTTTAAAACAAGAGAAGGTTCGATGGGTTCTTTAAAACGGCTGTTATAAAATAGGTTTATCTTTAAAGTATCATAAAAAAAATTTAGAGAAAAAACTACACCCCTAAACGTGTTATATTAGAAAAGTTTTTGGAACGAAGCTCCTTATCGGACGGTACGAATTTGGCGGATAAGTGTGTATAAGTGTAATATTATTCCGTCACGACCCCTTCTGACGTAGTGTAGACGGCCTTGGCAGCTATAAGGAAGCGAGATGGAATAATATCCACCTCCCTCGCACTTTATCTTATCTTGCCATGAAAGAAATAATATTTAATTTTAAATGACGCTTAATTTTAATAGACGCTAGTAATAGCATTCTGGTCTCTCGCCAAGGCTGTCCAAGGGAATTTCTGTAAGCCACAACTACCATCTCCGCACAGGGAGGACGACTCACTGGCCCAAGACGCAAAACACAAAGCCGACCTTTTAGGCTCCCTCTTTGCATCCAACTCAACTCTTGATGACGGGGGGAAAACACCGCTGACCATCCCGCAGTGTGAGTGCTCCATGCCGGATGTGCTGTTCTCACAGCGCTCGGTTCGCAAAGCACTTCTCTCCCTGGACATCCAGAAGTCGAGTGGGCCTGACGGAATCCCCCCAATTGTGCTGAGGACGTGTGCACCGGAGTTGGCACCGGTCCTAACGCGTCTTTTCCGGTACTCCTACTCCCAAGGCGTAGTCCCGAACTCATGGAAGCAGCTTTTGTCCACCCGTTCCCTAAAAAAGGCGACCGCTCAGACCCGTCCAACTGTAGGCCTATCGTGATCACCTCCTTGTTCTCCAAAATAATGGAATCCATTATTAACTGCCAGCTCATCCGGTACCTTGAGGATCACCAGCTGATTAGTGACCGCCAATACGGTTTTCGTCGGGGTCGATCAGCTGGTGATCTTCTGGTCTACCTGACCCATAGATGGGCGGAGGCAGTAGAGTCCAAGGGGGAGGCGTTGGCCGTTAGTCTGGACATTGCGAAGGCCTTCGATCGGGTTTGGCACAAAGCGCTTCTTTCGAAGCTCCCTTCCTATGGGCTTCCCGAGAAATTGTGCGATTGGATCACCAACTTCCTTGCAGATCGGAGCATCAAGGTCGTTGTAGATGGTGCATATTCTGACTACAAGCCTATTAACGCTTGTGTTCCACAAGGCTGTGTACTATCACCAACGCTGTTTCTTCTGCATGTCAATGATATGTTGCTAACTGGTAACATTTATTGCTATGCGGATGACAGCACTGGTGATGCTCTATACACCGGACGTGCCAATATTTCTCGGGAAAACGTCGCCGAGTACCGGAACAAACTTGTGTATGAAGTCGAGTCTTTGCTGAACAAAGTCTCGGATTGGGGGCGACTAAATCTAGTCCAGTTTAATCCCCAGAAGACACAAGTTTGCGCGTTAACCGCTAAAAAGAACCCCTTTGTCGTATCTCCTCAGTTTCAAGGCATTCCCCTTCTTGCCTCAGCCAGTATCAGTGTCCTCGGAGTCGACATATCGAGTGACGTGCAGTTTCGTGGTCACTTGGAAGACAAGGCCAAATTGGCCTCTAAAAAGCTTGGCGTGCTCAGCAGAGCGGGACAGTATTTCATGCCGGCACACCGCCTGCGACTTTACAAGGCGCAGGTTCGGCCTCACATGGAATACTGTTTCCATCTCTGGGCAGGGCCTCCCCAGTGCCAGCTCCTTCCACTTGACCGCATCCAGCGCAGAGCGGCTCGAATCGTCGACGACCGAGCCCTTTCCGATCGGCTCGATTCATTGGCACTGCGAAGAGATGTTGCATCCCTTTGCATTTTCTATCGCATCTACCATGGGGAGTGCTCTGAGGAATTGTTCGGATTAATCCCAGCCGCCAAATTTCACGAACGCACGTCGCGGCAGAACTCCCGATACCATCCACACCATCTGGATGATTGGCGGTCCACCACTGTGCGATTTAGAAGATGTTTTCTTCCTCGCACGACTTCCTTGTGGAATCGATTACCATCAGCGATTTTTCCGGAGCGATACTACTTAGGGACCTTCAAGAAAAGAGCGTACTCCTTTTTAAAAGGCCGGCAACGCATCTGCAATTCCCTCCTGTTGCAGTTGTTCATGGGCGGCGGTAGTCACTTACCATCAGGTGAGCCGCATGCTCGTTTGCCCCCTCTCCTATAAAAAAAATCAATAATATAATAATATACTACAATAGTAATATACTACGAAAGGAACTTCGTTGCAACCTAGTATTCCACGATACTCACGCATGTTTTTTAATGTCTATTTAGACGACATTCTATTTGTTACCATGAACTTTGATGTTCCTTAGTCCATTCATAATGGTTACAAAGTGGTACTTTTATTAATAAACCTGGTCAAGTGCGAGTCGGATTCGCGCATGAAGGGTTCCGTACAATCGTACAAGATTTAATACTATGTAGGTAAAAAACACGTTTCTAGTGGGCTACCTTAAATTTTTTACATTTTTTATTATTATTGTGATAGCAACAGAAATAGATTTTTTTATAGAATTAGAGTGATAAACGAACACACAGTCCACCTGATGGTAAGTGGTTGCTGTGGCGCATAGACATCTACATCTATCTTCGTTTGCGATTTAAAATGCAGATGCCTTGTCAGCCGTGAGGGCTAAGATAGAAAGCCTCTCTTTCCAGTAAAAAGGGTCATATTCTGTGAAAATTTAAACTGTCTACCTATTACGGATCATGAGATTACAGCCCATTGGCAGACGGACGGACGGACAGCGGAGGCTTTATAGGGTCCCGTTGGTTACCCTTTGGGTACGGAACCTTAAAAAGTAAAAACCAAAAACTAAAAAGAATAAAATAATTTCCACATTATAGCTTCTGAAGTAGAGTGCTATACATAGTTTTAAGCTTCTGAAATCGAAGCTTTTATGTGGAAATAATACTATACTTTTTAGTTATGAAATCGGTTATTACTTTTTATTAAAAAGTTAATTTTTTTATAACATGTTTTGCATAAAAAGTCATGTTAAGTACTTGGTGGTTCATTTCAAAAAGTCAAAACCGTAAGTAATTTCATCTGTTCCAATTAATTCTAAGCCGTTTGTTGATTGCAATCGACTTGTTATGTTACCACTTGAATCAGATAACGTGAATCAAAAATTAAAGGAAAGAATTAAGTCGAACCCGTATTTACGTATTAAAGCAATAAGAAATCAGTTCCCTTAAACCGCTGTGAAATGTAGAATCGTAGCAATTGTTTTAGAATTGAGGTTTGTAACTATTTAAATATTTTCCGTGTGAAGCCAACTTAGTAGATTTTATTATCATTAGATACTACTATCACATCAGCATATTTCGACCCGTTGGTGTCGTCAAAAAGAATATAGTTATAATAATGTCTTCGCTATATGGCAGTAAGCATCTATACTCTATGTATGCTTATATAGAATCGCGATGAGAGCAGCGTCCTAGCTACGAGATGTCTGGTACTATGATTTCCTATTTGCCTGCCAAGCTTTTTGATGGCGGCAAATCCTACTGTGGGAAAGCCGTGACCAGGTAGTGTACTGTTATATTTAATGTATTTAATGTAAGCGCATTATAATTTACTTTTAAGTCTTGAATTATTAAAATCGGAACTTTAATTTACGTGCTGCAGTTCCAAAACCGTTGCAACCACCTCCAAAATATTGATTTTTTATTTTGGGTAACTAATTAATAAAATATATCAATGGACTTTTTTTGGTAATTTGAGCTTGTTAATTAGTATGTCATTAATTTCTTTTTAATTACACATACAGAATATAAGCATATATAATTTTATACCTAAAAAGTTAGTGTCACCCATAAAAGACAATTTGCTTTTATGTCATTAATAAATTCAACATCCAATTACATATTTGGACATAATTGGAGCGAATTTTTGTTGATCGTTTCGCGAATAACGATATGTTCCAAAATCAAAAGCCGGTATTGTGACACGCGTTGAAACTAAGTCGATAATAATAAAATATATATTTTTATCTCTTTAAAGTGCAGGTCTTTGTCGTCGTTGATAAATAAATGGAAGGTGTTAAAATATTGAGTATAAAATTATTAACGATGTGAAGGTTTATTTATGAGGTAGATTTTTATCACACAGATAAAAAACTCTTTTATACAAGTGAATAGTAAGAGCGGTGGCTCACAGACTGTATACCATTACCCTCGATGTTTTAGGGCATCATCACCACTTACCAGCAGGTGGAATTGTGGTCAAGAACTGACTTATAATAAGATAAAACAATTCCTCGACTAAGAATCAAAATGCAATAGCGTAGTCACCCCTGTGTACTAAGGATACTAGGGAATTGAAAATACCTCGTTACCAAGAAACAGTCTTTAGATCTTGTGAATTACGATACAAAACATAGCAGTAACAATAGCATCGGATTAGTAAGCTGAAGTGGCAATAGGCCAGCCATATAGCTCGAAAAACCGACAACCGATGGGGAAAAAAGGTTCTCGAATGGCAGCCTCGTACCGGCGGACGAAGTGTAGGGCATCCCCCCTATGGATGGAATGACGACCTGGTAAGACTTGCAGGAAGTCGATGGATGTAGGTGGATGAGGAACGTGTTATGTGGCATTCCTTGGGGGAGGCCAATGTTCAGCAGTGTACTTGTGAAGGGCTGTAATGATGATGATGATGAACAATAGCATCATGAAGCACCAATTTTACGCATTTTAACGGTACCATAAAATATACACATTCAATGCAAAACTTCTCTCAGTAAGGGAAATGCACTAACAGTTAAAATTCCTAGACGGAAGAAAAAAAAAGGAGAATCATGTTACGGTATTTATTTAAACGTTTTTTCATAAATTTTCAAAGGAGGGAATTTAAAATATCTCTTCGACTTATCATATACCTTTATCAACGCCGTATAGTAAAGTTCTCAGTTAAACAAAGACTTCTCTCATATATTGCTTCATGGGGAGATTTTGCCACAGTTGGCACGCTTTATTATTGCACAAACCTTTTGATGAATGTGTGTAGGTAAGGGCTAATGAGTATCTGTTTATGAGCCCATTCATAGCATGATAATAGTTTCTTTTTAATTTTACCGTCTTCGGTTGAGATGTGAATCCAGTATTCCTTACAGCAAGCAGACATTCCAACCGTTAAGATATACTCGTTTGTCTGTCAAACTGTTTAACATTCTCGCGATTTAAAGTCTCATTTAACTGTTCTTAAATATCTGATCTTTAAAATAAATGCGTGTTAATGACTCTTAATGTTGTTTATATTCAACTGATAATAAATTTTACTCGATCAAGAAATAAATGACTATTTTTTTTAAATGCCTCAGCCAAATTAAGTACCCTTAAACTATGATTATTAACGTTAGGCTTCGTTGATCTTTAGTATTTACATTTAATTTCTTCACCTTTCTCATCAGCCGGTAAAAGTTCGCTGCTTGAGGCTCTCTCATTACAGAAAGGAGGTTTTAATTACTTGTTTCACATTAAATGTTATCTTTAATTCCATCCTCCATGGTGGCACTACACCGAAGGCGTGGAGCAGAAATACGGTGGTCTTGTTATTATCATAACAAATCCAGCCTCCCGAACATGCCGGTTTTCGAAAAGGCTTTAGCACCGTAGACCACATATATACTCTTCGGCAAATTGTACAGAAGACCGAGGAGTACAATCCGTTCGAAAATGCCGTACCTAAGTCTTATGAACCTAGCGATGCTGCATTGTCACATTTATCGGAAATATCCTTTAACAGGAAAAGCAGCGAGTAAAGGTTTATATTGTTACATTTGGGTATGTGGCATTGCGTCTATGATATAATGACTAAAGATGATTCTGGTCATAATTGATATATTTATTAAGATATTTTGTTAAACGAATAAAGTAAAACAGATCTTCATCATCATCATCATTACAGCCCTTCACAAGTCCACTGCAGAACATAGGCCTCCAACAAGGAATGCCACAAAGCACGGTCCTGAGCCTCCTGCATCCATCGACTTCCTGCATGTCTTACCAGGTCGTCACTCCATCTAGTGGCGGGATGCCCTACACTTCGTCCACCGGTACGAGGCTGCCACTCGAGAACCTTTTTTCCCCATCGGCTGTCGGTTCTTCGAGCTATATGGCCGACCCATTGCCACTTCATCTTACTAATCCGTTGGACTATGTCGGTCACTCTGGTTCTACTGCGGATATCCTCATTTCTAAGTTTATCACGCAGAGAAACTCCGAGCATAGCACTCTCCATAGCTCGTTGAGCAACCTTGAACTTCCTCATCCGGCCAGCAGTGAAGGACCACGTCTCAGTTCCATAGGTCATCACTGGCAACACGCACTAGTTGTACAGTCTCGTTTTCAAGTTTTGAGGTATACCCGACGAGATGTGCCGTAATTTCCCGAACGCTGCCTAACCGAGTTGAATCCGTCGATTGACCTCTCGGTCGAAGTTGGACTTACCTAGTCGGACTATTTGTCCCAATCTTGTCAACAACTTTGAGCTTAGTCCTCCAAACAACTACCGGTATAGGTGTGACATGGACATTAAACATGATATTTGTTTTGTCCATGTTCATCTTAAGACCTATATGAGGCCGCCTCTCGAGAACCTTTTTGCCAAACAGATCTTACTACCATACTATATGTATGTCTTCATATACGGATTGATACGTGGTAGGGCCATGCTGTAGATATATTATAGTTGTCACTAATAGATCCATTCGACCGAGTTAGGAATACCAGGATAAAATAACAGACATTTGCTGCTGTGCTTCGTATGGTGAGTGTATAAAACCGGAGATACTTTTTACTCGAAATGAGGTAATCTATCTTAGAGGTGACAACGCATCTCCATTTTGTTTCTTAGCTGACTTGTCCTATAAAATAACTAGAGCGCATTCCTTACCAGTATCTTTACGTTAAACAGAAAAGAATTCCATTAATTGTAAAAGCCGCTTGTGATACAAAAAATTAAATAATTTAAGTCTGAGGCTTTCCTGACAACTCCATGTAATAACTAATAACGACCACCGTGATCGAAATCGAACAGAAATAAATAACCTTTATCACAATTTATGTTCTGCAGTTAATTAACACATTAAAACATTTATCTTCCCCAGTAAATCGAATTTATTTGCAAGAACAGTTAAACTTGAAGTTGGCAATTAAGAAGTCCAAACAGTAAAATCGGTTAAGTGCTTAATTTGACCAACCTGACGTTCTTTCAATGTCCAACATATAATTTTCAGTCCATAAAATAAACATTATTAGGGACGGTACTTTCATAACTGGCATGCAGCAGTCGAAATAATAAACGCATGGACAAATTTTAAGGTATGTAATTACGTAAAAACAGCCTGTTGGATACCTAAATTGTAGAGTACAGGTTTCTTGGTACGTTAAAGATGATACCACGTCGGTATACTTTGCAACGTGTGAGGCCGATTGCAGGTTTCGTTATGTTAAAAAATATATCTTATACTAATTATCTTAAGAGCCCTGCGGTGACGGTGTGAGAGAAGTTATCACCCCATTTTATCCCGTGGTATATAAGAGGTGAAATTTGGGATACGCCAAAATAATCTTATCGCTTCTGATAGTTGGTGTCGGATGAAAAATATTCAGACGATAAACGCGCAGCAGTGTGAAAGGTGTGAAACGTCTGGTACTGAGATCGTTAATCCTGTCAAGCGTGACGAGTAAGGCAAATTATCTTTACAATGTCAGAAATCCATGTCCAAAAAGTCCATGTCAGGAATTACACGCTTTAATTCCTCACTCTCCTTTCCACTATCGGACAACCAGGCGATCGGCGGGTCTTCATCACTTTGTTGTCGATATTCCACGCATTAGAACCAAACGGTTTACTTCGTCTTTTGTTATGCGTACAGCAAAGGAGTGGAATAATTTGCCGGCGTCTATCTTTCCGTCCGAATACAATCTGGGCATCTTCAAGGCAAGAGTGCATAGGCTTTTGTTACGATAAGACATTGCGATTTACCATCTAAGGCTGCATCACCGCTTACCACCAGGTGGGATTATGGTCAAACACTGGCTTATAATAAGTAAAAAAAAAATGTCCAACGGTGAACTTCTCGGGCTGATGAAGAATAGTGATCTGCTGATTGCCTCTCTCGGGCACAGCTAGTACGATGTAAAAAGTATGCAGACTGTGTCTTTACTTTTTTTCAGTAATACACCTGACTATACTATATCTTATTCACCAATAGCGAAGAAAGGCAGCTCAGTAACCTAAGTGTAGGGAAGCCTGTGGGGCTTCTCGTCACTTCCCCTCACTAGATGGAGTGACGCCCTGGAAATAGATGCAGGAAGTCGATGGATTCAGGTAGCGGAGGACCGTGATTTATGGCATTTCCTGGGGGCAGCCCGTGCTTACAGTGGACTTGTGAAGGGCTGCAATGATGATGATAGTAATACACCTGCGTAGTTATTATGGTTGTATTCAAAAGTTGTCACCGTTTCAAATAGGTTAGCGGAATATAAATATCAGTTTCATCACATAAAAATTTCATACATATCAAAATCACACAATTACTCAATGGGATGAAAGCTTAGTTACACTTGCAAACAGAAGCTGTCTGTGTTTTGCTACTTTTTTAATGGGACAACTGGACTATTAAGTCCAGTGGACTTAATACTAACTGGACTTAATAGTCAAGTTGTCTATTATTATGTTGTATATTTAATAATAGGAAATACTCAATTCACGATCGCTTTTGTACATTTGCTCTCTGAATATTTAATATATAAAAAATAATATAATAAATAAATAAATAAATAAATACCGAGTATACTTATAGGTGTGTCCTGGATGGATGATCCATTACATGATCCACTACATCCTATTAAAGTCAACTGCTGAAAATAGGCCTACCCCATAGATTGCTTCGGGGGGGATTTTGGTATAGTTGGCACGCTTGGCAGGCGGGTTGTCAACCGCAGTTTTCATGATTTTGAGTTGTTATCAGGAAGATGCTGCTACCCATCTCCTGCTCCAGTTTCCTTCTGTCACCTCTTACGACACCTACGAGACGATATCGGATAGTAGATATTCTTACACCGCTACTGCACAGTTAAGGTTAGAGGTGTGTATATGGATTTATACACATGTACATTAAAAGTAAGTTTCATATATTGCTGACTACACTCTTTTTAGAGTTAAGGGTCGAGGAAAGTCCGTCTGTCACATTTATGGATAATTTAAAATTAAAAATTTTGTACAGCCGACTTCAATATAAGTTATTAAGAATAAATCAAAAACTATTGGTCTGACCTTGATCAAATTCATATGGGACCACACGAGAAGTACCAACTTTCAAATAAAAAAAGAATCATCGAAATCGGTTCAGTTCAGTTCCAGTAAAAAGTTATGAGGTAACACACATAAAAATAAAAACAAAAACATACAGTCGATTTGAGTACCGTCTCCTTTTTGGAAGTCGGCAGATAAATTTAAGTAGTAGAAGCGTTTTTTTATCTAGGAATCCGAACAGCTGTGCACCCACTGCTGTGATACGGTTTGAATGGTAAGAGAATAACATTGCCTGACGTCTGTCGTCACTTTTGAGCACTAAGATGGAATGCCTCATTTCCACATTTATTACTTTTGACACTTTAAAGCTTAATTTATTAACTTATAAATTAATTTAAAATCACATTTTATATGCAATAACAGGATATGGTCCGTAATTATAGCGATAATAGCGGATTTAACTGTGAAACGATCGTTAAATTGTTTGTTTAATTAATTTACAACGTGTCGTTAACACGTTATCTTAGAAAATAGCTTGCACAAATTATATTTTTTTACGAAGAAAGTAACAGTCCACTTAATAATAAAAGGCTGTGGCATCTCATGGACTTTTGCAACCAATATAAAGAAGAAAGCTACAGATGCGTTGTCAAATTTCAGGACTAGTAAAAATGCTTCAGACTGTAATTAATTAATTTCACTAAAATAGGACCACAGATGCGAGGTCGCTCCAAACATTACGATATAATCTTTGTACGACCGACTAAAACATAAATTATTAAGAATAACTCAAAACTTATTGGCCAGAACTTGATAAAATTTATATGGGACCACATGAGAAGCACCAGCTTTCAAATAAAAAAAACAATCATCGAAATCGGTTTACCCAGAAAGAAGTTATGATGTAACACACACAAAAAAAACATACATTTAAATTGAGTAAAACTAAAAAAGTCAGGTAAGGTAAGGTGGATGTACATCAAAAGAACTCTAAGACTGAAAACGGTCCCTGAACAATTTTTATGGTTTATGATACCTAAACTGGTTTAAATAAAATTTATAATCATTATTATCACTAGTCTGTTATCACCAGTTAACTATTGATCATATTCCTTTATTACATCAATCGCTATAGTCAATAGGCGGGTTGGCGTATGTACATAGCGTCGACGCAACATGTTCCAGATGCTGAATTTCGTTACCGTTCAGGGCATTTTAGTTGCAGTGATTGGTACACGGGCCCTCTCACCATTTATTCGTTGGTTTCAATAACATTTTATGGCATTTTCCGTAGTAAAGTTAAAGCCTCCAGTTCTCTAAGTTCCAATACTGGGCATATATCTCCTCTCGTCAGATAAAGTTGAAAAGTCAGATGATGTTATAAAAGCCAAAGTCACGCTTACATCTCAGAAAATAAACAATAATTTCTGAAAGGAATAAGGAACAATTAGTCCGTTACTGCGCTACCCGACTTCAAGAAAAGTACGAGACCTCAGAATTTTTTCTAAGTAAACCGATTTTGATGATTCTTTTTATTTGAAAGCTGATGGTGGTGGATCTGACCAGTTGTTTTGAAGTTATCCTTAATAATGCGTATTTAATTGACTTGGACTACGTTCATGATGTTCTAATTTTATTTATATTTAAGTCGGTTGTAGAAAATGTTTAATTTCACCACTTGTATTTCTTAGACAAGCAGACTTCCTTACGATATTTTTTATCACCGCCGAGCACAAGGTAAATCACCACTCAAACTTGCAATTAACAATTTCATTGGTATTTCTGGCTGGTGTTTGGGGGAATCGAGCCCCGGATGTTCGCGTACTGTGAAATTTACTGCGACCGTTTAGTCTCTGAGTTAACACGGCTCCGTTTTCCATAGACTCTCTGAAAATCACACTTTCGATTTCGATGGCTTCGATCAACATTATGTATAGATTTAAAACAAAAAAGTATAAAATTCATAAAATAATGACTGAGTTGAATTTTTACTGTCTCTGCTTTTTGATAAATTAGATTAATACAAATTGCGAAATTACATACTTTCAATTATATTGTCTCGGAGTAATAGAATCCATCATCATCCCATTCCGTCCCGTGAGTATAGAAAGAGGCGATTAAGGGAAAAATCTGGAAAATCTTATGGCTTTCAACAAATGGTATGTGATCTCATTTTTGCTAGACGGAAAATGCCCAGGCTAGTGTTATTCATACACTGTAACCGCTACAGCGTCAAAGTGCAAGATATCCGCCATTGTGATTGTCAATTCGGACCTGGGAGTGAAGATTAAAGAAATTCCTCCTGGGTAAACGAGAAAGGCCCATGTTCAGTAGAGGGTTTTTGTGAGTTGTTGTACTGAAGAAGATCTCTTTCTTGTTACATACGAGAGAATTGCAAATTTTTTATTTTTATTTTAATGTATCACAATATTCGGCATTAATCAATATTAGTGAACTATCAAGGTCTATGAAATCCAACGACTAATTCAAAAAATGTAATAAACACCGAACCGTACGCCATTTTATATTAATTGGATTGACAAAATGGCGACATTAAGAGAATTCAGACCGATTCGCAGCGGTACGTGGTGCAATAATCGCAGTGTTTGTTCAATGCAGTCTCCCGCTGAGGTATTTATTAGTTTTAGTACAAAGCAATCGTAAGGGACCCACTGAGTTGCGTACCCATTTGCATTTTATTTAACTTTACTTGATTTTAAAAGAAAATTATATGAATTTCGATCTCACTAGATTTAATTTTTAGTTGTCATTTTTTTCAAGTAATTGGCATCTGATCTGAATTTGACACAGCATATGATCTAGTATGATACACTATTTTTATGTTAATATTATTCTTATATAAGTAATATAAAATTTTTATTTAACGCCAATTATAACTATAATTTAAAAATATAATCGTGACTGGGGCCAGGACGTTCGCCTCAGGTATCACAACACGCGAGCAACAACATATTATAATGCCAGCATAACTTAAACAAAATGGAATTCTGGAATGTCGTGATTGCCAGGCGTGTGTTCGAGAAATAAATAATATAAAATACGCGTTGGTAATTGTAAATGAAAAAAAAATTAAGTACATCAAATGCTAGAGTCTTTTATATGATGCTAAGAAACGTTAACTCTCCAGTAAACTGCTTTTGATATTGAACGATTTCTATGTGGTATGGCTACTTTTATGCCCAGAAGTCAGTCTGTAGTGCGTGCACTAATGTATTCAGGTTGAAGAAGGCACATTGAGAGCCAGTACAATTACAGACGGAAGAGGACAGGCATTTCATCTTAGACATAGTGGTAACAACGTATCTGTAACATTCTTTGCTCGTAGTTGATTGCAGTAGCTACTTACCTTCAGGTTGACTGTAAGTTCGTTTGTCACTTCAATTTTATAAAAAAAAAAAAGACATAACGTGCAGGTCGAATGTATTTAGCATTCGGTCTGCACGCTATGTTTTTTTAAACGGATATACTCTAGTAATGCTAGTACTAACGCGTATGTCAAGTACGTGATTTAATCGTAGTATGAGTTATAGAGTATTTGCTTATGTGTACTTTATAACGCTTTGCCCGCAATTCATGAGGTATGAATGCTTCTACAATGAGCATAAATCTTGCTATGATAACGTCGGACATTGTATATTAATGTACTGTGTCTACGCACTCCAATATGAGCCATAAGTCCGGCTCGAATTGCTAACTTGCATGTTGAATTAAAAGCTATTATTAAATATAAAAGTTCTTTTTCCAACGTATAAGAAGAAACAATGGGTTTACAATGTTTGTGACACCTAATAGTTTTGCTTATTTATTTATAGGTTAACTATATAGGTATTATTAACTTCCAATAATAGCTACACAGGATGGTGTCAATATGAACAAGTATAAACATTAAAAATAGCGCACGTCTTTAAATATAGAAGACAATAACAATCATTATCTAAAGCTAAGTAAGGAAAATTGTATTCTTTCAGTATATGTTGTACCGTAATTGATAGAAAAAATAAAAAGTTTAACCACACAATAATATTACAACAGAGTGCGATAAAATTATACAGTTTCCTGTTAGGCGTGATATGTGCCTGTATCGATTTAGATTAATGCTAAATAAGGATATAACTTCTTACAACACTGAGCTGACCATGTTAGCATCAGTAACGTCCCCTTACCAGTCTGTGGGTTTTAGAAATTTTGTGTATTTAAAAATAATATTATTAACTTAACTAAATTTATTCAAATACGTATGTGCCTATCAGTGAACACGATTTACCATCGATTGTTCGTTTTTTGAGTTATATGGCCGGCCAACTATCATTTCAGCTTATGTACTGATATTTTCTGTATACATATTAATTTATGAATATTTGTGTGCAAATTTCTCGATGTTGTGATGATATTTGTCGGTTAGGTTGGTAACAATCGTGCCTGCTAAGAGTTACCCCGGCGTGCACTTCGCAAATAATAAGGTTATATGAGAATAATGTTTGGTAAAATTGTTACTCGTCAAGATTTCTAAAGAAAAGTCTGCAACACTATAATATGTCTAACTATTATGATTATCTCGCAATAACTAAGAAAAAAGAAACTTTTAAAATACACGTAGCTATGTAGTAAAACTTCAGTTAATGTCAGTCGTTTATGAAACAAAGCAAATTTGGGAAATAATTTGCCTCTGCCTTTGTATGTTTTTGCTAAGTGAGTGCGCTTTATCATGTTTGGCTGCATCACCGCTTATCATGAGGTGGGATAGTAGTGAAGCACTTGGTTATAATAGTTAAAAAGAAGTTTTCACATGTACTTTCGTATGCAAAAATTACTCTATGCGTCCAACACCACTATACTTCGATGCGTATTTTCCGTTGATAATAATTAAGTGCTCGAAAAGCTAAAAAGATAAGTGAGAGAGGTATTTAAATTAACTTAAGACTTACTTAGTCTGCCAAGTTTTTTATAGTGTGAAAATTTCAGGTAGGTTTACGTTTTTATTCCCATAAGATATAATCTTCTAATATATAAAAATTAATATTTGTTTGTTCGTATTTTATGCGCTGCCATACCGTCCATCATATTGGGGTAAAATTTAGTCAACTTATTGCTTACACTTGCGCAACGGTTATAGACATAGTACAATAAACTTATGGCGCCAACAAATTTATTTGAAAGATATATCATTCAATTCGATGAATGTACTATCATTCCCAATTAAACAATATAACTCTTCCATATTTAAAACGATATTTCCACAATTATTTCTTATGCGACAGCAACGCGCAGGTTACCAGCGAGTGCATAAATGTATATACATCAAATCATGTAATATCATATAGAATGTTTTATTTAGGTATTGTTTTGCTAATTTAGTACTAACTTAATAGCTCCATTTGCATGACAGTCACGAGCCGTAGGAGCTCGCAGTTGCGGCCACCCATAGTGATACGTGTGTGAATTCCACGAACTACGAAAACGATGTAGAGGCACGTTATTTTAATGTGGTTATTACAATTCGGGTTATATTAACATTTTTTTGGCTGAAAATCTTGCATATAGTATTTTCGTTACTCATAATTCGAGTTGTTTTTACATGTACTTTTTCTGTTACTTATTCTGAACCTCCGCTGCAAATTTGGCCTGTTATTGCAAAATAACCCTATATGTCCTTCTTCAGTTGTTGTTCTACGATTCAAAATTGGAGTTAATAAATAGGGGCATATGGATATACACTATCTATTTTAAAAAACCGGCCAAGTGCGAGTCGGACTCGCGCACCGAGGGTTCCGAACAAATCCGTAGGTATATAAGTTTAAAATTATTAAAAATATTTTTATTATATGATGTAACTAAAAATTTATGCTTTTCGCAATTTTTCCTTTATCTGTGCTATAAAGCGTTGCTTCGTACCAAATTTCAAGATTCTGAGTTCACGGGAAGTACCCTGTAGGTATTGATTTCCTTGCGAATGTCGAAAATTCACAGGATAAACGGCTGTATCTTTTGATTGCGTTCAGCTTGATACCTCCACGCGTTCCTGAGAAAAGGGTCTTGACAGACAGACAGACAGACGGACAACAAAGTGATCCTATAAGGGTTCCGTTTCTTCCTTTTGAGGTACGGAATCCTAAAAATGATTTAATATTATTTTGTTTACTTTCTCTCAATGTATAAATATACATGTACAATTAACAGTACCCATCAATCTTTGGAATCCAGTTGCATAAAACTCATTTGCTACTTTTTCTGTTAATCTGTACACGATTTGATGAACAGTCAGTTGCTCAATATGAAATATGTCCGTTATAACGATTAATAACTGCCTGTAGCGAAAAACCGAAGTGTGATCAATATTTGGTTCACTAGCCGCAAGAGTCTATTTCGCTTCGTCAGAGGTTTTATACAAACACACAAACTACAAACACACGAACACACAAACAAACACAGTCTATTTGAAGACGCGGTTACGCGCACGAAATTCCTCCTAATATCATTTCTACGATTTTCTGAAGGCGTTTTATTGTTCGAAGGGAAGATTTAGATACCGACCGAACAGATATATTACTACTTGGTAAAATATTTAAAAAAATTTGAGAGACCTCGCTATTACATTAAATTTTAACGGCAACTTCAATCATTATGACAATAAATTTGACAGCTAAAACGCGTTAAGTAACGTTCCAGTAAACCATTTTTTTTATTGTGTGGTGTTTAAGCGCAACTCAACTTGAGACACACTTAAAAAGAGATGCTTAAAATTTTAATTTGGGAATACGAACATAGAGCTTAGCAGTTGCTCAAACAAAGTTTCGAAAGGATTTTGTGTTTTAACAATTTGTCAAAGGACAATCCGTTAATGAGATACTTTTCTATATTCACGCATTAGTTTGGTGTTTGTTTTGTTCCGTGATGCAAACTGAAAGTTTGTAGTCTAAATATTAAGATATATCTGGTTCATTAGGAAAAATGTAAAAAATAAGGTTATAAATATAATATTACATATAGTGTAAAATTGACCTGGTTCCTTGACTTTAAATTCATTATTAAGCTGTCAAGTACGTCCAATTGCTTTTGAAACTCTGCAATTTCAGTCTCTAAATCTTCAAGCGGTATAATAACTTAATTGTCATCAGTAGAGACATATTGAATATATTTTTTCGCCTTAAGAAATTGAATCAAGATACTGATATTATAAGATGCACTGATATTATAAGGTAACTCAGGGGATAAGCCCTCACCATGAATTTTACAGTACAAGTGATGAGTTCGATTCCCGCCGCCACCACTGAAATGACTCCCCCGGTACTGAGTGCTTGTAGGTTGATCTGTTGCGTACTTTACGCCATCTCATCGTTATCGTTAGATAACTAGTATAGGTCTCGATGTTTAGATCTTTACTGATGACGTCATTCTTGACATAATGGCCGGCTCCCACGATCAAGCACGGTATAAGATTCTGGTGGGCTTGCATTTTCTTGCACTCAGTGGCTGAAGTCAACGCGTACCAGGTTGGTGCTGTGTACGTCAGCCACGAGCGGACGTAGGTCTTGTAGATCCTGCTATTTGTTCTTCTTGGTTGGTAGATACCAGTACTGCGTAGAGTTTCGTTCGCGTGACTCTGGCCTACCTTACAGAGTGATCGACCTGAGGGATCATGCGCAGCGAGCGATCTATCTGGCATCCAAGGTACGTTCCACCCACCAACCTATGTCCTGCCCACGGAGTTGCAGTATTGGTGGTGTATGTCTTGTCAGCCTGTTCATGAAGGCGGAATCTTCCATTTATCCAGGCACTCTGCTAGCAAGTCCTACCCGACGAGATAACGTAAACGTCGTTGCCATAAAAACTGAGAACGACGTACTCTTCCCACTCCTACAAATGGTTTTGGAGTGTGAGGATTTCGTTGGTGTAGATCGCGCAAGGGTGCCTCCGGTCCTTACCCGGCTTTGGTAGCACGACGATCTGTCCTTATTTTCAAATGTCCGAGAAGTGGCCAGTTTTCAAGAAGCGGTTGAAATGTCTGGTAAGTGCCACTATCCCCTTCTTGGGCAGATGTTTTACTGCTTTGGTGGTGATTCCATCGAACCCTGTCACTTTGCGAGTGGCTAGGCTCATAATGGTACGCCCCACCTCCGCCGTCGAAATAAAGTCTTCCCCTCGTAGCGGAGGCGCCGGGTTCGACAGAAAATCCTGTGCGCGATATTGGATGTTTTCGACTTAGTCAAGGTCTTCTGGGGCATGACATAACTATTTGCCCGTGTTGACTAGTATTGGGCAGATGGGTGTCGGTGTCTTTGAGAGCTGTCGGTTGAGGAGGTACAGGGAGGCGGGTATCTCCTAGGCTTCGTTGAAACGCCTCTCCTGCGCTTCCCTCTGTGAGATCTTACTGCTTCCTACAGCTCTTCTGTTAGGTTGTTGAGTTTTCTCTTTATGAGTGGGCACCGTGTTCGTGCCCAGAACTTCCGCAGTCTCCGCTTCTCAGTTAACTTGACTTGGAGTTAGTATGGTATTTCCTCTCTTCGGCACCCCACTGAAACAAGATGTGAAGAAAGTTGGAGTTGGTCTTGAATTGTTTTGTTCAAATGTAGAGCCGATGTCTACATCGTCATTGGTTTTCAAATTGTCGCCGACTTGGAGATCCTCCAGCGCTCTACGGAAGCGGGTCCAGTTGACCTTCATCTTCAGAGCTCTGGGCACTACAGCATCCGCACTTGTGTCGGTGGCGAACAATGCGGGGAGGGTCCAGATCGTACAACACCTCTAGATGGGTGGGGTACGGTATTTGATTGCACAGCACTATGACATCGGGCTGGTATTGGGGTTTTGTGGGGATATGAGTGAGCTTATCTAAACCTAGCACCGCCTATTTCCTATCTTCAGCGTCTTCGTAGAGCCATTTTCCGGGTGGTGTTATTATTGCGGAGCCCTAAGCAGGGTATTTCACATTGAGGTCTCCAGCAACAATCGCAGGTGTAAATGTGTTGAAAATTGTCCTGATATCATGAACTGTGAACGAGGTGCGAGGAGGTCTATAGGCAGCAAAGATCCTGACTTCTCTTGTCACCTCTTTCATCCTTAGTCCCTTTGTCCTCGTTGATATTTAATCAAGAAAAGAAATGTGGTGTCTTTGAGCTATAGCAAAAATAATCTATAATAAGTAAATTAATGTATACTAATACAATATATTAATTTACGTGGTAGAGCCATGCTGCAGCTATATTAGTAGTGTAGTTGTAGCACGAATGGGTCGGCTAGACCGGGGAAGGACCACGCTCTCACAGAATACCAGCGTAAAATAGCAGCTTAACACTGCTGCGTTTCGTATGGTGAGTGTAAAGAACCGGAGATCCATTTTACTGGAAAAGGGGCATTCCATCTTAGTCCTCACGGGTGACAACGCATCTGCATTTTGATTATTTATTGAAGATAGATGTAAGATGTCTATGGGTCACAGCAACCACTTACCATCAGGTGAACTGTGTGCCCGTTTGTCACTCTATCCTGTAAAAAAAATATACTAATTTAATTTATACTACTAATCTCTATACACTAAAATCAATTGCTATCCGTTAGCCTCACCTGCATCCTGCCATCTTAGTTTTGATGAAATTTTTTGTGTGTTATTGAGTGGGTCCCTGGATAATGTAAACGATTCAAAATTAGAGCCGGTAGGTGGCACTGTCGTCGAGATCCTGAAATCTCCCGTGCGAAGCCGGGACGGGTCGCTAGTATGGTATATTAGTATAAATAATAATAATAATAATAATATTTTGTAGTTTATACTAATTTAACGTGAAGTAGTGGTGTTAGAATATCCACTACCCAATATCGTTCCGTGGGTATCGATAGAGACAACAGAAGGCCGCCTGCCGAGCGTGGCAACTATTGTAGAGTCCTTAATATGAGAAAATCTTGGGAGCCGTGGACTTTTATAGACTGTAATGGATGGTTGAATGGAATATATTATGTAAAAGTTTGTGAAGACATTTAGATAATGGTTGAACATAAACGGCTAAACGAAAAATGTAGACCATTATATTATTCTTCTAACTTTTAATAATATTTAATTTTTTAATATATACATTATTAAAAAATTGTGATAAAAAAAACTAAAACTAATAACTCAATTATCACATAGTCCTACTCCCGTGGCATCGTGCCAAGAACGCTGGCTGCGATTCCTCGCTGAATCGCTATACTTAACCTTTGAGCGAGAAAAGAACCAGCCTCTTATCACCAGCAGGAACGACCAGTCGCGGATAGATTTCCTTAAGGAACTTCACCGCACGTAAATCCCACGTACCGATAATCTCTACAGCAAATGACACAAATATGTAGTCATCTCTCAGAGACTCATATTATCCAATAATATCGATAGTACTATATCCAAGACATAGAACTATACTTATATGGTACATAGTAACTCAATGTCTTATTTTGTTTTAACAATTTGGACCATTGTTTAACTAGTCCCAAAATACCCAGACCTATGACTAGGAAACAGTTTCTATGAAACAATACGTTATTGCATTGTCCAAGAGTGGATGGTTTGCTGGCTTTTGGTTGCAATAATGATGATATCTTATTACAACTAAACTTCGAAACTTAAACATTTAAAAAATAATTATTTTTTGTAAATCCTAAGTCCATATAAGATCAAAATAAATTAGTTGATAAAGTAATAGTTGTTATAAGTACATATCAAGTTTCCAAAAAGATCATACATGTGGTATACAAAAGTAAATATACAATTGTCGATTTGGGCGTGGAATACCTTTAATGCTGACCATGTTACGTACACAACTTTAGCTTTTTCTTTCGACATCGCTTTCTCTATAGTCGTAATAGAATTCATTTTCCGATAAATTTTATAGAAATCTTATTTTTGTTTGAGGTACATTCTAGGCGATTCATAAAATACTTGATGCCATCTAAATAAGGTTTGGTTATATTACGGGACAAATTGTGCGGTTTAATTCAATCAAGTCAACATTTAGAGATCGCTATCTTGATAGATGATATAGATGACTGTTTTTCTGAGTAAATGTTACAGTCGGAACGGTTTATTGTTTAAAAATACTTTTGACCGTTGAAGACAGTCAAAAGTGCTATTAACTTCGGTTAAAAGTTTTGACTTTGAAAATAAACATTCTTTAAGACTGTTGTCAACAGCATTTAGATACCGGCCAAACTCTTATAAAAAATAATTAGGAATAATTAGTTTTCCCTAAGCCCGAGACGATAAACCAGACGTCAATGGCAGCCGCATCAACCCACTATCGCTGATATTTTATAAAAGTAATTACAGCTGTAGTAGGTTTAGGTGCGGCTGGGTTCTCCCTAGGGTAACATGGGTTGTTAACCGTAATGGATTTATGAAAAAATAGTTAAGCCTAGGTCAAACTAACTTTTCTCTTAAATTTGTAAAATTGATTTTACTACCAAAAGTCTTTGTTAAAACCACTTTCCCTTAAAATCTTTAATCAGATGACTAAAGAGCATTTGACTGTTTCGAATGGATTCGTCGCTCAAGATAGTTTTTACCGGAAAAAAGATTTGACTGTAACATATGTATAATAATCTGTACTTTAATGGACCATTCTCATAAACTTAGGAAATTTATAAATTATTGAAAAAATATTTTATTGAAGTCTGGTAAGTCATTATTTTGTTAATACTTTATATATGTTTTGGCGGGAATCCAAACCTATCTCAGTCATAATTCAACCGAAAGATACACACATCATAGTGGTTAAACCAAAGTTACTTTTAGCCAAATAGTTTGATTAAGTCCCAGTAAGGAACAGTCTCACATTCCAGTCAGTTAAACGTCGATTAAAAATAATTACGTGTGAAAAATATTGAAATGTCCCGCCAAGCTATGCGTCGTCGTTCGTCCATTACGAAAACAGTATCCTTTAAGATTGCTATCAGTTATAGATTGGCCATAAATTGAATACGCTAAGAACTTGTGGTTGTTGCAAAATTCCTTACGTCCGATCCTTTGCACGATACGTATGTTAAAACTGCCGTCGATAAATTACCGACTGGTTTTGCTTTAATAACTTAATGGCGGTACTAGAGCGTTAATAACGATATTTAAATACTTCAATGATAAGTTTAGTTTTGATTTAAAGTGTCTTTTTATTACACGAGTTTTAAGGGTTCCACTGACATGTAAAGAATTTAATTATGTTTTGTTCTTCTATCATAATGCTACACATCATTACAGCATCTAAAGTATAATGCCGAATTAATCATCATCATTATCATCATTACAGCCTTTCATAAGTCCACTGCTGAACATAGGCCTCCCCGAAGGAATGCCACAAAGCACGGTCCTTACCAGGTCATCACTCTATCTAGTCGCCCTACACTTCGCCTACCGGTACGAGGCTGCTACTCGAGAACCTTTCTTCCCCATCGGTTGTTGGTTCTTCGAGCTATATGGCCGGCCCACTGCCACTTCAGCTTACTAATCCGTGGGGTTATGTCGGTTACTCTGGTTCTACTGGGGATATAGAACGAATTAATAACTTCTTATATTTACACGAATACTTGTCATTGGTTAAAAGTAATTTTACGGGTCTTATCGCGTTTAATTTATTTCCCGACGTTTCGGGTGATGTTACGTAGATCGCACAAAAAATTAATATTCAATAACTGAATGATATAAAGTTATAAAGTAATAGTCCGGGCTTACTATGACAGCGGGACGTCGTACGCTTCAGTCCCCCGCCGATTGCTATTGAGCAATTGACAATTTCAGTGGTGCCAGAGAGGTATTAACTAGGTTTGATCTTTGTTCGTGTCCTGTACTATGACATTTTAAAGAGAGCGTTTATTACTAGTGTGAAATAAGACAGGACCTATCAATAATGTTCTAAGTTAGGTTAAGATCTCTTTATGAGGCAAAGAGATGCCTAACTGCGTTGATGCTAGAGTGTGAGACGTGAAAGGTCAAACAAAAAAAAGACTGCGCCCTTTACTCACTGTTAAATTAAAACTTATTAAGCGGTTGTGGTTAAGCTTATTATATTAGTAATATTATGATAAAAGTTAAAGTTTCACTGCTGGGCACAGGCCTCCTCTCATTTCTGTGAGGGTTTTTGAGCAAGGAAATGTACGCCGCGGTGCCACAATGCGTGTTGACGAACTTCAAATGCTTTCGATTTTTTTTCTTACTTCTCAGACATGCAGGGTTCCTCACGATTTTTCCTTCACCACCGAGCACGTGGTAAATCAGCACTTAAAATTGCAATTAACAATTTCATTGGTGCCGGCGGGGATCGAACCTGGGTTGCTCGCGTACTGTGAAATTTACAGCGAGCGCTCAGCCCCTGCTACCACGGCTCTCTGGTAATATAATAGTAAACTAAAAATAAGTAATATTAAATTAATAATAATAGTAATAAATATTTATTTTTCATTTATTAATATTTTTAGTTATTAATAAAATATTTAACAATGAAATAATGATCATTATTAGTTTTGATCCATATACAAATGGAATAGTTATGTATAGCAAGCTATCTAGCTTGCTATATATAATTACTATAGTATTTAATAATTTATAATGTCTGTAAATTTTTAGGCCTTTTGTACTGGAACCGAGGCATTCCATCTTAGTCCTCACGGGTGACAACGCATCTGCATTTTAATTCGTAATCGAGGATAGATGTAGATGTCTATGGGCCATAGCAACCACTTACCATCAGGTAGAATGTGTGTTCGTTTGTCATCTATAACCAATAAAAAAAATATAAATATGTTATATATACTCAAGAATTACGATAGTCCGTCGATGCCTTTATAAATGAAATGGAACTGCGTAATGTAGATTTTACTAAACGTTAATTCCGTCCAAAAAAGTATTTTTTTTAAAAACTTTTACAAAATGTAATATTTAAATAAATAAATTATATATGGTTATGATCTTGTAAGCGCCTGTCTTGTTAAATACGCCAGGTGCTCCACATCCACGTACATTCGTTGTTGTCAATCACACAGATGTTGATAAATGGTCGCTTGTTATGCAAAGGGACATTTACCTCAGAGGAAAACAGAATTCAACATTTGCATGAACGCAGTTCGCTACTGACAGCTAATACATCTTGTAACATTTAACCTGGTTATTTGGTTGGGTTCCGTGTTTATAATCAGGTAGGATCTCGTATGAAAATATTATGTACAGATATGGGGCTGTTGCAGAGATTTTATCAAATTAGAAATTAATAAATATTAAATATATAAACGTAAATAAATATAACAAAAAATTACATATTACCTTTATTTGCCATAGGTTTTATGGAATTAATTATAGCAATCATCTTTTTACGCTATGAAGGCGAATGTTTGTATCTTCGTGTTTGCTTTTTGTTGCCTTTTTTGTTGGCATTTTGTCGCATCCAATTTACCTAGTAGAGCCATGCTGCAGCTATATTACTGGTATAGTTGTAGCACGAATGGGTCGGCTCGACCGGGGAAGGACCACGCTCTCACAGAATACCAGCGTAACACTGCTGTGTTTCGTATGGTGAGTGTACAGAACCGGACTCATTTTACAGGAAACGAAGAATTCCGTCTTACTTCTCACGGGTGACAACGCATCTGCATTTTCATTCGTAATCGAGGATAGATGTAGATGTCTATGGGCCACAGCAACTACTTGCCATCAGGTGGACTGTGTGCTCGTGTGTCAACCTAATCCTATAAAAAAATCTTCTACACTTTATTCCGTGGTAGTCGATCTGCAATACACTGTTTGGAAGCAGCTTCATGAAAACATCAAGCGGAATCAGTCCTATAAAGGGAGAGACCCATGTCCAGCAGTAGACTATTACGAACTAAAAAATAAAAGGAAAATTAAAGAATTATCATCTACGACACGGGCTCGGTATGCCGAGCGTTTGCATGTCTGTTATATAGGCCAATCAGCGAATAGTTTTAAGTGTCTCTTAAAAAGCTTTTTATATAATATATATAATTAAAAAGTACTGTATTTTCGTCGCAAACACTTTATAATATATATTATGCGCAATATATACCACTTTGCGCTCCAAAACTCCAATCACTGACGTCTCCCGTATAACCGCCAAAATAAAATGGTACTGGGCCGGTCATGTCTGCCGTATATCAGAAGAACTTTGGGTCAAAATTACAGCTCGATGGACCCTATAAATGGCAGATGACCCCCCAGAAAACGATGTCGGGAAGACTGGTCCTCCGTAGCACAGAACTGTGAAAGGCGGAAAGAGATTGGGGAGGCTTTTGCCCAGCAGTGAGACGTTATGGGCTGATAAGATGAGATAAGAACATATAACTTTCATTATTTATTGCGTAATACAGTAGGGCCTTTTGTAAAGTCGAGTTTTCCGCGGTACGAATGCTTTTGCAAGTAAATTTTTACAAAACAACGGGAAGGTTAGGTTTCGTACGTGGACAGAATAAGTAAGAGCCCTGTTATGTTTGGTAATGATGTTCAAATTTTTGAATAAAACTTGTTTTACGTTTTATTTTACTTATTTTTAATTCCCGAAGTTTCAAGTTTTATGCAGCATGGGTCATGGGAGGACTGACTAGAGGACGAGAGTTGTCTGAGGTTCCGATGTCAAAGTTAACCCGGAATACCTTTTTAATTATTAACTTCGATGCAAAATGCGCTAAGCTCATTCTGCATAGATTAGACCTACCAACTGAAGTGAACTATTACGGAGAGATTTCAGATTCAGGACAGATTCAGGAATTAAAAATTAGTAAAATAAAAAGCGATAACATCCGTAAAAATAGTTTTATTCAATGTGTAGTGTTCGCGTAAAGGTAAAAAATCATGATGTTAAAATTTCCTAAAAATATTGTAACAGATCAATATTCGTTTTAATTTATACAGCGTTCAATTCATTATTCAACAATTATTATTGGCGATGTCGTCACACTTATCACCATTAACTTACTATATCGCTTTAATATCATATATATTGAACATAACATATTGTATATTCTATAGAACGTGTGATCGTATACACGAAACACATTTAATGTAAACAGAATCGTAAAGATCGTTACAGTTGATAGTGTGAAACATTCAATAAAACGAATACCGTGACCTATTAAAAGCTGCATTTAAAAGTTCAATTAAAGTCGATAGTACGCCGCATATCCAATAAAATTGCAAATTAACTATCGGTAAGAACCCTGATGTGAGACAAGTGTGCGTGAATAGTGTGTAATAAATGCAGGCAAGGTATTAGGACGTTACAAATGCGGGCGACGAAGATGACGTCGTCCCACTGCAGAAGCGTAACACCCCCATTGTCGCGGACGTCATCGACGGATCTAGCGTCGTCCTGTCCAATGACTCCCGATCTTCCCCGACATCGGGCGCTTTCTCCGGATCTGTCGCTGGACTTTTCGCGACATCGCCCCCTATCGCCTGATCTGATGGAGCGGACTCTATCACCGGAATTTCCTCTGAGGTCCCGATCACCCGCACGACCGCGGTCTTTGATGGAGTCGCTGCTGGTCGCGAAGATGGAAGCTTTGAGCACGAACAAGCTGGTCCGAACTGATTCCTTAGACAGCTGCAGCAGCTTTGGGTCGATGTCGTCGCTCCCCAGTGACGTGTGCCGGTGTGACGATTGCTTGCTGGGGATCGTGGATTTCTACATGCCTAGTATGGCAGAAGGCAGTCAATTATTTAAAAAGGTATGCCATTTTAATCTGTTCCTTATCTGTTATATCATCCATATACTATGTTTATTCTTACTGAATTGACAAATTTTAACATCTGTTGCCGGCTTAATAATTACTCTGGCAAGGTACATAGCTTTGTACGATTAACCGGCTACTTGCGATAAAAATCAAAGGCGTAATAAACAAAGATAATACGTGATAAAGCCACGATGCAGCTATATATTGGTTGCAGCAGGAATGGGTCGGCTCGGCCAGTTAAAGTCGACGCTCCCACAGAATACCAGTGTAAAATATCAGCGTAATACCAGTGTAAAATACTCAGGTTTATGGTATGGTGAGTGTAGAAACCGGAGCCCTTATTTAATGGAAACGAGGCATTACATACCTCAGGGGTTTACAACGTATTTATATGTTGATTCTCAATCGAGGATAGATGTAGATGTCTATGTGCCACAGCGTCCACTTATCATCAGGCGGACTGTGTGCTCTTTTGTCACCTTTTTTCAATAAAAAAAAATACGGGAAGCTGCTAATATGTATATGTAGGTATATAATTACATCTAAACTATATGGACCATTTGGTTCCGTAATCTTTCAATACAATATAACATTTTTTTTATTCATAGATAAAGGGCTTTGTCGCTGATGCGATTATGCCGCCATATTGCGAATCTCTTCGTTTCGCTTGCGGTCGGCCATGGTAACGCCGCACATTTTACGAAGAGATCGCATCTCCACTGCATTCAACTTGCTTTTATGCTTCTTCTGGCATACCCAGGTTTCGCTGCCATATAACAAAGTCGGTACCAACACTGCGTTATGTATTGCAAGGCGTGCACTCTTCACTACGCCTTGGCTTTTGACTAACCCAGTCAGGGCACCATTGACTTTGTTCCCGGCAGCGACACGCCTGTCCACATCTAAATCACATCTTCCATCCCGGCTAAAAGCACTCCCCAAGTATACAATTTCATTTACTTGTTCTAGACATTCCTGATTTACCCATATTTCACACTTCATTCTCTCTTCGTCCCTTTCAAATACCAGAACCTTAGTTTTATTAGCGTTCAAACGGAGACCTTTAATTTCACATTCCTCTTTCATACACGTGACTAATGCCTGCAGTTCTGCCTCTGATGGTGCAATAAGCACTGCATCATCAGCATACAGCAGACAATTTACTTTAATGTCACCCAATTTCACACCCAAACAGCTTTCAGTTTTAGTAAACAGCTGTCGAGATACAGTATGAACAGCCAGGAAGACATGACGCAACCCTGTTTTATGCCCGTTTGGACGCTAAACATGGGTGACAGGTCATGCCCTACCCGCACACAGGCTTTACAGTCACAGTAAAGAGACTGCACAGCCCTTAGCAATCGACCATCCACACCATACCCCGGCAACAGTTCCCACATTTTCTTCCTTACAACCTTATCAAATGCTTTCTCAAGATCCACAAAAGCACAAAAAATCTTCTGGTTAGCAGCCAGAAGCTTCTCCGTGATCATGCGGACAGAAAACATTTGATCCGTGCATCCTCTTCCAGGTCTAAATCCGCATTGTGCCTCCCATAGAAATGTCTCCGATTTCTCTTGCATCCTACGTGTCAAAACCTTCGAGTAAACTTTACTTGCTAAACTGGTCAAGCTGATCGCCCGATAGCACCCGCAGTCAAAATGTGAACCTTTACCTTTATATAAAGGCACAATGACTGCGGATCGCCAATCATCCGGGACATCCCCCGTCCGCCAGCACAAAATGCACAGCAGATGAAAGCTGTCCCAGACGCGAGGCCCACCATACTTGACCATTTCAGCAGTAACTCTGTCTAGTCCCGCAGCCTTACCACATTTCAAACTTCGAATCGCACGTTCAATCTCTTTCATACTGATGACCTCGGTGTCATCGAGGTCCGGGTCTGGCGTACCAGTCACGGCGTCATCCCCGGATCCCTCACTAAGATCATCACACGCATACATTTCTCTATAAAATTCGCTCCATCGCTGCATGACGTCCAAATAAATCTAATTAAGACAAAAACACTAAACAGATTTAGATATAAAGAAACATGTAGCATCTATCTTACACGTTAAACAAGGCATTAGTGAGCATGGCGATTGCATTGCATTCAAACCAACGAAAGATGTTTAATTTTAATTTAATAAAAATATAGCATTTAAATGTGTATTTTTACTTTTCTTATTTTAATACAATTAGACAATGGTAAATAAAGTTGGCAGTATTTAGGCATTTTTCACAACAGACTTTGGCAGGATTTGGCAGGTTTTTTACCAAAGTAAGGCAGGATCTGTATTTTATAGATGGTCACACTGGACGTTAAAATAGATAGACGTCGGAGTTTTAGCGGGAAATTGACCGGCGGCGGTTTGCTGCTCCTGTATTATTGTTTGAATAATGGTTTGAAGTGGACTTTGATATGTAAAAGTGTTGCGTTTTTGTGTATTAAGTGTCTACGCATGTGAACTATTAGTGGAAACAGTGAAACAAGTGCTCTGATGGTGATGGATTCTCAAGATAAGCTGTTTGTTTGCATAGGCACCTTTAGATACCATCGCCAACTATCAGCTGTCTGCTGGATCAAGTTGCCGCCAAAATCTCCCAAGAACTGCACAATGTGACGCATCAACATATTGTGAAGCAGTATATTATGAAGGAGTGGGGAAATTACAATAAACCGAATAAAAATACTTAAGACTTGGCCTAAAGGTCTAGATATCAGGCCATAAACTCCAAAAAAAAAATAGATAGACGTCGGCAGTCTATGTAAGCTTGCTGTAGTTTTCTTTTTTTGGCGGGAACATCAAACAAGGCGGTCGATTTAATTTTTATATTTATCGTTAAAATATGCTGTTCGGTGTAAATAATTGTACATTTTGTTAATTGTTAAAATGAATGAACCGGAGGATCCAGGTGGAACCCCGAAACGATCCAAAATTGTTCGTAAAAGAGGTACGAAGGAAAGTGGACCTGAAGTAGGCGGCGGTGAGGATGACTTTATTCCGTTTTTTAAGCCAGGTTATCTGAGACTTTATCCTGAACATTGTACAAATACGGACTTCAAAGTTTTTGTTGAAAGCCAGGACAAACAGGTTAAACTTGGAAATAAAAGCCCAGTTTACTTAAATCATATTTTTACTTCGGAGGTGAAAGGTGTGGTAGCTTTACATAGAGTCAATGCCAACAAAATTGCGGTTGTTTTTAAACAATACAACACTGCAAATAATTTCATCACAAATACAGACTTTTTAACAAAGCACAACTTGAAGGCGCATATTCCTGCAGCGCAGATAGAAAAAACTGGAATCATCCGATATGTGCCTACCAACATTTCGAACAAGGAATTATATACGAAACTGTCTTCGATTTATGAAATTATTTCAGTGAGAAGATTCACGAAAAAAGTCGGTCAAAGTACTGTAGGTCTCGAGACGGTCAGTATAACTTTCCTATCAAATGTTCTGCTCGACAACATCCAATATGACCTATTTTCGTTCAGGGTGTTTGAATATGTCCCACCGTTACAACAATGCTTCCGGTGCTTCAAGTTCAACCACCCTGCGAAAATTTGTAATGGTAAACAACGTTGCTCGATATGTGCTGGGGAACATAATTTCAGAGACTGTGATAAAAAAAGAAAACCTGTGTTGTGTCAATTGCAGTGGTCCCCCACCTGGCCATTTCCAAATCTTGCCCAATAAAAATGAAAAAAATACTTGAAAAAAAGGGTAAAATTACTTATGCCTCTGTAGCTAATACAATTAAGTCATCTGATTTTCCGTCTTTATCTGCACAGTCGAGCAGCATTGTTAAGACCCTACCATCAATAAACCAAAATGTACATAAATTAAATAAAAATGTAAAAATTGTAAATAATGTAAATAAAACAGTGCCTGAACCCAACTTGAACCAAACTCAACTTAAGGCTCAAATTGCAAACAATAAGAATATTTTGATGGCAATGGTCCAAACTTTAGTCGAATTAGGTAATAAAACAGATAATGAACCTGTGACTACACTGTTCATTAAAGACTTACTTTTAAAAATCTGTCACAATAATGGACAGTACAGTACAGAACATACAGCAGTTATGTATAGCTCAGTACAATATTCAAAGTATACATAGGAAAAAATCCTTATTGTCTAAATTTTTAGATGAACAAAATGTTGATATCTGTCTACTCAATGAAACTTGGCTGAAAGATACTCAGCATTTTAACATTTCGGGATATAATTTCCACTATCATAATGCCCAAAATGAGCATGGTGTAGTAGCAATTTTGATCAAACCGTATTTTAAATATAATATTATTCAAACCAGATTTTACCAAGACATTCAGACTGTGGCATTATTGTTATATGTAAGTGGTAAACAATTAACGATTTTATGTGTATACTGCCCTCCATCGAATGGTAACTTCAGAATAAGTAAACTGCGTGATATAATTAGAGATTTGCCTAAGCCAATATATGTGGCTGGAGATTTCAACGCTCACCATGTGGCATTTGGGTGTATGACCACGAAAAGTCGAGGTCATCAGTTATACGATTTAATTGGTGAATTCGATCTATGTGTCCTCAACAATGGTAGCTTCACTACTATTAATTATCCTAACCGAAATCCATCGGCTATTGATGTCAGCTTTTGTAGTGCTTCAATCACTCCACTATGCGAATGGTGGGTGCATGATGATTGTATGGGGAGCTATCATTTTCCTACGCTTACTCGTGTTTTATTGTCAGTTGATAGATACCAAATTAATCCTCCCATTGAAAAATTCTTATACAACAAGACAGACTGGACAAAATACAATGAGCTGTCTAAAACTGCTTTTTCTAATTTTGAAGTTAATAATGAGAATCCATTACAGTCATATGATGAATTTATTGAAAGGCTTGATACACTTAGGAGAGATACTGTGCCAAAGTTTGTCAAAGCAAACAACTATCGTTGCAAACCTCCAGCACCTTGGTGGAGTGACACATGTGAACAGAGTGTTATTAAAACTTATGAAGCTTTAAAACTGTACAGAAGAGATCCAACCATTGATAATTACATTAATTACAAAATACTTAATGCTGTTAAGAAAAAGACTATTTCAGAACATAAACGCAATGGTTGGGCTAACATCTGTAATAATTTTAACAGAACTACACCTGTTAGTATTATTTGGAAATACATCAAGTTATTTAAACGAATAAAATGCAATAATAGAACATATAAAGACGAATTTGTAGTCCCTCTTTTAGACAAATTATCTCGAAATGGATGTAGGGTTATTGATAATCTAGAAAGTTATTTTCAAATTAATAATAGTCTTCAGAAGTCCAGTTTCCTCATAGAACCCTTTACTTGGAGTGAGTTTTGTACAAGTTTACAATCCAGACGAAACACAACCCCTGGTTTAGATAATTGTCCATACATTTTGATCAAAAACCTAAATCAGTCCGTACAAAAGAAACTATTAGCTAATCTCAATGCTCTTTGGCACTTAAAAAAAATTCCTGAATCTTGGAAAACACAGTGTGTAATCCTTCTACTTAAGCTTGACAAGCCACCTGAAGATCCTAATTCATATCGTCTTATATCTTTGTCATCTTGTGTTGGAAAGCTTAATGAAAACATGATAAAGATGCGTCTTGAGTGTTATGTAGAGGCGAACAACATCATTCCACATGTTCAATATGGCTTCCGGAGAGGCAGAAGTTGTGCTGACAACTTCATCTCTCTCTTGTCAGATCTTAAATATGCCAATAATAGTAATAAGTCCAGTCTTTGTGTTTTTCTGGATATTGAAGGTGCGTTTGATAATGTAGATCCTGGCATTTTGGTTCAAGTTCTTTCTGACATTGGTATACCAGGCATACTTTGCCATTGGTTATTTAATTTTTTAATAGATAGAACTTTGTATATAAGGCATAATAATATTCTCCATGGTCCCAGAAGGGTCTCCAAAGGTACAATGCAGGGGGCTACATTATCTCCATTGTTGTACAACATATACACTAGTCAAATTCTTAATTTTGTAAATATAGAAGGTGTAAATATTTTACAATTTGCGGATGATCTTGTAATATATTGTACAGACCATAATGTAGATAGAGCTGTAAATAGTATAAATAATGCTTTAGAGCAATTGTACATATATTATAATGACAAGTTGGCTCTACAGATTAACCCTAACAAAAGCAAGGCCATGATTTTTAGTAAAGATTTTCCCTCTAATGGCATACTCTACAATAATCATCCAATTTCAGTTGTATCTAACTATAAATTCCTGGGTGTTGTCATTGATAACAAACTTTGTTTTAATTTACACATCAATCACATTATAACTAACTCTCTTAAGGGCTTAAATATTATAAGATGTTTAGCTGGTGTGACTTGGGGTGCAGACCCCAAAGTTTTAAGTATGCTATATAAATCTATAGTCAGAAGCCATTTCGACTACAGTTGTTTAGCCTACTCAAATAGTAGTTGTGTAAAAAAACTAGACATAATTCAAAACAAAGCTCTGCGAATTATTTCTGGGGCTATGTGTTCAACTCCCATACGAGCTATGGAAGTTGAAACCAAAATAATGCCACTGTGTCTTAGAAGACTTCTGCTAATAGAGAGATATTTACTAAAGCTGGTATCTGGTAATGATAATGTTCTCAAAAAAATAGTACCTTTTCCTTTACAATGCTCGGTCCAGCAGACTTCGGGAGGTGAGCTTTTACAAGGGTATTTTCCAGTTTTGCCTCTCATTGTACAGCAAATGAATGAAGATTTTAAAAATGTAATTAAACAATCAAAGTGGACATGCTACACATACCCATATTCCTGTATTATATTTGAGACCAATATTGTTAACAAAAATTTTTTTAATAATTGTGAATTATTAAGTTTTATTTCCGACAATAACTACTATACTTTGTATACAGATGGTAGCAAAAGTGAGCTCTTTGTGCGCAGTGCCGTTTATGATCCACAATGCAAGTTTGGTCAAAGTTTTCTTCTGGACCCTAAATGCAGTGTTTTCACTGCAGAGGTATATGCGGCCCTCGAGGCCCTGAAGAGGATTGCACATATAAATAGTTTTAATAATTTTTTAATTTTAACAGACAGTTTAAGTATGGTCCAAAGTTTAACTAATCTCAGATTTGACTTTAAAAAAAAACTATATTTTGTATAATATTAAAAAATTGTTATTTAGTTATGCAAAAAAGGGTATACAGGTCTCTTTCATGTGGATTCCATCACATAGGGGCATAACAGGAAATGAGATAGTAGATAAAATTGCACGTGATGGAACCAACATGTTGGATGTTAGCTCCATAGTAAAAGTACCTTTGACCGACTGTTATCAATCTATTGACAACCAGGTCAATAGCTTATGGGTCGAATTTTGGAAACAAGATCAAGAACAGAAGGGTAAATGGTATGGAACTGTTCAAGAAAAACTACCTGTAGCACCATGGTATAACAAACTGAAAATGGCCAGTCGGGACTTTGTTACCACTATAAATAGACTGCGCTTTGGTCATTCCACCGTCCCGGCCCACCTGGCTCGATTGGGCATAGTGGAGAGCAGTTACTGCACCTTCTGCAATAATTCTGTTGGTGATATCGAACATTTCATATTTACATGTGAGTGCTTTTCATTTGACAGATTGATTCTTGTCAGTGAAATTAGTGACATAGTGCAAAATCAAGTGACAGTGCAAGATCCCTCCCGCCGCCTGAGTGATATGTTAAAAAATAGATCCTATTACGTGCCTCTATATAAATTCATCAAAAATACAGTGGGGAAATTATAATAAACCGAATAAAAATACTCAAGACTTGGCCTAAAGGTCTAGATGCCAGGCCATAAACTTCAAAAAAAAAAAATAGATAGACGTCAGATCAGACATGCCATCGTTTTCGTTTCGTTTATGGAGTGTAGAGTAGAAGGAGGACCATCTCTGTATATGAAAAGTGTCCCTAAAAACGCGTCCAATAAGGGTGGCGCTGCAGTAGCATAGGATAAATTAAAAAAAAGCGCCAAAATATATTAGAATAAGATGGAGAAATAAACAAGGACCGACCAATCCGCTTGGTTTTGTACTACGTAAATAGTTAAGGTTTTGTATACTGGCATTTTACTAACTACTCTAGTCATGAAATTTTTTAAATATTTTAATTCAGCTGACTTCACTCCGTCTACAACAGCTATATTCATATCGTAGTTTTTCAGACGCCAGCGCTATTGTGGTGGGTTTTGGAACCTCTATTTTCAGTATAATATATTGGGACACTTTTTCAACTTTCGCACCTTATAAGATGGTTCTCCTTCTACTCTACACTCCATAGTTTCGTTTGAAAAAATACATTTCTGCAAATGTTTTCGGAATATAAGTGCCCTGAGCAGTTGTTATGCGATAAGTTTATTTAATCACAACCTGAGTTTTATTTACCGTATAAGTGCTAGGCTAAGACTGATCTGCTTACATTAACAATAACATAGTAATGTTTCATAAAAATAAAACATAACCTCAATATCTCTATGATAACTGCTAATATCTATGTTTCCAGAAGTGTCCGCCAGGAGTTATAATATGTATACAATTATGTGTAATTTCGGACTTTAAAAGGAATTTTTTGCACTGTTGGTTCTTAGGGAACATTACATATGGACTCAAAACAATGTCATTTATACAATCTCAACTGTTCAGAACCACGTTTTGTGACATTCCTTGGTCAGATGGTCTCTAGTATAATGTAAATTGTAAATGGTTGTGTTCAAATGCATAAGTAGAGTTGCAAGATATGAGAACCAATTTTACTATCAAAACCTGAGTATTTTTCCTTATACAGCGCCACCTAGTTGAATAACACAAAACGATTATGATCGCGAGTGATCGCATAACCTTAATTTATGGTGCCGTTCTACTTACAGTTCTTTCGAATCGATCGTGTAAAGCAGTTTGTCGCCTTAGAGACACAGATGGCGCTTACCTTAAATTAACTTTATGAAATCAAGTTATATCGTACAGGGTCGTAATGAAAATGTGGTTCAGTGAATGCTAGTGAATGCAAAATGTTGGAAACTAGCCTCAATGTGTCAGATGATGAAAAGCAGGTAGCAGAATTAAATTTGTGTAATTCTTAATTCTGGTGTGCAATTAGTGGATATTCTTATTTTTTTACACCGCCACTACACGGTGGACATAGCAATGGACTATGATAGACGTGATTCATAATAGTTATGGCGTAGTAAATATATATTTTTTGATTATGTGGAGTGCAAGCTCGGAAAGCCTTGGGTTCGAATCTGCCATTCGACTACTGTTATGAAACACTCCTAACACAAATTGTTAACTGGGGCATTAGTAAAGTCAATAGCATTACCAGAATCCCTTTTTTCTGCCGACTTCCAAAAAGGAGACGGTACTCAATTCGACTGTATGTTTTTTTTTTATATGATAGGGTGACAAACGAGCACACAGTCCACCTGATGGTAAGTGGTTACTGTGACCCATAGACATCTACATCTATCCTCAATAAAGACTCAAGATGCAGATGCGTTGTCACCCGTGAGGCTAAGATGGAATGCATCTTTGCCAGTAAAAAGGGCCTCCGGTTCTCTACACTCACCATACGAAACACAGCAGCGTTAAGCTGCTATTTTACGCTGGTTTTCTGTGAGAGCGTGGTCCTTCCCCGGTCGAGCCGACCCATTCGTGCTACAACTATACTACTAATATAGCTGCAGCATGGCTCTACCACGTATAAAATTTTATGTGTGTTACCTCATAACTTTTTACTGGGTGAACCGATTTCGATGATTCTTTTTTTATATGAAAGCTGATGCTTCTCGTGATACATATGATTTAGTCTCAAAACTATTGGTCTGATCACGGTCAGACCAATTGTTTTTGAGTTATTCTTAAAAACTTATATTGAAGTCGGCTGTACAAAATATTTAATTTTAAATTATTATTACGCTAGTATTCTGTGAGAGCGTGGTCCTTCCCGCGAGAGTCATGCAACAACTATAATATAGTTGCAGCATAACTCTACCACGTAAATTTGAAAAAGGAGCAATCGTCAATCAAGAATCAAAATGCAGATGTGTTATCACTTACAGGGATTATGGCTGCATTTTAATCCTTAATTGAGGACAGATGTCAGTGTTAATTAGTCACATAATGTTAATTAGTCTTTGATTGAGAATATGGGTCACAATATTCACTGTGTTTTTGCCGGCCTTCCTTCTGTAAAAAAAATTAGTTGTAGTATCGTGCACAAATTTTTGCTAGTTCATTTTATAGTAAGTGTAGTTTGATGTATTCTATAAATTAAAAAAATATAGAGCTCAGGTATGCAGGTTTCCCTTCGCCGTTGAGCACGTGCTGATTTAGCACTTAAAATTGTAAATAGAAATTACAGAGTTCCAGGCGTTGTGCTTGAACTATAAAACTAAAAGCAAATGTAATAGTTACTGGCCCACGCCCTATAGACCCTAGCCTATTGCTGATAAAATTACTAAATATATAAAAACAGTACCTAATAAGTTTTTCTATAGGCCGTTTTTTTAAATTGTTATAATAAATTTATTCTAACACTAAAATGTACCATAAACAAATTTTTTAACATAAACAGTTGTATTCATAAAATAGTTTAATTGTTTGATTTTTATATTCTGTCAGGTTATAATTTATTTGATGGATAACTTTTAACTGACGATTGGAAAATCGGCCCTGAGTATGCAATAACGTCCATAAACATGGGATAGTAAAGTATAAATATTCTAAGTATATGATAACGCCATTAGTATTGTGTTCCAGAATGGTCTAATTATCCAGCTATTGAAATTCGAAATCGGTAAAGTTAATTTTAATTTGAATTCCGTCTGCGCCGTCCCTTTTTACGTCACATTACATCAAACTGGTATCGGAATGTTGTTGAGTTACCGCAATTTTAATTCCAACTGCATTATTTATAAAGACGATATAACAAGATTTCTCATAAGAAAACTGTTTCTGTGATATTCTTTTAACGTTGACCAGCATTGATAGGGATTGCAGTGTGGATATACAAACAAAAAATATAAGTATAAATTATAACTAACGTAACAGATTTCATACATGTTGGAGGCACAAGCTTTTCTTTTGAAAGGGAGTGATAGAAAAAGATAGAATCCACTACCCTACTCCATCCAAACCCAAGCATCTAATTGAAAAAAAAAATAGATACGTGTGTGTGTACTTATGTAGGCACGTAGGAAGTTATATTTCTTTAGCGTAACAAAACAAAAATAACTAAAAATAACTACCTTAAATATAGTTATCAGTTCCAACGAAAACTTGAGGGACAGTTACCACACCAAAGCAAAAGCAAATTTACGAGTATAATAGCAAACTTAAGTTAGCGCGGATTGTGTGCGTTGAGTAGGTACCTACTTCTCGGCTTTTTGTAATAACAGCGATATAATTCCTGAAATTTGATTTTTTTTTCTTAAGAATAGTATTCGCGTTAATTTGATTAATGATTATATTAGACCTTCTATAAAATAATAGTGAAGGTTGATGACTTCTAATGGCACATTCTCGTATTTTGACGATCATAAAGCTTACTCGAATTTCGTCTATTATATCTGTAATCAATTTTCTGCATGAAAATTAAAATTATTCACTGGCATAAAAATTATATATACAAATATTTACATGGCAATAATTTTCTTTGTGTTGCCATCATCGACTCCCGACACCCCTCGATCTTTCTGCCTGCTTTCTTCTGTGAAACGTGTGCTGGCATTTAAATTTTTTTGCTATAATCAATAATGACTTGAAATTCCGTGAAATATTATGTTCTATATATTTCTAGTTTTAATTCACACAGTAAAAGTGTATAAAATCAATCCCCTCTAACCTCAATGTATAAAATTCATTGCTGTTCGTTAGTATCGCTGAAACTCTAAAAACGATTCGACCGATTTCGATGAATTTTTTTGTGTGTTTGTATCGGTCCCTAGATGGTTTAGATTCATCATACATTTGGACCCGTTAGTAGGCGCTGTTGTGGAGATTCAGAAATCACTCGTGCGAAGCTGGATTGGATCGCTAGTAGGTAGATCTCTCTGCGGTGACCGGAGTCCGGTCGTGTCGGTTTACCGTCCCATCAGATTATGAGAGTGAGGGAATAGAGAGTGCATCTGTGCTTGCGTATACACTTGGGCAGCACTATAATTCTGTCCTGCGCCATTGGTGAGTCTCCGTTGAGGCTGGCCGCCGTGACCGAAATTCGGTCTGGGGGACATTTGTCGGTTTGTCCACTCCACCAATAAAGGTAGAGTGCTTAATAAAATATACCTAATTAACGTACTAAATGTACGCGGCATTGCAGCGCAACTCAACTTGCTGTCACTGATGATATTACTAGAAAAATGATATCGTGTTTTTTTACAATGTTAAAGTAAATAATTTCTCGACCAATTGTGCGATCTATTTGCGTGCTTCGGTTCCGCATAAAATAGTGTTAGCCTCTCCATCTTGTTACTCGGCCTCAGCGGAGTATTTGTTTTTGGAACTTGATGTCAAAGGCGCAAGGATGCTTCTAGGAGTTGTGTATTGCCCGCCCTCCTCTGGATTTTTCGCCACTTTAGAAACGGCTCTTGACGACGTTTGTTCTGAGTACGCACACTGTATAATCATGGGCGATTTTAATACCGATTTGTTGAAGATTTCTCTTCGTTCTCAAAAACATCAAGCAATCATAGAGTCAGTCAATCTTACCATTCTTCCATTATTACTCATCACAATGTCGATACCGATGACTCCTTAATTGATCTTATTCTTGCTGCTTCTCCTGAGCATGTTGTGTGACACGAACAGTTGCCTGCTTTGGGTTTTTCGCGTCACGACCTTTTATACGCTTCTTATAAGCTCAAACCCCCAAAGCGCTATTGTCCCTTACTGCCTGTACGCAATTTCTCTAAAATTAACTACGATAAGCTAATGAGTGACTCTCGATATCTCAATTTAACTTGTTTGTTAGCAGAACCTACAATTGACGATAAAGTCTCTTTTCTTAATGATAAAGTTCTCAGCTTGTTTAATGCTCATGCTCCTGTCCATATCATCAGGTTGAGGCGTCTTCCCGCCCCCTGGATACGAGTAACTGAGGGCGTAAGAATAGCAATGATTAGACGGAATCGAGCCTTTCTTAATTTCAAGAGGGAACGATCAAAAAAATTGGTCAATCTTTAAATCAGTCAGGAATAGATGTAATCAGATGGTACGTGCTGCTTAACGCTGATATTTTCATAACTGTATAAATGATTCATCTCCTACCGAAGTGTGGAAATTCCTCAGAACTGTGGATATTGGCAGGCCATTCACGCTGGACTGTGGTATTTCTATATCTCTCGATGAGATTAATCAACATTTCGCTTCCTACAAAGCAATGGATCCTTTAGTCCAAACTTACACTTTAAATGCTATTGCGTCAATGCAATCTCCTCACATTCCAGCATTCATGTTCTCTCCTGTCGATTAGGATGAAATCAAGAAGTTTATTTTAGCAATCAAGTCTAAGGCTGTAGGTTGCGATGAAATAAGCAGACAAATGGTCGTCACTATCTTAGATCCTCTTCTCCCGGCAATAACTCACATTATAAATTTTTTCTTTGACTCGGGGCAATATCCTAGTCATTGGAAAAAGGCTTATGTTAAGCCCCTTCCTAAGATACCTGCTCCTATCCTTCCCAGCCATTTTCGCTCTATATCAATTCTGCCGTTCCTCTCTAAAGTTTTAGAAGCCTGTGTTCATAAGCAAATCACTACGTTCATCTTGCCTGCTGAGTCCATTTCAGTCCGGGTTTCGTTGAGTCACAGCACTACCACTGCTTTAATAAAAGTTACTGAAGACATTAGAGGTAAAAAAAGAAAAAGGCATGGATGAAAAAAAGATAGCAGTGCTAGTTCCAGTTGAATTTTATAATGCTTTTAACACAGTTGATCATGATATTCTTGTTTCCATCCTATCCCATCTTAATTTTAAGCCCACTGTCGTAGATTGGTTTGCATTCTATCTTCGCGGACATCAGCAGTCAGTTCACGTAGGTCATATGACTTCAGCTTGGGCTGAAGTTGAATGTGGTGTACCGCAAGGCAGTATACTCTCTCCTATCATCTTCTCAGTTTTTATAAACTTGATCACTCATAATCTTGATTGCTCGTATCATCTGTACGCCGATGATCTGCATCTATATGTGCATTGTGGCGTTGAAGAACTACATAATGGAATTCACAAATTAAACCATAATTTAAATACAATTAAAGACTGGTCCTCGCGCTATTTAGCCTGTGTGAATCTAGGGTTAATCAAGCAGACTTACCTCCTGTTTGCTATGATAATATTATTATTCCATTTAGTGAGTCTGTTGAAAACCTTAGCCTGTATATTGATAGCTCCCTGAACTGGAAAGTGCAGGTTACCGATTTAAGTCGGAAAGTCATTGCCGTCTTACGTTCCCTTTATCGTCTCAAATACTTCCTTTTTCTTTTATTTTACCTATCTTTGATTATGCAGATGTGTGCTACTCAGACCTGTCCCAATAACTTCTGAACAAGCAGGATCGTCGGCTTAACAACAATATTAGATTTATTTTTGGTCTGCGTAAGTATGACCATATTTCTCATTATAGATCTCAGCTTAAGTGGCTTACGATAAGGCAAAGGCGCAACTCCAGAATATTACTTGTTCTTTTCTCAATTCTTAATGATCCATATTCACCTTCTTACCTCAAAGAACGATTTCAATATCTCTCTTCTTGTCATGATAGGGTTCTTCGATCTTCCTCTAATAACAAGATTTATATTCCTACTCATCTCACCGGGTTCTATGGTAAGAAACAAACATGATATATTATGATATCGGTCGCTTCATATTGCGAGAAATGCAGGTAAAATTAAAATCATCATTGACATCTTTTTTTAAGCTTAGAATCGAATTTACTTTCTATACAAACTGCATTTAAATTATAATGACTCAAATATTACAACTGCAAATAAATACGAAAAGAAAAACAAACCAATAAATTGTGTACTCTCAAAATGTGGCAAACGCAGTTTCCACATTTTGTTAGGTCAGGGACAGTATTTAGGGCAAAGACAAATTCAAAGTCGCAACTGTCGCATGTATTCGGAACAAATTAAATTAACGAGCAACACCCGCCTCTGGCATCACGACATCTTGGTACTCGTACTTACTTGTACTATTATTTACCTTGCGCTTATTTTTAGTATTTTGTATTGCTACATGTTTCTGCGCCAGGAGAGCCAATAATGCATACATTACGCACAAAACTAAACGTGTACAAAACACAATTTTAAGAGTGTGAAGAGGTACGGACGAGATTACGAGGAAGAGTAGGTATTACGCTCGCGTCGGTGTCATTCATAATTTCATAAACATTTTCAGTATTGTATTATGCGACACGTGTCACTTGTGCTTACGTATAATTGTAAATAATGTTAATATTGAATAGTTTCTTTTTATTTATTATTGTTATTTGTTTTGTCGTATTGTTTATTTAACGATGATATTTAGGTTTATTAAAAATAATAAAAAAATTACTCTTTAGTTTAGCTATATTTACTATACAGTATTCCTGCTGCTATATTTTGGTTGTAGCACAAAAGGGCGGCTCGACCGTTCGAAGGATCACGCTCTCACAGAACACCAGTGTGTAAAATCAGCTTAATCCTGGTGTATTTCGTATGGTGAGTGTAGAGCACTGGAGACCTTTCTTATAGGAAACGAGATATTCCACCTTAGTTCTTAGGGGTAACAACGCATCGACATTTTGATTCTTAGTCGAGGAGTCTTTCTGACTCATATAAAAAGTAAATATTAATGTGAGGTAGCTTATTTGTATAAAAAAATCAATATTTGTGGTATTTCTCACTACATAGTCAAAACTATTCTTGGTTTGTGTTTATACCTCATTACAGAGCTAATCATTGATAATATCGACGTGAAAATTGCTCTCAACTCCCGGCACGCAACGTAAAACTGCTACCATCCGGTGACGGTAATGGGGCACAGTTTGATATAATCGCAATTCCTGTATAATGAAGCAATTTCAATCGATACGGTCTATCGAATTGACGTATTTATACCATATACCATATCCGCATTACGATTCGAATGATCTTGTTAGAGTTAACTTGAAAATTGACCCCAATCCCGAAGGCGTTGGGTTTTATTTTCTATGTGGTCTGGATGCCATTAAAAACGGCACAATTCGTTCCTAGTGACGTCACCGGACGCGTTCTGAATGTTTGTCCGTCTACGTGCGTCATTCATACGTCACAGCTCACAGTGTACCTTTCCCCTGGCTTTCTACTACCATTTTTGGATAACATTTTCAAGTTATACGGCCATCATTGTTCTTTTGATATTTTAAGCTTTATTTTAAGAGGATCTATTACCATAAAAACGTTTTCATCGCCTCGTAGAAGCATAAATTATTCTCCTGTAAGAAGTTATTCAAATTCCAAATTAAATGGTAACTATTAGAAGTAGGTATGATCTGACAAGTACAGTAGCTGAAAGTATATTCCAAGACTTTTTAGATCTACCATAAGGACACTTCAGGCAGGAGTTTAGGGTACCGGTATGACATAGACTCCGAATACGCATGATCATAATATATTTTTTTAATAATTTAATAAACCATTTACAAACAACAATGTATTTATTTCGTATTTTTTTCCGCCGCTTTTACAGTTTGACTTTCGCACGCACGCAATTAATGATACATAAATATATGACACATCATTATACACATAAAAGAAGAAAACTAATAAGCAAAAATGATTAAGCTTATTATATAGTTATCTATACAACTACCTACTGTGATTGTTGCCATACCTCTGACATTACATCACAACCTCCCTTGATATATATATATATATATATATATATAGGATATAAGGGTGATATGATAAGCGAGCACAGAGCGAGCACATTTACATCTATCCTCGTTTGGGAATAAAATGCAGATGCGTTGCTACTAAGACTAAGATGGAATGCCTCCTTTCCTGTAAAAGGGGTTTCCGGTTCTCAACACTCACCACACGAAACACAGCACCATTAACTTGCTATTTCACGCTGGTATTCTGTGAGAGCGTAGTTCTTTCTCGGTCGAGCCGACCCATTCGAGCTACAAATATACTATTAATATAGTTACAGCACGGCTCTACCACGCATAAAATGTCATCGCGTGTATCGAATACCTACATACGAGTACGTTCAAGTGATACCCCTGTGTGATCGCCATGTACTGTATCGGAATTATACTTTGCCGACCATTGGCTATTTATTTAATTATTTGACAGTTGTCGCCTTAATCAAAATTTCCCAGAAGTATATCATTAACAGCGTCATCGTGGGCTTCAGTCAACTAAAACGTGTGCAAAATTTTTAGAAACAGCGGTACCTTAAAAACCTTAAAAGTTACTTATGATTAAGTAGTATTTCTCTATTAAATACAAACATATATTCCTATTTCTATTTCAAACTGTTGTTGGTGTCGTTAGAAGTGACTAACAAAAATCTCTAAAAGAATTTATGGACTCCGATTTATGGATCTGATAGATTTTCTCTCTCTTAATCGAGATATAAAATACCGAGATAAACGACGGGAGCAGCGTACTCTGAGAAAGGCTCATGTTCCCCAATATACTGTAAAAGACTTATGGAGATGATGAAAATGAAGGATAAACGATAGAGAACTGAACCCTTGTGGCACGAGATTAACTCTTTTTTAAAATTCAAAATAAGTATCTTTTTTGGGGTGATATGTTAAGTGATTTTATGATGTAAAAAAACTACTGCGCATTAAAATTAAAAATATGTACATCTCATTATTCTATCATTGACGTTAAACGTTTTTATTTGGGTAGGTATAAAACAAGTTTATTACTTTTTTGTTCACATTTAAAACGATTTCTGTACAGATAAATTATAAGACTATCAGTATTTTACACATTATGTGTACTCGTACGTATGTGTGTAATTTACATGTATACAGTTGACCGATTTCGATTATGGTAACATCTTCCGTTTTATATTATTGTATGTTACACATGGTAGAGCCACGCTACGTCTGTATTAGTTATAGCAGGAGTGAGTCGGCTCGACCGGGGTAGGAACACGCTCTCACAGAATACCAGCGTAAAATAGCAGCTTAAGGCTGCTGTTTTTCGTATGTTAAGTGTACAGAACCGGAGACCCTTTTACTGGAAACGAGGCATCCCATCTTAGTCCTCAGGGCTGACAACGCATCTGCATTTTGATCCTTAATCGAGGATAAATGAAGATATCTATGGGCCACAGTAACCACTTAACATCAGGTGGACTGTAAGCTCGTTTGTCACTCTTAGGCCGTCCATATACATACGGAATTCAGTTTCGGGATTCCGTTTCGATTTCCGATTCAGAATTTCGAACACAGCAAATCCATGTAAAATCTATGATCCGCCACACACGTACGGTAATTTTCCGTATGGAATTTTCTACGATTCGAGATTCCGTATCCTGTGCGATTCCGAACGCCGCCGAACGGAAAAAGGCAGCTCCGGACGCAAGTCTTCCATAGATTTTGTATGAGTCGCAACACACATTTGTAAATTCCATACGGTACGCGCTAAGTGTTCGTCGCACGACTGAAACAAGTAGGTGTGTTTATGTATGTTTTTGCATTTAATCTTATATCTGTATAGCTTTTCGTAACCTTTCATCTTATTTTATTTAATAATTCGTCGAAAGAGTTTACAGATATCCATATTTAAAAAAATATCTCTAGATAGATAGATTTTTTTACATGATATTGACTATATTGCAAGCTTAGGGTGATAAGGAGATGTACCCAGTAAGAATAATACAGCAACAATGGAATCGCAATCAGAAAATCTTCGTCATTATTCGCTGGCAGAATGTCTAGACTCAATGGCTAACGTCTCTTAACTGACCCTTGTTATTCCGAACGGAAATAAACGTATAATATGTGTGATGTATTCACGGAATCCCGAATCCGAATTCCGAAACGAAAACCCGAAACGGTATTCCGTATATATGTGACCGGCCTTAGGCCCACCACATACATACGGAATTCTGTTTCAGGATTCCGTTTCGGAATTCCGAATCGGGATTCCGAACGCAGCAAATCCTATAAAATCTATGACCCGTCACACGCGTAGGGTAGTTTGCGTTCGAAATTTTGCGAACAAAGCGGAATTCCTTATGTGTGTGGCTGACCCGTTTGGAATTCAGAACAGACCAGGGCAGACATTATTCTATAATAAAAAAAATATAATTGTAAGCTGTGGCGACTACCAAGACATTGTAGCACAGCTATGCGCCCTATGTTCAGTTAATCCCTTTTTATTTTCATATTTATGTTACATTTACATACATATTTCGACATTACGCACACACAATTATTTTTAATTAAATAATTATAAATCTATTAAACTAACATAAAAACGCAATTGAATTAAATATATCTAATATAAGAATCATTAAGTGTATGTATTAATTTTACCAAAAACATAAACTGATAAAGAAAAGTAACTCGGGTAAAATAATATTGTACCGAAAATACAAAAATAACCTTATTTCCACACAAATTATAAAAGCAATGTGTTTATTAAGATTCGATGTTACCATTAATTCATGCGATATTTAACACGAAATAATACGTCATCGAATAAACTGTCCGCTGAAATTGAGACCCATCAATTAATAATTCAATAAATGGCAATGAAATGGCAATAATAGTGCAATCCATAAAATATTTAATGGCACTGAATTAACTGTAATTACCATTAAAATTATCGTACATTGTGCTTCTTGTTAATGACATTGATTTCGATGTTAATAATTTAAAAAAAAATTTGATGTGAGATTTACGAGCCATTCGTATAACAATGTGTGACATCTTAAGTACAAGAGGCGACTATTTGAAATATCAGAAATATCTCATGGCTACTGATAGATAGCAGTTTAACCATCTACCCAGACCGGCAATGGGGAGCATCTAAGGTACAAGACCGCCGATACTGCGACCGTCAATCCGCCCGACAAGCGTGGCAATTATGTTGTGGCGGCGCTGTCGTCGCGCCACAATCGAAACATATCGAACCCTAAATCGCACTAAGAAAGTTCCGAAGTTAAAGCAGTATAAATATAGAATAGCTCAGAACCAATCCTTCTTATAACAGGAGGCCTTGTTACGAGAGGCCCGTTTTATGGGCTGATGATAAAGTAAAGGGAGAAAATTCTACATCTTTACCATAATAATCTTTACCGTATAACATGATGTCTGATAATAGTAGTGGTAATAGAGTCGCACATCCTAAGGTAAATTTCACTATCTACAGTCAATTGCAGTACTTGTACAAATACATAAACAACTAAACTTACCTAAATGACATTTACACAATTTTATACGTGGTAGAGCCATGCTGCAGCTATATTAGTAGTATACTTGTAGCACGGATGGGTCGGCTCGACCGGGGAGGGACCACGCTCTCACGGAATACCAGCGTAAAATAGCAGATTCAAATTGCTGTGTTTCGTATGGTGAGTGTGGAGAACCGGAGACCCTTTTTACTGGAAAAGAGGTATTCCATCTTAGTCCTCACGGGTGACACCGCATCTGCATTTTGATTAGCAAACGAAGATAGATGTAGATGCCTATGGGCCACAGCAACCACTTACCATCAGGTGGACTGTGTGCTCGTTTGTCACCCTATCCTATAAAAAAAAAACACATGATGTAAACGTTGGCAATGATATTTGAAGAAAGTAAGTACTAATGGCGTACATGAAACACACCCACTAACTGGATTGACGAACTTATTTTTAATTTAGATTTGAATATGAATTTTTAATTTAGAGCTCTACTTTATGGCAATATTTTTTTTTTATAGAAGAGGGGGCAAACGAGCATGCGGCTCACCTGATGGTAAGTGACTACCGCCGCCCATGAACAGCTGCAACACAGGGAGGGAATGGCAGATGCGTTGCCGGCCTTTTAAAAAGAGTACCCTCTTTTCTTGAAGGTCCCTAAGTCGTATCGGTCCGGAAAAATCGCTGATGGTAATCGATTCCACAAGGAAATCGTGCGAGGAAGAAAACATCTTCTAAATCGCACAGTGATGGATCGCCAATCATCCAGATGGTGTGGATGGTGCCAATGAATCGAGCCGATCGGAAAGGACTCGGTCGTCGACGATTCGAGCCGCTCTGCGGTGGATGCGGTCAAGTGGAAGGAGCTGGCACTGGGGAGCCCCTGCCAGATATGGGAACAGTATTCCATATGAGGCCGAACCTGCGCCTTGTAAAGTTGCAGGCGGTGTGCCGGCATGAAATACTGTCCCGCTCTGCCGAGCACGCCAAGCTTTTTAGAGGCCAATTTGGCCTTCTCTTCCAAGTGACCACGAAACTGCACGTCACTCGATATGTCGACTCCGAGGATTCCGATACTGGCTGAGGCAAGAAGGGCAGTGCCTTGAAACTGAGGAGATACGACAAAGGGGTTCTTTTTAGCGGTAAACGCGCAAACTTGTGTCTTCGGAGGATTAAACTGGACTAGATTTAGTCGCCCACAATCCGAGACTTTGTTCAGCAAAGATTCGACTTCAGACACAAGTTTGTTCCGGTACTCGGCGACGTTTTCCCGAGAAATATTCGCACGGCCGGTGTATAGAGTATCACCAGTGCTGTCATCCGCATAGCAATGAATATTACCAGTTAGCAATACATCATTGATATGCAGAAGACACAGCGTTGGTGATAGCACACAGCCTTGTGGAACACCAGCGTTAATAGGCTTGTAGTCGGAGCATGCGTCTACAACGACCTTGATGCTCCGATTTGCAAGGAAGCTGGTGATCCAATCGCACAATTTCTCGGGAAGCCCATAGGAAGGGAGCTTCGAAAGAAACGCTTTGTGCCAAACCCGATCGAAGGCCTTCGCAATGTCCAAACTAACGGCCAACGCCTCCCCCTTGGACTCTACTGCCTCTGCCCATCTATGGGTCAGGTAGATCAGAAGGTCACCAGCTGATCGACCCCGACGAAAACCGTATTGGCGGTCACTAATCAGCTGGTGATCCTCAAGGTACCGCATGAGCTGGCAGTTAATAATTGATTCCATTATTTTGGAGAACAAGGAGGTGATGGCGATAGGCCTATAGTTGGACGGGTCTGAGCGGTCGCCTTTTTTAGGGATCGGGTGGACAAAAGCTGTCTTCCATGAATTCGGGACTACGCCTTGGGAGTAGGAGTACCGGAAAAGACGCGTTAGGATCGGTGCCAACTCCGGAGCACACGTCCTCAGCACAATTGGGGGGATTCCGTCAGGCCCACTCGACTTCTGGATGTCCAGGGAGAGGAGTGCTTTGCGAACCGAGCGCTGTGAGAACAACACATCCGGCATGGATCACTCACACCGCGGGATGGTCAGCGGTGTTTTTCCCCTGTCATCAAGAGTCGAGTTGGACGCAAAAAGGGAGCCTAAAAGGTCGGCTTTGTATTTTGCGTCTTGGGCCAGTGAGTCGTCCTCCCTGTGAAGAGATGGTAGTGATGGCTTACAGAAATTCCCTTGGACAGCCTTGGCGAGAGACCAGAATGCACGGGTTCCCGAAGGAAGACGAACTAGTTTCTCGCTAATTCTGCCCATGTGCTCTGACTTTGCCTTGGCAATAACTCTTTTGAAGGACCTGGAGGCGAAGTTATACTTCTTTTTAAGTGTGCTGGTGTTTACATCCCGAGTCGCCGAAGCCGCAGCCCGGGCTTGATAACACTCCTGCTTACTGCGTGATGCAGTCTTACAGGAGCGACCAAACCAAGGCTGAGATCTGCCTCCGATGGGTACCACAGATGATGCAATAAATAATTCCATTCCCTAGCACCACATCAGTGACAGAGTCAGCAACAGCGCTGGAATCATCCGGCGAGAAACAAACCCGCCCCCATGGGTAGGATGCAAAGAAAGACCGCATTCCGTCCCAATCCGCCGACCTGTAATGCCAAACACGGTGGCAACCTGCAGAACGCAACCGCGAAGGGAGCGTGAGTGGCACCACACTCCGGATCAGACAATGGTCTGAAAAGCCGAGAGGGGCATCGACGGAAACCTGATATCCGTCCGGATGACAGGTCAGCAGAAGGTCCAACAAGGAAGGTGTATGATCCTTCACATCTGGAATCCGCGTAGGCGAAGTAACCAGTTGTGTCAGACCATATGCCAAAGCAAAGTCATAAACAGATCTTCCCCCATGATCGGTTAAACGTGAATCGAGCCATTCGTCGTGGTGGGCGTTAAAATCGCCAAGGATCACGACCTCTGCGGATGGGACCTGTTGTAGCAAAGAATCTGTAGCCATTTGGACGTGGTCAATGAGTCGGTCTGTTTCGGCATTATCACTATTGGGACCTATAGAGGCACCCGTGGACGCGCGGATGGTCGTCGCTGTCTACACGTAGCCATAGGATGGACAGGTCCGAACCTTCAAGACTGCCGAGGCATCGAGAACAGATATCCTCTCTGACATACACACAAACTCCAGCCCGAGGCACAAAGGAGTGCTCCAATTTGTACCCCGGGTAGGAGAGATACGAAATATCAGCCGGAGAAGAAACCTGCGTCTCGGTCAGAAAGAGCAAGGCCGGCTTCGCCTTGATGGTAGTGGACGGCGTTTAGATTCGAGTGAAGTCCCCTGATGTTGCAGAAATTCACGGAATTTTGCCCCCCCCCCCCCCAGAATACGTGGGGCAGCCTAAACACCCACGCTCAGGAGTGGAATAACATGGTCGTGGATGCTCAGCGAGGGATTATCCAGGGGTGCTGGTACCCTTCTGGGGTAGTCTAACGTGTAATTCCGCTACCATGTTGATGGGGGGCGGGGGGGTGGGGGATTGGGCCTCCGGCCACCTGCACTCACCAGACGAAACGCAGGAGCAGAGCTTCTACTTCACGCCGGTATTCTGTGAGGTCGTGGTACCAACCCAGCTCGAGCCGGCCCATACGTGCAACAGCAAAAACTGCTGCGTGGCTCTACCACCGTTATTACGTTAATATAATATATAGGAGTTGAGTATTTTTATTATAGAAGAAGGTTGACAAGCGAGCATACAGTGTAACCAACCAGCTGATGGTAAGAAGATGCTGAGGCCTATAGAAATCTACATTTATCCTCGATTAAGATTCAAAATGCAGATGCGTTGTTACCCATGAGGACTAACATGGAATGCCTCGTTTCCAGTAAAAAGAGTCTCCGATTCTCTACACTCACCGTACTAAGCACGGCAGCATTTAGCTGCTATTTTACGCTGGTATTCTGTGAGAGCGTGGTCCTATACCTGTTGGACCATTCGTGCTACAACCATAATGTAGCTACGGCGTTAAAATGTATGATCATCAAGGGAATGCTGCATGATAGTCCTCATATTGCTGATGACGATGTTACCGAGATTAAATAGCTCATAAGTATGTAAGTATAAAAAATATTCAAGAGTTGTGTTGTACTTTTTTATTGCTGAATGTATTAATGAATATATGTCATCGAATTTTATAATTTAGTTTTAAGCTATTTTCTCTGAATTAAGTAAAATTTTGCAGACGCATTAAGAACCGATGTCAATGCACTAATTTAATGACTATGACCTAGCAGTCTTCATCACAGCTCATGCTCAATGTGCATTGTTTAAGTTTTTTCAAATTCTAATATTTTTTTTTTTGCTATCTTCCATCTTGGTCATATATCCAAACTTAAAAAGACGAACAACATATATATATATATATAGTAATAATCGATATATATATATATATATATATATATATCGATTATTAAATAAATAAAAGAAACCTCTTAAAATTCAGTATACAACTCGTTGTCAGTAATACAAGTATAATTCAACTTTCACCATAATAATTATGCATATCGGTAGCGATTCAGCGCGATATTAATTTTAACATGCTATAATTATAATGTAAACTTCCTTTGGAACGTCGCTTCGTGCGAAGTTTAAATTATACTAATTTCACTTAAAAATTTTATTCCGCATACTGTAAATAGAGCAAGATCTTTGACCAGTACTACCACAGGAAAAAGTAATACGTAATTTAAAAAAAAATGTATACTACGTTATTTTTTGTGTCCTGCGCTCCTGCATTCACACATCGTTACATATCGATATCATGTCTACCATCTACAACAAAAGGAACATCCAACCGAAATGAGAACCTCTTTTTGAAGTCTGCGGCGCCGCGGCGTAAGAGAATCCACTTCTCCAAGTCAATCCCATGGGTGAGGTGAGAGAGAGAGAGAAACTGAAACAGGAGATTGGCAGCATCATTTTCCTCATATCAACTTAATAATAATCAGAAAATGTGGTTAACAACTTGTCTGCTAAGTTTGGCAACTATGCTCAGCTTTTGATAGGCTGATGAGGATGATACTGATGACGTTGCTTGAAACAAAAAGTATATATATCGTAAATTTATATATATATATATATATATATATATATATATATATATATATATATATATATATATATCGTAAAGTTTTTGTATATATATAATTAATTTAAATAATATGTAAATGACAAATACGAGTAATAATTAGTTAAATAATAAGTTAATTGTAGCTCTCCTAGTAAACTCGTTTAACTTCATGCTTTCAAGTGGGCTAACGTGACCAGTATATTGGATCGCACCATCATTCTCACCAAGTTGTTTGCTCTTTGAAAAAAAAAAAACTAGAGTCAGTAAACGTACGAAGCGTCTACAAAAACACAGCATTATACATTCCTACCTCAAGGTCGTGTATTGTATAACACCTGTAAGTACGATCGTGTATGTGCGTCAATCGACGTGCAATTAGTACAGAATCGCTAAAAATGTTAACTGAAAAAATGGTCGATCTGCATTTTTGTTATGACTTTTTAATTTTTTGCTTTTAAAATTATTAAATAAAAAAATTAAAAAATATGCATGCACTTGTCCGAATTTTTAATAAATCTTATTGCATTTCGCAACATGGATATTATGCTCTACATTATTCTTACGTGTATTTTCCTGTAGAAAATTTAAAACGAAAATACCATATTGCTTAAGAGTTTCTCTCCATCAAAATTTAAAGGTAAAAACTGCGTCCATATTAAGTAGGTACTGCTCACAATTATCATACTTTTTGTTACTTAAAGGTTTTTCTCGAGTAAAGTGCAACTTACCTTTGCCTATATATTGAAACTTGACCATTTATGTTCTCCATAACGGCACGCATTACATATTTATTACGAAAATACTCCAAATATTGTTTAACACCTCCGACCATGGAATATGCAATTGATAACATTTAGTTCGAAGTCTACCGTGGCTAACAGCAACAATGCAATTTTTTAAAATTTTCTTTTTATAATTTTATCATTTACTTGGCGTTGCAAAAACATTTTTAATTGGCTAAAATTGTTAGTTTTTAACCGATTTCAAAAAGGACGAGGTTCTCATTTCGAGTGTGTGTGTTTTTTTTGTATGTATGTTACGGGAGATCTTCGCAGATTGACAACCGATTTTAATGATTCTTTTTTTATTAAATAGGCTTTACCTCAACGGTGGTTCCATATTAATTTGGAGAAAACATTTCACTCGTAAGGGTAGCAAATAAATAATTTCTATTTTAGCAATTTGAAGTCGGTTTTTAGGTTTTGTAAAAAGTTATAATTATTTTGTTATGCTGTAATGTTTTTGCATTACCATTACTATTACAGCCTTGATTGGGCATAAATTAATGTTCCATAGTTTATCGTCCATTACAGCTTATAAAAATCCACCGCTGAGCATAGAGCTCCTCATAGGTTGCCTCATAGGGGGATATTTGCCATAATTGCCACGCTTGGCAAGCGGGCTGGCAACCGCATACGTGCTACAACCATAATATAGCTGCAGTGTGGCTCTATTACATACATTATTTTTTATTACGCAATTATGAGTTCGCTATTTTGAATTCTGCAACATTGCAGACTATCCTGGGAGTGGGCAAAAGAGGATTGTTAAGATTTACAGGAATCGACACATAAATATTACGTTTCTACCTGGGATCTCTGTGTAGGTACCACCATATCTATACCTACCATCGAATAGCAGTGCGTGCACTATTGTTTTCATATAGTAGTCTTCTTTGTTTCAAGTTTGTCGCAGGTGTCAGTGCAGTAGCCATTTACCACCTTCGTTAGCTCGTTTGTCACTTCAATTTTATAAAATAAATTAACAAACAAAGATTTGTCCGCTATCTATAAGTCAAGGTGTAGGTGTAATAAACTCTTTTGCAATATAAACGGGCACCTAAACAAAGAACCAATTTTATTGTTACTATTAGATTGTGTGATAATTTTAGGTAGTTTTATTTATACTTAGAATTTTGTCAATTAATTAGATAATAATAGTTATCGACGGTTTTATCATAACATTTTGATTAAATTAATAAGAAATAATGTTGAAGATCAAAGAGTTAGTAGTGCACCTGTTAAAAATGAAACATGTTTATTTTTTTATATAGGATAGCGTGACAAACAAGCACACAGTCCACCTGAGGATAAGTGGTTGCTGTGATCCATAGACATCTACATCTATCCTCAATAAAGAATCAAAATGCAGGTGCGTTGTCACCCGTGAAGACTAAGATGGAATGCCTCTTTTCCAGTAAAAAGGGTCTCCGGTTCTATACAATCACCATACGAAACACAGCAGTCGAGCCGACCTATTCGTGCTACAACTATAGAATTAATATAGCTGCAGCATGGCTCTACCATGGTTTGCTTTTTCCTTAATAAAGTAAGAGCAGATAAAAGTGAGTGTACCCCCCTCTTGCTGAAATTACAGGTTGCATTCGTCTGGGTATGCTAGCGTTTATTTATCTTATGGTTTTTTGTGAAATACGTTTCCACTCCGTATTGATCATATTCTTTAGCACTTTGATGATCTGCGGAGCCTGTTGCACTGATCTTACTTGTTGCATTACAACATATATGACGTCCCAGACATGCTCTATGGGATTTAGGTCGTGACTGCGACCTGGTCAATACAATCGACGAATAGCCACTCTACGTCCTTTAGCAAATACGTTTCTACACCGCCAGCGTGCAGTAGCGTGGTCGTTCATAAAAATTGAGGAATTATAATGAAGACTAACTCCGTACAATCCAACGAATTTATTTCTGCTCAAAACATAACACAGCCCCCACCATAAGATGTGGTTTCTTCAAAACATGCATCTGCAAAGCGTTCTCCATGTCTTCATAGAACTCGTCGACGTCGGTCTTCACCGTACAGATATATCCTGACTTCATCGGAGAACAATTCCTTATTCCAGTCTTATTGAGTTCATGACACACAATTTCGAGCGAAACTTAGCCTGGCAACACGATGCACACGGAATAGTTTAGAGCTTCGGGATGGGCGATGACTGCGTATATTTTTTTTCGTATTGTATTTTTCAGGCAGGAAAAAATCAAAACCGCCCGTTTTTTTTTTGCAAAAGAGTGCATGACCTCTAATTAGTACTATTATTATAAACACCATATAAACTTAGAAAAGCGCAATTGCTTACGGACAAATACAAAAAATGTTCGTCTTGAGACATATCGTTTGCTTAATCAACGCTCTGCAGCATCTCGTCGAGAAAATGTCGTATTTTCCGAAAAAAAAAACCTCATACGATAGAACGAACAAGCCCATAATGGTCATAACTACAAGATCAGGTTCTTTACTCATGATAATTACGGTAAATTTTTCCTTCTTCTAATATAAATGGGAATTTTTGTGCCTTTTCCTTTTGCTTTTGCAGACCATTACCACAGATTAACTAATATTAATTACGTAACACTCCGCGTAAATGCCGTGAAGGATTGATAAATTAACAATATGGGAAGCACAATACAATATCTTTATATCATACTTAAAAATTAAAAACAATAGCCCATAGAGATCATAATAATTATCACTATTGATGAAGCTATCTTCTTAGGCGCGTCCCCGTGTCGGCGATACATTACCCCAGAGGGCCAGAAATCGGGAGCTAGGAACGTCTTTTTGTGTTTTGCAGGAACTCGGAGAACGTAGGATCTGAAATTCTTCTCTTCGGATTCTCTGTGTTGCATCGGCTTCAATCTTTTATGAAGCTCAACACGTCTTCTTCCAACGTAGTTTTGTCCAAACAGGAGATGTAGAGCTATATGGTCGTCTCCAAAGAGTTTTTCTGCTCTACATATTTCTGTGTTTAGAGACTTTTTCGTTCTATCTACTGTTTACATTTCATTTTATGCAAAAATATGCAAATAAAATGTAGCTTTGATAGTTTGATACTAGGGATGTAGGATTTTAAAGAAGGTATTACTAAACTGAGGAGCCGCGGTTTCTCGGAGGATAACCGCTCTCTCTAGTTTTATATTACGCGGGCTTTGAACCCTGCCACCTCCATTTTAATTGTTAGTTGTAATTTTATATGCTGATTTTTCATGTGTTCAGCGGTGAAAGAAAACGTAACAATACTACGCAATTAGAGCGGCGTGAAGAATTCTTTATATCCCTAAAACTCTTCCAGGGTGTCCCTTTAGATTTCGTAAACTAAAGAATAACTTGATATTAAAATAAACATCACTTGGCGCCTATACCTCCATAACCTTCAACAAATTTTAGCGCCATAGCAAAGGCTAAAGATTATTATAATAAGAAACGTGACATTTGCGTCAAACTGTTGTAGCTATTTTTGTATGAACTGTTATGAACTTACGATAAGTGATAATTATTTGTATTAACGAAGAATTCATAATTACATGTTTATAAGTTTTCCAGACAATTTTAGCAAATTTTTTTTTCATCTTTATCTGCTTGTTGAAATCCAAGCTAGACATGGTTCCTTACCAGAGAGTCGCCATAGAAGAGATCTTGCAGCTTTAACGCTGCTGGCAGTCAACAGTCTGGGTTTTATGACTGGTATAAACGGAATATCGTCATCATTCTGAAGTCAACAGTACTTTGGCATTTTTAGTAGTCGCCTCCCATACACCCATGAGACGAAATGGGGTAAAGGAATTTCTTATGCCACCAGCACAGATACGTGGTTCAGCTGTCAAGCTGTGTCAAAATATATATTTTTAAGTTTATCCTGTGTGCTCGTTTGTCACCCTATCTTATAAAAAAAAAGACAAAATGCCAGTCGCCTTAATCTTTCTATTATAATATATTCATACATATAATAAACTCTTGATGTTAAAAAATATGACAAATTTTGTGTTTAACATAGTTACAGTTTGTGTTTAACATGTTACTCAAGTTTATTGAGAAATAAATGTATTTACGACATCCACGTAACGATATGGAGTAGTGGATGTTCGTACACAGCTACTACACGGCCACTACGGCTTCGTCTTACGTCTATACAGCAAATGAGTGGAATAATTTTCAAGCGTCCATATTTTTTATCCGATAGCAATGTAAGTGTCTTAGATACAAGAGTGAAAAGGTTTTTTTATAGGATAGGGTGACAAACGAGCACACAGTCCACCTGATGGTAAGTGGTTTCTGTGACCCATAGACATCTACATTTATCCTCAATAAAGAATCAAAATACAGATGCGTCGTCACCCTGATGACTAAGATGGAATGCCTCGTTTCCAGTTAAAAGCGTCTCCGGTTCTCTACACTCACCATATGAAACACAGCAGCATTAAGCTGCTATTTTACGCTGGTATTATTGAACGTGGTCCTTCCCCGGTAGAGCCGACCCATTCGTGCTACATCTATACTACTATAATAGCTGCAGCATGGCTCATGGTATGTTGCGCTAAATCAGTGTAATTTACCATCAACATACATTGCATTAGGTGAGATTATTATATTCAAGCGCTAGTTTACTTTAAGTAAACAAGTGATAAAATTAAAAATTTTGCACAACCAACTTCAATATAAATAAAATGAGAACATCATCAATGTGGTCGAAGTCAATCAAATACGCACTGTTAAGGATAACTCAAAAACTACTGGTCAGATTTTGATAAAGTTTACATAAGAGACTAAGACTACATAAAACACACCAGCTTACAAATAAAAAAAGAATCATCAAAATCGTTTCACCTAGAAAACAGTTCTGAGGTAACTAACACAAAAAAATACAGTCAAATTGATCCTCAAAATGACCTCCTCCCTTTTTTGAAGTCGTTTAAAAAAGGCTTTACTACAGCTGTAACGTGACATTATAACGTAAAAGTATATTTATGATTTTATGAAAATGATTAGGAAAGTAAAGTTAACTATTTTATTGAATGCCGATCTAATATTTATTTAGGATTACATTATCAACAAAAATATAAATATTTGTTTATCCTTTTATAAAATGCCATTCCGCTTGGCAAGCGTGGTATCTGTAGCAAACATCCGTCGCATAAAGTAATCTTTGGGAGAGAACTACGTTAATCAGTGGACTTTGATAGACTGTAATGGAATGTTTGTTTAAAATGAATTAATACGTAAGATTTATTAGTAGAAGTGTTTTCTTAGAAATATAGGGGCTCAAAACAGCATTTAATCATCTTTAAGATATTACCTATGGTTATTGTAAAATTCAAATCACTTTTATGCTAGCTATAAGCAATAATATCTGTCTACATTTTTGTAACCAATATTAAAACAGGAAAACTATAAATGTGTTCCAACTAACCTACACAAAAGTATGTTCATCATAGGAGTACCGATGATAAAAAACCCAGTTTGTAGCATACTACAATGAGTCCAAAGGAACATGAAGGATAAAACGCAAGCCCTTATCGACCGACGTGCGACGTCATCAGACATGTACAGTAATAAAACATTGCCAATTAGCTTCGTACTTGAAAGATGCAACCTTGCTGGCTAAGCAAAGAGAAAAATTTGCGATTTCTAAGCAAACAAGCGCTATCTACGTATATCTTAATCGCTTGAATTATTTTAGTGTGTGTACAAGCAGTAAAAAGAATAACCAACACGCTAGCACTTGATAGCAGCAGTCTTCAAACAACACGCAAACGCTGCGCCCGCGTCGCTTCGCCACACGAAAACAGCGCGCGTGGAACGTGCTTGAATTAATTAGTGACAATTCTAAAATGTCGTTAACTCTTCTCCCGAAGACAGGCGGGAGATTATTTTGTGTTAAGTGATCAAACAAAATGCCAGAGTGTACTGAAACCTTGCCCTTCTCTATACCCATCATACGGTATACCATGGATACGGAGGATCGGTCAACGAGCGAGAGGCAGCAGCCCTTGACCAAAAAGATGTCCCTATTGCCACCTGTGAAGATCGAGACGCCCGATAGCGGTAGACGGCTCTCTGAACCGACCAGGTATTACATTCCTCCGCAGTGCAATAACAGACTGTCGCCAAGAAGTGCGAGAAAGCGTGATTCGAGAAGGAGCTCTAAATCGGATATCAAAGCTGATTTACCCTTTAAAGAGACATTCGGTCCGAAGCCATGTAATTGTGAAGATTGTAGGGCATCAAGTCCATTACCGCCTGGGTATGGACCGCCGACGATGTCACCCGGGTACGATCAAATGAAGAATTTGCTGTCGGAAGTCCCGTGGAATGAGGACTTCACTGAGGCTTCTAGTGACGATCTCAGCTCGGAATGGGATTCTGACGTGCAAGAGCCGGTATCGCCACCGCCAAAGGTAAATAAGTTGTTAAGCTATAAATAAAACAGAAGGTTACTAAATTTCGGCTTTCCTTTTATTTATATTATCATAAAAATGTGACAACATCTTTCCTGTCTTTGTATCGAAGTAAACAATGTATTATAAAAAATATATTTATGGCGGTACTAGTAGGTGCGCATTGGAAACCTGAAAGCGCAAAACAAGTAAAAAAAAAACTGGATACTGATACGTCACAACAGAATTCGTAATTAACGTTGTCAATTGAATTGCAAATTCAAAGATAAGCTTTTCGAAAACCAACGTGACGCGTTGATGAGTTTTCCATATTTAAATATTGAAAATGGAACATTTTTAGGACTTTTAAATTAATATAATCCGAAATAATACAAAAAAAAAAAACAATTTTGTTGAAAAATGAAAGACCTCTTACGATTGATAAAAGATAACAACAGATATGTAATGCTAAATTGGGGATTTATTTGCATTGATATTACATTGAGGTGTATGGCTGTGACCTATAGACATCTATCCTCGATTAAGAATCAAAATAGCGGAATGCCTCGTTACCAGTAAGGGTCTCCGGCAGTGGAGTAGCGTGCTTAGAGGGGCCCTGTATCAAAATTTGTCGATGGGCCCAAATGAAGGGTAAAGATTTTTCACAAAAGGAACAAAAACTCTCGCATTGAATTAAAATAATTATAGGTATATTGATTATAAGTTATTACTTACAGTTAATACTCTTAGGAACTAAGCTAGCCAAACAATTCAAACCACCTCTGTAACCCGGGGGCCACGTATCATTGATACGGCTGATACGGCGGTAGCTACGCCCCTGGTCTCCGGTTCTCTACACTCACCAGAAACACAGCAATACACTCACCAGAAACACAGCAACATTACTTTGAAATTTTACGCTGGTATTCTGAGAGAGCGTGGTCCTTCCCCGGTTAAGGCGAGCGATTCGTGCTGCAGCCATAAATAGCTATAGCCTGGTGCAAGTTGTTGAGGAGTTACCTTTATACTACTCTTAATTATAATAAAAAATATAACACTACTATTTAATTTTATATTTTTTCTGTTTCGTATGACAGCTTTCACTTTCTAGAATATAAACTAGCTTCAGGGCATTTGCAGCTACTCCCAAGGGGGATTGAAAATATTGTGAGTGGTTTTTTTGGCCTATAAAAGATTTCATTAATTAAATAATTTTCATCATTACATCCACAAGTACACATTTACATAGAATAAGGGTAACAAATGAGCACACAGTTCACCTAATGTTAAGTGGATGTTGTGACCTAAAGACATATCTACATCCATCTCCGTTTAAGAATAAAAATGCAGATGCGTTGTCACTCCTAAGGACTAAGATGGAATGCCTCGTATATAGTAAAAAGGGTCTCCGGTTCTTTACATTCACCATACGAAACACAGCAGTTCGGGCCAGCCATTCGTACTGCCTATTCATATAGTAGTAATCAGGAAGACCCAACGCGAGGAAAGGGTTCTCGTTGTGCGCATTATAAAACACGTTTATAATGTAAAAAGAAAATCCAAACGTAATCACGGTTCTTCAATGCCAAATTGAGGTTAGAGGGACTATACAGTACAACTATTGGGCACACTATACGAATTGTAACTTTTAGAACACCAAACTCTGCGTCTGTGTTCGAGAATTTTTTTTTTTTTACTTATTTTGACTACAACTTCAACTGGTGGTAAGCGGCACTGGAGCCCTAGTTGGTAAATCGCACTGTTATTTTTTTTAATAGGAGAGGGGGCAAACGAGCATACGGCTCATCTGACGGTAAGTGACTACCGCCGCCCATGAACAACTGTAACACCAAGGGCATTGCAGGTGCGTTGCCGGTCTTTTAAAAAGAAGTAAGCTCTTTTCTTAAAGGTCCATAAGTCGTATCGGTCCGGAAAAATCGCCGGTGGTAAATTATTCCACAGAGAGGTCGTACGCGGAATACTCCTAGTGAAATGTACAGTGGTGGACCGCCAAGTATCCAGGTGGTGTGGATTGTATCGGGAGTATTGCCGCGATGCGCGTTCGTGAAATTTGGCGGCTGGGATTAATCCGAACATTTACTCAGAGTACTCCCCGTGGTAAATGCGAAAGAAAATGCAACAAAACAACTAAGCATATTTCACTTTTGCCTCGGAGACATCTATATTTTAATCGGATAAAGAGCAAATTGTTCCACTCGTTTGCTGTACGCATCCCGAAAGACGAAGCAAATTGTTTTAATCGAATGCGTGGATTGTCGACAGCAAAGGGGTGAAGGGTCATTTACAACTTAGGCTCAGAAAATAGAGAAACACTTACTAGTCTCAAGACACGTCTTTCCACGCCAAAAAGAAGAGCCGAAGACAATCGCCAGATGATACTGAGTAGCATCTGGCCTAAATCTAGCAGCAGTATTTTATACAAGGTTTACCCGGTAGAGTCATCCTTTGGCGTATTATGGCTATGGGATAGCTCGACTGGAGAAGGACCACCCTCGTTTCGAATACGAGCGGAAAATTTCATTGTTATTTTGCTGTGTTTCGTATGGTGAATGACTAGAACAGAATATCCTTTTTGCGGGTAACGAAGTAATCCCTTTCAGCCCTTAGGCGTGACAACGAATCTGCATTACGACTTTTGATCGAGGATAGATGTAGTTAGACTTAATGAAGTTGAAGTCGGATGAAATTTCTACTCCCTACATCTAGTTATTTTCAAGGTCACATTGATGAGAGTAAGAGTCAACTTTAAACGCTCTACAATATCTCTTTTTTAAGACGGTCTGGTCTTTTTTAGCCTTTAAAATGTGTATTTTTTAAGTTTTTAACAGGTTAGTGGCATCCTGCCATCATAGAAAATCTCATCACCATAACCTTACTTTTTTAATGTAATGTTATAAAATATATACATACATCTTACAAAGATTATATTTTATTCTAATTCAGAAAATGTACTTGACAACGAAGGGGAAAGCGCTTTACTTATGAAATGTAAAAAAAATTGAATGCCTTTTTTATATACATTTATTTAATTTATATACTTTTGATCTAATGATTTCTTATATTTACGCGAACACTACACATTTTTAAATAAAACTAATTTTACGGATTTTATCGCGTATATTAACTTATTTTTATATTCCCGACGTTTCGGGTGCTTTCCAGCACCCGTGGTCACGGGGGACTGAGTTGTTTGACGTCCTGCTGTCATAGTTAGCCCGGCTACCTTCAGTTTTTTAATATTAATTTTTTGGTTCGATTTACGCAGAATGAGCTTACAGTATCTTGAAGTCTAGCAGTGGTATACTTGGGTTTGGATTTGATTTTATTAATTATGGGATCCCAAGCAGATGGCAGCACCCATCCATCTTCTCTATTGAAATTAGGATGTTTTTTAATTTCAATAGCCTCGCGAATCATCCTTGGGAGGAATCGGTGTTCTTTTGCGAGGATTTGTGGTCTATCAAATCTAATGTAATGACGGGGACGATCCTGAACATGTTCACAAACTGCAGACTTCCCGATACGTCGGTGCTTCACGTCAGCTATATGTTCTTTAACGCGGGTTTTAATAGATCTTTTTGTTTGTCCTATGTACGAGAGACCACATTCACAATCCAGCTTGTACACTCCTGCATCTTGTAGAGGGATATGACACTTGACGGATGGTAAAAATTGACCAATCTTCTTCAGCGGCTTGAAGTACGTTTTAATGGAAGCTCGCTTCAAGATGTAGCCAACCTTGTCTGTGACTCCTCTGACATAGGGTAGTACAGCAGGCACACGCTCGACTGTGGCTGGCTTCACTCGGTCACTGTGACGTAGGCGCGGGACCCGAAGCTTGTTGTCTTGCAGTACTTGCTCGACGTGCTGAAGCTCGGCGGCCAGATGTTTTCTGTCACAGATCCCTCGTGCTCTCTGAAACAAAGATTTTCCCACGGTAGCTAACTGTGAAGGATGATGGTGAGATTCACCATTTAAATATCGGTTGGTATGGGTATTTTTTCTGTACACAGTATGACCAATAGTGTTATCAGGATTTCGGATGACTAAAACATCTAGAAAAGCTAAAGTATTGTTTGCCTCTAACTCCATTGTGAATTGTATTTTAGGGTTTATGGAATTAAGGTGGTTTAAAAATGCAGTTACTTTGTCAGATGGTAAAATTGTGAAAGTATCGTCTACGTACCGCTTGTAGAATCTTGGATTTACAGGAGCAGTAAGAAGGGCTTTCTCCTCAAAGTCCTCCATGAATATGTCGGCGACTACGGGAGATACAGGTGAGCCCATTGCCACTCCGTCTACTTGCATGTAGAACTCTTCTTTCCACAATAAATAGCCAGATGTGAGGCAGTGTTTGAGTAATACTGCATATTCTGTAGGCATGTTGTTATCTTCTAGCTTTCTAGTAACAATTGAGATGCAGTCTTCAATAGGTAGGCATGTGTTATATATATTTATACATAATTTGTTATATAATAATTGTATAATTTCAAAATACAACAACTTTTATCGGACGTAAGTACATACAAAAAGGTCAAAATAGACCCTACAACTAATACACTCAAAACAACCACTGATTTAATAAAGAAATACTCCGAAAAATTAGATCTTGACGTGAATTCGACAATACCATCATGTGCCAAACCACCGAGGTTGTATGGGTTACCGAAAATACACAAACCAAATGCTCCACTACGTCCTATAGTAAGCCAGATCGATTCACCAACTTATAAGTTGGCTCAACACTTGGCAAAAATACTGTCACCACTAAGAGGACATACCAGAGCACACACAAAGGATTCATACCAATTTGTTAGTGAGATTAAAGACCTACATCTCGCTGACAATGAAACTATGGTCAGTTTTGATGTTCAGTCACTATTCACATACCTACCTATTGAAGACTGCATCTCAAAAATAAGTTAATATACGCGATAAAATCCGTAAAATTAGTTTTATTTAAAAATACTTTTGATCTGTTAATTATAGTTGTTATTTTATATAATCGAATAATTAATTTATTAATATATAATATTAAAAACTATAATAAAAAAATAAAACTAATAATTTAATTATCATAAAGTCCTACTCCCGTGTTATCGTGCCAAGAATGCTGGCTGCGTTTTCCCGCTGAATGGCTATACCTACTCTTTGAGCGACAAAAGAACCAGCCCTCTTATAACCAGCAGCAACGACCAGTCGCGAATAGAGCTCCTTTAGGAACTTCACCACACGTGGAGCCCACGGACCGATAGTCTCTACAGTAAATGGCACAAATATGTAGACTCTCAGAGACTCATATTTGCGCGACTTACTATACATATACTTACAGTTCAGCTGCCTATGATTTAATTAATGTCGTATAAATGTAAATAAACCGCCAATTTTATGATTGTGTAAGAGGCATCCTCTAAAATAATTTCGTGCAATGTCACCCTCATCAGAATGCGGTGCTGTTGTATTACGTGTTTATCGCCGTCACGTCGCCCAGGTAAATTGCCAAACTTTGAAAAAAAACTGTGGCAATTTACCACACCATCTTCATGAGTTTAAATGGACATGTGTTGATTATTATAACTATGTTTAGAAATAATTGTAACTTTTAACAAAAAGTAAAAACCGTATTCAAATTGCTAAAAAATACAAGTTGTTTATTTGTAACCTTTCGAGGTGGAATTTTTTTTTTCCAAATTTATTTGGGACTACCATTGAAGCTATTTATAAAAGAAGAATCATCAAAATTGGTTCACATTTGCGAAGATATTGCGTAACATACATACAAAAAAAATACATTCGAATTCAAATCGATAAAGGAGGAGGTTCTCACCCTCCTTTTTGAAGTCGGTTAAAAAAATAACAACGAACTAAATGTTTAACAAAATCCTGATGACCTCACTATTGGACTATTATAGTCTACCTTGATCTGGAGCATTAAGTTTCTTAAATTAGTCCTTGCAGTAGTATATATTCGAAGTAAATCTAAGTTTAAACAGTCGATAAGAAGGCGTAAGTCTGCTTAAAAGGTAAGATTTTTATCTTGTGTTGGATCATCGTAGATAATAGCCGCCGGTTTATTAATAAAACTGGTTGTATAACCTTCACATCGAAACAATTAGGAAAAGTTTTGTGTTAAGCACTGTTACGTTATTTTTTTATTTTAAAAAATCACGTATCTCGTTCTGTTTATAAACTATCTGTCATGAGCGTGGAGTTTATTTTGTCTTAGACTAAACAGAAAGTGTTATTAATATATCAGTACGATTATTATTACCGGAAAACTAATATAACTGATGAATTTATAATACCCCCCCCCCCCACCCGCGAAAAAGAGGGGTGTTATATGCTTAATGTGTGTATCTGTGTAGCTGTATGCCTGTCTGTGGCATCGTAGGTCCCAAACGAACCGATTTATATTTAGTTTTTTTTTTGTTTGAAAGGTGATCTGTTCAAGGGTGTTCTTAGCTATCATTTAAGAAAATTTCTTTAGCCGTTTTAAGACCATCAGATGTTTTTTTGTTTCGGGGGACTTTTAAATGTTAAATTTAAGTTACATTAAATTCGTTGTTTAAGATGATGAAGGGGAAAAAAGAAGTTGCAGAAACCTGTTAAATATAGCCATCTATCACAATCTCTATAATATCTAACATTGACTGTAGCTAATGGGAAATTCTTTAAAAGACAGCTCTTGCATCTTGTCGTAGTTTATTGCCTGTGACTCGCGCCTTCAAAGCTACATCTGTCGGAAAAGAATTACCCAGCAAAAAATAAAAATTTAATTAAATGGGGAAACTTACAGGACAATACTGAATTTGAATTTCAAATAACAATAACATTTTATATTCATTAATCAGGCAGCAAGTGCTACTCACTACCAAATGTCACTCTGTGGTAGTAGTCGGAATAGAGTTGAGAAATTTAAGTACTTGGGCCACTGGGTCACCGAAAACCTAACTGATAATACTGATACAGAGCGCGAGCGCAGATCGTTGGCTGTCCGATGTAATATGTTGGCTCGCAGGTTTGCACGCTGCACAAAACAGGTTAAGGTTACGCTTTTCAAAGCATATTGTCAGTCCTTCTATACATGCAGCCTGTGGGTTAACTATAGACGGAGGGCATACAATGATCTGCTCGTCCAATACAATAACTCATTGAGAATTATAATGGGGTTGCCTCGGTATTGTCGTGCCTGTAGCATGTTTGCAGAGGCACATGTTGATGGGTTTGAAGCCATAATGCGCAAAAGAAAGAAAGAAAGGTTTATTCTCCAAAATGACGCCATCACAGATAACATAAAAAAGAAACACATAATTTACAAATAATATTGGCTATACAATACAAATTACAATATACTACATATTACAAACAGTGAGTGAAAGTGCCCCCATGCTGAATCGCATGCGGACTAGCACCAACATCATTCTCAGTGTATTAGCGGACAGATGGGATTCACCAATATTGGAGCGTTGGATAAATCTGCATACTGCGAATTAGACACGCCACGACCTAGATTTAATTTTGATTTTTTATATTAATAATATGATTTTGGTAACGTCATTGCGTTAGCCAAGATCCCCTTTTGGATCGGATAGGATGTTTTTTTAAATATGGTATATTATGATACTTTTTAACATAACTTAAAATTTAAAGTAAGCCTTGTATTTTGTTAAGTTTCCTAATTATTTTAAATATTACTTTAATTACTGAGCGCTAATAAAATATGATTAAAACAGAAAATATATAATCTAACTATAGCGCAATCCACCATTCACAAACATTTTCTTTGAAGTTTAATACTTGTGTCACTTGGGATCTTTGTATAGCAAGCAATAAATAAATAGTTGTTAATAACAGTTTTATTAATAGAAGATAAACAGGTCAATGAAATCTTCCTATTTGTAGCATTCAATTATACTTGTACTACGTACATTTTTATAGCTTGTTTGTGATTTTGAGGTTATCATCATACTGGTTACATACGTCAATAAGACATAATATTATTTTTCAACCAGGATGAATTACATAAATTATATTTTAAAAAAAAAACCCTTCAAAAATTGGATCATTTTGATATGTCAATGTGTCTTATCATGTCTTTGTGGTTTTCTATTACGCTGTGAATTTTCAATCAGATATTACTAAAATATTTATTGCGTCTAGGTTATTTTTTATGAAAAGTATAGGTAAAATCAAATCGATGCCAGGCTGCAGGTAATTCAGAACCATGGTGTGAAGCGTTGAACTTGGTAATAGGGCGATAGTATTGTACAAATGTAACATATCAAGTCACACATTCATTTCATTAGCCTTTTAAAATTAAGCTAGACTTAGGGCAAGATCTCCAGCTAGCGCGACTGTGTTGTTTGCAACAGTTACATATATTCACCGCGCTATTGGGCGGGTTAGTGACGATATCACTGGTATTGTTTTCTGTTACGTTCTTTAACTATTATAAGCCGGTGCTTGTTCCGATCTTATGACTCAACATGATAGTAAGAGGAAATGGAGCCACATAAGGTATAAATTAAAAAATAAGACCATAGATGTGTTGTTACCTCCGAGGACAAACATGGAATGCATATAATTTTATCGGCTCTCTATCTCTCTCTCCAGACTGGAACACAGGAAATAAGTAAGTGGTACTTTCTCTGACACAATCTAGCCAAAAAAGGATTCCTACTATATAATGTAGTCTATATAGTGAAATTTAGGTTGAGCGGTTTTCTAGTATTGCTGTCGTTACTGCATCTGCGACCCTACGTCAACAATTTGTGAAATTTAGCTTTAGATGTCACGTCACCAGTTGGTCATAATATGTACAATTATTATAGATAAAAATCAAGATTAACACTAGAAGTTTTGATTTTGGTACGCATTGTGTCGGGCGTTGATACTTTCACTACGAATGGGTGTCAGTGTAGTACTCGTAGATTTACCGTTTGTCGGTTACACGTAGGCCATGATTTCTTATATGAAAACCGGATAATGTTGTAATGCATTGTATTAATTTCGTAACTAGAGTGACTTGTATTTTTTTTCGTTCATTTGTTCGTTACAGCCTCTCTAATTTCCACTGCGGAATATATTTTGCTTCATAGAGTGAGTATTCGTTATCATAGTCACGTGTCTCAGGCGGGTTTGCAATCGTATTTTGTTATTTTGAGCTTTATCAGGAAGACGCTGCTGCCCATCTTTCCTGTTTAATTTCCCTTTGTTGTCTCTAACGTTACCCACGAGAAGATATGAGCTATTGGATTGATAACTAGAGTAATTTGTATTATAAAAAATAGTGTAGGAGAATCTATCAGCTTATTTCATCGCATTTTGTACGTGGTAGAGCCATGCTACAGCTATATTAATAGTATAGTTGTAGCACGAATGGGTCTGCTCAACCGGGGAAGGAGCACGCTCTCACATAATACCAGCGTAAAATAGCAGCTTATTGCTGCTGTGTTTTGAATGGTGAGTGTAGAGAACCGTAGACCTATTTTACTGGAAAAGGGGCATTCTATCTTAGTCCTCACGGCTGACAACGCATCTGCATTTTAATTCACAAGCGAAGATAGATGTAGATGTCTATGGGCCACAGCAACCACTTACTATCAGGTGGACTGTGTGCTCCTTTGTCACCCTTATTCTATTTAAAAATAACATGGATGTTGTGAGCTGCAACTATGGCAAAAAACTGAAATATATTAAGGGCTCCGAACAAAGTCCTTCCTTTGCTTCCTCCATCATGTTCGTTAATATATACACGATGTAAATGATGATTAAAGGTGCGATACGTTTGGTACTGCGATCGCAGAGATTACCAACCATGGCGATAATAGCAACTTTTCCTCAATTGGGCGAGGTCAATGTCCAGCAGTAAAGTGTGGATCGGTAGAATGGGCTGACAAAAAGAAAAATAAGAAGTTTTTGTTTGTCAGTACAAATTAACGGCTCAGCAATGCAGTGCAGTGCGTTTGGATGCGGCGCTGCGGGTCTTCGGTTCGAATCCTGTGGAACAACTATTTGAGCATCCTAATAATTATTCCAGGTTTAGTTTCCTTGTCCATGTGCAACATATGAAAGAAAACTCCCAGTAACCCTACTGGATGTTTTCTTTTAAAATATAATTCTAATATATAAAAAAATGTATAGGTATTTGTTCGATTGGATCTATCTTACATAATTTGCTAATGTTATTATAAAATTTGCATAGACTGTTTTGTTAATAGTTAATTTATAAGTAATTTCAATATATGTTTTAAATTAAGCATGTTTTTGTTCCTGTGATGAATTGATAGAATCGAATTTGATCTGTCATGTCATTTGATTTATAGCTTTGTGAAGAATATTCACCTCAATATTTTTTTAGTTGGTATTTAGGCTGCTTATACGTTAAACTCAAATTTTATGTATTCATAATTATACTTATCGTATTTTGCTTCATGTCAATGTCTATATACTTGTTTTATGGATTAGAAAAAAATACGTTTACGGCTCGTAATATATATGAGATACAATGTTTTGGGTCATGTCCCTTGAAATTCGGGCTTGTAGTAATCCTAGTCAAACATTTGTTGCGCTAGTTACCCCTTTCCTTTCACGCATCTCGTAAAATATCACATTGTCTCCTTTGACTCATTCACTAGAGATCAATCCAACGATATAGCGTCTTATGCTGTCTTTTTTGCACACAAACATAACCGAAGCGTAATGTGTTATGTTTTCTGCCATCATTAACTATTTCACATAAATATTACACTTATCATTATCATCATCATCATCATCATCATCAATACAGTCCTTTACAAATCCACTGCTCCTTCTCCAAGGAATGCCCCAAAACAGTGAGAGCCATTTGCATCCATCAACTTCCAACAACTTCAAACAAACTAACCAGACAAAAAACAATTAGAAAATAATAATATAGAACATGCCTGAGCGTTGTGGAACACTCGGTTGCAACGAAGTTCCTTTCGTATTATATTATTATTGACAAACGTATTATATTATTGATTTACAAATACAAATCAATGAATTACAAATAAAATAATATTTCTTTCATGGCAAGATAAGAAAAAGTGTGAGGGAGATGCATATTATTCCATCTCGCGCGCACTATAGAAAGGGGGTTGTGACGGAAAAATCTTACACTTTTTGTCGCCTAGCCCCCATCCGTCAAATTCTTATCGTCCGATAAAGAACTTCGTTCCAAAAACTGTGGTTACCAACCAGCCCTCTAAATATCCTCCCTATGAGGTTGTCTTTTGGGGAGGGCTACATTCAGCTGTGGACTCTTGTTAGGCTGATGGTATCGGTAACGGTGACAATAAAATAAGACGTCATTTACCGAAAGCTTCCCAGTTGAGATGGATCCGTCGCTTGATCTCTTGGTTGCCTTTGAATTCATTGACCTAGTCGGATTTTTGTCCTAAGTAAACATACTCGTCAACAATTTCGAGTGTTACAAACAACTATCGGAATAGAGTGTGACGTGGACATTACACATGATCTTTGCCTTGTCCATCTTTATCTTAAGACCTAATCGTTCGGATACACGATTGAGATCATTACTGTTAATAATAAATATATATGTTATTGTTCTATTTTTGGTTACAAATTAAGTTTTATTACTTGGGTTTAAAAAAATATTTTATTATTTCTGAGTAGTAAAGTAAATTGGACGTTAACGTGTTTATAATATCCTATCCTAAGTGACATATTCAATTTGTTTTAATCGCGTAGTTGTGTTTCATCATATTAGTAGTAACGAAATGAGGTCGATCAATCTACGCTACGTAATATCAGTAATTAATGTTACGTCATTGTAATTAAATTGATCTCATTGTAATATAATATATACACACACGTGTTGTCACACAAAGTGCTCACTGTCTTGTAATTTATTTAATGAAATAGAATTTTATTGTAACTAAGCAGTGTAGTTGATATTTTATTATTTACATAAAACAGAAGTAACAAACGAACATACAGCCCATCTGATAAGCGGCTACTGCATTCCATGGACAAATGCAATGCTCTTCGTGGGACAAATAAGTAGAAGAGTGATACTCAAAACTCCTAGGTGGAAAAAGAATCCTATCATCAAGTAGATAAAGAGCTGTAATGAAAACAACTGATCTACGAACTCGTAATCGTTGACTATTGTCCTTCTAATAGTAGTAGCTGCCGGTTTTTTTTCCAAATATTGAGATTTTTGATAATGTCCTTCATCTTCCTTCATCAATCCTTAAAAAAATCGTTATCGAAAATGGACCTCTCCCATAGACATGAGAATTTACCGTAATGGCGATGTTTGGTAGGTGATTGGCAATTCTTCACTGTCAGAGTTTTTAGTTACATTTACAAATGCCTTGTAGATGGCCAATAATGTCTTTCAACAGAAAAACCGAATTTTGGGCACCGCAGTCAGTCTCAAAGGAGACAGAATTATATTTCCCGAGTGTACGCGCAGGCACAGTTCCCCGTTCCTTCACTCTCATAGTTGGGACGGCAAATCGATACTGAGATCAGGACTGACCAACGGTTTTATGTGGTTTCCGAACGTCATTTTCATTTTAACACTTCCACTGCCATGCGGTCCGCCGATGGGTCGTAACTTTTCGACTAAGGCACATCAGTATAATATGTGTAGCTTTCCCGCTAAAATGTGTCAAAACTTATCGTTACTTTTAACCAATTACCCAGTATGTCACGCCACACTTACTAATAAAACATTCTTGCATCATTTTCGCGCGCCTTTTACAAATCTGACAGTTCCGTGAAATTTTTTTCGTCATGTCGGATTCTGAGGACGATCCCGACTACCAGCCGCCTTCACACGAACCATCAGACAGCCGGATCAGCGATTCTGGCGAAAATTTCGAAAAATCTTTGTCAAACCAACGTCAAATTTAACGTTCAATGGAACATCAGGCTCACAGACCTTACCGGAATCCAGTTGAAGTATACCAACAGATGGTACAAGAAAGAAGCAGTTCTCATTTACGGCTATTCCAGGTATGAAAGGTGATAAAATATAAGTCCTTACTGTCAAAATGAGTTTGACTTTTGGTCATTATTTATAGATGAAGAAGTCATTGATTTAATGGTGACAAAGACAGATTCATATGCAAATATAAAAAATCATTATTCATCGTGTAACTAGAAACAGGCGGTTGGATAAGTGAAAAAACTGTGATGCTGCTGAAACAAAAAAAAAATCTCGGTTTACTTATTTGGATGGGTCTCAAAAAGTTACCAAAAATAAGTGATTATTGGAGCAAAGACATATTATATGAAAATAAAGTGGCAAAAATGGTGATGAGCATAAACGGTTTCGAAATACTACTTCGATGTTGGCATTTCGAGGATACATTTTATATGGGCTTATCAACAACAGACCGTTTTATAAAAATAAGAAGTTTCGTAGAAACCATTTCTAAAAAGTTTGACATGTTCAAAACACCTGGAGAGTTTGTTCCTGTTGATGAAACAATGGTGGTTTTTCGTGGCCGGATTGATTTTATGCAGTACATACCAGGAAAACGAAATAAGTATGGAATAAAACTATTTAAGATTTGCGATGACGATGGATATACATATTATGACGTGATTATTTATAAAGGGAAGAAGACTACGTCTACATCAACTCAGTCTACATCAATTCAGTCTTACTCAAGTCAGTCTACATCAACTTAGTCTACATCAACTCAAAATGTATCATCTCATAGTCACGAAACTAACAGTAAAGTAGTTGAACGCTGAAAGAAGTATTGTTACTGACAATTCTCAGACAAGTATTGATTTAGCTCAAAATCTACTTCAAAATAACACATATTTAATAGGGACGCTTTAGCTTAAATAAGATATGAAAAATTATGGTAGTTTATATCAGGTAATTTAAAATTAAGTAATTGTTTAGCTTTGACCAGCTGCTGTGTAGTGGCGACGTAATACGTGTATAATAAGTATCTATCATCCTCTTATATGCAGTAAGCATCATTAAAGATGACGATGGCAAACACCAGAATAAACTTATGGCTTCCGATATATGAAAACATGAAGAATGATCATAGTTCACATCAGATTCTTTTAAATTAATTAACTTTTTAGCTTTAACCAGTTGCTGTGTGGTGGCGATGTACCTATAATAAGAATGCACCAACCCATTTCGTCCCGTCAGCGTCTTTAAATGCGATGATGGCAAATGTCATAAAATCTTATAGCTCGCGATAGATGGCGGTGTAACCATCACGATTACAGCTGACGTAAAATTCGCCTGGCCCTGCAATCTTTAATCTGCCTACCAAGCGTGATGAATAAAGCAAAATCCAAACAACAGGAGGGGTCCATGTGCAGCAGTGAAGTTTTACGGACTGTTATAGAATAATAAATATAAAGAAGTACCATTAAATATATTCTATAATGATTTAATCATTAACATTGGATAATGTGAAGGCATTAAAGTGTAATGCCTTGGCATAATGCCTACTGTCTCTTTATAAGGACAGTATGTAATTGTGTATTACGTAAGTCTGTTTATGCAATACATGATTAGAGGAAGATATTGTAAATGTATTCTGTCTGAATGCCATACGTAAATATAAATTTCCGTCACGCTTCTAACTTATTGTTATATGGTATTTTATGTTCGCAAACTTATTTGAGTGTTTGCTCCTACATTTTATTTCTTCAGTTTTTTGACGTATTTTTGTTAATACTTTTCTTCATCGTCATTACTCAAATAAATTACTTATTTTGAAATATTAATTTACATGAGTAGAATGATAGATTCAATAGGTGCTAATGACAATTTCAAACTGTACATTTTTAATGCAAAATCATTCACATAGGTTTTTTGTTAGGATAATGCATCGCTCTGTCTCATATTATGGTGTATAAAAATAATGTTAATAATGAAGTAGAGTCTATTTTAAAATCAATTCGAATACGTGGTAGAGCCAGCAGCTATATTGGTAGTATAGTTGTAGCACGAATGGGTCGGCTCGACCGGGGAAGGACCACGCTCTCACAGAATACCAGCGTAAAATAGCAGCTTAACACTGCTGTGTTTCGTATGGTGAGTTCAGATAACCGGAGACTCTTTTTACTGGAAAAGAGGATTTCCATCTTAGTCCTCACGGGTGACAACGCATCTGCATTTTGATTCTTTATTGAGGATAGATGTGGATGTCTATGGGTCACAGCAACCACTTACCATCAGGTGGAATGTGTGCACGTTTGCCATCCTATTCCATAAAAAAAAGAATATTGGCTAAACCATAATCTCACTTTCTATAATTCAAAACTCATTACTACTCGTTTGACTGTCTTAAACAGTGTTTGTTCGTGATAGAGCCACACTAGAGTTATATTATGGTTATAGCACGAATGCGTCGGCTCGACCGAGGTGGCTGACCACGCTCGCACAGAATTCCAACGTAAAATAGCAGTTCAATGCTACTGTGTTTCGTATGGTGAGTGTAGAGAACCGGAGAACCGTTTTATTGGAAACGAGGTATTGGGGTGACAACGCATCAGCATTTTGATACTTCATCATTATCATTACAGATATTCACAAGTCCACTACTGAACGTAGGCCTCCTCCAAGGAATGCCACAAAGCACGGTCCTGAGCCACCTGCATCCATCAACTTCCTGCATGTCTTACCACGTCATCACTTCATTTAATGGGGGGACTTTTGATACTTAATCGAAGATAAATGTAGATGTCTATGGTCCACAGCATCCATTTACCAGCAGGGGGCACTATGTGCTCGCTTGTCACCCTTATACTATAAATAAATAATAGTTTATAAAACTTTGTTTAGATAAACGAACTAAAAAGTAGAAAATCCTTTTCAATAAGTTTAAAATAAGAAAATAGTGGTTACCATAAAAAAATCATTTTATTGTAAAAAAAACGTGTTAAAAAACTCGTGAATAGTGAGTAAAATTATTTGACTCATGGATTTTTTAATTTTGTACAGATTAGACTGTAATAATCTGTAATGACTAACTTTATTGATTTTTTAATAACTAAAGGCTTCTTTTGATTTTATAAGGGTACGGGAACAACGTTATTCAAAGTGAATATATCTTTTGCAGTCTGTTTAAGACCTAATTACGTTTGTATAACCGTTTAAAATTTACGTAAACAACGTTTAAATGTCTCTTCGAGTGTGTGTTTAAAGTAATTAAACATTGCGTTAACTTCACTCTGACGCTGATAATAAAAAAAATAATGGCGTTTATACTTCTTGAGTTTGTTCAATACTATACTTTTTTATGGAATGACTTTTGCATTACCCGACTGCAAAGTTGTTTTAAGTTTATAACAAAATAGTGTCACGCCTGTAATCCCTAAGGAAGTAGGCTAAGATAAAGGGCACTTGACGGCTCCGTGGCGCAGTGGCTTAGCAATGAGTTGTTACGCTGGGGTTCGCGGGTTCAGAACCCGCAAGGAACAAATATCTGTATGCATTACAAGTAATTGTTCCTGGTCTGGATGTTTGTCCTCGTGCGATTTATGTTTCTAAACTAGCTCCACGATACAGGAGAAAATCTTAGTGTGGGGGTAACGTTTAAAAATAACGATCTACTCGGATCACGTTAAGCCAAAAAATATGGTCTTCCATGAAAATTAAAAAAAAAGTGAAGACTATCGCTTATACAATCACAAATCCCAAAATCCCGTTAGTCATCTTATACATGTTAGGCAAGTAGGTACAGACACAGTTTGTACATTTATTGCAAATTTTTTTTGTTATGTTTTATATGTGATAAAGCCACGCTTCATATGTGATAGGGCCACGCTGCAGTTATCTTATGGTTGTAGTACGAATGGTTCAGCTCAACCGGGGTAGGACTACGCTCTCACAGAATATCAGCGCAAAATAGCAGCTTAAGGCTGCTGTGTTTCATATGGTGAGTGTAGAGAACCGGAGACCCTGTTTTACCGGAAACGAGACATTCCATCTTAGTCCTCAGGGGTGACAACGCATCTGCATTTTGATTCTTAATAGAGGATAAGTGTAGCTGTCTATGAGCCACAGCATCTATTTACCATCAGGTGGACTGTGTGCTCGTTTCTCACACTTATTCTATATTAACAAAAAGTTAAGTCCCACATAAACATGGGATCTATAAGTCACAGGCAAACGTAGGATTTACGTCATATTTATTCAGAATTGTATTTCTATATATTCTTGTATTATCTATTATCTTGTATAGGAAGTTCAATGTCTTTTTCATATATTAAAGATATTTTTTATAGGATAAGGGAGACAAGCGAGCACACCGTTCACTTGATGGTAAGTGGTTGCTGTGGCCCATAGACATCTGCATCTATCCTCGGGTGCGAATCAGCCGTGAGGACTAAGATGAAATACGTCGTAACCAGTAAAAAGGGTCTCCGGTTCTCTACATTCACCATACGAAGCACAGCAGCACTAAGCTCTCACTAACATTCAAACAAAGATAATAAACAAGCCTGTTAAAACTGTGAGTAAAAAAACATGAGCACAAATAATAGGTCGTGCATAAAAGAATGAATATACATATATAATATTATGATCACATAATATCAATCGACATAGCCCGAAAAATAAGCTGAAGTTGCAACAGGCCGGCTGCACAGCTCGAAAAACTGGCAACTGATGGGGAAGAAAGGTTCTCTAGTAGCAGTTTCAAATCGGTAAGCACAGTGTAGGGCTCCCCTTGATGAATTGACTACCTGATAAGAGGTGCAGAAAGTATAGACTTCGACTTCGACGTTTTGTGGTATTTTTTTTTTTCGGATTTTGTTCAGCCGTGGACTTGTAAAAGGCTGTAATAATGATGATGATAATACTATCAGTTTTGCGAAGAGTATGGGATATGAAATTTGAACTCAATGAAATATTAGTAGGTATTTGTGTTTTTTTAATTAGCATATTGCAAGGCTCATTCTTCATATGTGACAGTAATTTTAACTGAATTTTGAGTATATTAAACTCTCTTTAAAATATCATAAACAAAAACCACTGCTGTTATTTATTTTAAGTCTCGGTACAATATTGAACTATTCTAGTTATAAACAAGCTATCATATTAATCTTTATCTGATATAAATCATAAAAGCATTGTTATAGTATTTTAGAACAATGCTGTGTCACCAAGCACTTCGTTCAAAAATGTAATCATAAATCAACAATAAGTAGAGCTACCAGTTTACAAGCAGCTTTCACCTGTTATAATCCATTTTGACAGCGCCCAATGCATTGAAAGATTTATTGTTGTATTGTGTGCTGTATTGGAAAACATTTCATGTTCTTTTATTTTACACCATTGTATAAACTTCAAGGAAGTTTTACTTAAGAATATCAGAAATAAAGGAGTAATTTTTATAACTTCTTTCGAATATATATCTGGGCGTCTTCAAGGCAAGAGTGAATAAGCTTTCGTTACGCTAAGACAGCGCGATTTACCATCTAAGGCTGCATCACCACTTACCACCAGTAGGGATTGTGGTCAAGCACTGGCTTATAGTAAGTATGAAAAGTCTTCTACTTGATAAAGGGTTATGTATAGAATACAAAACGAAATTTAGTTTCCTCATTTACGGGTTAACTTCACTTCAATATAAAAACTTCACTTACTTTATGAATTAGCTTCTAGCCTTTGTCTGGATGTTGGAGGCTTTGTATTATAACGTTATTTATATTTTAGATATTCAAATACCATTCATTTTACCAATTATTCGTTTTTCAAAACGAGTCTTCAAGCTTCGTATATAATATAGCTTAGATCTCTCCTGGCATTGATATCTGTCTCTGTGTAAAGGTTCATCACAGTCGGTTCAGCCAATACAAAGATCTGCCCGTACAGACAGACAGACAAAAACTTTAAAAATGGTTATATAATATGTTCTTATAGTATGCAAGTAACCCGCAGCTCAATAAAAGATAGTTATTTTGATATTACAGACAGATACTTCAATTTTATTTATATGTATAGATTTTATACTCAATGTATAATCAAACTAGTACAAAGAAAGCCGCTTGCAGAAGCTTTTGGAGAACCTATTATCTTAACCGGTGAGTTTGACAAAAATCTAGTTTTAAACGTGGTAGAACCAGGCTCTAGCTATTTTATGGCTGCAACGGAGAACTAAATGCATTTCATCTTAGTCCTCACACCGAGGTGATACAAACCTGCATTTTGATCCATTTATACCTGATGATAAGTGGATGCTGTTGCCCATACACCTAACCTGGACAAAATACTCACGTTTGTCACACTTTCTTCCATAAAAAAGAGTTGTCACCCTTGTTGTATATAATAGGTATATCAATCTATAGGATTTACAACACGGTTAGCATCTAAAATACTAAGTCTTAAAATGACTTTTTCACGGTAATATAAGATTCCTGTCGAGTGTGTTAGTACTGCTATCGTCGAGTTGCATGATGAGAAAGTAAATTTATCTCTAAAACGAGAGGAGCCTTTTTTACATTTAATTATTTATATAGAGAGAAGAAGACATTATTATTACAATTCTCTCGGCAAACGTATATCTTTGAGTACGTGGTAGAGCCATGCTATGGCTTATTATGGATGCGCCGAGAGTGGTTTGGCTTGACCGGGGGAGGAGTACGCTAGCACGGAATACCTGTGTAAATTTTCAACGTAATGCTGCCATGTTTCTTATAATATACCTACTTACAGGTGAAAATAACTTGCGTTCGGATGCTTAATTGAGAATGTATGGGTGTATGGGCAACAGCATCCACTTATCATCATGTGGGCAGTGTACTCGTTTGTCATTATCTCAAGACTATTGTTTCGATAAGAAGTAAAAAAAAAATTATAAAATTGACGAAAATGAGAAGTAGAATAAAAATTACACAAAGCCGGATCTAATGTAGGCTGTTTTATGACAACAACAACCAAGAATCGTTCTTGGTTTGTTATTAAAGCAGCTTCATGGACAGTCGTATTATTATACAAGTGAAACTACGTAAACATGGTTAATATTAATGTCAAGCAAATATTTTAACGCCATTTTTTTACCGAAGTTTTAATATTAGCTAGGATGCTAAGTGATTAGAATATTACTTTTATGCAGTTTTATCATGAAATCTTAATTACCGTTTCTCCTAATTTTCCCTCTCTCTCCCTCTCTCTCTCTCTCTCTCTCTCTCTCTCTCTCTCTCTCTCTCTCTCTCTCTCTCTCCCTCTCTCTCTCCCTCTCTACAACACAAGGCAATGCAACGAAGTGTGTTTGTTGTGACGTCATGTACATATTCCACCAAAAGTAGTCAACTGAGGCCTTAGGTTGAGGCTTAGTCTTATATTAATTAAGTGTGAACTATATTATCCAACAGTGGACTGCTAAAACTATTACATTTAGAAATTTCGTGATTAGCTATCGTAAAGCTAACAACTTTTACATTTCTCTGTTAACCTGTACCCACATAAAATATTAGGTACTGAATCTTTTCTTTAATATAAATGTGCTCGTCCCGTATGATGGTAAGTGATGATGGCTATCTTTCAACCGAGTTCCAATAACGAGAAGATTTTATATTTGACGCATCTGTTTTTTTATGTATGTTCATCGATTTCTCCAATTTTAATGATTCTTCATTAGTTAGGTTCATCAAGGGTGGTTCCATATTAAAGAAAAAAATATCTCTTTATATATCCAAAAATAGGGTATGATTTTTTTAAGGTAACTGTTTAGACAATATTCTAGTTGTTACCTTGAACTTGTGATATTTCTTGGTCGAACTCAAAAGGGTAAAATAATTAATCAAAAAAAAAATACAATCACATATTTTTAAATAATAGCTTCTGAGGTCGGTATTTTATGTTCAGCCAACTACAAACAGCATTTTAAGATCAAAATATTTATTCTTGAGCTCGTCAATTAAAAAAAAACATCACAACCGTGCGCCTTGAGACTTAATTATGTAATGACGTCGGAGCAATCGTTGCCTTTGATAACCTCCGCGACCCGTCTGTCCAGTATCGGTGTCAACCGGGCTGATTAACTTTCGAAATCATTTGGGATGCCTTAATTTTTGTCGGTTCCCTACCCTTTACAACCCTAACAATTTGTAGATGTCACGATTACATCTTTATCTGTATATTTCGATACCAAACTTTCTGCTAATGAGTTTAAAAACGTATACAGTGTCCAAGTTGTGTCTATATCTGTAGCGCAGGCTTTCTTAAGGAACAAGGAAAGTTGTTAGAAGATTTCACACACGTCTTCGAAATATTTTGTATTAATATTTCTGAATAACTCTATTACTGTAATTATCACTTCGATCATCGGTGGTATGGTGGCGATGCAAGACAATCTACTCCTTATTTTTATCCAAGACGACTATTGGTAATAGATGGCGTACATTTGTACAGCGTATTACAATTTATTGCATACCAGATCTAAAATTTCTAGACTGGCGACGTGGAGCAGCGTCAAAAAGAGATGTATTTTTTAATTTTAAGTATTAAGAATACTATCTGCAGTAAACGTCTTACGTGGTAGAGCCATGCTGCAGCTATATTAGTAGTATAGTTGTAGCACGAATGGGTCGGCTCGACCGGGGAAGGACCACGCTCTCACAGAATACCAGCGTAAAATGGCAGTTTGACACTGCTGTATTTCGTATGGTGAGTGTAGAGAACCGGAGACCCATTTTACTGGAAAAGAGGCATTCCATCTTAGTCCACACGGGTGACGACGCATCTGCATTTTGATTTTTTATTGAGGATAAATGCAGATGTCTATGGGTCACAGCAAGCACTTACCATCACGTGGACTGTGTGCTCGTTTGTCACCCTATCCTATAAAAAAAAAACACTCCAGTTAAGCCTAAAATGCTTTTCGAGGGTTCGTTACAGTAGTGAAATGGCGGATTAGAAGTCATGACCTTTGAGTTTCATTGTCCGTGCCTTTAACCATTAGGCTACTGTTGCTTAGGCTGCATCTGGATGGACGTCATCAGTCTAGATACTTTACGTCTGGCGTAAACAAGATATTTATACAGCCATAATATATCGGAAACATTAATCATTAAATAGTACAAAACAAAGTGTTCGTTTGATATTTATCTGTGCATTTAAAGTTAAAAATTACTTGATAGACCTATATACGATTTTTACTACTATTAAAAAAACGGTTTAATTCTGATGATAGCGATATAACGATGTTGTGTTTCGTATGAAAAATATATAAAACCGGAGAACAAAAGCCAGTATAGGCTGGTCCTATATAATTAAAACAACTAAACAATTCCTTCAATCTGAAGCATCCCTAACCAAGACGGCGTCGAAGATAATTTAAAATTAAAAATTTTGTACAGCCGACTTCAATATAAGTTATTTAAGAATAACTTAAAAACTATTGGTCTGACCTTGATCAAATTCATATGGGACCACACGAGAAGTACCAGCTTTCAAATAAAAAAAGAATCATCGAAATCGGTTCACCCAGAAAAAAGTTCTGAGGTAACACACATAAAAAAAAAAAAAAAAAAAAAACGAAAAAAAAAAAAACATACAGTCGAATTGAGTACCGGCTCCTTTTTGGAAGTCGGCAGAAAAAGATAAGCGTTAACAATAATTGTATACGTATACTGAGTAATAGTGGTTCACAATTCGACAGTACCATTTTGTTGTTTTGTTTCTTTTTGTATGTATTTTTATTACTTGTTATACTTTAGGGGTGATTTTATACAAATTTGGAGAAAAATATATGTAAGATAGAATTATTTAGATGACACTGAGTTTGTGATATTTCTTAGTTCGATTAAAAGAGAAATAGCAAATAAATGACAAATAACTTTTAATAAAAAGTAAAAGCTGACTTCAAACAACTAAAAAAAAAAACATAATACTATTATATTTCACCTTCTGAAATCGGAATTTTAATTCCTAGCACAATATATATTTTAAGACCGACTTTAGAATGTGAAATTATTTTTTTGTTTTGGCTCTTTGAATTTCGCTTTTGCTTTTGAATAAAGTTGTTTTTTTTTCACTCTGAAAGTGTTTCCTTCCAGACAGCTTTAGAGTATATATATATATATATATATATATATATATATATATATATATATATATATATATTCAACATGAATGTGTATAATGAGATTATTACGGTAGTGGTAACCTGGTAAAAATTGTCGACCGGCCCGCACATAAACATGAATCATATTGGAACAATACCTCGACTGAGTTTTACAGCACATTTATTAGCTTCCGTTAAACATTTGCTATGCTTGTTTTATAATTTAAATATACAAGTAAATACATATGTGACGAATTTGAGGCACGACCGCGCTGTTTGTAACGAATTTTGTAGGTTATTTCAGGTAGAATAAAATGATACTTGCTGTTTTTGGGAGTTGAAATGGATTTAACAGTCATGGGGAAGCTACACAACCCTGTCTGACACCTTTTTGGATGCCAAACCAGTCCGAGTAGACCCCGTTGATCCTGACACAAGTAATATCCTAAAAGTCCCTATAAAGAGACAAGAGACCTCAATGCCTGTATCAACCCAGCACTCAACCCAAATTAATTCAGTGTTTGCCATAACACATTCCTGTCCACTCTGTCATAAGCCTTTTCCAAGTCCATGAACCCACAAAAAACTTTATGGTTTTTGACGAAAAACTCCTCCGCGATCATGCGCATGGAATAGACTTGATCCATACATTTGCGGATACCGTATAGGAATAATTTTTACTGTAAGCTTTACATTATTCTAAATTTCTTTATTTTTGTAAAGACGCAATACTATTATTGTTCTTAATATTTCAGCAAACACAAGAGAAAATCATCTGGTTAATTGTAATATCTCGGAGTAACAAGGAATTCCTTTGAATTTTCAAATAAAATATTAACAGAGTTGAATAATTTATGAAAATGTTGTTTATTGACTATTGTTTAAGAATTATGTTTACAATAATTTTAGCATATAGAGAAACTACTTATTTTCTACATGACTAAGCATCGACGTATGTTTTGTATGTAATATTGACTTTATGACTGACTTATGGATTACTAAGAGTAAGGGGACAGCATTAATTACATGAAAGGCCTAAAGTGAGGTGTGTTTCCTAGCTTTTGCGATAGCCGGCGCTAGAATCCTTAGTATCTATAAACATATCCAAGCCTTCAATTGAAAAAAGTAATAAATGTCTACTACTGGACATGGGCTTCTTCCATTTAAATAGAATTTGTCATAATCGCCACATTTAGCGGGTAGATTGGCGATTGCAGTATTTGTCGTCTTGCAACTTTAACGCTGCTCTCCATCGGTAGCACATGTACCGGAGGCCTGGAGATCTTGCTGACAACCGTGCTTGCCCAAGGAACGACGGGATATGCTAATGGATTTTTACCGTTGTAAAGATGACAGAATCCGAAATGCGTACTAATAATTACCTAATATTGCAATAGTTAATTCATTGGAAAAGAGAAAGCAGAATGAAATCGAGCCACTATTTTTTTTTTAAACCAAGGCACTATTTAATAAACGTACTGCTTTTTATTACATGTTGCATTGAGCTTAATTTGCACTTTCACAAATTATATCAATACAGATTTTATTATGTTTATTAATTTCTTGTACAAGGTACTCTGTAATTTCATATTAAGAACGCTTACATTATAATTGGATCATTCAGAGATCGTTTGCTCTGTAATACTCGTATCACAGGTAATATTATGGCTTGACATTTAAACTTTGTTTTTTATTACAGTTTCAAGTAATATTGTTGTTTTCGAATAACGGATCTTAACATATTTTGTGTGGTAATTTGTATTTCTGTCCAAGAGAGCTTCAAAATTGTTGTAATTTTAATGTTTTTGGTACCGAAATATTTAATTAACTATTCGATTTCAATAGCGATCAATTAGTTTGTATATGTAAAAAGCCGTAGTCCTTTAATAGGCTATGGGCTCGGGCAATTATTATACTTCTGCCAGTGTCGAGTAATTGGAAATTATAACTTGTATTAGTTTATTTACAAAATTCTGCTCAAAACATATTAATCTCATATTACGAAAGTTTTGGAAGATTTTGATGATAGCTTAATCCAGCAGTCAAAAATAAATAACATAGGGGTTTTGATTTAAATACACAGCGAGTTTTAAAACTTGACGTATGCTTAATATTTAATTGTTTAATAATTTCACTTTATTTTATTTTTTGTATTTATATAATATCCTCCAGACTGAATCCGCCGAAGAGCCCAAAAGTCTACCTGGGTTGGTCTCATCTTTCCTATTTCTGCCGATAAGCAGACGTGCACCCACTGCTGCGTTTTGTGAATGAGAGGGAATCCTAAACAGCGAAAGGGCTGAGGTCATGACAAACACACACCATGGTGTTATGTTGCAGTGTCCTAAGTGACAATTGATTGATTTGTGTGGGTTGTATCTCATGATCCGTAATAGGTAGACAGTTGAAATTTTCACAGAATGTGTATTTCTGTTGCCGCTATAACATGGAAAAAAAAATAATGTGGTAGAGCCATGCTGCAGCTATATTTCTGGTATAGTTGTAATACGAATGGGTCGGCTCGACCGGGGAAGGAACATGCTCTTACAGAATACCAGCGTAAAATAGCAGCTTAATGCTGCTGTTTCGTATGGTGAGTGTAGAGAACCGGAGACCCTTTTTACTGGAAATGAGGCATTCCATCTTAGTCCTCGCGGGTAACAACGCATCTGCATTTTGATTCGTAGTCGAGGATAAATGTAGATGTCTATGGGCCGCAGCAACCACTTACCATCAGATGGACCGTGTGCTCGTTTGTCACCCTTATCCTAAAAAAAACTCTCTTAAATAATTTTTTTATTTATAAAACTTCATATGCACTGTAATGTCGGCGGACTTAATGCCTAAGGCATTATCTACATGTCTACCTTAGAGTAATGCAGAGATTAAAGGGGTAGTTGTAAAAAGAAGTACAGAAAGTCTATATATACTATATACTATTTCTGACGCGTGAACAGTATAGAGTGTGAACAGTTTAATTACAGACTGTGAAAAGATAATTTTAGACGGTTGTCACGGAAATGCATATCAAGCGACATTTTTTTTAAAGATAAAAAAACGTTTGAAAGTTATCTATAACTTACAGCATATTTAAATATAAAAGCAATTGTGTTGCTACATGCATCATTGACACAACGTCCTAGTTGTTTTTTTTTTGTTATTATGTCATATGTATTACAGAATAATAACTAACTTCAATTTTGCTGTTTTACGTATGGCTGAAATTTGTATTGAATATTTTATATAATTGACGTTGAGATTTAGAGTTCTAGATATTGTAAAACAGATAAATGTTCTGAAATTACGACTACGATTTTTATGTGGTAGAGCCATAGTGGCTTGCACCGGTATAGTTGTAGCCCGAATGGGTCGGCTCGACCGGGGAAGGACTACGCTGCTTAACGCTGCTGTGTTTCGTATGGTGAGTGTAGAGAATCGGAGACCTTTTTTACAGGAAATGAGGCATTCCATCTTAGTCATCACGGGTGAGACGACACATCTGCATTTTGATTCCTAATCGAGGATAGATGTACATGTCTATGGGCCACAGCAACTACTTATCATCAGGTGGACTGTGTGCTCGTTTGTCACCCATATGCTATAAAAAAATTATATGTATTTATTGGCTTATTACTTCACATGAAAAAAACTATCATTAAAGATATATATTATCATTTGCATTATGGAATGAATGTAATAGCTGGTATGAAATACATTTGAGATTCAGTGTGCTATTAATTTGCTATATATGCTGTGGGGGCGACATAAGATAATCCGTCAGACCATTTCGTCAAGTCAGAAAAACCTTATGGCTTCCGATAGGTGGCGGTTTATCATCTTGTTTTTTTTTAATAAAATTGAAATGATAAACGAATTTACAATTCACCTGATGGTAAGTTGCTACTGCAGTCCATGCATTCCCGCAGCCAACTAAACAAAGATTACTACACATGCGTTGCCCCCACAGAGAACTAATTGTTGTTTCTGTTACTTAGATTTACATAATGAATATTTCGGTCTCCTGTAATTAAAGAACGATTGTAGGAAAACCGATAGAATATTAAAATTAGGGTAGTTTTAAATATCTTATAGGTTTTATTGGCATAGAAATAAATAAATAAGCAGACGCTCTTGTATTACTAGACATGTGTGATTCATTCATATCTAGTGACCAGATCATTCAAGTATTGATTCGTCTTACGAACCGGGTTACTCGGGTCGATCGTTGAAATTAATGATTTCGAGTTTCAGTACTCTGTGATTAAGACCCGCTCGATAATATCGATCGTTGGATATTACTATACTCTTTAATCGTAGGTCCTCTCCATCGTTTGGTCCGGCATGTTCATAAAATGTAATTGCTATCACCAATACTTTGATGCTACCCGGGTCAAATCATTCACGAGGCACGTGTCTATGTACTACTAAGTGATGCCCGCTAAAATGTATGTCGGAAGCGTCCTGTACACCGCTACATTACACACCCCGTCGAACGTTCGAACGTTCTCCAGGCATAAAGCTCTCTCGTTAGCTATTTTCTAACCGTTTACGAGTGAGCTTATTAAAGATACGCTTAAAAAATTCATATACAATGTTATATTATGGCTTCATCGAGCCTGGTATTCGCTGACATCACGCGTTTACCACCCAATATGGTTACCTACCACGGTGGTCTTTAAGCCTTTAGACTACGCAAAACGTGCCCATTAATCACACTATATTTAAATATAAGCATGGTACGTGCTTACTATATAATAATACAAAACTATTATTTTATTGCAATGAAAAAGTGTAATTTTTTTCTGTCCTAATCATAAAGAGGCAATGTGTAATCATAAACACATTCTTGGATCTATTTACATTTATTTAAATAAAAAAAAAACAGTTTCCAAAGTCTTTAACTATTAATGAAAATCGGAATTTGCATGTGGCTTGTGCAGATTCGCTTGCCTGATATTATACTAATGAGATATACTGATTCGCTATGCTGGTTGGAATGTTAATTTAGTAACTTTCGCCTATATCTAATAAGCTATGCGATAAGACCTGTCAATATCAATATATACAAATAAATCCATAGGTCATTTCTTTTGATTGGGTTAGCTCATTTTCTAATTAAGTACTTACTGGCGTACTGGCATCTTCGACTTAGGAGCTTTGATCAAAGCGCCACGTGGCTGCGTACTAGTGTTTAGTACATCTTTAGTAAGCTATCAACTGGGCGGGTCATATTATAGTGCCACAAGTAGAAGTAATATTTTTATAGAAGTCCTAACGTAAAGTAACTTCAAATAAATGTTACAGGTCAAGCCGCCAATATACAGAAGAAATTCTTACTGTGGGGAAAAACGTTAATAAAATAATTAAAAGAAAGCTCTACACAGCTATTGCTTTGACTCACATTGGCATTTAAACTCACAACCACCTTTAGACTCGGTAGCCAGAAGGAACTCTGAACACTAAGTCAAGCGGGCGTAATAAACAAGTTGTATAGTTGTCGCTTGTTTGCAATCTCGTTTGATCACGGTACTTAACTTATTGAATGTGTTGCTCCTTATCCTTTCGATATATTCTGAGTCCGCTATGTTATTATGACTCAATTGCAGCGTAATTGCTCATATTTATTGCTAATATTTCTAGGAATTTAAATTGTGGTGGCATTAAGGCCTGTGAGTTGTGCGAGTGTTTAATGGATATCCGTTGTCCCTAATCATTTACGTTTTATTTGAAAATTAGCGTTTTCCTGCGGCTTCGCTGGCGTTGTACTTTGGTTTAGTATAATTTTATGATCAAGTATAGCAGAACATTCAATCCCAGGGTTAGGCCTTCCATTATTCCATAGGCTGCAAATTTCTCTTCAATATCAGTAGACATATTTGCATTAGGTACATATAATATTATGGGTATATATTTAATGACAACATTTTACAACAATTTTTAATTATTTAAAACCTTTATTTTCTTCACCTTAAAAGTAACGAAGGGTGGATTTAATGCCAGTTGGTTGCCAGTTGTCAGTTGGGTGTGAAGGCTAAATTCAGTTGTACTGAACTCTTTTTCATTGCATATTACTATTTAAAATCAAAATGTCCTGGTAATTCTGCCTTCAAATAGCCATTTTAGAAATTGGGGATCTGCTTAAAGGGTCGTACTCAGAAAAAGTGTACATTTTAAATTTGTAACTAAACTGATGTGTAACGATACTGAGAATGTCCGTAACGAAACTAATCTCCTAAGGCATAGTACACATTAAACTAATTACAAATTATAGATTGGGTGAATAAAGCATAATTGGTTTAATTAGTCTTATTTGGAATAATTGAAATAATACTTAGAGTAACCAAAATTATGAACATCCAAAAAATCAACATCGGTTAATACGAAAATTTAAAAACATTTATATAAAATTATTAATAAATAGAATGTTAGCAAATACTAATTTTTTAATAAAACTCAGTATAAAAATAAAACATGATGTCGGAGGGATGTTCACGAGAACAAAATTAAGTCTAATTATTTATTAAAAGATATCAAAATTTGAGTCATTGTCACTGGAATCATCATTATTATTATTAAATAAATATAAATTATCATGGGTAGGATCAATCTTATGCATTGACGGGACTCCTGGTAAAGCAAAATTAAAGTATCGTTGATTGTCTGGATGCAATTTAATATCCGATAAGATAGTGACTTTATTGTTGGGTTTTGTTGTAATGTCCAATTATAGCCAGTTCCTTTCTTCATTTATATAGGGACTATTATCACTTTCAGCATAAACGTCTTCTTCATCAGTATCAGAAGATTCGCAATTAAAAGTTATATTCTTCTTACTCCTCTTTGGTTCGGTTTATTCTCTTTTTCTCTTGTCACTTTTTTATATTTATCAGACGTCGGTTTTTCTTTCTGAATATTCTGAACATTCGATGCTCTTTTTTCCTCCATTTCAACAATTTTTTTCTAAAATATTATTCTTGTTTTTTTTTTAATTACTTATTTAATGCGTCTTGGCAGCGTTTCAATTCTTTTTGAAGTATAATTGTTTTAAATTTCCATCTCTTTATAATATGTTCCTATGATATTGTGATTGTATTTGCTGTAGGGTCACTAATAAAAATTTTCTTCTTTTTATAATAGCCGTCAGAGTATTCTCTCCACTTCTGTCTTGTTGTTTCTTTTTGGCTTTGGTTCATTTCCTTAATTTTTAATTTATGTAATTTAACCCTCTCTAAAAGTTTCTTATGCATTTTTTAATATTTAGTTGGATTTCGTTTTAGACGTACTCTATTTTTTTTGTTTGATACAGGAGCCATGGTATTTTAATGCAATAAAATAAGTGATTTATTTATTAATGTTTTATATATAATTATAAAAAACTATACAAAAAACATTAGGGTGATGCAGAGATAAACATAGTAGATGCAAAAACAAATACAACTCAATAAGGTAATAATAAATAAAATATGGAATAAATACACAAATAAATACATAAAACAATATACTCGTATGTATAAATGTATTACAACAAAAGAAAAATATAACTTCACTTGAAATAAATACAAATTAGACTGTTTTTACTTATTTATTATTTAAATTGATTTTATTGACTCGTAGTTTTATTAGCAGGGAATAAAAAAACTGCAAGAAACAATGTTAGGTATTTTTGTAATCATTACAACCACATATTATATTAAGTATATATACATTATTTAAGTAGTAGTAAGTAATTACATACCTACTTTATTGTTTTTGGGAACTAAGCTTAACAATTTCACAGTTACGTAACGTAACGCAATATAACGAAATTGAGAATTAAATCTGAGAAATTATAACTTCTAAAATTATTTTTGCGTAAACCACGTGTTGCACAAAAAAGCACTGAGTGTATTTGAGATAATATTACAAAAAATAAGAAATGGATTTAGTTAATAAATAAAAATTATAATAAACTTACCAACATAATAGTCTTTTATCACCCTGAGACTTTTTTTGTGAATATTCACGTGATACAAAATCTTGAGTCCACGGCTACGACGAAAACACAATGGCCGCGGCGACAATGATTTTGACGTAAGTACAATGATGTCGGAATAGAAAAAAATACTTCTACTCTTTCAAATAAATGAGTTCTGGATTATATTATACGTTACTATACCTGAGTAACGAAACGTTATTATTTTGGGACATAATTAATTTAATTCAAATAAATTATTTTTTAATGATTTACGAATAAATTAAATAGGACCATATTTATTCGTAAATCATTAAAAAATAATTAGGTCCTATTTAATTTATTGATTCAGCAGGAGTAATATGGCCACAGCGATTTACATAAAGCTTTAAATAAAGCTTATTAATATTTGTAACAATTTGTCCCTGAAAAGTAAAATGATCACTGGGACACTAAAAAAATGTATGATAATATTTTTACAAAAAAAAAATCTGAATAAATTTATTATTTTAATGAAAATTAAAGTTAAAATGCCATAAAAATTTTCGTATTAATAGACTAATATAACAACAAGGGGATTGTTTTTTATCATATTTATAAAATTAGATATTTATTAAAATATGAGGTAACGGGACAAGAAAAGATAACAAATGTACATCTTTTCTCCCTAAAATGTATTGCGTACACGCTAAACGCCCCGCTAAGCGTTTTCTACTGATGAAGGTTTATATACAGAAGGTAATATTCACAAAAATTCTATCACACGTCATCGCCTCATGACTGCCGTAAGAGTCAACTGAAACGCCGTGATGGATTTGATATGGTAGAGCCAGGCTGCAGGAGTATTACGAAACGTGCAGCTAGAATGGGTCGGCTGTGTCGGGAAAGGACCACGGTTTACAGAATACCAGACCTAAAATAACGCTATAATGCCACCTTTTTGTATTGTTATTGTAGATCTTTTAATAGTAACGAAGCATTATATCAAGTCCATACAGGTGACAACGCATTTGCATTTTGATTCTTAATTGATGATAGATGTAAAATGGGCCACAATATTCATTTACCAACAGACGGTAAGCGCACGATTGTCACCATTACTTGTATAAAAATATTGGTAGTGTAAGCCCCCTCTCCTGACCCAAAATTCCCCTGCTTGATACCACTCTGATCTATTTGTCCCAAGCAGCAGTGTATGTACTATTATCTATTATGTTCCGATTTGAAGGGTAGTAAACCTCTATTAAAATAGACTGTAAAGTATCAAACTTGGTCCTCAGAGATGGCAACGTATCTTTTGTCTCTTTTATTTACAGTTAGCTACAGTTATTCTCGAGATTCAGTAGCCATCAAGTGGTAGCTTTCGTGATGTTAAGATTATTAAAAAAAAATATTCAATAAACAATATCCCATTTGATAAAAATAAACAATGATTGTGTATGATTCCTAGCAATTTTAGTATCAACTTAGTCAAGTTATTATCGTATGTAAGTTATTGTTAAAATGCAGACGTCAGCCTAATGATATAATAGGTTTGCCCAGTCATTTTATCGCAGACAACGACCAAGATAATTACAATCATATTAAGTACAACGATCGGTGTCATGGTTGTGTTGATGAGCTGCTACCAATTTGTTTATAATTGAGGAAATTGGAGAAAAAAATATTTCGTACTTCGTCTATTTATCTCGTCTAATGTGTGGAACGGATGTGCAGACGTCATCTTATTGGCCAGCGTACCTGATTGTAAGTTTTGGGTTTTCTTTGCAAACAATCATGAAATTAAGAAATATTTTTCATCTGCTGAAGAATTGTGCTCTGTATTTAATAAATTAGTAATGTATTGAACAGAAAGTTGGTTTTACAATTAAGGAGAATATCTTATACATAATATCCTATAAATGATATAATAAAAATAATTTAAGTTAGAATATGTACAATAAATATTTTTATTAATTATCCCAATATTTTCATTTAAAATAGGTAATAAATAGAAACGGATATTTTTATTTTCTCTTCATTTATTCTCAACAAAAATCACAAGGGAAAATGTACTTAATGTAGCTACAGCTATGGTCCGTAAAGATCAGTACAGCTTATGGTGAAGGACATATATTGTAAGCGATATTTATGAACTGGATATTAGGCTACAAAATCATTTACACAGATTATATTATCAAATTAACAGTGGTAGAGCCACGCGGCAGCTTTTGCTGTCGCACGAATGGGCCGGCTCGAACCGGGGTAGTACCACGACCTCACAGAAAACCAGCGTGAAGTAGAGGTTTACCTCTGCGTTTCGCTTGGTGAGTGCAGGTGGCCGGAGGCCCTTTTTACTGGAAATGAGGCATTCCATCTTAGTCCTCACGGGTGACAACGCATCTACATTTTGATTTGTAACAGAGGATAGATGTAGATGTCTATAGGCCGCAGCAACCACTTACCATCAGGTGGACTGTGTGCTCGTTAGACACCCTTATCCTATAAAAAAATAAATAAAAAAATATTATCAAATCTACCACTGTTCTATCTATTCTATTCACCGGAGTCACCTAACATAAACATCTCTTTGCTTAAAAGGTGATCCCCAAACCCTGTATCTTAAAGCTTTATGTAAATGAAATAAACATTTTTATTTTTATTTTATTTGTATTACTGTTAATAGACCAATTTGATAACGCAAACCATGATATAAGTTCAGAGAATCAAGCGTAAACAACAGGCATCATCTAAAAAAATTTCAAAAAATAATATTCATAACTATTATTTAAAAAGTAAGTTAAAATTTGTTAGGTACGAAAATAATTTGCTAGACGTGTATTTTATGTTTAACAGTTTTGTTGCGACAAGAACATACTCGTAGTAACTATTTTCTGTGATGTTAACGCTGTTAACCTATGCGGTTCTTACAGCTTCATCGGACGCAGGGCTCGCGGCCTGAAAGGCCGCGAGCTATTTAAAAGTGGAAAGGCGGTAGCTGGGATAAGGATGAGGATGATGATGGTTTGTGATTTGGTATTGTTACCAATCATCATGTCCCCTCCGTAGAGGTTTATTTTGAGCTATCTAACCGCAGTCCGAGGGGGGGAATGCGAACCCCTGCCTCTGACTGCTTAGCTCGTATCGGTCGATGTTCTGGGCGGTGAGAACCGCCCAGGCACGCGGGTGTACGGTGTGTACGCGGTGTGTGTTGGAACGCGTCGTGCCCGCCTACGGGTGCGACGCGCCCCTTCCGTTGTCCTATTAGTGTTTGTCCCAATTGGTGTGGGTGTAGTGTCAGTGTGTGATGTGCCTGCGACGTTTGGGTCGACGGGATCGAGCGAGCGCGGTTGCTCTATTAATACATTACGCGGTCTACGGAGAAACGGCGCGACGTTCGGTATCGGGACGTAGTTGGCTGCGTTTACCACTAGGGGGTTCGGATGAGCTTCGGCGCTGTCAAAGTAGCGCTGGGACATCTCCTTAAAGTATTCGGAGATACAGGGGAGTTGACAATCGCTGTGTAAATCAGAGTTCCGTTGATACCACCGTGCACCGGTGGCTTTACGGATGAAAAGGTTTTGAACTTTCTGTAGTTCGTTTAGGTGGGACTTATATGTGTGTGCAAAGGCTACACTTGCGTAAGACATGATAGGTCTAACGCAGGATTTGTACAAATGGAGTTTGTGCCTTAGAGACAGCTTACTCTTGCTGTTCACAAGAGGATGGAGACGGCCAATAACTGACTTGGCTTTGTTGCGAACAATACTAATGTGTTTCGCGAAACTCATGTTGGCGTCAAACGTAACGCCCAGATATTTGGCCGAGGATTCCCATGGGATGGGGCGGCCGTATAAGGTAATTACCTTCATACGTTTTCTTGGTCCATTACCGGACTGTTTTGGATTCCGTTGAAAGTATATTGCTACACTTTTTTCGGGATTCACTTCAATTCTCCATTGGCGGAACCATTCGCCTAAGCGATTGGCAGCTTTTTGGAGTTTTAAAGTGAGAATATTCCTATTGTACTCTGATACAAAGAGAGCCGTATCGTCGGCGAAGAGAGCGGTGTTGACCGCTGGATCTTTAGGGATGTCACTCGTAAAAAGTGTAAACAGAATTGGAGACAGGGCGGAGCCTTGTGGGACACCGGCCTTAGGAAAGCGTTTCGAAGAACGGGTTCCCTCCACTCGATAGCGAAAAGAGCGATTTGAAAGGAAGGCTCGGATGATGTGTACGAGCCTGACCGGCACGTTTAGTTTATACAGCTTGTAGAGCAAGCCGTCGTGCCAGACCTTATCAAATGCCTTTGCGACATCAAAGAAGAGGGCTCCCGTGCCTCGAGATTTTCTCCTTGTCGGATGATGATTGAAGCCAGACAGAATATATTCTGTTAGGCGATGAATTTGGTTAGTACATGAATGTTTGGCTCTAAATCCAAACTGTTCGTCAGGGAGGAGTCTGTTAGTTTCCGTGAAGTGACGGAGGCGCTTGAGGATAGTGTGCTCATATAATTTACCTAAGGTGTTGAGTAGGCTGATAGGCCTGTAACTGGTGGGTCGGTTACGCGGTTTGCCCGGTTTATGGATTCCTATTACGTCTGCTTCTTTCCAGATATCCGGGAAAGAGCAGCTCGAGAGAAGCGCGTTGAAAATTCCTACGAGGAGGTAAATTAACGGTGCCGGCAGAGATTTGATCACCTTGTTACTGATGCCGTCTGGCCCAGGGGCTGATCTAATCTTAAGGCTTTTTATGGTCTTAGTGACTTCTTCGAAAGTCACGGGATCGAGTGGATCGCCCGCTGGCGGAAACGCAGCCCTACGTTCGATTTCCGCTTCTACCTCTAGCAGGTGAGCGGGATCTGTTGGTACGCTGGATGGGGTACACTGGCTCTCTAGACTGTCGGCTAGGCATTCGGCTTTTTCGAGATCGTCTAAGGCGAGATCGGGGTGGTCGAGCCTCACGAGAGGCGGCATGGGAGCAATTTGCTCTGCTTTTATGGCTTTAGTCAGCCTCCAAAAGGCATCTTGAGATGGTTCTAATCCCTCTAAGAGGTTATCCCATTTATCATTTCTAAATTCTACAACGCGTTGTTTAATCTCGTTTTGCAGAGAACGTAGCCGGATTTTGTTATCTTCCGTGCGATAACGGTCATATGCTTTTAGCGCGGAGTTTTTCGCTCTAATCAGCCGTCGAACGTCTGCCGGAAGCTTTGTGTACCGATCGCTCGACACACGAACCTTACGGGAGCACTCTTCGACCGCTGATGTGAGGTGAGTCGATAGGGCGCTAATCGCCCTATTGGCTTCCTCCGGCGAGTCTATCTTGTCCGGTATTGTGTCTAAATGCTGGGAGTTCGTAGACTCAAGTTTGACCTTGAGCTTACGCCAGTCGACGATGGTTTTGGTCTGAGGGACCTCACCAGCCGACCGGCCCAGTTCTAATACGATCGGCCTATGGTCCGAGCATAGTTCGATGAAAGTTTCGATCGAGTTAATGTTAAGCCGGATGTCTTTTAAAATAGCTACGTCAAGGACGTCCGGTTGGTGACTAGTTATAAATGGGTAGTGAGTTGGGCTCTCAGGAGCGATAACGTCGAAGTTAAGTCTCTCCGTGAGGCCGCATAATATGTTTCCGTTTGGATTGTTTAGGTTAGAGTTCCAACTAACGTGCTTACTGTTTAGGTCACCCGCGATTACTACGCTGGGGCCTAGATTTAGTAGTGCCGAGATGTCGGCTTCTAATAAGGGTTTTTGCGGTGGCTGATATGCCGAGGCAATTATGACGGGCGGATGGCCCGTAAGTGCTATTCTACATACCGATGCTTCTAAGTTAGCAAGCGGTGGAGTGTCTAACGGTATACAGTGCAAGGACCTTTTGTAGTAGATCAAGGTGCCGCCTTTAGGTCCGGTCAGCCTATCATTTCTTACTAAGGTATAATTAGCTATTTTGGGATCGCGCACGCTAGGTTTCAAGAAGGTCTCCTGCACTAGCATGATGTCGACATCATGATCGCGTAAAAAGTACACGATTTCTTCCTTTTGATCTCTGATGCCGTTTGCGTTAAAGAACGCGACAGTCAGTGAGCTAGGTTTGGTTCTGCCTGTATGTTGTACTGCCATTTTGTTTTAGAGAGATTATTATTTAAGCGCATTGGAATGAACCGATCGCGTCGATGAGATTGATATGCTATATTTATGAACTGGATATTAGGCTACAAAATCATTTACACAGATTATATTATCAAATTAACAGTGGTAGAGCCACGCGGCAGCTTTTGCTGTCGCACGAATGGGCCGGCTCGAACCGGGGTAGTACCACGACCTCACAGAAAACCAGCGTGAAGTAGAGGTTTACCTCTGCGTTTCGCTTGGTGAGTGCAGGTGGCCGGAGGCCCTTTTTACTGGAAATGAGGCATTCCATCTTAGTCCTCACGGGTGACAACGCATCTACATTTTGATTTGTAACAGAGGATAGATGTAGATGTCTATAGGCCGCAGCAACCACTTACCATCAGGTGGACTGTGTGCTCGTTAGACACCCTTATCCTATAAAAAAATAAATAAAAAAATATTATCAAATCTACCACTGTTCTATCTATTCTATTCACCGGAGTCACCTAACATAAACATCTCTTTGCTTAAAAGGTGATCCCCAAACCCTGTATCTTAAAGCTTTATGTAAATGAAATAAACATTTTTATTTTTATTTTATTTGTATTACTGTTAATAGACCAATTTGATAACGCAAACCATGATATAAGTTCAGAGAATCAAGCGTAAACAACAGGCATCATCTAAAAAAATTTCAAAAAATAATATTCATAACTATTATTTAAAAAGTAAGTTAAAATTTGTTAGGTACGAAAATAATTTGCTAGACGTGTATTTTATGTTTAACAGTTTTGTTGCGACAAGAACATACTCGTAGTAAGTTGCAAGGTAATAAAAGTAATGATCGCAAATAGTAGCATGACAGCTTATGTACCCAAGTTACCGATAACTTGGACTGACTAATGTATCGAGTTTGAAAATAAGCATTAAGACTCAATATGGGACTACCCTTACTATTGGTAATATTGTTGTTTATCAGACGTTGTCTATACAATAATATTAAATAAACAACAATATTACCAATTACAGAATACAGAATTACAAACTTTGAACGAAGAAGCTTGTGTAGTAACTTTGGCGGCAGACGCTAATTATAAATTTAAAGAGATAAATAATTACTGTAAATTATTATCTATCTAAAAAGAACTTTGACAAATTGCGATTATAAATTTAATTTAATAGACGACGTCGTTAAGATATAAGAATTTTCAATGCTATTTGTTACAGAGTACAAAAGATAAAGTCGATAGATAGTGTAGATAATGTACGAGCACGTACAAGTACGTTGATGATGGGGAAAGACTGAACGAAAAAAACAAATTTGCGTAATACGCAATACTACAAAAGACGGTTTTTTTCTTTCATCTTTTTTATTCATCTTCCAAATCAAAATTAAAAGTATTAGTACTATTTTATAAAATCAATGAAAACGTACGAGTAAATATTGCGATTAATATCAAGCAAAAGAAAATTGTAAAATTTATTTTTAAATTAATGTATATTGTATGAGTATTTGACGTACTCGAACGTAGCATACGTTCGAGTACGTACATTTGTCTTTATTATTAAGATTTTCGTTCCCTAGACTCAATTAAAGCTGTACTTTTGTACTTTGTATATTATATGAGACTGCTTTCTCTTTTTCGGCGTCGTAAAAGGCGACAGAGGGAAACAAATCAGGAGATGGGCAGCAACGTCATCATAATAACGATTAAAAATTAAAAAACTGCAATTGCCAGCCCGCAGCAACTATGGCAAATCTCCTCCCTATGCAACAAACTATAGAGGAGGCCTATGTTCAGCAGTGGACTTTAATAGGCTATAACTATAACGGTTTGTCCTTTTAAACGATAGAGTCACGCTACAACTTTATTATGGCCGCAGCACCAATGGGTCCACACTTGTGAGTGGGACCACACTCTATAGAGTGTGATCCCACACACAGAATACCAGGGTAAAAAGCAGCACAATTCATATGGTGAGTGTAGAGATTATAGATTTTCTTTACTTGACAATGCATGTGCGTTTTGATCTTAATACGAGTAGATATCGATTATTTATTGTTAATCTGCCATATAATGCGTTTATCGTCAAGAGGCCGGTGTTTACATAATATTCTCTTACTTGTTATAGTAAAAAATCTATATATAACATACTCAAATTTTGTATAATTACTACGACTAAATTTAAAATAAAAGTTAAAATATCTTTTATAAAGTTAAAATCCCTGAAATTTTAACAACTTTGATTTCCAAATTTCGTAATGAATGTAGCAATCAGGTTTGGTGGATCAGTTTAACCTCAGTTTTGTGTTATTAAATAATATTTGTTTTCGCAATCCACGCTACTTCGCAATCCTAAAACGTGATATACTCGGCATTCAGTTCGTATACTTATTGACGTCATTGTCGACCCAGTTTACCATTGTTGCAATGGTATCATCTTAATACAAAACATTGGGGACATTTTTATAGTTACATACACTTGGCACGTAGTATTTCGTCCAAATGCTTTTATTGTAAAAGGTAGTACAAATAAAGGAATTCAGTACCACTTTGTTAAAACATTTGGTAAGTTTTAAATTTTTTTGATAAATGATTCTTATATATAAACACTCTTATCATAAACCAATACTTCATAACGCATATTTCTATCCCCTATGTATTTGTCCTGCAATAAATGCTTCATTCAACCGTTTAGATTATTGTAATTTATATTATAATGATATTAGATTTCTCGAGAGTCTATAATATTACATATTCAATGAAAAATAAAATTTGAAATAGAAATACGTTCAGGGTGCTGGCCTCGGAGGCACTTGTTCATGGCTTTTCTAAGAGTCCCGTTCTTTATTTATTTTTGCTAAGATTTTATGGTGCTTAGTCCTCGACCTATCGAAGGTAAAGAAGAAGAAGAAATAGACTATATTCTTTTGTATTCCACTTGAAATAAATAAAATAATAACCTTAAAATCAGCGTAAAATGTAAGCCTGTGTACATAGTACGAATTTCTTGAATATTTCTGAATCATTACGAGAGATTTTCTCTGCCTGAGGCTGATAAGTGCAGCAGTAAGTCCCATTTGTAAATCTTTAAACATTTAACGTTTTGCCTAATAACATTGGGACAACATTTTCGCGACTGGTCGTTGCCCGATTCGGTCCGATTCACTCCAGTGAGTGACAATGGTTCTCTTTTTGCTTTCGGACGACTTCCGTGCACCATTGACGTCATTCAATTTAAATTACGCTTTAAGTTATAAAAATGATTGATATTTAATATAAAAAGAGTTTCTTATATTTTTATTTGAATTAATAAGTTTTATTTTTCTTACAGGTAATTTAAAAGTGACCATGAGCTACATGCATTGGTAAGGATTTCTTGTGTTTAAACTTATGAGACTTCTTTTATTTCAAATAAAGATTAATATTAATAACCTGAATCTTGACGTGTGGTGGCGGCATAAGAGAATCCATTTTCCTATTTCGTCCCGTGGGTGACGCAAAAAGGCGTCTACGTGGTAGAGCCATGCTGCAGCTATATTAGTAGTATAGTTGTAGCACGAATGGGTCGGCTCGACCGGGAAAGTACCACGCTCTCACAGAATACCAGCGTAAAAAAGCAGCTTAACGCTGCTGTGTTTCGTATGGTGAGTGTAGAGAACCGGAGACCCTTTTTACTGGAAACGAGGCATTCCATCTTAGTCCTCACGGGTGACAACGCATCTGCATTTTGATTCTTAATCGAAGATAGATATAGATGTCTATGGGCCACAGCAACCACTTACCATCAGGTAGACTGTGTGTTCGTTTGTCACCCTTATCCTATAAAAAAACCTATAGGGTATACCATAACTGTAGCAGAAAAGGTAGCAGTTACGAGTATATAGATTATAATATGTCGGGGAAAAAGTTTCTTTGTATTTTATTTGTATACAACTGAAGAACAATCTCTTTGGTGGTATTATTTGTATCTGGCTGGTTGTAATATCATACTTATAGGACATTAAGAAAAAGAAATTTAAAAAATAAATATCGCTTTCCCGCCATTTTTCAATTGTTTTTCTGTCCGCCAAAATGAGTGAATCTAACGAAGATATTCGATACATTCTGAAGTTTTATTACAAAAAAGGGAAAAATGCGACTCAAGACGCAAAAAAGTTTGTGAAGTTTATGGACTTCATGCCGTGTCAGTAAGAGTAGCACAAAGTTGGTTCAAGCGTTTTCAGTCCGGGAATTTCGATGTCAAAGATGCAGCTCGCTCTGATCGCCCTCATACGGATAAGTTCGATGCCATCTTTGATTCGTTCGATGCCAAATGTGGAGCAAGATCGGCACGTTAGTTGTTATAGCATAGCCGAAGAATTGAGGATTGATCACAAAATAGTTTTGACCCATTTAAAGAGTCTGGCTATACAAAAAAAGCTCGATATTTTGGTACCACACGAGCTCACTGAAAGAAACTTAATATATCGTGTAGGTCATTTGCGATTCTCTATAGAAACGTAATGAAATCGTGCCATTTTTGAAAAAAATTGATCACTGGTGATGAAAAGTGGATCACTTGCGAGAGTGTGCGAAAACGATAGTGGTCAAAGGGTAGTCAAGCTCCACAGACTGTAGCGAAATCCGAAATAACATGCAATAAAGTAATGATGTGTGTATGGTGGGACTGGAAAGGCATCGCTTATTATAAGCTCTTACCGCTGGGCAAAAACATCGATTCGGAACTCTACTGCCAACAACTAATGAGACTCAAGCAAGAAATTGAGAAAAAACGGCCGGAATCGATCAACAGAAAAGGAGTAAGTAGTCTTTCATCATGATAACGCCAGACCACACACATCTTTGGCCACTCAGCAAAAATTGAGAGAGCTTGGTTGGGAAGTATTAATACATCCACTATATAGTCCTGACCTTGCATCTCGCATCCTCGCATTTTTTTAATCAAAAATCCCAAGATTTCTGCAGCAACGGGCTTATGTCACTACCTACTAAATGGCAACAAGTTATCGAACAAAATGGCACATATATATTATAATTAAACGTTTATTACTTCAGCTTTGTAAATAAAAAACATAACTTTGTCTATGGTACTTACTTATTCACTTTATATATTATTTTAAAACATTTACTTAACATTACAAATAGGTAACTTAAATGCCGTAAATGTCAATCAAATTAAAGTCAAAGCAGATTTAACCTACATTTGGGCAATCCCAGAAAAGCAGACCAAGAAAAGACGCTAATTTTGCTATTAATGGTTAAAATATTCAAATGAGCCGGTTTGCCTAGCGAATTAAATGTAACATTACCATAAATAATGCCTCTGCTTCCAATCGTTCGTCTATTAAGGGTTAAGCCGCCTTGTATCATTAAATTTTGATATATCTTAGCGTATTTGAGTCTCTTGCACTGAATGTTAAATTCTATTATTATAAGTAATACTTGACTCACTTACTATGTTAGCGGGGGAATCCATCGCCTCTTAAAAAAGTTAATATTAACTGAGTTGTGTTAAGTTTATCGAACCTAGAGATAAATTTTTATTTCAATTTCTAAAGTAACCAACTAAACTTTAAAATAAACAGTGTACATAGATTGATTAACGATAGACAATTTATTACACGCAACCGAATACGACGACAGCCTCCTGATGAAGCAGTGTCCGCATCTTGATTAGGTTGTAGGTTCTAATTCAATCGAAATCTGTGTTTTGAACGCACAAATTTTAATCCAGGTCCAGATGTTTTACGTGAGTCTCCGCATTTCTAACGTTACATCGGATTGCCGCTTCGATGACTTCGTATATTTTTCTTATAGTATTACTAGTATTACACGGCGCTATTTTTCTTATAGTATTACTAGTATTGCTACCGCAGAAGAAAAAATTGTGGAAATATCCTTTTATATTTGGAAGAGTTATATTGTATAATCAGGAACGAATTCACATTATATATATATATTATATATATATATATATATATATATATATATATAACTCCTAATCTGGCCCTTTCCATATATATATATACCGACGAGCGTGTATGCGTAGATATATGGATGTAAAAGAGGCGAGAGAGGTGTGTCAGGATCGCGCCAAATGGAAGTCCGTAGTCTCTGCCTACCCCTCTGGGTGACAGGCGTGAGTGTTTATGTATGTATGTATGTATATATATGCTATATGCCTATAACCTTCGCATAAGTGCAAGCAATAGGTTGTTTTAAGTTTTAACACAAAGTTTCAGCGCAATATGATGAACGGTATGACAGCGCATAAAATACGAACAAACAAATATTGATTTTTATATATGAGAGTATTATTATCTAAAAAAAATCGCTTAAATCGTAAATCATTTTTAAAGGAATAAGGGGTGGTATTTGTACTTGGATCTAACCGACTAAGACTAAGAATCAAAATGCGAATGCGTTGTTACCTCTGTAGAACTAAAATGGAATGCTCGTTACTAATAAAAATTATCTCCGATTCTTTACACTTACGATATGAAACACTGGAACACAGCAGCATATTCTATTATTATATTTAACACTGATTTCTGAGAGCGCGTGGCCCTTTCCCAGTCAAGCCGACCTATAGGATGTATCATGGTTGCAACACGATCTGCAGCCCTATTACAGCTGCAGCGTGACTCTATTATGTACAAATTGATTGATTGATTAGTGTCATGTTATATATATATATATATTGTAAAATTGAACTGTCTGTCCGTAATATCAAAATAACTGTTTTATCGAGCTTGGAGTTATTTGCATGACATTAAGATGTGAATACCCATTGTTAAAATTTTTGTCTGCCTGTTTTTCTGACATCTATATGAAGTGAAAACACACCTAGCTCTGGATGAAGTGAGTTTAATCTACTTCTTTTTTATAAGTAAAAAAAAATATTTCCCAATAATCTGGTGGTTTAGCCTGCTTAGGGGTTGATAAGGGTGGGTTCTACCCCTAAAAAGTGAATTTCCGCAGTGCTATAAGAAAGCAGACATAATTACGAGTATTTAATAAAATTACTTCATTTGGATTAGATTTACTGCCTCGCGCGTAGTTTTGATCGTTTCCGCCCACTGTGCGTCGTCTCACGGGAGATTTCTGGATCTCATTCAAATACACACAAAAAATTTAATCAAAATCGGTCCTGCCGTTTAGGAGGAGTTCAGTGAACAACACACGTTGAGAAGAATTATATGTATAAAGATTGTTGGTGGAAATTTGAAGACAGAGTTATGTACTGTGGCTCGAAATATTAAACTACACTTCAAGATTTGAAATATGAAGCTAAACCACAATATCTTAATGTCATTTTAAGTTGTCATTGTGTCAAATATCATACACAATTTTGATATGACATAACATCACATAACATAACACTCACGCCTGTTAACCAGAGGGGTAGGCAGAGACTATGGACTCCCATTTGGCACGATCCTGACACATCTGTCTTGTTTCCTCCATATCTATATACCTATGCATACACGCTCGTCGGTTAACGGTAATTTGTTACCAATTCAATTTAACAATTACGAAATGAATGGCAATGAAAACACATTGCTGAGGCTATCTCTATAAAGAACAAAACAGAATTTCCGTCACTCAAAGTGGTGCGAAGGTCCATACATGGAACCGTCCGGTTACATGAAATGACCACTAACATTAATAAAGATAAGTTAAAATGGCAGATTTATTGCCGAGATATCTGGGCACGCTATGAATTTTTTGTCCCATGTAATTTTGTGAATTCGAAGTTAACGCTGTTTATGGTTGGGTTATTTCTTAATTTCGGAATAAAATGATATTGGATTCCATTAAAAAGATGGATACATTATATTATATAATAATTATCCATCCTTCCATCCATTACAGCCAATAAAAGGCCACGGCTGAACACAAGCCTCCCCTATAGGTAAATGCAGTTTTTTTTTATTATTTTGAGTTGTTAGAATGAAAATGCTGCTTGCCCGTCTTCTGTTTCAATTTCTTCCTGTCGCCTATTACAACATCACGGTCGATATGGGGTAATGAATATTCATCACATCACATCCACCTACACTACATCTACGATTATATAATAATATCATATATCTATTTATGATGATTTTAAAATCCATTAAAGTCAATGGTGTAGTGTTCGTGTTAATATAAGAAATCATTAAGTGACTTAATCATTACATATCGAGTCACAAACAAAAGATAATCATTTTAGTAAGCGCTTAACTTCGCTGTTCCTCAATATTGCACGCCTCATAACGCGATGCGTTATTAGGTAGTGCATTACTCTCGACACGTCAAGCAATTTTGTGTTCTTAAAATGCTTCTATCATAACCATATTGCACTTATACAATAATATGAGTAGCCGTATATCAAGGAAACGCTCGAATTAATCCATTTAATATTTTCTAAACAATCGTTTAATATTGCTACTTTGATAAAAAAATGGTTTGAAAAAAAATTTACGTGGACGGATGTTGATTTTGTATGCGGTCACGATAACTCCCAAATAAATTGACGTATTGAGACCGGGTTTTTTTATTAGCTTCAGAATTACGTCAACTGGTTCCCTATTTCATATCAATAGCCTAGTACCCGTAGTTTGTTAATAAAATTATTTTCAAATTTTATTGCTATTAAAAATTAGGAATACATAAAATTAGGAAGTTATAGGTGGAGGACGGAGGTGCTTCAAAAAGCACGTCAAGCAGTTAGTCGTTTGGTTTCTTTCCGGTCGAGTCAATTTTCCATCCCGCCGGACTATGAAGGTGAGGGAATAGAGAGTGCACCTGTAGCGCAGACATACATGCACTGTAATCTTTTGTTATGCAAGTGGCTGGTCTCCGTTGAGACTGGCCGCCGTGATTGGAATTCGGTCTGGATGATATAATTATTATTATTACTTTAAGTTTAGGGTCTTTATTTTGACGTAGTAAAAACACAAACAAACCGTAACAAGCCATTATTATTGAATACCGATTAAAACCTCAAACTTAAATATGTATCAAAATTAGTTTTATGGACGTTGAATACTGTTTGTGTAAAAACGTACGATTAACATATTCCAGAAATTGTTTTAAAAATAGCCCTGGTGAATTAATATCGGTCATTATGTCGCTTACAAACTTCCAAATACATGTGTGCAAAACATCTGTGTAATTCATTCCCATTCTAACTAAAAGTTGATACACATCTAAAGCTTTCAACATTTAAAAAAATCAAAAAGTCTTTATTTCACAACATAGTGGCTTATAATTGTAAACAGAGTTTGGGACCAACATAATACTTGTGCCAGGTTGTACCGCTCTTCCTTACCACAGAGTAAAGAAGACTTTTCTTTACTCATGTGCTGCTACCCTATATTTTCTTCTTCTCATCATTATTTCGGAGTTTAAAGGCAAATATTTGTGTGTTCGAAAAACTATTAATAGGATATATATCTGTCATATTGAAAGAAGTTAAACTCTTAAAGTTCTTCAGTAGAAAAAATAAATGGTTTAAAATACATTACTTTGAGTAGACAACGCTGACTTCTTTCAATTTCTAATAATTTTGTTTTACCCTGACTGAGATACAATACCCTATTATGGACTATGCCAATGCAGTATATATTTGGTTTAGTAGTTTTTAGAGGTGAGGTTTGTCTTAGTTTCCTAAAAAGTCAAATTAATTTCCGTATCCTATTACTCGTGTATTCAACTTGAGAGTGGCAGTTCAAGTGTTGATCCAGAACAACCTCCAAATTACTTTATAGATGCAACCTTATCGACAACTGTCCACTTACAGTTAGAACTATTAGAAATGCCACAATAATGTATTTTTAAACTATTGTTATTATTTGGTTGCATTCTATTATTAATCGTAAAGTATACATCTTTAGTTTTTGTAATATTTAGGGAAAGAAGGTTAATTTGGAGCCATTCTGAAACTTTTATTAGGCCAGATTCAGCATTTCTAAATACCTTTAGAAGTTAATAATATAATTTAATAATACAATTAATATTTTGGTGCACATACTTTTTTATTCTAAATTTTGAATAAAAATTAGTTTAATATTTTTACAAGCTTTTTATTGATTTGTTTTCTTTTTATTTTTTTCCGGTTTAAAATTTGTAATACATTATTGAAGCACTTGCTGACATCTGATTGAGCTGATTATGTGTAACTTCGATGGCAATGCAATAAAACGGTACCATGGAGCTGATTTTATGCTGGTCTGAGTAAAGCCTTATTTCTAAATAGATTTTATATTATTATTTTTCATCATTTCATTAAATAGCTTATGTGCCCGTAAGATTTGCGTTTAACTAATTTTATCGCATTACGTTTTTTGTATGTCGACATAAGAGAAATCTTATTCAATACGGCGTCACCTCTATTCACCTCTCGCTCGCACACTGTCACTATCTATACTCACACCCGCCGGTAAAGACTGCAAAAAACTACTATATTCGTTTCTCGTACCTTTTACATCAGTCCAACTTGTCATTGATATCAATCATATCAATGATAACAAAATGCCGTAAAATACAAAAAATTTGTCCGGTTTCGCTAATTTGTGAACAACAATGCGTTTTGAGAGTTTTCTTTATAATTAATGTTTTAATATTTTTGAAACGAAATTCCTTATCGGATGGTAAGAATTTGGCGGATGGGGGCTAGGTGAGAAAAAGTGTAAGATTTTTCCGTCACGACCCCTTCTGACGTAGCGTAGACGGACTTGACTGCTATAAGGAAGCGAGAGAGAATAATATCTATCTCCCCGCACTCTTCTTATTTTGCCATGAAAGAAATATTATTTTATTTTAAATGACGTGTCATTTTAATTATCACAATCATCATTACAGCCCTTCACAAGTCCACTGCTGAACATAGGCCTCCTCCAAGGAATGCCATAAAGCACTGTTCCGAGCATCCATTGACTTCCTGCATGTCTTACCAGGTCGTCACTCCATCTAGTAGGGGGACGCCCTACACTTCGCCTGCCGATACGAGGCTGTCACTCGCAATCGTTTCTTCCCAATCAGTTGCCGGTTCTTCGAGCTATATGGCCGGCCCATTGCCACTTCAGCATACTAATTCTTTGGGCTATGTCGGTTCCTCTGGTTCTATTGCGGATATCATCGTTTTTAAGTTTATCACGCAGAAAAACGCCGAGCATAGCCTTCTCCATAGCTCGCTGAGTGACTTTGAGCTTCCTCATACGGCCAGCAGTAAAGGGCCACGTCTCGGATCCATAGGTCACCAATGGCAACACGCACAGGTTGTACAATCTAGTCTTGAGGTTCTGAGGTATGAATGACGAGAAGATGTATCGTAATCTTCCGAACGCTGCCCAACCGAGTTGAATCCGTCAATTGACCTCTCGGCCAAAGTTGGACTTACCTAGACGGACTATTTGTCCCTGGTAAACATATTCGTCAACAAGTTTGAGCTTAGTGCTCCCAACAACTACTGGCATAGGCGTGACATGGACGTTAAACATGATTTTTGTTTTGTCCAAGTTCATCTTATGACCTATTCGCTGGGAGACACTACTGAGGTCATTGAGCATAGTGATTAGGTCCTCCAGCGATTATGCCATAAGGACTATATCGTTGGCAAATCAAAGGTGAGTGATGTACTCGCCATTGACGTTAATACCGTATCCTTTCCAGTCCAGTAGCTTGAAAACTTCTTCCAATGCAGCGGTGAAGAGTTTTGAGGATATCACGTCACCCTGTCTTACACCACTCTGCAGTTAGGTTTCGTACTCTGGTTCTGTACTCGGATAGCCATCGTAGCCCTACTGTACAAACACACTTCGATATAACGACAGTCGATTTGGCACCGCTGAAGGGACTGGAACACCGCCCAAATTTCGACGGGATCAAAGGCTTTATCATAGTCCACATACTCAAGAGAAAGTGGCAGATTGTACTCTTTGGTCTTCTGTACAATTTGCCGAAGGGTATGTATGTGGTCTATGGTGCTAAAGCCTTTTCGGAAACCGGCTTGTTCGGTAGGCTGGAAGTCGACGAGTTTGCGTGCGAGATGATTCGTAATGACTCTCGAAAACAGCACGTAGACGCGGCTCAGAAGGGAAATTGGTCTGTAGTTCTTCAAGAGAGCGTTGTTGCCTTTCTTGAAAAACAATACCACCGCACTTCTGCTCCACGCCTCCGGTGTAGTGCCACCATGGAGGACGGAATTAAAGAGCTTCTGAAGGACTTCAAGTACCGGTTTTCCACCCGCTTTTAGAAGCTCCGCTGTAATTCCATCCTCGCATGGGACCTTGCTGTTTTTAAGGTGCTGGAGAGCCATTCTAATCTTGCTCAGATTTGCGTCCGGAATATCATCCGAATAAAGCCACAAACTTAACTTACCTACGCCTGCGCAGAAATCATCTTTTGAAATACCCATAGGCTACAGCGTACATCTAAGACGCCGAAGTACGCGAATTCGAACCCTGCAGTGAAGTCAGATGTTTAAATTTAATTTTTGTTCTTTAGTACTCTAGCGCACTTAGCCCCACAGCTGGGCAAAATAAATTGTTATGTAGGCACTAATAAAATGTTTGTTTTTTTGCGGAGTTACATACATTTTATAGCGATGCGTGCTTTTTAACCATGAGGTCAAATCTTTTGCCGAAGTGGAAACTAAGGCAACTCCTATAGGGCAATCATTTGGGGAAGCCAATGTTCATAGTGGACTATTGATAAGCTGTAATGGTCTTGTTACCAGTAAAAAAATGCCTCCGGTTTTCGTCCCTCGCCATATAAATCACAATGTCGGTACGAATCAACAACATTACCAAAAAGCATATTTTAATTCTATTGCTATGTAAGTGTGATTATGAGCATGACTGTACCGTATCCGAAAAGGCGTTGGAACAAAATAAATTAGTAGCGATGATTTCATTCAATAAAGTGTAATGGTTTCAATGAAACGTCTTTCTGGAAACGCAGACGGTCGTTGTTCTTACATCCAACGGTCAGCAGAATTGTTACCGTATTTAGTATCACGTGTATGACTCAGTCGGTATCCTGTTTAATCGTGTTTAGATTAATGGATGTTTCTTGCGAATATATATTCTAGCTGAAGATGCGTATTGTATCGTCAGTTTTTAAACGTCTTAAAATTCGAACCTATGTCCAAAAGTGTACTCCTAAATATTTAACTAATTCGATCAAAAATTGTAGAATGTAAGATGCTGTGATAATAATGTCCTCCAGGTCGAATTTCGGTCACGGCGCCCAGTCTCAACGGGGACTAGCCATCGCATCGGTGTAGGACAAGATTATAATGCCCAAGTATATGCGCAAGCACAGGTGCACTCTCTATTCCCTCACTCTCATAGTGTCATGGGACGGTAACCGACGCGACCGGAGAGAGATCAGGCGTAGGGCCAACGGCGATGCTGTGATACAAAGAACAGATGGACATGACGAAACTTTGAAATATACTTGTTTGTCAATGTAACTGAAAATTTTATCTCGAGTGCAATTTAGTGGCTTAGAACACCTCAATAACTGATTTTGGGTCCGACGCGGAATTCCAGCTCGGGACCATGTGGTCAGTAGTCGCTTATGACCACTAGACCAACGAAGCAGAGTAATATTTATAATATTGAAGAAGGAACTCACGAAATAAGGAAATAAGGGAACACCCTATTCCCTTTTCTGCGTTTGTTTGATACCACTGCATTGATCTAGTTTGCAGGAAAAAAGAACCACTATAAAACAGGCATTCCATCTTTAGTCCTTAGGGATGACCACACGTCTAGGGCCTTTTTATTTAAAGTTTTCCTAACCATTCTATGCAACTGCTTGACTACTATCACATTTAATGTTAAGATTGGCTCAGTGTCTTATTGTCTGACGATGGAAGAAAGAGAGAGAGAAATTAATTTATGCAATTCTTGGGCACAATCATTGAAATGTATCAACTGGACCATACGTTGCTTACCAGGTGTCCAGTGGCTGAAGGTAGTAGCCGCTTATCTTACAGGAATTGTTATTATTTCCTCTCAGAGTATAAAAAACATATATTTGTTATGTGTATATCATATTACACTTAAGCATTCTATTCGATTGAAAAGCTGAATATTCGCAGATTCCTTAGTAACAGACTTGATGGTAGTATCTTTGCTTATAAAATAGGATTTTGTTGTAACAAAAAAAAAATATATATATATAGTCATTTTACTCAACAAAGTTGCATTTGTCGGTTGGTCCTTATCGGGTATGACCTAGTTGGACAGTTTATCGTTATTATAAATAATAGTAGTACATCAGGTACTTGTCAAAAGATTCCACTGCAGTGTTGTCGACTAGCCAGTCCCCTTAGATATGGTGCTTAATATAAATAAGCGTGTATCTTGAATTTATCATCTTCTACTTAAATCCGTAAAAGTTCCTGTCTAACGCTTGGCAGGTGAATCGATTATCGCTCTACCAGACGCCTCGCACCTTTAACGCTATTCCCGAACGTTAGTCTAAGCATTTTACGCATGGAATAAGGAGACCGTTAATGAGAGTGTATCTATTAGTAGCCATAAGATCTTTTCTGCTTATCTTATAATCGCCTCTTACTACACTCACGGGACAGGATATCGTAATGTATATTCTTACAGCGACATCCCACGGCAGTCATTAGTATCAGTTCCCAGTTTCAACTTCCTTCTATCGCCTCTTATGACAGAAACGGCCACTATACGCGTACTCTGTATTATGCCTTACTACACTCACGGGACAGGATGGGACAGGACATCCCACGGCTTTTGACTGTCGGTATATCGAAGTGCTGAAGTGTTTGTACAGAAGAGCTACGATGGCTATCCGAGTACAGAACCAGAGTACGAAACCTATCCAATTGCAGAGAGGTGTAAGACAGGGTGATGTTATATCCCCGAAACTCTTCGAGTACATCACTCACCTTCGATTTGCCGACGATATAGTCCTTATGGCAGAATCGCTGGAGGACCCAAGCACCATGCTCAATGACCTCAATAGTGTCTCCCAACGAATAGGTCTTAGGATGGACAAAACAAAGATCATGTTTAATGTCCATGTCACACCTATCCCAGGAGTTGTTGGGAGCACTAAGCTCGAAGTTGTTGACTAGTATGTTTACCTAGGACAAATAGTCCAACTAGGTAAGTCCAATTTCAACCGAGAGGTCAATCGACGGATTCAACTCGGCTGGGCAGCCTTCGGGAAACTACGACACATCTTCTCGTCAGACATACCTCAAAACCTTAAAACGAAATTGTACAACCAGTGCGTGTTGCCAGTGATGACTTATGGATCTGAGACGTGGTCCTTCACTGCTGGCCGTATGTGGAAGCTCAAGGTCGCTCAGCGAGCTATGGAGAGGGCTATGCTCGGGGTTTCTCTGCGTGAGAAACTTAGAAATGAGTATATCCGCAGTAGAACCAAAGTAACCGACATAGCCCAACGGATTAGTAAGCTGAAGTGGCAGTGGGCCGGCCATATAGCTCGAAGAACCGACAACCGATGGGGAAGAAAGGTTCTTGAGTGGCAGCCTCGTACCGGTAGGCGAAGTGTAGGGCGATCCCCCACGAGATGGAGTGACGACCTGGTAAGACATGGTTTCGGAGCCAAGTTTTGCAAGACCCGCCGCAGAGTAACACAAAAATTCTCCGATCACACTCTTAATCTCGTGGCTGTTAGACGGGAAATGAAGCTGCAGTCTTCAGTAGATTTGACAGCATACAGGCAACTGAACAGATAGATCTCCAAATGCATGCGGCGGGACTTACGCAATTTTAATATTGCTCGTATTTAAGAAGCGATCGAGCGGAACCAGGGCTCCAAAGTCTTTGCTAGAGATCTGTCTGCCAGAAAGAGCCAACTGTCGAAGCTGAAGACCGGGTGTGGTAGCGTCGTTTCCAGGACACCTGATATTTTGAGTGAGATTGATAGAACCTTCTATGGGCAGCTGTACACATCATCGTTGTAGCCACACGCAAGTGTGAGTAACAATCCAAGAGCAAGTTTTATCCGACACTATTCCGATGTTATTCCGGATGGCAGTCTGAGCGTCCTTAAAAACGGCAAGGCCCCAGGCGAGGATGGAATTAAAAATTTTGTACTACTGACTTCATTCATTTATGTAAATAAAATAAGAACATCATCAATGTAATCGAATTCAATGAAATACGCATCATTAAAAATAACTCAGAATCTACTGGTCAAATTTTGATCAATCATCATCTTGATTGTGAGACCAGCTTTCAAATAAAGAAAGAATTATTAAAATCGGTTCACCTGGAAGTTCTGAGGTAATACACATAAAAATACAGTCAAATTTTTTTTTATAGAAATAGGGTGACAAACGAGCACACAGTCCACCTGATGGTAAGTGGTTGCTGTGGCCTATAGACATCTACATCTATCTTCGATTACGAATCAAAATGCAGATGCGTTGTCACCCGTGAGGACTAAGATGGAATGCCTCGTTTCCAGTAAAAAGGGTCGCCGGTTCTCTACACTCACCATACGAAACACAAGAGCGTCAAGCTGCTATTTTACGCTGGTATTCTGTGAGAGCGTGGTCCTTCCCCGGTCGAGCCGACCCATTCGTGCTACAACTATAATATAGCTGCAACATGGCTGTACCACGTATAGTTTCAAATTGAGCACCTCCTCCTTTTATGATGTCGGTTAAAAAGGACAAAAAGGAATTTTCTATTCTCGTAGTTTTGCGTGCTTCGTACTTTCTAATAAAATACTTAAATAAAAAATTATGTGTGTATCGTTCGCTCATACTATTCGGTAGCGTTAGCAGTTCTCATTTGAATTTCAACTAAGGTTGTTATTTTTTTGCTTGTAACTGTTTTTCTTCTATATTTAATATTACGTGTATACTTACCTTGATATTCGGACGACGCTGAATGAATTTAAAAATATCAAGGTCAAATATTTGTAAAGATTATTTAGACATCATGCAGATGTATTATCACACACACCCATTTTACACATACCCATTTTTATAGAATGAGTGTGAGAAACGAGCACACAGTCTACCTGGTGGAAAATAAAATGCCCCGTTTCCAGTTAAAAGGTTCTCCTGTTCCTTAAACTCATCATAAGCAACACAGCATTATTCTGTTGTTTCACGCTGGTATCCTGTGAGAGTATGGTCGAGCCGACCCATTCGTACTGTAACCGTAATAATAATGCCCTACTGGCCAAATTCCATTCACGGCGGTTAGTCTCAACGGAGACTTGATTATATATATTGCAGGACAGGATTATGGTGCCAAAGTGTACACAAGCACAGGTCCACTCTCATAGCCCGATGGGACTGTAATCCGACACGACCAGGGAGATATGCTTGTGCTGCGAGGCACGGGGTTGAAACACCGCCGGCTTCCTGAATAGAATAGAATATTTTTTTATTCAATATAGATCACATGTGTAATTCTTATTGAAAGTCATTTTTTACTTTACCACTGGTTCGAAAAAAACCCTCTGTCTAGGCTAGGCTAGATAAGGTGCTATTGTATCTATTATAAATAAAATAACTTCAACGGAAATCCCTCATAAGTCTGCCAGTATCTTGACATCAATTGTTTTAAAATATTTAACGATATCTTTATGCAATACTCTATACTATAGAGTCTATAGAATTTAAAAGTATTTGAACAAGCCTTTACATTTTGTTTAAGCAAAGATTCGGCGACAGTAGGAGAAGAATTTAATGATTTTGTTGTCAAATAAGGAACATCAGTAAAATGTTTCTCAAAAGCCATAGCAACTTCTTGATCAGATTGAGTTAAATTATTGTTAATATTCAATTGAAAATCCAGGTTGCGCGGTTTGACCTTGCCCGTTTCACTATTTATTAATCTCCAGGTCATTTTAATTTCGTTGGAACAACCGCAACACCAGGGGAATCGCAGAATGCGTTCTCGGCCTTTTAGAAAGGTGCAAGCTCTTTTCATAAAGGTACCTAAGTCGTATCGGTCCGGAAAAATCGCCGGTCGTAAACAGTTCGACAGAGAAATCGTACGAGGAAGAAAACTCCTAGTAAAACGCACAGTCGCGGACCACCAAGCATCCAGATGGTGAGGATGATATCGTAAATTTTGATGTGATGTGCGTTCGTAAAATTTGGCGGCTGGGATTAATCCGAACAATTCCTCAGAGCACTCCCCGTGGTAAATTCGATAGAAAATGCAAAGGGATGCAACATCCCTACGCAGTGCCAGTGTATCGAGCCGATCAGAGAGAACTCGGTCGTCGACGATTCGAACCGCTCTGCGCTGGATGAAATCAAGTAGAAGGAGCTGGCACTGGGGTGCCCCGGCCCAAAGATGAGAACAGTATTCCATGTGAAGCCGGATTTGCGCTTTGTAAAGTTGAAAGCGATATGCCGGCATGAAGTACTGTCTCGCTCTGCAAAGCACGCCAAGCTTTTTAGAGGCCAATTTGGCCTTCCCTTCCAAGTGACCACGAAACTGCACACTATTCGACTTGTCGACGCCGAGGATTCCGATGCTGGCTGAGGCAGCAAGGGGAGTGCCTTGAAACTGAGGAGATACGACAAAGGGGTTCTTTTTAGCGGTAAACGCCCATTCATTAAATGATTTGTGACTGTTAAAAGAGAAAGTTTTAGATGTAAATATTGCAATTATTATTAAATTTTCCAATAACTTTTTCAATATACAATATTTTATTATCTACTTATGTTTAATATATACAATATTAAAACTATAATAAAATCTGTAATAAAAAAGAACTAAAACTAGTAACTTATGTATTTATATTATGTATAAGTAATTTATAATTTTAAATAACGTACCATACAAATAATCAGCACTATTTTTAAATGAAAGAGATGGAAGTCTTTTTATTATATTACCTCTAAACCTCTCCAAGCGATGTAAATTTATTGGAACAAACACAAATTTCTTATTTGTCTGTTTTTTGTGTATGTATGATAATGATACCAACTGTCCACAATGATCTGAACTTAAATTTTGAATATTTGGTTTATGCAAGGGGTTAACATTTGTAAAAATGTTATCTATACAGGTCGCACTAGACACAGCACGTGTTGGTTCAAAAATAATCTGACTCCGGGCTGCTACTGAGAACTACTTGACAATAAAAACAATAGCTGATTTTAGCCCGAACTAGAACTTCATGATCAGCAAGCGCCCTAACGAACTGTTCATAATATGGTTATGCAACAATAATACTCGTATAGCTTCAGCGATCCGTAGAATGATCACTTCCATAGTAATAATGATCGATTTCATTCAGCTGAACGGCTGAATGAAGGATAAATATCCAAATAAATATACTTTCACATTTTTATATTAAATATATACATATTGCATAAACAATGGGACCTATGATGAAAGGACTGCTTTGTTAGCAGATGCGCTCAAAGTCGCGACGTGCGTCACAATTGTTCTTGACATAAAACTCGTAGCGCCTGATCCGATGGTAGCGTACCAATGCCGAAATTCTCGCACGAGCCTCTCTTTTCTGTTTTCAAGGTGCACGAAATAGTATCCATTACTGTATCCATATTTTGTAAGTCGTAGAACCACACCTTTTTATTGGTAACGAGGCATTCCATCACAATGTTTTTATTTTATTAGAAAAAGGGTACAAGCGAGCACACAGTCCACCTGATGGTAAGTGGATGCTGTGTCCCATAAACTATCATATCTATATTTATCCTCGATTAAGAAACAAAATGCATTATCAACCCTGAGGACTCAGACGGAATGCCTCGTTTCCAGCACAAAATAATCTCCGGTTCTCTACACTCAGCATACGAAATATAGTAGCATTAAGCTGCTATTTTATGATGGTATTTTGTGAGAGCGGGTCCTTCTTCGGTCGAGCCGACCCATTCGTCCCACAACCATAATAAAGATGTAGCTTGGCTCTACCACGTAAAAAATGTTCAGGATTGACAATGCGTCTACATTAATTAGTCGTTGATAAATGTACGTGTCTATGGGACATGGCATTTACATACCATCAGGTGGTCTGTAAGCACGTCACTTTTAGAAAAATCCCTAGCTCTCACCTTGTGGTAACTCAAATTTTTCAAATGCATCAACATTATATTGTGACAATGTCGCTTTTTAACGGAGTTAAAAAAATATATTTTCGGCGTGTTTATTTATTTCATGATTCTTTCTGTTATATAATAGGTTATACTACTGGGGTCGCCCCATACAAATTTAATAGTCTGAGAGCTGGCGACGAATTTTGGGAATGTCGGTTGTTTCGGCAAGTTGAAATTGAGAAAAAATATAATTTCGTCAATTGGCGAATCCAGTTCCGCGAGTCTGGTAGAGACTATAGCTCTTACATAACTACATTTAGGTAGTTCAAAAGTCTAAAGTACAAGAGATCTATATCTGTACCAAATCACTGCGAAAAACGTTAGGGCTGTAAAGAACGTGCAACTTGTTATTTTTTCCACCTTCATCTCTGGGCGATATGCACTTTATTTACTTTACATATTGTCCTTTTTTAAAAACATGGGGCGGTAATTATCAAAACATATTTTTTGCCAAGCCCAAGCCTTACAAGTTTAAAATTAATAGCTCTCGTATTATACAAATTATTACAGCAGTGATCTAAAATAATTAAAACTATATACACAGATATGGTCATATATGCGCATACATACATGCTAAATCCCAAAACAAGAAATTAATCTTAAAATCATTAAAAAAGACACTTCTTCATAACCAATCACATCGCGAGGAGCTTAGGCCCTCATCCGCACTTATGGCTACGCATAAGACTTTTTTGTCGTATTCATTTGTAAACTTTATTGTTTAAAACCGCTAAATTCGTCTGACCATTTACAGTTATTATTAAAATTACTTAATAAATACTTGATTAAAATTTGAGATTGCCATAAGTATATTTTTGGAAAATATAAAAAAATATTTTTGGATAGGTCTGGTAATACTTTATAACCGACAAAAACGTCTGGGACTATTTTTTTGGAATTATATAAAAACTAAATTAAAAGATAAAAATGAAATCAAGTTGCCCAAAAAACATTTTATTGGATTATTTTATTTTTGCAAATGTTATATGTTATATAACGAAATAACCGCAAACGCTCTGCCAGACTCGCGGGACTGGATTCGCCAATTGACGAAATTATATTTTTTCACAATTTCAACTTGCCAAAAGGCAATGAGATTTAAACTATTTAAATGTCTTTGCCAAAAGGACATTCCCAAAATTCGTCGCCAGCTCTCAGACTATAAAGAAAATATTCCATCCCTAAGGTTAGAAAAGTAAGGAATGAAGATTTTATTGTAGCTATTTTGACGACAATCTAGCTGTTATATATATATATACATATATATATATATATATATATATATATATATATATATATATATATATATATATATATAAGTAAATCTTAGCTTAAAAAATTCAAAAAATGCATAATAGCTTTTGAAGTCGGGCTTCACACTCATAGGTCTTCGATATACTTAGTCGTAGTACTGACTTCAGAAGTTATTATGTGGTAATTATGGTTTCTAATTAATGAAGTCGGTTCTACCTTTTATTAAAAGTTTAATAATGAGATTTACTATTTCAATTTACGTAGTTTCTATTTTTCATTTAATTTCTCAACAACGATAGCTTGCCTCGTCTGTGTGCATAAATGAATCGCGAATGTGTTTTATCGTGCATGTGTATAAAAAATGTGTATAGCCAAATAGGATTAATTAATCAATGAAAGTCACCACTACTTACAAGGATTTTAAAAATACTAGTAAAATGACTACTACTGAGAGTAAAAATGGGTTGGTCTCATCTGTCACAAAAGTGACAACTGTTGCGAGTAAGAGCAATAATGTGTAATGGAGCGGCCCTGGCTTCGGCAAACGTAGTATATGACGATCCTAGATTCGACATAGTAATTAGTTACCCGCTCGATCGATACAGGCCGGATTATAGCCGTTTGAAGCAAGTAAAGTAACTAGACGAAACGAAAAAATGGGCTTACTGTTGCGCACTTCATTTTTTTATCCGACGGCCAAGGAAGGGTTATGTTTTTCGCGCGTGTCTTGTATATATAAACTTGTTTGTAAATTTCTTTATTACCTCGTATCATCCAAACGGCTGAATGGATTTTGACAGTTAAGGTATCATTATATTCGTCTTATAAAGCCACCTTTTTTTAAAGTAGTTCCAAGTAAAGTAGTAGCTGGCGGGAGCTAATTGCAAATTATAAATCGAAAGAAAATTAATGGGTTCCGCCTGCTACTAAACTAAATGCGGGTAACTTAACTTAGGCTTTCAGCTGACAATACAGTCTGTCTAAAGTCTAAAGTAAAGTTTTTAGGTACTTTTTTATAGTTTATTTTAATTTTGTTTCCTATTTTCAATACTGTTTCGGTCTTTTTAGTATATTACTTTTAAATTGTCTTTTTTGCAGTCGGGATTTTAATTTTTTAATTATTTATTTTATTATTTCATAAGTTTGTATTCAGCTATCGGCTTGTACAAGTGGACTATTTTCGTATGATATTAAAATTATATATTCTTAGATTTGGCAATGATGAAATCTTGTACTAGATTGATCAGTAGAAGACTCTCAGTATAATGAAGCAAGACATAACTTACTTTTTCTGAAACATTGGCTTTTAATATGTTGACTAGTTTACCCATTTTTTTTAAAGCTCCGTGCTAGTAATGGCGTAAACAACGAATCAAAGGTCAGTAACCTTTCACTCTTATCTACTGTTAGCGTTTGTAGGTCGATGATGCTGTAAGATTCCAGAAAGATTTCTTGTTTTAAGTTTAATTGCCTAAATCAACTTGCACAGTATGACGGTACATTTTATTCAACATAGATGAAATGTACCGTCATACTGTGCAAGTTGTGCAAGTAATGTATACTTACTGAAAGCAATTTTATTATTTTAACACGGGTTCCAAAAAAGGCTCTGTCTTGGGAAGAATCAGCAAGAAACCCAGCGGGACTTTTAAAAAAAAATGTAGTTTTTAAATGAAATACATAGAGAAACCGCTTGGGGCCAATTACCTCATTTCAAGGGGCTATTATCAACCATGAATTCATTTAAGCACCAAAACACTCCTTTTATATAATTATTTGTATTATTAAAAAATATATAATTTATTACTGTAACTGTAAAGTAGTATTATTTTCCGGGAATTCATAGTAAAACCGTTACTTATATAGTTTACTCATGAATTAATTACTGTCTCTGTGGAGTTGATTGACTGGTATAATTAATTTACTAGCTTGTGTTTGTTGTAAGAGTAAGTTTTTACAGAATGTATGGTATAACTTTTTTTTGAAGTATGTGCTTACGTATTTTGTATAATTATAAAATTTTCGTGAATGTATTTTTTTTAATAAGTTCGCTGGCTAATGGTGTACTAATACAGCACTTCTCAAGTGCTTAAGTTTGTCATAGCTTGAAGTAAATTATCGTATGGTGAGTTTAGAGAACCGGAGATCCTTTTTACTGGAAACGAGGCATTTCATTTAGTTCTCACAGGTCACAACGCATCTGCATTTTGATTCTTAATCGAGGATAAATGTAGATGTTTATGGACCACAGCATCAACTTACCATTAGGTGAACTTTGTGCTCGTTTGTCATCCTTCTTCTATAAAAAAAAATATTGACAAAACTATTGCAATATTTCCCAATATAAACAATTAAACATTTTGTACAACTGACTTCAATATAAATTATTAAGAATAACTAAAAAACTATTGGTCAAACCTTGATCAAATTTATATGGGAATACATGAGAAGCACCAGCTTTCAAATAAAAAAAGAATCATCGAAATCGGTTTACGCATAAAAAAGATATGAGGTAACACACATAAAAAAAGAAAAAAAAGAACATATCTACAGTCGAATTCAGTACCTCCTCCTTTTTGAGGTCGGTTGATAAGAAGTAAGAGTACACCAAGAGAATTGACAGACGTCTGGAAACGTCCATACATGTGAATAATTAGAGACCGCAAATAGACTAGCCAACAAATCACGCAGCGAGGTGATGTTAGTAGGTTATTAAATCAATTTCCTTACAATCAGTTTAATGTTGGAGGATTGAGAGCAATTGCAAGTTCATGATGTGGACTTTTGATCACTGTATGGTAGCGTGATAACATAAAACCAACAATTGAGTGACGCTCGAGATTTCAATCTATGATACTTACCGATATGAACTATGCACCACTACGGGTTGGTCGACGACGACGCCTAAAAATGGAATGGTTATTTTCTAATGCTGAGTAGCTTATAGTAGCGATATCGTATAGCCTAACGACATCCCTCATGACATTAAAAAAGCTCCCAATAAGTTTGTTTTTAAAAATCAAGTCCGTAAGCATGTGGAAAAATCGTTGCAAGTTTGAACAAACACAGCTCTTATTTTCATATATATATGTATTTCATATTTGTTCTGACGTAGTTAATATTTATAAGTATGTATTTGAGTATATATTTATATTTATACCTATTTTTAACCCTTTCTATTTTGATTATTGCTGTACAGTATCTTATATGTCTATCTCTGTTTAGCCTTAATGGTTGACTGGGAGAGAATGCCCTATGCCATAGGGCCTATGGCATTAAGTCCGTCATATGTGCATGAAAATATAAATAAAAAAAAAAATAAATATATTCGTTTAAATATAGGTGGTATAAATACTAGGAAATAATAATCTAAGAAAACATAAACAATACGCATTAATAAAGGGTTGTGATGATATGCGGTTTATGATACAGTCATAAAACTATTGTCACCGGTTCTCAACAAAATTTCATTTTATTCAGACATATGGGGTGGGTGAAAATCGAATTACAAAATTCCGTTACATTCGTTCACACATAGATACATACAGGTCAAGCTAACAAAATAAAAGTTTGATTTATTAAAATAAAATATTGATTTAAGATAAGGTTTATTATGCACTTAAAAATAGAGGTAAACAGAGAATGTTGCTGCAAACCATCTAGTAAAATTATATCATATTAATATATATCGACAGAGCGTCTTCATACGGCCAGCAGTGAAGGACCATGTCTCAGATCAATAAGTCATCACTGGCAAAACGCACTGGTTGTACAGTTTCGTTTTCAAGTTTTAGGTATACTTGCTCAAGGGCGCTCAGCGAGCTATGGAGAGGGCTATGCTCGAGGTTCCCCTGCGTGATAAACTTAGAAATGAGGATATCCGCAGTAGAACCAAAGTAACCGACATAGCCCAACGGATTAGTAAGCTGAAGTGGCAATGGGCCGGCCATGTACCTCGAAGAACCGACAAGCGATGGGAAAAAAACGTTCTCGAGTGGCAACCTCGTAACGGTAGGTGAAGTGTATGTCGGCCCCTCACTAGATTGAGTGACGACCTGGTAAGACATGCAGAAAGTCAATGGATGTAGGTGGCTCAGGACCGTGCTTTGTGGCATTCTTAGGGGAGGCCTATGTTCAGCAGTGGACTTGTGAAGGGCTGTAATGATGATGATAGTGATGATGCTATAAAGTCTAGAAATAGCATTTAATGAGTATTTATTGTTTACTATATTCAAGTGAGAGTGTCAAACAAACACAGCATCGAACAATCTGTTAATGTTGTGATCCATAGACACATACTTCTGTCCCCGCTTGGCAATCAAAATGATGATGCTTTGTCGTTGATGCCTATGAAAAACCTAAAATGAGTGCCACCCTTATTATTTCTACTACCAATTATAGCAGCTTTGTCGGTACCATGTTGATGTGTGAATAGACTTTTTTTTTATCTTAATTGAATAAGTCTCTTAAATTAAAAAACATTTTTTAGAAAATGATTTTATGTACTCGTAGTATTACCTATGTGTGCATTACATAATAAAGTAGAGTTCGTAACCTCCACTATTCAAATGTTGATTTGTTAGTTGTTAAATATATTGCACTTGTATTTTAAATTAGTTCATTAATTATCTACGCTTTTTAAATAAATTACATATATTACAAGGGTTCAATTAGACGGCGCAATTATCGGCGATTATGAAAATGAAATTGAATATATTATAATTAATTTCAAGACTAAGTAACGACAAGACAACATGACTACATGTTCAAGTGTTTTTTCTACATATACGTGCACGTGTTACATATATGTTCATTTTTAATAGTGACCCTTACAAAACGATTTATTGCGACTTAAAATATAATATAGCTTCGCTTTACAATATTATATATAAATACAATATCATATTAATATTTCTTCATAGGTATATGTAATAATTAAAAATACTGCATTATTTTTATAATTATAAAATTAGACCATTCCATAAACAACATTATTTAAAGAGATCTGAAAATTCATGTTTTTTTTTATTTCAATGTAATTACAGATATTATTTAGGCGCATGGGGTCACCTTCCGAGAGAGCCGAGACTTGCGGCTGCAAATCTAAGTACCTTGCGAGGAGATAGGAAGCTGGCATAAATACTGCCTGCTTTTGGTGTTAAACATTATGTTTTTTTTTTGGTTTTGCGTTGTGACGCGCTGAAACCATTTGCCTAATAAAGGGCTAGTATATTTATAGATGATATTTACCGTCACAAAATATGTAACTACAACTACAAAATACGTAATTAAATCAGATAGCCATAGTGATTTCTTATATTTACGCGAACACTACACATTTTTAAATAAAACTAATTTTACGGATTTCACCCGTGGTCACGGGGGAAGTCCCCCGTGACCACGGATGCGGGGGAAGTCCCCCGTGACCACGGGTGCTGGAAAGCACCCGAAACGTCGGGAATATAAAAATAAGTTAATATACGCGATAAAATCCGTAAAATTAGTTTTATTTAAAAAACAGATAGCCATAAACATAGTCATAAATTTAAAAAAATACAATCATTTCAAACAGATAAGAGATTTTCGATTTATATTTAACAGGCATACTAACGGACAGACAAACTTCGCGAAATATAAATGAATAAAATATAAGGATACAGAGTTCTCTATAATTTTAACCACATACCGCAATATGAGCAAACGTTAGGAAACGGTCACCAATTCTTGTTGGAAATTGTCGTCACGAACGTTTCGCAAACTTTTGTTTCACGTATATCGTTATTCATCGGGCGTCATATTTGTATGGCTGGAAACTATCAATAAATAACTCTATTGTCCAAAAACTTGTTATTGCATAAGCTACTAGTCATTGATGATTTAACAACAATTATGAATAGAACATTTTAAGGAAACTGACGACACAATCTATGGCTTGATTGCAACTTTACATGTACGATTTTAAACACGCTTTTTTCTGCTTTTAGCTTGACCTGTATGTATGTACGTGTAGAAATCTAATTGAATATTATTATTAAATTTTTACCATCGATTTAAAAATGTAGTAAGTTTAATATTTTTTTTCGTACAATAAAGTGTTATCTATTTATCTATTTAAGTTCTACCTTCGTCTATTAAAAATTATTTTAAAATTTATATAAATAAGGTACGTGAGGGCAATATGGTCACCTTAACCTTTGCCGCCCTATATAACCAAAACTAGAAGGAGGATAGAGACAAAAACACAAAGTCGAATACTATAACTTATATATTAAGAAAAAAATAGCAAACAAGCCTTGGCAATAATTAGGAACACTTCGAAAAATTTACTTAAAAAACTTACTATAGTGTAGTTAGTTTTTTAAGTTGATTTTAATACACACAATACTAAAATCGACTAAAATATTTATTGTAATATCAGCTGTCAAAATGGTGATGATAAAGCAGCGCCCTTTTCACCCTTTATTATTTAATTGACTGATGAAGAGCTCTCGTATCACAAAGCCATCTTTGCGAACAAGGCTGTAGTTTTGGAGTTATAAGAAAGTGACCATATTAACCGGATGACCATATTACCCTCAGGTACTATATTAAGAATATATAAATATAATAATGTTGGTCATTGAAGCCTACGAATATCCAAATTTGGACTCACTGGAAACTTGTAGATGGATGATTAAGATTTTCAGGATATAAAAACATCTGGACTTTAATTTATAGGGTTTACTAAAAATAAAAAAATTGTATTATACAACATTGGACGCATTGCCTAAGTACTTCTTAGCAGCGCAAATAGTAATAGCAATCCCTTACCGAAAAGAGAGAGAAGAGAGAGACCCTATTCTATGTGCAAGATTTTTCTTTTATTCGTGTTGTTCGTCTAGGGAACAAATAATTACTTTATGTCTTTCATAATATTTGCAGACATTTTATTCATTTAATAATGAATTCACCATAGTTGTAGCCTTTATATAAATTACTTGATTAAGTCACCAAACGTTATCAAAGCCCTGGTAAAGTCCATTTGTTTCTCGGAAACTTATTTAATTAACAAGAATAAGACCGCAACCCGTCTTGCAATTAAAACTATGAACACCTCCAACCGGTCCTGTATTCCACCAATCCGTGTACTACATAATATAAGAAACGCGCAGCGTTGACGTCACGTTTAGCTTTGCGTTTTCAACTGAGTCAGAACAACAGATATTATGGTTTATATTATCGTTCTGTTCCTTGCAATGGTCAGTACTGTCTAGTGTGTGATTTGCAATAGATACTGCTGGAAGAACTTGGATTTTATTGTAGTAATCTGAAAGAATAGTGTTTTGAATTAGAGTGTTGATATCGTTTATCTGGACATTATAGTTTTGATTATTTTTACAATGTTGTCGGGTAATATTTGCTTTCACATTGAAGATTTCGTGGATGTGGTTCTCTGGGTTTATATTTTCCAAAATAAAAAGGTACCTATTTACATTCTATTTTTAATACATTTTTTGTATGTTGTCAGTTTTATATAACATTTTTATTTATATTACAATTGCAACTACAGTATGCATTTAGCGAAGCGGTAAGAGGGGTTAAATCCTCCCTTGGAAGAAAGTGAGAAATATAAGTAATTTATTTTTTACGATTTTTTAAAATCCTAACAATATCGTGTTTGCTATTGATTTTTATATATATTAACAAAAATAAATATACTTAAGTATGTATGTATTAGGGGAGAGGATAGATCGCAAAAGAGGTAGCTTAGTTATACCTATATTATTAAAAATGTTCAAAAGTGAAAGTGAAAAAGGGTTATTTGCTATAGTTGCCACGCTTGGCAGGCGGGTTGGCAACCGTAGTTTTAATTATTTTTAGTTGTTATCAGGAAAATGCAGCTATCTCCTTTTTCAGTTTTCCTCTGTCCCTTTTACTTACCCACAGGACTACCTATCTTACCCATAGGATGATATGAGGTTGTGGATTTACTTTATATAGTTTCTTACGCTATTATACTGCGAATCAACTAGGTCTATACCTAGTTTAAATAATGATCCATATAGGGCTTAGGTAAAATATTTATGAAATATGGAAAAATAAGGTTTATGGACATAAAATATTTGTTGTTAATTTTAAAAACCTTTTTTTTGGAATAACATAATAAAAATAAGATTTAATTGTTTTTACTGTTGCAATTACTACGATGTGATTGCAGCATATTGCAATAACCTCTAAATATTGTGGATAGTTGTTACGAGGCTGATACTAAATTTTCTTAGAAAATCAAAAACTGAACAAACTAGCAAATTATTCGTTTTATTATATCTTTTCAAAATAGTGTCCATTTACATTAATACATTGCTGCATCTGATGAAACCACTGAGAAAAGCACTTTGCCCACTTGTCCTTAGGGGTCTTTTCGACGGCATTTTGAAACGCAGCCACTGCTTTCTCGGCGTCCATAAAACGTTTTCCTCGAAGTTTTTCTTTTATTTTCGGAAATAAATAAAAATCGCAAGGTGCGAGGTCGGGACTATAGGGCGTGTGGCCCAGTAACTCCACGCCTGACGTCGCCAAGTTGTCGATTATTTGCTTGGCGGTGTGCGACAAGGCGTTGTCATGGTGACAAAGACAAGTGGCAAACAATTATTAGTGTACCACTCTTCAGTAACTGTTTTTGGATCCTCTAAGACAGTTTTTGCGTAATTACCTGTCCTTCCGAAGAACGGGGCTACCATCCTTTTTCCAACGCTTCGATCTCTCTTAACTTTAGTTGGCAATTCATCGGAAGGAAACACCCAGAGAGCAGACTGTCTCTTAGATTCAGGATCATAACAATAAGTCCAGCTTTCGTCACTCAAAAGTCTGTCTAACATAGCCTTTGAGTCACCTCCGTTAAATCTTTGAATCATTTCACGACACCAATGAACACGACAGAGTTTTTGGGCCTCTGTCAAATTATGAGGTATCCACCGGGCACAAAGCTTCCTGACCGCTAAATGTTCATAAAGTATTTTGTGCACTTGTCTCATACCGATGCATAAGCTTGTCCGAATCTGCTGATAAGTCACTCTTTTGTCAGTCTCTATCATACGGCGCACAACACTGATGTTATCTTCAGTCGTCGCCGTAGAAGGCCGTCTCTCACGCAGATCATCGGTGAGATTAGTGCGACCTTGTTTAAACTCATTAAACCAGTTGTAAACAGTGACACGAGATGGGGCTTCATCGTGAAAGGCCAATCGAAGTCTATCATAACTTTCTTGTTGACTTAAATGACATCAAAAGTCATAAAAAATCATTGTACGAAAATTTTCTCGCGTTAAATTGTGTGACGTAACACAGACAATTTTCAATTTGCCGCCAAATCGTAAACAAATGACAAATTAATAAAATACATACACAATCATATTGGCAAAGAGTTCCATTTTCAAACATTTTCAACAATTTTTGAACTTACTTTTTTATTATATCGTGTACAAGTGTCCGGTTCTAGAAACTTTCAGTGTCGCCCTCGTAACAGCACCTCAACCTAATCAAAAGAAATTCTAACATTCTTTTCGCTTTACTCGTAGTACCGTTAAATTTAAGATTATTTTATTTGCAAATATTCAGACAACAGATCTATCATAGCATATCAATCTTTTTTTATATTAAATTGTGGAAAGACTCGCTTCGCTATATTTCAAGTGGCTTTTTAGTTTTATCTATTTCATGTACAAAATCGTATTTTATGGCCTTAATTATTATTTTTAAGGGAATACTAGCAATGCTTTTAAAATTATTGATAACTGCTACTATATCAATGTCAAAAATGCATGTAGTCGAAATCGAATAGTGAATTCAAACCACGTTTTTGAGTTCCGCAGTCCGTTTTTTATTTCGTTTTATGGTCGCTTCAAATCAAATATACGTAGGTATGTGATTTCGTTAAACTTAACTAAAATGTCATATCTCGTGGTCGTATGTCAAAACAAGTAAATAGTTTAACCTTTAATAGACTTACAAACTAAAATAATTTTCACATGCTTCTAAAGTCGGGTCTTTATTCATTATTCGATGACTTATCACCGAGTTCAGAAGCTTAATAGCTTAGCTTAGCTGTGGAAATCATTTTATTTTAATTTTGTTTTAGGTCGGTTTACTTTACTCTTTTAAGTGGTCTAAGCAATATCACAAGTACAAGGAAATAAATAGAATGTCGTGTAAATAGTTACATTAAAACCTTAATCCCCTAATTTTCCACGGCTTGGATGTAGAACATTCGTTAAAAGCTAAATTCGTTTTATTTTATCAAAATTCGTCAATTTTTCATTCAAATTTACATCATTACAAAAAAATTTTTTCGGGTTTGATTACCGTTACTGTTACCGTTACAGCCTATTAACGTCCTATACCGAACATAGGCCTTTCTCATAGATTGCCTCCTAGGGGGAATATTTGCCATAGTTGCTACGCTTGGCAAGCGGTTGGCAACCGCAGTTTATTTTTTGTTTTTAGTGTTTATTAGGAAGACGCTGCTGCTCATCTCCTGATTTGTTTTCTTCTGTCCCCTCTTAAGATACCCACGGGATGATATGGGGTAGTGGATATTCTTACACCGCCACTACACGGTAACCTTGTGCTTAATTAGTATGGTAAAATCTGTCTACGAAAAATTTAAGAATATTTTATGGTATTTCAATCACAGCGGCCAATCTCAACAGTCCATGCATGTGTGTTCTCTTTTTCTTCACTCTTACCGTCCGATGCTTTTCAAAAAAGTGTTTTGGGTGAAATATCGTCAACTATCTGACTCTATCTGGCTTCTACTGAGAATTTCTTGCCAGTAAAACCAAATAACTGACTTTGGCTCAACCCGAGATTCAAAACCACATTACCAGTAATCTCGTTTATGACCACTAACTAACGAGACAGTGGATTTTATTTTATACAAAAGGTCACACTATATTATAACACTGTATAACAAAGGTTGTTGCTGACTGTATATCATATTTTATGTATAACAATCTCCTAAAATACTGAAGGCCATAATTTTGTAACAATAGCTTTTAATATTTAAACAGAATTAATCGTCTCATCACAGATGTTGTTAAAACAATTATGTTAATTACGTGCTCTGGCTAAATACTTCACTACTTAAATTTACGTCATTCAAAAATTTATTCAATTGAAAAGTAGGTTACTCGTTTTGGTCTGATTGAATGCTAAAAGCGTCAATATAATTACGTGCTAGGAATTGCTTCGTACAATTAACTAGTCATTAGAGGCAACAAGGAACCTGTGAAGGAGCATCCTGATATTATGTCATACGACACAGGCAGGTGGATAGAGCAATAAGTCCGCCGCACTTGTTCAGTTCATTTTGGCGGACTTCACAGATTTTTCGTAAAATTTATTAATCAGACATGCATTCTCATGTATTTCTTGTATTTTCACTTCCAAGTTCGTTAAAATTACAAATTAACCCAGCCAGGTCATATCTATCAAAAGGTTTAAAATTTTTATTAGACAAAAATTGTTTAATATGGACTATTATACTACTTAAGAGTACATGATTGATAATAACTCCTGAGAATGAGGTGATCGCTACTATATGCTGTTTCTAAATGTTGTCATATTTAATTGTACAACTTATTATATTGTAAATTTATGTTTAAAAGAGTCCCTCTGGGTTTCTAGCTGGGTCTTCCCAGGACAGAGGTTTTTACCGAACCAGTGTTAATGATTTTCAAGAAGTAATTAACAACGTATTAGTAAACTGAAGTGGCAATGAGCTGGTTATATAGCCCGAAGAACCGACAATCAATGTACGTCTGAATCATTATGAGATGATGTAGCAATGTTAATAACATATTTTGATTTAAGCAGGAAAAAATTCTTAGTGTATTAGTGGCTTGTATTGGGTTTTAGGAATTTACACTTTCCTGGAAAATACATTAATTATTACTGCAATTAATTATTATATGTGTCAGTAATAAATATATAATCATCATCATAATTACATATCATCACAAATCCACTGCTGGGCATAGACCTCCGCCAAGGATTACTACAAACCATGGTATCGAGCGGCCAGCATCCATCAAATTCCGGGTCTTGCCAAATTGTCAATTTATATACTCTGCCTATATTTCAAATTTTGTCGTCAACGGTCAACATGTGTCCTCATTGGTTGTCAGTTCTTCGAGCTATATAGCAAACTCATTACCATTTCAGTTGGGCTATGTTGGGTACTTAGGTACTACTGTGAATATCTTCATTACGAAGTCTATCACACAAATAAACACTGATCATAGTCCTCTCCATAACTCGCGATTTCAAGCTTCCTCTTACAAACAGCAGTGTAAGACCACCTATAATATATTTACTACTGACGCCGTGATATATGAATATCATTGAAATTGTAAGCCCTTGTCACCAGCCTTCTTAAGTTTACCGATAGACACGTCCTTTCTGAGAACGCGCCAGCTGGCACGTATTTCTGGGAAGATGCCGAAGCGGGTTAGTGGGCACGAAACCGATACCCTCGCACTAGTAATTCAGATCCTAATAATCAGTCTGTGTATTCATCAGCTTGTTTAAAAATAAATGATTAACGATAAACCCAGAAAACCGGCCAAGTGCGATTCGGTCTGCTCTATTAGCGATACGTACTTATTTAACCAATTTTTTTTATACTTAGATACTTTAGATATTTAATTAGTTGCTTTTTAGGGTTCCGTACATAAAAGATAAAACAGAACTCTATTAATGTTACTGTCTGTCTAGATTCTAGATGTTTATCTGTCCATCTGTATTTCGCGGTTCGTAGATGGAATGCTTAAATTTAAATATTTGTATTCTCTCGTTTTGGATAGATTTTCCGCCATCAATCGGTTTTCTAAGACTTGTTTATTAGTTAGTAGTGTATTAATGAGGTGGAGTTAGCTCTTAGAGAATAAATTTTTGATATATCCCCTTTTACCCCTTTTTTTTTTAACTTACCGACTTGATGTTACATTGAACAGTACTAACAAACTGTTCATCTTCTTTCAGCAGTCAGAACGATGGCGTAAGCTTCGTAACATCGTTCAGTGGACTCCGTTCTTTCAAACCTACAAAAAGCAGCGGTATCCGTGGATTCAGCTAGCTGGGCACCAGGGAAACTTTAAGGCTGGACCAGACCAAGGAACAATATTGAAGAAACTCTGTCCACAAGAGGAGAGGTGTTTTCAGGTAAAGAATAGATATAATTATTAAGTTGATTGCTGTTACTTTCAAACGTTACTAAGAATAGTAACTGATTGTAAAAGATTACTCAAGTGCAACTAACTTCAACAATTTCTACTGTATTGCGTGTATCATTAAGAAATAAGATGGATGGATTACGGCCTGTAATTATTTAATACGGACTTTAAACAAACTCTAAATGTAAATATATATTATGTATCAAAATATATAGTTAACTAGCTGGCCAGGCAGACGTTGTTCTGCCCTTTCCGACGACCCTTCCTATAAAAAAATTCTTAAATTCGCAATAAAAAAATATTGAAGGTCGCTTATCACGATAAAAAGTATCCTATCTCTCAAGTTGGACCAAACTGCACACAGTGTACAAAATTTCATTGAAATCATTTCTGTAGTTTAGGAGTACATCGCGGACAAACAATGTGATACGTAATTTTTTTATATAAAGATTAGTTATAAAAATTAAATACCTAAGTAAACGTAAGCTTTCACAAAATAATAAATTAAGTAAATACAATCGCACATTTATAACGATAATTGAGGTGATCAACATCGAGCGCGTTTACGTCACACAAGACCTAGAGATTCACCTTGTGGTTTTCAATTAACGCTATCTACTTTAATGAATACAATATTAATTTTTAATAATCTTACACTGACGTCTTTGTTTGCGGTTAGGTAATTTCTCTTCACGACAATTTATCATTCGATGTCGTGATTTTTTTTAGTTAGTGGTCCATTTATAAAAAGTGCAAAGAATAAAAATTGGCGGCATGGTTTTAAAGTATTTCCGTTAATATACAATGTATATGTTATTAACGATTACAAGAAACTTGTGTTTTGATAGCGTTTGTACATACCTCACAAAAAAAAGTATTTCGTTTAGAATAAAAAGTAATTTGAAACATCTTTTTAAGAAAGATGTGTAATGGTGACGTTTATATTTTGATGTTATTCGGTTCTGCATTCGAGTTCGAGATGTGCGGTCACTTCTAGCACTTGTTAGCGGTCATGTAGGTATGGTCCTGCATAATTTTCTTACCTGACGATTTGTTTCTTCAACGTTTTGACTCAAAACTTTTAAACGAATTTGAATTAGTTTTAAAAAGGTGTAAGTATTTTTTACCAAATATATAAAACCGGTTAATGTTCGATGAATGCAAATCGGAATCTTAGTTGAAAATTTAATTCTGCTGCCGGTTTGGATAAAATTTCACAACGTAAACGGTATTTGACACTATACTATCAGTATAATATTATGTTCGCTACCATTGACGTCAATCGAAACACGAGTTTGGGCATATTCGAGTCCTAAAATGCGTCAGACGTTGTTCAACAAAACGAAACTTCACCTTTGTTGAAATTTGACCTACTTACGACCCTACTAATAAGACCCTACTAATACGACCCTACTTACTGCAATTGCAAAACTACCTACTCTAAAGAAACTTTACAAGAAATAATATCATCGTCATTTAGATTATATATTAATTATAACATATAATAATTATTTTGATTAGAGAACATACTATAATTATTTTTAGTGCATTGAATAAAATTTAATTTAATTTATGAATGTGATAAAGGTTGGAATACGGTTCGTGCAATAAACAATTATGTTTCATTGATAAACAAATTACATTCGTATTCATTTTACAACGATGAATTAGCTAAACACGTCATTACAGTCGTTATATTATAATGAATACATTTTAATCTTATCCACGGCTGCCTAATTATCCGAATTTTAAATTACAAATGAGGGTGAGAGTTAATTGAAACTTTACAGTAGGTTTTTGGCGAACAAGTAATGACAATGGATAATAGAAATTATAAATATATACACTGTAGTAAAATTCTCAACTAGGTACCTACCTTTCAAAAAGAAAATCAACTCTATTCAAATACACACGCATGTTATTCTAATTAATTAAATCGATTTGGATATTGCTTTGTAATAATGCATGTGACGCCCAAATGTCACCGGACGGGTCACAAGTCACAACAGTCATAACATCGCTTTATATGAAAATTAATTGTATTTAGCACTTTACCAGCATTGTCTCAATTTGACGTACACTTACCTACTACGTAAAATCTGACACACCTCCATTATTCCATCATCCATTAATTACAGAAAGGAATCCTAAGTATTTTTATCGATTATAATGGATAATAATTATTCTATTGATTATAGTATATGTATAATAACGCACGTATAGTACGTTTACAAAACTTGTTGCTCATAATATACTATACTCTATAAGTATTTATTTTTATTTAATAATAAACGTAGCAAAGTTCAACTAAAATTTTAATAGTGGGTAAATATAATGTTGATGAAAAATTTGAAATGGGTAGGAAAAGTTAAAAACTTTAACAGTAGATTTTTTGGCATTTAGTTACATAAAAAAGAATCGTTTCCTACCATATAATAATATCTAATACTGACAAATTATAAATATTCGGTGATTGAACCGTTAATTTAAATTTTATCGTTGGATTTAACTTTTTATTACTTTTCACTCAACCCAATTCTAGAAATATCTAGAAATGTGTTTAAATACAGGCGCACCATCTACCTTGTGTACTTGTATTAAACAAAAATAGTAAAGAAAATAGTACAATAACGGCCTATAGCAACAGTGGTAGAGCCATGCTGCAGCTATATTATGGTTGTAGCACGAATGGGTCGGCTCGGCCGGGGAAGGACCACGCTCTCACAGAATACCAGCGTGGAATAGTAGCTTGACGCTGCTGTGTTTCGTATGGTGAGTGTAGAGAACCGGAGACCCTTTTTACTGGAAACGAGGCATTCCATCTTAGTCCTCATGGGTGACAACACATCTGCATTTTGATTCTTAATCGAAGATAGATGTAGATGTCTATGGGCCACAGCAAACACTTACCATCAGGTGGACTGTGTGCTCGTTTGTCACCGTAATCCTATATATATATATATGTAATTTATCGCCAATGGGTACAAGCAGCTTTGATTTTTGTAGGACGGTTTTTGGGGACAGAAATGCATGTAGAACTACCACCTTTAATTGCCTTATTTGTCACACACAAACAACGTCCTAGTAAAAAGTAATAAACATGCATAATTTTTTTACGACGTTCCTTATCGCACGGTACGAATTTGCCGGAAGAAGGTTAGGCGAGAAAAAGTGTAAAATTTTTCCGTCACGACCCCCTTTCTATAGTGCGAGCGAGATGGAATAATACCCATTTCCCTCGCACTTTTTCTTATCTTGCCATGATAGAAATATTATTTTAAATGACGCTACATTTTAATAGACGCTAGTAATTAATTTATATGTATTTTTAATCAATAATATATTAATATGTTTTTTAATAATAATATACTACAAAAGGAACTCCGTTCCAACCGAATGCTCCACGACACACACGCATGTTTCTTTTTTAAATATATTTATTATTTATATACTATAAAAACAAAAAAAAATGCTTGATATGTTGGTTTGATCAATATACCCTAGAAAGATGATTATTGGTATGTGATAATATCCCACAATTGTTAACATATCACCATTTATTGCGGAAAATAAATTCATTCTATAGTATTTATGCCTACCAATAGTAGAACATGTAGAGTAAACATGAGTCGTATCGCTGTGTGATTAATTGCTTGCTGTGAAGAAACTAATTGAAGCTGTCAGAACAGAAGATTTTAAATCATTATTTACGGAGGCAACCATGTTTGTTTTACCTTCTATTAAAACAGTGACTATCTTGTTACAGACGTCACGCCTATAAAATAGACAACATATTATAATTTTAAATTTTCATTTCAACTCCTAGAAAACCATGGACGGTTATGTTTTCCTAGTTAGCATATCTGCGTACCTATACTAGTTTGTTCTATTTTAACTCTTTATAACCAACCGGTTTAGATAAATAAGGCATTAATTATATAACACATCTTTATATACCGCGTGTTACAGGCTGTACTAATATTGTACTATTGTGTATCTAAATAGTATGTACCTAATAATACATAAACACTCACGCCTGTCACCCAGAGGGGTAGGCAGAGATTATGGACTTCCATTTGGCACGATCCTGACACACCTTCCTCGCTTCATCCACATCCATATACCTACGCATACACGCTCGTCGGTTAAAGGTACTCTTGATATGGCCCATTTTTAATATATCGCCAATTTGGTCGATAAACTTTCGCCTAGGGCGACCCTTCCCGACTATGCCGTTCACCTAATAATATGTATTTAAATATAGAAAGAAATTTAATAAAGTAAATGTTTTTACAGTCTATACTCGTATAAATCCCATTGCTGAACGCAGGCCTCCTCTAATGTTTGATAGGATTATAAAGGAATTAATCCGCGGCGCTGCTCCGGTGCGTATTGGAGGCCATTACATGTCTTGGAAATATTTTTATTCCTCAAACATGTAGGTGAACTTAGGTTTTATAGATATACTAAACCACATTATAGGTAAATGGTTATATTTTAAGAGATATAAGTATAAATTCACAGTACGCTAACAACCCTGGCTCGATCCCCACCAGTATCAATTAAATTACTTATTGCAATTTTAAATACTGATTTACCACGTGCCAGACGGTACCTGCATGTATGTCTAAAATATTTCGAAGACATGTGAAGACAACACGCTATTAAGTAGCGTGACGGACGAACTGTCGATTATTCTAGAAATGAGGGGAGTCCTGTGCCCCTACAGTGAGACGCACTATATTCCCACTTATAAGTTGAAACTTATTAGTGGGAACTTATAACTGGGAATATCCAAACTTTTCTGACGACAAAATGATGGTGAATGACATGGCTAAATGTGCCGAACCCATATACCTACTACAGCCTGTTGAAATGGAGCAATATTACTAGCTACTACTAATATTAATATTCAATAAACTACTAATATTAATATTCAATAAATATACACCTAAAGACAAATTTCAGATTTGAATTAAAATTAAATAAAAAAATTCAAATATCAAGAATCAGATTTGCAGACTAACGACGTTTTAGGCTAGAATAAAGTAGAATAGAATGAATGAATAGAATATAATATTTTTTATTCAATATTGATTATTACATAATACTTATTGAAAGTAATTTTTTATTTACGGTTACAGTTCGAAAAATACCTCCGTCCTGGGAACAACCAGCAAGAAACCCAGCGGGACTTTTTTTTTAAACATATTTCACTTTACAATCATTTTGTTTGTACATTTTTCAAATTAATTTTCATAGAACCAGCATGGTTGCGATCACCTCATTCGCTAGGGTTATTTTCATTCATGTATTACATGATATTATAATAACCCTTCTTGTACAGTTTACAAAACATTTAAACTTGTTTATTGACAAACTTTGATAATGTTGTTGATAGTAGTGCTAAAGTTACTCATCATTATATGTAATGATATTTTATATTCTTAAACTAAGTTGACCGCCTACATTTTGGTCTCGTGGGTGTCGTAAGAGGCGACTAATAGCAATAACAAAAAGATCTCATTAAAATAGATGGCGGTATAACTCTTTTCCCGCCATTGAAAATTTTTCAAAATAACGATAGGGCAGCATAACATGGCCACAGCATCTATAACTATCTTCAATTAAGAGTTAAAATGCAGATGCGTTTTCATCTATATTTTGTAATCCCTGAGGACTCACAATGATGCCTCGTTTTCAGTAAAAAGAGTCTCCGGTTCACTACACTCACCATATGAAACACAGCAGTATTTCACTCTGGTTATTTATAACAGCTTGGTCCGTCCCTGGACGAGCCGACTCTAAAGTTGTTGTAGAAAGAACTTTTTTAACTAAAGCTGATAAAAGCTCTTTCTATAACAGGAGAGGCCCAGATAGATTAATAGACTTCTATTGGTCGAAGTAGATGAAGAAACTAAGAAAAATCTAAAACTATCTAACTAAACTAAACTATATGGCTGTTCCCTTTTTTCACATTATGAAAAAAACTTTTTGTTCTTTTTTCAGTTACTGATGAAAGACATCCTTCGGCCGTTCGTCCCTGAATACAAGGGTCAAGTGACATGTGAGGATGGAGAATGTATCCTTTTTTGAAATATTTAAATTGAATAAATATTACATTTTTAAATATTATTAAAGTTAATTTATGAGTAGAAGTAAGCTATCATTATTATTATTACATTCCCTCATAAGTCCAAAACTGAACATATAACATGTATGTAATAAACCACGGTCCTATAAGCCACGAGCATCCATCAATTTCCTGCATATATTACCAGGTCACTTCATATAAAAAATACTTAATATCTAAAATAATACAGCCATTTCCTTAGCATTTTTTCCAATACAGTATATCTGCAACTTCAAGATCTACTTAGTGATTTTGACTCCCCGTGTGTGATGGATTGCAAGATTGGAGTCAGAACGTATTTGGAGGAGGAATTAGCAAAAGCAAAGGAGAAAACTAAATTGAGAAAAGTATGTGTGAAATAATATAACAATTTATGTGTGATTTTAAAGTTATAAAGTATATTGAATTTGGCTTCAGACTTTCCCTTACCTCATCTTTTATTATACAACATAATTATGATAAAAATGATTTTTCCAATTATATTATTTTTTCAACGAATAATTATTTTTTAATGTTATATGAATTTTTGAGATAAGGTAAGATGAAGGCACCTTAAATTAAAAAAATATGTTTTTTTTTCTTCTGTCAAAGTTCACTTTTTTAAATAGGATAAGGTAACAAACGAGCACATAGTACACCTGATGATAAGTGGTTGCTGTGACCCACAGACATCTACATTTATCCTCAATAAAGAATCAAAATGCAGATGCGTCGTCACCCGTGAGGACTAAGATGGAATGCCTCTTTTCCAGTAAAATGGATCTCCGGTTATCTACACTCACCATACGAAACGCAGCATTTTCAAGCTGGTATTCTGTGAGTCGGTCGTCGGTCGGTCACTACTGGACATAGGTATCTATATTGTGGGGAGGATGTGCCTCAATCTTCACGCTTTTTTTATAGAAGAGGGGGCAAACGAGCATGCGGCTCACCTGATGGTAAGTGACTACCGCCGCCCATGAATAATGGCTTGGCAAGCGGATTGAACAACGCAGTACCACATGTCTCGAAACTTCGATATTGCTCCTTGTAGTCGGCCTGAGTATTTTACTGTAGCAAAAGTGATGGTTATAGCACCATATATGTATAAAGAAGCCATGAGATCTATTTTACATTCGCTATAAATGTCTCTTACGATTTCACGCGGTAGAGTCACGCTGCAGCTATGTTATGGTTATAGCACCAATGAGTCAGATCGACCGAGAAAAGACCACGCACTTACAGAATACCAGCGTAAAATAGCAGTTTAACGCTGCTGTGTTTCAAATGGTTAGTGTAGGGAATCGGAGACCCTTTTTACTGGAAACGAGATAATCCATCTTAGTTTTTTTTTTGTATATCACTGATTTTAGTTCTCAGGGACGACAACGCATCTGTAATTTGATTCTTTATCAAAGACGGAATGTGTGCCTGTTTGTCGCCCTTTTATAATAAAAAAACCCCGTGACGAAATGAAGCGACGGATTCTCCTACACCGTCACAGCATAATTACTGAGTGGTTGGCAGTAACTAATACTGCCCCGTAACTTACATATATATCATAATATAATTCAACTTGCTGTTCCCCGCGACTTCGCCCGCGTGGACTTGGATTTCATGGGTTTTAATTTTTATTACGCGGAACTCTAATTCTTTTTCTAAAAGAAAAGTAGTCTAAGTTACTCCTTATATCATCGGCTATCTGCCAGTGAAAGTCCCGTCAAAATCGGCCCAGCCGTTTCGGAGATTAGCCGAAACAAACAGACAGAGAGACAAAAATTTTAAAACTTGTGTTTTTGTTATTAGTACAGTATATACTTTCATATTCATTTAGTAAAAAGTTGTTATTTTAACGTTACAAACAGACTCTTCAATTTTATTTATTTGTATAGATAAAAACAAATATACACTTATATGTCAGGTTTTATACTGTTATCGAGACGTTGTTGTCATTTATGTTATCATTAACGTAAATAAAATTAAACATATAGTGGCAAATTAAGTTACTCCTTATATTTAATGTCCTCCAGACCAAATTTCGATCACGGCGGCCAGTCTTGACAAAGACTAGCTAGCTAACTGGACAGGAAAGGATTATAGTGTACGAGTGTGTGCGAAATAACAAGTGTACTCTCTTCCCTCACTCTTATTGTCCGATGGGTCGGCAATCTGACACGGCCGACTGGAGAGAGATCAGGCTCAGGCCGAACGGCTTTATGTGCTTTCTGGAGTGAAACACCACCGTCTATATATTTCCTCTATTTAAAATTCGAGTCAAGTTCTACTAATATGACTAAAACAATGGGAACATTACAAATGTATTGTGTTATAATTATAATGTTTTTCAGTAAAACATTTTATCCGCTGTTTATATTCATAATATGACGTCAATACGTACGGAAATAAACAACATTTATGCGTACTTTGATATCATAAGTTTCCCTTTCATAAAGTTTACTCATGGAACAAAAAGGTGAAAGGTAAAAAAAATGTTATATATGACACAACTCTGCTGGCTATAACACACATGCCTCCTTTTAAGGGTGCTGATTTTTGAGAGAGGCTGCAGAAAAGGAAAAAGTATACAATGTATCACCCACGTTGTTCGTTTAATTATTTTTTAGACGTGTTAGATCCCAGTGTGGTTTTATCTATAGTCGCTAGTAGCGGTTATTATATTTAAGGTATTTTTGTATAGAATAAAACAAACAAGCACAAAGTCCACCGATGGTAAGTGGATGTTGTGACCCATAGACATCTACACTACATCTATTCTCGATTAGGAATCAAAATGCAAATGCGTTGTCACCCCTGAAGATTAACTTGCTATCGCGTTAATATACACGCGAACATTAAATAAAGCTAATAAATGTAGAAACACCTAGAATTTACTAAGTAGCATTAGAACCATATTTTAAATTAACACTTAAAAATTATCTGTCAATTGATAATAAAATTGAATTCGACGTTTATACCAATTACAGGATATGTATGAAAAAATGATTCAAGTAGACCCTAAAGCGCCGACGGAAGAAGAACATAGAAGCAAAGGTGTTACTAAGCCAAGATATATGATATGGAGGGAGACAATTAGCTCGACGTCTACACTAGGTTTTAGAATAGACGGAGTGAAAAAAGCGGATGGTACTAGTTCAAAAGACTTTAAGACAACAAAGACAAGGGAACAAATACTTGAAGCGTTTCAAGATTTTACAAGTAGTTTTCCAAATACAGTGGTAAGAAAATTTAGTTGAATCATAAAAATTTTAAATTTTACATTTACTTATGAGTCATTGGGTTTATAATTATGGTTAAATAATTTTTTAGTTTATACCTAAAATGGATTTTATAAAATATAATATTGTAAGGTATTCGTAAAAATTTTATTACAACTTCGAATAAATCAAATCTTATTTATTTTAATATTATTTTAACTAGGGTAAATATTTAAATCAATTTTTTTTTCAACAGCCTAGGTACCTGGAAAGGCTGAAAAACATTCGAGCGACATTAATAGAGTCACACTTCTTCAGAACACATGAACTAATTGGTAGTTCGCTACTTTTTGTTCACGATAAAAGGAGAGCTTCAATTTGGATGATTGATTTCGCGAAAACTGTCCCCGTACCAGATAACGTATCCATCGATCACAACTCCGCGTGGAAAGTTGGCAATCATGAAGATGGCTACCTCATCGGCATCGACAACCTCATTTCTATTTTTGAATCTCTCACTAAGAATGATAATGGAAACATTGATCAGTGTTATTCAAACTTAAGTCTGGATAAAAGCGTCAGGAGAGACAGTTTAGCTACTTGAAACTTGAAGACAAACACTTTGACTCTGTGTAAATTGTGTTTTCGATTAGCAGTAAAAGCTGCTGCTACGTAGAGACCGGTGACCAAAATAGAACTTTCTATTGCTGAGGTCACAACGAATTGTAAATATCTTAAGACGGTTGTCTTTTGTAAATATCTATAAATTTAAGACCTTTTTGTATTAACTATAAGTGCTTAAATACTCATGTTAAAGTATACTTGTAAGAAACTATTACTTTAAATTTTCAATATTTTTTAGACATGATGTTACATCGTTTGAAAATGAACAAATTAACGCTTTATATTTTGAAGGCAAAGATAAGATACGTAAATGAAATTTAAAAAGCATTTTATGCACTTATTATTATTGCAATAATTTATTGAAATACATATGTATATGAAATCATAATAAGATTGAGGAAAATTCGCTCGCCGAGTATAATTCCTGATAAATTAAAAAAAAATCTGTTTCGGCGATAACATCTTAGAGAGTATAAGAAATACATAAAATAATTAATCTATATAATTAATTCTGTCAAAAATGATAGTCACATTTTATTGTTAAATCTTTATTTATCATCATTATTTTTAAATAATTTAATTCATTTGGGTAGTTTATTTTGTTTTGCATTAAGTTAAAATAAATAATTTACCACCTTATATTTTAGAAATCGCAGCAAATTGTAACCATATCACATAGTTTCTATTAGAAATAAGTACCTACCTAAAGACGGTTGTTAAGGCACTTAGTATTTCAAAATATTCGATATATAATCAATGTGACTGCTCATGAACCGTGTTCAAATCAGTTTATATTTATTTTTTTGTACACTATATTAGTGTAAAGACTAGATACAACTTTGTTCATTGTTGTATAAGGCAAAATTTATCAGGAAGTACTAATAAAACATATCACATATCACTTGCATTTCACTTACAATAAATAGACAAATATATCTTAAACTGTACTGTAATTGTTCTTTATTGTTAGCAATAAACAGTACATTATTTAATAATCTCAATAGCAAATAGAGCAATAGCTCCTCCGTTAAGGAATGTTGCAAAGCAATTACTATATGGACGGCATGGTACTACTTTAATTTTAAATTACTACTTATTACTTAAATATTGCACTAGGAAGACACAAATAAACACTAAGTTTTATCCTTGCTACAACTATCAATTACAATATCTGTTAAGCTACCTCGCCTAGAACTGGATTCTGGACTTGAACCACTCTCTTTTCGTATACGGGAAAAAAGTCTTGGTACTGGACCTGTAGATCGGCTTAAATCGCTTGGAGCAGGTGAGTACCTTCTTGTCTTATTTTGCTGAAGTTCCCCCTCGGACGAATTTTCTGAGTACGGGGGCGGAGGATGAGTTAACATCGTCATCCTATTTTCTCGCGCCGCTGTAGCTGTTATTTGTAACTCCGCCCCGGCTACTACAGTTGCTAGAGTTGGCGTGAATTGTGGCGCTGCAGCTCTTGTAGAAATCCTTCTGCGCCTAGGTCCAGTTCCGTCCTCTGGTTCTATTCGACTAGACATTGTTGGTATAGAAAAATCAGGTCTTAGAGATCCACGTCTTCTGCTTTGTGCATTATCAGATGTATCAGATGACCCAATCGTGCTGTTAGCTACTTGCGAGGCAGTCTCTAACGCTGCCAACGCTCGAAGTAAATCAGCTACACTAGTTTGTTCTAATACTTCTACTTGTGCCGATTCTGGAAGACTAGCTAAATCGACATCAGAATCAAATAAACTTGGACGACCACGTCTTGTCATATTTCCATATTCCCCTAAATCATTTGAGAACAGACTCCTCCGACCACCTTCAGTGGCTCGTCTATAGCTTTGAACATCCCCTGCGAATAAACTATTTCTACCTGCCTTAGTTTTATTTTGATACTGCCTAATGCTGGTTTCAAGATCACTTGTACTGCCGCATGGTGAACTACGCTTCCTATCTTTATCAAATGAGGGAAATAGACTACTCCGACCATGACGTGTTTTATCTTTATAATTCACCAATTCATCTGAGCTTTCTGGCAGAGTGTCATCATCATCTTTCTTCGACTTGCCAAAAGTAGGAAATAGACTAAGCCGTCCTTTTCGTGTCCGATTATGATATTTCTTTACTTCATCTTCATCTACTGTATCATCTTCATCATTACTCGTAGGATTACTAAAATCAAACGTAGGAAATATACTGTGTCTACCACGCTTGGTTCCTTCTTTATAACGTCTTGCATCTTCGTCATCATCTCCACTAAAATTAAATGTAGGAAAAATGCTATGCCTTTTAGGTTTATTTTGATAATATTGAGCTGCTGTCACATCTTCATCTTCTGAAAAATCAAACGTTGGAAATATGCTATGCCGGCCATGCTTAGTTTTCTCCTTATACGCTTTTGCTTCCTCATCAACATCTTTATTAAAATCAAACATTTGAAAAATGCTGTACCTTCCACGTCTGGTTTTTTCTTTATATGCGTTTTCGTCGCGGTTCTGTTCCTCTCCAAGACCAAACGGTGGAAACATGCTACTACGTCTTGACTTTTCTTGACCACTTTCATTAGCACCCTGCGCGAGACTTAATCTGCCTTTCATAGTGTTTTTAATATATTCTGCAGGGCTTTCACTTGAACTTGGTTTTCTAAATATTCTTGAAAACAGACTTTTTGGCGGTTGATTTTTTTCAGTGTTTGCTGAACTGATATTAGTAGGAAGTGATAATTTTCCACTTCTTATATTTGCCTCTTTTCTGTATTTTTCTGCGGTATCACCATTGGTCCATGTAAAATCGTGATCTAATTTTGATACGGATTCTTTTCTATAGTTTGGCACAGCAACACTTAAAGCTCTTGTTCTTTTTGGAGAACTAGCTATAACATCCCCACCAATGCTAAATATAGGAGGTATTTCGGTCGCTAGTATATGATTATCGTCAAACATATGTATACCTCTTTCATTTTGTACTTCAAATCTACCCAATACATTTACAACCCTTGCTAACAATTCCGCTGGCTTCACTATAGCAGAAGCTGTAAATGTTTTTTCTTTATCAATTCCTAGTAAATCAGTATCTGACTGAATACGAAGCATATCTTTAACAGAGAGTGTAATGTTCTCGGAGTTGGCTCGCTTCCTCTTAACAACCGGTCTTCTGGGTTCTACATCAAAGGTTAAAATAGGACAACTTGCACTTCTGTGAAGATGTGGTGTTGTTTCTACGTACACTGGCTGAAAATAATAAAAGTAATAAGTATGAACCAAATATTATAATGATCATAAAGCACAGAGCTTGGTATATAAACTGAGATTCTAAATGTAACGTAGAAATTCTAAATATATTATGAGAGATAGTAGTAATCGGCGTCACCTATACGGCTTGAGGACTTTTATTCCAGTAGAAATTAACACTTTTACTGTCCGATTTTCAAATATAATAGTAAGACATTAGCAATGCGAAAGGGTTAATATTTTTCCAAAAATCAAAACTTTCATTTCTTTGATATTAATAATACCTACATTTAAATATTTCCTCATGCAACCGGAAAACTTTTCGACTTTAAATACAAACATTAATTTCATTATGTCTTGTAAATATTATGACAGTTATTTCGTGATGTTATCTATAACATAAATATTTTATTTACCTTTAGCTTCAATAAATTTGCTTCATTAATGATCTTCCTTATTACTGCAATATCTTTTGTAAATCCTTGGAATATCTTATTCTGGGTTGATTTCAATTGATATGCTAGTTTCTGTTCTAATCTGTGGACTCTCTCAGACCTCATTCCACTGGTAATAAAGCCGAGTAACATCACAATATATCCCAGACCAAATGTGATCCAGACTATGAGGAATATCTGGTAAGTGAAATAATATCCATACTTGAACCCATTGTTAACAGTTCCTGAAATTTGCAAAATAAATTTAAAATATAAGTATTCCATCTTAAATGTTAGTTTTTTGTTGTTACCTAAATCAAACTGAATGATGACTACATTGAATAAAATTTAAACTCCACCTCATGGTAAGTCGCTTCTGCAGTCCATCAAGGGAACCTGCCACCAACTTCAAACAATGGAGAGCCAACATAGTTAACTATCGTTAACTATGTTGGCTCTCCATTTCTTTCAAACCGGAACACCAGTACGGTAATCACTGATGGTCAATACAAATATACTTAAGAGGTGCTTACCCAGACGTACTCCTTGATCGAAAAGGAGTCCTACCACCCAGTAAATTACATTTTTTTATAGGATAGGGTGACAAACGAGCACACAGTCCACCTGATGGTAAGTGGTTGCTTTGGCCCATAGACATCTACATCTATCGTCGTTTGTTATTTTTCATATATTATTTTTAGTACAAAAATTAACTAACCTGCAACTAAATCCCCAAACCCTATTGTTGTAAGAGTTACAAAGGCATAGTACACAGCTGCAACGTAGTCCCAACCTTCGAACACGACAAAGATACAGGCAGGCAAAAATATGAAGAACAAAAAACCGGGTATCAGATACAGCATAATCTGGCCTAGCATGCCCAGATTGTGAAAGAAGTAATTTAAATTGTCAGCACGTTTTTCATTTCTCTTCTTGTACTTCCTGTAAGTTGATATGAGCTGAAAGCATAGGAAGAAATGTAAAAAATATAACTCGTACATAAGTAAGACATGATATATTGTTAAATATTCAAAAATTATTAAAGTCGCATATTAAATTAATATTATAATCGGCGCATAGCAAATATTGTATAGTATTATGTTACAAATTTCTGTAACAAATTCAATAAAATAATCAGACTGGTAAACGCTCCCATAATATAAGCACATAATATAAACCTCACAAACCACTCCTTGGTGGCCTTGGGAGGAGAAAACTCTTCCTTCTCTTTCTCGTGGCAAGTCATAACAAAAATTTAGCTTTACTATTGACACGGTCTCCACCTTCCTCGCTTGTAACGAATCCGCCTATTGTAAGTCTACTTTATGACGGCTCTGATGCCAACGCAAAGTGGTCTTGAAGAGAGTAGCTATCTATGAAAAAATTCTGCTCTCTTTCCTCTGCTTTATTATTATTTTAATCGTCCACCCCCGTCTGTCGATTTATGAAATAAATGTTACTGTCAATAATATTATAGTTCGATCATTCTTTCAACTCACCTGTAGTCCAAAATATTCTCCTAGGTTCGCCAAGAGGATACCGTTAATGGGTATGCCAAAAAGACCATAGAAAATCATCAGTATGCGTGACAAAGGCGTCGTTGGTGCCAAATTACCGTAACCTGAAATTTTGATAAACATACTAATAATAAAAATATAATAGTTATGTTGTATGTATGTTTGGGGTATCTGTATGCATGATTGAGTTCCCCGCCACGTAGTCATAAGTCGCAGGATCAAATAATGCAGATGCAGTGAACAATCTACGATTTGCCTGCGAGGTTATTGCAGCAAAAAATATTTTCATCATAATTACATCCCATTAGCTAACCTTTTTAATAGATTTCTACAAAGTACGGTCCTGGCCAATCTGCACCCATCTTCTGCGTCATCAGATCATCACTATATCGAGTTTTGAAAATATTTGATACTCGTACTTAGGTCTTTAAACGTATTGTAAAAAATAAAGAAAAACTAAATAATTATTATTTTGGCACCTAGGTAGGAGCTGTAAAATTTTAAGCAAATTTTTGAAATAATTTCAAGTAACTTACCAATAGTACTAACGACGGTATATGAAAAAAAGAAGGAGTGGTAGAAATCCCACTTGAAGGGCGGCTCTTCATCCTCCGTTGTGTAATTGAACATAGACTTGCCACAATAATCCGACAACTTTCGAAGTATGCTATCTTGCTTCTCAGGATTATTTGGAATGTAGTTCTCGTATAGAAGATCTGGAATGAAAAAATATAACTATTATAAATAAAAATAATGTGTCATATTCAATGACGCTTTTATCACCTAATAGAAGTTCAAATTTACATTTAAATAAAAAAGATTTATAGAAGATGTGAATTTTTTATTATTTATTATAATTATATTTAATATATTTATTATAATTACTTCTTTCACAATCTTTTATGCTCTGAGAAATTGTTCGGATTAATTCCAGCTGCCTAATTTCACGAACGTACATCGCGTCAAAATTCACGATACCATCCTCACCATCTAAGTCGCGGACCGCCAAGCATCCGCTTGGCGGTCCGCGACTGTGCGTTTTTTTTTATAGGAGAGGGGGCAAACGAGCATGCGGCTCACCTGATGGTAAGTGACTACCGCCGCCCATGAACAACCGCAACACCAAGGGAATTGCAGATGCGTTGTCGGCCTTTTAAAAAGGAGTAGGCTTTTTTCTTGAAGGTCCCTAAGTCGTGTCGGTCCGGAAAAATCGTTGGTGGTAAACTATTCCACAAGGAAGTTGTACGAGGAATGTAATAAAATAAAATAATAAATGCGGATGACAGTACTGACAGAAAAAAGATCTCGAGTGGCAGCCTCATACCGGTAGGCGAAGTGTAGGGCGACCCCACACTAGAAGGAGTGACGACCTGGTAAAACATGCAGGAAGTCGATGGATGCAGGTGGCTCAGGACCGTGCTTTGTGGCACTCCTTGGCGGAGGCCTATGTTCAGCAGTAGACTTGTGAAGGGCTGTAATGATGATGATGATGATGAAAAAAGATTAGAGTCTAGAAGAGTATGTATAGAAATTGTTAAGAAGCTATTTAACGATAGTTCAATTGTGGATTGATATGGAATCATACGTCCGCGAAATGTTTAAAATACTTTAAACCTGCAGATGCATCCCAACTAGATGAAGCGACAGATGTTGGTTGATCAGGACCGCGCTTTGTCGCATTCCTTAGGGAGGTCTACATTCAGCAGTCGACTTGTAAAGAGCTGTAACGATGATGATGTTGAAACGTGTATGCTTTTTTGAGAATTTTGAAAAATGATAACAGTAAACAGTAAATTTCGTGGTATGCCTCACAGCCTGTTATTATTATTATTATGCTGACTCTCTTTGCCTTTCTGGCTGGAACACAGCAATGCAAGCACTGCTATTTGGTGGCAGAAATATTTAACAGTGTACCTACGCAGATGGAATTCTATGCAGAAACGGGGTACTACCACGAGTAGAATTTAACAATGTTGATATGAATAGTAGAATTTACGATTTGAGTGATGCCAACACTGAGGATCGAAATCGACTTGCTCGATACTTTAGATGGCGAGTTTATTAAAACTAATCTTAATGTTTCAATACATATATAAAAAACCGGCCAAGTGCGAGTCGGACTCGCGCACCGAGGGTTCCGAACAAATCCGTAGGTATATAAGTTTAAAATTATTAAAAATATTTTTATTATATGATGTAACTAAAAATGTATGTTTTTCGCAATTTTTCCTTTATCTGTGCGTATAATACGTTGCTTCGTACCAAATTTTAAGATTCTGAGTTCACGGGAACTACCCTGTAGGTTTTGATTCCCTTGCGAATGTCGAAAATTTGCGGCATAAACGGCTGTATCTTTTGATTGCGTTGGCTTAGAAGTTTGATTTTTTCAGCTCCAAGGGACAGTAGATTTGAGCTTTTGATATGAATTTCAGCTTGATACCTCAACGCGTTCCTGAGAAAAAGGGTCTTGACAGACAGACAGACAGACGGACAACAAAGTGATCCTATAAGGGTTCCGTTTATTCCTTTTGAGGTACGGAACCCTAAAAAGGCGATTAGGTAAGGTTATTTTTTAATTAACATTATCGAAATAATACAATATATAAATCTGTACATACTCGTATTCTGGTTTAGAATTATGATACGATCTTTTACTAAGATTTGAGTAGAATTAGCACGAAAATGAGTTCGCTACAATAATTTTGTAAGGCCAATATAATCACGTTGTTTGTGATTTGAATTTTTGACTTCTATAATTATTTCGACATTTGAAAATCAAATAATTCCATGCAACAAAACCGGGGTCGTGGCGGAGCATGAGCGGAGCATCCAATGTCATATTTATAGTTATCATTGTCGAAGTTGCTAACTAAACTGTACTGTCGCACGAAATAAATAACATTTCATTTTTTCGTGAGCATCTTGTTAAACAAAATGCGACCATAATTGCGGTATCACGACAAAAAATTTCAATATAGGGCGTTAATAAGTAAGGATTTTTTTAAGGTTGTCAATTTTATGGTCGATCCAACACAAATTGGATACTTCATTTTTTTCTTTGTGTTGATGTACTCTCATTAAGTAAATTAAATAAAAGTAAATTAAGTAAATTAACAATTTAATTAAAATTTAAAGTTTTTGCAGCTTTATCATCTCTATCGTTTCATCACTAGTAGATAACCTAGAGAGTAAAATTAGTTTTATGTAGTTACATATCACTGCATATTTTTCTATAAAATAAAATAAATAAAACTTAGTGACTTATAATGAAAAATATTAATAATAAATAAACATAACAATTAGCTAAAGTAATTCTCTACAGAAAGAAAACAATAACTGCATGAATCTCACTAATCTTACTAATATTATCTTACTAATATTATAAACGTGAAAGTTTGTGAGGATGTTTGGATGTTTGTTACTTCTTTACGCAAAAACTACTGAATCTATTTTAATGAAACTTTACAATATATAGCTCATACATCAGAATAACACATAAGCTATAATTCATAAAAATATTGTGTAATTTGGCCAAAATATAACAATAAATCTGAAGGAAGTCTGAAAAAAATCTGTCATCTGCGAGCTATTTTGGCGTGAACACGCATCACGCAGAAACCTGTGAACTGATTTGGATGGTACTTTTACTGGCAGATAGCTGATATTATAAGGAGTAACTTAGGCTACCTTTTATTTTAGGATTCCACGCAAAAAAATTCACGCGGGCGAAGTCGTGGGGCACAGCTAGTTATTTATAAATTAAAATTGTCTTCTCCGTTTTATCTCCGTTATGATTTCACTCGTTTTTCAAAATAAGGGGTTTTAGCTGATATTAATAATAAACCTAGCAAGCTAACAGCATAGCAAAGTGGCGAAGCAATCAGCTTTGTAGCGGTTTCTAACGGTTGCCGTTGAGCAATCAGTTTCAAAATATGAGGTTCAGATGCCTGGGTGATCAGTAATCGATTGCTGAAAACAGAATTTGAAAATTCAAAACCGTTCTTGAGATAATCGTGGGACAGACGGACAGACGGACAGACGGGCAGACGGGCAGACGGACAGACGGACAGACATCGTGAAATCAATAAGTGATTTCGCAAGCTTCGCCACTTAATAAGTGACTTCGCAAGCTTCGCCACTTAATAATGTCTTTATTTCGACCAACAAGGATCATATTACATAATTAGTATAATTAGATGATAACATAGCCTATTATTAGTAATTAATTATGATAATAAAGAACAGTTAAATAAAAATAAATAAATAAGAGAATAAATAAAAATCTTTCAGTAAGAACACACAATTTTGGATTATTTATTTGCCAGTACATGAACCATACAACAATGATTCAGGTAATGACAATCAACTCTATTTGAGAACATCACTAGGATGCCTTTGTAGCTGGCCCGGATCCTAGGTACCAGGGATGAACACCGCTTAAGAATGATCGTGTAGAAGCAATCCACTCGCTCTTCAGCGAACATCCCCGATACACTGCACAACCGAGACAGCCTCATCAGCACACGAAATGCATTATTAAATTACATGAGTAGAGCTTCTAAGTCCAGCATTGGACTTAGAGGCTGTTAATATCGATAAAATAGAGTTGAATCTCCAACGACCTTTATAATGATGAATCCGACACTTTATAATGATGGCACAAGAAATCCAATAAACTTCAGCAAACACTCTTTAAGTTTTGCGGGCTGAGAAGAAAACAGTAATTCAATCATAATGTAAATAAACGTGCACTCGCGTACGAATTGATCTACATTCATGTGCCTTCTTTGCTGGGGTAATAATTATGGTTTTAAGTGCTATATTAGAGAAATAGTCTGACCAAGATGTCTGTTATTACTTGAATAGATATTTCTATCAAAACGAAAACTTTATTGATATCATTTATTTCTAGTTATTCAATGTCATACAATTATACTGCGTTATGGAGTAAATTATAATTATTGTGGTGAAATAGTTAGTCCTTAAAATACAAAAAACGTTTAAAATATCATTAAGTTATTGCTGATTTCTATTAAATAAATAATTTGGTTCTGGAACCCACCATTCGTTGTCACATGTTGTTAATACTACATACCACATCTAGTAGATAGGCTTTACTTTATATGCCAAGACTAAGTTTTTCCAGTGTGAAGATTAATATTTTGATATCGACTGATTTAACTTCCTTTTATTATGTAACGAAGCTTAAACAGTAAATATATATATTGTTATTTGGTACCTTTCTTCAATAAAAAAATTGTGTACTCTCTCCTTTATTTCTAATAATATCTTAGCACAAAAAATAAATTGCTAGTCGCACTAAGACTAAACTAAAGGTTCCTTTGTGGTCACGGAAGTCATTAGTGGTTTTTCATACCAACCGACGCTCATTCAAAGACTTTTATAGAGCGTTTGAAAAGAGGAGTGGCTTAGCATCAAAGCCAATTGATTAACATCAAACGAGCATAAAACGATTTACGATATTGAGTCGATACAATCAGGTAAGCATAATAGGTAACAGTTGAAGGTCGAAGTCACTGTCAAGATTGTCCACTAAGGGACTAGTTGATAAAAAACTGTTTCGGGTAACTAAAACGAATCTAGAATTTAATTGAAAGTCAAACGATTCACGTCGAAGTAGAATATTTAAAAAGAAAGTGTAATTTAAAACGATCAAGTAAAGGGAACGAAAACAAGATGATGAGAACAAGGAAGGAGACAACACAATTGAGATTTTTTTTACGTTTTTAAATGAACAATTCAATTTTGTTTTAAAATTGCTTTAAAACAACTTACAATAAAAGATATAATCTTGAAACATTTTACCCTGGAATTTTTAAGATACATAGTTACATATATTAGTACCTGGGCGAACGAGCTATGATCAGCGATAGAAAAAATGCAATTTTCTAAGATACGACACATATTTAAATAAACTTCAAAAGTAAAATTAATTATTATTAAATTTTGTGTATTAGTATTAGTATATTTTGTGTATTAATTATTATAAATTTCATTAAAATCGTTAGAGTCGTTTCTAAGAAGCCTATTACATATTAATGAAATACAGCATTGTTCACTTAAATGTAAGGATACGTTTATCGACAATTCTGATCTAGTAAAAATTTTTCTCTGCAACATAAATTTGCCTTGTCACTCTTTTCTCATTCATTCCTTCTACATGACTAAACCACCGAAGCATTTTGATCGATGCTTAATCTCGGTCACAACATCATCTTGCAAACCACACTCTTCTCTTATCACACAATTTTCACCCTGTCAATCAGATTCGAATTTTTTAACTGTTTATTTTAAATACTTGTATATTTTTTTACATATTCTTTTTTAAAGTTACATAATACCAATTTATTTTGTAAGGCACCTTAGGCTTGAGAGTGTGAGGGTACACTCAAGGGTATGAGTATACCTCCACACTGTCTCATAAAGTAATTCTTTAAAGTAACTTGTACATGTACTTGTTGAAAAGAACAATAAAACTCATAACAAGTCCTAATATATTTCATTTTAGTACTTTAGAAACGACCCGCGGAAGTGCACAGGATAAGGTCTCGCCTTAAATTTCATAGCATTACATATCAAACTACCGAAATACCGATTTCGTTCCACGCCGACACTAATTACTTGTTAATTACAATTTGAATAAAATGCGATTTGTTTGTGTGTATAGTTTGTGCTTGACAGGGAAAGTAAACGTCAGTCTGAGCGAGATTAGAATGGCTCTCCAGGACCTTAAAAACCGCAAGGCCCCAGGCGAGGATGGAATTACACCAGAGCTTCTGAAAGCGGGTGGAAAACCAGTACTTGAAGTCCTTCAGAGGCTCTTTAATTCCGTCCTCCATGGTGGCACTACACCGGAGGTGTGGAGCAGAAGTGCGGTGGTCTTATTCTTCAAGAAAGGTGACAACGCTCTCTTGAAGAACTACAGACCGATTTCCCTTCTGAGCCGCGTCTACGTGCTGTTTTCGAGAGTCATTACGAATCGTCTCGCGCGCAGACTTGACGACTTCCAGCCTCCCGAACAAGCTGGTTTCCGAAAAGGCTTTAGCACCATAGACCACATACATACCCTTCGGCAAATTGTACAGAAGTCCGAGGAGCACAACTGCAACTATGTCTGGCGTATGTGGACTATGAGAAAGCCTTTGATTCCGTCGAAATTTGGGCGGTGCTGCAGTCCCTTCAGCGATGCCAGGTTGACTGTCGGTATATCGAAGTACTGAAGTGCTTGTACAGTAGGGCTACGATGGCTATCCGAGTACAGAACCAGAGTACGAAACCTATCCAATTGCAGAGAGGTGTAAGACAGGGTGACGTGATATCCCCGAAACTCTTCACCGCTGCATTGGAAGATGTTTTCAAGCTTCTGGACTGGAAAGGATACGGTATTAACATCAATGGCGAATACATCACTCACCTTCGATTTGCCGACGATATAGTCCTTATGGCAGAATCGCTGGATGAACTAAGCACCATGCTCAATGACCTCAATAGTGTCTCTCAACGGATAGGTCTTAAGATGAACATGGACAAAACAAAGATCATGTTTAATGTCCATGTCACACCTATGCCGGTAGTTGTTGGGAGCACTAAGCTCGAAGTTGTTGACGAGTATGTTTACCTGGGACAAATTGTCCGACTAGGTAAATCTAACTTCGACCGAGCGGTCAATCGACGGATTCAACTCGGTTGGGCAGCGTTCGGGAAATTACGGCACATCCTCTCGTCAGGTATATCTCAAAACTTGAAAACAAGACTGTACAACCAGTGCGTATTGCCAGTGATGACCTATGGTACTGAGACGTGGTCCTTCACTGCTGGCCGGATGAGGAAGCTCAAGGTCGCTCAGCGAGCTATGGAGAGGGCTATGCTCGGAGTTTCTCTGCGTGATACACTCAGAAATGAGGATATCCGCAGTAGAACCAGAGTGACCGACATAGCCCAACGGATTAGTAAGCTGAAGTGGCAATGAGCCGGCCATATAACTCGAAGAACCGACAACCGTTGGGAAAAAAAGGTTCTCGAGTGGCGGCCTCGTACCGGAGGACGAAGTGTAAGGCTTCCCCCCACTATATGGAGTGACGACCTGGTAAGATATGCAGGAAGTCGATGGATGCAGGTGGCCCAGGACCGTGCTTTGTGGCATTCCTTGGGGGAGGCCTATGTTCAGCAGTGGACTTGTGATGGGCTGTAATGAAATGATGAGGGAAAAAAAACATCGCGAGGAAACATGCGCGTTTAAGAGTTTAAAGTATTTAGAGGAAATGTGACTTCGGCCAGCATGCATTCGGGCAGAGCGGTTTAAATTATTTCTGCAGAAATATTCGTCTGTTATTATCTTATAATGCCACTTGTTAGGCCCGCCACATACATACGGAGTTCCGTTTCGGGATTCCGTTTCGATATTCCGATTCGAGATTTCGAACGCAGCAAGTTCATATAAAAAATATGACTCGTCACACACGTACGGTAGTTTTCCGTTCGAAATTTTGCGGGTATAACGGGATTCCGTATGTGTGTGGCCGACCTTATAGAAGTGAGGTGACGAACGAGCCCACAGTTCATCTACTTGTAACTAAACGCTGTGACCCATAAACTCATCTGGGAATTATGATGGATGGCCTCATTACCAGTAACAGGGTTTCTGATTATCTTCACTCAACATACATAACTCAACAGTATTGTATTGTTAATTGTAAGTATACTAATTTGTTAAAACATCTGATCATCAACGTTCCAGCCATAATACATTTCATTTAGACGTAGTAGAGCCACGCTGCAGCTATATTTACACATACATTAATACGTGGCACGAATGGGTCGTCTTGAACAGGGAAGAACCACGCTCTCACATACTACCAGGGTGATATACTACATATAATACCAGGGTGAAATAGCAGCGTAATGCTGTTGAATTTCCTATGGTGAGTATAAAGATCTGGAGATCCTTTTTATTGGAAACGATTTCATCTTAGTTATCAAAGGTGACAACGCATCTGCGTATTAATTCTTTATCGAGAACAGATGTAGTTTTCTATGGGCCACAGCATCCACATACCATCACGTGGACTGTGTGCTCGTTTTCTCCCATTTTCTATAAAAAAATATACAAATGCAATGTGGTTCTGCCTGCCAGAACAATGCGAAACGGTTGTACGTTATTTTCTTCGTCGATCATATTTTGCGGACATGATGACTTTTACCCGGAGATGTCATTGAGACCGTATTACTTAACATGGCCAAAAGAATATAAATAATGTTGGCCGGTTTCCATGACCAAATGACGTTTTATATTAAATTACTAATTTTCAGATCACGATGCGTCGCCAACGGAGGCCGATGCTATTTGCACATATGATGACTATTCAGTGGTAATTTACAAGTGTCAATTTTCTATTTAACAATTTTCCTTTTTCCCATATATACATTATAATATTTATAGATTTCACTAATAAACTATAGGAAATATGTATAGGAGGAAGTATCCCATAATTATCTATTTTAAATTATTTGATAATATTTTAAATTAAAAAAAATTGCCTTCACTTTTTTCCATAACATAACAGGTTAAACAATTTTTAATGGTTTACGATGCATCACTGCAGGGGATTAAAGTAAATTAAAATTAAATATTTTTTCGATAACAAAGACATTGTAAATTAGTAGTGTTATAGTTGAGACCTCCTTTTAAGTATTTGAAATACTTGTGCCAGAAGGCCACACTCTTCCATAGCCTTCTGCTATTACAAACTATTACTATTATTACTAATTTATTTCTTCAATACAATTTTATCATAAAGTTTTTTTTAACGTTTAGTAGGGAGGATAAGACAGTCGTTCTGCCCATGTTGTTTTTTAGGTATCGTTAGCGTTGCAATTCCAGGAAACTTTTATAGGCGATAAGCGTCTATTAAATTCCAGATATAAAATAATGAGAACGGCTATGAAGAGTTACTTGACGGCTACTGTGATTGCTAACCCATTTGTCGAGCATTGTGATTACAGCAAGTCATCCTTCCTAAAGGAGATGCCCATTTGATGCAGTGAACTTTTACGAGGTCTAGTTCCTACATTTTATAAGAAGGAAGACAAAAGAAAACTCAAATCAAAAGTTACGCTGTTTTGTTGGCATTTTATGAAGTCTACTTAACCGGCTCTCACGGGACGAGAATGATTGCGCTTAAGTAACCCTAAATGCTGACATAAGTAATCTTTCCCGAATGGGATGTTTTACCCAATAAGTACTTAACTGTAGATTATTATATAACAATCGTTAAACAGTTCATCACTCCAATTTTAAATATTCATAAAAGGAATTTCTATATGAAGAGAGTAAAAATATATAGTCTGTGCTTCTCCTCAGGAGGTCCACTCATACCAAAGTGGGACTATCATGGTGTAGGCAGGAGTTCGTCTTGGTGGATGAATTCATCTCGTTTGGATCCAAGGAAGGATGACTGCACAAAAATATCACAAGTAGGTAGTAGAGCCTGTTGTTGTTCCACACAGAATCCAAATGGGCCATAAATTTCTACTCATGCACGATAATGCTCCCTCCCATACGGCGCGGCTGGTGTCGGCCGCTCTCCGAGACTACGATATTCAAGTTTTGGATTGGCCTGCACTGGCCTGCCCGACTTAAATCCTATCGAGCATGCCTGGAACATGTTACAAAGAAAAGCTTTGAGAGATTTCCCGCCAAATTCGACGACGGAACAACAACTTAATTTTACATTTAATTTTAACAAACATTGACGATTTAATTTGTAATTCATGTAAGGGGTGGCAACACTGATTATTAATAATTAGATTTTATAAGCTTTTTTCAATATTAATTAAAATCTTATAAGAAGAAATGAAGTTTTTTATCAAATTTTCTACGGCGATTACAAGAATTAACATTTTATTTCAAATAAAAATATTACAAAATGTTTTTATTTTTTATTAAAGACCTTAAAATTTCCTATTATTCTTCCATTTACTATAACAGAAAATTCTTCATAGATTTTTAGAATTTGATGTAATATGAAATATTCCTATATTCGGATGTGTGCATTTATGTACTGAAAAGCATAGGAGTAGCCATAGCGTTTTTTCCCGATTCAGAACTGTCTGTAATTTTTGCCAATAGTCTGTCACTACGAAAGTCAAACATAGCAATTAAAATTATAAACTAACAATTTCATCAACATTAGAATAAAACTAATTTTGAATATTGTGGATGTAAGAACTTGTTCTTCACATGCAAATCAACACGAATGAGAATGGCGACCTACAATTGGTGGTATATTTGATTCAAAAATGTCGAATCCAAATACCACAGCACAGAATATATATGTTACAGTCAATGACTTTTGACTATAACATATATAATCGGTCAAAACCACTTTTGACTGCAAAAATACTGTCCAAATCACATCGATTGAAAGTGATTTTGACCAAGAATGTTAATCAAAACTTCTTTTGACTTAATACTTTTTGAATTTCTTCAATATTATATTTTATATCATTATAATGTACGCGGCTTTAGGGTGACCCAAGGACCACCCCAGCCGCACCTTAACCTACCGTTACTGATATTTCGAGTTTAGACCGATATTCTGAAGTTAGAATAAGACAATACCACTTTTGACTAAGAGCGTTGGTTATAGCCCCTTTTGATTATAAATCAGCCAAAACTGTTTTGTATAAAACCATTGTTGCCTGATTTTTGCAATCAAAAGTGGTTTTGACCGGTTATGAGTTTTGACTGTGACATATATACACCGAATACCACAGACTGGTAATGGGGAGCAGCATTATCGGTGCGATATATCGTATTGGTCCTGCGCTCACCTGTTGCATCTAGCGTGGTGAGTATAAGAAAAATTTTAAGTATGCTAACTGGCGCATTCTTAAAAAGGCCTATATCGTACAGGGATCAGAAAAAGTCAGCTGACGAAATAATTATCATATTAAATAAACAACATTTTTATTATCTTTATCTTTATGTATATAATCTGTGAGTCTGTGAGTAAACGTTTAACTTTTAAACGATTTCATCGATTGATATCATATTCCTACAATATATTTTTGTTTTGCGGAGCGATGGTTCATAGCTCCATGCTAAGATCTACTAAGCGACGTTGTAGTCAAGTTATTAACAAATTCCAAATTATTGGGCCAAAATGACTCATATTCAGAAAATACCTTGGTTTAGTTATAAAGTAGAATTGGACCGAATAAATAGCGCTATAGTAGAGTTATAAATTAATTTTATATTTATACCATAAAAAGTCTGGAACACTAATTTGTAAAGAAATTCATCGCCTACCCTAGTGGAAAGGGCAGAACGTCTACCAGGGCAGCTAATCTATTTTATAAATGTCTTAAAACTCGTCGATAAACTAAACCGATACAATAAATTGAATTATAAGATGGCAATAAAATAATTAAAATACAAAGAGATATCAATAATATAATTAACTTTCAAACTAAAATTAAGCTCACTTGTGACTAACATAATTTTCCTTTATCAAAACATCAAACCATCAACGAGCACACCCGCTGTTAATTCTGTACATAAGTAGAGCAGACTACGCCACGAGGAAAACAGATCGTCCAAATGCATTAATCATCAAAGATTCAAATGGTGGATCAACTTAGGAGGACATCGTTGCGACCTGGGCCTCAACACCGATTTATCCTTATGTCTTCCTGATGCGACCACCTCTGAATGATAATGTTCCTCTAGAAGTTTCCGCATGAAATTGTTAACATCACGCGCGCTGTTTGCCCTTCTTAGACTGCAATTATTTGCAGGAAATCTTGTACTCGTTGGGTGTTAAAAAAAAAACAATGTTTTGACTGTATTATCTTGTGAATAAATTATAGCCTGACTGAATACAAAGTGAAACTATTGAACTATTTTGTTCATACAATTGTAATTTTTAATTTGCACAATATGTTTATACGTGGTAGAGCCATGCTGCAGCTATATTATGGTTGTAGCACAAATGGGTCGGCTCGACCGGGGAAGGACCACGCTCTCACAGAATACCAGCGTAAAATAGCAGCTTAACGCTGCTGTGTTTCGTATGGTGAGTGTAGAGAACCAGAGACCCTTTTTACTGGAAACGAGGCATTCCATCTTAGTCCTAATGGGTGACAACGTATCTGCATTTTGATTCGTAATACAAGATAGATGTAGATGTCTATGGGCCACAGCAGCCACTTAACATCAGGTGGACTGTGTGCTCGTTTGTCACCCTTATCCTATAAAAAAAATTTTGTATTTTAAATAAAAAAAGAATATTAAAGAATATTAAAATGTTGCCAACAATTAATTATTTACAGCTTGACTGAATGGGCTGTGGATTTTGTGTAAATTCAAATTTTCTTTTTTTCAATAATGTGTGGAGTGTATGTTAAGGAAAAAAAAGTGTTTATTTTAGTTGTATTTTGTATATAAGATATCTGTATTTTATATATTAATGTGTACTTTAAAAGTTAAATACATCTTACTTAATATACAAACGTAAAAGTTTATTGAATTGCGCTTGGCCACCACTAGTATCTATCAAAACGTTTTTTTTTTTAAATTTGTTACTATTTTCCAATACTACTAATATTGTTCCAGCATTATTATTTTAACTTAATGTACTATATGTAGTCAATTAAATTGATCAACAACGTAAAAAGAAACTGAAACAATCAGTGTAAAACTATTGAAAACAAAGTCTGAAGTAAAAACTTGACTGTCGTAATCCTATAAAATTTAGTGGAGCGAAACGTAAATATGATTTTGAACTACTCGTAAAACATAACGTAATTTTATCACGTTTGAGTATACGCCTAAAACGTAAAATCTATGCAATGCAAGTAGTAAAATTAACAGTTTTGTACAACGGACTTCAACATAATAACTTTGACAGAAATGAGGGTGTACTGTATACTGCGTAACACGTCTGCGTATTCCTTTAGATATCCTTAGAGAGCTTGTACCCTATCCCTTAGATAGGGTACAAGTGTGATGTTATGTTGAGTGATTTCGTAAACAATGCATAGACATGCGATAGCAGCAATCGCGGTTGATTTGCAGGCATTTGTTAAAGAGTTCCATGGTCTGTCTCCGAAAGTCATCATGAGATCTTTAAGAAATTTAAATGGGACCATTTTGGAAAAAACTTTTTTGAACAAAAAAAGAATTTTAAAAATCTGTCTATATATGACGAAGTTATGTCCGATTATACATAAAAAATATGAACATTCAAATTGAAAACCTCTTCTATTTTTGAATGAAAATAGCAACATACTGCATGTTATTTGATTTTCATTGATTTAGTTATTACAGTTCATCAAAAGTCCTCTCTGAACATAGTCCTCCCCGACAGGTTGCCTCATTGGAGAATATTATTTGCCATAATAGTTCCTCGTTTGTAGTAACGGAGTAAGAGAATCCATCACCAATTTACCAATTTTTATACATGGTAGAGCCATGCTGTGGCTACGTTAGTAGTATAGTTGTAGTAAGACTGGGTCGGCTCGATCGTGAAAAGACCACGCTCTCACAGAATACCAGCGAAAAACAGCAGCTTGACGCTGCTGTTTTTCGTATGGTGAGTGTAGAGAACCGGAGACAATTTTTACTGGAAACGAGGCATTCCATCTTAGTCCTCACTGGTGAAAACACTACTGCATTTTGATTCGTAATCGAGGATAGATGTAGATGTCTTTGGGCCACAGCAACCATTTACCGTCTGGTGGACTGTGTGCTCGTTTGTTACCATTATCCTATAAAAAAAACAAGTTTCGCCCTATGGGTGTCGAAAAAGGCGACTTTGGGAAAGACTACAAAGACGTCATGGGCTCCGCTATATGGCAGTATACCATCTGGTATATGCCAGATGTAAACTATCCAGACCGGAGAAGGGGAACACAGATTAAGGCATATCCTTCTTAGAATGAAAGATGCCCACATCCAGCAGTGGAATGTTGAGGACTGATAATAAGAAACATTTTATGTTAATCAGTTTACAATATAAATGCTTTCTATATATCATTATTTATAGTTTGCTATTCTCACAAAAACATGTTGCCTGACGATAATAAGGATTATTGCATATCAAAAGTAGTAACGCATTAATAACGTGATACTAACGTCCTAGTGTACAAAGACAACTTGTTTACTGTTGTAGTAACTCATGACGACTTGTAAATTTAAGGTAATCGAGCCTATTTTATTAAATCCTAACTATGTTTAAATGTAAGCATGTTTTAGCAATATACCGACAAATAATTTTCATTTATTAACATAGATATATAGTACGTATATATGTATGTTAATAACATAGTAGTATAGGGGTAGGCAGAGACTACAGACTTCTATTTGGCACAATTCTGACACACCTCTCTCTCTCTCTCTCGCCTTATTCAGATAGATATGCATTGGTCCCTTGCCGAGTCTGCCATTCACTTTTGCAATATATGTAATTTTGGTTTGTCACTAGTTCCTCATTAATTTTGTCTACATGACCAAACCATCGAAGTATTCCTTTCCTAATCTTGGTCAGAGCATCATCTTGCAAATCGCACTTTTCTTTTATCACACAATTACTCACACTGTCTTTAACAGTCACCCCTAGCAAAAGAGCTAATTGGTAACATAATTCTTAATTTATTAATAATCTCGCCATAGTACTTAGAATACCTGGCTGTTGCGTTGCTGATCTGGGATATAATCCCAATCGGTGTTAAACTAAAAATTACTTAATGAAACAAATCTACTGTGTTGTGACCATAGAATACTATAACTATGGTTGTAGCGATATAAGAATTAAACTATCCCATATCATCCCGTAGAGGTCGCAAGAGACGACAAAGTGAAAATAATGGATGCTATACACGATCCAGTTTACCGTCAAGTTTGCAGCGCACTTGAAGCGGCGTCAAGTTTGCAGTGCATCCATATGGACCACTCACGTTCAAGTACGCCGTCAAGTTTGCACGATGCCACATCAATTGAAACCATGGCGTCTCTCGCTTATTTGCTCCGACTACCGCCATGCATAATTGACCCCTCACACACACGTTCAAGTTTGCATGAAGCTTCAAGCTTAATCAAGTCGGCAGAATCGAAATTCAATTTTTGCTTCAAGTAGACTTTTCATGCACACTGATAGCCATACACCGTCAAGTTTACCGGACGCCGCTTCAAGTGCGCTGCAAACTTGACGGTAAACTGGATCGTGTATGGCATCCATAAAACAGGAGATAGGCAGCAGCATCTTACTGATAACAACTCAAAATTATTTAGACTACTAATGCGGTTGCCAACCCGACTGCCAAGCGTGCCGACAATGGCAAATATCCACCGTAGTGGCAAATATCCATCCTATGAGACAAGGCCTACGCTCAGCGGTGGGTTAAGGATGTAAATGTAAACAAAAATGAAATCAAAAACAACTATACCAGTTTTAATTACGTTTTTATGTCGTTCTTTATATAACACGTACAATAATTAAAGCAAAAGGAAACTAAAAACTAAAAATTTTATTTAGCCCTACTCGCGTAGTAGTTAATTTAATATACATAGAGGTTTAAATATGTTTGAATTATCAATTTAAAATATAATGTTTATAATTTCACATGGTCAATGTCTTAATGCACAACATTCATTTTTTTATTAATCATACTCATAGGACTAATTTACAAAAATTTTTGTTAATTAGTCCTGTCAAAGTTTATTGTTAAAGACAATTTTGTTGTAATATTTGTATAGAATTCAAAAATCAACATTTAAAAAGCTCATATCCATTTCATCATGCATTTTTATTTAAATGTAACAAGAATGTTAATAGCTTCATTATTTTAACGATCGCAACGTTTTCATTGTCTTTGTATCAATATTCTTTGTGTTGTATATATTATGATTGTTGTACTTTTGCTACTTATGCATAACGACGAACTTCTGTTCTACAATGCTACTGTACATTATTAAACGCTTAGGAAATATTGAAGAAAATGTTCGTTTTAATGCAAAATTTCTGTCACGTAATTGCCCATTGAGCATCTTTTGTATTAGAATGCCTCGATACAAATTAATGTTTCAACATAATTTATATAATTGCTTTGTGTTACGTTTCTTTCATTGTGTCGCTGTGCTGAGGAAATGTTTAGTATTTGTTTAATTGCATACTTGTGCCTTGGACTTGAACATACCGCTTGGAAATTTATACTCGTGTATCGTAGAGTGTTTTTTTCTAAATAAAGGGTGACAAACATAGTCCATATGTATGCTTGACATCTACTTCTATCAATGATTAAGCATGAAAATGCAGATGCGTTTTCAGCCCTGAAGACTAAGAAGGAATGTCTCGTTACCAGTAGATAGCGTTTCCAGTTCTTTTCACTTACTATACGAAACACTGCTGCTATTTTGATCTATCTAAAGTACCGAACAAAAAATGCATCGACTGATGTGCTGGTGTTCGCTCTGCAGTTGCTCTGTACTTTACAGTACAAACTCTATCCAAAATTATGTATTAGTCTTTAAAGAATTTAGTTTCGGGCGGCTGCTTCTTTAAAAGAAAGGATAAGCTTAGCCTATACAGGCTTAGTTTTCAAAGAATAGCCAAATTCTAAACAAATATATAAAGAATGATATACCGTTATTGCTTTTTGCAGTTTTTCAAAATGAACGAGTTAATAAGGCTTCTACTTTTATTTAATATAAACCCAAATCGAATGTGATTTATGGGCAACAACGTTTTTGCCTACCGATCGACCCTTACGTAAAACAACGTTTAAATTTTACAAATAACAATTTCATCGGTACTGGCTAGAATCGAACCCGAGTTACTCACGTACTTAATTTACGGTGAGGGCTAAGCTACTGAGCTACGACAGCTCTTTAGATTTTTTATATAAGTATTCTATCTTAATCTTATTTTTAACGTGGTAGAGCCATGTTGCAGCTATATTAGTAGTATAGTTGTAGCACGAATGGGTCGGCTGGACAAGGAAGGACTACGACCTCACAGAATACTAGCGTAAAATAGCAGAGCACTAGAAATAAATATAATTATTTTTAACATTACAAATTTTACGTTTCGTATAAACAACATACGTTTGTAAACGACTGTCATTGCTGTGTTCAGAATAGATATAAAAAGTTACACGACTGCAGAGCGGCAACATGAAATTTTATGTAGCTGTACAAAACTTCTTGTTTACATATCATCAGATTTCTGTATAACTTTTTATTGTAATTGTAGCAAACGTATGAGCTTGTTTTCTTAATTCGTAAATATAACGATATTTTTAACCGATATGAATGAAGATTAGTTTTATTTTATTAATTATGTAGTATCCTTGAGTCTTCACGTATTTCATCAGTATCTGGTGTCAGTAGATTATTATAAATACAAGGCAATGCAGAGTAAATGTTTCAAAATAATAACGTATCCAATTTTTTTTTTATTTAGAGGTAATTAAAATCAGATGTTCTCAAACTTTTGCAATTTAGGTGCACCTGCTAGAAAAATACCCTACCGCATTTCCCTACAAGTGCCTTCTTTTAGTATTTTAATTTCTTTTAGGAATTGTTCGGAATAATTTCAGCCACTAAATTCCACCACTGTATCGAAATTTGCGATACTATCTACTATGGATCCATTCGTGCTATGGGAGAATATCATATTATTACCAGAAAATTATTTCTTACAAATCTTGTGAAATAAGCTACCACCAGCGATTTTCCCGAACCGATAGGAATCTGAAACCTTCAAGAGCAGAGCAGCTGCAGTTCACCTAGTGTTGCAGTTGCTCAATGACCGTAATAGACACTTAATGTCAGGTGCACCACATGCTCATTTGCTCCCTCTTCTATAAAAAAGAGTAAAATGACGAGACAAGCAGACGGCCAACTTAATTTTAAGTATTATTCTATGCGTATGATTGCGAAATTCGGTCTGGTGGACACGAGCACGGCAGCTATTAGCAACGCAGAATAGACATCTGATAGGATTATACACGAGTGTGAGCAAAAGCACAGGTTCACCCCTTGTCCATAGTTCGATGGGATGGTAATTCAACAAGACTGAAGAGAGATCACGATCACGGGTCTTAGGTCCTTAACTTCTTCAACCGAACCGAGCGAGAATTTTTTAATGGTAATATTGATGTTTTCACACATCCTTCCGACGATGACTTTTAGATTAATACTTAACGATGTTACAATATCGTTATTAGTTGTTGCTTGGTTGGTTTTTTTAATCTGAGTCTGTTTCTTTAAAAAAAATCTCAAATGCTTTTAAATGTAACAATTTTTCATGTCATGATGGGCGTACATATTTATTATATTGTAAGATAAGATAATTATTTAAAACTATTTATTACAAGCTCTTATTGAATAAGCACAATGTGTTAGGTAATAAGTAGACTTTTTAACGTGGTAGAGCCACGCTGCAGTTTTATTATTGTTGCAGCATGAATGGGTTGGTTCAGCCGGGGAAAGATCACGCTCTCACGGAATATCGTCGTAAAATAGCAGTTTAGTTCAGCTGTGTTTCGTATGGTGAGTGTATAGAAATGGAAACGAGGCATTCCATCTTAATTCTTAGAGGGTAGATGTAGATGTCTATAGGCCACAGCTCTACTTACCATCAGTTGGAATGTGTGCTAGTTTTTCACACTTATTCTACAAAAAAAAGTCTATTAAATGCGTACATTTTTGTTTATGGTCTGATTGGTATATAATATATATAAATTACTTTTTAGAGCTGATTAAAATATTCAACGGTTTACGACAGTACACCATTCACGCCTATTGTTTAACGTAGTATTAGATATATGCATACTTGATTTAGAAGTAGAAACTAAAGTCAATAAAGATTAGGAGTCCGTAAAAAGTTTGTGACACGCTGACGATTTGGATATTATAGGCCAACAATGGACCAAATTAAAGAGTACTAGATAAGCTGGTGTCTCTATTAATGAAGACACAACTAGGCACATGTTTGTAACAGTACAGCCTGACAAATTTTTCCAAAATTTATTATTTTATTTATTGGTTATCCTATATTTTGTATATTTAGGTTATATGGTCACGAAACAAAATGAAATATAAGTAAAAATAAACCTACGAATAACGGTTGCAAATATTTCGCTCTAGCTACGATATTTCTGTTTAAAATGACTACCTGGGACAATAAAAATAAAGTTGTATCTAACAATAAATTCTCTATAAATCCTCAATATATAACTATAAACTTTCGTTCTTTCCGTACTGATTGTTTTCGATAAGAAGATTTTACGACATATTTTTAAGAGCGGTGCAAAATAATGGGAGATGACGTTGAACATACAACACACACGAATTCTGTTTAATACGAAGAATAACGTGAAGTGGCATTAGCCAAAAGTTGTTGACAAGCTGGTGATATGCAACTCAAGGAGAACACAATAATCTGTGTTCAGCAGTGCACTTTTCATACACTGTAATGGATGTTGATATGATAATGATAAATAGATGTTTTTGTTGATAATTAGCAGTACCAGTTTTGTGTGTGATGATCCAAATGTATTTATATATATATATATATATATATATATATATATATATATATATATATATATATATATATATGATAATGAAGATAGAATATATATATATATATATATATTATATCTTCATTATCATCATCATCATCATGACAGCCCTTCACAAGTCGACTGCAGAACATAGACCTCCCACACGGAATGCAACAAAGCACGGTCCTGAGCCACTTGCATCCATCGCATAATAAGTGGCGAATAATACTTGCTCTTGGATCGTTACATACGTTACGTTTGCATATGGCTCCAACGATGTTGTATACTGCTCCCAATCTCACTCAAAATCTCAGGTGTCCCGGAAACGATGCTGCCACACTCGGCCTTCAGCTTTGACAGTAGGCTCTTTCTGGCAGACAGATCTCAGGCAAAGACTTTGGAGCCCTGTTTCCGCTCGATCGCTTCTTCAATAGGAGCTGTATCGAAGTTGCGTAAGTCCCGCCGCATGCAGTTTTTTTATTGGAGAGGGGGCAAACGAGCATGCGGCTCACCTGATGGTAAGTGACTGCTGGCCATGAACAACTGCAACACCAGGGAGGGAATTACAGATGCGTTGCCGGCCTTTTAAAAAGGAGTAGGCTCTTTTCTTGAAGGTCCGGAAAAATTGCTGATGGTAATCGATTCCACAAGGAAGTCGTGCGAGGAAGAAAACATCTTCTAAATCGCACAGTGGTGGACCGCCAATCATCCAGACGGTGTGGGTGGTATCGGGAGTTCTGCCGCGACGTGCGTTCGTGAAATTTGGCGACTGGGATTAATCCGAACAATTCCTCAGAGCACTTCCCGTGGTAGATGCGAAAGAAAATGCAAAGGGATGCAACATTTCTTCGCAGTGCCAATGAATCGAGCCGATCGGAAAGGACTCGGTCATCGACGATTCGAGCCGCTCTGCGTTGGATGCGGTCAAGTAGAAGGAGCTGGCACTGGGGAGCCCCTGCCCAGAGATGGGAACAGTATTCCATGTGAGGCCGAACCTGCGCCTTATAAAGTTGCAGGTAGTGTGCCGGCATGAAATACTGTCCCGCTCTACTGAGCACGCCAAGCTTTTTAGAGGCCAATTTGGCCTTCTCTTCTAAGACCACGAAACTGCACGTCACTCGATATGTCGACTCCGAGGTTTCCGATACTGGCTGAGGCAACAAGGGGAGTGCCTTGAAACTGAGGAGATACGACAAAGGGGTTTTTTTTAGCGGTAAACGCGCAAACTTGTGTCTTCTGAGGATTACACTGGACTAGATTTAGTCGCCCTCAATCCGAAACTTTGTTCAGCAAAGACTCGACTTCAGATACAAGTTTGTTCCGGTACTCGGTGATGTTTTCCCGAGAAATATTGGCACGGCCGGTGTATAGAGCATCACCAGTACTGTCATCCGCACAGCAATGAATGTTACCAGTTAGCAACATATCATTGATATGCAGAAGAAACAGCCTTGGTGATAGCACACAGACTTGTGAAACACCCGCGTTAATAGGCTTGTAGTGGGAGCATGCACCGTCTACAACGACCTTGATGCTCCGATCTGCAAGGAAGCTGGTGATCCATTTGCACAATTTCTCGGGAAGCCCATAGGAAGGGAGCTTCGAAAGAAGCGCTTTGTGCTAAACCCGATCGAAGGCCTTCGCAATGTCCAAACTAACGGCCAACGCCTCTCCCTTGGATTCTACTGCCTCCGCCCATCTATGGGTCAGGTAGACCAGAAGATCACCAGCTGATCGACCTCGACGAAAACCGTATTGGCGGTCACTAATCAGCTGGTGATCCTCAAGGTATCGCATGAGCTGGCAGTTAATAATGGATTCCATTATTTTGGAGAACAAGGAGGTGATGGCGATAGGCCTATAGTTGGATGGGTCTGAGCGGTCGCCTTTTTTAGGGATTGGGTGGACAAAAGCTGTCTTCCATGAATTCGGGACTACGCCTTGGGAGTACGAGTACCGGAAAAGATGCGTTAGGACCGGTGCCAACTCCGGAGCACACGTCCTCAGCACACTTGGGGAGATTCCGTTAGTCCCACTCGACTTCTGGATGTCTAGGGAGAGGAGTGCTTTGCGAACCGAGCGCTGTGAGAACAGCACATCCGGCATGGAGCACTAACACCGCGGGATGGTCGGTGGTGTTTTCCCCCGTGAACAAGAGTCGAGTTGGACGGAAAAACGGAGCCTAAAAGGTCGGCTTTGTCTTTTGTAGCATGGGCCAGTGACTCGTCCTCCCTGTGCAGAAATGGTAGTGAAGGCTTACAGAAATTCCCTTGGACAGACTTGGCGAGAGACGAGAATGCACGGGTTCCCGAAGGAAGGCGAACTAGTTTCTCGCCAATTCTGCCTATGTGCTCTGACTTTGCCTTGGCAATAATGCTTTTGAAGGACCTGGAGGCGAAGTTATACTTCTTTTTAAATGTGCTAATGTTTACATCCCGAGTCGCCGAAGCCGCAGCCCAGGCTTGATAACACTCCTGCTTACTGCGTAATGCAGTTTTACAGGAGCGACCAAACCAAGGCTGAGATCTGCCTCCGATGGGTACCACAGATGATGGAATAAATAGTTCCATGCCCTGTAGCACCACATCAGTGACAGAGTCAGCAACAACGCTGGGATCATCTGGCGAGAAGCTAACCCGCCCCCATGGGTAGGATGCAAAGAAAGACCGCATTTCGTCCCAATCCGCCGACCATACGTGCAACAGCAAAAACTGTCGCGTGGCTCTACCACCGTTAAAATTTGAAGATTTGTCTGTTCAGTTGCCTGTATGCTGTCTAATCTGCTCTAGACTGCTTCATTTCCCGTCTAACAGCGATGATATTAAGAGTGTGATCTTCTGCGGCGGGTCTTGCAGAACTTAGCTCCGACTGCATGGACAGTTTCCACGAGCTTGTCATTCATATCATCCACTGCATTGCAGTCTTCTAGACACTGAAAACGGTCCTTAAAGGTTTCGGGGCTTTGGTTCAGAGCTCGAGGGTGACGGAGCGTTGACTTCAGTAGACGTGACCTATCCAACTTAACGTTTAGGTTTAGTGTGCCTCTAACCATTCGGTGTTCGCTACCAGATTTCACCCTCGATCACTGAGACATCACTGAACAGTTGTACTCTGGTTTCATAATAAAGTCAATCTCATTTTTGTCGAAAAGTCGGGGCTCGACCAGAGCCACTTCCTGTAGGGCCAGGGGTGGAAGAAAGAATTCATCATGAAGAGTCCCTCTTTCTCCATGAATTCGGCCAGCTACTGGCCTCTTGGGTTCCGTTGTCCTAATCCGAATTTCCCTACTTTCATCTCACCGTACTCTCTTGTGCCTAATATTGCGTCGAAGTCTCCCATTAACACCGCATAGGTTTTTGGGGAATGCATGGCCTTATAGATATCCTCATATATTTCCTCCACCTCCTCATCGGGATGTACAAAGGTAGGTGCGTAAACCTGTATGACCTTCAATGAATACCGTTTGGTGATTATGAGTATAAAGTACACTCACAATCTTTGAAAAAACTATCATTTGCAAGTTTTTGCAAATGATAGTTTTTAATGTGATTGTATAGGTCAACATCATCACACAGGACTGGTACCTAGGCTTAAAACAAGTATATCTTTTCTTGACCATATGCTTGTATAATCCTTATCTATTCGTGTGAGAAGTATTTAATGCATATCATTCGATGACAGCGACTATTTAAAAAAACATTTACATAACCTAAATTTTAGGTATGCTTCTTTGTCCCACTTCCAAATCTACTATCCAAAGGTATGTCTTCGAATTTTCGCTAAGGAGCTGTGAATATTAAAAACTACAATACATTTTTATGTTAACCTGGGCCCTGTATTGTAAGGGTATCGGTTTCATTTTAAAGTGATATTTGTATAGTAAGTATTATATTTTAAGAATTAAGAAAGACAATCCTTACACTTGTAACAAAAATTTCCATGTGACATAACACTTACGTATTATCTACACTATTTTTATTATTATAATCGTATGTCAGATTAAGTAAATTGTTTATCTTAAAAAATTACAGACAAAGAAACACTAAGGCTAAAATCCAAGCATAGGTAAGTTGCGTTATATGAGATAATTTTATTGACTTTACACTGAATTATCTATTAAACACAGGTTTTTTTTTTCAAATAAATTTCTTCTTATGGTTTCATGACGCGAACAGTTTTCGTGATTGAGACCTTACAAACGCAATTAACTGTATCCCATTGCTTAAAGGACGCGGCTCCTGTGCCCTGAACAAAAATGTCTCAATCTGGTAATGTAATTAAATATTATATATTCAAAGGTACTGTCTTTATGCACACGAAACCACCCAACCAGCATTTCAAACAACTTTTATAGGCTGAAAAAGAAGAAAAAGTACTGCGTACAACCTACAAGACTCGTCTACAAGATTTGACATATACAAAGGTCTTGGTCTTGGCGATCGCGCTATTAGATGTAGAAGTATGCGAAATGATTTATCACTGATGGCTACACATCTATCGGGGGTTGGAGGTGCCAGGTGGTGGCGGCGTTAGATAATCCATCATCCCGTATTGTCCCGTAGGCAACTTTAAGAACTACCAGAAAAATGTGATGGTTGGACATAAAATACAAACACCGGCGATGGGCAGCCGCATGAAAGGTGCGAGATGTCTGATAATGCAATCGTGAATTGCCTGTCTGCCAAGCTTGATAATTTGATGACGATTATATTTTATATGTGGTAGAGCCATGCTGCAGCTATATTTCTGGTATAGTTGTAACACGAATGGGTTGGCTCGACCGGGGAAGGACCACGCTCTCACAGTATACCAACGTAAAATAGCAGCTTAATGCTGCTGTGTTTCGTATGGTGAGTGTAGAGAACCGGAGACCCTTTTTACTGGAAACGAGGCATTCCATCTTAGTCCTCACGGGTGACAACGCATCTGCATTTTGATTCATAATCGAGGATAAATGTAGATGTCTATGGGCCACAGCAACCACTTACCATCAGGTGGACTGAGTGCTCGTTTGTCACCCTAATTCTATAAAAAAAGAGACGCTCATGTCCATCTGTGAAATATTACGCTTTAACTAGAAAGAAAAATATGAAAATCTGAGATCATGAAATCTTTTTGACATTTCTTACAGTTGGGGTTGGAGTACTCCCCGTACCTGATACTAATTGAGTCACGGGTATTCGTCCCGCTGAAGCCAACATTTGTGCCAATTGTTGGGTTTAGTAGGCGTTACATCGGTTACGAGCAGTTAACAGTTAAGATTATCCAATTTGTTTTTGAATATCCAAGATTAATTGAGGAGATGTTCCCATATTTAGTTCAGCGATGTAAATGATTGTACTAGTAATCTACACAAGTAGACAATCGATGTATCTCATCAATTGTTTTAACGACTACCACGGAGAATAGATCGAACAATAGATGTAAACTTCTTATAAAAGATACATGATTCAATCATTATATTAGCGCGAGAAACGGTTTATAGGAGAATTTATGAAAACTATTTTAAGTTTTTTATGAGCTAATATAGTAATGTGATCCCTGGAATACCGCTAGTAAGACGCAGAATTAATATGTTATGACATTATATGTTTAGATTAGATTACGTACTTAGAATATAAATAATAATAATGGCAATTTTCGACCGCATGTCCTAATGGCTACTTCGCCGTGGCTCTTGGGTTTGGATATTAACCACACACAGTTGTAAATGATGAACAGTACGAGTTTGATCAGAATCAAGATTCCGTGCGGTGGTTAGACACTATAAAAATGAGTTATCCAACTGTCACATGAATGGGGTACGCGGACTCCTGTTCTGACGGCTTAACTCGTGTACGTTAGGCGACTGAAACGCACCGAGTGCAGATAGGCTAATTACACGGTGCAGTAGTGCACCTAAGTGCGACTACAGTACAGGCTGATATTAGTGACTTCATAATGCGCTTGACAAATTGAATTCCAATCTCAAGTCAGTCCATGATTAGGTCATGCGCTTCAGAGTGTCTGCCAACCCTACGAAATGTCAAGGGATTGCATTTCGTAGGACTATGCTAGCTCAAGGATACTTGCAAGAATTGATACCGTGAGGGTACCTTCCGTCTATTATAATAATCGCTTAATACCGTTCTCTTATTCAGTTAAAAAATTTCGAATTGCGAATTGACACATTCACAATTAATCGATAAACAAATAAAGATAATTTATTTAATTGCCTCGCTTGGTGCCTGGATTCGCGGATTTGAAAATCTAGATATTATTTTATATTTTCAACTCTAAATGTTCTATAAATTAAAACATCGTACGTATAAGGTCAGTTTCAATGTATGCCGTGTCGCACCGCGGCCGCGGTTAGTCCTCTACGTAGAGGACGTCAAATTTCGCGATGCGTGGAAAAAATGCGTGTTTTTTTATTTGTAATTTACATCGCGAAATTAGGCCCTTAATTCTTTCCCCAAGCTGGTAGCTTTTGTAATCGTTTATAATAATAAAAAATATACGAGGACAACTAATAAGTGCTTTCCAGGTAAGACAAGATAGTAAACACTCGACATTCTTTCATATCAATTTAATGACATTAATTTAACTGTCACTGAGGACTGCCACTGTAAAGTTGCATCAGTACATATCGACATTGCATTGAGTGGATCGATAATAAAAGCAAACACTAGTAGAATATAGTGCAGGGAACAACATTAATTCATTTATCTGATTAGTACGATATACATACAACACATGTGTCCATCTAAAACAAGTTGATAGTTTTACTTTTGTTTCCTTGTATTTGATATGCAAGGGACATAAATGTACCTAATTGTTATTCATTCTGATATAGTTAATAATTTACACAACTGAATTGAGGCTTTTTATATTTTATAATGTTAATTTATTAATGGTTTTCGAAAAAGGAGGAGGTTCTATTATATTCGACGCGTATGTTTATATGCACGTTCACCGATTTCTCGAAAACGGAAACACAGACTTAAATAATTTTTTTTTATTAAATAGGCTTTATCTCAAAGATGGTCTCATTTAAATAAAAAGAAAAAAATTACCCCTAAGAGTTGAAAAATAGGGGACGAAGTTTTATATTAACTATTTAAACGACTTAATAGTAATTGTTGTGAAAAAAATACCATATTACAAACACTAATAATACCTAAAAACTAAAAGGAATAAAATAAATTGCACATAAGCTTCCGAAGTCTTACCTTTAATTCTTCGATACACTGTGTCTTAGCTGGTTTTAGCACAGACTTCAGAAGCTAATGTAAGGAAATTATTGTTATATTTATTTTGTGCAGTCACTTTTTTTAAATAAAAAAAAATACGTTTGCTGTCAGCGTAAAAGTGCATCTAAGAGAAAACACTGTAATTATTTAATTAACATATTTAGAAGTAAATGCCTTACGGTTATTAGTGAGATAACACCGAGGGTTTTTTTGAAGTTTAGGAAGCGCAGACATAATGCCAGAAGTGTATGTGCAACATAGGCGCAAATAGGTACCCGCGAATCTGGAAGCCTACCTGTATCCGACGCAAAAAGGTCGTGGTAACTCTAATAAGCAGTAGCAGTATTATTGTTTAGAAAATCTCCGAAAATAGATTCAAATTTATCTATTTTAATTTCAGGTATAAATGATTTGTTTGTCATGTAACGTTTATATTTAAAAATTACATGATTATTTTTATCAGTTTAATATTATTAAAATTGTCGCAGAGAAGTTTTATATTTTAATGCAACAAAGAACTATTAGCCTGTGAAGGAGATTAAAAAGGATATAATTTCCAATGCAGCGATTGACAGTTGAGGCCACGTACAAGTGTAGAACGTTAACTGAACTAATGGCAATGGACTTACTTTGGATTTCAAGTCTTTCCAGTTTTTCTTCGGCCCTCTGAGCCAACTCAACAGGACTCTCGATGTGGTAGAAAATACTCGCACCGACAAGAAGATACACGATGTGGAGGGCCAGCATGCAGGCCAACTGCTTTTTGGACATCATCTTGATTCTTATTTATTTTACTTCCGTATATTCTTAAAGTTATCACAGCGTAGCTTTTACACTAAAAAAAAATCCACAGGTGTTTCCTAAGATCACATAAAAATAATCCATATCGTTCTTTCCATAGGTAAAACTAACTGCAGCATCAGAAACCTTAAAATTTCCAGCGTTTCCGTGACGCCGCTTAAGCACCTTTCGTTTCGCGAGGTACAATTGTTTTCGAAGTACATCGTCCTAGGGTATACATTGACGTATCGCAACACTGTGGCACATACACTTTATTTTTAAAGCTGTATATATGTGGGTGCGTCGTTCGTTGTAAATAAAAAAAAAAGAAAACTAAACTGTCACTTTCCGTTGGCTTGACGTTCGACTCGGGCGCTCGATGCGTTTGAATGATTTCCCGACGCGCGCGCGCGCAAATCGTGGGTCGCCCGCGTTTACATCCTTTTTTTATATAGCAAGCTCTAAATGTTTGACGGCGACATCATGCATTAAGTCGTCGTAAAGGATAATATGTAAGGCTATTGCCATACGCACGTATGTGTAGAGATATGTGATAATGCTAACGCGTTCGGGCGAAAGATTTCCGTTTATGGCCGGAGATTAAAGTGGATTCTGCGCTTGACTACACTTGTCTACACAAAGGCTGCATTACATCATTGGATAGTAAATTCTGTCGAAATCTTTTGATTTTCATGATAAAAGTTTAAAAAGTTTAAAATTAAATTTATTAATTTTTAAAAATAGTTGTCAAAACGTGATATAAGGAAACTGAAAAAGTAAGAAAAATATAAATAACACGTGTAACATTCATTCATCACTTGAGTCGATTCATAGTATACGTCAGTTTGATTTATACTAAAATCACATAATAAAACTATAAGTTAATAAGTGCATAAAGTCCCCGTACTAGAGATCCGTGTCTTATTTATAGGTATCGGCAACTGTAATAATACTTTCTCAATTATTAATTACATTTTTAATTTTAATTTTACTTAAATAATCAATAAGAAGGTTAAATTATTTACTGGTCAATTTACACTTTATATTTTAAAAAAGTTTTTATTGTCTTATCCACGTCCTCTCCAAGTCCTCAGATGAACCGAGGCTAATGCAATATTGCACCCGCATGAAGGCATCATTTAGGATATTATCCCGTAATCAACACACTGGACAGACAATAAGCTGCTTTCCGTTATCAATTTGTGATATTTGGTTGGAGCGTCGTCTGGCAATCAGCAGATCGCAGAGCGTGTAGGAGGTGATGTGAGTGTGAGGAGGAGATGAGGTGAGGTTTTTTGTTATAGAATAAGGGTAACAAACGAGCACACAGTCCACCTGATGGTAATTGGTTGCTGTGACCCAAAGACATTTACATTTATCCTCAAAAGAATCAAAATGCAGATGCGCCGTCACCCGTGAGGACTAAAATGGAATGCCTCTTTTCCAGTAAAATGGTTCTCTGGTTCTCTACACTCACCATACGAAACACAGTAGTGTCAAGCTGCCATTTTACGCTGGCATTCTGTGAGAGCGTGTTTCTTCCCCTGTCGAGTCGACCCACTCGAAAGGGGAAGGACCACGCTCTCACAGAATACCAGCGCAAAATAGCAGCTTAATGCTGCTGTGTTTCGTATGGTGAGTGTAGAGGACCGGAGACCCTTTTTACTGGAAACAAGGCATTGCATGTTAGTCCTCGGAGGTGACAACGCATCTGAAATTTTTTATATTTTTTATTATTATTACATGGTTTGTTAAAATAGATACATTAATCCCTTGTTGGGACAACCTTTTAAGTAAATATATACCTGTGCCAGGACGGCCCGTTTTTCCGTAGAACATTTCTCTAAAAAAATTCTATTCTTAATGGAAGATAAATTTAGATGCCTATGGGCTACAGCACCTTTAGGGAACTGTGTGCTTGTTGGTCACCCTAATTTTAATAAAAAAAATTCTGGGTATAAGTAGTATGTACTGTCCTACCTCTTTTAAAAATCGCTTGTTTTATATTATAAAACTAGCTGTTCCTCGCGACTTCGCCCACGTGTAATTTGGGGTTTTAATTTTGTTGCGCGGAACCCTAATAATTAAAAAAAATATAAGTAGCCTAAGTTACTCCTTGTGACATGAGTTATCTAACAGTGAAAGTCCCGCCAAAATCGGACCATCCGTCTCGGAGATTAGCCGAAACAAACAGACAAACAGACAAAAATTTTAAAAGTTGTGTTTTTGTTATAAGTACCGTATATACTTTCGTATGCAATTAGTAAAAAGCTCTTACTTTTTCATTACAAACAGACACTTCAATTTTATTTATTTGTATAAATTGAAACAAACGAACTCAGAGTCCACCTAATGGTAAGTGGCCAGTGCAGCCTATGTAACCAACTTTAAAAAAGAAAGCTACAGATTCGTTGTCACCTTTGAGATGGAAATCTCACGTCCTTTAACTATACTGACTCTGTAATTTTGACATTACAAACAGACCCTTAATTTTATTTATTTGTATATATGAAATTAAGCGTATTGCAATATCAATATAAGATTCACCAGATTAATAATTCAACTCTTAAATTGTTACAATATCATTATTTCTCCCACCACTTTTACCAATATTACACTTTGGTAGCGTTGCAAACTCTATTTTCAAATAATTAAATCAAATGTGACACCAAGAACGTCGTCTATAAGGATGCAATTTTCAATTCAAATGGAAATGGGAACATTTTCGAGATATTTCTCTTTATTCTATACTTTATATGAGTCTATTTAATAATAAAATAAACATTAGAATCGGTTTAAAATCGTTGAAGATATCACGGGACACATAAGAAGTACAATTGAATCACGAACTTTCTCTTTCTATTAAGTCAGATTAAGGTAAAGGCACCTAATTCCGAGGAGTTCGGAAAAACTGTGTTTACTAGCGATTTACAAGCTCTTTCTTACTGTAAGATCTCTTATTGAATTGATAATATAACTTTGCGTAGTTATATCATCAAAGATCATCATTTTAAAATAATTTTGAATTTGTTAGTTTTGCGTCAGCAGCTGGTCTGAACCCACGCTTCATACATTTTGAACCTTGTGTACGTGATTACAATGTTTTTTAAATAGTGAAATAAATTTTTTGGCAATTCTTTGAGTTAAACTATTTCTTTGATTATATTTTTAATCGAAAATACTAAACTTAATACTAAAATAAACCTGAAAAATTGCCAAATATTTCAGCCGGTTCCTTGTTTCAATGTATCCCTGGATTAGCGATTTCTGATATTTGATTTCTTTTTTAATTTTCAGGGTTGGTTAATAATCATAAACCCTTAACGTGTTTGGGTTTGACAATTTAAAAAGACAATGAAGTGTGAAATCTATTTCCGAGGTCCTTCGCGTTTCATTCACTAATTATAGAATGCAAAGGTGATCTATTTAAGTAGGTATTTTGTTATTTCATTCTAAAGGAAAGCTAGAAGGAAAAATAGTGATAATAATAATAATACCGCGGAAATAGATGTTTTTACCTGACTTAGTAATTGGCCGTATGGTAGATTAGTATGCCGCTTACCATCAGGTGGAATAACAGTCGAGCACTGGTTATTATAGTAAACAAGTATCTAAATATCAAATAAATAATAGTGCGATTCGGTCTACTATCATTATCAACTTCCCATTTGGTGACTAGTTTTTTTTTTACAGAATAATTGATTCTAATTAATGTTTAATGTCATCATTTCTTCTTGAAACTGTATGCGAGACAAAACACTCACACAGACATCCTTCTAAATAATCTAAGCGAACCCTAAGCATTTTATATCGGAACTTTTTTATTTATAAGAGGACGATGCAAACGAGCATGCGGCTTATCTGGTAGTAAGTGCCGACCGCCACCCATGAATAACTGTAACACCAGGAGAACCAGGGGAATGGCAGATGCGTTGCCGGCCTTTTAAAAAGGCGTAAGCTCATTTCTTGCAGGTCTTTAAGTTGCATCACTCCGGAAAAATCGTCGCTGATAAACAATGCCACAAAACCATCGTGCGAGGAAGAAAACTCTTTGCAAATCTAAAAAAATGATGTGGATGGTGTCATAAGTTTTGTCTCGATGTGCGTTGGTGAAATTTGGTGGCTGGAATTAATCCGCACAACATTCCTCAACGCTATTCCCGTGGTAAATACGATAGAAAATGCTACGAGAGATCAAGCCGAATAGAGAAAACTCGATCGTCACCGATTTAAGCCGCTCTGCGCTGGATGCGGTCAAGTGGGAAGAGTTGACATTGGGATACCCTGGCCTAGAGATGAGAACAGTATTTCATGTGATGCCAAACGTGCGCCTTGTAAAGTTGAAAGCGGTGTGCCGGCATGAAATACTGTCCCGCTTTGCTGAGCACGCCAAACTTTTTAGAGGCCAATTTAGCCTTCTCTTCCAAGTTAACATGAAACTGCACGTCACTCAATATATTGACACCGAGGAATCCGATACTGGCTGAGGCAACAAGAGCAGTGCCTTGAATCAAGATTGAGATACGACTAAGGGGTTCTTTTTAACAAAAACCGCGCAAATTTGTGTCTTCTGGAGATTGAACTGGACTAGATTTAGTCACTCCTAATCCAACACTTGGTTCAATAATGACTTGACTTCAGACACAAATTGTTATGGTCTAAGAGCTGGCTACGAAAACGTGAACTGATAAGATGTAGTAACGAACTATGTATATATATAACCTCTCCTTGGTAGCTTATAAGTACAGAGCGAGGCCCGTCAGAACTCTCTCCCGGAGCGGAAGGCTTGGGTGGGCGGTCAAAGTCGTAAATTTTCAATAAGAAAAACATGATTAGGTGCAGTTCTGAAATTTGGTAGAGTTATAGTTTTTAACCGTAGGAATCTAGGAAAATTATTGTCAGAAGTCTAGGTCGGGCCTTAAAGGCCGTCAGAAGTCGACAAAGTTGTAAAGAAATTGTTTAAATTTAAACCACAAGGTGCAGTTCTGACAAATGCATTTTTATATTATTTGTTGCTATTAGGGTAAAAGAATTTCTAAATTATACTGGTTGACAAATAATTTTTTGGTAACGCAATGAAACATTAGGATAAGTATATGTAAATTGTATTTATTTTTCAACGTAATCGCCTTTTAAAGTAATACACCTTGAATAGCTTTTTGCAGGTTGGTTAATTCCTTTGGAAAAAAAGGCTTGATCCTGAGACTCGAAAAAGGTTCCTACAGCACACATCACGAATTTTATGCTACGCAAGTGCTTTTTCAGGTGAGTAAAAAGATAAAAATCACTCGGGGCTATGTCCGGAGAATATGGTGGGTGCTAAATCAACTGAAACCTAGCAGTTCAGATGGCAGCGCCTATAACATCAGATCCATGGGTAGGGGATAATCATGATGACAAAGCACGCCATCCAGCAAGCAGTTTTCCTCGATCTTTATTCTTTAATTCTTCGCGTAGTTTTTTATATTCCGGTCATTGTCTCTCCTTTACTTAAATAGTTGATCATTATTATACCTTTCTCATCCCAGAAGACATAGGTTATTACTTTTCCAGCGGACGCAGACACCTTGAGCCTCTTAGCTGGCGGAGAAGACGGTTTTTTCACACCTTCCATTGGCTTTTTGTCTCCAGGTCAAAATGATGTACTCAGGTTTCATCTACGGTTAAGAAACGAGCGCAAAGAGAATCTGAATCTTCTTCAATTATTTTTAAATTTAGCATTGAAATGTCTACTCTTGCTTACTTTCAGCATCTGTAAACATTCGAGGAACCCAACGGGCGACCACCTTCTTGAGTTTTAAGGTTTGAGTTAAAATAAACTGAATTGTCCCACGTGGAATCTCAGCTAAATAACGGAGGGTCACACTTCGATCTATCTTAACAATTTCTTCGATTTTTTTTAACTTTTTCTTGCGTAGCGGCCGTTGTTGGTTGCCCGGAGCGAGTATCATCATTGTATGCGGTATTAGGTACATGGGAGCATTGTCTGCCAAAGTAGACTGCAGTTCTTCAAAACACTTTATAGAAAAAAAATTCAGGTAGAAATATTTGGTAAAAATTTCGAGTTTCCCCATTATGCATACGAATCAAATCCTCGCCAAATGTGAAATTTTTTTATTTAGGTTTTTCTGGCTTTGTCTACTAATGAACTTAAGACTCGAAAAAAAATAGAACGCATTTCTATAATTCATTGATAAGTGTCTTATTACGAAAATTTATTGATAAATCTAGTACAGTAAGTTTTTCATCTACTTTACATACACCATTATACCAGGTTTTCTCATTCGACCTTGATTAGAAGTCACGTTACGCATAATGTTATTGCCCGCTTACGTAAAATAAATCACGGGAGTTCCCATAGTGATAAACGTGTACGGTTACTGTACTGACTCATTTACTCACACCCAACATGTTCTTGCATACAGCATCCGAAACAAGTACTGACTCATTTACTCACACACAACATGTTCTTGTATACGGCATCCGAAACAAGACAATTCACTTGGAAAATAAAATTCGAATGCGTTTGTGAAAATTACGAAATGACAACGCATATGATGTGACCCCTTTTTCAAAATAATCTGATTATTTGAAAAAATAAACTGACTATAATTGACGTCTGATCTGGTTTCTAAATAACATGGAAGTACTGTGGAATTATACTCCTATCTATTTACGATAACAAACACTACCTACTTATTCTACAAGATTTATTTAAAAGTCAACCATAGGATAATACAATTGATTTGATGGTTGATGGACGCTGAAAATTCTAACGACATTTTGTCTGTTATCAATTTAATATCAGTCGATTTATGAATGAACTCATTGAGCATCTAATAATATTTGTGCCACTACGCCAATAACAAAGCCGCCCTGGTGGAAGAAACGTCGTAAATGCCCAACCTTTTCTTAGACTAGGGCGGCGCATATAATAATAATAAATATACATAGGTTTAGTAAGCGTAAGTCCCGCCGCATGCATTTGGAGATATGTTTGTTCAGTTGCCTGTATACTGTTAAATCTGCTGATACACTGTAGCTTCATTTCCCGTTTAACATCCATGAGATTAAGAGTGTGATCGGAGAGTTTTTGTGTTCTCTTGCGACGGGTCTTGCAGAACTTAACTCCAACTGCATGGACAGTTTCCACGAGCTTGTCATTCATATCGTACACTGCATTACAGTCTTCTAGGCACACGATTTTGTATCTAGAGCTGAAAGTTTCTGGAGCTTTGGATTAGAGCACGAAGGGAACGGAATGTTGACTTCATTATACGTGACCTTTCCAACTTAACTTTTAGGTTCGGTGTGCCTCTTATCGTTCGGTGATCACCATCAGTTTTCACCCTCGCGACCACTGAGACATCAGTTGAACAGTTGCCGTCTAGTCGTCATAATGAAGTCAATCTCATAGTAAAGCTCTAAAGTATTCATCGTTACCGTGACATACGTGAGTAAATCGAAATCAGCAATTTTTTCCATATATTGATATCATTCTATCTTCAACTAGCTGTGCTCCGTGACTTCGTCCGCGTGGAATTTACTACGATTTCATGGATATAAATTTTTTGCGCGGAACCCTAATTTTGTTTTTGAGTAATGTTACCATCTTATAAATATTGACATTAATATTTATACGATACTAACGTCACTCAATTGTTTTGCCTTTCCGGAACCCCTCCAATAACACTTAAACTTTATGGTATGGTATTAAAGTTCAAATTGACTTTTAAGTATTATTACGAATCTCGTGTATGGGAATATAGAAAAGTGTTGTTTTTAGACTTTTTCAGGCAATTTTTTAAATTTTTCTCTCCGTAAGACCATCTTCGTACTTCAAGGAATATTGTAAAAAAAGAATTAGCGAAATCGGTTCAGCTGCTCTCGAGATTTGCGCTTAGCAACACATTCAGCGATTAATCTTTATATTATAGATTAATTTTAACACCTTTGTGAAACATCTTCTGATAATGCGTCTTTATATTTATCCCATAGCTGGAGAGGAACCTATTACCTAGGAAACTATAATTTATGTTTGGCACGTATAATGTCATCATTTTATTCATACCAATCTATGGATATAGTGAACATCCAAGCACGAAGCTTGATTAAGATAAAACATAAAGTATTTTACCAAAATTCTTTAAGTCGTTTTAGTGTTAATAATAATTATAGCTCGCTGTAAGTGCACCAATGAAATTGTTAATTGCAATTTTAAGTGCTGATTTACCACGAGCGGTGAAGGAAAACATCTTGAGAAAACCTGCATGTCTGATAAATAAGAAAAAAAATATTTCGAAGACCAGTGAAGTTCACTAACACGCATTGGGGCAGCGCGGCGGACATTTCCTTGCCCTAAAACGCTCTCAGAAATGAGGGGAGGCCTGTGCCCAACCGTGGGACATTTAGAGGCTGTAACTTTAACTTTTTCTTTTAATTATAGAATTATGCTAAATTGTTGTACTATTATTTATTCTGTGCTAAAAGCTAAATATCTGTTCCACAGAAACCGTTCAATATTCCGAGAAAAAAGAATCATGTATGTTATTAAAAGACTTAAAAAAATAACATCTTATAATCATATACATAATATTACATAATTAACATCACAATATAAATTAGAAATAGCTTGGTAGCGATCACCTCATTCCATGGGGTTATTATCATCTAAAAAAATTGGTGTCTCAGAAACGGCTCTATGGATTTTGTATTTAAATATTTTTTTTTTATTTTCCAAGTTTTCATATCTATATACTCTCTCTATCTTTCATCCCCGAGAATTTATTTTCTAACGCCGAGCAAACCTCAGTCGCTCAGGTACTGAGGAATATAAGTACCTATCTACAAAGTTATCTAAGTAGCCCATTTTCCCCACTCGTTCGCGAACTGACCATATTATCTACCCTAATTTATACGTATAAAATTATTACATTTATTCATGTATGATATTCTCGCATTCGAAACGCTGAATTCATTTGCTTACTAAAACATCATAAATTACGCGACGGTAAAATTACGTCAATGCTTTAAAGAATGTTAATTACGACTTATTCACTTTATCTGCTACTCAACTTTACCTTGTTTATTGGGGTTTAATTCAAATAATGATTTAAGTTACACGAAGCGAGTAATTTATTCTGTGGCAGTATTCTAATAGTTACTAAGGTACGTGAAGGTAATCACTTTAAGATTTGCCGCCCTATAAAACCAATACTAGGAGGAGGACAGAGACAAATACACTATGTCTGTGTACTATAACTAATATATTAAGAAAAAGTAACAAACAAGCCTTAGGAATAATTAGGAACACTTTGAAAAATCAACTTAAAAAAAATTACTACACTACCCAATACTAAAATCTAAATTTGTCAAAATGTCATCAATAAAATGGCGCCCTTTTGACTCTTCAATAAATTTAAATAACTGATGAAGAGCTACCGTATCACAGAGCCATCTATGCAAATAAGGCTGTAGTTTTTGAGTTATAAGAAAGTGACCATATTAACCGAATGACCATATCACCCTCACGTACTATACTAATAGACTACACGTACAGTCACTTAAACATACATATAGTAACAGAGTACTTCGACTTTGTCCATTAAGTATGTGCCAGCTACGTTATTAATCGTCGCTCCTTCAAGCTAGGGGCATCCCCGACTGTTTGTCCAACCACTATCTTCACTTTGAAATACTACTCTCATATCTAAGTATAAGTCATGTACCCGTCCATAGTTTATCTACGTTCTATGGTAAATTACCTTATGACAAATATTAATTAATTACAATAATTCTCAGTTTATAATGCACGATTCAATGCTACATTCTTGTACATGTAGAGTTATATATAATACTAGCTGTTCCCCACGACTTCGCCCGCGAAGAATTCATGACGATTGAATTACATGAGTTTTAATTTCTTTTTTGAAATAAAAGTAGCCTAAGTTACTCCTTATAACTCAGTCCTGTAAAAATCGGTTCTGCCGTTGCATCGATTAGCGAGAATAAACAGACAGACGGACAACAATTTTGTTTCTTTTTGTTATAAGTACCGTATATACTTTCATATACATTTAGTAAAAATCTGTTATTTTGACATTAAAAACAGACACTTCTCTTCTCTCGTTTTATTCTTCATACCATTTGTATAATAAAAATTAAATAATGTTTGTTGCTTAATAAACATTTTGACATGGTAGAGCCATGCTGCAGCTATATTAGTAGTAGAGTTGTAGCACGAATGGGTCGGCTCGACCGGGGTAGGACCACGCTCTCGCAGAATACCAGTGTAAAATAAGCAATTTAACACTGCTATGTTTCGTAAGGTGAGTGTAGAGAACTGGAGACCTTTTTTACTGGAAAAGAAGCATTCCATCTTAGTCCTCACGGGTTACAACGCATCTGCATTTTGATTCTTTATTAAGGGTAGATGTGGATGTCTATGGGTCACAGCAACCACTTACCATTAGGTGGACTGTTTGCTCGTTTGTTACCCTATCCAATAAAAACTTTTGTTTTTTTTTTGGTTTCGTACTTAAAACAAGTGAGAACAACAGTTCATAGTAGTCTACATGGTAAATTGCCATTTTATTTCAATGATGCCACAAGCAGAGATCTAATTATTATGGCTAACTCGCGTAATATCCACAATGAGCGATAAAGATTATAACAACTTCTTTCTCATAATCCACGGGTGGAAACGAGCCTCTTCCGTTGGAAGGAATTTCTTAATCACCACGTTTGGCAGGTGAATTGACTTTTGCAGTACCAAGCAACTTTGACACTTCTCCCCGTTGAAGATCTATGTCTGGCGTAAACGAGACGATATTGTACCGCCATCTGTCGGAAGCAATAACATCTTTCTGGGGTTTTCCCTTAATCGCCTCTTTTGATACCCATGGGAAGAAATGAGTTGATAAATTCTCTATACCGCCATCAAAGAGCACAAGGAGTAGGATTTTTTATCCAAAAAAGACTACTTTGCAACTTAGAATAATCTAATTATGAAAATTTCAAGGCACAAGTAATTTCTATGGAATAAATACAGTAAATGCCCTGTAGTGACTGTGTAAGGATATCCATTACTCCATATTATCCCGTACCTGATGACAAGTAGCAAGAAACAGGACTAAAAGAGGAGACGGGCAACATCATCTTTCTAATAAGACCCAAAATAATCAAAAACTGCGTATACCAATCCGCCTGCAAATAGTGTCAAATACAGAAAATATCCTCCGTATGACGGAATCTATTGGTGTTCAGCAGTGTACTTTTAAAAGGATGTGATGATGATGATGATGATGATGAAATACATTTAGAAACTAAACTTACCATCAAAACAGTAATGTACGAAAGGATTGAGCTTCAGGATCCTGTTGTACATACCCAATATGCTGCATTTACCAAGGCGTATTATAAACATGTCACAGAAAACACTCCCTTTCTTCCTCGTACAACCATTTCTTTGCAGAATCGTCTACTAGCTATTTTTTTATAGAATGAAGGTGACAAGCGAGCACACAGTCTATCTGATGGTAAGTGGTTGCTGTGGCTCATAGACATCTATATGTATCATCGATTACGTATCAAAATGCAAATGCGTTGTCACCCGTGCGGACTAAGATAGAATGCCTCGTTTCCAGTAAAAAGGGTCTCCGGTTCTCTCCACTCACCATACGAAACACAACAACTAAGATAGCTGCAGCATCTCAGCAGCAGTTATACGTTGTAGAGCCATGCTGCAGCTATATTAATAGTATAGTTGTAGCACGAATGGGTCGGCTCGTCCGGGGAAAGACCACGCTCTCACAGAATACCAGCGTTAAATAGCAGCTTAATGCTGCTGTGTTTCGTATGGTGAGTGTAGAGAACCGGAGACCTTTTTTACTGGAAAGGAGGCATTCCATCTTAGTCCTCACGGGTGACAACGCATCTGCATTTTAAGTCGCAAACGAAGATAGATGTAGATGTCTATGGGCCACAGCAACCACTTACCATCAGGTGGACTGGGTGCTCGTTTGTCAACCTTATTGTATAAAAAAAAAGCATGGCACTACCACGTACTAATTTTACTATTTTTCCATTTACTAATTTTCCGGACAGATACGAATTAGGGTGTTTTAAGAAAAGAACCTACTCTTTTTTAAAGTCTGGTACAGACTTGCAATTCTACCCCATTTCGTCCCGTGGCTTTCATGAACGATGATTCATGAATAGATGGAAGATTAAATGTCTTCCGATGTATAGCGATATAAACATTCCGTTAAAGTTAAAAGTAAAATTAAGTAAAATTCAATTAAAAGTAAAATATCCAGGTATCAGCATACGGAAACAGCTTCAAAGATGTTCGACTATTTTTATAGAATAATAGTGAAAAACAAGCACACAGTCCACCTGATGGGAAGTGATGGCCCATAGACATCTATATCTATCCTCAGTTAAGAATCAAAATGCAGATGCGTTATCACTCCTGAGCAATAAGATAGAATAGAATACCTCGTTTCCAGTAGAAAGGGTCTCCGGTTCTCTACTCGCACCACACGAAACTACAGTTGTTAATCCAAGACCACTATATTTAATAGGTGGCAGGACTACTTTTCTGCCAATTAGTGAGTCTGTATAGGCACTACCCATTTACATATTTCTGCCGCCAAATAGCAGGTGCTTCCGGTCTGAATGTAATAGAAAACCAGTCGATTTACAGGATCAGGTATACCTACCATCTAGTGAAATACCTATTACTCGTTACTCACTAAAGTCTAGCAGTGAACTTCTACTTAAACAACATGTCCTGTTTGACACTACATCCAATACCACATATTATAAAATATTTATTAAATTTCCGAGTTAAGTCTTCAATCTGCGCACTGACTATTCTTTTTACACTCTGACTCAGGTTATTTCCCAGGTAAAATATTATTTCCCCTAATGCAAATTTGATAAAGCTGATGCAACGAAGTTTATTTAACTATCAACATGGATTTTAATTGTAAAAGGAATCAAAGGCTCCGTGAATGACGGCTCCGTGGCGCAGTGGCTTAGCAATCAGTTGTTGCGCTGGGGGCCGCGGGTTCGAATCCCGCACGGAACAAGTATTTGTATGGCCTACAAATTATTGTTCCGGGTCTGGATGTTTTTCCTTGTGCAATTTATGTTTGTAAACGGCCTCCACGACACAGGAGAAAATCCTAGTGTGGGGGTAACGTTTTATAAAAAAAAAAGGCTGTTTTAAGACGTCAAACGGCAACGTGAAATATTTATCATAATTAATTCTCCTTCTTCTACACAAGCCCGTAAATATCCATTGCTGGACGTGGGCCTCTTCCGTTGGAGGTAGTATTTATCCTAATCGCCATGGTCGGCAGGCGGATTGGCGGTTACAGTACCAGACGCCTTGCAATTTTGACGCTGTCCGTCGCCGATCTCGGTATACAGTACCTGTACCACTTGATGGTAAGTCGATGTTTTGTTCCTTAGGCATCTACACCTACCCTCGATTAAGAATGAAAATGCACATGCGTTTTCACCCCTGAAGACTAAGATGGAATGCCGCGTTACCTGTATAAAGGATCTCCAGTTCTCTACACTCAGCATTAACCCGCGTATCGATTATGTACTCCAAGAGGTCGAACATTGGCGCGCGTTCCAGCCGCGCGAAATGGATACCGCCTTGGAACGCGCGCCAAATTGTTCCTTGGAACGCTCAAACGTGGAGCGGACCGTTCCATCTGGTGTCGGTTTATTACCGTGTATCAAAGTAGTTAAAGCCCAGTGCCGTGAGTGAATGATATATTGCTACGCCATGGCTCTACCACATAAAAGTTGTATAAACTAGATGTTTTTACCGTGAGATATTTCTGACATATTATAACATAGTTGCCTCTTTCGACACTCGCGGGACGAAATGGAATGATGGAATAATTTACACCGCCACCTTATGGCTAACTGCTTTATAACATGTGATTAAAAAACCGTTGGTGACATTGTTTCTTATACCTCTCCGTCTTTAGTATCCCATGCCGTGCCGACCCATTGAGAAAAAAAAAGTCTTAATATAAAACAAAATACTTAAGCTTTTTGAGGACTTCTTTTATAAATATAATAGAACAAACTTTCTTATGGTGTATTAACTCAAGCCTTCCTCAACTACAGACCTTAACATCATCTTGTACATCAATGGGCGTCTCAAAAGCCACTTCCCTACATGTCGATGCGCATGTCAAAATGTATATTTAAATTTGACATTTATTTCCGCATGTCTACTTTTCCTGCCACTTGTTCTCTCTAGTCAGGTAATCCCAACAATGGCTAAATCCAATGACATATCTATTAATGTATATTTCAACTGCAAATAGTAAAATTATTCCGAACATCTGTATATAACACAGTATGAATTTGAAAAAGTAGGAAAAATACGCATGTTGCTATAATTTATTTAACCGGTAACTACTGTATTAACGTGCTTCTTTAAATATTACAATCTCTGGCTTCTGTACGTGGAGAGACACAACCTGATTTTTGTTAATTATTGTTGAATAAGGCACTAATTCGTTGTGAAAGTCAACATCTCTAAAACAAATTAAAACCAAGTCCCCCGGTGACATTTTTAGAGTCTTTACAATCTTACGAAAGCTTAACATTTATGTTTTCTTTATTAACACAACAATACAATTTCGACATTAAAGTACAATATAATATGTGAAGGATAAACAGTTCTTTCACTCGGCGATAAAAAAAATCCCCTCATAGGTAAAATTGTATGCAATTTTTACATATTATATTGTATTGTCTTTTAAATGAACTTTCTTTTTAGTTCCAATCATAATTGCAGGCCACCAAAACAATGTCAGTTTAAATTATAATTATAATTACGGAATACTTAACTGGTCACACTTTTCTAATTCATAATATATAAGTTGTTCGGAATACATTTCAGTATGCGTCGGTGTCTAACTAACACTGACACATTACGCTAATAAACAGGAAGTAAAAATACATCATCAAACACAAAGATAAAATGACATACCGTAATTGCCCTTCGGCAAATTGTACAGCAGGTCGAAGAAAAGCTACAATCTTTATATCGAGGTGCTAAAGGTTTGTTCAGTAAAGCACTACAATTAAGTGGATGTATGCATACTTCAACATCTATCCGTGAGGATAACGATTTTTTTTAAAGAAACTCCCAAACTAATGGAGAAATAAATGTCAATGCAAACAGTGTTCACTGAACGCGGACGTCTTCTTCAAGCGTCCGCGTTGGTCACAGACCGCTGACTTCGGCGTCTAAATCTTTAGATATCGTTTCTTCTGATGGTAAAAAAGTATAAACAAAAACAGAGTGAAAGAATGGCCTGTTTTGTTACGTATGAGGCTGATGGTTTTTGTGTTAGAGATTTATTTTATTCTCTTTACACTTTTTATGTAAACGTATTTCATAACATGAGCCATGATAGCTCCGGGACTTAGGACTCTTCTTAAATATCTCATGCGAACTCGAACTTAAGTTCAATTATTTTCGTCACTATGGTTTCAATTATCTTTTCTGTCGACTTCCAAAAAGGAGACGGTACTCAATTCGACTGTATGTTTTTTTTTATGTGTACCTCATAACTTTTTACTGGGTGAACCGATTTCGATGATCCTTTTTTATTTGAAAAGCTGGTACTTCTCGTGACGTCCCATATGAATTTGATCAAGGTCAGACCAATAGTTTTTGAGTTATTCTTAATAACTCATATTGAAGTCGGCTGTACAAAATGTTTAATTATAAATTATCAATGTTTGAAAGAGTGAGGAATAAAAAAAATCAAGGTTATATGAAGTTCGTCTATTTGCACTGGAGTAATGTGACACTTTTCTACTCTTCAATATCTACTAAGATAAGGTTCATAACATGTCGGTAACAGAGTATGAACACTTGAATTTTCACAACAAAGAAAATTTAACTTTTTATCCAACTGCTCCAGAAGGATGGTAATGTTATCAGAGTGTATTTTTCTATTTTTATGGAACGCTCTTGATCGATTTTAACTTAGGGGTGTTGTTAGATTTTCCTTAGCTGTGGATGTGACATAGGGTACATATTCTTTTCTTTTCGGTAAATATTTTTACCGGTCGGTATTGTTGTGTTAATATAGAAAAAATAAATGTTAAGCTTTCGTGAATAATTATTCTAATGACTGTAAAAATGTCACCGGGCGACTTGGTTTTAGTTTTTTTTTTTAGAGATGTTGACTTTCATAACGATTTAGTGCCGTATTCAACAATAATTAACAAATCTCAGATTGTGTCTCTCCACCAGCCGGGTTTTTAATTACTGTTTTAATGATTGGGCTCGTAACAAATATTAAAAGTCGACATCAAAAAACTAAAAAGAATTAAATATTTTCATAACAACTTCAGAAAGCAGTGCTATGACACAGCGTGTTGATAAATTATTCCCAACATCAGAGGCTCTTAAATTTTTGGTAATTTTTTAATGCATTAGGAATATAACAATTTCAAAATAACAACTAGAATGACGTCTTAATTGTATCATTTAAAACTATTGTGATGTAATTCTGCAACTATGTGAGACTAGCCCTGGAGGTCACCTAAAATAAAAAATATTATTAAAATAGGTTCACAGTTGACAAAGACACATATTAAATAATGTTACTACGTAAGATGAACTACGTAATACAGTAAAATTGAGAATTTCCTTCTTTTTAGGTCAGCTAAAAATCTAGATCAAGCTCATTTTAATATAAATAAGGCATACGAGTCTATATAGATATCGGTTTTAATAACATTAGAGTAACAACCAAGTCCACTTAATGTTAAGTGGCTATTGCAGTCTACGGACACCTTCGAAAAATTAAAAAAACGATGGCTGCAGAATGCGTTGTCACCCTTACGAAGTGATGGAAGGACACTGTTTGTAATTATACCGACTTTACATAACCTTTAGACATATTGCTATTTCTAATAGGTAAGTAGTAAAGTAAAGTTACAATACCTATACGTCCCACTGTTGGGCGCAGGCCTCCTCTCATTTCTGATTTTCTGGTTTTCCCAATGCGTGTTACGAACTTTACATGTCTTCGAAATATTATTTTTGTCTTATATTTCTCAGACATGCAGGTTACCTCATGACGTTTTCCTTCATCGCCGAGCACGTGGTCCATCAGCACTTAAAATTGCAATGAACAATCTAATAGGTGCCGGCGAAGATCAAACCCGGGTGGCTCGCGTACTGTGAAGCTTACAGCGAGCGCTAACCATCTGAGCTACCACGGCTACCACCACGCTATAGTTAAGGTAAGTATTTAAAATAAAAAGTATAATAAAATTCATAGTCAATTACTAGAATTGCCCATCTGCTTGTATTGTTATATAATGTTTGTACGTGGTAGAGTCACGTCGGCTAACGCACGAATGGATCATGTAATGGTGCCATGTAGCGGTGACATAAAAGAATCCACTACCCCATATTATTCTGTGTGTGGTAAGTGGCGATAGAGGGTGACAAAAATCGAAGGTAGCAGAATCTTCCTGATGACAATTGAAAATAATATAATAAATAAAAACCGGCCAAGTGCGAGTCGGACCCGCGCACCGAGAGTTCCGAACAAATCCATAGGTATATAAGTTTAAAATTATTAAAAATATTTTTATTAAATTATGTAACTAAAAATTTACGTTTTTCGCAATTTTTCCTTTATCTGTGCTATAATACGTTGCTTCGTACCAAATTTTAAGATTCTGAGTTCACGGGAAGCAGCCTGTAGGTTTTTATTCCCTTGCGAATGTCGAAAAGAGCAATGGCAGACTTTCATACATAAAATTAGTTGAGAAGAAATGGTAGCGTCTATATACGAAAAATATCTTAAAATGTTAAGCGTCAGTCCCTTAATAACTCTGTCAAAGAATTTTGTACTGAGAAGGCGTCAAAAAAAAGATATTTACATTTGAACCTTTTAAGGTTATGTCCTATGTCATTTGGAAAAAGTCATGCTTCCTGCGGTTGTTTGATATTAGCTTAATACATAATTGAGAGTTTTTAGATTATTGTATCTCTATTATATATTTGCATACTATAAAGGTATATTTCTAGCATGGCTCTAGGGCTTTTGTACCATAGTGACATTCTCAGAAGGGCTAGAACCCAGAGCCGTAAAGCCAGTAAAAAAAACAGTGACATTTTATTTTAGCTAGTGTTGGCATAACATTAAATGGAATTGTTACATATTACTATGATTGAGATAATGTATTATTGTAGGAAATTATTTGTAAGAGACTTATTCTCAGCCATATTACTTTTATTTTTGTTATTACTGATAGTACAGTTGTTACTAATAATAACTTAATGTAAAAATATTTTGTGTGTTGTGTTAGTAGTGTTACAAAGTGTATACTAAAATAGTAGGAATACACTAAATGGCAACATTTGAATAGAGTAAAATGATTTCAGTCATTTGATATTCCCAAAAATGTTTGTTTTTTTCTGTGGCTTTAATTAAAATACATTTTTATTTGAAAAATCATAGAAAAATAATAAAACTCATTCTATATATAACTTATTTCTAGACGCTATAATTTTTGTCAACTATTTTTCTGCCATTGCTCTTTGCGCCATAAACGGCTGTATCTTTTGATTGCGTTGGCTTAGTAGTTTGATTTTTTCACATCTCTAAGGGACAGTAGATTTGAGTATTTGATATGAATTTCAAAATGATACCTCCACGCGTTCCTGAGAAAAAGGGTCTTGACAGACAGACGGGCAAGAAAGTGATCCTATAAGGGTTCCGTTTTTTCCTTTTAATGTACGGAACCCTAAAAATGGTATTCAGAGGAAATTTCCGCTACGGTGGCCAGTGTCAATGAAGACTAGCCATCTGCGCAGGACTTAATTATGGTGCACGAGTGTGTGTGCAAACACAAATGACTAACTCTATTCCCTCACTCTCATAGCCTTATGGAACGCCAATCCGAAGCTACCGGAGAGAGACCAGGCGGAGACCCAACGGCTTTACGTTCTCATCGAGGAACGGGGGTAAAACACCGCCAACTTCCCGACTATATCTGATTTTGGGCCCGTACACACCCATTACTTAAAGGTTAGGATAGTCCTTTATATTTTCCTAGTTTGAGTATAGTTGTGTTTTTCATTTGTATATACACATATTATATTCATCTAGCAAGTAAAGACAAGGTAGAGATATAATATAGATCCCTTTTTTATAGGATAAGGGAGACAAGTGAGCACACAATCCACCTGATGGTAAGTTGTTGTTGTGGCCCATAGACATCTACATCTATCCTCGTTTATGGTATATCCTGTAAAATACAGATGCGTTGTCAGCCGTGAGGACTAAGATGAAATGCCTCTTTTCCGGTAAAAAGGATCTCCGGTTCTCTACACTCACCATACGAAACATAGCAGCATGAAGCTGCTATTTACGCCGGTATTCTGTGAGAGCGTGATCCTTCCCCGGTCGAGCCGACCCGTTCGTGCTACAACTATATTAATAGTATAGTATAGCATAGTTGCAGCATGGCTCTACCACGTAAAAATGTATGTAATAATATTTAGTATTATAAATTTTGCCAGTACCTATAATTAGGTTATTTGCAAAAACCCGGAATGCTATCCTGTTGATAGTATCAAGTGATCATGTAAACAACAAGCAAAAAAAACAAGTAATAAGTGGAGACGTCAAATTAATATTCAATTTGTTCAGTTGATCTTAAATATACGTCTGACCCTAAAAGCCTTAGCATATTTGGAAGCTGCTACAAATTATGAGACTTGAAGCGTGATAAAGTGTACGGAATTTAAGTATTGCCAGTGTATAATACTGTAAACACACGTGATTATTTTAAATAGACTTATGAATATTGTTATTATTAAATTTACTGTATAAACATTTTTGTGGTAATAATAACAAAGGAACAAGCAGCTCGAACAGATGTAAGGTAGTCGTTCTTGCTAAAGACCTGCATCTATTCATAATATCGTTACAGAATTTCAAAAGTACACAGTTGAAGGTAGGCCTTTATGGCAACCGCAGTTTTTTTAAATATTTAGTTTTTGTTAGGAAGACTCCTGCTACCCATTCCCTAGTTTATTTTCCCTTCATCGCCTCTTACGATATTAACGGGACGATAATATGAGGTAGTGGATATTCTTACACCGTCACTACACGCTCAGTATCTATTCATTATGAGCAATCAAATTTATACACAGAATAAAACAAAACGTAACAGGGTTAATAGGTTTACCGTCCTTTTTACCACTGAAGAGGTATCATAATTAGAAATGTTTTTGAGCAAATTATGTTTTATAAAACGCTTTTGGTGCAAAAACATTCTCTGAAATATTGAGCTCCAAAGTATGTAGTTTGCAATGTGTAAATTAAAAAAAAAAGTTAAAAATATAGCTGTCCACATAATCCACCATTGCAATTGTAACAGGAACAGAAACCACAGAGTACATTATGACAGAAACCTTTTTATTCAATATAAATAATACTTAGTGAAGGTCACTCTTTTTTTTAATTTATCACCGGTTTGAAAAAAAATAATTGTGTCCTGGGAAGAACTAGCAAAATACAGCGCGATGTTCTTTTTAAAAAAATAACAGCTTACAATCATGTATGTTACACAATTAATAACACAAAACAAATTAGAAATAGCTCGGTAGCGATCAACTCATTACCAGGGGTTATTGTCATCTATAAATTCAAATTTGTTCTGTAGTTCTGTAGTTATTTGTTAAGTCGGATAACAGGAATGCCACGAATATTAAGGAATAGTAGAAATTTTACATCTAAATAATATTCATACTAGTAAGCAAAAAAACGTCAAGAGATGCCTATTATTTATATCTGCGCTGATTTATCACTAGTGTGGTGTATAAGGAGATATTCTTTACCAGGAGAGAGTTTGATGTCCTGTATAAAGTATTGATTGTTAATATTAACTGTACATTAGTAGTTAAAAATATAAATAAAAACTCCGTGTGTCTTTCCTTTTATTCATAAGTGTGACTGCAGACTAAATATAAGAAGATATTCTTAAATTAAATATACCGAGGCTACTGCGTGGGCTAAACATGAAGTTATTACACATTTGTTTTTTTTTTCTTTCAGAAAACCAAATCGGTAAAGCTTAAGTGTAAAACTTTACTTTTTGTTGTCACAGAAATTGCGATAAGGTGAGCAAAAAAATAAATTATTATATGTTAAGATTTTCAAAATGACACCATTATTAACTTTGTCATATTTACCAAGTTTAGTAGGATTTGCGATCGCAGTACCAAACGTTTCGTACCCTTAACGCTACTTCCCGTAATCTATCTGGGTCATAGAAATATAAAAAGAATTCTTTGTTATATCTATGATCTGGGTATTTCAGATCTAGTATACAGGAGGGTTATACCAAAATGTATATGGTTTCCTCTGCCGATACTCATCAGATAACATGGATTGGTATTTCACTTCCTTAAAAATTTACAACACTACCTTAAAAATTTCAGTATCACCGGTCATAAGAACAAAAACCTTCAGATCGCCATGACGCTAAAGTCTGTTTAAAAGGCTTTCACACTAATTCCTTAATGCCTGGATTACTCGCGATTAGGTATTTCGCGCAAATATTTGAGACTGACGGACTGTTTATGGCGTCTCAAGGTCATAGATGTCTCAACAAGATAAGAAAGTGACATACGAATTCTGGATAACAAACAATAATTATGAGGATAAGTCAGACATTGCCTTGAGCTGAGGTAACACAGCCTAGCGGGCGATTTTAATTGCAGAGAAATCGAAAAAAAATAGATAGAAGCGAGTCGATATTACTACTAGAAGAAGGAGCCTATAGACTACAAGAAAATTTGATAAACTTCGCTTTTTATCTCCTTTATGTTTAAAATAAAGCAACCTGGCGAACTCCTTATTATCTATTTACTTCTCCAAAAGACAAGGAGAGGGCAGTACCCAATAGCAAGACATAAGAAAATATAGTGACGTCCCAAATAAGGGTCGCTTGCGTGGCGAGAACATATGTTGCTGCCTCGTTAGTCTAGTGGTTGTAGTAGTGTGAATGCTGATGAATGCAGGTCCCGGGTTCGAATCCAGGGTTGGGCAAAAAAAAGTTATTGAGTTTTTCCGTCAAGAAATTCTCAGTAACTGCCCGGAATCGGGAAGTTGGCGATGTCTCATCGCCGTGCCTCGGAAAGCACGTAAAGACGCCTGATTCCTCTCCGATCGTGGCGGTTTACGGTCCCATCGGATTATGAGAATGAGGAAATAGAGAGTTCACCTGTGCTTGTGCACACACTTATATTGATTATAGTGATAATACCCGTTGGCTAGTCTCCGTTGAGACTGGCCGCCGTGACCGAGAATATATATATATATATATATATTCTATGTTTTTAAATAGTTGTCCATTTATTACTGCCTATAAATTGTGGAGTTGTCATCAGGAAGAATCTGCTTCCCATCTCCTGTTTCGGTTTCTTTCCAGTTTTCCTCTGTTGCCTCTTACGACATCCAGGGACGATGTGGGGTGGTGGATATTCTTACACCGCTACTGTACGGTATACCACCACTACACAGCATACAGTTAAATAGTTATGCTACCCTGCTATTATACTCTGTGGCTTAATTTGGACAAATAACATAAATGTTTCTTTTCTTTCTACACTCAGGCCTTAGCCTAATGCATATAAGATAATGCTGATAATATAAGTCGGATAATTGCTGTAGACATGCATTTATCTACACATTGCATTTATGCATATTTGGCCTTTAATCATTTAACTATAAACGAATACGATTTGTTGTATCGACTTCAACTTTACTATATATCAAGGTTATTAATTATACTAACCTTCTGACTTCTTCCGATAGAAGTCGGAAGCTGTCCAGGAGGACATCTCCTAGTGCGCTACATGTTACATACGATATACCTAATGCACATGCAAATGTAAAATGAGCAATGTGTAATCGAATGGAATACACAAAATCTATCATAAATATACATTTTATGATTTTTTTTACATGGTGTAAAATACCCTATTGTTGGGTAGGTTTTAAGTCTTGAATTACCGGCACAGGTTCACCATACTGTCACAAGCAGCTTGTTCACTGATTAAAGTTGCGATAGGAGCATGGTTTAGTTGTTTCGTTTGGTGTAACCAAATATCAATGTGTTGAACTTTTTTATTCTCGCACAGGATCCACAAACGGCATTAAAAAAAAGAAATATAAATGTGACTGGGTTAAAAATGAATACGCTCTTCGATACGTCATTATCAATTATAATTTCCAAAATGGGGATAGTTGTTCTCGTCGAAATTTCCAAGTTGAAAATGGTCGAACCGTTGTTAAACTTTTATGCACTTCAATGCTCCACCACCAGAAATAAATTATGAAACATACACAACATACGTGAATATACATATATATATATATACTACCGAAATATCAATATGTTGAAGTTTTAAATTCCACTTACTATAATTGCTATTACTATTTTGTGTGCTTTTTTTAGAAATGATGGTTAGCTTCGAGGTTTGGTACCCAGTCACTGAGTTTTTTCATTTCTTAGAATAATACAAATGAAATAAACTTTTTTTATCTCTTACGATAAATGCTACTGCTAAATGTGACTGGGTTAAAGATGAATCTTCTTTTCCAATAGATTTCGATACGTCATTATCAATATCATATCATATCCGAAATGGAGTTAGTTGTTGTCGTCGAAATTTCCAAGTTGAAAATTGTCGAACCGTTGTTATATAACTTTTATAATTGCTATACACTTCAATGCTCCAAAACCAGAAATAAATTATGAAAATTTCGATAATAATAGTTTATTTATTTATATATATGCATAATATATATATATATATATATATATATATATATATATATATATATATATATATATATATATATATATATATATATATATATATATATATATATATATATATATATATACAAACACTCACGCCTGTCACCCATAGGTGTAGACAGAGACTACGGACTTCCATTTTGCGCGATCCTGACACACCTCTCTCGCTTCCTTTACATCCAATCTGCCCCATTTCTATTCATTAGGTTAAACAGCCACGGGGAAGCCACACATCCCTGTCTGACACCTTTATAAATGCCAAACCAGTCCGAGTAGACCCCGTTGATCCTGACACAAGCACTAGAGTCCCTATAAAGAGACCTTAATGCCTGTATCAAGCCAGCGCTCAACCCAAATGAGTTCAGTGTTTGCCATAAAATATTCCTGTCCACTCTGTCATAAGCCTTTTCCAGGTCCATGAACGCACAAAAAAACTTTCTGGTTTTTGGCCAAAAACTTCTCCGTAATTATGCGCATGGAAAAGACTTGATCCTTACACCCCATCCCCTTTCTAAATCCAGCTTGCACATCCCAAATTTTTTCATCAGTTTCTTCCATAACTCTTTCAATTAACACCTTAGCAAACAATTTACCCACAATGCTAAGCAAGCTGATACCACGGTAGTTTTTACAGTCCTGCTGCGAGCCCTTTCCCTTATATATTGGGACTATAACGGCTTTGCACCAGTCTTCCGCTACCCGCTTCAGTACTCAACATAAATTAAACAAGGTGCACAGCAGGCCTGCAACCACACCCTCTCCAGCCCTTAGCATTTCAAGTGATATTCTATCATATACGGCTGCCTTACCTGCTTTGAAACAGAAACTTTTTTTATTCAATATAGATTATAAATAATACTTATTGAAAGTCACTCTTTTGTTTGATTACCACTGGTTCGGAAAAAACCTCTGTCCTGGGAAGAACCAGCAAGAAACCCAGCGGGACTTTTTTTTTAAATAACAGCTTACAATCATGATGTTACACAAATTAACAACACAACAAATTAGAAATAGCTTGGTAGCGATCACCTCATTTCCAGGGGTTATTATCATCCATAAATTCCTTAATATTATAATAACCATTTTTATACAAACTTAGTTTAATAAAGTTTTTGAACTTTGAACAGGTCAAACTTTGTATATTTTCTGGAATTTTGTTGTAAAAGCGTATACATCGCCCCAAGAATGAATTACTGACTCGATGGAGTCGAGTAACTGGTACTACTAGCTTGTGTCTGTTCCTAGTATTTACAGAATGAATATCACTTATTTTTGTAAAACTACTTTTATTTTTGTGTACGTACATTACATTTTCATAAATGTATTGAGAGGCCAAAGTTAATATATTAATTTCCTTAAATTTTTGTCGCAGTGACTCTTTAGGCTTTAAATCATAAATTGCTCTTATGGCCCTCTTCTGCAAAACAAATATAATTTCAGTGTCAGCTGCGTGTCCCCATAGCAAAATACCATACGACATTATGCTATGGAAGTAGCTGAAGTAAACTAGTCTAGCTGTTTCAACACTGGTTAAACTTCTAATCTTTTTTACAGCATATGCTGCAGAACTAAGTCTGCTTGCTAGTTTTGATATATGGGGGCTCCATTGAAGCTTCGCGTCTAGTGTGATTCCAAGAAAAATGGTGGTATCTACAAGACTCAGTTTCTCCCCATTTAAAATTACATTAGTGTTCGAGACGGCCAAAATGACTGTTCACAACGGCAAAATGACTTTAAACGAGAAAGTGATTAAGGAATATTTATTTGTTTAAAAAATGAAAATACGGAAAAATTGACTAAATAATGTATTAAATATAGTTTCACCATGTATTTACAACTCTCAATATGTTTGTATAGAGGGTCGATTTGACAATAGTTAATATAAACAACTTTATTTTGTTTAAGAAAATATCGACCAATCACAGCGCGCCGCGCTATAGAACTTTCTGGAAATTTAAATTAACTGCGTAATAGTTTTAAGCAAAAAATTAATGAGAATAATTTTATGTCTGAAAAGAGTTGTAAATATGGTATTTAGTTAGCATATGATGTATAGATCGTTATAATAAAGAAATATTTTGTATAATTAAGCACGATTTAAAAGTTATAGGATAATTAAAGAATTAATATGACCAATTAGTGTAAAAGTTTAGGACATTTCAATGAATAACTTTGTTAAATGTAAATATATTAATTATCCTTTATCGCATACTAATGTAGAACAAAAATGTCTATTTAATGATGTATAGCATGTTAGAGTTAAGATTTGTATTATATAGAAAAGTTGCAATTTGTGCCATTTGCATAAAGAAAAATGATTGAAAATAAAGAGGCAAATGGGAATTGGCAAGCGGCTCTCTATAGAGTATAGCCGAAGTCTACCTTATGGGGGCAAATCACAGTAACATTGTAGTAGGAAGAACTACCAGTAACAAGCAGCAGTATCCGGTAGTAGCTGAAGTGACTAGTAGCAGAACACAGTGAAAAGTTAAAGTGAAATAGAAAAGTTTAGCTAGCCGAAAAAGGTCGTAACTGAAAAATCGCAGTTACACATAGTCGGAAAAAGTGGCAACTGAAAATTCTCAGTTGCACATAGAAAAATAGTGTCAGCTAGCCAAAAATAGTGGTAACTGATATTCGCAGTTACATATAGTGAAAAAGTGTTGGCTAGCTGAAAAAAGTGGTAACGGAAATTTCGCCGTTACATTTCGTGAAAAGTGTTAGCTAGACGGAAAAAGTGGTAACTGATATTCGCAGTTACAAAAGTGTTTAAATTCAACTAATTTTAGTTGATTAATAGCTGCTAGTCAGTAGTGTTAGAAAACCAGCTGCTACCAATAGAAATTTTGGATACTACCAATAGAAATTTGTTACTTTCAATAGATATTTAAAATTACCAATAGAAATTGTAGAGAATACCAATAGAAACTTGTTACTGCCAATAGAAATTTGATATTACCAACAGATATTTTAAAAATACGAATAGAAATTTTAGAAAACCAATAGAAATTTTAATATTGCTGTGTGTTTAATTAAATCTGTGTTTTAAAATATATAGTGAACAATCATAGTTGAAAAATAGTGATAAATAAATAACAGTGTAAAATCTCGCGACAAATTAATTAGTCGATCCGCTGGCCACTCCCTTGCTATTTTAATTTACAAATCGTGCATTTTAATTTTGAACCTCAGTCCACAGTTTATCCGCAGCAACCAAAGAGACGGCAGTGAAAGACGGCAGTTGGAGGAGTCTGGAACCTACAGGTGTAGGACGTGAGCGACTCGCGGGGTATCTCCGACAACATTTACTCCGGAGAGTTTCGCCCGTCCGGCACATTTTATGGTCCTTCGAGCCGGATCCTTCCGATTGAACTGCCAGCCGGACCATTTTATGGTCCTTCGAGCCGGATTCTTCCACCTGTACTGCCGGCTGGACCATTTTATGGTCCTTCGAGCCGGATCCTTCCGATTGAACTGCCAGCCGGACCATTTTATGGTCCTTTGAGCCGAATCATCCGTATACACCGGACCACATACGCTGGTTATTCGAACGGGATTCGTCAATCCGTTAGTATTTCGGAACCGGGTAAATAATCACTACCGTTTTAAAGTTGCTGAAATTTCAGAATCAAGATGCCGATCACTCGTTCGCAAGGAAGGGGAACCATGGCGTGGACTGTCGGTCTGGATGATGGACCGTCGGACAATACCGACACCGTCCGCCACCAGATGCCACCACGCTCACCATCCACAACAGAAGGCGCTGAGGCGCCAGCTTGCCCCCGCGATGGGGGGGTACTCCTGCCTGTGCCAGCCGTTGTTAAAGCCGGTACACCGAAGCAGAGAGAACAGATAGCTTACCCCTGCGATGGGGGGGTACACCTGCCAGTGCCAGCCGTTGTTAAAGCTGGTACACCGAAGCAGAGGAAACAAATAGAAGGCAACGATGACATTCGCTGTGCATCACCGCCAACAGCCCGGGTATATTCCCGCGCCGAAGAGCCACCAAGGGGCCACACCGATAAATGTACAAGGTCAAAGAAGACCACTCGGCCCAATAAAAGGGTTTTGAAGGCTCGTGAGGAAGTGCTGAGAATAAAATTGGAACTCGCACAGATCTCATTACAAATGGCTGAAGAAGATGATGAATCGGACGACTATGATGAGGATGGTCACTCCAAAAGTGAGTATGTCCGATCTTGGCTCGAAAATTCTGTAGCCAAACAAAAGCCAACGCAAGGCGCAACCACCGGTGGGGAGGCCCCACTTAATAAAAACATCACAAAGCCACCCCCGGAGGTTGTCGACCTCAGTGAGCAGCCGATGAAGCTCACAAACAAGGATTCGAAGGTTGATGAAGAAAGGGAGCTCCTACCTGCTGTATCAGAGCTCACCTACCAGGATCCCAATGCTGAAAATATACCGAAGAGTCCCGTACCTCAGAAGGCTTGCCAGGACTCCAAGGTTGATGAAGACAGGGGGCTCCTACCTGCTGTATCAGAGCCCGCCTACCAGGATCCCCAACCGGAAGAAGCAACCAAGAATCCCATAATAAAAAGACCTAACCAGGCACCTGTCAGCAATGAAGACAGGGTGCTCCGACCATTCATATCGGAGCTCACGTCCGCTATAGCCGCACTCGCTGATAAACCAAAACCAGAGAGTGCATCGTCAAATACTTTCGCAGCATCAAAAGCGATAATGACACTGCCGAGCTTTAGCGGAGCACATACTGAATGGCTTTCGTTCCGTGCCATTTATGAAACAACCCGAGGCTACTTCAATGACATAGAAAATACTGCTAGACTACGAAGAAGTCTACAAGGAAGAGCCTTGGAAACAGTTAGTTCGGAACTCATCGGGCATGCTAAACCAGATGAGATTATGCGAGAACTGGAGCTACAATTTGGGCGTCCAGATTCAATCGCGCAAGCAGAAACCGATAAATTACGGGGATTGCCACGCTGTACAGAGGCCCCCAGAGATATTTGTACATTCGCGAGCAAAGTGAGGGGAAGCGTCGTCACACTTCGAGCACTCAAGCGAGACCATTACCTCGTTAACGCAGAGCTGCTACGACACCTCACAGACAAACTGCCAAACTCTATACGCGCGCAGTGGTATAGAATTTATACAGAAAAGTATGACTCAAGACCAGACCTCGGTTCCTTCAGTGAATTTATCACCGAACAAGCTCGCTACTGTAGTGCATTTGCGCCTCCTGAGATCATAAGCGGAGCGCAAAATAATCGTCCAGTGCATAGGACGCACACGGCTACCACTAAGCCGTCTCCGAAATGCAGTGTGTGCGAAAAAGAGGGTCATTACGGATCCGACTGCAACAAGTTTAAAGAGGCAGATATTGATAAAAGATGGCAACTCGCCAAGCAAAGGAATTTATGTTTCCGGTGTCTGCGTTATAGAAGTCAGACACACAGATGCAAAACCACGAAGTGTGGAATAAAAGGATGCAACGCGACACACAATCGACTCCTTCATAATAATAGAAAGGAAAAGACAGAGGGCCCACTAAAAGAACCTCAAGAGACAGTGGCAAACTCATTCGCTGTATCAAAGCATCAAGCTTACTTGAAGATAATTCCAGTTCGAGTAATTGGACCGGCGGGAGCAATAAACACACACGCTCTGCTGGATGATGGGTCGACAGTCTCGTTAATGGATCAAGAGATTGCCGATCAAATTGGAGCTAAAGGGCGGTTGGACCTATTCAAGATCACAGCTATCGGAAACACTACCCTCGATTCGCCGGACTCCCAAAGAGTCAGTGTCACTAAAGAGTCTCCATAGAAAAAGGGTGCCATTCAGAGCACGCACGGTCGCCAGCCTAAACTTGGGGCCGCAGACTGTGCGTGCAACAGACATAGAAAATTGTAAGCATTTGAAAGGCTTAAAGGATCAATTGACATATGATTCAGGCAACCCTAGGATCCTGATAGGACAAGACAACTGGAGACTCTTAATAGCCACACAAGTACGCAGAGGTCCACCGCACCAGCCAATAGCCTCGCTCACAGAACTGGGATGGGTGCTACACGGGGCGCACACTAAAGCCCCGCATCAGCGCGTCCACACGGCCAACGAGCTGTACACGAGCGAGGAGAATATAAATGACCAACTCCGCGAATACTTCGCGCTGGAATCTTTAATGATAAATCCGAGAAAACCAGATTCCGATCCAGAGAAGCAAGCCGAAGAAATACTAATAGCAGCAATAGAGGACAATAGTAAAGTGGACGACTGGCGCTGGGTACCCACAAAATTGAATATAGCTGACACCGCTACGAGGGACGTACCACCCAATTTCGACTCTAACCACGAGTGGTACAGTGGCCCATCATTTCTATACAAAGAACCGTCAGCATGGCCAACAGAACGACCCACGTCATCCGAACCTACTGGTGAAGAAAGATCTCTCACCATCACAGAAAGATATAGAGCTCCGCTATATAAAGAGGCCATTCCCGATCCGACGAAATTTTCGAAATGGGAACGCTTAGTGCGAGCTACGGCCAGAGTGCTTCAATTCATAACACTCTGCCGCGAAACAACCGACAGGACCTTTTATAAAAGGACAAAAAAAAATAGAGAGGAAGACCCCGACTGGAGGAGATCGAAGTGCAATCCGCGACGTCTCGCGCAGCCTCCCAGTCAGGTGAAAAGCAAAGATGTAAACAAATACATCACACTGGAGGCCGAATATATAAGAAAGGCCGAAAAGCTCCTGGTACATGTCATCCAGGAAGACTCCTTCACACAAGAAATAGCCGATCTCCGTAACGATAAGAGGGTCGCCCATGATAGCCGCCTACGACCACTACAGATACAATTGAAAGACGGGATCATTGCGCTACGAAGTCGAATAGCCGCTGTAAAAGGAGTCTCTGAAGATATGAAAGGGCCAGCTATATTGGATGGTGATCATCACATCACCCAATTGTATATTGATTGGACGCATCGTAGCCTGCATCATTGCGGGACCGAACCAACCATCAACGAGATTCGACAGCATTACTGGGTAATCAGACTAAGACCCACTACTAAAAGAATAGTAAGCCAATGCGTTCAGTGCCGCATAAGAAAGGCACAACCATCCATGCCAGCTACCGGTGATCATCCCAGCACGCGTCTCGCACATCACCAGAGACCGTTCACGTTCACCGGCCTGGATTATTTTGGGCCACTCTCCGTAACAGTGGAACGTCAGCATCAGAAGAGATACGTGGCGCTCTTCACCTGCCTTACATCACGAGCTGTACATTTGGAAATTGTGAAAGATCTCAGCGCAGACTCTGCCATACTGGCATTAAGAAGATTCGCAGCGCGCCGAGGATGTCCCACCGAGATTTACTCGGACAACGGCACGAATATGCACGGTGCCGACAAGGAGCTTCGAGAGGCCTTCCGAGAAGAAGCCAGCCGACGAGGCATAGTCTGGCGATTTATAACCCCCTCCGCGCCTTTCATGGGAGGGGTGTGGGAACGGCTTGTTCGATGCATGAAGACGGCACTATACACCGTCCTTCATGAAAGACATCCGCACGAAGATGTCTTGACCACGCTGCTCTGCGAGGTGGAATATACAGTAAACAGCAGACCATTGACTCACATCTCATTAGACAGCAAAGACAACGAGTCCATCACTCCAAATCACTTCCTATTGGGAGGATCTGCGAGACTGCCAACACCTGGAGTTTTTAGTGAAAAAGATGCGAACAGCAAAAAACACTGGCGACGCTCCCAGATACTCGCTGACATGTTCTGGCAGCGTTGGGTCAAAGAATATCTGCCGGAACTTCAAAACCGGCGGGAGGCCCACGGTCAAGGCCCCGATCTCCAGGTGGGCGATCCAGTCCTCATAGCTGACAGCCAGTTACCTCGTAACACCTGGCCACGAGGAAGGATTGAAAACATATACCCCGGGGCGGACGGACAGATCCGCACTGTGGAGGTACGCACAGCGAATGGACTAATCAAGAGGCCAACCAGAAAACTCGTGCCGCTGCCGAAGTAGAGGCAACGTCTCTCACCGAAATTATGCAGCGCCGCTGCGACGGGTCTTCGCGACGCTGCACGGCGGGAGAAATGTTCGAGACGGCCAAAATGACTGTTCACAACGGCAAAATGACTTTAAACGAGAAAGTGATTAAGGAATATTTATTTGTTTAAAAAATGAAAATACGGAAAAATTGACTAAATAATGTATTAAATATAGTTTCACCATGTATTTACAACTCTCAATATGTTTGTATAGAGGGTCGATTTGACAATAGTTAATATAAACAACTTTATTTTGTTTAAGAAAATATCGACCAATCACAGCGCGCCGCGCTATAGAACTTTCTGGAAATTTAAATTAACTGCGTAATAGTTTTAAGCAAAAAATTAATGAGAATAATTTTATGTCTGAAAAGAGTTGTAAATATGGTATTTAGTTAGCATATGATGTATAGATCGTTATAATAAAGAAATATTTTGTATAATTAAGCACGATTTAAAAGTTATAGGATAATTAAAGAATTAATATGACCAATTAGTGTAAAAGTTTAGGACATTTCAATGAATAACTTTGTTAAATGTAAATATATTAATTATCCTTTATCGCATACTAATGTAGAACAAAAATGTCTATTTAATGATGTATAGCATGTTAGAGTTAAGATTTGTATTATATAGAAAAGTTGCAATTTGTGCCATTTGCATAAAGAAAAATGATTGAAAATAAAGAGGCAAATGGGAATTGGCAAGCGGCTCTCTATAGAGTATAGCCGAAGTCTACCTTATGGGGGCAAATCACAGTAACATTGTAGTAGGAAGAACTACCAGTAACAAGCAGCAGTATCCGGTAGTAGCTGAAGTGACTAGTAGCAGAACACAGTGAAAAGTTAAAGTGAAATAGAAAAGTTTAGCTAGCCGAAAAAGGTCGTAACTGAAAAATCGCAGTTACACATAGTCGGAAAAAGTGGCAACTGAAAATTCTCAGTTGCACATAGAAAAATAGTGTCAGCTAGCCAAAAATAGTGGTAACTGATATTCGCAGTTACATATAGTGAAAAAGTGTTGGCTAGCTGAAAAAAGTGGTAACGGAAATTTCGCCGTTACATTTCGTGAAAAGTGTTAGCTAGACGGAAAAAGTGGTAACTGATATTCGCAGTTACAAAAGTGTTTAAATTCAACTAATTTTAGTTGATTAATAGCTGCTAGTCAGTAGTGTTAGAAAACCAGCTGCTACCAATAGAAATTTTGGATACTACCAATAGAAATTTGTTACTTTCAATAGATATTTAAAATTACCAATAGAAATTGTAGAGAATACCAATAGAAACTTGTTACTGCCAATAGAAATTTGATATTACCAACAGATATTTTAAAAATACGAATAGAAATTTTAGAAAACCAATAGAAATTTTAATATTGCTGTGTGTTTAATTAAATCTGTGTTTTAAAATATATAGTGAACAATCATAGTTGAAAAATAGTGATAAATAAATAACAGTGTAAAATCTCGCGACAAATTAATTAGTCGATCCGCTGGCCACTCCCTTGCTATTTTAATTTACAAATCGTGCATTTTAATTTTGAACCTCAGTCCACAGTTTATCCGCAGCAACCAAAGAGACGGCAGTGAAAGACGGCAGTTGGAGGAGTCTGGAACCTACAGGTGTAGGACGTGAGCGACTCGCGGGGTATCTCCGACAACATTTACTCCGGAGAGTTTCGCCCGTCCGGCACAATTAGTATTTAATTGTTTGACATTTGGAGTCACGAATTTCATACATTTTGTTTTAGTGCCATTTAAATGCAAATTATTAACATCGAACCAATTTACTAATTTAGAGATAGCATTATTTACTTCGTCATATTTTAGTAACTGTCGACTTAATTTGAAAATTAAAGAAGTGTCATCTGCAAATAATACTATATCATGGTTATCCCCTACTATGTAAGGTAAGTCATTAATGTATACAAGAAACAGAAAGGGGCCGAGAATTGAGCCTTGAGGCACGCCCATTTGTACCATCGATCCGGAAGAGCTCATATTGTTAATGACAACTTTTTGCGTTCTCTTACTTAAATATGAAATAATTAATTTAAGGGCATCACTTCTTACACCGTAGTGTTGAAGTTTCCTGATTAATGTTTCATGGTGAACACAATCGAAGGCCTTGGATAGGTCACAAAATATACCCAAAGCATCCTGTGAATTCTCCCATGCATTAAAGATATATTTAATCAGCTCAACACCGGCATCAGTTGTCGAGCGACCCCTTGTGAAACCAAATTGATTTTTATGAAGTAAATTATTTATATTAAAAAAATTTAACATTTGAACAAGAACAATTTTTTCAAAAATCTTACTAAGTGTTGGTAGTACAGAAATAGGTCTAAAATTGGCGGGGTCTAATGTACTACCAGATTTAAATAAAGGTATTACTTTACTATGCTTCATTAAATCAGGAAACACACCAGATTCGATACTAGTATTAAAAATAATAGCTAAATGAGGCGCGATTGTATCTATTATAGACGCAATAACTTTAACGGAAATCCCCCACAGATCCGCAGTTTTTTTAACATCAATAGTTTTAAAATATTTTACAATATCTTTTGATGACACTTTATGAAATGTAAAATTCTTTGTACACACATTTACATTTTGTTTAAGTAATGATTCGGCGACGGCAGGAGAAGAATTCAGTGACTTAGTGGTCAAGATCGGAATATCGGTAAAATATTTCTCAAAAACCATTGCTACGTCCTGATCTGATACAGTTAATTTGTTGTTAACACTTAGCTGGTAATTTGAATTGCGAGAGTTGATCTTACCAGTTTCGCTATTAATTATACTCCATGTCATTTTAATTTTATTGGAAGCCGTCTTAATTTTGTTGCTCAAATGCAAAGACTTGGCTATGGAGCACACTCTTTTAAATATTTTTGAATATTTTTTTACATATTCCCTAAATTCGACGCTATGATTATATGACCTTTCATGGTAAAGATCATATAACCTATGCCTGCTCTTATGGACTCCTACTGTCGCCCATTCATTGAATGACTTCCGACTGTTCAAGGAGAATGTTTTAGAAGTAAAAGTATTATTAAATTCATTGCAAATAAGCTTAAATAATGTTCCATACAAAAAATTAGGATCATTTTGGTATGAAAGTGATGGAAGTTTTTTCACTACGTTACTTCTAAATTTCTCCAAGCGACGTGCATTTACTGGAACAGACACAACTTTCTCATCTACTTGCTTTTTGTGAACATAAGGTAACGAAACTACTTGTCCACAGTGATCAGAACTTAATTTTTGAATTATACATTTATGCAACGGCTTCACATTTGTAAAAATGTTATCTATACATGTTGCACTAGATTGAGAAATACGCGTTGGCTCTATAAATAAATTAAAAAACCATATGATTTAAACAATGATCTAAATTTAATATTGATGGAGGAAGCTTCTAGGAGACTGATATTAAAGTCTCCACATATTACAACAGATTTATTCTGTTTATTAAGCTTAGCAAAAACTTCCTCCATAATGTTTTCAAAAGCATCATATGTACAACATGGGGGTCTGTAGACGCTCACAACAATGAGGTGCTCAAACTCAACACATGCCATTTCTACAGTTCGCTCAACAGAGAGGCTCACAATGTCTTTACGTTCTTTACATGATAATAATTTACTAGCTAATATTAAGGAGCCACCTCTTAAAACCGTATCTCTATTGAAAGAACTGACCACCTGGTGATTACTGAAGTTAAACATTAAATTATAAGCTTTTAACCAATGTTCAGTAATACATAAGATATGAATATTGTTGCTATTTAAGAACAACTCAATTTCTAGCTCTTTGCCTATCATGCCTTGTATATTTTGATGCACCAGGTGTAAACAATTTTCATTATTACTCTGTGGAGTCATACAATTAAAGATTTGTAAGCTACATTCTAAATTATTTAAGTTATTATAACTGCTAGAGATTACCTCTATTGTCTCATTTTCTAATTTAAATTTCTTGGAACTGATTCCAAATGGCATAATAAGTCATTACACTGCTCAAAAGAAGCAGATGTCTGTGTAGCCAAGACCTTGGCTGAGTTAATATATAAATAATAAGATAGCACATTTGCTATCTGTCTTAAATTATATTTTGATAGGTAATACCTATCTCTAGTCAAAAATTTCTTAATTAAATTATTTATATCTATTAAATTAATTCTATCATTATAATTGTAACAATTAAATGTCAAGTTTAAATTATTATTACATGAAAAGTTATTCATTAATAAATTTAAATCATATCTTATTTTATTTTCCTGCGGCCAACCCTGTATGTAAGGCAATGTAAACAAGATAATTTTATGTACATTTAAAGTATTTAGATTATCAATATATTTTAATAATTGATTTTTGTTTACATTGCCTCTTCTCCCAACAAGAATTATTAATGTGCTATTAGGACAAAATTTACTAGTTAAAACTTTATTCATTATATGACTAAAGGATGCTCCAGGCATGCAATAATTAGTGATCATATGTCCTTTTAAACAGTTATTTAACATCATGCCCAAATTTTTGCCTATGTCATCACAATACATAATAACTTTATTTTTTTTAATATTTACATTGCTTTTTAAGTTTATATCCTTTGTCATGGCACTGTCATAGAGTGTAGGTGAAAATAATGAGGTCTTACTGTTAACTTTGTTATTTACACATATTGTCCCCGACGAACCTGGTATGGAGCGCTGATACTCACTCTGATTTTTTATTAAGGAGTCAAAGCGCTCCTCATTATATTCACATGATTTTACCAGATCATTCATGGCCAATATGTGTTCTTTTATCTCATCTTGAGCCGATGCATATTTATTTGATACAATTTCTAGAGAGCTTTTAAGTGATAAAATTGTTGAATTTAGACACTCTATATCAGTCTCATAACAGTGATTCATATTTTCCACCTCAATTGAATATATTTTAAGTTTATTAATTAGTTCTTGCTTTTCTTTGCATACATTTATATAATTTTTAACATTAATTTTAGTTTTAATTAATTTTTGTAGTTTTCTAATATATTTATTAATTTTTATATATTTCTTTAATTTTCTTCTACTGCAGGTAGTCCTTGCTGCTGTTCTTGATATGACATAATCATCACCAGTCAAATCGATTGTTGTGGAGGGTTGCAATGCTTTAGATTTAGTAGATTCACACTCTATGAGCTCGTTGAACAGACTTTGAGTTTGGGACGCTTTTATGTTATCTATGTAATGTTTTAATTGCACAATCTGCTCATTAGCCTCACTTAACTGTAACTGCAATGCAGCAATTAATTTGAGGGATTCCTCATATTCCTTGCTGCATTGGTCAAACTCATCGACTGTTCTCTGAAGTTGATCCATTTCTTTTGTAATAAATGTATATTCTTTATGCAACTTAACCATGTCACTTTTTAGTTTAGTATTTTTAGCAATTATATTTATTATTTCCTTTTCATTGTCATCCCTTTCTTTAATTAACAGCTCACACTGCTCCTTTGACGCCTTAAGTTCTTGAAGCACCATTTGAAGTTGGTTCTCCAATTGGCGCGTTTTGGCGTTGCGTGTATTCATTTTACTATTAAATGTAAATAGCAAAAGAAAACAAAGAAAGAAAACCAAAGAAGCAGAGTAAGCAAATGTCGAGATGTATGGGCTTATTTACAGATCTCAAATTAAATTATCATGTAAATAATTCAAAATGAAATCCACAACAACACTTAATAGGTAAATCTTAAAATGTTAAAGGGATAACAAGAATTACACTTACAATACGTTTAAACGATGTTCGTTACAGCTGTTACTTTTGATTGGAACAGTAAACACAATGTATGTAATTAAAATAGGTACTTCTGACTTTTACTTATATCACAAACACAAATAAGTCGAATTTAACAACTGTAACTCAAAATTGAGGTGGATATTATTATTTTACAATATTTAATTTTTTTAAATAGTTGGGAGCAATTATTTTTACAACTTGTCACCGGGGTTCAACTTTCATGCTTTTCATTGCTTTCATTATTTTATCTACACTTATCTCCTTACCTCTCTCCACTTCTTCCGGAATTTCTATTTCACTTACTTCAGACGACTCTTCGCTCTTAAACACGCTTTCAAAGTATTCCTTCCATCTCTTTAAATTCGAAACTTCATCATTCAGCATGCAGACATTCTCGTCTCGTATAGCATTCATTCTAGGCTATTTTGAATTTCCCCTGGCAGTTCTTACGAGCTTCCAGAACATTTTAATATTTTCCTGGAAGTTATCAGATATTCTTCTATCATTCTTATCTATCCTTTCTTGTTTTTTCCTTTCAACGACTTCTTTTACTCTCTTATTTATACGTATAAAGTCTGCCTTTTTTCTTTCAATCTCATCATTCATACCGTCAGAATTACCGGCTTTGGTTGCTAGTAAATCTAGCCATGCTCTCTTCTTTGCTTCAACCTTCATCCGTACCTCATCATCCCACCACAACGTATTACTTTTTCTTTCATTTTTTTCTCTTACTTACACCACATACTTTGGTGGCTGCATCCACCAGAACTTCCTTAATATTATTCAATACATTCTTCAAGTCTAAATCATAATTACATCATACATAATTCATTCAACCCACTTATATTTTCCCTCAGTCTGTATTTATACTTCTCTTTCACACCTTCATCTTATAACCTCTCTATTCTTATACGCTTTAACGCAGTGGTAGACACAGATGTACGATGCCGTCAACGCCTGAATAGACCATTAATTCGGCATAAGACCAAGTAATGATCCGTCTCTATGTTAGACCCCCGGTAAACCCTTATATCTATCACTGCGCTCCTCATTCTTTCATCAACAATTATGAAATCTATCATGCTTCTATCATCCCTTCTTTCCCATGTATACATGTGAATCCTCTTATGGCGAAAGAAAGTGTTCGCCACAAAAAGATTCTTTTCCACACATACGGTGAGGAGGTCTTCACCATTCTCATTTATTCTTTCATCGCCAAACGTTCCTAATATCCTTTCATAACCAGACCTCTTCACCCCAACGCCTCCAGTAAAATCTCCTAACATAATAATATTTCCATTTTCCTTACATTTCATCAACACCAGCCTTACCATATCCCAAAACTGTTCTCGGATATAAGTGGGCTTAGACATATCTGGGGCGTACACCCCTAGCACAAACAACTTCTTTAAGCCCACTTTCATTCGTATCCACAGCAGCCTTGGGCTAACACATTCATACTCTTTCACACATTGACTCATCCTTTCTGAAAGGATGACACCGACTCCCTGGCATGGTCGCTTGGTCTCTACACCAGACCAGTAATCGGTATACATGCCATGCCTCTCCATCTCTTCGCTTTCGCTTCGTCTCGTTTACACATAACACATCTATTCCTCTATCGTTCATCATTTCGCATACTTCACCCATCTTATCATTCATTGCTCCACATACATTCAGCGTAGCCAGACGGGCCTCCGCAATCCACTTTTCGCCCCTCCGGGAGACAGGACGTGACGGGTGGCGGTGGTCGCCGGTTTTTCTCCCGGAGATTCTTCGCACCCCTGCCCTATTAAAGTGGCGCCGGGAACTCAGGGACATTTCTTTTATTTCTTGGCTCATGGTGCGAACTAAGGGGTGGTAGATCTTACGCCGCTACCATACGGCGAGGAGCCGAGTCTATCCTATCGGCTTTGTCGCTTGTTTAGCACCACTCGGGGGACATGTGTAGGGTGGTCCTAGGATTAGGTGGTCGAAGCCTACGGACGCGAGCGACTCATACCCTATATATATATATATATAGAGTATATAAACTATTATTATCGAAATTTTCATAATTTATTTCTGGTTTTGGAGCATTGAAGTGTATAGCAATTATAAAAGTTATATAACAACGGTTCGACGATTTTCAACTTGGAAATTTCGACGACAACAACTAACTCCATTTCGGATATGATATGATATTGATAATGACGTATCGAAATCTATTGGAAAAGAAGATTCATCTTTAACCCAGTCACATTTTTTTTTCTAAAAAAAAGCACACAAAATAGTAATAGCAATTATAGTAAGTGGATCCCGTGCGAGAATTAAAAAGTTCAACACATTGTTAATTAATGTTATAGATATTATAGTATAAGCTTAGGTGAGAAAAACTTTTTGTTATATTTTTTTTGTAGAAACCATGTCATTTTTCCCATATAATAGAAGAAAACACGAATTAAGTAAAACATTGTACTGCACTTGCAAGGGCTGTCAAAATTGCCCACTAAAGGGCGGGACCGACGAGCGATTAACCTAATCTATTACAAAATTTGACTTGCAATAGGTCATGCACCTATCATGTCATGATATTTTGTTTTGTATAAACGATAGTTAAATCTAAGTCAACGTACATCAAAGTGATCTTCACAGAAGTATAGTTTAGATTTTGTAGACAATTGTAGAAAAAGACCCGAAGCTTTTCTTGCTAGTTTTAACCAAGTTTAAATCAGTTGGCATTTGAATCCACAACTTTCCCGGCGTTCATATGCTTGTATTTTTGCATTCAGACACAACACAACAATGATATAGATAATAAATCATTATTAAACATCCCAGTGTCGTATTGCTTTGCAAAATCGAAAAAATTCTAGGGCAGTGACGTCACAAGTTGAACAGCATGGCGGCTATCGTTTTCACGCGAAAATTTAAAACGATAGGTTAAAAGTAATTTTTATAGCGCTCCGGTTTTAAAAAAATTGTATAAAATTATAGTGGTTCATTATCATTCTAGGATTCATTTAGAACACTTTTTGAAAGCGGGTGTAATACCCTATTACTGCGGAAGTGTACTATCTAGAATTGCAAATTATGAACAATTGATGGAGTCAAGTCCGTTATCAAACAGCCAAGACCTTTCACTACAATAACTCTAATTCGTGAGCACAGAAAACATATAAACATAGAGCACAAAAAATAAAATGGCTGCTGTTTCGCGAGTTACTTAATCGCAATTTTCAGAAATTCTCCACTTAGTAAGAACTCTAAATACATATATCTAAATTCATAGTAAGAACTCTAAATACATATATCTAAATTCATAAGTATGTGTATATATTCCAATTATAAATGTTATTCTAGTAATTTATTTCCCTTTTCGTAAGAATACGAAGTTCTGCATGTGTTGGAATTTTGTTGCACAATGTCATACAGAATTTCGCTATACACTCATCGTCAGAGCCAAGCTGCAGTAAGGTCAGAAAAATGCGTATTTATGGCTGCAGCACGAACGCTCGACCGGGGGAGGAGTACATACTCACAGAATGCCAGGGTAAAATAGCAATTTAATCCTTAGGTGTGAATGCATCTGGATTTTGATTCTTAATCGAGGTTAGGTGCAAGTTGTATCTATAAAGCCACAGCATTTACCTACTATCACTGGACTGTGTGCTCTTCTTTCATGAACGAGGGACCCATTAGCTTAATCCGATAAGATACGATACGTTGGTTTGTTGGCAAAAAATCATCCTAATTGGGGCAATAGTAATATGGTTATGAACAATATACCATAAACATTGTCTTAAATTTACTTAACCTTACAGTACGAGTCCTTCTTAGCGAGGTCGATTGCAAAAATATACTCTTCAGAAATGTCACATTTTTTACAATTATTTTGACAGTGTTATAAGAAGTTTTCGTAAATCATCGCCGTTATTTTTTATCTGTTTTTTAGGTAAAAGAAGTTGTGACAGGATTAATGATCGGACTTGGGTCGGGTGCTTTAATATATTCAATTTACATATAACACAGTTTCCAGCCACTGTGCCTTGCGAATCTAATCAATTAATAAATTCAATAATCAATTACTCATTCGAAATTTTCATCCACCTCCTACAACATATCAATCAGCATGCGCGGAGGGAACTGTTGGATTTGAATTTTTTCTACGTTCCATAAAAAAATCCATAAAAAAGTTAGCAGGTCGTAAATTTAAAAAAATTACCTGCGACGGGGAGCAGAGTCAAAGGTGCAAAACGACACATTACTCATTTTGATTTTTTTATATTAAAAAGGTGACTAGTGAGCATATATTCCATATGATGGTAAGTAGATTCTGTGGCCCATAAACATATGTACGTACCTCGTTAAGAATCAAAATGCAGATACGTTGTCACTCCTGACGACCAAGATAGAAAGCCTCTTTAGCAGTAAAAAGGGTATCTGGTTCACTACACTCCCTATACGAAACAAAGCAGCATTAATCTGCTGTTTTACGTATTCTGTAACAGTGGTGTTACTGGTCGAGCCGGTTCATTCGTTTTGCAGCTATATTATTGCATGGTCACAAATAAGAGTTTCTTTTTGACTAGTGTTTAGAATTCACTGCAGGAAATAGCCTTATCAAGAATACGACAAATGACGCATTTCTTAATAATCATTTTTGGCATTTGGGTTCAGCATTTTAGAAACATTTTTTTTTATAGGATAAGGGTGACAAACGAGCACACAGTCCACCTGATGGTAAGAGGTTGCTGCGGCCCATAGACATCTACATCTATCCTCTGTTACAAATCAAAATGTAGATGCGTTGTCATCCGTGAGGACTAAGATGGAATGCCTCATTTCCAGTAAAAAGGGCCTCCGGCCACCTGCACTCACCAAGCGAAACGCAGAGGTAAACCTCTACTTCACGCTGGTTTTCTGTGAGGTCGTGGTACTACCCCGGTTCGAGCCAGCCCATCCGTGCAACAGCAAAAGCTGCCGCGTGACTCTAGATTTTTATACATTATTTGGCAATAGCCTTTTTATGTATGATCGGAACGGCAATGACATCGAAATACGGGCATATCCGACTATCTTCCTATAGCGCATTGGCATTCTAATCACTACCGTAATGATCACGCAGCGGTATCGCCATTAAATACAATTTAGCGAGTGCACAACCGACTAACAGAATACATAATGAAGTAGCGGGGACGTTTGACTGAAGGGAGTGTATTCTCAAAGCGACTATACTCTTTTCGTTTAAAAATATGCTTTATCCTAAATATTTTCTTGTGTAAATTAACATTAGTCTTTTACAAAAACAATACGATTTTTTTTATTTATAAGTAGTTTCTACATAAATATTTAAATTCTTTGGGTACAGACTTCATAACCTTAAAATCTGTAAATTTGTAAGTAATAATACTTAGCGATAATAATGCAATTTTATTATGAACTAGCTGATCCCCGCGACTTCGCCCGCGCGTAATATATTACGATTGGATTTCATGGGTTTTAGTTTTTTGCGCGGAACCCTAATTTTTTTCTAAAATAAAAGTAGTCTAAGTTACTTCTTATACCATCAGCTGTCTGCCAGTGAAAGTCCGGTCAAAATCGGTCCAGCCGTTTCGGAGATTAGCCGGAACAAACAGACAGACAGGCAGACAGACAGAAAGACAGACAGACAGACTGCCAAAAATTTTAAAAATCGTGTTTTTGTTATAAATACCGTATATACTTTCATATGCATTTAGTAAAAAGCTGTTATTTCGACATTACAAACAGACACTTCAATTTTATTTATTTGTATGTATAGATATAGATAAAATTATTTAAATGAAAAAAATCTTTGTAGATGTTGTGACCGGGATTAAGAAAGGAATGCTTTCGTGGTTTGGACACGTAGAAAGATGAAAGAGGAAAGAGTGACACAATAATTGTGAGTGAGTGAATAATTGTGAGTGAGAAAGTGAGTGGCAGTGTCGGTACGGACTATGGAGTGCCCTAAACGCAAGTTTATCGACCAAATAGCCGAAATATTGAAGATAAAATTAAGAGTCATGTAATCGATTAACATGTATGCATAAGATATATGTATGTGAAAGATGGGAGATTTCTCAGGATCGTACCAAATGGAAGTACGTAGTTTCTGCCTACCCCCTAGGCGTTTAATTATCTTTGCTTGAATAAATAGGAATACTCATAAAGTTAGTTTTAGATAATAACATTTATGTGTGACTAGCGTTTATTTGTACATTTATGTGTTATTTTTGTGTGTGTACCCTGCGACTTCGCCCGCGTGGAATTTATTACGATTAGATTTTATGGATTTTAATTTTTTTGCGCGGCACCCTAATAATTTTTCTAAAATAAAAGTAGCCTAAGTTACTCCTTATAATATTAGCTATCTGCCAGTGAAAGTCCCGTCAAAATCGGTCCAGCCGTTTCGGAGATTAGCCGGAACAAAGAGACAGACACACAAAAATTTTAAAAATCGTGTTTTTGTTATATGTACCGTATATGTATACTCTCATATGCGTTTAGTAAAAAGCTGTTATTTTGATATTACAAACAGACACTTCAATTTTATTTATTTGTATAGATTAGTCGACTACTAATGAATAAATTGAGCAAAATTTATAACACCATTCAGAGTTCTCTATTATTCAATGGTATAGAGCAAGGTTTCGCAATACGAGGGAACAGTTAGCTAATATCTAATATCAATTTTATATCACATTTTTTTTAGACGTGGTAGAGCCATGCTGCAGCTATATTAGTAGTATAGCTGTAGCACGAATGGGTCGGCTCGACCGGGGAAGGACCACGCTCTCACAGAATACCACTGTCAAATAGCATCTTCATGCTGCTGTGTTTCGTATGGTAAGTATAGAGAACCGGAGACCCTTTTTACTGGAAACGAGGCATTCCATTTTGATTCGCAAACGAGGATAAATGTAGATGTCTATGGGCCACAGCAACCACTTATCATCAGGTGGACTGTGTGCTCGTTTGTCACCCTATCTTATAAAAAAAATTCACATAAGAGAATTCCTCACCTAATGAGGGCTAATAATGTTCCGCTCACCAGATGTCGCTAGTTGACACTGAGGTGAAGTTTTTGTTACACAATGTCATTTAATTGAGAAGTTAGTTTAGAATAAAAGTTTATCAGTTTCTTAAGTAGTATATTAGTATAATACCTACACAAAACAATGCCTCAAAGGTTTGCTCTTTAAATTTTTGCACATTTTTTCTCTTTTCTATTATTTTTTTATGAATGTATGTGGTTTGTTTTATTTATTTTTAATCTAATTAATGAAAAATATAACTACAGAGAGAAACGTTAAATTTTTCATTATTCGAACAAATTAACTTCTCCGCTATGAAATCTGTCAAATATTAAAACACCTCATGGAAGCTCCAGGGTGGCCCGCGAAATTCAAATTTTCTTGCGTTTTTTGGAATTTGCAGGTCAGGGTTAGGTTGTATATTTAATATGATTCGCGACCGTAGCGATTATGTGTTTACAGAATTATTATCATTAAAATCACAACCCTGGAAGTTCATATTTACCCTTTGAATGAGTTTTTCTGGAAAAATTGAATTTCGCGGGCCACCTTGGAGCTTCCACCTTAAGTGACACCGCGCTGGTGGCTCATGGATATTCTCATTCACCCGGTGTATGTCATAAGAGACGACTATTATAGAAATGTCAAATTAAATTCTTTAAATTCCAATTCTTCACAAATATATAGAACGGTTTTAGGATAGCATACTACCTACCTCATGTATGTATGTAAAAGAATTAGAAAAAAATTGCAAAGTTACCTAGAAAAATTTTAAAATTCTACCTTGTTACATGGTTAACGATAATTACACCTACTACCTTCATCCTTCACTTTTGTCTTAATCTTAACCGAACATTATTAAGGTCAGGAAAATGAATATTTAACCATTTACCTACTTCTTGTGTTAATAATTGTCAGATATAGAGAATAGAAATCAGGCAAAAATACCCGACTGTATTTACCTCCAAAAAATAAAGTATTATGTATATTATGCTCAATATACTGTCAGCTATTACATAAATAAGGTTCTCAAGTGGAAGCCTCGTATCGGAAAGTTTTTTTTTATGTATAAAACTAAACTCGACCGGGGAAGAACCACGCTCTCACAGAATACCAGGGTAAAATAGCAGCTTAATGTTGCTGTGTTTCGTATGATGAGTGTAGAGAACCGGAGACCCTTTTTACTGGAAACGAGGCATTCCATTACGGCGGCACTGGTATCGCGCCAAAGCGAAAATACATCGAAGCCTAAATCGCGCTATCAAAGATCCGAAGTAAAAGCAGTACATTTAGAATAGCTCCGAACCACCATTTGGAGCGTTGGCCGCTCCCCAGGCAGAACAGAGATCTCCCCTTTGCTTTCCACCGGCTACAGTGGTGAACACCCGACGTGATTTTAACACGCAACCAACAATCTTCGGAAAACTATAACTTCAAGCCTTTGTCATAGTCTTCAAGTACCCCATCCATTCGCTCCCGAGCAGATATTGTCTGCACTCTTCACATCCTCTGTCTAACTTTATAAAGGTTCATCTCAGCACTGGAATAATGCTTCCTGTTCCTTCAAGCAATGCGCTACAGTGTTCGGCACGGCTCAGAGCCTTCCTGCTCGCTTCTGCTTCACGGCACTCTCGCAGATTACTTGCCTTCTTCTCGAACCACCGCAAATTACAAGGCAAAATTCCCTGGTACTTGTATATTCATCAACACCTAGCCTAGACTGCAATATTGACCTCCGGTCTCAGCACTCCTTTCATCACCCCCCGCGAGAGATCTCCCCTTTTCCTTCTAAGGCCACACCATCGTATTCGTCAGGGGTGATAACGCCACTGCATTTCAAAATGATCAATCTTAATCGTAGATAAATGTAAATGTCTAGGGGCCACAGCATCCACTTTTTTTTTAAATACTAGTAATGCTATTAAACATTACTAATATTCCCTTTAACCACTTCTGGTAAGCTTAAAATACTTGTGTTAGAAGTGGTTCAGTGGTAGTCGAATGGCTGATTCGAAACCACGACATTTCGAATTCGCGGACCGCGCCCTGCCATTAGGATACTGACGCTTCATCTTTTCTTCATTTTTTCTTACCATCAGGTGGACTGTTTACTTGTTTGTCAACCCCATTCTATATATAAAAAAACACATAAGCCACCAGATGGTAAGTGACTACTGCAACCCATGGATTTCTGGAACCAACTTTAAACAAACAAATGATACAGATGCGTTGTCACCTCTGAAGCCTGCAATTTTACAGGCTCTCTATAGCTGTCAGGCCAAATCACAGCAGTAGGTACATGCACTACCATTTGGCCGCAGAAATAGCTAAGAAGGTGGTATCTACCCAAACGGACCCCTAGGCAGAAAAGTAATTATATCATCTAGTGAAGTGTAGTGTAGGGCGGCACCCCACTAGATCGTGTATTGTGGTAGTCTTTGGAGAAGGAGGTATTTAGAGGTGGACTTGTAGTGAGCACTAATGATGATGGTGATTGTACATATAAAATGTAAAGTACGCAATTATAATATCATAAATAAGTCGCTTTTCAATATAAATATACTAACAATACAAAAATAAAGCAGTAGGTAAAGCGTGAATTGCCAAATATAAAACTGGAATTTACCATCAAATATAGGTTTCTAAATTTCCCAACTAAATAAATAAGGGTTACATGTATTATGCCAGTAAAAGTCATATGAGGAAAGTACTTTAAAGTAATAAACGTAGTTTGGCGATGTCCTTGGCTCGATGGGGTGATGATTTAGTAAAGTGGCTGGCACACACTAAACGCAGAAAGTCAAAAATCAGGCAAGTGTACTGCTACCGAAAAAGGCAGTAAGCGTCAGATGCGTACGAACATCCCCTCCACCTTTTCATGCCGATCTAGATATTGCAGATCGACATTGCGTCGGACGCGTGTCACGTGATATCGTTGCATACGATAAGTGTATTTAATGCAAAGTTTTTCATACGAAATCAAGAGTCCAGATGTTATAATGCGTTGGATACGTTGCGTGCGTGGGACTAGTCTGTCTCTGATATTAGTGAATAAGATCACGTCAAACTATAATGTCTGTGGATTAGGAAGAACAGATTTAATCACCTTTGCCTTTTAATCATGATAAACTATTTCTGTAGCTCTTTAGGTAGCTCTTTAGTCATCTATGTCTATGCTCTATGCTTTGAGTTGACCATTTGACACTGACAGCTGACATGGCTGACACATAACATCTGTCCATAGATTATTAGTATAACATAATATACATAATTCTTTATTTTAACTAAAAACAAATAATACACACGCTTTATTGTTTAATTAATAAACTTAATAATCCTTAAATCATGGATTATCAAAGTAGACAGTTAGCAGAAGACTTCTTCTTGCGTGAACCCGTTGATGCCCGCATAAGGTGGGCCCTATAACCTCTGCAAATCCTATATTTATTTAATATTATTTTAATTAATATTAAACGTGTTTCTTTCTCATAGGAAGCCCAAAAATGAGCCCGAGGAAGATTCTCATCCGCATCTTAAAGTTGAAATGCAAACAATTCGCCTCAGTTCCGATTCACAGAAGCTTGTTTTGGATACATTAAGGTTTATTCACGGACCTGAATTTAAACTTGGCAGTGCAAGCATATATAAGGTAAAATATATAAATAAGTTAGCACATTGCCAATCTTCCTCTTAAAAAGTAGAGATAACGTTGCGCAATATAAAGCCTAAGATTCTCATTTTTGCAGTGTTTGAAGTCAGTCACAGTGATGAAGCGAGAGTTGGTTGACTCCATTAGAGTATAGTCGTGTAACATACCATAGCTAAGCATAAGGTATCCTTGCACTACTGAATGTAATGTAGCATAAAAAGTGTGATGTAGTAATAAGCAGTTTATTTATGAATTAGGACTTATGTTTTCATCAGTAAACTAGTTTATTAACCAATTAATTTGTTTATTGAGTTGATGTATTTTTAGCATTTCTAGTCAATATAGTTTACCAGTCAGTTGGTAAGCAAAAATATTATATAATAAAAAAATAATATAAAAATATATATTATATAATAAAACATGAACATTCAGATTATTGTTTTGTAAATGTAACTACATTGCCTTTTACTGCTAACTGGCGAATAAAGTGACAAAAAATTAGGATAACAGTTGACTTTTGATGTGAATGTTCAACTGTTGCACAATATTGAGACTACAATATGTAATGCAACATACCCACCATTAATTCAAAATCTAAGATTTAGTTACATAGGCATAACAAAGGACTTAAACTAGGATAGGTATGTTATTGTATGTCCATACACTCATGTTTCTATATTCTGTAACAAGTCCTACACAGTTGATAAATACAACTATATGCTTTTTTACTTTGGTTACCATTACTGTTACAGCTTATGGTACGACTTTCCATTTACTCCCATCGAGTTGGGGGTTGATACGTATTTTTACAGAAAAGTTACACTATTATAAGCACACACACAAAGTTACAATATGCAGAAGCGCGTAATTTTTGAGAAAAAAGTTATTGAAAATCAATTATTCTTGTATTGTTTATGTCTAATCCTACAATAAAACTCACGCCATTTTTTTATTGTTATTGTCAGTAGGGATGTCGATTCTTTCCGAAAAAGATCGATTTTTTAAATAGATTCGTATTGTAAGCTGATGTATCGATTCCCAAAAAATCGATTTCTAAAATATCTATATTTTTTTCATGTTTGTATTTATAATGTAAACATAAATCCATTTTATGAGAAAAAAATCTCCTTCATCATAAAATATAGGGGGACTGATTCAGAAGGATTTCTGTATCTATTTTGAGACTGCTACGGCTCCGGCGCTGCGGGAAGAGCAGCCTCTACGCCTTAGGGAGGCTGCTCCCCCTACGCGCCTCCGGCTCTTTAAAATCACTCTAGGGGTAGGATAGACTCGTACCAGATGAAGTCCGGGTCAATCAATTCGGTTCTTTGACATAAGTTGAACCTAACCTATTTTATTTGTTATCTGCCCTAATTGGTACTGTTAAAATAAAACAAAATTCAATAAGAGATCATTTATTATGGTATCTTTCTTGTTTTTCATAAAATGGAATTATATTTACAAAATGGCGTCAGTTTTATGGTAGGATTAGATATAAACAATGCAAGAATAATTGATTTTCAATAACTTTTTTCTCAAAAATTACGCGTTGCCGCATGTTGTAACTTTGTGTGTGTGCTTATAATAGTGTAACTTTTCTGTAAAAATATGTATCAACCCCCAACTCGACGGAAGTCAATGGAGAGCTAAGCCCAGCATATTCAGTTCTACTGCTGAACATAGGCATCCCCCATTGATTGGCTCACAGGGGGGATATTTGTCATAGTTGCCACACTTAGCAAGCAAGTTGGCAACTGTAGTTTCTTTATTTTAAGTCCTTATTAGAAAGAAGCTGCTGACCATCTCCTTTATTGTTTACCCCTGTGGCCTCTTACAACACACTTGGAATTATATGGAGTAGTGGATATTCTTACACCATCTCTACATAGTTTGGTTAAATGATGAAAATTTTGACAGGTGAGAACATCATAATAACTGTTTCATTAGTTTCAAATCGAGGTTTAAAATCATTTTTGCTCACCAACTTTGCTAAAGCCTTGATCTAAAACTGCTTTAAACTATGGTTTTCGTTAACAAAATACCAAGAAAAGCACCTATTTCTAAATAGCATTTTTGTAACAAAGAGGAAATGCATGTTAAAATTAGTGCAAATAGCGGCACGTAAGTCTAACGCTGAAAGAAACGTGGAGAGGACGCGTACGAATTGATTTTCATGAATGTGACTGGAAAGCCAATCAGTGCGTGCGAACGATACGTACGAGCCAATTGGCGCGACTTATGCGTAATAAACCAATCAGCGCGAATTAGGCGTAATAACGGTCACCGCTAGATTTTCGTGCCGCTACTTATAAGACTAATAGGTAATAATGCACATGTAAATATATAATTTTTTTATTTTGTAAAAGGATAAAGGTTCAAACTTGGGTAATCGTTTCTGGATGGAAAGAGGTAATCTAGTGGTGCAAGGTGGATGTGATTATTCTCTAACAGTAAAGCCTGACATTGAGACATCAGAAGCTAGATTAAGGGCTTTTGCTTTATCCAAATTAGAGAAGTGAGTAAAAAATCATATTGGAACTTAACCATTTGTAGTCTAGTGAGTGTAACGAGCACACAGTCCACCTGATGGTAAGTGGTTGCTTTGGCCCATAGACATCTACATCTATCCTCAATAAAGAATCAAAATGCAGATGTTGTTGTCACCCGTGAGGACTAAGATGAAATGCCTCTTTTCCAGTAAAAAGAGTCTCCGGTTCTCTACACTCACCATATGAAACACAGCAGTTTTAAGCTGCTATTTTACGCTAGTATTATGTGAGAGAATAACAATAATATTGTGTAACCATCATGGGTAAAACCATGCTCTTTAAGCGGAGTTCAGTCAAATACACACGGACAGAAGAATTGTATATATAATCATAAATTAAAATATAAGTGAAACAAGTACATATGTCAATGCAAATCACAAATAATGTATCTAATTACATTTATGTATTCCTAAAGTGAGACATTTTTCATTTCATCCATGGAGATATCAAAAGGTAGATATAAAAAAGGTAGGTAGAGAAGAGAGGAACTGGTTCCATTTTATAACAGTATTATTTTTATTATTATTTTTTATAGGAGAGGGGGCAAACGAGCATGCGGCTCACCTGATGGTAAGTGACTACCGCCGACCATGAACAACTGCAACACCAGGAGAATCGCAGATGCGTTGCCGGCCTTTTAAAAAGGAGTAGGCTCTTTTCTTGAAGGTCCCTAACTCGTATCGGTCCGGAAAAATCGCTGGTGGTAATCGATTCCACAAGGAAGTTGTACGAGGGAGAAAACTTCTAAATCGCACAGTGGTGGACCGCCAATCATCCAGATGATATGGATGGTATCGCAACTATTGTCGTGATGTGCAATGGTGAAATTGAGCGGCTGGAATTAGTCCGAACAATTCCTCAGAGCATTTCCCGTGGTAGATGCGATAAAATACGCAAAGAGACGCAAAACATCTCTACGCAGTGCCAGTGAGTCAAGCCGATCGGAAAGAACTCGGTCGTCGACGATTCGAACCGCTCTGCGCTGGATGCGGTCAAGTGGAAGGAGCTGGCACTGGGGAGCCCCTGCCCAGAGATGGTAACAGTATTCCATGTGAGGCCGAACCTGCGCCGTGTAAAGTTGCAAGCGGTGTGCCCGCATGAAATACTGTCCTGTTCTGCTGAGCACGCCACGCTTTTTAGAGGCCAATTTGGCCTTCTCTTCCAAGTGACCACGAAACTGCACGTCACTCGATATGTCGACACCGAGGATACCGATACTGGCTGAGGCAACAAGGGTAGTGCCTTTAAACTGAGGAGATACGACAAAGGGATTCTTTTTAGCGGTAAACGCGCAAACTTGTGTCTTCTGGGGATTGAACTGGACTAGATTTAGTCGCCCCCAGTCTGAGACTTTGTTCAACAAAGTCTCAACTTCAGACACAAGTTTGTTCCGGTACTCGGCGACGTTTTCCCGAGAAATATTGGCACGGCCGGTGTATAAAGCATCACCAGTGCTGTCGTCTGCATAGCAATGAATGTTACTGGTTTGCAATATATCATTGATATGCAGAAGAAACAGCGTTGGTGATAGCACGCAGCCTTGTGGAACACCAGCGTTAATGGGCTTTTAATCAGAGCATGCACCGTCTACTACGACCTTGATGCTCCGATCTGCAAGAAAACTGGTGATCCAATTGCACAATTTCTCGGGAAGCCCATAGGAAGGCAGCTTCGAAAGAAGCGAATATTAACAGAGAATTAAAAAAATACTGAATAATGACACAAGATAATAAAATAACAAACACATACAACCAACTAAATTTCAAGAACTGTTTAACTACGTTTGAGAACTACATTTTAATGTCACTAAAACTAATTTAAAAATGAATAAATATGTCTAATTTTCTGCCTAGGAGTCCAACTAGGTAGGTACAACCTTCTTACCTATTTCTGTTGTCAAATAGCAGTTCTTGCACTGCTGTGTTCAGGTCTGATTGCACATAGACTGCAGTAGTAAGCAACCAACCATCACATGGGCTATAAATTCGTTTGTCAGTTTTATAAATAAAAAATATGTGCACAAGGACTAGACTTATTGTTACGGCTATAAGATTTTCAATATCTGATGATGGCGGACATTATACCTATGTGCGAGCTACGAAGACAAGCAATGACGGGTCATTGTACGAAATTTTTATTGTCATCCATCATCCCATAATGTAATTTTCATTGCTTATTAACTATTTCAGATATAATTTTCATAAAGCACATTGTGTAGAGGCACTAGAAGTGGCTGCTGAGAATCTCGAAAAGTCGTTGGAAATTCTATTCATTAAATATTTTAAATTAGACTTGCAAAACAAACCAGAGAACCTACCGTCAACTTCAGATTTATTGGAAATGAGAATGGATGAAAAGGCTGTGTTAGAATCAATTTATGATAATAGTTTTAAAGTAAAAGACACTAATGTATGGTCTGTAAGTTTAAACTTAGATTACTTAACTAAAATGTACGAAAATAAAGCTGTGGCTACACCAAAGAAAAAAGAAAATATAAATTACAACAGTAACTTTAAAAAGAAAAAAGAAGTGTGTAAACTTTACCTTAAAGGACCTTGTAGATTCGGCGCCAAGTGCAAATTCTCACATGAAATTAACAACGAAAGTAGTGTTCCTAATGACGCAGAAACCGAAAACGATAAAAAGATAACTTATGAATTAGAGGTAAGGTTTCCTGAAGATACTGCTTACCCCTACCAACCACCATTAATCTTCTTTAAAGTAGAAAGTCCTACAAACATTATACCTGAACTAATTCTTCTTAGAATAACTGCAAGACTTCTAGAAGAAGCAAAAATCTTAGCACAAGATGGTATACCCAGTATTTATTCATTGGTAGAACTTTTAAACAATGAGGAAGAAATATTAAACTTTATTCAATTTGATACTAGAACATTTCCAGATGCTTCTGAAGCCTTGTTTCCACAACTGATTGAAGACCCTAACTTAAACAAGGAAAAACAACCATCGCACTATAAGAAAGGACAAGCAAATAATAATAGATCTAAGGTAGACTTTGAAGAAATTTTAAAAGAGAACAAAGAAATAGCTAAAAGATGGCTAGAAAAGCGTGATAATAATAGATACAATAAAATGATGTCAGACAGGAGAAGACTTCCTGCTTGGAATAAGAGGAAAGAAATATTAAGTGCTATGGAAATATCACAGGTCAGTACTGGCAGGTATTATGAAAATAAGTGATTCAAGAAAATACTATTTCCGTATACACATTGTTCATATTATATTGAGAACTAATCTAATTCACTCACAAATCTACAGGTTATTGTTATAAGTGGTGAAACAGGCTGTGGCAAAAGTACACAAGTACCGCAATACATTTTAGATGATTGGTTAGATAATTTCAACAAGGGTGGCAAGCAACATGTGGAAATAGTCTGCACCCAGCCTAGGCGAATATCAGCAATTGGTGTCGCTGATAGAGTAGCAGATGAGAGAGTAGAGAAAACAGGACAGGTTGTAGGTTACCAGGTAAGATATAAGTACTGAAAAGAAATATGCATTCATTTATTTTTATTTTTATTGCTTCAATTAAATGGTAATGACAATCAATGTTTAAATTATGTCTAAAACAAAAGAAACATAAAAATAAAAAAATAAGATTTACTGTATTTGCTTTCTTTAATGAAACAATTATGTTTAAATTTTTAACTTGTATGTTCACTTATTATGAATGTATTTAGCACATGGTAGAGCCACATTGCAGTCATATTATGATTGTAGCACGAATGAGTCGGCTTGACTGGGGTAGGAGCATATTGGCTCAGAATACCAGTGTAAAATAGCAGCTTAAAGCTGCTGTGTTTTGTATAGTGAGTGTAGAGAATCGGAGACACTTCTTACTGGAAATGAGGCATTCCATCTTAATCCTCAGGGGTGACAACGCATCTGCATTTTGATTCTTAATCGAGGATAGATGTAGATGTCTATCGGCCACAGTATCCACTTACCATAAGGTGGATTGTGTGCTCGTCTGTCACCCTCATACCTCATACTATAAAAAATGTAATATTATGCAAAGACCTGACAAAATTTTTATGTGTTACTAGCTATTCCCCGCGACTTCGCCCGCGTGTAATTTAGGGTTTCTATTATGTTGTGCGGAACCCTCAAAAAAAAAACTCAAAACTCAAACTTTTATTGCAAAACCATAATGTACACAAGATGTTATAAAATAATGTGAGACCAGTGTTATGGACCCTGTTGGGCACGCAATTTAGGGGCTAGAAAAGAGGAAGCCTATTTAACTACTTATAAGAATGTCATTGCGATTTATTGAGATAGAATTCAATTTAAATTAGTGATCATTTTGTAAAACCTATATAAGTATTACATATTTGTAAATAATTCTAAACACCCTAATTCTTTTTCTAAAATATAAGTAGCCTAAGTTACTCCTTACAACATCAGCTATCTGCCAGTGAAAGTCCCGTCGAAAACGGTCCAGCCGTTTCGGAGATTAGCCGGAATAAACAGACAGGCAGACAAATATTTTAACAAAGACAAATAATAATAAAATAAAATAATACTTTCATATGCATTTATTAAAAAAAATGTTATTTTGACATTACAAACAGACTCTTCAATTTTATTTATTTGTATAGATTGAATACTTACTTTTAATGTTATTATTACTAGAACATTATTGTTTTATGATTATGCTTAATTTTATTAAAATATAGAAAACACCATTATTTTCTGGCTTCGTGGCGTAGTGGCTCACCAATTGAGTTGCAGCTCTAAGGGCCTCGGGTTCGAATCCCACATGGAACAAGAATTTGTATAGCTTACAAATAATTGTTCCGGGTCTGGATGTTCATCCTTGTGCAATTTATGTTTGTAAACTGCCTCCATGATACAGGAGAAAATCCTAGTGTGGAGTTTACGTTTTTTAAAGAAAGAGAGTGAATTATTAAATTTTTCTATCTCTGTACACACAAAATATGTGTTGTGTATATTTACATACAATTGTTCACACTTGTATATAATGTTTTAACTAATTTTTGTTTCAGATAAGGTTGGAAAGTAAGGTATCTTCCAAAACCAGATTAACATTCTGTACAACGGGGATCCTTTTACGAAGACTTGAATATGACCCTCAATTGAATTCTGTCACTCATGTCATAGTAGATGAAGTGCATGAAAGGTCTGAAGAGAGTGACTTTTTGTTACTGATACTAAGAGATCTTATCAAAGTGAGAATAGATCTAACAGTCATTCTAATGAGTGCAACATTGAATGCAGACTTGTTTTCGGATTACTTTAACAAGGTTCCAGTTCTAGAGATACCAGGTTTGTTTTTATATAATAGTACTAGTGGTAATTAAACAAAAGAGTGACTTTCAATAAGTATTATTTATAATCTATATTGAATAAAGAAGTTTCTGTTTCTGTACTAGCTGACCAGGCAGACGTTGTTCTGCCCTCTCCAAAGACCCTGTGTCCTATAAAAATTCTTAAATTCGTAATAAAAAATATAGAGGGTCACTTATAGGGATAAAAACTATCCTACCTCTCAAGTTGGAGCAAACAGCACATAGTGTGCAAAATTTCATTGCAATCAGTTTAGTAGTTTAGGAGTTCATCGTGGACAAACAATGTGACACTTAATTTTTATATATAAAGATTAATTTTAGTATTTTTAAAATAGAAAACTAAAAATATTATTTGTTGTTAACGCTCCATCTTTTTATATATATTTCTTTAAAATATCTATCATTTTTCAGGAAGAACTTTCCCAGTTGAACAATTGTTTTTGGAGGAAATTATGGAAGTGACCAATTATGTTTTAGAAGAAAATGGACCATTTGCACGCAAAATGAAAAAAGGTAATGAATGTATCATTTGTTATTTATTTAAAAGTTGGAAATTGTTTGTGTCGTCATTATCAAGTTCATTGTACAAGTCTTTCCTAACCTTTCTTAATTTAGGTCGATTTACGTTATCTATACAAATAAATAAAATTGAAGTGTCTGTTTGTAATGTCAAAATTACAGTTTTTTACTAAATGCATATGAAAGTAAATACGATACCTATAACTAAAATACAATTTTTAAAATTTTTGTCTGTCTGTCTGTCTGTCTGTCTGTCTGTCTGTTTGTTCCGGGTAATCTCCGAAACGGCTGGACCGATTTTGACGGGACTTTCACTGACAGATAGCTGATTTCATAAGGAGTAAAATAGGCTACTTTTATTTTAGAAAAATAATCAGGGTTCCGCGCAGAAACATAAAAACACTAACACGCGAACGAAGTCGCGGGGAACAGCTAGTATATTAATATATACAGACTCCTAAGTAATCACAGTTTAATATGATTGATGGTCTTGAGTTTCGGACATAAATCCTATATGAATCCCTCTACTGGGCACAGGCCTCCTCTCACTTCTTAGAGTTGGCGGACTTCACATGTTATTTTTTTTTTATTTCTCAGACATGCACTTTTCCTCACAATGTTTTCCTTCACCGCTGAGCACGTGGTAAATCAGAATTTAAAGATGCAATTAACAATTTCATTGGTGCCGACGGGGATCGAACCCGGGTTGCTGCGTACTATGAAATTTACAGCGAGCACTTAGCCCCTCAGCTACAACGGCTTTCGGACATGACGTTTCGCATAATCCTTTATCGATATTTTCGTCATTCTCCCATTAGGTTTAGGGACGAGTAATAGATTCTCTTATGTCCAAATGAATATTAATATGATTGTTGATATGAATTTAAAAAAAAACAAAGACTACTTAAAGAGAGAGAACTAAATTAAAAAAAATGTATGAAATTATTAGCCTGATTTTACTTAAAGAAAAATTACAATAAAAACTTTACAGGAGATAAGGACAAAAGGCAAGATTTGGAAACCGAGTTGGAAACTTGTGACGTACGTTCGGAGGCAACTGAGCCACCCAAAGTCTCTATCCGAGATGATAATTTAACTGTGTCACAGATATTAGCAAGATATCCACACTGTAGTAAAATTACTTGCAAGAACTTATACCTTATGGATTCTGAAAAGGTACTTGTTATTAGTACTTATTATTAAAAGTATTTTTTTTTACTTTTACCACTGGTTCACAAAAAAACCTCTGTCCTAAGAAGACCCAGCAACAAACCCAGCGGGCCTTTTTTTTTTCAAAGTAAAATTTTACAATAAAATACAGATTGTACAAACTACTTACAAAAGTTATATAATAAACAATTTTGAAGCGACAACCTCATTCCTAGGGGTTAATATCAACCATGTATTCATTTATATTATAAGAATTAATGACCGTGTCTATACAGTTTTTGCTTAATAAAATATTTAAACTAAGGTGTCTCTATTTTCTGGGACTTTGTTACAACGTGACGTGGCGTAATACGTGGTGAAGTTATGCTGCAGCTGTATTATTGTTGTAGTACGAATGGGTTGGCTCGACCGGGGAAGGACCACGCTCTCACAGAATACCAGCATAAAATTGCAGCTTAATGCTGCTGTGTTTCGTATGGCGAGTGTAGTGAACTGGAGACCCTTTTTACTGGAAACGAGGCATTCCATTTTAGTCCTCCTTAGCATCCACTTACCATCAGGTGGACTCTGTGCTCTTTTGTCACCTTTATTCTATATACAAAAAAAACATTGTATACATTGCCTATAAATGAATTACTAAATCTGTGGAATCAAGAAACTGGTATCACTAGCTTTTGTTTGTTCCTGGTGTTTACAGAGTGTATATCGGCTAAGAATAAAATTAAAATGACGTGGAGTATAATTAACAGCGAAACCGGTAAAGAGAAACCTCGTAACTCAAACTATCAATTAAAAATTAATAATGAATTGACTAAATCAAATCAAGAAGTTGCAGCGGTGTTTGAGAAATATTTCACTGATGTTCCTATCTTGACAACAGAGTCATTGAATAATTCTCCAACTGTCGCCGAGTCATTACTTAAACAGAATGTTAATACCAGTTTAAAAGAATTTAGATTTGAAAAAGTATTACCGCATAATATTGTTAAATACTTCAAAACCGTTAATGTAAAGAAAACCGCAGATTTGTGGGGGATTTCCGTTACAGTGATTGCGTCCATAATAGATTTAATTGCACCTCATCTTGCTATTATTTTTAATACTTGTATCGATTCTGGTGTGTTTCCTGATTTAATGAAGTATAGTAAAGTAATACCTTTATTTAAATCTGGTAGTACATTGGACCCCGCTAATTATAGACCTATTTCTGTACTACCAACTCTCAGTAAAATTTTTGAAAAAATAATTTTGGATCAATTGTTAATTTTTTTTAATACAAATAAATTACTTCATAAAAATCAATTTGGTTTTACAAGGGGTCGCTCGACGTCTGACGCCGGTGTTGAGCTTATGAAATATATCTTTAATGCCTGGGAGAATTCACAAGATGCCTTAGGTATTTTCTGTGACCTTTCCAAGGCTTTCGATTGTGTTCATCATGATACATTAATCAGGAAACTACAACATTACGGTGTAAAAAATTTGGCGCTTAAACTTATTACTTCATATTTAAGTAACAGAACTCAAAAAGTCGTCATTAATGGTAAATGTTCCTCCGGATCGGTAGTATCAATGGGCGTTCCTCAGGGCTCGATTCTTGGCCCATTCCTGTTCTTAATCTATATTAATGACTTACCTTATCTTGTAGGGGACAATCACTATATAGTATTATTTGCTGACGATACCTCTTTTATTTTCAAACTGAAACGGCAGTCAATTAAATATGACGATGTAAATAATGCTCTATCGAAACTAGTACATTGGTTTAACGCCAACAATTTGCTCTTGAACGGCAATAAGACTGTTCAGTAATAAACCGCAACTCACAAAATTTATACCGAGGCACAATGATCTGCTACGATCGGAGCGCCGGTCACACCTAGTGGCAACATTGCGACGTAATATGCGTTGTAATAATCTGTGGAGTTAAAAAAAGAGAAGAGGAGGGTAGGAGGCGAGACAAGCCACACACATTCTCTTTGTGTTCGTGATGTGAACATCTCTCCAAAAACTTAAAAAAAGGGACTACTCCAGAGTGTACCGTGTACAATCTAATTGCTAGTGTATTCTACCGTGTAGAAGAAGCTACCAGGAGCTGTCAACGTTTGCTGATCTTGGGAGGCTGGCTAGTAAGACCGTGAGTAGTTTGTTGCTGTTTTTGGTGTGATTTTGTGACTGCGGTAACTGAACGTTTCAGGGGATTTAGATTCTCAATACAGTCCACTATATCTAGTAAAATAATCCCAATCCGCCACATTTCTGGCCTTCGAGCCGTATATATTCGAATTAGTGATCTTCGAATAATAATTTTCTACACTTTATTCGCGTCCCGTGGACGTCATATATTTGAGTAAAACTACGCATTTAATTAATTTAATATCCCTTATTTAATTTGCCTCTTTTTTACCTGGATGTCCATTGCTCGCGGTGCGTTTATAAAGTATTAATTTTGTAATTTGTTCATAATGTCGGATAAATTACAAATAAAAAGGCAAACACTTATTTTTAAAAAGGAATACCTATTTGCTAAATTACAAAAGGTTTTCGATATCGCGAGATCCCAAATAAATGATCCCACACAAATTCAGAATTTCTTAGCCGATTATTCCGAATTGGAAAGTGTCCGCTCAAAGTTTGAAGAAACAGTGTTAAATATTATTGAAATAGATATATCATTAAAACCGGAGACAAGATTGTCAACGCGAGAATTAGATACATTTGATGAACTTTATAAGGCATGTCGGTTGCAATATTTAAGATTAAAACCGGACGAGCAGGCATCCCTCAGTAGGAAAGATAGGAGTGATGTAAGGCCGTCATTACCTAAATTACGTTTATTTGAATTCGATGGTGATATTGAGAAGTGGACCACATTCTACGATACATTTGTATCACTTGTCCACAATCGAGATTTCGATGAAATAGATAAGTTTCACTATTTGCTTTCATGTGTTAAAGGTTCGGCATTAAACATTGTTAAAAAATTGCCCATAACAGCCGCTAATTATACTGTCGTATGGCAAAGTTTATGTAATAAATATCAAGATGATCGAATACTCGTGGGTAGGTACATCGACAAAATGATAAACTTTACGCCGTTAAATAAAGATACTACCGCAAATCTTACTTTATTTATCGAAACATTCGATCACTCTTTTAAAGCCATCGAGGCATTAAAAATTAAAAATTTACATGACTATTTATTTTGTCATTTAGCCTTACGTGGGTTGGATGCGCATACTAGGAGGCTTTTTGAAGAAAATCGGGATCAAAATTCACTTCCATCTTTTTCGGAATTAATTAGTTTTGTAAATAAACAAGTTAAAGTACTCGAACATTCATCGAATAGTACGATGTCGTTACAATCAAGAAATAAGTCTATATGTAACAATTACAAAGGCAACAATAATAACCACTACAAAAGTTATTCAAAGACAGTTTTAAATACTAATGTGTCAAATTATAATAAAAATAAAAAAATAATTTGCGCGCATTGCAATCAAAATCACATGATTTATAGGTGCGATCAATTTCGTAAATTGACCGTAGATAAAAGGATTGACCGTGTCAATACCTTAAAATTATGTCATAATTGCCTAAAAGGAAATCATGATACCTCAACTTGTAAAAGTGAGATGTCTTGTGGTGTATGTGCGTCACTACATCATTATCTATTGCATAGGGAGCCAGTGAGCGACACGCTCGTGCCAACATCCACCCGTCCATTGTGCTCTGACTCGCAAGTGCAACAAGCACTCGTCTCGTCTCAGGCTATGAGTGACTCAGAGCGTTATACGATAGATACGCTTCATTCCAATAACGCTCACTCGGGTTACGGTGTTGTATTGGGAACGGCGCGCGTGTTAGTAATTGATAGTAGCGGCCAGCTTCAATACTGCCGTGCAGTTATTGACTCTGGAGCTCAGAGCTCATTTATTACAACTGAGTGTGCTCAACGTTTGGGCTTACCTCGAAAGAAGTGTTCGTTTAATATTTATGGTCTCGGTGGAGAGGCTGTAAAAAATCACGGCATGATTACATGCACATTAAGGTCCCTACACACTGACCTACCTAGTTTTACACTGAACATGGTCGTAGTGACTAAGGTATCTGCTGATATGCCTAACGTTCGATTCCACTCGGACGTTATTAATAAATATAAGAATTTTAATTTAGCTGATCCATTATTTTATAAGCGTTCGCGTATCGATATACTATTGGGCAATGATATAGTTTCGGAACTAATTAAGGATAAACCATATATTATTTCATCGGATATACCAAGCGTGATCGATACCGCTTTCGGGTTTGTTGTAAGTGGTAAACTTTATAGCAATGATAAGGACAATTTAAAAAATTATAATTTATCAGTCTCATTTGATGAACAAGAGTCTTTAGATCAAACGTTGCGTAAGTTTTGGGAAATCGAAGAATTGCCAAGCAAACCCTCGATTAATCCTTTGGAACAATTAGCGGAAGACATTTTCGTGGCTCGTTATAGTCGTACTGAGGATGGTACCTATTCAGTGCCGTTACCATTCATACCAGACCCGCCTCCGTTGGGCGCGTCACGAGCGGCAGCCGAGCGGCGACTCTTGTTCACCGAGCGCAAGTTGAATCGTTCACCTGTATTACGACAAGCCTATTCAGAGTTCATGTGCGAATATGAAAATCTAGGGCACATGGAGCTTTATTCGGGGGACACCCCAAGCAAATATGTGATACCTCATCACAGTATACTTAAGCCCAGTAGTTCCACTACTCCTTTGCGTGTGGTATTCGATGCCTCGGCTAAAACGTCCACGAACGTTTCGCTTAATGATATTCTATTGACCGGGCCTAATCTGTATCGAGATATTGGGGCTATAATATTGAATTTTAGGTTGTTTGAATATTGTTTGATTTGTGACGTATGCAAAATGTATCGGGCAATTAAACTGAATCAGTCAGATAGATGTTATCAACATATTTTGTATCGTCATTCGCCTAACGATGCCATTGACGTTTATGAATTAAAAACTGTCACTTACGGCTTAAGTTGCTCACCGTTCTTAGCTATCCGCACCCTCTTACAGTTAGCCTATGACGAGGAAGAACGTTTCCCACTCGCTGCAAAGGTTGTGCGCGAGGGCGTGTACATGGATGACATTCTATATTCTTGCAGTTCATTGTCACAGATATCTCGGTTACAAGATGAACTTTTAGAGATGTTTAATTCCGGTGGCTTTATACTCAAAAGGTGGGCGAGTAATAGTGCAAAAGTTTTACAACGCGTTCCGTTAGAAAACCGAGAGTGTCCTGTTACATTTATGAAAGATGGTAACAAATATTCAGTCAAAGTGCTAGGTCTGAAATGGTTCCCTTTGACTGACTGTTTTTATTTCACAGTAGATAAGACTGATAAAGTAACAACTAAACGTTCTGTTTTAAAATTATTAGCTTCTATTTACGACCCCGTGGGTTTTATTTCACCGTGCATTTTCATCGCGAAAGAGATAATGCAAGATTTATGGAAGCTGGGCATAGGATGGGATGAGCAGCTGCCAACTGACGTAACTAAGCGCTGGCTTAATTACGTTGATGATCTCCCGCGACTAACGGCAATCAAGATAGATAGACATATGCTGCTACCAGAACAGACCGAATGCGAATTGGTCGCCTTTTGCGATGCAAGCTCTCGCGGTTATGCTAGTTGTGTGTATGTGATCAGTCGCAACGATAGAGGTCAAACTAAAGTACGCCTGGTGACAGCAAAATCTAAAGTAGCCCCCGTCAAACCATTAACTATCCCGAGGTTGGAATTAATGGCGTCAGTTTTGTTAAGCAAATTAATTAGATATGTCCGTGACATTTTAACTCGTGTAAAAATTACTCGTATTACTGCGTTAACCGATTCGACTATCGTGTTGACGTGGCTTCAGACAGAAGCTTACAAATTAAAGCCGTTTGTTAGTAACCGTGTTACTCAGGTATGTGAAGTGTTACCTCCACACTGTTGGCGTCACGTGAGTAGTGAGTGCAATATGGCAGACATATGCTCGCGCGGAGCGTCTCCGTCACAGCTCGTGGAGTGCAGTGAGCAGTGGTTGAAGGGCCCATCTTGGTTGTACGACGACTATTCGCAGTGGCCAGTGAGAACATTTATCAACCAACATGAAAGTAATACACCCGAAATGAAATCAAATCATACATTAGGCTCCTTCAATTTAATCACAAATGAAAATAATTCGATAGAGGAGACTAAGTTAGAGTTCTGTGACCGAATCTTTTCCAATTTCTCTTCTTATTATAAACTGCAACGTACGTTTGCTCGAATATTGAGATTGTTCCGACTCAAATCCGGTCACTCGAAGCAATCAATACTGACGACTAACGAATTAAATACTGCCCAAGATGTTTTAATTAAATTAGTACAAAGTGCATACTTCGCAAATGAAATAAATAGATTGTCAAAGGGCACAAAGTACGTTCCGTCGTTGAGAAAATTATCTCCATTTATTGACGAACGCGGATACCTCAGGGTGGGGGGTCGAATAAATTATTCAGCGTTACCTTATAACGCGAAGCATCCTCGTTTAATACCTAAAAATAGTAGATTTACCTTTTTACTTATTGAATATTTACATAAAAAATATTTACACGTAGGTCCACGCACCTTACAAAACATTATTAATCAAAATTTTTGGATTTTAGCATCCCGTCGCATTATTCGGTCAGTTTTGTCCAAATGCAAAATTTGTTTTAATCACAACCCAGTGCTCTTACAGCCTGAGATGGCACCTTTGCCAGCAGCCCGATTGATACCTTGTAATGTTTTTGAGCATGTAGGGGTGGACCTCGGTGGTCCGTTCTTTACAAAAGAAAGTTTACGACGAAATGCTAGGGTTGAACGGTCATATTTAGCATTATTTATTTGTTATTCGACAAAAGCTGTACACCTTGAAGTCTTATCGTCGTTGTCATCGGACTGTTTCCTCGCGTGTCTAGACAGATTTGTAGCGCGACGCGGTGTGTGCTCCTTCCTTTATTCTGATTGCGGAACTAATTTCATAGCTGCTAGTAAGCATTTAACCGAAGTACAAAGATTTATGCTCGAACAAAAAAACAATATATTAGAGGGTTGCTCAAAACGACAAATTATATGGAGATTTAATCCCCCTGGTGCACCACATATGGGTGGGCTCTGGGAAGCTGGAATTAAATCCGCCAAGTATCTATTAACGCGAGCCGTAGGAGAAAAAAGTTTGACGTTCGAGGAACTCACAACAGTGTTTTGTAAAGTAGAAGCGATTCTCAACTCGCGGCCGCTTTGTCCGTTACCAGCTAGTGATAATCCTGATGAGTTCAACGTTTTGACTGCGGGACACTTTCTAATTGGAAAAGGGTTAACAGCAGTACCTGAGTATAATGTAGAGGATATAACAATAAATCGATTATCACGTTGGCAATATATTCAAAAATGTTCACAAATGTTTTGGCGTAGATGGAGTCACGAATATCTAAATACGCTGCAACAGAAAGCAAAGTGGCATTCGGATAGATCTAATATAAAAATAGGTGATCTCGTAATCATAAAAACTGATAATGTACCGCCGTGCAATTGGCCTTTGGGTAGAATTGAGGCTCTTCACCCCGGTCCAGATGGGATTGTTCGTTGTGTTACGCTTCGCACTCAAAAGAGTACTCTACAGAGACCAGTTAATAAACTGAGTCCTCTACCTTATTCAAATTAGTTTTTACGTGTCTTAATATTTTTTTTTCTCGTTGAGGACATTCTGTGTCTCAGCGTTATTTTGCATGTTCCGTAGCTTAAGTTATAATATTTTCTCTAATATCTTTTTCATATAGTTAGGAGAAACCATCAAGATGGTTTCGGTGGGGGGTGTGTTCAGTAATAAACCGCAACTCACAAAATTTATACCGAGGCACAATGATCTGCTACGATCGGAGCGCCGGTCACACCTAGTGGCAACATTGCGACGTAATATGCGTTGTAATAATCTGTGGAGTTAAAAAAAGAGAAGAGGAGGGTAGGAGGCGAGACAAGCCACACACATTCTCTTTGTGTTCGTGATGTGAACATCTCTCCAAAAACTTAAAAAAAGGGACTACTCCAGAGTGTACCGTGTACAATCTAATTGCTAGTGTATTCTACCGTGTAGAAGAAGCTACCAGGAGCTGTCAACGTTTGCTGATCTTGGGAGGCTGGCTAGTAAGACCGTGAGTAGTTTGTTGCTGTTTTTGGTGTGATTTTGTGACTGCGGTAACTGAACGTTTCAGGGGATTTAGATTCTCAATACAGTCCACTATATCTAGTAAAATAATCCCAATCCGCCACAAAGACAAAATGTATTAAATTTACAATACCTAATGTAAAACATTCGAAAACCAATGTGCTCTTAAATGGGGAGGAGTTGAGTCTTGTGGATACCACTGTTTTTCTCGGTATTACTATTGACGCGAAACTTCAATGGGGCCCCCATATATCTAAATTAGCAAGCAGACTTAGTTCTGCAGCATATGCTGTAAGAAAGATTAGAAGTCTCACAGATGTTGAGACAGCTAGGTTAGTGTATTTTAGTTACTTTCATAGCGTAATGTCTTATGGAATTTTGCTATGGGGTAATGCGACTGATATTGAATCTATATTTGTTTTGCAAAAGAGAGCCGTACGGGCGATTTATAATCTAAATTGTAAAAAGTCCCTTAGAGAAAAATTTAAAGAAATAAACATATTAACTTTGGCATCGCAATATATTTATGAAAATGTAATGTATGTACATAAAAACATAAATAGCTTTAATAAGAATAAGGATGTTCATACCTTAAACACTAGGAACAAACATAAGCTTGTAATGCTACTTACTAGACTCCACAGAATTAGTAATTCATTTATGGGGCAATGTATACGCTTTTACAACAGAATCCCAGAACATGTTCAAAGTTTGTCAATAAACAAGTTTAAAAGTTTTATTAAAGAAAAACTGTACAAAAAGGGTTATTATAATATCAAGGAATACATGAATGAAAATAACCCCTGGGAATAAGGTGATCGCCACCATGCTGGTTCTATGAAAATTCATTTAAAATTGTATAAACAAAATTATTGTTAAGTGAAATTATGTTTAAAAAAAAGGTCCCGCTGGGTTTCTTGCTGGTTCTTCCTAGGACAGAGGTATTTTCCGAACCAGTGGTAAATAAAATAATGACTTTCAATAAGTATTATGTAATAATCCATATTGAATAAAAATCATTCTATTCTATTCTATTCTATCACTTTCACAAAACTTTTATATTTTTGTTGCATATGTCTATAGTTTGTCAGTCATCAGTGTATAAAATCATTAAAACTTCCAGAGATTTTGCAAACTATAGAAAAAAATTTAGGAACATATTTATTCAATAATATCTTTATTTTAACAGAGAACTTATTGCATTTTCCTAAACCTTCTTACTAATTGCCTCGACAAAAGAATATCATAAAGATGACACTTTATATATATAATAAACATGTCTGGCTGTTGATTTATGATGTTTCAATAAATCAATGGAATAAAACTCATATTTCTATCTCTTCTTCTCATTTTAAATAATTAAGGAAAATAATAATAAAAGCATCTTCAGGCCAAAAATAACAAATTTTTATTTTCTTATAGATAAATCTGGAGCTTGTCGAACATGTGTTAACGTATATCGTGGAAGGAGACCATAAATGGCCGAGAGAAGGTGCCATCTTAGTATTTTTACCGGGTATTGCTGAAATAATGACTTTGCATGACCAGTTAGTTGAGAGCCATACTTTTAGTCCTAAGTGAGTATGGTTTGCTTTTTTATATTTGTGTTATTTTGTAAGGTCACTCTATTGTTTGTAATATTCTTGTTGGATATTCTTGTATGCGTTCTTGTTTTTAAGCTCTTCATAATATTTAAAATTCAATTTCCAGAACTGGAAAATACATTCTAGTGCCGCTCCATTCGACGTTATCTAGCGAAGAACAGGCGCTAGTTTTCAAAAAACCAAGACCTGGAGTTCGTAAAATAGTGCTGTCCACAAACATTGCAGAAACTTCTGTAACTATCGACGATTGTGTATTTGTAATAGACTGTGGAAGGATGAAAGAAAAAAGGTAATATATTTGTTATAATAGATATTCATTTCTTGTAATAAGGACGCTTCTACACAGCTGAGGTAACCTTCTTAGTCATAGGTTTAAATTTTCATCTCAGTCATATTGAGACATTTCCTCATTTTAGTTCCTCAATTACTTGTATGAAGCTTTTATGAAATAATAATTGTGTGTACATACAGAATTGGCGAAAAAAGAAATGAGAGTAGTTTTAGAAAATACATTACCCATCCCATTTTAAATTGTGATAGATCTTGGGGCTTTCTATAGAGATAGAGACCAACTTCAAAATGTACAAGACTGTAGTACTACGATCGCCAGTTCGCCAAGAGTGTAGGACTGATCTTCTCTACTATAGGAGGGAGCCATGTCCAACATTGGACTGATTATGATCTTACAAAAAATAAAAAATAAATTGAAATAAAAGCGTATGCCGAAACAATGGTCCTTTGATGATTTCTTATATTTACACGAATACTTGGCATTGAATAAAATTAATTTTACAAATTTTATCGCGTTTAATTTAACTTATTTTTAATGAGGTCCCTCCCCCCGTGACCATAAAACGAAAATGAAAAATAAGTTAAATTAAACGCTTTAAACTCTGTAAAATTACTTTTATTCAATTGGTCCTTTGAGCCGGATCAGATCAGATACATCTGTCACTAGTTTCTGGTCGTGACTCGTAAAAAGTTATATTTGGCCAGGGAAGGATCATACTCTTAAACAATATTATAGTACATATGTTTCTAAGGCAGGCGGAAAAACGTACATTGACCTTTAACGACATCATCCAACCTTATTTTAGGTATTTTTTTTTCCTTGTATCATTACATATATCATCAGAGTGAAAGATAAGAGTGCCGAGTGCGAAGTTCTTCGCAGGTCCTGTCTATTATTTTATTGTGAAGAAAGAAGATTATCCTGTAGGTACTTATATTAATTAAAAAACGAATTAATATTAATTTAAATTTATTATTTATAAATCATAAGAGTTATCACAATTTTCATTATTACGTTAACAGTAGGTAAGTTTAGTAGGTAGTAGTTTAATAAGTAGGTAGTTGTACAAAACATAACCACTTCTTGGCAGTCCGGTAAAAAGGCGAACTTTTAATGCTAAGCATTCTTTAGCAGTTAACCTTGAAGCATGCATAAAACTTCTCATAATATCTATTATGAGAAGTTTTATGCATGTCTGTCAAGTGTCTCTGATAATCTTATCAGAGACACTTGACAGACTATTCTTCTGTATCTATTTCAGAATAATTTTCTGATGATGAAGTCCGCCACATTGGTTTATAAAACTATCTACAGTTTTATCAATGGCACTATCCAATTCATTTATTTTGTTTTCTTCTTTTATGACGTGGTTAATACAGTTCTTCCACTTTATATGAATATTGTTTAGCTCTTCTTCGAATAGTTTTTTGACATCTGCCATTTTAAAAGTGGTATTGTTACGCGCCACGTAGCCTTTAACGTCTGCCCAGACCAGCTCAATAGGATTGAGTTTGCAGTGGTAGCAAGCGCAGAACTTTAATACCGGTTTGTTTTGCCATTTGTTCGGTGACATAAGATAGTATTTTTTATTTTTGTATTGGTATTTTTCCCTAACATTTTTTTTACTTTTGCAAGTAATTCAGTTTTCGTTTCCTTATTTTTAAATATTATATCCTTTGAGGATAGCCATTCTTGAATGGCTTTTTTCCTCCAACTTGTGACCGGTAATCGTTGGCGTCTCGACTGGTATGTTGCATTGTCTATCACAATGACAGTGTTTGGTTTAATTTTTGTTAAACACTGCTAAACCACTTTTCAAAACCATCCGCATTCATTGTCTCGTGGTAATCTCCTGTGGTCTTATTTTCAAATATCCACTGACTTTCTGGCAGAAAACCCTTCTTGCCTCTTATGCAATGTAATTAATCTATTACCTTTCGAGGTCGGTTTTTTAGATTCTGTTGACAAGTCATCTAAAAAGACTTCCCTCACAGATTTCACTGTTGTATCTTCCTAAGCTTTACCTGATAATATGACCTGAAATATGAAAAGTTTTATTATGATACTAGTATTGATCAAAACTGCAAACCATCAGTGTGATTTTTATTTATTTTTTTCGTTTATTAAAACAGTTTGAGAATGCCGCTCTTCCTTTTTTTTTAATTTATTTAAATTTTTAAATTTTTAACGGGCCCCAAAGTGATACACGGCTGAAATTTGGTAGCGTGTCATCTGAATTGCCTGCCTGCAATATTTTATTTAATGTTAGTATCTCACCCTTTAAATAAAGCTTATGCACTTTTCTTCTAATGCATGACTTGTCAAAATCCTTTACACTCCCAACCAAATTCGGTAGCCTTTTTGGCGGACCAGGTGGCCTCACTGTATCCGTTTCTTTGTATTCATTTAAAATACGGTAAACTGAAGTTTTTCCAATACCTAAAATATCGGCAGTTTTCTTTTTCATATCCTTTTTGGATGGGATATACATCACTAGACCACGTTTCTTTTACATATTTATAGACGTTTACAATCATTATTTTTTCGGTTCTCGAAATATGCGACACTTTCCGCTTCTTTCGTGATGACGTAAAATCTTTATAAGATTTTGATGTCGATGGACCCGGTTCCATACCGGTGATAATATACAAATCGTCACAAAACAATAACAAACAGTTTAATACAAAACGTAACAATACAACAAACAAACAAAAAAAACTTAATAAAAATGAAAATAACATCTATAACCGGAAATTTTAAATCTTAAACTATCTACACGCAAGCGCATTCCAACGCAGAATGAGTGGATGAGGAATGAGTCCTGCTTTGCCCGCTCTCGCAAATGCACACGACGCGAGACCGCGAATATTGTCGAAACAGGTTTGTTATCTCTGAATGACCGCTTCCTTCATAGCGCATAACGATACGTAATTAGGGTTACCATATCTCAGGATTTGTCCTGAGATTTCAGGATTTTTAGTCTCTTCTCAGGATTGCGGCTGGATTTTGCAAATCTTGTGAAATCTCAGGATTTTAGAACTTTCAATATAATACAGCTTACATTTTAAAGATCTTTTTAATAAAAAGTTAAACAAATTAAAAATAATTTTCCTTTAACACATCATCATCATCATCATCATCATCATTACAGCCCTTCACAAGTCCACTGCTGAACATAGGCCTCCCCCAAAGAATGCCACAAAGCACGGTCCTGAGCCACCTGCATCCATCGACTTCATGCATATCTTACCAGGTCGTCACTCCATCTAGTGGGGGGACGCCCTACACTTCGCCTGCCGGTACGAGGCTGCCACTCGAGAACCTTTCTTCCCCATCGGTTGTCGGTTCTTCGAGCTATATGGCCGGCCCATTGCCACTTCAGCTTACTAATCCGTTGGGCTATGTCGGTCACTCTGGTTCTACTGCGGATATCCTCATTTCTGAGTTTATCACGCAGAGAAACTCCGAGCATAGTCCTTTCCATAGCTCGCTGACCGACCTTGAGCTTCCTCATCCGGCCAGCAGTGAAGGACCACGTCTCAGTTCCGTATGTCATCACTGGCAACACGCACTGGGTGTACAGTCTCGTTTTCAAGTTTTGAGGTATACCTGACGAGAAGATGTGCCGTAATTTCCGGAACGCTGCCCAACCGAGTTGAATCCGTCGATTGACCTCTCGGTCGAAGTTGGACTTACCTAGTCGGACTATTTGTCCCACTAGCTTCTTTGTCCCAACAACTTGGAGCTTAGTGTTCCCAACAACTACCGGCATAGGTGTGACATGGACATTAAACATGATCTTTGTTTTGTCCATGTTCATCTTAAGACCTATCCGTTGGGAAACACTATTGAGGTCATTGAGCATAGTGCTTAGGTCATCCAGCGATTCTGCCATAAGGACTATATCGTCGGCTAATTGAAGGTGAGTGATGTACTCGCCATTGATGTTGATACCGTATCCTTTCTAGTCCAGAAGCTTGAAAACGTCTTCCAATGCAGCGGTGAAGAGTTTCGGGGATATGACGTCACCCTGTCTTACACCTCTCTGCAATTGGATAGGTTTCGTACTCTGGTTCTGTACTCTGATAGCCATCGTAGCCCTACTGTACAAGCACTTCAATCAAAGGCTTTCTCATAGTCCACATACGCCAAACATAGTGGCAAATTGTACTCTTCGGACTTCTGTACAATTTGCCGAAGGGTATGTATGTGGTCTATGGTGCTAAAGCCCTTTCGGAAACCGGCTTGTTCGGGAGGCTGGAAGTCGTCAAGTCTGCGCGCGAGACGATTCGTAATGACTCTCGAAAACAGCACGTAGACGCGGCTCAGAAGGGAAATCGGTCTGTAGTTCTTCAAGAGAGCGTTGTCACCTTTCTTGAAGAACAAGACCACCGCACTTCTGCTCCACGCCTCCGGTGTAATGCCACCATGAAGGATGGAATTAAAGAGCTTCTGAAGGACTTCAAGTACCGGTTTTCCACCCGCTTTCAGAAGCTCCGCTGTAATTACATCCTCGCCTGGGGCCTTACCGTTTTTAAGGCGCTGGAGAGCCATTCTAATCTCGCTCAGACTGACGTCCGGGATATCTTCGGAATAGTGTCGGATGAGTAATACTCGCTCTTGGATCGTTACTCACACTTGCGTGTGGCTCCAACGATGTCGTGTACAATTGCCCATAGAACCTCTCAATCTCACTCAAAATCTCAATTATCCCGGAAACGATGCTGCCACATTCTGTCTTCAGCTTTGACAGTTGGCTCTTTCTGGCAGACAGATCTCTGGCAAAGACTTTGGAGCCTTGGTTCCGCTCGATCGCTTCTTCAAACCGAGCTGTATTGAAGTTGCGTAAGTCCCGCCGCATGCATTTGGAGATCTGTCTGTTCAGATGCCTGTATGCTGTCAAGTCTGTTGAAGAATGTAGCTTCATCTCCCGTCTAACAGCCATGAGATTAAGAGTGTGATCGGAGAGTTTTTGTGTTCTGCTGCGGCGGGTCTTGTAGAACTTAGCTCCGACCGCATGGACAGTTTCCACGAGCTTGTCATTCATATCGTCCACTTCATTGCAGTCTTCTAGGCACTGAAAACGGTTTTGTAACTCGAGCTGAAAGGTTTCGGGACTTTGGAACAAAGCACGAGGGGGACGGAGCGTTGACTTCATTAGACGAGACCTCTCCAACTTAACGCTTAGGTTCAGTGTGCCTCTAACCATCTAACCATCGGTGATCGCCACCAGATTTCACCCTCGCGATCACGGAGTTATCACTGAACAGTTGTCGTCTGGTCGTCATAATGAAGTCAATTGCATTTTTTGTCGAACCGTCGGGGCTCGACCAGGTCCACTTCCTGTGGGGCCGCTTCTGGAAGAAAGAGTTCATCATAAAGAGTCCCTCTTTCTCCATGAAGTCGGCCAGCTGCTGGCCCCTTGGGTTCCGTTGCCCTATTCCAAATTTCCCTACTTTCAGCTCACCGTTCTCTCTTGTACCTAGTTTTGCATTGAAGTCTCCCATTAACACCGTATATTGGGTTTTGGAGGAATGCATGGCTCTAGAGATATCCTCATACATTTCCTCCACCTCCTCATCGGGGTGTGCCGAGGTTGGTGCGTAAACCTGTATGACCTTCAGCGAATACCGTTTGGTGATTCTGAGTATAAGGTACGCAACCCTCGTCGACACACTCCCGATCTTTACAACGTTGTTAACGAGAGACTTGTGGACGATAAATCCGACACCTCCTTGGGACAGATGGTCGCCCTCCCGGTGATAGAGCAAGTTGCCGGATTCGAGGATTACTGTGTCCTCCCCCTCTCTTCGGACTTCGGATAATCCTATAATATGCCAGCGCAACTTGTCTATCTCTTCTTCCAGCTCCACGATCTTCTCGTCAGTCCTCAGGGTGCGTGCGTTGTACGTTGCCAGGTCGAGTCGTCTAAGGTGGCAACCGAACCTCCACCGGAGATTCTTAGCACCCCCTGCCCGCCGTTACCATGGTTGCCACCGTAGCCAGGAATAGCGGGGCCGCCGGGGACTGGGGGCCGTTTCTTTGTTACTGTCATTCATAGGGGGGTATTTGCCATAGTTGCCACGCTTGGCGAGCGGGTTGGCAACCGCAGTTTTTTTTTTATTGTTAGTTTATTGTTATCAAGAAGATGCTGCTGCCCATCTCCTGCCTGTTTCCCTTTGTCGCCTTTTACGACACCCACGGGAGGATATGGGGTAGTGGATATTCTTGACCGCCACTACACGGCTAACCTTCCTTTAACACACATTCACACATTTAAAAGATACACAATTAAAATCAAAACTTATTTATCCAAGCAGGTACTTAAACAGTTTTATCATACTTAATATGTGAAGATACCTTTTTAAGTAAGGTTTTCTTCTCAAACTGTAAAAAAATCTCAGGATTTTTAAATGGAAATCAGGCCTCTTCTCCGGACTTTTAATTTTTTCATCTGGTAACCCTATACGTAATCGATAATGAAATGTATGGAAGCAATACCTGTCGTTTTGTTTCGATGCTAACATAATACTTTCGGTCAATGTACGTTTTTCCGCCTGCCCTAGGAACATACTTTAGTTAGCTGAATTAGCATAATTTTTGGTTCATGCTATTGTTGAACCCGAGTTCGGGTTACTGAAAATAGTTATTAAATGTAATTCGGTTTTAATGGAATCGGCATGAATCGAATTTTAACATCCAGGAGATCAAAAGGAGAAGATAACTATTCACATTTTTTTCTGCAATTAGAAGTTTATTCCAAAGTTTATTTTTAATAATTTTTTTACGCCATTTGCATTTGTCTGGTAGAGAATGCCATAGAGCATTAAGTCCGCCCTTTGTAACCCCTAGTGGGAGGTGTGATAAAGGATAAAATAAATAAATTTGTCTCTGACGGTATTCGCTACTACATTAAATGTAGGTGTAGTGCTAGTATAGTATTAATTTGCTAAAGCAACAATTTTTTTGAACACATTTTTACAACACTATTATTTTTTACTTGATTGTATAGTGGCGATGTAAGAATATCCACTACCCCATATAGTCCCGTCGGTGTAATAAGAGGCGACAGAGGGAAACAAACCAGGAAATGGACAGCAGCATCTTCCTGCCTGCCAAGTGTGGCAACTATGGCAAATATTCTCCCTATGAATCATTCTATGGTGAGGCCTATGTTCAGCAATGAACTTTGATAGGCTGAAATGCCTGAATGGATGATGAATTATTCACTGTAGGAATTAATAGTGTTAGAAATGAGGGTAAAAAAATAAAAGAAAATACGAACAAATGAGGGTAGAATTAGGGCTAGATCTAGAAACCCAGTATAAAGTTCACTGTAGATACCTTACGAGTCTTAGTCAGTCGCAATATCGTAGTTCTGTTCGTTGTAATAATTCCTCTAGTGTAGGCATCGTCGTAGAAGATCGTGTTGCTGAGAGGCTGGCCTGTGTTACATTAAGATGGATAGTGTTGCTGTAGTAATTAAGTTCCTCACGTAAAGCTACTGTATGATTTTGCACGGGGAAATATTACGGTATGGTCGAACTGTATTTGCTCTATACTGAATGTATAGTGCAGTACGCTGTTTTATTTCTGATAATGATTAATTGCGTAAGCAAGCATTGCGTGAGAGCGGATGTTTAACTAACTCTCTAAGTTAAAGATCTGCTCTCACACATTTATTATTTTTAACAGTTAACCTCTAGAATAATTTCTAATAATAGTATATATTAACTCCTAGGTGGCTCCCCTTTTCTGTCTAGAAATTGGCCTGGTTTGGTGCCACCCTTTTATCTATTTCTCTCGTCAAATATTGCTGTGTTCCGGTTTGAAAGATATAGAGAGCGAGTATAAATTACAAGCTGTGAGGCATTACATCTTAATCCTCATAAGGCTCCAGTACACGTTGATCAAGCGCGCTTGGCGAGCCCGCCCGGCAGATTTTTGTGTTGCTGTTCACACGTTGGCGTGCTTCATTCTGCGTTGGTAGCTAGATGATGATGGACGTTAGTGATCGCGGCCTTATTTTTATGTTGCTCATGTTTGGGTTTCCATATAACTGATTCATTGTGATAAGAATCAATGAACCTAAATATTTCCTCATTAGGCCATGCTGCCATGTTCGTGAAATAATTTTATTAAGTCGTAAAGCGTAACTATGAACTAAACACTCTGCCAACGTGTGATCGCTATTTGCGGCTTGCGCCAAATTTCTTTGATTTGTGAACAGAAAACCGACACTATACGACTTGTCGTCGAGTGTTGGCCGCAAACGCCAAATACACACAAAACGACCATTCTGCTACCTTCAGAACTGACAAAGCATATGTTGCCTTCTTCATTTGAAGTTGATTGTTAGTGTCCATGGGCTGCAGTAACCACTTACCATCAGGTGGACTGTTATATCTTTTGTCACTTTAATACTAAATGTTATTGAAAAAAGTAAAAAGATAGCCTATTTGTACTTTTGTGAAATTAAATTGTAATATTATTACTATTTATGATTTACATTTTCTAGGTTCGATTCAAACCGCAACATGGAGTCACTGGATCTGGTATGGGTTTCGCGGGCAAATGCTAAGCAACGTCGAGGCAGAGCTGGTCGAGTTATGCCCGGAGTGTGTGTACACTTGTTCACATCCCATCGGTATCAGTACCATTTCTCCGAGCAGCCCGTACCGGAGATACACAGGATACCATTGGAACAGCTGCTATTAAAAGTCAAAATCTTGCCTCTGTTTCGAGATATGAGTGTACACGAGGTTTTAGGTGAGTATTTTTATTTAGTTGTATTTTTGTCGCGTCAGGTGGCGTTCGATAATCTACCGTACAATGATATCTCTTTAAAATATCTGAATATACGATACGAAGATACCAAAATGAAGAAATAAAATGGGTGATCCATTTTATCCCTTGAGTGCCGTATCGCAAATGCTAGAATAATGTCAAAGCCTCCGACAGATGGCAGTATAATCGTCTCATATGATATAAGCCTCTCAGATTAAAAATTTACACTACGGTAACGGGAAACAGTGTCAGAGGTACGAGACCTGTGGTACTGACATCATATAGTACTTTCAAAATACGCAGTTCTGTCAAAAGAAAATAATAACAATTGTTTCGATTAATTTATCCATTGTTCCAGATAAAACAATAGAGCCACCAATAAAGTCGAACATAGATGGCGCTCTTGCTCGGTTACAAGATGTCGGCGCGCTGGACAAGTTTTTCTCTCTGACTGCACTGGGAAAACATTTAGCTGCTTTGCCAGTGGATGTACGGATAGGGAAACTTATGCTGTTTGGTGCTATATTCTGTTGTGTGGACTCGGCTCTAACGATCGCGGCTTGCTTGAGCCATAAAAGTCCTTTTGTTGCACCTTTTGGGAAGAAGGTAACAACATCATTAAATAATTTAAAACAAAGTCATTTATCTGTGCAATTGTCGAGTATTAGTCTGGGTCTCAAAGATCCCATGTGGGGCTTATAACAAAAAAGACTGCCAACTGTGTGTAGGATATTGGGTTTTTGATTGTATTGGCTGTAGTCAATGATATAGCCACCTATCAGTTCTGTCACAGCTTTCCATCTATACTTTTTGGTTACAGGTGGTCTGAGTAGCTCACTGTTCTTTGGACTCTGCCTATCCTCTAGGGATTACAGGAGTGACATAGATACATTATATTGCGTCATACTCTGTGTATCTATGTACGTCATTTGTCTGCGTCTTTCATCGCTTAAACTGCTTTATGCATTTTGATACGGTTTTCAACATCATTAATGTCCGTTCCACACATAGTCTGCGAAGTCCTATAGTAGTTTATGGATTAAGGAACATAATCTATAACAATCAACTTTATAATAAAATACTTCATAGTTATATCTACATGATATTCAGAAAGAATGTAGGATAAGCAGTATAATGATTGGCACTTTAAGCGTTTTTCTACTTGTAAGTGGTTAATTCTCGTAAATAATCAAAATTGTTATATTTTTTATTGTTTTGTTGTATTTTAGATAGCCATAAATAAAATAACGCATTACGTTTAAAAAGAAATGTTTAATTAAGTTAAAAATCTAATTAAACTTTTTCCTAGGGAATGTTACAATTATTGGCACTTTAGCATAGTGAATGGCACTGTAAATTAAGTATAATCATTGGCACCATTGAAAGTCTTAAAAAGTTATAGCCAGATCTTTCTAAGCTCCATCTTATTGGTATAACACTTATTTTGAACAAATCTTCTTCAAAAAATTTTCTTAGATCTTCATCTGAAAACGGTTTCGTTTGTCTACCATGTTTTTTTCTTTCTTCGTGTACATTTTTGATGTGACTTTTTTTAGTAAAACCTTTCGTATTTTCTCGATATTTTGTAGAAATAGAACTTTATTTCGGTTCTTTAGATTAAACATTTAGAGAGTATTATAATGTCAGAGTTTATGGCTTCGTTGTTCTTGTTTTGTTTGTCAGTTTGTTTCTATATTTGGCTGACTAATTTAATTCTGCATTTCCATTTCCACATCCACAATCACCCATTCACCTCCAACAAATACGAAATTTGCTGCCTAGTTGATGAAAAACATAAGGGTTAGTTTTCTTTCTGATACTCAACAATAATCTCTGCAGGTTGTATAGCCTCTGGTACTGATAAACCATTATTAAGTGAAAGGATACAAGGCAAATTTGATACAGGTATTTCTGATTCCGTCGTTATTACTCGTTATACTTAAAATATTAGGTAATTCGGCGTAATGGCAAGGAACGGTGATCATCTAAAATGGCTTGCTGTGATTTCGAGGGCATCGGACACTTTGTTTAATCCACTTTGTCTGGACTAAATGGGCACAACCTACATGTCTCAAAACCATTTCATGATGTAGATTTATTTCAATACGGCAAAAGTCTTGCTAATATAGGCCCGCATCTGTTTTAGTAACCTTTTTGTCAAATTGTTTGTCCGTCATTCGAAGACAGGTTTACGCCACATATCTTTGGTGGGCTGAAATGCAGTGATATCAGCTGGTTGCAATAGTCGTGTTGCATTCAGGTTAAGGGCTATAAGTATTATGGCGAGACTTGGGCAAAGTTGCGCCGTATTTAAGATAGTAAATAACCCTCTCTCTAGGCACTAACTTTTGAACGTCTGATCACATTTTCTATAGGGGGAAAATAATAGGTTTTACCGTCTACTCCAAAGAATAGTGATGCAAGACTTCGATTAGGCTTGATCCACCTCATAGACGTTTTATCCTCCCTCTATAAAACGGTTTAGTATGTATGGGGTATTTATTCAAAAACCTCACATCATTGACATTTTTATGACATCGAAATTGTTAGTTTTTTTGACTTTACTTATTTAGTAAGAACTGTAAATTCGCGCGTGGAATGTTAAATGATAGTGCGGCAGTTATTTTTCTAAAGCGCCCTCTCTTAATAGCAGTATTCTTCATCAATTCAAAATATGAAAAGTTCAGTCAAATCATTGGCACTACTCAAAGGATATAGTCATTGGCAGTGTCAAGAATAGATTTTGGACAAAAGAAAGAAAGTATAGTCATTGGCACCATTAAAAAAACCGATGCTTCTATTTCACAACGATAAAATAACGTTTAATATGCTTTAATGACGTTAATTGATTAAAATAGAAACTTGCATATAAACTTACCTAAAAATCACATTTTTGTCTGAAAATATAGCCACAAAACCTTAACTTTATGTTAAATTTTAACGGATTTGTCTGCACAAATTTTTAAAACAGCCCGTATAGGAAAATAGTTGACGCTTTAATTATAAATGTGTATTGTTAGTATAAGTAATTAGCAATATCTGTGTAGCTGTGATATAGAAAAAGGAAAACATTCTTAATATTCAGATTAAAATAGCAAAGTGTCAATCATTGTAGGAGTGCCAACATTAGTACTGTTTATCCTATATATTATAATTATTTTTTTCAATTTAATTAGGTATTTATAGCTATAAATAACTTGCATTAAATGCCTACATAATTAATTGGGTAGAGGAATTAAAAAAAAATCTATATAAAAATACTTTCTCATCGTTTCAGTCAGAAGCTGATGCTAAAAGAAGAGAGTTTGCTTGCTCAAACAGCGATCAGTTGACAACATTACGGGCCTATAGGGTAAGTAAGTCTTATAGTCAATACATTGTTTCCTATAAAAATCGATTAAGCTGATTTTTGAAAAAAAAAAAGGCTGTGACGTGGTAAGACAAAAAAAACCTCGTGGCCTTCAATAGATAACTTTGTAATACAAGACATCTGGTACAACACTAACCAAAATCCGCCTGTCTAGTATAGTGAGCAGCATGTCCAGTAGATTGTGGAATCATAAAGAAGAGGCTCGAAGTCAAAACCCTTCTATTTCTATCCGATTATTATATATGGATGCTTATCTAAGAGAGCTGCGTTGATTATGCTACTTTCATATTTTTAATGTGGGTGATTTCATATTTCCACGTTTTTTTCTGTCACCAGAGCGACGCCACTTTGGATGAGGTGAAATATTCGACAGATTTAATAGCGGGGGAAGTTAGTTTGTTCAAAAAGTGTAAAAACTAATGTTTCTTTCTGAAATATTAGTTATATTTTTTATTAATTAGATTAGAAACGAATAAAATGAACTACAAATATTTGTAAAATTATAAAAAATTAAGAAAAGGGTTAAAATGTGCAAATAATTAAAGATCAAACCACTGCCATTGTTTTATGTATATTAATATAATAATCTAGAAACTGATAAACATTTTCTTAAAACTAATTTTTCAATTAAATGGCATTGTGTGAGAAAAAACTTTACCTCAGTCCCAATTAGCGACATCTGGTGAGCGGAAGGTTATTATCCCTCATTGATAATATTTTTTGATTTCCTCTTTTGGTAAAAATATTATAACGCCTCTTGGCGTTGTTTATTGGGCAACTTAAAAGTTAATTACGACCCAAAAATAAAAACTTTGTAGCTATTTTATAGAATAAGGATGACAAACGAGCACACAGTCCACCTGATAGTGGGAACTGCGGCCCATAGACTTGATAAAACCTGATTATAAATAACAGTATTCATATTGTGACTTTTCATGTAGACATGACGAAACTGCCCTTATATTTGTTTGAGTTGTTCAGTTTATAGTTGATTTGTGGCAATTTACAAGCTGACTCCATTTTTAAATATTTTTGATTATCTATCTTATCATTAAAAAAATGTTTATCCAGAAATGGCAGCTCGCGATGAAATCAAGTACGCACGCCGCTTTAGTATTCGCCAGTGAAAACTTCTTATCTCATAAAACATTGATGATGTTGGCTGATATCAAGCATCAATTGCTTGGTTTGCTAGCGTCTATCGGCTTTGTGCCAGACATGCCAGCTCTGAGGCGGAAGATGAGGAAGGACTCCGTAGCCAGTTTAACCGGGGAAGAGGTAATGGAACTGTTTGCTATTGAAGACTATATAAATATAATTGAAGTGTTTTACAGGGTATTTGAAAAGGATATATTTCCCTTTACTTTATGTGTTCTTTAAAAAAAATATCGTGTTGTCAAAATTCCCATAAGCTACATTACAGTCTGTGGGGTGTGTATCTTATACCTTTCATATTTTTGACATAACCCATACATCTACTGTATGTCGCGGATTCTTAATAATTGTTCCGGGTATATGGGTCCAAATTTAATTTTTTTTTGTAACGGTACAGACAAATTCCTAGAAGTAGCAATGTTTTTTTTTATAAATTTGAAATAGAGATAGTTTTAAGACTTCGCTTTATAATGTCTTGTACCTTAATTTTTTTTTAATAAAGAATACTAATAACACTATTGACATTACTAATATTCATGTTAACTACTCCACGTAACGTCCACGTTAAAATGCTTGTATGTGTAAGGAGTAGTCCACGACAGTAGTTGAATGGCGGATCCAAATTACTTTTACGGTCTTATTACAAAAAGTAATTCATAATTAGTCTGAGGTTTAAACTACAATGTCAAGAAGACCGCGATATGTGAACTAAAATTTGATGTATGGGATTTGACAGCAAACGTCAAATTTTGCGAAGACAGTGGCGCCGCGTCTATGGTTTCTTTAAGTTAGGATTGTGGAGTGTAGAGTACAAGGAGAACCATCTTATAAGGGGCGAAAGTTGAAAAAGTGTCCTACTATTTACTGAAAATAGAGGTTCCAAAACCTACCACAATAGCGCAGGCGTCTGAAAAACTACGATATGAAGATAGCTGCTGTGAACGAAGTGAAGTCAGCTGAATTAAAATATTTAAAAAATTTCATGACTAGAGTAGTTAGTAAAATGTCAGTATACAAAACCTCAACTATTTACGTAGTACAAAACCAAGCGGATTGGTCGGTCCTTGTTAACTTCCTTCTGCGTAGCATTGAAAGGAAGTTAATGGTTTTAGCTGGTAGTCTGTTAGTCTGTATGCCGACACGATAACTTCCGTTCCACTGGACCGATTGACTTTAAATTTGGTATGTGGATACCTTGAGGTAGTAGCTGGGTCGAGTTTGAATTTGGGTCCTGTAGGTCAAAGGGCACCAGAGATATGGGATTCACGCAGAAGGAAGTTGTTTTTCTTGAATATACATTCAACTCGTTTATTTCTCCATCTTATTCTAATTAATTTTGGTGCTTTTTTTAATTTATCCTATGCTACTGCAGCGCCACCCTTATTGGACACGTTTTTAGGGACACTTTTCACTCCATAGTTAGGATGACTATCTTTATACCATAGTTAAAACCCGAGACTAAAAATAGACCATGTTTTGTAAAAAAGACTGTTTAAGTTTTCAGTACGCACGAAGTTGAAGTTATTTGATTGTATAATATTTCTTTTTCAGTTGAACTCAAATGGTAATAATGATAAACTACTAGCGGCCATTTTATGTGCAGCCTTATATCCAAACGTTGTAAAGGTATGTTTTTATTATTTATTATTCAATAATATTTGGCGTATGTTGGCGGCGTAAATCTTTCACCAAATATTGTCTCATTAGTATTGTAAGAGGCGACTATAGAAAATGATATAAAAGTCTTATGACTTCTAATAGATGGCATTAAATAATCTCGTATATACTAGATGTAAAATATTTAAACCGACACAATTGTAAACCCAACTGCCATGTGTAGTGATTATGACAAATCCTTCCTACTTTGTGAGAGACTAATGTCGCGAGTGAAATATTATAAAGTGATCAACAACGTGATCGTATAACAGCTCTTAATATAGATATCGCACTGTTAGTACGTTGTCCGATAGAGACGGCGCAATACTTAATTGTAGTTTCTCGCTCGATATGTATGTAATGTTTACGGTCGGGTCTAACCTTCCACTTGGGTGCTATGTTACTGTAATTTAATAGTATGTAAAGTTCACACTGTTGGACGCAGGCTTCCTCCTATTACTGAGAGGAAGCCTGTTAAGTGTGAAGAAGTCTGGCCCGCTGTCCCAATGCCTGTTGGTGGACTCCACGTGTCTTCGATTTTTTTTGATCAGCCGTAATACCTCAGGGGGTAGGTGCTCGCGGTAAATTTCACAGTACGCGTGCAACCTGGGATCGACCCCGCCAGCACCCATAAAATTGTAAAGTGTTTATTTTAGACATGGAACGAGTAGTGATTCGCCGAGTACTCGGCCTAGATTGGGCCGAGTACTCGGCCGAATACTGGGCTTTTAAAAAAATGCAGTAGCGGACGGCGTGTGGTTATTACCCTTACACAGAGTTAGAGATGGAACGATACGAGTAAATACAAGTAGTTACTCGACACTTTTCTTTCTATACCAAGTAGTATCGATAGAAAAGTACTTGTATCGGTACTCGATCAGTCACACACCCACTGATAATGTTGATGAGTGATTACTGATTACTTGTCAAATGAGACAACATGATTTCATGTTCGAGAGATAGTTTTCATTATCTGGCGCGAAAATGACTGCTTATAGAAATCGTTTTATCGGAAAACATTTAGAAAAATTATTGATCTTCCTCTCTTAAATTTTAAATATTAGTAATAATAATTTCTATTATAGATTCATATGCACGTTCTAAATATTTCTGCTGCTTCTCATGTTCCTGATGTTTTAATGTGTCTAATATAATAATAATGATAAAAACTGGCTTTTTGTCTTTATTTTTCTCTGGAATATAATTAAGGCCGAGGACTCGGCACTCGGCCGTTAATACTCGGTGCTCGGCCGAACCCTAAAAAAAGGCCGCCGAGTACCGAATCCATACCGAGTACTCGTCCCATGTCTAGTTTATTTACCACATGTTCGACGGTGAAGATAAAACCTAATAAGGCAACCTGCATATCTGAGAGAAAAAAAATAATGTAAAATATACAACCAAGTTAATTTATTGCGCAATCTTTAAGTTCTTAAGTATATTATGTTAACACAAACCGTCTATTAACCGGCTTTAGTAAAAATCAGGCCGCTCAGTTAGTGGCGTATCCATACGCTTGTCAATTGATTGATTTTTAATTAACGTTGCTCTCGCTTAGCCGCCATTTCAATATTTATTTAAACCGTTCTTTTGATTTTCCCTTTTTACCAGTTAGTAGAGTGGTTATAATATTTATATGTTCATTTATTCTCTTGTACACCTGCAAGTTACTAATATACTAGTATCTACATTATTTCATCTTATTTTTTATTATTTTCGCCTGCCATAATATTTCTTTATGCCTGGGTGAGAGAAAAAGAGAGAGAGAGAGAGATAGAGGGAGCGAGAGAGAGAGAGAGAGAGAGAGGGAAAGATAATAATGGAATGAGAAATTAGAAATAAGATGGGAAAGGGTTAAGGGTTACCCCTTTCCTACCTTACTAACTACGTGTATAGCGACACCCTTATCAACCATCCATATTAGACGAAATAAGGTGATGGATTCTCTCACGCCACTACGTCATGACATTTTTGCGAAAAACCTGTACCGCAATAATTTATTCTGTTTTAGGTGTTAACCCCGGAGAAATCTTTCCACAAGCAAATAGGGGGCGCAATACCAAGGCAACCAAATCCCGACGAGTTGAAATTCAAGACGAAAACTGACGGCTATGTCGCGTTGCATCCTTCTTCCATCAATTCAGTAGTTGGCTACTTCGCCAGCCCTTATCTAGTATACCAGGAGAAGGTGAAAACGTCGAGGATTTTTATCAGAGAGTGCTCTATGGTACCACAGCTGCCGTTGGTGTTATTTTCAGGTAATCTTTTAATGTTAATCAATTATATATTTTTGTACTATAACGAGATTGTACAACCAGTGTGTTGCCAGTGACGACTTATTGGATCTAAGATGTGGTCCTTCACTGCTGGCCGTATGAGGACGTTCAAGGTTGCTTAGCGAGCTATGGAGAGAACTATGCTCGGGGTTTCTCTGCGTGATTAGAAACGAGGACATCTGAAGTAGGACCAGAGTTGCCGACATAGCCCAACGGATTAGTAAGCTGAAGTAGCAATGGGCCGGCCATATAGCTCCAAAAACTGACAACCGATGGGGAAAAAGGTTTTCGAATGGCAGACTCGTACCGGTAGGCGAAGCGTAGGGCGACCCCCCTCCCCCCACTAGATGGAGTGACGACCTGGTAAGACATGCAGTAAGTCGATGGATGCAGGTGGCTCAGGACCAAGTGTATCCTTAGTGGCATTGCTTGGGGGAGGCCTTTGTTCAGGCGGGATATTTGCCATAGTTTGCGACGAAATCTAGTCCATAGTCTGGATGTTAAATCATGGGATGTTTAATCCTCAGAAGACACAAGTTTGCGCGATTACCGCTAAAAATCACTCCTTTGTCGTATCTCCTCAGTTTCAAGGCACTCTCCTTGTTGCCTCAGCCAGTATCGAAATTCTCGGCGTCGACATATCGCGTGCCGTTCAGTTTCGTGGTCACTTGGAAGAGGAGGACAAATTGGCTTCTAAAAAGCTTGGCGTGCTCAGGAGAACGGGACAGTATTTCATGCTGGCACAACGCCTGCAACTTTACAAGGCGCAAGTACGGCCTCACATGGAATACTGTTCCCATCTCTGGGCTGGGGCTCACCAGTGCCAGCTCCGACTTCAGACACACCGAGTTCTTTCTGATCGGCTCGATACACTGGCACTACGTAGGGATGTTGCATCCCTTTGCGTTTTCTATCGAATTTACCACGGTGAGTGCTCTGAGGAATTGTTCGGATTAATTCCAGCCGCCAAATTTCACGAACGCACATCGCGTTAAAATTCACGATACCATCCTCTCCATCTGGATGCTTGGCAGTCCAAGACTGTACGTTTTATTAGAGAGTTTCTTCCTCATACAACTTCTCTGTGGAATCGTTTACCACCGGCGATTTTTCCGGACCGATACGACTTAGGGACCTTCAAGAAAAGAGCTTACCACCTTTCTAAAAGGCCGGCAATGCATCTGCAATTCCCCTGGTGTTGCGGTTGTTCATGGGCGGCGGTAGTCACTTACCATCAGGTGAGCCGCATGTTCTTTTGCCCTCTCTTCTATAAAAAAAAAAAACTTGTTTCACAAGTACAGGTATTAATATGACATCCCTGATGTTTAATCTACCTTCACAATTTTTGATAAAATTCTCTCAGTAATTTATTGCAGATACCTTTGTATATTATGTTCGTTATTCTTATATACCCTAATAATGCCGTGAGGAAAACCGGTCGGCAATTGATTTTTATATACAGAAATTAACTTTACGTCCGTTAGTCTCGCAAAAACTCGAAAATGGCTGGACCCATTTGGATGAAATTTTTCATGTGTATTTGAGTGAGTCCCTGGATGATCTAAATTCTAAACAATTCACAATTGGACCGGTATGTGGTGCTGCAGTCGAGATCCAGAAATCACCCGTGCGAAGCCGGGGCGGATAACTAGTAAACTAATAATTTAAATAAATATTGTGGAATAAGTACAAGTGTGTATCCAAATCACAAAAATGAAGCAGAAATATTTTTTTTTTTATTATTTATTAATTCTTTAATATCATGCAGTAAATTTTATCGTCTTACATTTTAAGGTTGCAATTTGGCTGTCGAATTACATAGTGGGACGTTCACCGTATCATTAGAAGATGGTTGGATAATGTTCCAAGTGGAAAAACATGAGGTATGTGAACAATTAATTGCATTAAAATAATCAATTTATTTATATTTAAATATTTTAAAGTTGGAAAAATATACTTTACCAATATCCGCTCAATAAAATAAATAGTTTGAAGCAAGACTCTATGTTAAATTAACAAAACTCCATCGTATTTCTGCCAAAAATGCTTGGTTCAATCAGCAGTGCAAACAACTTCGTGTAATTCCCAATTATATCCAAATACTTTCTATGTGGTAGAGCCATGCTGCAGCTATATTATGGTTGTAGCACGAATGGGTCGGCTCGACCGGGGAAGGACCATATTCTCACAGAAAACCTCTTAGTCTTCACGGGTGACAACGCATCTGCTTCTTGAGTCTTTATTGAGGATAGATGTAGATGTTTATGGGTCACAGTAACCACTTACCATCAGGTGGACTGTGTGCTCGATTGTCACCCGATCCTATAAAAAAAAGCGTTCTGGCACGAATAGTCGAGCAGCCAATATTGCTATTTCTAAAGCTCAGTACATCTGGCTTAATGAGGAGTGTCGTCGTTAGTTTTCCAATAGAGATAATTTAAAAATCCACCTTAAAGTATTATATTCTGAACTGTCATTTATATTACTTAATATTTGTAAATGAGTTTGATATTTTGGATGGAATAGCCAGAGAACTTGCTTCAATGGCTGTTTATGAGAAATATCAAATTCAATCCCGTAAGTTACAACGACTTGTATCCACTTCATCGCGTAAACGTAATAACGACGTACATACTGAATATCACCAATTTTATCCCCGCGTTAAAAATCTTTCCGATGTCCAGTTTCCAAAGGATGAGTTTTACATAAAGGCCTGAAATATAATTTAACACCTTCAGTCTCCCAAAATTCGTTAGACTGTGGCCGTTGACGCGGAGATAGCCGTTGTGATCGGGAAGAAAGATAACATCGTTAAGTTTGGTAGCAAAAGAAATTCGGGCTGTAACCGCATCTTCCCATTACAATCCTGAGTTCCCTATTTATAAATCACTAAAGCAGAGAATGTAGGACAATAACCTCATTGTTACTAAAGCCGACAAAGGCAATACTGTTGTCATTATGGAGAATAGCGTGTACAGTCAGAAGGTTAACGATGTTATTCAAGGAGATGACTTTGAGTTATTGGAGTCTGGCCCAACCAAAAAGTTAATTTCGGAAATTAAAGTATGTATACAACACAGTCATCATATGTTTTTCCCGGTTACCACTTGTCTCGGAGCAGTTTTGTTCCAATGAATCCTCAAGCACCCATTTTATATGGGTTACTAAAATACATAAAGAACATGTTCCTATTCGTCTAGTTGTCACATATATAGATGCACCAGCTTATTTCCTTGCTAAAAAATACTTCCTCCTTCGGGAGAAATCTGGTTTCAACCCAACATACAGCCTTAAAAATAGCTTAGATCTCGTTTCCAAAATTAAAGATATTCGTATTCCTTCTAAATCCATGTTGTTATCTTTTGACGTTGATAGTCTTTTCACAAATGTCCCATCCCCTGACTGTTTGCGTATACTCGCAGATCTCTTTAATAAACGTCGTCTACATCCCAGGGAAATAGATGATCTTCTTAACTTAACCTCTCTGTATGAAACAAAACTTTCCGGTTTAATAACCGCTTCTATCTACAATAATTTAAAATTTAAAATTGTGTACAGCCGACTTCAATATGTTATTAAGAATAACTCAAAAACTATTGGTCTGACCTTGATCAAATTCATATGGGACCACACGAGATGTAACAGCTTTCATATAAAAAAAGAATCATCGAAAACCCAGTAAAAAGTTATGAGGTCAACACATAAAAAAATACAAAAAAGAGTACAGTCGAATTGAGTACCGTCTCCTTTTTGGAAGTCGGCAGAAAAAAGCGTTAGCTAATGGGGTCCCCTCTGAGTCCTCTTATGGCGGACATTTTCATGGATAATTTCGAAAAACAACATATAGTTGTCAATCAAATATCTTGTACTAGATATGTAGATGACATAATTATTTGCTGGACTGACACAAGGAGACAACTGGATATTTTCCTAAATAGAGTACACGATAAAATTTAACTTAAGCTTGAATTGGAACAAGATGGTTCCCATAATTTCCTCAACAATAACAAGAAAAGAGTCATTGCATATTTTCCAAATTAATCGAAAGCTAACTCATACCGACACATAAATTAGCCACTTTTTATTGTTATATTAATCGTTTGTTTACTGTCCCATTAAGTAAAGAAAATTATTTAAGAAAACTTAACGTAATTTATCAAATTGCGGTCTCTAATGATTTTTCAAAAAATCCGTAGCCTAGTGCTAAAGGGCACGCACTACAAAAGGTTCGGGGTACGAATCCGCCATTCGACTACTTTTGTGAACCATTCTTAACACAAATATTTCAGGGTTAACTGCTGTGATGAACTGGGATAAAAATAGCGTTTAGCACTGCTATCATTCTTATTTAAAAATAATGAAATACGTGTTATTCTTTTTGCAGGTCGCAGAAATGCTAAAAACTATAAGAGTGGAGCTGATTAATCTGTTAGAAGAGAAAATTAATGATCCATGTTTGGATCTGTTGCATTATGAGAAAGGTAACAGGATTATAAAAACTATTGTACAGATTGTAAGTAAGGATTAGGAGGTATAGCCGAGTAAAACAGGGTGTGTTTGTTCATACAAATACATAGCTAAAGAATTGACAAAATGTTTTCAAATTATTAATAGTAATATTTTATACTAAACATTTAGCATATGTTACCAAATTTTGCTGTTTATAAAACTGTCTAAATGAAGTATTATTTTTAAGAAATAAGTTTTACTAATTTATTTTGTATATTGGAAATATTATGATTGCTATTGTGTATGAAATGTCTTGAACAAATTTAAAAAATTCATTTAACATGTTTAATAACACAAATTTAACTGTATAGTTTTAAAAACACTGACAAATATTGGGCACCGCTAAGGTTGCAAACATTTTTAAAAATATATTTAAAGAAATTTCAAAAAATAGTCTTTTTTATATTAATATTCCTTATGATACGATCTCTCTTAAGCTTATTTACCATACTGATCGACCACTTGTGACAAGACGGCCGGTCCCTTTCTCGCCCAAAAGCTTAGTATAGTCACCGGAGAAACACAGCCAGTGTTCTTGACACAAAACACAGAGAGGAGGATTGTATTATGATAATTTTAGTTTTTATATACTTATAAATATTGTATATTATTGTGTTATGTAAATATATAAAACAGCTTTAATTTTTGCAAATTTTAACAGTTTTGCAGTAACTAAAAATAGTACATAGTAAAAAAGGCAAAAGTTGATTTTAAATGAGTCATGGAAATATTGGCTATTCTTTAAGGTTCACTGATGCCGTTGACACTCATCGTTAAGATCCTACCTGGTTTCGATTTGTTTGTAGACCTCCAAAATTTTCCAGGTGTTTGTTTCATGCATTGCTGCGATCTGATTCAGTTTAATCTGATCCTGGTCATTTTGACAAAATTTTAGCTTTAAATATTTGCAAGCTGTGGACATGGCCTCATACATGTGACCAGTTGCATGCTAATTTTACAGTAGCTATAATTGAAACCTAAAACAAGCCTCCCGAGAAGCATCTTTTAATACCTAATCCATTCCTTTATGTATTTACATTTGTAGACTCAACTACTTTAATCTCTGACAAATACTTAATTTTGTCAAACATTTGTCATGATTACCATACATATGAGACCTCTTTTAAAGTTTGCATAATATGTAATATAGGATCCGAATTTCTACATAGGTAATATTACTATTGAAATATGTTCATGGGAAGACTACACAAATAGTAGAACAACTGTGAGCCATGACATGATCAGCAACTGAAAAAAGCATAACCTAACAACACTATAACAAACAATTCAGTTTTTTTTCTAAACTACGAAATAACTTAAAATGTAACAGAATTAAATAATAATATTGTTTCGTTGATATAAGTTGCCTTGAAATTATTTTCTTGAAAAATAATTGAACTCACAAAATTTCGTGCGATAAGGTTTTTATTTAACATGGTTTGAAATAAAAGAGGTATTACGTTTATGACGACCGAAGTATCATTGCAGAAAATTCAATGCCTGCCTATTGTGACATAATATATGGAACATTGAAATTTTGTAACAACATTAACTTCTCGATATTAAAATCAAATGAAAATACTTTATTTTTGGCGAAATTGCTCTCTGGAGGAAACAATAAGAACATCAAATGATTTTTTTAATGCACTGCTGTGATTCTGTGACCTTCTTCCGTTATAAAATAGATGATTGCTTGATTTCAATTATGTACTTGTAGAAAATTTTGTTGATAATAATTGTTTGTCGTTCGGGTATGAGAACATCAAATGATTTTTTTAGTGCACTGCTGTGATTCTGTGACCTTCTTCCGTTATAAAATAGATGATTGCTTGATTTCAATTATGTACTTGTAGAAAATTTTGTTGATAATAATTGTTTGTCGTTCGGGCATAAGAACATCAAATGATTTTTTTAGTGCACTGCTGTGATTCTGTGACCTTCTTCCGTTATAAAATAGATGACTGCTTGATTTCAATTATGTACTTGTAGAAAATTTTATTGATAATAATTGTTTGTCGTTCGGGTCATGTTTATGGTCACTATTATGGAAGATGTCGTCAATGACCCAACTCTGTAAATATCATTTTATATAAATGTTTAATAAAGTAAATATTTTGTTTATGTGGTTAATTTATTTGATACCTATCTGAGAAATATGATAGGGTTCTACCCTCTAGGTTTACTCAAGAATTAAACTTTTCAGTCGAGGAGTCCGTTCATCCATCGCTAGCCTATTTCTGTCATCTGTATTCTGATTTGAAGGGAAAAGGAGTTAACTAATTGCAAGCTTTCATCTCATTCCTCGGGGTTGACAAGACAACGCATCTATTGATATTTTTGCTTGAAGCTCGCTGCGGGTGTCCAAAGGTTACAGTAGCAATAGGGTATTTTACACCATGTAAAAAAAATCAAAGAATATATATTTATGATAGATTTTGTAAAAAGTAAATGAGAAAAATTGATTTCTATTTATAAAAATGCATTATAAATTTTATATTTCAATATAAAGAATATTTTTTTTTTACCTGTGCCTCAAATCTGCAAAACGATGTCCGCCATATTAGATAGCGTCGTGACGTCACTAGGTCAAAGAACTAGGTTATGTGCTGTGTACTAACTAGCTAATTTCGAAATTTTTCAAGTTATCATCACGATTGTTGACTTTTATTCCGAATTTTATTGAAAATGCATCATGGAAGACGGATTCGTAAAAGCGAGTTTATTACTTCGCTTTTAGCACTAATGTTATAGATATTATAATATAAGCTGAGGTGAGAAAAACTTTCTGTTATATTTTTTTGTACAAACCCTCAGACGAAATAAAAAGTCACTTTTTTATTTGGTCTGAGTACAAACCATGTCTTTATTCCCATATAATAGAAGAAAACAGGAATTAAGTAAAACACTTTCGACGGTGGTAGAGCCACGCGGCAGCTTTTGCTGTTGCACGTATGGGCCGGCTCGAGCCGGGTTAGTACCACGACCTCACAGAATACTGGCGTGAAGTGGAAGCTCTGCTTCCGCGTTTCGTCTGGTGAGTGCAGGTGACCGGAGGCCTAATCCCCCCCCCCCCATCAACATGGTAGCGGAATTACATCATAAACTACCCCAGGAAGGTACCAGTACCCCTGGAGAATACCTCGCTGAGCATCCACGACCATGCTATTCCACTTCTGAGCGTGGGTGCTCAGGCTGCCCCGCGTATTCTGGGGGGAGGGGGGGGGGGGAGGACAAATTCCGCTCAACACAATAACTGCTCGGGGCAAACTGAGCAACAAGACCAAGGCAACCCCTGCCACGCTATCCGTGAATTTCTGCAACATCAGGGGACTTCACTCGAACCTAAACGCCGTCCACTACCATCTCGAGACGGCGAAGCCGGCCTTGCTCTTTCTGACCGAGACGCAGGTGTCTTCTCCGGCTGATATTTCGTATCTCTCCTACCCGGGTTACAAATTGGAGCACTCCTTTGTGCCTCGGGCTGGAGTTTGCGTGTATGTCAGAGAGGACATCTGTTCTCGACGCCTCGGCAGTCTTGAAGGTTCGGACCTGTCCATCCTTTGGCTACGCGTAGACAGCGACGACCATCCGCGCGTCTACGTGTGCCTCTATAGGTCCCATAGCGGTAATGCCGAAACAGACCGACTCATCGACCACGTCCAAATGGCTAGAGATTCCTTGCTACAACAGGTCCATCCGAAGAGATCGTGATCCTTGGCGATTTTAACGCCCACCACGCCGAATGGCTCGGTTCACGTTTAACTGATCATGCGGGGAGATCTGTTTATGACTTTGCCTTGGCATATGGTCTGACACAACTGGTTACATCGCCTACGCGGATTCCAGATGTTGAGGATCATACACCTTCCCTGTTGGACCTTCTGCTGACCTCTCATCCGGACGGATATTAGGTTTCCGTCGATGCCCCTCTCGGTTCTTCGGACCATTGTCTGATCCGGAGTGTGGTGCCACTCACGCTCCCCTCGCGGTTGCGTTCTGCAGGTTGCCGCCGTGTTTGGCATTACAGGTCGGCGGATTGGGACGGAATGCGGTCTTTCTTTGCTTCCTACCCATGGGAGCGGGTTTTCTTCTCGCCGGATGATCCCAGCGCTGTTGCTGACTTTGTCACTGATGTGGTGCTACAGGGAATGGAACTATTTATTCCATCATCTGTGGTACCCATCGGAGGCAGATCTCAGCCTTGGTTTGGTCGCTCTTGTTAGACTGCATTACGCAGTAAGCAGGAGTGTTATCAAGCCTGGGCTGCGGCTTCGGCAACTCGGGATGTAAACACCAGCACACCTAAAAAGAAGTATAACTTCGCCTCCAGGTCCTTCAAAAGAGTTATTGCCAAGGCAAAGTCAGAGCACATAGGCAGAATTGGCGAGAAACTCGTTCGCCTTCCTTCGGGAACCCGTGCATTCTAGTTTCTCGCCAAGGCTGTCCAAGGGAATTTCTGTAAGCCATCATTACCATCTCTGCACAGGGAGGACGACTCACTGGCCCACGACGTAAAAGAGAAAGCCGACTTTTTAGGCTCCCTTTTTGCGTCCAACTCGACTGTTGATGACGGAGGGAACACACCGCCGACCATCCCGCGGTGTGAGTGCTCCATGCCGGATGTGCGGTTCTCATAGCGCTCGGTTCGCAGAGCACTCCTCTCCCTTGACATCCACAAGTCGAGTGGGCCTGACGGAATCCCCCCAATTGTGCTGAGGACGTGTGTTCCGGAGTTGGCACCGGTTCTAACGCGTCTTTTCCGGTACTCCTACTCCCTAGGCGTAGTCCCGAAATCATGGAAGACAGCTTTTGTCCAACTGATCCCTAAAAAGGCGACCACTCAGACCCGTCCAACTATAGGCCTATCGCCATCACCCCCTTGTTCTCCAAAATAATGGAATCCGTTATAAACTGCCACCTCATACGGTACCTTGAGGATCACCAGCTGATTAGTGACCGCCAGTACGGTTTTCGTCGGGGTCGATCAGCTGGTGATCTTCTGGTCTACTTAACTCATAGATGGGCGGAGGCAGTAGAGTCCAAAGGGGAGGCATTGGCCGTTAGTTTGGACATTGCGAAGGCCTTCGATCGGGTTTGGCACAAAGCGCTTCTTTCGAAGCTCCCTTCCTATGGGCTTCCCGAGAAATTGTGCAATTGGATCACCAGCTTTCTTGCAGATCGGAGCATCAAGGTCGTTGTAGACGGTGCATGCTCCGACTACAAGCCTATTAACGATGGTGTTCCACAAGGCTGCGTGCTATCACCAACGCTGTTTCTTCTGCATATCAATGATATGTTGCAAGCCGGTAGCATTCATTGCTATGCGACTGACAGCACTGGTGATGCTCTATACACCGGCCGTGCCAATATTGCTCGGGAAAACGTCACCGAGTACCGGAACAAACTTGTGTCTGAAGTCGAGTCTTTGCTGGACAAAGTCTCGGATTGGGGGCGACTAAATCTAGTCCAGTTTAATCCTCAGAAGACACAAGTTTACCGCTAAAAAGAACCCCTTTGTCGTATCTCCTCATTTTCAAGGTACTCCCCTTGTTGCCTCAGCCAGTATCGGAATCCTCGGCGTCGACATATCGAGTAGCGTGCAGTTTCGTGGTCACTTGGAAGAGAAGGCCAAATTGGCCTCTAAAAAGCTTGGCGTGCTCAGCAGAGCGGGACAGTATTTCATGCCTGCAACTTTAAAAGGCGCAGTTTCGGCCTCACATGGAATACTGTTCCCATCTCTGGGCTGGGGCTCCCCAGTGCCAGCTCCTTCCACTTGACCGCATCCAGCGCAGAGCGGCTCGAATCGTCGACGACCGAATCCTTTCCGATCGGCTGGACTCATTGGCACTGCGAAGAGATGTTGCATCTCTTTGCATTTTCTTTCGCATTTACCATGGGGAGTGCTCTGAGGAATTGTTCGGATTAATCCCAGCCGCCAAATTTCACGAACGCACATCGCGGCAGAACTCCCGATACCATCCACACCATCTGGATGATTGGCGGTCCACCACTGTGCGATTTCGAAGATGTTTTCTTCCTCGCACAACTTCCTTGTGGAATAGTTTACCACCAGCGATTTTTCCGGACCGATACGACTTAGGGACCTTCAAGAAAAGAGCCTAATCCTTTTTAAAAGGCCGGCAACGCATCTGCAATTCCCCTGGTGTTGCGGTTGTTCATGGGCTGCGGTAGTCACTTACCATCAGGTGAGCCACATGCTCGTTTGCCCCTCTCCTATATAAAAAAAAACTTGCAATATGTACCTATCATGTCATGATGTTTTTGTTTTGTTTTATCGATAGTTAAATATAAGTCATACTTACATCAAAGTGATCTTCACAGAAGTATAGTTTAAATTTTGTAGACAATGCCTACGTGTTGCCAGTTTTAACCAAGGATTTCTCATATTTAAATCAGTTGGCACTTTAATTCATAACTTCCCCGGCGTTCTTATGCTCGTATTTTTACAATCAGTTACAACACAACAATGATATAAATGATAACTCATTATTAAACATTCAAAAGTATCTTATTCCTTTGCAAAATTCAAAATTCTAGGACAATGACGTCACGAGTTGAGCAGTATGGCGGCTACAGTTTTCACGCGAAAATTTTAAACTATAGATTAAAAGTAATTTTTATGTCACTATTCGGTTTTAAAAATTTATATAAAATTTATAGTGGTTCATTATCACTCTAGGATTCATTTAAAACACATTTTGAAAATGGGTGTAATATTCTATTTTCATCAGGTATATTAGGCATGGGAAAATATATATCGATATATACCGAATCGATATTTTAAAACAGTATCGATATGAATCGCGTGATAAATAAAGATATATCGGTAATATATCATCATCATTTGCATGATATAAGAATAAGGACCAAAATTTTACATTACTGACGGGTGGACGACGAAAACCACATATGAATGCTTTTGTAGCCTTTTTTGTTGTGTCATGTTTTATCCATTAATACAAAATTTTAAAATACATGGAAATTGATACGAATTCGATACTCAAAAATAAATATCGATATATCGCGATTAAAAATGTCGACGATATTTAAACCGCCTCCACGATACAGGAGAAAGTCCTAGTGTGGGGGTAACGTTTTTAAAAAAAATAAAGGTAGATATATGTCGATATTTTATAAGAAAATATCGATATTTTTTGCCCAAGCCTAAAGTATGTTACTTTTCTGCCTAGAAGTCGGTCTGACTAGGTACCATCTTATTTATTCCTGCTGCCGAATAGCATTGAGGCACTATTGTGTTACAGTCTCAAAAGTATAGAGGACCAGTATAACTATTACATACCGTGTGGCATTTCATATTGCTTGATGTTAGCTGTAAGTGTCCACAGCCCCATGCAGTAGTCATTTTACAGTTGCAAGTTGTTTTTCATGACTGTCTCATACTTACATACAAGCGTTTCTGTCTTATAATACTAATAAAGGTAAATTGGTCGATGTAATTTTGTATCACAATATTTTGAATAATGAGTAGAAAAAAGCTCATTCGCGGAATACATTTACTTTAACAGTTCGTGCAAATGGATGGTTAAAAAAATTAATCCGGTAATTTTGTCGTCAAGTGTAGTCGAGCATTACTTACTGTGAATCGACTCGAGCCGCGTGGCGCCGAATTTCTGCAGCGAAGAATAAGCGTGTAGTCTAGAACATTAGTTGCCAGGTTGTCTAATTATTTAGAAGTTAGTGTTTAATTGTACAGTAGCGTCAAGCGCCTTAAAGGGTCGCGTTTGGTTTTCGAAACAATTTGTTGCGGAATTAGCGAAGGTGAACTTTGACCTACTAGTCGTGCCGCGTGTTACGCTTTATAATAAATACAATACAATACAATACTCTTTATTGTACACCAAGAAAAGATAACAACATCAAAAATAGAAAATAACAACTATTGAGGGAAATACAAAGGGCGGTCTTATTGCTACATAGCAATCTCTTCCAGACAACCCAGAAGAAGAAATAAATACAAAATAAGAAAAAGAACAATGGGTAGGGTGCACTAAAATAAAAATAAAAATAATAAAGACAAATAAAAATAAAATAAAGATAAAAACTTATGCATTAAAAAGATAACATTCTTCAGGCAGATCAATGACCATAATTAAGCGGAGGAAGTGAGAGGAGTTAGAGAGACAAATAGTATTCTTTAATCTGTTTCTGGAACACATTTAAGGATTGAGCACTTCTAATTGACTGGGGTAAGGAGTTCCAAAGTCTTACTCCAAGAACAGAGAATGATTTGTCATAATAAGTCGAGGAGTGCACAGGACATTGGAGGGAAAGATTTTCTTTGGATCGTAAGGAAAAATTATGACAGGAGCTGAGAAATCTAAAACGTTCTTTAAGATAGGAAGGACTAGCTATATTAAATAAGACGCAGTAGAGAGCAGAAAGTATATGAGTATTCCGACGAAGACGGATTGGGAGCCACTTGAGCTTAGTGCGGTATTCTGAGACATGGTCATATTTGCGAAGTCCAAATATGAACCGAATACAGAGATTTTGGAGGCGCTCAAGCTTGTTAAGTTGCTCCTCGGTGACATCAAGGTAACAAATGTCAGCATAGTCGAGGATAGGGAGTAGTAACGATTGTGCAAGCGTAATTTTGGTGGCAATGGGTAAAAAGTAATTAAGCCTCCGGAGTGAATCATAAGCTGCAAACATTTTACGGCTCACTGCATTAATTTGGGGTGCCCAAGAAAGACTTGAATCCAAGAGGATACCTAAATTTTTAACAACGTCATTATAAGGGATGGGAACTCCATTATATACAACGGGTTGTAGTTGACATTTTTTTATTTTGCAAATCATTCTTGAACTCCCAATGATTATGGCTTGGGATTTTAAAGGGTTCACTGTTAACCCATAAGAACGACTCCAGTCGAGAATACATGTCAGATCCTTATTGATACATTCCACTGCTTTGGGAAGATCTTCAATGGTTGTTTGTAAGTATATTTGGAGATCATCTGCATACAAGTGGTAGAGAGGAAGATATTTGGGATGTAATCGTATTAATAAAGATTGCGAATAAAAGAGGAGATAAGACGCCACCTTGTGGAACGCCAGCTACTGTATCAAGCCACGAAGAAAGTCTATCGTGGACACGAATACGTTGCCGGCGCCCATACAAATAACTATGAAACCAGGTAATTGCAGTTGGAGATATGTTAAGAGAACGCAGAATCCCTAACAGGATGTCATGATCAACAGTATTAAAGGCATTGCTGAAATCCAGCAACATCAATAATGTGACTTGATGATTTTCCATACCGTGGCGAATGTCGTCCGTGATTTTCAATAGCGCCGTAGTCGTACTATGACCAGATCTAAAGCCAGATTGGAAAGGGTTGAGGATGTTATTTCTTAAACAAAAGGAATTAATTTGTTGTTGCACTAGTCGTTCTAAGACTTTGGAAAGGAAAGGAAGAATCGAAATAGGACGATATTCAGAAAAACTTGAAGGATTTGCTTTTTTGGGTATAGGTATGATTTGGGCATCCTTCCATTGGTTAGGGAAAGAAGATGAGGATATGGAAAAGTTTAAGATAAAGGTTATAATAGGTGTTAAAAAATCTAACAAGAGAATGATCATTTTACGACTGACGTCATCACATCCGACAGCGTCAGAATGGATAGAGAGAATGTGTTTCCTAACATCACAATCTGCAAATTGCCTAAATACGAATGGGGAAAAGTCAGGAGTGGGAAACGATGAAAGTTGAGTAAGTGTTGTTGATTTTGCCATATTATCCAAGCAAGAAACAGAAGAAAAATGCTTACTAAGCAAATTTAAATCGACGTTATTTGGTATAGGGCATGAACGTGTTTTCCCAACTCGTATGGACCTTAAAAAGTTCCAAACACGACATGGATCTTCGTTTTGTACTGATTTATGGATATGGCGGCGTCGTAAATCTCTACACAACTTGTTGCATTGATTCCGCAGGAGTCTGTACTTTTCGCGAATCCTGTCATTCTTTGGATCTGACCTGTAACTCGACTTTGCGTTATTCTTCCTAACTATCAATCTTTTAAGATCTTCAGTCAACCATGGGGCTGGAGGATGACGTATTCGCACTGGGCGGACAGGAGCATGTATATCATAGAGCTGAACAAGAAATGAATTAAACAATGCTACCTGTTCGTCCACTGAGCAAGTCTTAGTTATAACACTCCAGTCCATGTTACCAGCATCTTTTTGTAGCTTTTCCAAATCCATTTCCTCAAAATTACGCTGCAGAAGTATCCTTGATTTGGCTTTCGGTGGTCTTATTTTATAAGATAGAAACAGGAGGTCATGATAGGAAAAGGCGTTGGCAGCACATTGACCAAATTTATCAACATGGTCGAGAGAAGAAACGATAACCAAATCAAGGAGGGATGGAACACAGTTAGGAAAAAAATGAGTTTCAGAAAGAGGAAGGATATTTAAATTGGCTGCTTCTATAAGGGACTTAAGACGAAGAGATCGGGCGTCATTCTTAAGAAGGCAAGTATTAAAATCGCCCATTAGTACTGTATGTTTATATAATGGAGTTAGCTCTTCAAGAAGGTTATCCAATGTGGTAAAATAGTCAACTGTGGAAGAAGGACTATAAAAAACTCCGATAAGTAATTTGTTGTGCGAAAGAAGCACTTCAATAAATAAGTATTCCGCTTCGTTCTCAGCTGGAAATTGAGATGATAAACGAATAATGGAAAAAGGTATATGCGCACGAAGATAAATGGCAACACCACCACCACCCCGTGCAGTTCGGTCGTTGCGTATTAACTGGAATCCTGGAATGAAATAGGATATGGATGGAAGACATGGCTTTAACCATGACTCCGAAACAAGAATTGCATGAACATTATCACTTACAAAGCTAGCTAACATATCAGGATAATGAGCCGGAATACTCTGTGCATTTATGTGAACTATATTGAAGTTTCTTAGAGCTTGAGAAAAATGGGAGTCAAGAGTATCTTTTAATGGAGGAATGCTCTCAAAACTGTCGTCATTACTTAGTACATCAGATGCTGAAATGAAAGAAGAGGAGCTTTGATTATGATCACTTTCATCAAAAGACATGTTATCTTTTACAAAAAGAGAAAAAAAAACAATAACTACAAACTAAAAAAAGTATACTAATAACTACAAACAAATAAAAATTATAAACTACAAAGATTTACTTTTGATTACATCTATTACCTACCAGCACTAACAGAATAGAAAATAGTGCAAATATTTAAAATAAAAAATAAAAAAATTTAATACTACACATAGATGATTCACATCATAATTAATTGAATATAGAAAGAAATATACATATAACACATGGTACTCAATGATTAAAAAAAACTGAAATTACCGATACACACATCAAATAGAATTACGTTCTGTGGTTAAAATATTAGAACACACACGTTTGCGAGTATATATATATATATATATATATATATATATATTAAAACATAAAAACTTAAAATCAAAACTACTGTTATGCTCTTAGTATTGGAAACAAAATAAACGGGAGTTAGTTACGTCTTGAAGTTAGTTAATTGTACGATAAAGTTAATAGACTGACATAGTGAAGAAGAAATAAATTGGCCGTGGGTGACGCCGCTGGAGATTACCATAATTTGGAGCGGTGCCGGAGTCCGGGTAGCTGCCGACTTCAACGGTCCAGTCAGGTCAACCACAATCCACACCACTAAAAACACCACAACACATGCACATTCACACCTCCGTCCTGACCGAACCTTGAGACAGTCGTCGCCTCAGATACAAGTAAGTACTCTTTATTTGACTAGCCTTCCCATTAAAGTGTAGTAGGATAGAACATTTTCCATACGGCCAGTTGGTTCCCCACACTTAGTTGTCCGTCGAACCTAACAGCTGTATGGGCCCCTGTCTGGTAGATCTTAGTCTGGGCAACTAGGTGCGTGATCATTTCTGGTAGAACGGCCGTAATATTAATAATATAATATATAGTATAAAAATAGTACGTAATAAAAATTACATATAAATATTTTTTTTTTGTTGTTGGCGGGTAGAAGAAGGACAACGCCTGTAGTTTTGTTAAGGCTAGGTACTTACCGTAGTTTGTTAAGGCTAGGTACTTTGACTAGGGTCGGTTGTTGAGCGCGGCATTTTGCTGATTGACTGTAGTGTGTACCATTAATTGTAGTGTAATTTGTATTGAATTTAATAAATAGTAATTTGTATTTAACTTGATTTGATCCTACTAGTGTTTGTTATTTGTTAATTGATTTGTGTTTTTTTTTTGTGTTTTGTGCATTAGTTTCTATTTATTAGTGATGCCGTTGCACAAGCAACCGGCGCTTCGCCTGCAGGCGGAGCTGCGCTTGGCCGCGAACGCCCATATTTTGATAGGTCGACCTGATCGGGTTCATAGTTTAGGGAAGCGGCTCGAGCAGGTCGATGCCCGAAGGGCTGCAGTGGAGGAGGCTTGCACAGAGCTTTTGGCCTCGGATGCGGAACAGGAAGTCCTAGACTCCTTCCTCGTGGACTACGAGAAATTTTTTGCGTTCACGGACGATTTGATCGAGGCGGGGGCCAAGGATGCGGAGGAAGCGCGTGAAGCTAGACTGAGGGGCCTGTCCAAGTCTCCTCGGAAGCAGCCTACTCAGCCGGAGCTGTTAGGACGACTCCCGACTCTGGACTTGCCAAGGTTCTCCGGGGTCCTCTCCGAATAGCTGACGTTCGTCGGTCTGTTTGACAGCCTGGTGGACGCCCGGAGGGACTTGAAACCCAGCCAGAAAATGGGGTACCTCGTAGCCTCATTGGAGGGGGAGGCCCTGGGCGTCGTCGGTCACATGAAATTGTCGGACGACGCCTACTAGAATGCTCGGGACCTCCTCGCCAGAAGGTACGCCAACGTCCGCCGGATTGCCGACGACTACGTTCGGAAGTTGCTAAACCTCCCGCTGCTTAAGGATCGGACCAGACTACGCACGGACATCGTAAATCCAGTCGTGGTGGCTTGCAACTCATTGAGGCGGCTGGATTTACCGGTGGACGAATGGTCCTTTTTATTGCTCCACATTGTGCTGTCTTGCTTGCCTCTCGACCTTCGGCTTCACTTCGAGGAGAGGTACGGCGGGGCCGGCGCCTCCTATATTCCTCCCTTCAAGGACCTGCTGCGATTCTTGGAGGAGCAGTGCAGACAGATGGAGAACGCAGCAGGCGCCTTCGAGGAACCCCAGGTTGTCATCCGAGCGGTGCCCAGGGAGAGGCGGAATTCGACGGCCAAGGCGTCGCCAACCCCCCTGAGGCCGAGCGGAGCTCCTGCAGGAGGGCGCGACCCCCTACCCTCTTATAGTGGCCCTGCGGCCAGGAAAGCGCCCCCCTGCTCCTATTGTCGAGCATCCGATCCCCGGTCGATGTCGTGCCCTAAGTTGCTGTGCAAGCCGGCCCCGGCGAGGCGAACCATCGCCAGGGAGCGCCGTTGGTGCTACTCGTGCCTGGAAAGGCATCTACAACGAGACTTCCCGCACCAGCGGCCCTGCATGCACTGCCAGGGCAACCACCATGTTATTTAGTGCCTGGGTGCGAGCGGCGCGTCCTCCCGGGGCCCTACCAGCCCCCCGACTCCCACGGGCGGGGGTGCTCAGCCACGCCCCCTGTCAGGCGACTCTCGACGCTCGCCTGCCGACCACCGTGCCCCTCGTTCTGAGGGGGGTCCCTCCCCCGACCGGTCGGGGAGTCGTCGCCCCCCCTCAGCGTGTTGAGAGGGCCTTCGCGGCCACTCAGCGGTCAGCTAGACCGTTCTCACCCCCGTTGGCTTAGTGGCCGCGGCTGGAACGCCGCCCTCCCCCCTTTGGTCGGTGCCGGTACTACCGGGTTCCTGAGACCTCGTATCTGTCCCGGGCCTCGAGGCCGAGGTTCCCCGAATCTCCCCAGGTCGGCCCGTTCGGGGAATTCCAGCCGCGGGTCATCGAGATGCCGTCGGAGTGCCGCTCTCGGGGCCCCCGGTTCGGGTGCCGGTCCAACAGAGGCAGCTCCTGATTGGAGGCTGCCGCCCTAGCTCCCACCACGGCCGCCTCCACTGAGCCTTTGAGCCGTCAGCAGTCCACTTGTCAAACTGTTCTATTGCCGACGGCCTCAGTGAAGGTATACAACCCGAGCGGCGACTGCTTAACGATTCGTGCTCTATTGGATTCGGGTTCACAACGTAGTGTGGCCTCCACTTGGTTGGTGGGAAGACTGGGGTTCCCCTGGAGCTCTGAATCACGTCCGATGGTAGGTATCGGAGGTGCCGAGCCTCATGCTCCTAGGGGACAAGCAGAGTTGGTGTTCAGCCCCGCCAGCGAACACCTTCACATTTTAGTCAAGGTAAATGTCTTCGATGACATTATAGGCTTTCTCTCTAACGTCCGTATAAATGACAGCGGGGTTCGTTGTGCGTCGAGCTTGAGACCGGCAGACCCTCAATGGTCCCAACCTGGGCCTATAGATTTGTTGCTGGGGGCCGACGCGCTGGGGTTCATCTTGTTAGGCGAGATACGAGCCCTGCAGCCCGATGGCTTGTCTGCCGTGTCCACTGTATTTGGGCACAGTTTCTTTTGACCGGTTATGTGGTCTCCACCCCCTCCGACGGCCGACCCGCTCTCTGTTGTGGGCGTGTTCCTTTCGGACGTCGTCCAGAGGTTTTGGAAAATTGAGGAACCACCACATGCGGCTCGAGTCAACCCTCTGGACCGTGAGCGCGAGTTGTTCTACCAGAACAATAACGGCCGTCGTGTCGACGGTCGTTTCGTCACTCACTTACCCTTTCTGGACTCACGTCCCCCTTTGGGTCAATCTCGTGCACTGGCCGAGACGAGGTTGCTTTCCATGGAGCGCCGCATGCGGCGCGACCCATCCTTTCGCGACAAATATGTCGAGTTCATTTGCGAGTATCAAGAGCTGGGTCACATGTCACCGTCCAACTTCGAATGGCGTTCACAGGAGCACTACTTCCTCCCTCACCATGCGGTATCAGGGGTCCGAGAGTAAGATTCGGGTAGTTTTTGACGGCTCCGCCCCCACGTCAAATGGTGTGTCCCTGAACAAGTGTTTTCACTCGGGTCCTAAACTAATCAAGGACATATCCGACATTTTGACCCCATTCCGTAGATACCAAGTGGTTTTTGTAGCCGACATTCGGATGATGTTTCGATAATCAGTGGTCCAACGTGATGACTGTCGATATCAGCTGATATTGTGGCGCAAGAAGCCCAGCGATCCGATACAGATGTTTGAGTTGAACTCCACCACCTATGGACTCCGGTCCAGCCCGTATATCGCCATGCGAACCCTCCTTCAACTCGCTGAGAGATAGCGTCTAAGATACGCTCGGGGAGCTTCTATTTTGGAGACTTAGGTCTACATGGACGACATTTGTACGGGCGCCTCCACCGTCGAGGAGGCTCTTGTCTTGCGAGATGAATTGATTGCCATCCTGAAGTCCGGAGGTTATGAGTTGCGCAAATGGTTGTCGAACTCCCCTCATATTTTGAAGGACCTCCCAGGAGAGGACCAACAAGACCCTCATCTATTCGAGCACCCTGAAAATCCTAATTTGTTGACTGTGCTGGGCGTTTAATATCAGCCTGTTCAGGACACCTTCACGTATCGAGTAAAACTCGATCCCCCCCCCCCCCCCAAAGCATGGACCAAGCGCTCCGTGCTGAAAGGCTATGCTGCTGTCGTATATTTGCGGACTCTGAGCTCTTCTGGCCATACTTCCGTCCATCTCGTACTTGCTAAAAGCAAGGTTTCTTCCATTAGGTCCCGCTTAACTATCCCTAAATTGGAACTGTCCGGAGCCGCTGTTCTTACGCGACTCCTCAACCACGTTCACTCGTCTTTGAAGTCTGTAATCGACATTACGGACGTCTATGAGTGGTCGGACAGTGAGATAGTACTTTGTTGGCTCAGAGCTGCACCTCACAATCTTGAGGTCTTTGTGGCGAACCGCGTGTCTCAAATCCAGAGTTCTGAGACTTCTCTAAACTGGAGACATGTCCCAGGGGAGTTGAATCCCGCAGACTGCGCTTCTCGCGGCTGTGAGGCCCCCTCGTTGGTTAACCACCCACTGTAGTGGGGTCCCAGTTGGTTAACTGAGTCTCAGTCATTCTGGCCCCAGGGTAATTACTCCGAACCGATTGAATTGCCTGGCCTACGAGCCCGAGTGGGAGTAGGCAAGGATAAGCCCACTCGGGATCTCTCTCTTCTGGAACGGTACAGCTCTCTCGATAAGCTCTTAGGAGTGACCGCTTGGTTGCGCCGATTTGTCCGCAATTTGAGAGACCCGTCCAACCGAATCTCTGATTTCGTTTTGTCCCCTAGCGAGCGTCGTGAAGCTTTGATGCATTGGACCCGTATGGTCCAAGCGGAGCATTTTGAGGCCGTGATTGAAAACTTGAAGCGGGGCTCCGTTGTCAGGGGCGCTCTGGCCCGTCTGAACCTCTTCCTGGACGACGCTGGGATGCTGCGCGTTGGCGGACTTTTGAGAAATTCCCAACTGTCTTACGGGTCTCGACACCCGTTACTGCTCCCCAAGGAAGGCGCCTTTGTCCGGTTGCTGGTAACCCACCATTATGTTAAGCACGCCCACGCTGGATGTAACGCTCTTTCGGCTATTTTGCAGCGGGAGTTTTGGATTTTGGCTGGCCGACGTACCATTCGGAGCGTCATCTTTAAGTGCATACCATGTTATAAACTGAAGGCCACCGTAGCGCAGCCTATGATATGTGACTTACCACCCGACCGCGTCAGGGCCATCCGACCATTCGCTGGAGTCGGAACAGACTTTGCTGGCCCCTTCCTCGTCAAGTCCTCCAACCTTCGTAACGCGCGTTCACATAAGGCCTACCTGTGCGTTTTCGTGTGCCTCTCCACTAAGGCCGTTCACTTAGAACTGGTAAGTGCCCTCAGCACTGAAGTGGCCTTTGTGGCCACGCTGGGCCGCTTCTTATCGCGTCGCGGTCTGCCGGACCTGATCCGGTCTGATTGCGGAACGAATTATAAGGGCACGGATAGATATTTGAAAGAGGTCGTCGAATTTCTGTCCAACAACAGGGCGTATTTAGGTACTGCGATGTCCAAGAAGGGCATCCAGTGGAAATTCGACCCTCCGGCTTGTCCACACTGGGGCGGTATTTTTGAGGCGGTGATTAAGGTTGCAAAAACGCATCTCCGTCGCGTTATTGGCGAAACTATTTTGACATTTGAGGAGCTTGCCACTGTATTCTGTAAAATTGAGGCTGTACTCAACTCTCGGCCCCTCTGTCCCCTCTCGTCCGATCCGAATGATTTGGAGGTTCTAACCCCGGGACACTTCCTGATTGGCCAGCCGCTTAACGCCCTACACGAGTACCCCTTCAGGGAAGTAAACTCTTCGCGGCTGAGCAGATTTGACCTGTTGCAACAGATGACTCAGAGTTTTTGGCACCGATGGTCTCTGGAGTACCTACATCTTTTGCAGCAGCGCATTAAGCGGTCTGACAAGACGGATCCTCCTCGGGTTGGAGACCTCGTGTTAGTTAAAGAACCTAACGCTTTGCCTTTGTATTGGCGCCGTGGGCGCATTGTTAAGTTGTCGTATGGATCGGATGGGGTGCCTAGGGTGGCCGAGGTTTTGGTTGGAGATTCGGTCTTGCAACGGGCCGTCGCGACCCTATCTCGTTTGCCAATTTACTCACGGACATAAGTCCCTATGCCCGGGACGGGGGTTTGTTTGCGCCAAACGTTAAAATTTAAAATTTCTATAATTGAGACTAGTTAGCGCGCTTCGTCGATGTACGCGGCTAGCAGGCACCTCCCCGCCCGCGCGGAGCGCGGGGGAGATCCGGTAATTTTGTCGCCAAGCGGAGTCGAACATTGCTTACTGTGAATCGACTCGAACCGCGTGGCGCCGAATTTGTGCAGCGAAGAATAAGCGTGTAGTCTAGAATATTAGTTGCCAGGTTATCTAATTATTTAGAAGTTAGTGTTTAATTGTACAGTAGCGTCAAGCGCCTTAAAGGGTCGCGTTTGGTTTTCGAAACAATTTGTTGCGGAGTGAGCGAAGGTGAACTTTGACCTACGAGTGGTGCCGCGTGTTACGCTTTATAATAAACGTGAGTTAGTTGCGTCTTGAAGTTAGTTAATTGTACGATAAAGTTAATAGACTGACATAGTGAAGAAGAAAGAAAATGGCCGTGGGTGACGCCGCTGGAGATTACCATAATTTGGAGCGGTGCCGGAGTCCGGGTAGCTGCCGACTTCAACGGTCCAGTCAGGTCAACCACAATCCACACCACTAAAAACACCACTACACATGCACATTCACACCTCCGTCCTGACCGAACCTTGAGACAGTCGTCGCCTCAGATACAGGTAAGTACTCTTTATTTGACTAGCCTTCCCATTAAAGTGTAGTAGGATAGAACATTTTCCATACGGCCAGTTGGGTCCCCACACTTAGTTGTCCGTCGAACCTAACAGCTGTATGGGCTCCTGTCTGGTAGACCTTAGTCTGGGCAACTAGTTGCGTGAACATGATGGGATGATCGCTAATTCGATTATCAAGCACATTGCAGCAGCGCTGTGTATTGTTCCAGTTAAATTAACTCTCAATAATTTTAAGTTTGTGACTAAGTGAACCGTTTCTGATAATAATAATAAAGAACGCACTCTTGCAAACTCGTGTTATGTGTAATAATAAAGTTCACCTTTAGTATATATCTACTTCTCACAGTTGGGTACAGGCCTTCCCTAATTTCTGAGAGAGTTACTACGCCTGCTCCAATACTTGGTGGCAGGCTTGACATGTCCTCGAATAATTTTATTGATCTGACATTTTGGGGGATGAAGCTGCGCGCGTCCGTAGGAATTACTTGAATTCTGATTCCCTACACGTATCCCCTGAGTAGTGCTAGATACTGGTGGTAGGTTGGTCCTCTACTAGTGAGAGGCCCGGCCGAGGGTTAGTTACCACCCAACTGGCAAATGCATACCGCCAAATGATGCATTCGTTTTCCGGTATGATGTTAGGTGAAACCCATTTCTTAGGGAGAATGGGTCTGGAGAGTTGCGTTGCGCATAATAACCGGTTGCGACGCAGCAGTTTCTTAGTCTCAAGTACCTGGTTATGGAGGTTAGCGGGACCCAAGCACGTTTGCACCGCTGACCGTAAATAGTTGGGGGCTCAATTAATGAGCCAGCCACTCATGAAAAGCTGCTCCGCCGTCTTATGAAAAATCCTGGGATGGCTCCACCATGCCGGTTGGCGACCGGAGGAAAGGGCATGGTGGTAATTTCCCGGGGGGTTTGGGCGTCTCCGCGATCTCCATTCCAGGTACCATCGATACTGTGACTCTGTTTGTATCCCTAGGTTATATGTGTGACGCCTCGTCCAACTGCCATTCTCTCAATCCATTCACTCCACCATTTATGAAAAAAAAGAAGATTAAGTTTGTACAGCCGTTACACTCCTTCGCCATCAAAGTGCACCTCACAAACATCCGAGGCCTGCACTGTAATCTCAATGCAGTCCACTACCACCTAGAGACTGACAAGCTGTACTTAACTCTTCTTGACTGAGTCGCAGATCAGATGTCTTTTAGATGCAGCGTACCTTGGCTACCCTGGGTACACATTGGAGCATAATTTCCATCAGCGCGCCGGAGTCTGCGTTTACGTCCGCAACGATATCTACTGTAAGCGTCTCCGTCACCTTGAAGACCCCATTTTCTCTACGATCTGGGGATTGATAGACAAAGGAATGGATAAAATTAATTATTCTTGTGTCTGCCGATCGCACAGCGGTGACCGGTGACTAGGAGACAACTAGGCTATTTAAACACCTCAGTGAAGCCTCTGATGTGGCTCTAAATTAGTAGCCTAATCCACAGTTGGTTTTTCTGGGGTCTTTAACGCCTGTCATCAGGACTGGCCAGACTATACCATACCAGAAGACCAGAAGACCGAACACGTTGGTAGAGAGGCGTGGAATTTTGCCTTGTCGTTGGGGCTCTCCCAGCTGGTACAACAAGCGACTAGGGTACCTGATGTGGATGGGCACAGCCAACTGCCTCGTCCTTCTGCTGACGACCGATCCAGACAGGTATGATGTTCAGGTCACCTCATCCTTAGGAATTTCTGATCACTGTCTGGTGAAATTTGTGTCGTTATATTCCCTACCAAATTACGATTTACACGGTGTGCAGTGAGTGTGGCGATACAAGTCAGCAAATTGGGATGAGATGCGACATTACTTTGATCCGTCGAGCTGCGCAGATACCGTAACTGATGAGCTAAGTCAAGCAATGGAGCATTTCATCCCCTTTGCTGACGTGCCCATTGGTGGTAAAGCTAGTCCATGGTTCAAAAGTGCTGAAAAGCACAAGCATATGCCGTACAAATCCTGGGGTCGTCATAGTTGTGACATGGACGTTAAGCATGATTTTTGTTTTGTCCATGTTCATCTTAGGACCTATCCGTCGGGAGACACTATTGAGGTCATTGAACATAGTGATTAGGTCCTCCAGCGATTCTGCCACGAGGACTATATCGTCGGCAAATCAAAGGTGAGTGATGTACTCGCCATTGATGTTAATACTGCATCCTTTCCAGTCCAGTAGCGTGAAAACGTCTTCCAATGCAGCGGTGAAGAGTTTCGGGGATATAACGTAACCCTGTCTTACACCTCTCTGCAGTTGGATAGGTTTCGTACTCTGATTCAGTACTCGGATAGCCATCGTAGCCCTACTGTACAAACACTTCGATATACCGACAGTCAACTTGGCACCGCTGAAGGGACTGCAGCACCGCCCAAATTTCGACGAAATCAAAGGCTTTTTCATAATTCACATACGCAAGGCAAAGTGGCAGATCTTCTGTCTTCTGTACAATTTGTCGAAGGGTGTGTATGTGGTCTATGGTACTAAAACCTGCTTGTTCGGAAGGCTGGAAGTCGTCAAGTCTGCGTGCGAGACGATTCGTAATGACTGTCGAAAACAGCACGTAGACGCGGCTCAGAAAGGAAATCGGTCTGTAGTTCTTCAAGAGAGCGTTGTCGCCTTTCTTGAAGAACAAGACCACCGCAGTTCTGCTCCACGCCTCCGGAGTAGTGCCACCATGGAGGACGGAATTAAAGAGCTTCTGAAGGACTTCAAGTATCGGTTTTCCACCCGCTTTCAAAAGCTCCGCTGTAATTCCATCCTCACCTGGGGCCTTGCCGTTTTTAAGGTGCTGGAGAGCCATTCTAATCTAGCTCAGACTGACGTCCGGGATTTCTTCGGAATAGTGTGGGATAAGACTCGCTCTTGGATCGTTACTCACACTTGCATGTGGCTCCAACGATGATGTGTACAGCTGCCCATACAACCTTTCAATCTCACTCAAAATCTCAGGTGTCCCGGTAACGATGCTGCCACACTCGGTCTTCAGCTTTGACAGTTGGCTCTTTCATCGCTTCTTCAATACAAGCTGTATTGAAGCCTTCAGTTATTAGGGGTTCAAAATTTCTTCGAACTTCAACTATGGGCGGTTCATTGGGTCCAGAGCCAAAGCAGCCGCACGGAAACTTGGTGTCCTTGCATAGGTGCGGCGGTACTTCACGCCGGGGCAGCTTCTTACCTCATATGAAGCGCAAGTCCGGTCGTTCATGAAGTACTGCTGTCACATATGGGCTGGTGCCGCAAAATGCCACCTGGCAGCGTTGGACTCAGTGGAGAGACGTGTGAGAGGCTTATTGGTGACGTTGATACGGATTCCCCACGGACAATACGGATTTGGGGAATCATTTGACAGGTCAGTATCCGACCTTTGATGATGCCGACAACAAGACGCCGCGCACTATCAATGTGCCGATGGTCAAAACTAGGGATGCACTCTTTTTTCTTTTAATGGATATTTTCATTCGCCATGTATGTTTATGGTATTGTTCGTAATGCGCAAAGTCCAATTTTCCAAAAATTTTTAATACTTATATTTTTTTGTGTCTCATAAAGTCCCTAAGAGTATATCCGAACTCCTATACTCCCTGAAAGGACACTCAGTCCTAACAACAAGACGCAAGAGGCTCGCAGGATTAGTCTTGTTCTTGCTCAAATCTTGCAGGGTCAGCCTTGGTCTTGGTTTTGCAAAAATGCAAGAACAAGACCAAGACTGCAAGACCAAGACTCATTTTGGACAACACTAGTTACAAAACAGCACTTAAAATTGCAATCAACAAAAAATTAGAAATATTAATTTCAATCCATAGAACAGGTCTTTATGTTATACCAATAAAACAGTTGTAGCCTGTGGTACGAAAACCTGCTCTTCCATACCAAGAGCATTCACAGGCCAAGAACATTTTCCTTTCCTGTAACGTAGTATGGAATATCAAGATGTTAATAATCACTTGTGTGATTAATGAATTATCGCAGCGCCGTAAACTTTACTTCATAACACTGCTTCTCTTTTTGAATACTTATATGTATTTTTACCCGACTGCGTGACAGCAAAGACAAGATGGTGCTTTTGTCGCGTATAGATAGGTATGCGGAAAAAGATAATCTCGAAGTATTCCAATCGATTTACAAAACCGTGCAATGGTTGTAGCCATGTAGGTAAAATCACGGTTTAAAATACATAATTAGGCAGTGTTTTGATAATTTAATTTACCCTTTTCTTGATATTTTAAGTTAGTAATTTTACCATACGTTGGAAACCGCATTGTTGGATAAGATGCGTAAATACTGCATAAAAACGAAAATAATGTATTACTTGTATAAATTGTGTTAATAATTTATTGAATGTATTGACAATATATTTTATATACTTAAACAAAATAAATTATAAAAGAAAATAATATACATAAAACCTCTTTCATATTGATAATATAATCGGTTTTTCTATTTATATAGACGGCTTTTAACTTTTACAATACCCATCAGAGAGTCATTCCAACAAATGCTTAGACTGGCGACAGTATTGCGATGACTAATCAGATTGCCAAGAACGAACTAACTGTAACGAATACATACATTAGAATTATTTTAGATTAATTTAAAAACTTTAAATGTTTGTACTTTTGATGTGGCATCGAAACTGAATTGGTCCATCATTAAAAACAATCTTACATTGCGTCAAATACAACATGAAAATGTTTAAAGGCATGAGTACATCGAACAGGGTGTATTGACCGCAAATATAAAATATTGCCACATCAATCACAGACATGCGGTCGAACAAAACGTTCGGGCCTAGAAACAGCGAACCTTAACGACCTTCGACCACAAATAGGGTTGCCGTACTTGAAAAAAATGCGGAGTTTATTTTTTTTAAATAAGCAAGCACACCGATGAGCTGATATGGTGAGACCTATGTTCAACAGTCGACTTTTAAAAGGCTGTAATGGAAGTAAGTGAATAGATATCACTTTATTGCTTCGTTTAACCTTCTTTACCTACATGACTAGTAACAAGTGGTAAAATTAAAAATTTTATACAACCGACTTCAATATAAACTATTAAAGAAAACTCCTAAACTACTGGTCAGACCTTGGTCAAATTTATATGGAACCACATAAGAAGCACCAGCTTTAAATCAAAAAAGAATCATCGCAATCGGTTCATCGTGAAAAAAGTTATGAAGTAACACACATAAAAAACATACAGTGGAATTGAGTACCTCCTCCTTTTTGAAGTCGGTTGAAAAACGATTTATATTGACGTAAGTTAAAATATGTTGAATTTCTTATTGACAACGCGTGTGCTTATTTATAAAGAATAAAAATATCAAACTTATACCTACAGAGCTAGAGCGACCTTGTAGAGTTGACAGTAAAGCCCAACCTCTCCGTTCCGCGTTCGAGGTGTGCATAATCACAAGAAAACAGAACAACACATCGGTCAAGTGCCAACTTTCAATGAATGAATGCGTGATGAACTAAACTCAGAAATGTCTTTGTGCTTTGGAACGGAATGTAAAAAGAATCATTATTTTAAATTTATTTTAGGAACATGTTACGGCAAAGTAGAATTTAATTAACAGCCTATAAACGTATTACTCCTTTTAATCCTAAGGGTTTCAGGCTTTTAAGGCAAGGCAGAACCAGCCACATTGTCTCGAGCCGTGTTGGCAAACTTTATATATACTCAAAATGTTTTTATGCAATAGTAGATATTTATTATAGTATTAATATCATTGTTTGTATTATATTTTTATATAATTATGTTAATCGGACACTGGCAGCCCTCGACATTCTGAAAGTAATTTTTCACGCGGAGGTAAAAAATTGGGAAGGCCTCTATTCTCGGGCGATTCCAATAGTACGAGCCCTGCTCGTAAAATGCACGTGTGTTCTGGCCGAGTTACATGTGTACGTACTTTAAAGAGCAAACTTTTGGGTGAGGACCGTCCGAATTTCGAGCACTAGTTAAATATGGACAAGCATTTCCATGTGATCTTCCGTTTTAACTTTTCATTTTTCTTCAAAGTAAAATTCATTTAATGAAAAATAAAATGACGTTTATACAAAACGTATAGAGTACGTGTAGAGTAGAGCTTAGAACTTTAGACAAGGCTCTACAGGCGCTGTTGAATTTTTTTGTTACAATACTTTAAAAAAATAAAGATTACTCTTCTTGTCATATATGGTCAGTGGTAGGTAGGTACGCGTAACCACGCGTAACCCTTTGATTAGTGATCCTACGCGCGAGTCTGATTTATTGATGGGCTACGTGAACGGTGCAATCGCGCGATATAGCTCAAAACTTCATAAACTTAAACGAGGAACAAATACCATAGGAACACGCCTGAATAGAACCTTACTATAAATATGATTAAATATCTAACATATGTGATACTCTATACAGTAATCTATGGTGATACTGATACTGAAAAACCGCATTAATGATTACTTTTAAAAAGTTTCTGTTCAGCGCCACCTAGTGTTCAATAGTGCCATGTTTTATAATTATTTGATATTAAACATTATTACACTGCATAGATGGCGCTGAACCATCTTATTAGATCTTTAAATTACTGGACATAATTATGCAAAAAGGCTCTAACTCACAAACAGCTACATTTAAATTTTTAATTTTTGTTCACTGCTACATTTTCTAGAAATTTCTTTTTTAAATGTTAAATCTTATTTGTGACATATTTAACTCATATTTGACAAGAGTGTGTATTGGATCATTTTTGCTTAATTACGAACAATTAGTTAATGGCTGGTTGATGTTTTTAATAACTTAGTTCGTTTAAATAATTGAGTTATATGTACTACGTAGTACATATAACTCAATGGTTTAAATACTTTTTATTTTAATAGTTCCATTAATAACAAAATGAAAATAATGTACAATTGAGGAAATAAGTTTTATGTTACCTTCATGTTGTTTAAGCATACTATTGTATATATTTAATTTGAAATACAATAATCCTTGCTTTTCTAACGTGTAACCACACACTCTCGTTTCAGCCATTATGAATCGCATCACGTACCGGTCGGCTCGTAATTGGCGCCATTTACCGTCCCTGGCCGTCGCTTCGTTACACGTTTTTGGTCCTACGTCCAACGCAAACCAATATCCCGAGACCGTTGTAAGGCTTATATAATATATTCTGGATAACAATGCTCGAATATGAACTTCATCGCAAAGTTGAAATAAAGTTATTAAACCTTTTATTTTTTTGAATTATTGTAAAAACAAGATTTATCGAAGGTCCACTAGTAGGTAGGAAATATTAAATTAGGTCAAATTATTATCTGCTTATTATTAATGTGCAAACACTGAGTTAAAGTTAAAGTTACAGCCTATATACGTCCCACTGCTGGGCACAGACCTCATTTCATAACTGAGAGGGTTTTAGGGCAAGGAAATGTCCGCCATGCTGCCCCAATGCGTGTTGGAGAACTTCACATGCCTTCGAAATATTTTTTTGTTATTTCTCAGACATGCAGGTTTCCTCACGGTGTTTTCCTTCACCGACGAGCACGTAGTTAAAAGAGCTAAGAACCGTCGTAGCTCAGATGGTTAGCGCTCGCTGTAAATATCACAGTACGCGAGCAACCCGGGTTCAATCCCCGCCAGCACCAATGAAATTGTTAATTGCAATTTTAAGTGTTAATTTACTTCATGCTCGGCGGTGCAAACACTGAGTATCGAATTAATATTATATTTCAGCACTCAAAATTTTTGTACAATCGAACGATAAATGTTGGAATTATTACTTGTTTTAAAATAAAATGCATCACCGAATACGCTATGTGGAAATTAAGCTATGTTTAAAAATAAAAATAAAATGTAAAGTAGGTAAATATAAACCGTATCCTGCAAATACCCTAATGGCAGCTCCGTTATCAACTAAGGCGCTGATTTCATTCAGTAAGAACGAATAAATCAACGCGAAAGCCGAAAGGCGACAATAAATTTCGTCCCAATCCTGGTCATCGTCGACCCAAAAGGCGTTTTAGCGCTAACCCAGGGACGGACCTTTCCGCTAAATAAATCCCTTATCTGCATACGGCAAACCTTTCTAGGGTCCAGCTTAATAAATTCAGGTTGGGTCTTGCGAAGTTTCTTTTGGATATAACATAGAGTTGGTTTATTGAACTTTATGGAATGGAGTGAAATTATTCCATTTCTAAAATATTCTATTTTATGAATATAGTTTAATAATTTTCCGTATTTGAATCGGATTTTGATCACAAGTTCATGAGATTGATTTTTTTGCGCGTAAACTAATCTATAATATAAAAATGAATCGCTGAATGTGTTGCTAAGCGCAAATCTCGAGAGCAGCTAAACCGATTTCGCTAATTCTTTTTTTTATAATATTCCTTGAAGTACGAAGATGGTTCTTACGGAGAGAAAAATTTAAAAAAAATTGCCTGAAAAAATATAAAAACAACACTTTTCTATATTCCCATACAAAAGATTCGTAATAATCCTTAAAAGTCAATTTGAACTTTAATACCTTACTATAAAGTTTATGTGTTAGTGGAGAGGTTCCGGGAAGGCAAAACAATTATAATTTATATTTTTTGACATTTGTTGACTTATCAACTTTATTTTTTCTTTTTTTATCTAACTAGCTGACCCGGTGTCCCGAATAGCAGAATAAGTATTAAAAAAAAATTGAAGAATCGACTGTTAGGCGGTACGAAGTTAGCCGGGTCAGCTAGTTTTTTTTTTTATAAATGTAGCCTAAGTTACTCCTTATAACATCAGCTATCTGCCATCTTTTTAAATGCTATTTAAATATAATAGTAATAAATATAAAACTAATTATAATAGTAAAGGTTAAACCTACATTATCAGCTTGTAGTGTTGGTTTATTTTCTGACTCATGAGAAAGATTATAGATTAGCGTCCAAAACCGGGAACCGCCAGCTCCAAAACCAATAAATCTGAAAAAGAAGCAAAAACAATAAATATCACCGTTAAACTACACAAAAATGTATTGTGTTTTATTTAACTGGGTTTGTCAATCGCTTCTTAAAGAACTTTAATTTTAGTTTTGCATCGCTTTTACCTCTACTTCACGTCATTGGCCCAGGAGGCCACAAGTAACTTCCTTGGATAATTGACATTCTGTGCAATACGTCATTCGCGGATTTCCAGTCTGTTTTTGACAACATGAACTAAAAAATAAATGTTTTATTTTATTTTATACACATACGAGAATTATAAATAAAGTTTAGCTTTCTGCAATCCTTCTCCGTATGAACTTTAACTATGCCAAATTTCACTTTCCTCAGCGCACTATACGCTTTAAAAGAGGTTTTTTTTTTATAGGAAAGGTGGCAAACGAACTTGCGGCTCACCTGATGGTAAGTGACTACCGCCGCCCATGAACAACTGCGACACCAGGGGAACCAGGATTTCTCTTTACGTATTTATATATAGGTAGATGCTTGTAAAAATATTTTATTGCGCTTTAATTATATCAACTCTAGGGATGTAACCAAGGGTCTGCTCATTTGAAAGGCGGCCAAGCGGGTGCGCTCCCAAATCAATAGTAATTCTGTGGGTAATCCCTTACTTTGCTGAAAAATATATAACCAACTCAGCTATATAGCATTTATTCATTTAATTTTGAAGGGTCATGAAAGAAATTTGTCGGCGTTGCAATTTTTTTTCTCGAATCTGCTGTTTAAGAAGCTGAAGAAAAATTTGTAAAAGATCATCGGTTTGATAAAACTACTCAATAAAACTCGCTTTTAAAATGTTATCAATGTAAACTTTTCCGAGTGTGATCTTCGAATAAAGTCTTCGAGGGTTCTTAGTGCAACATTTTTAGGGTTCTGTACCCAAAGGGTAACTAACGGGACCCTAGTATTAAGACTCCGCTGTCCGTTAGTCTGTCTGTCAGCTAGCTGTAGGTATCTATTGATCCGTAATAGGTGGATAGTTGAAATTTTCACAGAATGGATATCTCTGTTGCCGCTATAACAACAAATAATAAAAATTTAAATAAATTAAAAATTAAAAGGGGCCTACAATAAACGTGTATACGATGGTACGGAACTCTTCATGTGCGAGTCCGATTCGCACTTGGCCGGTTATTTTTTGTCTCCTATGGTTCTAATTGTAGTTTAGATCTCCAGGTGTAGACCATACTCCACAAAATACAAGTCATAATTTATAAGGTTTCGGCGTGTTGAAACGTGAGTTTCTGTCTCTAACAGTTCACCTTTTTAGGGTTCCGTACCCAAAGGGTAACTATTACTAAGCCTCCGCTGTCCGTACTTCCGTCCGTTCGTCCGTCCGTCTGTCTGTCAGCAGGTTGTATCTCATGACCCGTAATAGGTAGACAGTTGAAATTTTTACAGAATGTGCATTTCTTTTGCCACTATAACAACAAATAATAAAAATAAATTAAAAATTAAAAGGCGACTCCCCTACTACAAACCTGTGTGATGGTACAGAACGCTTCATGCGCGAGTCCAACTTGCACTTGGCCGGTTTTACTACTTAATCAGCCCGTCTACGCCCAAAGTCTATTACTGGACAAGAGCCTCTCCTTTAATAGTAAGAATTTGTCGCAATCTCACGCTTGGCAGGCGTGTTCGACACGAAGCGTGAGATCACTGTACCAGACGTTTAGTAGCTTTGACCTTGCTTCTTGTCGTCGGTCTGAATATTTTATTTTACAAATTATTTAAATGAGTGCTAATAATCTTTTACTCACCAGATGTCGCTAGTTGTGACTGAGGTAAAGTTTTTTGTTACGTATAATTGAGAAATTAATTTTAAATAATAGTTTATCACTTTCTAGAGTATTATATTAATACACAATACAACGCCTCAGTGGTTTTATCTTTAATTATTTGCACTTTTTAATTTGGTTTATTCATTTCTAATGTAATTAATACAAAATATAACTAATAAGTACAGAAAGAAACATTAATCTTTATACTTTACTAAGAAATTATTGTGCCCCGCTTCTTGAAATCTGTCAAATAATTTACCTCATTGTAAAATGGCGCTGCCCTGGTGGCAGAAAAAGTTGTGGATGCCCTCGTTGGGCTGTTTACTCAATTATGGGAAATCAGAATGTTTCATAAAAGGTACATAAGGTTATATCATAATGCTGTATTAGTCCCTATATACATGGTAGTGGTTGTATTTGATAGAAGAAGCATGAGAGTAAAATTAAATCTGTAGAAATACGGTCACTAAGAAGTATTTTAGGGCTGATTCTCAATGATAGGGTGAGAAATTGTGTAATGAGCGAAAAGTGTGGTTTGCAAGAAGATGTTGTGACTCGGATTAAGAAAGGGCTGTTACGGGGGCTTGGGCACGTAGAAAGATGAATGTGGAAAGATTGACAAAGCAAATTTATATTGTAGACGTGAGTGCCAGAGTCGTCAAGGTACGACTCTGCCACTCACGTCTGCAATATATTTGGTAGAGAGAGCAGTAGATGAGAGAGAAGCGAGAGAGGTGAGGATCGTGCCAAATGGAATTCTGTCTATGGATGATAGTTAACTACTCCAAGATCCAAGTAAGCTTAAAATGCCTGTGTTAGGCGTGGCTTACAATTCCTAATTATAAATGTAATAAATATCTATTTTTTTAGTTTTTCCCTCTGACTATACTATTTTATGTATGTTTTTATATTATTACAATATTACTAAATAATGTAATCGTGTGCTTGAATTACGTACAGTATAATGTGAAAAATCGTAAGCCTGTTACAAATCACAAGCAAACATTTTAGATGTCCAAACCCTAAATATAAAAGGGGCCTTTTCTGTTCCAACTTTGTCTCTCTTCCGCCGTTATAACTTGTATGTTTCCATCTCTTTCGTTTTTCTGACCACTTGACCATTGGCTGAGGGACGTATAAAGATTTACGCACACAAACACACAACTTGTATTCAATATTTCTATACATTACACTTTCGTTTTTTGAAGGCGGAGTACGGATCTCTTTATGGGATACATTATATTATGGTTTTGTATGTTAAACGCAGGTTATTTATAATGTGCTATTGATTATTTTTATACGAATGAGTTATGGATATTTACTTCACATATTAAGCTCAAAATCGCTCAGCTCAAGATCGCGAGCTATGGTGTGGATATGCTGGGAGTAATTATGATAGACCTCCTGATGAGAATATCCACAGTAGAATCAACCTAAAGCTGAAGTGCATATACTGGCAATGGGCCGGCCATTTAGAACTAAGAACCGACAACTGATGGGAAAGAAAGATACTTGAGTGGCCGGAGTGAGACAACGGTATGCGAAGTGTATGTAGAGCCGCCCTTCCCCCTACTAGATTCAGTGACGACCTGGTGACAGATGCAGAAAATCGATGGATGCAGGTCGCTCAGACCGGGCTTTATATCAATCCTTTAGGGAGGCAAATAAATGTTCACCTCACAAGTCCACTCCTTGTGATGGGTTTTAATTATGTAATGATGGCCAATTATTTTAACTCTTTATAAACACATGTTCCTGAACGGTAAAGGTAAGTAGTTGTAAATATAACAGCTCGGTAGCGCAGCGGCTAAAGTGTTTTGTTGCGGTGCTGCAGTCCGCGGGTGGAATTCCCGCACGGAATGACTATTTGCATGCCTAACAATTGTTTAGGGTAACTATGTTTTTCATTTGCTATTTATGTTTTAAAATACCAGGAGAAATTCCTAGAGTGAAGGTCACGTATAACAAAAATATTGATATTTTGAATAAATTAACATTTTTTAGAAGATACCTCCTGTTTTGTTCTTCTTTTTCTTTTCCAGCCTGTAATAGTCAACCAATAGGCTTCTTCCATTATAGGTAGCCAGCAGCCCGTTGCCGTTCTAGAATAATGCCTGGCGTACACGTGATGGTATGCTACCAGCTATTGGAAGCCATAAACCATACATTTTTAGGTATTTCCCGTAGTTGTCGTGTAATTGTGGAAATATATAGGTTAGTGGAATTTTTTTATATAGAATAATGGTGACAAACGAGCACACAGTCCACCTGATGCTAAGTTTAAGCTGTGGCCCATAGACATCTACATTTATCCTCGATTTACAATCAAAACGCATAGGCGTTTGGCACCCCTGGGTACTAAGATTAAATGCCACGTTTCCAATGAAAGAGGGTCTTCGGTTCTCCACCCTCACCATACGAAACACAGCAGCATTAAGCTGCTATTTTACGCTGGTATTTTCTGAGAGCGTGGTCTTACCCTGGTCGAGCCAAACCATTCGTGCTACAATAATATCTTTGCAGCATGGCTCTGCCACGTCAAAAATTATATTATTTATGTATATGTATGTATATATTATATTGTATATGCGGCGATGACACGGCTCCTCATTTGTTATATAGATTTATTTAACACGAATCGAGAGCGTAAGAGGCGACATGGGGAAAGGAAACAGGAAGAACAGCAGCAGCATCTTCCTGATAAGAATTTAAAACAATAAAAACTGTTCTTGCCATTCCACCGGTTAAGCGTGGCAACTATGGCAAATATTCCCATTGCGAGGCAATCCTTTAATAGGTAAATCAAAAATCAAGTGGTAAATGTATAAAACATGTCTTAGAAATATAAAAAACCGGCGGAGTGCGAGTCGGACTAGCGCATGAAGGGTTCCGTACCATCGTAAAACACGTAGGGGAGAGTTCTGTGAACTTGGAACCCCCTTCAATTTTTTAATTTTTTTTAATTATTTGTTGTTATAGCGGCAACAGAAATACACACTGAAAATTTCAACTGTCTACCTATTACAGATCATGAGATATAGCCCATTTATAGACAGACGGACGGACGGATGGACAGCGGAGGCTTAGTAATAGGGTCCCGTTGTTTACCCTTTGGGTACGGAACCCTAAAAATATGAACTGTTAGAGACAGAAACTCACAAGTTTCTTATAACATATAATTTGTAGCGGCAACAGAAATACACATTCTGTGAAAATTTCAACTGTCTATCAATTACGGATCATGAGATACAGCCCGCTGACAGGCAAACGGACGGACCGACAACAGCGGAGGCTTAGTAATAGGGTGTCGTTGGTTGGACGGAACCCTAAAAATGAGGGCAGACACCTCTTCCTGCATTAATATTGTCTCAGGAACACGAGGAGATCTGTGCCCCGTAGTGGGACGTATTATATTATTATTTTAATATTTTATTCACTAATTAGGTACTGTCATTACGTAATACTTATGTATATTCTGTAGGTATTAGTATCTATATACTCGAAACTGTAGTACGTGGGAACTTGTATGTTTTCGTTATTATTGTTACGACGTTAGATAGGAGATAGAATATCGCACTTCAGAAGGTCGGGCCTGAGATACGACCTAAAACTTCGGGACGAAGGGATGGGTGTTTCAACCGATATTTGGAGCTCCTCGAACAGATTGTGTCCCATATATCTCTCTTCCAACTGAAATAGTTTGTTAACGTCAAATAATATCATAAATTGTAAAGTAAATATTTTCTTCTCGGTTAGTACCACCATTTGAAATCTTATTCTAAACATGTATGTTACGTTTCTAAGACCTTTTTATTATACGTGGTTCAAATTTATCTTATTCAAATACTTACATAGTATACAAATATTTACTGGTTTCACATTTATTTTAATTTAATTGTCAATGAATTATGCATATGACTATTTTATTTGCAGGAATAATATAAAGGAACAGGATAATTCTTATTAGTAGAAGAATAATTAAATTATAGTTATGTAAATTTCAAAGCATTTAAAAAAAAACTTTTTGCGGATTTTGTGCCGATGGTTTTTTTTCTCCGACATTTCGCGCACTTTGCAGCACCCGCCCTGCAGGTAGCCCAGGGTTAATTATGATTTCAGTACTTTGAACATCACTATCCTCCTTCGTGACCATGGGGCTGCATAGTCCGAAAAAAACGTCGGGTTTATAAAAATAGTGGGAAAATTAGTGAATTATACGTAAAAATCAAGGACTTAAAAGTACAAATTAGTTTTATTATTTTCGTAATTATAAGTTTAAGTTATAGCCTATATACGTCCCACTATTGGGCCCAGGCCTCCTCGCATTTCTGAGGGGGTTTCGTTATTATAATAATGATTTATTGGACACCGAGCTTGACAAATTTCACTTATAGCTATACTATAATATAAGGCTATGGCTATATTAAAGTATAAATTGTGTTTAAGTCGTAAAAATTATAAGAAATCACTATTTTAAAACTCAAGCTACGAAGCTTTGAAAAATCGTATTAAAAAATTAGTATGTAACAACGTGTTCTCTAAATTCTAAACTCACCATCTCGTGGTCCACCAAGCACTGTGGATTAACGAACGAGGCTCCGGTGGTCCACAAAAATAGTTATATTCATTTCAAAACGTCGAAAAGTAACAGCAGTAGATAAAAAAGGCTGATAATGAAGATATGCGTTTAATAATTAATCTGTTGTAGATCCCACACTGCAGCTGTAATATTATGGCTGCAGAAAAAATGCTTCGGCTTGACCGGGGAAGGACCACGTTTTCAAAGAATACCGGCGTAAAATAACATCTTATAGCAGCTGAATTCTCTATACGAAACACAGCAATGTTTCGTATGGAGAGTGTAGAGATCTGGGGGCCCTATTTACTGGTAACGAGGCAGTTTATCTCAGTCGTCAGGGGTAACAACGCATCTATATTTTGACTCTTAATCGAGGAATGAGGAAGTTGTCTATGGGCCACATCATTAGGTGAACTGTGTGCTTGTTTGTCAACCTTATTGTATAAAAGTAATTGTATGTATTATTTTTTTTAGGATAAGGGTGACAAACGAGCACACAGTCCACCCGATGGTAAGTGGTTGCTGTGGCCCATAAACATCTACACTTATCCTCGATTACGAATCAAAATGCAGATGCGTTCAGCCGTGCGTCATATACTCGTGTATGTGATGGAAAGCGGCTTCTGTTCCCACTTTGTCCGTTCGCCGGATGTGTACTCTGTAACAAATTTTTGGTAATGTTATAAAAATTAATTGATTGTATCATCAACACTGAAGATACTAATGGGCAAGAAACGTTCTCGAGTGGCAGCCTCGTATCGGTAAGCGAAGTGTAGAGCGGGCTACCACTAGATGGAGGGACGACCCGGTAAGAGACGCAAAAAGTCGATGGAAACAGGTGGCTAAGGACCGTGTTTTGTGCCTTTCCTTGGGGGAGACCTATATTCAGCAGTGGACTAGTGAAGGGCTGTAATGATTATATTAGTGTGTGACTAGTGAAGCAAGTTTTATCTATGATAGTATTATTTTCATCACAAATATCTTGCACCCATTTAATTTTTTCACATCCTTTTAAAATAATATTTTTATCTTTCAAATATATCTTTATAATTCTGTGAAACTCTCTATAATCAATAAAGCCCTCACTCCATCGATACCCTCTGTGCTTTTCAATCCAACCAATTTTTTTCTTCTCTTCAGGAGATAGTGAAGTGAATGTGTAAGTAGGTTTAATTAGGAATATATTGGTGTACTCTAGAATGGCTATAGCAAACTCCTTTACTATAAATTTATTTTTGCTATTTTTGAAGCCTTGAGGATCGACGATTATTGTATTGCTATTCATGATAGTTTCTTAACGATATTACTCAGTGGTTTTTATTCGAATATACCCGTGAGGACTAAGATGAAATGCCTCGTTTCCAGTAAAAAGGGTCTCCGGTTCTCTACACTCACCATACGAAACACAACAGCGTTAAGCTGCTATATGTATGGTCATTGATCACTTTTAGTCTATAAGCCAGTGCTAGATAGCAATTCCAGTTGATGGTAAGATTTGATGTAGCCGAAAATGGTGAAGCTTAGCCCTACAAAAGCCTATGTATTCTTTTTTGAAGACACCGTTGTATTTATATAAAAATACAGATGATGGGAAATTATTACAGTATTTTGCAAATTATTGTACGAATTATGAATCCTATTCGTATTAGTGGTTTATTGTTTTTTAGGTTTTAATCTTTACACAGCATGTATAATCGAGAGCCGTTTTCAAACAATAATAAGGTTTAGGTAGCTCTACGAACGTCCCAGTCCATTTACTTCCGACAGTCCGGGTGCCTTCCTGTCCCCCGAGCGTGTGGCGCCGAGGCGGGTGTTTGGTCACTGCCTGAAACTTACATATGGCGCTAAATGTAACACGTTTACGCTTAGGGCTGCCGAAAGCGCTAAGTGATAAATGGAACAATAACTTTGCTAGGATTGAGAAACTCTAATAATACGCACTCGCGTGGTAAAAAATTTATAAGTGAGCACTTATATTCTGATCTGCCTCGGCTCATTTAATATTTTATTTATGTGCCATCTAATTTAATATCAATGTCTTTTATATACATAATTAAAAAGATTCGAAAATATTGATCTATGAACAAGCTAGGTAATGTACCCCACATTATGCATATTTAAGGCTAGAGTAACAAATTCTTGAAGAGCATAATGATGGTGTCAAGTATTCAATATTATTTTACGCTAAAATAAAATAATAATGATGTATATAACATGTAGCCTTCAGCTCACCCGATGGTAATGGCCACGTTAGTCCTCAACCAATTTAAAAAAGAACGGTGGTTTTATTGTCTGCGAATCGATAATCTGCCTTTGTTTGTCTGACACTAACACTGAAGTATTATTATTAATAGATAGATCTATTTGAATAAAATAGTAATAAGTATAATGATCGACTCGCGTGGTGGATATTATTGTGGTCGATCACGATTAAATTATAAAGTGTTTGCTGACACCAAAAGCACGCTAAACAGCAGGGAATAGAGTCTAAAATTCATGGTGGTTATTACTGCGATTATGAATCTTTAATTAGGCGGCTTATATTATGAAAAACAACCGACTGTTCAAGAGTTAATAATTATTTTATAATAGTGTTATCACTATTATACTCGTAATTCTTTCATATACCTTTTTTAACATAATAAAATCATTCCAAAATGTTCATAACATTAATTATTCTAAACAAATAATAACATTTTTCACTTTCCAACCAAAAACATTCACTTCAAATCAGTTAATAGAGCTTCGACTATGACCCAAAGAACATTATTCAAATGCCGTAATGTTTGACTTCTAATTGACCATTCAATACTCATGACCACACTGACCCTTACAGATGAACTTAGAGCAAGTGTCCATTTATTGTGAGCACAAGATCAAAACTATATCAAGGGGATGCTGCGTAACCTGTTTAGCATTGACCAGGGAGCGTGCTAGGGGCACTTTATTATCTTTTATTCGTACAATTCCCACGTGCCATCAAATATAAGTGTCAGATCGAAACTGTAACGAGGGATGCTGGGTAAGGTCGAAGGCCAACCGGATTTAATGTAATCTACATAATAAAGGGGATAATCGACAAAAAGCGGGGAACTAAGAACGTGTTATTTTTCTATTAAAAATAGTAAGTATGAGGAAACTAATAGAAAAAAAAAAGGTTTATATTTTCTATTTAAAAAGAAAATGTTTAATGATAAATTATTACGAAATTATATTTTCACTATTGTTATATACAAATATTGTTTTATTTTAATTACCACATTGCTGTTGGTGATTGTGAACGTGACTGTTGATCGTGTCGCCCCAAGGTTCGAATCCCGGGTCGATCGAAAATCAGTTATAGGGCTTTTCTGTCGATAAAAAAATGGGCCAGAACCTGTGCTCGTGCGTGCACACTCGTGCACTATTATCCTGTCCTGTGCGATTCGTTCTGGAAGACATTATTATTAGTATGAATAAAATAATCTTGTTTTTATTTTTATTTTCCAAAAAAATAAATATAGTGTTACGTTTGATAATAATTTTTGTTCCAGGTGAGCGCTAGACTAGACCTAGTGATGATAGTACCTAGCTCATACATCGCGAGTCTTATTAAGTAAAGCCAATATTTGTGCAACAGAAAAGGATTTTATTTGCGTTGTAATTTTCCCGGGGTCTCTGACACTGCACCCAGGCCTATCATACATCTTATTGGTTTTATAGAAGTAACAGTGAGTGACGAATGAGCACACAGTCCACCGGATGCTAAATGTATGATGTGGCCCATAGAGACTAACCTACATCTAACCTCAATCAAGAATCAATGAAATGAAAAAAGGCAGATGCGTGTTCCCTCTGAGATCGTATATTGAATGCCTCTTTAGCAGTAAAAACAGTCTGTAATATGGTCGGTATGGTAAATGATGAGAATCGTCTCGTCAGTTGTAGCGACGTTACAGTGCGGACCATTTTGAAAAAATACTGCGGCATTATGTTGCTACTTCACGCTGGTATTCTATGCGAGCCCCTCCATGTGTTCTGCATACATAATACGCTGCAGCGCGACTTTATCACTGTAAGAAGTCCGGAGTGAATACGGTGTAAAAGCATATATGTTTTATGCTATATAAAACGAAATATAAAACTATTTATTTTCCCTAATTGATTCAAATGTACCTTCGACAACCCTAGACCTTAAACTCAAGACGTTAGATAAGTAGGTCCTGATGTAACACATTTGTAAGTGTAGATGTAAACAGAGATACGTATGGATCTATTCAACACTCTGTATAGCAATTTCCTTGTGGATATGGGACTACAGCGTACGTCCGCGCGGACTGTACGCGATCATATTGTGTACTTTGTTTTGATTATAGCCACTTTGCGGTGATGAATGGAACCTAATATTGGGGCTTAGTGGATGCACGTATTATGTTGAAGGAAAATGCCTAATATTATGCCTTTCTGTGTGTAGATGGGAAGACGTTGTTATTTGTGGGACATACATAGCGCTTTTGAAGCATTTTACTTTGTATATTTCTACTATATTACGAACGCTATCTCTAAAAATAAATAAAACAGGTTTTTCAAGTATTAATACAATATTATGAATATTACATACTTATTAAATATTATACGTGGTAGAGCCATACTGCAGGTGTATTATGGTTGCATCACGCATTGGTCGGCTTGACTGGTGAAGGACCATGCTCTCATAGAGTACCTACCGGCGTAAAATTGCAGTTTGACGCTGATGTATTTCGTATTGTGAGTGTACAGAACCGGAGACCCTTTTTACTGAAAGTGAGACATTCGATCTTAGGCCTCAAGGGTGACCAACGCATCTGCATTTTGATTCTTAAACTATACAAATAAATAAAATTGAAGTGTCTGTTTGTAATATCAAAAAGCTGTACTTTTTACTAAATGCATATAAAAGTATATACGGTACTAATAACAAAAATACAATTTTTAAAGTTTTTGTCTGTCTGTCTGTCCATCTGTCTGTTTGTTAGTTCCATCTAATTTCTGAAACGGTTGGACCGATTTTGACGAGATTTTCACTAGCAGATAGCTGATATCACAAGGAGTAACTAAGGCTACTTTTATTTTAGAAAAAAAATTATGGTTCCGCGCAAAAAAATTAAAACCCCAAATAACACGCGGGTGAAGTCGCGGGGGACAGCTAGTCTATAATAAAAATAAATATCTTTGGGCAGCATTCACTTACCATCAGGCGGATTATGCTCGTTTGTCTGTAGAAAAGTAAAGATGCAACCATTATATTATGCCTTCTTTATTTCTGAGAGGGGCAGTGAAGTCCGCCACGGTGCTCCAGGCGTGTTGGTGGACTTTACTCGAAATATTTGATTCTCCAGATATTCAAGTTGTCTCCCAATGTTTACTTCATCGCCGAGCACGTCGCAAATTAGCACTTAAAATTGTAATAAATGATTTCATTGATGGGAACGGGGGATGAACCCAGATTGCTCGCGTACTGTGAAACTTACGAGCGCTTAGCCTTAGCTACCTCGGCTCTTAATGTAATTATATTATATACAATAGAAAATAATTGTTTCGACGTAATTTAATATAAATTAAGAGGGAGTAAGCGATCTCTGGGGTCGAGTAAGAGAATTAATATCTAAATCGCCGGAAAACGCACGCTATATGTTTCAGACCCTCACTAACCTTGCAACCTTCGGTGAACGTTCTTAAAGTTACTCGATAACACAGAATTAACATCTGTTATATTTAAAATGTTTTTAAACGACTGAAAATATAAAAAAAATTAAAAATGTAAAAACCAACTTGAAAAAATTAAAAACTACGCCAAAAAAATTGGAGTAGTTTTTAATTTTTAAAACTTTAATTGTTTAACCCGTTTAAGAGGACACAGCAATATTATTCTAGAGCTCAAGGTCTGGAATCTGGATGTTTCTGAATCAAGGAAATCTCTAAATTTAAATAACTATCCTTACAGAATAGCTTATTTACCAAAAATAACCATTAAAATCAGTTTACAACTGGCAATGATCGCGTAGCAAACATTAAAAAAAACAGTCTAATTGCGTATTCCCTTCTTTTTTTGAATTCGGCTAAAAATATGTATAATGTATGATAAAAGTAGGTACTTTTGTTATAGTCGAAGAAAAGTGTGATATTAAAGAGAAATAGAAATTATATACTTTTAGTAGGTGAAAAGTACTTACTTACCTTCACGCACAATCCCTGACGGGGTAGCCAGAGAGAACAGATCGCCAAGTGTCACGATCCTTACAAACCTCTTTCGCTTCTTTCAGATTCATTATCTTCTTCATGTATGCACGTATAGGTATCCGAGTACTCTTGACCCTACCCTTTTCGAGCAATTTGCTCACATGGTCTTCGAAAGTTAGTCTCGGTCTACCTCGACACCTTTTAATATTAACTTTCAAGCTATATATTTTCTTCACCATTCGGTTTTCACTCATTCGCTCAACGTGCCCAAACCACCGAAGCACGCCCTTATCAATTTTTGTGATAAGGTCATCTTTCAAACCTGCCATATTGCGAATCTCTTCGTTTCGCTTTCGGTCGGCCATGGTAACGCCGCACATTTTACGAAGAGATCGCATCTCCACTGCATTCAACTTGCTTTTATGCTTCTTCTGGCATACCCAGGTTTCGCTGCCATATAACAAAGTCGGTACCAACACTGCGTTATGTATTGCAAGGCGTGCACTCTTCACTACGCCTTGCCTTTTGACTAACGCAGTCAGGGCACCATTGACTTTGTTCCCGGCAGCGACACGCCTGTCCACATCTAAATCACATCTTCCATCCCGGCTAAAAGTTCTTCAAACAATCATAAAAAGGTGTATAATATATTTAGGAGGGAGCTTTGGCAGCGGTGTAAGAAACTTGATCTCTCGATTTCGCTCTCATGAAGTAGTAAGAAGTGACTGTGGGATACCTATCTAACAAAATTTGACAGTCACCGATTGATGTCGGTAAACCTATCCTGTATAATATTATTAATTTGCCTTGTTGTCGAAAATGAAATAGATTTTTTTTATTTCAATATAAATTATAAATTTAACAGCAAAAAAATTAACATAATAATAAAAACAAATAATATTTACAACAAAAGCTGCTCATATCTGGACAGTGGATTTTAATTCGAATTTTAGTGTGTGTATGAACTAAACTAAACTACACCCTGAAAAACTAACTAAAACAACACACTGAAAATACATCCAGCCTGTGAAGTAGCAGGAAACCCAGCCAGTTTTTGTTTTAAACATTTTCCAGTATTAAGTTCTACAGTTAAGTATAAAAGATCACCCACAGCTTATTCCATGTATTCCTTAATACCAAAATACCACTTCTTTTACAATCTTTGTTTGATAAAAAATAAACTTAGCGATACACAAACTTGTATATTTTCTGGATTTTATTAAAGGGTATATATTTGTTACTCTTGTTGTTTTAATCTTTGACGGCTCAGTGGCGCGGTGAATTAACAATGATTTGCGACGCCGAAGGACGCAGGTTCGTATCCTGCACGGTAAAATTATTTATACGCCTACAAATAATTTTACCGGATCTGGATGTTTGTTCTTGTCAAAATGTATGTAAACTGCCTCCACGATACAAGAAAAATCCTAGTGTGGCGGTGGGGGTCACGCTTTATCTGTAGAGTCGACTATAGATGTTTTATCACACGAAGAGGGGTTAGCCTTACTGTGCTGCATAAGTAAGGACCATTATTTATTTTCTTACGCCACTGCGATCAACTTCTGTACGTTTAATTTTCGTTCTGACTGTATACTTGATAATTTCACTCTTGAACTTATGCACACTAAAACAATGTGCATATGCACCTACACCAAAAGTAAGACCATACCGTTATTGTGAGATAAAAATACTCTAACTGGTAGAACACTCAGACACGAAAAGATATAAGTTTGTGTGCGATCATGATAAATCCTATCAGCAACAAGATAGGCTCATTACGTGGACTGATACAGACTCATCATCATCATCATCATCATTACAGCCTTTCATAAGTCCACTGCTGAACATAGGCCACCCCCAAGGAATGCCACAAAGCACGGTCCTGAGCCACCTGCATCCATCGACTTCCTGCATGTCTTACCAGGTCGTCACTCCATCTCGTGGGGGGACGCCCTACACTTCGCCTATCGGTACGAGGCTGCCACTCGAGAACCTTTCTTCCCCATCGGTTGTCGGTTCTTCGAGCTATATGACCGGCCCACTGCCACTTTAGCTTACTAATCCGTTGGGCTATGTCGGTTACTCTAGTTCTACTGCGGATATACTAATTTCTAAGTTTATCACGCAGATAAACTCCGAGTATAGCCCTCTTCATAGCTCGCTGAGCGACCTTGAGCATCCTCATACGGCCAGCAGTAAAGGACCACATCTCAGTTCCGTAAGTCATCACTGGCAACACTCACTGGTTGTACAATTTCGTTTTAAGGTTTTGAGGTATGTCTGACGAGAAGATGTGTCGTAGCTTCCCGTACGCTGCCCAGCCGAGTTGAATCCGTCGATTGACCTCTCGGTCGAAGTTGGACTTACCTAGTCGGACTATTTGTCCCAGGTAAACATACTCGTCAACAACTTCGAGCTTAGTGCTCCCAACAACTACCGGCATAGGTGTGACATGGACATTAAACATAATCTTTGTTTTGTCCATGTTCATCTTAAGACCTATCCGTTGGGAGACACTATTGAGGTCATTGAGCATAGTGCTTAGGTCCTCCAGCAATTCTGCCATAAGGACTATATCGTCGGCAAATCGAAGGTGAGTGATGTCCTCGCCATTGATGTTAATACCGTATCTTTTCCAGTCCAGAAGTTTGAAAACGTCTTCCAATGCAGCGGTGAAGAGTTTCGGGGATATAACATCACCTTGTCTTACACCTCTCTGCAATTGGATAGGTTTCGTACTCTGGTTCTGTACTCGGATAGCCATCGTAGCTCTACTGTACAAACACTTCAGCACTTCGATATACCGACAGTCAACTTGGCACCGCTGAAGGGACTGCAGCACCGCCCAAATTTCGACGAAATCAAAGGCTTTCTCATAGTCCACATACGCCAGACATACTGGCAAATTGTACTCTTCGTACTTATGTACAATTTGCCGAAGGGTATGTATATGTGGTCTATGGTACTGAAGCCCTTTCGGAAACCGGCTTGTTCGGGAGGCTGGAAGTCGTCAAGTCTGCGCGCGAGACGATTTGTAATGACTCTCGAAAACAGCACGCAGACGCGGCTCAGAAGGGAAATCGGTCTGTAATTCTTCAAGAGAGCGTTGTCACCTTTCTTGAAGAACAAGACCACCGCACCTCTGCTCCACGCCTCCGGTGTAATGCCACCATGGAGGACGGAATTAAAGAGCTTCTGAAGGACTTCAAGTACCGGTCTTCCACCCGCTTTCAGAAGCTCCGCTGTAATTCCATCCTCGCCTGGGGCCTTGCCGTTTTTAAGGTGCTGAAGAGCCATTCTAATCTCGCTCAGACTGACGTCCGGGATATCTTTGGAATAGTGTCGGATGAGACTCGCTCTTGGATCGTTATTCACACTTGCGTGTGGCTCCAACGATGACGTGTACAGCTGCCCATAGAACCTCTCAATCTCACTCAAAATCTCAGATGCCCCGGAAACGATGTTGCCACACTTCAGCTTTGACAGTTGGCTCTTTCTGGCACACAGATCTCTGGCAAAGACTTTGGAGCCTTGGTTCCGCTCGATCGCTTCTTCAATTCAAGCTGTATTGAAGTTGCGTAAGTCCCGCTGCATGAATTTGGAGATCTGTCTGTTCAGTTGCCTGTATGCTGTCAAATCTGTTGAAGAATGTAGCTTCATCTCCCGTCTAACAGCCATAAGATTAAGAGTGTGATCGGAGAGTTTTTGTGCTCTTCTGCGGCGGGTCTTGCAGAACTTAGCTCCGACCGCATTGACAGTTTCCACGAGCTTGTCATTCATATCGTCCACTTCATTGCAGTCTTCTAGGCACTGAAAACGGTTTTGTAACTCGAGCTGAAAGGTTTCGGGACTTTGGAACAGAGCACGAGGGGGACGGAGCGTTGACTTCATTAGACGCGACCTCTCCAACTTAACGTTTAGGTTCAGTGTGCCTCTAACCATTCGGTGATCGCTACCAGTTGTCACCCTCGCGATCACGGAGACATCACTGAACGGTTGTCGTCTGGTCGTCATAATGAAGTCAATTTCATTTTTTGTCGAACCGTCGGGGCTCGACCAGGTCCACTACCTGTGGGGCCGCTTCTGGAAGAAAGAGTTCATCATAAAGAGTCCCTCTTTCTCCATGAAGTCGGCCAGCTGCTGGCCCCTTGGGTTCCGTTGCCCTATTCCAAATTTCCCTACTTTCAGCTCACCGTTCTCTCTTGTGCCTAGTTTTGCATTGAAGTCTCCCATTAACACCGTATATTGGGTTTTGGAGGAATGCATGGCTCTAGAGATATCCTCATGCATTTCCTCCACCTCCTCATCGGGGTGTGCCGAGGTTGGTGCGTAAACCTGTATGACCTTCAGCGAATACCGTTTGGTGATTCTGAGTATAAGGTACGCAACCCTCGTCGACACACTCCCGATCTTTACAACGTTGTTAACGAGAGACTTGTGGACGATAAATCCGACACCTCCTTGGGACAGATGGTCGCCCTCCCAATACAGACACATAATGATACAGACTAATATTATATAAATATTTCAACATTTATTATGATTTTTCAATTTCATTAATCAGTGCTATTTTGACTTGTATTAAACAACATTCATCTATTCTAGAGTAATTTTCACTTCCAAGATTGGTTAATGTTAAAATTATAGAATAATACTGAGATAAGGTAAATGTCGAATTAACCTATCATCATCATCTTTGTTCTTTATTTTTTCTGTCTTTTTTTTTAAACGTTACAAACACTAAGATTTTCTTCTGTGTCGTAAAAGCAGTTAAAATACATAAATTGCAGAAGGGCAAACAACCAGACCCGGAACTATCATATGTAGGTCATACAAATACAAATAATTCTAACACGGGGATTCCAACCCGTTGCCCTAAGTGCCGCAACTCAATGCTAAGTTACTGCGCCACGAAGCCATCAAATCATTATATTATAAACGTTAAAAGTTACAGGCTATATACGTCAATGCTAGGCAAAGGTCTCCTCTCATTTCTCTGAGGGTTTTAGGGCAAGGAAATGTTTGCCGCGCTGCGTTAATGCGTATTGTGGGACTTCACATTTCTTAGATTTGTTTTAATTTCATCAACAGGTTCCTCATGATGTTTTAGTTCACCGCCGAGTACACTTAAATTGCAGTTTACATTTTATTGGTGCTGGGGGAGGTCGAACCTAGGTTATTTCGCGTAGTTTGAAATTTACGGCTAGCGCTTATCCCCCAAGCTACCAGGCTTCAATTCGTCGCTAACGCCGCAAATCTGATTTGTAGTTTTCCATTAAGTCTAATATATTTAATTTTCGGATGAATAAAAGGCTATTAATCGGGGAATAATAAATGTTCTCTTGCTCTCCTGTCATTTTTTAAAAATTGAGATTCGCCCCTTTGCGGCGTCAACGACGAATTGCCGCTCTAATTCTATCTCTATATATAAAAACTAATTGCATCAGTTAGTCTCGCTAAAACTCAAAAACGGCTCCACCGATTTTGATGAAATTTTGTGTGTGTGTTTGCATGGGTTTGATAGATGGTGCTGTTGTCGAAATACAGAAATCACTCGTGCAAAGCCGGGGCGGATCGCCAGTATAAAATATTTTCAACATAATTAAATTAAATTCTTAACCAGAACATCTCACTTAAACCTCTCAACGCACTTAGAAATTATATCATCACGAAATTTTTAACGTTCGTATTACACTTGAGCCTCTTAAATATTTATTCAAGTTTTCATAATTCAAATGGAGGGGACACGCGGTCGGCACTTTTTATTTGCCGCGGCCTTGTTTAAGATTCATGGTCTCATGATCTATAGCCGAGAGCTTACCGCTTACTGGATGACGTATTTGAGGCGTAGGTAATATCTATTCTAGATATTAAGTTTTTTTATTTTTATAGAATAAGGGTGACAAACGAGCGCGCAGTCCAGCTGATGGTAAGTGGATGCTGTGACCCATAGACATATACATTTATCCTTAATTAAGAATCAAAATGCAGATGCGTTGTCACCCCTGAGGACTGAGATGGAATATCTTGTTTCCAATAAAAAGGTCTCTGGTTCTCTACACTCACGATACGAAACACAGCAACATTAAGCTGCTATTTTACCCTGGTATTTTGTAAGAGCGTGGTCCTACTTCGGTCGAGTTATATATGTAACTGAGAACACCTTTAAAAAAAATTATGATATAAATGCTTATTAAATAATGTTATTCTGATATTTTTCCTGTTATTACCTTCTGGACGATTTTTTTCAATGATTCTTTAGGATATGTGGAAGGGAACTACAATTTTGAAGTTTTTATTCGGACAATGGCTTAAATAAAATTAAAAACAAAAAAAGAATCACTCTTCAGGCTGACGTGTTTTTTATGGAGATGTTACAATTTTCCCTACCACGTCAACACCACTATTCTCCACTAGCTTTTTTTTATATGTAAAAGCCGCAATCTTCTTAATGGTGAGTTCATGCTTTGGCCCATAGATACTTTTATATAAAACTGAAAAAACAAACGAACTTACAGTCAAGCTGACAGTAAACGGCTGCTAAAGCCAATGGACACTTGCAACCTACTTCAAGCAAAGAAGGATACTGACGCGTCGTCACCTTTGAAGCCTAAGATGTAATACCTCAAACACTGGCTCTCTATACCCTTTAGCTTTACCTACATCTATTCTTGATTAAGAATCAAAATGCAATGGCGTAAGGATTAAAATGGATTGCCTCGTAACCAATCAAAATGTCTCCGTTTCTTATCAAAGCTCGATATTGATAAAAATATCTTTCGAAACGAAATCCACTTATTACCATGTGGACTGAGTGTCCTTTTGTCAACGTCTAGCCGTGGTTTGTGACGGAATAGTAAAGAAGAAGAAGTATGTAACAACTGCAACTTTAATGATAGGTGAAGACGTCAAAATATTTGGAAGAATTGATAGGGTTTAAAGTATGAAGTTTAAAGTAAAATAAAAGTAAATCTTGGACCATAAATTAGTGATTAATGCTTTTTTTGCAAAAAAAAAATAAAACAAAATATTCTAAATTCAAATTTATGACATTCTATTATTTGACTTTCTACTTTTCTGCCGACTTCCAAAAAGGAGACGGTACTCAATTCGACTGTATGTTTTTTTTAAGTGTGTTACCTCATAACTTTTTACCGGGTCAACTGATTTCGATGACTCTTTTTTTATTTGAAAGCTGGTACTTCTCGTGTGGTCCCATATGAATTTGATCAAGCTCAGACCAATAGTTTTTGAGTTATTCTTAATAACTTATATTGAAGTCAACTGTACAAAATTTTAAATTATTAGATCCGGTTTTAACAGGGAGACGTGACGGAGACCTAAATATTAGATTTAATTATCGAATACGATTTCCGACGTGGTTCTAACGCAATAGAGATATCTCGCAATATCATTACTATGTTTGGAGAATCCTTTTGAGGTTCGGTGTTATAAATAACAGCAGATATCTGTTGTGAAGAAATTCGAACAATAATGGTGAAACTTTTAGATAAACAACCCTGAGTCAATCGATATTCGCCATTGTTATTAAACGATAACGCAAGATCTCACACTCCAAAATCAAAATGATTACAGTCATTTAAAGTGCACTTCTGAACGGAAGTCTTATATATATATTTATATATTGCCAAAGAAGGAGGTTATTTGGCAAAGTTGCCATGCTTGGAAGGCGGGTGGAACACTACTGTTTTTTATTATTTTCTAGCTGTTTAAATGGAAACGATATATTAAATTATATCCTTCGAATAAATTAATTTATATATGTTCTTAGGTTCTAACATGTTGGAATTTTAATTTTAATCCCTAATATTTATAATGCTTTCGTATAATAGTTATTTTTACGCAAATAGGTACTACTCGTACAAACTAAAAGAACAAAGACAAACAAAAAGAGCAATAAAATTCGCGTAATAGATCATTGAAAATTGTTATATTTAAGGGTTACTTATACTATGCGAAAATACCTTGTGTTAAAGAATATTTTTTTAATATATTATGATATTTATTTCTTACAATAGAGAGATCTTTATTTATTTACTACCTACCGTAAATCGTATGAACCCTAGCATTTATTTGCGTGTAACAAGAACATATAATAAAAAATATTAGCCGTACGAACATAATATGGACAAATCTTCTCCACTGACTCAAAGGGTGGATAGGGGGGTGGAAGTAGGTGGTATCAGAAATAAAAAGGTGCGGCTTATACTAAGTACTGAGTATATTTCATATTGGTCCTTAGACAATTCTAAGTTGGTAATAATGTAAGTAAAGTAAATTTTTTGTTGCAGTCTATATCTATGCGTCTCACTGCTGGGCACAGGCCGCCTCTTATCTGAAAGAATAATGAAGCATTAGCCCACCACGGTGCAGCAGGATATCACGTCCCCGAAATATTTTTATTTGGAGATGCTGGTTTGCTCGCAATGTTATTTTTAATCGAAAAACACGTAGTAAATTAGCAATTAAAATGACAATCAACAATTTCACTGGTGTCGATAGGAATCGAACTTGGGTTACTCGCGTACAACACTATTCACGGCAAGCGATTAGCCTATTAGTTATAAGTATATATTATCACAGCTAGTTTTAAACAACATTTTAAAACTTATCACATTAAACTTAGATTCAATAACGTCTGAATAAAATGTTCATCGATAATAATAATTATGATCAACATAATGTTCATAGTTACTAACCAATTTCATCATCTCAACTTATTCTAAATATATCAAAAACTATCAATTACGCAGATGACATTTTAGTGCCACATATTTTGTGTTCTCTTTGTCACAAAGGCATTTGATTAACTCTAAAATCTACGTGGTTAAGTCGCGCTGCAGCTATATTACTGCTGAACCAAGAATACCCTAGGTCGACTTGACTCGCTAATTGAATACCAGCGTAAAATAGCAGCATAATGCTGCTGCGTTTTGTGTGGTGAAGAGACTCAATGCTTCGTTTTACATCTTAACCCTCTCGGGTGGTTACGCATCTACATTTAAAGGTATAGATGGGCCACAACATCTTACCATCAGATGTACTTTGTAAACGTCTGTATGTCACCCGTACTTGTAACTATAATAAAATAAATGAACGAATCGTTGTGAAGAAATGCTCCTTTTTTATAGAAGGGAGCAAGCGAGCATACGGCTCACATGATGGTAAGTGTCCACCGCCGCCCACGTCCAAGTGCAACACCAGGAGAATTGGGGGTGCGTTGCCGGCCTTTTAAAAAGGAGTAAGCTCGTTTCTTTGAAGGTCCCTAAGTCGTATCGGTCCGGAAAAAATCCTCAGTTGCAGTATTGAATCCAGGACACAATTAAATACAACTAAACACGGTAAACTTACATTTTGCACACATCATGACTGTAAAACTTCGAACTCAGGGCTCGGTAATCAGGCTCATAATTTTAGACACAGGCCCTCGCGGTCATCGTAAAAAAATCTATGCTAAAGTTGACGATGTTCTAATAACCTCGCTTTCCAAGTCTCGTTCAGGTTTCGAAGCCACCCCAAACCGTGAGTACATTATCGATAAGTATAGGGGTAGCTCGCTAGGATTTTGAGTAATATATTATTTTCTTATGTAAAATGCCCGATTACTACCAACGCAGAGATTTTGCTCCGCCACAAAGTAAAGCCCTTTTATGGCACTTTATACGTTTTTGTCTTTAAATTTCTGTTATTTCACGTGTGTGTGCCAGTTACGAGGCTTATTGGGTATGAAAAAAGTTTTTTGTGACCCATTATACTGTACGCTATTATTCTGAATTGAAATAGTTTTTATATGTATCACGATAGCCTGGAGTAAGCGAGAGTAAGCTTAGAACTAAGGGTAAGGCCACAGTGGCGAGCATTTGGTGGAGTGGAGCGTTCGGCGTGTATGATAAATAAACGCTTATGTATTAAATATTATTACATAAATGCGTTTTATTAATAAAGAGAAGACCGGACATAGTGTGCTATACTATTTTCTTTAAACTCTTAAATATTTATGTTTTCTTTTCCCTTTCTATGTTTTTTTATAGGATAAGGTGACAAGCGAGCACACAGTCAACCTGTTGGTTAGTGGTTGCTGTGACACATAGACATCTACATCTATCCTCGACTACGAATCAAAATGCAGAAGCGTTGTCAGCCGTGAGGGCTAAGATGGAATGCCTCTTTTCCTTTTACTTTTTTTTCAAAAGAGTCTTCGGTTCTCTACATTCACTATACGAAACACAGCAGCATTAAGCTGCTATTTTACGCTGGTATTCTGTGAGAGCGTGGTCCTACCCCGGTCGAAGTAAGTAACGAGACATTCCATCTTAGTTCTCAGGGGTGACAACGCATCTGCCTTTTGATTCTTAATTGGTGATGTTATGTGTCTATGGAGCACAGCCTCTACTTACCATCTTTATTTTAATTCTTTAAAAACACCCACGTAACACTGCGAATGCTTAATTAAATTTGGGTATTCGTAATACATTTTATAATAGTAATTGTTAAGGCGAGTAATCCAGCAATAAATAATCCAGCAAATAATAATAATAATTTATTTTTATTATTAAAAAAAGCAATTTTACTAGCAGCTCGGAGTTAAGAAATTGGCGGTGAACACCCGTGCCCTGTTAATTATGTCAAGTCGGATTGTTGTTCCATAGGACTATTTTTATTTTTTAGAAGAGGGGGCAAACGAGCATGCGAACTATTAGAGTAAGGGAATAAGAGTGCACCTGTGCTTGTGCAAATACATGTGCACTATAACCAGCTAGTCTCCGGTAAGACTGGCCGCCGTGACCATGTTCGGTCTGAAGGACGTTATTTTTATTATTATATATTAGTTTATAGTAATAATTAATAAAATAATCCCGCTAAATAATTTAATGATTTCTAGATCATCCGTAATCCTTACAAAAGCCTCGTCTGTTCGGATTTTTCGTTTTGCTGAACACCATGTGGCTATCGAAAATTGTCATTATACGCTATGTGCACTGTTTATTTCTTTATAAAGCACACTAGCAGTGCTCTTTTAACTCTACTAATATTCCCGTCAACCACTTCAACTAAATGTTAGACTTTCGAGTTTCGCAGTCCGTAACCTTTATTATTAGGCCTGAATTTCTTCTACGCTGACGTCGGTCGGTACGGTACGGTCGGTCGCGTACGCGTACGTAGCAAACTACGCGCCGCTGTCGTTTTTAAATATAATCTAAGATAAATTCTCATTCAATAATGATAATAAAACGCAGCGTCTTCCTAATAACAACTAAAAATAAAAATAAACTGTGGTTGCCAACCCGCCTGCCAAGCGTGGCAGCTATGGCAAATATCTCCCGTACCATTCAGTGGTTATTGGTTAGTGAACATTTTATGGACTGTAATGGACTAATGAATGAATTTAAGCTAATTTGAATGGATTTCAATAAAATTGGTTAATAATATGGCGCTATTAACACAAAATTTATAGTCAAATAGATCTCTTTATTAAATTATTATCTTATGGTAAGTATAATATATCAAAAGGAAATTAATCAAACGAAAATTTTACCCCAATCTCGATACACGGGTCACCGCGATCCAAACAAACAACGCGGGTAGAGGAAGGTGACGTAAAAGGAGGTATATTATTTTATTATCTGAAACCAGCCAAGACCGGGAGGCGGCAATATCACCGTATATAGATTCGATTTTCTACGTGAATTCGTTTGAGGGGACACGCGGTCGGCACTTTTTATTTGCCGCGGCCTTGTTTAAGATTCATGGTCTCATGATCTATAGCCGAGAGCTTACCGCTTACTGGATGAGGTATTTGAGGCGTAGGTAATATCTATTCTAGATATTAAGTTTTTTTATTTTTATAGAATAAGGGTGACAAACGAGCGCGCAGTCCACCTGATGGTAAGTGGATGCTGTGACCCATAGACATATACATATATCCTCAATTAAGAATCAAAATGCAGATGCGTTATCACCCCTGAGGACTGAGATGGAATATCTCGTTTCCAATAAAAAGGTCTCTGGTTCTCTACAGTCACGATACAAAACACAGCAACATTAAGCTGCTATTTTACCCTGGTATTTTGTAAGAGCGTGGTCCTACTTCGGTCGAGTTATATATGTAACTGAGAACACCTTTAAAAAAATTATGATATAAATGCTTATTAAATAATGTTATTCTGATATTTTTCCTGTTATTACCTTCTTGACGATTTTTTTCAATTATTCTTTAGGATATGTGGAAGGGAACTACAATTTTGAAGTTTTTATTCGGACAATGATCTCAAGAATCTCTAGCAGAATCACTCTTCAGGCTGACGTGTTTTTTTCCCTACCACGTCAACACCACTATTCTCCACTAGCTTTTTTTTATATGTAAAAGCCGCAATCTTCTTAATGGTGAGTTCATGCTTTGGCCCATAGATACTTTTATATAAAACTGAAAAAACAAACGAACTTACAGTCAAGCTTCCAGTAAACGGCTGCTAAAGCCAATGGACACTTGCAACCTACTTCAAGCAAAGAAGGATACTGACGCGTCGTCACCTTTGAAGCCTAAGATGTAATACCTCAAACACTGGCTCTCTATACCCATTAGCTTTACCTACATCTATTCTCGATTAAGAATCAAAATGCAATGGCATAAGGACTAAAATGGACTGTCTCGTAACCAATCAAAATGTCTCCGTTTCTTATCAAAGCTCGATATTGATAAAAATATCTCTCGAAACGAAATCCACTTATTACCATGTGGACTGAGTGTCCTTTGGTCAACGTCTAGCCGTGGTTTGTGACGGAATGCTAATAAAGAAGAAGAAGTATGTAACAACTGCAACTTTAATGACAGGTGAGGACGTCAAAATATTTGGAAGAATTGATAGGGTTTAAAGTATGAAGTTTAAAGTAAAATAAAAGTAAATCTTGGACCATAAATTAGTGATTAATGCTTTTTTTGCAAAAAAAAAAAAACAAAATATTCTAAATTCAAATTTATGACATTCTATTGTTTGACTTTCTACTTTTCTGCCGACTTCCAAAAAGGAGACGGTACTCAATTCGACTGTGTTTCTTTTTATGTGTGTTACCTCATAACTTTTTACCGGGTGAACTGATTTCGATGATTCTTTTTTTATTTGAAAGCTGGTACTTCTCGTGTGGTCCCATATGAATTTGATCAAGGTCAGACCAATAGTTTTTGAGTTATTCTTAATAACTTATATTGAAGTCAGCTGTACAAAATTTTTAATTTTAAATTATTAGATCCGGTTTTTAACAGGGAGACTTGACGGAGACCTAAATATTAGATTTAATTATCGAATACGATTTCCGACGTGGTTCTAACGCAATAAAGATATCTCGCAATATCATTACTATGTTTGGAGAATCCTTTTGAGATCCGGTGCTATAAATAACAGCAGATATCTGTTGTGAAGAAATTCGAACAATAATGGTGAAACTTTTAGATAAACAACCCTGAGTCAATCGATATTCGCCATTGTTATTAAACGATAACGCAAGATCTCACACTCCAAAATCAAAATGATTACAGTCATTTAAAGTGCACTTCTTAACGGAAGTCTTATTTATATAAATATATATTTATATATTGCCAAAGAAGGAGGTTATTTGGCAAAGTTGCCATGCTTGGAAGGCGGGTGGAACACTACTGTTTTTTTTTTATTTTCTAGCAGTTTAAATGGAAGCGATTTATTAAATTATATCCTTCGAATAAATTAATTTATATATGTTCTTAAGAAAAACATCTTGGAATTTTATTTTTAATCCCTAATATTTATAATGCTTTCGTATAATAGTTATTTTTACGCAAATAGGTACTACTCGTACAAACTACAAGAACAAAGACAAACAAAAAGAGCAATAAAATTCGCGTAATAGAACATTGAAAATTGTTTTATTTAAGGGTTACTTATACTATGCGAAAATACCTTGTGTTAAAGAATATTTTTTTAATATATTACGATATTTATTTCTTACAATAGAGAGATCTTTATTTATTTACTACCTACCGTAAATCGTATGAAGCCTAGCATTTATTTGCGCGTAACAAGGATATAATAAAAAATATTAGCCGTACGAACATAATATGGACAAATCTTCTCCACTGACTCAAGGGTGGATAGGGGGGTGGAAGTAGGTGGTATCAGAAATAAAAAGGTGCGGCTTATACTAAGTACTGAGTATATTTCATATTGGTCCTTAGACAATTTTTAGTTGGTAATAATGTAAGTGAAGTAAATTTTTTGTTGCAGTCTATATCTATGCGTCTCACTGCTGGGCACAGGCAGCCTCTTATCTGAAAGAACAATGAAGCATTAGCCCACCACGGTGCAGCAGGATATCACGTCCCCGAAATATTTTTATTTGGAGATGCTGGTTTGCTCACTATGTTATTTTTAATCGAAAAACACGTAGTGAATTAGCAATTAAAATGACAATCAACAATTTCACTGGTGTCGATAGGAATCGAACTTGGGTTACTCGCGTACAACACTATTCACGGCAAGCGATTAGCCTATTAGTTATAAGTATATATTATCACAGCTAGTTTTAAACAACATTTTAAAACTTATGACATTAAAAATCAATAACCTCTGAATAAAATGTTCATCGATGATAATAATTATGATCAACATAATGAATATCAGAATAGTTACTAACCAATTTCATCATCTCAACTTATTCTAAATATATCAAAAACTATCAATTACGCAGATGACATTTTAGTGCCACATATTTTGTGTTCTCTTTGTCACAAAGGCATTTGATTAATTCTAAACTCTAGGTGGTTAAGTCGCGCTGCAGCTATATTACTGCTGAACCAAGAATACCCTAGGTCGACTTGACTCGCTAATTGAATACCAGCGTAAAATAGCAGCATAATGCTGCTGCGTTTTGTGTGGTGAAGAGACTCAAGGCTTCGTTTTACATCTTAACCCTCTCGGGTGGTTACGCATCTACATTTCAAGGTATAGATGGGCCACAACATCTTACCATCAGATGTACTTTGTAAACGTCTGTATGTCACCCGTACTTGTAACTATAATAAAATAAATGAACGAATCGGTGTGAAGAAATGCTCCTTTTTTATAGAAGGGAGCAAGCGAGCATAATCACGTGGTGGTAAGTGTCGACCGCCGCCCACGTCCAACTGCAACACCTGCAACTTGCGGGTGCGTTGGCGGCCTTTTACAAAGGAGTAAGCTCGTTTCTTTGAAGGTCCCCAAGTCGTATCGGTCCGGAAAATAGCTTAGGTGCAGTATTGAATCCAGGACACAATTGAATACAACTAAACAAGGCTGTAAAACTTCGAACTCAGGGCTCGGTAATCAGGCTCATAATTTTAGCCACTGGCCCTCGCGGTCATCGTAGAAAAATATATGCTAAACTTAACGATGTTCTAAAAACATCGTTTTGCAAGTCTCATTCAGGTTTCGAAGCCACCCCAAACCGTGAGTACATTATCGATAAGTATAGGGATAGCTCGCTAGGATTTTGAGTAATATATTATTTTCTTATGTAAAATGCCCGATTACTACCAACGCAGAGATTTTGCTCCGCCACAAAGTAAAGCCCTTTTATGGCACTTTATACGTTTTTGTCTTTAAATTTCTGTTATTTCACGTGTGTGTGCCAGTTACGAGGCTTATTGGTTATGAAAAAAGTTTTTTTGTGACCCATTATACTGTACGCTATTATTCTGAATTGAAATAGTTTTTATATGTATCACGATAGCCTGGAGTAAGCGAGAGTAAGCTTAGAACTAAGGGTAAGGCCACAGTGGCGAGCATTTGGTGGAGTGGAGCGTTAGGCGTGTATGATAAATAAACGCTTATGTATTAAATATTATTACATAAATGCGTTTTATTAATAAAGAGAAGACCGGACATAGTGTGCTATACTATTTTCTTTAAACTCTTAAATATTTATGTTTTCTTTTCCCTTTCTATGTTTTTTTTATAGGATAAGGTGACAAGCGAGCACACAGTCAACCTGTTGGTTAGTGGTTGCTGTGACACATAGACATCTACATCTATCCTCGACTACGAATCAAAATGCAGAAGCGTTGTCAGCCGTGAGGGCTAAGATGGAATGCCTCTTTTCCTTTTCCTTTTCTTCAAAAGAGTCTTCGGTACTCTACATTCACTATACGAAACACAGCAGCATTAAGCTGCTATTTTACGCTGGTATTCTGTGAGAGCGTGGTCCTACCCCGGTCGAAGTAAGTAACGAGACATTCCATCTTAGTTCTCAGGGGTGACAACGCATCTGCCTTTTGATTCTTAACTGGTGATGTTAGGTGTCTATGGGGCACAGCCTCTACTTACCATCAGGTGACTGTGTACTCGTTTGTCATTTTTAATTCTTTAAAAACACCCACGTAACACTGCGAATGCTTAATTAAATTTGGGAATTCGTAAAACATTTTATAATAGTAATTGTTAAGGCGAGTAATCCAGCAATAAATAATCCAGCAAATAATAATAATAATTTATTTTTATTATTAAAAAAAACAATTTTACTAGCAGCTCGGAGTTAAGAAATTGGCGGTGAACACCCGTGCCCTGTTAATTATGTCAAGTCGGATTGTTGTTCCATAGGACTATTTTTACTTTTTAGAAGAGGGGGCAAACGAGCATGCGAACTATTAGAGTAAGGGAATAAGAGTGCACCTGTGCTTGCGCAAATACAGTACAAAAGCAGTATGCACTATAACCCTGTCCTGCGCAAATAGCTAGTCTCCGGTAAGACTGGCCGCCGTGACCATATTCGGTCTGAAGGACGTTATTTTTATTATTACATATTAGTTTATAGTAATAATTAATAAAATAATCCCGCTAAATAATTTAATGATTTCTAGATCATCCGTAATCCTTACAAAATCCTCATCTGTTCCGAATTTTCGTTTTGCTGAACACCATGTGGCTATCGAAAATTGTCATTATACGCTATGTGCACTGTTTATTTCTTTATAAAGCACACTAGCAGTGCTCTTTTAACTCTAATAATATTCCCGTCAACCACTTCAACTAATATGTTAGACTTTCGAGTTTCGTAGTCCGTAACCTTTATTATTAGGCCTGAATTCCTTCTACGCTGACGTCGGTCGGTAAGGTACGGTCGGTCGCATACGCGTACGTAGCAAACTACGCGCCGCTGTCGTCAGCGTCGTAGTGTGGTGCTATATAGAACACATTGTACATTAGTACGCGCGACCGACGTACGCGACCGACGGCGTAGGAGGAATTCAGGCCTAAGGGTACTGTCGGTCCTGAAAAATCAAAAGAGTTAATGATAGTTATGATTTTTTAAATATAATCTAAGATAAATTCTCATTCAATAATGATAATAAAACGCAGCGTCTTCCTAATAACAACTAAAAATAAAAATAAACTGTGGTTGCCAACCCGCCTGCCAAGCGTGGCAGCTATGGCAAATATCTCCCGTACCATTCAGTGGTTATTGGTTAGTGAACATTTTATGGACTGTAATGGACTAATGAATGAATTTAAGCTAATTTGAATGGATTTCAATAAAATTGGTTAATAATATGGCGCTATTAACACAAAATTTATAGTCAAATAGATCTCTTTATTAAATTATTATCTTATGGTAAGTATAATATATCAAAAGGAAATTAATCAAACGAAAATTTTACCCCAATCTCGATACACGGGTCACCGCGATCCAAACAAACAACGCGGGTAGAGGAAGGTGACGTAAAAGGAGGTATATTATTTTATTATCTGAAACCAGCCAAGACCGGGAGGCGGCAATATCACCGTATATAGATTCGATTTTCTACGTGAATTCGTTTGACGGCCTTCATAATGCGACATATAAAACTGGGGACTTACGGACCCCGAAACCAATTTCGGGTTATGACCCGACGACTCTCTGATAATATTCTCGCGTTATTAGGTACGGATAGGAGGTTTTTACTATGGCTATTTTTTGCTGACGGTAGATTATTAGGAAAGAGTTTACGAGTAAAATTGTACCTATCCTTTGAGAAGCTTACGTGGGTTTTACGGCACTGCTTCAGGCTTCTGCTTCTTTATTATAAATAAGTCTTGATGCGTATATATTAAAGTTGGTAGTTATTTTTATCAGTTTATTAATTAATTGATTACAAGAAAATATTGATGATGGGTTAACTGGTAGGGTATGCCTAATAGCATTAAGTTCGCCATTTGTAATAGGTAATGCAATAAAGAATAAATAAATAAATGGTTGACAGCTTGAAAGCGCAGTGGTTAAATATTTGGCTATGGCACTGCTGGTTGCGGATTCAATTCTCACACGTGATAAGTGGAAAGCCTACAATAATTGTTTGGGTGTGGATGTTGGGCCAAGTATAATTAATATTTGTATAACACCACTAATTACGATACAGGAAGTTTCATAAAATAATAAAAAAAATTATGCTTACAGTGATTAATACTAATGCTAGACATCTTTCTCGCACCCCGTGACCACGGGTGTTGCAATGCACTCGAAACATCTGGAATATAAAACATATAAAAAAAGGAAATTAAACGCGATAAAATCCGTATCTACCAATTATTTAATATTATTATTTTAGTTTTATTGGGGTAATTATTTTATTTCTTTAGTTCTTAAAAGTTGGTTTTTACTTTTTATTGAGTCTAATATTTGACCCCTTTGAATGTCGTCTAAATAGTTAGATTAAAAACTTCATTCCCTATTTTTTCACCCTAAGAGTTAGAATTTTTCTTCAATTATGTGGGAACTGAAATATAAAATTTTATCATTAAAATCTGTTCATAATTTTGAAAATATCGCGTAATATATATGTATATTACGCGATATTTTCGTCAATTATATATATATATAACTAAGAAGTTCATACCTATGTTTGGATCCGACAGGTAGCGCTGTACTCATCAAGTTATTAATAAAATCTTTATTTATGGACTAAATTAACTCATAATATTCACAACATACATAATATGTTGGCTTTGTGCCAAAAAAGAATATAACGAATTGTCAATTCTTGTCATATAAAAAACTTAAGCTCCCTTAAGTGATCACACCTCACGATGGTCACGTAACATTTGAAGTACGAACGGGATCGAACTAGTGCTCGTACGTCGAGTACGAACGATCGCGATACCGTAAAGAATATAGCTTTTAGCGGTATGCGCGCTACGTGATCCGATACCGTAACTATGTTATGATGATCCTGTTTCTTTTGTATTTCACGGTTGCCGATCTTTTACGCCCTTATAGTTTGTTTGTTTTGTATGTACTGACGGCGTCTGGTAATTCTTCCGAACCGACTTATTTACACATTTCTATTTAAAGTTACTGTCAATATAATTGTATTGAATGCAGTTTTAAAGGATAAAACTGAAGCGAAAAACGAGTTCTGCAATGGACTGCACCATAAGGTAAATGGCTACTCAAGTCCATGTGGACACTTATAGATACGTTGGACTAATATGGAATGTCTTAAAACTATGCTGGATCTCTATATACTTCAGAACGGAACACAACAGAGAAAGTACTAGGCGACAGAAATAGGCAAGGTTTTTGGGTTTTGTTGGGATCTATCTAGACGAACTCTGAGGCTGTAAAGAAGTCCCACAACCTGGTATTTAAAAACTTTTATTGTGTATTAAACAGATTTGGCTGTGTATAAATGGCAAAAGAATATTCCTTATCCAATATCATTCCGTGAGTGTGTGGTAAAATGGAGCAGGAGATGGGCAGCGGTATCTTCCTAACAGTATGCGAAAGTAATAAAAAACTGCAATTGCACACCCGCCTACTAAGCGTGGTAACTATGGCAAAATCAAAGGGAAGCTCGCTATAGTTACCCTGCTTAAGGCATTCTATGGGGGAGGCCTATGTTTAGCAGTAGTCTTAATTGGTTGCAATGAATGAATGAGTGAACAATGTGTATTTGGTCTAAGTTTATCTCGGTCACACACATCATCACAATTTTTACTAATTATCTTTTTTCTATAGAATAAAAGTGACAAACGATCATACAGTCCGGCTAATTGTAACTGAATATTATGGCCCATAGACATATACTATATATAGAGACTCCTGGGGACATAGATGGAATGAGTTGATTCCAGTAAAAAGGGTCTCCGGTTCTCTACACTCACCATACGAAACAGATATAGCTGTTATTTACGCTGGTGTTCTGTGACAGCGTGCTTCTTCCCTAGTCGAGCCGACCCACCACTAATAAATATTTTTCAACATGCTGCAGATGTAGTTAAAACTAAAGTCAAAGCCCGGTGAAAACGATCGGAAAAAGGCCAACCTCTCAGAAAATACCATCGTGACGTAGCAATATAGTGCTTGATACGTCGTACGTTCCGTAATATTGTAGTAAACTCGATATAATTACGTTTCAAAACATAAAGTTTGCGATGCAGCCAGTGTGCATTGAAGTTCCATCTGTTATTAGTTTTTTATCATTGATACCTATAAAAAATCAATTTATAGTACATACAATTTATTATTCGTTTGCACTGCAGGGTCGCGTGTTTAAATCCTGTATGGAGCAAATGTTTATATGGTCTACAGATAGTTGTTCCGCTTCTGGATGTTTGTTCTTGTGCTATATATGTATGTAAAACACGTCCACTATACAGTAGTTAATACTACTGTAGGAGTAACGTTTTTTGAATATAAATGAAAAATATTAACTCGTAGACATATCGAGTCGTAGACTCGTAGACGCCTTTTTATGTCTACCGTATTTCCAAAAAGCATTCCACGTAAGATTTACCCTCCCACATATGGTGATTGTGTTAAAGGTATTGTAGAGCCATGCTGTAGCTATAGTATAGTTGTAGCACGGATGGGTCGGGTTTACCGGGGAAGGACCATGCTCTCACAGAATACCAGCGTAAAATAGCAGCTCAATGCTGCTGTGTTGCGTATGGTGAGTGTAGAGAACCGGAGACCCTTTTTACTGGAAACGTCACATTCCATCTCAGTCCTCAGGGGTGATAACGCATATATATTTTGATTCTTAATCGAGTATACATGTAGATGTCTATGGGCTACAGCATCCACTTACCATCATGTGAGCTGTGTGCTCGCTTGTTACCTTTATCTCGCACAAGAAATGCTGTTTCTTATCACCGTTCTGTCAAATTCGTCTACTGACATATTCGTAAATGTATTTATAGTTTTTGATTATTTTAGAGTAAAAGGTAAAAGCCAGTATCAATAGAGAAATCAACAGTATCAGTAAAGACAATCTATATTTGCGATCTGTATATATCTCCTCTAGGCAGGGAATAATTTGCCAATATGGAAGTTGAATATCAAACGTATGGAACATCGGCCGAAATCTTGCCGACGTCTGCGTAACCGAACTACTTTATTAAAGAACACTCTATATTCATAACGCTTCAGTGGTACTATCGCACAAATAATATCTCCCCTGAAGATGCATTGGAAAAGAAATGTATCAGAAAATATATAAAAAACGCCGTATTGTGGACACGGATTTCGTAAATGTACGGAAACTGGAAGTGTTATCACTTGTGGCCAATGGTAATTTTTATGAAGTTTAAATATTTTATTACGTATAACCATAAATATTATATTTTAGTTTTGTATATATTCTTATATATATATAGTTCTTTAACTCTAAAACAAACAATAATGGCTTTTAAAATAGTCAGCAAATTAGCCAAATTATAAACAAATAATTAACTTCTTGTTTGCTTTCCATCTTGGTATCTTCCTTTTTCAATTCTATACATTTTTTTATGAAAAAGGGCTTATAGTAGTTACTTTTACAATTTCATTAGCGGCAGTATACTCTATAGAGTTGTGGTGGCCATCGTTTGGGAATTCAAAATGACTTCGGAATCATACATTATAAATTAATTATTTAAGAAATATTTTGAAACCGTTAAGCCACACTGAATTAAACTAACAGATTCCTGTCTTCTACATAACACTCTCGCGAAATAAAAGCTTAAAAAATGACAGTTCTGTAGTGCACAGTAACTAAGCATTTGGCTGCGACGCTGCAGATCCCCAAGTTCGAATATCAAACAAAGTACGGCAAACAAATATTTGTTCTGGCTGTATGTCTGGTGTCTTGTGTCTGGATGTTTTTCCATAGTGTATTTCATGCATTCAAAATGACTCCACGATACAAGAGAAAATTTTACTGTAGGTTAATGTTTTTTTTTTAAAAACAATAATAGAGTAGTTTATTTATATAAATAATATTATTTAAAATGACGTTTCTAGCAATGAATTGTAATATTCTAGAAAAATACGGTTTGCGTCGGCGAGCGTGTGATTTTTGTAGGGAGATACGGGATCTTGCAGAGATATAAACCGGCCTGTATTTGGACATGTAGGAGGGTTTGTGTTGAATCACCTTCATAGGGATCTTGTCTAATACTAATTTTATACATTTGATTTCACTGAGATATTAAAGTTTTTTTGATGTTTTTGATAATTTGGATATTATTGTTTTTAAGATTGGATATATTTTGAGATTTATGCCATACACTTCTGCAGCAAAAAGTTTTTTTTTAAGTTGTGCGAAAAGTTATTTTATAACATAACTTTAAAGTATTGAACGTTCATTATATTAAAGAAAGAAAAAAGAAGAAGAAAACACATTTATTTGAGCGGTTGTGCACTGCATAAACATAAAAAATAACCGAATAAATCTTAAATTAATAAGTATTTATTTTTACTTAAATTAGTTAGTAAGTAAGTATAAATTACAAAAAAAAAACAAAATTAAAAAGTATGATACTCAAAAAAAGTAAATAATTTTTAACTAATCATGCAATGGAGTCACCAAAGTACGAGTATACACTGATTTTCAGTCCAGCCCACAATTTTAATACATAAAATTAATAAGTCAAACCTTTTCCCAGTAAATAGTGGAAACGCTAAAAACGCAAAGACTTTTTCAAGATCTTCCTTGATTTTTTATTTAGATTTATATTTATTTAATTTTTTATTACGATCTAAGTAGAATCTACTTAAATTACTCGATATAATATTTACAGAATTTTCTAGTACTAAAATACTACTTAAAATTTCTATTGTAATTTTTCCAATAATAAAAGAAGTAAGTTTCTTAAAATTGAAGAAATACTAATGATAAGTACAAAATATTAATGTCTACATCGCGAAGCCGTAATATTCTTCATCAAACTTTAAAATTTCACTGATGGACGTGGGCCTCTCCTCTCCAAGAAGTCATAGTCAAATTGTACCAAAATTATTTTATTATGATTACAATGAGAAGAAGAAACAGTAAAATAATACATTAAATTTAAATTAAGAAATAAAGTAGAAATTAATTTTATGTTATATTTATATATTTTTGTTCCGAAATTTTATCACCGTTTTGTGTATGATTAAAGAAGTATTATTGGTAATGCAAGTAATATTTTATGCATTATCCATAATTCTGGAGAACATATATAATAAAATATATAAATATAATAATAAAGTATTTAAATATATATTAAAATATATAAATATATAATAAAAATACTAATCTAATATGTTGTTCGAGACGGCCAAAATGACTGTTCACAACGGCAAAAATGACTTTAAACGAGAAAGTGATTAAGGAATATTTATTTGTTTAAAAAATGAAAATACGGAAAAATTGACTAAATAATGTATTAAATATAGTTTTACCATGTATTTACAACTCTCAATATGTTTGAATAGAAGGTCGATTTGACAATAGTTAATATAAACAACTTTAATTTGTTTAAGAAAATATCGACCAATCACAGCGCGCCGCGCTATAGAACTTTCTGGAAATTTAAATTAACTGCGTAATAGTTTTAAGCAAAAAATTAATGAGAATAATTTTATGTCTGAAAAGAGTTGTAAATATGGTATTTAGTTAGCATATGATGTATAGATCGTTATAATAAAGAAATATTTTGTATAATTAAGCACGATTTAAAAGTTATAGGATAATTAAAGAATTAATATGACCAATTAGTGTAAAAGTTTAGGACATTTCAATGAATAACTTTGTTAAATGTAAATATATTAATTATCCTTTATCGCATACTAATGTAGAACAAAAATGTCTATTTAATGATGTATAGCATGTTAGAGTTAAGATTTGTATTATATAAAAAAGTTGCAATTTGTGCCATTTGCATAAAGAAAAATGATTGAAAATAAAGAGGCAAATGGGAATTGGCAAGCGGCTCTCTATAGAGTATAGCCGAAGTCTACCTTATGGGGGCAAATCACAGTAACATTGTAGTAGGAAGAACTACCAGTAACAAGCAGCAGTATCCGGTAGTAGCTGAAGTGACTAGTAGCAGAACACAGTGAAAAGTTAAAGTGAAATAGAAAAGTTTAGCTAGCCGAAAAAGGTCGTAACTGAAAAATCGCAGTTACACATAGTCGGAAAAAGTGGCAACTGAAAATTCTCAGTTGCACATAGAAAAATAGTGTCAGCTAGCCAAAAATAGTGGTAACTGATATTCGCAGTTACATATAGTGAAAAAGTGTTGGCTAGCTGAAAAAAGTGGTAACGAAAATTTCGCCGTTACATTTCGTGAAAAGTGTTAGCTAGACGGAAAAAGTGGTAACTGATATTCGCAGTTACAAAAGTGTTTAAATTCAACTAATTTTAGTTGATTAATAGCTGCTAGTCAGTAGTGTTAGAAAACCAGCTGCTACCAATAGAAATTTTGGATACTACCAATAGAAATTTGTTACTTTCAATAGATATTTAAAATTACCAATAGAAATTGTAGAGAATACCAATAGAAACTTGTTACTGCCAATAGAAATTTGATATTACCAACAGATATTTTAAAAATACGAATAGAAATTTTAGAAAACCAATAGAAATTTTAATATTACTGTGTGTTTAATTAAATCTGTGTTTTAAAATATATAGTGAAAAATCATAGTTGAAAAATAGTGATAAATAAATAACAGTGTAAAATATCGCGACAAATTAATTAGTCGATCCGCTGGCCACTCCCTTGCTATTTTAATTTACAAATCGTGCATTTTAATTCTGAACCTCAGTCCACAGTTTATTCGCAGCAACCAAAGAGACGGCAGTGAAAGACGGCAGTGAAAGACGGCAGTTGGAGGAGTCTGGAACCTACAGGTGTAGGACGTGAGCGACTCGCGGGGTATCTCCGACAACATTTACTCCGGAGATTTTCGCCCGTCCGGCACATTTTATGGTCCTTCGAGCCGGATTCTTCCGTTTAAACTCCGAGCCGAGGCCAACATTTTATGGTCCTTCGAGCCGGATTCTTCCGTTTAAAGTCCGAGCCGAGGCCACATTTTATGGTCCTTCGAGCCGGATCCTTCCGATTGAACTGCCAGCCGGACCATTTTATGGTCCTTTGAGCCGAATCATCCGTATACACCGGACCGCATACGCTGGTCATTCGAACGGGATTCGTCAATCCGTTAGTATTTCGGAACCGGGTAAATAATCACTACCGTTTTAAAGTTGCTGAAATTTCAGAATCAAGATGCCGATCACTCGTTCGCAAGGAAGGGGAACCATGGCGTGGACTGTCGGTCTGGATGATGGACCGTCGGACAATACCGACACCGTCCGCCACCAGATGCCACCACGCTCACCATCCACAACAGAAGGCGCTGAGGCGCCAGCTTGCCCCCGCGATGGGGGGGTACTCCTGCCTGTGCCAGCCGTTGTTAAAGCCGGTACACCGAAGCAGAGAGAACAGATAGCTTGCCCCTGCGATGGGGGGGTACACCTGCCAGTGCCAGCCGTTGTTAAAGCTGGTACACCGAAGCAGAGGAAACAAATAGAAGGCAACGATGACATTCGCTGTGCATCACCGCCAACAGCCCGGGTATATTCCCGCGCCGAAGAACCACCAAGGGGCCACACCGATAAAAGTACAAGGTCAAAGAAGACCACTCGGCCCAATAAAAAGGTTTTGAAGGCTCGTGAGGAAGTGCTAAGAATAAAATTGGAACTCGCACAGATCTCATTACAAATGGCTGAAGAAGATGATGAATCGGACGACTATGATGAGGATGGTCACTCCAAAAGTGAGTATGTCCGATCTTGGCTCGAAAATTCTGTAGCCAAACAAAAGCCAACGCAAGGCGCAACCACCGGTGGGGAGGCCCCACTTAATAAAAACATCACAAAGCCACCCCCGGAGGTTGTCGACCTCAGTGAGCCGCCGATGAAGCTCACAAACAAGGATTCGAAGGTTGATGAAGAAAGGGAGCTCCTACCTGCTGTATCAGAGCTCACCTACCAGGATCCCAATGCTGAAAATATACCGAAGAGTCCCGTACCTCAGAAGGCTTGCCAGGACTCCAAGGTTGATGAAGACAGGGGGCTCCTACCTGCTGTATCAGAGCCCGCCTACCAGGATCCCCAACCGGAAGAAGCAACCAAGAATCCCATAATAAAAAGACCTAACCAGGCACCTGTCAGCAATGAAGACAGGGTGCTCCGACCATTCATATCGGAGCTCACGTCCGCTATAGCCGCACTCGCTGATAAACCAAAACCAGAGAGTGCATCGTCAAATACTTTCGCAGCATCAAAAGCGATAATGACACTGCCGAGCTTTAGCGGAGCACATACTGAATGGCTTTCGTTCCGTGCCATTTATGAAACAACCCGAGGCTACTTCAATGACATAGAAAATACTGCTAGACTACGAAGAAGTCTACAAGGAAGAGCCTTGGAAACAGTTAGTTCGGAACTCATCGGGCATGCTAAACCAGATGAGATTATGCGAGAACTGGAGCTACAATTTGGGCGTCCAGATTCAATCGCGCAAGCAGAAACCGATAAATTACGAGGATTGCCACGCTGTACAGAGGCACCCAGAGATATTTGTACATTCGCGAGCAAAGTGAGGGGAAGCGTCGTCACACTTCGAGCACTCAAGCGAGACCATTACCTCGTTAACGCAGAGCTGCTACGACACCTCACAGACAAACTGCCAAACTCTATACGCGCGCAGTGGTATAGAATTTATACAGAAAAGTATGACTCAAGACCAGACCTCGGTTCCTTCAGTGAATTTATCACCGAACAAGCTCGCTACTGTAGTGCATTTGCGCCTCCTGAGATCATAAGCGGAGCGCAAAATAATCGTCCAGTGCATAGGACGCACACGGCTACCACTAAGCCGTCTCCGAAATGCAGTGTGTGCGAAAAAGAGGGTCATTACGGATCCGACTGCAACAAGTTTAAAGAGGCAGATATTGATAAAAGATGGCAACTCGCCAAGCAAAGGAATTTATGTTTCCGGTGTCTGCGTTATAGAAGTCAGACACACAGATGCAAAACCACGAAGTGTGGAATAAAAGGATGCAACGCGACACACAATCGACTCCTTCATAATAATAGTAAGGAAAAGACAGAGGGCCCACTAAAAGAACCTCAAGAGACAGTGGCAAACTCATTCGCTGTATCAAAGCATCAAGCTTACTTGAAGATAATTCCAGTTCGAGTAATTGGACCGGCGGGAGCAATAAACACACACGCTCTGCTGGATGATGGGTCGACAGTCTCGTTAATGGATCAAGAGATTGCCGATCAAATTGGAGCTAAAGGGCGGTTGGACCCATTCAAGATCACAGCTATCGGGAACACTACCCTCGATTCGCCGGACTCCCAAAGAGTCAAAGTGTCACTGAAGAGTCTCCATAGAAAAAGGGTGCCATTCAGAGCACGCACGGTCGCCAGCCTAAACTTGGGGCTGCAGACTGTGCGTGCAACAGACATAGAAAATTGTAAGCATTTGAAAGGCTTAAAGGATCAATTGACATATGATTCAGGCAACCCTAGGATCCTGATAGGACAAGACAACTGGAGACTCTTAATAGCCACACAAGTACGCAGAGGTCCACCGCACCAGCCAATAGCCTCGCTCACAGAACTGGGATGGGTGCTACACGGGGCGCACACTAAAGCCCCGCATCAGCGCGTTCACACGGCCAACGAGCTGTACACGAGCGAGGAGAATATAAATGACCAACTCCGCGAATACTTCGCGCTGGAATCTTTAATGATAAATCCGAGAAAACCAAATTCCGATCCAGAGAGGCAAGCCGAAGAAATACGAATAGCAGCAATAGAGGACAATAGTAAAGTGGACGACTGGCGCTGGGTACCCACAAAATTGAATATAGCTGACACCGCTACGAGGGACGTACCACCCAATTTCGACTCTAACCACGAGTGGTACAGTGGCCCATCATTTCTATACAAAGAACCGTCAGCATGGCCAACAGAACGACCCACGTCATCCGAACCTACTGGTGAAGAAAGATCTCTCACCATCACAGAAAGATATAGAGCTCCGCTATATAAAGAGGCCATTCCCGATCCGACGAAATTTTCGAAATGGGAACGCTTAGTGCGAGCTACGGCCAGAGTGCTTCAATTCATAACACTCTGCCGCAAAACAACCGACAGGACCTTTTATAAAAGGACAAAAAAAAATAGAGAGGAAGACCCCGACTGGAGGAGATCGAAGTGCAATCCGCGACGTCTCGCGCAGCCTCCCAGTCAGGTGAAAAGCAAAGATGTAAACAAATACATCACACTGGAGGCCGAATATATAAGAAAGGCCGAAAAGCTCCTGGTACATGTCATCCAGGAAGACTCCTTCACACAAGAGATAGCCGATCTCCGTAACGATAAGAGGGTCGCCCATGATAGCCGCCTACGACCACTACAGATACAATTGAAAGACGGGATCATTGCGCTACGAAGTCGAATAGCCGCTGTAAAAGGAGTCTCTGAAGATATGAAAGGGCCAGCTATATTGGATGGTGATCATCACATCACCCAATTGTATATTGATTGGACGCATCGTAGCCTGCATCATTGCGGGACCGAACCAACCATCAACGAGGTTCGACAGCATTACTGGGTAATCAGACTAAGACCCACTACTAAAAGAATAGTAAGCCAATGCGTTCAGTGCCGCATAAGAAAGGCACAACCATCCATGCCAGCCACCGGTGATCATCCCAGCACGCGTCTCGCACATCACCAGAGACCGTTCACGTTCACCGGCCTGGATTATTTTGGGCCACTCTCCGTAACAGTGGGACGTCAGCATCAGAAGAGATACGTGGCGCTCTTCACCTGCCTTACATCACGAGCTGTACATTTGGAAATTGTGAAAGATCTCAGCGCAGACTCTGCCATACTGGCATTAAGAAGATTCGCAGCGCGCCAAGGATGTCCCACCGAGATTTACTCGGACAACGGCACCAATATGCACGGTGCCGACAAGGAGCTTCGAGAGGCCTTCCGAGAAGAAGCCAGCCGACGAGGCATAGTCTGGCGATTTATAACCCCCTCCGCGCCTTTCATGGGAGGGGTGTGGGAACGGCTTGTTCGATGCGTGAAGACGGCACTATACACCGTCCTTCATGAGAGACATCCGCACGAAGATGTCTTGACCACGCTGCTCTGCGAGGTGGAATATACAGTAAACAGCAGACCATTGACTCACATCTCAGTAGACAGCAAAGACAACGAGTCCATCACTCCAAATCACTTCCTATTGGGAGGATCTGCGAGACTGCCAACACCTGGAGTTTTTAGTGAAAAAGATGCGAACAGCAAAAAACACTGGCGACGCTCCCAGATACTCGCTGACATGTTCTGGCAGCGTTGGGTCAAAGAATATCTGCCGGAACTTCAAAACCGGCGGGAGGCCCACGGTCAAGGCCCCGATCTCCAGGTGGGCGATCCAGTCCTCATAGCTGACAGCCAGTTACCTCGTAACACCTGGCCACGAGGAAGGATTGAAAACATATACCCCGGGGCGGACGGACAGATCCGCACTGTGGAGGTACGCACAGCGAATGGACTAATCAAGAGGCCAACCAGAAAACTCGTGCCGCTGCCGAAGTAGAGGCAACGTCTCTCACCGAAATTATGCAGCGCCGCTGCGACGGGTCTTCGCGACGCTGCACGGCGGGAGAAATGTTCGAGACGGCCAAAATGACTGTTCACAACGGCAAAAATGACTTTAAACGAGAAAGTGATTAAGGAATATTTATTTGTTTAAAAAATGAAAATACGGAAAAATTGACTAAATAATGTATTAAATATAGTTTTACCATGTATTTACAACTCTCAATATGTTTGAATAGAAGGTCGATTTGACAATAGTTAATATAAACAACTTTAATTTGTTTAAGAAAATATCGACCAATCACAGCGCGCCGCGCTATAGAACTTTCTGGAAATTTAAATTAACTGCGTAATAGTTTTAAGCAAAAAATTAATGAGAATAATTTTATGTCTGAAAAGAGTTGTAAATATGGTATTTAGTTAGCATATGATGTATAGATCGTTATAATAAAGAAATATTTTGTATAATTAAGCACGATTTAAAAGTTATAGGATAATTAAAGAATTAATATGACCAATTAGTGTAAAAGTTTAGGACATTTCAATGAATAACTTTGTTAAATGTAAATATATTAATTATCCTTTATCGCATACTAATGTAGAACAAAAATGTCTATTTAATGATGTATAGCATGTTAGAGTTAAGATTTGTATTATATAAAAAAGTTGCAATTTGTGCCATTTGCATAAAGAAAAATGATTGAAAATAAAGAGGCAAATGGGAATTGGCAAGCGGCTCTCTATAGAGTATAGCCGAAGTCTACCTTATGGGGGCAAATCACAGTAACATTGTAGTAGGAAGAACTACCAGTAACAAGCAGCAGTATCCGGTAGTAGCTGAAGTGACTAGTAGCAGAACACAGTGAAAAGTTAAAGTGAAATAGAAAAGTTTAGCTAGCCGAAAAAGGTCGTAACTGAAAAATCGCAGTTACACATAGTCGGAAAAAGTGGCAACTGAAAATTCTCAGTTGCACATAGAAAAATAGTGTCAGCTAGCCAAAAATAGTGGTAACTGATATTCGCAGTTACATATAGTGAAAAAGTGTTGGCTAGCTGAAAAAAGTGGTAACGAAAATTTCGCCGTTACATTTCGTGAAAAGTGTTAGCTAGACGGAAAAAGTGGTAACTGATATTCGCAGTTACAAAAGTGTTTAAATTCAACTAATTTTAGTTGATTAATAGCTGCTAGTCAGTAGTGTTAGAAAACCAGCTGCTACCAATAGAAATTTTGGATACTACCAATAGAAATTTGTTACTTTCAATAGATATTTAAAATTACCAATAGAAATTGTAGAGAATACCAATAGAAACTTGTTACTGCCAATAGAAATTTGATATTACCAACAGATATTTTAAAAATACGAATAGAAATTTTAGAAAACCAATAGAAATTTTAATATTACTGTGTGTTTAATTAAATCTGTGTTTTAAAATATATAGTGAAAAATCATAGTTGAAAAATAGTGATAAATAAATAACTGTAAAATATCGCGACAAATTAATTAGTCGATCCGCTGGCCACTCCCTTGCTATTTTAATTTACAAATCGTGCATTTTAATTCTGAACCTCAGTCCACAGTTTATTCGCAGCAACCAAAGAGACGGCAGTGAAAGACGGCAGTTGGAGGAGTCTGGAACCTACAGGTGTAGGACGTGAGCGACTCGCGGGGTATCTCCGACAACATTTACTCCGGAGATTTTCGCCCGTCCGGCACATATGTACTAACACATACTAACTAGACATACTAATGCAGGAATTCGATGGATGCAGATGGTTCAGGAACGTACTTTGTGGCATACTTGCGAGGTCCTATGTTCAGCAGTGGACCTGTGAAGGGCTGAAATGATGACGATGACGATGAGACATACTGACTAAGTAATAAACTAAATCACTCTATTACAAATTTCTTTGCGACTCGTGGCGTTGAAGCCTCAAATATTGGGCGGTAGCATATCCTGATAATTTATACTTTTGTTGACATGAAATCTCATGTAATTGGTATAATGACAAAATACATCAGCGTCAGGTCATCAACGTACTTAAATAAATAGAATTATCTATGCATATTAATAAAATTGGAGTATCTGTCTGTAATATTGAAATAACTGTATTACATTAAGTTTAGGGAGATATTTGCATACCATTAAGCTATATATATAGATATTTAAATACCATATTATTAATTACATAAATTACGATTTTTAAAATTTTTGTCTAATCTTCGGAATGGCTGAACCGATTGTGATGGAATTTTCAAACGGATTACGGAAATATCAATATCCGAAAAACTTGAAATGTTATTTTAGAAATAAACGGAAATATTTTTTTTTTATACGATACAGTGACAAACGAGCACACAGTCCACCTGATGATGGTGAGTGGTTGCTGTGACCCATAGACATCCACATCTATCTTCAATAAAGAATCAAAATGCAGATGCGTTGTCACCCGTGAGGACTAAGATGGAATGCCTCTTTTCCAGTAAGAAGGGTCTCCGGTTCTCTACACTCACCATACGAAACACAGCAGTGTTAAGCTGCTATTTGACGCTGGTATTCTGTGAGAGCGTGGTCCTTCCCCGGTCGAACCGACCCATTCGTGCTACAACTATACTATTAATATAGCTGCAGCTGGCTCTACCACGTACAAATCTGATATAAAAATCGAATAATATGATAAAGTAAATGGTTTTTAATTATCTTGAGCCTAAATAACGCTACATTATTAGATCCCATCCAAGCGAAGCCGCGGTGGGTCGCCAATTCTCAAATATAAAATTCGGAATATCAGTACATTTATAATTTATCGAGCATAACTAAATTAGCCAAGTAAATAGAAAAATGCATCAGACACCATAGGTTATAATATGCCGTATTATTGTCGCTTCGTAACCCCTGCCCATCCTGGCCCCACGTTGGGCGCCAAATGGACGATTTTTTACATTCAATTATTTTCTGTCCCTCGTTTATGCTTTATATAAATTGATCTGTCTGCCGCTTATAAATGGCATCTCGAAAGTAACACGGTGTGGGCGGCGGTGGTGATATATGATGTTGTTTGCTTTTGATTGGTGTAGGTATGTGCGAGTGTATGTTGACTTCTGTATATGTATTTATTTAGTAAATTTTTGGACAATTTTAGACGTTAAGGCCATATACTTTCTATCAATAGTAGAAAAAATATAATGTCGTAGAAATCTAATCGTTATCAATGGTAGTTAGTAGTTAGAGCCGTGGTAGCATAGGTTCAGGCACACGCTTAAATACTCAATTTATATTCTCTTTTCGCACGCAATATCTTCGTCAATAATTAACCGATTTCAATAATTCTTTCTCTTTTAAATAGGTTATAATTTAGGAGTGTTTCAATATAAATTTGAAGATATCATTAAAAGGACATTCCACACTGACAAAACTGGAAAATAATTATGGAAATTTTTAATGTAAGTATTTAGACGCTATTCTAGTTGGTTACCTTGAGCTTGTGATTTTCCTTAGAACAATAATTTTACTTTTAATAAAAAGTAAAAGCCAACGTCAAATAATTAAAAAGATTGAAGTACATTTCACATAATAGATTTTGAATTTTGGTATGATTCTTCTACACATATTCTCTTAGCACCGACAGAAATTTATTTATATTTCGTAAATTATTTTTTTCCTTTTTTTTATAGGAGAGGAGGCAAACTAGCATGCGGCTCACCTGATGGTAAGTGACTACCGCTGCCCATGAACAGCTGCAACACCAGGGAGGGAATCGCAGATTCGTTGCCGGCCTTTTAAAAAGGAGTACGCTCTTTTCTTGAAGGTCCCTAAGTCGTATCGGTCCGGAAAAATCGCTGATGGTAATCGATTCCACAAGGAAGTCGTGCGAGGAAGAAAACATCTTCGAAATCGCACAGTGGTGGACCGCCAATCATCCAGTTCCTTGTTTCTCATTTTTTATACGTGATAAAGCCACACTGCAGCCATTTTACGGTGTAGCAAGAATGAGTGGGCTCGACGGGGGTAGGACCATGCTGTCATAGAATACCAGCGTGAAATAGCAGCTCAATGCTGCTGTATTTCGTATGATGAGTATAGAGAACCGGAGACCCTTTTTACTGGAAACGAGCCATTTTTCTTAGTCCTCAGGGGTGACAACGCAAATGCATTTAGGTTATCTTTATCTTTTATATTATATATGCATCGAGGATAAGTATAGACGTCTCTGGGCCCCAGAATGCACATACCATAAGGTATACTGTGTAATTGTTTGTTAACCCTATTCTATAATAAGTGGTAAAATTAAAATTTTTGTACTAGCGACTTCAATATAAATAATTTATTGTTCATTTTTTTAAAAACGGCTCAACTGATTTCGATGAAATTTGAATAGGGACCTTTGACACAAAAAAGAATTTTCCAAATCGGTTCAGGCGACTTCGAGTAATCGGTGAACATAGATAAAAAAAGATTCCGACGAATTGAGAACCTTCTACTTTTTAAAGTCGGTTGAAAAACAGAAAGTTTGTCAGTATCCAGCCGTCATTAAATTATGTTTTATTTTATTTAAAAGGTCCAAGCCCAGACGTGGACTTAAGAACACGAATAAGGAAAAGCATAACTAACATAACGTATGCTTGGTACTCTACATTGAATGTTGAAAATAAGTAATATAGAAGGTTTATTTACCATAAGATGCAGCGCTTACAAAACCTTTTCGATTTTGCAGTAATGGTTTCCGACAGTAGGACTCCAACAGAGAAGGATTATCGGGAATAAGCGCATCACCGCAAGATGGGATCGCCATTGTCGTCGGAGATCACATATAACGCATAAAATATTCAATGGAGATTGAACGTCTTCCCGGAATAAAATCTTGCTTGTTTACTTGCAAACGCTTTTTTGACGGCTCCGTGGCGCAGTGGCTTAGCAATGAGTTGTTGCGCTGGGTGCCGCGGGTTCGAATACCGCACGGAACAAGTATTTGTATGGTCTAGAAATAATTGTTTCGTGTCTGGATGTTTGTCCTCGTGCAATTTATGTTTGTAAACTGCGTCCACCATATAGGAGAAAATCCTAGTGTGGGGGTAATATTTTTTAAATAAAAAAACAAAAGAAAAAAAATGATTTTTATGTGCCTAGGTGCTGACGCTTTTGAAGTGACCAATTTAATTATAGGTTTACATTGAGTTTTGAGATACGAGTATCTTATACTTTAATTCGATTTTCAAAATAAAAGAGAATGCATCTAATCGCTGCAATGTGTACCTATCAGTATTTCATTAATCTGTACTATAATCTATTGTTTTTTTTATAGGATCGGGTGACAAACGAGCACACAGTCCACCTGTTGTGCCAGTGGTTGCTGTGGCCCATAGACATCTACATCTATCCTCAATAAAGACTAAAGATGCAGATGCGTTGTCACCCGTGAGGACTAAGATGGAATGCCACTTTGCCAGTAAATATATTGTTATTTTCTTTTTCTTTATCAACCTGTTATGGTCCACTGGTGTAACTGAGCCAGTTTTAGTGGAAAAGACTTGACGTAATTGCAACGTTGAGTAAGTAAAATGACGTACGCAGTCTAACGTGATATGAGACTCTCCCGAGAGAGTTATTCATAATCGCCACGCTTTGTAAGAAAGTGACAAATAAGTTTTTGAAATTACTAGCATCTATTTTTCCATCAAATTACAATGGGAGTGTCTTCAAGACAAGATTGAATAGGCGTTGAAGATGCCCAGCTTGTATTCGGACGGAAAGAAAGATGTCGGCAAATTATTCCACTCCTTTGCTGTACGCATTACAAAATATGAATTAAACCGTTTGGTAATGCGTGAAAAATCAATAAGGTGTGACACCCACTGGCTTGGTTGTCCGATGGTGGAAAGAGAGGTAGGAATTAAGGCATGTAATTTTTGTGCACACTCTCTGAGATGCATCATAGAGAACAACGAGAAGCTGGTTACTCTTCGCCTGTGTTGGAGGCTGACAAGATTGGTTTCAACCAAATATAGTTACCAAAGAGCCTCTTAGCACGTCTCTTCACTGAGTCCAACGCTGCTAGGTGGCATTATTCAGCACCAACCCATATGTAACAGTAGTACTCCATGCACTTTATATTTGCGCTTTATGTAAGGTAAGCCGCACCATTGTTACACCTAGTTTTCTTGCGGCTGCTTTGACTTTAGACCTCAATGAACCGCCCATAGTTGAGGTTCAGAGAAATCTCATCCCCTAACAACTGAAGGCGGTGAGTGTACTCCAAAGATACATTCCGGAATTGCAATTGAATTGGAGAAGTTTGATGAGTATCCATCCAGTCTAACAGTCATAATTACATATTTCTGTTATAGGTATTTTTAGTTAAGACCAGAATTTAAATTACTGTATTTTCATTTTAAAAATGTCCGTATTGGGTTAGCAAGCGTCTGTTATAAAAAAATATTCAAAGCATCACCTTTGCAGCATCGCGTTCTCATTACAGACCACACACTCATCCCGCATAGTATCCGCCGGGTGAACGCAGCTCAATGGCGCGTTTTTTTTTTATTCAAATAAGTCCTTAAAAAAGCGAGCCACCCTAGAAGCCAAATGGCCCAGAATTTGTTTAAATTGTCACGTACAGACACCGAGCGGTTACACAATCCGTGTACATCGGTTCTCAACTTATTGACTCATTTATTTTAAAGTATTAATGGTTTTCGAAAATAAAAAAAAGATATCTATCGCAAAGGTTTCCAGAAAAAATTATATAGACAGTTAAAAAAATTGTGCGTGCCAATTCCGACGTGTGATGGAAGTTTACTCCTGAAAAACGATTTATATTATCTTAAAATATACACAATAGGCAAAGGAAAATGAACCCATACATTTTTTTATATTGATTTGATAAAATATATCACACAAATAATATTACATAAAAATATATGAAAAAGTAAAAAAAAAAAAAAGTATTTATAAAAGGTAAATCTTAATATTCATTCGAATTTTTTGCCGAACAAACATCATCCAGGTTTGTGCACTTAGCAAGGTGAACTGCGTGCTTGTGAGATTGGCATTTGGGTAAAAAGTGAGTACATCTCCGCTTTTACACTAGGTTTTAAATTAGATTTCAGTTCAAGCTGTGCACAATTATTTGTTAATAGCAGTAACTAAAGTGTGTCACTTCTGAATATTGAGAACCGCTGCCTATTAGAGACATACGGTGAAGGGTTAAAAATGCATCGTAGTGCTATAAAAAATTCACTACAGATATCGGATTTTAAATTTTAAAATGTGCATTGTATTGAGCCACGGGGTTCGGAAATCGATTGGTGCCAGAGCGACAAAGGGTTAACCATTAATAATAAAAAAAAACCCATTGATTTTAGATGCGACAGCTTGCGTGTTGCATGCGTTAGTCCGATAATTCTAACATAACTGATGCCGTTAATCAACGATGGTAATTGTTTCTTTTTACATTTGTTCTATTTAAATTGGAAAGGCATAATTGATATCTATAAAAATAAATATTATCGAGAAATTCAACTAGGTATCGACTTCGGTCGTATTTTCAAGAATAACTGGCTGTAATTAAAAATATGGTAAAAGAAGGCAGAAAAAAATTCATCGTCACCGTTTTATATTTTGTTTCATTTCAAGTTTATTTTAGACTATTAATATTCATTCTGTCCTATATTATCATAATCATTCATTCATTACAACCCATTTCAAGATAGACTTTTTTGCTGAACATAGACTTTCCTATAGATTGCGTCAGATATTTGCCATATATCGGGGGGATTATTTGTCATAGTTACCACGTTTGGCAGGCAGGTTGATAACCATAGTTTTTTATTAATTTGATCCGTTATCAGGCATACTGCTCTCTCTCTCCTGTTTCATTTTGCCTCTGTCTAAACCCACGAGATGTTATAGGGTAGTAAATTATCTTACGCCGCACACGGTATAACTATACGGCTCTAAGTTTTCTTACAGAAAGGAATAAATTCGTGGTAAGCGTATCAAAATCACAGCACCAGATATCCCACCCACACTTTACATATAATATATTATTGGTTTTCTCCGTTATATGCCATTATTTACGTGGTAGAGCCAACCTGCAGCTATATTATGGTTGCAGCAAGAATGGCTCGACTTGACCGGGGCAGGACCACGCTCTCGCAGAATACCAGCGTAAAATAGCAGCTAAATACTGCTGTATTTCTAATGTTGAGTGCTGAGGTCCTCAGGGGTAACGCTTCTGCGTTTTGATTCTTAATCGAGAATAAATATAGTCTTTGGGCCACAACATCCACTTTCCATTAGGTGGACTGTGTGGTCGTTTGTTACCTCTATAAAAAGATCGTCAAATATACAGAATAAATTTTAATATAGTATGTTATGTATTTTTATTCTTGCACAATTTAATGCTGTTTATAATTTTTGAATTACTCAAGTCTACTTCAATTACAGTAAGTGCATGCTTCCCGTTGAGCGATAATTGAGGCTCACCGCGGGTTGGTGATGGACCCCCGCGGAGAAATTACATAATTGCGAGCAGCGTAAATAAAGGTAAACTACGCAGATGCCGTGGAATACATCTGAAGTGGAAATAAATATATTTTACCGTGTATTGGTGCCGTAAGAGAGTCCACTACTCTATACCATCCCGTAGGAGACGTAGGTAAGAGGTGGCAGAGGGAAATGAAATAAGAGATAGATAAATCTTTCTGATAATAACTTAAAATAGTCAAAACTGCGGTACCATTTCACCTGTAAAGCTTGGTAACTATAGCAAATCTATGTTGCCTGTGTTCAGCAGTGGACTTTTGATAGAATGTAATGGGTAATGGATGGAATGGAAAGAACACTTAGTACTAGACTTCTTTTAATAGTTTCTAGGTTAGGTTATAGCTGGGTGATGCACCGTCTACCGTTACCGTTACAGCCTGTTAAAGTCCGCTGTTGATCATAAACTTCCCGTTTAAGTGGCCTCATAGGGGGGATATTTACCATAGTTGCCACGCTTTTCGGGTTGGCTACCACAGTTTTTATATTTTAGTCGTTATTAGGAAGACGCTGTTGGTCATCTCCCGATTTGTTTCCCTCTGTCGCCTCATACCCATGGTAATGCAACTAAAAATAGTCATTAAAATATTAAATATGAACCAATTACTTTAAATAAATTATAACTATGTTATGCTTATACAATAATATCAAAATAAGATTACCTTTTTTTAATTCTCGACTCGATATTGCTAGTCACTGTACTGGCGACAAAGCTGTGTTCAACCATCGTAATACAACGTTTTCGCTTAAAACTTATTTCAGTAAAGTGTGTTACACTGATGCTTAAACATGGAAACAGTGTATTATCAAGTATACAAAAGCAGTAATGTTTGTCATGCAAATCGATATAACGGTATATTTTCAACCCTTAAACTGCCTACAGGCATAGTGCTTATTGTATTCTATGTTACGGTACCATTAATCAGTCTGTGCCAGAATCATCAATATACCATTATACTGATACGTCCAAGCACTCGATTTGATCCGCAATGTATTGATTATATATCAATAATTCGATTATGCTGACTTGTGATGTCGGGAGATTGTTCATCTTCGTTGTTGACATCGCTGTCATTATTATATAATTTATAATATGTAGGTCATACCGTTATGTGTTATAATGATATCTCCTTCTTTAAAATAATTTTATTTCTTTTTATTAGCATAACCGAAAAACTTTAAATTGTTGTTGAATAATAAACAATTTAGAAATTATAAACAATGGCCACTATGAAAAATAATAGTAGTCGATCATTGACTCAAGAGTTACATTGTGACTGTTTGTGAAATTGTGAATAATGTAAATGAATAATGAGCATTACCAATTTCAGACGACATCACGATAAAAGTTTTTACCCACTATTTAAAAAAATATTTTAATTATTAAACAATTGGTAACGATGCTTGGGTACTCGCTTTTTCTTTAGAGGTTGAAAAAATATATTTTTCGAATGATTACGTTACTAAACTGCCTGCACCCCATGTTTATTGCTGTAAGAGTATATAAGGAAATCGTGAACAAAGGGCCACATGTCTCTTATTGCGACGGTCATAGTACCAGTAGTTGACGTTTTAGCTGATGGCAGCGGAGATAGTTTATGTAAGTTTTTAATGTTTCAGCTTATATTTATACCCCAGTTACCTAGTGTGTTCCATAAAAATATTCTCAAAACTTAATAACATTAAGAAGAAAAAAGATATGCCTTATTTTAGTGGCCAATACTTTAAAATTAGAGCGAATAAAATTGCCTATTTTAATACGCTAAACATGGTTGGTGTCCACAGAGTCGCAGTCGGCAGTTGAATTAGAAATGCCTGTTCTTTATCTTTGCTACCTTTATAGTTTTACTTCCATTAAAAATATATTAATATACCCAATTCTACGGTAGCAAGCTTTGATATCAGCAATGCATAGAAACGGGTTGTGTTTATACCTATGTGTTTATAATAAAAAAATAATTTATAGAAAATAAATGATAAAATATATTTTTTGCATGTAACTAAAATGGTTATTAAACCTTGAAAGTAACAAAAAAACTAAGCACTTCTTCTTGTTTTCAGTTTACCCATACAAACACGATAGGTAGTTGATACGAGATATATTACGAGATGTAAGTTTTTATTATATTTATTAATAAAAGCTTACATCTCATCATTCATCTTCATCGTTACGTACAATTTGGGTGAAAGGAAATAAAAAATAGCTTGTAGGTCTTACCAAATAACGTTAAAAATAACAAACCAAAACAAATAAGAGTAAGCAACGGAACAACATTACTTCAGAACAGAGCGTCCAACGGGCATTAGTCATCCTTGTTGAAAGGTATCCTGTGGGAAATTACGCGGGGGCCGTAGCGACCGAGCCACGCGGTGCCGGGTTGATGTAATATTCTTCCTTTGCATTTGGTCGCGTTAGTGTTCTCATCTAGGTTAGTTTTTTGAATTAATGCGATCTTTGTGGAATTTTTAAATTAAATTGCTTTGGTGTTGCTTTACTAAATCAAAATTTAAACGTGTTTAACGTTCAAAGATGTTGCTGGAAGTCGTTGGGAATTGAAGAAAAAAATCCTTGTATCTCATACATTTCTATCGAAATTACACAGAGTAACAAAACCAACTTTAGACGTATAAACATGCTTAGAGGAGTGAAAGTTGCAACAATGCGTGTTGAAGGACTTCATATATCTTCGAAATATTATTTGTGTTGGCGACGCGCTTCAAAAATAGTCTATAATTTTTCATTTCATAAAAATAAATAATCTTGTGTTTTGAAGTTATTGCTATTAAATTATATACTATGGCACCTAGTATAAACAGATAATGAAAAAAAAAGTAAATAAATTCAATATAACGTCGAACGAAAGTTCGGGGTTCCATTCCCCGGTCGAGAGTTAATTCCATGAAAGTTTATTTTTAGATTAATTTAGAGTCATGTGTTACATAGTAATCGGCTATGCAATACAAATAAAGTCTTACACTATTTTAGATGAAAGTATATTTTGCTTTTGATAAAAGATAAGATTCATTATGGCTGATAAGGATAGCATATGTAAACAAATCATGTTTCATAATGAACAGAGATAGTTGTAATTTAGACAAAGAAAGCACTAGCCTCCTTTTTTGCGCCCAGAAGCAATGAAAAGGGCTACCCTCCGGGAAGCGGGGGAGGGAGGTGGTGAATGCTCTAAGCATACCACGACAGCCGGCTGCGTGGTTATGTGGGACTCACTGTGAAACCTATGTGCTTACCCACTAAGCACCACCTGGGACTGGCATTGGCCTGTATGGCCTTTCTGCCGAATCGGAAGCGACCCCCTTTATAGAGAAGGGGGCGCAGGCGGCGAGTAGCCACTGAGAGGTGCGCCTTAACTAAGGCAAATTAAGTTCCCCCCTAAGGCAAATTAAGGCCCCTGCCGGGCTTGAGGCAGCGGCAGGGGCGGCCGGAACGGGGAGGGGGGGGGGGGGACGGTGCGATTTTTCGCAGCGCATTTACGACCGCGCCTTGACTTCACTTTCGTGAAGGAAGTGTCTTCCGTTACTGTTCCATCGTAATCCGTGGAGCAGACGACGAACAGACGCAAAGTTCGAGCACTCCATGGAGTCGGAGATGTGGGAGGCGGGCGAATCGGTCTGCGGGGCAGCCGTAGGGGTCGCTGAGCAGGACGCGCGGGGGTTTCATTTTCTACTGCACCTTCCAAATTAGATCAAGATACAGTCCAATTAAGGGACGTAAAGACCGGGACCACTCCAGAGGGACCCGTAATCTTAGTCGTCTATCCTTTCTTTTAAGACCCGTGACCATGGGTGCTGTAAAGCACCTGAAACGTCCGGAATTTAAAAATAAGTTAATTAAACGTGATTTTTTTTTATTATTATAGTTTTTAATATAGTATATAATTAAACGCGATAGAATGTGTAGTGTTCGCGTAAATATAAGAAATCATTAGATTTTGTTAATGCTAAGACTGTGCACTTTAACATGTTCGACTCCATCACCACTTTTTGGACGTGGTAGAGCCATGCTGCAGCTATATTAATAGTATAGTTGTAGCACGAATGAGTCGGCTCAACCGGGGAAGGACCACGCTCTCACAGAATACCAGCGTAAAATAGCAGGATAAAACTTACATAGGGAAAGGGTGAGTACGGGTGAATAGCGTACGAAACTATATTGTATATCTTACACAGGTATAGCACAGTTCTATATAGTGCGGCATTTTGGGGAAAGTCAACTGCAAAGTGCTGCCACCATAGTATAATACGCGCTTGTAGGCGCTGGTAATTGTCAGTGTCTGATGCGTGGAATATCATGAACAGTACAAATGATTTTTGCCTAAAATTCCTTTTAGACTCTTTCTTTAGCAGAAATTCATGTTAACCCACTTAGTCAAAGGGCACGGTCTGATAAAATACGAGTTATTTTTTGAGCTATCAAAATGTTATACGACACAGATAACCGAATATGACACATGTTACAAATTGGGATAAAAAGTTTTGAAACAACCCGTTAGCGAAACAGCTATCTCCAATACGATTTCGCAAAATTTCCCACACCCAACAAAGGGTTAAAAGCCTCGTCTCCATTGTAAGAGGATATCTAATTTCCTTGAAAGCAAAATTGGCGTAACATTGCTGAGGTAGTTATATTTTTTATAAGGGTAGCCCTTTTGCCGGTGCGTTTGTCGTGTTTTTTTTCTTTTTTAAAAGCGCAAAGAAAAGGCGGTTAGTTTATATCCGGCGTCTTTTGACATTTGAAGGGTTGGATGACGTGGTATCAATGAGCATTAATTATTTCAAGTGGGATTTGGTACTCAAGTGAATTAATGGTTGGTATTGTTGGAGTTTTAGTGGGTGGATTGTCTTTATATTGGTTTTAAAAAAGTTTTAAAGTAATCCGGAATAAATAGTTTTTATAATAATAATAGTTAGGTACTGCAAAACGAAGTAAGTAATATACGGAGAATTGTGGTATCTTAATTTTGCATGTATCAAAGTGGCAGCGTAAGAATATCCACTACCCCATATCGTCTTGTTGATGTTGTAAGAGGCGACATTATGGAACTAAAACAGGACATGGGCAGCTACATCTTCCTGATAACAAATGAAAACAATGAAGAACTACGGTTGCCAACCCGCCTGCGTAGCATGGCAACTTTGACAAAATACTAAGGCTATCTATGGAGGAGACCTATGTTCAGCAGAGGACTTTATAGGCTGTAATGGATAGGTGGAATGGTATGGCGCAAATTGTATATACTATAGCTATGTATAGTGTTTTTTTGACATAATTGAGTATGTGTGAAAAAGTGTGTAAAGGCACAAATACAATGAGGGCATCCACGATTTTTTCTGCCACTAGGGCGGCGCCACTAGAAAGTAAGGTATAATATTTGACAGATTTCATAGCGCGGAAGTTATTTTTTCGGAATATGCAAAGTTCATTGTTTCCTTATGTACTATTAGCTATATTTTATATTAATAACATTAAAAATAAATAAACCAAACCACAGATATCCATAAAAGTAGAAAAATTAAAAAAGGTAAAAAATGTGCATAAAATTAAAGAGCAAACCTCTGACGCAATGTTTTGTATATTAACATAATACTCTAGAAACTGATAAAAATTTAATAATAATTCTCAATTAAATTACATTATGTAACAAAAAACTTTACCTCAGTATCAACTAGCGACATCTGGTGAGCAGAAAATTACTAGCCCTCATTATAGACTTTAGCTTAATTCAAAAAGTTTGTGTGGACATTTTTTATTTTCAAAAAGTGAATAATAATAAGCTAATAAAACAAATATTTTTAACAGATAAATATTATTATCTTTACAACCTCGCCAACAAAGGACTATGTATCAATTATGTTTGCACACTTAGTTTGCCGAACCTTCACAAATAAGTTATCATAACTTGTTATATTGTACCAAATGAAAAAGTACGCCCGGGTTTATTCGCCGTTACATGTACAGAAATATAAATATAGAGCTAAAATAAAACAGACATGCTATTCGATTAAAATTAACTAAATACTTTTTTTGTACTTATTATAAGCCAGTGACTATAGACTATAATCCCACCTGGTGATAAGTGGTGATGAAACCCTGGATGGAAAGTCGCACTGTCTTAGCGTAAGAATAGTCTATCCACTCTTGCCTTGACGACGCCCAAATTGTAATCGGTCGGAAAGACACGATAGCAGATGTACTTATTGTATTATATAGTCAATATAATATTTTATAATATATGTTATAAAATACTACAGTAGATTTTGTAAATATGAACTCGTAAAATTTAAATTTAATCATAATATATTATATTATAGTTAAAAATAACCTTAAAGTTACAGTCTATATAGTATATACGTCCCACTGCTGGTAACAGGCCTCCGCTCATTTCTGGGAGGTGGGGGGAGGGGGGGGGGTTTGTTTAACCTAACTTAACCTAAACGGTATAAATAACCTTATTGGTAGTATATTATAAAAGAAAATGAATTAAATTTTTTTGTCTACTTCGTAAAACATCGTTTACTTCTTATATGTATTTCATATAAATCATTGTCTCCAAGAGTCAGTAGCCGAGGAGGCACGAAATTACTACCATAGACTACAATTCGACGAGCAAACTATCAAACGTGCACGCTCTTCGCTCCGTCTACTGGAATAAAAGCTTGCATGACCCGAACACTTATCGATATTTTGAATCCTGAATGCATATTTGATTTATGTTATGTACTTATGAAATTCTTTCTTCTTTTAAATTTTCATATTCGTAAAAGTTTAGTGAGTAAGGGAAATAATAATTGTTTTTTATAAGATAAGGGTAATAAACGAGCACACAGTCCTCCTGATGGTAAGTGGTTGCTGTGGCCCATAGACATCTACGTCTATCCTCGACTATGAATCAAAATGCAGATACATTATCACCCGGGAGGACTATGATGGAATGCCTCGTTTCCAGTAAAACATTTCTGGTTCTCTACACTCACCATACGAAACAAAGCAGCATTGAGCTGCTATTTTACGCTGGTATTCTGTGAGAGCGTGATCCTTCCCCGGTCGAGCTGACCCATTCGTGCTACAACTATTCTAACGAGTTGAATGTAAATTCAAGAAAAACAACTTCCTTCTGCGTGAATCCCATATCTCTGGTGCCCTTTGACCTACAGGACCCAAATTCAAACTCGACCGAGCTACTACCTCAAGGTATCCACATACCAAAATTTAAAGTCAATCGGTCCAGTGGAACGGGAGATATCGTGTCGGCATACATACTAACAGACTGCCAGCTAAAACCATTAACTTTCTTTCAATGCTACGCAGAAGGAAGTTAATAATATAGATGCAGCATGACTCTACCACGCCTTACAGCGTTACTTATGATTTGGCTTACTTTAATTAATCACCAATTCTCTCTATATCTGTGTCTTTTCATTGACATTTAGTGAAAACATCTTTATTCGGTTCTGCACATGGCTGAATTGAATAAACCTACCGTATTTTATAATTATTTCTATATAATATTTCTAAATAATAAATAAATGAATGAAATGAATGAATGAATAAATTATTTAAATATATTACAGAATGGTGAATTGGATTGACGTTACTCCAAAATTAACGCTGCATCGCTTCTACCTTATGAAATTTTTAAGCTATTGGCCTGTAAAGGATACATTATTAATATCTACATCACTCACCGTTAGATTTTCCAATAATAAAGTCATTAAATCATTGGAAGACCTTAGAACTTAACATAAACTTTTGCATTACATGCCATAAAAACGCAGTCAAATTAACCTTTTTCGATGTCGAATAAAATTGAAACTGTATTTTAGATGGATTACGAGGTCACATATTTTTAAATTCCTAAGTTTATCAGGAATTTAGAACCAGAATAACCGACATAGCCCCACGGATTAGTAAGCTGAAGTGGCAGTGGGCCGGCCATATAGCTCGAAGAACCGACAACCGATGGGAAAGAAAGGTTCTCGAGTGGCAGCCTCGTACCGGTAGGCGAAGTGTAGGGCGCCCCCCCACGAGATGGAGTGACGACCTGGTAAGACATGCAGGAAGTTGATGGATGCAGGTGGCTCAGGACCGTGCTTTGTGGCATTCTTTGGGGGAGGCCTATGTTCAGCAGTGGACTTGTGAAGGGCTGTAATGATGATGATGATGATATTTTTAAATGAGAACTATCAAAAATAAAATATCTAGCACTTATATCTAGATAACTTAATGGTCCACTAATTGTATTGAGGTACAACTGTGTCTTTTAGGGTTGGTTTGTTGTGTTGTTTAACTTTGTCCAAACTGCTTAAATATAAAATTAAGTATCCACAGTTTGTTATAAAATTGATGTATTAAACTGATACAAAATTTTATAACTAACAAAATGATTCCAAAATTTGTTAATAAAAATCAGAACATTATAAAACATTGTGTACAGAAATCAACAAAGATTAAAACCGAACTTCTTTAGCTTTTCAGAAAATCCGTTTGTAATTAAAAAAAGACAATAGAAATAAATTATACATGATTATATGGATTATATGAGATAATAGGGAATGCAAGAAGTAGACAACAGGGAAGTAGTTAAAAAACAATACGAAATCTTAGTAGAGTATACCTATTCATTAGCCAGCATTCTTAATGTTTAAATGCTGCCTAATGAATAGGTATAAAAGAATTAACAGAGCAATTTTATATTAAAATAGACCAATAGAATAAATATTCTTGACTTATATAAATTTGGTAAAGTGCACCCCAATCCAAATACAGTTGCATCAACTTAACCCCTTCCACGCAACAAAAAAAAAATAGCAAAATCCGGCGTCATCTCGTGAGAACGCGGAAGACGTTACCCACCTGGTCTTAGACCGTAATATAACTGTAATCGAACAAAGGGCAAACCCTTTAATATCCGCTGTGAGTCCGAGAGACCCCAGAGTGTCAAAAAGTTGAAGGGTAATCAAGGGTTAGACAAATGACAGGTGGTGGCAGATGCGTCTAGATCCGCGTGAAATTATTTTTCTTTGTATTCTTCGAAGTTCCTTTTTGTTAATAGATCCCACGTTGTCTGATCAAGTGTAAAAATTAATAGGTTTCTTTCAATTTCATCGGAAAATTATGGTACGTGTTATTAAATTAAAAAATAACGGTTTTGGAATTGAACGCCACAAGTAATTCATAATTGACATTCATTATACCATTACATCCTATAAAAGTCCACTACTAGACATAGGATCCCATAGATTTTGCCATAGTTGCCACGCTTGGCAGGCTGGTTGACAAACCCAGTTTTTGGAACGAAGTTCCTTATCGGAAGATACGAATTTGACGGAAGGGGGCTAGGCGAGAAAAAGTGTAAGATTTTATTTCCCTCACAACCCCTTCTGACGTAGTGTAGACGGCCTTGGCGGCTATAAGGAAGCGAGATAGAAAAATATCCATCCCCCTCGCACTTTTTCTTATCTTGCCATGAAAGAAATATTATTTTATTTTAAATGACTACTACGATACTAATGAATATACTACGATAGGAACTTCGTTCCAACCGAGTGTTCCATGACGCTCACGCATTCTTTTTTATTTTTTAGTTGCTATTAGAAAGACGCTACTGCTCATCTCCTGGTTTGTTCCCTTCCAGTACTTTTCAGAACAGTGGATGTGGATTTCCTAATAACTTTACGACTAGCGTTAAACTTGAGCTATGTTTTTTTTTGTACCAAGTGACAAGGTCTATATTTAAACATAACTTTCACTAGTTTAAAGTTGTTCCTGATCGTAAACCTATGATGCGTTTATTAGTAAAAAAATTAGGGTATAAAAGGAGTCCTACTATCTAACAGTGCCGATTGTGACTTTGACAGTGGTAACTTTTACTGAACTCTATGTGGCAGAGCCATCACAGCGTATTTTTGGTGGAGCACAAATAGGTCGGCTCAACTTTTGAAACATGACGCTTGCAAAATCATACCAGCATGAAATAGCATCATACTGCTACTGTTTCGTATGGTTAATGAGAACCGGAGACTTCTTTTACTTTTACTAGTAGCCCGGTAGTGCGTTTTAGTAGCTACTCGGGCGAGACTGCGCATCTACATTTTAATTCTTAATCAAGGATAGACATAGGTGCATTTGGACCACAGCATTCACTTACCGTTTGATGGTCTACGAGTTTGTGCTCGCTTGTTATTTTTTTTATAGGACAGATGGCAAACGAGCATACGGCTCACCTGATGGTAAGTGACTACCGCCGTCCGTGAACAACTGCAACACCAAGGGAAATTCAGGTGCGTTGCCGGCCTTTTATAACGGAGTAAGCTGTTTTCTTGAAGTCATAGCGGTCCGGAAAAATCGACGATGGTAAATTATTCCACACAGAGGTCGTACACGGAAGAAAACTCCTAGTGAAACGTATAGTGGTGGACCGCCAAGCATCTCTACCTTCAAAACTGTATAAATTACGGTAAACTAACAGTTGAAATGGAGTGTAAGGTGAATATGCAAACTTATTCTATAATAACCAACTTCATCTGCACGCGCAGCTCTTTGTTTGGTTGACGGTAGAGCAACCGAATAAACGGATAATTTATTCAGAAAACACTGAAATCAAATTTCACCAATTGGTGAGGAACAGCTGCATTACCAGTTCGAGGATGTTCTGTGTTCACCAATCCACCTGCCCAGTATTTACAATAATGCTATCTAGCCCAATTTTGATAAGAACCATGTCAAACGTCCAACAGTGGATTAAGAAAAGATGTTGTGTTGTGTTTTGTTTTGTTACAGTTCAACGAGTCTTAAACGTTAATTTGGTACTGAGGGACTAAAGGCTTTTCTTTAAAGTTTTTTTTTCTTTTTATAGGATAGGGTGACAAACGACCACACAGTCCACCTGATGGTAAGTGGCCACTGTGACCCATAGACATCTACATCTATCCTCAATAAAGACTCAAGATGCAGATGCGTTGTCACCCGTGAGGACTAAGATGGAATGCCTCTTTGCCAGTAAAAAGGGTCTCCGGTTCTCTACACTCACCATACGAAACACAGCAGCGTTAAGCTGATATTTTACGCTGGTTTTCTGTGAGAGCGTGGTCCTTCCCCGGTCGAGCCGACCCATTCGTGCTACAACTATACCACTAATATAGCTGCAGCATGGCTCTACCACGTATAAAAGTATAAAGTTCTTCAATATAGAATTATATCTCCCCATTGACTGAATTATTTTTCGTATACAGTCTTATTTGCACTGTTAGAGTCATTAAGACCCAATTTACTCACTGGGATAATCCCACGACTCAAGACAAAGCTGGCGGAGACATTGACGGCTCAAATATGCTTTCATCATTTAACTATTTACAATGATGTTACTGTTCCATATAAATAAACTGATTAAGCTAGAACCAGACATCTCTATTCTTTATGAAGATAACAAAGTTCGTTTTTTATATTACATAAAAGCAAAAAAATATATTTACAAATACACATATAAATAAATAGACTCCAATTCTTTTGAATACTATTAACCAATCGATTCCAGGCGTCGTCACCAGACATACGCTTTATGTTGGACAAACAAGCGTTTAAGTTTATTTGGGTAACGTTTGCGAGGCAACGTGACGCCGCCAGTGGCCGATGGATTCGACACTGCAAATAGCGTCTGCCGATTTGTAAACAACTCGCTCTGGCTATCGTGTTACTTAATATTACCAGTGTTAGTAAATATCTAATAAAAATATTACTAAAGACATAACTGTGAAGTTATGAATAATAAACGTTCTCTTCTCATAATTTTAGCGCCATTTTTTTTAAATATATCTCTTTTTTGTTGGTATTTAACAATTAAACAGTAACGCTCTTATTTACGTGGTAGAGCCATGCTGCAGCTATATTAGTAGTATAGTTGTAGCATGAATGGTTCAGCTCGGGGAAGGACCACGCTCTTACAGAATAGCAGCATAAAATAGCAGCTTAACGCTGCTGTGTTTCGTATTGTGAGTGTACAGAACCGGAGACCCTTTTCACTGGAAATGAAGCATTCCATCTTAGATCTCACGGGTGACAACGCATCTGCATTTTGATTTGTAATCGAGGATAAATGTATATGTCTGTGGGCCGCAGCAACTACTTACCATAAGGTGGACTGTGTGCTCGTTAATTACCCTTATCCTATTAAAAAAAAAAATAGAAAATAATTCAGTAACCATTATTTACTATGTGGTAGCGCTCTCAATCTTTCTAGAAGTCAGTCTGTGTAGATTTTGTCGCCAAGTAGCAGTGCATGCACTGCTATGTTCCAGTCTGAAACATATAGAGAGCTAGTATAATAACAGGATATGAGGCAATCCACCTTAGTTTCCTAGTCATCAAAGGTAACAACGCATTTTTAGCCTTACTTGTCGGGACTTGACTGCAAATGTCCATGGACTGCAATAACCGTTCAACATCAAAAATATATAAAGACAAATTGATAGAGCAGCTATATGGTTGTAGCCCGAATGGGTCGACTCGACCCGGGTAGGACTACGCTCTCACAGAATACTAGCGTAAAATAGCAGCCTTATGCTACTGTGTTTCGTATGGTGAGTGTAGAGAAACGGAGACCCTTTTTACTGGAAACGAGGCATTCCATCTTGGTCTTCAGGGGTGACAACGCATTTTCATTCTTAACTGGGAAAAATGTGGATGTCTAGGGGCGACTGCATTCACTTACCCTCAGGTAGACTGTGCGCTCGCTTGTCACCTTATTCTATAAAAAATATAAACAAAGTCATTATTTTTTAAACAACTAAGACTTTATAATGAAATTAAGTAATACTCTATTTTCAGAAAATACCAAAGTGAAGTGTAGTGTAAATAGAACTGCAAAGCTTGAAATATTCGAATAGGAAGCCATATTTTCTAGCGATATCCACCCCGCAACCGTACGTCCGAAAAATAGTAGATAATCTAACTTTTTCCAAACGCCCCCTGGTCTATAGTCGGGCCAAGTTAATATGACCTCTCATGTCCGCTTTCGTCAAACGCTCTGTTCGGAGGGATCGTTATTATTTAGATCAATGAAAATTGGCGCCATTTTGTGGGGGCGTACAGAGGGAAAAAGCAGCAAATCATTACTGACAGTTGACCAAACGGGGTGTGCGCCCTCTAAAATATGTATGAGGCTAGAAAATGCCTGTTATGGTGTCCGAATGTTGATAAGCCAAGTATTGGGGCTGTGAGATTGGATGGCAATAGGGGATGGGGTTGAATGATTAGGATTTGTCGCAAAAGATTTCTTGCTTGTCGCGAATATATCGATGTAGAGAAATGTTTGATGATCTCCGCTATTGGGGCGTTGGTATTTTATATTTATTTATATTGTTTTTAAGTGAAGTTCAATATTGTAATGTTTAAATATTTTCCTGTTTTTCTTTAACCGCTTTAGTAGCTCAAGGAGTAAAATATAACGCGTAGCATAAATTTCAATTTACGCTAGCAGTCCGAGTTCGACTGACGCTGGTACCAACGATTTATTGCAATTTTCAGAACCTATTTACCGCGCGCTTTGCAATAAAGAAAAACATAATGAAAAAAAAACTAACATAAACCAACATGGCTGAGAATAAGATATTTCCAAAACATTTGAAGTCCAACAAAACGTATTGGAGCAATTCTGTAGACTAACGACTACACAATCTTCTCAGAAATGGAAGGAGGCCTGTACCCAGCAGTGGGATGTATAAAGGAATACAATACTTAAAAATTAAAGCTTGTGATGAAGTTCTTATTCAAATTATTTAATTATGAATAAAATCTATTCGAGTATTTTTAATAATATTTTGCCACCATAAAACAAACATTATAAATATGAATATTGTGATTAATATAATGCAAAAATAAAAAAATAAGCATTACTTATAAATCAGGTAAAGAAATTATATTACTAAACAATTGGCATGTCTTACGATTCAAAAAAATATTTAATATTTTTACAACACAAAGTGCGTTTAATAATTCATTCGCTTTAATTATTAATACTAGAGTTGTAAGCACTTAGTCTGCAGTGTTTGCCTTAAAATGAATATTTTCATAAACTTAACTCAAACAAAATCATCCCAACTTGTACGAATTTAAAATATTATCATTAAATTCTAAAAATAAACAAAACGTGGGAATATTAAGAATTTGTTCGACACTAAATCAAAACAAATACGATCTCTACAAATGTCATTGTTGCCACAACAAAGTGTCTAAATCCCTTTAAATCCGAGAAATAGGATTTTGTAAAAAAAAAACTAATAAAAAACTGTTACTCGTTGACTCTAGCAAAAAGATACAATTGTTAGGTGCGAAGCAAAAAAAAATTTCAAAGGATGTACCGGTGTAAGCTACCATAATACTAAATACAATCTGTTACATTTGTTATTTGATTTTTAAAGTTTGTTTTTTTTGCCTAAAATATTTTAGCGCGCTTTATATTACTGTATGTTACAGTCAACATACCAACAATGTCATAGGCATAAATAGAGTCAGAAAATTACATCGAAGTATAAAAATTAATGTACCTGTAATCTACATTTTTAAATAAATCATACATCAGATTTGAGTCCACTGCTGACTGACACACTGATCAGAAAAAAAAACTTTACTTACGTTCACCACGCTGGGCTGGCACTTTGATGAGCACAGACCCGAAAACTTCGTATTTTCAATATTGCTGAAATAAACTTATAAACTGCTCAAATATAACACTAAAAAGATATACTAAACAAACCTTAACGACAATTGATCGAATGAATTAATATGTTTACGTTCCAATTAGTTACTGAGCATAAAAATAGGGCAAAAAATGACCCTTAACTTCAGCATCCCATACTAGTGTAATTAGTGTTGTGCAAAGCAATTTATCACAATTTTTTTATCAAAACATGTCCTTTTAACCCCATTTCCCCACATTGTGTATTTTTTACCCCAATCGGCAAAATCACAATGTTTATGGTGTCAAGAGGCGATCAGTGTGAAATTTTCGAGAGTTCTCATGACCCTAAACGACCTAAAATTTTTTATTATGATCGAATACGTTTGTTTAAAATAATTAAATTAGACTTTTTCATTACTTCCTAAATAATTATTTTCACTGTATAGGAAAATAGATTTAAAAATTATCCCACATTGGTTGCGTTCGTCATTTCTCGATATACGTCTTTAAGTTTGCATGATGTCATAAGAAACTTGCCAATTTTATTTCTGAACTTTAATGTTTTTGTTTCTTTAATGTTTTCATAGGCAGTAAAAGTTTACTAAATTATTTGTTCTCTATCCAACTATCTCCAAATGTCTCCAACTATCTCCAACTGTCTATCCATTACAGCCTATAAAAATCCGCTGCTTATAAGGAAGATGTTGCAGTGATGTATGTGGTAGTGAATATTATTACATTGCCACTACACGCTTAAATGTTTGTTTTGAAGTACCTTAATTTATGTTTTCGAAGTTTGTCGTATTTTCTGTATTTCCCGGCCTTTTTCCCATAATAATAATGCAACTCATATTTCGCTCGTAATGAAGTATCTAAAAGGTTCCACTATTACAATATGAAAGTATAGGATATACTATATTATGTAGGCAACAAAGACGAGTAACCCTTGCATTGTATGCGGACTAGTTTTATTATTTTATTAATTTGAATGTTTCAATTTTTGCCTATACCTGACCTACAACAATGGGGCACCGAATACGCGCAAAATCTTCTATTCAATTTTTGCATAGAGACCCCTCTTTAATATTTAGATAGAGAGCATTAGACAAGCTTGCATTAGGCAGATGCGCCTGATAAATGGTCGAATACGTGTATTCAAAACTGAACTAATAGAATACGTTGTTATTTATAACGTATTTTTATTAATATGCAAGACGGGGCTATTATTACATATATAATTTTATTAGACCTGTAATTTCTATATATAAAAGTCAATTGCTGTCCTTTAGTTGCGCTAAAACTCAAAAACGGCAAGACTGATTTTGATGAAATTTTTTCGTGTGTTTAAATAGGTCCCTAGATGATTTAAATTCACATTTGGGCACGTTAGGTGGCACTGCTATCGAGATTCAGCAATCAACCGTGCGAAGCCGAAAAAGAAAAATATAACATGTCACTATAAAAACGATGTCACAAATAACATCTTTCAAAAAATAAAATGTAGCAAGAAGAACGAGTAAAAAATATTTAAGTATTTTTAATAATAATAGTAGATTTGCGTACGTTTGTGTTACAAAAATATTTTTATTATTAGTATACAATACATAGGTATGAAAATAAGAATAATTGTGATCCAGAGCATAGTTAACTATCTCAACTTAATACGGTAGCTCAAGTGCCTCTTCAGCTATCTGATAATCTTACATTAGCATACAATAAACTAAACTAAGCGAATAATTTGTAAGTGCTTAATGGCGGCACATGTCAAGTACAAAATCATTACCTTTTATGTTTTATCTACGTTCAAATCTTACACTGGTTTGTTTGATTGTTGTGCTTGAGTATTTTATTGCTTACTAGAGTCATTGAATATGAGAAGGATGATATAATCGAAGAATTATAACGTACATAATTTATTCTTTAATTTTTTAAATAATTAATAAAGTTATTTATTAAATAACCTTTTTAAAAGGAATATAGAATAGTATTTCTAAAGATAATGACTATTAAAAGGAAAATAATATATTAAAGATGTAAGATTTATATATTTATTATATTTATAAATTTTCAGATTTTTGTGTGAGTAAAAACATTGCTTTTAAGTTTTTTAGTACCCGAGGAATACAAGTTCAATTCCCGTGGAAACCAAAGAATTTGTTAACTGCAATTTTGCGTGCTGATGGCAGCGAAGGACTATTTAAAGAAGGAGAAAAATATCGTGAGGAAATGTGCTCGTATATGGATTTCAAATATTTTACATGTAAATTTGCTAACGCACATTTAGCCAGCACGGTAGACCTCTTCTTGCTGCAAATCTCTTAGAAATAGCGGAGGCCTGTATTAAGTCATGGATGGCATCTATATACCATGGTCATGGCATCTATATCATACTTTACTTTTTTTATTTAACTTAAACAAAACATTTAAGGTTCTTCACTTATACTCGTAATCTGTGGTACTTTACCTTATTTTAAGACGTAGGAAAAAGGTCTTTTCATACTATGTCCCTTTTTTAAAGAATTTAAAATGATAATCAATCACGCTTCAGTTCAAATATCGAACGTATCGCACCAATGGTTTGCTATTTCTAAACTGATTTATGGTCAGAGACAAAGTTAAAAAGCGAATGCGTTTTTTTTAAATATTTGTGCTTGAAACGGGTGTTTTATTTGTGTCGCAAAATTTCGCAAGGGTCGCTCAGACAACGGCACTGCTATAAAGGGTTTGATTATTACTATTACTAGAAAGTAAGTTAGTGTTACTATTGTTGTATAATGAATTATTGGGTTCGAAAGTTTCAGGTACATTAAGCTATATGTGAAGGGTTACCTCGTTGATATTTTGCAATAGTGACAGTCAAGGTTTCACACGCGAATCAGGTAGTGCAAAGTACTCTAAAATATAATTACATTAATAAGTTCTAAACAACATTTATTAAAAACATCCTGTGTCAATGAACTATATGAAACTATAAATTGTGAGAAGGCGCACTTTTATAAAATATTAAAAATAAAAAGTACTATGTTAGCATACTGGCAGTAAACAAATAATATTATACGTGTTGAAAATATTGTTAAGAAGGTTTTAAAGTGGTTTCTCAACAGCTACACAAACTAGAAAAATTTTGAAATTTAAGTGTACAAGCTTTTAACGTATTACGCGTGCAACCTCTACGTAACCCGAAACTTAGCAGCGTCTTTATGTTTAACCCTTTAATAATAATTACACCTTTTTGTCAGTTAACCCTTTAACGCGCCGGTAATTCTTAAGCCCCGCTACCTGACCCCGCGGGTCTGGTTTACCTTACTTCCTGATCCATTACCTTGTTGAATCTTCACGTGAATGCGTGTGCGCAACTGTAGAAATAAGATTATGTATTGGAACTTTTGCAAATAAGTCAGCCAATTTTAATTTATTAAATTAAAAACAGTGTTTGTGTATGTGTGTGCAATTCGGTTAATAATGAGGTAAGTTTGTATCATTAGTTACTTATTAATTTGAGACATCAATTTATTTTTAAATCTTTATTCATTTAGAGGAACAAGAACGTAAACTACCTACTAGGTGATATCTTGCATAGTTTGCATGTTAGCAGCCAGATTTTTAAATATATTTATATAAAAAGAAATAGTTGTACCTTAGAATAAGCAAGCTAGCTTATTTATACTTTAAGACTTGTTAGGCTTTTAACATTACTATTTTTCACGTTAATCACTTTAAGTAACCATAAAATGCTAGGGTAGGAGTGGTTCATGATAATGGTCGAATGATGGATTCAAACTCAAGACTCTTCGAGTTTGCAGTCCACACCCTCACATTAATCTACTGTCGCTTTGTTAACTGCACAGGTTATAAATATTAAAGTGCTCTTTGGTACACATTCGTTCTTTCCTACATGACCTAGCGCTTTTAGTAAAATTTGATTGTATATTTTCAAAGATAAAATAAGACCTATATTGTATCTACAGATACACCGGGACACAAAACTCGTTCAGTAATGTATTACATAAATATTGAACTTCTTGTGGGATTCTAACTTCAAATCTATGAATCCATATCATACAATTCTTTTCATCAATGAATATCATCATCAGGACTTTTTTCGTATCGTACCTTAGTATATTGTCAAATAAATTGTATTTATTTGGGACATAATAAATTAAGAAAACTTCAAAGAAATAAAAATAAGCAAGGTGTTGATAAAATCATTCCCATAGCAGTTTAATAAATGTAATGTTTTATGAGTGATGATGATTTACACGTGGTACAGACACGCTGAAGCTATATTATGGTTGAGGCACAAATGAGTCGATTTGACCTAGGTAGGACCACGTTCGCACAGAATATCAGCGTAAAATAGCAGCCTAATTCTGCTGTGTTTCGTATGATGGGTGTAGAAAACCGGAGACCATTTTTACTGGAAATGAAGCATTCAATCTTAGTCCTCTGGGGTAATATTGCATCTGCATTTTGATTCTTAATTGAGAATTAATGTAGATGTCTATGGGCCACAGTATCCACGTACCATTAGGTAGACTGTGTGCTCGTTTGTCATCCTTATTCTTTAAAAAAAGGGGAAACTTTATATTTAGACACGTTATAAATTCTTTAACTTCTTAAGAAGCGTGAAAAACTATGCTCCCTCCTCTCTTCGCAATTTCCTAAATGACTTCGCATCGTAATAAAAGCTTCGTAATTTTATCTATGCGAGGAAAAATAACAAACACAGTAACACACGTCAGCAGCTTCTTCGAGACAATAAAAAGAGGCTGGACTCGTCAAAATATGAGTGTCCTTATTTCGTTTCTATGCAAAGGATACTCTGTTATTTCCAACATATTCCAATATATTATTTTTTATTGCCCTCCCTTACTGAGTGGGGGAAGAGGGGGAGTTGTGTCATGCGTGATATTTGATATAAAGTCGGGACTCAACTTCGTTATGCGATATTCTTTTTTCAAAGGACAATGGCTCGATACCGACGTAACATATTTTTGAGGAAATAGTGGAATATTTTTCTTGAGCCAGTCGGATGGGTCCAATTATTCTTAACATAGGAATGTCTGGATACGAGTTTGTTAGTGAAGTTATTTCTGGCGTAAAGCGAGCCTTGTTAGCGTTTCAGTGTACTTATTTACATTGTATTAGTTTGATAGTACTGGCGGTTGTCAACTCCTTTTGCTATTTGATATAAAATATTTTTTTTTATTTTATTATTTTCTCCTTTGATTTGTAAACTAATATTAATTATAATCTATCACCGTGTATTGTTGGTGTCCGATTATCCACTAGCCCATATCGTCCCGTGCGTGTGGTAAGAGCGACATGGGAGAACAAACCAGGAGATGGGCAGCTGCGTTTTTGTTATAAAAACTGAAAACAATATAAAACTGCGGTTGCGGTCAAGCTTGGCAACTATGGCAAAATCCTATAAGGCAATATGTGGGAAATGTTTAGCAACCTATGTTTAGCAGTCTCTTTATAAGCTGTAATTGATTGATGAAGTGTATTTAACGCAAATTGTATAGACTATAGGTTTAGTGTTTTTAAACATAATGGAGTATGTGTGAGAAAAGTGTGTAAAAGTACTAATACATACTGTTATAAAGTTAAGCAACAAAAATAAATAACTGTGGTTACGAACTCGCCAGCCAAGCATGGCAGCTATGGTAAATATCCCCAATATATGGGGGAGGCTTATATTCAGCACATGACTTTCATAGGTTATAAGGGTAGGTAGGTAACAGTATACAATTAAATAATAAAATTAAAGTATTGATACCTGAAATATTTAAAATGAAATAGCTATCGAATCTCTCTCTATTATATATGTTACTAATCTTATGAAGTTGCTGATGTTTCTTATATTTTTTATTTTGTTTTTGTATTATATCCAAACTTAGTAAATCCATAGTATCCGTAGTATAGGTACTAGTTATATTCATATTTGTTAATCTACTCCATCTTTAAAATTTATGTTTTTTTAAACATAAAACCAAATAATCAATTCGTTTCTTACAGTATGTACAATTTAGAATAAATAGCGTTGGCAAGTATTTTTTACCCGACTACCAAGGAAGGGTTATGTTTTTCGCGCGTATCTTGTGTTTGTAAATTTCTTTATTACCTCGTATCTTCCAAACACCTGGATAGATTTCGATAATTAAGGTATCGTTTTATTCGCCTTAGAAACCCAAGTGTTCTTAGATAGCTTTTCGGAAAAAATAAACAAAATGGCGGTATTTTGGCGCAAAATAGTATTAGGTTAATTAAAAAAAAAATTAACCAAATCGATCGAGTAGGGTATCTAAATAAAGGAAATTAAAAGGCGATTGCAAAAATATATAAGTTATATATTTCAATTTAATTAGGAATCAATTAGTTTAAAGTTTTTGAAAAAATGGTAAACACGTAAAATGGGCCATGTTTGTGTGGGACATCGTGGTATCATATGAAATTTAGTTCATAAGAGTGTGTCGGGACACTAAAAAGTCTAAAATAAAATAAATAATTAAAAAAATCAAAAACCCGACTGCAAAAAAGACAATTTAAATGTAATGCACTAAAACGACCGAAACAAGATTGAGAATAGAATACACAATTGAAATAAAGTGTTAACAAAGTAAACTCTATTTCGGTTTAGGTTCGGTCTAGGCGGGTCCCAATTGCAAATTATAAACCGAAAAAAAAATTAATGAGTTCCGCTTGCTACTAAATTAAATTGGGGTATTTAACTTAGGCTTTCGGCTCATAGTATTGTCTGTTAAACCGAAATAGAGTTAACTTTGTTAAGACTTTATTTCAATTATGTATTCTATTCTCAATCTTGTTTCGGTCGTTTTAGTGCATTACGTTTAAATTGTCTTTTTTGCAGTCGGGTTTTTATTTTATTATAGGATTAGGGTAGGTAGGTAATGTAATGTAGGTACCCCGTCAGGGATTGTGCGTGAAGATAAGTAAGTAAGGATTAGGGTGACAAACGAGCCACAGTCCACCTGATGGTAAGTGGATGCTGTGGCCCATAGACATCTGCATCTACCCTCGATTACGAATCAAATGCAGATGCGTTGTCACCCGTGAGGACTAAGATGGAATGCCTCGTTTCCAGTAAAAAGGTCTCTACACTCACCATACGAAATACAGCAGCGTTAAGCTGCTATTTTACGCTGGTATTCTATGAGAGCGTGGTCCTTCCCCGGTCGAGCCAACCCGTTCGTGTTATAAATATACCAGTACCTAATATAGTTGCAGCATGGCTCTACCACGTAAAAAGTAGTAAAACGTCTACATGAATTAAGCTAGAAATTAGGTGTAGGTTAATATTTAACTAAACCGAAAGTTATAAATTTTATTTTTGAACATTAAAAAAAACATAAACATTCACTCACGCCTGTCACCCAGAGGGGTAGGCAGAGACTATGGACTTCCATTTGGCACGATCCTGACACACCTCACTCGCTTCCTCCACATCCATATACCTACGCATACACGCTCGTCGGATAAAGGTACTCTTGATTTGGCCCATTTTCAATATATCACCAATTTGGTCGATAAACTTTTGCCCAGGGCGTCCCTTCCCGATTCTGCCGTTCACATCTGCAACATAAATTTGCTTTGTCACTCTTTCTTCATTCATTCTTTCTACATGACCAAACCACCGAAGCATTCTTTTCTTAATCCTGGTCATAACATCATCTTGCAAACCACACTCTTCTCTTATCACACAATTTCTCACTCTGTCATTCAGATTAATCCCTTACATAGTCCTTAACGACTGCATTTCAACAGCATTTATTCTACTCTTGTGCTTCTTCTGCCACACCCAACTTTCACCACCATACATTAAAGTAGGGACTAACACAGCATTGTGAATTGCCATACGTGCCTTTTTGGACACATTCTGTCTTCTCACAATAGGGTGTAGAGCCCCATTCACTCTATTTCCTGCATTCACTCGTCGTTATATATCCTTATCATGTCTACCATCCCTACTAAAAACACAATTAAAATACATTAAAATACTTTATTTAATTGCGGTTATTATAATTATATATTAAAAATCATTTTTTAATTTAACATAATGTAGCCCTTCTTAACCTTAACAATCAAAGAAGTATATTAAAGAAAATCTGTGCAGAAGAACTACATACATTTATTTTAAATAATCGCCATATTTATATATATAAAAAAATTGGAAACGTGCGAGTCCGACTCGCGCATGAAGGTTTCCGTACCATGGTAAAACACTTTTCTAGTAGGGGAGCCTCTTTAATTTTTAATTTATTTTTATTTTTATTATTTGTTGTTATAGCGGCAACAGAAATACACATTCTGTAAAAATTTCAACTGTCTACCTATTACGGATCATGAGATACAGCCCCCTGAGAGACAGACGGAGAGACAACGGAGGCTCGTAATAGGCTCCCGTCGGTTACCCTTCTGGTGCGGAACACTAAAAAAACAATTATTTCATTAAACAATAGTATATTTATGAGATGAAGGGGTTTAATGTCAATCAATGACATTTTTTTAAGTGGTCGAATGACCGACTTATGCTGCAGCTATATTATGATTGTAGCACCAATGGATCGCCTAGAACGGAGAAGGACCACGCTCTCATAGAATACCGACGTAAAATGTATTTTGTATGGTGAGTGTAGAGAACCGGACAACCTTTTATTAGAAGTAAGGCATTCCTCCTTAGACCTGAAGGGTGGCAACACATCTGCTTTTTAATTCTTTATCGAGCATATCCTCCATAAAGAATTAAAAAGCAGATGTATGCATATGTAATGAGATATCGTGGATGTTGTGATCTACATATATATGTAGATCACAACATCCACTTACCGTCATGAACATGGACTGTTGACGTTTATCACTCTTTTAATATATAAAGAAAAATTTAAACCGGAAAGTAACAAAGTAGTAAGTTTACAGCCTATATTATACGCCCCACTCCTGGGCACAGACTTCCACTCATTCTTGAGAGGGTTTTAGGAAAAGTGTCCATGGCGCTGCTCCAATGCGCGTTAGCGAACTACAAATGTCTTCGAAATGTATATTTTAAAAAAAAATTCAGACATGTAGGTTTCCTCACGATCTTTTCTTTTACCGCCGAACACGTGACAATTTTTATTTTTAATAATTGATGCTGGCTGGGCTTGATCTCGGGCTATTCGCGTACTGTGAAATTTACATTAAGGAGAGAGAGATGCCAGCCAACTGAGCTGGTTAATAAAAAGTGCTACTCGTTCACACGTTCGTCACTGGTGCTGCTCGTATGACGGTCACTTTATTCAAAAACACATTAAATTAAAAAATAGTTTTATAAGACACTTTTTTACTAGTAATGAGGCATTATATCAGGTATGACACATCTTATTTTTTTTTCTTAATCGCGACTAGAAGTAGGTTTCCATAGTCCACAGTATTCGCGTATCATTACGTGGACTGTGTTTTTGTTTGTACTTATCTTCACGCACAATCCCTGGCGGGGTAGCCAGAGAGAACAGATCGCCAAGTGTCACGATCCTTACATATCTCTTTCGCTTCTTTCAGATTCATTATCTTCTTCATACATGCACGTCTAGGTATCCGAGTACTCTTGACCCTACCCTCTTCGAGCAATTTGCTCACATGGTCTTCGAAAGTTAGTCTCGGTCTACCTCGACACCTTTTAATATTAACTTTCGCGCTATATATTTTCTTCACCATTCGGTCTTCACTCATTCGCTCAACGTGCCCAAACCACCGAAGCACGCCCTTATCAATTTTTGTGATAATGTCATCTTTCAAACCTGCCATATTGCGAATCTCTTCGTTTCGCTTTCGATTTTTTGTTTGTGATCCTAAAAAAAAAACTAAATTCAATATCGTATCGTAAAACCGGTCTGCCATTGCATGCAATTAATATTCGCAGTAAATAGGCCGACCCAAGGGGTGGTGGTCAGTTGTCCCCACCGGAACCGCCCCTCCTGGCGTTTGCTCCGGTCGCGTGCGCCCCCGACTACATTCGGGGGTTGGTTGGAGCTAGTGCAGATACTTATTGGATGAAAGATCGGAGTCTAACCTAAAATAAATCATTGATAATTTACAATGCTATATGTAGAGTTCATAATATCAAAATAGTTTATTGTTATTATAATTACATTAAATTATATTTTTTGAAAATAGATTAACAAATGACGTTCATAGTATCAAAGTTGTTATCCTAATATATTACGAAATTTGCATATTGCACATGGTTGTCGCATAATTCTTTGCAAAAGTAAACTTTATTTTTATACGTATTTTTTAAATATTAAGTATAAGTACCCTGATGATAAAAATTGATCCTTAAGATTTTCAAACTGCTTGTCATTCATGTAATTCTGTAGTGACCACAAAGATGAAAACTTTCGGTACAAGATCCGGTAAGTATCCGGATGCGTGGTTATATTTCTCATTAAATTCTAATAGCTGTTTTCATTTTTATTTTTAAATGGCTACTGTTGAGCATAGATATCATAGATCGCCTCAGGATATTTGCCAAGTTTGGCAAGCGGGTTGGCAATTAAACACAGATAAAAGTTTCAATAACGTAATTTTTGCTACATGTGCTCGACCATTATTGCGGAGTAATTAACGTGGTACCTAGGTTATGGACGCTTACCTTTAATGATTTCAGTTAAACACTGTAATTGGTCAGCGTACAGTTGCACTTTTATCGTTTGATTTTTAGACTGCAATTGAAACATGATTACTTCTGTAACATACCACTAAACACAACACATGATTTTTATTGAGTATGAATTTGTTTTATAGGTTACCTTTCATATACTAGTTTTGCTTTTCATCCCGTAACTGGATTGTCCAAGCACCTTGTTATTTTTCGGCGATAGACTTATTGCATAAAAGTCTCTCTATATTATACATGTAATGTAACAAACAATGTTATTATAGATGATGATAGCAGATGAATTACACAGAAAATTCCAATATGAAATATCTTCAGCAGGCAGAAGCATTCTATCGTCATCTAATAAGAGACAAAAGCGCCTAGGCTTGTATTCGAGTTACTCCCTTATTTAAACTTATTAAGCTGACATCCCGCATTTTTAGTGGTTTTCAGGTGAAGTTTAATTTGTCAGACACAAAATGTTTATTTACAATCCAGTCAGAAAACAAGAGCGTTTGAATTATTATATATTGAGATTGTCAATACGCGTGAAAAAAGTGTGTGTTAAACGAAATTTTACCGGTTTTTATTTTTAACAATGGACATTTAAGAATATAAATTTTTTTTTGTTTATTGCGGGACTATAATTAGCAAAACGGAACACTTAACATCGACTTGTTTCTGATCTCTCTGTTCGTCACAGATACTTTTTTAAGAGACTATTTCAAGAAGGTGGCTATTTTTATATGGCATAGTTGAAGTGAGTGCAGAAATTTCACAGTTCAATTCCTCCCTCTCCTTTTCACCATCCGAAAACCAAACGGCTGGTGGGACTCCACCCCTTTGTATTCACTGTTCCACGCATTCGAACCAAATGGTTTGCTTCGCCTTTCGTAATGCTTACAGCAAAGAGTTGAATAATTTGCCAGCTTTTGTATTTTCGTCCGACTATCAGAGTGTATTTAAAGTAAATAGGTTTATGTTGCATTAAGACGATTTACCATCTAGCTCCTCCATATACCCTCATCACCACTTCTTATTTACTTACTTACTTAAGTGGTAGGTCAAGCTAATAAGTAAAAAAATACAGTCACCTAAACCCAAACCTGAGTATAGTAATGTATAATTGTGTTGTTAATCGTCTAAGGTGTCAATTAAAGCTTTTTGAATCACCTTTTCATTTTATTAGCTTGAACTCTATATGTATATATGTATGAATGTAATGTCATTTTATATTTCAATTTTCGCCCACTTATGGATGTCTGAATAATGTGAAATTTTTTAGATGTATAAAGAACCGATGACAATACCATAATTTCATGACTATGACTGAGTATTTTCACTAGGGTCATCACTTTTCATGACCTATGCGCGTTTTTTTAAAATCTGATATTATTGTTTACATACTTACTTTTAACGTAACGTAAGCGGGACCACGTTCTCATGAATACCAGCTTAATGCTACTGTGTTTCGTATGATGAGTGTAGAGAACCGGAACCACCTTTTACTGGAAACGAGGCATTCCATCTTGGTCCTCAGGGGTGACAGGGCATCTGCATTTTGATTCTTAATCGAGGATAAATGTAGATGTCTCTTGGCCTCAGCATTCACTTACCATCAGGACGACTGTTTGCTCGTTTTTCACCCATATTCAACAAAAAAAAAATACTAAGATATAATATGTTAGTACAAAATAAGATGATCTGATATTGCAAACAGATAACGAAGTAATCCATTTTTCAAATTTATTTAATCTATTTAAATGCCGTTAGATTAAAATGGTTACGGTTAGGTTAAAAGTTTAATATAGCTTTGGAAAAGTGCGCATGGAATATAAATTATACGTTTATAATAATATATAAAGCTTACACTTGAGAGAAACGTACGACCGTACGAGTGTACGTTTGCTAAGTTAGTACTTAAATAAAGGTAAGTAAATTCTATGGATTAAAAGAGAGAAATAGAAAGATTTAGAAACCAAATTAGATAGGCAAGATAACATTCATCTATTCATAGCAGCCTACGGGGATGTAGTCGCAGACGGGCAACAAATGTCGCGGTCAGCGTAACCCCCTTCTGTCGCCCCCTCGCCACCTTCTTAAGCCCCCTAACTCTAAGCTTACTGCTGAGTCCGCCTGCATAAGGTCTTTACCTTTAAAGATAAGTAATATAATTTACAAATTATAAATGTAGCATTTAATCATTATTTACGCTTTTATCATTGCATGAAAATATATAAATACCAATACAATATCAACAAACACATTAGAATTTTTTGTTGATAATCTTTAAAATATTTTTGATGATTCCGTACTTACTTTATTGGAATAAAAAGACATCAGCGATGCGAAAAAATTAGTTAATTAATGACGGACAAATAAATAAATTCGTAAACATATTTATTTATTTCTACTATTGATGATAATTTATTATATTAAGACGGTCTTTTCCAATATGCCTTCCCCCTTAACTAATAAATCTTCCAACGTAATTCAGTCGAATATGGAACGGGGAGGAATCAATTAGAGCGGACGCTGAATTCGAAATTTGAACTGGCCAAATGGCCAATAAAGGCAAATGGCGCGATGTTACATTTGAATCTACGCATCTAGAAGTTTATGATCTCTGGCCATGTACGGGTTTTCCTCTCAACGGCATATAACAGTTAGTAATGCGAGAGGGGCAGAAGGTCAACATAGATTGGCAAGTTAAGCTAACTTTACGACGTCATTAGCGTGTTTGCTATTTGGCCGGCTATTTTTGCTACTATCGCCTTTGGTCGCCACCCTTATTGACTTTGTTATTTTATTACCTAGAAAGGATTGAATATTCTTGATTTTATTTAAACTTATTTACGTGAAAAACATGTAAATATGAATAAATATTGATTTATTCCTCCAACAGTAAAGTATATAATATGTAAAACGTAATAAGTAAGTATATAATTTGATAGCGTACATGAGCTTGTAGGAGATAGTTGAGTATTTTATATATTTTTTTTCTTTATTGTTCATAGAATGCATCATCATCATCATCATCATTACAGCCCTTCACAAGTCCACTGCTGAACATAGGCCTCCCCCAAAGAATGCCACAAAGCACGGTCCTGAGCCACCTGCATCCATCGACTTCCTGCATATCTTACCAGGTCGTCACTCCATCTAGTGGGGGGACGCCCTACACTTCGCCTGCCGGTACGAGGCTGCCACTCGAGAACCTTTCTTCCGCATCGGTTGTCGGTTCTTCGAGCTACATGGCCGGCCCATTGCCACTTCAGCTTACCAATCCGTTGGGCTATGTCGGTCACTCTAGTTCTACTGCGGATATCCTCATTTCTGAGTTTATCACGCAGAGAAACTCCGAGCATAGCCCTCTCCATAGCTCGCTGAGCGACCTTGAGCTTCCTCATCCGGCCAGCAGTGAAGGACCACGTCTCAGTTCCGTATGTCATCACTGGCAGCATCATCTAGAATGCATAGATGGAGATCAATCCAATTTTCATAAGTACATTTAATAGAATATTAAAATTACGGATTCAAATACGAGATTGCTATGTAGCAATAAGACCACCCTTTGTATTTCCCTCAATAGTTGTTTAATTTTTATTTTTGATATTTTTATCTTTTCTTGATGTACAATGAAGAGTATTGTATTGTATTGTAGATACCCATGACCATATCTTCATAAATATTTTACTGTTTTTTATATTCAAATAATCATGTTTCGAATTCCTGTCCTCTAAGGCTATATTATTATTATTTACATAAGTAGTTTAGGCTAAACAGCACTTACTCGCAAATAAGCTAGTAAAAATCTATTGAAAACGCAATTGAACTAAATACCTCTAACATCCCGATCCTCGGCGGTCACCATCGCAACGATAACTAAGCAACGCCGTATTAGATTATATAATAATAGATATAAGACATGATTTCCCCTGACAAAAGTACAAGGCATACAAAATAGCCGCCTAAACATGGACTATGTGAAATTCTGGATGTGGAATATATTTTTAATTTTATTATGGTAATGGTAATTATTTCTCACTTACTTTTTTAACTGTTGATTTTATCAAATGCGTAATAAAAGATGGCTCTTAGAAAAATCTGCGACAATTTAGTAATTCAATTAATTTCATTCATTCTCTGTATTATAAAGCAAAGCAAACCTCTTTACTGTTTTATCTGTGTTTGAGTATTGTAATTAATTTATTGAAGTAAAAACTTCTTAAGACGTGTTGAGCGATTTTGATAGAGGGAAAATTTATAGATTCGCGTCACCGATGACCTCGACATGCTCGTGATATACCTATTGCTTGCAAGCGCATGTCTGCTACGCGTCGCTAGCCTGTATACGCACATATCATTGAGTTTTCACTTCCATTGGAAGTCCTTACGACTGTCTCCGTTTTTTTATTGTGAATACATTGCTTTTGGGATAATTATGGTATTCAACAAAAATGAATAAACAGTAATAAGTAAGCGATGCGTCTTTACGAAACAATGATGCGTTTGATACTTTTAAGCCGACTTAAAAAAAGGAGGAGAAAAATCTTTGTCAATTGTGAACCGATTTTGATGACTCTTTATTATTAAATAGGTTATAGTCAGGGGTGGTCCCTTGGCGGGTTTTAATTCTTCTATACAACGTCTTAGCAACAACTTAACCGACTAAAACCGATGGGAAGAAAGGTTCTCGAGGGGCAGCCTCGTACCGGTAGCCGAAGTGTAGGGCAACCCCCCACTAGATGGAGTGATGACCTGATAAGGAATACAGCAAGACGATAAATGCAGATGGCTCAAGATCGTGCTTCGTGGCATTCCAGCAGTAGACTTGTGAAGGGCTGTAATGATGATGAATATTTTAACTAGATATGAAGCATTCCATTTTAATCCTCAGGGGTGACAACGCATCTACATATTGATTCTTGATCGAGGATACTGTAGATGTCTATGGGTCATAGAATCCACTTACCATCAGGTGGGCTGTGTGCGCGTTTGTCACCCTTACTCTATAAAAATTGATGATGACGATTTACTTGAAGTCGGCGTTTATATTTTATTAATATTAATTTCTTTTTACTATTTAGTGTGGACTAAGCAATGTCATCTAAATGGTTACATTAAAAGCTTGTCCTATTTTCCCCTTTTTGGGTGGAATTTTGGTCATTATTTGAAACTTAAAAAAATCCTATTATGTTTCCTTACATGTTACTCGATATCATCGTAACCGAATGAATAGCAGATCCAAAATGGGTTCACTTTAAAAATATTGTCTACTTTAAAACGCTAAAATGTATTCATCCAGCTGTCACTTATTCCGTGATGTCTAAGGTAGTGGGACAGTTAATATATTTGAAGTAAGGTAGAAAAAGGGTTTCTTATACTACCTTTGTGCGGAGATGCCCTTTAGTGGGATCTAATAAAACCTTGTTACGGCCAAAGGGATACCAATTCCAATATTGAAAGTGTTCTTTTACATGATACGGAATTTAGGGACTTCTTTCTAATATTAAATCGGGGAAAATCTTGTTCTTGTTACGTCGTATAAGATAACTTTGTATTGTGGTCATATTAAATTTTGTTTCTGAGATATTTAGAAGTTGCAGTAAAAATAATATTTGGATATTTATTTTACAAATACTCTTTGGATTTCTTTAAGTGTTAAATATTTTAAATTATATTGTTTTGTTTTCGGTAAATAAAAACGTTACTTCCACACTAGGATTTCCTCCTGAATCATGGACTTATTTATAGGCCATACAAATACTTGTACCGTGCGAGATCTGAACCTGCGGTACTTAGCGCTGCAACTTATTGCTAAGCCACTGCACCACGGAGCCGTCAAATAATATTATAACGACAAAATATTAAGTTGCTTGTTTTTTTTTTGGTTTTACTTAGAAAACGCGATCATAAAAGTCTTGCTTGTTTGCAGGTTTTACAGAAAAAAGTTCACAATAACTTAAAATTTGCTCGAGCTCAAAAGGTAATTTAATTGTAATAAACACAATGTTTTTAAATATTATTTAATTTAGCATTTTAATAAATTTCCTATTCACTACTTCCTGTTTCCTGTGCACATTAAGTATATTTTATTTGATTTTTGTGGCTCTTAATCTATTTTACTAGAAAAACTGTAATATTGGACCTCAGAATCATAAGTTTGGTTGTATTAGAATAACTTTTTCTGAAACTCCAACGCCAACTATAAGATCTCTTAACTCAATTCTGGCATTCATTTAATTTATTTGTGGCTACTAATTATGTCTCTCATATATATTAAGAAGGATTTTGAGCCTGAGTTCACTCTTTTGTCTCATTACCGTCGTAAAGTTCTTCATTATAAGTCTTGCGTCCAGTTATTCAAAGTAGGCACATAGAAGCGTGTTGCTACAGTGACTATAAGACATGAGCTATATGTAGAGATAAGTGATGTTGCAACAAAACCTCGTGAGTTGGGGCGCGCATGCGCCGACCCGTGGCTACTACCTGACCGCGACCGGACACTGATCAATATTAAAGTCCAAGGGAGGATGCCGGGGGATGTCTGTTTGTCTGTAAGATATACCTAGAGTTGATAAAATATTTTTTGCATATTAATAATATTGATAAACGAGCACATGATTCAAGAAATAGTAAGTGGATACTCTAGTTCATAAGTACCTAAATCTATCGTCGTTAAAAAAATAGACGTGCTTAGTCTGGTCTTGGTCTAGTAAACAAGTTTGTTTGTTGTTGTCGCGCACTATACAAAAAATAGCAACGTTGTGCTGCAGTTTTATGTTGATATTATGTGAGAGCATGATCCCCAGTTGTGACCTAGTTGAGTCGACGAATTTAATTCCAGATTTTTAAAGCAGAGGTGTGGCTCTATCAAGTAAAAGCTGTCACCAGTTATAAGATTCTTACTAAGCCCATTTAGTTCAAGAGTCTTAAGAGTTATAGAATTTACTCGTATTAATGCTGTTTTTTGGTTATTTTACTAGAAATTTAACGAAAAATGGTTACATGAAGTAAAGTATGTTATGCATAGAAATATCTGTTTATTATTTTATACGTATAAAATATCAGTTAAATAATAAATGTCAACAATTAACACGTGGTAAAATTAAAACTTTTGTAGCACCGACTTCAATATAAATAAAATGAGAACATCATCAATGTAGTCGAGGTCAATTAAATATACGCATTATTAAGGATAACTTAAAACTACTGATTTCTTATATTTACGCGAAGACTACACATTAAATGTAACAAATTTTTACAGATTTTATCGCGTTTAATTCACTTTTTAATACCCGAGGTTTCGCGTGCTTTACAGCACCCATGGTCACGGGCGGGGAGGCTAAGGTGTTTGACGTCTCCTGATGTCATAGTTAGCCCGGCGAAACGTCGGGAATTAAAAAGTTAAATTAAACGCGATAAAATCTGTAAAAATTAGTTTCATTTAATCAAAACTACTAATAAGATCTTGATTAAGAAAAAAAGAAAGCTTTCAAATAAAAAAAAAAGGATCATCGAAATCGGTTCACCTAGAAAAAGTTCTGAGGTGAGTGAGGTAACACATAAAAAATACAGTTGAATTGAGTACCTCCTCCCTTTTTTTAAATTAAAATTCGATAAAATAGTTTGTTGTATGTACTACTGTAGATGTAGATAAAATAAATAAGTAATAGTATCAGCTCTTTGTGAATCTGTCTCAACTCACCTTTCCGCGGACACTACGGGGAGGGTCCAAGAGAAATGACGACCCTTAACTAAAACACACACATACATACACGCACGGCGATCTCACCCCCACAGACAGAACTTGAGTGCCATTTATGTGTATTAGTGTGTCCGTGTACTTGATAGACGTTGGTTTGTTTATTTGTGTGCGTGTCCAGTTTCCGTGCGCCTGGGTTTTGTTAATTTAATTAGTGGCACAAAAAGATTAAGGCTTGGAGAACACGAGCGTTTGGGAGACCGCTTTTGTTGAGTTTCGCTTGTTATTATGCGCTGTATGTGGGTACATGTACAAAGCTTTTGGTTTACGTTAGCAGTTTTATATAATATAATTAAGGAGACGTTACTTGAATAATTTAGCTACTTTGTGGAATGTGATTATTTTTATTAATTTAAGGTGTTTACACATCATATAGATGTGTACGTACATATTAATCAAAAATATTTTTATTTTCATCGACAGATGGAAACTACAATACATCTCCTGTTGTAGGTAGCGACATCTTAGTGATAACAATTGATAATCATAGAAAAAAATCGGTTACCAATCCGCCTGCTAAGCGAATCATTTGTGACGAAATTATCAGCAATATGAAGCCAGATCTATTGGGGAGACATGAATGAATTAATGAAACAAATCACATACTTACCAAAGTTACTAATCAGCAGCATAAATATTAAAAAAGTTAATTTTCTATTAGTTTATTTTTAAACTTTACAAGAGTATTAGTAAATAGTAATACATTATATAAATCCTACAGCCTCCTTTGATTTCTGGGGATGTTAGAGTAGAAAGTATATATTGTGAACTTGCAGGTCATCATCACCATAGTTTTTTTTTTTGCCGAGTAGTATTTAATGTTCTTCTCAAGTGACAAAACTACCAAATGTTTTTTTAGCCACAGTTTGTGATATATATCAATCTTTAATATCCAACCAACATAGAGAGTGTTTGTCTTATAAACAGTGGGCTATACCGCGTGCCGCGTTACGCCGAATATAAAAAGTAAGTCGATAGCTTACCGTTGGAATTTATACTTTTGGATATTCGAAATATGTTACCTTTCCCACTTTAGGTTGACCTGCTCACCTCCCCTTCGTAGGTTACAGAACGGGTATTCCTAACGTAAATGCACGGAGTAAGAAGTTTCAAATTATTTTGGTTAGTTGAACATTGAATATATCGTATAAATTCAGCCCACGGGTGAATATAACCGTGGTAGTCTGGGTTGTTTTCACATAATAGAGCCATTTTCTTTTGTTTTTGTTACCTACCCGTCGTTATAGGTAGGCACAATGAAAACAAAAAGCGGTGTCTTGTTTCGGATTCGTACTTTAAGGTATTTTTCGGTGTGTTATTTCGCGGAATAAGTACATTTTCTTCTTAAATTTTGCAAAGAACTTTCTTTTTATTAATGGCCAGCTATTTTTAAACATATAAAATGTTATCAATGGGAATGTTTATGGAATATAAAAAAAAAAACATAAATTTAAAAACGTAAAAAATAACCATGAAAATGAACCATTTTAAATTTTCAGTCATAGTAGGTAAGTTAGGTTAGAAGTAGGTTAGTAGCAGATTAGGTTAGGTTAGTAGGATAGGTATACGTCATACAACTTAATAATAAGTTATTTGTTAAATCCTTGAGTGTATTATTATCTATATTCAAATGTTTATATAATTTACGGAATATTGAGTAATTCTTTTAATTGCGATTTTACTTTTAAACAGCTGTAATAATACCGCTATTTATATAATTTCTAATTATTTTTGCTTGTTTTTGCAAGTAGCATCCAATTTGCTTCTCTAATGCAAAACCACCTAGCAAAATAAGTATAAATTGTTTGCGATGTCGTCTGGAACCATTAGACGCCTAACATTCCTATCGTCCAGCTTCGGTCGCGTCGCCATAGCGTGAAACGGTTGGAATTTAGTTCCATTCAGTTAACGTTTCCTCTTTAGCCTTTGGCTGCTGCTTGGTGTAGGGTGACTACGTTTTTATTTCAAAAAATATGAAAGGCAATAAGAATTTTTTTTCTGGTTTATGTAATGGATTGTCCGTCTTTTTATAAAATAAAAATAATTTCTAGGTTTTATAAAATAAAAATAATTTCTAGGTTTTATAAAATAAAAATAATTTCTAGGTTTTATAAAATAAAAATAATTTCTAGGTTTTATAAAATAAAAAAAATTTCTAGGTTGATATAAAGTTTTAATAATTGCTATCGTTTAAAGCAAGCATTAATTTAAACGTGGTAGAGTCATGCTGCAGCTATATTACTGGTATAGTTGTAGCATGAATGGTTCGGCTCGACCGGGGGAGGACCACGCTCTCACAGAATACCAGCGTAAAATAGCAACTTAACGCTGCTGTGTTTCGTATGGTAAGTGTAGCGCACCAGAGAGCCTTACTGGAAACGAGCCATTCCACCTTAGTCCTCAGGGGTGACAACGCATCTGTATTTTGATGCGTAATCGAGGATAGATGTAGATATCTATGGGCGACAGCAACCACTTACCATCAGGTGGACTGTGTGCTCGTTTGTCAACTCTCCTATAAAAAAAAAGAAAAAAAGCTGATAATGTTTTTCAAAGTATGTAGATGAACATATAGTTCAAGTTAGTTTAAATGTTAGGGTTTATTTTTAAGTTATCTAGCTTAAAAATATACAAAATGGAGCCAAAGAGAAATATTGGTAGTTTGATAGGTTATACCAGGAATTTCAAGGCAGTTTATACAAAGATTTGTTATATTTAATGTAACTCCAGAATATCCACAATTTTTGAAAATATCTGTCACATCTGGCGATCACGAACTTGCTAAAATATAGCGCAACTTGTTACCGGTCGGTTTCAGTACTTTGTAACGTTGCAATTTCTGTCGCCGTGCATTCGAAATTTTTCAGTGTATTAATTTGATGTCAGTTAAGAAAAAAATTGATTTTTTACTTTTAATAAAGACGACCGAACTTTCATATATAAATTTATATATACTTAAATATTTACAGTTTAAGTTAAAGTTGTTAGATGAATTTGTTTTTGTAGACATTATAATTTTAAAAGTATGCAAATATGTAAAAGTTTCTCATTGCATGTTTTTTTAAAGGATAGGGTGACAAACGAGCACACAATCCACCTGATGGTAAGTTGTTGTTGTGATCCATAAATATTTACATCTATCTTCAAGAAATAATCGAAGTGCAGATGCGTTGTCACCCGTGAGGACTAACATGGAATGCCTCTTTTCCAGTAAAAAGAGTCTCCGGTTCTCTACACTGACCATACGAAACACAACAGTGTTAAGCTGCTATTTTACGCTGGTATTCTGTGAGAGCGTGGTCCTTCTAGGGTCGAGCCGATCCATTCGTGCTACATCTATACTACTAATATAGCTGTAGCATGGCTCTACCACGTATAAATATAATGTTTCTTGTTTTGATTTGTTTGTCAGTTACCTCCTACTACGTTCGTTAAGTTAGTATATTAAAGTACCAACGTGACTCATATTCACAATAAATGTCTGCTTGGTGCCAAAAAAGAAAATCTCTAAATCTGTATCAACAGCTGTCGCTATGATCGGGATTTTACACTGATAATGTCCCTAGTGAATTCGAAGATCTCATCGCACCACGTACCTAACAGGGCAGAACGTTTGTCAGGCCAATGCAACGGGCTGACAAGCGAGTACATATCCATCTGTGTGTAAGTGGATGTTAGCATAGAAATCTACGTCTATTACCGATTGAGAAACATTATGCATATGCTTCTGTGGACAAGGATGGAATCTCTCATTCATTCACTCACTCATCACAGCCTATCTAAAGTCCACTGCTGAATAAAGTCCTCCCGCTTAGATTTTGAACTCAGATGGGAGATATTCACCATAGCTGTCACGCTTGGTGGGTGGGTGGTCAAAAACTGCTGTTTTGTATTTTAGAGTTGTATTAGAGAGTAGTTTACAAGGAAAACCTTGACCCACTTAGGGTTGACAACCGCGGTTTTTCATTAGATTAAGTTATTATTAAGAAGATGTTGCCTATCTTCTCTTTTGGTTTCCCTCTGTGGCCTCTTACGACACCTATGGGAAGACTTAGGGTAGTGAATTCTCTTACTCAGGCACTACACGTTTTGTTTTATTGAATAAGGGTAATAAACGAGCACACAGTCCGCCTGATGGTAAGTGGCTGCTGTGGCTCATAGACACTATCTACATCTATCCTTATTATCGTTATTATAGAATCGAAATACAGATGCGTTGTCATCGCTGAGGACTGAAATGGAATGCCTCGTTTCCAGTAAAAAAAAAACCGGCCAAGTGGGACTCGGACTCGCGTATGAAGGGTTCCGTAACATCGTAAAACACGTTTCTTGTAGGGGAGCCCCCTTTAATTTTTAAATTAAATTTATTTTTATTTTTATTATTTGTTGTTATAGCGGCAACAAAAATACACATTCTACTTATTATGGATCATGAGATACAGCCTGTTGACAGACAAACGGACGGACGGATGGACGGAGAGCGGAGGCTTAGTAATAGGGTCCCGTTGGTTACCCTTTGAGTACGGAACCCTAAAAAGGGTATCGGGTTCTCTACACTCTCTATACGCAACACAGCAACTTTAAGCTGTTATTTTACACTGGTATTCTGTGAGAGCGTGGTCCTTTCTCGGTCGAGCCGACCCATTCGTGCTACGACTGTCATATAGCTGCAGCATGGCTCTTACAGGTTAAGTTATGGAATGTTTGTAGCTACCAATACAAAGGACCTACATGTCTCGCCACTATATAATAGCTATACCGATCGCAGCGGCATTATGCTGCTATATTTAACTTGTATTTTGAGAGTGTGGTCATTGCCCTTCCGACTTGATACAACGTACTACAGCACTGTACAGCTGCAGCGTGATTCTTACACTATTACAAACAGTTCCTTGCTGAACTTCTGCCACTTCACTTGCTCAAACACTTTCAGAAATGAGACGAGGCCTGTTCCTATTCCCAGTTGTAGGAGGTATTCTTCCATAATACTTAAGTATAATACTTTTATTCGCTATAGAACCTTGTTTTAAACACGAATAAGATTTTTTTTATTTATTTATGTAAATAATCAAAATACACGTAGCTCGCATGCCACAAGTGTCACAAGAAGTGACCCTCTTCAAGCGCTATCTGCCGCCGCGTCCGAGCGTTGACGACGGTGCGCGGTCAAAGTGATCCGAGTGACACTTTTAGTTTGTCCCGTATGTAACATTTTCTTGTGAATGTTACGCGTTAATTTGTTTTTGTCATTTTTGATGTGACATATTTAGTATTAAAGTGCGTTTTCTTATAAATAATAATATAAAAATAAATTGAAGTGCTTTCATTTGTGTACTATGAGGAAATGGATTTTTTTTTATAGGATGACAAACGAGCACACAGTCCACCTGATGGTAAGTAGTTGCTGTGACCCATAGACATCCACATCTATGCTAAATAAAGAATCAAAACACAGATGCGTTGTCACCCGTGAGGACTAAGATGGAATGCCTTTTTTCCAGTAAAAAGGGTCTCCGGTTGTCTACACTCACCATACGAAACAGCAGTGTGAAGCCGCTATTTTACGCTGGTATTCTGTGGGAGCGTGGTTTTTTCCCGGTCGAGCCGACCCATTCGTGCTACTACTTACTACTAATATAGCTGCAGCATGGCTCCACCACGTATGAAAAATTGTTGCCACCCTTGACATTCCTTATTTATGGGACTCTTCAAGACAAGTAAATAGGCATTTTAGATTATCGTGTTTCTATGTATAGACTTATATCAAACTTATATGTAGTGAAGTTATCAATAATAGGTTAACTTTTTTTATAATTATTAAGTAATAAACAAGGTAATAATCCGCCTGGTAATAAATAGCTACTTGCAACCACTGAGGAGTAAAATGATATTCTTCACAGCCTTTAATTACACTGGCTTTCTTTTTTTTCTTTTTTTTTACTTCTTATAAGCCAGTGCTTGACCACAATCCCACCTGGTGGTAAGTTGTGATGCAGCCTTAGATGGTAAATCGCGGTCTTATCGTAACAAAAGCCTATTCACTCTCGCCTTGAAGACGCCCAGATTGTATTGCCGTTCAGTCCGGTACTCTAAGTGGCCGGACCACATCAGTGCATCAATTGCTGTGGTAGCAGAAAAAAAGCGCTATGCACAATTACATTTTAAATTTAAAAATAAAATCTTCATGCATGAGTGTCGTACCGAAAGTAAAAACCATCCCATGCTATTCTGCCTCGGAAATAGTAACATTCTTCTACCGTCAGTTCATTAAGGTTGGATTTCCTTCAAAAAGGCACTACGATCAATGCAAATCGTTATTGTGAGACCAAGAAATACTATGGGAACCATTGTGCATTATATGTATCTATCTTCATGACAACGTCCGCGCTTAAACGGAAATTTATGACTATCCATATAAAGCCTGGTAAGGGTTTCGGAAGCGAGCACATGGCTTAATTGGAAACAGAATAATAAAACTTATCAATACTGAAGCTCGTGGCTACAAATGTTTCAATGTGTTTTTTCAGGCATGTATGTTTGAGTTCTCCATAATACAATAGCTTTGCGTTGAGTTGCGGTGCTGAGAAATAATTTTTCCGTGTCTGGATGTTTGTTCTTGAGCAATTCATGTATGTAAAATGCCACCACGATTCAGAAGAAAATTTGATTGTAACGATTGAAAGAAAGAAAAAAGAAATGTAACAGATTTCCTTTTTTGCAAAAAAAATAATTTATTTATTTTATTTAATAATAACAACCTTTTTACATATGTTCATTGATTCCCTGGTCCCTGAGCTAGTGTAACTGTGTTTCAGAACCAGTTATGATTTCATTTTGTATTTCTTTTTTTTCTGAATGGCACTATGGCCAAACACTTTGTGTCATTTGCAAATTTCGGTTAAATCATCATCTATCACTATGGAAAGTTATCAACGATGCAAGAAACAACCACCTTCTCCACCTGTTTTGAGATTGAAGATATTTAAAAACGTTATTAGGTCAAACCAAATTAATACAAAACAAATGGGAATAGCATAAGATACTTTGAAACAAAATTATTACCGATTGTACTTACGTATTTTTTCGGTATAGTTAACTTCCTCCTCTGCGCCAGTATGTAAAAGTTCTCTGCTAGCTACGGGCATCTTCTGTTGCAGTAATAATTTACCTTTTTCATCACGCCAGGTGGACGAAAAGACGCTCGTAGAACCAGACGTATCGACCCTTTGACGCTGCTGTCCGTCGCCGGTTTGAGAATTTTAAGAAATTATCTCTATTATCATAAACGAAATGCTGTAGCGACCAGCTGAGAAGTCTTAAGATTTTACTGGTAATAATCACTAACTATTGAATACCCATAAAAATATTATAATATTTTTTATAAATATTTTATTTGAAAAATAATTAAGGATTTTTGAAATAAATAATAATAGTAGAAATAATTTACTTCTGTTTTTATTATTTTGTCCTTATAAAATAATGGGAAATTAAAGGTAAATAAAGAAATATATAAGCAAATAAATTATAAAAAGCTCACCTATGCAGTTTAGAAACGACACAAGTTTAAGCAAAAAATGCAACAAAAAACACTAGGAAGGGGTGGCCCGAAACACCCGCCGCCCACAATTCTTTCCCCCTCATATCTCAGCAGTCGCCAACGCTAATCTGTGTATTTTATGAACGTAATTTGTACTGAATAACAACAAATGAAAAGATACTGTAAGTGAATGACATAAAAAACAAATTAGGGAATGACACGAAAGCTTGCGTTAGCGTATTCGTTTTCCACAACACCAGACAACAAGGGGGGTGAGGTCTACCTCTAAAAACGTGGAAACACTGATGAATGTTCTCCATTAGATGTTATTTATTTAGAATGTGGCCGAGAAAGGGACTTGTGCGTTTAAGTTTACCTAAAGTTTACTTAGGACAGAGTGTATTGGGTTAAGCTGAAGACTTTTCAGCGCTCGAGATATATTACAGATAGTTACAGGGGTCCAGTTTTTCGTGTTTCTGTTTATGACGCCGTTTTATCACCCCGTTAGTACATTCTGCGGGTAATGCACGATAGTTTACTTACTGTGTGTTATGGTGAAGATTTCGCTGTCGTTTTGGGGGCTTATTCTCGTGGATTTTTTTATTTTATTTTATAGTCAGTAATTGAAAAATACTACAGAGTACCTAATGTAATGTTTAATAAAGGCATAAAAACTTGGATAAATAGAAACATATACTTAAAACTTATTCGTTGTTTATTAATAACCGTTACAAGAATATTAACACAAAACATTATTTTTTTTGTAATTGTAATTGACGGCTCCGTGGCGCAGTGGCTTATGGCAATGAGTTACAACGCTGGGGGGCGCGGGTTCGAATCCCGCACGGGACAAGTATTTGTATGGCCTACAAATAATTGTTCCGGGTCTGGATGTTTGTCCTTGTGCAATATATGTTTGTAAACTGCCTCTGTGATACAGGAGAAAATCCTAGTGTCGAGGTAACGTTTTTTAAAAAAAATTAAAGTCATTCACTAACTTCGGACTCTACTTCGTTGTAGAGTCTACGCACGAAGAAATATCGATAATTATATTCTTTTGGAAATCTTTTAAAGATTTATAAAAGCTCCTACTAGATTTTATAAGAATGTTTAATTTTGTATTTTTAATGTAACCGCACTAATAATTATTTTATTGTTTTTATTAAATTAAAAAAAAATCTTCAACTGCAAGTTATATCAACTATTGCTCCTTAGTAGTATGAGCCCCAACTTCATTTTTTAATAGTTGGATATTAATAGATATAGTATTTCTCAATTATTATGTTAATGTTTATAAGACAACATTATTTTTATTATTTATTTCTTTTAAAGAATGAGGTTGACAAACGGGCGGGCAGTCCACGTGATGGTAAGTGAATGCTGTGGCCCATAGAAATCGTCATATATCCTAGATTAAAAATCAAAATGAAAATGCGTTGTCACCCCTGAGGTCTATGATGGAACGCCTCGTTTCCAGTAAAATGGTCCTCCGGTTTCCTACATTCATAATACGACACATTACGCTGGTATTTTCCGCTGGTATTCTGTGAGAGCGTAGTCCCCGGTCAAGCCGACCCATTAGTGCCTCAACCACATAGCTATAGCATATCTATGTTCCCAAATACAGGCATTACTTGCTTAAATGGAGACCCCAATCAACTATGTAATCAATTTAAGTTTTGTGAAGAAAAATAAATTATTATTATTATATCTATACTACGTAAAATTACACAGAAAATATTAAGTTTACAGAATTTTTTAATAATTTCAATGCGAAAAGTAACAAAATTTAAGTTGAGATGCTCGTTGCTCAAGTATAAGATGAAAATTATTTTTATCATTTACCAAATTACCTCCTAAAATTAACTTATGAAATCAACAATTAACTTTATACTTCATAATTTAAAATTTGATGAACAGATGGAATCCGAAGCGATGCAATAGTTGTGGCAGTGGCACGGAACATAATCCAAAACTTTATTTTATTATTTACATCTTTACATCATGACTGGTCTAAAAGAATATTGCCAGTCGCACGTTGAAGTTTTTCTTTTTTAATTTACTGAAAACATAATGGCAACGATTCCGTTGTTCTACTCACATACAGAGCACGCTGCCGCCATGGTAAGTACCTACATAAACGACGTAAACCACTCCATTAATTCGATTGACTTTTTGTGCGTCAGGTAGATAATGCTAATACGAAGGGGTTCTAAAATTTCTTTCTATCTCAGTCGTTTGAGTTCAACTAAAAACTCTACATTAATCTTAGAGACGTAAAGCCTTACCATTGGTTCTAGATACAATTTAATTATTCTATTGAATCGAGTGCGATCCTCGGTGGCAACAATGAAATTGTTAATTGCAACTTTAGATAAGAGCTGATTAAAAAAAAACATCGTGAGGAAATCTGAATGTTTGAAAAATTGAAAGAAATATTTCGAAGGAATGTGAGGCCAATACGCATTGAAGCATTTCCTTGCCCTTAAATCCTATGAGAAATAACAGGTCTGTGCTGTTTCTTTACTATATATTATATTGTGTGTTGACTAACTCATCGGATGAGTGGTCGGAAACGCAACTACTGATCCTATGGTGGTGGTAGGCTCGCACCCCTGGACGGGCCTAAAGCAGATATTGAGTTTTTATTTTAATAAATTCTCAGTATCAGTCTGGAGTCAGAAAATTAGTGTTGTTTCACCTCCGTGCCGCTGAAAGCTAGTAAAGCCGTTAATTCTGCGCTCGATCTCTCCCCGGTCTTATGCGATTGCTGTCCCATTGAACTATGAGAGTGAGGGAATAGGGAATGCATCTTTGTTTGTGCACGGACTCTATATCTATCTGTCTATATACTCTATAATTCCGTCCTGGGCAAATGACTAGTCTTCATTGAGATGGGCCACCGTGAATTCAGACTAGATGACATCTAGGACATCTTTATTCTATTGCAGGACATCTTTATTCTATTGTGGTCTTTCCTAGCAACTTTTTTATGCTGTCGGAGACCAATAAAAGCGCTACAAGCGCCTTGAATTTGCATGTGTGTTTTATTATAGAATACAGTCCGTATAAAAATAAAAAAATAAAAAAATTGATAGATTTGAGCCTGGTTAAGAGAATTCTTAGGGCATAGAGTTTTAGTAGGCGGTCAGGCTTTAAAAAGTTCCACGAAATGGCTTTGGTAAAAATGGTGTGCTTTTTACCAAAAAACATTTGATGGAGATTTCACAATTTGATCGTTCTTTGCCATATAAGTAAATTATTAGTCGTCGTTTATCGTGAGGTGTTTAGGAGGGGTCAAGTCGAATATCACCTAATCACACGGGGGGAAGAGGGAGGGTCTCGGTTAATATCACGTTTTTTTCCGAAAATTGGCTTAAATTAAGTAAAATATGGCTAAATCCTACACAATAATATTTATCGCGGCTAAGCGAATTCCACAAATTATATAAAAATAATCAAGTAAATTATGTTTTTTTTTTTGAAAAAAGCCAACGCAATGGGGAATAGATTAACGTATATTCACTAAAAATACGCATTTTGGAAAATCTCACGTAAGATTTGGGAGAGGTTAGAGTGTCGAGTCCTATCTCACGATAACTCACCAGGGGTAGGAGAAGGGAAGAAAAATAGTTAAATTCGCCTCACGTCATTAATGGACTTCTCCTTAAACCTATGTATATAGAAATTGTAATAGATGTATAATAATTTACAGTATTATCTAAAAAACTGAAGACAGAATACATATAGCAGTAAGGTTATTGACGAGTAGCCGGTAGTAGTGGCAAGACAGTACAAGCGGAACGCAGTGGTCTGTCTGTCGGTGTGTCAATAGGTAACTAATGGAACCCGGACCGCCCCGGCCCCGGGATTGATGGAGTCGAGTTTATATGCGAAAAATTGTCCGGATACCAACGCCTTTACATTCCTTGCGAGAAACGGGATAGATTTCACGGTCTGGAGCTGGTGAAAATTTATATACTTTGTTGATACATTCATGATAATTTACACAGTTTTTACATTTATTTAATCTTTTTAAGAAATTCCACTTTCTAACGACAAAAAAATTAAATAAAAATAATTATCAATAATATGTTATACCCGATCGGAAACTATTACTTTGCGGAAATCCATTATAATGAGGTTGTTATAACTTAATTTGCTTAATTCCGCGTAAAGAAAGAAAATGATATGCTCTGCCCAGTTTGAAGGAGACCCCCACCCTCTCCCAGTACCACCACGCCCAAAACCACCACACTAGGAACGACACACCACTCACGATAATACGACACGTGTTTCGCCTTTACAGGCATCCTCCGGTGTAGTAGACTCTGCGGAGGCTGGCTGCTAAGGCCTTAGCACCTTTGACAGTGGTCGTGATGGGATTGATGGTGACGAGTATAGTGCACGCAACTGAGTGAGGATGGGAGGTCTCCTTCAAACTGAGTAGGTCACATAATTTTCTTTCTTTACGCGGAATTAAGCAAATTAGTATATAACTACCTCATAATAATTTTAAAAGTCGATTTAACACGATTATTCGTACTAGCCACAGTTCGTAATATTCACGGGAACAGAATTTGTTTGAAATAAAAAGTATTCATGACCACATGAACTTTTGAGATAATAGAATTATATTATATCGGAAAATATATGAGTAGAGTATAATAAGAAATCAAATGTCTTACATAGGCAGTCATAATAAACCAAAACCCAATAGTTGTAAAATATGTTGCTAAATTATTTTGGTTTTCTTCTTCCTTTTCATTAGCTCTGCCTTGCTTTCATCCATTCCTGGACATAAGCCTCTCTTCCAGTTGTAAAGAGGATTGATCTTTATCGTCACGCTTGACGATCCCACCATAATTCTAACCTAACCCTGTCACTTTGAACGCTTCAGTCTTTATGTCGTCAGGTGATCCGAAGCACTCGAAACGCTTGGAATTAAAAATCAATAAAATTAATGATGGCCAAAATCTGTAAAATAAGCTGTATTAAATTATGGATAAACGTGTGGTGGTGGTGTAAAAAAAATCCATCGTTCTTTTTCATCCTGTGGTCGGTTATGACAAAAGCCAGAAATAATTAATGGCTAGGAAGCGATGACAGTACCTACAACCATTTTGTGTACGCCAGACGTAAAACGACGGCAGCGTAAAATAAGCGAAATGTCATTATTCCACCAGTTCGCATGCTATGCGGGGCGATGATAGCCTCGCAGCAATTTAAAAGGCATACGTCCTGAAGTGAAGTGTTTACGAGCTTATGAGAAGGAGGTTATACGTTACAAATGTAAAATAGATTTAACAAAATGATAAGTAATCAGTTTGCATTTTACAGATACAAACTTACGTATAATATTATGTCGTATTCATGTCTAATGTATACTATTTTTAATACATCTACCTATCAACTCGCATTATGGACGAGCGAACGCGGTAGCGTTAGCAAACAAACAGAATATAAATGATGTAAATAGTGAAATAGTCAAAATACGAAACATGAACTTTTATTGGTTACTGGTTGTACTAAAATTCAATTTACGCCTGGTAATTGTTATCTTCGACTTCTGTGCCAAACATCTACAAATTTCGAGTAATTATGCGAAGGATTCGCTATTCAACTGTGATTATAAAAGTAAATTTTAGACTACTGCAAATGGCCTTTAGATCCGATACACATTTGCAATCATGTCAGGTGCTTTTTTGATTTATTTCTATTTTCCTTCTATAATAGTTAGTAAGTAAATTAGAACTTTACACAATATGAATTTCTAAATCTCTATTGAGTTCAAATCTAATCAAGCGCTGTTGCCATATCTGCCCTGGTGCTATTCAATATTAACTGGCTGATTTGATTGAGTGGAACGTCGTTTGATGATACTTTTAGGTTATTTTTATTTTTAAAGTTTAGCTCTTAGCTTTGCTCATATTCTAATGCCATCAAAAACATAACTTGTAAAAAAAACAAGTCTCGAAACTCAGTTCTTCTACCGTAAAGAGTTGTAAGATCCATGTAATACCAAATCGGTTAATTTATTCAGTTCCTACTTAAGGGTCCTTCTCTCTTAAGTTATTACGTAATTAGCTAACATAACAACATCTTTTAGTGACCATGTCAATATTAAAAATCGCCATCGCATGAAACCGCAATGTATCTCTCAAGTAATACATATTATAATATGAAATTAGATTGTTTAGTGCGATTCCCAAGTCAATTTATTTATTTAAAATATAAAAGATTTTTAATATTGATATGGTCAATATAAGATGTTGTAAGGTTAGATAATTACGTAATAACTTAAGAGAGAAGGACCCTTAAGTAGGGACTGAATAAATTGACCGACTTGGTATTACATGGATCTTACAACTATTTTCGGTAGAAGAACTGAGTTGCGAGACTTGGTTTTTTTTACAAGTTATGTTTTTGATGGCATCTCATTTCTTTTTGTAGATAGTTATACCTAGGTACCTATCTACACCTATTATTCCATTATATTATACGTATATAGGTACACTGATTCATTCACTGCAAATGTAACTTTGTAATCCTATATATTAATATGGGAATAAAAAGTTATTTATGCAGTTGGTGTATCTCGAAAACTGAACCGAAATTGCAAAATATTTTAATTTTTCCTTGATTTATATACTAAACAATAGTTGTGTTCCAAATTTTAAGCTTCTATGTCTGCTAGAAGTGCCTTAGAGTTTTGATGAGCGGTCAGTCAGTGAGTGACAAAATTAAGAAATTTTGACTAATTCTAATTCTTAAACTACTAGTTTAAACTTGATGAAATTTGAAATTTACCGAGTTTATACAATGCCTGCTTGGTTACTGAAAATTCAGACTTCTAGCTTTATCCACAACGAAGTTATAGGATTTCGAAAAATGGCCTGAACTGCTCCGAGAAAAGGATGGTACGGCCGTGCCGCTTTTTCTGCCGACTTCCAAAAAGGAGCCGGTACTCAATTCGACTGTATGTTTTTTTTTTCGTTTTTTTATTTTTTTTTTATGTGTGTTACCTCAGAACTTTTTTCTGGGTGAACTGATTTCGATGATTCTTTTTTTATTTGAAAGCTGGTACTTCTCGTGTGGTCCCATATGAATTTGATCAAGGTCAGACCAATAGTTTTTAAGTTATTCTTAAATAACTTATATTGAAGTCGGCTGTACAAAATTTTTAATTTTAAATTATTGATCGACTTGTCGGAGGCACTGCCGTACCTCCAGATACAATCGCGTGTTGTCAGTTTTGGGTGTTCCACATTTTGGAGCAGTGCGCCTTATTTTTTTAGCTTTAACGTTGACAATAAATATACATAGCATTAAATATGCACAATATATATATATACATATATTTATTTAAGAAATATTTTGAAACCGTGAAACCACCCTGAAGCAAATTGACAATAGACCTTAACATAGGTAACTACAATTCGAACATACCTTAATTCGTTTTGATAACAATGACACATATTGTGTAACACCGAAATAGACTCAGTATCCTTACCCTTAAGCCACGTATCGATTATGCGCTCCAAGAGGGCGTTCCAGCCGCGCTAAATGGATACTGCTTTGGAACGCGTGCCAAATTGTTTCTTGGAACGCTCAAATATGGAGCGGGCCGTTCCATCTGGTGTTGGTTTTTTACCGTTATAAGTTTTTTATACAACTTTGATATGCAGATGGGACGGTTGTTTTTATCATTAGTGTATTCGTTGCGTTCTGAGCTATGGATAACCAAAGTTGCCGTAAATTAATAAAATTATATGGTTTTCAAGATCTACTGTGGAATCTCAAAAATTAGTTTTTATCGACTTCAAAAAAGGAGGACGTTTATATAAAAAAAAGAAAAAAAAGAAAGAAAACGGTTCTTGATTCGTCAGAATCTTTTTTTTATGTATATTCACCGATTATTCGAAGACGCCTGAACCGATTTGGGAAATTCTTTTTTGTTTCAAAGAGTGTACTTTCCAGGTGGTCTCCATTTAAATTTCATCGAAATCAGTCGAGCGGTTTAAAAAATCAACAATAAATTAGTTGTATTGAAGTCGGTTATACAAATTTTTTAAATTTTACCACTTGTAACATAATATAGCGCTCAGAGAAGATGCATGGAGAGAACTATGGAAGCGGTCGCTGTTCGTATACAATACGATATCTACGTTGAACGGTAAACGGTGAAAAATATTGAACGGTCAAACACTAGAACGGCTGTCGCGCGCGCCAGGTGCGCTTAGTTAAAACACTTGGAACATTTAAAAAGCGTTCTACGGAACGCACTGGTCATTGTGCCTGGTCATGGCGCGCGCGCCAGGAGCGCGTAATAGATACGCGGCTTTAGCATGCAAACCTACAGCAATACGACTAAAAAATTTAGTACAGGCAGCTTCACTATGAAATGCTCTGCTTAGGATTAACAGAATAACCGTAACGGAACGTAACCACAAGATTGTCGATAAAATATTCGTAGCTAAGTGATGGAATGATTTATGTTCCCTGCCCTACGAGTGCGAGGTTTCAAGTGTTACCCGCACTTTTCTTTTTGCGTTTTTATTTTCTTTTTTCTATCTAAGACATAATATATAATAATAATAAATAGTAAATTGTGACGTAAAAAATATATGAATATTAATTTTTCCATTTCATTTATCGTCAAAACAGCTGTAATACTTATTATTCTTTGAAAATTTACCTAAATAAAAATAAAATTTGTGTTTTTGCTATCCGTACCATCGCCCGTCCCTAGCAAATGTTGTGGTGAATTTCATATTTTTGTAAGTATCTACCTACATCGTCTGTTTATTCTACATGTGTTTCGGTTCACATGAAAATTTCTTGATTTTTTTATGCTTTCATAGGCTTATGTGGGCTGTGAATTTAAAGCACACTTATACCTTTGAATATTATATTAGAGCTGTTACCAGCTGAGTCATATATATTTTGCTGGTACTTTAGTCTTATATTCATATCTTTCTTTATTATTGTGAAACTTATTAAATTTATGATACATATATATATATATATATATATATATATATATATATATATATATATATATATATATATATATGTGTGTGTTATATATATATATATATATATGTGTTATATATGTCGTGTTATATTATACTCGTAGTATGGTAGTTTCAAACCGGTTTCATTGAGCGCAGAAAACCTTTGTTCAAAGTTATTTATTTTTTGATTAGATGAAAATTACCGATATGAAGGCTCTCTACCACCTTAATCTTTTAGGAAGCCTTACGGTTGGTTCGTACCCGCACGGACTCTATATTCTAAAATATACTCTATATAAAAACTATTCATATTATTACAGGAAGTACCTCATACCTTGTATACTTATCCATCAAATTTGAAAACAGCAGCGGACACATTTTTGTTTAGCGGCAAAAATATAGTACATAATGTAATAATGTACACTACACACATACTTGACTGGGGATGGCTTGGAATATGTATGGTCTATAGTTGCTGGTGTATGAAAGTACGTGTAGTATTATGATATTTGTGTGTACATAAAAGCTTCTAATTAACCTTAGAAATTCTATTTCATACGTATTGTATTGCGACTTGTTTGCGTAAATTGTAGAATATGTCAGTTCGTAATTCATCTGAGGTATTTGATAACCTAGACTAATTTCGAATTACGATTACTATTTAGAATCAGTCAAACAGGCAGTCAGAGTAAAAAAAATTGGATATCAGTTGTTATCAAGTAAAGAAATAGTTACCTTCTTACATAAAAGTTAAGAAATCAAAACAATAAGAAGAGAGGCGGCATCAGAGGCAGCTGAATTAAGCAAGTGGCGCAAATATGTGTTTTTGAGAGATGGCTACGTATTTGTGCCGTTTGCTATAGAGACTCCGTGGGGTTCTCGTGGGGTGAAGTTCATAAAGTTGTACTAGCAAATATAAGTATAAAATTTTTGAAAAAATTGTTTTAGATCAGACGTTAAGTTTTTTTAATATAAATAAATTGCTTCATAAAAATCAATTTGGTTTTACATGGGGTCGCTCGACTACTGACACCGGAGTCGAACTTATAAAACATACTTTTTGTGCATGGGAGAATTCAGAGGATGCTTTGGGTGTGTTTCGTGACCTTTCCAAGGCCTTCGACTGTGTTCACCATGAGACATTAATCAGGAAGCTACAGTACTATGGTGTCAAGAACACAGCGCTTAAGCTTATTATATCATATTTAAGTAATAGAATGCAGAAAGTTATTATCAATGGTAAAAGTTCTTCCGGGTCGTCCGTAAAGATGGGTGTCCTTCAGTGCTCGATTCTTTTAGTGTATATTAATGACTTATCTTCCCTTGTAGGGGATAATCATGATATAGTATTATTTGCTTATGATACTTACTTGATTTTTAAACTTAAACGTCTATCATTTAAATGTGAGGGAGTGAATAATACTACATTAAAATTAGTACATTGGTTTAACGTTAATAATCTGCATTTAAACGGCAATAAAACTAAATGTATTAAATTTACGACAACGAATGTTAAAAATCTGAATACCAATGTGTTTTTGAATTTGGAAGAACTGAGCTCTGTTTTTCTTGTAATCACTCTCGACGCAAATCTTCAGTAGGGCCCTCACATATCCATACTAGCAAGCAGACTAAGATCCGCAGCTTATGCTGTAAAAAAGATTAGAAATCTCACTAATGTCGAGACAGCTAGATTAGTTTATTTCAGTTATTTCCATAGCATAATGTCTTATGGGATTTTGCTATGAGGAAATGTGGTTGATTTAGAAACTATTTTTGTTTTGCAGAAGGGGGCCATAAGAGCTATTTACAACCTTAAACTAAGAGAGTCTCTTGGAGAAAAATTTGAAGAAAGAAATATATTAACTTTGGCTTCTCAGTATATTTAAGAAAATTTAATGTATGTCCAAAAAACCGAGGCAGTTTTAGTAAAAAAAAGTGATATACACTCTGTAAACACTAGGAACAAATACAAGCTAGTGATACCAGTCTCTCGACTCCAGGGTCAGTAGTTCATTCTTGGGGCAATGTATACGCTAATAAAGTCCCAGCAAATGTACAAGGTTAATTTTTATTACCAAGGTATAAAAGATTATTACCAAGTTTAAATTTTTAATTGAACAAAAGCTGTATAAAAAGGGTTATTATAATATAAATGAATACATGGTTGATAATAACCCCTGGAAATGAGGTGGTCGCTTCCAAGCAGTTTCTAAAATGAATTTTGTAAATAGTTTGTAATCATTTATAGAGTATAGCCATACCGCGAGGAAACGCAACCAACGTTCTTGGCACGATACCACGGGGTGAGCAGGACTGTATGACAATTAAAATTTTTAGTTTTAGTTTTTCTTACTCATAGTTTTTTTTTAATATTGTGTGTAACTTTTTAGTTCGATTTAATTTTGCAATTTAAATATTAAAATTTGAATTATGTAACACGTTTCTGAAGTTGATCCTTAAAATTCTAAATGGATGAAATTTTGCAATAATTGGCGCAACATGTGCTCGGTTCTTTTGAAAAATGACCTCAAACTCTCCGGATTTACTATTATCCCAAATGTCATTTCACCCCTTCTTGAACAAAACCTGGCTCTGAAACGAACGGATTGCCGCGTACAACGTTCATTGTCTAAAGAATTCTTAAGCGATTAATTGTAAAATTGTAATGTCTTACGTAAAGAAGTATAGGCTTCTAATACAGACTTTATGTTCATTTCCTAAAATTTAGATTCGCAATACTCTGTGAAGACTTTTCTTTTTAAAATTTCATGAACTTCGAACGTAAAGGATCTAAGTGGAATTAAACTTGTCACCTAAAATGCAACGTTAAATATTCCCTGCATAGAGTTCTGACTCATTTATATAAACCAATTTTAAAACGTCCCACAGAGTAAATTTTTCCCGAACGAACCAAAATGTTATATTTACCGTTCTTTCGTAACCCAATACCCAACCTTGTTAACGTTTGTTTCGGTTTAAACTGGAGTAGCGCCTAAAATGTAAACTGGGCCGTTTGGTTAGTTACAGCTCCATTTGTTGGTCTATAACAAAACACATAAATTAAGTGCTCAATAATAAATGGAAATGTCCCTTGCAGAGGACAGGGCATTAGGGCGGGATTATGACGGCGTCCCTCTGCACTCTCGCCTCTGAACGGACGGCGTATACTTTTAGTTTTGTCTTAAATGCACAGAACACTGCAAGCTAAATGCTATTAAAATGAAAAATAAAGTAATTTCTTACATATTTCCCACTGCTGGGCACAAATTTCTCATTTCTGAGAGTGCTCAGAAGGAAGAGATGAGAAGGTAAGAGTCCGTCACGCTGCTTCTATGCCTTTGGACAGGCTACATGCAGGTTTTTTTTTTATAAGATGACAAACGAGCACACAGCCCACCTGATGGTAAATGGTTGCTGTGACCCATAGACATCTACATTTATCCTCGTTTGCGAATCAAAATGCAGATGCGTTGTCACCCGTGAGGACTAAGATGGAATGCCTCTTTTCCAGTAAAAAGGGTCTCCGGTTCTCAACACTCAACATACGAAACACAGCAGTGTTAAGCTGCTATTTTACGCTGGTATTTTGTGAGAGCGTGGTCCTTCCCCGGTCGAGCCGACCTATTCGTGCTACAACTATACTACTAATATAGCTGCCGCATGGCTCTACCACGTGTAAAAGCAAGCGGGTTTTCGATCTTTTCCATCATCGCCGAGTGCGTAGTAAATAATTATCACTTAAAACTGGACAGCCCCATTGGTCTAGTGGTCGTGAGTGCGACCACTGATGGCATTGGGTTCTAACCCCAGGTTTATTTCTGTCAAAAAAATTCAGCAGCCTGGAGTCAATGGTTCTGAGCCCGATCTCTCGCTGTTCGTGTTGGATTGTCGTCGCATCGGGCTATGAGAATGAGGCCCGTATTCACGAACGACACATACATAAGTATGGCAGCAACTCTATGCTAAGTTAGGTATTTTTCAGTGCGTCCGTCATGGCAGGCCGTTCATTTCTTGAACAATACTTAGTGGACCCTTTGTTGTGCGGACACATAGCACTGAATGGGGCGCCGTGATTGGTTAACATTGTGACGTGACTTCACTCGAGTTGAATGACAGATAAACGTCTAAGTTACATTTTATGTTTCTGTTTGTTTCGTTGTCAAAGAACAATGGCAGACTTTCATACATAAAATTAGTTGAGAAGGAATGGTAGCGTCTATATATCAAAAATATCTTTAAATGTTAAGCGTCAGTCCCTTAATAAATCTGTCAAAGAATTTTGTCCTGAGAAGACGTCAAAAAAAAGATATTTAGACTTGAACCTTTTACGGTTATGTCTTATGTCACTTGGAAAAAGTCATGCGTCCTGTGGTTGTTTGAACTCAGCTTAATACATTCTCAACATAATCCACCTACCTACATAATTGAGAGTTTTTAGATTATTGTTTAGATTACTCTATTATATATTTGCATATTATAAATGTATATTTCTGGGATGGCTCCAGGGCCTTTGTGTCATACAGTGACACTCTCAGTAGGGCTAGAACCCAGAGCTGTAAATCCAGTAAAAAAACAGTGACATTTTGTATTAGCTAGTGTTGCCATGACATTAAATGGAATTGTTACATATTACTATGATTGAGATAATATATTATTGTAGGAAGTTCTTTGTAAGAGACGTATTTTCAACTTTATCACTTTTATTTTTATTATTACTGATAGTATAGTTATTACTAATAATAAATTAATATAAAAATATTTAATTATATGTGTTGTGTTGGTAGTCTTACAGTGTTTACGAAAATAGTATGAATATAGTTAATGGCAACACTTGAATAGAGTAAAATGATTTAAGTCATTTGATATTCACAAACATTTTTGTTTTTTTCTGTGGCTTTAATTAAAATACATTTTTATTTGAAAAATCATAGAAAAATAATAAAACACATTTTATATATAACTTATTTCTAGACGCAATAATTTTGTCAACTATTTTTCTGCCATTGCAAATAATAACACGTGTTGTTCTCTTTCAGTTAAAAGAAGTTACTGGTATTGTTATTATAGGTACTTATGCATAAATATTAATAAAATAATGTGGATTTGAAACTGTTGATAGGTAGATTAACTGAATTATTATTACAAACCTGGAAACTCCCAAATGAATAAAATCTTAAGGCCACTGGTAACTGGTAAATAGGAGGCCCTGGAAGGTCTCTATTGGTAACTTTCAAAAGATCTGCATTTATTAGGGGCAGAAGTATATTTATTACGATATTTTTTGAAAACCTATAGCGACTATTAAATTCATTGGCACTGTAATAATCAAATGGATTTTGAAAGTCACGTATCACTTTTCTTGTGCTAATCGTTCTTTGCACGTTTATTCTCTCCAGGATATAATTATCAAAATCATCTTCGCTGCTGTAATCCATCGCAATTATTTAAACAAAACAAATCAGCGTATCACAAATCAACAAACATAACCTATATACCCCATACCAGTTGGACATTTCCGTTGATTTGTCGCACTATGCGTAGCGTAAAGTAGCTAGCGAGCTACTTTATCTGTTCGTTCATTATAATGAGCGCATAGTGTCGTCTAACGTCGACTGTCTGACTGTCGTCGTGACGTTTATTAAACAAAATTTCGTTCACTGTGCGTTAAAGCCTACTGTGCATACGCATAGTATCGTTCTTGAATACGGGTGTGAGTGAATAGAGTCAATTTGTGCTTGCGTATACAATCAGGCACTATAATTTTATCCTGCGCAGATGGCTTGTTTCCGTTGATACTGGCCGCTGTGAACGAAATTCGGTCAGAAGGACATTATCAATTAAAATCTCAATTTATAATGTTATTGTATGTCTCAGGGATCGAACTAGATTTGGTCGCGTTTTTGACATCTTAAGACGAGTCATTTATTTTATTATATTCATTTTCATTATATTTAGGTATTTCAGCTTTTTTTATAGGATAAGGGTGACAAACGAGCACACAGTCCACCTGATGGTAAGTTCGATTACGAATGAAAATGCAGATGCGTTGTCACCCGTGGGGACTAAGATAGAACGCCTCGTTTCCAGTAAAAAGGGTCTCCGGTTCTCTACACTCACCATACGAAACACAGCAACGTTAAGCTGCTATTTGCTACCATTTTACGCTGGTATTCTGTGAGAGCGTGGTCCTTCCCCGGTCGAGCCGACCCATTCGTTCTACAACCATAATATAGCTGCAGCATGGCACTACCACGTATAAAACCTGTTCAGCTCAGTTCACTTCTTACGTTACCTCCTATTGTTTCTCAAAGCCAAAATACACAAAAAGCGTGCGGATAGCGTTATACAGTGCGTGCGCGTTGCAACGCCGCTTGCGTACCATATTTATCTACACATGTGCTGGCGATACGTCCATCAAGCAGTATGCTCAGGTAGTTAATCTTACTTATCTTCATACTGTGGACTAATTGAAAAAGGAACAAATAATGACATGCTAATAAATTCCTACTACATTCGTCACTCTTCTCTGCATTCTGTCGCATTTCTGAATCCTTCAAATAAATGCTTAAAATATGTTAAAATAATGTTATTAAGAATTTGTAGCGTATGATGTGTAAAAAACCTTTTAAAACTCGATTAAATCCGGTTAAACGTTTTGAAAGGTTGAACAGTATTTAAACAAGTTTCTAAAATTGTTCACGCATTATCCACGAAACAGGTTAAGCACGCGGCACAGTATCACAAGCTTATTGTTGTTACGAGATAAATCTTCAAACAACTACCTCCCTTGTCAAATGATGACCGCTAAGTGGCCAAAGAACGGCTCGTGTCAAACCTCCATTCATCTGAACATTGCGTGTAACCAATCGACCAAAGGCGACTGTTTATCCGAAGTTTTAAAGATCAACATCCGTGGTCCATGGTTGGTTATAAATGATATGACTAAAACGAGTATTTACAGAGCGAGAACGTGTATCTTAACACCATATATTTTGTAATACAATGGATTGTCCTATAAGTTTTTATTTAAAGGGAACATTTAAATTTTTTGAAAAAAAAAACTTTAAATATTTTCAAAATCAATTTAAAAGTTAAATAGTTTAGTTGTTTAATTTTTAGAACATAAAATTCACATATTGTAAAAAAAACAGCGGTATAATTTGTAAAAAGCGATATAAATAAGTTCTGAATTAAGAAAAATAAATATTAATCTATTATAGTAAATAAATGGAATTGTCTTCCTGATAAAATTCAATGACAATAAAAAACTGCGGTGCCAACCCGCCTGCCAAGCTATGGTAATCATGGGGGAGGCCTATGTTCAGCAGTGGACTTGTGATGGCTGTAAAAATATATATGAGATATAAATAAAGATATAGGTATATGAATGAGCAGGAAACAAAATCGTGATAATAATTATGTCTTTTATAGTATTTTTAAAATCCCAATTTTTTTGTGTTACATATGGTGACTTTAAAAAGGGTTAATACTGACCGAATGGGGTGGACGCACGCGCCATCGTGGGGAGTAGAACCGGTCGACCATTGGTCAGTGAGGGGAGATCCAAAAAGTTGACGATGCCGTTTCCCATTGGTCTTGAAAGTATTGCCAGGTGCTAATTTATTCTGTATGTTTGTTAATTATTTGAAATACCATTACAATCATACCTCACGCAAAGGAAAAAAAATATGTAAACTATATCACGATATAACTATAAAAGTAAGGTAAGAAGACGTTTTATAATTTTTAAACATTACGTAAACAATCTATACAAATAAATAAAATTGAAGTGTCTGTTTGTAATGTCAAAATTACAGTTTTTTACTAAATACATATGAAAGTAAATACGATACCTATAACTAAAATACAATTTTTAAAATTTTTGTCTGTCTGTCTGTCTGTCTGTTTGTTCCGGGTAATCTCCGAAACGGCTAGACCGATTTTGACGGGACTTTCACTGGCAGATAGCTGAGTTCATAAGGAGTAACTTAGGCTACTTTTATTTTAGAAAAGGAATCAGGGTTCCGCGCAGAAACATAAAACACGCGAACGAAGTCGCGGGGAACAGCTAGTTAATAATAAATTGGTAAATGCAGTTTTAAGTCCTAATCTACCAAGTGTTTAGCGATAAAGGAAACCATAATGAGGAAGGCTGTCTTGAGGAAGAGCATTTGACGAATCAAATATTTCGAGAGCATCATTGATTATTATATCAATGGATAACATATACTCGTAAAACCCGCCAACACGGACTGAATCGCGACAGACTAAATAGCAATAAAATAATAATTATTAAGTACCTATTATTTTAAAACTAAAAACCATATTCTGTTATGAAATAAACGAGAGTGGTAGGGTATATAAAAAGTACTCTGTGGTGGTAGGTTAGTAATTAGTAATTACTCTATGATTAAATGAAAGCTAATGAAACTATACTATTTAAACTTTAAAGAACAATATAGAGTATTACAAAACGGGTTAATATGAACAATTACTGCGAAATATTAAATACGAAATTTATTGTTGTATTATTTTTACACTACAAATGCAGTGCAGAGAAGCGACAAATAAAATAACGTTACATAAGTCACACATAAATAATTTAAAAAGCAACATTAAAAAGCGACTGTGTTTTTATTTCCGATGCAAATGAAATTGTAGGGGGCGAGCTCAAGCAGGCGTGCGTCAAATGCGAAATAAATCCGTTTGAAATTTAATATGTCGCGCTGAATGCGCTCTAACTTGCAGTCACGCGTGCAAGGGTGCACTCGGCCGTGCCGTCGCCAAGATACACATCGATTTCATATGCATCATTCTTATCATACTTATGAAAAGAATATATAAACCGGAAATGACCGACTTAAGATATTCTAATGCCTGGAGTTGTTTCTAATTTTTATACTTCGTCCGCCAATTTATCCAACAAGAGTGGCTATTATGACAATATTAGCCTTTCTCTCCATTTTCAGAGGCTAATAAGCGTGAGATGGTTATATTAGAGAATTAAACATCTCGTATTCCTTGGGCGTTGTAAGATTCGATTAACAAAACTAACTACATTATCCATATTTATGTTCTGTGATGTTGCATATTGATTGGTGACGGCTCCGTGGCGCAGTGGCTTAAGAAATGAGTTCCAGTGCTAAGGGCCGCGGGTTCGAATCCCGAACGGAACAAGTATTTGTATGGCCTACAAGTAATTGTTTTGGGTCTGGATGTTTGTCCTTGTGCAGTTTATGTAGTTATATCAACTGCCTCCACGATACAGGAGATAATTCTAGTGTGGGAGTCACATTCTTGAAAATATTTATATAAATATATTCCGGCATATCCTTGCTATGAAGACGCGCGTTTCTAACATGGGACTGCTTACGGGCTGGCAAAAATAAAAATAAAACACTAATGTCACTAACTGTAAACAACAAGTGTAGTAAATGGAAACAGTAACTAAAGCCGTTCTAATGTTAAAAAATTACATTTTTTAACATTAGAACGGCAAAACGTTAGACAGTGCAATATGTGCAATAAACTGGTACCAACCCAAACAAACTTCTAAACAGAATACTAAGAGAAACAAAATGCTGTTACAATGTCAGTACCTGTGTTACCACCTGTCTTCATTTTCAATATTCTTACACTGCCATCGAGGGCTATTTCGACCGCTCGCTTCACTAAATTACAATTTGAAGAGTCGTTTTGGGAAAACAAAAAACATTTATATCAATGGCGGGCCGGTTCTAAATTTACTAGTCATTGACAGGCCGTAAAGAGGCGGGGCGGACGCCCGAGGGACTCGTTCGCCTATATGTTGCGAAGTAAGTAGATAAGAAAACTGGAGAGATACTAGCCTCGTCTTACTCAGATCGTGGTCGATGTAACTTTATAGAGTTGTATAACACCCAATAAAGTAACATATAAATAAACAAAACAGAAATATTTTGTGATAGAATTTTCTGATATCAGTTGGTTGTCATATTACCCGTACACCACTATTTTCATTATATATATATAATACAACTGATATCAGAAAATTCAACCACAAAGTATCGAATCCAATTTACTAACCAATCTGTCTTGCCATTGCTTGGTATCATGAACGACTATTGAAGAAAAATTCTATGAAATTATGGCTAAATAGAAAAGAATATGAATGGCTAAATCCTTAATCGATAACCAAATCGTCATCATTATCTTTATAATCATTGATGTCTATCAGAGGCCCCCGTTTAACATAAATCTCTACTAAAGTCTGCTGCAAAACACTATCTTGCGCGTTCATAGATGTCTTACAAACTCGTTACTCGATCCAAAGCGAGATATAATTACAATTTTACGTTATAATTACTATAATAATATTAGGCATGTAGGTAGTTGATACGAGTCGTCCAGGAAGTCAAAACATTTTTTTTTTAAATTTTAGATAACCTTTATTTCAAGGTCTGCGTCAAAAAGTCTGCCATTGGTTTTAAAAGTAGACTCCTCGTGAGTCGAGATGGCGTGTAAAGATTTTAAAACAAGTTTTACTTTAGACCTAAGTACTGGTCTAACTGTAAGTTGTGATCAGTGATTTTGTAATTTATTGGTAAATAAATGTTACATCTATATGTAATAATAAAGTCTATATAATAAAGATAAATACAGCAGGCATTCTTATCTTTTTGAGAGAAATGTATACAAAAATAACATAAAACGATAAATAAAATATATAACACGCATATTACATTAAACATTCAGTATTAATTGGTTTAATAAATTTGTAACAAAAAAAAATGTTTTATCGCGAAAATAAAATATTAAATGTAGATTATCAGCCCTGTATAATTTCACGTCAAGTGAGGGTCAAAGGCAAACTTTTCGGACGGCGGTTACCCGAGGGACTGCCCGGGGTTCGAATTCGGGATAAAACTCCGGGTAATTCTCACGTACTGTTCTGTATTTGTCATTTGAATCGAATGCTGTAAGTCTGTTTTGTTTATTTGTTTGTTTCTAGAGTAATTTAAGATTTCGTAACATGAGTTAGAACTCAGAATATTAATATTAAATTCATAAATTATAACAAAAGCATAATTGTACGTGGTAGAGCCATGCCGCAGCTATGTTAGTAGTATAGTTGTAGCACGAATGGGTCGGCTCGACCGGGGAAGGACCACGCTCTCGCAGAATACCAACGTAAAATGGCAGCTTCATACTGCTGTGTTTCGTATGGTGAGTGTAGAGAACCGGATACCCATTTTACTGGAAAAGAGGCATTCCATCTTAGTCCTCACGGGTGACGAAGCATCTGCATTTTGATTCTTTATTGAGGATAGATGTAGATGTCTATGGGTCACAGCAACCTCTTACCATCAGGTGGACTGTGTGCTCGTTTGTCACCCTATCCTATAAAAATAATAAAAAATGGGCATCTACGACTTTTTCTGCTACCAGGGCGGTGCTACTCAAAATTGAGATGTAATATTTGACAGATTTCATAGCGGGGAAATTAATTTGTTCGAAAAATATAAAGGTTAAAAAAAATAGATTAAAAGTAAATAAATCAAACCACAGACATTCATAAAAGTAGAAATATTAGAAAAGTTAAAAATGTGCAAAAAATTAAACAGCATTGTTTTGTGTTAATATAACACTCTAAAAACTGATAAACTTTTATATAAAACTAACTAGTCAATGAAATGACATTGTGTTACAAAATACTTCACCTCAGTGTCTACTAAGGACATCTGGTGAGCGGAAGATTCCCCCTCATTATCATAATTTAACACTTATTAAGATATAATATTTTTTTTTATATTTACGCCGACCTAAGAAAAAAAAATTTTAAAAGATACTTTCGCGCTAAATTTTTTTAATTTTAATTCATGCTTTACTAAATTATGACGTTAACAATTAAAAAATAAAGACAACTGGGTCATAATCGTCATACACCTCAGTTCCCTCGTTACTTCTTAGCCGTGTGATAACAGAATAAGGGTGGTGTAACAGAAACAGAAACAGAAACTTTTTTATTCAATATAGATTATAAATAATACTAGTGAAAGTAAAATTTTACTTATCGAAAAAAAAAACTTCTGTCCTGGGAAGAACCAGCAAGAAACCCAGCGAGACTTTTTTTTGAAATATCAGCTTACAATCATGTAATCACAATTAACCACACAAAACAAATTAGAAATAGCTTGTTAGCGATCACCTCATTCCCAGGGGTTATTATCATCCATAAATTCCTTAATATTATAATAACCCTTTTTATACAAACTTTGTTAAAGTTTTTGAACTTTGAGCAGGTTAAATTTTGTATATCTTCTGTAATGATCCATCAACGTTATTTGGAATTTGCTTTCGGCATATTTAAATGGTTTGTTCTCCATCATTATATCACCAGGCCCCCGTTGTTCAATTAGCAGGGTACAATGCGAAGTTGCTACGATTGGCAATTGAGAAATGATATAATCCGTTATAAATACCAATATATCACTAGAAAGTACTGATTGCAATATCTTCTTCTTCTCCTTCTGTATTAGAACGGAGAAGTATCTCCCATTGTAGGGTGGAATTCGCCTTAGTCGTCATGATAATCACAGTAGTACATCTTGTATCTTGGATGCCGTAGCCGATCTGGTATTGGATATTTTACGTCTATTTTAAACGTGGTGATACCGTGATTTGTTAAAAAATAAACAAGTGATACCTAAAATTAAAAAATTTGTACAATCGACTTCAATATAAATTATTGAGGATAACTCAAGAACTATTGGTCAGACCTTGATCAAATTTATATGGAATAATACGAAAAGCACCTGCTTTCAAATAAAAAAGAATCATCAAAATCAGTTCACAAAGAAAAAAGTTATGAGGTAACACACATAAAAAAGTACAGTCGAATTGAGTACCTCCTTCTTTTTGTAGTTGGCTAAACAAAACAGTCCGTCATGTTTAGAATACTATGGTCTGTGTTAGTACTCCCACAAAATTACGGGAGGCCTGTTCAATACCAGTACGTTGTTTCCTTGCTGTATTTTTACTAATTTATTGTACTTATAGTAAAGTAATATATATCCTTAGTTGTATAAATATTTACAATAGCTGTAACTGTGACTCTAAAATTGCATGGTAATATAGGCAATACGGTGGATATAGCGGTCTTCATCAAATATTTATATTGGCATTGGTTAACCCTTATGCGGCTGAGACCGTCCATCAAGACCGTTGGCCTCGCGGGACCGGCCAGGTAGAACGTACCATTTGGAGTTTTGAGTTGCTTTAAAAATATAAAAATACTTTAAAATTATATATGTATGTAATTGTTGATTAATTATTATTGATTTTTGATACTTTATTTTGGGTACCGTTTATTAAAATTTTTGATTAAATAAACCAGTATCTGTACCATTCATAATTAACAGTAATATTAAAATATAATGTGAAAGTAAGTTTTTGTATTTAACAAGAAACAGTGAAATTAAACAAAATAAGTATATTTATCTCTCTGATATAAGAAAATCAAATTTCATTTATCAAATGTATTTCTTTGAAATCTACAAAATTTACTACTACCGTTTCGATATGAGGTTCCCTTGACCGGAGAAGAAACAGCATAAGAAAGACTTCGCAGGTTTCTATTTGGTCACTTTTTAAGGATAATATTACATAACATAGTTACACAATGAAAAACTATATACAAAATCGGTAACTCACGTATGTTTTTTGATGTACTCAAAAAGGACAACTAAAAATTTGGGTGTTGTTTGTTGTTCACAAATATGACGCATGTGGCAGCCATCACTATAGTAGTTATGGTATTAATTAATTGCTCGATGTTTAGTGCGTTTTTGAAATTTAATTAATTTATATTTAACTCAAGCCACTAAGTATTTGGCGAAAGCAAAAGTTATTTGAAAGAAAATATTTTATTGCCATTTTTTATGTTAAAATTGAAATACACTTGCCATAAAATATGTTTATTTCTCGCAATTTTAAAGTCCAAGGGTCATCCCAGTAACCCGTAATAGAATATGCAGAGCAGGACCGTATGGATGTAAATGTTGTTTTTAGAGCCGTTCTAAATAATATATCCTTAAGGAAACGTTAAGTGCTTCTACCTGAGTTTTACAAGTTAAGTAGATAAGAAAATATTTTCTAGCGTAATACTTAACAAATTAAATACACTTAAATATAACGCAAATGAATAATTCTTGGTTGGAATTATCTTAAGGACTCCGACAGGCAGCGGTATACCATCTCTTAAATGCCAGGTGTAAAATATTTAGACGGCTGACCGGGAGCACCATTAAAAGGCTAGACTCTGGCACTGTGATCGCGATGGGGGAGGCGTATACTTAGTATTAGATTGTTAAAAGTTTTTTTTTTCAATTTATTTATTCATACATAGGTAAGTACATTATTTTTACTATTCTCTCGCCAAACTGCAATCAGTTTGTCGGCGAGTACACGCTCTTAAAACTATATATTATTATGCATCATCACCTATACAAATACAATTAATTACAAAAAAAAAAGAAAAAGAAATTTAAAAGATAGTTATATCAAAATTACCTACTACAATTTCATAATATCTAGAAATTATAAAAAAAATAAGAAATAAACAACAAAAGTAATAAACAAATCAAATGAATCAAACAATACCTACCTAATGTGTTATAGTAAAGTAAGTAAGATATACCTTTTACACTAAAACTATTATAGTAAAATAGAATTAATAAAGCTTAAAATAAAGTTTTTTTTTCATTACCACGTTTTATCAGGTTTTACCACCAGGTTGCACCCTAGACAGACTTTCCTCTATTTGAAATACTAACCCTAGGCCTATATACGTCCCACAACTAGATACAGGCCTCTCATCTTTAATGCAAGGGTTTTTATGACAAAGAACACTCAGCCGCGTTGCCTTAAGCTGAAATGAACAATTTCACACACTTCGATCTTTTCTTAATTTCGCAGACATGCAGGTTTTCCTCACGATGTTTTCCTTCACCGCCAAGGACGTGGTAAATCAGAACTTGCAATTAACAATTTTATTAGTCCTGGATGAGTGATGGTGAGGATTGAACCGGGTTTGCTCACGTGCTGTTAAATTTACAACGAGCGCTTAGTCACGAGCTACCACGGCCTAGGTTTGGTTGTTACTTGATGGTAAAGAAATAGAAGAAAAAGCCAAACAACATTCATAGTGAAATGTCTAATTCCTTTAACATTAGAGATAATATCGCATTAGTGGCCTTCTGCGTTTGAAATTTATTGTAACCTTCAACTTCTATAGTCTGTAGTACAATCAAATTCTATAGTCTGTAGTTTGTATTTTTTTCTTAGCTAGCTAGAGAATTGCATTCATATTACGTAGAAGACAGTTATCTAAACGTGGTAGATCCTTGCTATAGCTGTATTATAGTTGTAGCACAAATGTGTCTGCTCCACCAGGGATGGACCACACGCACACAGAATACCAATAAAATAGCAGCTAATTGCTACTATGTTTCGTATGGTGAGTGTAGAGAACCGAAGACTCTTTTTACTGGACACGAGGCATTCCATCATAGTCCTCAGGGGTGACGACGCATTTTTATTCTTGATTGAGCATGAACGTAGATGTTTATAGTCCACAGCATTCACTTCCCTACCATTAGGTGGGTTGTGTGCTCGTTTGTCACCCTTATTCAATTAAAAAAAAATTTACTTATATTGTTAACTTTTCAAATACCTTGTTGCCTGTAACAAATGCACCTTTAATTTATTAATAATTAAAATGTATGTACATACATATATATATATATATATATATATATATATATATATATATATATATATATTTACGTGCTACAAATTGTGGCATTAACACCGATGAGTCCACTCGATCGGAGTAAAATTGCCAGTAAAATTGCTGTATAATATACTGCTTTGTTTCGTATACTAAGAACTGGCGACCCTCAGCGTTTCCATCTTAGTCCTCTGGGGTGAAAACACATCTACATTTTAATTCTTCTAAGAGGATAGAAGATGTAGGTGTTCATTGTCTGTGGCACATCATCCACATACCATGTACTTTGTGATATATATATGATCATATAATATATTTTCTGCGGATTTGTTGCAAAAGCGTTTACATTGCCCCATGAATTAATTACTAACTCTATGGAGTCTGTCTTCGTTGTTTGTCCCTAGTATTAACAGAACGGATATTAATTATTTTACACTATTTTGTTTAAATAGACAGAGCCGTAAATAATTATAATTGTGGTAAGGTAATTAGTTAATTTGTTTCCCTTAGTTATTACCTCTAAGGGTTTCATTTGAATACAAGAGGAATGAAATTAATGGTTCTACGAATATACACGTTTATGTGTTTTTAACTTGTTCTACTTTTTCCTAGTTTTATAAATAAATGTTCGTCGAATTCAAACATCGATCACTATCAATAAATGTTCATCGTTAAACCGAAGCGAGTGCCTCCACAGGAGTTATCTACCAAAAATTTGCGTCCCACTTACCGTAATTCAGTAAACTATCGGCTAACATTCACTATCAATAAAGTACGAGCCGTTGGGCAAAGGGCGTCCGTGATCGATGGAACTTCTAATTTATACCCAATGCCCTAAGGCCGTATCGATTACACCCGTTAACTTTGCCGGGCCCGATGTACCGGTTCGCGATGCTTTTTGTGAAATTTCGCAGACGTCTCCCGAGAATTGATTCGTTGGTCCGCGTGCAATTTGTAAATGTGAAATTTAATGTGATTGAAAGTGTCGTTTACTTTACACTTTTGACCCACGCAAAAATTTAATATCGTTACCCTATTAAAAGTCCACTGCTGAAAATAGGCTTCCGCTATAGATTATCTTCTCATTTTGGGGAGGGGTGTATATGCCATAGTAGCAAGTAGAGGAGAAGTGAAGAACTAAAATGTTATAGCGTAGTGTAGTGGTGAGGATACCCTATCTACGTGTATACTTCTATACAAATAAATAAAATTGGAGTGTCTCTTTGTAATGTCAAAATAACAGCTTTTCACTAAATGCATACGAAAGTATGTGCGGTATTTAATACAAAAACACAATTTTAAAAATTTTTGTGTGTGTCTGTCTGTCTGTCTGTTTGTTCCGGCTAGTCTCCGAAATGATCGATTGTGATGGGACTTTCACTGGCAAACAGCTGATGTTATAAGGAGTAACTTCGGCTACTTTTATTTAAGAAAAAGAATTAGGGCTCCGCGCAGAAAAATTAAAAACCTATATCACACGCGGGTAAAGTCGCGGGGAACAACTAGTAATATAGTAAATCGCACTGTTTTAGCGTAATTAGAACTAAAATTATATTCATTATATCAAATGGAAAAGGCCAAAGGAAAGAAAGTGAAAGAAAAAAATATAATTACCTAAGTATTCGGTTTTGTTAACATTCTTTTCAACACGGTTTTATTGTTAAGCGTATATTTTTTAAATATAAATACATAAATGTATCTTTATATGGAAAAAAATATGGTTGAAATATCCACTACCCCATATCTTCCCGCGGGTGTCGTAAAAGGCGACAAAGGGAAACAGGCAGGAGATGGGCAGCAGCATCTTCCTGATAACAGAAAAATTACAATAAAAAACTGCGGTTGCCAACCCGCTCGCCAAGCGTGGCAACTATGGCAAATATTCCCCCTATGAAGTAATCTTAGGTCACAGTCATAAAATTGCTGCATTGTAGAGGGCTATCTATGCTCGGGGTTTCTCTGTGTGATAAACTTAGAAATGAGGATATCCGCAGTAGAACTAGAGTGATCGACATAGCATAGTTACTAAGTTGAAGTGGCAATGGGCCGGCTATATAGCTCGAAGCTCGAGAACCGACTACCGATGGGGAAGAAAGGTTCTCGAGTGGCAGCCTCGTACCGGTAGGCAAAGTGTAGGGCGACCCCCCACTAGATGGAGTGACGATCTGGTAAGACATGCAGGAAGTCGATGGATGCAGGTGGCTCAGGACCGCGCTTTGTGGCATTCCTTGGGGGAGGCCTATGTTCAGCAGTGGACTTATGAAAGGCTGTAATGATGATGATGACGATGGATGTAATGAAATCTTATAATTTAGTTTTCAACCACATTCAGGCGCCTGAACAAACTGAAGTTTTGCAGGAGTATTAATAACCGATGACAATCATTATCATCATTACAGACCTTCACAAGTCCACTACTTAACTTTAGGCCTCCCCCAAGGAATGCCGCAAAGCCCTGTCCTGAGCCACCTGCATACATCAACTTCTTGCATGTCTTAACCATTTTGTCATTTCATCTAATGGGGGGGGGGGGGGGGGGGGTAGCACTACACTTCGCCTACCGGTACGAGGCTGCCACTCGAGAACCTTTTTTCCCATCGGTTGTCGGTTCTTCGAGCTTCGAGCTATATGGTCGGCCCATTGTCACTTCAACTTTGTAACTATGCTATGTCGATCACTTTAGTTCTACTGCGGATATCCTCATTTCTAAGTTTATCACACAGAAAAACCCCGAGCATAGATAGTCCTCTACAATGCAACAATTTTATGACTGTGACCTAAGATCATGACAGTTCATGATCAATGTAGGTACTTTAAACTTTCGAACTCTAATTTACAAAACTTATTAAAAAAAAAAACAAAGATCTAAACATCATTATCGATTACATTCCCTCTGTTATATACGTAACTCTACATCTACATCAGTCTTTGTTATGAAAGGGTCATCCCACGGGTCAAAATTGTACCTACTCTGTTCTCACTGATAGATTGTTATAATCAAATATTAATAGACAGCGACGTAAGCGATTTAAGTCCCTCGAAATAGTTATGTTAAGTACTTCTTACGGTACATAGGTATAACAAATTAGAGTACCTATATGTATTTAAATACTGTCAAAGAATAAAACCATAAAAAATAATAAAATTTGTTTTTTGAATGTTTCTAACAGGACGTTCTATTTGTTTGTAATTCCATTTTTGTACTTATCTACGTACGTGTAATAAGACGTGCTATCCATTAAAATAATATATTTATCCAGTTTGTGTTATATGAATCTCTAAATAAATGTAAAACAAGCAAGTAGGTACCTACTATCGAAATATAGAAACTTAATAATCTATACATATAAATAAAAATGAAGTATGTATATAATATTGAAATAATTGGCTTCTTTTAAGCTCAGGGGGTTATTTGCAAGCTATTAAGACGTACATAACCACTTTTTTTGTCTGTCTGTCTGTCCCAGCTAATAAAACAGATAGAGAGCCAGGAGGCACCTAAGACATAATTTATCCGAAAAATTGAAGATTTTAAAAAACGAAAAATTGTTGACATTTTTGTTATTTCATTTTGATTACCTTAAATCTAAATAAACCCCATAATTATAGACCCTATCCAGGCGAAGCCGATGCGGGTCGCTAGTGTTCTTATAAATCAACAGATTCATTTTAACCGACTTAAAAAAAGAGGTTTACAATTCAACTGTGGTTTTTGTATGTTACGCGACATCTTTTTCAATAATTATTAACTAATTTTGATATTTTTTTTTATAAAATAGATTATACCTCAAGGGTGGTAATTTGGAGACGAAATATCACTTCTAAGAATGGCAAAATAAGAAATGAAGTTTTAAATTTTCATAAAGAGTAAAAGTCGATTTCAAACAACTACAAAAATAATAATTTTACGATCTGAAGTTGAGGATTTAATTCCTCTATACAATATGTCTTAACACCGATTTCACAATGTCACTTATCATACAGGGTTATTTTGCAATAACCGGCCAAATTTGCAGAGAAGTTTCAGAATAAGTAGCAGGTATAGGTAAATGGTGAATAAATATAAATTAAAAAAAAATCTCAATAATTCTGTCTTTTTTATCTCTTAAATTCAAAATGCGCACGCACACATTTGTAAGGTTCGATCGGTAGACAAAAAACGTTGATGTCCAACAGTGATGGCCAACAACGGGCGGGATTCAGAATGTGTTGGGCCACCACACATTCGTAATCTCGTTTTGCTCGCAAAATTTCGAACGGAAAACTATCGTACGTGTGTGACGAGTCCTTGATTTTATATGGACTTGTTGCGTTCGGAATTCCGAATCGGAATATCGAAACGGAATCCCGAAACGGAATTCCGTATGTATGTTGCCGGCCTAAATCACATTCAATTTGGAATAATTTCAAATAAAAGTAGAAGCCTTATTTAAGTTTAAAATTTGACTACTCTTTGAAAAATAACCCTGTATATCTTTTTAATCTATTTAGTTCTTTGAAGCCAGCTTTTACTTTTTATTAAAAGTTAATTTTTTTAAGCGTAGAAAACTTCGTTTGCTTGAAGAACACTATTAAACGTTAAAGTTTGAAAACGTCTTTGGAAATAACTTGAAAACACGTTACAATAAAAACGTAATATATCCGTAAAAATTATACACATTTATTAAATTATAGTATTCAGTAGCAGCGGATATATTTTGTAACAACCTATCAAACTATCAAACCTATCAACGTCACTTCTGCGCACAAAAGGTAACTTTTTTTTAGGGGGCAATAAAATTAGACTAGTTTGCCTCCAAGTTAACCTTAAAATATATTTTATTAAGACCGAAAACTGAATAAGTAGAAGACAGAGGTTTAATTTAATCACCTTTGCTTTAATGGCGAATTTTACATACCATGATGATAATATAATTATTATTTATGTACTTGCTGGTACCCGGCACGTTGTTGCCGCAAAAGAAATAATTGTGGAAAAATCGGTTTAAATTTGGTAGAGTTATATTTTTTTATTAGGAATGATAATACATTAATTGAAATTGAATGTTATATAACTTTCAAATAAATTTGTCGGTACGATACGCGCGCCATCTATTGTAAGTTAATTGTACTAAGTTGCCAAAGTTTTAGCACATTCTGATGAATACATAAAATACGAACAAACAAAAATGAATTTTTACATATTGGATAAAATAAGTTGTAACTTCATGAAGTAAAGTTTCGTTAAGTAGAAAATATTGACTAGGATTACCCGTACATAGATATAGTAAACATCACATAAAGTGAGCTTTTAAACGAGTTAAGGTAGGGTCATCCTACGGGAGTCAAACTCCGGAGATTCCGAGCGATATAGGATTAATTAGGGAATAGCGGGAACCATGTAGTGGTCGTCGATACGACAGGTACACTTCTTTGAAAAACTCCGTAAGTATCACGGATAATTTTTATAAATCAACACTGCGAACGAAAATATCAACATAACTCAGTAACTGATATAACTCATCATAGGGTGGCAACGGGTCGGTCATATAGCTCAAATAAATAACAACCGAACGGGAGGAAAGGTTATTAAGTAGCAACATCTTACAAGCCAAGGCGACTCCGTAATAAATGGATGGGTAATATCTCCGGTGTAACGGAATCGACAACTCGCTGCGTGGTTAGGCAAATATTCGAAATTCGAATCCTTGGAAATGCGAATCCAGCAGTTAACTGTGGCTGTTAATGTATTTATTCATTATTTCATTACAGCCTATTAAAGTCCACTGCTGAACATAGGCTTCCCATAGATTGCTTCATAGGGGAAATTTTTCTGTTATTGCCACAGTTGGTAGGCGAAATGTTAACAACAGTTTATTATTGTTTACAGTTGCTATCAAGAAAATGTTGCTGCTAATCTCTAGTTTTTTTTATAGGTTAGGGTAACAAACGAGCACACAGTCCACCTGATGGTAAGTGGTTGCTGTGACCCATAGACATCTACATCTATCCTCGACTACGAATCAAAATGCAGACGCGTTCTCACCCGTGAGGACTAAGATAAAATGCCTTTTTTCCAGTAAAAAGGTCTCCGGTTCTCTACGCTCACCATACGAAACACAACAGCGTTAAGCTGCTATTTTACGCTGGTATTCTGTGAGAGCGTGCAGCGTTGCAGCATGGCTCTACCACGTAAAAAAGTTTCAGTAGTTTCAGTTTCCCTCTGTCGCTTCTTACGACACCCACGGGATTCTATGGAGCAGTACTCTCTTTACGCCGTTATTACAATATACGTAATTGTTGCTATCTTGAATACTTAGTAGCTAATACATATACTATTAAGTAAAAAAGTAAGTAGATTGTCGTTTATTTCTGTTTCCTTTTGCATGTGTTAATGTTAGCACTTCTGTTAATGGTTGTACACGATGTAGATATTCGTCCAGCGGTTGTCTAACTGAATTACCTATCACTTTGATTGAACGTTTGAGCCTCGGGAGGTCGTATTAGACTGGATTGCTGTTTGCGTAGACGGCCTCGGCGTACTTTTACCGAGTTAGCTTGATGTACCCGTAAATTCATCTTGGCGCATCGATCGATTGATGAAATTTGTTTTGTATACGTATTGAGTAGGTATTTGAATTAATTTAATTTGTTAATTATTAATTTATTTTTGTCTTTCGTATTAAGATAAAACCGGCAATGCATTTGCAATTCCCCTGGTGTTGCAGTTGTTCATGGGCGGAGATGTTAACATACCATCAGGTGAGCCGCATGCACGTTTGCCCCCTCTCCTATAAAAAAAAACCAGACGTGTAAATATATAAGCTTATGTGCTTATTTATAAACTCATTAAGATTAAGAAACACTATTTCAAACTTAATAAGAATTTACGAATTTTTTGAAATTAACGTTATAATAAAAGTAATATTAAAGTGGCGGCGCCAGTGGCTTAAACCTAAAATATTAACAGGATAATTAGCAAGTATGTAATGGGAATATTAGTAAGTATATCTCTATAAGAGAAGTAAATATTCACTTTAAAGTTAAAACAAAGTTAAGAGTTACAACCTATAGGTATACATCTCACTACTGGGCACAGGCCTCCTCTCATTTCTGAGAGGGTTTTATGCCAAGGAAATGTCTTCAAAAATATTTCGAAGACATGTGAAGTTTCACATGTCTTCGAAATATTTTTATTCTTAGGCTCACAATCAGGTTTCCTTATGATGCTTTCCTTCACTGCCGAGCACGTGGTAAATCAGCACTTAAAATTGCAATTAACAATTTCATTGGTGCCGGCGGAGATCGAACCCAGGTTGCTCGCGTAGTGTAAAATTTACAGCGAGCGCCTAGACACTTCTCTCTTTTTCATCAAGTTTCTGTAAATTTCCACTGCTTTTCTTTATTATTCTAAAGTTCCGACATTATTATTAAATAGTAATAGGGTAGTAGCGGCGTAAAATTACCCACTACCCCGTAAGTTCCTGTGGGTGTCGTAGGAATAAAGAAAAATAAAAACAGGAAATTGGCAGCGACATCTTCTCGATCACAAATCAAAACAAACAAATAATAATAAAATACTGCGGTAGTTAATCCGTCCACCAAGCGTGACAACTATGGCAAACATCCACTTAGAGGTGATCGCTACCAAGCTATTTTCAATTTGTTTTGTGTTGTTAATTGTGTAACATACATTGTAATTTGTTATTTTTTTTAAAAACTTCCGCTGGGTTTCTTGCTGGTTCTTCTCAGGACAGAGGGTTTTTCGAACCAGTGGTAATTAAACAAAAGAGTGACTTTCAATAAGTATTATTTATAATCTTTATTGAATAAAAAGTTTCTGTTTCTGTTTCCCTTCGAGATAATCTACTGGTGACTTTTAATGGGATGTAATGAAGGAATGGAAATTATAATGAAATTTGAATCTCAACCGTGCGGAAATCTTGTCTGTTATAAAATATGTCTCTAGGAACTCTAAAGTCCACCAACTCACATTAGATCGGTGTGACAAACTTATTCCGCTCCCTTTCAATGATAAAATAAGGCCTGTGTCTATTACTTTGTATCACTGCTACGCAAATAAAGTTGCCGTTCTAAGAATAATCTTCTGCAAACAAATATAAATATATAATTCGAAAATAGAAAAACAATACACGTATCTATATTCGAGTATACGTTACACAATATAACAAAATACGGGTTTTGGGCACAATACACGTCTTAAGCAAATATAAGAAGGTTGTGGCCGGTGACCTTTGTCCCTTTTCTGTATGTGTGGGTAAGGGACAACGCGTAACTACGCACTAACACTAGCGTAACGGTTGTATTTGCAAATGTGACCTTTTATGGCATAGAAAGTATTAGATATGACCTATTTAAAAATAATAAAATTTCAGTTTAAAGTATGTATTAATAAAAATTAAGTGGTAAATATTAAATATAATGTCGTATAAAATATATGTAAATAACTATGTATGTATATTCTAAACTTTGTAGATGTGTAGGTAGGTATTCAAAATTATTAAGCATAATGAGAACGAAATTCGTATATTTAATACATTTTTAATGTTTAAAAATATTTCAAGGAAAGTTTATTAAAGAAGTGGAACAGTGAATATAGTATCTAACTACTAGTTTAACTAATCCTGTGTTCGGATGCTAGTGAGAAAAAAATATTTTTCATCGTATCACTAACACTGAATTCAAACCTACCACATATCTTCTCGCATAAATGATACGTCGATAATGGAAAGTTTAAAAGACTAGGTTATTACAGTTGAGTTTGTATACGCATTACTAGGAAGAAACGTAGCCTCTCTTTCTCGTCTCTTTTTGTTATCTTGAAATACTGCCGTAGTTCATTCCTATTTATTTTTATTATGAATATAAGATTTTCTCAAAGGTATTTGAGAAAACCTTATACAATCGTCTTCAAACATTTATTAGAATTAAACAATATGGTTTTAGCCGAAAATCTAACACTCTATCAGCAACCGTAGATCTAACTACAAAAATACAACTTAATATTGATCGAAAACATATTGCATTAGGCATATTTATAGATCTAAAAAAGCTTTCGATACCGTTAGTCATGATTTACTCCTTAAAAAGTTAAAACATATTGGTATCACATGTGTAGCCTATAATATCATAAAATCTTACTTAAAAAATCGCAAGCAATTAGTCAGAATCGACAAGTTCCAAAGTACATCTAAAACTGTGACATACGGCGTGCCACAAGGATCCATATTAGGGCCGTTGCTATTCTAAATTTATATAAATAGCTTAAAAGATATTAGATTAAAAGGATATGTAACGTTGTATGCCGACGATATTTCGGCCACTCCTTAAATACTATTATTTCAGACGCGCAAAATGACCTTGACTTAATATATAAATGGTTCTAATAAAATATTCCAATAATAAACATCTCCAAAACTAATTGTATCATATTCAAAGTAAAAAATAAGAAAATATTTGATTTTGAGCCTCTAAAAATGAATAACCAAATTATCAAACTGTCCAATTGAGAAAAATAACTTGGCTTATTTTTAGATGACAAATTTACATAGAAACCTCAGATAGATAAAATTAAATTCAAACTATCATCAATAACGGGTACCCATCGAAGTGTAACTCGGTGTTTCGAGCGTGAAATACGTTATGTTATTTACAATTCTCTAGTGAAACCTCACATCGATTATCTGATAGAAATATGGGGCTCAGCCGCAAAGAATAACTTAAACCCAATACAAAGAGCTCAAAATAAGGTTATAAATGTTCTATTAAACTCTAACTATCTGACACCAACTCATAAAATAAATAACGATTGATTTATATGTAACAGTGTAGTATCAACACTTAAATACAAATCAATCGTACGTTTATCATACATGCATTTTGATTCGTAAAATAATAAATAAAGATATCCACACTCATTTAAGTTTCACTAAGAAGTGGCAAATTTAAAAAAAACTCGACTAAGAAACGCAAATGATCTCATTCTACGTGCACTAAAAACTGATTATGGTAAGAGAAACCTGAAGAAGTAGAAACTTAACTTATATAAAAAACTTCTTATAGACATTATGGAATCGCAGTCAAATGTAAGCTTCAAAAAAATTATTAAAATATCATATTATAAAATCTATAAATAATGGTCTTACTATTAAAGTAAAATATTAATAACTAGCTGTTCCCCGCGACTTCGCCCGCGTGGAGTTATTTTTTGCGGAACCCTAAAATAAAAGCAGCCCAAGTTATTCCTTATAACATCAGCTATCTGCCAGTGTGTATATAAATATTGACATTAATGTTTATACGATACTAACGTCACTCAATTGTTTTGCCCTCTTGGAACCCCTCTACTAACACTTAAACTTTATGGTATGGTATTAAAGTTCAAATTGATTTGTAAGTATATCGAATCTTTTGTATGGGAAAAGTGTTGTTTTTAGACTTTTTCAGGCAATGTTTTAAATTTTTATCTCCGTTAGAACTATCTTCGTACTTCAAGGAATATTATACAAAAAGAATTAGCGAAATCGGTTCAGCTGCTCTCGAGATTTGCGCTTAGCAACACATTCAGCGATTCATTTTAATATTACAGATAATCAATCAGTATATTAAATATATTAAAAAAAGGCCCAACTAAGGTATAAAACTTTTTTTTATTGTTCATTACTATTAGAATAAAATATTACTAAATATGTATCTCAAGCCATTTCTTGTAACTTGGTGAGCATAGTTCAACTTTATATCTATGATTGCATGTCTGTCTGACGCTGTGACTGTTTTGACTGTTTTTTTAATGTACCCCCAACATCTGCATTTCCCTAGATATTGTATAACTTATTAGTTTTTATGTTTTCATGATAAGTGAATTGCAGATGCGTTGTCAGCCGCGAGGACTAAAATGGAATGCCTCTTTTCCAGTAAAGAGGGTCTCCGGTTGTCAACACCATACTATTTAACGAGCCGACTCATTCGTGATACAATTTTACAATTAATATAGATGCAGCATGATTCTACTATGTACAAAATTATAATCCAGGAGAAGCATTTAACCAATATTTTTACTAAATTATTAATTTAACTTGTGCCAGATCTACAAGTTACGGTGACTATATTTTAAGCCCGTTAAAGCCGGGCCACCTTCCAATACAATAACAGCCGCTGTCCCGCGAACCCTTTCCTTACTCCTACCCGTCTCCTTATAAATTGCGATGTCCATTGGGTACTGTCGAAACAATTGTTTGTTTATCTAAAATATTGCATAGTTTGTTCCAGCATAATGTCGATATTACAAAGGGTATACAGTGGACTACTCCACAATAGAACTGTTACGGTCATGATTTTTGATTTTCTGCCGACTTCCAAAAAGGAGACGGTACTCAATTCGACTGTATGTTTTTTTTTTTATGTGTCTTACCTCATAACTTTATACTGGGTGAACCGATTTCGATGATTATTTTTTTATATGAAAGCTGATAGTTCTCGTGTGGTACCATATGAATTTGATCAAGGTCAGACCAATAGTTTTTGAGTTATTCTTAAATAACTTATATTGAAGTCGGCTGTACAAAATTTTTAATTTTTAATTATTATTGTCGATATATTTTATTTTACTCGTACATGCGTTTAGGTTTACATAAGGTTGCTTAAGATCAATTCACGTTGCGGGCTAATTGCTATTAATAGGCTGATATATTACGTTTTCAATATACAGTAACTAGAAAAGCAATTTCAAAAACATACAGTTCGTCAATACATTGACTGTGTGGTTGGTCATTCCCTGTCAATTATCTTTTATTTCCATTCCATTACAGCTTTTATAAGTCCACTGGTAAACATGGGCCTCTACTAAAGATTGCCTCATAGGGATTTTACCATAGTCGCCACGCTTGGCAGGATGGTTGGCAGGAGGGTTGGCATCCGTACTTTTTCATGCTGCTCTCCATCTCCCGTTACAGTTTCTCTCTGTTACCTCTTACGACACCCAAGGGACGATATGAGATAGTGAATAGTGAATATACTTACACCGGAGGCCCAATCCCCCCCCCCCCCCCCTCCAACATGGTAGTGGAATTAAATAAAAGACTACCCCAGGAGGGTACCAGCACCCCTGGAGAATCCCTCGCTGAGCATCCACGTTCAAACTACTTCACTCCTGAGCGTGGGTGCTCAGGCTGCCCCGCGTATTCGGGGGGGGGGGGGGGCAAAATTCCGTTCGCGACTAATGCTGCTCGGGGCAAGCGGAGCAATACAACCAAGGCGACCCCTGTCACGCTATCCGTGAATTTTTGCAACATCAGGGGACTTCATTCCAACCTTAACGCTGTTCATTATCATCTAGAGACGGCGAAGCCGGCCTTGCTCTTTTTAACCGGTGTTTAACCGGTGTGAGACTCAGGTGTCCTCTCTGGCTGACACTTCATATCTCTCCTACCCGGGATACAAATTGGAACACTCTTTTGTGCCCCGGGCTGGAGTTTGCGTATACGTCAGAGAGGACATCTGTTTTCGTCGCTTCGACAGTCTTGAAGGTACGGACCTGTCCATCCTATGGCTGCGCGTAGACAGCGACGACCATCCCCGCGTCTATGGGTGCCTCTATAGGTCCCATAGCGGTAATGCCGACACAGACCGACTCATCGACCACGTCCAAATGGCTGCAGAATCCGTGCTACAACAGGTCCCATCCGCAGAGATCGTGATACTCGGTGATTTTAACGCCCACCACGCTGAATGGCTTCGTTCTCGTTTAACCAATCATGCGGGTAGATCTGTCTTTAACTTTGCTTTGGCATATGGTCTAACACAACTAGTTACTTCGCCTACGCGGATCCCAGATATGGAAGACCATGTACCTTCCCTGTTGGACCTTCTGCTGACCTCTCATCCGGACGGATATCAGGTCTCCATCGATGCCCCTCTGGGCTCTTCGGACCATTGTCTGATACGGAGTACGGTGCCACTCACGCTCTAATCGCAGTTGCGATCTGCAGCTTGCCGCCGTGTTTGGCACTATAGGTCAGCTGATTGGGACGGGATGCGGTCTTTTTTTGCATCCTACCCTTGGGGGCGGGTTTGCTTCTCGCCGGAAGATCCCAGCGTTGTTGCCGATTCTGTTGCTGATGTGGTACTTCAGGGTATGGAACTTTTTATTCCATCCTCTGTGGTGCCCATCGGTGGCTGATTCTAGCCATAGTTTGGTCGCTCCTGTAAAATAGCATCACGCTATAAGCAGGAGTGCTACCGGGCCTGGGCGACGCATCAACGTCTCGGGATGTAAACACCAGCGCACTTAAAAAGATGTATAACTCCGCCTTCAGGTCCTTCAAAAGCGTCATTGCCAAGGCAAGGTCTAAGCGCATCGGCAGAATTGGCGAGAAGCTAGTTCACCTTCCTTCGGGAACCCGTGCATTCTGGTCTCTCGCCAAGGCTCTCCAAGGGAACTTCTGTCAGCCATCTCTTCCATCTCTGCACAGAGAGGACGACTCACTGGCCCATGCCGCAAAGGAGAAAGCCGATCTGTTGAGCTCTCTTTTTGCGTCCAACTCGACTCTAGATGACGGGGGGAACACACCGCCGACCATCCCGCGATGTGAGTGCTCCATGCCGGATGTGCGGTTTACACAGCGCTCGGTTAGCAAAGCACTCTTCTCCCTGAACGTCAGCAAGTCGAGTGGGCCCGATGGAGTCCCTCCCATTGTGCTGAAGACGTGTGCTCCGGAGTTGGCACCGGTTTTAACGCGTCTTTTCCGGTACTCCTACTCCCAAGGCGTAGTCCCGAATTTATGGAAGACAGCTTTGATCCACCCGATCCCTAAAAAAGGCGACCGCTCAGTCCCGTCCAACTACAGGCCTATTGCCATCACCTCCTTGTTCTCCAAAATAATGGAATCCATTATAAACTGCCAGCTCATGAGGTACCTTGAGAATCACCAGCTGATTAATGACATCCAGTACGGTTTTCGTCGAGGTCGATCAGCTGGTGATCTTCTAGTCTATCTGACTCATAGATGGGCGGAGGCAGTAGAGTCCAAGGGGGAGGCATTGGCCGTTAGTTTGAACATAGCGAAGGCCTTCGATCGGGTCTGGCACAAAGCGCTTCTTTCGAAGCTTCCTTCCTATGGGCTTCCCGAGAAAATGTGCAAATGGATCACCAGTTTCCTTGCTGATCGGAGGAGCATCAAGGTCGTAGTAGACGGTGCATGCTCTGATTTCAAGCCTATCAACGCTGGTGTTCCACAAGGCTGCGTGCTATCACCAACGCTGTTTCTCCTGTATATCAATGATATGTTGCTAACTGGTAGTATTCATTGCTATGCAGCACTGGTGATGCCTTATATACCGGCCGTGCCAATATTTTTCGGGAAAACTTCGCTCAGTACCGGGACAAACTTGTGTCTGAAGTCGAGTCTTTGCTTAAAAAAGTCTCGGATTGGGGCCGACTAAATCTAGTCCAGTTCAATCCCCAGAAGACACATGTTTGCGCGTTTACCGCTAAAAAGAACCCCTTTGTCGTATCTTTTTTTTATACGATAAGGGTGACAAACGAGCACACAGTCCATCAGTAAGTAGTTGCTGCGGCCCATAGACATCTACATCTATCCTCTAATACAAATCAAAATGTAGATGCGTTGTCACCCGTGAGGACTAAGATGGAATGCCTCATTTCCAGTAAAAAGGGCCTCCGGCCACCTGCACTCACCAAGCGAAACGCAGAGGTAAACCTCTACTTCACGCTGGTTTTCTGTGAGGTTGTGGTACCACCCCGGTTCAAGCCGGCCCATCCGTGCGACAGCAAAAGCAGCCGCCTGGCTCTACTACTGTTAAATGTGTATCTCCTCAGTTTCAAGGCACTCCCCTTGCTGCCTCAGCTAGTATCGGAATCCTTGGCGTCGACATATCGAATAGTGTGCAGTTTCGTGGTCACTTGGAAGGGAAGGCCAAATTGGCCTCTAAAAAGGTTGGCGTGCTCAGCAGAGAGAGACAGTATTTCATGCCGGCACATCGCTTGCAACTTTACAAAGCGCAAGTTCGGCCCTACATGGAATACTGTTCTCATCTCTGGGCCGGGGCACCCCAGTGCCAGCTCCTTCCACTTGACCGCATCCAGCGCAGAGCGGTTCGAATCGTCGACGACCGAGTTCTTTCTGATCGGCTCGATACACTGGCACTGCGTAGAGATGTTGCATCTCGTTGCGTATTTTATCGCATCTATCACGGAGAGTGCTCTGAGGAATTGTTCGGACTAATTCCAGCCGCTCAATTTCACCATCGCACATCGCGACAAAACTCGCGTTACCATCCATACCATCTGGATGATTGGTGGTCCACCACTGTGCGATTTAGAAGAAGTTTTCTCCCTCGCACAACTTCCTTGTGGAATCAATTACCACCAGCGAATTTTCCGAACCGATACGACTTAGAAACCTTCAAGAAAAGAACTTACACCTTTCTAAAAGGCCGGCAACGCATCTGCAATTCCCCTGGTGTTGCGGTTGTTCATGGGCGGCGGTAGTCACTTACCATCAGGTGAGCCGCATGCACGTTTGCCCCCTCTTATATATAATAAAATCGCCACTACAAGGTCCATCTCTTATTTCATTACATGATATTTACATCCTAAATTAAAAGCAATAGTACAAATTCTATTAATAAACTTTTATTTTTATTTATTTTTTATAGGATAGGGTGGACAAACGGGCACACATTCCACCTGATGGTAAGTGGTTGCTGTGGCCAATAGAGATCTACATTTATCCTCGTTTGAGATTCAAAATGCAGATGCGTTGTCACCCGCGAGGACTAAGATGGAATGCCTCTTTTCCAGTAAAAAGGGTCTCCGGTTCTATACACTCACCATACGAAACACAGCAGTGTTAATTTGCTATTTTACGCTGGTATTCTGTGAGAACGTGTTCCTTCCCCGGTCGAGCCGACCCATTCGTGCTACATATATACTATTAATATAGCTGTAGCATGGCTCTACCACGTACAATAATCAACAATAAATTTTATCATTACCAAGAAAAAAAAAACAATGACGTAGAAATTGATACATCAACATTACGTTATCAAATCGATGTTTATATTTAAATTATATTTAGCAAATTGTTGAGATGAAGATATTACAATAAGCAAACAATATCATTAGGAATAATGCATTTTATATATAATAAGAAAAACATATGAAATATTAAAAAAAGAATATTTTAATCGTTTTTTTCAACGTTATTTGTTGCGACAGTACCGTGTCGGACCCCGGGTCTACATTCGCCCGTTACCGAAACAAATATTGCTACATTACCCGACCCTTGCCTCTCAACTTGTAATAAAAAGTCAGGACGTCTTGTTCCGGCCACCTATACTCGTGCTATTTACTTTCGTGCCGCCCTACACCGCCCAAATAGTCCCTTTTAGTTTGCTAACAAAACATGATGTTTTTTTATTAAACACATTCGGGTCAGACACGTTCCAAACACACTTTACTTTGCTTTTCCCTAATTTAGACGTCATATTATTTTTTAATTTTAGACTTTTACTGAGTCATAGTATGTGCTCATGCATTAAGTGGTTGTATGAGCATTCATAGTACACGAACAAATCAAGTTTAATTTCCGGCGGTGGCAAAAATTGTAAAAAAAACCTCGTCAGTAAATTTATAGCAATTTCGTCGGCGCCGCTAGCGAACGACGGCGACAGCATGGATATATTATGTTAGGATGTGACTTTACATTATAGAAGTTAGAGTGACAATTGAGCACACATTCGAGCTGATGGTTAGTGGATGTTGTTGTAATTGTAACGATGGAATTATCACACACCATCTGCCTAATGCCGTTACGTTACACTGCGGCCCATAACCACCTACATCCCCGATTAAAAATCAAATTGCGCTTTCACCCCCGAGTTACAGCTTTGAATTTTATCACGAAGCACTTCTTTTAAGATTTTCACCAAATTTGGTGCGTATTTTATACAAGAAATATTCGCGTGTAGACTGCAGACAATGAATAAAAAAGAACCATTTTACGTATCTAATTTCATCTTAAAACCATTAGTGACCATACAGGACGCCAAAACGCTTGCGGTCAAATTCACAAAAACCTTTTATTTGTATTGTATTTTAATTATATTTCTTTGTTTAAAATCTACGTCCAAGATGCCAGAGGGGTTGTGCCCTTTTGTTTATCAGCTACCGATTTTTTTTAAATTAATTTATGCACCTAACTAAGCTCTATCAGAATCTTTAAATCCATTAAAAATAGTAACACGTTTATGATTACAATCGTACTTTATTTCACATTCATACACATGCTCAACTACATACCTACATAACGAAAGTAATCTAAGTACCGTTGTTTTTTTTTTAATTTATTACATGACCATGGATACAGAGTCCAATCGAAATGTTAAAAGTTCAGCCTATTCTGATGAGCATTATATTTCTATTATCTGGTTAGAAAATGTCGTGATGTAACAAGTTTATTAACTAACAGCAGCATAAGGACTACCATGCCGTATTACCTGTCCTAACGCGAATGCAATAGGATTGGAGTATTCCCGGTAGAGAGCATGAAAGGAGTCTCCCCCACGCTGCGATAATTGGTTAACTCTTTTGCCGTGGCGGCGAATCTAAGTCACTTTTTTATAAAATAAGAAAATAAGCCAGCAGCTCACCTGATTATAACTGCTCCTTGCGATCATCTGCAACACCAAAGGAATTGTAGTTGCGTTGCTGGTCTTTTGGAAAGAATACTGTCACTGGATTTACTACAGACACTATAAATCGATGATTTAATGAAGGATAAGATTCAGTTTTAGAAACAATGGTTACATAAATTGTGATATAACTAAAATAAGAAACAATTTTTGGTTTTTGACAAATTCTGACTCAGGCTAAAATTTGAACCAGGTATACGACTAGTTCTAAAATGGTACTATGACCATCGACCACTAGACCACGCTTTCGATGCTCATGGTGCCAAAAATTATCAAGCAAATTATTAATATTTTTAAAGAAGTAACTCAGGGGAGCGCTCACTTTAATATTTCAAACACACAGGCAAACCGAGATCATTCAAAGGGCACTAATGAAATTTTCATTATAATTTTAAGCGGTGACTTACCACCCGCAAGGCGGTGAAGGAAAACATCGCGGGGAAACCTGCATATCTGAGAAGTAAAAAAAAATTCTTGAATTTTTAAACTTTAACAACACACCGACCTGCCTCAATATCAGTTCTTTACAGAAAAGCGTGGATATATCTGAATGTTTTTGGAACGATGTTCCTTATCGCACGCTACGAATTTGGCGGATGGGGGCTAGGCGAGAAAAAGTATAAGATTTTTCCGTCACGACCCTCTATAGTGCGAGCGAGATGGAATAATATCCATCTCCTTCGCACTTTTTTATCTTGCCTTGGAAGGAATATTATTTTAAATGGCGCTTCATGTTAATAGACGCTAGTAAATTATTTATTTGTATTTGTTAATCAATAATATAATACGTTTATCAATAATAATATACTACGAAAGGAACTTCGTTCCAAACGAATGTTCCACGTCACTCGCGCGTGTTTTTTTTTAATTATTTATAAGCTGATGTTTATATTATACTACACGTAGTAGAGAAAAGTACATTGTTACTAAATTTAAATAAATTTAAACTGTCTAACAAACAACTACCCAAATAAGTTAAACTAATTTAATCCTACCAAAAAGCTTCGAGATATCTGTCCTTAATGTATGCACAACGACCTTACCCTTCCAGCTCCGTCTAGATTCACTACGCAACTCGACCTATTCATTATATTGTTTTACATTTGTAAAGATTATAAAAAAGGCAACCAAAATTAAAACAATATTCACAAGTGATGAATGGTTTGCAGCACTCATGGTCATGGACGAACTAAGGTGTTCACTAAACTACAATTAAGTTACTGCGCTGGCTCAGCGATCCAAAAATGATCTCGGCCATTTAGAGTGCTATTCGTTCCTATACTGCGCCGCTTCTTATCAGTTGTTTTCAATAAACGAAGATAAAGATAAAATTAGAGAACTAAGGTTTCATTTAACTATGACATTAGAATTTCATACATGAAGACTTGAATAAAAATTGGAACCAGGCGTGGCAACAAACAAGACCTATGTTTACGTAGTTGGTAGATTTATTTTATTTCAAGGCATATATATATATATATATATATCACTAAAACATTAAATAAAACCAGGCGGACAAAGTAGAAAAAAAATCAGTTCGCATAATAATGACATCGAATTTTTTTTATAGGATAGGGTGACAAACGAGCAAACAGTCCACCCGATGGTAAGTGTTTGCTGTGACCCATATTCAACTACATCTAACCTCTATAAAGAATCAAAATGCAGATGCGTTGTCACCCGTGAGGACTAAGATGGAATGCCTCTTGTCCAGTAAAAAGGGTATCCGGTTCTCTACGCTCACCATACGAAACACAGCAGCGTTAAGCTGCTATTTTACGCTGGTATTCTGTGAGAGCGTGGTCCTTCTCCGGTCGAGTCGATCCATTCGTACTACAACTATACTATTAATATAGCTGCAGCATTGCTCTACCACGTATAAAAATTACGTTAAATCTAATTTTGACGGATATACATTTAGAAATGTGTAATATTATAATTATTACGGGCCGGTATTCACTATTTTATGACAAGACGCGAAATAAAAATATCGTAGGTACTGATGAAGTAGAAAATAATAAATATATTTAGGTAAAGTTACTTTATTTTAAACTATTATATACATTAATATACAAACTAAATTCTAATCACAACAAAAACCATTTTAAATTTGAATAAAAAAGTAACCAAATGTTTATGGTTTAAAAAAATAGAAATAGATATATATCCATTATTTACATATGGATTCAGAAAAATATAAGTACTAGTGTTTAGTACCAGTAAAGTAACTGACCCAATTCAAACGAGGCACGGCGACCGACCCTTTGCGGACAGTTCTCCCCCCGTGGGCAGTACACCCTCTAAACAACCTAGGTACACAAAAAACATTATAACAGACCTTTATATTTATGTAGAATTCATCTTTATGACTTTTGGATTAAGGTGCACTTTTGTGTTACGGTTTTCATTGTGGGCAGTTAACACTAAATAGCAGGGGGACGGTCGGATCGACCCATGTCTAGTATAGTGCGTTTGCGTAGCTTTGATTTCGATTTGCTATTCGCGATTTAGTTATCCACTATTTATATCAAAAAATCTGTACAGGCTCACGAAATTTCCTACATGTCTAAAAAATTTGAAAGAAAACACTTGTACTAAGATTAATGTCAAAATTTTATTACATTTTTTTGATTATCGGCCGTCTGCAATCGACTGTTAAAGTTGAAATTAGGCGCTTGGAAACTTGGCACACTAGCACTTTAAAGCTGTATTCAATCATTATAAAACATATATTAACCTTTATGCCTATCAGACCCAGAGTTGTAGATAGAAATCACACACACACATCACACACACATCACTCTCGCTTCTTTCACATCCTTTTATCTACGCATACATGCTCATCGGTTAAAGGTACACTTAATACAACCCATCTTCAATATATCGGCAATTTGGTTCATAAACTTTCATCTAGGGCCTCCCTTGCCTACTCCGCCACTCACTTCCACACACACTCAATAATTATATTAATCAGAAAATCTTGCTACTACAACGATAACTTTAGTGACGATCTGAATTAGATATCTTATGAATTGTATGTTTTTTACGTGGTAGGGTCACAATATTTGTATTATGGCTGCAGCATGAATAGGTCAGATTGTACCAACGTAAAATCACATTGCTGTTATGTTTCGAATGGTAAGTGAAGAGAACCGGAGACCCTTTTTACAACCTAACGGCATTCCATCCGAGTCGTCAGGGGTGCCAACGCATCTGTTTCCTAATTTTTATTGATAGGAAATTGTTGTAGATAGTCCCATCTGATCATCTTCATACAGTCTACGACAAGTGATTATATCTATGTTTGCAGGTATACATATGACTTAACAATAACTTTTTGTAGTTGACAACTTTTGACACTGTATGAAAGTTGGCGCTGTGATTGTTGTCACTGACGAGAGTTAGACACAGATAGACAATGTCATTATCATGACTTAAAAGGTTAAAAGTAATAATAAAAGTAGTACGCTTTGCTAATCTGTTTTTTTTTTCATCAGTGACATACTTCAGGAATGAGATACTTACGCCATCTAAACTTTAAATTTATTTTAATACTTCAGTGATATAATTTGAGAAAAATGAGATCTAATGACGATTGTCACAGAGGGACAGATAGTCCTCAGAGTAATTTTTTTTTAATATGTGTTTTAATTATGTTAATTTGTGTATTTCAATATTATTTCGGTTTATTTAATATATCTGTTGTCTAATTTTGATATCTGACACTAAACTTTGGGTCTGCAAGAGCAAGCGGTGTGACAATGATAAATGAAGAAATAATGATGTGACACGCTGTGACAGGGGTCCAGTAAGGTTCCCTTGGACGAATGTGTGATAATTTGTCCAAGATGTTTCCTTTATTGACGTCTTTGCCGATTGTTAGGCGTGTTTTCCGAAAATATCACATTTTACTAAGTTTTTAAAATAAATTAATTATAAGGTAATTGTATTTTATTATTATCATTCGTAAAACGTCACACAACCTTAAAAGAGCTTAACTACAGAGTAGTATGATTCAAGTAAGCAGTGGTATAACTAGAGTGACCGACATAGCCCAACGGATTAGTAAGCTGAAGTGGCAATGGGCCGGCCATATAGCTCGAAGAACCGACAACCGATGGGGAAGAAAGGTTCTCGAGTGGCAGCCTCGTACCGGCAGGCGAAGTGTAGGGCGTCCCCCCACTAGATGGAGTGACGACCTGGTAAGATATGCAGGAAGTCGATGGATGCAGGTGGCTCAGGACCGTGCTTTGTGGCATTCTTTGGGGGAGGCCTATGTTCAGCAGTGGACTTGTGAAGGGCTGTAATGATGATGATGATGATGAAGCAGTGGTATCCACTCTGTGCTCACTATCCCATCTGTCGAGTGGTAAGTGTGAGCAAAGATTTTTATCTTTTTAGATGAAGCATTTTCGAAAAGTCATATCCAACATAGATAATCCAATTCAAGTAATGATCATTATTATTTTCATAATTAATATATGTAAAAAGAAATAATGTTTGTAATCACAATTAATTTTATATACATTTTTATTCACCAACACTGTTATCAGTAATTAATAAGAGAATAGCTATGTCGCTAAAACCGTTTCTTATTAGAATATTATTAGAAAATTTGCAGCGCCATCTATTATCGAGTAGTAAAAAACTTAAGTTTGGTATTTTAAGCTTTGATATAGAGTGCGCTAGCTATGTAGCTTTCCAAAAGACAGAAAGATTAAGCAATGTTACAATTATTCCGTACACAATATTTTGGCAAAATATATCTTAGTACTTCACAGTACACACACAGTATACAGTAATGCTATTTTACGCTGGTATTGTGAGCGTCGTCCTTTCCCGCTCGAGTCGAACCATTCGTGCTACAGCTATAATGCAACTGCATGACTCTACTACATAATATGAATAAATTACTACTAATTTAAATTTAGTCTATTTAAGTCTAATTTAAATGTAGACTAATTAGACTAAATTAAGATAGGAGGATTAGTAAGCTGAAGTTACAATGGGCCAGTAGCTCGAAGAACCGACAACCGATGGGGAAGAAAGTGGGAAAGTGTAGGGCGTGCCCCCACTAGATGGAGTGACGACCTGGTAAGACATACAGGAAGTAAATGGATGCAGGTGGCTCGGAACCGTGCTTTGTGGCATTCCTTGGGGGGAGGCCTATGTTCAGCAGTGGACTTGTGAAGGGCTGTAATTATGATGATGATGATGATGATAAAGAAGTTAATAATATATTTTATTTCATAACTGGCACGCGATTGTAGGGCCAAAATAAAAAAATAAAGTTTTGTAATAGACAGCACTGACTAAGAATTACAAGTTCTCAGTGTTATCTGAAAGTTGGCAGAGTGAAAGTTAGGGCGGCCGCGGGGTGAAAAATGCAACGAACTTCCGGCGAGAGAGAAAGTGACTGACTTCTTGAATACTTTAACGGTTAAACGGTAATCTTGTTTAAAGTTATCTTCACAATATCATTATGTTTTTAATGTTGCATCGATACCTTTTTAGAATTTATTATAAATTTGGAGGCACGCATGCCAACAGAAAGGTACCGTGTTATAAATATGCACATATGTTTCCGTTAAGACAGATGAATTAATAAATAAATATTCACACAGGATTTTTCCATACAACGCTTTAAACAATCAAATGAAAGCAATTTTGATCAGGTTTGTGGCTGTATGATTAAGATCCTTTTGCCTTACCTATGCGGGAAAATATTACAAAAAAAGTTATGCAAACAAGTACTTAGCACCGTTTCTACACAACTGAACATTATTATTTTTTTACGTTACAGCGCCACGCTGCAGCTACCTATATTGTGATTGCAGCACGAATGAGTCGGCTCGACTGGCGTCACGCTCTCACAGAATACCAGCGTAAAACAGCAGAATAATGCTGTCTTATGGCTAATGTAGAGCACCCTTTTTGCTGGTAACGAGGAATTCCATCTAAGTCCTCAGGGGTAACAACGCATCTGCTTTTTTATTCTTAATCAAGGATAGTCACTAAAGTAATCAACTTGCTATCATAGTATTTTACCATGATGTGGAGTGTAAACAAACCTGTGGGGAGTTACACTTTTAATATACATATTACAGACAAACAAACAAAGATAGACAGAGCGGCGTACGTTTCAAGTGACTCAGAAACTGTGCTCAACTCTTTCATTTTTCTTTCTTTATCAGCTAGTAAAAATGCACTGCTTCAAGCACATATCTACACAAATAAAATTGAAGTCTCTGTTTGTAATGTCAGAATTACAGTGTTTAACTATGTGTAATGCATAGGAAAGTACAAACGGTACTTATAACAAAAATACACATTTTAAAAAATTTATCTGTCTGTCTGTCTCTGTGTCTGTCTGTCTGATTGTTCCGGCTAATCTCCGAAAAGACTGGACCGATTTTGACGGGATTTTCACTGGCAGATAGTTGATGTCATAAGGAGTAATTTAGGCTACTTTTATTTTAGAAAAATAATTAGGGTTCCTCACAAAAAAATTAAAACCCTAAATTACACGTGGGCGAAGTCGCGGCGAACAGTTAGTATTACATATATTCAAGCACACATATGCACCTAAAACCATGTTGTTGGTTGCAAATGATTTAAGATACAGATGTGTACGTGAGTGCGTGTTTTAAAAGTTAGATGAGCACGGTTAAGGCTTGGTTTTTAAAATGTAACAGAAGATGGGCAGCAGCATCTTCCCAATAACAACTGAAAATAACAAAATCCTGCGGTTGCCAACCCGCTTGACAATTGTGGCAACTATGTAAAAATCCCATCATGAGGCAATAGAATAGAATAGAATAGAATAGAATGATTTTTATTCAATATGGATTATTACATAATACTTATTGAAAGTCATTATTTTATTTACCACTGGTTCGGAAAACACCTCTGTCCTGGGAAGAACCAGCAAGAAACCCAGCGGGACTTTTTTTTTAAACATAATTTCACTTAACAATAATTTTGTTTATACAATTTTAAATGAATTATTCATAGAACCAGCATGGTGGCGATCACCTTATTCCCAGGGGTTATTTTCATTCATGTATTCCTTGATATTATAATAACCCTTTTTGTACAGTTTTTCTTTAATAAAACTTTTAAACTTGTTTATTGACAAACTTTGAACATGTTCTGGGATTCTGTTGTAAAAGCGTATACATTGCCCCATAAATGAATTACTAATTCTGTGGAGTCTTGTAAGTATCTAACTGTATCTAACGAGCCATTTAAGATTTGGAATTTGAATTGGCTATAAAAAAAAAACTAATGAATATTTTTTCAAAGTTATTATGAGTTTATTAGAAATATTGAACCGTTCCATTTAGGAATGGAAGACAACATCATACAACATTACAAGGCGCAGGTTCGGCCGCACATGGAATATTGTTCCCATTTCTGGGCTGGGGCTCCCCAGTGCCAGCTCCTTCCATTTGATCGCATCCAGCGCACAGCTGTTCGAATCGTCGGCGACCGAACTTTTTCCGATCGGCTTGACTCACAGCCACTGCGTAGAGATGTTGCATCTCTTTGCGGATTTTATCGCATTTACCACGGGGACTGCTCTGAGGAATTGTTCTGTCTAATTCCAGCCGCACAATTTCACCATCGCACATCGCGACAAAACTCGCGATACCATCCATACGAGGTCCACCACTGTGCGAGAGATGTTTCCGGACCGATACGGTTTAGGCGCAGTCAAGAAAAGTCCGTACTCCTTTTTAAAAGGCCTGCAAAACATCTGCAAGTCCCCTGGTTCCCCTGGTGTTGCAGTTGTTCATGGGCGGCGGTAATCACTTACCATCAGGTGAGCCGTATGCTCGTTTGCCTCCTATAAAAAATGATTGCCACAGCTAGCCTTATAATACCCCATTCCATCCGTCCAATTTTTCAGTACATTTTCGAATGTTTGGGCCTCTATTTCGTCAATGGCAACTTCGATTTCATATTTCAAGTTGTCAATCTTTCCTGGATGGTTAGAGACTTGTCCTTAACGGCTCCCAACAAAGAAAGTCCAACGGAGCTAAATCGCAGCTTCGAGGTGGCCAATTGACATCAGCATTTCGGCTTATTATGCGATTTTCGAAAACAGTGCGCAAAAGATCGATTGTTACGTTTGCTAAGTGGCACGTTCCGTCATCTTGTTGAAACCAACTGTGGTCTATGTCATCCTTTTCAATTTTGGGAAACAAAAAATCGCATAGCGATCGTCATTCATTGTAACGGCGCTTCATTGCCTATTTTCGAAGAAAAATGGCCCAATAATGCCGCCAGACCAATATCCGCACCAGATAGTCACTTGCTATGGATGCATTGGTTTCTCCACGATGACGTGTGTATTTTCTGATCCCCAGATATGATAATTTTGCTTCTTGAATTTCTTGAATGATAATATCCTCCGAGTTGGAAATGAGCTACATCTGAAAAGATGATTTTTCGGAAAAATACTCATTTTCGATCAAGCTGTCTTCGGCCTATTGATCAAACCGAACTAATTGAACTTTGTACGCATTCATACCGAGATCTTTATACAAAATTCTTCTCAAAGAAGTGGGTGAAATGTTCAATTCTTGAGAACGATGTCAAGTTGATGTTGATGGTTGTACGCGCACACTCTGAGCGACTGATGTTTTTGGTTATGCGCGCTGGACGTTGTACGTACATGGGTTGTTTTATCGAACTCTCTTCACATATTGATCCACAAACTGTTTTTTTTAGCACATCCTTTTTGTAAATTTTTTTTTGTAAATTTCTAACTGTTTGAGTAGAAGACCTCACCACTTTGGAAATAAATTTTCAATATTTCCTAAGTTTGTTCAAGCGAAAAGCGACCCATTTCATAAATGTCAAACATACAACAAACTTTCTGTAACATCGGAAATGTCATCAAACCTTCCGATCTCAAAATAACCTATAGTTCCAATTGCAAACTTTAGATGGCCCAGCCTGTATGAGGGAGATCTATGTTCAACAGTTGACTTTTATAGGCTGTAATGGATGGATTGATAGATAATGGATGAAATGTTCTAAAAAGTCCAGTAACTGAAAGGAGAGTTTTTTTATCATCAACATCAATAAATTGTATGTCAGTACTGCCTTCTGCAAATAGACATTTGACTGTAAATCTTAATAATAATAAAGTAAGTATTGATGCAGAAGCAATGTTACCCATCGCCGCTTAAAGACATATCTGATGTAATGATTTCTTATATTTATGCGAACACTACACATTTAAATAAAACTAGTTTTACGGAGTTTATCGCGTATATTAACTTATTTTATATTCCCGACGTTTCGAGTACTTCACAGCACCCATGGTCACAGGGGGGCTGAGGTATTTGAAATCCCAATGTCACAGTTAACCATGGCTACCTCCAGATTAATCCTCCAAATTAATTATTTATATCTGATGTACCTTATGTAAAAAAAGGTCAAAATAGTAACTGCCTTTATATGTGATTCTCTATTCTACAGGACTCACTTGTGGCCTAGGCTAGATATTGCTTATTTCCTCCACAAAAATTCGTTTAGCGGCGAGTTAAAATAGGCGGTGCCAGGGCGGTGCGGAACGACGCCATATCCGGCGAGGCGCGATTGAGTTCCCGACTTGATTGATCAACCGCGCGGACTGATTGACTGGGATCGATTTATTGGACGCATATGGCATGTGGACGACCAATTTGCGTTGATTATCACGACGTTTCTAGAAACGTTCTGCTCATGTACGAGTACCTATATATTTATTATCGACGTTAGGCGGCGTGGTCAGTTAAAATCATACATAATTAACCATACATAACGGCTCCGCGGTGCAGTGACTTAGTATTGAGTTGCAGCGCTGGGTTAGGATCAGGTATTTCTATGGCCTCCTAGTGTGAGGTAAGTTTAAAAAAAAATATTGACTTCGTCTGGCATTCGAAATCAGCAGTGCGATTGTGTAACTCTAGTGAAAATCGTTCGCCGATAGAAATCATTCGGCAAGTACCTTATATTTTTATTATAATGGTAATATTTTAACCATTTTTAACCATAATTAAGATATTATTATTGTAAAACCGATACTGATACATTTACACATTACAATGAAATCAAACGCTAAAACGAAGCCAACAACTATAACAAATACAAACAATATCAAATCTTTCCAGAATCGTTTCCGGTCGGAAATCGAACCCGGAGCCCCTGATAGTGAGCTGACCACACAGGTCGTGATAAAATTAATACATTTTGTTTTCAAATTAAAAATTACAATACCATGTTATTGTCAATCTATTGCAAGTAAACGAGTACGAGTACCTCACAACTTTGTTTGTCAAAAGCAGTTAAATAAAAACCTGTATGGTCCGTTGCAGAAAAACGTGAAAAGGCAGAAAATATTAAGAATATTCTAATTGGAGTTGTTGGGACTATCGTCACACAAGTTTAATTCATACTATACTTTTCGAGAAATGCGGCCCTTAGCTCTCTTACAACAGCCCTGATTTAGGTACGAGGTACGACGACATGTAAACACGTAGTAGTTTGCATTTTGTTCCACGCATTTCGGCTACCATAATCACTATTTTTTAAGAAATATTCAGTTACCATAAAACCATTTACTTAAGGTAAATTGTCAGATTGACATTTTTCATATCCGACTTCCATGTTAAATTTTTAAAATTAACCCCATTACAACAACATTTACAAACATTTTACATTAGATAGGAAAAAAAATGTGTAAAAACATGCGTATTCTACCTTTGGGTACGTGAGCAGTAGGTGAGCAGTGAGAGACGCTAGAGATGACGTCGCACCACGAGCGCACGAAATTTCGGGATTTGAAAAACCGATCCGAAATTCTCGTAGTAATATCTTCGGTATTACTGCATGTATTGACGTGAAACAAAAACTAGTGTGATGTACGTAAAATAAGCTTTTATAATAGATATATTTGAATGCGAAATTTTTACTATTGTTTTTCTATTCAATTCTTTAGAATAATTCTTTCTTTCATTGTCTTGTTTTTTAATTTGATAAAATTATTTTGATTTATAGTCGTCTTTTTCAACCGACTTCAAAAAAGGAGGAAGTTGTCAATTTAACTGTATTTTTTTAATGTGTGTACCTCAGAACTTTTTTCTAGGTACCGATTTTGATGATTCCTTTTTTATTTAAAAGATGGTGCTTTTCATGTGGTCCCATATTATCAAGATCTGACCAATATTTCGTATTTAATTGACTTCAACTACGTTAATGATATTTTCATTTTATTTATATTGATGTTGGTTGTACAAATTTTTTTATTTTACCACTTATATAATCATAAAGTTTATAGCAAAACTTTGTAACTATATTTATTTTGATTTGGTTTCATTTTTGTTTTTACTTTTGTTGGAACTGTGCTTGCCTAGGGGATAAGCGCTCGTCGTAATTTGATCGTACGCGAACAAATCGACTTGGATCCCCGTCAGCGCCAATAAATTGTTAACTGAAATTTAAGTGCTAATTTACCGCGTGCTCGATGAAGGAAAATATGGTGACGAAAACTACAGCGCCTGCTCCACAACTCTCTTAAAATGAAGGGGGCCGGAGCCTATCTGTACCTACATACAGTGTTATTATATACAAAACCGTTTTTGCCTATCGATCGACCCTTACAGATGTGTGCGTGCGCAGTAAAATCAGTTAAAATAATGCATCACCACGCATTTTGAATTTAAAAGATAAAAAGGACAGAATGTTTAAGATTTTTTAAATTAGTTTCTCTTTACCATTTGCCTATATTACTTATTCTGAACCTTTATTGCAAGATAACCCTGTATGCTATATTACTTTTACATTTTTACATCTGTACCTTAAGCGAAAGAAGAAAGAATATCCAATAATATGTAGGTACTATACTCTGCCTTGTATATTTTGACGTAATTATTATTTAATTTCAATTTAAGATTTCCTTAAAAATTATTGCATTATACATAACAACAGTTTATGTATAGTAACCAAGTTCTAAAAAAAATTTTCAAAATTTTATTATATGTATCAGAGTCCGATACCATCCTGTGTAGATACCATCTTTACGGTTTCTACCGTCTAATAAGATACCAATAGAGAATCAATACAATTACACGTTGTAAGGCATTTCATCTTAATTTTCAGAGGTTACGATGAAACTGCAGCCTTCTTTGTTTTAAGCTAGTTCATGGACTGGACTGTAGTGTAAGTTCATTTTTCACTTATGTTTTATAAAATTAACAAATACTTCGAAAGCATTTGATATGTAGACGAAACGACAGCTTCAACATTTTTATACTCCTTACGAGTATGTCTCCACAATTAAAAAACAATAGATTTAACATTTTTTAAAGGAAACATTGTATCTGAGTCCAGGTTTAGGCGAAAGCCATGTAACCCTTTTAGCCTTTACTAACGTCATGGAATAAGTGCACGTTTGAATCACGATTAGATTTATTAGTTGCTAGTAGATACCTTGGCAAGTACCTAAGTTTATGAGTAACGTACTCGACCAAAAATATTGTCTTTTGCATGCATCACAAAGTGAGGGAGTGCTCTACACTCGATATGTGACCATACCTCAATTTCGCTACATAAAATCGTTCTCATACTTTTATCTAAACATCAAATCCATTTTATTATTAACGTTACAATAACTATAGACATTGGATTATAAGATTAGTTTATTTTCTAATTGATTCACTTTAGATTACATAACAAAAAATGTTATTGAAAAAATATATGGACTGCCGTCCGTTGGTCTGTACGCCGGTGAGCCTTCTCGCTTAATAGAAATGTAAGCAATAGATTGAGATATATAATATTAAATAAGATTCCATATATTCTAAGGAAGATCCCTATTGATTTTTGTTATTGAACTCAACATCGTTTAAAAGTTATTAATGAAAGTCAATCAGATTCTCTGTTTTTTTTTATTGTAAAAATTATCGTCACTATTTTTAATGTATCCATCAAAATTAAATGAAACGCTTATGAGGCGTGCACTTTTGGGTTTTCCAAACTATTTTAAACTATTATGAATATTTAAATTATTTAAGTATCTCTTTTGTGATTTCATTTCACCTGATGTTAAGTAGATGTTGTGGCTCATGGAGAGTAATACATATCCTTGATTAAGAATAGAGATGCGTTGTCACCCTTGTTTGTGATGAAATGTCTCGTTATCAGAACCAGAACACAACACTCAAGGCGAAAGGAGAAAGGGGTCTCCAGCACGACTAGCATGAGATGAGGACAAAAAAAATTATCCCCCGATTATATCCACTGACAAGAGATGAAATTATCTTGTCCTTATGTAAGAGCACGGTAACGGGGAGAAGTATATCCCCGTTTGACATAGCGAGTAGACATATATCCCCCATCCGTAGCATGGAGCAAATAAAAGATAAAAAATTATGCTTTTTGACATTTGATAGGGACAATTTTATCCTAGTTAATTCCACGTGGGTTTAAGTTTATATTCATACAAAAAATTTATCTACGTCTAAGTCTATCTCCCATTTTATCTACTGTGTGTATTATATCCACCGATGTGCCTTCGGGCACGTGTTCGAAAGGTTGATAAAACTAAGCGAGGGGATAAACATTTTCTCCTTTCTCCGGGGATAAAATTGTCTCCTGCCCATGCTAGCCTTGCTGTTGTTTTTAATGTATATTATCATCTCTTCACCATAATATTTTTATCTTCATAAATGTCATTAGAGGATTATGAGCGTCATTTGTAAATAATTAAAAAAAAATCATCAGTGCTGAATTGAGATTCTATAACATTATTATAAGATTTTATCACTAAATGTTAAAAATGAGAAAACTGTAAATATAAGGCTTCGTTTGGAGATATTAATCTGAGAATAATATTCACACTTTTGAATTAGCATCGTGTAATATCATTATAACCCTAACACACCTAACACAAAATACTTCCTACAAGGTTTATTGGGTGACAACCTTAGGCAAGAAATAGTACGTGCCGGATCACTTTGGGTGGAAATTCAAACGCTTGTGCTCACTTTATTTTACTCATTGCTATGGATAGTGGCTAAAAGAGGGGACGTGAAAGGTACAGTCGAACTCATATATGAAATCATAACTTTAAGTATAGTATCTAAAGTGAAGTTTTTGGTACGTGTTTTTCATTCTTAACTAAGTACTATACTTTACGATATTTGTTCGTGAACACCCTTTCTTAATCCTCTGTTGTCAAAAAAAAGCAATTCTGCTATCAGCAATTCAACTATCTGATAATTGGTAAACAGTCATATACCAACGCTACAATTTGTCAATCGGCATGCAGTTGATTGGATTGTCTGAACATCTCATATTTTTTGTAGGGGCTCGGGATATGAGATATTGTAGTTTTTAAAACATACATTCATATGCAGCCATCACAATCTAATGTATAAAAATTAATATTTGTTTGTTAGTATTTTGTGCGCTGCCATACCATTCATCAGATTGCGCTAAAGCTTTGTCAACTTATTGCTTACACATACCTACGCGAAGTTTATAGGCATAGTTAGAACTGGTAGATGGCGCTGTTGCGGAATCCAATGTCATCCGTGCGAAGCCGGGGCATATCGCTAGTAGTAAATAAACATTTTAAATTAAATGAATGCGAAGCAATACTGTTAACATTACCAACTTCATCCGCATATATTGATACTCAGTGCATTATATTTCTTTATAGGTAATTCCTACCTATAGATTAACAGATTCGAAACAAATTATCAATAAAAATATAATAAAATAATTGACATTTATTTTCCGGTTTGTTATACTGTAGTAAATATTTTTGGGTTTCTTTCAATTGTTTTAGCACTTAGCTATGTCGTATATCTTTTTGAACATTTTAATTTGTAAATTATAATATAGTAGTTCTATTAATGTAAAACGGAACCACAACATCAACTGTTTATTTTATCAATTTTCGTTTTGTTTTTAAAGTTACTATTATTTCGGATAAAACATAGCGTAGTACCTAGTAGTAAAACATCACTCCTGCAACTGCTCTCTATTTATTCGTAAGTTTCATTACAATCGGTTAAGACATTGTGAAGATTCGACGAACAGACAGATAGACAGACAAAAATTTTTACGCATGTCTTAATGGTGTACGATTAACCCCCTCAGCACAACTAAAGGCATTTATTTCGATACTAGCTGTTCCCGGCGACTTCGCCCGCGTGTAATTTACATTAGTGGCATAGGGAATATTGCAGCTCCATAAATGAATGTGTTAACATATATAGAGGCATCTATTACACTCGTCGTAGCTTACGTGCCCGACTAATGCTCATACTTAAGGATCAGCAGTGAGCTGGATACAGTTTCACAGACAGTATAATCACAGTACAACAATATTAACGCTAAAAAATAGTAACAATACTACTGTATTTACCCTTATTACTAGTAACAAGGCCATCCCATCTTAGGTCTCTGGGGTTGTTTGTCGTGCGTTTTTATTATCAATCGACCACAACATCTACTTACCGTCAGGTAGACTGTGTGCTGGTCTGTCACACTTCTAAACAAAACAAGATTCGATATTTGACTATTTATGTTTCATAAAATTCGAACCATGTCATGTAAGTTATAGATTACAGGAATTATATAATTTTTGAAATTGCGCGAAGATCCGTGTATCGAATATATATTTCTATGCATTGAAATTTATATTTTATAGTTTATAATTGTAATGTGTAATTTAGGGTTTTAATTGTTTTCCGCGGAACCCTAATTCTTTATCTTAAATAAAAGTAACCTAAGTTACTTCTTATAACATCAGCTATCTGCCAGTGAAAGTCCTGTCAAAATCGGTCCAGCCATTTCGGGGATTAGCCGGAACAAACAAACAGACAGACAGATTTAGTAAAAAGCTGTTATTTTGACATTCAAAACGGACACTTCAATTTTATTTAGTTGTATAGATTACAGCCAGACACATCAATTTTATTTATATAGAATGACATATATTTTTCTGGAGACGTACGTTGCTGCTGTTATATAAATGCTATTTACTTACAACAAATAAAATTAACGATGGAAAACTGTGTAAGCACAAATACTTACATAGCCACCATCAAGAGTATAAACATAATAACATCAAGTTAAAATAACGTCACAGTCGCATACCCTTGTTCAAAGGACATCTTATTGCCTCAGCCGTCTACCAATAGACTGTCTTTGTAAAATATAAGTAGTTACTATCTCATTATTTCTGCCTTCTCATGTGTAAAGGACACTGGAGTTACTTTTAAGTTGTCAGTTCTTCAATGTTTTGCACTCGTAAACTTTTTGGTAAGGTACGTGAGGGGTCATTATGTTTCACGTCTCGGTATAAGCGTGGCGTGAGGTAAAGGAATTTGTAATTCTACTAAATTGGATGTTTCTTGTGTTAAACTAAGTTTTTAATAGAAGAAACTACAATTAACTTGAAAATTATTTAAGAATGTTGCATATTAATATTGAATGTTGAATATTTATACGTGGTAGAGTCATGCTGCAGCTATATCAGTAGTATAGTTGTAGCGTGAATGGGTCGGCTCGACCGGGGAAGGACCACACTCTCACATAATACCAGCGTAAAATAGCAGTTTAACACTACTGTGTTTCGTATGGTGCGTGTAGAGAAGCGGAGACCCCCTTTACTTGAAAAGAGGCATTTCATCTTAGTCCTCACGGGTGGCAACGCATCTGCATTTTGATTCTTTATTGAGGATAGATGTAGATGTCTATGGGTCACAGCAACCACTTACCAACACAGGTGGACTGTGTGATCGTTTGTCACCCTATCCTTTAAAAAAAATGTTTTCTTACGTTTACGCTTTTCTTTAAAACAAATATTGAAACAATATAGTCGCGTCATAATTTTGTGTCTATAATGGACTAGGTTCTCGAGTGGCAGCCTCGTACCGGTAGGCGAAGTGTAGGGCGTCCCCCCACGAGATGGAGTGACGACCTGGTAAGACATGCAGGAAGTCGATGGATGCAGGTGGCTCAGGACCGTGCTTTGTGGCATTCTTTGGGGGAGGCCTATGTTCAGCAGTGGACTTGTGAAGGGCTGTAATGATGAATGGACTAGGCAGGCTATGTATTTATCTCGAAGAACCGACAATCGATGCGGAAAAAATCGAGAGACAACCTGCTAAAAGCGGAGTTTAGTGCATACTTCTACTGGACTGGATCATGACCGTGTATTGCGGTATTTCTTTACGGAAGACCTATTTTCAGCTGTGGACATGTAACAAGTTGCAATGATGATACTCGTACAAGAGTAGTTTGATAAACATTAGTGCCGTAGGGAATATTACGGCTCCATAAATAAATGTGTTAATATATGTAAAGGCATCTATTCCACTCGTCGTAGCTTACGTGCCCGACTAATGCTTATACTTCAGGATCGGTAGTGAGCTGGATGCAGTTTCTCAGACAGTACAATCACAGTACAACAATATCAACGTTAAATAATAGTAATAATGCTACTATATTTACCCTTATTACTGGGCATCCCATCTTAGCTTTCTGGGGTTACATGTCGTGCATTTTTATTAGCAATCAACCACAACATCTACTTACCGTCGGGTAGACTGTGTGCTGGTCTGTCACCTTTGTGGATGCCATAAACGATCCAGTTTACCGTCAAGTTTGCAGCGAGCTTGAAGCGGCGCTCAGTAAACTTGAGGGTGTATGGCTATCAGTGTGCATGACAAGTCTACTTGAAACAAAAATTGAATTTCGATTCTGCCGACTTGATCAAGCTTGCAGCGTCATGCAAACTTGAACGTGTGTATGAGCGGTGAAATATGCATGACGGTAGTCGGAGCAAATAAGCGAGAGACGCCATGGTTTCAACTCATGCAAACTTGACGGCGAACTTGAACGTGAGTGGTCTATATGGATGCACTGCAAACTCGACGCCGCTTCAATCGCGCTGCAAACTTGACGGTCAACTGGATCGTTCTACTAAACAAAACAAGATTCGATATTTGCCTATATATGTTGCATAGAATTCGATCTATGTCATGTAAGTTATAGATTACAAGAATTATATAATTTTTATAATTGCGTGAAGGTTCGTGTATCGAATATATATTTCTATGTTTCGAAATTTATATCTTATAATTTATATTTTATAATAACTAGTGTAGTCAAATGTTTGGTTGGTTGGCCTCTGTTAGTGATTGTGTAACTTCAAAATGACATATTTGTTATGTCGATACAATGGTCCATAGTTTTCCTAGTGTCCGATAATATTAACAAAGGACATATATAATATTGTGAGTATTATTCACAATATTATTTTATTATTTATGGTTTAGTGTCTAAGAAGAAAAATAACTGAATCTGATAGATGGCGTTGACGATATTTTTAATTTACGCTGTCAAAAGTGAATTCGGAATTAAAGTCATCGCGCCACTTACCAGAAAGTATAGAAAATCTGTGGAGTCAGCTAGTTGTATAATAATTGTTTAACTTTTAATATAATATGCTATTGCAGTTTTTATATCAACTACTACTATTAATGCTTACACTTTTTTTTAACAGTCAGATTAAAAATAGGAGCTCTTATGTAAAATCTGGAATAATATATTACTGCAAATTAATCTTGAAAAAATAAGAAAATATATTATTAAAACTTCTCAAAAAAGAATGAAATAATCAGGCCTATTTTCTATTCTGTGACGATACTTACGTAACACACCTCAAATTATTAAGTTTTCATTAAGACTTATAAGAAAGTTGGATTATATTCCAATTAGATTTGAGGCGTATGTCTGGAATACGTAAAGACATCGACCCTACTAGACAAACGAGGTTTATTCTTATATGACATTGCTCAAATTAATGCGTATAAAATGAAATTACCTTTTTGAGGTTAACTTTCTCATTTCAGAAATTACACATGTACATTGCTAGATTCCTAGGTAATTATCACTAATAACCCATGACCTTATCTTCGAACTAACCTTCTTCTCTTTCTTTATCAGCCTCACTGCCAGACATGGGTTTCCCCCATTATACGCTTTCCCCCATTTGAGAAATGGCAACCACAGTTTGAGATGTTTTGTAACTTTAAAGTTGCTCCCGTTGCCGTATAAGTATTTACATATTACATAATATACTAACATCTTGAATATACCAGACGGTATAGCGTCACCTATTTCTTATGGGTCATCAGGTCTTTCAGACATTTTTCATAACTGTCTCTCAGGATACTACTACAGCGCCAGCCGGCGTTGGATGTAGAGTTCTATATGCAAAATATTTTATACATTAATGCAACAAAAATATTATTGAACAAGTTGTGACCGTATCTAGAAGTGGTAAAACCACGTTCCAGCTATAGTATGTAGCACGAATGGGGAAGACTCGACCGGGGAAGGACCACGCTCTCACAGAATACCAGCGTGAAACTGCAGAATAATGCTGCTGTGTTTCGTATGGTGAGTGTAGAAACTGGAAACCTTTTTTACTGGAAATAAGGCATTCCATTTTAGTCCTCAGTAGTGACAATGCATCTGAATTTTGATTCTTAATTGAAGATAAATATGGATGTCTATGGGCCACAGCATCCACTCACCATCGAATGGACTCAGATCGTGTGCTCGTTTGTCACCCTTTTTCTATAAGAAATCAAACGCTTCCTGAGGTCTTATTTTAAAAAAGTTAGCACCAACGCTAGGATTATCTCCAGTATCTTGGAGGCGTTTTACATGCATAAATAGCACATGGACAAGCAACCAAATGCAAAACAACTATTTGTAGTGCGGGATTAGAGCACGGGACTTACAGCGCTAAGATCAAACGCGAAGTCACGTAATGAAGCCGTCAAGCCATTATGTCTAGTTAGTTTATGTGATTCGATTTTTTTAGTTGAAGAAAAAGTTTTATGAAACGAAAATTTAACCTAAAATGAGTAGGTAATGATCTTTTCTTAAATAATATATTGTATTATTTTTGGCAAGAAAGAGCTATGTTTTTGTACATGGCGTTAGTTAATTATGACATAAATTTTATGTAATAAATTTTACCGCGTATATAAATAATTTTCTAATCCTTTGTGTGACAAAAATAGATAATATGTTCATTCAAATGGCACATAATGGTCCCTTGTATGGCAGGGGGCGACGCGGCGTGGGTGGAGCGTGAGCGAGAGCTGTGTTTGCGAGCGAGACGACAAATCGTAATAGTCGGACATTAGAATGGCGTCACAGTTAAGGACATTGCTTAACGACTGTGTAAACGCATTTACCATAGCAGGTAGGTGTATACGTCTTTAAATAAGATTTGGCGTTGTCGTGGTAAAGCGGTGGTAATTCTGATTTAAAGAAGTATACACACATGCTATGGTAAATGTTAAAAAATAAGGTAACCTTACTATTGACGTTGTGGTCCTGGGGTAGAACCCAATATTTTCGCAGAAATACCTATTAACTAGCATTTTTTTAGTATGGAAATATAACGATTGTTCACTTGTGTGACACTATGTCTTATGCCTTAGTGCTTCTGTTTTCGAGGACATTTGGCATAATAATGGTCTTAGTTCCTGGGTAAGTAATAGGTACAAAATTAGACTATTTTACTACATTTTTAAAAATGGAATTTTTATTTTGGTGATATCACTTTTTAAAATCCGTCTCATACCTAATAAGATTCTTTGGAGAAGAAACGACCAAACAAACTCTAATTCAAATACGCCTTATTAGCTTGATTTGTATGTGTGATAATGATGATGTATATATTATGTATGCATGCATGTATGTTTGTGTGAATGTAATGGAATTTTATAATGCAGTTTTCACCCACTTCCAAAAGTCTGAATATTCTGAAAATTCTCAGACATAATATGTGTGAACCTGTAAAAATAATATAAAATGTAGTTCCCACTAGGTTGATCTCGGCTCATGATCTTTGCGGGTGGTTTTAGTTTTTTTCAACCTCTAATATTATAAAATTAAGGTAATTTAAAAAATATCTATTGAATAGATTTGCAACTGCAAGTAAGTTCTCTAAATAAAATAAAATAAAGTGTATCGCCAGCCCAAGTTGCTTATGGATTGTGAATTTTTTAAAATTACATTAATTTTATTATTGCTTGTATAAACTAATAACAAAATTAATGTAACTTTAAAAATAATAAAATAGTATTGTATAAACGAATAATAAAATTAATGTAATTTAAAAATGTAATACATCCATATGCAACTAAAAGTAAGTTCTCTAAATAATATAACATTGTATCGCAAGCCCGAGCGGACCAGCCCCCATGAGCAGCTTATTGTTCACAAGTGTCATGCATGTGTCACCCAGATAACTTTCGATAGTATTTAAAAGTTGTTACAGAGGCCAAAATAAGACAAGACAATATCATGCCCATGATGATAACATATATTACATAATATAATATGAATTAGTAAGACAAATGTGAGAGAAGATGTATAACACGTTCGTAAGAGATCTAGCGCAACAACAATTATAGTTGCAGATAAAGCACTTGCTTCTTGATGTTTCAAAGCAGCCTTAAAGGTGCAAGATAGTAAACGATCATCACGCTTAGTAGGTGAACCGATGATAGCAGTACCGATCGTCAGTCTATCTACCACGCGTGACTATCAAAACAAATCCTCTATACAACGAGAAAGGTCCATGTCTAGCAGTGGACTTTTCCAAGCTGATTGATCCTATAGAAGAAAAGTATTTAAAATCTTAAGTATTAGATAATTGTTCATATTCCCAAAAAACTCATTCTTACAACATTTATATTCCACGGCTGTACAATGTCCTTTCACAACTTTGACTCTACTCCTCATTCACGATTGAGAGCTTTATATCAGGCATAAAATTCCTATCACTATCACTACAGTCCATCACAAGTTCACTGCTGAATATAGGCTTCACCCATAGTTTCCCACAAAGTATTTTTCCTCTTTCTTGATTTTAAGAGTCACATATATCGCTTTGATGAGCACAGGTCTGATTACTTATTGATTTTCAAGCAGGAATGAGTCCAGAGCGTTGCCCCATTGCGAATTAGCGGCCTTTGAATGTTTCCGAAATATTTTTAATTTTTTTAGTCGTGCTGGTTTTCTCACGATGTTTACCTTCATCGCAGAGACCGTTGACCATTGAAAATTGTAATTAATAGTTTGATTGATGCTGACGGAGATCGCACTAAGGCTAGTCGCGTGCTATGAAATTTAATGCGATCACTATAAGTGAATATGCCTGCACTATCATAGTTCAATTTTAAGCTTGATTATTAAACCGTCTGATACTGCCATTGTCAGTTCGTTTGCCCAGGGTGGCTATTAAGGCTAATCTTAACTAAAACAGGAGCGGTCCATATTTAGCTGTGAACTTGACGGGCTGATGAAACAAAAGTTACCACTAAATGACGTTTGTTAACCCGCTAAAACAGAATAAAGTTTTAGCGGTTTAGCAAACTTCATTATTTCCTCACTCCATACTTCTTGTTAATGAGAGTAGAATATAACCAGCTGTGGAAGGATTGAATAAAAGGATTAATTCGTCTCATTTTTTAGTAAGCATGATGAGGACTGTGCTGCGATATATATCGAGATTGTATAGGCTGAAACTTCACTAAATGACTATAGCCATTTCTGGGAGATATGGAACAACTAATTCGCTGCGCTGATTCAGGACGTCTTGGTGGACTTCACATCATGTCCTTGATATATTTTTGTTCGCCAGACATGCAGGTATTCTCACGATGTTTTCTTTCACCATGAAACCGAAACCTGGTAAATAATTACTTAAAATTGTTGTTAACAATTGCATTGGTGCATCGCATCGCATCGTGCTCGCGTTAAGTTTACAGCGAACGCTTATCTCCTGGGCTACGGCTCTGTTACTGGTGTAGTCTGTTAAATGTGTATCTGTCGATTTATTTTACATATACATATTTGAGTAATTAAAACCGTAGCATAATTTACATTATCGACATAAATACATAGATTAATTAACAAAAAGAGCCCACATAGGCCCGTTCGGATTGCGGGCGCCGAGTCCGCCCAATGATTAACGAGCATCTTTCCGGCCCCACGTCACATGATTAATACGTAACGGCGCATTGTGGCTCTTTGTAGATGTGCGGCGACTGCCAGCGACATATATACATGCTTCCATATAAATATAGACAAAGTAATGTATCTGTATCGAACAGGTCTGTGCAAAATAAACAAGTTTCTATAACGTGAAATATTTCGCCTATTCATGCTAAATTGTTAGTGTTATGTTTTCCATTTATTACTCTCTTTTTAAATGGTACCAATCATCAACAATGTTTTAAACGCTAAAGTCACGACGCTGTAGTTATATTACATCAGCACCGCTCTCACAGAAAACAAGCTTTAAGGAAGCGGCATAATACCGCTGTGTTTCGTATGTTGTGTGACAAGAACCGAATACCCTCTTGATTGGTAACGATGAATTTCATCTTTGCTTTAAGGGGCCGTGTAGTGGCGGTGTAAGAATATTCACTACCCCATATCATCCCATGGATATCGTAAGAGGCGACAGATAAAACAAATCGGGAGATGGGCAACAGCGTTTTCCTAATAACGACTAAAGTTAAAAAATCTGCGATACTGATTTGTAGTCTACGCTAATACTTGTTCCAGTCGGGAATCAAACTCACTGTATCATCATCATGATCATCATCACAGCCCTTCACAAGTCCACTGCTGAACATAGGCCTCCCCCAAAGAATGCCACAAAGCACGGTCCTGAGCCACCTGCATCCATCGACTTCCTGCATATCTTACCAGGTCGTCACTCCATCTAGTGGGGGGACGCCCTACACTTTACCCAACTCACTGTATAGTACATAGTAAAATAATTTAACAGGCTTGCATTCACAATCAGAAATAACGGGTACACTTAAAAAGCATTTCAATCAAGAAAACAAAAATTATCGAAAATTGGGATTTGAACTTCGAATCACTAACTTAAGAAGTCAGATAACATTGACATGATGGTAAATATTTTCTGCAGCCGATAGATATTTTTATTTATATTGTACTCCTTATTTACCATAAATTGCAGAAACATTGTCGTCTCTTAAACTGTTACCGTTCCACCCCATGGATTACTTCATAGGGAGGATATTTGCCATAGTTGCCATGCTTGGCAAGCGGGTTGGCAATCGCAGTTTATTTTTTTATTTTTAGTCATTATTAGAAAGACACTGCTGCCCTTCTCCTGGTTTGTTTTCCTCTGTCGCCTCTTACGACACCTACAGGATGATATGGGGTAATGGATATTCTTTTACCGTCGTTACATTGCACTCTCAGATACATAAAACTGATAGAAATAATGTTGAAAATCCAATTGATTTTTTTTAAATTGATATTTATTTCATATTTGTTTTTATTATATAGATAATAATCATTATTTTTCATGTAAAACAACGTTGCTAAAAATAATTTCTAATTAAAAAAACTTCCCAAAAAATATTTCGTAACAACCCAAAAATAATGTTTACAAGTTTGTGAAGGTAAGGAGTTTTGACTTCTGACGTGCAGTCCTACGTCTGAGAGTTTTTTTATAATTATTTTTTTAAATTGATATCAGGAAGACGTTGAGGCTTCTTACGACACCCACGGGGTAGTGGGTAATCTTACACTGCCACTACTGTTCATATGTCCTAAGGCAATTTATAAATTATGTAAAACGCTTAATGTTTTTTTGTTATAAATGGAAACAATATGTATGATAATATTTACACAATATTTTTTTATAGAATAATAGTGACAAAGAGCACATAGTCAACCGGATGGTAAGTGGATGCTGTGGTCCATAGACATCTTACATTTATCCTAGATTAGGAATCGAAATGCAGAATTCTTGTCACACCTGAGGACTAAGATGGAATGCCTCGTACACTCACCATACGAAACGCAGCAGCATTAAGCTGTTATTTCACGCTAGTATTCTGTGAGAGCGTAGTCATACCATCATTATCTTCTCTTTGTAAGTGAAAATAATAATAAAATATCAACTAAAACTTTTATAAAAATCTTTTTTTTTTATAGGATAGGGTGACAAACGAGCACGCAGTCCACCTGATGGTAAGTGGTTGCTGTGACCCGACCCATAGACATCTACATTTATCCTCAATAAATAATCGAAATGCAGATGCGTCGGCATCCGTGAGGACTAAGATGGAATGCCTCTTTTCCAGTAAAATGTGTTTCTGGTTCTCTACACTCACCATACGAAACACAGCAGTGTCAAGCTGCCATTTTACGCTGGTATTCTGTGAGAATCTACACCTTTTATACCATTAAAAATAATACTATCTGTTAACTAGCATAATCTGTTACATAATAAATGTAGAAGTACGTATATATCTAATAATATAAATAATTACTACATAACAAAACTCTTAATGCATAACTAATTCTTGCACATGCTTTTCTAGGTGGCAGTTTCGGGGGACGAGAAATGGTATGGGCGGTGAGGTCAACCCCCTTTCAGCCCGCGGGAGGAATTTTGGCGGTTGACATTCCGCTTGGTCATTCCCAGAGTCATAATTTTCTGGAGACAGACAGGACGTATGAAAGTAATTGTTTGTGAAGGTGAAGGAATTTGCACTCGCAAAGAGTTTTAGTATAAAACTTAATGGCGTTTTTATAAAAATATATATATTGTAAAACGAAAATTATTTATTTTGTTATCACAAGTAAACGAATCGTATTATCAATTTTGTATTTTTTGTGTGTATTTTTATTTTTATTATCATGGAAGGCTCAAGACTGTTTTGTGACCGTTCTCAGGGGAGGCATGTATTCAGTAGTAGCCTTTTTACAATTACCGTTACAGCTTTCGTACGTGGTAGAGCCACGCTGCAGCTTTACTAGTGGTATAGTTGTAGCACGAATGGGTCGGCTCGACCGAGGTAGGACTACGCTCTCACAGAATACCAGCGCAAAATAGCAGCTTAACACTGCTGTGTTTCGTACGGTGAGTGTAGACAACCGGAGACCCTTTTTACTGGAAACGAGGCGTTCCATCTTAGTCCTCAGGGGTGACAACGCACCTGCATTTAGATTCTTAATCGAGGATAAACGTAGATGTTTATGGGCCACAGCATCCACTTACCATCAGGTGGACTGTGTGCTCGTTTGTCACCCTTATACTATAAACGTCTACTAAAGTCCACTGCTGAACATAGGCCTCCCACACAGATTACCTTATATGACGTTTGATATAGTTGCCTCGTTTGGCAACCGCAGTTTTTTATTTTTAGTCTTTATTAAGAAAACGCTGCTGCCCATCTCCTGATTTGTATCCTTCTCTCGCTTCTTACGACACGCTTGGGATTATAAGGAGTAGTGGATATTCTTCACTACACGGCCTTGTGAGGGGTTGTAATGATTATTTTGATACTTGCAAGGAAAATGGAAAATTGTTCAGCTTCTGTATCAGAAACACAAATGACACAAAAGATTACACCCTAACATCTGGAAATTTACATTTCTGCACATGATTTTGTTAATTTGAATAATAGAATACAACGACGCAGTTACCAGAATGTTATATGTTTATACACAATTGTGTATTATCTATCTTCTATACATATAATAAAACTGTAAATAGCAGATGTCTGTACATTTTATATTTTTGTAATAAAAGTGATTGAGGGGTACTAAAAATAAGTAATTAAATACATTTCTACCATTTTTAGAATTTTCTGTCTGTCTGTCTGTCTGTCTGTTTGTTTGTTAACGTATCACGTATAAAGTACTAATTTATATCATAAGAATTGTTAAGGAAATTATAAAGCGTATCTTAGGGTTACATTTAGTCTTTATTTCATTAAAATCAGTTCATTCCATCAAAAGTTATGATAAATATTCTGAAGTATGGGTAGGGAAGTATAGGTACGAATTTGCTCAACGGTGGCTTTGTTTGAGTCATCAAGTGCATTTTAAACTAATATAATATCATAAATCATAGTTAAATTATGTAAAATAATCATATAATTATGTATATCTAAAACGCAGTAAACAAAAGTATTAAAGAACGTATTAAATATATTATACAAAAATATATTAACCTTATTAACTAAATCTGAAGCACAATAGTTAACCCATTTCTTCGATAGATGGTGGTGTTGTGAAAATGTAATGCAATTGCAATGTGGTTGTTTCCTGTAGATGAGTTTTCATATTTACTGCTAATCTTTATTATATTACTCGCTGCCCTACTGCGTGTTGACAAACTCAATTTATTCTTTACCGCCGAGTACTCTATGTGGTAAATCAAATTTTAAAAGAGCTATTAACAATTGCGTTGGTTTTGGCGAGAGTCAAACTTTATTTTTTGCTTACTGTGGAGGCACTGATTTATAAGTTCTCTTGCGTTTTTTATAATGTATCAATCGCGTCAATTAATCTCTTTTATTTTTAGAATTGATATTAGCAGCGCCATCTCTCTTTAAATATATACATATAATAAAAATGATGATAACATGTTGTGTCTCTTTCTGTACATTGTATATATATTTTGGTGGCTAAAATCATTATGGGGAACTGAAAATAATTAAATAAGAACATTTTATAATTTTTAGAATTGTCTGTCTGTCTATTTGTCTGTTATTATATGAACGCATCACGTCTAAAGTAAACATCTTTTATTTTCAAAGAAATCTTTGAAAATAAAAGATACATTTAATCTTTGTTTTATTAAAATTGGTTAATTCTATCGAAAGTAATGATTATTATTTTGAAATGTAGGTTCGAATTTGTTCAATGGCGCCGTAAAATCTCAGAAATAGTAATAAAAAGATTTGTGTGTAAAAAAACGTTCCATAATAATTAATATATTTATACTTAAAACACAAAAAGAGATTTAAAAAGGATGTTTTCTCACACAAAGGACGTAATAGATGGAGTTGTACAAATTACAAACTTTTCTGAATTGCTGTGTTGAGATTTTTCGCCGATGAATCGTATTGAGACTTACCGAAGAAATTTGTATCCATCGAAGCCATACAACGGAACCCGATCAAAAATAAAAATTTTGCAACGAAATGTCGTGATATTGTATTTATAATATACGAAAAATCAGTACTGCCATTTTAGCGCTTTGGGAACTAGATTTAGCGCTTTTATGGAATGTATAGCGCGCATTTCGAAATTTTAGCACCTAGCTTAATCCAGCGCTTTTTGGTGTATTTAGCACTTTCAATATTTTAGCGACTAGCGGGTTATTAACTCTTTTATAGCAGCACTGTTAGTCCACATTACCGATAATAATAATAATGACCTTTATTATTTTTTCCCACAAATACATTGCAGTTTATCTTTTTCAAACATATTTTTTCCACAAAACAAAGAGCATGGGAGACGAGTCCAAACTAGGATACCCTGTGCTATGGATTTCCTGGCTTCCCCTTTAGGATGATCAACTTGATTTTTTTACCGACGACTATAAGCGGGGAAATTCCCTTTATTAAAGTTTTCGTTCATGGTTTTGGCAACGCATTTATTTTAGTTTATTCAGTTTCAGTCAGTTGCTTAGAGCACAGCTAAGTTAAAAGTTACTTAGAAGTTATAACACAAAGAAACTGTGTAGCAACCGCAATCAGATGCTGACATCTGAAACTAAGTTGCGAAATACATTGCACTTTAAAACAATTAATGACATTTTTATTGTTCGTACAGTACTAACTACTGTTGACAGCAATTGCCATAATTATAAGTCGATGTCCTGCGAAGTATTGATACATCAAAAAAATATTGCCAGAAAAAAAACTTAATGTTGTTTTCTTTATTATGATTACATAAAAAAACACAAACTTTGTTTGTAGTTAATTTAGCGCGAAATCTAGGGCTTTTTTAAAACGCTGTTTTCATGAAATCTAGCGCTTTTTGTGTTGTCCTAGAGCTGAATGAGTTTTTTTTTATCTGGCAGCACTGCCCAAAACCCTCTATTAAGAAGTAACTTTCCTTTCAGTTTTAAGCGCGTTCAGTTCCCAGTTACAGTGAGTGTGTGTTATGCGATGACCGTAAATAAAGCGCAAGATCAAACTTTACGCGTTGTAGGAGTGTACCTTAGTACTGACGGTTTTGCACATGGCCAACTCTATGTTGCTTTTTCCCGCGTTAGTAGCCCCCGTAACCTTTTTGTGTACATCCCGGCTAAGCCTACTTCTAACGTCGTTTACACAGAAGCTCTATCATAAACGACTTAGAACTTTGATGATAATGATTTATTTAGTTACCACTTATTGATACAGTAATAAAATAAATCGTTTAATATTCTCGTACCTAAACGACAAATTCTTTATGTAAAACCTGTATACGCGAGCTACGCCGCGGGCACAGCTAGTACATAATATATACAACACACATTTAGTTTGTTCGGTTATAAAAAAGTCGGTCGCTCAAAGTTGCGAGTAGTAATCCTATTAACATGTAAATTAATTTATCTTGCGTACATATTGGCTATTTTATTTCAATTCATTCATTCATTACAGAGCCGTGGTAGCTCAGATGGTTAGCGTTCGTTGTAAATTTCACAGTACGCGAGCAACCCGGGTTTAATCCCCGCCGACACCAATGAAATTGTTAATTACAATTTTAAGTGCTAATTTACCACGTGCTCGGCGGTGAAGGAAAACATCGTGAGGGAACCTGCATGTCTGAGAAATAAGAAGAAAAAATTCGAAGGCACGTGAAGTTCGCCAACACGCATTGGGGCAGCGTGGCGGACATTTCCTTGCCCTAAAACCCTCTCAGAAATGAGAGGAGGCCTGTGCCCAGCAGTGTGACGTATATAGGCTGTAACTTTAACTTTTATTCATTACAGCCTATTAAAGTTTACACCATATCCACCCCATGGTTTGCCTCATAAGTGATATTTTGCCCCATTTGCTACGCTTGGCAGGCAAATGACAACCAATGTTTCTTATTTTATAGTGGTTCCTACCTGTTACCTATCTCTTAGTTTGTTTCCTTCTATTCTGACGACATCCACGGGACGATATCGGGTAGTAGATATTCTTACACTTCCACCTGACGGTCAATTTGATTTCAGTATTTGGGTATATTTTTATGGAGTTATTTTGTTAATCGGTGAGTTCAATCTGGTTACCTTGACAGCCTCGAACACAGGCGCAATGAAGTCAAACTTTCGGTATTCTACTAATACATTGCGGGGAGTATACGCAGGAATTACGAGACTTAATTCCTCCCTCTCCATCACCATCCATTCAACCATCAGAAAACAGACGCTCAGCAAATCTTCACCCATTCGAAGTCAAACTCGGACCTAACGGTTTGGTCCGTCATTCGTAATGTCTATAGCAATGGTGAGAAATAATTTTTCAGACAATTACAGTGTGGGTGTCATTAAAGCAGGGGTGAATAGGCTTCAATGCGCTTTACTATTATTAGCTACATCACCACTTACCATCGGTTGGCGTAGTAGTTAAGCACAGCAGTTTTATTAGATGAAAAATATGTTATAGGTACTTAATATAAATTAGGGTCTTTGTAAATTAGTGGTTTATTTACTGGTTGAAAATTATGAAGACTAAAGGAAAGAAATGTTACGCAAAATATATTTTGTTTTTAAAGGCAAAAAGTAGGTTTATTAGTTGACGTGAAACATGCGTGTATACATTTGAGTTCCTATTTACGTTTTTATAGACTGTCTTAGCGAGTTTATTATTGTAATAGTCATGAAAACGTGGTATAAAAGGTCGCAGTAAAATCACCTAAGAGGACACAAAATACGGTTACGACTGTGTTCGACGGAAATGGTTCATGTGGTCAATAAATGTGTGACACGATGCCGCCTTCCTGTTATTTTTATCTTTATTTGAATCATTTGATTCCGACGTATAGAAGCTACGGTTTTTAATAGATAATAAATCTATGTGCTCACTACTTATATGGATTCTACATAATTGATTTTTTGAAACTAAATTGCATTAATGGTCGCAGAGACCTGGTGCTAGCAGAAATCGTTGAGGACGGATCGAAATTAATATTTTGCATCTACTAAAGCGAGAATTTTTTTCGTTAAAACGTTTTTAGCGCTCCCATGCATATTTGTCAAGCACGAAGTTAGCGTGCGGCATGCGGTGCACGAAGTTACTTTATTTAATTATTTTCAGAATTGGTTATTATCAGAATATAAATGATCTAAATAAATAAATAATCTTATTCAATTATATGACTTTCACATTATCTAAAATATTATATGGTTGTCACTTAAAAAAACGACAATGCGAATGTTTTTTTCTATGCTATTAAATTATAGTTTATATCTGATATTTTTTTTATCTTATTTATTATTATTAAAGTAGTTTAAAAATTTATTCCATTAAGAATTTAAATAAGCATATCTATTCTAGAACTATCAACTCTCAGAGAGACCTTTCTCAATGCAAATTCTCGTGCACAAAGTCGTGCTTAAAATATAATATTTTTTCCCAACCTGACCAGTCAATTTTAAGGTGAAGTTGGAATTTCGTCCCCGTACATACGCAAGACGCTTTATGCAACGAGCTTGTTTCAGTCGCGGTGAATTGGTGTAGAGATAGTCTAATTTAAAACTGCACGCGTAGTAGCGTAGCGTTAGTAGTTTTTAACAATTTTTCTGTATATAACATGAAAAAATGTTAAAATCTACCAAAAGTAGAAGAAAAAAGCGTTTATTTTAAAACGAATGATCTCTAACATATTGAGCTTATGAACATTATGAAAAAGATTAGATTTTTCTTCTTCAACTGACGGCATACGTTTAGAATAATTAATTTTTCGATAGCAATTCTCTTGTTTCCTTTACGCAATATAGTTAGGGATTCTTATTAAATATCGCTTGAAATAATTAATTTGGATGCTTTAATGCTGCAAATGTATTTATCTATATTTATAATTATCGACGAGCACTTTGAGAACTTTAACCGAGCTCTGGGTTCGAATTCTATCCGGAGATAATATTTGTACAATAATTTAAAATTAAAATTTCAATTTAAATTACTAAGAATAACTCAAACACTATTGGTCTTACCTTGATCGAATTTATATGGGACCACATGTGAAGCACCAGCTTGCAAATAAAAAATGAATCATCGAAATCGGTTCACCCAGTAAGAAGTTATGAGGTAACACACATAAAAAAAAACATACAGTCGAATTGAGTACCGGCTCCTCTTTCAAGTCGGTAGAAAACGTAAATGATTGTACATCGCGCCTTATTTGTTTTGTAATGGCGAAACATGGATTGCTGCCGCCGAAAATGCTACACCTCGCTCCATCCGCCATTTTTGCTGTTTGTGGTTGCCAACCCGTATAACGATGAAGCAATCTATGGGGGCCTATGTTCGGCAGTGGACTTTTGATAGGCCGTAATGTTATACTTATCTCTATCCTAGGTGTGTTTGCAGATTATCCCTATCTTCAGAATATTCAATACTAGTGTTTATTAAATCTTTAATACTATTGCTCAGAAGGTACTTTTCACTTCTTTTGAGATTTTTAATGGCATCATTTTAAGTGTTAAGGCGAGGAGCTGACGTTTCTTTCCCAAATTGTCGCCTCATGGAGTGACAGCTGTTACACAGAAATATAGTCACTCTACCACGTTTTCTAGTATATGTCCCGTAATTAATGAATTTCTTGAAATAAGCACAAAAATAATTTTTAATATCAATTCAGTATCATTCGCGTATAATCAAAATTTAACGCATTTGCTGCTCCACATAGCAAGGGGACGTGTGAAGCTACAAACATTTCGAGCTACCCTCATCTTCTTCTATGCTAATAGTATTCCTCTCATGGAATTTTGATGCTTACTATTTCGCATGGTCATTGCCATTTCCACAGTTTCAGACCGTACCCTCGGTCAGGTTTAACTTAATATGGAACAGGATTTTTCAAATTAATATTTCGAATTAAAAGTAACTGTTTCAGAATTACTTCTGTAACAGAAACTTAAAATGTAATTATTAACGCACACTGTTTTTCTATATCAAAACATTTATAAAATCATTATAAACAATACAAGGGTCGTGGTCAGGTCGTAGTCAGGGACTAAACGCTCGCCGTACATATCATTAAGCAACCCGAGCTCAGTCGCCGTATTTAAAAATAATTTATGTTTTTGAACATTACTCATACTTAATAATTTTTCTCCTGTCTTTACCCTAAAGTAAGTAAAGACCTACTACTATTACCTACATTTGTGAATATTTCTAAAGATTTTTGTGATATTTTTGGAGTGACTGTATTCTGGATCAAGTTTTGCGGAATTTGGCACGGAACATCAAAAAATTGTTTAGAGAAAGCGTTGAGTCAATATGTCAAGATATTCTCAATTTCACACCCGTGCCTTTGAAAACACATAAGAGCGCTGGTCCTGCGCCTGATCTCTCTCCGGTCATATCGGATTGCCGTTCCATCGGACTATGAGAGTGAAGGAATAGAGATTGCATCTGTACTTGTGCATACATTCGTGCTCTATAATTCAGTCCTACGCTGATGACATGGCTAGTTTCCCTTGAGATTAGCCGCCGCCATCGAAATGCGATATGGCGGTCTTTGTATATGTGCCTATATAGTATCAAAATATTTCATTGATTTAGTTTGAACTATATATTTTGTTTTTCTATACTTATTCAAAATAAAACCTTACGCATTTTTTCTAAATGTTAAGTTATTAAAAATTGTTTATGAAGTCTATTCACTACTAATACCTACTTATATCAAAAAGTCCATCTCCATATTAACCTTCGGAGATATGCGTAGAATGCGGCTCCGTAGTGGATATTTTACGCGGCTCGTTTTAAGAGGCTGTAAAACATTAAACGAATAATTATGCGTCGTAATTACATAAGTTTCTCGACGTAACGCATGCAATTCTGCGTTATGTGCTTACAATATAAACTTAAGGAATTATCTCATGCATTGCAGTGTTTCTAGGTATCTCTGTAAAGTGATAAAAATAAAAAAAAATGTACTGTCGCAAAAAGTAGCATGTTGAACTGCGTAGAAATATTTTTTAACTATATAATATTTTTTTAAATAATATTTTTAAAGAGTCATAAGCATTCAAATAGGTTATGAATTATGATACAACCTCGTTAATACCAGGCGTAAAATATAATCATAAACACTCACGCCTGTCACCCGGAGGGGTAGGCAGAGATTATGGACTTCCATTTGGCACGATCCTGACACACCTCTCTCGCTTCCTCCACATCCACATACCTACGCATACACGCTCGTCGGTTAAAGGTACTCTTGATTTGGCCCATTTTTAATATATCGCCAATTTGGTCGATAAACTTTCGCCTAGGGCGACCCTTCCCGACTATGCCGTTCACCTCTGCAACATAAATTTGCTTTGTCACTCTTTCCTCATTCATTCTTTCTACATGGCCAAACCACCGAAGCATTCCTTTCTTAATCCTGGTCACAACATCATCTTGCAAACCACACTCTTCTCTTATTAAACAATTTCTCACTCTGTCATTCAGATTCATCTCTAACATACTCCTTAATGACCGCATTTCTACAGCATTTATTCTACTTTCATGCTTCTTCTGCCACACCCAACTTTCACTACCATACATTAAAGTAGGTACTAACACAGCATTGTGAATTGCTATACGTGCCTTTTTGGACACATTCTGACTTTTCACAATAGAGTGTAGAGCCCCATTCACTCTATTTCCTGCATTCACTCGTCGTTCTATATCCTTTAATATCTACCATCCCTGCTAAACACACATCCCAAATATACAAACTCATCTATCCCCTTCTATACTTATTTCACATATCGTTAAAAAAAAATATCCATATTAAATAATTTTTTTATGTGTTAGAGCCATGCTGCAGCTATATTGTGGTTGCAGCATGATATGTCGGCTCGTCCGGGGTAGGACCACGCTCTTACAGAATACCAGCGAAAAATAGCAGCTTAACACTGCTGTGTTTCGTATGGTGAGTGTAGAGAACTGGAGACCCTTTTTACTGGAAACGAGGCATTACACCTCAGTCCTCACGGGTGACAACGCATCTGCATTTTGATTATCAATTGAGGATAAATGTAGATGTCTATGGGTCACAATATTCACGTACTATCAAGTGGACTGTGTGATCGTTTGCCACCCTTATTATATAAAAAAATGGAATCAGAGTCAGAGATGCTCATGTCTGCTACTGAGATCGTCAATCGGTTTGCCAAACGTGACGTTGAAGGGAAGTAGGTATGAAATCCTTCCTAAAAGGACGAAGACCTACGTCCTAAAGTGGACTTTTATGTGCTGTTGATGAAAAAGAAGCTACAATGATATTTATTTTTACTGAGTTTGAGCGAGATAACTATGTTTTATAAGTGTTAACATTTTAAATTATGTGTGTTCTAGTGGAATGATATAATTCTCCCTTTAAATCCAATCACAGCGCCGCGTTTAATCAAGTGTGTGGAAGATAATAAAGTGCTACAAATGTACAAATACAGAGGCATTCAATCATCCTCACCTATCCGAACCACCGAACTGCTCATGCGATAGCAACGGGAGTGCACTAGGCAGGGATTAAAAAGGTTTAAAAAATATCGGGTAGCAATTCATTATTTTGCGGTTCTAATGCGCACCAAATTTCATTTTAAGAGGTGACAGCCACAGTATAAGACATGCAGACAAAATAAAACTACAAAGGCTTTCTCGTTCGACAATCATTTTTGCTTATTTAGAAACCGTATGATAAAACTTATATTTTAACTGAAACCAGACCTGGAACCAGACCTGGAACTTTAAATGAAAAACGGTAATGGAATTCCGAACTTGCTTTTAATCCCTAACGCTAGGATGCAGCGTAAGAGAAACTCAAATATACCAGAAAAGTAATAACAATATTATTGCACTGATATTGACTTTGACTAGGATTCGAACTCAAAACCCCATGCCAAGCCACTCGGTACGTTTGAATTTGAATCGCAAAATCAGTTTTTCTATGTCGTCTTCTATTTTATGACTTATAAATATGCATTTTATTTATATTTTCATAGTTGATCGAAGATGCATTTAGTATAAAAATATTGGTTAGCACTTTTAATATTCGAGTAATAACACATCTAATATGAAATTGTAGGGTCTAATATTCCCGCAACCCTATAATATATTATTCACCCATATTTTTGACAAACGGCATCCGTAAACAAAATGGCGCACAACGTTCGGCCAGACTAATTCCGTAGAAACCTTCGCTGCGCCCGTACTAAATCACTGTACCTATTATGTACCTTACAGAGCCGCATCCAACACGGGTGTCCATGTAAAGCCACTGCGGACATACGTATAAATATTCTAAATATATCTAAAATTTCGTACCTCCCCGTCGCATTATTATTAACCACAAATCTGACTTAACAGGCAATTGAATTTCAATTTTATTTACCTAAAATTACGGCTGGGAAAGCAGTTTTCAGTGGGAGGAGTTAGGACATTTTTGTTATTGGCAAAGCAATCCTTACAATCCTTTCTGTTAAACTATTCTCTTTGAATAATTGCCGCGTGGACCTGAAGGGTTAAAGCGCATATTCATGCTCTGTCCTAACCATTGTGGTAAGGGTCTAGCCGTCTGTGTACAGCATGTGCGCGATTATGTTTTATTACCATGTATTCTCTACGAAATGAACATTTTCTTTTTATGAAAGTAATTAGTTCACACGCTTACAAAAACTTAAAAGTTAATATTTTAAAGTAAGTAAGACCGATTTTTGTTGTAATTTTCTATTTTCTTGCTACTTAATTACTGAGAATTAAAAAATAAAACTTTAATTAATTAAATAATAAATAAATTAAAAACTTAAAAAAACTTATATAGAAAAGGTATAAGACAAATTTAAAATTACTAAATATTTTACCGAGTGAATGAATTAAAATTATCATATCATAGTTATAAATAATTATGTTCTTTAAAGAAAAGTATTGATAAACTAGCACACAGTCCACCTGATAGTAAGAGGATGCTGTGACCCATAGACATCGACATCTGTCCTCGATTAAGAATCAAAATGCAGAATGGATTGTCTTTCTTGATGACTAAGATAGAATACCTCATTTCCTGTAAAACTGGAACGCCCCGTTTCCGGTTCTCTACATTTACCAAACAAAACAGCAGCATTAAGCTGGTATTTTGTGAATCCGTGGTCTAGCCGATCCATTTGTGCTACAACCATAATATAGCTGCAGCGTGACTCTTCCACGTATAAGTTTTTTTTTCGGTTAACTTACTAATAGTTTATCGTTTGTTCACGTGTAGTTCGTTTACATTACTTTTAATTGAAAGTTAGAGTCACTCTATAATTAAGGATGATTGATTAAGGTTATTATTGTCTTAGTTAACCTAAAACACATTTTAGAGAAAATATTATTATAGAGTTTTATTTAGACTAAATAAACGATAATGAATATTTGTAATAGGCCAAAACCACAAATAAATAAAAAGTAAATGTAAAATAAAAAAAATTGAAAACGCACTTGGTAGAGCCACGTATTATAGGTCCCTGGGTATCTGGATACTCAGGATTGTAAGCGCCGATCTTAGCTGGTTAAAATACACACTTGCACAGAATAGTAACGTGTAATGGCAGCTTAATTCATTTGTGTTTCATATGGTGAGTAGTAGATAACCATTCTAACTTAGTCCTCGGAGGTCCATTTGTAAACTGAAACGCCTTTATGTTCATTTTCTCGTAGATTTTTCCCCATGGTAAAAAATGTTCCATAGGTAAATTGAGAAAATGGAGTTAATGTGTGCCAAATTTCAGTGAAATCCATTTAGCCGTCGAAACAAACGCGTTCATAACGTAATCATAAAGCTGCAGCGTGATTCTTTGACGCTAAAGTAATATAGGCAAAGTATTTTATACGTGGTAGAGCCATGCTATATTAGATGTATAGTTGTAGTACGAATGGGTCGGCTGGACCGGGGAAGGACCACGCTCTTACAAAATACCAGCGTAAAATGGCAGCTTGACACTGCTGTGTTTCGTATGGTGAGTGTAGAGAACCGGAGACCCATTTTGCTGGAAAAGAGGGATTCCATTCTAGTCCTCACGACGCATCTGTATTTTGGTTCCTTATTGAGGATAGATGTAGATGTCTATGGGTCAGAGCAACCACTTACTCTGTGTGGACTGTGTGCTCGTTTGTCACCCTATCCTATAAAAAAATACAACGTCCTCCCAAATTTGTTCCTACCATTGGCCCATACGTTCAGATAAACGTTTGCCTTTGCCAACTTTTTAAAAACGTCCTAGTGTTTTCGGTGTTGTGGAGGTGATTGTACATTAATCGCACATGGGCAGGCAACCAGTCTAAAACGATTGTTAGTAGGCAATACAAACTGTACCGTTTCCGTTATCTTGTATTTGCGGTTTATGAATATCCATGATCCCATATGGGTGTTGGAATATCCACGATCCCATATCAATCCGTGGGTGTTGTAAAAGGCAACAGAGGGAAACAAATCAGCAGATGGGCAGCAGCGTCTTCCTAATAACGACTAAAAATAAAAAATAAAATGTGAAGATACGCACGAGCCAATCAGCGCGACTTATGCACAGTAAGCCAATCAGTGCGACTTATGGGCATTGCGTAATAACGGTCACCACTAGATTTTATTTAAATTGCTTCTAAAATGTCGCTAATAATTTCTGGTAAGCTGTGCAAATTTAGTAAGATCATTTAATCACAGAGAGCAGTTTACAATAGACAGAGATAAGAGTACTTATTATAAGAAATTACGATTATAATTAGATTAGATTGTACCAATGTGCTAGAATATTAGCCATTTCTATAGCATAATGTCGTATGGTATTTTGCTATGGGGACACGCAGCTGACACTGAAATTATATTTGTTTTACAGAAGAGGGCCATAAGAGCAATTTATGATTTAATGCCTAAAGAGTCGCTGCGACAAAAATTGAAGGAAATTGAAGAAAATGTAACGTACGTACACAAAAATGAAAGTAGTTTTACAAAAATAAGTGATATTCACTCTGTAAATACTAGGAACAGACACCAGTTATTCGACTCCATCGAGTCGGTAATTCATTCTTGGGGCGATGTATATGCTTTTACAATAAAATTCCAGAAAATATACAAAATTTGACCTGCTCAAAATTCAAAAACTTTATTAAACAAAGTTTGTATAAAAAGGGTTATTATAATATTAAGAAATTTATGGATGATAATAACCCCTGGAAATGGGGTGATCGCTACCAAGCCATTTCTAATTTTTTGTGTTATTAATTGTAAGCTGTTATCTAAAAAACGTCCCGCTGGGTTTCTTGCTGGTTCTTCCCAGGAGAGAGGTTTTTTCGAACCAGTGGTAATTAAACTAAAGAGTGACCTAATCGTAATCTATATTGAATAAATAAGTTTCTGTTACTGCGATATGGTCCTAGAACAGCTAATACTGTAGCGGATAACAATGTTGTTAATTCTGCTAGGACCTTTAAACTGCACGTAAGCCACTTGTTTGAAGTTTCATATTCTTTCATCATCATCATTCATCATTACAGCCCTTCACAAGTCCACTGCTGAACATAGGCCTCCCCCAAAGAATGCCATAAAGCACGGTCCTGAGCCACCTGCATCCATCGACTTCCTGCATATCTTACCAGGTCGTCACTCCATCTAGTGGGGGGACGCCCTACACTTCGCCTGCCGATACGAGGCTGCCACTCGAGAACCTTTCTTCCCCATCGGTTGTCGGTTCTTCGAGCTATATGGCCGGCCCATTGCCACTTCAGCTTACTAATCCGTTGGGCTATGTCGGTCACTCTAGTTCTACTGCGGATATCCTCATTTCTGAGTTTATCACGCAGAGAAACTCCGAGCATAGCCCTCTCCATAGCTCGCTGAGCGACCTTGAGCTTCCTCATCCGGCCAGCAGTGAAGGACCACGTCTCAGTTCCGTATGTCATCACTGGCAACACGCACTGGGTGTACAGTCTCGTTTTCAAGTTTTGAGGTATACCTGACGAGAAGATGTGCCGTAATTTCCCGAACGCTGCCCAACCGAGTTGAATCCGTCGATTGACCTCTCGGTCGAAGTTGGACTTACCTAGTCGGACTATTTGTCCCAGGTAAACATACTCGTCAACAACTTCGAGCCCAGTGTTCCCAACAACTACCGGCATAGGTGTGACATGGACATTAAACATGATCTTTGTTTTGTCCATGTTCATCTTAAGACCTATCCGTTGGGAAACACTATTGAGGTCATTGAGCATAGTGCTTAGGTCCTCCAGCGATTCTGCCATAAGGACTATATCGTCGGCAAATCGAAGGTGAGTGATGCACTCGCCATTGATGTTGATACCGTATCCTTTCCAGTCCAGAAGCTTGAAAACATCTTCCAATGCAGCGGTAAAGAGTTTCGGGGATATGACGTGTCACCCTGTCTTACACCTCTCTGCAATTGGATAGGTTTTGTACTCTGGTTCTGTACTCGGATAGCCATCGTAGCCCTACTGTACAAGCACTTCAACACTTCGATATACCGACAGTCAACTTGGCATCGCTGAAGGGACTGCAGCACCGCCCAAATTTCGACGGAATCAAAGGCTTTCTCATAGTCCACATACGCCAGACATAGTGGCAAATTGTACTCCTCGGACTTCTGTACAATTTGCCGAAGGGTATGTATGTGGTCTATGGTGCTAAAGCCTTTTCGGAAACCGGCTTGTTCGGGAGGCTGGAAGTCGTCAAGTCTGCGCACGAGACGATTCGTAATGACTCTCGAAAACAGCACGTAGACGCGGCTCAGAAGGGAAATCGGTCTGTAGTTCTTCAAGAGAGCGTTGTCACCTTTCTTGAAGAACAAGACCACCGCACTTCTGCTCCACGCCTGCGGTGTAATGCCACCATGGAGGACGGAATTAAAGAGCTTCTGAAGGACTTCAAGTACCGGTTTTCCACCCGCTTTCAGAAGCTCCGCTGTAATTCCATCCTCGCCTGGGGCCTTGCCGTTTTTAAGGTGCTGGAGAGCCATTCTAATCTCGCTCAGACTGACGTCCGGGATATCATCGGAATAATGTCGGATAAGACTCGCTCTTGGATCGTTACTCACACTTGCGTGCGGCTCCAACGATGACGTGTACAGCTGCCCATAGTACCTCTCAATCTCACTCAAAATCTCAGGTGCCCCGGAAACGATGCTGCCACATTCTGTCTTCAGCTTTGACAGTTGGCGCTTTCTGGCAGACAGATCTCTGGCAAAGACTTTGGAGCCTCGGTTCCGCTCGATCGCTTCTTCAATACGAGCTGTATTGAATTTGCGTAAGTCCCGCCGCATGCATTTGGAGATCTGTCTGTTCAGTTGCCTGTATGCTGTTAAATCTGTTGAAGAATGTAGCTTCATCTCCCGTCTAACAGCCATGAGATTAAGAGTGTGATCGGAGAGTTTTTGTGTTCTTCTGCGGCGGGTCTTGCAGAACTTAGCTTCGACCGCATGGACAGTTTCCACGAGCTTGTCATTCAAATCGTCCACTTCATTGCAGTCTTCTAGGCACTGAAAACGGTTTTGTAACTCGAGCTGAAAGGTTTCGGGACTTTGGATTAGAGCACGAGGGGGACGGAGCGTTGACTTCATTAGACGAGACCTCTCCAACTTAACGTTTAGGTTCAGTGTGCCTCTAACCATTCGGTGATCGCTGCCGGTTTTCACCCTCGTGATCACTGAGACATCACTGAACAGTTGTCGTCTGGTCGTCATAATGAAGTCAATCTCATTTTTTGTCGAACATATTCTTTATACAGGGTTATTTAGCAATAACCGGTCAAATTTGCTGAGAAGGTTCAGACTAAGTAATATAGGCAAACAGTGAAGAAAAAATAATTAAGAAATTTCAAACATTCTGCGTTTTTTATCTTTTAAATTCATAATTCGTGGTAATGCATTCCTTTAACTGATTTTACTGAGCACGCACATATTCGTAAGGGTCGATCGGTAGGCAAAAACGTTGTTGCCCATAAATCATATTCAATTGGTGATAATCTATACATACATATAAATAAATAAAATTGAAGTGTCTGTTTGTAATGTCAAAATAACAGCTTTTTACTAAATACATGTGAAAGTAATACGGTACTTATAACAAAAAAAAACAATTTTTAAAATGTTTGTCTGTCTGTTTGTTCTGATCTCCGAAACGGCTGGAGCGATTTTGACGGGATTTTCACTTGCAAATAGCTAATGTTATAAGGAGTAGCTTAGGCTACTTTTATTTTAGTAAAAGAATTAGGGTTCCGCTCATAAAAATTAAAACCCATCAAATCCACGCGTAACAAATTCCACGCGGATGAAGACGCGGGGAACAGCTAGTTTCAAATTAAAGTAGAAGCCTTATTAATTCGTATTTTCAAAGACTGCATTAACGGTATATCATTGTTAAACATTTGAACCTGTTTAAAATTTGGCTACTCTTTCAAAAATAACTCTGTATACGTGGCAATAAATAAAACATAATTGAAGAAGCTTCAATTATATTTCATTGTATTATGTATTATTCAATTATGAAGCGTCTCTATTCTTTATTTGCCCAGTTATTCTCAAACTAATCACCGCATTACTTTCTGTCATTATTTTCCATGTCGGTTAACAGACAAAGAGACCGAGAATCACGTCCGAGATAAAACTACGAGCTCTCAACCTTAAGTGGAGCCAGAAGCAATAATTGTAACGAATGTACTCAAACTTTGTTTTCATACCGTCTTGCCTGGAGCCCGGCAGTACTCCAAACTATCTCGAAGATATGCAACGATTAATTTATGGTATCTATTATGATTCGTATCCAGGACTTGGTCGCTAAAGTTACATAAAAAGGTTGTTGTTTATTATATTTTTTTTTTTTTGGTTAAAAGTGGGAAAATTCAACCACCATGTTAAGTTATTATTTTAAACAGAAACAATTTTGTTCTATGAATGTTTTGCGTTTGTGCATGTACGCAATTTATGTATCTAAAGCGTCACCATGATACAAGAGATGTTCTTAATGTTTAAAAAATAATAATGTTGTGATTAAAAAAAATAGAAAAGTCTAGAGTTCATGTACGCGTTTACTATTTACTTATTTAGAAAAAAGATATTCGAATTAAATTAAGAAAGACACTCGGATTCGAGTTAAAATATTCGAATTGACTAAATGAGCGTGATCCGATCTCAAAACCTGATATCTCGTCCCCTCTCGAATACAAATTTATTTGACCTATCATAATTCTTTGACAATAGAGATGTCCATGGGATGTGGTCCAGCCGGTTTGACATTGATGCTGGAGCAGGCGAAAGATTATGACCTCTTGACTTGTGTAATCGTTCATTTGTTACAGCATCCCCTGTAACGAATGAAATTTTATGAGAGCGTTTATTGTATTAAATAAAATGTACACGTTTTGTTAAAGAATATAAATGTTTGATTTAATCATTATTTTTAAAGTAAACTGTAATCTATTATCATTTTTGATTTGTCTATAAAAAGATTAATTGTCAATTTAATTTTATGACTTTTTGAAAATAACGTTCTCTCAGCTAAATATGGCGCAGATTTTATTACCTTTATCTGAGTACTATCATTACAGTCCATTACAAGTTCACAGTTGAATTAAGGCTTATCTCAAATTTTGCCAAAAAACTCACAATTTATCCATAAGATATTATTAAAAACTATAATTTACTACTATAACATAAAACTTAAACATTAACGCAAATAAATTTAAAAGATTTAGTTAATAATGATATAGATTTATGATGTTTACGTGGTAGAGCCATGCTGCAGCTATATTAATAGTATAGTTGTAGCACGAATGGGCCGGCTCGACTGGGGAAGGACCACGCTCTCACAGAATATCAGCGTAAAATAGCAGCTGCTGTGTTTCGTATGGTGAGTGTAGAGAAACGGAGACACTTTCTACTGGAAAAAGAGGCATTCTATCTTAGTCCTCACGGCTGACAACGCATCTGCATTTTAATCCGCAAACGAAGATAGATGTCTATGGGCCACATCAACCACTTACTATCAGGTGGACTGTGTGCTCGTTTGTCACCCTAATTGTATTAAAAAAATGTAGATTAGACGGTAGGTCCCTTTTTGTTGAACACAGCCTTCTCCTCTCTCCTCTTACTTCTGAAAAGGTTTTTGTAGCGAGAGATGGTCCACTGCGCTGACCCCAATATATGTTCGCGGACTTGAAATTTTTTCGGAATATTTTCAATTTCTCAGACATGCAGGTTGCATCACGATGTTTTACTTCACCATCAAACATCATTCTTGTTATTCAAACACATTATTGACATACAAAATTAAAACTAAAAATTTTTTTTTAAAACACAGTTAAGGCCTGGGCCTAACCATTGAGCTACTAATGGATCTAATAATGTAATAATAAATATTAATAATAATGACCTTCAGACATAATTTCGGTCACGGCGGCTAGTCTCAATTGAATCTAGTCTACGCAGAACAGGATTATATTATTTCACGACTGTGTGCTCAAACACAGGTCCAGTCTCTATTCCCTCACTCATCGTCCGACGGGATAGAAATGAACCGGAGAGAGATAAGGGACACAACTAACTTTCTGTACTTTCAGAGAAGGTGAAAGATTTTAGCGTGACCCGGAATTCGAACCCGGGACCAAATGATCAGCAGTCGCACTTACAACCACATATACCTATATAGACTAACGAGGCGGTATGATATATTATCCTAAACAATAATAATGTCCTCCAGACCGAATTTCGATCACGGCGGCCAGTCTCAACGGAGACTAGCCATCGGCGCAGGACAGGATTATAGTGCCCAAGTGTATGCCCAAGCACAGGTGTACTTCTCTATTCCCTCACTCTCATAGTCCGATGGGACGGCAAACCGACACAACCGAAGAGAGATGAGGCACAGGACGGCTTTAAGTGCTTTTCCATGGCACGGGGTAGAGACACCGCCAACTTCCTAACTCCGAGCAGCTACTAAAAATTCTTGGTGGAAAAGCTCAATAACTGATTTTTTTGGCCCGACCCGGGATTCGGTCCCGGGACCTCGTGATCTGCAGTCGCACTATTACAACCATTACACCAACGAGACAGTCCTAAATACGCATTATAACTACCTCTTTGTTAATTTAGTTCTTTTTCTGGCGACTTCAAAAAGGAGACGGTACTCAATTCGACTGTATGTTTTTTTCTGTGTTACCTCATAAGTTTTTACTGGGTGAACCGACTTCGATGATTCTTTTTTATTTGAAAGCTGGTACTTCACATGTGGTGCCATATTAATTTGATCAAGGTCAGACCAATAGTTTTTGAGTTATTCTTATTAACTTATATTGAAGTCGGCTGTACAACATTTTTAATTTTAAATTATCAGAATTAAACTGTTACAAAATAAACTTTAAAGCAGGAAAACACAAAACATTTTAGTCCGAGTAATTAGCGGTACCCGGCTGCGCCCAGTGGTCCATCGGTCTGGAAGAGACGCGGAATTGAAATGAGACGGTAAAGTTTACGGGCAGCCGGACAGACGAATAGATAGGAATAGTAATTGGGGAGACAGGACAGTGGGGAATAAATAATTGCAACCCTGCGGTTATTTTCTTCCTTGAGATTCGTAATTGTCACAATTGCGCTCTCGGCTATGTCTTTTTCTAATCTGGGGCGTGTTTTCTTCTTCTTTGTGTTCACATATTATGTTCATATTATAAAGAGTTTTTAGCTTAATGCATACATATCAATAATCATCATCATCATTACAGCCCTTCACAAGTCCACTGTTGAACATAGGCCTCCCCCAAGGCATGCCACAAAGCAGGGTCCTGAGCCACCTGCATCCATCGACTTCCTGCATGTCTTAACCGTTCGTAATTCCATTTAGTGGGGGGGGGGGGGACGCCCTACACTTCGTCCACCGGTGCGAGGCTGCCACTCTTGAACCTTTTTTCCCCATCGGTTGTCGGTTCTTCGAGCTACATGGCCGGCCCATTGCCACTTCAACTTACTAATCCGTTGGGCTATGTCGGTCACTCTGGTTCTACTGCGGATAGCCTCATTTCTTAGTTTATCACGCAGAGAAACTCCGAGCATTGACCTTTCCAGAGCACGCTGATCGACCTTGAGCTTTCTCATACGAATACGATAATATTGAACTAATTTTCGACTATAATCTTTCCTTATAGTAAGTGGTAATATAACCCCATGCCATGTGGTGGCGGCGTGAGAGAATCCATCACTACATCATATGTAGTGATACACTCTAGGTATGAGAGGCCATTATGAGAAATGCCATAAACTTAATGGTTTCCGATATAGCCTTCTCGTCTTCGCCATACGTAAAATACCCAGTCCAATTATTGAATGAAGCATGCATATGAAAGTATATATGGTACTTATAACATAACCACGATTTTTAACATTTTCTCTGTCTGTTTGTTCCTGCTAATCTCCGAAATGGATGGACCGATTTTGACCGGACTTTCACAGGCAGATAGCTGATGTTATAAGACGTAACTTATGCTACTTTTATTTAAAAAAAGAATTAGGGTAAAAAATTAAAACCCATAAAATCCATTCGTAATAAATTACGCGCGGGCGAAGTCGCGGGGAACAGCTAGTCCATATATAAAAATCAATTGCTATCCGTTAGTCTTGCTAAAGCTCGAAACTGGCTCGACCAATTCTGATGAAATTTTTTGTGTTTGCGTGCATTCCTGGAAGGCTTAGATTCACAATTGGACCCGGTAGGAGGCGCTGTTGTCGAGATCCAAAACTTTTAGTTTAGTTTAAAAACTTTAGTTTACTTTAGAATTGATTTATTTAAAAGGAAATTGCGTGTAAGGAATTCTGCCTACGTGAGAGATACGTGTTAAGCAGTGGACTTTTAAGAGCTTATGAAAAAGAATAAGACAATTCTTTGTAAATACTTATGAAATGTGGTAAGGATATGTTGATTGTATTCTTTCACGAGGTGATTAAAAAATATTTCGTATAATTTTCTTAAAGGGACATTTTATTAAATTAATAATTCATTTTAAAATGCAATTAATATGGGTAACTCGAAATTAACACAACGTAATTTCTTGGGGAAGACGTGTTCGTAACTATGAAGTAAAAATGGTGGGATATTTTCATAGTATTGCGAAGTCCGCTTTAGTAACAGGGACGGATTGGATTTAATTTTTGGGAAAACTATGTTCACAAGTATGACCAGTATCGTATTTTAATGTTTTCATATCTAAAATTTTTTCTTACAATATGTTATGAGAGATGTCCATTTTTTTCCACGGTGGCTAACGTGTAGTGGGGGTGTACGAATATTCACAACCCCATATCGTTTCGTGGAATTCGTAAGAGACGACAGAGGGAAACAAACCAGGAGATGGGCAGCAGCGTCTTCCTAACAACAACTAAATAATAAAAAAAAACTGCGGTTGTCAACACACATGCCTAGCGTCGCAACTATGGTAAATATCTACCCCTATGAGGCGATCTATGGGAGCGGACTATGTTTAGTAGTGGACTTTTGATAAAATGTAACGGATATGGTAACAATCCATTTTTTTATAAAAAAAGGATAACAAACGAGCGTACAGTTTACCTGACGGTAAGTGGATACTGTGGCCAGATATATACATCTATCATCAATTAAGAATCAAAATGCATACGCGTTTTCGTTCCTAAATACTAAGATGGAATTTCTCGTCACCAGTAAAAAAGAATTTCCGTTTCTCTACACTTACCATATGAAAAACAGCAGAATTGTTCTGTGGTTGGCGCTAGTATTTTGCAGGAGCGTGATTCTACCTCGGTCAACCACCTAAGTCATGTTGCAGCTTTATATCTGCAGCGTGGCTCTACCACAAAAAGCTATAGCTTGGCTGTACCGTTTAAGAAATACCAGTTGATACTTTATATGAGGATAGTGAAAATATGACTAATTTTAAATGACAACTATCAAATATTTTATTTGTATATTTATTACTATAGATATGTACACTTACAGGTCGAAATCATATCGCATTGATTTCGATCTGTAAGTGTTCTATATCGTCACTTTCATTATATTGTAATGATATTAAAAATGTAACCTACTAAAAAAAACTAATAACGCTAAAAGTATTGACTCTATAAGAGATATTCGATGCCAAATATTCCTTACAATGATCAAATCCAACCGTATCTAAATACTCAAGATTATTGTAATAGTCAAGCTTTATAACTAATGCTTATAAAATATTGAAACTAGTTAATAACTTTAATCAGCTGTGTAACATAAATAGCTCACAATAATCTAGATTGTTTCTTAAATAATGAACCAACTTGATTATCATTGGGTTTAAATTTATATGGGGTATCTAGGAAAATATCCTCGCCATCTTTCGTCAACCCCTACGGCCGCCGCTGGGCAATGAACCGTCATTCCTATTACAGAAAGCATTGAGCAATCACAGTACCAACTTTTTGCACCTTTAATGCTGCTTTCCGTCGCGATATTGCTATTTCACATCTAGCTTATAGATAGAATAGAATAAAATAGAATAGAATATTTTTTTATTCAATATAGATCACATGGTGTAATTCTTATTGAAAGTCATTTTTTACTTTACCACTGGTTCGAAAAAAAACTCTGTCCTGAGGAGAACCAGCAAGAAACCCTGCGGGACTTTTTTTAAAGCAAATTTTACATTAATGGTTGTACAAACTTTATAAGTACAAAATTTATTTTAGAAACAGCTTGGAAGCGACCACCTCATTCCCAGGGGTTATTATCAACCATGTATTCATTTACACTATAATAACATTTTATAATCCATTTTCAATTTAACAAAACATTTAAACTTGGTAATAGAGAGAGCCTGTACACTTTCCGGGACCTTGTTGTAATAGCGTAAGGTATATGCGATATATACATATTTGCGATATGGTATAGTCCCCATCTTTTGAAGAGATCTTTTTTTTCTGGAAATTGCCATAGTCGACTCTTAGTTACCCATGGGACGATTGGATGAATTTGGGTGATGGATTCTTTATGCAACACACGACTATAAAAGAATACGCAACTGTAAATAACAAAGTTAAATTTATGGAACAACGCTGGATATATTTTTTTCAAAGAAGTGTATTGACGTCTTTTCCCTTATTGAATTTTTTTAAACTCCTTAATTCATTACAGATCACCACAAGCTCACTGCTGAACAAAGGCCTTCCACATAGATTGTCTCAGAGGGTAGATTTGCAACTGAAGTGTTTTAATATTCTTGATTTGTTATCAGGAGATGCTGCTGCCTATCTACTTCAGTTTTACCTGTTACATCACCCACTGGAAGGGATGATACTTTTATTTAACGATATTTATCTTTTATTATTAGAATATTTTAAACACGCTTACTATTAATATAATACTGAAATTATTGCTCTAATCAACTTATGTAGAATCAAAGCAATAAATTACGCATTTATAATAACTTCACCGACAGTGTTAACAATTAAAACTAAAGTCCAACAAAACCAAAGAGCACTTCAACTAGAACAATTCGACAAAGTTCGGCCCAGCGCATTGGCCGACAGAACCCTTTCCCGCCCGCCTCTCCCCTTTCTTCTCTCTCCCCGAGCTTCCGAATTAATTGCAATCAAAAGGAAGGACACGAGTGTAGTCCACCCCTCACTTGGTGTGCCATGTTGAAAATTTGCTCGGCAACTGATCTTGTGTGCGTGAATGTGTTTTTGTGTGCGTTATGTTAGTTTATGCAAAGCACTGCATGTGTGCGAAACTGCACGCAATAGTGCAGTGTTCATTACATTTCGTCGGTCCTGTGTTACAGATGCTTTATTATATTTAACAAAATGGTGGCTTAATTTTTATGCACATATGGTCACAAATCTAATAGTAACTTTCTCCTAACATAGAACTCATTCATTCATTTAATATATCAAAAGTTCACTGCTGATTAGGGCCACCCACTTTGTGGGTGCGTCATAGGAGGGATATTGGCTATTGTTGCCACACTTGGCAGCCGACTTGGCAATCATATTTATTATCAGGAATATATTCACCTGTTGAAGTACTCTTCTGTAGCCTCTTATGACATCCTCGGGATGATAAAAGATGGTGGGATTCTTTTACAACGCCACTACATACCACATGGAACTTACCACCTTCTTAATATATTTACATATTTATAAGCCAATGAGAATAAATTATAATAAATATTGATAAATCATACACCTTAATTAAATATAGGTGTTCGTGATATCCAGTTTTTCTTAATTTATTACTTTTGGAGTCTGTAGCCTCGCTTAAAAGTTGTTGGTAACCAATGGATTGGAATTCATTAAATGTTTATATCTTACGAGTAAATGGTAATTTGTGTTTATAAAAATCTTCAATTTCAGTTGGTAATAAAGTTCTTAAATATTTTTTTTTATAAAACTGAAATAACTAACGAACTTACAGTTGACTTGATTGAGAGTGTCCACAGCAACCCATGGACGTAAAAATTGAAATATGAAAAATAAATTGGTTTGTTTTTTTGTACTTATTATAAGCCAGTGCTTGACCACAATCCCTTGTTATGTAAATGTATTGTTTTGTAATATTACTATAACTTTTTTATTTGTTACCATAAAATAAAATAAGTAACAGTGTATATTAATTCACTTTATTTATTATTACTTTTTCCTATATTATAATTGTTACTTAATCTAATTGTGTACATTTATCAAATTAAATTACATTTATTTAAAATAAACCTATATATTTTTATTTTTTAATGTAGTATCGAAAATATGTAACGGAAATTGTAATTGTTAACACATAAAAGCATTTAGGAGTTATCAAAAAGCGAGACCATTATGAAACTTTACGATAAGACACTACCCTCATCCTGCGAAATAATCTTTACACGCGCACCAAAAGCGAAGGTTTCTAACTCAGAAACAAAGTTGGAATAACTTTGGACGACCAAGGGCTGTTTGGAAAGGACCCCAACTTGCGCCCGACTCTGAAATATTAATGTAGTTTCGCAGAATCGTATATGAGAGGTGTGTACGCCTTCTCATTATTTACTGATGACTGCGAATACGGTCAGGCGGTCTGATGATATATGAAAGTTTTTAAATTTCAGGCAATGAAAAGTAACCAGCCATTAGGTTTTGGGGACCAGTTCATGAAATTATTTAGTGTTCTTGATAATCGATTACTAATCTTTAAAACTATTCTCAAGGTTTGACCAAAAGTCTGTAAATTGATTTGTACAAAGTGATGCTTTTTCAGATTTCGTTCGTGTTTAATAATCGAATACCAATATTAATTTGAAGCTATAACAAAACATTTTTACATGCACCGCCGTCACACTGTACACCCGCAGCTCGGAAACCCCATATAGGTAACTTAATGATTGCTCACGAACCAAATCATTATCATCACCGTCATCGGCTTTCCATTTTTATACAGCTCGTGACCTGAGCCATAAGTCAGATGAAGCTGTAAAAGCCAAAAGGCTAACAGTACTAATACCTCAAATCAAAGACATATTTACATAACAGCAGAACATAAACACAAATCATAGTTTAATTTAACAGGAGCAAAGCGTGCTAAGGTACCTATTGTTGGTGATTATTGAGACTGATACGATCTTTCTACTCGACATACGCGAACCGCTGATATGGCTCCTAGAACCATTGGCTTTCGAGTTAGGGTTACTACGTATAATAAAAATTTCAGATAAGTCCGCAAAAGTTTTATTGTTTTTCTTTCGAATGCTCGCATTATAGCAGAATGATACTCCTATATCCGTATCATTCTGCTATAATGCGAGCAATGGACTAGTGGCTAGTGACTAGTGACGTGGTCTATTCATTCTTTCCACATTAGTACATTTGATTGATTTTTTGTTAGAGGCTTATATAAAGAGATCGGTCTGTCTTCTCTAGTGTGAATTAACGGACTATACAAATCCTTTAGATATGTGCATATATTAAGATTTCTCAACAACGTTTTCCTTCACCACTGTGCATTGCTTTTAACAGTATTAGTGGTGAATGGTGTCCGATTCAGGTAAAGTATAAAAAATAAAGTTGCAGCCTTTATACGACCCATTGCTGGGCACAGGCTATGGCCTATGTACTCACTGTACTGTACGTAATTGCACTCTGTATCCATAGATAGCAATTAGCTCACCGTGCTGCTTCAATGCGTGCTGGCGGACTTCAAATATCTTCGAAATATTTTATCTTTTAGACGCAAGTTTCTTAGATGTTTCCTTTACCGCCGAGTGCGTGGTTAATTAACCACGCACTCGGCATTTAAAATTAAAATTAATTTCCATAACATAATAAACAATATTTTATTATATACAATATTAAAAACTATAATAAAAAAAACTGAAACTAGTAACTTAATTATCATACAGTCCTACTCCCCGCGGTATCGTGCCAAGAACGGTGGCTGTGTTTCCCCGCTGATTGGCTATACTTAGTCTTTGAACGAGAAAAGAACCAGCCTTCTTATCACCAGCAGGAATGACCAGTCGCGGATAATGTTCTTTTAGGAACTACACCGCACTTGGACCCCACGGACCGATAGCCTCTACAACAAATGGCACAAATATGTAGTCTTCTCTCAGAGACTCATATTTGCGCCCCTTACTCAGTTCAGCTGCCTCTGATGCCGCCCCTGCTATAAACGAGGTACCCCTGAGATGAAAGGCCGCAAAAGTGCCTAGGCAAGTAGCATCCCACAGGCTTTACCTCTCTCTTAAGAGACTAATGTCATACCGTCAGGTCTCTTGCCATCGTCTCTAAATATTCCACAAGGCTCTAAAACCGAGGGAACATTTATAGAGACAAGGACCCTTCGCATGGCATTGTTTAAAGAACCGTGCCGTGAAAATCTAGCAGCACTTTTCTTACATGGAAGTCCGTGGAACCCAAAGTTGTCGACGCTGCTACCACGGGGGCACTGATGGGGTTGATAAATCACCGCGCCTAGTCGGAGTCCCACGGCAATGCGCAAGCTTTCCCCATCAAGTAATGTGCCAAGATTACTTGATGGTAAAGCATGTAACCAGTGACTAGATTCCTTAGTCGAAACAGCTAGAAGGCGTGCATGATCTTGGTCACTATGGAAATTATGAAAGAAATCTTAAAATTCACAATTTAAGTAAGTACCGTCTAATTTTTAACTTTTATCTTTTGTTTTATTATATATATATATATATATATATATATATATATATATATATATATATATATATATATATATAAAACTCTCTAATTTTAATCTAATTTTTTTCTTAAAAAATTGAATTCCTTGTTTATTCTATAATAATTAGTATAATTTTTAATCTGGATATACTAAATAGAAATATTGCTCTAACTTAATAATATCGCAAAATCTATTTATTTCTATTTCGTCCTAGCGTTGTCGCCCTACTTACATACATATTCGCGGTAAAGTCGAGAAGGCACCGAGATTTTGACCAATCTACAGCGTGCCAAGTGGAAAGATAAGCTAATACGGCTCAGAGAGGGGCTTGTGTATTGGAAAACTAATTCCGAATTATACACGTTTAGAAGTGCACTTGTTAGTGTACAGTAACTGTCAAGATTAGTACACAACGTTTACCTTTTGACAGGTGATGACAGATGATAACGAATTATTAAACTGTAACAAGAGAAGCGTCGATGTAATTAATATTATTTTAAGTTTTAATAGGTACATTAGACGATAAGATTATTATGTATTTTAAATTGCATGATTTGATGTTTACGTACCTACTGTTATATCTTAAATTTGTTAACATAGTGATTTAGTAATAAATCTATTAATGTACCTTAATTTGTATTTGACATACTACCAGCAATTACACTGTGAGTAGTGTCTGCTATTTTCTGCCGACTTCCAAAAAGGAGCCGGTACTCAATTCGACTGTATGTTTTTTTTTTTCGTTTTTTTTTTTTTTTTTTATGTGTGTTACCTCAGAACTTTTTTCTGGGTGAACCGATTTCGATGATTCTTTTTTTATTTGAAAGCTGGTACTTCTCGTGTGGTCCCATATGAATTTGATCAAGGTCAGACCAATAGTTTTTAAGTTATTCTTAAATAACTTATATTGAAGTCGGCTGTACAAAATTTTTAATTTTAAATTATGCAATAACCGGCCAAATTTGCAGACAAGGTTTAGAATAAGTAAAATAGGCAAATAGTGACGAAAAATTAATTAAAAAACGTCTCTAACATTCCGTCCTTTTCATCTTTGAAATTCAAAATGCATGCCAATGCATTATTTTAACTGATTTTACTGCGCTATGTGCGTGCGCATAGCGTTCGTAAGAGTCGATCGATAGGTAAAAAAGTTGTAGCCTATAAATCACATTCGATTTAAGATAGTTTCAAATAAAAGTAGAAGCCTTATTTACTAGTATTTTTGAAAACTGCAATAATGGTATATCATTATTTATATATTTAAACTTAAGTACATATAAAATTTTGCTACTCATTGAAAAATAATCCAGTATGTATTAAATACATAAATTTACACGTTTAATAAGCGAATATTCATACATTATTTAATAATGTATTTTATTTAAGTACCTTTCTAGGAATCCTTTTGGCTTCGAGAGAGAGAGAGAGAGAGTACAGGCTGTCGAATCATCTTAGTCCTCGGAGGTGACAACGCACCTGTAGTAAGTTATTTACTTGGATCAATCAATCAATCAATCAATCAATTTTATAAGAAAGAAACCTCTCCTACAGTGCAGCTTGCAGCAAACCAACGAACCAGACTGACGACCAAAATTTTAACGTATTCCAGTCAGTGCATTCTTTTATAGTATTCAGCAGATAAAATGCTGATAAATAAAAAAAGAGGGTATTTATTTGAAGGCATGGTAGTGCAGTAGCTAAGCGTTTAGCTGTAGCACCTCAAAACTGTGGGTTCGATTCCCGCGCGAAATAAGTGTTAGTATGGCGTACAAGCTAATACTTCGATACCGGTTGTTTGTCCATGTGCAATTTCTATTTCTAAAACGCTTCCACGTGACAAAAGAAAATGCTAGTTTAGGGTTTGGTACAGATAAAAAAAGGAAAAAAAAGACTTCTGTTCCATATTTTCTTATATCGAGTTTTACAAACATCAATAACAACAAATAAATAGAAGGCAGCACAAAACTTGAAACGTGTAAACGCAAAGTAATACAGACTGCTCTATTTATTCTTCGCAACTGTGACGCAAATATCAGCAAGGAAATTAAACAGGGACTTTTCAACATACCTTCGGTGATATAGCGTATACTAATGACTTGAAGGCACGCGCTTGGACTTCGAAGGGTGACCAGCAAGGGACGAAAATTTCCTAAAGGGTAACCCTTGCTGGGGACGAGAAGCGATAATTAATGCTTTAAACGACTGTGTTAAAACGCGTTCTGTACATTGATTTTGTACTCTAATTCATCGCGTTAAGAGCGAATGTTTACTTGGGTATTTGAATACGTTTGGTCCAATTTTATAGTCTGGGGTGGCGAATAATAAGAGGTTTAGGTACATACAAAGTTGGAAGCGAGTTGTTGATGAATGACACTCTACGGACCCATTGCCCTTCGGATGTTTTAAGTGGGTTGGGATAAGAAATGTCGGATATCAAGTGAAATATTTGTTGGGTGTGTGTAGTCAGATATTGTGTTTGCGTATGCTGGGTAATTAATATGTAAAGTTGGCGAAATTACCTCGTCCGTCCCTACGATGTGCAACTGGAGAGTGATTGTTTTTGAGTTATATTCCACATATACGTTTCTTAATGAGCATATAAATTATATACTTGATGCTATCTTGTTGTGTAAACTGCAATAAATCTCAAGTTATTCATGATTAAAAATGTGCCAGTTATTATGCTGCTTGGGTATATAACACTTTGGTCAATTGAAATATACGAGTATGTACTTATTAAAGAGCTGTCAAAACAATTATTCTTATAAAAATTGTTAGAAAATATAGTGAAATGACATCATAGTTTTTTTTTACACATTTTGGTGGCGGTTAAGAATATCCACTACCCCATATCTTCCCGTGGTTGTCGTAAAGGCGACAAAGGAAAACAGGCAGGAGATGGACAGCAGCATCTTCCTGATAACAGCAAAAATACAATAAAAAAAACTGCGGTTGCCAACCCGCCCGCCAAGCGTGGCAACTATGGCAAATACCCCTCTATGAATGTAACAAAGAGACGGCCCCCAGTCCCCGGCGGCCCCGCTATTCCTGGCTACGGTGGCGACCATGGTAACGGCGGGGCAGGGGGTGCTAAGAATCTCCGGTGGAGGTTCGGTTGCCACCTACGATGACTCGACCTGGCAACATACAACGCACGCACCCTGAGGACTGACGAGAAGATTGTGGAGCTGGAAGAAGAGATAGACAAGTTACGCTGGCATATTATAGGATTATCCGAAGTCTGAAGAGAGGGGGAGGACACAGTAATCCTCGAATCCGGCAACTTGCTCTTTCACCGGGAGGGCGACCATCTGTCCCAAGGAGGTGTCGGATTTATCGTCCACAAGTCTCTCGTTAACAACGTTGTAAAGATTGAGAGTGTGTCGACGAGGGTTGCGTACCTTATACTCAGAATCACCAAACGGTATTCGCTGAAGGTCATACAGGTTTAAGCACCAACCTCGGCACACCCCGATGAGGAGATGGAGAAAATGTATGAGGATATCTCTAGAGCCATGCATTCCTCCAAAACCCAATATACGGTGTTAATGGGAGACTTCAATGCAAAACTAGGCACAAGAGAGAACGGTGAGCTGAAAGTAGGGAAATTTGGAATAGGGCAACGGAACCCAAGGGGCCAGCAGCTGGCCGACTTCATGGAGAAAGAGAGACTCTTTATGATGAATTCTTTCTTCCAGAAGCGGCCCCACAGGAAGTGGACCTGGTCGAGCCCCGACGGTTCGACAAAAAATGAGATTGACTTCATTATGACGACCAGACGACAACTGTTCAGTGATGTCTCCGTGATCGCGAGGGTGAAAACTGGTAGCGATCACCGATCACCGATCATCAGAGGCACACTGAACCTAAACGTTAAGTTTGAGAGGTCTCGTTAATGAAGTCAACGCTCCGTCCCCCTCGTGCTCTGTTCCAAAGTCCCGAAACCTTTCAGCTCGAGTTACAAAACCGTTTTCAGTGCCTAGAAGACTGCAATGAAGTGGACGATATGAATGACAAGCTCGTGGAATCTGTCCATGCGATCGGAGCTAAGTTCTGCAGGTCCCGCCGCAGAAGAACACAAAAACTCTCCGATCACACTCTTAATCTCATGGTTGTTAGACGGGAGATGAAGCTTCTTCGACAGATTTGACAGCACACAGGCAACTGAACAGACAGATCTCCAAATGCATGCGGCGGGACTTACGCAACTTAAATACAGCTTGTATTGAAGAAGCGATCGAGCGGAACCAAGGCTCCAAAGTCTTTGCCAGAGATCTGTCTGCCAGAAAGTGCCAACTGTCAAAGCTGAAGACCGAGTGTGGCACCATCGTTTCCGGGGCACCTGAGATTTTTAATGAGATTGAGAGGTTCTGCTGCTGTACACGTCATCGTTGGAGCCACACGCAAGTGTGAGTAACGATCCAAGAGCGAGTCTTATCCGACACTATTCCGAAGATATCCCGGTGTCAGTCTGAGCGAGATTAGAATGGCTCTCCAGAACCTTAAAAACAGCAAGGCCCCAGGCGAGGATGGGATTACAGCGGAGCTTCTGAAAGCGGGTGGAAGACCGGTACTTGAAGTCCTTCTTCTGAAGGACTTCTGAAGAGCTTCTGCTCTTTAATTCCGTCCTCCATGGTGGCATTACACCGGAGGCGTGGAGCAGAAGTGCGGTGGTATTGTTCTTCAAGAAAGGTGACAACGCGCTCTTGAAGAACTACAGACCGATTTCCCTTCTGTGCCGCGTCTACGTGCTGTTTGCGAGATTCATTACGAATCGTCTCGCGCGCAGACTTCACGACTTCCAGCCTCCCGAACAAGCCGGTTTCCGAAAGGAAAGAAAGCTTTAGAACCATAGACCACATACATACACTTACATACCCTACAAGTCCGAGGAGTACAATTTGCCACTATGCCTGGCGTATGTGGACTGTGAGAAAGCCATTGATTCCGTCGAAATTTGGGCGGTGTTGCAGTCCCTTCAGCGGTGCCAAGTTGACTGTCGGTATATCGAAGTGCTGAAGTGCTTGTACAGTAGGGCTACGATGGCTATCCGAGTACAGAACCATAGTACGAAACCTATCCAATTGCAGAGAGGTGTAAGACAGGGTGACGTTATATCCCCGATACTCTTTACCGCTGCATTAGAAGACGTTTTCAAGCTTCTGGACTAGAAAGGATACGGTATTAACATCAATGGCGAGTACATCACTCACCTTCGATTTGCCGACGATATAGTCCTTATGGCAGGATCGCTGGAGGAACTAAGCACCATGCTCAATGACCTCAATAGTGTCTCCCAACGGATAGGTCTTAAGATGAACATGGACAAAACAAAGATCATGTTTAATGTCCATGTCACACCTATGCCGGTAGTTGTTGGGAGCACTAAGCTCGAAGTTGTTGACGAGTATGTTTACCTGGTACAAATAGTCCGACTAGGTAAGTCCAACTTCGAACGAGAGGTCAGTCGACGGATTTAACTCGGCTGGACAGCGTTCGGGAAACTACGACACATCTTCTCGTCAGACATACCTCAAAACCTGAAAACTAAATTGTACAACCAGTGCGTGTTGCTAGTGATGACTTACGGATCTGAGACGTGGTCCTTCACTGCTGGCCGGATGAGGAAGCTCAAGGTCGCTCAACGAGCTATGGAGAGGGGTATGCTCGGGGTTTCTCTGCGTGATAAACTTAGACATGAGGATATCCGCAGTAGAACCGGAGTAACCGACATAGCCCAACGGATTAGTAAGCTGAAGTGGCAGTGGGCCGGCCATATAGCTCGAAGAACCGTCAACCGATGGGGAAGAAAGGTTCTCGAGTGGCAGCCTCGTACCGGTAGGCGAAGTGTAGGGCGACCCCCCACGAGATGGAGTGACGACCTGGTAAGACATGCAGGAAGTCGATGGATGCAGGTGGCTCAGGACCGTGCTTTGTGGCATTCCTTGGGGGAGGCCTATGTTCAGGAGTGGACTTGTGAAAGGCCGTAATGATGATGATGATAATGACATTTTTATAAGAACTTGTTTCTCTCATTTTTACCGTTTTCGAGTAATTGCGAAAAAACACTTTTGACTATTTTTTTAACCCTTGCCAGGGGTTGCAGACACGAAAACCTTAACACGTTGTTTTTGTATCATTAAAACTACATTATATCAAAAATGCAAACTTGAGTGCTATAATTTTGATTTCATACCTTATTTGACTGGACGTGTCAACTATTTAATTATAATGTATTGGAATAGGTTTTGTTAATGTAATAATAAAGCCTTGCAGCAGCTTTTGCTGTTGCACGTATGGGCCGGCTCGAGCCGGGTTAGTACCACGACCTCACAGAATACCGGCGTGAAGTGGAAGCTCTGCTTCCGCGTTTCGTCTGGTGAGTGCAGGTGACCGGATGCCCAATTCCCCCCCCCCCCCCCCCCATCCACATGGTAGCGGAATTACGTCATAAACTACCCCAGGAGGGTACCAGTACCCCTGGAGAATCCCTCGCTGAGCATCCACGACCATGCTATTCCACTCCTGAGCGTGGGTGCTCAGGCTGCCCCGCGTATTCTGGGGGGGGGGCAAAATTCCGCTCAACACAATAACTGCTCGGGGCAAACTGAGCAACAAGACCAAGGCGACCCCTGCCACGCTATCCGTGAATTTCTGCAACATCAGGGGACTTCACTCGAACCTAAACGCCGTCCACTACCATCTTGAGACGGCGAAGCCGGCCTTGCTCTTTTTGACCGAGACGCAGGTGTCCTCTCCGGCTGATACTTCGTATCTCTCCTACCCGGGGTACAAATTGGAGCACTCCTTTGTGCCTCGGGCTGGAGTTTGCGTGTATGTCAGAGAGGACATCTGTTCTCGACGCCTCGGCAGTCTTGAAGGTTCGGACCTGTCCATCCTTTGGCTACGCGTAGACAGCGACGACCATCCGCGCGTCTACGTGTGCCTCTATAGGTCCCAAAGCGGTAATGCCGAAACAGACCGACTCATCGACCACGTCCAAATGGCTACAGATTCCTTGCTACAACAGGTCCCATCCGCAGAGATCGTGATCCTTGGCGATTTTAACGCCTACCACGCCGAATGGCTCGGTTCACGTTTAACCGATCATGCGGGGAGATCTGTTTATGACTTTGCCTTGGCATATGGTCTGACACAACTGGTTACATCGCCTACGCGGATTCCAGATGTTGAGGATCATACACCTTCCCTGTTGGACCTTCTGCTGACCTCTCATCCGGACGGATATCAGGTTTCCGTCGATGCCCCTCTTGGCTCTTCGGACCATTGTCTGATCCGGAGTGTGGTGCCACTCACGCTCCCCTCGCGGTTGCGTTCTGCAGGTTGCCGCCGTGTTTGGCATTACAGGTCGGCGGATTGGGACGGAATGCGGTCTTTCTTTGCTTCCTACCCATGGGGGCGGGTTTGCTTCTCGCCGGATGATCCCAGCGCTGTTGCTGACTCTGTCACTGATGTAGTGCTACAGGGAATGGAACTATTTATTTCATCATCTGTGGTACCCATCGGAGGCAGATCTCAGCCTTGGTTTGGTCGCTCCTGTAAGACTGCATTACGCAGTAAGCAAGAGTGTTATCAAGCCTGGGCTGCGGCTTCGGTGACTCGGGATGTAAACACCAGCACACTCAAAAAGAAGTATAACTTCGCCTCCAGGTCCTTCAAAAGAATTATTGCCAAAGCAAAGTCAGAGCTCATAGGCAGAATTGGCGAGAAACTAGTTCACCTTCCTTCGGGAACCCGTGCATTCTGGTCTCTCGCCAAGGCTGTCCAAGGGAATTTCTGTAAGCCATCACTACCATCTCTGCACAGGGAGGACGACTCACTGGCCCACGACGCAAAAGAGAAGGCCGACCTTTTAGGCTCCCTTTTTGCGTCCAAATCGACTGTTGATGACGGGGGGAACACACCGCCGACCATCCCGCGGTGTGAGTGCTCCATGCCGGATGTGCGATTCTCACAGCGCTCGGTTCGCAGAGCACTCCTCTCCCTTGACATCCACAAGTCGAGTGGGCCTGACGGAATCCCCCCAATTGTGCTGAGGACGTGTGCTCCGGGGTTGGCACCGGTTCTAACGCGTCTTTTCCGGTACTCTTACTCCCTAGGCGTAGTCCCGAAATCATGGAAGACAGCTTTTGTCCACCCGATCCCTAAAAAAGGCGACCGCTCAGATCCGTCCAACTACAGGCCTATCGCCATCACCCCCTTGTTCTCCAAAATAATGGAATCCGTTGTAAATTGCCACCTCATGCGGTACCTTGAGGATCACCAGCTGATTAGTGACCGCCAGTACGGTTTTCGTCGGGGTCGATCAGCTGGTGATCTTCTGGTCTACTTAACTCATAGATGGGCGTTGGCAGTAGAGTCCAAGGGGGAGGCATTGGCCGTTAGTTTGGACATTGCGAAGGCCTTCGATCGGGTTTGGCACAAGGCGCTTCTTTCGAAGCTCCCTTCCTATGGGCTTCCCGAGAAATTATGCAATTGGATCACCAGCTTTCTTGCAGATCGGAGCATCAAGGTCGTTGTAGACGGTGCATGCTCCGACTACAAGCCTATTAACGCTGGTGTTCCACAAGGCTGCGTGCTATCACCAACGCTGTTTCTTCTGCATATCAATGATATGTTGCAAGCTGGTAGCATTCATTGCTATGCAGATGACAGCACTGGTGATGCTCTATACACCGGCCGTGCCAATATTTCTCGGGAAAACGTCACCGAGTACCGGAACAAACTTGTGTCTGAAGTCGAGTCTTTGCTGGACAAAGTCTCGGATTGGGGGCGACTAAATCTAGTCCAGTTTAATCCTCAGAAGACACAAGTTTGCGCGTTTACCGCTAAAAAGAACCCCTTTGTCGTATCTCCTCAGTTTCAAGGTACTGCCCTTGTTGCCTCAGCCAGTATCGGAATCCTCGGCGTCGACATATCGAGTAGCGTGCAGTTTCGTGGTCACTTGGAAGAGAAGGCCAAATTGGCCTCTAAAAAGCTTGGCGTGCTCAGCAGAGCGGGACAGTATTTCATGCCGGCTCAACGCCTGCAACTTTACAAGGCGCAGGTTCGGCCTCACATGGAATACTGTTCCCATCTCTGGGCTGGGGCTCCCCAGTGCCAGCTTCTTCCACTTGACCGCATCCAGCGCAGAGCGGCTCGAATCGTCGACGATCGAGTCCTTTCCGATCGGCTCGACTCATTGGCACTGCGAAGAGATGTTGCATCTCTTAGCATTTTCTTTCGCATTTACCATGGGGAGTGCTCTGAGGAATTGTTCGGATTAATCCCACCCGCCAAATTTCACGAACGCACATCGCGGCAGAACTCCCGATACCATCCACACCATCTGGATGATTGGCGGTCCACCACTGTGCGATTTAGAAGATGTTTTCTTCCTCGCACAACTTCCTTGTGGAATAGTTTACCACCAGCGATTTTTCCGGACCGATACGACTTAGGGACCTTCAAGAAAAGAGCCTACTCCTTTTTAAAAGGCCGGCAACGCATCTGCAATTCGGTGTTGCGGTTGTTCATGGGCGGCGGTAGTCACTTACCATCAGGTGAGCCGCATGCTCGTTTGCCCCCTCTCCTATAAAAAAAAAATTAGATACAAATGATCTAACAGTTCCCAGTTGCAGACGTCATACACTATCAGTAAGTGGATACTCCAGCCCAGAAAAACCAACCAAAAAAAACTCGAAACAAAGAGTCTTCATACATTTGAGGACACTTTGCACATCACACTGGAACACACCAGTGGGTGTATTGCTGTTTTGTTATAAATATAAGTAAAACGGTGTTTTCAACTCAATTGGACTCCCAACCAGAAAAGGAACCATATATATTGTAAAGGTAGTAAACCTGTACGTATTAGATACCATTATAATCTTTTTTTACTGAACATAAGACTCCCCCATAGATTGCCTCATAGTTGCCACCCTAGGCAATCATGTTGCTGCCTGTTTTATCTTACCTCTCTCACCTCTTACGACACATATGGTGTAGTACATATTCTTACTCTGCCACTATACGGTAAAACTTATTCATCATCATCATTATTACAATCCTACACAAGTCCACTGCTGAATATAGGCCTCCCGCAAGGGACGCAACTAATCACGGTCACGAGCTATATGCATCCATTGACTTCCTGTATGTCCTACCAGGACATCACTCTATCGACTGGGGGGAAGTCCTACACTTCGCCTGCCGGTACGAGGCTGGCACTCGAGAACCTTTCTTCTCCATCGGTTGTCGGTTCTACGGTCGGTAAAACGTATCACTCAAAATAAATTAAAAAATTAAAGTGAGTTAATATAATAATATTAATAATTTATTTATTGAGTCATTAACGATAAAAATGTATGAAACAGATTCACAATGCATACGACCAAAGTGATTTGAGGAAAGCTTTGTAAAAAATTAAAACGAGAATGATTTTTTATTATTATTCTTATACTTACCAGCATTACGTAATGTTAATTTTAACATTAAATTCGATGCAACTGTTTATGTATTTTCATGAATTGATAAAAATATGGTTCAGGGACATGTGACGTTAAACATTCAGCTGTGGGATATTCGGCTGTGTCTTGAGGCTGTCAATGTTTTCCTCTACTGCATAAAAGCCATCTCTTACTTCTTTTAATAGTCTAAATTCATAACAATCTGTGTAGTAAAGAGCTTTTTTCTAATTCTGTTTATGCTCTTAAATAAAAGGCCAAAAAGCGTAAAATTTAGTTACATAAAGAAGAAATTATTTACTAAAACCTGCCATATAATTAACACATACCCCTCTAAATTAGGCAATGACTGGCAAGAACAGAACACGCCATATGCTGAGGGTTCGGATTAGATACGCTAATCATCTCATTTTGCAGTAATAGCTTTTTACTAATTTGAAATTTGAAACGTTGATACAGAAGGGTTGCGTTATAATAAAAACGAAATATAACTGGTGAGATACATTTTACCAATGCTACGTTTTATATATAAATATTTTAATTATATATGCGGTTGTTAAACGGTTAAAACTGCAGTTGAATAGTATGATCATTTCTATAGACATATTAATATTATACACATAACTCATATAGAGATAATATTTATTATTTTCACCTAACAGTTTGATTTTATTCGCGTAAGAGCTACAATGTAGCTATGTTTTATTTGCAGCACGAAAAGAGTGCAATGCATGCTCTCACAGACCAGAGGCTAAATAGCAGCTAATAATTAATTAATTAAATTATTAATTTCGTATAATGAGTGTAGACAACTGGGAGACACCTTATAGTTTTTTTATAGTATGTATAGTTTTAAATTAGTTTTATAAACTATAATAGGTCTGCTGTTTTGGGTACAGTTGTCCACTTTTAGTTTATAAAATGAAGGACCGATAAACAAAGGCAAGTCACGGTGGCTCGAACGAGCATAAAATCGTCACCGTCAATGTATTTATATGATACTAGTTGACAGGGCAGACGTTGTTTTGCCCTTTCCGACGACACTTTAGCCAATAAAAAATCCTTTAACTCGCAATAAAACTTATTGGGATAAAAACTATCCAAAATTTCATTGAAGCCGGTTCAGTAGTTTTTTTTATAGGATAGGGTGACAAAACATCACACAGTCCACCTGATTGTAAGTGATTGCTGTGACACATAAACATCTACATCTATCGATTAATCAAAATGCAGATGCGTTGACACCCGTGAGGACTAAGATGGAATGCCTCTTCTCCAGTAAAAAGTGTCTCCAGTTCTCTACACTCACCATACAAAACATAGCAGTATTAAGCTGCTATTTTACGCTGGTATTCTGTGAGAGCGTGGTCCTTCCCCGGTCGAGCCGACCCATTCATGCTACCACTATACTACTAATATAGCTGCAAGATGGCTCTACCACGTATAATAGTATTTTAGGAGCTCATCGCGCACTAAAAATATGAGATGTAATTTTTATATATAAAAATGTAAAATATGTCTTGATTGGTTTATGTGGAGTACTTTAATGTTTCCTTAATTAACATACTTACATACTTTAATACAACGATTATGTTTGTTCTAGTTAGGGATTACCGTATCATTTAATATTGAAGAATAGCTATTAATGTAAATCTGTACCGCTCATAAGAACAGCTCAATTTATCAACGTGTTTATATTTCAATCATTAAACGCACAAAGCCTTTAGCGCTATGCCGTTGCAGACTCCATTGAAATTCGAGCCTTTATCAAACTATGAAAACCTAATGACCATACGTCACATCGTAAAATACCTACCAAAACAATGGGAGCCCGCGACAGAAATTAATATATCATTATGTCAGACCCATGTACTGGCAACCCTTGCAGTATGTCTGTCTTGCTCTGAAACAGGGGCTTTAAAATCCTAGAGTAGCATTGCTGAAGCACAAATTGCAAAAAATAACATTTTTTTAAATCTAAATTAAAATAAGGCCGCGTTTCAAAACTTGTCAACTATTTTGAGCCTTTGTAACTCTACTCAAACATAATTATTGCTCAAAAACAAAATCATTTTTTAAAAATTGAACATTATATACACAAATTCATTATATAATGACATGATTGCCTTGATAATAAATCATAACAATCATAAGGAGTTTTTTTCCTCGCACGACTACTTTGTGGAATCTTTTACCACCGGCTATTTTTCCGGACCGATACGATTTAGGGACATTCAAAAAACTACCTTTTTTAAAAAGCCGGCAACGCACGTGCAATTCTCCTGGTGTTGCAGTTGTTCAGGGGCGGCGGCCATCAGGTGAGCCGCATGGTCGTTTGCCCCCTCTTATATAAAAAAATGCATTAAATAGCTATTTAAACATGTACCTTTCAGAACATTCCATAATGATACTGTATAAAACTTTTATAAAATAAAAGAGTTTATTATTTTTGGATCATATTGTGGCCACATTCTACAAATTATTTTTTATTTTATCTTATGAAAAAAATAAAATCAAATGGTTTAAGTGCTTGCGGCCGCCGTGGCAAGTGTGTATTACGTTCAACTTCAAAAATTCTATATAAATTTTTATATTTTTTAGAAATTGGCTGACAGAAGTTTACAAAACTAAAAATACCCCGCATTACATATAGCATCTGCGCAATTCTTTTCTGTCTTGATCATTAGCTATGGCAGCAGAGTTTCCCGAGACTATTAATCCATATTCAAGTACTCGTAAACATGGTATGAGTATAACGTAGCTTCTTTAGAAACTTCTTAGAAATATTTCCTTTTTATAAAGTCTCTTTAGCACATATAGCACACTTAGTGTTCTTTTCTATGTTCAGTGAAAGTATACATAATTAAAACGGTAATTTATTTGCGGACCGATAGTTTACGACCTCTGACGTAAAGCCTAAGTTTTGTACGCCATCTCTTTCTCCATGGGCGGCAAACTTCGGTATGAATACGCGAATCTCTCCCGTGATTGGGATTAGTTAATCTTTGTGCTGAAACTGCCTTGAAGTTAAAATTCTAATGTGTTACAGCGCCTCTGGGTAGTGTTTGTGTTGTGCGGCGGTAATTCACGCCCAACAAAGTTATAACAGGAGATTAAGACAGGATTTATACTTCTTATAACAAAATTCACTAATGTTTGTTACTGTTAATTTGTATTTATATTTGGTTATAGATATGCAACTAATAAAAATCATAAAATATCTCTAATAATGCATTTTAGTTCTAATTACCAGTTGTGTGTAAACGTAATCATCATCATCATAATCATTACAGCCCTTCACAAGTCCATTGCTGAATATAGGGCTCCCCTAAGGAATGCCACAAAAGCACGCTCTTGAGTAACCAGCATCCATCGACTTTCTGCATGTCTTACCAGGTCGTCACTCCGACTAGTGGGTGGCTGCCCTACACTTCGTCTACTGAGTATAAACGTGTTTTATAATAAATTCGCAAAAAATTCATGTGAATTCTATGAATGTAACAAAATAAGTTACAAAATCACTCGTCGACGTCATTTTGAGTCTAAATGATACGCGATTTTGTTAGGAAATTATTTGAAAATTATGAAGTTTTTTTTTGTCAAGATAATCAATTTTCAAAGGGTAGGAAATATTTAGAGCACTAAGCAAACCACACGAAGCAACATGTCATTGTTATGGATTGAGACTAATGAGACGGTTGTCTTTGAAACTAATACCTTTGTTCCTTTCGTTAGTAAAATGTTTTAGCAAACACAAATTATACCTAATTTAATGAGGAATAAATTATAAATTATCCTATTATAATATTATAAACATGAAAGTTTGTGAGGATGTGAAACTACTGAATGGATTTTAATGAAACTTTACAATTATATAGCTCATACATCAGAACAACAACATAGGCTATAATTAATAAAGATATTGTGTAAATTGGTTAAAATATAACGATAAGTTTTGAGTAAGTCGGAAAAAATCTGTCATCTGCGAGCTATTTTGGCGTGCGGTGCAAAAACTGTAAAGTATAATTGGTGTATGGTTACAATACACATTTTTATTTAGTAAACGCTGCAACCTACTTTTAACCGCGCGTCGCGTGTATTTAAATTTACTTAATTAATTTCATTCTCTGCTTATTATCCTGCGGGATGAAAAGGGGTAATGGAATCATACGCTGCCACTACACGGCAAATACAGAATTGCGTTTTCCTATAAAATAATTTATTGTTTACAGATTTCTATGGTTCCATTTGCGTTTTTCGTGTAAGAGTGAGGAGCAAACATATTTATTGTTAACAAACAGCTTACAATACATAATTGCACCTTAATTACGAGGCGGTAGCTTTTACGCTCAAGCAGCCTACGTTGGTTGTCACAGAAACATAACATATTGTTTGTATTGCGTGACAAGCGCTGCATCTTGTCACTCATTGATCAACCAACCAGCGTGAATAGAGATGGTTCGGTGAAAAAAAAAAACAAACAGTAATCTGCTAATGCCTCGCTAGTTGCATTCACGGAAAATAGGGTACGACGTCGCGTTGTCGTCACGTGGCGTACTGTCGTACTTCACATCACAGGCTAATTTGCACCGGCCCGCCACAAAGGGAAATACGCTAATTAAAAACTGAGTCTTCAGTGTCGTCACAAAGTGTCGGCGCAAACGGGAGTGCAGAGGAAGAGAGCCGACAGCGGCCGCGCCTCGCATCTTTGTTATCTGTGCTCGCGTGTTTATTGTGCGAGCTCGCATGAAGGTTTGTAAGCGAATCTTTTTGAAGACTTGATTCAATAATTCTTATGGAACGAGTGATTAAGTCATAATGTTTGCAACGATTAGGAAACGTCATGTATTTTTTTTATATTTTATTTATACCTCTTCGCTGTGTAGTGGTAGCGTATGAGAATTTAGTACCGCATAATATCTTCAAGCGGGTGTTTTATTAGGCGATAGAGGGAAATGAAACAAAAGATGGACAGTAGTAATATATCCTATCCTGATAACAGTGGAGATGCGATCTCTTCGTAAAATGTGCGGCGTTACCATTTCCGACCGAAAGCGAAACGAAGAGATTCGCAATATGGCAGGTTTGAAAGATGACCCTATCACAAAAATTGATAAAGGCGTGCTTCGATGGTTTGGGCACGTTGAGCGAATGAGTGAAGAACGAATGGTGAAGAAAATATATAGCGCGAAAGTTAATATTAAAAGATGTCGAGGTAGACCGAGACTAACTTTCGAAGACCATGTGAGCAAATTCCTCGAAGAGGGGAAGGTCAAGAGTACTCGGATACCTAGACGTGCATGTATGAAGAAGATAATGAATCTGAAAGAAGCGAAAGAGGTATGTAAGGATCGTGACACTTGGCGATCTGTTCTCTCTGGCTACCCCGTCAGGGATTGTGCGTGAAGATCCTGATAACAACATAAAATAATAATGAAACTGCCTCTACTACCATAGTTACCACCTTACAAACGTGGTAACTCTGGCATTCATATATTTATATGAGGCAATCTATGTTGGAGGCCTATCTTCAGCAGTGGACTTTTAACAGGCTGTAATGAGTGAAAGGAAAAAATTCTTGCGCTTTATCAAACACTTCGATATGATGTATACGCAACTAGTATAGTTTCTTCAACAATGTCGTAACCCTAAATTGTAAATAAATCCGTGAGCTACAAAAGTTACGTTCTTTATTAAAATAGCACAAAGTAAAGGCCTCGGAAGCGCATCACATACCCCACCCCAGTAAAACAATAAAACCAGCACCAGTTCGAAGGATGACGTACATGACAGAGCCATCAAAAATATCGATATAGTATTACAAATATAATAAATTTTCATATGCCTCCTTAAACATCGTCTATTCTCGACATTAACAAACCCGTGTATTTCTAATTAGCAATATTCTTTTCATTGGAGAATTAGTTGTAGAGTAGTTTTCTTGGAAACCACATATAGACTCTAGTGCTTTTAGGGACTTTGTCTTTCTTTGCGAGTTAATTCTCAAATTTTTTGTTCCTCAGGGTGCATGCGTTGTATATTGCCAAGTTGAGTCTTTTTAGGTGGCAACCGAACCTCCACCGGAGATTTTTAGCACCCCCTGCACTACCGTTACCATGGTGTATACCAATAACGGAGCCGCCAGAGACTGGGGGCTGTCTTTTTGTATCTTTTGTCGTGGCAACTATGGCAATATAACCCAAATTGCCATAGTTGCCACGCTTGGAGAGCGAGTTAGCAACCTCAGTTTTTTATTGTAATTTGCTGTTATTAGAAAGATGCTGCTGCTCATCTTCTGTCTCAGTTTCCCTGTATCGCCTGTTACGACACCCACGGGAAGACATGAGGTAGTATTTTACCCGCGAGGTTGTATTTTAGTGGCGGGTATTCTTACCCGCCACTACACGGGGGAGGGGCGGGTAAGAATACTAACATACACTGTCCGAACTACCCAAAAATAAACCAATGATTGATTCCATTTTACTTGTTATAAATATATTTTTTTTTTTATAGGATCGGGTGACAAACGAGCACACAGTCCACCTGATGGTAAGTGGTTACTGTGACCCATAGACATCTACATCTATCCTCAATAAAGACTCAAGATGCAGATGCGTTGTCACCCGTGAGGACTAAGATGGAATGCCTCTTTGGCAGTAAAAAGGGTCTCCGGTTCTCTACACTCACCATACGAAACACAGCAGCGTTAAGATGCTATTTTACGCTGGTTTTCTGTGAGAGCGTGGTCCTTCCCCGGTCGAGCCGACCCATTCGTGCTACAACCATAATATAGCTGCAGCATGGCTCTACCACGTAGAGAAATAATAATAATATTTTATGTGATTATTTTTGTATGAGATTTGTATATTTGTAATATGATTGTTTAAATAAAAATGTTAATTATTTAAATAAAACACTGTCTGTAACACTGTAACACTCCCCATAATTATTTTTCAAAATTGCGTTCAATCTCAATATGAAGTAAAATAAGTTGAACACATTATTTGTCCGCGATGATATCCTTATAGTGTGTGTGCTCTTGCGTGTCTCACTAAGGATTCATACCATTTCCTTAGTGAGATAAAAGACCTATGTCTTACTGACAATGAATGTATGGTCAGATTTGATTTTCAGTCTCTATTTACATGCCTATCTGTTGAAGACTGCATCTCAATTGCAACTAGGAAACTAGAGGAAAACAACAAGCCAGCAGAATATGTAGTATTAGTCAGACATTGTTTTACATCTGGCTACCTATTGTGGAAGGAAGAGTTTTACAAGCAAGTAGATGGTGTTACGATGGGCTCACCGGTATCTCCCATTGTCGCCGATATTTTCATGGAGGACTTTGAGGGGAAAGCAGTAGCAAGCAGTACGTAGACGATACTTTCACAATTTTACCATCAGACAAAGTAACTGCATTTTTAGAACATCTTAATTCCATAAACTAAAATTCAAGATTCAATTTACTATGGAGTTAGAGGCAAATAATTCTTTAGCTTTCCTAGATGTGTTAGTCATTCGACATCCTAACAACACCATAGCTCACACTGTGTATAGAAAAAAGACCCATAAAAACCGATACTTAAACGGTGAATCCCACCATCATCCTTCATAGTTAGCTACCGTGGACAAACCTTTGTTACAGAGAGCACGAGGGATCTGTGACAGCAAACACCTGGCGGCCGAGCTTCAGCACGTCAAGCAGGTTCTGCACGACAACAAGATTCGGGTCCCACGCTTACGTCACAGTGACCGAGTGAAGCCGGCCACAGTCGAGCGTGTGCCTGCTGTACTACCATATGTCAGAGGTGTCACAGACAAGATTGGCTACATCTTGAAGCGAGCTTCTATTAGAACATTCTTCAAGCCGTCGAAGAAGATTAGTCAGTTCTTACCATTCGTCAAGTGCAATATCGCTCTACAAGATACAGGCTTGATTGTGAATGTGGTCTCTCATATATAGGGCAAATAAAACGATCAATAAAAATCCGCGTAAAAGAACACATAGCTGACATGAAGCACCAACGTTCCGGAAAGTCTGCAGTTTGTGATCATATCCTAGACGGGCCCCGCCATTACATTCGATTTGATAAACCACAAATTCTCCCGAAAGAACATCGATCCTGCCAAGGATGATACGTGAAGCTATTGAAATTAAAAAAAAAACATCTTAATTTCAATAGAGAGGGAGACTGGGTACTACCACCTGCTTGGGATCCTGTAATTAATAAAATTAAAACTAAACCCAAGCATACCACTGCAAGACTTCAAGATACAGTAAGTTTATTCTGCGTAGATCGGACCAAAATCAATAATTAAAAAAGCTGAAGGTTTTTTTTTTCAATTCTCATTTCATCTGCTGTTGTTTATTTTACAGCACCTTTGATAACTGTATTAGTATTTAGTTTTTTCTATTTTTAACTTCTTTTTTTTGTTTTATTGTTTTTTTTGTTTTTTTTTTATTACAATGTTCTGCTTCTGCCTTACTATACAAGTACTCATTATGAGATTTAATACATATAGCATTTATGTGGTTGGTTAGGTTACACTAATAAGATTATACTAATAACGATAAAATATTGCGAATTTCTTATTTGCTTAAGGCTATACTACTGGCTGCATTAATATTGTTTATATTGATTTTATAAACTATTACTAAGCTGAAGGTACTCCGGGTTAACTCTGACATCGGAACTTCAATCACCTTAGTCCTCCGTAACCATGAGTGCTGTAAAGCACCCGAAACGTCGGCAATTAATAAAAATAAGTTAATTAAACGCGATAGAATCCGTAAAAAATTCAATGTGTAGTGTTCGCGTAATTATAAGAAAGATTTTTTTAGTAAATAGGTTTCACCATGTGTACACAGATCAGATGTTTTCTTTCACCGCCGAGCACATGGTAAATCAGCTCTTAAAATTGTAGTTAATAATTTCATTGGGCCGGCGGGGATCGAACCCGGGTTGTTAGCGTACTATGAAATTTAAAGCGAGCGCTAAACCCCTGAGCTAGCAATGACAAGTATTTCGTAGATATTAGTTAAAAATAAACAATTTCTTTTAATTTGAAAAGGCATGTTCACTAATATTCGTAAATAATTATCGTATCTACCGTACAAAATTTTGCAATATAAACAAATAGCACATTCTAATGCTTGATTTTACTTCTTTGCTTATTTTATAAACAGTACCTACTTAAAGTGCTATCTTAGTAATATTTCATCTTAAAAAATAATCCGTTTTCAAAGTAAGTCTTTTGCTTACACTAAATTCAAATCTTTCGATGTATTAACACGTTCACTGTCCGGTTTCCAGACACAATAGTAAGACAATAGCAATGACCTATATGTAGTGCACGGGACAGCGAAAGGGTTAAAGTGTATAATAGATTTAAATACTACAAATTATAAATATCAGAAAATTTACATACGGGATTGATGATGAATAGAAAAATTTCAGACAGTAGAGATCCTATTAAGAAATCTTTACAGTATTTTTTATTCTTTCTCATAATAATATTTAAAAAAATTGACGTAACAAGCGCCTACTTACGCTTCAAATGTGCCATCATTCATTTGTTTGGGAAAACAAGATGTCTGAAGGAAATGATGCGGAGGAAAGACTTTAATGAGCTGATTCGAGTGCATTGAATGCAGGCTGCATACTGCCGGAGCTCACAACAAAAGACCCTTTCCATTATGCCAGTTTTCAAAGGAAAAATGATGCCAGTGTACTTGGTTTGTTGGGGTTAGAAATGTACTGCGAGTGTTCTAATGCGGATGGCTATTGTGCTTTGGTTAATGTGAAACGTTGATTGCCTGTGTGATATAGTGGTTTAATCAGTAAATGCTTTCTACATTTGTTTTCTACATCAATTACATAATAACTTCTAATCGTGATAATATTATTACAAGTAAGTATTATCTCGAAGTGTAGGGCTTACCCCCACTAGATGGAGTGACGACCTGGTAAGACATGCATGAGGTCGATGGATGCAGGTGGCTCAGGACCGTGCTTTGTGGCATTCCTTGGGGGAGGCCTATGTTCAGCAGTGGACTTGTGAAGGGCTGTAATGATGATGATGATGATGATGAAGTATTATCTCTATATACATTAAAATCAATTGCTGTCCGTTAGTCTCGTTAAAACTCAAAAACGGTTCGATCGATTTTGATGAAATATGATCGATTTTGTGTGTGTACGAATGGGCCTCTAGATGGTTTAGATTTAAATTTGAACCCAGTAGGTGGCACTGTTGTCAAGATCTAGAAAAAACCCGTGCGAAGCCAGAGCGGATCGCTAGGTTATAATAAATATTCGGTTCTTTTCATTCGAAAATTCGTTTGGTAAGTTTTGGTATTCTAAATAGGTTATTCTTCTTTTTCTCACCAATCTGTATTATTTTACTTCTGAAATTTGGTCTTGCTTCTTGTTCTTGATATGCCTTAATCGTAACGCTTGGCAGATGGATTGGAGATCACAGATCTAGACGCATCTTACTTTTGACGCTATTCCCCGTCACCAATCTGGGTATTTTACGTATGGAATAAAAAAGATGGCTACACCGCCATCTGTAGGTACATTAGTAGTGTAGTTGTAGCACGAATAGGTCAGCTCGAGCGGGGAAGGACCACGCTCTCACAGAATACCAGCTTAACCATTCTGTATTTCGTATGGTGAGTGTAGAGAACCGGAGACCCTTTTTACTGGAAACGAGGCATTCCATCTTAGCCCTCGGGTGTATTAACGCATCTGCATTTTGATTCGTAATCGAGTTGATACTTAATTAGGGATGGATGTAGATGTCTACGGACCTTAGCAACTACTTACCATCAGGTGGACTGTGTGCTGGTTTGTCACAATTTTCTAGAAAAAGTCTATCGGAAGCCATTAGATATTTGTCGAACATCCCCTTGTATTCGAATATCTAGGAAGATTTTCGAATACAAGGGGAAGTTCAAGAAATAGGAGGAATATGAGAATATAGGAGGACCTTCGCCTCTTACGATATCCACTGGCTGAAATGAAATTCAAAATTTAAACCTGAGACGTCAATTAAATACTGTTTAAAGCACCATTTTTAAAATGTGTAATTATTATTATTATTATTATATATTATATATAATCATTATTTAGGAAAATCTGAACTATTACCTAAATAGGTTGAAGGAATACTTAAATTATTTTTCGGGGAATGCGCGAATTGTCAGACTCCACAAATTCCATTATTAAGATACACACACGGTGTTCTTACGCGATGGAGTTACGCGTAAGAGTTATACGTCTAAATTTCTCCTCCATTTTATATTTAGGCAACTAAAAACTTGAAGAGTCTCCCCTTATTTGTCTTTATCATACAAAATCGTAATCTTTTGTTAATGTCTTTAACAAAACACTGAAATTGTTTTAGTGACTGTTTTTTTTTAGAAGAAGGGAAAATAACGAGCACTAAGTCCTTCCTTCCTTATTTAAGATTACCTTATCCTTAATTAAGAATCAATGCATTTGCGTTGTCAACCCTGAGAACTATGATGGAATGCCTCGTTTCCAGTTAAAAGGGTCTCTGGTTCTCTACACTCACCATACGAAACACAGAAGCATTAAGGTGCTATTTTACGCTGGTATTCTGTGAGAGCTTGGTCCTTCCCCGGTCGAATCGACCTATTCGTGTTACAACCATCACATAGCTGCAACGTGGCTCTACCACGTGGTATACGTGTAAAGGCATCATTTCATCTGATTATAACGTGTGTGTCTCCAAGGAAATCTCGAATAGGCTTCCATTCAGCTAAGCTTAGCACCATCAGATAGAATTTTAATCAAGCAATTTTTTTATAATAAGTAAAAAAAAACTAAATCTTTTAAATTTTTGATAAAAAAAATGAAAGTTATATTTTTGAAGCCATTGATACTTATTATCTTTGTAATTAGTATAATAGCTGATAAGATTTTAGCAAAAAATATACTAAGGTATTAAAACTATGCAATTCTAAATATTATTCGTGATCGTTTAATGTTTGTTTCAGATAATCGCTGGCAATCGCAATATGGAAAACATCAAGAATTAAAAACCTCTTAATAATCTGCTCACTGGGAGGTTTCGACTTTGGAGTGAATCATGCAAGACAGAAAAAGCATTCAAATTTACTATACTGTATTAAATTTTAAACTATATTAATATTTTGTATTAATATAGTTTTTGGTCTGTAACTGAAATCAGAAACCATTAAGATTTCCTAAAATTTTCCTCGACTCTTATAATTATAACTAGCTGACCAAGCAGATGTTATTCTGCCCTTTTTGACGACCCTTCATATAAAAAATCCATTAATTCGTAATAAAAAAATATTGAGTGTCACTTATAGGGATAAAAACTATCCTATCTCTCAAATTGGACCAAACTCCACACAGTGTGCAAATTTTCATTGAAGTCAATTCAGTATTTTAGGAGTTAATCGTGAACAAACAACGTGACACGTATTTTTTATATATAAAGATTATATTCACATTTCGATTATAATCACTTATAAGTCTAGATTGAGCGAAGTAATCTCTAACTTGACACTATAACAAGTGGTAACATTAAAATTTTGTACAATCGGCTTCAATATAAATAAAATGAACAACACAAACATATACAAATATATATATTTGTATTGTATATGTATATTTATGTAAATGCACACTTTGACTACCTCTATTTCCTTCAACTATCCTTCAATAGACCTGCTGGAAGAAATTTTATCATGAAATAAGCAGTGCCTTTGTACATAATTATGTTTTTACCATTATCCTATCGAATTATGTGTGCACACTGTTAAATAAATAAATAAAATGAGAACATCATCAATGTAGCCGAAATCAGTTAAATACGCATTATTATAAGTCAAAAACTTCTGGTCAAATCTTCATCAAATTTATTGGTACTACACGAGAAGCACTAGCTTTCAAATAAAAACAGAATCGTCAAAATTGGTTTACCCAGAAAAAAGTTCTAATATAAGTAGCGGCACGGCAAGTCTAGCGGAGACCGTTATTGAGCATAAGTCGCGCTGATTTGCTCGTGTGTATCGTTCGCACGTGCTGATTGGATATCCAGTCACACTCGTGCAATTCATTTCGTGTGCGTCCCCTCCACGTTTCGTTCAGTGCTAGACTTACGTGCCGCGACTTGAAACCTCCTTTTTTTGAAGATGGTTGAAATAGGCGACAATTTATTTAATATGTTAAAGTATCTATACCGATTGTTAAAAATACAAAAATGATTAGATAACATTTTCTTTATGAATACAAAGTATAAAGAACACTCGAATTATTAACCGGTTCTGTGCGGATGGCACGCCAGGTGTGCCATCGATTATTTTTCTGTGTGGCGTATGACACGTGAGTCGTGTCTTTTTAAAAATCGTTATAACTCGCTCAAATTGCTTTTTTGGAAAATTTATCCAGAACAAAATATTCATTATTTTGCAAGTAGTTCATGCCAACAGCTTTGTTTCTGGATATTTCAAAAATTTGAAATTTTTAGGGGTTGACAACCTTTTCTTAACTTGTACATGGTACTCTTTTTACTTTGTAGGTTTTAAATCATGTTGTGGAAAAATGGTCTAATAAGTAACAAATAAAAGTACTCATTGCAATCGCTCACAAACTCAAGTAGTAAATAAATTTCTGGAAAACAAGTCTCCTGTTAAAAAAAAACAATGCGTTTGTCTTTTGAACTGCCGCCTTATTACTATCATATGGCCGTATAGACCTACGAAGTACCATGTGCTCTTATGATATGGTATAAGGTTTATTTTTGCTTGAAACAGTTCGAAACCGTTCATGCATAAGAAAGTTCGCTAATATATAGTCTTTTGTCAATCCACCGCCGTTTAACGCCGGCGTTTTTTTCCTTTTGAAAACACTTGTTTTACTATTCTTAGTTTAGTTTAGTTTAGTTTACGACGGGCTGTTTTCCGCAACTCCACGTCTATGCGCGTATTTTGCGTGTGGGCAGGAATAATGTGATTATTCGAGCCATGAGATCTCTCCGAAGAAGCTCAACAGGCCCTTGATGTTTAACTTACTTAACTTACTTTAACTTACTATTCTTAGTAATTAGACGTTTTCAGATCTACTTTACTTTTACATTTGTATGACATTAAATAATATTTAACATTTGTAAATATCAATGAATCATAAACCTTATTTTTTCCAAATTAAGGTTCTTGATTGTTTGATATTTACAAATGTTATTATTAGTTGAAAATTTAATTTAATTAAAACCAAAGTTTTCCTGGGTGATTTAGCTGTACCTACTTATATAAATGTTTTTTTTATAAAAAAAAAATAGTACAAAAGGTTTGTAATCTCTGCATAAAAAAGTCACTTACTCTCAATTTCAAAGAAAACACGTAGAAAAACACGCAGCTACCCACTAAACACAAGTATCCTTCCGTCCGTAACTGATGTTTGATGTCAACTAAACTTAATTAGGTCTAAATAAGTGAAAAAATTATAAAAAAGAACATTACTATACATGGCCGATGGCACAATAGGCGTGTATGAAATATTGGTTCGCCGTCACAGCTAAAAGTTGTCGGAAATCGGTGCCGCAACGAATCGGTTAAGGAATAATTAATAAATGTTAAATTGTTACTTCATAAGATCGTAACTATTCCATTATTCAATTATCTACACTCCCTTAAAAATGTACCACATCAGTTATCCGGTAAGCCCTGTACTTCACAAGAAATGCTTACAATATTTATGTAAAAGGAATCGTTGGCACTTTTGGCTTAAAGCCATCCCGATGAGTGCTGTTCCTTGGTGGCTTTATCCGGCGGCGCGGGTCGTACGAACAAACTGCGACCGGGGTCGATAATTCCGATTATTGTTTCACTAAAATATGCACTTATACGAAAAGCAGACCGGGTTGCAATTGTGTATTGTGCAAACGGATTGTTTCGCTGCTTTTGAAAGCAACTTTTTGCGTTTTCATCCAGTTGTATTATTTCTGTTTGCATTTTGAATGCAACATAAAAATAGTTTTACCTTATACAAAATACGTCATATTTGTTTAAATGTGCCAACAAATAATCAATATTTGAAATTTATATTGGGTCATATCCTGTAGAAATATTTAAACTACCGGAAGTTGCATAAACGAAAGTAAAATCAACTCTGTTAAGAATAAGGATGTGCGGATCAAATGATATTCATGAAGGACAGACAGCAAAAAATTCTAAACTTGTTTTTTATGTTTGAAAATAAAAAGCATTTAAAATTAGGCAATTCTGCTAATTGTCCTCTTAATTCTTATATACATATCAACAGAATCTATGGATACCTTAATCCTAAATTAGTTACGACTTTATAGTTTAAAATCTTTTTAGTTTCCATAAAAAGTTCAATACTCAATACTCAATAACTTTATTGCATTCCATAGGTTACAAAAGGCGTTACATAGTTTTATGGTATCTCCATGGGCCCTGATGGGCACAGCAATATTATGAAGGAGGAACATTTATTATTATAATTATTGCTATTTTTAAATAATTATTTAATATTAACATTTATTCTATTATTTAAACATACACACAATGAATTTTAAATACGGTTATTTTAATTGTTATAATTTATTAATGAATTGATTTTGACATTTAAGGTATTATTATAATTGGTGTAGTTAGCATAGTTGAATTTTTATTAAATTATTTGAATCATTTTAAATTTTATTTAAATTTTTTATTGTAATTTATTTAGTAGAATGGCATTTCATTATTACCTAACATATTTTTATTTACATATCCATATTATATTATATTTTTATCATCTAAAAATTCAGAAGTATTATAGTAACACTTATTTATAAGCAGTTGCTTTAATTTTTTTACGAATTGTTTTTCGTCCTTAATGCTTTTTATATATTCGGGTAATTTATTATATATTTTTATAGACATGGCGAATGGGCTGGAAGAATGAGATTTTAGTTTTGAAATTGGCAGCACTAGTTTGTTTCTCTGTCTTAGATTACTAGACATGATATCATCTCGTTTTATACAGATTGCAACCTCTTGTATTCTTTTTTCAAAATTTAAAAATGTAAAAAAAGAAAACGAAAGAGAAAACAAAATACGGCGGCAAATTTGTCAGTAATTCGTTACGTCAAGGAAAATTAAAATTGTTCTACTGATATTAATGAATGAAAAGGGATTAGATTGTTTTTCTTTTTTAATTTAACGTGTCGTGTGAGCTTTAAGAGTCATGGCACGTCGTCAATTGAGTCGAGATGAAATGTTACGAGCCGTGGGCATGTTAGAAAATGGTGCTATTCAAAGCGTCATTGCTGAGGCCCCACACACCAGCCAAAATGTGATATCAAGGTTGTGGTCACGTTATCGCAGTACTTGGGATGTGGCTGAACGGCACACGTATAGATATCGTGTTACTACGTAGATACAGAATCGATTTCTCCAAATGACTGCGAGAAGGCAACCCAATATCACAGCGATGCAACTACTACAAAGGCTCCAGGATTACCACCAGCTGCTGGTAAGCGACCAAACCGTGCGAAGAAGGTTGCATGATGTTGGTCTTCATGCTCGAAGACCGCTACGTTTTCCAGCATTGCGGCGTGGCAATCGCGGTCGGCGGCTTTCATGGGCTCTAGAGCATTTACCATGGAGTGACGAACACACGTCTTTGGTGCAGTTCACCGATGAGTCCCGGTATGGGTTTCATACGGGTTCACGAAGATTCATGCATTTGGAGAACTCCAGGGAGACTTAGCCGTCTACGGCATCCTTAGGAGGTCCACTTATGCTAAGGCGGGGCAATCATGGTGTGGGCAGGAATTCGTCTTGGCGGATGAACCCAGCTCATTTGAATCAAAAGCAGCATGACTGCAAAAAAATACCACGAGGAGGTAGTAGAGCCTGTTATTGTCCCACACAAAATCCTAATGGGCCTGGAATTTCTACTCATGCACGATAGTGCTCCTTCCCATACGGCGCGGCTGGTGTCGGCCTCTCTCCGAGACCACGATATTCAAGTTTTGGATTGGCCTGCACTGTCGCCCGACTTAAATCCTATCGAGCATACCTGGGACATATTACAATGAAAAGATTTGAGAGATTCCCCGCCAAAGACGACAAAACAATAACATTACGAACGCTTGCAAAGAACATGGAACCTCATACCGCATCAAGACATTGACAATTTAATTTTAAGAATGAACAATCGATGTCGATGTGTAATTAATGTAAGAGGTGTCAGTCAACACTGATTATTTATAATTAGATTTTTAAATTTTCTTTCAATTTCAATTAAAATTAATAGTTTTATTAGAAGAAATGAAGTTTTTTTATCATACTAATTTTCTACGACGATTAAAAAATATACATTTTTATTTAAAACAAAAAAATTACGAAATATTTTTTATTTTTTATTAAAGACCTTAAAATAACCTATCGTTCTTCCAGTTACTATATCAGAAAATTCTTCATAGATTTTTAGGTACTATTTAATGAAATATAAAATATCCCTAGATTCTGTTGATGTGTGTATATTTATTTATTTAGGTAAATCTAACACCCTTACGTTTAGAGGCAATTTTGTAGCATTTATTTAAAAAAAAATTAAATGAAATAAAACAAAATAAGGAATAATATATCTTATGTTTCTTCAAAAATATTTTTGTACTTATATATAACTCACTAATATCAATAAAATGTCAACTACGTTTTTTAACCTCCTCCCTCTAAATCTAAAATTATTCGTTTAGTAGAAAATGACAGATACTTAAATTTAATACTTAATGGGACGATAACATGCGTCTTGTGGATGAAAGGGAGGTATTCTGAAGAATCCTTGAACCAAAATTATCAAAAATTAATGCATAGTAGCTGAAGCGAATATCATTAGCTATTTAACAACCACCTCATCAGCTCTATCATCTAAAAAACATAAAAAGCAAAGTTCAAATACAGTTTAAAATGCCCTACTGGTGCCTAGTAATAGGCAGCCTCAGTCCTACAGGCCTCCTCTCATTTCTGAAAAGGTCACCATAGTCACCAAAGTGTATGCGCACTGTGCCAATGCATGTTCACGTACTTCAACTTACAGTAACTCACTTTCTCAAACATGCCAGTTCTTTCACGATGATTTCCTTCACCGCTAACGTGGTAAATCATCGCTTAAAAATACAATTGACAATTTCATTAGTGTGCGCGGGGAATGGACCCGGGTTGCTCGCGTACTGTGAAAATTACATCTTAGCCTTAGCCTCTGAACTAAAACAGCTCTTGTCAATATAAATAAATAACAATGTGTAAAAATTAACACACAATCGTATTTTATTACGATACTTACCACCCCGCTGATATTCAAAAGCCGCGATTATACCCAATCATCTTTAATTGGCACATCGACGCGCCACGTGACATCACTGGATTCGAGGAAAAAAGGTGAAACCCACAATCGGGGGAAAAAGTGGCAATTGCGAAGCACTTAGTGCTGCCAGCATTGCGCTAATTAAAGTGTCACAATATCACGCGCTGCAGTCTTTTTTGGGTTCCGTGTGCGGTTTTCCTACAAAACCCCTAAAATGATTTGTGGAGTACACAGCTAAGAACGTGTTATTAAAATTGTAAAAAGATAAAATTAAAAGGTGACTTCAAAGAAATAAAAATAATAAAACAATTTTCACGTAATTAGCTTCAGAAGTCGATGCCAAGACAGCGTATTGAAATATTTAAGCTGACTTCAGAAGCTACTGTGTGGAAATTATTTATTGTTTTTGGTTAATAGACGTCGGCTCTAACATTTTGTTAAAATACTTTTTAACCGTTCAAAATCCCGCAGACCAATGACAATGAGCAGTATTATTAGCACGGTTAAAATACGAGTATAGGCAAACCCTTGAATATTTTCAAAACAAAATGAGTTCATGAAAAGGAATGCTTTCAGCAGCGAATTAACAATTCGCTAATGTATATTATGCACAATTAATATTTCGTATTCAAATTATATCATTGACAATAAATTGTATTTATAATTTTTTTTACATTTTTGTCCTAGAAATACGGTTGGCGACAGGAATTTTGAAGACAACACCAATTTACGGAGGGAAAACATAAAATAAAATTAAACAAAATTATGAATAATACAAGGAAATTTAGAATTCCACTTTTTGCATTTCGAAATTAAACCTCTCAAGTGGAAACTTAAAAAAATACATCTTACGTATTTGAAATAAGCGCATTTTATAACTAGTTATGTCAAACTTCAAATATCTAGGTGCAACACTTTCAGAGACAAACGGACAGACATTGACGTGATTATATCATAAGGTATATTATGCTAAGTGTTCTGTTTTGTTAAATTTGGCATGGAACACTAAAATGTTTGTATGGAACAAAGAAAGTAAAATACGTTATTAAATTAAAATGTACGCTATGAAATAGAAAATATAAAATAATTATTAATTACAATAACACCATTATGTTACTATGTGATCATGTGGTGGTGGTGTAAGACAATCTATGACGCCGTTTTATTTCTGGTGTGCCGTGAGAGGTGATATTTTTATATAGCTTTGGGTGACAAACGAGCACACAATCCACCTGATAGTAAGTTGATACCGTGGCCCATAGAATTCTTCATTTCTCCTTAATTAAGAATCAAATGCAGATGTGTTGTCACCCCTTATTACTAGGATGGATATTTTCAGTAAAAACGGAAGACTCGCAGTGGCTCTTCATGCTGTGTGTGATGATGTTTGGTACCGCGATTGTCAATAAGTCTGCCAAGCGTGACGGAAATCCTTCGTACAACGGGAAAGGCCTTGACTAGTAGTGGACTTGTACGGAATGATGATCAATAGTAAATTATTGTTCAGCTCAATGATATTTTCTAAAGTAAGATAGGAACTCAAATTGAAATATTATATACGGAACGAGTTGAATTTTTTAAAGTGGTACCAATAAAAGAGTTTTTTCATTAGCACCTATGTGAAAGGTTTCTAATTGGTAATTCTCAGTGCAGTCACTGGAAGCTCTCCTCCCATCATTGATGGCGCGCAACGTGACAACAACAGTGTTTTTAATTTCAATATTATAGGGGAATAAAAATACACGTAATAAAATGAATAGAATTTGTTATTTAAAAACTCATACAGTGCACACAAAAAGAAAATCTTAATTTTTGGATTGGATTGTGAATGTGATCTCTCTTGCATAGGACAAACAAAATGATCTGTAAACCCGTGTGAAAGAACGTATAGCTGACTTGAAACATCGACGTTTCGGAAAATCTGCAGTGTGTGAACATGTTCAAGATCGTCCCCGCCATTACATTAGATTTGATAGACCACAAATCCTCGCAAAAGAACACCGATTCCTACAAAGGATGATTCGCGAGGCTATTGAAATTTAAAAAAAAAACATTCTAGTTTCAATAGAGAAGATGGATGGGTGCTGCCATCTGCTTGGGATCCTATAATTAATAAAATTAAATCCAAACCCAAGCTTACCACTGCAAGACTTCAAGATACTGTAAGCTCATTCTGCGTTGATTGTACCAAAAATTAATATTCAAAAACTGCAGGTTTTTAAAACAACAACCACCTCAATCCCCCCCCCCCCCGTGACCATGGGTGCTGTAAAGCACCCGAAACGTCGGGAATTAAAAAGTTAAATTAAACGTGATTAAATCCGTAAAAAGTAGTTTCATTTAATGTGTAGTCTTCGCGTAAATATAAGAAATCATTATAAGAAAATCTTAGATACATTTTTATTCAATTTGTTACAGAGATGGCTATATTTTTCCTCTTCGTGATAAAATCGTGACAAATCTGGAATATGAAAATAGCAGGGTAGTATGGTTCTCGGGTAACGTCTGCGTACCGGAAAGTGTAATATATCGTTCCATTAGATGTGGTGAAAATCTGTTTTTTTTTTTTTGTAAAAGAGATGTCAAACGAGCATGCAGCTCACCCGATGGTAAGTGTCGACCGCCACCCGCAATCGCAGGTGCGTTGGGGGCCCTTAAAAAAAGAGTAGGCGCTCTTTTGAAGGTATCTAGGTCGTATTGGTCCGGAAAAATCGCTGGTAGTAGTGGTTAAGCATTCAGGGACTATAAATTCAAATAGTCAGGGCCGTGCTTTAAAAAATTTGTCCGGAAAGTCTGTGTGGACTTGTAATCGGCTATCATGATGATGATGCCGAAGAAGAATTCATAGGCAATGCAGTAGCTAGGTTTTTTTTAAATAGGTATATGTATGTAAATAAAAGTAAGTAATAATACTGTAGATGTTTTAAGTGTTTAAATATTTCATTAAAAAAAGTAAAGCAACAGGCTACAAACATTCCACTGATGAGCGAAGACTTCTTTTCACATCTCATGATTAAATTTTTTTTTATAAAATTAAGAGTTCAAAACGATAAATTCACCTGATGATAATTGGATGTTGTGGCATAGACAGCTTCATCTGTTCTATTTAACAATTTCATCAATGAATGAAACTTCAAGCATCAAGGAATCAAACTTGGAAGCCTTGCGTACTTTGTGCGTACTATTAAAAATTAAGACAAGAAGATTTAGACCCATGCTGCAGCTAATATTAGTAGTATAGTTGTAGCACGAATGATATGTGCCTTGTGTCTCTGACATTGTAGTGATAATGCATTATCCTACTAAGTTACTAACCAAGCATAATTATGTATACTCGATTTCGAACGAGCCCGTGTAGTAAAAAATAACTGGAAAACAATCTACTTATTAGAACATGATTTAGAAAAGCGCATACAAAACACGTTAGAAACAAATGAGTTACAAATAAAATACACACAACCCAACCGAAAAATTGATCGATGACATTAGATCTAAAACATCAACACTCGGTAATTTCGACTGGCAACAATTTGTCAACTAACCCCATAATGTTGATGGGGCATCGCGCCTAGTGTTGACAAAACTTTATTACCGAAAATTGGACAATATTGCCCTAAATCAGGTAATAGTTTTTTTGTGAGCCCACCGCGCAGTTGTCCATTCTATGCACAAAAGAATGGTCTAGTTACGTGACCCCGAAGTACCGCTTTGAAAGGTGACAATAGAAACGAGAAATTCCAGTTCTGTTTTCATTTCGACAAAATTTTTAATAATGCAGGGGCGCCGCTTGGAATATACTCGTATAGTGTTATAATAACACGTTTATATGTTCCACGTATCATTATATGCAGATAGAATTTGACTAAGCCATAAATTATAACAGTGTTACGATCACTACTTGAGAGGTTCCTTAATATTTTTCTTCTTTATGTCTTCTAAAGTATCCATTACTAAATAATCCATCACTCTATATCGATCCGTAGGTATCGTAAGAGGCGACTATGATGTCAGATGGCAATTGTTTATTCACTGATAGCCATTAGTCTTATGTCTGACAAATGGATACAGCGCACACATGAAAGATTTGCCGTATAGAGCTAGCTGATAAGCGTAGAGTCGATGAATTTGTTGCGAAATAAGATACGTAGATACGTAGTAAATAAGTAGTTTTTTTTTATAGAAGAGGGGGCAAACGAGCATGCGGCTCACCTGATGGTAAGTGACTACCGCTGCCCATGAACGACCGCAACACCAGGGGAATTGAAGATGCTTGCCGGCCTTTCAGAAATGTGTAAGCTCTTTTCTTGAAGGTCCCTAGTCGTATCGGTCCGGAAAAATCGCCGGTGGTAAACAATTCCACAGAGAAGTTGTACGGGGAAGAAAACTCCTAGTAAAACGCACAGTCGTGGACCGCCAAGCATCCAGATGGTGAAGATCGTATCATGAATTTTGACGCGATGTCCGTCACAATGTTTGATTTTAAGTACTTAAGAACAAGTAGCTATTGATGCTTCTCTCCGATATTAGTGTATAGGATTCCAGTACGGAATTTTCGAATAAGTAAGTCAATCTTGTTTGGTCGCCAGAGCCCCATTCGTTGATTTATGTACGTTAAGTTGGCATTTGATAGAGAACCGACAATTTTATTATCCCATCATCGGAGGCTTAAAGATATTCCGAGTATATTAGGGTAATTTCGATCATCATTCTCATAAACACCTTTAGTTAATACTTACCAAAGATGATTAGCGTCTAGTACTGTAAAGTACGTAGCACTAAAATTTAACGCCTTCATAACTATTCCATTTAATTTTTTTATAGAATAAAGGTGGCAAACGGGCACACAGTCCACCTGATGGTAAATGGATGATGTGGCCCATAAACATCTACATCTATCCTCGATTAAGAATAAAAATACAAATGCGTTGCCACCCTTGATGACGAAGATTGAATGCCTAGTTTCCAGTAAGAAGGTCAGCATAAATTGGGAATTCTTCACCTTATTAATCAGTCCGTAACAGTCCACTGCCAGGCATGAACCTTCTCGTTTTCTTTAGTAGTCTTTAGCTGGCGGATTATCTTTCGCAGCACCATACTTCAAGCAACTTTGACTCTGCTCCCCGTAGCCGGTCTAGTTGTTTTACGATAATTCACGGCCACTTTGGCCATTCTGGAGGCCACATTTTTTGGCTGTTCCCTTTATCGCCCCTTTCGTCAGCCTCACGACTAAATGGGGCGATGAATTCTCTGATGCCGTTACGGAACTGTGGAATAATTAGCACTCAAAATATAATATAAGCAATTTCAGTAGTGTGGGTATCGAATACCGCACTCGGGTTGCTTATAGTACCTATATAATAAACGTAGGTACATGCAAACGTAGTAATTTACGTAAATTAGGTACTATTATTTATTTAAATACATTTGTTAAACCAAGTTAACACTGAACACTTATTTCAAAATATAGTTTAATATTAGATATATCTAACGAGCTTCTAGTCTACTTAATGACCTAAGTGATTAAATACTCTGTGAATGTCTAAAAATAACTCCAAATAGATAACACAAAGCTACAAATTAATGTATTGTTGCCTATATACTGTTATATGGATGGTATGCTAACAGAGATAGAGCCACGCGGCAGCTTTTGCTGTCGCACGGATGGGCCGGCTCGAACCGGGGTAGTACTACGACCTCACAGAATATCACCGTGAAGTAAAGGTTTGCCTCTGCTTGGTGAGTGCAGGTGGCCGGAGGCCCTTTTTATTGGAAATGAGGCATTCCAGCCTAGTCTTCATGGGTGAAAACGCATCTGCATTTTGATTTGTAATAGAGGATAGATGTAGATGTCTATGGGCCGCAGCAACAACTTACCAGCTTATCAGGTGGACTGTGTGCTCGTTTGTCACCCTTATCCTATAAAAAATGGTATAGTTGCTTATATAATTAAGTCTACAAACTTCAAACCAGAATACACAGCTGTTTGCTGGAAATTAAATAGAAGTGTGGCGTTCGCCCAGTTGAAATACTAAACAGAAGCGAAGTTAAGAAGTCAAAAAAGTTAGAAGTTTTAATTAGAAATGACACTGAGGTACATTACTGTAAGCCCTTTCTTTTACACTCTTTAATTCAAATCACTATTAGTTTGCCTGTGGGTAGTATAGTGATAAATATGTATTTTAAAACTAATATATTATAAACTACATAATTTAGATAACAGTTTAAATGTCAGTGCCCTAATTTTTTGAGTCTGTCAACGGAATACCTGCAATAGAGATCGCAATAAAAAAGCATCATAATTATCCATTGACATACGGCGCTATTAAAAATTTAAAATTAGAAAACGTTAAAACAATGGCGACATTCGTTCACTCACCGCGATCCGGTCCGTCTACCGCTTCGGCCGAACAAAAGCCCGCCATTGTTCCAGCGTCCATTTTAAATGGGCAAAATGGCGACTGCAAATTCAGACACTAAGGGTTGCACAACACGAACAATAGTTTTGTGAACTATCGATTTCTTATAAATTGTTTTATTCAAGCGAATTTATGCACATTTCATGTTATTTTTAACATTAAACAATAGTAACATTTATAAACACCATATTTATATACCTTAAATTAAAACACCGGGAATTAAAAATAAGTAGACGTGTAGCACCGTCGTATCGGGTAGTCTGAGAACATGTTCAAGACCGTCCCCGCCAATACATCAGATTTGATAGACCACAAATTCTCCCAAAGGAACACCGATTCTTACGCGATACGCGAGTCTATTGAAATTAAAATGCATCCTAATTTCAATAGAGAAGATGGATGGGTGCTGCCAGCTAGGCCTGGGATCCTATAATTAACAAAATTAAATCCAAACCCAAGCATACTTCACGACTTCAATACGGTAAACTTGTTTTGCGTAGATTGGACCAAAAATTAATATTCAAAACCTGAAGTTAGCCGGGCTAACTATGACATCGGGAATTCGAACATGTCAGTCGCCCCCGTGATCATGGGTGCTGTAAAGCACCCGGAACATCGGGAATTAAAAATAAGTAAATTAAACGCGATACAATCCCTAAAAAATAGATTTATTCAAGTTTGAAGAATGTTTCTAATAAAGGGTTAAATTCATCGTATTGGTCAATTATACCCTCTTTTTACAAATCGCATTCGCTATTTGCGCTAGACATCGGCGGCCAATCGTATAACTAAGCAAATAATAATAAATAAATAAATAATGTGCCTCTGCAGAAAGTGAAATAGTGCTATTTCGTTATGTACCTATCTAGGTTACCTATAATAGATCATTAGATGTTAAACTTTTAACATTTTGGTTGACCATAGTCACATACCAGTGTCGACTGCATTATCAAATAAGTAGACAACTTTTAGTGAAAAATAAATTATTCTTCTATTTGATTTGGAATTATAAAAATAAAAAAATAAGAAGGTTTGCCGACGATCACCCTCCCACTTCCGGTGAACACGTCCCGCGCTTGCCTGCTCAGTTATAGCACGCTTCCGTGACGCGTGATGTCATGACGCTATCAGCAAAGTTCGGCGTATCCTGTGTGGGAGGTTATACTTGTTTGTGTTTATAAACATTTAACGCGTTTGAATGCGGCTACGAGTGAAGGTAGGTTTCCGTGCCCAACGAGCGAACGTAGCACACGTGTGGTGGCTGCCAGACAATCGCCAGAAACAATAGTTTTATTATTTTTTTATAGGAGAGGGGGCAAACGAGCATGCGGCTCACCTGATGGTAAGTGACTACCGCCGCCCATGAACAACTGTAACATGTAGTGTTATACTACTTACGTATCATTTTACATTATTTTAAATTCATTTTTCCATTCTGTTTCGATTTTCTGCATTCACCTCAAAACTGGATATTTTACATCACCTTTATTTCCATAGGATCCTGTAACGATTTTAAACCATAAGAACACAATAACAAATCATTTCTACTTCGTATTTTCACATTATCAGCACTTTTAAATTGGTGTCAATGGAGTCTACCTTTTTTCGATCTTTTAGCTAGTTTTCCGTAACTCTACAATCTTGGGCTTTATGTGGGCAGCTGCGCTACCTTTTTTCCTATATCAATAATATCTCATTTTCCACTTAAATCTTACCGTTTTCTTGTTATAAACCAAAAACAAAAATTTGACATATTTTGTCTTTCTTATTTATATCGTTTCTATGGTAATAATATTCAAATTTGCTACCGATCTGTTATTCCTATTTCGATAATTCCACATAAATCCTCTTTTCTCTTGACCATTTACAAAAAATTTGCGTATAATTTAAATAATTTTTCCGTTCTCTCTAGAAAGGTATAAAAGCCGAACAATCGGTGAAGAAAGGCAGTCTTGCTTCAGTTCGCGAATTGGAAGTATCTCCTAAAGGCCTTATCCCGGGGCCGCACTGCCCCGGGATCCTGCAAGCCTCCATTTACACGTGAAGTCTTCGGCGAAGCCTTCTTAAAACTCGGGCCGCGTCACTCCGGAATCCTACAAGCCTCCATCTACCTCGGAAGTCGCTTCGAGTCTACTACAAGCGCGGGGCCACACTACTCCGGGCACTATTACTACTTACTCCAGGCGCCGAGTGCACCTACCGCCGGCGCTACCTTTGGGCGCTGCAACTGCTGGTTCTAAGCGTTGAGCGCCCCTTCTCCAGGCGCTACGTGCGCCGGCTCCGGACGCTGCGTGTACTGGCTCCAGGCGCTGCGCGCCGTCGCTGCTAAGAAAACCTACCTCTACAAGCGCAAACGGCGTGTGCTGTGCTGGCTTCAGGCGCTGCGTGCCGTCGCTGCTAAGAAACCTACTTCTACAAACGCAACGTGTGTCGCTTCGACTTTTAGGCCCCACTACAACACTATATTCCTCTATTCTCTCACCTTTATTTTTATTTTTTTATAATCTAATTGTACTCTCACTTCATTCATCATCATCCTCATTCCATTTTTTTATAAAATTGTAAATACCTTTTATAAATTTAAATATATTGTTTTCTGGCTCTACTTTTGTTGTTTTGTTGTACTTAGGTTAGGTTCTATTTTTTTTTAAATTGTCGCTTCACGACAAACACCAGGGGAACCAGGGGAATTGCAGATGCATTGCCGGCCTTTTAAAAAGGAGTAGGCTCTTTTCTTGAAGGTCCCTAAGTCGTATCGGTCCGGAAAAATCGCTGATGGTAATTGAATAGTTGTTCTTATATTGTATTGTATTCAAGAATCATTATGAATTTAAAGTATTACATTTTGAATGGTTTACGGCACCCATGTCCACGAAGAGACTTTAAGAGAAGAAATTTTAGATACGAACGGGATATATTCAGCTTCATTAGAAAGTCAACTGCAACGGTTAAAACGCGAAAATTTATAAATGATATATATTATATATAAATGAATAATATTACGAAGTTACTCTTAGGGTGTAATGTAACACACCAATCGATCGACAGATACTGGTCGATAAAACGTTGTTCAATCATCGATCGACAATTAATCGGTGTTGTCTACTCATCATCAGTATCTTTCAAAATGTATTCAGAAGAGGACGCGTTATTGTTGGCCAGTACGCTCTTGCTCTTATTATTAGTACAGAGATGCAATAGCGTAAGACTAGATGCGACCGTTTTTAAGGCCGAGATCCTTATCTCATCTAGGTGACATTAGTAGAGCAGACAGTGGTAGAGCCACGCGGCAGCTTTTGCTGTCGCACGAATGGGCCGGCTCGAACCGGGGTAGTACCACGACCTCACAGAAAACCAGCGTGAAGTAGAGGTTTACCTCTGCGTTTCGCTTGGTGAGTGCATGTGGCCGGAGGCCCTTTTTACTGGAAATGAGGCATTCCATCTTAGTCCTCACGGGTGACAACGCATCTACATTTTGATTTGTAACAGAGGATAGATGTAGATGTCTATGGGCCGCAGCAACCACTTACCATCAGGTGGACTGTGTGCTCGTTTGTCACCCTTATCCTATAAACAAAAATTATAAATAGCGGTCAGTGAAGCAGGGCGGATACTTGAATAATCAAGCAGCTCAATCGACGTGGACTAATCTATTCTACCGTCGATCGACGCCATCGATCAGTGTAGTAGAAACTATAAATCGACGTTGACTAATCCATTCCACCATCGATCGATGCCAGCGATCTACGATCGATCGATTGGTGCGGTAATACCATGATCGGTTGAACAAGAACCGTGCCCTTCAGCGTGGCGGGCGTTAAATTCGTCAAGACTGACTACCTCTACAGATATGATCTTTTGTAGAGCACGGAATCTGTAGCTTTTTTTATTGAACATGGTCAATGATTACGTCTGTGTTGACATTACAGCTGTGGGACCTTTAGAGGCACCCGGGAATGGTGGTCGTTGCCTACGAATGATGCACAGGTCCGTAGTATTAGTAGTGTACTAATTTACGAAAATTTTATGTATTATATATGAAATTATATCCAAGATATTAACGCCTATATATTAGTTACTGAAATGCTTATTTATTTGAAAATAATATGTTTAATTTATATTATATTAATTTATCACAAAAATAATACCTACTATCTGTTATATGATGCGCACACAAGAAAGAATGTGCACACATGACAAGAAACCTGATACGACGTCCCAATGTAAATAGTGGAATTATGCTAAAATATTTCTACAAAGATCTTAATATTTCTACCAAAAATTATTTTGCAACTACAGCACGCTAGATTCATCGGACCCGCGAGGCGTGACAGTCGAACGCAATCAAAACTTCCCCCGGTAGCATTGTCCCAGCCTACACGTCCTACTTTTCTCCAAAGAGTATTATTTGAATGTTTCAACCCGTGAGAAGGGTCCAAACACCCCCAGACGCCCCGCACGCGTGTCCCGGTCTGATAATGTAATTAAAACAACACCTTTATTTGGGACCGACACTTGGTTTTGTGACAAGTTTTAGTTTGATATAGGTCCTTTTTAGATTTGTAATCACAAATATATAAAACTGTATATCAACGCTTCTACTTACTAATTTTACCTATATTTATTTAATATCAGATAGCTGGTCGCTTTAATTTTTTATACAATGATCAATGATATAAATTCAATCTGTACAAAATATGAAATTTATTTTCTTTTCACACAATAAATACACTTTATACAATTTAGGAACATAGTTGATAGTTATTGTTATTCATTACATGTATCCGGCGCGTACTTTGAGCAGAGTTTTAAAACATAACAATAAAATAAAATAATGTTAGTTAGACAATAAACATAAAAAAAGTATAACGAAAATTCTAGAAAGCCTGGACCAAACAAGTGTTGGAATTCACATGTCTACGAAATATTTTTATTCTTTAGACATGGTACGTTTCGTCGTGTTGTTTTCTTAACTGGCTCTTAATATTACAATACAAAAATTTTATTGGTGCCGCGAGGTAATAAATCACGACTACTTAATTCACTTTGTAAGACCATTTATAAGTTCATATTTCTTGTCAACATGCAAGTATTTTAAAAGTATATACCTATTATGCTTTTCAATAATAACTGATAATATTTTGCTTAATTATTATTGGTGCCACAATTTTAACTTGTTTAAAATGATCATAAATTCAATGTAAGTTACGTAAACATGTATAACATATGAAGTATTTAAATTCAATATAATAGATCAAATATTGTGTTTGCTAACAAATACTTAGGAACTTTTAATATTATCTTTACACAAAGGACCATCGCGCATTAAATTTGTAAATCGGAGTATGGTTAAGCGGGCGGTGTTTTCCACGAGAAATTTTCGGGGTAACATTATACCCGTACATTAGGGCTAAGTGATAGCGTCACATTTGTTGGATTAATTCATCATCTGAATTGCCGTGGCCAGACTGATGGCCCGGAACGCCCGTTCACCCGCTCTACCCCACCCACCCCTTCACCTCGGAATGGGGGCGCATCTTTACCGCTACTTTTCTTGGAGTCTGTTTTACGTACGAGGATTTAGATGACTGTATAAGCATATATTATGATTTTTATGTGTTTTCACATAATAATAATATAATATATTAATTACACCTATGATATTTAATTATCATATTATCCGATTTACATGTTTATTATACGTATCTAATAATCATTTTTGAATAACCACTGATACAATAAATTATATCATAAAGTTGGAGTCTAATTATACATACATATAAAAAAAATTACATTAGTAAAAAATAAACATATCTTTATAATACCTATACAAAAAGTGGTAATTATTGTAAGCTCAATTTGAATTATTAATAGAATTTGAAAATATCAAGCATATCTAAAAAGTAAAAATCCTTAAACTTAATTTTGAACACGTATTTTTAAAATATTATAACGTTTTAAAAATACGCGTTCAAAATTAAGTTAGGGTTTTTTTACAATAATTAAGAAGATGCGACAATACGAGTATAGATAAACCAATTTCGAAAAATCTTAGTAATATTACGGTACAACGTGAAAAATATTTCTGATTATTTTCGACATATTTTATATATTTGACTTAATAGTGTAAAGAATAAACACAATACCTGCTGTTTTAAAGTGTGAATTAACGCCTTAGCTGGTTGCCCTTTGCCCCCTGAATTAGTCTAACACCCCCAGTGAGGCGGTCCCTCACCCCCACAGGACACTGCGAGTGTAAGGATAAATGGGAGGGCTGGCGCTTCTGGTTGAGTGTAGATTTTCCGAATGCGGTGTTGATGATGGCTAGCTAGACCATGACATTATGTTATCGATAAAAATATTTAAGAATCAATTTTTTGACATAAAGTTTTTTAAAACTTTTTAATTTATTATATGTCAGTAGCCTTCTCTACTGGCTCATATACGAATAAAATAAATATCTAATTATTTTGATATAACAGGGTTTTTCGTTCAGGTTAAATGGAAAGCCATTGTTTTATATCACATGCTTGAAAAGTTAAAGAATGATATATTTTTTTTAGTTATATAGCATTTTGTGAAAATACATCAAGAAATATTAAAATAGCATTGTCTAAAAACAGTATGTAAGTGAATTAAGCTGAATGAAAAATTTGGCATGTTTAAGCTGGATTTAGAACGGGGATGGAGTTTTCGGCCAAAAACTAGAAAGAATTCTGTGTATTATTAGACTTCAAAAAGGCCTTAGACAGAGTGAACAATGTTGCTTTATGTAAACACTGTCTTTGTTCGGGTTGAGCGCTGGGCTGAATGAAGGTATCTTTATAGGGACTTTAGAGCTTGTGTCAGGATCAACGAGGCATAGACCGGTTTGGTATCCATGAAGGTATCAGACAGGGTCATGTAGCTTCCCCATGGCGTTAATTTGTTTGGAAACTATAAGAGTTGAAGAATGTGGGTTAAGAATAAGTGAGTTTGACGGCTAGTTAAAAGTCTCTTATACGCCGACTCATAAAGTCATATTTGTATCGTCAGCGGAAGAGTTGCAAATGATGATTACTTTAATGAACATATCAGTTAAAGAAAGGAAAAAAATATTTTTTTAAAACGTTACCCCCGCCCTAGGATTTTCTCCTGTATCGTGAAGGCAGTTTACAAACACAAATTGCGCAAGGACAAACATACAGATCCGGAACAATTATTTGTAGGCCATACAAATACTTGTTCCGTGCGGGATTCGAACCCGCGCCCCCCAGCGCAGCAACTCATTGCTAAGCCACTGCACCACGGAGGCGTCAAATCCAATCCATCATTTTGTAATTAATTGCACGCAATTAATTACAAAGTGATGGTTTTTGGAAGGGAAGAAAGTATATGTGAATTAAAAACAGAAGTGGATTTGGTGCAGCAAGTCGTTTCTGTGTGTATAGCAGGGATGGTAGACATGACAAGGTTAAAACGAAAACGAACGAAAAGTGAATACAGGACACAGAGTAAATGGGGTTCCTACTCTATTATGGGAAGTAAGAATTTGTCAAAAAAGGCACGTATGGCAATGAGGGCATCCACGACTTTTTCTGCAACTATTGCGGCGCCATTTAAAAATGATGTGTAACATTCGACAGATTTCATTGCGGGGAAGTTAATTTGTTCAGAAAATGCAAAGGTTAATGTGTTTTTGTACTATTCATTATAATTTATATTAATTAGATTAAAAATAAATAAACCAAACCATAAATGTTGATAAAAGTAAAAAAATAAAATAAAAAATAGAATTAAAATGGGCAAACAATTAAAGAGCAAGCCACTGAGGTATTGTTTTGTGTATTAATTTATTACTATAGAAACTCATAAACTTTTATTTAAAACTATATTCTCAATTAAATGACATTGTGTGACAAAAACTTCACCTCAGTTTCAACTAGCGACATCTGGTGAGCGAAAGATTATTAGCCCTCATTTACTGTGCTGTTATAGTATCTACCTTAATGCCCGGTGGTGAAAGTTTGGTATGACAAAAGAAGCATGAGAGTAAAAATATTGCTGTAGAAGTGCGGTCATCGTGAAGTACGTTAAGAGTCACACTGAATGGCTGGGTAAGAAATTGTGTGAGAAGAGAAAAGTGTGGCTTGGAAGAAGACGTTGTGACCAGGATTAGATGGGAATGCTTTAGTAGTTTGGACAAGTAGGAAAAATGCATTAGTAAAAATTGAAAAATCAAGTTTATGCTACAGAAGTGAATGGTAGAGTCTGCAAGAGACGCTCTGGACGAAATTTTAATGACCAAATTGGAGATACATTGCAGGTGGGCTTAGTATCTTACTATATACGATTAACAAAAATTACAAATCACAGAGAATGTGTCTTAATTTTAATGATTGTTGCGAACTTATCGCAACCTTTGAATGGACATAAACTTCAATTACGTCTGATTTTTTTTAGAATAATGGTGATAAATGAGCACACAGTCCACCTGATGGTAAGTCGTTTAAGAATTAAAATGTAGATGCATTGTCACGCCTAGGCCTAAGGTGGAATTTCTCGTTTCCAGTAAAAGTATATCCGATTTTCTTAACTGACCATACGAAACACAACAGAATCAAGGTACTATTCTGCGTATGCATGGTCCTTCCCTGGTCGAGCTGACCATTCATCGGTCAAAATAAATAAAATACAAACAATAAACTATATGAGTTTCCTATTTACATATTTTAACACAAACGATTTTACAAAAAATTCTGGTAAATAATAATCAAGACCACGTAGATAGCGATGACGATCAGGTTCAGGGATAGGAAAATTGGCAGGATTTTGGCATCGCAGATAGGAAAAGAACTGCACCATAAAAGAGTTGCTAAAAGCAACTGTGGAATGGATAGAAGTCCTTAACTGGGTTTCACAGGAGCGCAAGGACTGAGCATAGGAAAAGTAAAAAAAAAAACTAATTATTTTTTTATTAATTAATTACGTATATACAAAATAGTTATGAAATATGACAATAAAAACACATCTATCGATATCGCAACACGCAACCCTCTACAACACACAATTTCTCTAGACCGTTGGACAGCCGGTTGTAAATACTCGTGTAAAATTGTCCACGCTCCCTCCCTGGAAGCCTTTTGTGTTACATATTTCTTTGTTATATACCTCGCACTGCCACAGCGCCACCTACCTGCGAGATGATTCATTTATGTTCAGGTTAATGTCTTAAAATAGCTATCATAAATAATTTGCTTTTGTAAAATATAATTTAAATATAAGTAAATGTTATTAATCATAGAACTGGTTATAAGAATTAAGTATAATGTTTCGTGTTTTTTAAGAAGCATAATATGAGTTTGTACCCGATGATCACATAATATGTTTGAAGCTAGAAAAAAACATTACAGATTTTGTATAACTGCATTTAGCTTTTATTTTCATTAGGTATGTATGTTTCCATTATATTTGTTCTAGTGCCGCGACTTTACCTAGATAGAATCTATTAATGTGACGTTAGGTAGATTTAAGATAATCCAAGACATTTAAAAAAAATTTTTCAAAAAAAAATTGCATTGCTCTCTATCTCATTGTGAAATTTCATTACAATCGGTTCATTCATTCCGAAGATTAGTCGGACAGGCAGACAAAAATGTTTGTCATTTTTCGTGTCATTATCATAATTATTACAGCCCTTCACAAGTCCACTGCTGAACATAGACCTCCACCAAAGAATGCCACAAAGCACGGTCCCGAGCCACCTGCATCCATTGACTGCCTGCATATCTTACCAGGTCATCATTTCATCTTGTGGGGGAACGCCCTACACTTCGCCTGCCGGTACGAGGCTGAACGAGAACCTTTCTTCCTCATCGGTTGTTAGTTCTTCGAGCTATAAGGCCGGCCCATTGCCACTTCAGCTTACTAATCCGTTGGGCAATATCGGTTACTCCGGTTCTACTGCGGATATCCTCGTTTTTGAGTCTATCACGCAGAGAAATTCCGAGCATAGCCCTCTCCATAGCTCGCTGAGCGATCTTGAGCTTCCTCATACGGCCAGCAGTGAAGGACCACGTCTCAGATCCATAGTTCATCACTGGCAACACGTACTTGGTTCATGTCATAATGGCGTGCAAATAACACGCCTCAGCTCAATATAAGGCAGCTATTTCGATATTACAAACAGACACTTCAATCTGACTTATGTGTTTAGATAATAATATATAAGTTTGATAATTTATTTGTAAGTAAATAGGTTAAAAATTTTTACTGGCATTCGTATGAGTGACATAAAAGGTATCAAACTTCTCTCTAATTAAGTATAGATGGACATGGACCTTGAGAGTAGTGTCCATATTCTTGTAACACTAGACGATTCGATAAAATGTAAAATTGGCCACTTTGCATTGAAAAAGCGCGGTGAATTCTTTCCTCATCATGACCTACACAGAAATAAGGAGAGGCTTGTGCCCAGAATTAAGGACTTTTCTATATAAAATCACATTAGCATTGAAGACTGCAGCTCATAATTACAGCGCTTGTAGGGATAGCCACCAAATTCTGTTTGTTAAACATGAAAATAAAACATGGAGTTTGTATATACTGACGTGTACGCCTGGTCCATATGATTTTAAGCAACATGGAAATTAAAACCACGTAATGTTTGGGATCTGTTATAAGTTCGACTCACGAAACCGCGGGTTAATTGCTAAGCACAAATGAGCGCGGTGAGCGCTACTCCGGTTATAGGCGACCGACCGACACCTGCGATAAGGATGAGCATACACCGCGAACATTTGCGTAAAAAAGAAAAAAAGAAAGAAAGTAAAACCTATTGAAATTCTCAGACTAAATTTATCTAGGATAAAACTCAGATTGGTAAAGGTAGTGTTCACAGAGTAAAGTACGGTTGACGAAAGAATTGGCTATTGTAAAGTTTAGTCGTATTTATGTTGATAATTAGAAGTGTACCACCAGTCATTACTGACTATGACTCAAAGTTAAAACTTAAACCGACGCAATTTAGAACATAAAATAATGTTACGGCGTTAAGGCGATTTTAGTGACAATAGCTCTAATCCTGCCTATTGTACTCGTAAATTCCTTAAAAAAAATTGACACTAGAACTCGAACGAGACAAAATTGTTTAACAATTTTTTAACGAGAAGATGGTTTTACCGCCGTTTAACATGAGGTTTTTTGGCCTTTTCTGAGGTTGACGACACAAATGTGATGAAATGGATTAATTGATCTTACGCACTCACCCGATGGCATCATGAAGCTTTTCCGTATAGATAGCTAACAAATTATTAACTATCAAGCATATGGTATCTGTTGTTTTATGATCAAGACTTGGTTCAGCTCAGTTCAGTATCGTCGTAGCAAATGATGTGTCAATATTACTCCTCTTTTTCACAGATGGCATCGAAGTTCAGACGGTCAACGTGGCGCCTTGTGTCGCCTTTGTTACCCGTAGCTGGATACAACACTTCTCGCAAAATTAGTGACCAGCAAGGAGGATGGAAGAAATGGTGTTATTTTAACTTAATTTTAGATTTAATCCATTGTAGATAACTATTTATTTTCATATTTTAAACTTTTTCTGTGATTTTTGTTTATTTTAATAAAGTAACTTTTATATGTGGTAGAGCGATGCTGCAGCTATATTAGTAGTATAGTTGTAGGACGAATAGGTCGACTCGACCGGGGAAAGACCACGCTCTCACACAATACCAGCGTCATCTAGCAGCTCAACACTGCTGTGTTTCGTAGGGTGAGTGTAGAGAACCGGAGACCCTTTATACTGGAAACGAGGCATTCCATCTTAGTCTTCACGGGTGGCAACGCATCTGAATTTTGATTCGCAAACGAGGATAAATGTAGATGTCTATGGGCCACAGCAACCACTTACCATCAGATATGGACTGTGTGCTCGTTTGTCACCCTAACCTATAAAAAAGAACTTATTTGCTGAAACATATATTTTATGCTATATTATATTAGTTTTTCATTTATCGATCAGCATAAGAGTCCATTACAGAACGTAGGCCTTCTTTTGAGATCAGAGTTCTGCGTATTTACTAACTCGTATTTAGACTTAAGTGATTTGATGTTTAGTTTCAACGAGAAAAGGAAAAGGAATTAGGGAAATTTTAATCGGAAATGTAACACGATATTGGGGGAATAGTATTAGTATAGTTGGAAATGGTAATAAGTAGTAGAGCTTCGCTGCAGCTATATTGTGGATGTACCACAAATGTGTCAGCTGGTCCTCGCTCTGATAGATTACCAGCGTTAAAGCATAATGCCGTTATGTTTAGTACGGTAGAGTGTAGGGAACCAGAGACCTTTTTACTTGTAATGAGGCATTCCAGATTAGTCCTCGGGGTTGACAATGTATCAGCATTTTAATCAATCGTTATTATATATAGGTGTCTAAGCACACAGCATTTACTCATCAGCAGGACTATGAGCTCGTTTGTCGTTCGTATTTAAAAAACGACTCTCAATGAAAATGAACGAATGGAAATAGTTAGTGGCAGATCGGAGAGCAGTGTGTCTTGTACTCAAATGCATCAGATATCGTGACTACTTGTATTAGCAGTTATATAAAAATAAAAGTAAATTTAATACTAGTTATCCGCTTGCTGTAACCAGGCCTTAGTACAAAATGTCTCCCTTTCACCTTCTACTTTCGCTTGGATAATCTTATTTTTGAGACATTCGCCGAATTCTAGCCCTAAAACTTTTTAGAATAGAGTCTAATATGCGAAATCTAGCGCGCAGGAGTTAAAATGTATTACCTTTTATTGTGATCCTCAACACGGATTAAGAGAGAGCGCGGTTTTGAATTTTGATTCGGATTGTAGCAAAGCAACTTGGCCATTCAAATTAGAGCTCTCACGGATTATTTGTGGCCCTTGTGCTTATCTGATTGTGGAATATTCGCGGGGCGAGGAGGGTCAGCAGACGCTGGTCGTTTATAACTATGCACACCTATTTCGACTATTGCTTTGATTACATTCTTGGGACGATCTTTAATGAAGATTTTGAATGTCGATGGTGTAGTTTTGGATGTTTAGAGACTTAAATAGCTGCTTTGTTTTATTGTCTCGTTGGAACTTGTTGAAAAAAGTCATGATATTTACTAAGAGTTTGAGGTTCTCACGTCTCAACAACTGTTTTAATCCACTACTGGGATGAGATGCATTTTTATTGAGTATGCATTACTTATATTTAATTATGTACACTGAGTTGACTAAGCAAATCGGTGAGTTTGAAGCCAATAGCCTCGACGTGTTAGCCGCTGATGCCGATCACTGGACTGTATATTTTGATCAGTATTTTTCTTTTTTATCATTACCCATAAAAGCCCACTGCTCGGTACGCGACTTCCCTATTTGTGGGGAAGATTTGCCTTAATGGTATCGCTTGACAGGCGAGCTGACGACCATATTACAAGACGTCTCACACTTTTAACTTTGCTTTGGGTTACCGCCAACCTATCAAAAGTCCACTGCTGGATATAGGCTTCTAGGTTACGCGTATTCCTCAATCTTACATTATATAGGTATTTTATTGTTATATAGGCATATGTTAGATATGTTATTCGTGAATTTACCATGTGCATTAAGACGTTTTCTGTCAATATTAACAGAAGTCGTGAGACAACTTGTATATCTGTTAAATTTAAATACATTGTGACAGAGACCGTCTAATTTAAAACTGCACGCGCTTCCCTTGTATTTTTGGTAGATTTTATTACTTTTATCTATTCAAATATAGTATAAATGCATGAAATCTACTAAAATTCAACGAAATCTAAACCATACCAAAAGACGAAAGGTGCTTTTTTTGCAGTGCAGTTTTAAATTAGACGATCTCTATCACTATATACTTTAATATTTGGGATAAACAAGTTACGTCACGATGTTTTTTGTCAATGCCGAGCATGTGGTAAATCCACAAATAACATACTAAACATAACAAATCGCTTATATAATGTAAGTTTGGGGAATATGCGTAGCCTTGCAACTATCACGACATTGGAAGCGACAAGGCTCAATGTCTTATGTTATGCGTGATGATTTGATAACTATTACAAAATGTTACTCGTAGATAAATAATGATAATTTAAATAATACAGAAAATAATTTAAATAATTAAATAATAAAGAAAGATTTATCGATATATTTTTATCAAAGTTAATATGTCATCATCATCATCATCATTATCATTACAGCCCTTCACAAGTCCACTGCTGAACATAGGCCTCCCCCAAAGAATGCCACAAAGCACGGTCCTGAGCCACCTGCATCCATCGACTTCCTGCATGTCTTACCAGGTCGTCACTCCATCTCGTGGGGGGACGTCCTACACTTCGCCTGCCGGTACGAGGCTGCCACTCGAGAACCTTTCTTCCCCATCGGTTGTCGGTTCTTCGAGCTATATGGCCGGCCCATTGTCACTTCAGCTTACTAACCCGTTGGGCTATGTCGGTTACTCTGGTTCTACTGCGGATATCCTCATTCCTAAGTTTATCACGCAGAGAAACTCCGAGCATAGCCCTCTCCATAGCTCGCTGAGCGACCTTGAGCTTCCTCATCCGGCCAGCAGTGAAGGACCACGTCTCAGTTCCGTATGTCATCACTGGCAACACGCACTGGGTGTACAGTCTCGTTTTCAAGGTTTGAGGTATACCTGACGAGAAGATGTGCCGTAATTTCCCGAACGCTGCCCAACCGAGTTGAATCCGTCGATTGACCTCTCGGTCGAAGTTGGACTTACCTAGTCGGACTATTTGTCCGAGGTAAACATACTCGTCAACAACTTCGAGCTTAGTGTTCCCAACAACTACCGGCATAGGTGTGACATGGACACTAAACATGATCTTAGTTTTGTCCATGTTCATCTTAAGACCTATCCGTTTGGTAACACTATTGAGGTCATTGAGCATAGTGCTTAGGTCCTCCAGCGATTCTGCCATAAGGACTATATCGTCGGCAAATCGAAGGTGAGTGATGTACTCGCCATTGATGTTGATACCGTATCCTTTCCATTCCAGAAGCTTGAAAACGTCTTCCAATGCAGCGGTGAAGAGTTTCGGGGATATGACGTCACCCTGTCTTACACCTCTCTGCAATTGGATAGGTTTCGTACTCTGGTTCTGTACTCGGATAGCCATCGTAGCCCTACTGTACAAGCACTTCAACACTTCGATATACCGACAGTCAACTTGGCACCGCTGAAGGGACTGCAGCACCGCCCAAATTTCGACGGAATCAAAGGCTTTCTCATAGTCCACATACGCCAGACATAGTGGCAAATTGTACTCTTCGGACTTCTGTACAATTTGCCGAACGGTATGTATGTGGTCTATGGTGCTAAAGCCCTTTCGGAAACCGGCTTGTTCGGGAGGCTGGAAGTCGTCAAGTCTGCGCGCGAGACGATTCGTAATGACTCTCGAAAACAGCACGTAGACGCGGCTCAGAAGGGAAATCGGTCTGTAGTTCTTCAAGAGAGCGTTGTCACCTTTCTTGAAGAACAAGACCACCGCACTTCTGCTCCACGCCTCCGGTGTAATGCCACCATGGAGGACGGAATTAAAGAGCTTCTGAAGGACTTCAAGTACCGGTTTTCCACCCGCTTTCAGAAGCTCCGCTGTAATTCCATCCTCGCCTGGGGCCTTACCGTTTTTAAGGTGCTGGAGAGCCATTCTAATCTCGCTCAGACTGACGTCCGGGATATCTTCGGAATAGTGTCGGATGAGACTCGCTCTTGGATCGTTACTCACAATTGCGTGTGGCTCCAACGATGACGTGTACAACTGCCCATAGAACCTCTCAATCTCACTCAAAATCTCAGGTGTCCCGGAAACGATGCTGCCACATTCTGTCTTCAGCTTTGACAGTTGGCTCTTTCTGGCAGACAGATCTCTGGCAAAGACTTTGGAGCCTTGGTTCCGCTCGATCGCTTCTTTAATACGAGCTGCATTGAAGTTGCGTAAGTCCCGCCGCATGCATTTAGAGATCTGTCTGTTCAGATGCCTGTATGCTGTCAAGTCTGTTGAAGAATGTAGCTTCATCTCCCGTCTAACAGCCATGAGATTAAGAGTGTGATCGGAGAGTTTTTGTGTTCTTCTGCGGCGGGTCTTGCAGAACTTAGCTCCGACCGCATGGACAGTTTCCACGAGCTTGTCATACATATCGTCCACTTCATTGCAGTCTTCTAGGCACTGAAAACGGTTTTGTAACTCGAGCTGAAAGGTTTCGGGACTTTGGATTAGAGCACGAGGGGGACGGAGCGTTGACTTCATTAGACGAGACCTCTCCAACTTAACGTTTAGGTTCAGTGTGCCTCTAACCATTCGGTGATCGCTACCAGTTTTCACCCTCGCGATCACGGAGACATCACTGAATAGTTGTCGTCTGGTCGTCATAATGAAGTCAATCCCATTTTTTGTCGAACTGTCGGGGCTCAACCAGGTCCACTTCCTGTGGGGCCGCTTCTGGAAGACAGAGTTCATCATAAAGAGTCCCTCTTTCTCCATGAAGTCTGCTGGCCCCTTGGGTTCCGTTGCCCTATTCCAAATTTCCCTACTTTCAGCTCACCGTTCTCTCTTGTGCCTAGTTTTGCATTAAAGTCTCCCATTAACACCGTATATTGGGTTTTGAAGGAATGCATGGCTCTAGAGATATCCTCATACATTTCCTCCACCTCCTCATCGGGGTGTGCCGAGGTTGGTGCGTAAACCTGTATGACCTTCAGCGAATACCGTTTGGTGATTCTGAGTATAAGGTACGCAACCCTCGTCGACACACTCCCGATCTTTACAATGTTGTTAACGAGAGACTTGTGGACGATAAATCCGACACCTCCTTGGGACAGATGGTCGCCCTCCCGGTGATAGAGCAAGTTGCCGGATTCGAGGATTACCGTGTCCTCCCCCTCTCTTCGGACTTCGGATAATCCTATAATATGCCAGCGCAACTTGTCTATCTCTTCTTCCAGTTCCACGATCTTCTCGTCAGTCCTCAGGGTGCGATCGTTGTACGTTGCCAGGTCGAGTCGTCTAAGGTGGCAACCGAACCTCCACCGGAGATTCTTAGCACCCCCTGCCCCGCCGTTACCATGGTCGCCACCGTAGCCAGAAATAGCGGGGCCGCCGGGGACTTGGGGCCGTTTCTTTGTTACTGTCATTCATAGGGGGGTATTTGCCATAGTTGCCACGCTTGGCGAGCGGGTTGGCAACCGCAGTTTTTTTTTATTGTTAGTTTGTTGTTATCAAGAAGATGCTGCTGCCCATCTCCTGCCTGTTTCCCTTTGTCGCCTTTTACGACACCCACGGGAGGATATGGGGTAGTGGATATTCTTGACCGCCACTACACGGCATAGTTAATATGTGTAATATATAATAAGTTATAGATACAGCAGCAACTGATCATTTGATGCGACTTTCATAGTTTCGAACATACTCTTCTGCTATGACCTGCCTGTCGATGTAAAGTTACTACTGCATAAGCACACTTAAATTTTTTTAATGGAATGATGGTGACAAACGTGCATACAATTCACCTAATGGTAAGTGGATGCTGTGGCCAATAGATATGTCATTTACCCTCGATTAAGAATCAAAATCGCTTTGCAAACGCGTTGTCACCCCTGGGACTAAAATGGAATGTCTGGTTTCCAGTAAAAAAAGTCTCCGGTTCTCTACACTCACCATACGAAACATAGCAGCAATAAGTTGCTTTTTTACGCTTATAAACTATGAGAGCGTGGTGCTACCCCACATCGAGATGTCCAACTTGTGCTACAATCATAATATAGTTGCAGCTTAGCCTTATTATTTTGACGAGTAAAAATTACTAGGTTCGCAATATTAAATCACTCCATATATTTTTAACTTAATTATTGATTTAATATCTTTAAGTGTAAACTTACATCTACCCATTCTGAACTAGACAGCAAGTTTCTTCGATAGTAAAGGCAAAGCAGAAGAGTGGAAGTTGGCCAACAAGTTGGGGTTGACAGTTGACATTGAGGTTGGGGTTAGCTTAGCGCTTTGCCATCTTCGGTAACAGCTACTTACTGTCAAATGGGATATAAGTTAAGCACTGTATTATAGGATAATTGTTAAAATAAATTATGAATGAAAGAAAATATTTTTTTAATGTATTAGTTGGATATTTAAAAAAAATATTTAAATAATGTACATGTTATTTAAAATAAAAAATAAAAAACTCTACATTACTATACTAGAATAATAGGCACCAAAAAGGATATCACTCAAGACATGCTACAATATAGAATGCTGCACCACTGATTTTCAGCGGGACCATATTTTATGCAATCCAAGTATACATATAAGAAAGTACTTTTACTAAGAAATAATTTTTTTAATAATGCGAATAATAAACATCATTACGATTTTTTGTTATTTTATTTTATTATACAACCATCTTAACAAAGTACTAACTTATTATTTATAATTTATAATGGATTTGTACCTATAAAGTACATATATATATTTATTATCATCATCATTACTGCATTACATCATTAATGCATAAAGTCCATTACTGAATATAATCCTCCCCTTATAGATTACCTTAGAGATAACAACCACGGTTTTTGTTACTTAGATTTGTTATCAAGAACTAACTTTATAAGTAAATATAAGTGAGATAAAATGAAATGCCTCGTTACCAATAGAAAAGGCGTCTAGTTTTTCTTTTATTTTAGGCTGGTATTCAGTGAGAGCGAGGTCTTTCCTCGGTCGAGCCGGCCCATTCTTGCTGCAGCCATTAAATAGCCGAATGTGGCTCTAACGTGTACAAAATGTTTTGTCTTAAAATTAACAATTTGCTGCGTTTATTTTCCCGTTAATTTGGTTTGTTTATGGTATTATATACATGCTGGTAAAAATAATTTTTCAGAATCAATAATTATTTGAATCCAGCCAGTCATTTGTATGATAAATGTGATTAAAAGCGGTACATTGGCGCTACATAACCGGTTTGTTTCAACGGTATTACATTAGGTCCCTTTTATCCAGTTGTAAGGGCGTTTTAACCCTTCACGTGGGCCCCAAACAGACTGACCTCTCCGACCCATTTCCCCGTCTTTCTGTAAAAATTATAACCCTCCAACGGCGCGTGCGCTTTGTAGGGTAAAAATGTTATTTTCCCGTAATAAAATTTTATTATTTATTGTGTAACATATGTCCTCGTGTGTTATTATTTTTATCGTCTGTGTTGATGGCCCGATAAGTTATTGGTTTTGAATTATACTAGTGCCGTACTAGGGTCACATGTTTACATGTTTTATTTGGTACGAACAAATGTCTGCTACATATTTTGAACTTTTGGTCAATTGATATTGATTTTTTAAACAGTCCAATACGTGGCATGAGTCTCGTATATTAGAGAGAATTTGCCGCAATCGCTGTGCTAAGTCGGCTTGGTGATTGCTGTACTAGACGTCTTGTATGTGCAATAGTGTCACCTTTATAGTTTTTATTACATACGTACAAGTAGTTTTGACAGAAATGTTAACCTAACACTACCCAAAGAATTCTGAAGAGACCGAAACAGATGAAAATCTGAGGGTGCAAGGTCAGGACTATATGGTGCATTAACTTTAAGAAAATTTAAAATTAAGCTCTCTCAATTTTTGCTGACTGGCCAAAGATGTGTGTAGTCTGGCGTTGTCATGATGAAAGACCACTTCTTTTCTGTTAATCAATTCCGGCCGTTTTTTCTCAATTTATTGTTTGAGTCTCATTAGTTGTCGGCAGTAGAAATCCGAATCGATAGTTTTGCCCGGCGGTAAAAGCTCATAATAAACGATGCTCTTCCAATCCCACCATACACAGAGAATCACCTTATTGCGTGTTAATCCGGGTTTCGAGTCTGTGGAGCTTGACTACCCTTTGACCGTAATTTTTTTACACGTTCTTATCGTAGGTGAGCCACTTTTCATCACCAGTGATCAATCTTTTAAAAAATGGTTCGGATTCATTTCGTTTCAACAGAGAATCGCAAACGAGTACACGATTCATTAGATTTCTTTCAGTGAACTCGTGTGGTACCCAAATATTGAACTTTTATGTATAGCTATACTTTTTCAAATGGATCAAAACTGTTTTGTGGTCAATCCTCAATTCCTCAGCACTTTTTCAAAAATGACATCGACTTTATCCATATGAGGGCGACCAGAGCGAACTGCATGTTTGACATCAAAATTTCTGGACTAAAAACCGCTTAAATTAACTTTGTGCTACTCTTACTGACACTGCATCAGGTCCATAAACGTTCCAAAATTTTTTCGCGTCTTGAGTCGAATTTTTCTCTTTTTTGTAATAAATAAAACTTCAGAATATATCGAATTTCATCGTTGGATTCACTCATTTTGATGGACTGAAAAACAATTTGAATATGGCGGGAAAGTGCTTTTTACTTTTTATTTTTTCTTTTTCTTTATGTCCTATATGTATTGATATTAAAACCAGCCAAATACAAACAGTTTTAATAAAAAAGTTTTAAGAAAGAAGACAACCAAAGAGATTTTTCTTCAATTTTTTCCCTAACCTATTATATTTATTCGTTTTCATACATTTACTACAGCATATCAAACTACTGTCCACTGCAGTAGGATTTTTCGATGGTAGCCACCCTTGGCAGGCGAGATGCCAACCGTAGTTTTTTATTAATTTAATTTGTTTTCAGTCAAATGCTGCTGACCATCTCCTGCTTCAGATTCTCTCTATCACCTCTTACGACACCCGCGGGATGATTAAGCGCAGCTGATATTCTTACGTCGCCACTACGTAGCAGTTTGATGTATTTTATCCTACATCCTATAATATAACATTTATATAAAATAGGCTATAAATATAAATTAGGATTTAGGAAATTAGGATATAAATTACGAGAAACAAATTCTTACCAGACGAGAGTACTGTGCAACCCTACTAAATATCTATAACAAATTTAACGAAAATTTATTAAATTATTCATAAAATTATTTGTTAAAAAAATATCATATAACAAACATTTTTATATTACTTATCATTGATAGCAAACCGGATATCAAAACTCTTTTTCAAATCCATTGTTTGATAATCTACAACGTTACTGAGAACAGATACATAAAAATATTTCTTTCAAAACGTTATTACTGAATTCAGAAAATCGAAAACCAGTTTATAGTTACCCTATAATTTTGGCACATGCAAAATATCAAAAGGAAATTGTGCATTGTCTGCAACAGCAGATGGCCGTTGCAATAAAGGCCGCGGCTTGCAATGTATTTAATAAAAATACATTTAATTTGTTTCTAAATAGTTTTCTTTTATTCAGATTATAATGATAATATTATCAATATAAATGTATGGGACTGTGTTCAGTTTTATCACCAATAATAATATTAGAAAATAAGAATGCTCCTTATATTGTCTAGATTATCGTGTAGTGGTGATATAAGGATATCCACCAACCAATATTATCCTGTGTCATAAGCGGCGATAGAGAGCAACAAATCAGGAAATGGGCAGCAACGTCTTCCAAATAACGACTAAAAACAAAAAAACTGCGATTGCCAACCCGCTTACCAAGCGTGGAAAATATCCCCCCTATGAAGCATTCTATGGGGGAGGCCTGTGTTCAGCAGTGCACTTTAATAGGCTGTAACGGAAACGAAAATAAGAAAAGGAAAAGAAAAAGAGGATCGTCTGAGTGTTTCTGTTCTGTCTGTTTCCTACGGATCCAGACTAAATAACAGGCGGCAACCACGTGAAGGAAGAACTCCTCAGTCTTGCCTTGAGGATTAACACGACCTGTGCTCTCACCCAGAGCCATTCGCCAAACTGCTCGCCGGACAGGGGAGCAGAATAGGTGTTAATCTAGTCCTAATATAGAGATCTAATATGTGTGTCTGTATGTCTCTAAATAATAGAGATCAAATATAGAATTGTGTTAACGTTAATATTAATATTACACGTTAATATTCCTTTACGAAACCCGTATTGAAATTCTCATAAACTATTGTATTTGTTAAGATAATTAATCAGCGTTTTATTAAGGAAATTCTCAATTATTTTTGAAAATGAAGTTAAAACAGAGATCGGCATAAAATTATTGACGTCTGATTTATCTCCACTCTTGTAAACAGGGGTTACTATAGATCGCTTGAGAGCACTAGGAAAGACTCCTATACTAAAATAAACATTTGCCTACATACAGATATATGTGACCATAAAGTCTCTGGAACGTTTTAAAAATGCAGTGCTTATACCATCCCAGACAGGTGCACTGCCGGAGTCCAGACTCATGAGTACGCTGTTAACTTCATTAGGGTTAGTAAAATAAGGTACCCTAATCACCATCATCATCATCATCATCATTACAGCCCTCCACAAGTCCACTGCTGAACATAGGCCTCCCCCAAAGAATGCCACAAAGAATCACCATAGTAGTACCCAAATAAATTAGTACAGCCAGAACACTTCGTCGCTGATGTTCTGGAGGTGCCATTGAGTTGGTATTATTTGTGGTCGTAACGTCGTCAAAATCTTAAAACAATAAAATCAATTGTTTAGCAATACTGTCAAAATATTTTTTTAATATCGGGAATCAAACTCGGGTAGCGCCGTATTTTGCTTGTGTACTGAGAAATTTAAAGCGTAGGTACGTCCTGCCTTCAACTTACCCCGGCTTTTACTACACTATAATAATCTACTCAATATTGTCCTGCATTGTCCAGCCGGCAGGCGGGGTCGAGCCCCTCGTGACTGCCTATTGGTCATCAAAACGCCGGTCAGCATTAATGCTTAGGGTGTCCAAGCGAACCCTTATTAGATTTATTCCTATTGGAAGAGTAGGGAATTGAATATTTTGTATTGAATACTGATAAGGTTCAGAATAGTAGTATCCATTGTACTAAAGCTGGTTACACACAGAGCGACTTTAATCGATGACGACTCGCTGGCGATATCAAAATCGATGTGTGGACGTGAATATTCGCAGCGATTTAAAGTTGCCGCCGACGCAGCGATCGATACGCTGTAAATATAAAAAGTCGCTAGTCGCCAGCGACATCGCTACTGTATGGACGTGGACTCGCCGCAATTTTAAAATGGCGGACCTACGCAAATATTCTCGTGCGTTTGTCACAGAATTTATTGAATTATACCTGAAATTACCTTCCTTATGAATGGTTAAGAGTAAAGTTTACTCAAACAGAGATTTAAATACTCAAGCTATGAAATTTTAGTTGGAAATTTAAGGAGGCTCCAACACAGACAACAGCTGTTGATATATACAAAAGTCCATTCGTAAATAATTTTAAAAATCGTTCTGGTCTTATAGAGCTAACTCAGATATTAAATTTACATGTGAGTATCTTGGTCTTTGAAGTAACCTTTTCTTCGCCCAACATCTTCTATTTTTCTTTTCTTTCTCTTCGTCTGTTTTTCTAATGACATTATAAAGAATCGAGCACTAGTAAAGGTGATAAACAGCACACACCACTACCTGTCGCATCGGCTACGAAGTGAACTCTAACAAATCGCTGTAATGTGGACACAAAAAGGCATAAAACGCCAGCGAGTCGCCATGGATCAAAGTCGCTGTATGTGGACCAAACTTTACAGTTGCTTATAGTAAATAAGTTTTTTCCCTCTAGTGCATTGTCTGAATTATCTGTAATATATAACGAAATCGTAAATAATTTTTGGTTGAAATGTTCTCAATAATATATGTTTCCTTATGTATGTGATATCAATACAATAAATATAGTTTTGTCTTGTTTGTAAAACTATTTTGGGTTCCCACTGACGAATAGTTGTCCCAGAGTCTCGATACTAATTTAATCTTGAGATTTTACATTTAGCGTAAACGGGATGGTATAAATCCATTTATCGGAAGTCATAATTTATTTCTAATGAAGAGAAGAGACGAGAGCGAAATAAAGTGATGGGTTCTTAGCATTTATACGTGATAGAGCCATGCTGCAGCTATATTATGGTTGTAGCACGAATGGGTCGGCTCGACTGGGGTAGGACCGCATGCTCACAGAATAATCGGCATAAAATAGCAGCTCAATGCTGTTGTGTTTCGTGTCGGGAGTGTAGAGAACCGGATAACTTTTTTACTGAAGCATTTGCATTTGGATTCTTAATCGAGGATAGATGTAGATGTCTATTGGCCACAGTATCCACTTACCGTCAGGCGGGCTCCCCGGCTTCGCACAAGTGATTTGGATAAAATTCACCATCCAGTGACACAATGTTTTGTGACAAACACACGTACAGAAGAATTATTTATATATAAGTAATGACTGATCATTCTTAATATTATTATTATTTAACTCATTATTATACACCAAAATACAATATAACAAGTACAGTTAAATCTAAATTAGAAAATGTACAACAGGCGGTCTTATCACTCTGAAAGTGATCTCTTCCAGACAACCTTAGCGTAGAGAGCTGATGCAAACAATAGTTTAAAAAGAGGGGGGCGTACAAAATAAAAATAAAAATATGACAATGCATATAAATAAAGATAAGTGAAGATTATATATATTATCATACAATAGATTAAATGAAAAGAGCACGAAAAAGGAAAAATAATTTATCTAATAGCGTTCTAACTAATACGATTTGACAAGACTTGAAACAATGAAGAGACTGAGCATGTCGAATGTGGAGAGGTAAAGAGTTCCGTAGTAGTAGTTACAGTAAAGGATTTCTTAAAAGAGGAGGAAGAGTGCATAGGAGTAGAGAGAGAAAGATTGACAGGGGATCGAAGGAACCGATTATGGGAAAGGGAAAGATACTGGAAACGGTCTTTTAAATAATGAAGAGTGAAAGGATTAAATTGTGTCACAATATTTCTATTTATTTAATTTAGTGTAAGAGTGCAACATAGTGCGAGCAATAAAATACTCTAGTTCTACTTCGGATATCTTCGTTAGGTACTTATCTGCTGCAGGTATACTCTCAACATTCTTATACGGCCAGTAGTAAAGGACTATAATATCATGATTCCCCAGGTCATCACTGGCAAAATAGTTGACATTGGATAAAAATTGTAGGTAAAACTTGAAGAACGAACGTTTTCTCGCACCTTATTTGCATCCGGTGCATACCTGCTACTGACGGTCGAGTTTCTGACGCTCCACTGGTGGCTGGAAATCCATTTCCACTGCCTGGCGAAGGAGCAGCATAATCAATGTAAGAACGTAACGGCTCTGCTTTCACAAACATTCCTCATTCTCGTAAGGAATATGAACAACTTTTTCTGGAAATCACAAATAACACAACAGATTCCTTTCCCGTTGTTATGTATGTATTTGCTTAAAACGCTTTGAAGGTGGATTGCTGATCACATTACCAGAGTTCTTGCACCTTGAAAGATGCTCCCTGAAGTGGGTAAGGGTATTTTACATCTGGCGTAAACGAGATGATTACACTGCCATCTATCGGATTCCATTAGAACTTTCTGCCATTTCATCATTTCATGTGGCATTGTCGCCTCCTGAGACAAGAACATAACGACTTCCCATGGGAAGAAATGGGGCGATGCATTCTCTGATATAGACTTAAAAAGTGCAGCCACGATTATGATTAGAACACAAATGATTTATTTTTTGTGCACATCTGTGGCACTGTACTACTCGTATAATGTAAATTACTTAACGTAATAATGTTAAATAATTAAATAAAAAAAATACTATGCGATTGGACTAATAATAACAAAACTTTAACAATGCAAATTACGTCTAATTATAGTGACATTGTTATCATACAGCTTCGTTATAAATTATACCTAGTCAGGTCATAAGTATTGTCACACAGTAAAAACTTTTCTTTTAGAACGCTGGCCTCAAAAAAATTATTGAATTCGAATTTCGAATTGTTCATGAAAATAAAACTGTATACTTTTTAGAATTTTACTCATTTTTAAATATGGAGTGGACGCTTAAAGAAGACCTTGTTGCAGTTATTGCGTTGCATCGTTGCGTTTACGCGCCAATTCAAATTTTTAACATACTGAAAAATTTGAATAAAACCAAAAGATTTGTTTATCGTACCATCAAACGATACAATAAAGACTCTAGTGTAGATGACAGGTCAAGAAGTGGTCGCCCTCGGTCTGTTAGGACTCCAGCAGTGATAAAAGCTGTTAAGGCGAGAATTCAAAGAAATCCCAAACGTAAGCAGAAACTGTTGGCCCTTCAGATGGGGTTAAGCAGAAACACGGTGAAAAGGGTGTTAAATGAAGACTTTGGGCTTCGGGCATATCGAAGAAAAACAGGACATCGTTTGAATGCTCTTCTAATGGACCTGAGACTGAAGAGATGCCGCGCTTTGTTGAAGCGGTACGCGGGAAAAAAATATCGGGAAATTCCTTTTTCGGATGAAAAAATTTTTACCGTAGAAGAGAGATACAACAAACAAAATGATAAGGTGTACGCACACAGTAGTGAAGAAGCGAGCAACCGTTTTCCGCGTGTCCAACGAGGTCATTTTCCATCCTCGCTCATGGTATGGTTGGGAGTTTCTTATTGGGGCTTAACAGAGGTACATTTTTGTGAGAAAGGTGTAAAAACGAATGCAGTTGTGTATCAAAATACAGTCCTGACAAACCTTGTGGAACCTGTTTCTCATACCATGTTCAATAACAGGCACTGGGTATTCCAACAAGATTCGGCGCCAGCTCATAGAGCGAAGAGCACACAAGACTGGCTGGCGGCGTGTGAAATCGACTTCATCCGGCACGAAGACTGGCCCTCCTCCAGTCCAGATTTGAATCCGTTAGATTACAAGATATGGCAACACTTGGAGGAAAAGGCGTGCTCAAAACCTCATCCCAATTTGGAGTCACTCAAGACATCCTTGATTAAGGCAGCCGCCGATATTGACATGGACCTCGTTCGTGCTGCGATAGACGACTGGCCGCGCAGATTGAAGGCCTGTATTCAAAATCACGGAGGTCATTTTGAATAAACTTTAGTGTCATAAGAATGTATGTTTTGTTAAGTTCATTTTGGTATATAAATGGTTAGATAATGAATAAACTTGTTTCAATCATTTTATATTAAACATGTGACAGAATTTATGACCTGACTAGGTAAATAGTATTAGTAGGTATTTTATTCATATTACATAATAGACTACAAATATAAAATACCGAGTGACGGGCAGTCCCATTACTTGCATCCATTATACTCTCACATTACTTTGAATACAAGAATATTTTAAAATGTCCATCCGAATAGAGAGCGTATTAAATATCCGCTGCAGAATTTGATGCCGCAATTCCATACAACTACGAAAGGAAATCCTCTGACTGGTGTCCACAAAATACAGTGAAAATTAGAATGATGTTGAAACTTTTATCTCCCAGCCTCCCCCGAGTCTGACCACGCTGTTTAATAATGTAGGAAACATGACAACTTCGGTGCTTCATTAATAACTATTATGGCGCAGTGCAGTTGTAGGAATTCTATTGCTCTTTGGACAGTCTCTATGCAGTCAAATTTCCGCAGGCATTCGTAATTTTAATGAGAAATAGCCTCTACATTTATTTTAGAATGCTGGTGTATAATAAATATATTAAGTAACTGATATATTGTGTGGCGTAAAATATATTTTGTAATAGTAACATTTGAATATTAAAGGTAATAAAAATCTTATTGTGTAAGGTAAGCAGAGCGACATCTATAATTCAACGTATTTGTACTATTATCGCGACATCTGTTAAATTATCAATGTACTAACGTAGAGAAAACCAATAATACACTATAATATTTGAATATCTTTAATGATTTCTTATTAGATCATGGGAACTCTTCAATTTTAAATCAGATTAATGTATGGCCATGAAAATATAAAAATTAAATTTTATAATACGATGAACTTGCGTGATTTTTTTAATAAAAAAGACAAACTTGAAGAAATTTCTTGGCTTGGATTTATTTGAAAAAATTTTAATAACAATCTTTATTTTTATTATTATGTAAATAACAACAACTAACAATATATAAACACTCATTTAATTTAGTAAAAAATAATATGTAATACATGCCTTCTTGTTGCATTGAAATATGCATAATAATTATTTTAGCTATCCGACAACAGATGGCGCTCAAAATACTAGTAACATCTTTAAGGAAGCAAAAATTGAGCAAAACTTCTAATTAACTTTCCGGCGGTCGAAATTTTTGTCTGGTCTGGTTTCCTTTTGAACTTATGGGCTTTTAACTATATCCATATAGAAAAACGTACAAATGTATAAAAAATAAAAGTAACTCATCTAATTTCGTATTAAAGCGGTTATTTCCTACTTTCGTTAAATTTGTTATAAAAAAATACTAGAGTAGGTACTAAAATATAACCTAGTTATTTAGCGAATATCAATCTTGCAGAGCTTAACGAATATCAATCTTGCTGGCCTTTTTTTAGTTGTCAAATTTAAATTTCAAAACTAAACGTAACATTTTTTTCGAAACTATATAATATTTTTTTTATTATTTTATCAATATAGTTAAGAGGTTTTGTTTGCTTTATAGTAACAATTTTTAACAGTATTTTTTCCTGCAGAACGTAGAAAAATAAGGTAACAAGCCAACATAGGTCCCACTGCTATATATAGACATTCTGCCAATGCGAATTAACTTGCGACTTTATATTATAAGTATAATAAATATAACCAATTTGTCTTACTTGCAAACCTTCTAACAACATTTTCTTTCCCATAGAGTGCTTAGTAAATCAACATTTTATAATGTAAACTATCACATTAGTTCTGCCGAACGCACTGAATGGCTCTACCAATGTAATCTCTACCTTATAAATGTGAAGATGTATTTTATGCTTCTTGAACTTACTTTATCTATAATAAGTGAAATAAAACTATGTATCCTTTTAGGCATATTACCTGCACGGAGAAGGATGGATTTGGCATAGCAACTTTATATGAAGAAGGAGTGCAGAAAGCTAAGAAAGCTAAAATAATTTAAAACTTGAATCAATTATGGTAAAATAACCACTACCCCTACACTAGGCGACCCCTAGTATTTTTTTTATACTGAATGAAGATAATAATCAATCAGGTAGCCCGCCTGATGGTAAGAGATTCTGTGGCCCATAGACATCTAAATCTATCCTCGACTAAAAATCAAAATGTAGATGCGTTGTCACCTCTGAGGACTACGATATCATGTTACCAGTGCCACCGCGTTACCAGTAAGAAGGGTATCCGGGTCTCTTCAATTATTATACGAAACACAGAAACATTAAGCTGCTATTTTGCGCTGATATTCTGTATGAGTGTGGTCGTTTCCCGGTCGAGCCGATTCATTGCAACACTAATGTAGCTGTAGCGTGGCTCCACCACGTTAAGTCATTTCATGGGTAAGTTATAGAAATAAGTTAGAGGTCTTGAGAAGTTGTGAGAAATTCTAGTCTCCGATAGATGGCAGTGTACCACCTCGTATTTATTAGACCTTAAACGAGGCCACTATCAACTGATCTTTTAGTGATTAAGAGTGTAAATGTTTGTTAAAAACTACAAACGAGAAAACTCAATTAGTTTTTTTTATTATACAATTAATTAAGAATAAATAATTATTAACTTCATTAGACACACTGACAATATTTCCAGCAGTTGAGTTTCCAAAAGTGTAAACCGTTACTTTCATTAACCGTGTAAGTCGTTACTTTCATTAAACATAATTCTTTTTTTAACCGACTTCAATAAAGGAGGAGAGTCACATTTCGAATGATTTTTTTAGGTGTGAATGACGACCTTGTAAGTGATGTAGGAAGTCGATGGATGCAGGTGGCTCAGGACCGTGCTTTGTGGCATTCCTTGGGGGAGGACTGTTAGCAGTGGTAAACCGTCGCACTGTCCTAATACGAAATGACAGACTTCACATATTTTTGAATTTTACATCTTCTTCTTCATCACCGAGCACATGGCAAATTAGCAATTAAAATTGCAATTAAATGTATTTGTGCCATCGGGGACTGAACTCAGTTCACTCGTCTAGCGTGACAATTTGAGTCGAGTGTATAAGCTGACCTTGGAGTGGCGGTGTAAGTATATCCACTACCACATATCATCCGATCGGTGTCGTAAGAGGCGACAGAGGGAAACAAACCAAGAGATGGGCAGTATGAGCAGCGTCTTCAGCACGTCTACGTGGCAACTATGGATATTATCCTTAGTTGCCACGTATAGGAGAGGCATATGTTTAGCAGGGAACTTTGAATAGGTTGTAAGTTGTAACGCTATTACAGCGTAACGTAGAGCTTTGGTAGTGAGGTATGCTTTCCTGCAGGTTTGCTAGCTGTGCGAATGGAGTTAAGATAACATTGTTCAAACTTACTGTCTTACGTTTTACACCTGCAGCCTCTGGACGAAGTGTTCTCGCCGAACTCTACGTATTCGGTACAACAATGGATTCAGGATGGTGTTAGGGTTGCGCATCAGAATTGATTGCCGTGGCACGCGTGGTCAGCTTTAACGTAATATTACGCAGTAATAATAGCCCCCTTGACGCGTCGCGTACGTGATTGTACCAACAGCTTCCTAGTTTCCATATATGGAGAGCAAGATTGCCCTATTAGACACTGGCACACAGAGCATATGGGCTCCAGGCCCAGTATGCTTAATAATAAATAATTAATAAATAATTATTCGGCGCTTTCTAACTCTGAGTATTTGCACAGACACAACCTAGTAGCCAGGATTCTACACCAGGAGCTCGCACTGAAATACGGTCTCGTGGATAGGAAACTGCCATATTATAATTACTTGCCGGAAGCCGTGCTCGAAAATGACCGCGCCAGGCTCTACTGGCACCGGGCCATCATCACAGACAGGACTATTCTTGCGAATAAGCCTGATATTGTGCTGATGGACCGGGCACAGTCAAGGATATTTTTGGTCGACATTACCATTCCTTATGACGAGAACCTCGTGAAAGCCGAAACAGATAAGTTGACAAAATATCTGGACCTGGCTCACGAGGTGACCGACATGTGGGGTGGTCTGCCGGCCGAAATTATTCCTGTGGTCGTCTCTGCGAACGGGTTAATCCCAGTCAGCCTCTCGGGTCATCTGAGGCAACTGGGACTCCGTGACGGATCGCTCCAAGCTCAAATGCAGAAGGCGGTGCTCCTCGATACCGCCCGCATCGTCCGCCGGTTTCTTTCCCTTTCCCCCTAACCCTCGGCCGTTTGGTCTCCCCTGCCAAGGGCTTCCATCTGGTTGGGTTTTTATATATTTATGTAATTTTTATGTATTTATTTTATTTTATTGATAATTTATGTAAGTTTATCATTTTCATTTACAGTTATTTATTTATACAGCCCAACCAAATGAGAAAACTATACAAATACCCCATAATAATAATTATCTCATTAATTGTCTGTTTAAGTGTACTAACAAATTGGGTGTATTTACCTGAATCATTAATAAATAATAATAGTTAACCTGTTATAAAATATGCAAAAACTTGTATATTTTTATACTCGAACGGTAGCCTTACCTACCTAGGTAAGGCTGGTGTTGATGAAATGTAAGGAAAATGAAAATATTATTATGTTAGGAGATTTTAATGGAAGGGTGGGGGTGAAGAGGTCTGGTTATGAAAGGATATTAGGAACGTTTGGCGATGAAAGAATAAATGAGAATGGTGAAGACCTCCTCACCGTATGTGTGGAAAAGAATCTTTTTGTGGCGAACACTTTCTTTCGCCATAAGAGGATTCACATGTATACATGGGAAAGAGGGGATGATAGAAGCATGATAGATTTTATAATTGTGGATGAAAGAATGAGGAGCGCAGTGGTAGATACAAGGGTTTACCGGGGGTCCAACGTAGGGACGGATCATTACTTGGTCTTATGCCGAATTAATGGTCTATTCAGACGTTGGCGGCATCGGACATCGGTGTCTACCACTGCGTTACAGCGTATAAGAATAGAGAGGTTACAAGATGAAGGTGTGAAAGAGAAGTATAAATGCAGACTGAGGGAAAATATAAATGGGGTGGAATGAATTATGTATGAATGATTTAGAATTGAAGAATGTATGGAATAATATTAAGAAAGTTTTGGTGGATGCAGCCACCGAAGTATGCGGTGTAAGTAAGAGAACGAATGAAAGGAAAAGTAATACGTTGTGGTGGGATGATGAGGTACGGATGGAAGTTGAAGCAAAGAAGAGAGCATGGCTAGATTTACTAGCAACTAAAGCTGGTAATTCTGGCGGTATGAATGATGAGATTGAAAGAAAAAAGGCAAACTTTAGACGTATAAATAAGAGAGTAAAAGAAGTTGTTGAAAGGAAAAAGCAAGAAAGGATAGATAAAAATGATAGAAGGATATCTGATAACTTCCAGGAAAATATTAAAATGTTCTGGAAGCTCGTAAGAACTGCCAGGGGAAATTCAAAACAGCCTAGAATGAATGCTATACGAGACGAGAATGGCTGCATGCTGAATGATGAAGTTTCGAATTTAAAGAGATGGAAGGAATACTTTGAAAGCGTGTTTAAGAGTGAAGAGTCGTCTGAAATAAGTGAAATAGAAATTCCGGAAGAAGTGGAGAGAGGTAGGGAGATAAGTGTAGATGAAATAATGAAAGCAATGAAAAGCATGAAAGCAGGTAAGGCAGCCGGATATGATAGAGTATCACTCGAAATGCTAAGGGCTGGTGAGGGTGTGGTTGCAGGCCTGCTGCACACCTTGTTTAATTTATGCTGGGAACTGAAACGGGTACCGGAAGACTGGTGCAAAGCCGTTATAGTCCCAATATATAAGGGAAAAGGGTCGCAGCAGGACTGTAAAAACTACCGTGGTATCAGCTTGCTTAGCATTGTGGGTAAACTGTATGCTAAGGTGTTAATTGAAAGAGTTATGGAAGAAACTGAAGGAAAAATTTGGGATGTGCAAGCTGGATTTAGAAAGGGGATGGGGTGTACGGATCAAGTCTTTTCCATGCGCATGATAGCGGAGAAGTTTTTGGCTAAAAACCAGAAAGTTTTTTGTGCGTTCTTAGACTTGGAAAAGGCTTATGACAGAGTGGACAGGAACGTGTTATGGCAAACACTGAACTCATTTGGGTTGAGCGCTGGCTTGATACAGGCATTAAGGTCTCTTTATAGGGACTCTAGTGCTTGTGTCAGGATCAACGGGGTCTACTCGGACTGGTTTGGCATTCATAAAGGTGTCAGACAGGGATGTGTGGCTTCCCCGTGGCTGTTTAACCTATTTATGGACAGTTGTTTGCAAACTTTGAAAGTTGAAGAATGTGGGTTGAGAATGGGTGAGTCAACCGTCAAATGCCTTTTGTACGCCGATGATCAAGTCATATTTGCATCGTCGGCGGCCGAGTTGCAAATGATGGTTACTTTAATGAATTGTTCATTGAAAGAAAGGGGTATGAAAGTGAACGCAAGTAAGACGAAAGTGATGGTTTTTGAAAGAGAAGAAAGTAAAACTTTATGTAAAATAAGAATAGAAGGGGAGTTGATTGAGCAAGTGGATGAGTTTGTATATTTGGGATGTTTATTTAGCAGGGATGGTAGATATGATAAGGATATAGAACGACGAGTGAACGCAGGAAATAGAGTGAATAGGGCTCTACACGCTATTGTGAGGAGTCAGAATGTGTCAACTAAGGCACGTATGGCAATTCATAATGCTGTGTTAGTACCGACTTTAATGTATGGTAGTGAAAGTTGGGTCTGGCAGAAGAAGCATGAGAGTAGAATAAATGCTGTAGAAATGCGTTCCTTAAGGAGTATGCTAGGGCTGAATCTGAATGACAGGGTGAGAAATAGTGTAATAAGAGAAAAGTGTGGTTTGCAAGATGACGTTGTGACAAGGATTAAGAAAGGAATGCTTCGGTGGTTTGGTCACGTAGAAAGAATGAACGAGGAAAGAGTGACAAAGCAAATTTATGTTGCAGAAGTGAACGGCAGGGTCGGGAAGGGACGCCCTAGACGAAGGTTTATCGACCAGATCGGCGATACATTGAAAATGGGCCAGATTAGGAGTACCCTTAACCGACGAGCGTGTATGCGTAGATATATGGATGTGAAAGAGGCGAGAGAGGTGTGTCAGGATCGCGCCAAATGGAAGTCCGTAGTCTCTGCCTACCCCTCTGGGTGACAGGCGTGAGTGTTTATGTTATGTATGTATGTATCGAACGGTAATGTTTAACTGTGTATTATAATTTGATACTTGATTTGTATTTTACTTAAGAAAAGCAGTAATAAGTAAACAAAAAATAAGAAATAAAACGTGTATAGTTCACATGCGGTAGAAGTGAAATCTTAATTTCATTTATTTAACATATTTGTTATTTTTTATATTGTTTATTTTAAAAGGTAAAATTTTTACTAACCATCTTTAACACTCCGTATAAAGAGGAGATAATAGGAAATACTGTACTCTAAATTTGTAATTATGTAGTCTAAAAAGACAGTAGTAGAATGGCGGGTTCGAACCCACCAACTTTTTGAGTTGGCGGTCCACACTGTATTCTATCTCATTCTCTCGCAGGCTAAGTCCTATAGATGTATATGTTTGTCTCTTTTTAGTGTCGCTTTTTCGTTTCGTCGAGTCTCAAATCACAACGATTCTAAAGAAGTTATCACATTAAAAACGAAAAATAAAGCTTAAGAGAACCGCTTGCATTACTAACACATAATTGTGAATTGTAATTCAGTTAGGTCAGTTCAGTTAAATGCTGTAATCATTATTAACAGTGTAGTGGCGGTATACGAATACCCACTAACCCAAATCGTATCGTAGATGCCGTAAGAACAAAGGGAAACTGAAACAGTGCATGGGTAGCAGCATCTTCCTGATAACAGCTGAATAAAAAAAAACTGCGGTTGCCAACGCACCTGCCAATCGTGGCAACTGTGGCAAAATCCCCCTATGAGGCAATTTATTGGGGAGGCCTATGTTCTGCAGTGGAATTTTATGGGATTATTAACAATTATTAGCCTATATTAATATCTTAGCCTAATAATCAAGGGCACGGTCTCCAAACTCAGGAAGACGTGGAATCGGCCGCCACTCTGGTACTGTGCTAAACCACTTCTAACAAATATTTTGAGCTTACTTGGAATGGTAAATGGAAATTAGTTTTTCTAAATAATAATGATTTTTTACACGAATACTAGATATTGTATAAAACTGATTATACGGATTTAAACACTTAATTTAACTTAGTTTTAATTATTTAAATTCCCGACTTTTTGGTGCTTGGGCACTACAGCTCCCAACCCGAATAAATACAACCCTGAAAATCAAAAACAAATTAAGTCTATGAATTCTCGCTATTCCGTAGTATACATCGGATTAATAATCAAGGACATTCGTGGAGTAGTAGTACCTTAAAAGTGGAAGTATATTTTAAGGGGAAAGTTAACGGCTGAAACCCATTTTGTCATCCAGAAGCGTCAGTCTTTACTCTTGATCAATGTTTTTTGATAAAATTGTTAAAAATACATATTGAGTGCAGCCAGTGTTCTTGGCACTGTACATAATATAAAGAATTGCTGGGATTAAAAGTAGATAGTAATTGTAATTGGATGGCTTATATTGACGAAATCTGTAAAAAATTTAGCAAATTTGTATATGTTTTTTTTTATTTTGTTCTGGAGTTTACGTATACGTCAGAGAGGAAATTCTCGACGCCTCGGCAGTCTTGAAGGTTCGGACCTGTACATCCTTTGGCTACGCGTAGACGGCGACGACCATCCGCGCGTCTACGGTCTATAGGTCCCATAGCGGTAATGCCGAAACAGACCGACTCATCGACCACGTCCAAATGGCTACAGATTCCTTACTACAACAGGTCTCATCCGCTGAGATCGTGATCCTTGGCGATTTTAAAGCCCACCACGCCGAATGGCTCGGTTCACGTTTAACCGATCATGCGGGGAGATCTGTTTATGACTATGCATTGGCATATGGTCTCACACAACAGGTTACTTCGCCTACGCGGATTCCAGATGTGGAGGATCAGACATCTGGACGGATCTCTCATCCGGACGGATATCGGGTTTCCGTCGATGCCATCGACGTCTCGGCTCTTCGGAACATTGTCTGATCCGAAGTGTGGTGCCTACTCACGCTCCCCTCGCGGTTGCATTCTGCAGGTTGCCGCCGTGTTTGGTATTACATGAATGCGGTTTTTCTTTGCATACTACCCATGTGGGCAGGATTGCTTCTCGCCGGATGATCCCAGCGCTGTTGCTGACTCTGTCACTGATGTGGTGCTACAGGGAATGGTACTATTTATTCCATTATCTGTAGTACCCATCGGAGGCCGATCTCAGCCTTGGTTTGGTCGCTCCTGTAAGACTGTATTACCCAGTAAGCAGGAGTTTTATCAGGCCTAGGCTGAGGCTTCGGCGGCTCGGAATGTAAACACCAGCATGCTTAAAAAGAAGTATAACTTCGCCTCTAGGTCCTTCAAAAGAGTTATTGACAAGGCAAAGTCAGAGCACATGGGCAGAATTGGCGAGAAACTAGTTCGCCTTCCTCCGGAAACCCGTGCATTCTGGTCTCTCGCCAAGGCTGTCCAAGGGAATTTCTGTAAGCCATCACGACCATCTCTGCACACGTAAAATGAACCCCTTTGTCGTATCTTCTCAGTATCAAGGATTGTTGTTGCAAGGCTCCCCTTGTTGCCTCAACCACTATCGGAATCCTTGGCGTCGACATATCGAGTGACGTGCAGTTTCGTGGTCACTTGAAAGAGAAGGCCAAATTGACCTCTAAAAAGCTTGGCGTGCTCAGCAGAGCCGGACAGTATTTCATGGCGGCACAACGCCTAAACTTTACAAGGTGCAGGTTCGGCCTCACATAGAATACTGTTTCCATCTCTGGGCTGGGGCTCCCCAGTGTGAACTCATTCCACGTGACCGCATCCAGCGCAGAGCGGCTCGAACCGTCGACGACCGGGTCCTTTCCGATCGGCTCGATTCATTGGTTGCGAAGAGATGTTGCATCCCTTTGCGTTTTCTTTCGCATTTACCACGAGGAGTGCTTTGAGGAATTGTTCAGATTAATCCCAACCGCCAAATTTCACGAAGGCACATCGCGGTAGAATTCCCGATACCATCCACACCATCTGGATGATTGGCGGTCCACCACTGTGCGATTTAGAAGATGTTTTCTTCCTCGCACGACTTCCTTGTGGAACCACCAGCGGTTTTTCCAGACCGATACTACTTAGGGACCTTCAAGAAAACAGCCTACGCCTTTTTAAAAGTTCCGGCAACGCATCTGCAATTTCCCTGGTTCCCCTGGTGTTGCAGTAGTTCATGAGTGGCGGTAGTCACTTACCATCAGGTGAGCAGCATGCTCGTTTGCCCCCTCTCCTATAAAAAAATGTATTGAACAGGTTGAGACGAACATCGTAACTTAAACTACATTCATTGCATATCATCGGTATGTTTAATACAAGATATTATGGATTGTTAATTTGAGTAATAGCTCTTATTTTCAAAATGAGCTTTAATAGCTCAAAAGAAGTGTGTGAGAGCTTTAATTGGAGTTAAATGTTAAGACTCGTGTAAGCCCCATTAAAGGACCATGGAATATACATATTTGAAGCTGGTGATCAAGTAACAAAAAACATATGTACAAAATAGCGTCCGATATATTTTGTGCAACACTAGAAATTCCTATAGACTAGTTTTGGACCGTATACCGAAAACTGCATTTAATTAAAATGGCTTCTAAACGATGAGTATAATGATATTAAATTTAAAACCAAACTCAAAAGCTGGCTATTATTCAAATGCATTTATGATGTAAAAAAGACTTTTTAAATGAATAGAATCTTGTTGCATAAAGCTGACTCAACCGTATTTTAAAGCTCTATATTTATTTAATGGTCTATGGATTAAGTTTTCTTTTGACGTTTCATTTTTTCTTTAATATGATTTGCCTAGTTATAAAATAATTATTATTGTAATTTTAATTTAATTTATGTAAAAAAATTAATTGCTTTTCTGAATAATGAAATTAATTTAATATCGCTTGCCTTGCCTGATAAGTCTATAACGGATTAGTAAGCTGAAGTTGCAATGGGGCGGCCATATAAATCAAAGAACCGACAAACGATGGAGAAAGGTTCTTGAGTGACAATCTCGTACCGGTAAGCGAAGGGAGGGCGGCCCCCACTATATGGAGTGAAGACCTGGTCAGATATGCATTAAGTGGGTGGATGCAGGTGGTTTAGGACAGTGCTTTGTTACGTTCATTGGGGGAGCCCTTTGTTTAGCAGTGGACTTTGTTAAGAGCTGTAATGATGATGATGATTATGATGATGAGATGTAATAAATATGTTCGTCATGTTCCATCATGTTCCTTCATGTTCCATATGTTCTCAACATGCAACCATTTTTACCTTTAATGTACCATGTTTAGCGAATAAATTATATTAGTTTATTTATAAATACAGCGGAGAGTAGGACACAGTATGTGATAATATTAGTTTCTAGTATTAGTTTTTTTTTTATTATTATAAACAAATACTACTTTGTACTTTTAAGATAAGTTTATATGTTATCTTCTTTTGTTTAATACCTTTAACGAAAAAATATTATATTTACACAAAATCGTAATTTACAAAGACTTTATGCTGATAAATTATTTTACTTCTTCCTCCAATAAAGACTACTGAAAAAAGTAAAAGACTTGGAAATCTTCATACATATTCATATCATACACAGTAACACGTTGTTAAATTATTTTTATTTTTTATTTTGGAGTAGCTAATTGTTACTTTTGAAGTATCTTTAAATGTTTAAAACCGTATAACATTCTGCTGGAGGCATCTTATTTTTTTGCTATTCATCACTAGATGTCGCTAGGCGTTGAACAAAAAATATTATTTACCGTTGCACTTTTCTGTATAATTATATTACATATCTTATTTTTTTTTTGTTTTACCTTCAATATGTTACTTACTCAGATTTGCCCCAGTGGTGAATCTAACATTCAGTTCAGATTTGGTTACAGCCTGTCATTCTTCATTTCCAGCAGCCGCAACTCTCAAGTAGAGCAGACAGTTAGTTAGTTGAAAATACAAATAAACCTATCGTGTACGAGGATATTTTACTATATTTTATAATATTACTCCATCAACCCTAAACCATGAAGAACACAGATCCGTTTACACCCCTAAGGACTATAAAGAAAATACCATGAAAATGTGTTTTCATCAAGAAACTTTTTATAATATCTTTAATAATTTTTAAAATGACTCTAATTTAAAGTAAAAACAACATTGAACAGTATAGTTAAAAACAAAATCATGGAAGAATTTTTCATAACTAAGTAAGCGTGAACGTCACTTCACTGTACACGTGTCTTTTTCTTTTCATCACCATCTAAAATATTGCTAAACCTAAAATATACAGAAGAGTAATCCAAAGTAAAGCCTGAGGTATGAGGTATTCTATCTTAGACTACAGGGTGACAACACGTCAGTAGCCTTCATTGTATAAAGTTGTGTGCAGTTGTCCATCGACTTAGTACCTACTTAACATCAGATCACCTGGTATCGTTTTATTTTATTATTTTAAATAAATCGTCACCTCCACACTAGAAATTACTATTTGCCTGTATCGTGGGGGCAATTTACATACTTAAATTTCACAACGACTAACATTCAGGAACAATTATTTGTAAGCGATACAAATACTTGTTCCATCCGGAATTTGAACCTGCGGCCCTCGGCGTTGGAACTCATTTCTCAACTACGTAACGGAGTCGTTTTCACGTAATTTTTATATAAAAAGATCTAAGGCACCTGGAATTTCGATCGCCAATTCATATGCTTACTATACATGGCTATATGATAAATCGTTTCATTTTGGGAATTATATATGTTCATCAGTGGACTGTAAGGGTGGTAACGACGACGATAACGGTCTCATGTTTTAAAATTTAAGGTTTTTACGATGTATAAAACTTAAATTTATTGTACAGTCGTGTTTAAGACTACTGCAATAGACAGCCTACACGATATACTTATATCACGGAAATCTGCGAAGCATTGAATCTGTAGATCATACATAATACATACATAAACACTCACGCCTGTCACTTAGAGGGGTAGGCAGAGACTACGGACTTCCATTTGGCAAGATTCTGGCACACCTATCTCGCCTCCTTCTCACCCATATACGTACTCTTAATTTGGCACATTTTCAATATATCGCCAATTTGGTCGATAAACTTTCGCCTAGGGCGTCCCTTTCCGACTCTGCCGTTCACCTCGGCAACATAAATTTGCTTTATTACTCTTTCCTCATTCATTCTTTCTACATGACCAAACCACCGAAGTATTCTGGTCGACACTCGTCTCTTATCACACAATTTCTCACCCTGTCATTCAGATTCAGCCCTAACATACTCCTTCTGTAGATCATTGTAATAAAATCAAATATGTTTACATGGACTTCTAAAACTTATTGCTCCAGAGTTTATCTATGTGTTAATCATGTAAGAAAAGCCTTCGAGATAAGATATATAAATTAAAAGCCTTCGAGATAAGTAGATAAGGTAAAAAAATTGGTGATTTTTTTTTATGATGCGCGTTTTTATATACACGCGTAGTACTAGCATATACCTACTAGCATACCATTTTTTTCTTAGGGCTAAAACTCATCTGCATTTTGATTTTTAATCTAGGAAATATGTAGGTCTGTGCGCTACAGCATCTACCTACTTATCATAAAGTGGACTGTGTGCTCGTTTATTATCGTTAATTATCGTTATAGTTGCAGCCGTTCAAAAGTGCGCTGCTTAACATAGGCTCTGCCCCATTGGATAGGCGGATATTTGCCTTAGTTGCCACGCTTGGCGAGCGAGTTTGCAACCGCAGTGTTCTATTATTTTATACTATTATCAGAAAGTCAGTCCTGATCCTCCTTCATCTATCAATATTTTTATAGAATAAGGGTTACAAATTAGCTCACATTTCGCCTGATAGTAAGTGGATGCTGTGGCTCATAGACACCTATAACAATCTTTGATTAATAATCAAAATGGAAATGCATTGTCACCCGAGGTATTTTATCTTAGTCCTCGCACTAAGATCAAATGCCTATTAAAAAGGGTCTCTCATAAAGGGACACTCATTATACGAAACACAGCAGCATTAAGCTGCAATTCTTTGATTCCGTGCATATATTATGTCAGGTCGTCACTATAAGGCCATCCAACACTAAGGTGCTACTCGAGAATCCTTCTGCGCATCGATTTTTGTATTGTTGTGTTATATGGTCGTACCATTACCACTTACATTACCAGCTTACTGATCTGTTCTATCCAACTGTACCAATGATTACTCTAAGAAGATATTATAGGAATAATCTTAACATTAGGCTTATAAGATTTGTTTTACCTTTATTCCTTCTTCATTCTTCCACTCATTTATCATTATAACAGCCCATAAAGTCCACTGCTGAACATAGGCCTTCCTTATAGTTTGCCTAATAGGGGTGATATTTGCAATAGTTGCCACGCTGATTTTTTTTATACTACCTTCTATTTCAGATTTCACGGGATCATATGGGATAAAGAAGTCTCTAACATCGCTACTACGCAACCGCTGTCCTTCAGTTGATCGTAATCAGCGTTCATCTGGTGTAATCGAACGTATTTACCTTCTTCTTCTTTGAAGGATTTAAAAACTTAGCTACGGTTGAAAGTTGGGTTAGTGATAGGAGTATAAGGCGTTATGTAAAGCGCTGACCCCTATCGGCCATCTTAGCGCCATCTATTGGAAATCATGGAATTTGTCTGATATTTCCAATAACGACTATTAAAATACTCACAGGATCGAGATGAAGTAATAATAATACTAATAATAATAAATTCTGGGCATAGTTAAAGTTATTTTTGTTCGACATTACCATTCCGTATGACGAGAACCTCGTGAAAACCAAAGGAGACAAGAAAACAATATCTGGACCTGTCTCACGAGGTGACCGTCATGTGGGGTGGTCTGCCGCAAGTTATTCCTGTTGTCGTCTCTGCGAACAGGCTAATCTCGGTCAGCCTCTCGGGTCATCTCAGGCGACAGGGACTCCGTGACGGGCCGCTCCGAGCTCAAATACATAAGACTGTGCACCTGGATACCGCCCGCATCGTCCGCCGGTTTCTTTCCCTTTCCCCTAACCCTCGGCCGTTTGGTCTCCCCTACTGAGGACTTCCACCTGGTTGGGCTTTTATCTAGTAGTATTTATTTATTTTTATTAGAATATTCAATACTTATTTAAGTATATTTATCATTTCCTTTTATATATTGATTCAGCCCAACCAGATGAGTATACTCTAGAAATACCCCATAATAATAATAATAATAATCTATTTATTTAGGATTTTTTAACAACATACATTTGCATCTGCGCCCGAACTAAGCAATAAGCTTGTATCTCAGGCAACAGTGCTCATTCTCATGGGACAATTTAACAAAAAAAATTCTGATTAAGAAACTTACGTAAACATGTCAATAATATTGTTTTAAATTGATGGTTCCTTTTACGCCTTATCGTCGCTACTTCATAATAAGTTTCATTTCCTATCAAAAATCCAATGTTAAACATCGGTTTGACGGTCTTCCCCATAGTTTTGACGGATCCGTAGCGCAATGGCTTAGTTAGAGTTGCTGCGCTAAGGGTCGCGGGTTCGAATTCCGCATGAAACAAGTATTTGTCTGGTCTACAAATAATAGGTCTGGATGTCTGTCCTTGTGCAATTTCTGTTTGTAAACTGTCTCCATGATACAGGAGAAATTCTAGTGTTGAGGTAACTTTTTTTTAAAAGAAAGAAAAAATAATAGATTGCTTCATAGACAGCATCGAAAATATGGGAAATATCCCCCATTGGCCATAGTTGCGATACTTGGTAGTAGGGTTGGCAACTCCAGATTTTTTGGTTGAGCTTAACAGTATGATGCTGCTATATCTGCTCCAATACCCTCGGAACGAAATAGGGTGATGAAGTCTTTTACGCCGCCGCTGGGTGGCAATTGTATTGATTGCTTATTTTTTATATGCACCGCTACTTGGTGGCAAAAAGTATAGGTACGGGGATGATACCTTGAGGAAATCTTGTTTTTTTGATTTAAGCTTTCAGCATTATAATATTTCCTGCGCAGGTGCAATGTAGTGGCGGTGCAAGACTATCAATTAGCCCATATCATCCAGCAAGAGACGAAACAATGAAACTGAATCACGAGATGGGCAGCAACATCTTTCTGATAACTACTCAACTACGATAAAAAAATGAGGTTGTCAACTTATCTACTGTGTTTGGCAACTATGGCAATTAAGAAAATCTACAGAGGAGGCGTATGTTCAAAAGTGGACTTTTCACAGTTCGTAATAATGACGATGAGGCGATAACTAGTAACTGAATGAGGTGTTCGGTAATTGAGTTAATACTGTGATTAAACACGGCTAGTAATACACGGGTTGCCTATTTTTTCATTCATTACAGGCTATTAAAACGGACAATTCCACGGCTGAGCATAAGCCTTCTCCATACATTACCATGTTCGGGGAATATTGCCAATATTATACATATTTCGAAGGCGAGTTGGCAATCGCAGTTTTCTTTTTATTATTGCACGCCTCACAATGTGAGGGAGTGCTCTACTCTCGATATATGGCCATACCTCAATTTCGCTACATAAAATCGTTCTTATACTATTAGCTAGACATCAAATCCATATTATTATTATTAACGTTACAATGACTACAGACATTGAATTATAAGATTAGTTTATTTAACTGAAAAAAATATATGGACTGCCGTTCGTTGGTTTGTGCGTCGGTGAGTCTTCTCGCTTAATAGAAATGTAAGCAATAGATTGAGATATATAATATTAAATAAGATTCCATATATTCTAAGGAGGATCCCTAATGATTTTTGTTATTGAACTCAGATTATCTATTTGTTTTTCTTATAAAAATTATCGTCACTATTTTTATTTCATATATGGCGTACACTTTTGGGTTTTCCAAAGTATTTTAAGTTGTTATAATAAAGATGCTGCTACCAATCCAGTTTGAGTTTCTCTTAGTCGTCGCTAATGACTCCCACGGGACGATATGGGGTAGTAGATACTCTTAAATCGCCACTACATGGTGAATTATATTGTTAATAACGATTGTGACAATACATGCGGTCATCCTGGTTAAAAAAAAAACTAGAAAATCATTCATACCTCCATTATTTAAAGACTTGCGGTGCAATATTATATTCTCAATTGGCATTTTAATGAGTTTCATTATCGTATAATACTTCTACTAAAAATGTAGTAATAATCTTGATAATTTCAACAATAGGTGGAATCACAGTCAAGCAGCAGCTTATAATTTATAAGAAAAAAATATCTCGCCGACAACATACCAGTTGTAAAAAATCCAGAGGGATATTTTACATTATTTTTATCACCTCTTTTAATTTTATTTTTAGTAGAGAAGTGAGTCATTTATTATGTGAAAAGATAATTCAATCAAACAACATAATTGAATAACAAATTGTGGATATTTATTGAAATAAAAATAATAAAAATGAAAAATAATAAAAACAGTTCATCTTTCACATAGTTACAAGATAAAATTTGTCTTAGTTTTTTGTTTTGCTATTTTGTCTCCGCTCGTCACCATCGCGGTTGTACTAAACATTTGAATTTTTTTATCACTATTAACATTTCAAACATTATTAAAGTTTATCTTCACAAAACATAAAGTCAAAAATAATTATCACTCTTTCTTTAATTTGATACTTTCATTTAGAGCATTCAAAAGTGAATTCATTGATTTTATGTTTTGCAAAGAAGCTACATATAATAGTGGTAAAATTATTAATTAATGAGCAATGACATAATTTAACGATATCTATAATTTACAGACTTTTTTTTTTACTATGACACTTAATTCGAATTTAGTCGGCAAGCACAAGAGCAAACATGTTCAAAGTTGTATCAACAAGTCATTTTAATTTATTAGACATTATAAAATGGCTTATTGATTATTTTGAAAAGGTCAACATTTAAATATTACATTTGACTTACTTAGAACCCATCCAGATAATGTATGTAGTACGTTGTCATATACAGTATCTGAAGAGGTTCTAAAATTATTTAATAGGAAGGGATCGATTTCGGAGACAAAACGTTTTCTATTTATAATTTACTTATAATTATCTAATATAAATTCTATTATAATTTACATTAAGTACGTATACTGAAAGATTTCACACTTGGACTAATTTAGGTACTAGTGAAAGTTCTTCCACGAATTCAAAATCACAAGGAAACATATATTTAAATAAAAACAAAACTGGAATATTATTCAGTCTTAACAAAATAACTAGTTTCCACTTGCAAGAAAGAGAGGAATTTTATAACTCTTCAGAATAACTATTTAATTTAATCGATTTAAATACTACTTAATATAGACATACCTTGTTGATAACACCTACCCATATAATCGATTTTAATTTTGCTTTCTACATCGCTAAATTTATCGATTGTAGGAAACTCACCGTCTTTTTGCCAATTTTTTTTATATTTGCCAAACATTATTGTTTTCTATAAACATGAACATCAATAGGTAGGTACTCGATTTACACATTACACTTAAATCAAATATTTACACAAGTTTATCTAGGATAGGAAACATTTGCTTGTACATAATATCCTAAAAATACTAAACAACTTACACCAACTACCGAAGATCTTATTAAATACTGGAAAATTGTTTACTGATTAATTGACACTATACAGCTTACAAAAACTAAAATATATCGTAAATCAACGTAGCTAACTTTGGCATTGGTTTCTTCGATTTTTACAATGAATAAAACGATAGAATGTATGTAACATAAAGATCCTAGTACAGCCTCCAAAGATAATAACCGAAAAATCTCGAACTAACATCAACAATACAACTGCAACTGTTCAACATTCAATACCCGAGATATGTCACTAAATATATAGCAGATAAATTAATGCCCTTCGGTGTCTGATTTTTGGGCTAGAATTGCTTTAACTGTTACGTTATTAACTCCTTAAGACTAGAAATTGAACAATTGTCGACCCGCTTTCGACATTTATGCAAAAGAGGCGTTTGTAGCATGGTGGAACGCATCGGCCGAAGTTTTAGGCCTTAGAAGATTTGGCTGGGCGGCGCGGGCGGTGGCAAACGTAGGCCACCCCACGGGTAGAGTCACGAGGCTTCGTCACGGCACGCGTTTGAGTCGTCGGACAAAGCTAGGGCCGCACCATTACTTTGATTCACAACACATTTACGCATATGCTTCTCTAGGGTTGATGGAACTGAGAATGGCATCTCGCAAAACCTACATCGGTAAACATCCTTCCCAAGTCTCCCATGAGTTTTCATATGCCGCGTTAACTTTGAGCTTTGCGCACACGCGTACGAACATAGCTCACACTTGTATGGCTTTTCGCCTGTATGCGATCGTCTGTGTACTGTCAAATTTGAACAGTTTTTAAAAACCTTCCCACAAAACTCGCATGTGTCATTTCGTCTTCCTTCCTTTGATTTTAGTAAAGAGTTTTGCAGTAATCCGTTGCCACTGTTTTTGAGTCCATCAAATATATTATCAGGTGGACGCTGTGCATGCAATGTTGGCAACCACCACCCTTCTCCCCTTTCCATATCCAACTTCATGCGCTTAGACGCTTCGAACGGGTTCTCAAAAGGGTTGAACAATGGATGGGGTTGAGGTGGCATTTTTGCGAACTCTTCTTTTAAGCGCAATGCGGCTGTAGGCGGCATTCCATTGGGCTTGTCAGGAGGAGGTCCATTGTTGTTATCTCGATCCTTTGCAAGTTGCCATTTGAGGGAGTTCCCAGATTCTTGTAGCGCCTGTTTGAATGCCTCACTGTATTGCGCAATATTTGATAGACCAAATTTGTCCATCAGTTCACCAACAACTGATGCTGATGGTGGATGGGAAGGTGTTGCTGGTGTTTGTTTCCGAGGAGGTGCAGAAGGTGCGCTGCTATTTGAAACTGTCAAGTCCTCTGCTTCCTCAACATCTTCTCCATCCTCATTATCTTCCTCTTCTTCGCCTTCGATCTCTTCGTCTTCCAAATCATCTTCGGTATCATCATCTCCAGTATCACCACCAGACTCACCATCTTCTGCATTTGCGTCAGGCACACGATGGACTTTCATGTGACGTTTTAATTTCGAAGCCTTCTCGAATGCTTCATCACATTTAGTGCATTTAAATGGTTTCTCGCCTGTATGTGATCGACGATGGACAGCTAAGCTATTTTCAAATCGGAACTTTTTGCCACAAAATTCACAACAATGCACTGATTCATCATTATTGCGTTTAACTGGTGGAGTAGATGTTGTGCGTTCGGTGGGCGGAGCATCGGCTGCCTGTGGCTCAGTTCCTTTCTCCGGTGAAATTGAACTACGTGGCCTCGTGGCTTCTCGTGGGACGTCCACCGTTCCGGGTCCGGCGCCCGCCGGAGGAGTCTGACCGACTCGGGAGGGCGACGGGGAAGCGAACGGCGGCGAATGCTTCCTGGGGCTAGGAGAGCTCGAATTGCCTGTGGCCGCCCCTGGACTGGTCGTACCGGCCAGTTGCCGCAAGCGCTGCGAGTAAAAATCCAGCTGGGGTTCAAGTGAGAGAGGTTGAGATACTGGTGGTGGTCTTTCCCGAGCTGTTAGGGTTGTTGGTATAGCTGAAGAGCGATCAGCAGGTGATGGGAAAGGTTGATGGGGGGGTAGTGAGTTTGCAGCTACAGCTGCTGCAGCAGCTGCCAGATTAAGACCGTGATGTCGAAATTGCTCTGAAACCAGTTGTTCCATCCGAAAACGGTGGTCATGGTGATTCGGCCGCGCAAAAAGTGGCGCAGGAGGAACTGACGGGTGAGCTAGCGGTGGTAAGCTGCCAGGTAATGGCATTCTGAGGAGCCCTCCAACTCCAAAAGGCGAATGTATATCTGGAGGCGGCAGTAAAGGATGATGGCGTAAAGAAGGCGGCGGTAGTGGTGCGCCAGTGGACGAACAACCCGAGCTCGACGATGAGGTACTCGAAGATGAGTGATTCTGCTTGTTCTGCGGTTGAGGCATACTCTCCACATAGATTTTAACGCCATGAACATGTTGGACGTGTTGAAGTAATCTCCAAGCTGAGTGCACACGCGCTTTACACGTAGAGCAGACGTAGTTACTCGGTTCTGTTGGCAAAGAAAAAAATATGTTAAACTTTGAAGAAAAACCAAAAAGAGTGAAGATGGAAATGCTTCCCGATAGACGATTTACAGCAATATTAACACGGGCAAAGTGTCTAGTAATAGCTCTCACATATCGTAGTGTTGGGCCTAGGGTAGATGCGTGGTGTGCATGCTAATAAGGCGAAGGTCCGAGGGCTCCATACGTCGGCAGCGGTGAGTGATCGCCCTTTCGTGTCCCGCGTGATTCATGCACCTCTAAAATCTTATGAAATATACGCGGGCCGGGATCACGTACACACGCGCGGGTTAAGACTGTTGATATTGAAATCTATATGTAACACTATCCCGGTAAGAGAAAAATGAATAACGGTTGGTATTCCTATGTGCATCTCGTTCCTCAAATAAACCCGTGTTCAAATAAATCCTGGTGAAATCGGCAATACCGTTCTTCGTAGCTTTTTTCGCTTTTACTTTGATTATGGTTATATATAAGGAGTAAATAAGCATATAACGGATCTTTAACTAACATTTTAGAAACCTAAAAAACGGGGTAACATATTATACAAGTTAATATTGACTACTGAGTTAAATTAAGATACATTATTGCGTGTATACAAATATTAATAACTAAAGTAAAGTATAAAGAAAAATCTGCCTTATATAGAGATAATTTGTGTGAGTTGGATTCTTCAAGACTAAAGCCATTGTCATGTGAAGGACACAATACTTGTTTAGTGCTATGATATATTATTGTATCATTATATGACTTGAATTGGGAATATTAAGTTAATTAACCTTTTAAATTTCTTTTTTTTTATATGATAGTGTGACAAACGAGCACACAGTCCACCTGATGGTAAGTGGTGGCTGTGGCTGTGTGTTCAAGTGGAAGAAAGGTTCTTAAATGGAAACATTATAAAGTAAATCGGAGTGCAAGACGTTGCTGTTGCCTATGTTGTAGATGTCTACATTTATCTTCATTTGCGAATCGAAATGCAGATGCGTTGTAACCCGTGAGGACTAAGATGGAATGTCTCTTTTCCAGTAAAAAGGGTCTCCGGTTCTCTACACTCACCATACGAAACACAGCAGTGTTTAGATGCTATTTGACGCTGGTATTCTGTGAGAGCGTGGTCCTTCCCCGGTCGAGCCGACCCATTCGTGCTACAACTATACTACTAATATAGCTGCAGCATGGCTCTACCACGTATCATTTCTATTATCAAGTTGCTATAATGGTCCAGATATTTGAAAGTCTCAGTTATATTATTTCTCCTCGTTTTAAGGCGTCTTCAAAAGGATGTCTGTGTGTCTTACGATAATGATAATCTCGAATACATCGAAAACAAATTATGATATCTTTCAAGCCAATTTAATTCAACGCTCAACTGTATCAGGAATGCTGATTATATTTTCAATTAAATCAATTCAGTAGTTTTTAACGGAACCGCATCTTTTTGATATAATTTATATACCAAGGTTATGGAACAAATTATCGGCAATAACGTTGTTGCCCATAAATCACATTCAATTTGGGATAATTTCAAATTAAAGTAGAATCCTTATTTACTCGTATTTTCAAAACGGTATATCATTATTTATATATTTGAAATTAAGTTTAAAATTCGGTTACTCTTATGTGAATAATGAAAACCAATAAAGTATTTATTATGATGTAAAAAATTAACTGCCAATCCGTGTGCCTGCACAGCGATTAAAGCAAATCCTTCCTTTAACGAGAGAGGCCAATGTTCAGCAGTGGACTTACGAGCTGATAATGTAGAAACATTGAATAATACATTAGACGTAACTTAGAACTTAAAATAGTCTTTTGTAATTTATATATCCTTTTAAATGCTAAGTCAGAGGCATAAAAGATAATAAATCTTAAGCTTATGACGATCACTAGCGTAGATAAGCACGAAGAGGCCACATGGTCAAGGCGCGTTCCAGACCCGCTCCCAGATAGTTCTGACGGTAATTTGATTGCTCATTGTAAAGTTGAGACAAATTTTATTGTGAACAACATTGTATTGTATTACGACTCAACGAGCTTCTAGTGATGCGGAAAAGAGTCCCGAAATGTACTTTATAATTTACATGACTCATTTATAAAGTGACTACAAGTTACAAATTTCATTTCATCATATCTAACTATACATTATTCAGATTTTAGTTATAAATTTAAAAATATGATTTATTATTCACACGGGTGATTTCTGGACGACAACAGCGCCATCTACCGGGTCCAATTGTGAATCTAAACTATTAAGGGTCGTCTTAACCTACTCAAACACGCACGAAAATTTCATCAAAAATTGCTCGAGCTATTTTCGAGTTTTTGCGAGACGAACGGACAGAAATTGTTTTTTTATAAATAGAGACATGGGTTATGTTCTTAACATTATAAAGTATTTCCCGTGTGATGGCGGCTTATGAGAATCAATCTCATCCACCAAACTGCGTCCTGTGAATGTAATAAGAGACACTTATGGAAAATGCCGAAAAAAAACTAATAACTGCCGAAAGATGGCGGTGTTGTCATCTTGTGTACGTCAGACATAAAATACTCAGATCGTTAACGAGCAGCAGCATTAAAGGCGCGAGACGTTTGGCGCTCGTCCTTCCGCTTGCCAACGTGACGATTAAGGCAAATCTTCCCTGCAACGGGAGAGACACATGTCTAGCAGTGGCCTTTTATAGTCTTATGAAGCACAAGATTATATCGATTACATAAACACTCACGCCTGTCACCCACAGGGGTAGACAGAGACAATAGACTTTTATTTGGCACGATCCCGACACACCTCTCTAGCACATCCATATACCTACGCATACACGCTCGTCGGTTTAAGGTACTCTTAATTTGGCCCATTTTCAATATGACGCGAATTTGGTCGATACACTTTCGCCTAGGGCGTCCCTTCCTGATTCTGCCGTACACCTCTGCAACATAAATTTGCTTTGTCACTCTTTTCTCATTCATTCTTTCTACATGACCAAACCACCGAAGCATTCCTTTCTTAATCCTGGTCACAACATCAACTTGCAAACCACACTCATCTCAACACACAATAATTTCTCACCATGCCATCCAGATTCAGCCCTAACATACTCCAAAGTCACCGATTACTGCGGAATATTTTCAATTATTCGAACGATTAGATCGGTGGTCAGATGTGTGATGATAGTGATAATTAAACCTTTTTAAAAAAGGCCATCTCCAAAACAAAAAGCATGTCATTAAGAATAGAAGGGTAATTTTCCTGTTCTTTAAAAACTGTTGTTCCAGTAGTGCATCACTATGGCTAGTAGGCGCGGCCGATAAGCGATCTTGGCTGTTAAGACGATTATTGAAATGTAACGGTCAGATTGTGACCAACCGGAAAAAAACTATACATAGCGTGTTCTAAAACAAATAAGCAAAGTATTTAAAGCTCCGTATAAAAAAATAAAAAAGCTCAGAGAAAGCTAAAATAACCAGTTTTGTAATTCAAGTAAAGATATTTTGTCTTTACTATTTTTTACAACAGTCTATAGAATTATACAGTTTTTTTTAGTTCTAAAAAGTTCCAAAGTATTCTATTTTTATTGCTTCCGTGTTTGCGAGTAAGATGTGACTGAGAAAAATTAAAGGAATTCTAGATAGAAATTAATTTATTGTTCACGATTTTATATTCCAACGAAAGGATTCTTAAACTAAGGAAACCACACCGATGTATATTTTAAATTCTTATGAGAGAAAGATCTGACGGTTTCCGATAAAACCGTCTTGTTGGTACTAGCCGAAATATTTCCAGACCAGCAATGGGGAACAGCGTCATAGATGCGAGACCTACAATCCACCTGTTAAGAGTTGTGATTATATGAAATTACAGCTGTAATGAAAGATTCTCAGCCACCAGCAGCTTTAATAGATTGAACAAATTATATTTCTCAAGTTTAAATTTGTATTAAATATAAATCTATATTGGGAACGAATTTTGTATCAGGCTGTATATGGTATATCAAAAGTATATGTGAATCATAACACTAAATTTTGACCTTTTTGTCAGGAGCATTGTTCATTGTACAATGCCTTTGGTCAATGCAAGGTACCAACTACAAAATCGTATTACCGATTATTTTACTGTAAACAAAGACTTAGGACTTAAAATTATTTATCTTCTTTTAATGTTGCATTCTAATAGATAAAAAAAATTTCAACTTTTTTTTTAAAAACTGTGTGATTTTAGAGACAAATGTATTTCCATCATATTCCTTTATAGTTTTGTGTAATGGCGGCGTAAGATATTTCACCACCTCATTCTTTAACGTAGTAGATTATGCCAGAAAATAAAATGGAAGAAACCCTTGTCCAATAGTGAACTTTTATGGACCAACGATGATCAAGAAAATGAAGTATAATTACTTTGTAAAAAAACATATTTTATGCAAATCTGACAACTGTTGTTAAAAAATATCTTCGTGATCATAACATTAACGCAAATTCGTCAACTGTACAAGATCCATCACTGTCAGATATGAAACATAAAAAAAACCCAAACAGAAGTCAATAATCTAATACAGTCGCCTACAGATCATTTATAATAGAACTTATATGACTCTTATCTCTACGCAATAAGATGCATACGTGCTACAGACTAAAAGTTGAGCGTAAGGCCGCAGTGATCGATTTCGGCTTATACCGATTACCGCCGAATAATTTCAATTATTCGAACGATTAGATCGGTGGTCAGATGTGTGATGATAGCGATAATTAAACAATAAAGCGTGTAGGAGCACGTGTAGTAAGGATTGAGGACGCGGATTTAATCCTCACTACTTATATACTTTAAATACGTGGGCCTTTTTCATTTTATTGTAGTACTGATGATATTTCAATTACGTAACATAATAGCTGGAGCCTATAAAGAAATGAAATTTAATAACAGTAATATTAAAATTCGAAATTGCGAAACATTTTTACATCAGTATTAAACAGCGACCACTTAGATTTGGTTGATATAAGATAGAATTTATGTTACGGATATGAAATGACTTATTGGGAAAATTTCAAATTTTAAAAAATTCAATAATATGACATATAATAAAACATAGCTAAAGTACTTTCGGTTCAAAGTGAAACGGTTTAGCAGTGGCAAAACGCGATGCGGGACCCAGACCAGAGCCAAATGTTTAACAACCGTTTCGATTTCAAAAGGCAATCACTGATTATGGGCATTGTGTGGGCCGCGAGCCAGTGGCGGGTGAAATTTTTAAACACCACCACCCGTCTGGAGACCACCCACCCCCATATCCAATTGGGGGGGTTTAAAACGGGCTGGCGGGAAAGGCGTTATCCGGTGGCCGTATTTACGGACAATACAGTGAGGCTGGAGATGGACCGTTATGTTATTTAATACAACCTTGTTTCGAATTTATAAAATGTATTTGGATGTAAGGCAAAAATAGTTTAGAATGAATTTTAATATTTTATATGCTTAAGCGCCATGTCAGGTTCAGGTAAAATAAAAATGGTAATAATTCTGGAGTAAATATGAAATTCGTATCGATTAACTCGTTGTTCATTTTATAAATTGCGGTTGTATACTTTTGTTAATAGTTTATTAATCATTTACAAAATTTTTACAATTATGAAAAGTGATAGTTTTCGACTTTCGACTAAATTATAATTGTATTTGCTAAAAATTTAAACATCATTCCAAGGTCAATTTTAGCTAGAACGGTTTAGAGGTATAGATTTGTTTATACATAATTTGTGAATTTTTAAGTTCTTGATGCCTGAAAACGAGATATTGTAACACTTAGTCCCCTCACCCGAGACCATGGGTGGTGTAAAGCGCCCGAAACTTAAAGAAATTAAAAAATCAAAATTAAGCGCAATAAAATCCAAAAAAAATAAGTTGTATTCAAGGTCAGAAACTAGATTGAAGTGAAGACCCTGAGCAGGTGACATAGAGTCGTTAATTCAATTAATCTGTTTTGACATCATTTTTATTGCGCACGATTTATCTCTAAAGGTAGGAATCGTGAGGTCTGAGTTTATCTGTAAGTACTGTTTTATTCTCATGCTCTTGAAAACAATGTTATTATGTAAACGGATCGCTTAGTCCACGGGTGAGACGACGTTGATAGTAAAGAGATACTTGCAACTCATATATGTGATGAAAAGTGAACAGTACAAAGACGCTTTATGAATCAAATAACTTTAATTTATTGATTTTAAATCACTGAATACCACTCACAAACTTAATAACAAAAAAATATGAAAGCCTCCATGTAAGTTTATCTAATTGAAATAATAAAAATAAAAATATAAAAATAACTGGCTGCATTATCTATGTCTTATTGTATGTGTAACTAACTAACTGTTAGTATTGCTGTCAGAAGGCAGGCCATCGCCAGCTAATCAATTTGATAATTAATAACTCTGTGAGGGTAACGCCACCAATCTCATGTTATTTATCTGTCAAATATGTACCGAGAAGTGTATGTTATAACGACTACTGGCAACTCCATCAAGAAATCTATCAAGGAATGACTAAAACTTGTTGATAAAAGTGATTTATAGACATATAAATTTGTATTCTTTTTCATATTAATTTTCTACTGTATCTTCACTCGTAAGGGTACCACTGAGTGCCACAAAATCACGGCATTACAAGTATATTTTATGGTGATTTTGAATGCGCCTGTAGCACTGGCAACTCTAAACCGTAGAGTAAGTGTAGACTAAGAAAATACGAAGACGCGTTATATAGGCGCTCTGCGACCGGAAACCGCCAGGGCGGCTTCCGGCGACGACTTCAGCGTTGCGCTCACCAGCGCCTCTGGAGGACACTTCCAGCTATTCTACAAGCTTTAAGTGGGAACGAGGTTTAACTTGAAAAGAGTGTCGCAAAATATTTCCACATTATTGTACAATAGAAAATTTAATAGAAGCGCGTGAAATATAAGTTTAATACGCTTTCATACAATTAGACAGGCCAGAGCAGATTTTTAGTAAGATATTTTATAGTCGTGATTTTATTTTTACATAAATTTTTTAAAGCGTTGTTTTTAATGTCCTCAGTCGAGCCGACCCATTTGTGCTGCAGTCATCAAACAGCTGCATCGTGGCTCTATCACGCTTATTAAGTTGTCAACTTCGTTTACTGGAGATAAGAATTTCCACACCACGTATTTTTTTAATTGATCTTAGCCTGTAAAAGTCCAGAGTCGGACTTGGGTCTTTCCTATTGGAATAGCTTTGCTTGGATTGATGACGGTAGTACTAGACATCTCATGCCTTTGATGTTGTGGCTCGTTACCTGTCTGGTTATTTTTTTTTATATTCTACTAAGCCAGCGCTTATCTACGATCCCATCAGATCGTAAGTGGTGATGTAGCCTAAGATGGTGAAGCGTAGTAACTTAACAAAAGCCTATTCACTCTCGCCTAGAAGACACCCACACTGTAATCGGATGGAAATACAGATGCTGGCAATTTACGCTCCTCTGCTCCACTCCTTTGCTGTACGCATGATGAAAGAGGCGGCAACGTAAACGAGGTGGTTATACCGCCATCTTTTGAAAAACGTGAGATCTTTCTGCCATTTCTGATAGTCGCCTCTTACGACACACAATATATTTAATTAGTTGTAATAATTAAATTGGATTTTCTTTAGGTTTATATTACTCGTGTATACTCGTATATTACTTTAGAATTTATTTTTTGTTTCATGTTAAGTTTCTTATTCGTACCTAAATTTATGATACATAAATATTTTTCCTTTGTTTGTTTTGCTTTTTGATGTCAATTTGATGTTTTATTTGACTTGACAGTTAACAGTAAGTCACTAAAAAGTTTTTAATGGAAAAGAGTTGAATAAATAATAATATAGAGTTAAAGCCGTTTTCTAGTTCGAAATAAGAGCGCCGGGGTGCCAGAGCGGACTCACCATCGCATCGACTTGTTATGCGGCGGATGTCCGTCGCGCCGCTGCTCTGAATGACCGTCTTCCGCGCCCCTTCCCACCCCCACTCACCCTCTAAGACCCACGTGAAGTTATAAACCGAATGGTGCAAATTGTTAGCCGTTAGGTGCGACACATATGCTACGTAAATACGCTTTTAGCAAGATTTGTGCAATATGTGTTACATAAGTTTATTATTGATGAAAAATAATGTCAGGAAGAAATATATGTAAAAAGTAATATTAATTAAGAAATTATTCTTTTAATTTTAAGCCGACTTCACAAAAAGGAGGAGGTTTAAATTCGAATATACGTTTTTTTGTTTGTATGCTACGCGATAATTTCGTCAATTATGAACCAATTTTAATGATTCATTTTTTAATAAATGGGTGCTTCAAGTGTCCCATATAAATTTAGAGAAATATTCTACCCGTCAGGATGGTCACAAAATCACATATCAGCGGGATTCAATCTTAGGGATTCCAATTATTCTGTACACTATATCTTAGCACCGGACTTCAGAATGTAAAATTATTTAATTCTTTTTAGTTCTTTAAAGTCTAATTTTACTTTTTATTACGAGTTAATTTTATTATTTCAAAATAACATACCCATGCGTTTACCAGTGCAAATACGACGCATTCTACAGACAACTGCTATAATATTAGCAAATAGCTGTAGAATGACCGTTGCGACCGAGTTATATTTTACACAAGTGTTTTTTTAACAAAAGATGACCCCGCTTTTATTACTATAACTTGATACGTCCCTAACTTATTTTGAATTTTTCTAAAAGGAAATTACTTGTTCGAACTAAGAAACAGAATATATCGCTGTCTGTTTTTGTAACAATAAATTATTGATTACTCATAGCAGCCGCGAATATTAATATATGAATATAGAATGGCCGTGTAGTGGCGGTTAAGAATATCCACTACCCCATATCTTCCCGTGGGTGTCGTAAAAGGCGACAAAGGGAAACAGGCAGGAGATGGGCAACAGCATCTTCCTGATAACAAAAAACTTACAATAAAAAACTGCGGTTGCAAACCCGCTCGCCAAGCGTGGCAACTATGGCAAATACGCCCTATGACGAGAGTCACAATGAAACGGCCCCAGTCCCCGGCGGCCCCACTATTCCTGGCTACGGTGGCAACCATGGTAACGGCGGGGCAGGGGGTGCTAAGTATCTCCGGTGGAGGTTCGGTTGCTACCTAACAACACTCGACCTGGCAACATACAACGCACGCACCCTGAGGACTGACGAGAAGATTGTGGAGCTTGAAGAAGAGATAGACAAGTTACGCTGGCATGTTATAGGATTATCCGAAGTCCGAAGAGAGGGGAAGGACACGGTAATCCTCGAATCCGGCAACTTGCTCTATCACCGGGAGGGCGACCATCTGTCCCAAGGAGGTGTCGGATTTATAGTCCACAAGTCTCTCGTTAACAACGTTGTAAAGATTGAGAGTGTGTCGACGAGGATTGCGTACCTTATACTCAGAATCACCAAACGGTATTCGCTGAAGGTCATACAGGTTTACGCACCAACCTCGGCACACCCCGATGAGGAGGTGGAGGAAATGTATGAGGATATCTCTAGAGCCATGCATTCCTCCAAAACCCAATATACGGTGTTAATGGGAGATTTCAATGCAAAACTAGGCACAAGACAGAACGGTGAGTTGAAAGTAGGTAAATTTGGAATAGGGCAACGGAACCCAAGGGGCCAGCAGCTGGTCGACTTCATGGAGAAAGAGGGACTCTTTATGATGAACACTTTCTTCCAGAAGCGGCCCCACAGGAAGTGGACCTGGTCGAGCCCCGACGGTTCCACAAAAATTTAGATTGACTTCATTATGACGACCAGACGACAACTGTTCTGTGATGTCTCCGTGATCGCGAGGGTGAAAACTGGCAGCGATCACCGAATGGTTAGAGGCACACTGAACCTAAACGTTAAGTTGGAGAGGTCTCGTCTAATGAAGTCAACGCTCCGTCCCCCTCGTGCTCTAATCCAAAGTCCCTAAACCTTTCAGCTCGAGTTACAAAACCGCTTTCAGTGCCTAGAAGACTGCAATGCAGTGGACAATATGAATGACAAGCTAGTGGAAACTGTCCATGCGATCGGAACTAAGTTCTGCAAGACACGGCGCTGAAAAACACAAAAACTCTCCGATCACACTCTTAATCTCATGGCTGTTAGACGGGAGATGAAGCTACATTCTTCAACAGATTTGACAGCATATAGGCAACTGAACAGATAGATCTCCAAATGCATGCGGCGGGACTTACGCAACTTCAATACAGCTTGTATTGAAGAAGCGATCGAGCGGAACCAAGGCCCCAAAGTCTTTGCCAGAGATCTGTCTGCCAGAAAGAGCCAACTGTCAAAGCTGAAGACCGAATGTGGCAGCATCGTTTCCGGGACACCTGAGATTTTGAGTGAGATTGAGAGGTTCTATGGGCAGCTGTACACGTCATCGTTGGAGCCACACGCAAGTGTGAGTAACGATCCAAAAGCGAGTCTTATCCGACACTATTCCGAAGATATCCCGGACGTCAGTCTGAGCTAGATTAGAATGGCTCTCCAGCACCTTAAAAACGGCAAGACCCCAGGTGAGGATGGAATTACAGCGAAGCTTCTGAAAGCGGGTGGAAGACCGGTACTTGAAGTCCTTCAGAAGCTCTATAATTCCGTCCTCCATGGTGGCACAACACTGGAGGCGTGGAGGAGAATTTTGGTGCTTGCTTACTTGCTTATCTTCACGCACAATCCCTGACGGGGTAGCCAGAGAGAACAGATCGCCAAGTGTCACGATCCTTACAAACCTCTTTCGCTTCTTTCAGATTCATTATCTTCTTCATGCATGCACGTCTAGGTATCCGAGTACTTTTGACCCTACCCTCTTCGAGCAATTTGCTCACATGGTCTTCGAAAGTTAGTCTCGGTCTACCTCGACACCTTTTAATATTAACTTTCGCGCTATATATTTTCTTCACCATTCGGTCTTCACTCATTCGCTCAACGTGCCCAAACCACCGAAGCACGCCCTTATCAATTTTTGTGATAAGGTCATCTTTCAAACCTGCCATATTGCGAATCTCTTCGTTTCGCTTTCGGTCGGCCATGGTAACGCCGCACATTTTACGAAGAGATCGCATCTCCACTGCATTCAACTTACTTTTATGCTTCTTCTGGCATACCCAGGTTTCGCTGCCATATAACAAAGTCGGTACCAACACTGCGTTATGTATTGCAAGGCGTGCACTCTTCGCTACGCCTTGCCTTTTGACTAACGCAGTCAGGGCACCATTGACTTTGTTCCCGGCAGCGACACGCCTGTCCACATCTAAATCACATCTTCCATCCCGGCTAAAAGCACTCCCCAAGTATACAATTTCATTTACCTGTTCTAGACATTCCTGATTTACCCATATTTCACACTTCGTTCTCTCTTCGTCCCTTTCAAATACCAGAACCTTAGTTTTATTAGCATTCAAACGGAGACCTTTAATTTCACATTCCTCTTTCATACACGTGACTAATGCCTGCAGTTCTGCCTCTGATGGTGCAATAAGCACTGCATCATCAGCATACAGCAGACAATTTACTTTAATGTCACCCAATTTCACACCCAAACAACTATCTTTCAGCTTCTGTAAACAGCTGTCGAGATACAGTATGAACAGCCAGGAAGACATGACACAACCCTGCTTTACGCCCGTTTGGACGTTAAACATGGGTGACAGGTCATGCCCTACCCGCACACAGGCTTTACAGTCACAGTTAAGAGACTGCACAGCCCTTAGCAATCGACCATCCACACCATACCCCGGCAACAGTTCCCACATTTTCTTCCTTACAACCTTATCAAATGCTTTCTCAAGATCCACAAAAGCACAGAAAATCTTCTGGTTAGCAGCCAGAAGCTTCTCCGTGATCATGCGGAGAGAAAACATTTGATCCGTGCATCCTCTTCCAGGTCTAAATCCGCATTGTGCCTCCCATAGAAATCTTTCCGATTTCTCTTGCATCCTACGTGTCAAAACCTTCGAGTAAACTTTACTTGCTAAACTGGTCAAGCTGATCGCCCGATAGCACCCGCAGTCAAAATGTGAACCTTTACCTTTATATAAAGGCACAATGACTGCGGATCGCCAATCATCCGGGACATCCCCCGTCCGCCAGCACAAATTGCACAGCAGATGAAAGCTGTCCCAGACGCGAGGCCCACCATACTTGACCATTTCAGCAGTAACTCTGTCTAGTCCCGCAGCCTTACCACATTTCAAACTTCGAATCGCTCGTTCAATCTCTTTCATACTGATGATCTCAGTGTCATCGAGGTCCGGGTCTGGCGTACCAGTCACGGCGTCATCCCCGGATCCCTCACTAAGATCATCACACGCATACATTTCTCTATAAAATTCGCTCCATCGCTGCATGACGTCCGATTTTTCTGAGAGGACGTCATTAGTTCTCGAAAGCACTTTGTTCATTCTTAAGGCCGTCGCACCACTCCGGGTCCTTCCAACCTCTTTCCAGAAGAGTTTGGAGTTCTCCTTAAAGTTGTGCGACAACCTTTCGTCCGCTTCCATTCTACACCTTTCACGCACTTCCTCAATCAGTGCTTTCGTGTGAACTTTCTGCAGCCTATATCTTTCTTTCATCTTCTCTCTCATATCCTTATCATTACTAGAGGCCAAGTAGTCTAACCATGCTTTCTTCTTCTTCTTTACAGCTTCTTTCACTTCATCATTCCACCATGCATCTCTTCTTTTACTACTGCCTCTTTTTATTGTTCCACACACTTCTTCCGCTGCACTTACCATTCCATCCCTAAGGTTCTGCCAAGTTCTTTCTACACATTCTTTTCTGCCATCGATGGTGTCAAGCTTTTCGGCTACCCTCGCTTGATATTTGTCCCTAGTATCCGCTTCCTGAAGCTTCCAGCTTCGGATGCGACAGACCGACTGTGGTTCTGTTACTGCCGTCCGGTAGCGCCAACCCGCGAACAGACCCCTAAATCTAGTAATCACTAGATAGTGATCCGTTCCCAGGTCAGCACCCCTGAACACTCGCGTATCCATCACCTGTTTTCGCAGTCGGTCATCCACCAGGAACAAATCAATCATACTTCTCTCATTCTTTCGTTCTCTAGTATACATATGGATTTTCTTGTGATTAAACATAGTGTTTGTCACAAGAAGACCCTTTTCCTTGCACACCGCCAGTATAAGCTTGCCAGCATCATTAACCCTTTTATCGCCAAACTTTCCAAGTACCGACTCGTACCCTGGTCGAGCGGTACCAACCCATCCATTCATATCACCACATACAACAATTCTTTCGTTTCCCCTAGCTAAATCTAGAACTTCTCTTACATTCTCCCAAAACTCCTCCAGCTCAGCCCTGGACGACGAAGCTACCGGCGCATAAACAGCCAAAAGGAATAACTTCGTCAGTCCCAATTTAAAGCGAACCCAGAGAAGTCTTGAGTTCACAACCTTATATTCAGTCATAACATCGACCAACCGAGAAGACAGCAGCACCCCCACTCCCTGGCAAGCGTTCTCGCTCTCCGGGACTCCTGACCATAGAGCTAACGCCCCGCCAGGGAGCTCTTCAGTACCACTGCCCTTCCGTTTGGTCTCCGACATAAACACGACATCTAATTCTCTTTCTTTCATTATTTCGATCAACTCATTCGTCTTATCTCTCATGCCTCCTCTAACATTCCACGTGCCAACTCTGCACTCTGTCCTCCACCTTCCGCCGTGTCGGGCTGTGCGTGACGGGTGGCGGTCCCCATCGCCGCTTTGCACGCTGCATTCCACACCAACGGGGACGAGCTGGTGTGCGTCGCCTTGGGGGGACGCCCTAACCCTCGTTGGCATGGGTGCGCAGCTAGTAGAATTGCAGCCCTGAAAAGGGCTGGCAGGGGTCGCGACGAGCACGCTTCTACAATGAATTTTGGTGGTCTTGTTTTTCAAGAAAGGCGACAACGCTCTCTTGAAGAACTGCAGACCAATTTCCCTTCTGAGCCGCGTGTACGTGCTTTTTTCGAGAGTCATTACGAATCGTCTCGCGCGCAGACTTGACGACTTCCAGCCTCCCGAACAAGCCGGTTTCCGAACGGGCTTTAGCACCATAGACCACATACATACCTTTCGGCAAATTGTACAGAAGTCCGAAGTGTACAATTTGCCACTATATCTGGCGTATGTGGACTATGAGAAAGCCTTTGATTCCGTCGAAATTTGTGCAGTGCTGCAGTCCCTTCAGCGGTGCCAAGTTGACTGTCGGTATATCGAAGTGCTGAAGTATTTGTACAGTAGAGCTACAATGGCTATCCGAGTACAGCACCAGAGTACGAAACCCATCCAATTGCAGAGAGGTGATGTTATATCCCCGAAACTCTTCACCGCTGCATTGGAAGACGTTTCCAAGCTTCTGGACTGGAAAGGATACGGTATCAACATCAATGGCGAGTACATCACTCACCTTTGATTTGCCGACGATATAGTTCTTATGGCAGAATCGCTGGAGGACCTAAGCACCATGCTCAATAACCTCAATAATGTCTCCCAACGAATAGGTCTTGGGACGACCATGGACAAAACAAAGATCATGTTTAATGTCCAAGTCACACCTATGCCGGTAGTTGTTGGGAGCACTAAGCTCGAAGTTGTTGACGAGTATGTTTACCTGGGACAAATAGTCCAACTAGGTAAGTCCAATTTCGACCGAGAGGTAAATTGACGGATTCAACTCGGCTGGGCAGCGTTCGGGAAACTACGACACATCTTCTCGTCAGACATACCTCAAAACCTTAAAACAAAAATGTACAACCAGTGCGTGTTGACAGTGATGACTTACGGATCTGAGACGTGATCCTTCACTGCTAGCCGTATGAGGAAGCTCAAGGCCGCTCAGCGAGCTATGAGAGGGCTATGCACGGGGTTTCTTCGCGTGATAAACTTAGAAATGAGTATATCCGCAGTAGAGCCAGAGTAACCGACATAGCCCAACGGATTAGTAAGCTGAAGTGGCAGTGGGCCGGCCATATAGCTCGAAAAACCGACAACCGATGGGGAAGAAAGGTTCTTGAGTGGCAGCCTCATACCGCGAAGTGTAGGGCGATCCTCCACGAGATGGAGTGACGACCTGGTAAGAAGACGTGCAGGAAGTCGATGGATGCAGGTTGCTCAGGACCGTGCTTTGTGGCATTCCTTGGGGGAGGCCTATGTTCAGCAGTGGACTTATGAAAGGCTGTAATGATGATGATGATGATGAATACAGAAAATAAGCTTACTTCATATTGAATGAAACTATATATACGTATTTTATCGCCTTTAATTTACGTATATTATTTCCCGACGTTTCGGTCACGGAGGCGAACTGACAGTCTGTAGAAATAGTTTTATTCAACTCAGTCTCAGGTTTAAACTAGAATTTGTTTCACAAAAGTCTCGCAAAAATATGCGAATTAAAATGTAAAGCATGGAATTTGACAACAAAATGTCGCGAAGAGTGTGGCGTCGCAGCTAAAGGCCTTTTTTATTTAAAAGGACTATTCTTAAAACATAGATTCACCCGAGACTATCAATAAACCACGTTTTGCAATAAAGCGGAAAAAGTCAATACGTGGTAGAGCCATACTGCAGCTATATTAGTAGTATTATAGTTGTAGCACGAATGGGTCGGCTCGACCGGGGAAGGACCACGCTCTCACAGAATACCAGCGTAAAATAGCAGCTTAATGTTGCTGTGTTTCGTATGGTGAGTGTAGAGAACCGGAGACCCTTTTTACAGGAAAAGGGGCATTCCATCTTAGTCCTCACGGGTGACAATGCATCTACATTTTGATTTGCAAACGAGGATAGATGTAGATGTCTATGGGCCACAGCAACCACTTACCGTCAGGTGGACTGTGTGCTCGATTGTCACCTTATCCTATAAGAAAATGAATTTAACAATATCTTTATCGATATATCGTCAAATTATGAAAAAGTTATTTTATAAACGTTTTAGTTATCGTATAACTGACAGTTACCTAACCAATCTGGTTGAATTAAAAGTATTGGCCCTATTGTAAATCACTGGATCAAGCGGCCAACCTCACTCATAAAAACCAAAATGGCGGGTTCACCGCACCTATTTCTACCAGGGTGTCGCGTCGATAAAACTTGGAATTCTGTAAACTATCGTATTACCTCACAAATTGTTTTCTCGAACACACCCTCCTGCACTAATTCTGGCCACCATTGAATAGAGTGTTAAGACGTTGATATTGTAGTTAAATTTAAGAATTCCAGACAATACTGAAAGTTAAAATAGTAGTGAAATCCTGATAAAAATATTAGTAACTAATAGGGTATATACCATAAACATATTTGTATACCACAATAAACATGAGTAAATCGCAGCGTCCTCCAAAAATTCTTATGAGACAACAAAATGCGATCTCCGAAATTGGTCTGTCCTTGTTGGGCAGATGTGAGGGGCTATTTTAAACTCGTAATAACCGTTGTCGACACGTGTGTGACGACCATTACCACATATTACAAAAAATGGAGAAAAAACAATAAAATGTTCGAAGGGGGAGGGACTGAGGACATCAAAGTGGACGCGGTTTAAAATTGATTTTTTGACGCAATGTTTTGTTTCGTAATAAACATACTTTATATGTATTTTTTTTTGGTTTTTAAGGTAATATGACATAAAAATTTAACGATACTCAAGTTTTTTAACTATTTAACGCCTATTTCTATACTAGCATTTGTTATAACAATTATATGTAGGCAATAAAAATATTTGTTCCGAGCGGAATTCGAGCCTGCGGCCCGCACCGCAGTATTCAAGAGCTTAACCACTACGCTATTGTTGTGGTAACGATTTCGTTCAGAGCAAGGAATGTCTTGTATATTTCGACATATTTATAATTGCTTAATCGGATTCATTAAGATTATATCAATAGATAAAGTAATAGGATTTTTCATCATCAGCTCGTGAAAAATCACTACTGGATATGGGCCTCTCCCATTTTGGGCAGATTTTGCCTTAATCGTCTTGCTTGGCAAGTGAATTGACGACCACAGTTCCAGACGTGTCCCACTATTGAAGCCACTGCCCATGACCGAGCTGGGATAATGAGAAAAAAGAGAAGTGGTTCTGCCGTCATGTATGTGTAGAGGATTGGAAAACATGAAAATATTTAGTTCTAATCTGCAACAACGCATGCCGATTACGGAAAACGTAAAAATTTCAGGGAGACATGTGTTTAGATGATTTAATAAATACTTTATTGCAGTTCGTCTTCACACCTCGAGGTATTTCAGACTTGCGAATTTCCTTACAATGGTTTTTCTTCACTGTCAAGACCGTGATGAATTTGCATTTAAAATTGCTATTAATGCCTTCAATAGTGCCGGCAGGACAACACTCGCAATTCCTCTATCTTGAAATTTATGATCAGCACCCTTTACCTACCAGGGCTCTTCTACTTTTTAATAACATTAGAACATTAATTCGATGTTTTATTTAATAGCAATATTCAATAGAATAAATCTAAGATATATTTACCACAGTGAACGCATTATCACTATTCCTAAATCAGCTATCAACGGACTCTTTTCACTAAAAGGGTGAGCCTCACTATAGAAAAGGTTGACCCTTCATAAAGACTTATCACTTCATATACAAAATAAGGTACTACTAATCCTTTGGGTGTCAAACGAAATGCAACGCTAAGTACTAGTTTCGTGAAGATCAATTTACAACATGCATCCTTACTAAGATGGGATCTCGTTAAACTTAGCAGTAGTTTTTTCACAACAATCTCCTCTTGGACTTAACTTACGTTATCTCCTACGAACGTCACGAGGAATAGAAAACCCGCACATACATAATAAGGACGATATTTCTAAAGAAATTTAAATTCGCCCGCAAAGGTCCTGAGATAGGATTAAAGATTGGGCGTCGAGATGGCCCTTTGTGGCCGACCCTTAAGAAAACATGTCTTGATATGGAAATATCTCGGACGGAACTTTGCTGAGAAATCATTTACGATGGCGATAACGAAAACGGAGAACAAACAAACAATAATAGTAAAAAGCAAATTTTATTCAAATTTTGTTTCATGGAAAAAAGGGTCCCTATCGCGTTGTCAATTACTTCACGCGACTGCTTTACTAGAGTACTTCATTGTTCGGTACCGTCTGACCGATCGTTTATGGAAGCGGTGTACCATGCATGTTCAAGTATAGAGGATAATTTTTATCAGTGGTCAACGTTAAAGGGTTACTACGAGTAAAATCGATGCAGTCCTTAGAGTAGCCGTCATTTAAAATAATCGATATTATTACTGTTTACATTTTTTTTTTAATAATAAATAAAGAAATGAGTCTTCCAATAAAGTTCAATATAAAATGAAAAGAAAATCTGGTAAAATTATATACATTAAAATGAATTCCTGAAATTTTCTGTCTATTTCAAATAAGAAAAATAATATTTATAGGATAGGGTGACAAACTAGCACACAGTCCACCTGATGGTAAGTGGTTGCTGTGGCCCATAGACATCTATATCTATCCACGTTTGCGAATCAAAATGCAGATGCGTTGTCACCCGTGAGGACTAAGATGGAATGCCTCTTTTCCAGTAAAAAGGGTCTCCGGTTATCTACACTCACCATACTAAACAGCAGTTTTAAGCTGCTATTTTACGCTGGTATTCTGTGAGAGCGTGATCTTTACTCGGTTGAGCCGACCCACTCGTGCTACAACTATACTACTAATATAGCTGCAGCATGGCTCTACCACGTACAATCTACATAGTTTAAACAAAGAACACCTACCAAGTCCAACAATCTTTCATTAATTTTTAAAGTCAACTAAAGCGAACAAACGCTGGACTCGTCGTGCACTTGTTTCAATATTTAGTTTGATACAAATAAATGACGACCATCGGCTCTGTAGCGTTTTGTTATGTTAATGACTGTAACAGTGACACCTTGTGGACACAATATTAAGCCAGCCTCCTCTTTGTTATAAATACGACAACGAAATAAAGTATAGCATGGTATTCCTTGCTACGATCGTATAAATATTAACAAGCGTCTGGGATATTTAAACTTTAATCTTCGTGTAAGTATATCGGTTTCTTCTAAAAATAAGCATTTACCGCGTAGTCAAAGGCTAAGCAATGGGCACGAGACAATCTTCCCCTTACTTTTCACACAGAAAAGATGTCACATCTAAAATTAAATCCCACTTATTTAAAACCCGCCACTTAGCCACCTTCCCGCCTGTACAAAAACTAAAAATATCATCGACCATTGTGTCACGCTCAAAGAAGCACCATAGGTCACGGCAAACGCATGAGTATGTACCACGTGTCAGGAACACGCCAAAGATTTTTTATCTTTGAAAAAATTATAAAAGACCGCTCATAACAATGGGGCCACGGTAGCATCTTTGACAATTATAATATTAGAGTCGCTCGTTTCCGAAATGCCATTAATGTCAAGGAAATGTCCTTCGATATTAGGCTTTAAACAAATAAACAAAATGCTGAATATTCAATGACCGTTTTACAAAACACGAACTCTTTTGTTAATAGCATCGTGATGGTTAACATAAGGGTCATCACAAAAGGCAGAAGACAATAATGCGCGCACGTCAATCGTGTGCTCATGCAAATAATTTTTTTTCCAAAGCATCCCCTTTATCTGTACGGAGAGCGATGGGGTTAATTAATATGTACAAAATAATACAATTAAAATTAAATTCCCCTATAACTTGGCACGGGGTCAAACTTAACTGTCACCAATAGAAAAATATTTTTATTTGACAATACAGCAAGTTTAGTAGATTTATAGTAAAAATTGCATTGTTTCTGTTTATCAATTTAATATATTGTGATATTTTATTACAGCAGAACCCTTTTATTGAACAAAGCTGACTTGACAGCTCACTCGAAGGGGTTAATATGAACGTTTAGGATAAACTCAATAAGCCGAGACAACTGGTGTTGAAGCAAAACCTGCAATTGACATTTCGATGATAGCGCAATAGTATAACGAAACAACAGTACAATTTAAAGTTATATTTGATACTACCGAAAACTTTACAATAACTGTTATTGGGAATAGAAAGAAAGGAAAACCACGAGAATTTTTAAAGGAGAAACATTATTTCTGTTAATTTTGCATTAAGTGCAACTTTAACGGACGATTCTTCTACAAAGCAGTTGACAAAATGCGGGTTAAAATTATGAACGGTGCACGATTTTCGGGTTTAAGGAGGCTTTTGTTGTGCAACGGTTTAATACAAAAGTGTCAAATGACGGCACATCTGCTCTCACAAAGGGTTACGCTCGCGGATAGATTATTTTTCGAACCACCCCCGCAAGATTGCTCGCTTATACAGATGTACCAAGTCAATTTTTAGTTTCATATTGTTGTGAAATTTATAATTAAAATTTATAAAATATTAGCCTGTAAAGACCTCGAACAATATTAAAATACAAATATTTAATGGTTTTGTTTGATTTAGCTAATTAAATTGTATATAAATAGTTATTCGACAATTACTTTTATTATATTCTTCAAATATGGCAACAAAATTTTCATTTATTTTGTATGAAACGACAAATTTTAATAAAATTCTGAATTTGAAACACGATGTACAAAATGCGCCTTTTCTAAAGTGACGAGATTAGGCTTCAGTCCAAAATGTATGGATGAAGGATGACGTAAGCATTCCACGAACGTCCAGTATTGTTATTGTACAACATCTTGCGCGAGACAAAGGAAATGAAGCGTGACGATAAAATTGTCTACAAAGCCCAAATCTTTTCTTGCTGTCAACCAGATCGCAGGAATCATTAATAAATTACTAAATACCACACCCTTTGGGTGTGATGATGTGAAGTTTCAAATTCTTTGTTTTCTATGTTTCGATTTAATTTAATGCCTTTGGTTTTGTATTAAATATTTAATATTGGATATTCCGGCTTATTAGAGGATATGCAAACTGCAAGAAATTTGAAGAATAAATCTTAAACGATCAATTATTGTTGGCGCTCCCGCTGGGTTTCTTGCTGGTTCTTCCGAGGGCAGAAGTTTTTTTCTTCGAACCAGTGGTAATTAAACAAAAGAGTGACTTAAATAAGTATTATTTTTAATCTATATTGAATAAAAAAGTTTCTGTTTCTGTATCTGCGCTATGCTATGCATGAACGACAAAGCAAGGTAACACCGAGGGAGCGAAGTGCAGTTAGAACAGATTATAAATACGAAAAAGTGATAGAGTCATTATCTCGTTTTCCTGTTTCCTCCTAAAAACTAGACTAATTTTTTTTCATGAACAATGTAAAAGACTATGTCTTTTCATTTTTTATAGCGGCTTCGTCTAATAACAGCAATGTAACTGGGCAATTTTAGTAATTTTAAAAGTATCTAATTTAATTAATAAAAGCTCCAAATTAAAATTACACATTTAAAAGTAATTTTTAATAGAACTGCAGAGAGGCTTTACATGGTAGAGCCACGCTGCAGTTATGGTTATAGCATGAATAGGTCGGCTCGACCGGGCATGGACCATTCTCTCACAGAATACCAGCGTCAAATAGCAGCTGTGTTTCGTGTGGTGAGTGTAGAGAACCGGAGACCCTTTTTACTGAAAACGAGGCATCACATCTTAGTCCTCAGGGAAGACCAACGCATCTTAGCATTTTGATTCTTAATCGAGGATTAAATGTTGATGTCTATGGGCCGCAGTATCCATTTACCATCATGTGGACTGTGTACTCATTTGTCATACTTTTTCTATAAAAAAAATATAGATTCTATTTTTAAACACTTAATTTATGAAACAAAACGTGGCAGTGGTAAATATAAATTATATCGTAGAAAATATTTATCTAATCTCATTATCCTAAAAGAAAACATAATAATACGTTTGTTGGAAGAAACGCTGGAATCTCTAAAAATATAAATTAATATTATTGTGTTTCACGTGTTTGTACTTATATTCAATATAATTGTTCAATATTTTTTTAAACGCTTTTCCATCTTCGTTATTTTGCTTTGAAAACTTTCCTTTTGCACCCAGTAATATTAAAACATTAAACAATAACTTACCACTGTGCATTGTATTCGATTCCGCATCAGCTACTTCAGTCCTTGATTTCTTTTGGTCTTCAGGTGATCCTGAGGTGTCCATGTGCTCTTGTTTGATCTTAGGTTTGATGTCTTCATCTGGAGAACTTGATGGCATAGGTGATGTGGAAGCTCTCCTTTTAGGTGTTGAAGCTTCCGCGTCAGCTTCTAAACGTAAAATACATCAACTTTATATTATTTACGTCGTGTTTTTGATAATATAAATTTAGTTTAACTACATACTTAAGGCTAATTTTTAAAAGTCTACTGCTGACCATAGGCTTATAGTCAATGTCCTAGCACTATAATAATGATGGGGAAAATAGGGTGAATTTTGCGATTCTTACAAGTACTACCCACTAAGCAGGCGGGTTGGTAACTGCAGTTTTTTATTATTTTTAAATTGTTATCAGAAAGATGATGCTGCTAATCTCCTGTTTTAGTTTCGCTCTGTCTCTCCACTAACACAAATTATGAATATGTTTGTCTTATGTGTTGAAAATGATGAATGTTTTATTAACAGAAAGAAATAAACCATAGGAAATAGAAACTGAGACCGAATTTCATTATGCGTTATTACACCTTATCAGACACATATAGTATTAATATGTTATGTTACTCATTTAGTTTTTATCCCAATATACCTACAGGCTGATTTTTCAATAACCTGCCAACTTTGCAGAGAAGATTCAAAATAAGTAGTATAGGCAAATGGTGAAGAAAAATGTATTAAAAAAATCTCAAATATTCTGTACTTTTTATCTTATAAATTAAAAATGCGTGGCAATGCATTATTTAAAGTGATTTTACTGCGCACGCAAATATTCGTAAGGCTCGATTGGTAGGCAAAAACATTGTTGCCCATAAATCAAATTCAATTTGGGATAATTTCAAATAAAAGTAGAAGCCTTATACTGCAATAACGGTATATATTTATTTATATATTTGAACTTAAGTTTAAAATTTGGCTACTCTTTGAAAAATAACCATGTATATTTGCGATTACATTTATTTTTCTTACCATCTAACAGTCGTTTGGGCGTGCTTGATGCCCCTCCATCCTCGAGGAGATCGGGGGGCGCTATTGATGGACTAGCGAGTGGTGGTGTGTGCACTCTGCTATTTGGTGGTCTTCTGGCAGTTAGCAAAGAGGGTCTACGTCCGCTAGTATTTCCAGTCGCTACTTGTCCCGATCTTGAACCATCTTCTTGGTCAGAGTTGGGTCCTAGGACAAAAATGATGATGAATATGATATCTTGAATTACAAAAAAGTGGAAATATAAAAATTGCAAAACTGTTAAAACTTGTCTGTCTGTCAAAAAAAAAACTGTCAAAATTAATTTTTAGCACGAAAAATCCAGCATCGAATATCTATTTTAAGAAGTAGGATTATAAGCATGAATTTAGCACTTTTTTATGGAAACGTTATGAATGTTGTTTTCCTAAAATTAAATTTTTCGTATCAGATAACTTACTTACCTGCACTATAGCAGTGGTATGAAGTTAAATCCTTATCACAAGAAGAGACCTTGTGCTGGATGAAGCGCACTATGTCGGCGAGGGCGAAGGCTCGGCGGCAAGCCCCGCAAGTGAGGGTATCCGCGGGGACACCCGGAGTGGGTGACCCGCCACCCTCAGCCGCGCTGTCCGCATCCGCTGTTGAAAATAAGATATTTAAAACATGGCAGGTATCTGTTGATAATTAATATTTGTGATTTGAAGCCGAATTCTAGAATTATTATTAATTCCTTATAAACTTGATTTGGTTCAAACTAATCTTGTCAGCCTGGAGTACAGGCGCAGAGTAGCCAGTCTTCCTCTTCCGGTTTTCTATAGGATGCATTTTGGAGAGTGCATGCAGGAGAGTGTACGTACTTTAATTCCTCTTTCCCCTTTTTACCATCGGATAACCAAGAATCGGTGGACACATTTACATAATACATTATATTATATAAAAAAAAACATCAAACGTCAAAACGAAGCCAACCACGATTCCCATCAGAGTTACAATCAGAGTTACACAACAAGTTACACAATTGCACAGTAAATTTAAAATCAATTAACTAAAAATCGTTTCTTTGTTCATAGGAAAGTTTCTAAATAGAAAAGCATGTTTTCAATCATTAATCTGTTTTTTTTTATAGAATAAGGGCGACAAATAAGCCTTCAGTCCACCGGATGGTAAGTGGATGCAGACATCTACATTATCTTCAATTAACAATCAAAATACAGATGTGTTGTCACCCCTAAGGACTGAGATGGAATGCCTTGTTTCCAGTAAAAACTTTCGGTTCTCTATACTGACCATACGAAACACAGCAGCATTAAGCTGCTATTTTACGCTGGTATTCTGTGAAAGCGTGGTCCCACCCCGGACAAGCTGACCCATTCGTGATGCAACCACAATATAGCTGCAGCATGGCTAGTAGAGCCGTAATGTAACGTAAAAATTATTATAAAAAACACAATAAACAGTTTCATTTAATTCTATTATTTGATTATAATGGTAATAGAGATGAAAGGTAAATCTTTAAAATAAAAGTAATACTAACAAAATTGTCCCGATGCAAATTTAATTTAATGAGGAAAAGGAATTTAAATATGTATGTTGCAATATGCTAGTGGAATATATATATATATATATATATATTCCGCTAGAATATTTTAACTATATATATATAGTTATAAAAACACATCCTTACTAGCATTAGCCTTAAAACGATATTTCTATATTAACGTTAAATTCAGATAAAGTTATACCTATTGCAGACATGTTCGATACTTTAGAAAAAATTTGCATTTTTAATAATATACAAGGTAATGAAATTTTAAAGAGTTTCTCGAGTGCCAAGGCGTGGTGACGACGTGTTGCGAGATGCAGGAAGTACTTGGGGAAGGCCCATGTTCAGCAGTGGACTTGTGATGGGCTGTAATGATGATGAGCATAATGAATGTGTCTGAATGCCTTACTGGCCGGAAGTAGCTCTTTAGAATTTGTTTTACTGTTACATAATACATACCTATATCTTAATACTTTAAAACATTTTAGCTTTTGCAAAAATTTAAAGGTTCTTTCGCATGGAATTGCGGGCAGAGCTTAAATAAGAAGAAAGTAAATGAGAGGTAAATTATCTTTAAAATATTTAAAAAAATAGAAAAGGATTTTACTAATGGAATAACACGGTAATGATAGAGTAATCAGTGTTAGCAATTAAGTTATTATTTATCTAAAATATAAGCTAATAGTAACATTATTGCATCAGTTTAAAAATTCACAATTAAAACAAAATTTTAATTTCTTACGTCGTAAATGAGAGTCATTTCATTTTCATTTCAATTAAATTAACTCATAGAGTGTTTACAGCTTGAAAATCTGAACATAAGAATATCCAAATTGTAATTAACTCAAATGTTTTTAACACTTGTCCAACAAAACGAAACGACATATGGACAGGGACACTTCCTCTGAATCCTTTAGTGTGAAATTACATTTAATAATGCGTTGTAGCCATTTATATACAAAAAACCCGTTGTAGCAGTCACGGTCTTACAGAGTAAGGTGTCAGTTGTAGGATTGACCACTTATCTTTCAATGGACAAAAGGGATAATAACTGTCTTTCTTTCTTTGCGGTTCTTGTTTTTGAATGGGCTATTATACTATATTATATTTATTTTTGTTTTGACAGCTAAGTTAGCCCTTGTAAGACAGATGCTATATTTGCTTTGACTTAAAGTTAATTGTTCGCTGTCAAATTATTCGGCCTAGTTATTTGGGGTCATTCGCAATTATGTATTATGATTATGTATATGTGGTGCCCTAAATAAATCCTTTATATCTCCTTTTTGTAGCAACGTATCTGCACTGTAATTCTTAACTGAGGATAGATGTCTATGGACCACAGCATCTATTTACCATCAGGTGGACAGCGTTCGTTTCTCAACATTGTTCTAGACAAAAATGTCGAGTGATGATGATACGCCATGTATTCAATTTATTTTAAAATTATTTTTAAGAATACTTACTTTGCATATTCATGTAACTGAATTACGTCTTTTTTAACGAGATATAGTTCATTAAGCCGATATGACGTATTCACCTCAAAGATGCAACATGGAAAATACTTACGCTCATGACAAGTAGCTAAGAGTAATATGTGAGGAGTATAATATGGGCGAATAAAGTACATGGAAGTTCTACGAAAGTTATGTCCATTGATTCTGTGGCATAGGCTTTTAGAAGCTATCAACCCAGCTTACAATAAATGTTCCATAACAATAACAAGACATTGTGTTTTAATGGTTGTCACCATTATCACAGATGATTACTTCCCGATTGATGTTAAGCTTGGAGATAAATTTTGAACTATAGAAACAGTGCATTACAAATATATGCAGCGATTCGTACTAATCTAGCAATAAATCGAGTAAAATAAAAATTGTTTACTACTCCAGAACGATTCTTGTTTCTAATTTTAAACGTTCCTTCCACACTAGGTTTTTTCCTGAACAATGATTTGGAGGCCATATATATGTACTTGTTCTGTGCGGGATTTCAACTCGTGGCCCTTAGCAGTGCAACTAATTTCTAAGTCACTGCGCCATGGAGCAGTTAATTAGCCGCCGATTAAATGAGTTACTGAGTCTCAACTGATTCGAGGTGACGGAACTAAACTAATACCACACCATGTTTTATTTCGAAGTATAATTAGCATCTACCACCGTTGCGTTTTCTTATTATTAGGGGGACACAATTCATTTTTCTGCTTAGTAGTGATAGTCAATTTTTTTTTACATTAGCTGTTTAGTTCTAGGGCATCTACATAGAATTACGTATAGTATAAATATTATGGAAAGGCTTCAAGTAGAACTTTGATTTTTTATTTCACATATATATTAAGTTAAAAAGTTAAAATTACAGTCTATATACGTCCCACCGCTGGGCACCGGCGTCCTCTCATTTCTGAGAGGGCTTTAAGACAAGGAAATGTTCGCCGCGGTGTCCCTATGCGTTTTGGCGAACTTTACTAATTTTCAAAATACTTTTTTTCTTATTTCTCAGATATGCAGGTTACCTCCCGATGTTTTCCTTCACCTTCGATCCTTTGAATCAGCACCTAAAGTTACTATTAACAATTTTATTGGTGCCGGCAGGGATCGAACCCGGGTTGCTCGAGTACTGTAAAATTTACCCTGAGCTACCACGACTCGACGACGATATATCTAAAAATAATAGTATTTTTAATTTTCCACTGAGCGCATTCCATCTTAGCGGATAAAGACGCTGCTCTAAGCTCACTGTGAGTCTAATTTTATAAAGGAGTAACATTTTTTTACTGCTGTTATAGTTAATGCAGCAACGTACCTACATTCAAAATATAATCAGCTATGCAAGTATATAAAGGCCATATGCCTTTTTAATTACCCAATAAATAAGGCGACGCGACATCGCCTAAGAATTATAAAGGCGCTTTCATACCGCGGCTCGCACAATTGGTCGGCACATCAAAGCCGTTCGCAAGCTAATTTCACATAAGCACGGCACAGACGCCCTTACGTTCCGTCCGCTCTTATTATTATTATTATTTTTTCCTCAGTTTCTTTGTAAAAGAAAGTAGGCCGTACTTATATGCAGGGGTGACTTGAAACCGGAGTATAAAATTAATATCGCGGTAAAAAAAGTACGTGATTCGACCGCTCTGTGTACAATGTCATACCTGGTTTGTTTAGGGGGTTTATTATGTAAATGTGACTTGTTATTGACGTATTTTTTACGGATTTGTTTAAACGGCGCGGCTCGTGTCAAATTGTTGTTTTTTATCACTTCCTTGTTTAATGGATTGTCTTTTGTTTAATATAGTCACAGTTATGGATGTCGCGTGCTTGGTATTTTAGGTAATTGACACGTTCAAGTTTGTTAATAAATATATAATGTACATATAAATCAATCTAAATAAATAAATAATAAGACAATTAACCAGAATAAATATTTAATATAAATAATTTTATTCATTGACAAATTTATTATTTTTGTTCGTGACAAAAAGAAAAAAAATATTAAGACAGAAGTTTTTTTATAGAATACAGGTAAGGTTGACAAACAAGCACACAGTCCACCTGATGGTAAGTGGTTGCTGTAGTCCATAGACATCTGCATCTATCTTCGTTTGCGAATTAAAATGCAGATGCGCTGTCAGCCGTGAGGACTAAGATAGAATGTTTCTTTTCCAGTAAAAAGGGTCTCCGGTTCTCTACACACACCACACGAAACACAACAGTGTTAAGCTGCTATTTTACGCTGGTATTCTGTAAAAGCGTGGTCCTTCCCAGGTCGAGCCGATCCATTCGTGCTACGACCTATTCGTGTTAATATAGCTGCAGCAAGTCTCTATCACGTATAAATGCGTAGAGATAGCCCTAATGTTCACAAAAAGATTAGATCACGGTAATATTTGATATAGTCGTTATTTAATTTGTCACAGTTATGCAAAATATTGCTCTCCAAGAGTGTAGAACCTTCGTTCGTATTCGTACTCTACAATCCCCATTGGCCAGTTTGTGTAATTTGGGTTTTGAATGCGTTTTTGAATAACATTTCTGGAATCAGACAGTAGTAGATCCCCTGCTATCAACAGCTGACATTAAAAAATATTGAATAATATTCCCCTCACACCCTATAAAATCGACTGTTAATAATTTATGTACATTACAAATCGATAATATCAATAGATTGAAAATTGGAATACCAATATTTTCTAATACTTTTAAGGCACTTATATTTACTCACTTCGCTTGTAATATCTTTGTTCAAATTGTAGGTATGTAGCGATAACCTTTGAATAACAGGAATTTGTGTTCTTTATTTATTTGGCTAGTTTATTATGTTGATTTCTGGTTCTCCTTAAAATAGATTTTGAATATGAATTATATTCCATAAGCTTTACGGTAGTCCTTATCCATCTGCTACCTACACACAACCTTTATAAATTACAAAAGATCTAACATAATACCCACTCTTGACACGTGTATTAAAATCAATCAACCTATATATGATATTAAGAGAACTAATGAGGAAATTCCCAAAAGGTCTCCGACAGGTGGCTATGAAATTATCCAGTGTACCTTTTTTTTCATAGGATAGTGTGACAAACGAGCACACAGTCCACCTGATGGTAAGTGGTTGCTGTGGCCAATAGACATCTACGTCTATCCTCGATTACGAATCAAAATGCAGATACGTTGTCACCCCTGAGGACTAAGATGTAATGCCTCGTTTCCAGTAAAAAGGGTCTCCGGTTCTCTACACTCACTATACGAAACACAGCAGCGTTAAGCTGCTATTTTACGCTGGTATTCTGTGAGAGCCTGATCCTTCCCCGGTCGAGCCGACCCATTCGTGCTACACCTATACCGGAAATGTAGCTGCAGCATGGCTCTACCACGTATAACATACCCTAGTAAAATAAACCTTAATTATAGGTATAAATACGTCACACTGTAGCAGTGTGTTTTTAAATATCTCCATTTTTCATTTGTAGCGGCAACTGATTGGGAAGAAAGGAGTGCAGGGCGGCCCCTCACTAGTTGGATAATCTGCTAAGGCATGAGGGAAGTCGATGGATGCAGGTAGCTTAAGACCGTGTTTTGTGGCATTAGTTGGAGGAGGCCTATGTTCAGAAATGGTAAAGGGCTGTATGATGATTTATTAAGTTCTTCATAAATTTAAATTATTTTTAAAATTTTAAATTATTATCGATATATATTTATGTTACCGTTTAGTGACGGTATAAGAATATCAACTACTCCGTATCCCGTGGGTATCGTAAGAGGCGACAGAGGGAAACAAATCAGGAGATGGGCAGCAGCGTCTTCCTAATAACCCAAATATTATTAATACAAAATTCAAATTCGTCCTGTAGTTTCTGTAAAAATCGGATAACAGGAATGCCAAGAATATTTGCAGATCTTGATAGGGTGATTTATTCCTTTCCTTTTAGCTATTCCTCTTTAGTTGTCATCCCACGGCGATTCAAATTAAATAGGACTGAATTAAGTATCTACGTATGTGTGATATTAAGATGTATGTGTATGTGGTAGGCTGTGTAGAGACGGTGTCCACTACCTCATTTCATCCCGTGGTTGTTGTAAGAAACGAAAGAGTGAAACTAACCTGGAGATGGGCAGCAGCCATATGTAAGGGTCACTAGGGACTTCAATGAAGAGAAAGTGGACTTTTAACAACGTAATATAATATTGTCTGATGTTTACAATTCATAGTGTATCATCTATCACCGATGGGTTTCTTAACGCGAATAGCATTTTCCTGATAACAGCTGAATAAAACTAAAAAAAACCGCGATTGCCAACCCACTTGCCAAACGTGGCAACTATAGAAAAATCCCCCCTATGAGGCCATCTCTATAGATTAGCGGATAACTACGCTGTCCGAAGCTCAGAAGTACTTATATTAAATGCATCTCATTTAACAGGCTGTCACGGTAAATATTTAAGTAAAACAAAATATAATTTGACCAATCCGTTATTGTATATTGTTTTACACCATCAACATTACACATAAAATATTTTGGTACAAAATTTAACAAAGTATGTATACATAATATTATAATCGAAATAAATCCCATCTAACCGAATTGTGGGTTATCGTTAATTCGAAGGTAGCCACACCCACTGGCACGCGACTGGACAGTGGTCAGTTCACACATGCGCCCTACACTCGGCTATCCACCCACGCACTTCGATATTTGTATCACGTGTGATTTATTGGCGCTATTGGAAATTATACGAATGCATACGAAGCTGTATCCAAAACCTTTGTTACATTTTGTATATGTCCACACTAACTTCATGTAATTGTTGGGTTATTTTCTCACTACGTTACATGCTCATTGATATTTAAACAAATTACTTCGGTAAGCTCGGGAAGAGACGCTTAAAGAATTAGAGCAAAGAGCGAATAATAATTTGCTTTTGCCATATTTAAAGGCGTTATTTATTATAGTTTGTACTTAATTGAAAATAATAATTAAAAACAGCAAAAAAGCACTTTGTTCTTATATCCAAAAAATATGAAATTTTTGATTACTTAGAATAACTACAAATGAATGACATAATAAACAAACTATACAAATAAAGAACATAAAAATTACGCAAATGTCTGATAATTAAAGGTTATCACTGCGTACAATTTTAACAAAGCTATTACAAAGGAAGAAAGTAAATATCAGTGCCTTAAAAGTATAATTAGAAAAATTATATACACAAAAGTATTACAATTGGCTAGTATAATGTACTTGAAAGAATAAAATTAATTGCCCTCACTTACACACGCTGAGTAGGCGGGTTGGCGAGCTCAGAGCCGAAACTCACGTACTGGTCGCGTTACTAGACATTGAAATTTCGTTTCAGCACTTTTGGGTAGATTTTTTGCCATTAGTCAGTTGCCAGGGCCTAGTTTGTCAAATAGCAGGATGAAAGCTTACATTCCTTTGCCATGTATTGACGGCGTAAAAGAATCCACTACCACATATCATCTCGTGGGTAGTTGTACAAGATGACAGATAATATATTTGTGATAATAACTCAAAATCATAAAAACTGCGGGGACCAACCCGCCTGTCAAGCGATGAAACTAAAGAAAATACCCTTCTGCGGTCTATGGCTCGACCGGGGAAGAACCACGCTCACAGAATACCAGCGTAAAATAGCGGCTTAACACTGCTGTGTTTTGTATGGTGAGTGTAGAGAACCGAAGACCCTTTTTACTGGAAAAGAGGCATTCCATCTTTGTCCTCACGGGTGACAACGCATCTGCATGTATTTTGAGTCGCAAACGAGGATAGATGTAGATGTCTATAGGCCACAGCAACCACTTACCATCAGGTGGACTGTGTGCTCGTTTGTCACCCTATCCTATAAAAAAAACGTTCAGCAATGGATTTCTGATAGGCTGTAAAGTGCTATAAACTTGCCTATTTTCCCTTAAACTCTTAAGAAATATAAACGAAAATTTGACTATAAAAAAGTATTACCAAAACTTAAATTTTTAATTCCAAGTAAAAGCCGACTTCAATTAACTAAAAATAATTTCCACTTCTGAAGTGTAGATATGTTCTGAAGTTGGTACTAAGTCACGTGTATAGAAGAATTAAAACCTCGACTCCAAAAGATAATATATGGAAATTATTTTTAAAAAAAGAAGGTCAAAACAGACTTCAAAACTCTGGTTTGAGATTTCATAAAATTTTGAGTTTTTGATCTGCTTGAGAGGTAAGCCCTCTCGGATTATCACAAGCTCATCTTAACTTAACCATGCAAATACACGTTACGACAAAAAAATAAATTAGTATTGCCAACTTTCCGATTAAAACTTCACAGTTCTAGTACTCGTACATTAAGTTCTTCCATAAATTATATAATAAACTACCTGACATATTAAAAAATGAAAATAATGACATCATAATTACAAAAAAATTAAAACAGTACCTAACTAATAAATGTTACTACGAGTATAGTAGTAATGAATATTTTACAAATAATACTTATATAGGTTTTACAAAATGATCACTAATTTAAATTGAATTCTATCTCAATAAATCACAATGACATTCTTATAAGTAGTTACATAGGCTTCCTCTTTTCTAGCCCTTAAATTGCGAGCCCAACAGGGTCCATAATACTGGTCTCACATTATTTTATAACATCTTGTGTACATTATGGTTTAGCAATAAATATTTGAGTTTGAGTTTGAACTATTTGAATGTTGTATAAAAAGTTACATTAAAACGTTATCTCCTATTTTTCACCCTTATGAATGGAAGTGTTTATCCAACTTTATATGGGACTACCACTGAAGTATAACCTATTTAATAGAAAAAGGATCTTAAAGATTGGTTCACTTAACATTGGTTTGGAAGATATTGCATAACATTACATACAAAAGAACATACAGTCGAATTGAGAACCTTTTCTTTTTTAAAATAATCTATAAAAGTTATACTTTACAAAAATTACGATTAACAACAGATAGAATGTGTTGAGTTTAAAATAGTAAAAATATTATTTTAATGTAACTGTGATTTATTGAAAAGTCGTCTAGCCGCAAGGATAGTCTGACGCCTCAGGTGACACAGGGGGTGCCACCCTACAGGGCTGCTGAACCTAAAAGTTTAAATTAGCTTGTTACACATGGCACACGATAGCTGAGCATTGTTTTTTCCTACAGAAAAGGTCACTGCGAACCAACTTGTGTGTTAGCAAAGTTAGGAGTCAACCGTCGTCGCATAAATTATTAATTACATTTTGTCCCAGCCGGCTGTAGATCCTAACATCATGTTAATTTGCGAAACGTTTGTTAAATTTACAAGGATTGCCGTGTTAGGTGTTTTTAATATTTTTTGTTGACTTTTCCGAAAAGTCGCGTAACTGATAATTTGTTAATCCATAGTTTTAGCTCGTGATTGGCGGTGAAGGAAAAAATCGTGAGGAAAGCTATGTCTGAGAAATAAGCAAAAAAAATACTTTCGAAGACATGTAAAGTTCGCCAACAGGCATTTATTTATTTATTGCACCAAATATTTGTACAAAAGGCGAGCTTAATGTTATATGGCATTCTCTACCAGCTAACCTTGGAAAGAACAGAGAGTGAGTTTGTCATGATATAATTCAGTTCAAATATATATATATGCGTGGTAGAGCCATGCTGCAGCTATATTATGGTTTTAGCACGAATGGGTCGGCTCGAACGGGGAAGGACCACGCTCTTACAGAAAACCAGCGTAAAATAGCAGCTTAACTCTGCTGTGTTTCGTATGGTGAGTGTGGAGAACCGGAGACCCTTTTTACTGGCAAAGAGGCATTCCATCTTAGTCCTCACGGGTGACAACGCATCTGCATCTTGAGTCTTTATTGAGGATAGATGTAGATGTTTATGGGTCACAGTAACCACTTACCATCAGGTGGACTGTGTGCTCGTTTGTCATCCGATCCTATAAAAAAAAGTGAGTGTGAGCCGTGAGCCAGTTATTTTTGAACACATTCAATACATTATAGTCTTTTGAACTTTTCTTATTTCTCTCAGTTTTGAGGATTATGTATCTCAATAGGAAAAAATATGATCCTTATCACTTAACTTCCCTTATCACAGGGTCACTTTTGTCAATTCACATGTGCTTTAGTCGGGGAGATTTTTCTCAGAAATAGGTAGAGATATGAAGTTGAAATTAATATTGAACACAACAGTCCCATGGAGGTGAAAAAATTCCAAATTCATTCAAAAGATGCGGCATATAATAAACTTAGAGTGGTAGAAGCGAGAGAAGTGTGTCAGGTTCGTGCCAAATGGAGGTCCGTGCTACCCTCTGGGTAACAGGCGAAAGAGTTTATGTAAATGTATTTTATGTTATCAAACGTCATATTTTTTTCTTTCAAATCGACTATGTACGTGCCAATTAAAATTTTACTCCTAGTTCGTTTGTCATTAAATAAGTGGCATACATATTGGTGTCAAGGTACAACAGTTTTTAGTTTATTTTTTAATAGTTGGTTGTTTGCTAACAACCATTAGGAAATGTGTGGATTAATTAATTTTCATTGATCAAAAAATTGATCTTACTTTTGTAGTTTTGTAAGAGTCCACTGCAGTCCATTTGAAATATGTAATAACTGAAATTCAAAATTAAAAAAAAAACAAAACCGAAAAATCACAACTGATGACTTTGAAACGGCTGAACCGATTTAGATAAAACGTGTCTAAGACCCACCGCTAGAAAACCTGCTTTTAAATAAATAAATAAACCGCACCCATATTGGTTCACCCGTTTAAGAGCTACAATGCCACAGACAGGCACACAGACAGACAGACAGACAGACACACATAGCGGTCAAACTTATAACACCCCTTCTTTTGCGTCGGGGGTTAAAGAAGGGTAAAATGCATTGTCACGTCTGAGGACTCAGATGAGATGCCTTACAGCAGTGCAAGCACTGCTATTTAGCGTATTTTAGGTACTAAGGAATTACAAAAAGCATTGAAATAAATTTTACTTGAAAAGGGAATTGCGAATCTGGGACAACGTTAGTGGTTTACATATTTTGTTAATTAATTTTTGCTAATAAATTATATTAGCAAAAAAAATTAAACCCAGAATAGTCCAAGCACTTTGGATTCATTTTCAACTTTATAGTTTAGGATCCATAGAATTAAGTAATAACATTCTCAGATTATTTGTTAGTTATGAAGCATGATCCGACTGCCCTAGATTTCTATTATCAATGGACGCGAAAAAGAATAAAACTCCGAAATTTTGAAGCTATTTTGATTATATTAATAAAAAATATTTGCAAGAAGCCACGCGAATATACCGGTTTATATAATAGCTCACACGAATTATGATTTCGCTAGAGTCAAATCTTGGGCTGTCGTATAATAGTTTTGTTTCATTGATAAAAATGTTTTATCATTAAAAATTGCAATCTTTATTGCACTATGATGTACTACAGTTATATATGATTGTAGCACGAATGGATCAGCTCGACCAGGGGGTAGGACCACGTTCTCGCCATAAAACCAGCATAAAATAGCAGCTCAAAGCAGCTGTTTCTTAACGTGAGTGTAGAGAACCGGAAACCCGTTTTACTGGAAACGAGGCATTCCATCTTAGTACAAAGTTGGAAAATGGCAAGTTGATCTAATAGGAAGCAACAAAAAAGGGAGAATACTAGAGGCAAATACTATAGATAGAGATAGAGATAGGGAACCCGGAACCTAAATTCAGCAGCGTACTTTTAGTACGTTTAGCGACTCTGTAGCAATAATGTGTTTTAGTTTTTAGAAGAGGAGACCAAATAATATAAAACTGAGAGTTAGAATTAGGATAGGTTTTTCATTCATTCAACACTCAGAGGTGATAACGCATCTGCACTTTGATTCTTAATTGAGTTAAAATAAAAGGCCACAGCATCCACTTACAGGTATCCACTTGTCAGGTGGACTGTGTACTTGCTTGTTAACCTTATACTATAAAAAACATTATAATGACAAACGAGACAACATTTTAACGGATTGTTAGTGGCTATTGCAGCCCATAGGCATCTTTAGACATAGCTACACGGGCTGTATGAATTTTACGTATGGTTTAAACGAAATGTCAAATATCCAAAGCCATAAGGTTTTTCTAGCATTTTCTGTAGTCGCCTCTTACGACACCAATGGTGGGATGATATGAGGCGATGAACTCTCTTTCACCGCTAACATCATCATCATTACAGCCCTTCACAAGTCCACTGCTGAACATAGGGCTCCAACAAGGAACGCAACAAATCACAGTCCTGAGCCACCTGCATCCATCAACTTCCTGCATGTCTTACCAGGTCGTCAGTCCACAGGGTTGCCCTACACTTGGCCTACCGGTACGAGGGTGCCACTCGAGAACCTTTTTTACACAGCTATTACGAGGTATTTAAAATTAAGTTGGCGAATTTTTTGTATGTTGTTATATGATATAATTAGACCCATCTATGTCTTTACAGCGGCAAGTTCACAGTTGAAAATAAGCCTTTTCCAAAGAATGCTATAAAACACGCTCTTTGGCTACCATTCGAACGTTTCTGCCGGACCTTTTCTAGGACTTTAGGACCGAGGCATTCCATCGCAGTCTCCAGGGGTGATCTGTATTTTGATTCTTAATTGAGGATAAGTGTAGATGTCTATGGACCACAGCATCCACTTACCGTCAGGTGGACTCATGTGTCATCCTTATTCTATAAAAAAACCTTTAATCAATAAACACTATTTCTGCTAAGAATTTAGTTTAGAACAAATTTGTTACGCCAATACATGTTCTAAATTATTGTGTATTAAATTTACAGAAGTAGTCTACAGAAAAAGAACAAACACGACATAATGCCGCATATTCTATTAAATATAAGAATGCCAGCTTTGTACACAAACTCTAAAAGATTGATCACTGACCTATCTATAATATGATGTGCGTCGAACGAAAAATACATTCAACTTTGACATAACTATGACCACCGTGTCCGATATTAATTGGCAGGGGAACACCGACGCTTCATTGTAACACGACGAAACGGAACGTTTTCTACCACAATAATTCTAAAATAAAAATATAGAACGGCTATCGGATTATGTGGGGGCGTTTTTTCTTTATTTTTGCGCATTTCGTGGGGCCGTTTTAATTGTTACATATTTTGCAGCATCTGTATACACAAATACTTCAATATTCGTCTGGATTAACATAACAATTTAAAAAAAAACGTAATGAGTATATTATTTTAGTGAAATAATGCTGAAAATGCCAATCCGATTGCCAAGTATGGCAGTTCAGAAGACTTTTAAAGTTAGAAACAATGATTGCAGTGAATTAAATCTGTAGTATATAGATACGTAAATAGAAAATGTATCTAATACAAAATGAAAATGTGCTTAGCGAAAAATGTTCACAAATGTCCTTTTGCAACGTACAGCCTCCCTCTGAAAGGCCAACTATTATCAGCACAGAAACATAGTAATAGTTACTTTCCTTTTTGAATTAGTGTAACCCAAAAGCTCATACAATTCAATCAATAACATGTTTGCCAATAATTTAAAATACTGAAACTACGATAGTGATTTTTAAAATACACAATCGTATTTTTTTAATTTTCTGTTTGATTGCTCTAATTCATAATTCCAAAAGTAATTTATGTACACGACAAAGATTACGCTAGTGAAGTACGAATGGTCATTTTACTTTTTGCGTAATGTCCACGCTGTTTTATTTTGTTTTGATTCCATTCTGAGTTTTAAAAGCATGAATTTTGACATCAGCTTCTTTGAAAACAACTTTTTCAATGAATCAGCTTGTCGGAAATGGACATTGCGTTCAAAGGCCCATTCGATATAAAGCCCTGTGTCGGCAAATTCCGATTCAGGGCTCAACCGCCTTAATATTTTTTTTAATCTATGCATGTGGGAGGCAATCGTTTTAGCAGGACTTATAATATCAAAGACTAAGGAGCAAAGTTTTATTTCATAATGACCCATTTTAAATAATGTAAGGTTAATTATGAACATTTTTTCTAATAACAGAATTGCGGAGGCTCATTTCTAGATAGGAAGATTGAAAGCCTGAAAGTATTAATTTCATAGGAAATAACTTATCCTTTTTCATCGCATAAACATAACGATGAATAATAAAGTGGTTATTCAAGCGTATCTTCTTTTAATTTATTTTAAATAAACTGTTGAAATTTTAATAAGAATGATTGGCTTTTTTATTGTATTATCTTTGTAAGATTATTACAGAAAATGTTCCTATTGCAGTGGGGTTCTTATACTCGTACAATAGCACAAAGGCAAAGCAATAGTGCTTTAACCACACCATAAAGCAAAACACGCCAATCAAACTCAGGCTTCAGTTACATTTGCGTCAGTAGGCGGGTTTTGTCAACACTACCAAACGACGTAACACTTTTCCCAATATGGCTACTCCGCAACCCTTGCTGCTAACCAATAATTATTCTTAGCACATGGGGCAGGAATTGTGTAACACTCAAGTAAACATTTTGCCCCTGAGTTGATTTCTTATATATTAGTTAGGTGTGAGGAAGTGAAATAAAAATTTAAAAAAGCCCCGTTGTTGGCGAACAACTCACAACGCTATTGAGTTAAGTAATGTGTATTTTTTCACAATTATTTTAAAACTTTATTATAATTTTAAATTTATAACTTTTCATTTAATAACTTTGACCGCAATCATTAAAGAATAATTTAAGTATTGATGGCGTGGAATTATCTAACACCGTAAAAAACGACAGTCTGTACAAAATTGTAGAAAGATTTTGATTATTTCCTGACCCTATAAATGAATTCTTATTTTTTTTAATGCATATTTACCATGTGATAAATGGTAAAAGAAATATCAAGATGAAACTTGCATATCTAAAATATATATTTCAATGACCTGAATCAGATTAAGCTATAAAAGCCAAAAGGATAACAGCACTAACATCTCAAAACCTAGTAGGATATAAAGTCTGTCAAAGCGCACTGAAGCAGATTGATACTTGCTCACTAGCTCTAGTAGCCACTTGAAATGATAGGTGTCATAAATCCTATAATCTTTGTTAGCAGCATAACAGAAGAACTGAAAATAAGAAAAATAAAACAACATTAAAATTAAATACGCTAGAAACAATATAATATAAAACACCTAATGTCTATCAAATTATAACAGGCGTGCCTATAAAACACGATTACCTCTTAAGGGGACGCTTCTCGCCCACCGATAGCTAATCAAATTATCCGAAGTAATTCCGAGCGGCAAAAAACGCCTGATTATCGTCTTCTTGTTTTTCCTCGACTTCTCGACCCAAGGGAGTCAAAGGATCACTGTCCGATGATGAAAATTCGCGTTTTCCTCTAAATAAGTTAAATTTTATTTTTCAATCAACCACTTTTTATAATAGAGGAGGCAAACGTACATACGGCTCACCTGATAGTAAATGATCACGCCCTATTGCAACACCTGAGGAATTGCAGATGCGTTGCCAGAATTTTAGAAAGGAATAGGCACTTTTTGAAAGTCCCTAAGTTGTTACCGCCAATATAATCGTGAATGGCAAAAAATCTCCTTGCAAATTGTACGTTGGTTGACTGCCAGCCATCGAGATGATGTCGATGGAATTTAGAGTTCTATCGCAGTGTACTATGGTGAAACTTACCGACTGGAAATTATTCGAACATTTCCTCGGAACACTTCTTGTGGTATATGCGTTAGAAAATGAAAGATCTTTGCAAGGAAATTAAACATATTATCCGTAATGGTTAGTAGTAATAGGTATTGCTAACCATTACCAGTCGAGGCATTTTAGTCTATATATATTTGAAACAGCGATCTTGTACAACATTTACTAAATCGACTTTCGTTATATTCATTAGAAAATACCTAGAATTTTGATTAAATCTTAAAAAAGTAAACACATTTACAAAATCCACCAGGAGTTCTACTGTTGTTTTATAAACAAAGGCGAATTATATTTTATCTTGTTTTATGTAACACAGGTAGGCAAACGGGCTCTCCGGGGACAAAAAGAAAAAAAAAATCAACGACCACAACGGTGTTTGATCAAATTAGGCTGGGTCAGTAATCGTGTTACTGATACCCAATACTGGCACGAACGATCGAAATAATCAGAAGAAAACAGAGCCCTCCCGAGTATTCTCTATTCTCTTCGTTAGAGAGATTTGAATTTTTTTTATCTATGGGTCGAATATTTTTTCGCTTTAGGTACGTAATGCGATACAAAGTTGGGGTAGATGGACAACCCTTGATAGAAAAATATTGGATGTAAAATTTTAAATATTTCCGTGAAAATTTTTATTCATAGTAAATAAAGAACCAAATAATAATAACCTTTCTTTATACTTATATATAATTTTTTTTCACCTGATGGTAAGTGGATGCTGTGGCCTGTGGATGATAGACATCTACATTTTACCCGATTAAGAATCAAAATGCAGATGCGCTGTCACCCCTGAAGACTGAGATAGAATGCTTTCTTTTGGAGTAAAGAGACTCGCCGGTTCTTTACACCACCACACGAATCACGACCATAGCTCAATAAAACTGCTATTTTACGCTGGTATTTTGTGAGAGCGTTTTCCTACCCTAGTCGAGCCAGCCCATTCATGCTACAACCATAATATAAGAAAGAAAGAAAGAAAGAAATAGATTTTTGGCACATACAATATAACAAAGAATAATAAATCAACCAAAACAGAAAAAACAACATATTTATCTTAACAAAAATTTTTAAACAGTTAGAAAACAATTAATATGCATCAAAATGGTCTCCACTCAGCTTTAAGTCACGAATTGAAAATATACATCAATATATAACGCTGATTTTCAGTGGAGCCAGGAATTTAATGCAGATGACAAACAACGCAAAGAAAAAGAAATAACCAAACCGATCAAAATTCCCTGTACCAGTGCTACATTGTTAGTATAGAGATTTTAAATTAAAAATTTTGTGCAACCGACAAAAATAAAAATTATTAAGGATAACTCAAAAACTATTGGTCACACCTTGATTTATATGAGACTACATGAGAAGCACCAGCTTCAACTAAAAAAAGAATCATCGAATTCGGTTCACCCAGAACCAAGTTATGAGGTAGGTAACACACATAAAAAGAAAATATACAGTCGAATTGAGTACCGTCTCCTTTTTGAAGTCGTTAGAAAAGATTTTACGTTGCATCGAGAGTATATAGAGAGAATATAGTATATAGTATAATATAATATAGCTGCAACATGGCTCTACCACAAGATAAGAAATGTTGAAAAAGCCTATATCGAACAGTGGACTAATGAGAAGAAGAAATTCTCTTTGCTTATTCCAACTAAACTAGAGGGCGTGTTCTAGATGGTTCGGTTTAATTGCCAAACATTGTAATTGTGTAACTATATCCTAAGACATAGCTGGAGATGGGCCTCTCCTGTTGAAGGAAAGATTTGCCTTATGCCTAACGGAATGATGAACGTAGGGCCAGACGTCTAGCACCGTTGAGGTTGTTGCCCATCGCTGGTTTGCGTATTTTACGTCTGGCGTAAACAAGATGGTTATACCGGCATCTATATGAAGCGAAACAATTTTTCTGGTATGTTTTTTTTGTTTATTCATTTAGGAATTTTTGCTTGTGAACATGTCAATCCCATTATAACTGACTTAAAATCTATATATTTACCATTGAAGTGCACACATTTTCTACGTGGTAGAGCCATGCTGTAGTTATATTAATACTATAGTTGTAGTACGAATGGGTCGGCTCGACCGACGAAGGACCACGCTCTCACAGAATACCAGCGTAAAATAGCAGCTTAACGCTGCTGTGTTTCGTATGGTGAGTGTAGAGAACAAAGAGACCCTTTTTACTGGACAAGAGGCATTCCATCTTAGCCCTCACGGATAACAACGCATCTGCATTTTGATTCGCAAACGAGGATAGATGTAGATGTCTATGGGTCACAGCAACCACTTACCATCAGGTGGACTGTTTGCTCGTTTGTCACCCTATCCTATATGAAAAAAATTAAAAATTGTGTTTTTGTTAAGTACCGTATATACTTTACCGTACGTAAGAAAAAGCTGTTATTTTTACATTACAAACAGACACTTCATTTTTATTTATTTGTACAGATTATTAATCGGTATGTTCTGAAAAACTAATATTTCTTCTGTGAGGAGGCCTAAGTTCAGCAGCAGACGTGAGGACTAAGATGGAATGCCTCATTTCCAGTAAATAGGGTCTCCGGTTCTCTACACTCACCATACGAAACACAGCAGTGTTAAGCTCCTATTTTACGATGGTATTCTGTGAGAGCGTGGTCCTTCCCCGGTCAAGGGGACCCATTCGTGCTACAATTATACTACTAATATAGCTGCAGCATGGCTCTACCACGTATAAATATTTTCTCCAGCTAATATCCAAAATGGCTGGACCGATTTTGATGGGACTGTCACTCGCAGATAGCTGATGTTATAAGGAGTAAATTAGGCTACTTTTATTTTAGAAAATGAATTAGGGTTCCACGCAAAAAATTTAAAAACCTAAACTACACGCGGGCGAAGTCGCGGGGAACGGTCAGTATTAAAATATTTTTACGGGTTTTATATTTTCAGTAAGCCTGTTTAATTTAAAAGGTACGTTGTGTCTAGTTCCTTGCTTAATTATAATGAGGTGGTTATAACATCAAATAGTGAAACTGCAAATAGCCTGTTTATACTAGTTAATAAATATAGGATAATATCTATAAATGGGCATGAATATATGCACATAACTTATGTATATGCACATATGTATGTAAGAAGAATAGCGTATAAAGTTATGGAGAGAGCACTGCGGCTTTCATTCGAAGGATATTTGTCACGATACGAGTGTCAATAAAAACGCCACACCGGACTGTCTGCCACTATACCACAGTGCCGTAGTGAGGTGGTTGAAGTTATTCACTTATCGATAAATTTCCATAAAAGACTAACGAAGAATTTCGTAAAATGAAAGAATGATTAAAATTTAGAACACAAAAGGAAATCATTACTGCTTATCACGTGTCCACTGCTAGAAATTGGCCTCCCCAAAGACTGGCTAAAACATGATACTGAGTTACCTGTATTCAATATGCCTCAGGCACTCTGAATCTATCGGATCGGCAGGCTACCGAATTTCTGAGGTTGTCATGTTGTTTGCAGCTATGTTAGTAGTATAGTTGTAGTACAAATGGTTCGGTTCGACCGGGGAAGGACCACGCTCTCACAGAATACCAGCGTAAAATAGCAACTAAACACTGCTGTGTTTCGTAAGGTGAGTGTAGAGAAAACCGGAGACCCTTTTTACTGGAAAAGAGGCATTCCATCTTAGTCCTCACGGGTGACAACGCATCTGCATTTTGATTCGCAAACGAGGATGAATGTAGATGTCTATAGGCCACAGCAACCACTTACCCGTCTTGCACTCCGATTTACTTTATAATGTTTCCATTTAAGAACGTTTCTTCCACTTCAACTTTTGTATTCATTGGAATTAATTTACTATGATCGTTCGTTATTATTAAATAAAATTAATAAAATATTATAATGAAATATATGAACTTTACAAGTAACATAATACAAATATTTGAAACTAAAAATAAATGAGATATGTTTAGCTTTCGAGATAAGGTATTAAACCACATTTGATTTTATGTATTATAATGAAGTATTTTTAATAAAGAGGCAAGAGTGTAATCAAAGTCATCTTGATCATTAAATTACATTATAAATACTTTATAGTTTAGAAATATTTTAACGTATTTATTTAAATGGAGACATACTTATTATTATATACATAGAAAAGTATCGATATAACGTCACAAGACTACAACAATGTACACGTTATAGCGGACACTTAACCCCTAATCCTTGGCGCGGCAGTTTTATCCCGCTGGCGAGCATTTATGGCAAAAATCTTAATTCTACGGCAGCTCTGCCGTTAACTGCCCGTCGGTAATTACTACCAGGAGCTGTATCAATTACATCGACTGTCTTATTCTATTGTTGTTTATGAACGTCAGTGTGTAAATAAAATGTAAATGAAAGTTTCATAGAAAGAAGTGTTTAATCACTGATATTTATTTAAGGTTAGAACAAAAAATATTTTTAAAAAAAACTTTAAGAATTTCGTTATTGATTACATTTAAATTATAACATTGGAAGAAACAAGTTACAGTGACAAAAGATCTATCTTCGGTTAAGAATTAAATGAAGATCTTATTCTTCCTCATCAATAAAGTCCACAAGTAAAGGACTATGTCCAGGCAGGACATAGGCCACTAATATTTTAACTAGTGGTAAAATAAATAAAAATTGTACAACTGACATCAATATAAATTATTAAAGATAACTTAAAACCTACTGGTGAAACCACATGAGAAGCACCAGCTTTCACGTAAGAAAATAATCATCGAAATCGGTTCATCTAGAAAAAAGTTATGAGGTAAAACACATTAAAAAAACACCCAGTCGAATTGAGTACCTCCTTTTTTGAAGTAGATTAAGAAGTTAAAAGTTACAGCTTATACACGTCCCACTGCTGGGCACAGGCCTTCTTACGTTTCTGAGAGGTTTTGAACATTATAGGGAGGATTTAACATAATAGTCACGCCTAGCGGGCGAATCGACAATCGCAGTAGGTACCTACTAGACGTCTCGCACCTTTGACATCTCCTGCCCATTTTCGGTCTGGGTTTTACGTTTGGCGTAAACGAGTTGATATACCACCATTTATCGGAAGCCATTAAAGCGCCATTAGCCTAAAGGCAGGGTGCGGACCGCGAACTCGAAAGGTCGTGGGTTCGAATCCACCATTCGACTACTGTCGTGAACCACTTCTAACACAAGCATTTTAAGCTTACCAGAAGTGGTTAAAGGGAATATTAGTAATGTTTATCAGCGTTACTAGTATTTAAAAAAAATATTCTACTCTACCACCATAATGTTCTATTCGTGTGATCCGTAGTCACGTCTTACGACACTCACAGGATGAAAAGTAGTATCGAATTCACGTAAGCGGACCCGTTCATGCTTCAGCCCAAATGGTTACAGCGTAGCTCTACAAATTAAAACAGTATAAACAGCTGCTTTTATAAGGGACTACAGTTTGTTTCTTAAGTTGGCAACGCATAAGATGATGATCGCTTAGCTAATTTCAAGCACGACCACTTTTGATAAATCGAAATCGATTTACTACGCAGGTGATATTATAATGCCATAAATTTTATACGTGGTACAGCCATGTTATGGTTGTAGAACAAATGGGTCAGCTCGACCGGGAAAGGACCACGCTCTCACAGAATACCAGCATGAAATAGCAGCTTAACGCTGCTGTGTTTCGTATGGTGGGTGCAGAGAACCAGAGACCCTTTTTACGGGAAACGAGGCATTCCATCTTAGTCCTCACGGGTGACAGCGCATCTGCATTTTGATTGGTAATCGAAGATAGATGTAGATGTCTATGGGCCACAGCAACCACTTACCATCAGGTGGACTGTGTGCTCGTTAGTCAACCTTATCCTATAAAAAAAAATTGCGCGCTAACACAGCTCGCTCTTACCGGTTTTCCTTTTATTTAAAAAAAGAACATTACTAATACTCTCGTCAACCATCTCGAGTAAGCTTAAAATATTTGTGCTAGGAGTGGTTCACAACAGTAGTCGATTGGTGTATTTGAGTCCATGACTTTCCTTACTTGCAGTCCGCACTCTTAATCACTAGGCTCCTGTCATTTTCCATGTATATAACGCAAAATCTATAAATTCCGAGGTAAGCTAGGATACGGTGTCAGAGACATGAAGAGAATTACAAAACAATCAGACCTGAAAGTCAACCAAATTTTTCCCTACAAATAAATAATAGTTCCAACTGGGATTTGAACTCATGACCCGTAATGTATTTCCTAAGTACTCTCACATCGTTATTGACGCATACAGATTATTGGAAGACCACATTATAACACATATGTTAAGATTTGTAAAAGAAAATCAATTTATAAATTAATCTCTCATTTTATTCCTCACAGAGCTAAGAAAACATAGCTTATTTGAAATATAGTAATCGCTAGACTCGCATTATTGTTTTTGCGTAAAGCCAGAATACATTCAAAAATATTTTTCGGGAGTATGAAACAAACGACGTAGTTTTTCCTGAAGCAATAAAAGTGAGGTCATAAAGCGACGTCCGGTCGGGATCAGTGCCAGGGACCAAGCTTACCCTTGCACCGACTACATCGACATCTAGAATTATTAATACTTCGTGCACGGGTCTGTTCCAAAAAGTTTGCAATATAGACTATACTAAAAATATAAGTAAAAAACTGATTTAGTAGTTTGTCTTTCAAAACCGTAATATGCAAGAACTGTTAAACTATAGTTTTTGGGATAGGATACGTTTTAAATAACTAAAAATTCTTTTTCTTTTCTTTTAATGTCACAACGCTATATCGTATAATTATGTTCATCGGAGTTGTATTATCTGCATCACATTTTCATAGAGTGTAAAACAAAACTGACAGTAGAATTAAAATAACTATTCACAATTATTTATTGCAAATTTATGAAGATGAATAGTTCATTTGCATTTTTATTAAAAAACAACAATCTTGAATTAAAGTAATGGCCGCATTTCAAGCGTGGACTCCACTCGGCCTATTACTCGTTGGTCATTATTTTGACTTACGACTTTTGTGGCAAGAAATTTGCGGTCAATGCAGCCGAGGAATGCAGTGCTATCTGAAATATAATTTTAAATATTGCTCTATGTTGATATAGTGCTGAGGTTTCTTGGCGTAAGTGGTTCGCTTTGAGCTTTCGGCGCTTGCAGTTGACAGAAATCTTGAACAAATAGCTATATTGACTTTTGAATTTGCTTTCAAGGAAATATTTGAACGTTATCACGGGAACATCATTAAATGGAAAATTGTTCAAAAAAAGTTTATTTTAAGTTTCGTTAATAATAAGTAAATAAAAAAGGTGTCCTTTTTAGTTTAATTTTGAATTCATAATTCGATAAAATAATTTCATTATTTATGTCATAATTTGAATAACATATCCATCAAAAAAATTCAGAGGGTATAATAAACATATATTCCAAAATTAATGATGTCAATTTATAGCCCACAGCGCATTCGATCAATAAAAATAATATATGTACTATATACGACATTCGTCCACTTACACACTCATTTATATGTTAATGTAAATGACATTGGTTTGGTTGTGATTCGTGGATAGATACGTATCGAGGCAAGATATCATTTTCACTGCCTTATTACTTTCCAATTTGTCTTGAGCATTGGTTATTGCCGCGTTCATTGCAGCCCTATCGTCTATATTAGAAATAGCTCTATTATCTCATTTACTATGGTACGAGTATATCTTAAGGAAGATACTGTATGCCAGACGTGAACCTATGTATTGGTTTAAATGATGACTGCATATTTGAAATACCTTTTCGCCTTAAGTCGATGCCAGAGTCGAAAAATCTTGACTTACTCCTTGATGACAAATCCATTTTCTTCGCTGAATATTCTAAACAATTCGAGACAAGAAGGCTTTTTATTCTAGAAATTTCTTTGAAACTACACTAATTCTAACACTAGGAGATTAACTTCCAAGTCCAGAAGACCACTGGGCACTTCGCACGAGACTTCTTGAAGTCATAAAGCATGTGATCATCTTCGCAGATGAACACAGACTGACTGGCTAGCTTAATAAAATTCGAGTCTCGAAAAATTAATGAAAAAACAGCCCCAGAGTCCCAGGTAAAAAAATCCCGTATCAAAACCGCCGTTTCCTAGTGACCCCGATCGCTCTCCCATCCCTTTGTTGGGCTCCTTTTATTTATAATGGTACATTTTTTTCACACACAGCACCCCTAATAACGTGTGAGCAAAAATATGCGTAATCGTAGAGTATCCAAGCGTAGGGACCACGGCGAAAGCGTCATATAGAAAAAATTCTACTGTCCCCCATTTGAATAGCAAAAAGTGCATGTCACTCCGAAAATGGTATTAGTGAATGAATATGATTTCCTACAGTTCTAAATGGATGGATGGCTTATAATTGTGTCGCGTTATATTTAGCATGAATTATTGGTTTGTAAATGTTATTGCACTAAAGTCGGTTACTTTATGGTTTTGGCGTCTAAATTTACCTAATCATATAATTTTAACAAAATTATATGATTAGGTAAATAAGTATTTCATATGTACATTTTTGGTTCTTTTTTTTATAGATATGAAATATTTTGAAATGCCTTAGAATTCTGCAGTTAATTTTATGGGGAGAAAAGAACAGGTTAAAACTTTCGTCAGGAGATTGGTGGTAAATCATGAATTTATCTTATTTACGAGGAACTTTCTCGTATGTTATTAACCATAATAATATTACGGCAATCAAATTTGGCGACCAAAATGTAAGCGGAGTGACCCCAGCGAGACAAAATGTTTGCTATTTCTAGGTAAACAAACACAGAAGATTGACATTGAGTGTACATCTGGTAGGCAGAAGCAAACAATAGGGGAAGCGATAAACAATATATAATTCGATTTACCTACGGTCGGCTACGACAAATTGCGTGTGATGTTGATTTCGGAATAAATGATGTTTTTTTAAGCCCTAAATATGCGCCTTATTAAATACAGAGAATATTTCCAAACGTATTAAAGTATTATTATTAACGTAAGAAAAATTATATTAAGTTTTTTTTTATATAATAGGTGTGACAATGGAGCACACAGTCTACCTGATGATAATTGGATGTTGTGGCCCATAGATATCTAGATTTGTTCTCGATTAAGAATCAAAATGCATATGCGTTGTTACCTCTGAGGACTAAGATCGAATGTCTCACTTCTATTAAAAAAGGTCTCCGGTTCTCTACACTCACCATACAAAACACTGCAGTATTGAGCTGCTATTTGACGCTGGTATTCTGTGGAAGCATGGTCCTTCTCTGGTCAAGCTGACCCAACCGTGCCACAACTATAATATATCTGCAGCATGGCTCTACGTATAGACATAACATTTTTATTAGCAATAAATATAGATTTCGAATTTATAAATTAATAGTGCAAGGAGGAGAACACGCAAACTTTTTCAAAATGTCAACATTATCTAAGCGCGTGTTCCTTATTAACTGACGGAAAAGGCTCTGGTGACCAAATGGTTTTTGAAATTGATAAGAAACTGTCAAATCGAAATACTAATATAAATAGTACCGATTGGTGATGGAGAGCAGCATTAACATTGTGAGGGTCTTGTCTTTGCCTTCAACAAACTGCCTGCCTACACAAATCTTGAACCAAGTAATGCATACCTACTAACGATTTTTATTCAAGTAAAGTTAATCAATCTAACCAGGTCAGTTGATGGTAAGTGGATTCTTTGCCCTTGAAAATCTATCTATGCTCGATTAAGAATTAAAAGATGTAAAGGATAGAGTACCTCGTTACCAGTAAAATGGATCTCTGGTTGTCGAAACTAGTCATACGAATCACTGCAACATCTCGATTCTATTTTGAACTTGTATTCTGCAAGAATTTAGTCCTTCCTTACGCGAGCCAACCTATTTAAGCTGCAGCCATAATACAGCTGCAGCGTGTTTCCTCCAAAAGGCTAATGATGATGATAAGGAATAGCATAACAGTACATTTCAAATATATTTACACCTAAACATTAAAAAAGAAAAAAAATCTGCATTTAGCAAATTCATTCATAAATTAAAGCTTTTCACAAGTCCACTGCTGAACATAGGCCTCCCCCAAGGAATGTCACAAAGCACGGTCCCGAGCCACCTGCATCCATTGACTTCCTGCATGTTTTACCAGGTCGTCACTCCATCTAGTGGAGTCTAGTGGTCCTACACTTCGCCTGCCGGTACGAGGCTGCAACTCGTGAACCTTTCTTCCACATCGGTAATCGGTTGTCGGTTCTTCGAGCTATATGGCCGGCCCATTGCCACTTCAGCATACTAATTCTTTGGGCTATATCGGTTACTCTGGTTCTACTGCGGATATCCTCATTTTTAAGTCTATCACACAGAGAAATGCCGAACATAGCCCTCCACATAGCAAATAAAAACAGATAAATATTCTGACATAATTTAACAGAAATCAAAAAATTCGTATAACAGGCCGCAGATAAAAAACAAAAAAGGATAATGTTACCGCGCGAACCGTTGTCCGAGATTATGATCCAAATTTTTCTGGTGAATATACCTGGTCGGCGAGGCGTGTGAAAACGGAACAGGTGGCTGCGGTCCCGTCTTCCGTCCAACCCGGTAATTATAGAATGAACGGACAATGGCGACGCGTGATGCGCGGGAGTGGATTTGCGCGATATTCGCAGTTTTTCATCTCTTGTGCTTGTTTCGATCGTAAATTACTGTTTGAGAAGAAAGCAGCTCATTTATCTGGAGACACATTTGCCTGCATTGGCTTGCGTTAGAAAGATAATATTTTGAGAGATATTTAAATATTTTTTTAAAACACTTATACCTGATTGTATGTATTTTAACTAACAAAAACTTAACCGTTACAATTTATATAAAAAAAAACAAATATTATAAATTAACTTCTTTAATTATTGAATATTGAATATATAAATCCAAAGAGAGGAAGGATCTCGGTGAAATCGGTATGTCATTTTGCAAAAAAAACTTTCTCATACATGTGTTCTAATTCTGGTCAAGGAATCCTTTGTGGACACTATTGTTGAGTGCATTGACGGATCGATATTTCAAAGGGTTGGATGCCACCTTTAAGAAAAAAAGTTAGGTGACAGCGTGAGAGACAACTAGAGGACATTGCAAATACTGTGCCGCTTTTATTAAACTTTAACGTTATAGGAATTCATAAAGTTTCGAGAAAAATGACGCCAACACGCATTGGGGCAGCGCGGCGGACATTTCCTTGCCCTAATACCCTCTCAGAAATGAGAGGAGGCCTGTGCCCAGCAGTGGGACGTAAATAGGCTGGAAATTTACTTTTTTTTTATAAAGACCATTTATTTTATTTCATAAATTTAATGAAGAAATGTGACTTTTTACTTGATTTTGACGATACCGACGAGTTTTACCGAACTGCCTGTTTGAAACTTAACGAAAGCCAGTACGCAGATATTTCAGATTTATGTGTTTGAAGCTTATATGTAACAAAATGGAAATTAAGTTTAAGCTTAGAGCAATTAACATAAGTTTTAAGTTGAAAATGATGACGTATTTTACAATGTCCACTACAATGTATGTACATTGCACCAGTTCTGTCGCTATATTTTTTATCTTTATAAGTATAAAATTCTAACAAACCTTTTTGTTTTTATTGACCAGTTTCGAAATCATTTTTAAACTTTTAAACAAAAATATAAAATAAATTTATTTCTAACTAGCGATCCGTCTCGACTTCGACTCGTTCGACGACGGTTGATTTCTGGATCTCGACAACAACGCCACCTACCGGGTCTAATTGTGAATCTAAACCATTCTCTGATCAACTTAATCACACACACACACACACATAATTTCATCAAAACCGGTCCTGCCGCTTAGAAGTTCAGTCACTAAACACGAACAGAAGAATTATATAATTTATAATATGCAAGTATAATACATATAAAGTTTCTCTTGAATTATTCTGTCAATTGATGAAAACCGCATCAAATCTGTTGCGTAATTTAAAATATCTAAGCGCACATACGGCGGGAAGCGACTTTTGCTACTATGTAGAGATAGATGTAGTAATTTCTTTTCTTTTTCACCCACACTTGAAATTTATCCTGTATTGTAGAAACGTTTAAAAATCCAGACATGATACTTCTCCAGTATAGAAGAAACGTTTGAAAACTCCAGACATAGAATGACACTTCTTAGGCAAGGAATTGGCATTGGCGTTTAATTGATTTGTGCAGCAATTGAACTCGCGACCAGCAGCGCCAAACGCATTGTCACTACTCTACCGGGTTAGCATTAATTTGATTCAATCTAGAATCTCTACATAGTATACTCGTAAAATAGTATCCCGCCGTCTGTACGCTTAGATCTTTTAAACTGTGTAACGAATTTTGATGTGATTTTCATCAATAGACAAAATGATATAAGGAGAATGTTTATAAATATGATTATATATATATATATATATATATATATATATATATATATATAATTAACTTTTTATTATTATATATGTAAATAATTTTTTATTAACACGAACAGAAGAATTATATACATACATATATATATATATATATATATATATATATATAATTCATCTGTTCGTGTGTATGTAACTGAAAAAACACAAATTTTCCCTTTAGGTGGAGTAAAGGGAAATTTTGTGTGTCATTAAGTTCATTCGAGAACGGTCAGAATTCACAATTGGACCCCGTAGATGGCGCTGTTGACAAGATCCAGAAATCACCCGTGTGAAGCCGGGGCGGCTTGCTAGTATTTATATCGAAATGTGATCGTTTCGAAAATTCTCCTATTATTTAAACAATTTTAGAGTATCCAAAATCAAGGTTGAAGTAAATAGTGAACGCCATTGGCCTATAGACATATGTATTAGAGGTTTATACTTATTACGTTACCTTATTACGTGTAGGTGGAGCGTAAGAGAGACCTCTACACCATTTCACCTCGTGATTATCGTAAAGGGGGAGAGAGGGAAACTGAAACAGATCTTCCTGATAACAACTGAAAATTATAAAATACTACGGTTGCCAACCCGACTGCCAAGCATCGTGAGTATAGCAAAATCTATTTATAGGAGCATCTTATGTGTAGCAGTGACTTTTGATAAGTTGTAATGAATGAATGGTGAAGTTATGACGTAATTATAGATTTTTATAAAAAAAAAACTTTGAGTACTAAAACATTTAATTTAATATAATATAATAAAATGCATTTTTTAATTTTTTTTTCATATTGGCAAACTAAATGAACTTATTACAAACTTGCCGGCGTTATAAGAGTCCACTTAGGAATTAGTAATAACTAAGAAGGTAAAAAGTATGAGATGTCTGTTGATGCTACTGCTATTACTCGTGCAAAGACTTTTGTGGAGTCTATATTAACAGTTGTTATCCACGGAATGTTTTAAGCCAGTGTTTGACTGGTATCTCTTAGTACAATACTACTCAGCCTTGAAAATCTACTACTGGATATAGGCCTTCTCAAGAATGCGACAATTGACGAAGATTTTTCTTTTCTTAATTTCTACACTGTAAAGCCAAACGCACTAAAACGTCACCAGTACAACCGTACGTAACCAGTGAGTTATTTTGTTATAGAATAAGTGTGACATACGATCACAGCCCGCCTGATGATAAGTGGATGCTGAGGCCCATAGATATCTACATCTATCCTCGATTAAGAATCAAAATGCAGATGCGTTGTCACCCATGGACTAAGGTGGAATGCCTCGTTACCAGTAAAAAGGGTCTCCATATCTCTACTCTCACCATATGAAATACAGCAGCATTAAGCTGCTATTTTACGCTGGTAATCTGTGAGAGCGTGGTCCTTCTCCGGTCGAGCCGGCCCATTTGTGATACAACCATAATCTATCTGCAGCTAGATCAGCCAGTGAAATTTGGGTTCTGCCTAATTGGAATAGATTTTCCGTAGTCAATTGATTTGTTGTACGTTACCACAGGCCATACACGTGATGTTGCCGCCATTTTCCTAAAAATAAACTCTTATATAAGTTGAAGTTTTTACAAGTGGTATGACTTCTTCTTTGCCGTCTGGTTAGGTACAACCTCCTACCTATCTTTGCCGTCATGCAGCTGCGGGTGACCTGTTGTGTTTTATTATAGGATAAGGGTGATGGTAAATGGTTGCTGTGGCCTATAAAAATATATCATCGTCAGGAATAAAAATGCAGATGCGTTGTCAGTCGTGAGGACTAAGATGGAATGTCTCTTTTCCAGTACAAGGATCTCTGGTTCTCTTCACTCACCATACGAAACACAGTAGCATTAAGCTGCTACTTTAAGCTGATATTCTGCGAGAGAGTGGTTCTTCCCCGGTCGAGCCGGCCGGTGTTTCGGGCTGAAGGATATAGAAAGCCAGTATAATTAAAGGCTGTGATTCCATCTTAGTTCTCAGAGGTGACAACACAGGTGTTCATGGGCTGCATTAGCTATTTAAAATCAAGTGGACTATGAATCGTTTTTCGATTATGTTATTATATTTCGATTATGTTATATTATATAGGAGACAATAAACATTAAAAATCATTTTATGCAAATTTGTGTTCTTAGTTAAAAAAAGCGATTTTCTAGATTGTTCTTCATTGAAGCGTCAGTAAGGAAATAAATATGAACAGATATTTGCAAGGGTACATCTCTAGTTAGACGTCTGAATCGGTTAGTGCAAACAATGCGCGACGCTAGACTCGCACGCGGGTCACTCGGCGGTTATCTCCTGATCGGAAGAAAGCCGATCTCAGTTGCGGCCGCACCGTCAAATTTATTATACAGTTCGCCTCAATTTTACAGTTATTTGCTGTCTGTGGTCACGTGTAATCTTATTTATGTTTGTACCTCATATTTCCCCTTTCATTCATTAAATTTGCTATTCATATCTTTGAAGTAATTTTCCAAAACGTTGGTTTTATTTTAATTATTAATTATTTTGCTTTTAAGCATGATCCAATGAACTTCTTTAATCATTAACTATTTATTCATAAAATCAACAAGAAATCAAAATTGTTTGGTACTTTTTAAAATAGTCATTCTCCTCCAAAAATATAAAAAATAAATATATTATATATTTATCACTAATTTGTTTAAGCGTCTGCTTCAAACCTAGGAAACATTTTTAGCAAATTATTTATCTTTTTAAAACTAAGAAATATAAGGTTATACAAAAATATAACGATGAGCGTTTCTGAAATCATGAAATGTATAAAATCCTGCACATCTTAAATAGGATTTTAAACATCAAGGTAATTCGAAAGACGTCATTTTGCAAAATAGAATTCCTGTGTTTTTCTTGACAGTAGCGAAGTCACATTTCACATGGCCTCAATTAAACAGTCATCACTCAGACGGATGTAAGTGCACAATCTTACGGCGGGTCATCGCGTTAACAAGGCGAGCGGTCACGAACTGCCCGCTATGGGAAAGCTCCCAGCATACAAATGCATATACATACAGATATGTACACATACGTGCCTTTTATATCATTTTATCTGTGGCGAAGACGTCAATACGTTTGTTCATTTTTAACCTAAATTAGAATCTGTTGTTGCATATTCTATCAATTTCAACGGAATTTAACGTTTCTAAATTAACATAATAAATGGAAAATATAAAAATAATGTACTTGTCAAAGATGACTATAAAGTTTTAGCAGGACCATATTTACCCGTAAATAAGTCTTCTATTTTTATTTCGTATATTTACTAGTTATGCGACACTACGATACTTTTGCGGAACCATGAGTGCAATTTTGTAAAACGCATACAAATAACAGTAATAGATGGTGTGGAATGCTCAAAATAAATCTAGATGACATTTTTAAAAATTTTGTTTTTTTTTCAATATTACTATTGAGTTACAATTGCAACAGTATTTTTACAATCGTAACTCAATAGTAATATTGAAAAAAATATAAATCAATATCCTACAAATTTTATATCGTAAAACTATCATCATCATCATTATATCCCCTCACAAGTCCACTGCTGAACATAGGCCTCCCCTAAAGGATGTCACACAGAACAATCTTGAGCCACCTGCACCCATCAACTTCCTGCATCTCTTAGGTCGTCACTCAATCTAGTGGGGCCACTCTACACTTCTGTGCAAAAATACTAATACAAAAATACTAATTATCACGGTCATTGATTTCTATGCAGACTTTATAGACATCGCCCAAAGCATTATAAATCTACTAGAACGCCCACACGGAACCAAACATACAACGAACAATACACCACTATACAACAAACACAATATAAATCATAAATGAACATGGGGCTATCTTTCACTCCTTTGACTCTATGTCTTATGATATTTTTAACACCCACTTAATCTCTTTAAGCGAAACAATAAGCCTTTTAAGACATTGCAACATCGTTATAAGCGCGCCTTAGCGAAACGTGGGATGAAAGAGTTATGATAAATAAACACGTATGATTATTTCCTTTTTAGTTCCGTGCTGTCTTATTATAGTTAGCTCTACATTATTTAATATGCAATACCTGTAAATTCACAAAAAGAAAATGTTTTTTTCTTTTGACTTCTAATTAGATAATATATTTATTTACTTTTATCCTCTTAACAATTTTAGTTCGTGCCGTTTATTTATTCGTTACTTCATATAAAGGTTAGTCACAAATAATGTACAAATTTACATAGAAATATTTTCACTGGACTTAAGAAAAACATTACCTATCATCGTCATATCTATATGATATTATGTATATACAAATTCTAACAACCATTTTTTTAAATTAAAAAATTCTTTAAATTTGGCGTCAAAGCCAAAATCAAAACTTTTTATTCCATTTAGAATTGTTTAAAGCTCTATCAAAGTGCGTTATAAAACCTACACTACTAGTGTTGTTAGCGTTTTAGAAAAAAAATCTTAAGGATCGGCTGAATCAAAAACATTGGACAATGGTCACGGAGAATCATTCAAGTGAATAGACATTTCGGGATGATGGATGGTTGATATAAAAGATCAGGTAAAATCTGCGTTGCCTTACTGTCAATCACACACACATAATAAAGACAATATCTCGTATCATATGTGATTAAGTAAGTAATAATAATAAAATAGAAACATAATGCTATGCTTTTTTTAACGAGAAATGATATAACACCAACAAATACGAAAGAAAAAGAAAGTGACACTTTTAAACCCTTTTCTATTACAAATGATGAAAAGACGAATAATGCTACATAATACTTATTTAGCCTACAAACTTCTCCAACCCCATTGGGTATTGTTACCATATTATCGATGTTCGTGTGTAGACGGACTTCTGCGCCTGTTTTGCCCAAAAAAAAAATCCCTTTGACCAATTGTTTGTCAAACGCAGGTCGGATTATTTTTTGTAGAGGTGTTTATCGAAGTTTGACCATGGGAAAATTTTGGAGATTCAGGTGCCTCTATCGAATTCGGATGCATTGTCAACCTGTTGTGTGCCGTTATCGATTAAATCTCTGCAGCTTTTGCTTGACAGCCATTTTCTTATCTATAATAATTGTTACCATTTCTATTTGTTTTAATTATTTTTATCCGGAATGCATCATAGAAAATACCCGTGTATTAAGCCAAAGTCTTATCTAATGCTTACACCTACCAAAGTTTAAATGGTCGCAGGCGTTTAAACGCCGACAGTTACAAATTGGTATCAAAGCCTGACAAAGATGGACTCTTGAGAAACTGTCCACCCACTCCCGGGCTATTGATCGTGGTCTGCTTACAATAAATTAATTCTTGTTATAAACGTTTTTTATCCCATTGTATTTTACTGTTGTATTAATTAATTGGACCCTTAAACGAGGATGGAGCTTAATGGACGGACATTGGTCAAAGTCATTTTTTTTTACCAAAATTAAGGTCAAATAAAATTGAAGAAAGGTATTTTAAATGAACGAATGAATTGGAACTTCACACTAACTCAAAAATGATAACATATGACTGCGAATATTATGGAGAATACTCTAAAATATCTATGATTCTTTATCTATCTAAATCAAAATTTTGTTTCCAAAATTCTTTATCGATATTTGTTCAAAATAAATCGTACTATATGTTTACATTGTTGTGAAGTTAATATAAATAAGTTGTAAACGAACAAACGAGATCTCGATAAGCTTTCAAGAACTTACTTATTATCATCCCGTCTTATCTTTAAGTATCAGCTTATTGTAAAAAAAAAACACTGTTTGGCTACTAGTTTTAATGTTAGTAACACGATTTGTATTGTAGACAGGAATAATCCTTTTCTTAGGGAAAGGATTGTTTACTCGTTTAACAAAAAAAGAGTGTTGAATCTAAAGAATACTTTAAAATTTTGAAAAAAAAAGTACCAACTTTTATCAGTGGATGTTGTTTATGAATCAATGCCAGTATTACTTTGACCTAGGCGAAACACTTTTATTTAAAGTCATCGTCTTAACTGAATAAAGATAAATAGAAATCTTTGTTGAATCAAATGTTTGTGAAAGGTAAAAATTGTCGCCCTTATTATTGTCACTGACAACTTTTATTGCTGATATAATTTAAAAAAAAAACTAAATTTGTATGGTTAGGATGCGCTTGTGTTATTGTATAATAATATAATCTCGACCAAATTTCGATCACGGCAGTAAGTCTGAGCGAAGCCTAACTATCTACGTAGTGTATATGACAAGTTATAGTCCACGAGTGTGGGTGCAAGCACGGGTGCACTTTTTATTCCCTAACTATCATAGTGAGATGTCAGGCGTAGGACCTAAGGTATTACATGCTTTTTGAAGGTACTGGACTGAAAAACCACCAATTCCGACAGCGGATTTTGGTATAACACTCTGCAAATTGGTAAACTGTAGTAACAACGACACTTTAATGTTATCAGCATAGAGCAACAGCATCAATATTTATCACCATCAGCTAGAAGAGTATTCTGTCGTCCTCCACCAGTCTACTGCTGGATGACAGGCCTCTGCCAAAGTAAGAGATTAGCATAATGAGTTGATAGAAAGTTTATATATTCTTTTTTGTTTCTTTTCAGCTTTGAACATTTAGACAAATCAACTCGATCCATGAATAAATATTTACCTCCAACGTAGTTTTGCATTACTTAATAGCGCCGCACTAATAAATCCAATTTAAATGTAGCCTGGACCTCCACTGACATAACATATGTAAATCCATACATCTTTATCTTTGGGATCACAAAAACAAAGCCGATCGATGCGAACATTAAAAAAAAACACCAGTCCAGTCGCAAATTCAAAAAGGGTGGCCGCCGTCCGCAGCATCATTATTTTTACAACGAAAATTAACTAAATTCCCATAATTTAAATATCGACTATCTGCAATAAAAGAAATAATTCATCCGTACCTTCTTTCGCCCTCTTCTTATATTATTATACATATATAGATATCTCGTTTTATTCTAAGTACATATGATTGAAGATTTTGATTTTTTTGCTGACGACAATATAGTAATCATTATTTAGAAGTTAAAATTATAGATTTTGTATTTTTATTATTCTTATTTATATTGTTTAAATAAGTAGTGCAGAAATATACAAAACTTTTAAAATGCAGTTATTTTTAAAATAATCCTATACAACATAATAAATATAAATACTCTTGTCTAAGTTTTTCTTAAGATATTAATTTAAAATATTTTAAATTCTGCAATAAATTAAGGATTCAAATATTTTAAATGTAAAAAATCAAATTAAGTGTGATAAGGAAAGATTATATTTTATACGGCTTTCAACTAATAATATTCTAATTATTCAGGAACAGGCAGGATCTTAGTTTGGTTATCTACAGCAAACGGATTTGGTATAAAGTATTGAGACCGATACAGCGGCAATAATTTCGTACCAAGGATCAAGATTGAAAGTTCCGCTTGTAAATGCGATGTTTCGATATTCACTTAATGAAGACATATTGAATCGCTAAGCGGCGAACGAGATAGTCAATGTTTTAAATTGACATGCGGTTTATGTTATCTCTTTCTTTTTTTAGGAATATTGTAATTTCAATAACCAAAAAAGAAACAAATTAGAGTAAAAATCATACATAATTGCATTCATATATGGATTTTTTGTTTTGTGTTTGCGTTATTATTCTAATTAAGTAGATACTACCTACATATTTTATACACAGATGAAAACTTGTGTAGCAAAAATACGCCACCGTAGTCGCTCATAGCCCAGAAGGGCATCATTGTGGAATATAATATAACTAAAGGTACCTACTTATCCTGTCATAAAATATAGCATGTGGCAAGTGATGTCAAATAGGGCTTCAATTCCATGAGTTGGTGAAAATCGCAAGTCTAATAATTTATTTAGAAAGCCGGCTTGGGTTGAGAGAAGTTAACTTAGATTTTTAAAAGTTTGCGAATGTTGCGAATGCGGTGTGGCCCGTCCTCGTACCTGATAAAGTAATTCGATGATTCCCTAATTTGCACCTTTGAGGAGGGTTAAAAAAAGGTCCTTCATCCACTCCGAAAATTCTGTGCTAATAATTAAGATAGCGTTAAAAACTTTTTGGTAATGGGTTTTGTTGTGCTGAAATTTGAAATTGTTAAGTACTGCTGTTTTGATATGGGTTTCTTCTTATTTATTACGGTAGCCTTAGTTATCATGATAGCCCTTTAAAAGGTACAGAAAAAGTCCCGTTTTATATTTTCACACAATTGTTTTCTATATTATGTAACAAAACTATAGTTTATTTAAAATTATATTTATTTTTATGTCCCTGTTTTATAGACATTTTTCTTTACTTTAGCTACTTAAAGAGACAAAAGAAATATATAATATATAGAATATGCACAAATTATTTTAAACCGGTTTTTTATCAGTACGTAAAGCGTTGCAAACAAGCGAAGGGGCTATGCCTTTGTTTAGTGTGTATAAAAACGAGTACCTCGAGCCTCTTACGGTGGAAATAAGAACAAACATGTCATCGACGAAATGACGCGTGTCGGCCAATCGGGCGAGAAGGCCGCAGACGACGGTGACGTCACCTGGCCACCGACCAATCGCCGTTGCCTGTCGCCTCCGGTCAACTTGGACTAATTGCCGCTGTGTGCGATAACTCTAGGTTCGGGAGGAATCTGTGCACTCGAGTCAGCGCACACGCATCTCAACGACAATTCACACATTCATACGTGCAAATTTAAAACGAATAAAAATACGAAAAGTTCTTTTCAGGAACATTCAAATTGGCTCTGATAGGTTAAATAAAAAAATAAAAATGACAAGACGTCTTTCTGAAATGCAAAATTAATCAATTAAGTATATTTAAAAAAAATAGTGTTTTTCGTCCAAATTTACAAACCAGGTAATTTTTTCTAAAAAGTAAAGCATGGGAACGTAAAAGATACGGTTATAAATTAATGTGCAAATTATGTTAACCGGCACTTGGACAGTGAGAACTGAAAACAATGGGACAAGAATGTTAATGCATAGTAATTATTATGAACAATTTCTAACATTTACAGCATGCTTGATGCGATATTTTATGAGTATTCATTAGCATACAACTTTGGTGTCACTAGTCTAAAATTCTGATGATACTGGAATTCAATGTTCTAATTTTTATAGCCAGTAATAAAAAATGACATATTAAAGTTAATCCTACCTGTTAAAAAGTTCTTAATTTGAATAAAATCTTTACCAAATAAAAATAGTAAAATAAGCCTATTTACACATAGTATAGCCGATTCCTAATATTAAAAAAAAGTAAATGATGTTGATAAATTAAATGTTATAGGGACTTGAAAAATGTTTAGTTTTAAGTGGATTGGTATTTTAATTATAAAATAGATTGTACATTTTTTTTAATTATATAATTCTAAAATGTACTTAAAAGTAATAAACGATAACGGGGTAACATTTTTACCTAATATTCCTTGAGGACTATTTTATAAACATAATTATTTAAGCTACACTGTTGACAGAGTCGAGATTGTTGTAACTAAAAATTGTCCATATATTTTGAGACAACAGCAGTCGTAATTAGTACCTTAACTTTATTGTAAAGTAGCTTGTGTTAAAACAATTAACAGTAAAGTGTTATATCTACGACAATAAAATTTTTATATTTATATTCAAGTAATTTTAATATTGAACACTGTCTTTATTACTATTGAACCCTGTGTACATTTAAGTCAAAGGTCTTGCATAATTGCAATCATAGGTCCAACATCAAGCTATACATATAATCATCTAGAAAAATTAATAGCCAGAGGAATGAAATGACTTTGTTTAAAATAAGCATATCTATGGTTAATTTGTAATTCTTATCTCCTGTTCTACCATTGGTAAAATACTCTTTTGCCTTTTTGGTCAGTTGTAATGTACCTATATCGTTAACTATATTGTATCCAAACGTGACAGAGATTTATTCTTACTAACTTTTTAACTCATTTTTTTAACTCGTTAATTTTGACGTCAAACAAGCAACCTTTATCTGTAGGTAAATCGTTATTTTTATCTCATTTTAAAAATGAATGACAGTTTAATCAATTAAAAAAAATCTTATTTAACACATAACAAATGAATTTTATTAAAATAATGTACAATTGCATATTATATTTAGTATTTTCAGTTGATTTTCTTATTTTTTATTTTATCGAGGTTTTCTAATGTTGGTAGGTATAGGTACTTTTTACCCAATTTAAGTAGAGCAAATTTTCTTACAGGATATTTGAAATACGCTACTTGAGGCTACTTATTATGTGTAAAATAGCTTATTGTACTTGGTGCTATTAAGTTTTGTAAGTCTTTAAAAACCTATCTTTAGCTGTCGCTTCCAGACAAATGACCACGGTCATATGCAAATATTGACTAAAGAGCTACACTATTAAGTAGCTCGTTGCCGACTTGAATAGAGTCTCTACATGGTGTGTAGATGAAGAAGCGTGGACTTAGTGGGATTAAATCACATTTTCTATTATTTTTCCTGTGATTTTTTTTTTCGGAATATTACTGGCCAATTAAATACTGTAAAAAATTCAAATTTCTTGATATAGATATAACTAATGGCTTGATGGAGATAATAAAAAAATTAATAAAAATGTTATGATTGGTGTTATTGCGTAGTGATTTTTATAATTAAACGTTTGGAAGCGTGAACGTTATGATATAAGTACTAGTAATAGATGAAAGAAAGTTATAAATATAAGACTACCAAGTAAATAAAAAATATAAAAAGTGAAAATTTTTGGTGATAATGAATATCAACACACCTTGCGCGATGCGTACAGCTGGCATTTTAATTCTCATCTTGATTTGGTCACCTATTTTTAGATCTTCAACAACTTCTTTTATCTTGGAAAATCTTTATCTTGCTATCTCCCTGTGACAATTGTTTTTGTAGCACTTCACATGTGCCGCCGTCGGTCCGGCGACTTATCGTCCGTTGCTTAAAGCTATTTCGATAACAAAGGTCGTGGTGTCACTGAATTGTTCTGTTTGAAAGTCCGACGGTAAGTAACGTAAAATAAATAATTAATCATCTTTTTAAATTAATCATCATTAAAATTTTCAAATAATAACAGTACTGAATTTACTTTTTCCTCTTCATGTTGTGATCAAAAGGACACAAAATCAGTCACTCGATAGCGGAATGTTGTTTACTCGCCAAAATGTATTGGTCATAAAACGTTGTTATCAACACTTGAATAAACGTCTCAGTGCTCTATCTAATCTGCACACCGTAGTGGCGATTTTGCAATTCCGCTATCGAGACGTATATTATTGCACTATTTAATTTTTTGATTATTGAACTTCTTCACTTTCAGTCAAAGTCACTGGGTTTTCATAAATTGGTGTACAACTGTTCTTAATAATTTATGCTGAACATGAATGGGACGATAAAATTAACAACATAATAAAAAAAACAGAAATTTTGCATGAAGTCTATTTTGTTTGTGAAATTGGCGAAGTGGCGGATCGCGATCGAGTACGCGCGTGCGGAGCGGTGCTAAGCAGGTGCGCAGCCGGCCGCCCGCTCTCGCCCGATGTCCGAGAGCGTCTGTCCTGTGTCCCTTTGCGCGAGGGCTCCGCGGCCTCGTGTCCACAATTCTCGCCGTCTCGCTCCGCCGGCCGACTACGGCGCGTGCGAGTCCATACGAAGTGGCCAGGGGTTACTCGCGGTCGCCGACGCCTCGGCAACTCGACAGAGACGACACCATACTCCCACAAACTTAGTTCTCTACAGCGCGAAAAGGATAGGCATAGATCATAAGTGCCGTGCGTTGGTGTGCGTGTGCGGGTGGGGCGAAGATGCAGCGCGTACAAAAGAAAAGGGATAATATTTGCCTGCATATTTCATGACTCGATTAAGAGATGGAATTTTTAATTGAATGGACCTGTGACACGCGGTCAGTCTTTTCTGTAAAATGTTAAATAGCTACATATATTAAACACATACATAAAATAAAGTTTTTTTTAAAGTTCTAGTTCTTATAATATGGCTTTATACTTCTCTAATATATTTAACACTTTGGTTTTTTGGTGTAAATTTGTACAACCTCCTTAAGTAAATATTTATTAGTAACACAAAAAATGTTAATTCCACTTAATTAGAGCTATAATTTAGTGAATATGAATTATAGTTGCTTTTGAATATAAATTAGACTCTACGGTCTCCGATCCCGCGTAGCATACAGCTACGAGCGCGTAGCGTATTATCGTAGATCAGCTCTATTATGACTCGTGTAGTCGTGACTTGTGTAGATCAAAAGCATTTACATTTTTTCATGTTTAATTTTTCAGAGTATAAATAAACAGTTCCGTATCAAAATCACTAAACGCAACACGTTGGCGAACTGTACAGACACTAGGTCTTTCACTTTCACTCTTACAAGTTTCCGGGCGCATTTTTCCCCAACGTTATTTTACTTAAGACGCTACAAGGAACTTATCTCGGTCGGTCCTTGACTTTAATAAGTTTTATGAGTGTCAGTCGAGACTTAACTGGCGCGAGAACGGGCGGCGAAAAAGAACTTTTTCATAATTGTTTCACGACTAACTTCGTGAACTTTTAAGTTTTGCGAACGAATATTGAAAGTTATGTATGTCATCTCAAAATGCTAGACTTTTAGACTAAATAATGAAGATTACCATATGAGCACGACTGATAACTACTTATTTACATATTTGAATTGAAAATTAAAAAATAAAATAAAAGTAAATTATTTATTAATTATAATTATTGATTTAATTAAATGTTATCAAAAACAGCGTAAAAATATTCTTAAAGTATTGTGAATGTTTTTATTTTTTCATGAACACTTTTTTGCTTCAGACAATGAATGCAAAGTGTAGAATAATGACGTTGGTCAAACAAATAGGTTGAACATTAATATATTAGAAGTCTGGGTCATTTTAGGCTCGACTAAGTTGCAAGTAGAAAATCATTTCATCTCCCTCTAAACGCTACGTATGTAGGTTGAAAATCGAGACAGGTAAAGAATTACACGTTTTCCCGGACAGAAAACTAGGGATATAATGACGTATGTATGCCCATCTCATTCATATGTTGGGATATGTTATGAACATGAAAAGGATGGTGCTACGTACGGGAAAATTCTCGTGTGTGGAGCCTCCAACGGTAACTCGACGCTACTTGACGCCAGGCGGCGTGGAAACGGGAAAATATACAAACCTTCGGAGAGGTTCTTTTCGATTTCTGATATAACACTGTGATTGCAATACTGAATAAAATTCTGTATGTTAATTATAAAAATTAAAACTATGACTACACATAATATATAACTATTAACTTATAAATAGTATTTAAAATCCATTTAATATTTATACTCATATTGTGAAATAATCTCTTATAGTTTTTAGTACCTATATATATTTCGACATTTTAATTAATAATTTATAAACAATAATAAATGTTTTTAAAGTTCTAGTTCTTATTTGTTTTAAATATATTAAAACAATTAAGAAACAAACAAAGGTAAATCTCAAAATCTATATTGTGTTTGATTGTATGCTTTTCCCGGTGACATAATTGGTAAAGTAATCCTCTCTAACTAATTAAACATATATATGTAATAAGACTATATCCATTGTTAGCTGACTTTACAGTAACAAAAATTAATAAAACTAAAAATTCGGGATTTTTGAGGGGTGTTTGTTTTTTTTAGGTACTCGCATCATGATTTATATTGCTAACTCAAAAGCTCTATAGCAGTTTAAATACGGTTTTAGTTTTTTTACATAATAATTAAGGCATATTTTAATAGTTATGAGTAAAGTTTCATGTAATAATGGAATTGAACTTAAAAACTCTATACTGTTTATCTTAAGAGTATATAATTAGATATTGCGTTAAGGATACATGCTCCTTTTTAAACGAGCACACATTCCACCTGATGGTAATTGGTTGCTATGGCTCATAGACATCTGTATCTAACCTCGATTAGGAATCAAAATGCTGATGCATTGTCTACCGCGAGGACTAAGATGGAATTTCTGGTTTCCGTAACAAGGGTCTCCGGTTCTCTATACTCACTATACGAAACACAACAGTCTTATGCTGCTATTTTACGCTGGTATTCTGTGAGAGCGTGGTCCTTCCCCAGCCAGGCCGAGCCAACCCATTCGTGCTACAACTATACCACAATTATAGCTGCACCACGTATAATTGTTTTTATTAGTCGGATACCACAAGTCATTTGGCTTTTCTATAAAGACAATAGTTACGCTCACTTACAAATTATCACATTAAATTTAACTCAATTTTAATTTGCGAGTTATGTTATTATTTCATTTTTATTTCAACCACTTGTAACGTCCAAATAATTGAAACTATTTAAGTAGCAAGAACCGTTGAGAGACGTTACATCCTTTTAGTTTTTGAGATGTAAAAACTACTTTTTTCTAAAGATCTATAATTACACGTTTGACGGTCGGTTTTTTGTGTAATCTGTGACAGATGCGACGCAGGATACACGAAATTGCTCAATTTGAAACTTGTAACGTTATATTTGTGAAAGTATCGAGTTTTGGGACTTGTATTTGCACGTGAAAATTATCATTGATTAAAAAATATTTTTTTTAATTAATGAAATATTTAAGTATGCCAGTGTTTGTGATTCATTGCAATTTAAAATTATTTTTACGATATTATCTTGTTGTTTAAGTTAAACTTAAAGTATATTTATAAATATATATGTTAAATTTTATAGGACTTTACAATATTAGTTGTGGCGTTTTCATTTATGTTCTGCAGATTCAAGTGTTCACCTTAATAAGTTTCAAAGTAATTGAGCAATAAAGCTACTAGAATTTTAATCACAGGTCTCAATTTTTTGGTTCACGAAGACAGAACTATTACTACTAAATTTGGAAAATATATTGTAGAATCAATAAACACAACCAAATAGCGTAGCAGTCGTTTCTAATTATTTTGTTGCGTTTTTATAGAATAAGGGTGACAAACGAGCCCACAGTCCAACGGATGGTAAGTGGTTGCTGAGGTTCATATAGCTATATTTATCTTCAATTAATAATCAAATTGCAGATGCGTTGTCGTTTCTTAGGATCAAGATGGAATGCCTAGTAAAAAAGGGTACCCGGTTCTCAACAATTCTTTTAAAATATTTTAATCTTTCGTCAATACTAGCTGGTAGGTGTTCTACGTGCCTAGGTGTCTCCTGACTGGGTCCCACTTACATATTTTTCTTTCCCACTTACCTATTCATCATCATTCATCTGAGTAGGTCCCACATACCTATTTTGGTTGTACAAGTGTAGTGCTTGTTTTGCTGTGTTCTGATTTGAAGTTACAGGCTGTGAGACATTCCATCTTAGTCCTCTCTGTTGACAACGCATCTGTAGCCTTCTTTATTTGAAGTTGGTTGCCGGTGTCCATAGGTTGCAATTGCTACTTACCATCAGTTGGAATTTCAACAAGCTCGTGTTTAAAAAAAGAAAATATTATAATATTTTAAACCATTTTGTATATTTATTATTTATTGATTTTATTTACTACGACTAGAATAGAATGGAATAGAATAGAATAGAATAGTAACTTATAATTAAAATTAATCTACTCTCAAAGAACCTCGAGATATAATAGTATGGTGTGTTTTTTATTCCTCCATTCTTCCATTCTCTCCATCTGCTATGGTGTTCCCCAAGGAAGTATTCTTGGCCCTACCCTGTTTCTTCTTTACATTAATGACCTCTGCAAACTCAAACTAGTGAACGGAAAAATAGTAACTTTTGCAGATGACACAGCACTACTATTTACTGGTGATTCATGGCCAGATGTGTTTAACTTCGCTCAGATTGGCTTAAATAGTGTCCAAATGGCTTCGCGATAATGTGTTAACCCTCAACGTGGAAAAAACAAAATACTTGTCCTTCTCTAAACATAACAATAAATATGCAACCTGCAAAGACCGTGTTATTACTGCTCATTTTTGAAATTTTCCTAATCGCCTAACATGTTTATGCACACCTCTGCAAAAAGTAAATTCAATTAAATACCTTTGTACTTTCTTGGATAATAAGCTAACTTTTCATGATCATATACATACACATTCAAACAGAATACGGAAATTAACATATATATTTAAAAAACTCCGTTGCGTAGCAGATTCTACTACTAAATCTGTCTATTTTGCTCTATGCCAATCTTTAACAATATATTGTATTACGTGCTGGGGTGGAGCTACCAAATCATCGCTTCTCCCACTTGAAAGATCGCAAAGGTTAATCTTAAAAGTAAGTCACTCTCTTCCCTTTAAATTTCCAACCAGTCAACTTTATAAAATTTCCAAAGTTCTTACAGTCCGACAATTGTTTGTTATATATACGGTACTAAAAAAACGTGCTCAATTAAAATATGATAAAAAAAATTCACAGCACACGAGACGCAAAGACTTTTTCTTGGCGGATACCTGTATAATAAAGTTAACAAGGAACTTAATATCCACGCCCTACCTAAAATAAAAGCAAAAAGTATGTCCATGAATGGTTACTGAAAATGGACTATAAATATACGGAAGATCTCTTTACAACACTTGTGTAAATGTTGTAATTTTCGCATTCACACACGCACACACACACACACACACACACACACACATCAAATTAAATTTATTAAATATTTACTTATAATAATACTTACCACAAGTAAATGAATTATAACGTATCATGGTTATGAAAATATGTATTCTAAGATTACAAACTTTTGTATTTGTCAACTGGGAGGGAGACCTGATGACCTGAAATACAGGTTCATCGCCTAGTTTAGGCATCAGTCTCTCACATTACTTTGTGCCTTTTTTTGTCAAAAATCGATATTGTTAATTTAATGTAATGAGAAAATAAATTATATTATTATTATTATTATTCTTTATCAGCCTGCCGTACAATGCTGGATACGGATCTCTTTCACCATAAAATTTAAAAAAAATTGCTGACATCACCTTGCTTGCTAGGAGAATTAGAGATTGATATATATTTCGTACTATATACAGTTAGTATTCCACTATAAAAATTTAGTTATTATAATTCGACGGCTCCGTGGCGTAGTGGCTTAGTAAAGAGTTGCAGTGCTAAAGGTCGCGGACTTGAATCCCGCACGGAACAAATATTAGTAATAGCCTAGAAGTAATTGTTCCGAGTCTAGATTTATGTCCTTGTGAAATTTATGTATGTAAACTGCCCCCACGATACAGGAGAAAATCCTAGTGTGGAGGTACCGTTTATTTAAAAAAAAATTAAAATAAGATTATTGTCATTTGCTAGTAGCCGTATAAGAAAGTTATCTACCCAATATCATCCTGTGGATGTCGTTAGAGGCGTTCGACGTAAATGAAACAAAAGATGGGTAGCAGCATCTTCTTTATATTAGCTCAAAACAATAAAAAACTGCGGTTGACAACCCGCCTGCCTATCGTGGCAAAGTATCTATCTCAGCAATATATGGGGGAGGCCTTTGTTCAGCAGTGGTTGCATTTTTGATATTGATGAATTATTATCGTATTTGTTTGCCTTCATCATTATATATTATATACATTCTCTACTGTAGGACGTCAGGGACTTAGTGTTTGTCGTAAAGCAAAAGGCGGAGAAAGCAAAGATTCCATTCTCGGGTTCAATCCTCGTTGGAACTAATAAAATAGTTATCTGCAATTTAAGTGTTGATTTAGTACGTGCTCAGCGGTAAAGGAAAATATGGTTTAGAAAGAAACCTGCTGCATACTTGAGCAATAAAATATTTCAAAAATATGTGAAATCTGCTAACACGCACTGACTACTGCTGTGCAGTGGACTAATTGCCATAAACCTCTCGGAAATAAGAGGACACCTATACCTAGGAGGGAAGCATATAAAGGCAAATTTTCTTTTTACTTTTATAATATACACTGAAACAGAAAAAAAAACAGAAACTTTTATTCAATATAGATTATAACTAATACTTATTGAAAGTCACTCTTTTGTTTAATTACCACTGTTTCGAAAAAAAAAACCTGGGAACAACCAGCAAGAAACCCAGCGGGACTTTTTTTTTTTAAATAACAGCTTACAATCATGTATGTTACACAATTAACCACACAAAACAAATTAGAAATAAGCTTGGGTATTAATCACCATTCATTCCCAGGGGTTATTATCATCCATAAATTCCTTAATAGGAAAACCTTTTATACAATCTTTGTTTAATACATTTTTTAACTTTGAGCAGGTCTAATTTTGTATATTTTCTAGGATTTTGTTATAAAAAGGTATACGTCGCCTCATGAATGCATTACTGACTCGGTGAAGTCGAGTAACTGGTACTAATAGCTTGTGTTTGTTCCTAGTATCTACAGAATGAATATCACTTATTTTTGTATAACTACTTTTATTTTTGTGTACGTACGTACATTAAATTTTCAATTAAATTGAGAGTAATTAAACAATACATTTAGTTGAGAGGCCAAATTTAATATATTAATTTCTATAAACTTTTGTCGGAGCGACTCTTTAGGTTTTAAATCATAGATTGCTCTTATGATTCTCTTCTGTAAAACAAATATAATTTCTGTGTCAGTCGTGTGTCCTCATAGCAAAATACCATACGACATTATGCTATGGAAATAGCTAATGTAACAAATCTAGCTGTTTCCACATTGGTAAGATTTCTAATCTTTTTTGCAGAATATACTGCAGAACTAATTCGTCTTGCTAATTTTGATATATGGGGGATCCATTGAAGCTTCGCGTCTAGTGTTATTCCAAGAAAAATGGTGGTATCAACAAAACTCAATTCCTCCCCATGTAATATTACATTATTAGAGTCATTCGGGGTAACTGAGCGCAATGGGTAAGTGAGCGCAGTGAGTGTATCTCCCGAACGGGGAACGGGGAGGAGGTTTTTGTTTAGGTCGAAAAGAGATGCCAGAGTGCCCTGCTAGTCGCGACTTGTCTCTGTGGCGGCGGTTGATGAATAACTTTTTTTTTCATGAAAAACCGTATATGGTGTTTAAATTCGAATTTTTTTGTTTAATGGAAAACAATGTATCATCGGCGTTATCGATTTCACTACGGTAATTTGTATTTTCTTTGAATAATAATATATTTACGATACATTTTATATTAAAAAATCATGTTATATTTGTTTGCAATTTATTTTATGGGCTTTCAATTGCAATTTGGTGTTCTGGAGAAAGTGTGCGCGGGTAAGTGTGCGCATGCGTACACTTGCCCCTTCGGTGTTATTTTCAGTTTCTCATCACCATGCCGTGAAATTATATAAGAAAAAGACCCGAACTTGCATCGGTCACTGAAGAACAAATCTCTAGAGCCAAAGCACTCATTGAGTATGAGCAAAAGAAAGAGCAAAAGAGCTGCTGCAAGTGTCATTGGTATTAGTGAGTCTTTTATTCGAAATCGACATCAACGTCTTGTAGAGGAAGTACAAAGTTTTCTATGGCCTCGACCTCTACAATAGTAGAATACTGTTGTCCTCTATGTAAGCAAAAATATACAGAGCCAAATACTGAAGAATGGAGTCAGTGCATGTATGGAAAGACTGGTGACATGAGGATGCCATCTGATTAGGATGCACTGCATATGAGAGAAGTGTTTTAGTTTGTGATAATTGTATTGATGATCGCTAAAATTAAATTAGACAATCCCAACTAAAATATATTAATCTCTAAATATTAATAATTACAAATTTCTATAATTTAATTTAAATAAATGTTAAGTTTATTTTATTTTATGAGATAATTGTTATTTTTATGCAAAGACTAATAACTAATAAAAATATTTTCTAAGTGGCATTACAATAAAGAACCTTTATTCTTGAATATTGTGTATATTTTGATTAATCCAAGGAATGCGCTTACTTACCCCATATGCGTATACTTACGCCGTACGGGTGCGCACAGTTACCCGCATCGTGGGTCAAGTGAGCGCATTTTGATTTAATGTATATAAATGCTTACAGAAAAAAAAAAACCACTAAGTTTTCTATTCTTGTTTTTATTTTAATTTAGAGGCTACTATATGGTTTATCTCAGATCCGTCTCTTATATTCCTAACTCTTTTATTTTATGTGTAGTAAACTAATATTTACCAAAGTGCGCACACTTGACTCACTTGACTCTATTTAAGTGTTTGACATTTGGAGTCATGAATTTCATATATTCCATTTAACTGCCATTTAAATGAAAGTTATTAACATTAAACCAATTTACTAATTTAGATATAGCATTATTTACTTCGTCATATTTTAATAATTGTCGACTTATTTTGAAACTTAATGAAGTGTCATCAGCAAATAATACTATATTATGGTTATCCCACACTATGTAAGGTAAGTCATTAATATATACAAGAAACAGAAAGGGGCCAGGAATTGAGCCTTGACATACACCTATTTTTACTATCGACCTGGAAGAGCTCATACTATTAATGACAACTTTTTGTGTTCTAGTACTTAAATATGAAACAATTATTTAAAGTTTAAGTTTCCTGATTAATGTTTCATGGTGAATACAATCGAAGGCTTTGGATAGGTCACAGAACATGCCCAAAGCATCCTGTAAACTCTCAGCTCAACACCAGCATCAGTTGTCGAGCGACCCCTTGTGAAACCGAATTGATTTTTATGAAGTAAATAATTTACATTAAAAAAATTAACATTTGATCAAGAATATTTTTTTCAAAAATTTTACTAAGGGTTGGGAGTACAGAAATTGGTCCAAATTTGTCGGGGTCTAATGTATGTAATCTAACTACCAAATTTAAATAAAGCTATTACTTTACTATGCTTCATTAATTAGGAAACACACCATATTCGATAATATTATTAAAAATAATAGGTAGTTGAGGCGCAATTATATATATTATAGACGCAATAACTTTAAAGGAAATCCCACAAAGATCTGCAGTTTTCTTAATATCAATAGTTTTAAAATATTTTACAATATCCTTTGATGATATTTTATGAAATGTAAAATTCTTAGTACACGCATTTACATTTTGTTTAAGTAATGATTCGGCGACGGCAGGAGAATAATTCAGTGATTTAGTGGTTAAGATCGGAATATCAGTAAAATGTTTCTCAAAAAACATTGAAAAATCTTGATCTGATTCAGTTAATTTGTTGTTAAAACTCAACCGGTAGTTTTAATTTCGAGAGTTGAACCCTATATTTAATAAAAATTATTTTACGGATTTTATCTCGTTTAATTTTTACTTTATGAAATCCTTAGAACTAATTTCATATAATGTAAAATAAGTTTCATTTAATGTGTAGTGTTCACGTAAATATAAGAAATCTTTACACTCGACATTATTTTACAAACCGAAAGGTTAAAGGATACTTAAAAGCAACGGGAAAGATACAGTTAACATAACTTTTCAGATGAAATCAACCTTGACCATAAATTGAATTTAAAATCAACGCTCACCCCATCCCCGTACACGGTGGTGGTTTTAAAATAGCTACGGACATACTCGAGAATCGTTCAAGGCCATATGTCCCTGCACATGTGTTTCGGACAAGGATTGATGTCACCACAATCCGAGAATGACAAAATTATGTCGTACTAAAATTGTGTAATACTACGATCTATGTAGTTTTAAAAGCGTCGGACGCAAAAGTGATTTTAAGATATTGATGGTCGACCTAACTAATACTACTTATTTTATAATATCATAATCTATGACTGAAAGAATATGAATCTTTAGATGACGAGTCATATATAATCAATCGACTTTTACTTAATTTACATTTAGGGATAACATTAAAAAAATCAAAACATTCATTAGAAATAAGAGATCCTTGCATTGATTAAGGGCGATTGTCCACCGCCGCTGTCACCGGAATGTCAACGAAAACGGGATGGCGTCGGGGTAGCGACACATAAATTTACTATACCATACCAGTCCATCGCAAGCCCGTCGCCCGAGAAGTTTAGGGTAGATCGGCGTGACCGCTAGAACTCGGACCGAGATTATGACAGACCGATGTACCGGCAATACAAAATACGTTTAAACTTGTCCATGTCCACGCTGGGGCCATAACATCGCACCGCGCCGATGCACGACAGCTACAACAACTAACTGAACCACCTAGATCGTCGCGGTGGACAAACCATAGCCTTCACGTTATCTAGATCTCGGCCAGAAATAATCTCGTTCTCGATGACGTCCCGGTGATGGCGGCGGTGGACAATTGCTCTAAGTTTTTCACTTACAATACCACCCGTCTCCCTAAATAGATCATTTAGTTCGACAACACTTAAAACAATATTTCATATCTGCGCAAAACTCGGTTTACTTGATTTAATCAACCATTTTTATATGATTAACCAATTAAAAAAGTGTTACTTTGTAAATATAAAAAACTGAAAAGATTTTCTTACACTGAAATGTGATTATTAGGAGTTCATGCCACTTCACATTCATAAAGCTAAAAGCATTTTAAGGTCATAGAATTTTTTTAAGTGTAAATTTTTATCACATAAAGTGGTGATTTTGCGGCAAAATATTTTCTTATTTATTTTACGAAGAGTCTCGTTCATTATATAAGCTGTTGTTTTTATTATTACTCAGTCTCTATGGTTAAAAATAGGTCCAAGCGTGAGGGTGGGTCACCACTACAATTTTAATTTTAGAATGGGCACGACTCTATGTAGAGTCCCGGCCACTTTAATGCCACTGCGCTCCAGTAAACAAATTAATTTGATTAACGCTAAACCTCTCTAATACATGATAATCTCATTTATTTAAAACGTAAATAACTTAATTTTAGTATGAGAATAACACGATAACTGTATTAGATCTATTTTAAAAATTTTTTTTCTTAACTATTCTTATTTTTTTGGAACTTGATTATCTGATATGGATATCGACAATATCCTGTTAAAAAAAAGTCAAAAAATGGCAACGGAGAGCAGCGTCAAAGCCGCGAGACGTCTGGTACTACAAACGTTTGTAAATGCGTCTTGTAAATATGGATCTTTGTGCCTGCAATAAAGAATTATTATTATTACTATTTTTAAATGTCAATCCGCCTGCCATACGTGACTATTAAGGCAAATTCTCCTTACAAAGGTGAGGAGAAGACTTGACAAACTTCTCGAATGCTTCCCAGCCATTGGGGTAGTAAAAACAAAAGCCAGCTCCCAAATTTTTTATAGGATAAAGGTGACAAACACAGCACACAGTCCATCTGATGGTAAGTGGTAGCTGTGGCCCATAGACATCTTCATCTATTTCAAAATGCAGATGCGTTGTCACCCGTGAGGTCTAAGATGGAATGCCTCGTTTCAGTAAAAAAGATCTCCGGTTCTCTACACTCGCCATACGAAACATAGCAGCATTAAGTCAATATTTTAGGCTGGTATTGTGTGTGAGAGCGTGGTCCTTCCCCGGTCGACTTACTTTATTTTTAAATAGTGTCATTAGTTCATTAATTTGTCAATTAGAGCCCACTGCAAGTCCACTGCTAAACATAAGCCTCTAACTTGAACGTGGCATCTACCATATCCAGCAATGAACTGTAACAAGAAAATGATAAAGAAGTTCAAATTTTTATACACTTTAGTGTACTGTTTTTTTGTGTGAGAATCTATCACCTAATATTGTACACCGAGTAGCTAAATGCGATATGTCAGAAATACATTATGATCCCCGCTAGATGATGCTATATTATGTCGTATTCCAGAAGTAAATGCGATAATACAGAAAAGTCCGAGATTTCAATTTTAAACTTTAAATATCCTAAGCATTTAGTTTAACGATCACCAATTTACCTGTGAAGCGAGTTGAGAAGGCCAATCTCTACTTCAATTGGAGAATCACATGTTTATTGGAGAATTGTTACGTTCAGATCTTTAAAAAAAAACGTAACCTTTATACTAGCATTTTCTACTATCGTGGGGGCAGTTTCCATACATACTATTTACAAGGACAAACATCCAGACCCGGTACAATTATTTCTAGACCATACAAATACTTGTTTCTGGCGGGATTTTAACCCGCGGCCCTTAGCGCTGCTACTCATTGCTAAGCTACTGCACCACGGAGCCATCTCTCTCTCAGACCAATAAAGATAACAGTAATGCTTTTTTTATACCTAAACAATAATTCTTCTTCTCAGACAATCAGACGATCATACTAACATAGAAAAGAAGAATAATAGCTTAGAAAGAATAATAGATTGAGCGCAAATCCTTTCATTTATGGGATAATTAAATGTCAAACTGTTAAAGTCTTATCTTATACCAATAAAGAACTATAGACCAAACATCAGGTACATGTAACGATGATGGAATCAAGCTATAACGATGTTCAACATACATATGAACAAACCACACACATATCTCTATATATCTCTATATAGAATCTAAACCCTTTTCTACCGACTTCAAAAAGAAGCCGGTACTCAATTCGACTGTATGTTTTTTATGTGTGTTACCTCATAACTTTTTACTGGGTTAACCGATTTCGATGATATATATATATATATATATATATATATATATATATATATATATATATATATATATATACCTACAAGCTGGCCAGGCAAACGTTGTTCTGCCCTTTCCGACGACCCTTCCTATGAAAAAAATCCTTAAATTCGCAATAAAAAAATATTAAAGGTCACTTATCAGGATAAAAAGTATCCTATCTCTCAAGTTGTACCAAACTGCACACATTGTGCAGAATTTCATTGAAATCAGTTCTGTAGTTTAGGAGTTCATCGCGGACAAACAATGTGACACGTAATTTTTATATATAAAGATATATAGAATATAGATATAGAAGATTTTCAAGTTTTAAATAAAAACATTGCGTAAATTTCATTTTCACGGAGCTCTTTAACAATTTAGAAAATATTATACCAGTTTAAAATATTAAATAGTGCATTAATTCATTCAAACTACGCCCACAGTGCCTATGGTTGCGTGGACGGTACGCTAGATGCTACATTAAATGCGTAAGTAAGACTAATTAGGATGGATGGTTAGCCTCGGTTAGGTGTGAATCAATGTACGCCTACATTAGGCCTTAATCAGGTGCCATGCAAAATGAGACAACGGCACCGTTGCAGTACCCTTATGAGGTTCGGTTCTAGAGCTATTTTAGATTTCAGAAGATATACAGCGCATTTGTAGATTTGTTTTTAACTGCAAATTCTTACGTGGTAGAGCCACGCTGCAGCTATATTGCAATAGCATGGATAAGTCGGATCGCAGCAGCTTAACGCTGCTGTGTTTCGTATGGTGAGTGTAGGGAACCGGAGACCCATTTTACTGGAAACGAGGTATTCCATCTTAGTCATCAGGGGTGACAACGCATATGCATTTTGATTCTCAATTGAAAATAATTGTATGGGTCACCGTAACCACTTACCATCAGGTGGATTGTGTGCTCGGTTGTTACCCTATTCTATAAAAAATGCCCATTGGCTGTAATGATCTCTTACTATAAGATATGAAAAAGTTATATTCTACTAGCCCATATGTCTCTCTTTGTCATATTCTTCTTCGTTAGAACCCTTTTTAGTTAGGATTTCCCATATTCGATACACTTGGCAGCTGAATGTTTATCGCTATAACCAGACGATTGACACCTTTAGCATTGCTCCTCATTACAGGTACAAGTATTTTACGTCTGGCTTACACTTTGTTGCTGTGTTTTTTTTTAGATTTCAGATATCTTTATTACTGATAAAAATTTACAATAATTCACTTTCATGAGAAAGTTTAAATACATACAAACAAATAATAATCTTGTCCTAGGCGTACACTAATATAACGAATCATTTCACTCAAACACATTCGACCGCAAGTACACAATTTTAAGCTATTTTTGTTCTAATAATTAACAATATACAATATACAGGGTACTTGTAAAAAATTAATATAACCACTAACTACATAAAAATAACATAAAAACTAACATAACCTGCTATAAAAAATATCCATAATATCTACTATAATCCATAATATCTACTGCGTAGAACGGACCTAAAATTAATATTCAAAAACTGAAGGTAGCCTTATTAATAATAGCTAGTACTAACACCTAACTGTTCAATCGGCACGCCAAATACGTCAGTCTCCCCTTGACCATAGATGCTGTAAGGCACCTTAAACTTCAGGAATGAAAACTTAAATTAAACGCGATAAAATCCGTAAAATTAGTTTTTAACCAGCACTAGGAATTTTTCCTGTGTAGAAAAGGCGCATTACACATATTATAAGTTGCACATAGACAAATATCCAACTCGAATCCAAATATTTGCCAACCATAGAAATACTGGTTTCTTTCGAACGTGCAGCTCACCAGAAGCTTAGCTTTTACGCTGTCGAACTGTCCACGTATTAACTTAAAATCCAACCTGTACAATATGACCTTTCTGCCGTGTCATCGTCCATCGTTTTCTATTAGTTAACTTTTTTGACATCAGCCGGAGAAATATATAATATAATTTTTTTGATGGCTTCGTGGCGCAGTGGCTTAGCAATGAGTTGCGGCGCTGAGAGCCGCGGATTTGAATCCCGCACGGAACAATTATTTGTGTGGTCTACAAATAATTGTTCTGGGTATTGATATTTGTCGTTGTAAAATTTATGTATGGAAACTGCCTCCACGATACAAGAGAAAAAGTGTTGGGGTAACGTTTTAAAAAAAAATTAAAGCAAAAAATATACATATAATTAGAAGTAATCTGTTTAAATATAAGACAACAACAAACCATATGTAAAAAGAAAGTAAACGTAAGATTGTGGTTTTTAAATTGAACCTAAATGAAATAAAATCTAACTAAATGATAATAATGTAAGCCCTTCACTAACGACAATGCGTCTGGAATACTTAGTATTCACAGTACTTGAAAATGCGGTAATAGACGTAAACAATAAGCTTCGGTGAGACTTCGTATAAATTTACCATAAGTAAATAAATATTGTAAGATGATCTTTTTATTTCTTAATAAGGAAATTCGAAATTACATAAGAGTCCAGTCGTTATTATTAAACATGTTTTATTTATTAGTAAACGTTACAAACGAACACACAGTCAGATAGATGGTAAGTTTAAACGTGGTAGAGCCATGCTGCAGCTATATTAATTGTATACTTGTAGCACGAATGGGTCGGCTCGATCGGGGAAGGCCCACCCTCTCACAGAATACCAGCGTAAAGTAGCAGCTTTATGCTGCTGTACTTCGTATGCTAAGTGTAGAGAACCAGAGACTCTTTTTACTGGAATAGAGGCATTCCATCTTAGTCCTCACGGATGACAACGCATTTGCATTTTGATTCGCAAACGAGGATAGATATAGATGTCTATGGGCCACAGCAACCACTTACTATCAGGTGGACTATGTGCTCGCTTGTCACCCTTATCTTATAAAAAAGTGGGGTTCGTATACACTTACATGCATTATCAATTAAGAATCAAAATGCAGATGCGTAACCTGAGAACTAAGAATCAATGCCTCATTACTAGTAAAAAGGTATCGCTTCTTTACAGCACTTTATACATCTACTAAGAGAAACACAAAAGCATGAGGATGCTACAATATATTTACGCTAGTATTCTGTAAGAGCATGGTCCTTCCCTGATAGAGCGAAACTACTTCGTGTAGCTGCATTATGGTTGCATATCACTTATATTTCGAATTAGGGACCTGTCACGACTTTGACAGCGTGCCATTAATGTGGCGTTAATGAGATTTTTTTAAGTAATCACCAATTACCTTTTATTTTATTAATTTTTCCTTTACATAAAATAGTTATTATAATAAAAGATAAAATAATATAGCTTAGATCATTCCTGGCACTGCTCTCTATTTGGTCTTTAAATTTTTTCACAATTCGTTTAGTTATTTCGAAGATATGAACCGGTAGACAGACAGACCGACAAAATATTTACAAATAATTATTCATGTCTCAATGACATGCAAATAACCCTCTAAACCCGATAAAAGGTAGTTATTTTAATATTACAGACATACATTTTAATATTATTTATAGTCTGTACAGATTAATAAAATGAATGATAATAAATTTAAAAATATATATTAATGAAACAAAAGGTTTTCTATCATAGATGGGAAAATAAATGGTAAAAAAGAAACAAACATTTTGCATAAACTCCACAATATCGATAAATAAAAAAAAAGTTCTAAACATGAAATGTTTTAGAGGTAATAATGTTATGGTATGAACAAAAATTAGCACATTTTTAGTATTTGGATAAAACCAATTTAAATAAAAAGTTTGAAATCTATTGCTGTATGACTACAAAACACAAAATTAACATATTAAATCAGTTAAACGAGTATCCTCGGGCCGGCGCCTTCGCAATGCATCCGTTTACTCACGCCCACGAGCCCGATATTCTCACAACGTGATTCATTTGTTGCGAAACCCCTGTTTTGTTATTAATCTTCTATATTAGACAATCATTGCTCTAGGTCTATGTTTACTTATATTTTATATATAAGTTAATAACTTACAACTTTTGTATAATGGCAGTTGTAGAAACAAAATTAGTATAAAAAATGTGAAAATCGGTTGACCCTGCAGGGTCTCTGGAACTTCCCAGATTATATTCGAGCGCAACGCTCGTAAATCTATTTAATTTTTGTTCTTATATTCTTTATTTTTTGAAAATCTTTAAAAAGCATCGACCGATTGACTTGAAAGTCTAATCAGCTCGAAATCTCGATAAACACTTTCGAACGCCGTGTCGCACACCTCGATCGGTTGATCGGTCCTAAAGATGCCGTAAGACAAAATTTTTACATACATAAATTAAAACAAACACACACAACTCGCATTTTCAAAATCTATCTAACTTCTTACTTCTGAAAATTATTAATTTTCAAAGCGGGATATCAAAAATTAGTGTAAAATGTTGGAACAATGTCGTCGTTATAAACATGGTTAACTTAGTTCTAAGGTAGTGTCACAATTATGAGAACAAATACGAAATATCCTAAACTAAAGAAAACTTATTAATTGTTTAATATTTTGTCAACCCATAATAGGTTTCCTGGATATGGGCCTCTTCTACAATAGAGATGACTGTCCTTATCGTCATTCTTGGCAGACAAATTGGCCAAGATTCTACATCGAATACCTATATACAAAGTATAAGGCATTAGATCTTTCTGATATGTCCCATAGTCTCCTCTTAAGACAACTTTGCGACGATAAATAAATAAATAATAAATAAATTTCATTTTGTTTTTAAAAAGTACATGCCTTAAAAACTAGTAGATTGGAATCTCCATTTAAGCAAATAATGCCTGTGTATGGGGATCACTTAGTCCATCAGAATTCTTTTACGTTGATAAATTAATTATTTACGAGAATAAAATGATTTTTTTTTTGTTATTATTGATTTTCGTTATCAACTTAAAATGAAGGTTTTAATAGGACTGAACTCAGAGTATGCTCTAGCTGCAGCACATAACAATTAGATTTGTACGTGATAGAGTCACGCTGCAGCGTATTATGAATGCAGCACGAATAGGTCTGTGCGACAGGGGAAGGCCGACACTCCCGCAAAAACCAGCATGAAATAGCAGTAGAATGCCGACGTGTTTTGGTGATAACGAGAATCGGAGACTTCTTACGGGTAGCGAGGCATTCCATCTTAGTATTCAGCTGTTTTTTAAAAACGAGAATAGATATAGGTGTCTATGCGCTGCAGCTAGTAGCAGCTCTACTTTTTTTTATAAAACTAAAGTAATAAACCATTGTTGTCACCATTGAGCACTAAGATGGGATGCTTCATTATGTGTAATTATACTAGCTCTCTATAGCATTTATATATGGCGGGTAAAAATAGATTTTTAGCACCAAGTAAAGCTAGTGTTAGGTGGACTGTACGCATGTTTATCATCCTTGCTTTTATTACAAAATACAAATAAGAATAGAATAATATATTGAATAAGTGTAACTTTTCTTTTATCAGTGGTCATCTTGACCGCGCAAGTGATAAAGCTATCAATTATTTATCACCAACATAACTTATCGATAGCAGTAACAATTCTGTATAATGATAAGATAAAATGATATTTAGATTCCTGTTTATGATATTGTACCTGTGGAAGAACACAGATAGTCGATGGATGCAGGTGTCCTAGGATTGTATTTTCGAGGCGGTTGTTGAGGAAGACCTATGTTCAGTAGTAGACTTGTACGTGATAATGATGAATGATATTTTGTACTACATTTTCCTCTAAATCCCAACCTCTTTTTCTTTGGATATACTATTTATTTTGAAATTTATTAAAAAATATTAAGAAGTATTTTGAATCCTGTAATTGGATTATTCACTATACTTTTTAATTACACGTTTTTAAGTATTTTTTGTCTTTTTCTGTCTAATAATGAAAAAAAATGTCGACCTTAATCTAGTTAAAATGAAATGAAAATGTGTTTAAAAGCCTTTTATCGACGTAAAAAATTTAAATTTCTCTTCTGGAAGATCAAACACTAATACAAACATCCAACACTATAATAAAGTTCTGGCCAATTGAAGGTTTACTACCCCTCCCATGCCTGTACATCTTTGAAATTGCAAAGTTTGTAAAACAAAACATGTATTATTTCAGACAAGCGAAAGAGATTTACACACGAAATACCAGAAATGGCAATAGACTTGTTGCTGAAATTATACCCTATATTTATATGTGTATTCTGATATTTAATAAAATACCCCAAAATATAAAAGACTTACCCCTTAGTAGATTTAAAGGCGCTTTTTACAGGTGGCTAAATGAGCATTGTTTTTATAATGTGAATGACTATCTAAATTTGACATGATGTGACACATACAGTAGTTATATATTTTTAATTAAATTTTAATCTTAATTATATTTAAATTTTGTATGTATTGGTATTGCTCATTTGTAAACATTGACATGACGATAAATATTTTAATTGAATTTTATATTGTAAATTTAATTTAATTTAATATGATAAATTTAACTATAAAAAATATATTTGCATGCTATTATAGATGGCTGAAAAAGCTGATCTACACTATATAATAACCACCTAAATGTACCCCTTTTTCAAAGCAAATAAATCTTCATTTCAATTTCAATTTCAATATGTTAGGTATCATATTTAAATTTTAATGAATATATTATATTTTAATGAATTATTTCTGAGCAACTCTATTCATTGGCGTTGTGAAGAGATGCCGCATTCCTGCTCAGAGGAATTGTTCTGATTGATTCCAGCCGCCAAATTCCATCATCGCCCATCGCGACGCAATTCACGTTACCATCCACTCCATCTGGATGCTTGGCGTTTCACCACTGTGCGATATACCAGATGTTTTTTTCCTTACACTACTTTTTCGTGAAATCGGCTATCAACAGAGATTTTTTGGATCGGTACAACTTAGGGACGTCCAAGAAAAGAGCCTACTCTTTTTTAAAAGGCCGGCAACGCGTTTGTATTTCCCTGGCGTTGCAGTTGTTCATGGGTGGCTGTAGTTAGTAGTTAGGTGAGCTGCTTGGTCGTTGGCCTTCTCTCCTATAAAATAATGAATGAATATAGAAATCTAATTGAAGTTTTCTGTTATTGCGAGAATTTCGAGTTTTCTTCTCCATGTTATTTCTGTTGTAGGTTCAACGACATAGTACAACTACAACTATTATATACGATTTTATGGACTCGCAAAAGAAATTGTTTTATAAGGGAAATGTTTGAATTGCAAAAAGATGTTGTGAGCAGGATTAGGAAAGGAATGCTTCAGAGGTTGAAGATTTGTAAGAGTGACAAAGCAAACCTATGCTAGGTTTGCTTTGTCACTCTTATATAGAAGACACTCTTACGTAGAAGATAGTGGCAGGGTCAGCAAAGGACGTCTTAGAAAGTTTATCGACCGAATTGGCGATAGATTGAATATAGGCCAAGTTAAGAGTAGTCATAACCGCAGCATGTATGCGTGATATATGGATGTGAAAGAGGCGAAACGGGTATGCCAGGAACGTCCTTAATGGAAGTCCGTAGTCTCTGTTTATCTATCTGGGTTACAGACGTGAGATTTTATGAATGTATGTATTTAGAATTACAAAACCGAGGAAAATTAATGTCAGTAAGTCAGAAACGTGTCAAATCAAAGTCCGTAGTCTCTACTACTCGTCTTGGTGATGCGCGTGAAAGTTTATGTACTTTGTATGTATTTAGTTGCATTTGTGATTCGGTGGGCGATAGGCTTACCACCTATTTCAAAATATTTCATCTATACTCATATTATTTGGCTAAACGTGGTCCGAATGCCTAACTGCTTATTTAAACTCTGGTGTATTAGTTACAAAACCAAGGTAAATTAATGAATTAACACTGTATCCTCCACATACTCGTAATTTTAACTTATTAAGACCCAAAGCTACAACTAAAGATAATATAACCACTACGTTTAGCTACAACGGCTTTCATAGTTCAGTATTTCTTTAAATACATATTTGATACAATAGTAACTAAGTTTGAGTTTTTATCGATTTTAACCCCATTCGATTTAAAAATCAAATCCAAAACTCTTTATCGCTCACAAATAATATATTGATTTCCACATACAATTTTAACCCCTTAGAGAAATGCATATTTAACTAAAACTTATATTACCTACTACATTCTAATTTCAATAGTCCGTTATGCAAATGACTAACCTAAATAGCCATAAATTCGAACTTTACCAAATTTCCAATTCCCTTTTTTAATCTAATTACGAAATCTGCCAGTACAACCCTTACCAGCGCTTGGTACTGGCAGGTACCGAACTATTGACCGGCTGCGGCCACGCTGCCTGGCCTCGTCTCGAATCACGGGTCATTTTGCTGCAAGATTATTTTTAAATGAACTAAATTTTTACTATTATTGTATCGACAAACCGATCAGTTTATCTGATTATGTGAAGCTTAGTATAAAGAAATTTATAAAGTTAAAAATAAAAAAAATATTGCAATTTATTGACCATTTACTGAGGTATTATTCTTTTAATAAATGAACTCACGTGATTTGTGCGCACACTCTCCAAAATGCATTCTGTACAAGTGGTAAAATTAAATTTTTTTGTACAGCTAACATCAATAAAATAAAATGAGAACATTATCAATGTAGTCGAAGTCAATTAAATACGCATTATTAAGGACAACTCAAAAACTACTGGTCAGATCTTGATTAAATTTATATAGAAACACATGAAAATCACAATCTTTCAAATATAAAAACAGTGCCTATTACTCCAGCTTTTTGAAGTTTTGAAGCAGGCCTTATGCATAATCAATGGAGAGATGTTCTGTATCCAGTAAAAACTCGAAATGATCGAAATGATGATGAATATTTACGTGGTAGAGTCATGCTGCAGCTATATAACTGGTATAGCTGTAGCACAAATGGGTCGGCTCGACCGGGGCGGGACAACGCTCTCACAGAACACCAGCGTAAAATAGCAGTTTAAAGCTGCTGTGTTTCGTATGGTGAGAGTAGAGAACCGGAGACCTGTTTTACTGGAAACGAGTCATTCCATCTTAGTCCTCACGGATGACAACGTATGTGCATTTTGATTCGTTATCGAGGATAGATGTAGATGTCTATGGGCCACAGCCCCCACTTAGTATCAGGTGGACTGTGTGCTCGCTTGTCACCATTATCCTATAAAAAAATCCGTAGATTAATTATTTAAGTGTTTTGTACTGCTATATAAAGTAAACTAATACATCGACCTTTAAAGAAATCATGAAATTAATGTTAAAAATCGCAATTAATACACTATAATCGTATCATTCACGAGAAAATTTGCCCATATTTACTTTGTATGGGGAAATAAATGAAGGCTATCCCGACCCTTTGTTAAAAGAATTCGATTAGGTAGGTGTAAGGTACGGCATGGTACCATATATCGACGTCCGTGAATGCCCGTCCACCGCGATAGGTCAAATGTATCCACGATCGCTAATCAATGATGGGGATCAAAGGGCATTAAAACACAAAAGTCCATGATCTAGGAAGAACTGACTGAGTAAATAATTTTTTTTTTAAACAAAGAAATAATAATGTATTATAAACGCGTGGCGATAAAAAACCTTTAAAAACCCATTTGTTTTATATGACCTATAAATAATTAATACGTCTATGTGCTTATCTTTGGATATTTTTATTCATATAATATATGATAGTATGTACCGTACCATAACTAAAAAACAATTTTTTTAAATTTTTGCCTGTCTTTCCGTTTGTTCTGGCTAATCTTCGAAACCCTTGGATCGATTTTAGTAACGGAGTAACTTAAAAATTGAAACCCATGAAATCCAATTGTAATAAAATGCACGCGGGCGAAGTCGCGGGGGACTGCTACTTAGTAAAATCAGACCTATAGTACCAAGACTGGTGACTGTGATTAGCATGTATGGTGTGAGAGGTCAATTACTGCGGGCGCCAATACGTTCGCAATCCATAGCGATTACAATATTACTATTATTATTTGCCACTTTATTTTGCGGAGTCCCTTCGGCGATGCCAATTAGACTATCGGTAATTCGAAGTACTGAAGTTACGATGGCTATTCGAGTACTGAACCAGATTACGAAACCTTTCCAACTGCATAGAGATGTACGACGGGATACCGTTATTACCGCGAAACACTTCACCGCTGCATTGGAAGACGTGAAGATGGTCTGTAAAGAATACGGTATCAACATTGATGATGAGTACATCACTTAACTTCGATTAAAATACGATACGATAAGATAATGTCACAATGCCGGTATCGCTGGAGGACTTCAGCACTCATTTCAGCACCTCAGTCCCACCCATGACCATGGGTGCTGTAAAGCACCCGAAACGTCGGGAATTAAAAAGTTAAATTAAACGCGACAAAATCCGTAAAATTAGTTTCATTTAAGATACTAGCTAGGAGTACTACACTCGAAGTTGTTGACGAGACAAGTGACCAAAGACAAATTGTCCGACTGGGCAAGTCCTACTTCGACCGAGGGGTTAATTGACTGATCCAGCTCGGTTGAGTAGCGTTCGAACTGGAAAACAAGAATGTGTAACCAGTGATGATGACATATTATGGATCTGAGACGTGGTCTTTCACTGTATGCTATATAAATTAATAAATGGTAAATATGTTGATGGATGCAGGTAGCTCAGGGACGTGCTTTGTGGTATTCCTTGGCGAATTATGTTCAAAAGTGGACTTGTGACGGGGTATGATAATTATTATTAATAATAATATTTTTTTTAAATATCCTGCACGAATAACTTAAGTTCTTTTTCACGAATAATACAAAAAGGAAAAAAATCATATTATACGACATAATTATGTATTATGTTGAATTTTGTGGTTTTAACATGTTTTCATTTAACATTCTTTCTTCACGATCCCAGAATATTTTTTCCATACTTTAATTTCGAAATGAACACAGAATTAAAACGTCAAATAGTTTTGGGAAAACATTTCTATTACAAACACACGTACAAGCAGGTATCGAATTGCATATTATACATTCTAATTTGCTTATTTTGTCACGGAATACTACAAAAAGTTGATTAGGTAGTAGGCTGATTTTGTGCCCCTGTTGTTTCGATATGTCAGAACTGCACAAGTGTATATTGAGTGTCACAACTAAACCTGATGAACTACAGAAGATGACAAAGATGAGTATTAAAAACAACAATTTGTGTTTTAGCATAAATTATGCCTCCACAGGTACTGCCTACACGGCACGGCTGGGCCCTGGCACCTCGCTTCTCATATGCTTATATAATTTTATTGTTCATATATTATGCTGGTTTCTTTACGATAATTTATTTTTCCTTCTATTGCCATCGTTACTTACGAGGAATTGTTTGAGGGTAACACGCCCAAGCTACCCCAAAATAAAATAATTTTTTTTTTAATATACTTTTCTCTATAAATTTTTTCCTCTTAAATTATATTCCTATTTTGACTGACTGCCTAATTGAGAAACAGCTTGAGAAACAACGTTCTGCATGTATTACATCCGCCATATACAAGATGGCTTTTCCGACGACATTCACGGGATACGATGGGTTGATTCTCTTACTGCATGACCTCACAGAGAAAACCTACTACACTACACCTGCATACAGAGTGTAAGATTTTATCCATCAATCCATTACAGCCTACAAAGGTCCGCTGCTGAACATAGGATGAGACAATCTATGACGGAGGCCTATGGGGTAGAGTTGTGGGGAATTTTATTGTAGTTGCCACGCTTGGCAGGCAGGTTGGCAATCAGTTTTTTTTAAATTTTGATTGGTTACCAGGAATATGCCGCTGCACATCTCATGTTTCAGTTTCCCTCTGTTGCCTCTTACAACATCCACGGGAATGGATAATATGTAACGAATTATGGTGGATGTAAGATTCAATGAATATTAATTCCACAGAATACCAGCGTAAAATAGCAGCTTAACGCTGCTGTGCTCCGTATGGTGAATGTAGATAACCGAAGTCCCCTTTTACTGGTAACGAGGTATTCTATCTTAGTGCTTACGAGTGAAAACGCTTCTGCATTTTGATTCATAGTCGACTTTAGATGTCTATGGGCCAGAGTAACAACCTACCATCAGGTGAATTGTGTGCTCGTTTGTCATCCTCATACTATAAAAAAAATTGACCAAATTAAATAACCGCAGACAATAAAATCATAATTCAATCAAAATAAACTACTAATTACTTTAATCTAAACTGAATTAAAATATTATAATAAAGTCATAACAGCAGTCCATAATACAGGTCAGTTATTAACAATGACCTTAGCTAGAGTGAAGTACTACTATGAATAATAATTACCATAATTATTATGGCCCGTATGACATTCTGCGTAGAAACCTCGAAGCGATGTGTTATCGACAAAAACTTTAAAGTAAGAAAATTATACATTATGAACATTCACGTATATTTAAATAATTTTGAAGTTTTCTTTCCTTAACTAATATGATTGATTTCTTTATAGTTTTAGAATTTAGAAGCACTCCCACAAAAATAACCTTATATATAAAAATAAATTTTTGTTTGTTCGTATTTTATGCGCTGCCGTACCGTTCATCAGATTGCTCTACAACTTTGTAAACTTATTGCTTGTACTTGCGTGCACATCTTGCCAGACTTTGTCAAACGCTTTTGCGATATCGAAGAAGACGGCATCGTTCATGGTGGTTCTGCAGCCTCTTTGTGGGAGGTTGAATCCTTTCAGAATGTATTCTGTGAGGCGATGTGAGGTTCGACCAGTGGTTTTGAGTTATCCTTAATAATTTATATTGAAGTCAGTTAGTACAATATTTATAATTTTATCACTTGTAGTGGTAGAAATATCGTAGTTATAGAAAGGTGCCTAACCAGACGAATCCTATGAGGCAATCTATGGGGTAGGCTCATATTCAACAGTGGATTTTAATAGGCTGTTTTGAAGATGAATGAATGAATGAATGAATGAATCCATTTATTCTCTCTTCACAATAGGTAATCTTAGTGCTAAGTATTAAAAAAGTGCCACACTGGTGAAGCTAACTTGTGAGAGACTGGTGCCTGATGTAGGTATGAAAACCTGCATTGCAGGTCACAAGGGTAGATAAAACGTTTTTATTTAAAACATTCAATATAATTGGACTTACGACTTATAAACTATACGAATCCTACAAGAACGTAACATTCAAACCTTTTAATCGCAGACCGCAAAAACAAAACTAGCAAAAAAATCAATACAAAGCATTGTCGTCAGCATGATGTCATCCCAAGACGGTTAACCTCACTGACCCGCCCTGGTCAAGTTCGATTCCTAATTCATTCCTGATGACTACCACCAAGGTCAAGAGACGAAGCCTAGAATTTACATACAAACGGAGCGTTGAGTAATGACCATATGCTGGGGTCAAAGATTTTGCCGTGTACAGATTCTACTACACATTATTTCGTCGTTTATTTATGTACTGCAGAAATAAATTTTAATATTACTTATTTTTAAAGATATAAGTATTAATTTCCTTTGACGTTCGATATAAGGATAATAAACGAGTGTTTTCACTTTTTTTCATAAGTTTTTGTTTCTAGAAAGAACAATAGCGTGGCTTCTTACGTTGAGTTAGTATTTTAAATAAAAAATTAAGCACAAAAAATATATATAAAGATTGCTAAATGAAATTAATACTATTGTTATTCTTCTATATTAAAATTCTAAAATTTATCTTTTTCTATAGACGGGGAATAAAACAATGTTAGAGTATTTTATGTATTTTATTTAATCACGCACAAACGGTTGAACGAATAATTAGGAAGTCCTAAATAGATAACAAGACATTAATTTTAAAAGTAAAAGAATAAATATGTCATAGGTCATAAGCATCCTTTCAATTTTCAAAGGGTTTTCTGAGAGTATTCACTGCCCCACAATACATTACTAAGTTTTATATAATAAAATAAAAGAGTAAAGTAAAGTTGCAGCGTATTTACGTTCCACTGCTGGGCACAGGCCTCCTCTCATTTCCGAGAGGGTTTATAGGGCAAGGAAATGTCCGCCGCACTACTCCAATGCGTGTTGGCGAACTTCACATGTCTTCGAAATAATTTTTCTTATTTCTCAGACATGCAGGTTTCCTCACCATGTTTTCCTTCACCGCCGAGCACGTGGTAAATCAGCACTTAAAATTGCAATTTCATTGGTGCCGGCGGGGATCGAACCCGGGTTGCTCGACCACTGTGAAGCTTACAGCGAGCGCTAACCATCTGAGCTACCACGGCTCTTATAATGAAGTATTGTTTCATAAAAAGTTATCAATATAAAACGTACATAACAAAAAACAAACGTAACAATGCGTTAACATAGCTTGAAAGGAAAGGATCCCAGTACGAAGTGCTGCTTTTCAGATCACAACTTGAATAACGATGCCACATCTGAAACATGCTAAACTAAACACATAAAAACAATAAATCAAAATCCCTCTCGTACTGACCTATAACTTGTGTTTAAAATAATAAAACAGTTTTAATCGGCTACAATGAACACTTAATTAAAGAGCTGTGTAATATTCGACTAAGCTACATACAATAATAATATTAATACAAGAACAATAAATCTAGGCAGTTTAATATAATTTTTTCAGTAAAATTGCAGCACAATGCAATTATTTTTCGTATGTTGAGGAAGAGAACTGGAGACTCTTTTTACTGGTAACTATATCCAAGCATTTTATCTTAGTTCTCATGGAAACAACGCATCTGATTTTATTCCTAGAGGATAAATGTAAGTTTTATGGGCCATAGCATAGACTTTTCATTAAGTGGACTGTGAACTCTTTCGTCACTTTTTTTCCTATAAAAATATAATAGGGGATAATATCTGTTTGATGATAATAAGCCGCAGCGTGACTTTATCCCGCTCTCTGCACTAGATCGTACCCCAACTTTAATAAAATCCATTGAATTGTTTTACCTATCACTCACATCAAGATTATTTCTCTATTCTCTAAGAGTAGAAACTCAGTCAAGAGTATAATAGAAGAGCGCGGAGCGTATCGTTAGGTGGACAGTGGTTCAGTGTATGCCGAACGTGCCGCTACGTCACGCGATCGCCGTATGCTCTTCACTGAGATCTTATTTGTGTACGATGTGCATATGTGCATATAATTGTTCAAAATTTACAAACTATTTATATTAGAACCAATTCTTGATTTCTTTGCGAATTCTCAAGTAGTCTGCAGCTGGGAATACAATGTTGAATTAACTATCAAACACTCAGCCGAACTGCAATTCGATAGCTGTTATCTTACTATCTATATCTGTATCGGATTCAACAATCGCTTCTCCGATGACTCCAATTGTCAAACAAAATACACCCTTATTATATAAGAATAGTTTAAATTAAAATGACAATATAGCGTCTCCGTTCTAAATGGGCCCAATAGCATTATTAGCGTTAAAAGATCTATTGTGTAAATTCGTGAAGCAAAGTAAATATTTTGACAAAAGTCCGTTGCATGTATTGAGTCGTTTAAAGGACAATTGGAATGAATAGTGACACTAAATAGGCAACTACTGAAAAAACATTGGCGTTAAAAAGCTTTTTGCAACATTTTCGGCGAAGGCGTTGGGTGCTTTTAAGATACAATAAAAGGTCGTGCAGTAATAAATTTTAATTTTTATTATTTGTTTTTATTTTATAAGTTTAAATAAACGAAAATAAAACACATCCTAGCGTATTCGTAGAAATCACACAATCAAATTTACAGACCCGGAACAAATAATAAAAACATTTATTTATATTATCTCTACAAATATATATATATCTAAACAATTGACATGTTGTCATCGCTCCATATCGGGAATTCGGTATCTATAAAAGTTTTAACCATTAAGTCCGGTTTTCGAGACATAAAGCTTAAAACTACCTTTTCAAGTGTAACCTTAACTTTTATATAACCCTATATTAATTTTTACTTACAAATCCATAAAGAAATCTACAAACCAAAAGTGAACTAAATATCATCCACATTTAAGACGTCTAAATAGCAAAGTAGTGTTTATAAAAGAAAAATCTCGCAACAGTTACAAAATCAGCATGGTTTATAATTTTCGTTACGTATCGAATAGTAAAATATTATTAATAACAGCGACGGAGGAGAGTGACGTCAAAATTGGAATACGTCTGGTACTGTGGTAGTAAATCCACATACCAAGTGTGGCGACTAATGCAATTCTCTCTAAATATTGAGGCCCATGTCCAGGAGCATACTTTTACAGGCTGATAAAAAAGAAGAAGATGATCGATACTTTTACGTTAGTGAATCTAGCGCTCTAGACCACAAGAGTCGTAGTAGGTCAGGGGCTAAGCGCCCGCTGTAGATTTCACAGTACGCGAGCAACCCGGGTTCGATCCCCGCCGGCATCAATGAAATTGTTAAATGCAATTTTAAGTGCTCATTTACCACGTGCTCGGCGGTTAAGGAAGACATCGTGAGGAAACCTGCATGTGTGAGAAATAACATAATTTTATACGCGGTAGAACCATGCTGCAGCTATATTAGTAGTATAGTTGTAACGCGAATGGGTCGGCTCGACCGGGGAAAGACCACGCTCTCACAGAGTACCAGCGTAAAATAGCAGCTTAACTTCTGCTGTGTTTCTTATGGTCAATTTAGAGAACTGGAGACCCTTTTTACTGGAAAAGAGGCATTCCATCTTAGTCCTAACGGGTGATAATGCATCTGCATTTTGATTCTTTATTGTGGATAGATTTAGATATCTATGGGTCACTGCAACCACTTACCATCCGGTAGACGGTGTGTTAGTTTGTCACCCTATCCTATAAAAAAAAGAAAAAATTTCGAAGACATGTGAAGATCGCCAACACGCATTGGGGCAGCGCGACGGACATTTACTAGCCTTAAAACCCGCTCAGAAATGAGAGGAGGCCTGTACCCAACAGTGGGACGTATATAGGCTGTAATTTTAACTTCCAAGCATATCATTCTTCTTTACGAATATAGCTATTCATATCCCAGGGAACAAACTAAGCATTAACGCGGGTCAAAGTTAATCGGTTGTCATGAACTGTATGACAGGCCCTCGGTTCTGTCGAAACATCAAGGATTCTGAATTGGAATAAAAGTAAAAACAATGGGTACGCGAGGCGAATGGCAAATGAGTGGCTGGCGTGGGCTGACAGTCATGTGGGCCGGAGGTCAACCGTCACACGTTCTAAATTTAAAATTGATTTTTAAACTGGGAATACTGAGGCTTTTCTTTAGGCCGCATTAGGCAACATAGGAGGCGCTAAGAGAGTAACACAGTGGGCTTGGGACGTAAAAAGATCATATACCCCATTTTGTTTTAGAAATAAATTCAAACAACTTTTGTGACTGGTGAAAACAAGCACTAGTCTGACACAAACGCGTGGTTATTACGACAAATCAACCTAGTTAGAAAGATGTTGGCCTAGTCAGATGAGCCGCAAGCTGTTTGCCCCCTCTTCTATAAAAAAAAAGAAACCATATCTTAAAATCAATTATAACATAATACAAAATATATACATATATCCACCTGATATGTATATATTTTGTATGTCTCGTATGTGTTAATTCGAAATGTAAAACATCAACAAAAGCAAATACCTACCGCATACATTCGACAAAGGCTTAATAAGGCGATCGTCGTTTTCACAATGAAAGAATTGAAAATACACTCCTTCAGTAATAACACGTTTACTTTAATTCCTATGCGTCATACAATGATCGCAATGTTTCCACTTTCGCGGTCTAACCAAATGTTACTTAATTCTTACAAGAACACAATGAAATGGGTGGAGTCGCAGTTATATTTTTATTTAAAGATGGCTTGCTGCTGGCTTGAGAGCGTTTTGATATTTAATGCAATAAAACTAATATTTAATTAAATAATAATACTAATATAAAAAAACAGGCAGTTAAAACAAAACAAAATGAAAGTAGAGATCGTGTAATTTAAAACTGCACGCGACACCCTTGTATTTTTAGTTTATTTTTCCTCTTTTATCGTAATGTTAATAAATAATAGGTTCTTTTAATAATATTTGTATAAAAGGCATTTGAAATGTAGTTTAAAGGTGTGTATGATATTATATAGATCTAGATATATAAACGTTGCATTGATGGGTCTGTTAGTGATCGCGTAACTTCTGAACAATTTGGCCGATTGAGGTCATATTCACACAATATTAAAATTTAGTTTTTCGAGACAATGCTTTAGAGCTATGCTAGGAGTCAAAATATGGCGCTGTAATCAAGTCTCACATCCACAATGTATGTTGAGATGTTGCATCCCTTTGCATTTTCTACCGCATTTGCTACGAGGAATGCTTTGAGGAAATCCGGCTGCCTGCGTCCAAATTTCACCAACGCAATTCGCGAGAAAACGTACGTTACTATATACATCATCAGGATGGTTGGCAGTCCACAACCGTGCGATTTACTAGGAGTGTTCTTCCTCGCATGACTACTATGTGGAATCGTTCACGATCACGATACGACTTAGGGACCTTCAAGAAACGAGCTTACTTCTTTTTAAAAGGCCAGCACCCGCAATTCTTCTGGTGTTGCAGTTGATCGTGGGCGGCGGTCGAAACTTACCATAAGGTGGGTCGCATGCTCGTATACTCCCTCTTTTATAAATAAAATAAACAAAAGTATTAAGTTGTTTTTTTTTAAGATTCCTAAAAGGGGAACATAGGGAAGAATTTTGATTACGGTTTATTATTTACTATATAGCAATACACAACTCGGTTCATTTCAGAATCGTCATGGAAAGTGATTATTCCTGGATAATGTATATTTTGTATAAAGTTATTACCAAACCGCAGACTTCCTGATTTTGTAGTGCAGTAACTTGCCAACCTTTGATAGGTATTTTTGTTATTGTAAAATAAAATACCTACCTCAAAACCTCAAAGCTAGTTTGTACAACCAGTGCGTTTTGCCAGTGATAACCTATGGAGCTGAGACTTGGTTCTTCACAGCTGGCCGTATGAGGAAGCTCAAAGTCACTCAGCGAGCTATGGAGAGGGCTATGCTCGGGATTTCTCTGCGTGATAGACTTAAAAATGAGGATATACGCGGTAGAACCAGAGTAACCGATATATCCCAACGGATTAGTAAGCTAAAGTGGCAATGGGCCGGCCATATAGCTCGGAGAACTGATAACTGATCGGGAAGAAAGTTTCTCGAGTGGCACTTTCGTATCGGCATGTAGTGTAGGGCATCCCCCACTAGATGAAGTGACAACCTGGTAAGACATACAGGAAGTTCCTTGGGGGAGGTCTGTGTTCAGCAGTGGACTTGTAAGGGCTGTAATGATGATGATGATGATGAAAATAAAACAATATTTATATAATATCTTTACAAAACATACAAGTCCCTAAATTTTTATTATTGCAAATTTTATTCACATTCGGCTTAATCCTTATACCTTATCATATACCAATTAAAATTAATATGTATAAGGTAATATTTCACTAATTAATTATTATCATTTTATATAAATATGTAACAACTACTACTAGTAGTTGACAATGCGCAGTGTAAGTGTTGTCCTCATCAAGAAAAAAACAATAGATGTTCCTTTTTAATGATGAGACTGATCTTTTAAACAAACGTTCACAGGATTAGCTACAATACGTCTAAACTAGAAAAAATACTTTGTGTTTCTTAAGATACTTACGTAAAAAACAGCGGTTGCCAACCCGCCTGCCATGCGTTGCAACTACGGCAAAACCTTCCCAATGAGGCAATCTATGGGGCGGTCTATGATCAGCCTCCATGTATGTCTGAGGTAAAATGATAAGATCGGAGCCAGGTAGTAAATGTTCAAAACATATGATACTACTAGGATAGCCAAATTGTACTGATCGCAATTTACGAAGATTACTCCTTACTTTGACCAGGAATCAAGTGTTTAAGGGCTGACGATGACTCAATAGCATTAAAATTAAGTGCAAGCAGTGGTTAGGCGTTTGTATTGCTCAAAGTTTATGATGTCATAAGCCATGTGTACGTATCATGCGGTCTTCGGTTTCAATATAACAATTTCTAAATAAAGTGAGTATTGCGGTTGGCTTATGCCCGTAGATTAAGTATTTAGGTCCGGTCACTACGCTATCACCTGTTGCGACGTAATGGTTATTGTTTTTTTTTTTTTGGCTAAGTGACAACAGTTGGCGGACAGGCCACACGCATAAACGACGACCGCATTGCCAATTTGCACGACACAACTGCAGTTTCGACATTCGAATATGTTATTTTGTGCGTACTTAGTGCCGGAGACACCGACTGTACGAGCAAAATGATCAGACGAGGTAAAATGCGTTTAATTTTGTGAATAAAGAACGTGGCAAATGTCATGTGTTGATGCGGTGTTGTTAAAATTATTATATTTAACTGCAACCATACTGCATATTCGTAAAATTGTTAAAACATAACAGAATTTCGCAACCATTTTCCAGTTGTATAGTTATCTGTTTTCGATAAATTCGTCAAAATAACAGCATCCATTAGAGCTTATTAAAAGTCCACCTCTGTACAAAGGCCTCCCAATTTATTATTTTCTGACACTTGACTGGTGGTTTTAGTTTTTTTTTCATTATTTGGAGTTGTCATCATTGTATGTCATTTCTTACGACACCCACGATGCTCTCTCTCAGTCATCCAAATATGCCGAAATCAAACCCTATAAAGTAGATAACATGAGCCTCATTTTGATTCTTTATCGAGTATATATGTACGTTGGTGTTTATGTTCCACAGCGTCTATTTACCATCAGGTGCTTGTTTATCACCCTTAATTTTTTAACAGTATGTATGAGAAATTAAAAATATACTTTACGTTGTAGAGCCATGCTGCAGCTATATTAGCAGTATGGTTGTAGCACGAATGGGTCGGCTCGACCGGGGAAGGCCTACGCTCTCACAGAATGTCAGCGTAAAATAGCAGCTGAACGGTGCTGTGTTTCGAAAGGTGAGTGTAGAGAACCGAAGACCCTTTTTACTGGAAACGAGGCATTCCATCTTAGTTATCACGGGTGACAGCGCATTTGCATTTTAGTTCATAGTCGAGGATAGATGTACATAGATGTATGTGGGCCGCAGCGACCACTTACCATCAGGTGGACTGTTCGCTCATTTGTCATCCTTATCCTATAAAAAAATATCATAGATTACACTCTTATATTTAAACACTTTCTTAGAAATATCTATAAGGCTAAGCAGTTAGAAGGGTGCATGTTGACAAGTTGGTTATTATCTATGTATTCTACTGTAAGCGACAAATCTATGAACAACGTTATTAAATATAAAAAGATTCATGAGTGTCGTGGAACACTCTGTTGGAACGAAGTTCCAATTATTATATTATTGATAAACGTATTATATTATTGATTTAGAAATACAAATATATGAATTACTAGCGTCCATTAAAATGAAGCGTCATTTAAAATAACATTTCTTTCATGGCAAGATAAGAAAAGTGTGGGCGAGATGGATTATTCCACTCACTCGCACTATAAAAAACGGGGTCGTGACGGAAAAATCTTACACTTTTTTTCTCCTAGCCCCCATCCGTCAAATTCATACCATGCGATAAGGAACTTCGTTCCAAAAATGATATTTTAAAACATATCCAGGGCTGACTGCTGACCAACCAACCGACGGAAATCCAACCTGGGACAAAGTAATTGATCTTCCACATCGTTCTAATAGACACAGTCAACTAAAACAAAAAGCAATATAAATCACTTCAACGTTTTATAACAATGCGTTGGACGCTGTTATGAAAGATTATAATTGGTTTGGTCTATTCATAATGAGCGGTAAACAGCACGTAATTAATGGGAGTCGTGATGAGATACGAGTAGTTGCTAAACGGACGTCTACCCACTAGCCGTAGGATAGCGTAAGTGCATTCGATTTCGATTGTGTCGAATAAAAAAATTAAGACGTTCTTGAAATAAAACTAATCAACGTGACGAATTGGAGACGAGCTATTGATGGGTCAATAGGATTCGATTTTTTCATATATTATGTACTATATTTATAACCTTCGCGCAAGCGCAAGCAATAAGTTGACCAGGTTTTACCGCAATCTGATGAACAATATGAATACGAAAAAGTGAACATTAACTTTCATATATTAGATTAAAACTTAAAATCAAACCAAGTTAATTGAACATATAGAAATATCTGTTACCTATGTATGTGAAATTTCTTTATCTTTTCTGTTTACTTTTTTTTTTTTTTTTTTTTTGCGCCCGAAGCAATTGGAAAAGGGCTACCACTGAGGGAGGCGGAAAATGCATTATGCATACCACGACAGCCGGTCTGTCCTGGTTATGTGGGACTCACTGCCTACCGGGGGACCTAAGTGATACCCACTAAAAACCGCCTTTGGGGACTGGCAACTAGCTCTATTAAAGCTGCATATGCCGTATCTAAAGCGACCCTCTTTTGGGAAAAGAGGGCGCAGACGGCTAAGTGCCGTTTAGGGACTGCCTACGAAGGCATATTATTAATTTTAACTAATTTTTAATTTAATTAGGATTGGCCTGAGCCGCCAGGAGGCAGTTCAGGTGACAGCTTACGTCATTTTAAACTCTACCCGTAAATTGATTACTAGCCGACTTCCAAAAATAATAAGGTTCTCAGTTCATCTGTATGTTTTTGTAAGTAATGCGATAATTTCGCCAATTATAAACCGACTTATTAAATAAAGAAGGTTATTAAAAGTCAATATAGTATAAGTATCGAGCGGATGTACGCGAAGTAATTTTTTGCCAACTTTAATATAAATGGACTTCCGCAAAGTAACGCCTGATTCCATTAATTATCTTAAAAAGGCTAGAACGGCCGACCAGGCAAGACTCTATAAGTAGGTTTTACCTGATGGGTTGTTCTTATTAAATTGGAAGAAAAAAAAGATTTAAGCTTGTGATATTACCTAAAAAAGTAGGTACCCACCGAACTCCAAAAACTAAACCACAAAATTATTATCAGGTCATTTACATAGCTCATTACAGCTTTCAAAGCTGGTGCCAAAGTGTATCAAAACAATATAAAAACCAATGCGTGTTTTTAAAACGTTTTGATTTTTTTTATTGATAAAATAATGATATATTAATTAATACGTTTATTTTATATTATAATGTTAATTTGTATTATTATTATAATTATTTAATTTTTATTATATTATACTTAAAACATTTTATAAATTAATAACTCCACCAACTACATTTTAACATCTTAGAAATAATCTTTCCTTTCTAACCTTTGACCGCTCCGTGGCGCAGTGACTTAGCAATGAGTTGCAGCGCTGTGGGCATCGGGTTCGTTTGCCGCACGGAAGAAGTATTTGTATGGCCTACAAATAATTGTTCTTGGTCTGAATGTTCGTCCTCATGAAATTTATGTATGTAAACTGCCTCTACGATACAGGAGAAACTCCTAGCGTGGGGGTAATGTTTTTTTAATTAAAAAAAATAAACAAATATTAAAAACCTCATGGTCTCCAGTAGATGGAGGTATAGCATCGTATATATTCGTCTAATGATGATGAAGAAGAAATTAATGAAATGTGATAGTAGTTTTATCAGTTGAGCTTAAAAGTTGAGGTATACATATCTATGGGCCTCAGTATCCACTAACCATCAGGTGAACTGTCTGCTCGTTTTTCAACCTTACTTTTATAAAAAAAAAATTAATAACACTGTTCAATTTCCTGTTAGCAAAAAAATTCTGTTGTACTATGAATGAATCGTGCCTATGAATGATGACCCATTGAATTTATTTTTTAACTCGCATCAAATATAAAGGGTGTGGTAACAGAAATGTACAGTCATCAACATAACAGAGTTGAGGAGTTTGACATTTCATATTTGTACTTATTAGCATACTGGCCAGTGGTTTGGACGCACCTTTGTTGAGGATTTAAATTTTTAAACAGCTTTTCACTGTTCATTTTTGTTCGTGCCTGTCACGGTAATATTTTGATTTTAAATATTACTACACAATATCTGACACCCTCGTAGCACAGAAATTGCAGTGGGTTTGAATAAGAGCCAAAACAAAATCGTAAAACACTAGTTTTATAGTTTCGATGTATTGAGATATATAATTAGAGTAGTAACCTAGGTACATATTTATGTTCTTTGCTAAAAAATGTTTAATTTCCTAGACAAAAAGGTTTCGCCCGGCAATTAACAATATCGTTGGTGCTGGCGGGGATCGAAATTGGTATTTTTGCCAAGTCTCGACTTACGATGAGTGCCTTACTGGGCTAACGTGCTTCTTATGTTATTAAAAAGATTTTTTAAAAACACTGCGTCATTTTGTTGCTGTCATAATTTTTTTTTAATTGTCTGGATTACTTAAAAACATTGTCTAAAATGACAAATGGATCGTTACTTATTAAACCTATGTAATAATTATTACTGTTTTAATGGTTTACATTATTAATCGAACGAACAATTCGGATTCTCGTAAACAATATAGAGAGTGAAAAAAAAATTGATCTGCGGAAACTTTTTTTGGAGCTGCCCGTTTTTAGTTGATAGCAGCGCAATGTGATTTAGTACTGCATGGACGTAATTTAAAATCATTACGTGTTAGTTACAAAAAAAGTATGTATGTTACATTCGAAATCATAAAACAAATAATATGTCTTCCCACTAGCATAAATTAAATATGTGAGCTAAACGCAATTCCATTAACCCATGAATGGACGAGCGGTGCGGCGGCGGCTTGGATAGGTGTGATTAGAATGAGCCTGCGCGTGGGCAGGCGGCCTGTCATCGTGAGGGGGTCATTGTGTACGTCGCGAAGAGATATGCATGCGATAGAAAGGTCAAAAGGAATATCTATTGAGTGTCGGTAGCTTAGCTTGCTTTTATTCTATCTATAATGGTATACTCTCTTTCTTAAGCTAGTTTGAATGCATATAATATGGACCTATGTCGTTCTCTACTTGAGTAATTTTAAATCTATATTTTAAAAAGAAAGCTTGCTTGGTTAACTAATTGTTGTTTGTAAGTTACTTGTCTACGTGCAGCAATATACAGTATACAGGCCGATGATGATGATGATTAGATGGAGGAGAAGAAGATACCCCTAATAATAATGTCCGACAGACCGAGTTTCGGTCACGGCGGTCAGTCTCAATGGAGGCTAGACATCTGCGCGGGACAGGATGACAGGGCCCGAGTACATGCGTTAGCATTAAGTTAGTGCACTATCTGTTCCCTCACGCTCATAGTCCGATGGGACGGTTATCCGACACGACCGGAGAGAGATCAGGCGCAGGACCAACGGCTTTACGTGCCTTCCAAGGCACGGAGGAGGAACACCGCCAACTTCCTGAATCTGAGCTGCTAATGAGAATTTCATGACAGAAAAACTTGATAACTTCTTTTGGTCCGACCTGGGTTTCGAACCCGGGATCTCATGATCAGCAACTATTTTTTTTCAAGGTTTTACAACCACGAGGCAGTTGGCATATAAATAGCTTTAATAACAGATAGATATAAACACCTACTTACTGCGGCCCTAAGTAAGCGGTACGGTACAGAGACTTTCGCAAGCCACGGTTCTACTTAACAAGCACCCATCGGGTTTTACCAATCTTATTCACTTTTATAATATAGTTGAGGATTACTTTCTCGCGCAGTAATTCGGCCATTTGGTGCTAAATCTTTTAGGGTTAACCGCCCATGTACTGTATGAAATTTTCAATCCTAAAATAAATGTGATAATAGAAGTTACAAGAGAAGTCATTTACACACACGTTTTTAAAGATACTCAATTAATTCTTCACGAGATTTGAAACAATTTTATCGGTGTGACGGGAAGGGACGGCCTAGACGAAGGTTTAACGACCCAATTGGCGATATATTGAAAATGGGCCATGTTAAGAGTGCCCTTAACCGACGAGCATGTATGCGTAGATACGAGTATATGGATATAAAGGAGGCGAGAGAGGTGTGTCAGGATTGTGCCAAATGGAAGTCCGTAGTCCCTACCTACTCCTCTGGGTGACAGGCGTGAGTGTTTATAGTATATGTATATATTGTATGTATTGTCATTATAGTGAATTAGCGGGTATTATAATCGACTAATTAATGAAAATCCTTCAAATCACATAGCATGACATTTAAAAGGGTACGTAGTGACAAAACCTTTACTGATTTTCGTGTTCACGTGTCATGTCTTGTCTAACAATTCCTGAGCCCAAAGAGTAAGATTTGCATTGAATGGATACGGGCTGGACACACAAGTATCGGCGGTCTGTCATTAACGGACGCGCGCAATCTGTCGCCGCTCCACCCTGCCCTGGCCCGGAGTCAAATTATTGTGTTTGTAACTCGTGGTCGGAGCGTTCGCGCTTGCGACACGCGTCATGCTTCTCAAATGATGTCATGTCACACTTAATTTTGTCCCGAAGTGTACAACTGTACAATTTGTTTTCTTTTTGCAATATAGTTCATTAAAAAAAATAGTTTTACGGATTTAATCGTTTTATTCAATGTGTAGTGTTCGCGTAAATATAAGAAAACGTAATATACTTTTATTTACTATGTTTTCGATCATTCTGTTGTCTACTGTCTATTATTGTCTGCTTAGTGTCATTCACAGTAACAATTCCTAAACAGTATCTACAAATTTTTATATTTTGAAATAATTCGTACTTTTGGATTCTATGTAGTATAGTAGTGACCATGTAATGGTGGTGTAAGATCCGCTATCCTATATAGTCCTGTGGGTGCCATAAAAGCGACAGAGGGAAACAAACCAGAATAATGGGCAGCAGGGTCTTCCTAATAACAATCAAAAATACACTGCGTTTGGCAACTGCCTGTATTTAACCCTCCTGACGAGCGTGGCAACTATGGCAAATATCCACCACATAAGGCAATCTATGGGGAGGCCCAAATTGAATAGTGGACTTTTAATAGGCTGTAACGGATAGACTTTTAATAGGTAATACCAGTACGCAATAATACTCAGTATTCTTTGGTATAATTCACATTGGGTAAAAATATAAGGACGAATGAGTGCCTTTCTTATAGCAGGCATCTGTACCTGATTTCTTATTCTATAAAGAACATATATAGCTTAAAATGTTTATAAAACAAAGAAAGTACCATAAGTACAAGATTAAAAATAATATATTTTTATATAAACTCAAAGTAACTGACACCACTTGGTCAGGTAGAACATATTCGTTTACGTGTGAAGGCCCACCGATGAAACTACACGGTCAACAGAAAAAGCAGTATTAAAAAGCTCTTTGTGCGTCGCCCTTTGTCCACGACGTTTTTTTATCATCTACCCTCATTTCTGCTTTTTTGCAATAAAAACCCCGGTTTTATGAAATCTCAAAGGAAACGATGCGAATAATTCCTCGTTTCATGTTTCTCAGTTTTTTATAGTCTCGATTTCTTAACGCCCACATGCATTATCTGTCTCTATCGATCTGATCTCCTTTTGATAGACCTCTACTATGATGGACCCCGGCTTCATTGTGTCCACTATTTTGAAGCTATTTTTTTGTCTCAAATATACTTTCTTGAATACAACCTTTCCGAGAGATTATAATTAAGAAAGAGTTGATGGATTACTACAGGTAAAAATTGACTATGAACTTAACAATAACGTATAACAATAAACTTGTTTTTATTTTGTTATAAGAAGGATTAAATGATTAAAAACTATCATTTTTAAATTAAACAGGTACTCTACTTGTCCAAGCTGCTTTTCGCCATATTTATATTATATTAATCTCACTCTTTCTCTTTATCAGTCCTTAAAATTCAGTGTTGGATATAGGCCTTACTAAGAATGTACGAAATGAAAGATTCTTGAAAGGTTTGACTATACTCACCACGATGGTCGGAGTGGGAGAACGCAGCTCGCATACCTATGCACTGGTAACGCTCTTGCATTCTTTAAGATTTGGGTATCACCAGAATATTTATAAGTCATAGGGGTTCACCGCGTTCAGGTGATGTACTCCTTGTATATAAAGTTGATATTATTTTTTAATAGATGTGAGGGTATGACATATGATACGAACGGTCACACAGTCCAGCTTCAGCCCTACTTTTATTGCATCACTTGTCATATGGATTTTCTGTAAGGGCTATCATAGCTCATAAAATATATTTATAACGCAAAGTAGCACAAAGTAACTATAATTTTTAAAAACAAATAGGCCTGCTGATGGAAAGTGGATGCTATGGCCCAAAGCCCTACATCTATCCTCAATTAGACTCATTACGACTTAGATGAAATGCCGGTCCTATTTTACCGGTAACGATTACCGGTAAAATAGGATGTCTGTTTCTCGTTTCTCAATATACAAAGTACAGGCATTTGCATCAAAATTTTACCACGTCAGGGCTACTTTTCTGCCGAGGGTGTATTACAGAGCAGGGTACATGGTTTCGGGTTGAAATATAAATAAGTCAGTAATGTTTTTCATCTTAGCCCTCAGGATCGTCAAAACAACTGTGGCTTCCTCTGTATCGAAAGACTGGTGCAAGGCCGTTATAGTCCCAATATATAAGGGAAAAGAGTCACAGCAGGACTGTAAAAACTACCATGGTATCAGCTTGCTAAGCATTGTGGGTAAACTGAATGCTAAGGTGTTAATTGAAAGAGTTATGGAAGAAACTGATGGAAAAATTTGGGGTATGTAAGCTGGATTTATAAAGGATATGGGGTGTACGGATCAAGTATTTTCCATGCGCATGATTGCTGAGAAGTTTTTGGCCAAAAACCAGAAAGTTTTTTGTGCGTTCATGGACTTGGAAAAGGCTTATGACAGAGTGGACAGGAATGTGTTATGGCAAACACTGAACTCATTTGGGTTAAGCGCTGGTTTGATACAGGATTTAAGGTCTCTTTATAGGGACTCAAGTGCTTGCGTCAGGGTCAACGGGGTCTACTCGGACTGGTTTGGCATTCAAAAAGGTGCCAGACAGGGCTGTGTTGTTTGCAAACTTTGAAAGTTGAAGAATGTGGGTTGAGAATGGGTGAGTTAACCGTCAAATACTTTTTGTACGCCGATGATCAAGTCATATTTGCATCGTTGGCGGCCGAGTTGCAAACGATGGAAACTTTAATGAACTGGTCAATAAAAGAAAGGGGTATGAAAGTGAACGCAAGTAAGACGAAAGTGATGTTTTTTGAAAGAGAAGAAAGTAAAACGTTATCTGAAATAAGAATAGAAGGGGAGTGGATTGAGCAAGTGGATGAGTTTGTATATTTCGGATGTTTATTTAGCAGGGATGGTAGATATGATAAGGATATAGAACGACGAGTGAACGCAGGAAATAGAGTGAATGGTGCTCTACACGCTATTATGAGGAGTCATAATGTGTCAATTAAGACACGCATGGCAATTCATAATGCTTTGTTAGTCCCTACTTTAATGTATGGAAGTGAAAGTTGGGTCTGGCAGAAGAAGCATGAGAGTAGAATAAATGCATTAAGGAGTATGCTAGGGCTGAATCTGAATGACAGGGTGAGAAATAGTGTTATAAGAGAAAAGTGTGGTTTGCAAGACGTTGTGACCAAGATTAAGAAAGGAATGCTACGGTGGTTTGGTCATGTAGAAAGAATGAACGAGGAAAGAGTGACAAAGCAAATTTATGTTGCAGAAGTGAACGGCAAAGTCGGGAAGGGACGCCCTAGACGAAGATTTATCAACCAAATCGGCGATACATTGAAAATGGGCCAGATTAGGAGTAACCTTAACCGACGAGCGTGTATGCGTAGAAATATGGATGTAAAGGAGACGAGAGAGGTGTGTCAGGGTCGCGCTAAATGGAAGTCCGTAGTCTCTGCCTACCCCTCTGGGTGACAGGCGTGAGTGTTTGTGTGTTGTGTGTGTGCTTTCTCTGTCCGAAGTTGGTTGCAGGGATTCTATGTTCTATTCTAATCATCCACATCCGTTTGACAACAATTATCACCCCAAGATAATACTAAAAGGAACATAATTTCTTTTAGCTAACAGAACCACACCATATATAATATATCTGCCTTACGAAACCACCGAGTTCGTTTAAAATCTACTCAACTATGAGCCCTCAAATATCATTAATATTTATTCTGCACTGTCTCTAAGTTACGACGCGGTCATCGGCGCGTTTACTTTTTTGCTGTTCTCGGTAGAAGATTAAATATAAACATGGTTTTTAATGACCCTTGCTCTGTCCTCGATATTATCTGTGACACATGTTACGCAGACTAATGATATTAAGGACATCTCGTAACAAATAATTACCACATTTCATGATAATGGTTAAAATGTTATGTGTTTCTTCCAAAAAATTCAAAGAAACTAACATCGATTTATCAAGCTCTAATTGTCTTTTATCAATGGTCGTGGATTCCCTGGAAAATATATAAGGTCTATTTTATTTTGATACAGCTTGAATATTTTATTCCAGTTGCAAGGACAAGTGTAATTTTCTTATGTGTAATCTCTAATGGCGTAAGAGAATCCACAACCTCATATTGACCCGAAGGAAATTAAACAGGAGATGGACATCAAGCAAGCAAGAATTCATCTTCTTGAAAACAACTCGAAATGATTAAATACCAGCTGGTACTCGGCACGTTACTGCCGCGGAAGAAATAATTGTGCAAATATTGTGTTAAAGGACGAGTTATATTGTTTAATTAGGAATGATAATACAATCATTGAATTAAAGTTGGTAAAAATTACCACGCGTACATCCGCTCGACAAAATAAAATGCTGTGTCTTATCTAGCACGAGACATCTTCAGGTGATGTAGACTCTCAGATGGGAAGATGCCTCGTGTAGAGGCGAAACTTGTGTCGTACTGTCGTCGGTGATGTGTCTTTCCTAGTGTAGTGGTGTTGGGAGTAGTGGTGCTGGGATTAGTGGTGACGGGGATAGTGCACGCAATTAAGGGAGGGCGGGAGGTGCTCTTCAAACTAGGTAAGGTAATTTTTACCAACTTTACGCCTCACGCCCGCGCGTAGAACTCTTCTTTCTAGTCTTCTTCTTTCTAGTCTGTCTTAGTAGGTGTCGACCTCTTACCTATTTCTGCCGCCAAATAGTAGTTCGCATTTCCTGAAGGGTACAGTTCCAGTATGATTACTGCTACTACGCATCTGTAAGTCTGTTTGTGTGAAATTGGCTGCAGGTGTTCATGGACTGCAGTAGCCACTTACCATCAAGTGGACATACAAAATAACAACTATGATATACGTCTAAATAATTACATTGAAAACTTTACCTTCTCAACAGATAATTAAAGTTTTAATAAATCAGCGTCAGTATCAAAATCAAAATACTACTTCTTCCTTTTTTAAAGATTACTGAAAAATAAGACTAGCTGTAGTACCTTAGGGGCTAATACATCTAAAGGTTTTTCACTGTGAACTTTACCTTATATGAGAAACCCAGATTCGATCTCTGTTACTCTTTTTAAGTACCGGTTTACCACGTGCTTGGCGGTGAAAAAAACATCGGGAGGAAACTTGTGTGTAGAGAAATAAAATACTTCAATGACATGTGTGTGAAGTTCAGTATGTATAGACTATAGAAGCAGCAACTTTACTTTTTAAGTCGTTAGAAAATAATGACATGTTACGACTATAGTAGTAGTAGCTTACTGTAGTTATTGGTGCCGGTAGTCACCATCAGGTGAGCCACATGATCGTTTGCCCTCTTTTATATAAAAACAAATCAACTTATGTTGTCTTTTATGAACGACTTTATTTTATAAGATAAGGGTGACAAGCGATCACACAGTCCACCTAATGTTAAGTGGTTGCTGTGACTCATAGGCATCTACATCTATCCTCGATGACGAATTGAAATGCAGATGCGTTGTCACCCGTGAGGACTAAGATTGAATTCCTCGTTTCCAGTAAAAAGGGTCTCCGGTTCTCTACACTCACCATACGAAACACAGCAGCGTTAAGCTGCTATTTTACGCTGGTATTCTGTGAAAGCGTGTTCCTTCCCCGGTCGAGCCGACCCATTCGTGCTACAACTATACCAGTAATATAGCTGCAGCATGGCTCTACCACGTAAAAATTGTTTTATTAAATAACATTCTATTTCAAATAAAACTGAATTCTAAATGGAAGAAATGTACGATGATACACTTTTCGACAGTTTCTTAAGTTCAGTGAAAACGAATGACGACCATAACGGAATTTTTTTGTTAAGTGGTAGTAACTTTATGCCCGATAAAAATATTTTAGTTACAGATGTTCGTGTTCGCCGTTTGAACTGTTCTTGTCCCTTATAATTAATCGGTTAAGTAACGGTAGCCAAGAACAAGAAAGTTTCCATTCTATTACAGCCTGTTTATTCTAACTGCTGATAATAAACTTACACAGTAGTTTGCCTCATAGGCGGAATTTTCCATAGTTGCCACGCTTGGAGGCATATTGGCAGCCACTTTTTTATATCGCTGAGCTGTTATTATAGCAATTTTCCAATCCATTTCATTGCAGCATATAAAAGTCCGCTGCTCAACAAAAAGATCTCCCCCATAGATTGCCTCATAGGAGAGATATTGCCATACTTGTCACACTTGGACGGCATATTGTCAACTGCTTTTTTTATAATTTTGAGCTTTTATCGGGAAAATGCTGTTGTCGTGTCCCGTTTCAGTTTCCCGCTCCCGCCTATTAGGATGACCACGGTGTGATATGGGATGGTGGATATTCTTGCACCGCCACTACACGGTGAAAATAAATTTTACTACTATACTATTTATCTTTCACGACAGTGATATCACATACTTTCATATTACATTTATATGATTCCTTTATTATTTAATTTAAACTTAAAAAAAAATGAGCTAAATAGAAAACCTTTCAAATGTGTGAAAGCAATTTTTTTAGTTTTTATTTTCTTTGGTGCATGAAGTTAACATGACTTTGATTTGTTAAGGAATTAAAAATATAACTTCCATCACTTAACAAAAGATAAAAAGAATGCATTTTACACGAAATATATTTTTATTGTTTTTGGAAGCACCTTACCAGTCGCGCTAACTTGTGATAAGTCAACCTTTTTTTTTTGTTAAATTTTTTGTTCACCTTCGTCAAAACGTTGATCATTTACTGTTGCCATTTATAATTCTCACGGAGTATGTGATTATATATATATATAATCACATACTCCGTGAGAGAAATATATGTGTGTATATATATATAACATGTAATTTATAAAATAAAATATATAATAGAACAATGAATCTAAAACTAAAAACATTAAAAATATAATATAATAACTAAAATATATTATTAAAAAGGAGTCCCTTTAAGCAAGGTTCCGAAGATATATATATACATGTATATATATATATATATATATATATATATATATATATATATATATATATATATATATATATATATATAAGTCTTTAACAGTATTTCTACTTTTTATAAATTTATTTATTCTACTTTTTAATAATTATGCACCACATTGTCCATTATTCATGTATATAATATGATTATTACTTCATAAACCATTATATTTATAACATATGGTATGTCTAGGTTTAGTAAAATAAAAAGTTAAAAATATGTTATGTTATTTTATAACGTAAAAAATTTAGATCGTGTCAACCCCTGAGGACTAAGATAAAATCCCTCGTTACCAGTAAGAAGGGTCTTCGTTTCTCTACACTCACACACTATGAAACACAGAAGCATTAAGCTGCTATTCCACGCTGGTATTCTGTCAGTGTGTGGTTCTGCAAGCGATATTTTCACAAAGGTTGGCATAACCACAAGGGCCACACTCGTCAGGTTTATTTGTGATTGAAGTAAAAGACACCTTCGTGTAAATTCATATTATGCTTTTATATTGACTTTGACTTTTAGATTACTTAAAGACACTTGTATAGCTATGTCTTCAGTCAAAAACAAAATACAATTCAATCGGTCGTTCAGAAACAAAAAATTAGCGGCTGCAGTGTTTCAATTGCGAAAGCAACGGTCGAACAACTTCATTCCTCGCTACGGGAGGTTTGTAGAACATGAAGGGTTAAAGATTTACATCAGAACCGGATTAGTTATAGTAATTGCGGTACAACAATAGGCAAAATCGTCTGCAAGAAACGTGGGCGCGGGAACTTAACCCGTTGAATAAAACAATGCTAACCTGATACCTTCAATGTTGATACTCGCGATCCATAAGTTAGTCTAGCTAAAGCATTGGTTTTCAATAACTTAGGTGTCGACGATTTTCTATGTTCAAATATTTGACCAATTAAATAAATTGATACAAGTTATTGGTAAAAGTACCTATATATATTTGGTCCGGCACTAACTCGTTTTTTTAAATATACAATCAGGGTGACAAACGAGTACATATTTCATCTGGTGGTAAGTGAACGCTGTGGCCCATGGACATCAACATTTATTTTCGATTAAGAATCAAAATGCAGATGCGTTGTTACCCATGAGGACTAATATGGGATGCCTCGTTTCCAGTAAAAAGGGTCTCCGGTTCTCTGGTTCACAACACAGCAGCATAGTGCTTTTATTTTACGCTGATATTCTGTGAGAGTGTAGTCCTACCCCTGTCGACTTGAGCGTGTGTCTACCACGTAATATACACTTTTATTTCATTTTCAACTGAAGATCGTTTGAACCTTTCATTAGGAATTCCTCCTGTAATGTAAAGGATTTTTAAAATATATGAACAAATTATACCCTGTATAAATATACAAATACCTAACTCGCAAATACATTTGCATGGTAGGTATTTGTATGTAAATTTACATGGTAGAGCCATGCTGCAGCTATATTATTGTGTGGCAAGAATTCGTCGGTTCAACTGGGGCTGGACCATACATTCTAAGAATACCAGCGTTAAATAAAAACTTACTACTGTCTTTTCTAATGTGAATGTACAAAACCGGTAACGCTTTTTACTGGAAATAAGACATTTCATCTTATTCCTAGGGTGCGACTACACATTTGCTTTTTGATTCTTAACCGTGGATAGATGAAAATTTCTATGAGCCACAGCATCCACTTACAATGAGATGCACTGTGTGCTCGTTTGTCACCCGTATTCTATAAAAAAATCTCGTTTTCCATTCTTAACTTAATAGCTATTCAATAATCTTACTTTAGGTTATTTCACGTACCACTCTTTCTAAATATAACGTTTACAATGTTAAGATAAGTACCGCGCGAGACATAGGGATCCACACGTGGTTGCCAGAGGCGCACATGTGACGTCGCAGGCGAGCCGATGGTCACATGTGATGTCCACAATGATACATGTACGTCCACATATACATATATACATTTCAGTTTGTTTTTGTTCAACAGTAAGATTACAATGTACAACCACTAACAGAACATTATGAGAATCGTTCAGGAAAAATGTAAAACAGACAGTATTGCTCGGATTACCGTAAAAATTAAAGATAACATAACGTATAAATTTGATTATTTTGTGTAGATTGTCAAACCAATACGATAGCTCCGTGGCGCAGTGGTTTAGCAATAAATTTGCAACGCTAAGGGCCGCGTATGCCCTACAAATAATTATTCCGGGTCTGGATGTTTGTCCTTGTGAAATTTATGTATGTAAACTGCCAACACGATACAGGAAAAATTTCGAGTGTGGAGGTAACGTTTCCTAAAAAAATATATTGAAAGTCGTAATTTATAAGTTTTATTTCTTTATCTTAATAATTTAAACAATATTTTCGTTATTTCGTTACAATATAGATTTTATTAATATCGTTTTAGATTTTTCAAGGTTGGTAGCCATTTTATGGATGTGATCAATATTTTTTTCTTACTAGTTAAATATTTTTCTAACTTTTTTTAAAAAGATCAATAAAATACAAATATTCTAACGATTGTAAAGTTATGCACTAATCTGTTTACTGTGTTACAATCTAATGACTTTTTTTAATTTAGGTATTTAAAATTGCTTAGATATATGAGTGATACACAAGTAATTTCTACATAGTTATAATATAACATTTTATAAAATATTATTACTTTTGTATAGATTTACAAATGCAGGTTGAAAATTCATTTTTTTAATCCTTCAAACGAAATATTTTTTACATAAGCTATCATAAGTTACCTTGCTTATTAAACATATATATGTACTTTTTAATACGAGTGTCCTCGGCCTGTTGGACGATACGTTTTATGGCTTCTGACCAGATGTATCACTCGCTAAAAGTAATTTATGATTCATATAACGTATGCAACGTAAATTACTCTTTATTAATTAACTACTTCATCGATAAAGTTGAATGAGTTTTTCATTGAGTCACAGTAAATTATTACCGTTACCGTTACCGTAACAGCCTATTAAAGTCCACTGATGAATATAGGCCTCCCTCATAGGTTGCGTCATAAGGGGATATTTGCCATAGTTGCCACACTTGGCATGTGTGTTGGCAACCGCAGTTTTTTTAGTTTTAGTCGTTATTAGGGAAACACTGCTGCCTATCTACGATACAACCACAAAACATTACAACACCCACTAGAAGATGGGGTAGTGAATATTCTTACACCGCCACTACACGGTAAACAGTAAATTATTAATCTCATTCATTTTAATTTTTTTTAAAGTTTCTTAAAAACACATGATTATTAAGGAAAATCTCAAAAAATTAAACAATATATAAAAACAAACAGATTTCGATTAAAAATACTGATTATTTTTGAAAAATATATTTATACATATTTTTAATAATTTTACTCGTCCAATTATGTATAAATTTTGAATTATTCACATACATCGATGTAATATATGTACTACCTACGCACATATAACTCAATGATCACATAATATAGAACTAAAGGTTTGAAATTATTTACGGTTTTGATGCATTAACATTGTTAAAATAGAAAATGAATGCCCATCGAATACAACTTTCATAGAATTTAAGCTAACATATACTCGTGGGTTAAACTGTAATGTTATGAAAAAATACTAAGTACTTTTTTGTTTATTTAAATATGAAAATATTCTTATAACTGTAATTATTTTGCCCAAATAGTCCCATAAAATAAAAAATGATATTTGAAACTTTTCCCGCCTAAAGCCCACCTCCGTCATCCAATGCAACAAACAAAAAATCACGGTGAAATACCGCTAGACGCCGCATCTGGATGTCGTTGCGCTCTCACCGTTACGTAGCTGCGCTGTGACCCGCCGCGGCAAAAAAACGTGTGGGCGTAGGAGTGATCCAGCTTTGTTCTGGTGAAATTATACGGTCGCGTGACTGTGCTAGAGAAATAGTGCGGAATCGCCATTGAATGTCTCTAGAAAGAACATTGAGCATTGGCGATGAAAAACAAATGACAGTGCAAAAAAAGTAATTCCGCCAACTTGCTTATATTAAATATTGTACTGGTTTCGTTTCAATTTTTATTTATGACGGTGTTATATTGTATTATTCTACAAATAAATAAAGTTTAAATATGTGTATTTCCAGATTTTCCGTATTAAAAAAATAAAGTGTGGGGCAACAACCATACCTTATGGTTTGGTAATCTTTCGATACTAAATAATTTTAATATTTAACATTTAAGCCTTAAACATTTAAATTAAGACATTTTATACGGAATTATTAAAAATATCAAGATTTAAGAAAAAAATACCTATTTCAACTTTTTGAGTTAATAAAAAATATTATTTTTATTTTGTAGTTAATAAGGAAACATCTCTATAATTGAACATCCTATACAGCACAGGATAAGCAAGCGATAAAACAAATATCCGCCGGTGATAAGGGTCAAAAACCATATTGCACAAAGTTGGCCCGGCCCAGATGAGACGCGGTTTACATTTTTTGTCTACCTCCGAGGCTATTTTTAACCACTGTTATGGTCTACGGCACCGCAAGACTGTGCCATAAGGGACTAGGGTCAAAGCGTGAAAGTTTCGAGTTTGTGAAATTACTTCATTTCGGTGTAAATATTATCAATGCATTATTTAGATTCAACTTATTTTTTATTGCTTAAAAAAATTGAAAAAGAAAAAAAAAGAAAAAAGAATAAATAATATATATATATAATTAAATAATAATTCTTAAAGAATTATTATTTAACTATATATAACTTGTAATGTAATTACTTACCTACCTCGTACCTACTTCTTTTCCTTATTCAAACAGAAATAGAAATTTAATGCTACAATTTAAGTAACGTTCTTAAGGAAAATTTAGAGTAACTCTTTTTTATATAAGATAAGGGTGACAAACAAACACACAGTCCACCTGATGGTAAATGGTTGCTGTGGCCCATAAATCTACATCTATCCTCGATTACGAATTAATATGTAGATGCGTTGTCACCCGTGAGGACTAAGATGAAACGCCTCGTTTCCACTAGAAAGGGTCTCCGGTTCTCTACACCATATGAAACACAGCAACGTTAAGCTGCTATTTTACGCTGGTATTCTGTGAAAGCGTGGTCCCTTCTAGGTCAAGCCAACCCATTCGTGCTACAACTAAACCAATAGCATAGCTGCAGCATGGCTCTACCACGTAAAAAGCTTCGCAGCTCTACGTTGTTTCTTTGTCTTAATCGTGACTTCTGTACTTGACTACTTTTTTTTATAGAATTTTTTTTATAAAAAAAAAACTTGACAACATCGATAATTCGTTTTTTCGACATTCGACAATTTGTCTAATAAAATTCACTTGCGTTCTCCGAATTTACTATGTTGTTAGAATAGTGCCTTTTAATAGATAGAGCAGTGGATCATTAATATAATATTTTAATACAATGAAATAAATTTTACAAGAATTACAGTACATTGTTTTAATTTTACAATGTTGTAGAGTTGTTATAAAAACTTTTAAAATGATATATATTCGTAACTGATGAAGTTGTTTCTTAATAGAGGCAATAAAGAGTAAACAAACATAGAACAGCTTTTGCTCTAAAAACATAAGCTACCTTTATCATTTCGAGACGCCGACGCGACAAAAATCATTCCGTTTATTTTGGCACCAAATGTTCCGTTAGGGTACGTTTGCACCTTGCGACTGCAAATAACCTGCGACCTATTTATCCGGCCACGAAAAAAATCACCACCAACAACTGTTACTTATGGAAAGGACTGAAAGGCCTAACGCGCGATTTTAAGCATTATGTTTAACGAAATAAAGGTACTTAAGCAACTTACAAACAGACAGATAACATTTTGTAAGTATAACCACATGTGGGAACAACCTTAGTGCTTTTTTGTGGTCGGTGGTTTTGAGTTTAGTTTTCGGCGGATGTTTGGTCGCTATGCAGTATTAATTAATTTGTGATGTTTGTCTATTATCGTGCTATTAAGGACTTGTTAGGTGTTTAATTTATAATGTAAAGCATAAATTTAGTATTACACTGTGATGTTAATTCTTATTTTACGATAAGTCAGAACTTACTATCAAATGTTGGAACGTTTCTCAATCTCTATAAGAGATATAAGCAATATTTAGAGTATTTATTATTTGCTTTCTAGTAATTTTACTTCTAATTCAGTTTTAAAATCATTATATGCAAGTTATAAACAATATTTATTTTAATATTTAATGAGTTCTTCTATTTTTATTTTTGTTACACACAAAAAAGGTTTCATAGACGACAATAAATTTAAAAAAAGAAACAAAAGGTAAAAACAGTTACCCGGTCCCGATCAAATGAGTTTCAGAGTTTTGTAAAACTCCGCAAATAGGAGTTTCAATAAAGTTTAAAAGAGAATATTATAGAAATTATAGAAATATTATTATAATTATTAATTATATTATTATAGATTTTTTAAACTATAATATCTAGGCTGATGACCGAGACTTGGCGCAGCTTCTAATGTAACCTATATTTAACAGTGGCATTTTACAATTGTTAGCCAAGATAGAAATCTGCACATAGCCGTTGTTAATTTTTCTCCGCATATATAAAAAGTAATAGCATAGTGCACATCATACATCCTTATGCTGAACGCATTCCTCTTTCAGTGAGTTAGTAAGTGCCATGCGATATATGAAACATAGTGAGAACCTAGATATCTGAAAAATTATACTTACGAGAAGTCAATCAAATCGAATTGAAGCAGCGCGACAGGATTTTTTTCTGGCTACATAACCCCCCGTATACATGTCATATTTGAAATATACTATATAATTTTTAGTTATTATTAAAATCGGTATAAACATCATAATATTTGTGCAAATTTATAAACCACACCATCTTTTGCTAGTGTATACACAACTTAACCACCGTAATTCCACCCTTCACTGTCATAAGCATATTTATCGAAGGATACAGGTAACCACGTTCCGAGTTCGGACGGTATCGGTGGTAAATCTTCCAGAGCTAACTGTACCGGTCGGGTCACGTCCCGTACCCGCGACGGTCACGTCGCAGCCCCGCCGGCCTCCGTACCGCGACATATTTATTACCGACGCCTTATACCGAATTTCGTGATGTCACTTCACGGCGGATGTATTGTTGAACTCTCTCGAAGAGTTATGGGAATTAAAAAAGATCGTTTTAATGTGATTTTTGTCATGAATATAAAAACGCTCGAAGGGATTTTTGGTGTAATGTGGGTTATGATGGGACAGTTACGAAATAGTAGGAACTTAGATGGTTCATCAGCCTTCCCTTTCTAATAAAACTAAAGTGAATAAATAACCAACAGTCCACCTGATGGTAAGTGGCTACAGCAATCCATACACTTGCAACCAACTTCAATCTATAAAGGCTATAGATGAAGAAAGAAGAAGAAGAGAAGAAACAGGTAAGAGGGTGATAATTTCTCAGACAGTAGCCGGTAGTATTTCGCACGTGGTAGAGCCATGCTGCAGCTATATCATGGTTGTAGCACGAATGGGTCGGCTCGACCGGGGAAAGACCACACAACATGTTTCGTATGGTGAGTGTCAGTTTTTTAACCGGAGACCGTTTTAACTGAAAACGAGGCATTTCATCTTAGCCCCTTTAGGGTTGACAACACATCTGCATTTTGATTCTTAATCGAGGATAGATGTAGATGTCTATCGGATACAGCATCCACTTACCACCTATTTCTATAAAAAAATGGGACTCGTAGGCAGAAAAGGTGTATAGAGAATCTCATATTAGCTATTTTTAGAAATTTTGTCGATAAAATTATTTTACTTTATTTTATTTATTAACTTTAGCGGTGCCAAGGCGACAGTCATGGTATTGAAGAAAAGTGCAGAAATGTTTGTACAGTATAAGGCTACAATGGCTATCCGAGTACAGGGCGGAGTACGAACCTAATAAATTGCAGAGCAGTTTATGACTGAATGACATTATATCCCCGAAAGTCTTCACTGCATTGGAATGGATTGGAAGACGTTTTCAGGAAAGGATACGGTGTCAAGATCAATGGCCAGTACATCGTTCACCTTGGATTTGCCAAGGATATTAAGAAACTCAATAGTGTCTCCTAGCAGATGGTCTTAAGATGAACATGGACAAGACAAAGGTCAAGTATACCGTCCATGGCACACCTACACAAGTAGTTGTTGGAAGCACTACACTCAAAGTTACTGACGAGTATGTTTACCTAGGACTAGTTGTCTGACTAGGTAAGTCCAACTTCGACTGGATGCAACTCGGCTGGAAGCGTTCGGGGTAATACAACACATATTTTAGTCACGTATACCTCAAGAACTGTACAAACAGTGCGTGTTGCCAGTGATGACATATGGATTTGAAGAGTTATCCTTTACTGCTGGCTGTATGAGGAAACTTAAAGTCACTAAGCAAGCTATTAAGAGAGCAATGCTTGTAGTGATGAGAACATCCACTGTAGAACCAAAGTAATCAACAAAACCCAATGGATTAGTGAACTAAAATGGCAATGACTGAACCATATAGCTAGAAGAACTGAAAACCGGTGGGGAAGAAAGGTAAGTGAAGTATAACCGGCCCTGGTATGGTAAGTGGCTCAGTACACTGCTTTGTGGAATTATTGGTTAGAATTGGTGTTCAGCAGTATTCTTTTGAACGGCTGTAACAATAGTAATGGTGACGATGAAAAAAGGTATTATAAGAAAAAAAAAGAAATTTCATTTTCTGTATCAGTGCCCTAAAACTGATTGATATCTCTTGTTTCTGGTACAAAACAAACTAAAGACACCGTTGTAAATACACCAAGAAATTACAGTCAACACGTAACCCTCGTAATCGGGTCCAGCACACCTCATCCCCATACACATAAAGGTGTGTTTACACTATGCGTGGCGACGTTGCAATCAATCTCCATCAGAAAGCGGCGCTTTATCAACGAGTATCCGCCTCCGCTTGTAACCAATAAAAGTATAGATACGGCCTATTTAGGTAATAAATTAAAATTATGCTAAAACGTGTATAGCAATACTAAATTAAATTAAGAAAAAATCTGTAGATATGTCATACAAAAAGCTTAAAATTGTGTGATTTAATTTCCTATTTCTTACGAGTATATAAAACGTGACGGCTCCGTGGCGTAGTGGCTTAGCAATGAGGTGCAGCGCCAAGGGCCGCGGGTTAGAATCCCGCACAGAATAAGTATTTTTATGGCCTAAAAATAATTGTTCTGGGTCTGGATATTTGTCCTTGAAAAATTTATATATGTAAAATACCCTCACGATACAGAAGAAAATCCTAGTGTGGAGTTACCGTTTATTTTTGTTCTATGTATCGTCTGCAAATTTTTCTAAATCCTACTCTCCTTTTGAAATTTTTGTACAACGTCTAATGGTACAGACATGAATTATGTAATTTTAAAGTAAAAATACAAACACAAATACAAAGTAAAAAAATATTTTGTATTTATTTTTATGATTCTACATCATGAACTGTTTATTTCAAAACGGAACTTTTCAAATATTTTCATTTTCATAATAAAATTATAAATCTCTATTTGACGATTTATAGGATTTAAAAAAGCCTCCTGCCGCCTCTGATATCTTCTGCGTGCGCGTGAGAACAAAGTTGAACGCAATCGTCCATCAAGCGTTTATCACGAATACACGCACACGTAACCTTATCTGTGGAGATGAAAGTGAGGAAACTGTCCACCGACACCAAAATATTGTTTTCGGTAGCGGGACGTGACGATGTCTTATAATAAGAGATACCATCTCTAGAAATCGATCATATACGTAAAAAATACACCTGTAATTTAATATATGGAAAGTCCCTACAATGAAATCACCTGTAATCCCCTTCGAATATAGTAAATTGTAAATAAATTTTAAGTGAGGAATGAATGAAATCTTTATGATAGAAAGAAATAATTAGTTTACCAGTTTTCAATTTTATTTTTTTTAATTTCGGCACCCGAATAACATATCTTAAAAAAGCTAAAACTAAAGCTTTAAAAACTTTACATCCATATTATGCTATAGGGGCATTTTACTAATATAGTTTACAATGACCATACATCCAGACCTGAGGCAATTATAAGTTAAAGTTTACAGCATATATACATCCCATTGCTAAGCTCAAGTCTCCTCTCATTTTTTCTAAGTGTCCGCCGCGCTGCCCCAACGCGTGTTAATGGGGCATGTTACATTGTCAATATTATCACGATATTGTGATAATATTGATAGTATAATGGGCCATATCGCAGTATCGTGATAATATCACAAGTTATCCGGAAATTTTGAAATCCGCGATACTGGCTTCAATAATATTGAAATATAAGCGCTTTGCGATATTTTTTTGTCAGTATTCACCCGTAGTCCTGGCGGAACGATGTCCGAGTAGTGACGATGACAAAGTACGCTCTGTCGTTGATAGTATTGAGCAAAAAACTTACTTAAAAGAGTTTATTCTTTTACTTGAAACGTGCCCATCTTTGTGGAATCCGAAAGATAAACATTATTTAAATACTGTTAAAAATGAAGTTAGTGCAAGTTTATAAAAATATAAAGAGAAAAGAAAAGGTTTTTAAGCACTTGAAACTTCTGCCAGTTGCTAAGTACCGCAATGTTACGTCAAGCTTTTCTCTCGACGATATAACTCGTCTCATCTGTGTGTCTGGTTTAGTAATATACGGGGAAACGATGGCTAATAGCTTCTCAAAGAAGTCCTCACTCATTCTAAAATAATTGGAGTAATCGTCCAAATCGTCGCCCATGAGCATTTCTTGCGGAATGTTCAAATGTGTATATTGATTGTTGATTTCATTTTAAAATCCAGTTTTTCACCCAATGCGTTTTTACGTTTATTTTACAACTCGTTTGCGAGTACTGTAGCTTTTTTATAGGATAGGGTGACAAACAACCACACAGTCCACCTAATGGTAAGTGGTTGCTGTGAGCCATAGACATCTACATTTATCCTCAATAAAGAATCAAAATACAGATGAGTTATCACCCGTGAGGATGCACCCGTGAAGATGGAATGCCTCTTTTCCAGTAAAAGGTGTCTCCGGTTCTCTACAGTTACCATACGAAACACAGCAGTGTCAAGCTGCCATTTTACGCTGGTATTCTGTGAGAGCGTGGTCCTTCCCCGGTCGAGCCGACCCATTCGTGCTACAACTACATATACCTATATAGCTGCAGAATGGCTCTACCACGTATAAATAAAATACGCATAAGTAAATGCTGTTGCTGCCTTTCTATTATTATCCATCATTTATTTCTAAAGTTATTCAATTTTCTTTTACGAAACACTACTTCACTCTAGTAAATTCAACGGCATACTGATGATGATATTATTGACAATGTAATAGCGCAATTTCAATACTTGCGATATTGCGATACTAGGATCATGATAATATTGACAATGTAACATGCCCCAATAAACTTCACGTCTTCGAGATTTTTTTTCTACAAGTAAGCCACATAAACATTGGTTCCACGCCGGAATTGTACCCGTTACCCTATGAAAGTATTCTGTAACAAATTTGATTGTACTGCATTTGAACTGAAACTTTTGCAGGATAAAAAGGTGTACGCTTCCTGGAGCAAAATTTTATTTCGTACCTTTATAGAAAATTGCTGTTAATTCATTCTTTTAAGACGTGAAAGTTAGCTAAAATCCGAGAAAAATATGAAATTGTAGTATCTATTAGATATGAAAGAGATGCTCTTTAAATTGCGTAAATGCACACCATTTTGGTTAATAATTTTCTATATCTTTAGTATAATAAATTCCCGGAATCTGAAACCTGATTCTAATAATTAAATCTTTGTGTTATATCGTATTTAAGCACTTTCAGTTCACAAGCCAAAAACATATCTCATATTAATCTCGGGATTTGTCATTCACACTCTGACAGGAATATATGGTAATAACTCTCCGTAATGACTCATTTGATTAGGAACGTTTTGTCAAAACTACACAAAAGGTTTATCCGTACTACGAAGGCTATTCACAAGGTTAGTTCGCCATTATTTAGATGTGACTTAATTCGAAATGCGTGCTTTAAAAGTAACCTATATAAATTAGCAGCCTTAATAGTTTGGCTAAAGTGAGTTACTCGTAGTTTTGAAAGACAGTCATAGTTAAAATTATGACTAATATATTATCTTAATATTATAAAAAAATTAATATCGTCTTATTAACTTCTTGACTTCTCTCCTTTTGACTTCAAAAGAGGAGGAGGTTCACAATTCGAATGTATGTAATATGTTCGCTTTTTTTTAATTTGTATATTACGCGATTATTTCGCCAATTGAGACCCAATTAAAATTCTTTTTTTAACGGTCTTCAAAAAGGAAAGGTTCTCAATTCGAGTGTATGTTTTTTTTTTGCATGTATGTTACGCGATATCTTCGCAGATTGTTAACCAATTTTGATAATTCTTTTTTTATTAAATAGGTTATACTTTAAGGGTGGTCCCTTTAAGCAATTTGAAGTCTTTTTTTAAGTTTGTTAAAAGTTAAAATTATTATTAAATAGGTTAAAGTTCAGGGGTAGTCCCATATAAATTTGGAGATAAACTTGCACCGCTAAAGTTGGCAAAATATATTTTTTTTAAATTTTCATGTCGGATGTTACTTTTTGTTAAAGTTAAAGACACCGTTGTAAATACATCAAGGAATTTATACGTGGTAGAGCTATGCTCAGGTTAGGTTAGGTTAGGTTAGGTTTATGAGGTGTCCCCCCCGAACGGGTTCCCGCCTTGTCGTGGCGGGGGGGCTTAGTAGCCGTGGCTTGGTCACCCGCGGTGAACTAAGAGGAACCCCTGGGTTGGCCCGTGGTGTAGGGCCGGCCCGAGGTGGCCGCTCCGAGTGGGCTTGGGAAGCCCACATCGGATGTGTGTCGGTGGGCTGCGGTGGGAGGGGTGTCCGCTCCCTCTACCGCTGCAGCCGAGGTGGAGTCGCGGAGGAAGAGGAGTGTTGGTATGGCGATGCGCCACTCGCCCTATCCTCCGCGACTCTGACGGGGCCGCACCGTTATTGATGCAGTGGTGGTGGGGCTGCGGGGGGAGAGGAGTGTCGGTATTGCGAGGCGCCGCTCTCCCTACCCTCCGCAGCCGAATCTTGGTTGGCGGCGGAGCCATAGACCAGATCCGCCGCTGGGGTCAGGAAGGCTGGTGCTCTGAGTGCTAGTTTTTCCTGGCCCCATGGCCTTCGCGCATCGGACACGGGGGCGTCCGTTGCGCATGTGAAATTGGAGGCCGAGGAGGAGGGCGCGCCATGTGTTCTGGTGCGCCTTACCTGAGAGGGAGATGGGGGAGGAGTAGTCCTCTCCCGAGGAGGGGCCGCCATGGGGCGGCCAGCGCAGGTGGGGCCGCGGATGTGTGCGAAAGCGTTCCCGTGGCCCTGCCAATATGCGACGAAGGTGGAACACCATGGGGTTTTAGTCGGTGCGAGTCCGACATAACCCGTCCTTGCCCCCGCGAGGCGGGTATGCGTAGGCATTTCCCCATGTAAAAAAAAAAAAGGTTTATGAGGTGTACCTCGCGTATGAGGTGTACCTCGCGTCTAAGGAGACTCTGTGGCTGGCCATCGTCGACTCAAAGTCGCGTGCCAGGGAGGAACTGCTGGGGTCCCTAGATCGGGATCCGTGGGGGCGCCCCTACCGTTGGATACGGGGCAAGTTGCGTCCCTGGGCGCCTCCACTAACACAAAGGATGCAACTCCAGTTGCTAGAGGCGGTAGTATCGACTATCTTCCCTGAGCGAGTGGGATACGTTCCCCCGGCGATGGCTTCGCCCTCAGCCTCAGACTCTCCAGAAGAGGAGAGCACCGATGTCCCCGAGGTGACGCAAGCAGAGACGAGAGCGGCCGTGTCGCGACTCCGGGCTAAGAACACAGCGCCCGGACCCGACGGAGTTCCTGGTCGAGCTCTCGTCCTGGCTCTGATGGAGCTAGAGCCCCAGCTGAGGGGGCTCTTTACGGCATGTCTCAAGCAGGGTCAGTTTCCGAGTGTGTGGAAGGAGGGGAGGCTGGTCCTACTCAGGAAGGAGGGGCGCCCCGCGGACTCACCGTCCGCGTACCGGCCCATAGTGCTGCTCGACGAGGCGGGCAAACTTTTTGAGCGTATCATCGCAGATCGCCTCGTCAGCCACTTGTGCAGAGAGGGGCCGGACCTGGATGAGAACCAGTTTGGTTTTCGTCGCGGGCGCTCCACCATAGACGGGGTGGTGCTGGCGGTGTCTTTAGACATCTCCAACGCCATCAACACCCTACCCTGGGGTTGTATTCGGGAGGCGCTGAATTATCATCGCGTGTCTCCCTACCTCCGCCGCACAATAGGGGCTTACCTTGAGGAGAGATGCGTCACGTATTGGGGACGTGACGGCGCTGGTCAGCGCGTCATGTCGTGCGGTGTTCCGCAGGGATCGGTCTTGGGTCCACTCCTGTGTAACATCGGCTACGACTGGGTGTTGAGAGATGAACTCCCGTCCCGGACGACACGCTCGTCACTGCCCGGGGGAGTTCGCACAGGGAAGCAGCGTTGGTTGTCACGGCTGCGGTGTCACAATGGTGAACCGTATCCGGCGCCTGGGTCTGGAAGTGGCCCTAAACAAGTCGGAGGCCATGGTGTTCCATGGCCCTCGACGCGCGCCGCCGCCGGGTTCACACATCGTGGTCAGCGGGGCCCGGATAGCTGTCGAGTCCACCATGAAGTATCTGGGATAGGTGCTCGACAGCCGATGGGAATTCGGACCACACTTCCGGTGGCTGGCGCCCAAGCTGATGGGTGCAGCGGGCGCGCTTTCAACGTTACTTCCCAACTTGGGGGGCCCGAGCGCCGCCTGTAGGCGGTTGTACGTGGGAATCGTGCGGTCCATGGCCCTGTATGGGGCCCCTGTGTGGGCGATGGACATGATGGCCAGCACTCTCGCTATTCTGCGCAAACAGCAGAAGGCGATGGCCGTCAGAGTCGTCCGCGGGTATCGCACGATTTCCTACGAGGCGGCTTGCGTACTGGCCGGATCCCCGCCCTGGGACCTAGAGGCGAAAGTACTCGCGCCATTATATCGATGGCGCGAGGAAGAGCGGGCACGGGGCTCGAGGCCGGTGCAGCGGCAGATCGCGCTGCGCCGAGAGGAGCTCCGTCAGTTCTTGGTGGCGGAATGGCGGCAAAGGCTTCTGCGCCCTACCGCCGGCCTCGCTACCGTTGAGGCGATCCGGCCAGTACTCGACGACTGGCTCGGGAGAAGGCACGGCTCCCTGTCGCTTAGGGTGACGCAAGTGCTATCGGGGCATAGCTGCTTCGGCAAGTATTTGTGCCGCATAGACAGGGAGCCGGATGCTCGGTGCCACCACTGCGTCCATTGTGAGGAGGACACGGTGCAACACACGCTCGCCGAGTGTGTAGCTTGGGAGGAGCAGCGCTGTGTCCTCACAAATAAAATAGGAGGCGATCTGTCGCTGCCGGCCTTAGTGCGGAAGATGGTCGGTAGAGCAGAGTCGTGGGACGAAGTGGTGTCCTTCTGCGAGGACGTGATGTCGCAGAAGGAAACTGCGGAACGGGAAAGGGAGATCTCGACTCCCTTCCCTGGCCACAGAAGGCGCACCGGGTGCAGGAGAAGGGCGGACAACACCCTTTTCCGGCCCCATGAATGGGTCCAGGGGCAAGGGACTTGGGGAAGCCCCCGCCACCCCTATTCGATGGACCCGAGGCGGAGGCGCGCGCGGGTATCGGCGCGCGCCCCTGAGGCGATACACGGGGTAGTTGAACACTTCACTACCCCGTGCAGGAGATGAGGCCCGTACAGACCGGGCCAGCACTAGTGTGGGGCTGCGGAAGTGTGTTGGTATGGCGATGCGCCACTCGCCCTATCCTCCCCGACTCTGACGGGGCCGCACCGTCAATGATGCGGTGGTGGTGGGGCTGCGAGGGGAGAGGAGCGTCGGTATTGTGAGGCGCCGCTCTCCGTACCCTCCGCAGCCGAATCTCGGTTGGCGGCGGAGCCATAGACCAGATCCGCCGCTGGGGCCAAGAAGGCCGGTGTTTCTGAGGCCCCATGGCCTTCGCGCATCGGACACGGGGGTGTCTGTTGCGCATTGGAAATTGGAGGCCAAGGAGGAGGGCGTGCCATGTATTCTGGTGCGCCTTACCTGAGAAGGAGATGGGGAGGAGTGGTCCTCTCCCGAGGAGGGGCCGCCATGGGTTGCCAGCGCAGGTGGGGCCGCGGAAGTGTGCGAAAGCGTTCCCGTGGCCCTGCCAATATGCGACGAGGGTGTAACACTATGGGGTTTTAGTCGGTGCGAGTCCGACATAACCCGTCCTTGCCCCCGCGAGGCGGGTATGCGTAGGCATTTCCCCATGTAAACAAAAAAAAAGGTTCCCCCCGAACGGGTTCCCGCCTTGTCGTGGCGGAGGGCCTTAGTGGCCGTGGCTTGGTCAACCGTGGTGAACAACGAGGAACCCCTTGGCTGGCCCGAGGTGTAGGGCCGGCCCGAGGTGGCCACTCCGAGTGGGCTTGACGAGCCCACTTCGGATGTGTGTTGGTGGGCTGCGGTGAGAGGGGTGTCCGCTTCCTCTACCGTTGCAGCCGAGGTGTAGTCGCGGAGGAAGAGGAGTGCTGGTATGGCGATGCGCCACTCGCCCTATCCTCCGCGACTCAGACGGGGCCGCACCGTTGATGCGGTAGTGGCGGGGCCGCGGGGGGAGAGGAGTGTCGGTATTGCGAGGCACCGCTCTCCCTACCCTCCGCGGCCGAAACTTGGTAGGTGGCGGAACCCGAGACTACATCCGCCGCTGGGGTCGGGAATGCGGGCGCTACTAAGCGCTCGATTTTCCTGGCTCCATGGCCTTCGAGTATCGGACTTGGGGGAGTCCGATACGCAGGTGGAGTTGGAGGCTGTGGAGGGGGGTAGCTGGACACCTCGCTACCCCGTCAAGAGACGAGGCCCGGACAGACCGGGCCAGCACTAGTGTGGGGCTGCGGAAGAATTTGGATTCCCGCGGCCCCGCGCGCACGTGCGAGGAGGCACCGTGGGGTTTTAGCCGGTAGGAGTCCGGCATAACTATCCGGTTGCCCCCGCAGCCGGAGATATCCATGAGGATTTCCCCACGAAAAAAAAAGGTTAGGGGTAAGACCACGCTCTCACATAATACCAGCGACCTTTTTACTGGAAACGAGGCATTCCATCTTAGTCCTCACGGGTCACAACGCATCTGCATTTTGATTCGTAATTGAGGATAAATGTAAATGTCTATGGGCTACAGTAACCACTTACCATCAGGTGGATTATGTGCTCGTTAGTCACCCTTATCCTAAAAAAAAAGTTATGATTATCTTCTTTAAAATTTATAATTATCTTCTTCTGAATTAATTCTCAAAAGTCTTCCTTAATGCACTGCTGGATGTAGGTATCTTCAAGAACGCGCCAACTGGTCTATACAACTTGAAAGAATTGCACATTATACCTACCACGTTGGCAGGTAGGTCAATAAGCGCAGAGCCGATATCCACGCACACATAATACCATGCTACATAACTATCCTGTGGGATTTCGATTACGATAAAACCATCTCCACTATTAACTAAATGTTATAAATGTTATAAGAGGCAACTAAGGAAATAAACTAAATTTATATATATTGTGAACTAACAAATTACCTGGGCCAACAATAAATCAAATCACGAAAGTCATACGGAAACTCGAAACTGAATTTTATTTATAACAAATTACCATCAGATAGAATTTAAGTTTAGCTATAGAGAATTACAGGTTTAAAAAAAAACAGCACGGAGGGGAAAATAATATATTGTTTATAAGGAAGTTGACCTAGACGAATTAATCCAGTGTTATACGAGTACAAGTGATCTTTTTTTTAATTTTGTACTGAAAACTATTAATATACCACGTTTTCTTGTTCCTACATTGTCATCCGATTTTGAGCTATGTTCAAAATTTCAAGTCTCTAGCTTATCTGGAAGTGCTCGAAATTTGAGTTGCGAGATTACACCCGGAAAGATAGACAGGCAAACAAGAACGTGACTTAATAAAAACGTGGTGAAAATGAAATGATACTGTAATCAATATCTTCTAGAATAGCATTTTAAAATAGAAAAATGATTTTGCTGTGATAACTAGAGCAACTAAGGCTGATATTCACAATGTTTAATTTGAGTCCAGACCACACTGTGTTACAGAAATTAAAATTCGAATGTGTCTCTGAATATCAAAATCTGCAGGGAATGAGATAAAAGAACACATACTGGCCATGGATAATCTGGTAAAGTCCTGCAAATATAACGAGGAACGTTTTGACTCCTTATTAAAATATCAAAATGAATATCAGCGCTCACTGCCAGGTTCTTTAGGGACAGTGTGTGTTAATAATATGACAAGCAGTAATACTTCATTTTCTTTACCTACACTCTATGATAGTACCATAACAAAGCAGATAAATTTAAAAAGTAATCTATATAATGAAAAAAAATAATATAATTGTGTATAGTGATGACATAGGCAAAAACTTGGGTATATCATTGAATAACTGTTTAAAAAGGCAACAGATAAGTAATTACTGCATGCCTGGAGCATCATTCAGTGATATTATGAATAAAATTTTAACTAGTAAATTTAACCCTAATAGTATATTAATAATTTTTGTTGGGAGAAGAGGCAATATGAACAAGAATCAATTATTAAAATATATTGAATATCTCAATAACATAAATGTGGTTAAAGTTATCTTGTTTACATTGCCTTACATAGAGGGGTGGCCACAGGAAAATAAACTAAGACATAATTTAAATTTAATGATGCATAACTTGACATGTAACAATAACTTAAATTTGACATTTAATTGTAAGAATAATAATGATAAATTTCATTTAATTGATATTAATAATTTAACTAAGAAGTTTTTGACAAGAGATAGGTATTACCTATCAAAGTATAGTTTAAGACTGGTAGCAAATACGCTATCTTATTATTTATATTTTAACTCAGCCAATGATTTGGCTACCTTGACACCTGCTTCTTTTGAGCAACAAAATAATTTTATATTTGATTTGGAACCAGTTCCAAGTAATTTAAATTAGATAATAAGACAATAGAGGTAATCTCTAGCAAAGATAATTTAAATAGCTTAGAATGCAACTTACCAATACATAATTATGCAATTTTACAAAATAACAATAATAAAAACTGTATCAACCTGGTGCATCAAAATATACAAGGTATGTTAGGCAAAGAATTAGAAATTGATTTATTTTAAATAGTAACAGTATAAATATTTTATGTATTACAGAACATTGGTTGAAAGAATACAACTCCATATTTAATTTCAGTAATCACCAGGTGGTCAGTTCGTTCAATAGAGATACTAAATTACGTGGTGGCTCCTTAATATTAGCTAATAAGTCCTTATCATGTAAAGAACGTAAAGACATTGTGAGCCTCTCTGTTGAGCGTACTGTAGAAATGGCATGTGTTGAGCTTGAGCACCTTATTGTTGTCAGTGTTTACAGACCCCCATGTTCAAGATATGATACTTTTGAAAAAATTATGGAAGAAGTTTTAGTTAAGCTTAATAAACAGAATAAATCTCTTGTAGTGTGTGGAGACTTTAATATCAATCTCCTGGAAACTTCTTCCATCAGTATTAAATTCTGTTCTTTGTTCAAATCCTATAATCTTAATAATTTATTCTTTGAAGCTACACGTATTGCAGGGTGTAGTGCAACTTGTATTGATAATATTTTTACAGGTGTTGTACCAATCAACAAATCAATAATACAAAAACTTAGTTCAGATCACTGTGGACAATTGGTTTCGTTACCTTATATGCACAAAAAACAGGTAAATGAGAAAATTGTGTTTGTTCCTATTAATGCAAAACGCCTGGAAAGATTTAGAAGTGATATGTTAAAAATCCTTCCATCCCTTTCTTATAAGAACAATGCAGACTATTTATATAGAGAATTATTTACCTTTATAAACAATGAATTTAATAAAACATTCACTTCTAAAACATTCTCCAGAAACAGTCGCAAGGCATTTAATGAGTGGGCGACAGTAGGAATTCATAAAAGCAGACGAAGGTTATATGACCTTTACCATGAAAGATCGTATAATCTTTCCGATGCTTTTAAAGAATATGTAAAAAATTATTCTAAAATGTTTAAAAGAGTTTGCTCCACAGCCAAATCATTACATATTAGTAACAAAATTAAGACAGCTAAGAATAAAATTAAAATGACGTGGAGTATAATTAACAGCGAAACCGGTAAAGAGAAACCTCGTAATTCAAACTATCAATTAAAAATTAATAATGAATTGACTAAATCAAATCAAGAAGTTGCAGCGGTGTTTGAGAAATATTTCACTGATGTTCCTATCTTGACAACAGAGTCATTGAATGCTTCTCCAACTGTCGCCGAATCATTACTTAAACAGAATGTTAATACCTGTTTAAAAGAATTTAGATTTGAAAAAGTATTACCGCATAATATTGTAAAATACTTCAAAACCATTGATGTAAAGAAAACCGCAGATTTGTGGGGGATTTCCGTTACAGTGATTGCGTCCATAATAGATTTAATTGCACCTCATCTTGCTATTATTTTTAATACTTGTATCGATTCTGGTGTGTTTCCTGATTTAATGAAGTATAGTAAAGTAATACCTTTATTTAAATCTGGTAGTACATTGGACCCCGCTAATTATAGACCTATTTCTGTACTACCAACTCTCAGTAAAATTTTTGAAAAAATAGTTTTGGATCAATTGTTAATTTTTTTTAATACAAATAAATTACTTCATAAAAATCAATTTGGTTTTACAAGGGGTCGCTCGACGTCTGACGCTGGTGTTGAGCTTATGAAATATATTTTTAATGCCTGGGAGAATTCACAAGATGCCTTAGGTATTTTCTGTGACCTTTCCAAGGCTTTCGATTGTGTTCATCATGATACATTAATCAGGAAACTACAACATTACGGTGTAAAAAATTTGGCGCTTAAACTTATTACTTCATATTTAAGTAACAGAACTCAAAAAGTCGTCATTAATGGTAAATGTTCCTCCGGATCAGTAGTATCAATGGGCGTTCCTCAGGGCTCGATTCTTGGCCCATTCCTGTTCTTAATCTATATTAATGACTTACCTTATCTTGTAGGGGACAATCACGATATAGTATTATTTGCTGACGATACCTCTTTAATTTTCAAACTGAAACGGCAGTCAATTAAATATGACGATGTAAATAATGCTCTATCGAAACTAGTACATTGGTTTAACGCTAACAATTTGCTCTTAAACGGCAATAAGACAAAATGTATTAAATTTACAATACCTAATGTAAAACATTCGAAAACCAATGTGCTCTTAAATGGGGAGGAGTTGAGTCTTGTGGATACCACTGTTTTTCTCGGTATTACTATTGACGCGAAACTTCAATGGGGCCCCCATATATCTAAATTAGCAAGCAGACTTAGTTCTGCAGCATATGCTGTAAGAAAGATTAGAAGTCTCACAGATGTTGAGACAGCTAGGTTAGTGTATTTTAGTTACTTTCATAGCGTAATGTCTTATGGAATTTTGCTATGGGGTAATGCGACTGATATTGAAGCTATATTTGTTTTGCAAAAGAGAGCCGTACGGGCGATTTATAATCTAAATTGTAAAGAGTCCCTTAGAGAAAAATTTAAAGAAATAAACATATTAACTTTGGCATCGCAATATATTTATGAAAATGTAATGTATGTACATAAAAACATAAATAGCTTTAATAAGAATAAGGATGTTCATACCTTAAACACTAGGAACAAACATAAGCTTGTAATGCCACTTACAAGACTCCACAGAATTAGTAATTCATTTATGGGGCAATGTATACGCTTTTACAACAGAATCCCAGAACATGTTCAAAGTTTGTCAATAAACAAGTTTAAAAGTTTTATTAAAGAAAAACTGTACAAAAAGGGTTATTATAATATCAAGGAATACATGAATGAAAATAACCCCTGGGAATAAGGTGATCGCCACCATGCTGGTTCTATGAAAATTCATTTAAAATTGTATAAACAAAATTATTGTTAAGTGAAATTATGTTTAAAAAAAAAGTCCCGCTGGGTTTCTTGCTGGTTCTTCCCAGGACAGAGGTATTTTCCGAACCAGTGGTAAATAAAATAATGACTTTCAATAAGTATTATGTAATAATCCATATTGAATAAAAATCATTCTATTCTATTCTATTCTATTCTATCAGCTTTGGTCTTCATCGTTAGTCATCTTAGATTATAATGCGTTTGTATTTTCGTTTCTTAATCCAGAATACTGTGTCTGTGTCATTGTATCCACTCACCATATTATTGTGTGTATAAAAAAAAATAATAATGAGAAATTTGTGTGAAAAAAATACATAATAAATTTATTTTCTTAAACTATTAAAAATATTGTACATTTTTAATATGCATACTCAGACTATTCAACAAAAAACTTGTTGCCAAAATAACAATTTACAGTTGAAGGTTCCTAGAACCACTATTTAAAGATCGCTGAGATTAAAAGGGACGTTTTAAAGATGGCAATAATTTCCTTCGTCTTTTAATAGACTATAAAATATACAGACAAATGGCGAAGACGTGGTCACATAACTATAAATATGTCGGACGAGCATGATACGCCGAAATGCATCAGGCTTGACCACCTGTAACTTAGTTATAAATCGTGTTCTATCAAAATATCATCTTTAGAGTCCATTAATTATATATAAATTTATATACAGGGACAAATCGCCGTTGTTCCGAGTAACCAGACAAGTACAATCAGCAAAAAAACTAATGACAAATGATAAAAATAGGTTTAGTTTATTGCTGTAAACAGAATTCATCACATTAGGTCTGTATCATAAGTGGTGATCATGGAAAATGCTAAAAAGATCTAATGAATTCTAATAGTATAACCACCTCAAACTATTTCAGATCAGTCAATGAGAAGTAACGTCAAAGATGCCAGCGGGAGACGTCCGTTACTGCTGTTATTGAACAAATAAGTATTCGTGCGTAGACTGGGATTTAATGCCAGGGCTCGGAATGTAAGTCACAGAATCGTTAAACACACAATTTCCTTTTTTTATTTTATAAATCATTAAAAGGTAGAATTAGTTTTAACCATGTTTCTTTAACAACGTGCTAGAATCGGTAATGTTATATTAAAAGTGTTCAGTAATAAACCGCAACTCACAAAATTTATACCGATGCACAATGATCTGCTGCGATCTGAGCGCCGGTTATATCTAGTGGCAACATTGCGACGTAACAAGCGTTGTAATAATCTGTGGAGTTAAACAACGAAGAAGAGGGTAGGAAGCAGGAGAAAGCCATTTTTACTTTTGAATTCAAAATGCATTATTTTAATTGGTTTACTGCGCACGTACACATTCGTAATCGGTAGGCAAAAACGTTGTTGTCCTTAAATCACATTCAATTTGGGATGATTTCAAATAAAAGTAGAAGCCTTATTTACTCGTATTTTCAAAACCTGCATTAACGGTATATCATTATTTATATATATATTTGAATTTAAGTTTAAAATTTGGTTACTCTTTGAAAAATAACCCTGTAGAAATGCTACAAGACCTCGCGGCCTCCAACAAACGACGGTATAACAATTTAGCTTACGCCAGACGTTAAATTTCCAGATCAAGATTAGAAACAGCATCAATAGTGGGAGATGTCTGGTACAGCGAATGGCAAATCGCCTGCCATCATGGCCATAATCCTTACAACGGGAGAGATCTAGCTTCATTCATTAAAACAAACAAGTCCAATGGTTAAAACAACAATTTAGAAAAATACGATTGCGTTAAAAAGGTATACAGAAAAAAGAAAACTCAAATATTATAATCTATGTCACTAACGACACCCAATATGCTTAAATCTAGAAAAACATACGTAGTTACCGTTACAGCCGATTAAAGTCCACAGCTAATGTGTTATCGTGATATGAATATCTCTCCAAAAAACTTTATAAAGGACTACTCCAGAGTGTAGCGTGTACAATCTATGCTATGTAATCTGCTTGTGTATTCTACCGTGTAGAGCAAGCTACCAGGAGCTGTCAACGTTTGCTGATCTCGGGAGGCTGGTAGTAAGCCCGTGAGTAGTTTATTGTTTTCTTGGTGTAATTTTGAAACTGCGGTAACTGAACGTTTCAGGAGATTTAGAATCTCATTACAGTCCACTATATCTAATAAAATACTCCCAATCTGCCACAAAACGTATCTTTCTTGTTATCGTTACTTGCACAAAATTTGGGCACGCACGATTTTTTGTCGCTAAACGCTACGGCCATCTGGTTAGGATTTTTTATACACAAAAAACATACTTCTGACCCTTTCTTACCTTTTATGCTGGCCCTCGTTTTTTTCATCCGAAAGAAGCAGAACCCCTCACAATATGTCGAATTAGCGTATTAGTAGAATTCAAAAGGCCTGATGAAATTTTAGATTGAAATAGCTAACGGATTGCGTCTTAACGGTTTTGTGTTGTAGTTTTTTTCCGAAAGCTATGAATATAATAATGATTTCTGAAATTTTATCACCCAAAAATATAATTATTGCAATTAAATGCGATTATGTGTGTATATTGAAGCTCACAATCACATACGTTTTAGAATTTATAAATATTTTGACACAAAAATGCATTTTTACTTAAAACTAAAGTATCAATGGGTCCCCATATGATAGATCACGAGTCATAGCTGATCAGGTAGTGAAATAACGCTTAGGCCGCACAGAGACAATATCGAACTAAATACAAAAAATAAACTATAAGTTCACAATTTCCAAATTCAAGTCTAATCCATACTATTTACACAAATATTGACATTGTGAAGGTACCTTGTGAAAGGAATTCTGGCCGACCCATTGCCAGTTCAGATTTTTGATCCGTTGGGATACTCTGGTTCTACTAAACGAGAGTGTACGCCTCGGCTCGGGCCACTCAGTTATAGGAAGTTTCTAGAAGAAGCGGTATTTTAGACCCGAGCCTCAAAAATCACGAAAAGTCGTTGTTTCTGCGCATGATATCTATAATATGATGACTATGATAGTGAGGGTATCTGTGCTTGCATACAAGCTCATGCACTATAATCCTGTATCACGCAGATGGATCTTCGTTGAGACTGGACGCCGTGATGAAATTTCGGTTTGGAGAACATTATTATACTTGAATAAAAAAAAACAATAAACAGCTTGCTTGTCCAACGTGATTTGTATTAAGACATATCAAAATCAAAAAAATATGAATAAATATCAAGCAGTGAATAAAGAATGGCTAAAAATAAGAAGAAAAACATTTAATTCATATTTAGAACAATATTTCATACTTTACAATTAGAGTTTCTCTTATCTATAAATCATCCAAAATAGATTTGCGTATAATTTATCAAGGACACGTTGGAGAGCCTGCACATATGCGCAAAATATTTATCGCTAAAATATCGTCTTTAAAACTCCACGCAATCTGTGTACAAAATCGAAACGACAGCCTGCAGAATTCCGCAACTTCAAGTTCAAAGGCGGCCCGACTCAAGTGCCAATCGAAGTGCTTAAAAATTAAAAAAGTCCCGGTGGACTGAAATAGTGAATGATCGAATGAATGAATGCAATATCGCGTCGCGGATCTCTGTGTTTATTGTATTAATACTTTTCACAAAGGTAAATTGCGCTTTGTACGCTTTTGCGGGGGTTGAATAACGTTGGAATGCAGTTTACAGAAATCGTGCGGTGGAATTCACATTTAGGGGAGTTACATTTTGGAGAGCATTGTTTAAAGGAAATTCGAAATAAGTACATAATTACTTTCGAAATTATATGGGATAAGAAATTTTAAGAAAACTGCAAAATTAACGTATTAATATTTTCGTAAGTTTCTTTTCTCGTCTGCAAAGAACGGATTTATAGTATATCTTTTTTATCGTTATCCTTACGGCCGTGGCCTCCTCCATAGATTACGTAAGCGAGTTGGCAGCTGCAGTTTTTTTAGTTTTATTCAGCTATTATCAGGAAAATACTATTCGCGTTAAGAAACCCACCGATGATAGACGATAAAATATGAATTGTAAACATCAGACAATATTGTATTACGTTGTTAATAGTCCACGGTCTCTTCATTGAAGTCCCTAGTGGCCCTTACATATAGCTGCTGCCTATTGCCTAGTTAGTTTCACTCTTTCGTTTCTTTCAACAACCACGGGATGAAATGGGTAGTGGACACCGTCTCTACAGAGCCGTAGATCACAGATACGTACTTAATTCAGTCCTACTTAATTTGAATCGCCGTGGGATATCAACTAAAGAGAAATAGCTAAAAGGAAAGGAATAAATCACCCTATCAAGATCTGCGAATACTCTTGTCATTCCTGTTATCCGATTTTTACAGAAACTACAGGACGAATTTGAATTGATAAATGATAATAACCCCTTGGAATGTGTTGATCGCTTCCAAGCTATTTTTAATTTGTTTTGTGTTATTAATTGTGTAAAATACATGATTGTAGGCTGTTATTTTTTTTAAAAGTCCCGCCGGTTTCTGGTTCTTCCCAGGATAGAAGTTTTTCTCCTAACCAGTGATAAATTAAACAAAAGAGTGACTTTCAATAAGTATTATTTATAATCTATATTGAATATAAAGTTTCTGTTTCTGTTTCAACTGTACTAGTGGATTCTGTAGACTACTATATTTTTTTTCAAATTTACACATTGCAAACTACATACTTTGGAGCTCAATATTTCGAAAAATATGTTTTTGTGGCATTCTTTGGGGGAGGCCTATGTTCAGCAGTGGACTTGTGAAGGGCTGTAATGATGATGATGATGATGATGAAAGAGATCGCTTTGGAAAGTGTTTAGAAGATCTTAATATCCCCAATACGGCGATGCACTGCATTGTCTTGTATATGCCAGATGTAAAATACTAAGACCTACGGGTACGCTAAGCGTAGTGATAAAAGAAAATTATCCTTCTTAAGTTATCAAAGCCTATGCCTAATGCTCCAGCAGTAGACTATTCATAGTGTAAAAAGGAAACGAAACTGGGCCTAAAGTCTAGTTTACTACGAAATTTAGAAGTACCTTTCTATACATTTTCCTGCTACATTATGTGTATATTTAAAAACAGTTTGGGGATTATTATCAGGTGTGTAGTTTCTGGTTGCATGACAACCATCCCCGTTGTCCTTCGTGACTCACTGAGCCATTTCGCGGTTGTATTCAGCGGGAGGTTCCGTGCGACACGCCGTACCAGTATTTACTGTTCATACGCGCAAACGTTGTGCGTTGATTGGTTTTTGTAAAATATTTCGAATTAAGTATTTGATACATGGCACATTTTTGTATTCTATTAGTAAATATTAGTAAATTCAAAACTTAAAGACAGACGAAATTGACAAAATTTAATTAACTTTATTACAATTAATTTTATTCGCTATGATTTAAAGAGTAAATTGTTTTTAAATATAATTTTATTTTTTCACAAGTTAGTTAATTAACTTAATACCGCTGGCTTACATAACATAGAACGCTTCCATTCAACCAGCGAAGAAATGACGACCGCATTTGGGTACAAGGAAATTTATCTGGAAGTTTGATCATCCTGTTGGTAAATGGGTTAATATTTTATGCTTATGCATGACGATGCCCGTCCACATACAGTTCGAGTGGTAACAGTGACTGCAGAAACATAATACAGTGACGCTGAACTGGTCGGCCAAGTACCCAGAACCCGATTTAAGATTAATAGGATATACTTTAACGAAAGGCTTTATGAAGTTGTCCCGAACATCTGATGACATTACTTGAACTTTTCATTCATTTTCGTCGAACCTGCGAACTTATCACACAAGGTAATATTGATAATCTCATTTTAATAATGAACAATCGTTGCAGATTAATTGTAAACATCCAAGGTGCTTTTACAGCTTACTATTTTTCATTTTTCTATTTAATGTAGCATTTAATTTCTTGCCTTTCTTTATAAACCAAAATCAGAAAATCTGATTTAGTACAAAGTAAATTTTTATTTTAAAGAAAATTCCTTTAAATTCCTATTAGAGTATAAAATATTGTGATGACAGACTAGCATTTTACAGGTGATTCTTTGAAGTCTAATTTCAATACATAAACAACTGAAAAATTCTTAGAATGTGTTCATTTGTAAATTATATCACTTAAAGCATCTACGAGAACATTGCCTTTTTATTCATTATTCTTACTTGGTGTAATAGGATTATTCGGTCTCTTCAAATTGAAAAAAGGTTACAGGTTACACTGTTTTTGGTAGAATGTACAGCAAGGTGGGCAGAGGCCACAGGTCACACGTCATGGCACGGACATCGCCGCCCCGCCCTCGGACGCGATGGCCCGTCTACGTTGTCTACAGCGACGGTAGCGTTCACAATCGATGAAACTAAAGTAATCAGAAAACATAATATAGCAATACTGAGTATAAATCAAGATCAATTGCAGAATTTCATAATCATTATTCATCATTACAGCCCTTCATAAGTCCACTGCTGAACATAGGCCTCCCACAAGGAATGCTCACGGTCCTGAGTCACCAACATCTATCGACTTCTTGCATGTCTTAACCAGGTCGTCACTTCACGTCTAGTGGGGGAGGAGGGGACCTAACACTTCGCCTACCAATACGAGGCCGCGTCATTCACTGCTGTGTTTGTCATATCATTATATGACTGAAATTACTGGCTAGCGTTATGATAACATTTATAAACATTTAAAATACAATAGTGTATAAATTCAGGTATATTCGATAATAATTGAAAGTTAATTTAGCTTATCTCATTATCACTTACATTTTCTGTATGTAGAAAAACCATCGACAATGATATACAAAGTGTTCGCTTACTTTACTAGCTGTACTCTTTGGTGCTTTCTTTCAACAACTTTTTCAGCCAACAGGGCGGGGGTGTCCATACAGGCGGGGACGGGATGGGGCGGCGAGAACGGCGACGTCACGATTGTGACCCGTGACCATCGCCCGCCCTCGGCCACAAACTGCGCACGCCGATTTGGTGCCTACCTTCGGTTAGATTTCAATATAACTGATGTCCGTAACGGTACTACGGATTACTTAAATATTAAATTGTCATCTATATTCAAATTTTTATTATACATAATATGATATGTAGAAAAAGATGCGTGATGTGCTTGTTTTATTACACAGCAAAGAGCATGCATAAGATATATTAACATAATCATATGTTGGCCGTTTTTTTAAAAACGTTACCCTTACACTAGGTTTTTCTCCTGTATCGTGAAGGCAATTTACAAACATAAATTGCACAAGGACAAACATCCAAATCCGGAACAATTATTTGTAGACCATACAAATACTTGTTCCGTGCGGGATTCGAACCCGCAGCCCCCAGCGCAGCAACTCATTGCTAAGCCACTGCGCCACGGAGCCGTCGTTTAAAAGTAGCATAAAAGATACAACTTCATTTAGGATATTGTTGTGACTTTTATTACAATCAATTAACTAATTTTAAAGATACGTTGTGGTAGTACCGGCCAACCAGAGTAACCAACATAGCCCAAATAATAGTAAGTTGAGGTAGGGATGGGTGTCGACCGTATAGCCAGCCTCGTGCCTGTAATATATGTTTATGGCGGCCCCCCACTAGATGAAGTGACAACCTTGCAATAGACGTCGGAAGTCGATGAATGCAGATGGCTCAGGACCTTACTTTGTGGAATTATGGGTTTAGTTATGTTTAGCTGCAGTCTTGTGAAGGGCTATAATGGTGATGACTTATATGATTAAATGGCGATTATAACAAATTGTTTTTACAAAAAGAGTTGTCCAAATTTCGTAATAGTCTTTTACTGACTAATGAATAAAAAGAGAGGCTTGACGTTATACAATACAATAAGTCTATATTACTCGTAGTATGTACTTTAATGAAAATTTACAAACAGAAGTTTTCCTTACGTGTTTCTATTAATTTTAACACTTTAAATTTTGCTATCGGCGGACTGAATTTTATGCCTTATGAACTTAAAATCAGCAATCCGCAATTTCTTTCTTCACTTATTTACAGATAGTACTTTTTCAAGTATGTTATTTTCAAATCATTATTAATTATTATATTATAATATTACAAGACGTAACAGTTGTTCTATAAATTCAAAGTCTACACCAAACAATACCTTAAAAAAGAAAACATTATAAGAACAAACCATATGGAGTCCCTCACATACATCATAACAATCCTTTAGCTCATACCAAAACTTTAACCCACTGACCAAATTATAAAAAGGTTACTTCCTCCCTAAGAAAGTTACGGTTACCGTTAGAGAGCCCGTGTCTAACGTGAAAGAATAACACGTGCCACTAACACTAACTTTTTTATAAGTAGAAAACTGTTACCTGATATTGCTAGCCATGTGCTGCAGTGTATTTTTTTTGTTTAATCATAAAAATTTGTAAACATATACACAAATAATTATTAAAATTTGTAGGCAGTGAAACTAAGTCATTATTAATTATAGGGTTGACACTTTTAAGATATCAGAAAACGTTTTAAGAAAGAGGATTTTTACTTTATATTGTCAGAGTGGTATACCAATTTCAACATTCAATATTATACCAAAAATGAACGAGGTTGCGGTTAGGTCTGCTCACAATATAAGATCCTCATTTCGTGTCTTTTTTTGTATAAAATCCTACAGAATCTATTTCAAAAGTTAATCAGGTTTTTATTACCATATTAAGTGACAAATAAAATTAGATAGTAGCCAATAATATCATTATTTTGAAACGAAAAGTTTAGGTTACCATTGCACCTACCTACAAACACACTACTTACCTATACATATACAAACTTTTAAAACAATAGAATTGGACTATAACTGTAGAAACTTATGTGGACTAAAGTCTAATTCTTAAGTATTATTATTTCATTATTACAATTCTAAAAAGGAAAGTTAAAAGTGTCTTGTAGAAATAATAATAAATATTTTGATGACCACATTTTGAAACAAATGCAAGCAGCATTAGAGCCCCATTAAGAAGTCAACCTAATCTTTTGTACCGTAAAGTGATTTTATGATATTTTTCTGTTGCATGTTCCACATCTTGGTCACAAACTGTAGGAAGTGTCTCATAAGGCGGACGCAACAAGGTGAATAAATAAAACGAATGGTGTCTACTAATTTTGCTTCACATAAAATCATACAATTCGATATGATTTTTCGTAGGTTAAAATATTAAGAAATAAATAAAGATTTTTTATATGTGAAATAAACCATGCTATAGCTACTGTACATAACTACGAATGGGTCATTTCGACCGGGGAAGGAATGCGCTCTCGCAGAATACCAGCTGGTAATGTGCACTGTCTACTCGTTTACCAAGCTTTTTCTATAAAAAAAATCAATAATAAATCTTTAACTTAAAGGTTTATAATTATAAACTGAACGTAACAATATACCATAAACAGCAAACAAATTTCATCTATGCACCTTTTTCTCCTGAAAAAGTAAATCTGGTGAACAAATTTAGTTGACACTGGTTTTGATTAAACGATTATAAATTTGTATAAATTTTACGATAATTATGTACAAAGGGTAAATTTCATTCACATAGTAACAATATTTCGGTATTTCAATCAACGGAGTGCCTAAACTTTTGGCATACTGTAGATTCATGGTGCCCTATATAACTTAAAAAAAAGAAAGAAAAGAAAAACAAAAAATTTCTACTAAGAGCGGCTCTGGAATAAAACTTACGCCTGTTACGCTTTTGACCAAAACGTATACGAAGCTCACCGTCCGTCACGGAGACTGGTGATCGAGAACGCTGCCCATAGTAGGAAGTCATTTGTCGTGTCACAAGTATGACTTTGATACAGTTCACCTATTGTCTCAGAGGACCGTTTCTTTGATTTGTTGTTGACGCGACCGTGACTTATTTGAGTGATCTTGCTATTAGCGAAACTACTGCAGTCATACTTCATCAAATACTAGCGATCTGCCCCGACTTCGCACGGGCGATTGCTGGATCTCGACAAAAGCGCCACCTACTGAGTCCAATTGTAAATAAACCATCTAAGGACCGATTCAAACACACAAACATTTCATCAAAAACAGTCGAGTCATTTTCGAGTTTTAGCGAGCCTAAAAAGCCTTAGATACTTATACTTATTACTAACTGACCCGGCAAACGTTCTTCTGCATCTTTGGTAGACGTCTTAATTATTTTGACTTATAATCAATCCAGACTTCTTACAGTGTACTTATAAAGTGATATGAGTCATTTGTCTATATCACTTTATAATTACACTGTAAGAAGTGAGTGAAATGTAGACTTTGTTTTACCGTGTAGTGGCGGTATAAAAATATCCATTATCCTATATCGTCACGTTCAAAAGTGTGGATTAGAAAATCGGAAAAGAAAGAGTTTTTGGTTACACTCACCGTAATAAACATAGCAGCATTAAGCTAATATTTTACGCTGGTATACTGTGAGCGCGTGATCCTTCCCCGGTCAAGGCGGCCCATTCTTGCTACAACCATAATATAGCTGCAGCATGGCTCTAGCACGAATAGTATGGCCTGGATAGATGGATGGATAGAATTAACTGGACCACATCGCCACCTATCCCATAATCATATCACCATTTGAACCGTCGTTTAAACAAAACAAGTATTATAGTGTATGAATATGACCTCAATCACTGAAGTCGTTAAACAGTCACACGATCACTAACATAAGCACCAACATACACATTATATAGAGATGTTTTATGAGATTAAAATGTCCGTAAATAGTCTTAAAAGATATATAGGTAAGGTAAGGTGTTTAGATGAATTATCGATACTTTTTCACTGTAATTAATTAACGGTCATTAATGTTAACGCGGTAAAGCCACGTTGCGGATATATTATTGTTGCCGAGCAAAAATGGGTTGGTTCAACCGGGGAAGGATCATGTTCTCATGTAGAGAACAGGAGATCTTAATAAAGATATGAATATATGCTGCAGCTTTATTATGGTTACAACACGAATGTGTCGACTGGGGTGTGACTACGCTCTCACAGAATACCAGCGTAAAACAGCAGGTCAATGCTGCTGTGTTAAGTATGGAACGTAGAGAACCGGAGGACCTTTAAACTGGAAACGACGCGTATGCATATGCATTTTGATTCTTAATCGAGGATAAATGTAGATGTCTATGGACGACAGTATCCATTTACTATCAGTGGGGTGGTATGCTAGTTTGTCGCAACTTTCTATAAAAAAATGTATTGATTTCTAAACACTACTTTTGCTCTATATGTATTTGGAATCAGCTGAGATGGCTTAAGTTTTAAATCCTCTTAATATTTTAATAAAATCACACATTTTATGCCTCTCTTTTATCTAAACCGAAAATGGCTTCATTACTACTTCATTAGCCGTCACTGTATGCGTGAAAAATTGTGTGTGAATTTGTATCACTACATCTAAAAACTTACATGTTTTCTTAATTTTCTATTAACGGATCATTTTTCAATGTTTAAATTTCTTAAACTACCCCAACTTCTTACCAGGTACACAACAGAATTTTTTACTTCGATCTTTGTCTTAAATTGTTTCGGTAATGTCTTATTTCATTATTTTCGAATGTGCTGCGCCCAAGACTTACTTACCGTTGTCTAAATTTCGTAGTTTACAAAAGCATCTGAACCATATCGAAATACACATAAATGCGAAACTATTTTTGTGTACGCGTTGAGGTCCACATGGAAAACGTCACGTGCTTGTAAGTTAACGATCTTAACGCTTTGCTGCCCCACAAATTGCCACAAGACCAATGCCCCGGTGCTCCCTGGCACATGACAGCTTACGGTGCACCATGTCCGAGGCTTCCGTGTACAGATAACGTCTTGTCTCTCATCTTAAACATGGAGGTAATAATCACCTAGGTGACTACGTGTCGCGCTTGATGATATCTACAAACTATTCAATACCTAGTACTGCAACATACAAAGTAAAATGCATTTATACTACTATAATACTTTTAAGCATTTATATTTTATATATATATAATACTTTTGAAGCACTTTTACTAAAGTAAATTGATTTCGATTTTAGTTTTAAAAATAAGTGATTTCAAATATTTTGTACATTTTTTTAAATACGGGTACCACGTAAATTTTTTCATATTCTTACATTGTCATCCGATTCTGAACTAGTTCAAAATTTCTAGCACATCGGGAAGTTAGTTTAAAATCAATTACTAAAATTAAAATCAATTTTAACAGTGGTAGAGCCACGCGGCAGATTTTGCTGTCGCACGGATGGGCCGGCTCAAACCGGGGTGGTACCACGACCTCACAGAAAACAAGCTGAAGTAGAGGTTTACTTCTGCGTTTCGCTTGGTGAGTGCAGGTGGCCGGAGGCCCTTTTTACTGGAAATGAGGCATTCGATCTTAGTCCTCACGGGTAACAACGCATCTGCATTTTGATTCGCAAACGAGGATAGTTGTAGATGTCTATGGGCCGCAGCAACCACTTACCATCAGGTGGACTGTGTGCTCGTTTGTCACCCTTATCCTATAAAAAAAACTAAATTCTACCCGAACAGACACGAAAGCGAGTCATTAAAACGTGGTAATAAAAGTATTGATTTTTTAAAAATAGCATCCTCGGAGCTTTACCAATTACTTGACTATCACAATAATTTTTAATTTACTTTCTTTATAAAATTAGAGTCACAAAGTCACAAACAAATAATCTTAAGGTATGTGGCTACTACAGCTTATGAACATTTGCAAACTATTTTTAACAAAGGACATGGATACAATGTCACCTATGAGGACTAGAACGCAAAGCCTCATTGCCTATAATTATACCGGTTATCTGTGTCCTCAGACCGCAACGCAGTAATGGATTTCGCTTAGTGAAAATATTAAATATTTAAAAGTATTGGATTTTAGTACCATTAATTTATTGCTAGATTATATATTTTTAATTAATTCGTAAAAGTCCACAGCTGAAGTTAGGTCTCCCGTTGTGTGAGAAGATTTGCTTTAATCTTCTCGCTTGGCGGACATATTGCACATAATCGCAGCATAAGACATCACATATTTGACGCTGCCCCTCTTCTCAATCGTCATCCCTTGAAATTCAAAAGAATTTTCTAGAATCTTCCAAATTACGACAGCCACGGGACGAATGAGGGCTAATAATCTTCCACTCACCAGATGTCGCTAGTTGTGACTGAGGTAAAGTTTTTTGTTACACAGTGCCAGTTAATTGATAACTTAGTTTTAAATAATACTTTATTATTATTTAGAGTATTATATTAACACACAACACAAAATGCGTCAGTGGTTTGATTTTAAATTTTTTTTTCACTTTATAACTGTTTTTAAAAAAAATCGGCTTTTAGTTATATTTATAGTGTGGTTTTTTCATTTTTTTTAATGTAATTAATATAAAATATAACTAATAATACAGAAAGAAACCATAAAGATTACATTTTCCTAAGAAATTATGGTCCCCGCTATGAAATCTGTCAAATATTTTACCTCAGTGTAAAGTGGCGCCGCCCTGGTGAGAGAAAAAGTCGTGGATGCCCTCATTGGGGCGATGAGTTGTCTTTGCTGGTTATATAGTATGAATGCTTTGTCATAATCGCCACGCTTTATATGCGGATTGCTGATCCTATTAACAGACGTCCATTAACAGTAACATTAACATCCAGTAACAGATGTCCATTGCCTATCAGATGTAAACTTGCGAGTCGGTCTGAGTTGTAGTATGCGATATTAGAAAATTTCTTTTTATAGAATAAGGGTGACAAACGAGCACACAATCCACCTGATGGTAAGTAGTTGCTGTGGCTTATAGACATCTACCCGTGAGGACTAAGATGGAATGCCTCGTTTCCAGTAAAAAGGGTCTCCGGCTCTACACTCACCACACGAAACACATCAGCATTAAGCTGCTATTTTACGCTGGTATTCTGGGAGAGCGTGGTCCTTCCCCGGTCGAACCGACCCATTCGTGTTACAACTATACTATTAATAAAGCTGCAGCATGCCTCTACCACGTAAAAATAGTAGTATGCGATATTAGAAAACTACTCCAGCTGCTAAATGTACCACCAATAATAGCAAGCAGTTGATTTTTTCCTACACTGCTTTAGTTCAGCAACAGTTACCTTCTCTATCTCACATTACATAAACAGATTAGATGCAGTAAGATTGGTGCAAAAGTTAGAGAAACTACTGTGAATAGGTTTAAATCTAAACTTTACATACCATTTTATTTATTTATTTATTTATAGGAGAGGGGGCAAACAAACATGCGGCTCACCTGATGGTAAGTGACTACCGCCGCCCATGAAAATCTACAACACCAGGGGAATTGCAGATGCGTTGCTGGCCTTTTAAAAAGGAGTAAGCTCTTTGCTTGAAGGTCCCTAAGTCGTATCGGTCCGGAAAAATCGCTGGTAATAATCGATTCCACAAGGAAGTTGTGCGAGGAAGAAAACATCTTCTAAATTGCACAGTAGTGGACCGCCAATCATCCAGATGATATGGATGGTATCTCGAGTTTTGTCGCGATGTGTGATGGTGAAATTGAGTGGCTGAAATTAATCCGAAAAATTGCTCAGAGCACTTCCTGTGGTAGATGCACTAAATTACGCAAAGAGATGCATCATCTCTTCGCAGCGCCAGTAAATCGAGCCGCTCGGAAAGTACTCAGTCGTTGTTAATTCGAGCCGCTCTGCGCAGGAGCTGGCACTGGGGAGCCCCAGCCCAGAGATGGGAACAATATTCCATGTGAGGCCGAACCTGCGCCTTGTAAAGTTGCATGCGTTGTGCCCGCATGAAATACTGTCCCGCTCTGCTGAGCAGGCCAAGCTTTTTAGAGGCCAATTTGGTCTTCTCTTCCAAGTGACCATGAAACTGCACGTCTCTCGACATGTCGAAGCCGAAGATTCCGATACTGGCTGAGGCAACAAGGGGAGTGCCTTGAAACTGAGGAGATACGACAAATGGGTTATTTTTAGCGGTAAACGCGCATACTTGTGTCTTCTGAGGATCAAACTGAACTAGATTTAGTCACCCCCAATCCGAGTCTTTATTTTCCCGAGAAATATTGGCACGGCCGGTGTACAGAGCACCACCAGTGCTGTCATCCGCATAGCAATGAATGTTACCTGTTTGCAACATATCATTGATATGCAGAAGAAACAGCGTTGGTGATAGCACGCAGCCTTGTGGAACACCAGCGTTAATAGGCTTGTAATCGGAGCATGCACCGTCTACTACGACCTTGATGCTCCGATCAGCCAGAAAACTAGTGATCGAATTGCACAATTTTTCGGGAAGCCCATAGGAAGGAAGTTTCGAAAGAAGCATTTTTTGCGAGACCCGATCGAAGGCCTTCACTATGTCCAAACCAACATGCCTCCCGCTTGGACTCGATCGTCTGCGCCCATCTGTGTGTTAGGTAAACAAGAAGATTACCAGCTGAGTGACTCCGATGAAACCTTACTGGTTGTCACTAATTAGCTTGTGATCCTCAAGGTACCACATGAGCTGGCAGTTAATAATGGATGCCATTATTTTCAACAAAAAGGAGGTGATGGCGATAGGCCTGTAGTTGGATGGATCTGAGCGGTTACCTTTTTTAGGGATCGGGTGTACGAAAGCTATCTTCCATGAATTATGGACAACGACTAGGGAGTAGGAGCACCGGAAAAGAGGCGTTAGAACCGGTGCCAACTCTGGAGCGCACGTCCTCCGCACAATTGGCGGGATTCCATCAGGCTCACTCGACTTGTGTAGGTATATCCAAGAAGAAGAGTGCTTTGCGTACAGAACACTGTGTGAAATGTGAATGGCATTCCAGGCAGAGCATTCACACTGCGGGGTGGTCAGCGGTGCCCGTCATCGAGAGTCGTGTTGGACGCAAAAAGGGAGCCTAAAAGGTCGGCTTTCTCTTTTGCGGCATGGGCCAGTGAGTAATCCTCCCTGTGCAGAGATGGTAGTGATGGCTTACAGAAATTCCCTTGAAAGTCTGGCGAGAGACCAGAATGCACGGGTTCCCGAAGGAAGGCGCCAAAAAATTCTCGCCAATTCTGCCAATGTGCTTATACTTTGCCTTAACAATTACTTATAAATAATTAATAGAATCAAGAGTTACTTTGCGGAAGTCCATTATATTAAAGTTGGTAAAAAATTACTTCGCGTACATCCGCTCGATAAAATACAAAGTATTGTCGTTAGTGGTGTGTCTTTCCTAGTGTAGTGGTACTGGGAGTAGAGGTGGCTGGGATTAGTGGTGCTGGCATTAGTGGTGACGGGGATAATGCACGCAATTGAGGGAGGGCGGGAGGTGCTCTTTAAACTAAGTAAGACACATCATTTTATTTTATCGAGCGGTGTACGCAAAGTCATTTTTTACCAACTTTAATACTTATTAATTTTATGTGTTGTGACATGTTACAAGTAGATTTAGTAGTAGATCCTGATTATAGCACCTAAATAAGTGTACTGTTCTAGTGAAAGACCATATTTTCAAAGAATTTTATGCAATTTAGTCTACTCTATGGTTGTGCACTAGAAAGAATATAATAAAAGGTTGTGAGATATTTCACTTGTTCCTATAATAAAGCATTTGTGTCATTTTTGCTTCATCAGCTAGTCATGCTGCCGGATTTAATAATTTAAAAGAATCTGTGACATCTCTGCTGATTACACCGCACAGCACTTTCATTCAAACTGCCACATGTCTTATTGTTAATTAATTGAAAAACTTAAAACAGGAAACTGTATAAATCAAACACAGTAACGCAAACACCGGCATTTCCTTTGACCATATTAATAGAGCCTTTATCGTCCCTTTATCTCTGACGAGTGAGAAACAAGCAACTATTGTATCAATTAACATCCCCGCTATCAGTCTCACGAGTCGGTAAATATTCAACAGCTGTTTACATTAGAATTAGTAGATTCAGATTGCTCGGCCTTGCTTGCAAAATGTCATAAGTACATTAGTAAAAGACAAATATGAAATGAACGCGTATATTAACCGTGCTGTTTAAGATTTTCCTAACAATAAACTAATAGAGCTAAGACAGAACTAGGGCAAAAGGCAAGCAATAAATTAAGATCAACTGATTCATATTATAACCGTAAAAGTAAGAAAGAAAAGATACATGCATATTAAAAACTATAAGATTTAGTGCCAGCGGGTTCGCACTTGGGTTTACTAAGTACCCTTACGAAGAAGTTTAGGGTGAAGCGGCCCTGATCTAATATAGCTCTATGAGTTTTCATTTAGTTGGTTTCGGCACACATGTTTTAGGTTTCCGTACCCGAACGGGACCCTAATGCTATACCTCCACGGCCCGTCCGTCTGTCTGTGAGCAGTCTGTATCTCATGAGCCGTAATAGGTAGACAGTTGAAATTTTCACAGAGTGTGTATTTCTGGTGCCGCTACAGCAACAAAAAATTTAAATAAAATAAATTAAAAACTAAAGGGGGCTAACCCAACCAACCCAACCCAACCAGAAACATGTTTTTACCTACATAGTCTTAAATCTTGTACCATGGTACGGAAACCTTCATGCGCGGATGCGACTAACACTCGGCATTTTTTCGTACGTTTATTATTAAGGTAAGGATCTTCTTCTTTCTTGGTCATGGACCTCTTCTATATTAGAGAATTTCATTTCCACTACCAGAACTGAGACCTTTTTGCTCTTTGCCGATCTTGGTATTTTTTATTGGATACTATGGCTCATAGAAATTAACATCTGTCTTCGATTAAAAATCAAAATTCCGATTCAACGTCACCCTTTAAGACTTCGATAGAATGTCCCGTTATCAGTAAAAAGGGTATCCACGTATCATGGGTATCGAGGGTTCTCTACAGTCACTATACAAAACACAGTATTTTATATCTAGCAGAATTTGAGCGATCTATCGAAGACTATATATCTACCATACCCATAACCTTTATTACGCCCACGGAAGAGAAGGGGTGATGAATTTGCTTCCCAAGAGGACGACTTAATAAATTTTATTTGAACATAATACGAGTTTTACTTTAGAGCTATTACTAGATTAGATGAAAAAGAGCAAAGCGTTTTTATAAAAATTATATTAATTTTCTAGACTTATACGCGTTATAAGGCATCCGTTATTCCCTCTATTGTAGCAAAGCCACACGTTTGTTTATCACGCGGAGAACGCAGCGTCCTATGTCCGTTTTGATTGCGTCTACTTAGATAACAGATCTTCTTATTTAATTTAGAACCATTCCCGTGTTTGTCAGTTGGTGATAACGTTGTAATTTAAAGCGGCTAGCAAAGCCTTTCGTTTTATGATTATTTAAGCGTAGATTGTCGAGACGTTCGTCCTATTTACGTAGTGTAATGACGGTAATATCATGTTTGCGGTCTTGAGATTGTGCAATATTATATTTGTGTAGCTTCATGGCGTCTCGATGTCCTTTACATCTCATTCGTGTCGTTCAACTTCAAAATGTTTCTGGAAATACATTTATGTGTCTGAAAGACAAATGTGTGTATTTATTTATATATTAGCTGTTTAATTTTGTTGCGCGGAGCCCTAATTATTTTTCAAAAATATAAGTAGCCTAAGTTACTACTTATAACATGAGCTATCTACCAGTGAAACTCGCGTCAAAATCGGTCCAGCCGTTACGGAGATTAGCCGGAACAGAGAGACAGACAGGCAGATAAACAAAAATTTTAAAAACTGTGTTTCTGTTATAGGTACCGTATATACTTTTATATTCAATTAGTAAAAACCTTTTATTTTGACATTACAAACAGACACTTCAATTTTATTTATTTGTATAGATAATATTATGTCAATACATAAGTAGGTATATATATTGTGTATGTATTGCAACACATATATAAATTGTTTAATTTGGTCACTACAATATAACTCACTGTTCTAACCAAGGTTAGCTAGTAGAGAATGTCATATAATGCCACTAATGCCCCATTTACCATGGGGAGTGCTCTGAGGAATTGTTCGGATTAATCCCAGCCGCCAAATTTCACGAACGCACATCGCGGCAGTGCTCCCGATACCATCCACACCATCTGGATGATTGGCGGTCCACCACTGTGCGATTTAGAAGATGTTTCCTTCCTCGCACAACTTCCTTGTGGAATAGTTTACCACCAGCGATTTTTCCTGACCGATACGACTTAGGGACCTTCAAGAAAAGAGCCTACTCCTTTTTAAAAGGCCGGCAACGCATCTGCAATTCCCCTGGCGTTGCGGTTGTTCATGGGCGGCGGTAGTCACTTACCATCAGGTGAGCCGCATGCTCGTTTGCCCCCTCTCCTATAAAAAAAAAAGCTAGCCTATTGTACACAATTATGGTGCATCAAAGAATAAATAAATAAAACACATTTAACACACTTTGTATAGTTTATTACAATACGCAATGGCTTTATTAAAAAAGTATATTTGTTTAATAAAACTGGGTGACAAACGAGCACTCAGTACACCTGATAGTTTATGGATGCAGTGGCCCGTAAACACGTACATCTCTACTCCATTAAAAATCAAAATGTAGACGGTTCAAGCCCTCGTCCACCTCGTCATCTAAGCCTGAGGCCATAGTCTATGTCATCGCTGTAATAACGCCGCTCACCTTGGGGCGTGCTTTTCTGCAGCCTGAAGCATCAGAGCATGCGACCGCCCCCTGTAACATTTTCGTTGAATAATAAAGTCACAAAGGATAACAGTCTATTTGATAGTAAGTGGCTACAATAATTTTGCAAACAACGTCAAACAAAGAAGGGCTTAGATGCGTACCTATGATGACATAGAGAAATTTGTTTTACCTTTCATGAGACTTGTTCTTTCTTCATTTTTTTTATAAGATATGGTGACAAACGAGCACACAGTCCACCTGATGGTAAGTGGTTGCTGTGGCTCATAGACATCTACATTTATCCTCGTTTGCGAATAAAAATGCAGATGCGTTGTCACCCGTGAGGACTAAGATGGAATGTCTCTTTTCCAGTAAAAAGGGTCTCCGGTTCTCTACACTCACACACGAAACACAGCAGTGTTAAGCTGCTATTTTACGCTGGTATTCTGTGAGAGCGTGGTCCTTCCCCGGTCGAGCCTACTCATTCGTGCTACAACTATACTACTAATATACCTGCAGCATGGCTCTACCACGTATAAATAACGTCCTTGTGACGTTATTTTTAAAACTACATAGATTCATGTTAAATAAATTTAGTTTTATTTGTGGATATCATTTATTTATTGTTAGTAAATTTTTTATAGGTCCACCATCGAAAATTCTCATTCTCATCGATATCATCTGGAAGCATGACTGTCCACAACCTTGTGAATTACAGGAAATCTTCTTCATCGCACGACAAACTTTGGAAATATACTATCACTAGTGATATTTGCGGGCCTAACTATACCTTCAAGAATATAGTCTACTCCTTCCTCAAAGACTGACAACACTCCTGCGATTCGTCTGGTATTGCAGCTGTTCATATAGCTGCAATCACTTACCATCAAGTGAACCGCGCGCTCGTTTGTCATTTATAAAATAATTTTAATTCTGTTTGGAGGATTCTTAAGAAATAGGTACCGCATTTCTTTAACAGATTCTTTGAAACGACAACTATGAATTAAACTAAAATTATATTAAATGATTGCCACTAATTTTTAGCAAAATGGAGTTATTACATAATACGTTTAAAACAAAAACATTGTATGTAAATCATATATACTGCTGATTGTACGTATGTTGCCGACACAATGCTTGAAGAAGTTCAAAGAAACTTCTATAAATATAACGATGATGACGATGAGAATGTTGAGCTTCTAATGAATGTTTTTTTCTTTAACAACTACATTTCAAAATACCATAGGAAGTGCGTGTGGAAGTGTCTCAGGCATATCAGCGCTTTCAGAATAGGTAAATTTTGATCGAATGCCAGTTAGTACTCTGTAATAACAAGAGCGTTTGTTTGCCATGCACGCCGAACGCTATGCTTCGCTGTACACTGCTCATGCTCGGTTTCTGAGGTACTTTTATCGGCAGTTTATTCGTTAGCGCTATTGGTTCGATAACTTGTGAAAGTGCGTTTCCGAACATCGCAATGTAAGATAAACTCCGTTTGAGCTAAATTTAATTTAACTGGCCAATATGTGCCGTTTATCGGTTCTATAACTTTATTTGACATTTAATTTCAAGCAAACTACATCAACTTTTAGGTTATAACGTGTTATTATTAAAATAAATTGCCAGTGGGCGCTAAATATTAAAATATTCAAGGGATAAAATAATTATTAATAGAAGTGCAATGAATACGAGTACTCTTCTCTCTTTCAGAAAAAATTTTAATACGTTTTCCAGATTCCATAATGTTTTGGAAAATGCAAATACGATAGTAAATACCACTAAACTTAAAATCAGTAAGTTATGAAAAATAAAACCACATTCGAATAAAAGCAATGAGTGTAATGTTTTCTTTTTTAACAATTTGACAATACAATGATGTCATTCATACAGTTTCTGATAAATATCATATTTTATTACTAAAACAGTGCATATCCTCTTATTTAGCCTCAAAAAAATATCTTTTATAAATAATACTAGTATAAATGAAGAATTGAAATTAAAAAATCAATTTTAGGCTCGATGTCTTAAACAGACCCATCTAGCGGCAAATTATGGTACTTGTTAATGGTTTCATAGCTGTTGTTGAAAGATTCGTTGCGTATTCAGAAACGCAGTGACAGTTAATCTCCGTAGGAGATAGTGTTCTGTGCAGTTAACCGACGTTTATCCTATAGATAACTTTATTGAATCAATAGCTAATGGGAAGATAACTAGGAACTTCAGAAACCGGGTATCAGTGAGCTTACACTTACTTATCCCGACCTGCAGATTATCAACGTAACGTCTATGGGATAAAATTGAAGGTTATTATTAAAAAGAGGTGGTAATTAAAATGCAAAATTTTGCCTTTCCATTATTTTAGGCTCCGGCTAGATCCACTAAAATACGCTACTTTTATAATAAACCAATACCGATGCGTAATGTACGAAATGATATATACGTATAACAAACACTACATTTGTGTAGTAAAATTTATGCGCCTCATTGTCCTACGGAAATTGTAGGCCCGTTCCATTAATCGTTTATCGAAAAAATCGCAATAAAACGGACCCCAAACGGTCAGTGCCATTAGCAGCGGACCGTGATTTCTGCAATAGAATTATGCAATTGTTATTCATGATATCGTATTTTTTCCGCGAGTCCTGCAATTGACTGGTGCCTAGAACCATTTATCAATGGTATAATCTGCGACAGTTATTCATATTGAGCTCGATTTATTGCCACGTGACCTCCGTGGAGTAGTGCCGTGCTAAATAAATTAAGGAAATCTTTTTAATGTCTTCATTATATTTTGTATTAAGCCCGTTTGATTTTTGCACAAAGCAATCACACATTAATAATACATTAATATTTCTGATTTTCTAATTTACCAACTTTTTCCCAAGTGCTAACGTTAGATGTCGCACCTCGCTGCAGTCTGAAGAAAACACAGACTGGTGACAAAAGTCACATCTATTTAAAACAGATCCACTACCATCTCGAGACGGCAAAGCCGGCCTTGCTCTTTCTGACCGAGACGCAGGTTTCCTCTCCGGCTGATATTTCGTATCTCTCCTACCCGGGGTACAAATTGGAGCACTCCTTTGTGCCTCGGTCTGGAGTTTGCGTGTATGTCAGAGAGGACATGTGTTCTCGACGCCTTGGCAGTCTTGAAGGTTCGGACCTGTCCATCCTTTGGCTACGCGTAGACAGCACGACCATCCGCGCGTCTACGGGTGCTTCTATAGGTCCCATAGCGGTAATACCGAAACAGACCGACTCATCGACCACGTCCAAATGGCTACAGATTCCTTGCTACAACAGGTCCCATCCGCAGAGATCGTGATCCTTGGCGATTTTAACGCCCACCATGCCGAATGGCTCGGTTCACGTTTAACCGATCATGCGGGGAGATCTGTTTATGACTTTGCCTTGGCATATGGTCTGACACAACTGGTTACTTCGCCTACGCGGATTCCAGATGTGAAGGATCATACACCTTCCCTGTTGGACCTTCTGCTGACCTCTCATCCGGACGGATATCAGGTTTCCGTCGATGCCCCTCTCGGCTCTTCGGACCATTGTCTGATCCGGAGTATGGTGCCACTCACGCTCCCTTCGCGGTTGCGTTCTGCAGGTTGCCGCCGTGTTTGGCATTACAGGTCGGCGGATTGGGACGGAATGCGGTCTTTCTTTGTATCCTACCCATGGGGGCGGGTTTGCTTCTCGCCGGATGATACCAGCGCTGTTGCTGACTCTGTCACTGATGTGGTGCTACAGGGAATGGAACTATTTATTCCATCATCTGTGGTACCCATCGGAGGCAGATCTCAGCCTTGGTTTGGTCGCTCCTGTAAGACTGCATTACGCAGTAAGCAGGAGTGTTATCAAGCCTGGGCTGCGGCTTCGGTGACTCGGGATGTAAACAACAGCACACTTAAAAAGAAGTATAACTTCGCCTCCAGGTCCTTCAAAAGAGTTATTGCCAAGGCAAAGTCAGAGCACATAGGCAGAATTGGCGAGAAACTAGTTCGCCTTCCTTCGGGAACCCGTGCATTCTGGTCTCTCGCCAAGGCTGTCCAAGGGAAATTCTGTAGGCCATCACTACCATCTCTGCACAGGGAGGACGACTCACTGGCCCAAAACGCAAAAGACAAAGCCGACCTTTTAGGCTCCCTTTTTGCGTCCAACTCGACTCTTGATGACGGGGGGAAAATACCGCCGACCATCCCGCGGTGTGAGTGCTCCATGCCGGATGTGCTATTCTCACAGCGCTCAGTTCGCAAAGCACTTCTCTCCCTGAACATCCAGAAGTCGAGTGGGCCTGACGGAATCCCCCCAATTGTGCTGAGGACGTGTGCTCCGGAGTTGGCACCGGTCCTAACGCGTCTTTTCCGGTACTCCTACTCCCAAGGCGTAGTCCCGAATTCATGGAAGACAGCTTTTGTCCACCCGATCCCTAAAAAAGGCGACCGCTCAGACCCGTCCAACTATAGGCCTATCGCGATCACCTCCTTGTTCTCCAAAATAATGGAATCCATTATTAACTGCCAGCTCATCCGGTACCTTGAGGATCACCAGCTGATTAGTGACCGCCAATACGGTTTTCGTCGGTGTTGATCAGCTGGTGATCTTCTGGTCTATCTGACCCATAGATGGGCGGAGGCAGTTGAGTCCAAGTGGGGAGGCGTTGGCCGTTAGTCTGGACATTGCGAAGGCCTTCGATCGGGTTTGGCACAAAGCGCTTCTTTCGAAGCTCCCTTCCTATGGGCTTCCCGAGAAATTGTGCAATTGGATCACCAGCTTTCTTGCAGATCGGAGCATCAAGGTCGTTGTAGACGGTGCATGTTCTGACTACAAGCCTATTAATGCTGGTGTTCCACAAGGCTGTGTGCTATCACCAACGCTGTTTCTTCTGCATATCAATGATATGTTGCTAACTGGTAACATTCATTGCTATGCGGATGACAGCACTGGTGATGCTCTATACACCGGCCGGGCCAATATTTCTCGGGAAAACGTCGCCGAGTACCGGAACAAACTTGTGTCTGAAGTCGAGTCTTTGCTGGACAAAGTCTCGGATTGGGGGCGACTAAATCTAGTCCAGTTTAATCCTCAGAAAACACAAGTTTGCGCGTTTACCGCTAAAAAGAACCGCTTTGTCGTATCTCCTCAGTTTCAAGGCACTCCCCTTCTTGCCTCAGCCAGTATCGGTATCCTCGGAGTCGACATATCGAGTGACGTGCAGTTTCGTAGTCACTTGGAAGAGAAGGCCCAATTGGCCTCTAAAAAGCTTGGCGTGCTCAGCAGAGCGGGACAGTATTTCTTGCCGGCACACCGCCTGCAACTTTACAAGGCGCAGGTTCGGCCTCACATGGAATACTGTTCCCATCTTTGGGCAGGGGCTCCCCAGTGCCAGCTCCTTCCACTTGACCGCATCCAGTGCAGAGCGGCTCGAATCGTCGACGACCGAGCCCTTTCCGATCGGCTCGATTCATTGGCACTGCGAAGAGATGTTGCATCTCTTTACATTTTCTATCGCATCTACCGTGGGGAGTGCTCTGAGGAATTGTTCGGATTAATCCCAGCCGCCAAATTTCATGAACGCACATCGCGACAGAACTCCCGATACCATCCACATCATCTGGATGATTGGCGGTCCACCACTGTGCGAAGATGTTTTCTTTCTCGCACGACTTCCTTGTGGAATCGATTACTATCAGCGATTTTTCCGGACCGATACGACTTAGGGACCTTCAAGAAAAGAGCCTACTCCTTTTTAAAAGGCCGGCAACGCATCTGCAATTCCCCTGGTGTTGCGGTTGTTCATGGGCGGCGGTAGTCACTTACCATCAGGTGAGCCGCATGCTCGTTTGCCCCCTCTCCTATAAAAAAAACCCCAAATATTAGACTAATAAGAGAGCAGTATAAGCAGCGCGAGATTAACAGCTCTGATATTATCAAACTACCGTCGTGTTCTTCGAAAAGCTGTCAAAGAAAAATAATTACTATAATCGATGTTGCACCTGCCTGACTTTTCCAAAACATATCTAATGTATACGCAATAACACTTGAGATACTTGTCATCATCATCATCATTACAGCCTGTCGGCTGCTGATCATAGGCCTCCCCTACGTGCCACACTAAATTTAATTCAAATTTTTGAGTATTTAATTCGTATGTAATAAATTAATGGGAACGGATTAAGATTATCAAAATTATTATTTGGTAACTATATACTTATAAAATATAACGCACCATATATTTATAAAAATATAGTACAAACCAAATCCCATAGTAAAATAACATTTTTTTATAGAAGAGGGGGCAAACGAGCATACAGCCCACCTGGTGGTACGTAACACCAGGGGCATTGCAGATGCGTTGCCGGGCTTTTAGAAAGGAGTAAGTTTTTTTCTTAAAGTCCCTAAGTCGTATTGGTCCGGAAAAATTCGCCGGTGGTAAACAATACCACAAAAAGCTTTATAAATTATAGCTTGTACTCTATTTTTATTAATTCATTTAAATTAATAAATGTTTTACATCTGGTATAGATTTTAAACATATAATTTTCATTATTGCATAACATTTTGTTATATTTCTAGTTGTACATATCTAAACCGTTAATTGTATTTCTTTTCTTGGCTATAATTAAATAATTTTGATATAAAACATAAAGACAGTGCATAATTTAGTTTATTAAATATATTATTTAAACATACATATACATACATAAACACTCACGCCTGTCACCCAGAGGGGTAGGCAGAGATTATGGACTTCCATTTGGCACGATCCTGACACACCTCTCTCGCTTCCTCCACATCCATATACCTACGCATACATGCTCGTCGGTTAAAGGTACTCTTGATATGGCCCATTTTTAATATATCGCCAATTTGGTCGATAAACTTTCGCCTAAGGCGACCCTTCCCGAGTATGCCGTTCACCTCTGCAACATAAATTTGCTTTGTCACTCTTTCCGTATTCATTCTTTCTACATGGCCAAACCACCGAAGCATTCCTTTCTTAATCCTGGTCACAACATCATCTTGCAAACCACACTCTTCTCTTATTAAACAATTTCTCAGTCTGTCATTCAGCTTCATCCCTAACATACTTCTGCCACACCCAACTTTCACTACCATACATTAAAGTAGGTACTAATACAGCATTGTGAATTGCCATACGTGCCTTTTTGGACACATTCTGACTTTTCACAATAGAGTGTAGAGCACCATTCACTCTATTTCCTGCATTCACTCGTCGTTCTATATCCTTATCATATCTACCATCCTTGCTAATTATTTAAACAGGTAATTAAAAACTATAAAATATGTTCACTAATATTTTTTCATTAAGTGATTTCGTTGAATTATCTCTCGATTATTATTCGTAATAGAGTCAACTGCTAGCTATTCCATGCTAGCAGTCGACTCCATTACATTTACTGTCATGTCCCCTAAGGTGAAAGGTCGTGTGGGGCACACGGCGGTCATCGGCGAGTGGTACCGAATAGGAACCCTCAAAATGTTTGCGAAAACAAAGACTATCGTCACTATTGCACAACCATTGCTTCTCCGCAATACTATTTTTATCTATCATAGTCAAATTAAAACGCAATGGTGTTGCTTTTTAAATAAATCAATGGTATGAACCAAAATAGAAGACATACCCTAAGACAAGCGGATTTTATATTTATAAACAAGTATACTAAAATCGACTTACTTTTATTGTAATATGACCTAATTTAGTCTGATTATTAAAGTATATTGAGATAATGTAATTAGATATTCCTTATTATTTATTTCGATAGAAATCTTTTTGGTTTGTGGCTTTTATTGGACTTTGCTTTGAAATTCTATAAATTAATTAGTGATTATTTATTTATTTTTATATGTATAACTTTACTGTTTGGTTTAGTAAAAATTACACAATACTAAATATATAGTTAGTATATAATTTTCTGTATTTTATGTATAATGTTATAATCTGCAATCTGACACGTAATTAAATACTGTAAATCGAGGCGTAGGCGTGTTTTGTTTAAAATAAAAATTTAAGTTAATAGGAATAAATAATATTTTTAAGCTTATAATTCTCGTAGAATACGATTATACTAAGATAAACGTTTTTAATGAAAAAGCAAAACGCACTTTTATCTTTTTGTAATGTGTTAATTTGCATTTATTCATTACATCTTTTCAAAAGATAACAGCTGAACACTAGACAACCCCATGTATCCATTACACGACATTAAGTGCTATGTGCTAATAATAACACTCAAATAATTATAAAATTTATGGACAAATTTTTAAAAGACAAAGGCAATATGGCTTAGTGTACCTTCGGCAAATGAAATTTAACATTGAATGTTAACCTTTCTTAATTCCTCTAGAAACGGCACCTCCTTAATTTAATAGATACTTACGTATAATATTAATACTCATAAAAAACTAACTTGGTATAATAAGTCTAAAAATTTTAAGTTAGTAAGTGTTTTAATTTGGTACTAGGATTTCTAAGCCGACGGCCTAACGGTAAACACCTCTTATAACGAAAGAGGCCAATGTCCAACAGTGGACTGTTACGGGCTGGTAAAGATTAAAAATAAAATGATTATCTTTCTTAAGGGCTTTTCTTTTATTTTTTTATTTATAAAGCTGACAAAGGAACATAGTCCATATAACGATAACTAGCTGCTGTAATCAGTATACAAAAATCAATGAACACGCTGATTTGTTGTCATCCTTAAGGATTGAGAATCTCATTAGCAATAAAAAGGATCTTCGGTTAATAAAAAAAAAACATACTATACAACCCCATTATGGTGTCATTTTGTGCAAGTATTATATAAGAGCGTGGTTCTTCCCCTGTTGAATGAGTCGGCCATTCGTGCCATAGCCATAATACAGCGTGGTTCTACCACATAAAATTGTAGGACGATAATAACATTCTGTTTACAAATATCAATAACGGCAACTCCCGACTAAGAAACCATAAGTTGTGAGGTTCACATATCCTATACTTATAGTCTTCGCACATTTTGTATAAAGTATAGGAAATAAGTTTATTAGTGCAAACACGGACGTACCCTCTCTTTTTTTTAAAACAAAGGGTGACTAAAGAGCACATAATCCACCGATGTTGTGGTTGCTGTCGCCCTTAGTCACATACATCTTCTTTTTTTAAACGGGGAATTATCAACGCATACACGCCTCATGTGGGCATGAACGCGTTATGTCGGACTATAAAAAACTCGTCAATAACTCTGCGCCCCCTTTTTCCTAAAGGGGGTCGCTTCCGATTCGGCAGAAAGGTCATATAGGCCAATGCCAATCTCACAGGTGGTGTTTAGTGGGTAGGCACTTAGGTTTCGCACTGAGTCCCACATAACCACGCAGCCGGCTCCCGTAGTATATAAAAAAATCGTCAATAACTATACGAAATTAAGAAGCATTATGCCGCTATTTCACGCTGGCTTCTGTGAGAGCGTCGACCTTCCCGGTTGGGAAGGTCGACGCTCGCTTTCCATTACTGCAGAAGCAGCAACACGCTACAGCATTGGCTCTACCACGTAATAAACCGTTGTATCATATACACATACACTGGACTGGAATAGGTCTAAATGTAGCGTTTGAGATACGGTAACTCTCGCCAATTTTGTTATTGCACAAATTAGCAACGGATGGGACATAAAACCGAGACTCACGACTAGTCCGGAACGCCAAAGCCAAACACGCACATGAATGTGATTTTTGTAGTGTAAATAAAAATATACTAAGTAAAGTTACAGCGGCCCAAATAAGTCTCACTGATGCACCGGCCTCCATATCTGCATGAATAAACTTTTACATAGGGATAATACAAGCTGTTAGTTCAGTAGTAGTTTGCAAGTTAGTCGGTAGTCTTAGACTTCACAAGGATTATGTAGAAATCATCACTGAAATTCTCGCTGATTTCTCTATAAATATGTGATGAGGAAACCTGCTTATCCGAGAAATAAAATAGATTTACATTATCACTGTGTCACAATTCTTCAATAAAAACAGCAGTACCGCGATGGATTATTGTAGTATATTTTCAATAATGAAAAACTGTAACAGAAACAAACAAAAGATACCTATTGAAGATTTCTAGGCCCTTTATAAATTTTAATCAAGTTCTACAGTCTACATCTTAATGTAACGATAAACAAAACCTGCGCATTATTTTAGATGCAATTCACTGATAGTATAAACCAGGTAGAGCCAAGCGTATCATGACTACACCATGAATGAAATGGCTCTACCGAGGAAGAACTACAATATCACAGAATATCAACACAAAATAGCAGCTGTGTTTCGTATGGTGAGTATGTGGATCTGTATACAATTTTTACCGGAAACAAGACAGTCCATCCAATTCCTCAAGTGTGCCGTACCGTATTTGATTATTAATGCATGATAAATATAGGTGTCGGTATGAGCCACAGCATCCCCTCACCAATAGGTAAAAAGAGCAAACATTGCTCTTTTTCGCGCTTATACTTGTATATAAAAGTAAATTTCAAACATTTTAATGGACGTTGATTAATGATTTAAAGTCAAATTAAGCACTATCAGTGTCAATAAATGTTTTAAAATTTAACAAGATTACAGGTTCATGCAACTACCAGATTCTTATCAAGCCTTCACGTGAACAAAGTGGTCGGTGACCAGCCATCCATCTACATATTTACATACCTATCACTAAACAAGTAGCCCATTGTCGTTGCAACGACTTGGATAGTATAACTACCGGAAAAACCACTTTCACTCATGCGATAAACAACTTTAATCTATTGGTGACAAAATTCCATTTACTACAATAGATATTGTGACTAAATTGGTGGAAAAAAACATAAGTTGTTATTGTAAATCTAATTCTCCTACTTTGATGTAAGGTTGAATTTATATTGATGGGAATTGAAACAGTTTGTAACAATGAAGCAGCCTATATACCACCCGCACGTCCTCTTTAGATAAGATAAAGGCCACCTGAAATGAAAAGAGCGACACCAATACACAGGTAATGATACTGATACCGTGCGACACCGGTACAGAGGACCGGTAATTAATTTGCCGACCGATAAACACACCGGTCGACTCCCGATAGATTGTACTGGTTAGTCCACGTAATACCCAATTACTTGTACATATTATCTACTAAGTTGGTTTTGCAATTTTATCTCCGAATTTAATTTACAAATGGAAACACTCTTGTATTTCTGATATATGTCTTCCAGTTCATTTAATTGTGAAAAAAACACTGTTCAAAAATTAAATAAATCAATAATAATTTTATTAACGAGATTTTAAAAAAGAGATAAATGAGAACAAGAAATTATAACAGAAATTACACAAATTATTGCTAATAAATGTTCTTTGGAACAACTTAAATAACGACTATAATTTTTTAAATATTTTGTAATTTATAAAAACTTATCATAGTTTTTATTTCAGTTCTGTTCAAATAAAAATTGATCAAGCTAAATGCCAAGAAAATAGCGCGGACACTGGTCAAGAGAACTATAAAAAAGCAAAATAAAAATGTGAAATGGAAATCTTTGCCATATTATCTCCACAAATCAGAACTCTTCTTAATATTCAATAGAGGTTTTATAGATTTAATAAGTACCAACATTTGTATAATGAAAATAATAAACACAGAGTTATCATGTGATTCGTGAAGATAGAGAGAATAATACGAAAATTACAAAATTTCATGAAGTTTGATTTAAAATAATATTTTAACTAAGTAATTTGAATGTAAGATATGTTCATAACCATAAAATGACAAACTACAAAAACTGATTGTACCATATATCAGAAATAAATTATAGAAATCTATACAAATAAATAAAATTGAAGTGTCTGTTTGTAATGTCAAAATAATACTCGTAGCTTTCTACTAATTGCATATAAAAGTATATACGGTACCTATAACAAAAAGACAATTTTTTTAAATTTTTGTCTGTCTGTCTGTCTATTTGTTCCGGCTATTCTCCGAAACGGCCGATTTTGACGGGAATTCCACTGGTAGATAAGTGATGTTATAAGGAGTAACTGAGGCTACTTATAATTTAGAAAAATAATTAGGGTTCCACGCAACAAAATTAAAACCCTAAATTACACGCGGGCGAAGTCGCGGGGAACAGCTAGTAAATACATAAATATAACATATGTCCTAACTGTCATCATCATTACATCATTATAGCCCTTCACAAGTCCACTGCTGAATATAGGCCTTCCCTAAGGAATCCCACAAAGCAGGGTCCTGAGCCACCTGCGTCCTTCGACTTCCTGCATGTTTTACCAGGTCGTCCCTCCAACTAGTGGGGGAAAGCCCTATACTATGTCCGCCGCTACAAAGCTGCCACTCAAGAACCTTTTTTCCTTATCAGATGTCAGTTCTTCGAGGTATAAGGCCGACCCAATGCCACTTCAGCTTACCAATCCGTTTGGCTATGTCGGTCACTCTGGCTCTACTAAATTTATCACGCAGAGAAACCCCGATCATAGCTCTCTCAATAGCTGGCTGAGCGATTTTGAGCTTCCTCATCCGGCCAGCAGTGAAGGATCACGTCTCAGTTCCATAGCTCATCACTGGCAACACACGCTGGTTATACAGTCTCGTTTTCAAGTTTTGAGGTATACCTGACGAGACAATGTGCTGTAATTTCCCGAGCGCTTATACATGGTAGAGCCATGCTGTAGCTATATTTCTGGTATAGTTGTAGCACGAATGGGTCGGCTCGACCGGGGAAGGACCACGCTCTCACAGAATACCAGCGTAAAATAGCAGCTTAACACTGCTGTGTTTCGTACGGTGAGTGCAGAGAACCGGAGACCCCTTTTACTGGAAAAGAGGCATTCCATCTTAGTCCTCACGGGTGACAACGCAACTGCAGTTTGATTCGTAATCGAGGATAAATGTAGATGTCTATGGGCCACAGCAACCACTTACCATCAGGTGGACTGTGTGCTCGTCACCTTTATTCTATAAAAAAAAACGCTGCCCAGCCAAGTTGAATACGTCGTTTGACCTCTCGGTCGAAGTTAGACTTACCTAGTCGGACTATTTGTCCCAGGTAAACATACTCGTCAACAACTTCGAATTTAGTGCTCCCAACAACTACCGGCATAGGTGTGACATGGACATTAAACATTTGTTTTATCCATGTTCATCTTAAAACCTATCCGTTGGAGACACTATTGAGGTCATTGAGCATAGTGCTTAGGTCCTCCAGCGATTCTGCCATAAGGACTATATCGTAGGCAAATACCGTATCCTTTCCAGTCCAGAAGCTTAAAAACTTCTTCCAATGCAACGTTGAAGAGTTTCGGGGATATAACGTCACCCTGTCTTACACCTCTCTGCAATTGGATAGGTTTCGTACTCTGGTTCTGTACTCGGATAGCCATCGTAGCCCTACTGTACAAGCACTTCAGCACTTCGATATACCGACAGTCAACTTGACACCGCTGAAGGGACTGCAGCACCGGCTAAATTTCGACGGAATCAAAGGCTTTCTCATAGTCCACATACGCCAGATATAGTAGCAAATTGTACTCCTCGGACTTCTATACAATTTGCCGAAGGGTATGTATGTGGTCTATGGTGCTAAAGCCCTTTCGGAAACCGGCTTGTTCGGGAGGATGGAAGTCGTCAAGTCTGCGCGCGAGACGATTCATAATGACTCTCGAAAACAGCATGTAGACGCGGCTCAGAAGGGAAATCGGTCTGTGGTTTTTCAAGAGAGCGCTGTCGCCTTTTTTGAAGAACAAAACCACTGCACTTCTGCTCCACGCCTCCGGTGTAATGCCACCATGGAGGGCGGAATTAAAGAGCTTCTGAAGGATTTCAAGTACCGGTTTTCCACCCACTTTCAGAAGCTCCGCTGTAATTCCATCCTTGCCTGGGGCCTTGCCGTTTTTAAGGTGCTGGAGAGCCATTCTAACCTTCCGTCCGGAATATTATTGAAATAGTATGGGATAAGACTTGCTCTTGGATCGTTATTCACACTTGCGTGTGGCTGCCCATATAACCTCTCAATCTCACTCAAAATCATAGGTACCGCGGAAACGACGCTTTCACAATCGGTCTTCAGCTTCGACAGTTGGCTCTTTCTGGCAGACAGATCTCTGGCGAAGACTTTGGAGCTCTGGGCCGCTCGATCCTTTTTTCAATACGATCTGTATTAAAGTTGCGTAAGTACCGCCGCATACATTTGGAGATCTGTCTATTCAGTTGCCTGTATGCTGTCAAATCTACTGAAGACTGCATCTGCATTTCCCGTCTAACAGCCATGAGATTAAGAGTGTTATCGGAGATTTTTTGTGTTCTTCTGCGGCGGGTCTTGCAAAATTAATTCCAACGGCATGGACAGTTTCCACGAGCTGGTCATTCATATCGTCCACTTCATTGCAGTTTTCTAGACACTGAAAACGGCTTTGTAACTCGAGCTGAAGGGTTTCGGAACTTTGGATTAGAGCACGAGGTGGACGGAGCGTTGACTTCATTAGACGAGACCTCTCCAACTTAACGTTTAGGTTCAGTGTGCGTCTAACCATTCGGTGATCGCTATCAGTTTTCACCCTCGCGATCACTGAGATAACACTGAACAGTTGTCGTCTCATCGTTATAATGAAGTCAATCTCATTCTTTGTTGAACTGTCTGGGCACGACCAGGTCCACTTCTTGTGGGGCCGCTTCTGGAAGAAAGAGTTCATCATAAAGAGTCCTTCTTTCTCCATGAAGTCGGCCAGATGCTGACCCCTCGGATTCCGTTGCCCTATACCAAATGTCCTTACTTTCAGCTTACCGTTCTCTCTTATGTCTAGCTTTGCGATGAAGTCTCCCATCAACACCGCATATTGGGTTTTGGAGGAATGCATGGTTCTAGATATATCCTCATACATTTCCTTCACCTCCTCGTCGGGATGTGCCGAGGCATAAACCTGTGTGACCTTCAGCGAATACCGAATGGTGATTCTGAGTATAAGGTACGCAACCCTCGTCGACACACTCTCAATTTTTTCAACATTGTTAACGAGAGACTTGTGGACGATAAATCCGACACCTCCTTGGGACAGATGGTCGCCCTCCCGGTGATAAAACAAGTGGCCGGATTCGAGGATTACCATGTCCTTCCTCTCTTTTCGGACCTCAGATAATCCTATAATATTCCAACGGAACTTGTCTATCTCTTCTTTTAGCTCCAGGATCTTCTTGTCAGTCCTCATGGTGTGTATGTTATATGTTGCCAAGTAGAGTCGTCTTAGGTGGCAACCGAACCTCCACCAGAGATTCTTAGCACCCTCTGCTTCGCCCTTAACATGGTCGACACCGTAGCCAGGAATAGCGGGGCCACCGTGGACTGTGGGCCATCTCTTCGTTACTTTAACCATGGGGGGTATATTGCCATGATTGCCTTGCTTGACGAGTGGGTTGTTAACCGCAGTTTTTTATTGTTGTATTGCTGTTATTAGAAAGATGCTGCTGCCCATCTTCTGACTCAGTTTCCTGACGTCTCTTACGACACCCACGGGAAGATATGAGGTAGTGGGTATTCGTACTCGCCACTACAAGGGTATGTACTAACTGTAATAACACTCAAACGACACTCACTAACTACTGTGTGTGACTACTAAAAAAGTTGTGTTATTAATTAAAAACCAAAACAATAGAATTATTAGCTACTAAGCAGTTCATTGATGGGCGTTTCCCATTGTACGGAAGGGTTGAAGTAGAGCTGAGCAGCAGCTTTGTCCTAATTATTTTTATTTTTAGATATTTATAAAAATAAAAATAAACTGCGGTTGCCAGCCCCCCTGCCAAGCGTGGAAACTATGTCAAATGGACAGCAGTGGACTTTGATAGGCTGCAATTGTAATGGTATCAGGCGTTGTGCACGTCTGACAAAATCAAACACTTACTATAAAACTATATATATATATACCCAATACGTATCAATTACTTGATCCTGTGGTATTAATGGTTTTATTTTGAACTCACGTTTATTGATCATCAAGATAGTAAGCCATCACTTATCTTAAAGAATTGAAAAGAATCGAATGAACATATCGATGAAAGTATTGGCTGAGAAACATAAGGTTTAGTATAATTAATAAACGCCTTTTCTGCTTATGAGAGAGAGAGAGAGAGAGAGAGAGAGAGAGAGATATCTAATAGTCTGCACTGCTGTGTTCTAGTGTAATGGATATAAGGAACCCGTATAATTACAGGCCGTGAGTCACTCCATCTTAATCTGTAGATGTTTAAAGTAAGTAGCAGGTGCTCATAGACTACAGTAGCCACTTACATCTGGTAGATGGGTTGTAAGTTCGTTTATCACTTAAATTTTATATCAAAAACGAATAGTTAGAAACCAATGATAATAATTTCAAATAATAGGTTTTTTATACGATAGGGTGACAAACGAGCACACAGTCCACCTGATGTTAAGTGGTTGCTGTGACACGTAGACATCTACATTTATCCTCAATAAAGAATCATAATGCAGATGCGTCGTCACCCGTGAGGACTAAGATGGAATGCCTCTTTTCCAGTAAAATGCTCTCTTCGTCTCCAGCTCTCCACACTCACCATACGAAACACAGAAGTGTCAAGCTGCTATTTTACGCTAGTATTCTGTGAGAGCGTGGTCCTTCTCCGGTCGAGCCGACCCATTCGTGCTACAACTATACTACTAATATAGCTGCAACATGGCTCTACCACGTATAAAATCTAATCTAATAATTTCACCACCTATTCACAATATAAATGTTCATACAAAACTGTAATCATAAAAATGCTAATTATAAATCGACTTATCGTAAAATGTGTTTTAAGCACACACAAGTACCACCAGTTTTTTTATTGTAAGAAAAATCAAATGTATTCTGATACTATCTGTTTCCCGCCACTTCACCCGGGTGGAATTTATTACGATTGTATTTTATGGGTTTTAATTTTTTTTTCGCGGAATCCTTATTCCTTTTCTGAAATAAGAGTAGCCTTAGTTACTCCTTATAACATAAGCTATGTGCCAGTGAAATTCCATCAAAATCGGTCTAGCCGTTTCGGAGATTAGCCGGAACAAACAGACAGAAAGACAAAAATTATATACGTAAATATGAATTTAGTTTAGAATTTAAAAGCTGTTATTTTGACATTACAAATATACTTCTATTTTATTTATTTGTGTAGATTGTATGCCTGAGTACATGTATACAGTAACGAATTGTAAGTAGCTCACTCTGAAGTTATTTATAGCACTTATTTTTACTTATTAATGAAAAAGAAATTAAAACCAATTGAAAACTATTGGTTTGGAGAATGTACAAAGTTTTCCTTTCAAAAATTTTATCGAAAATATAAATTTTGGAAGGAAATATTCTTCAATAATAATATCGACATTGGAGGTTTTCACAACACTGCCGACATATTTTCCATAGCTAATTGCAAATTATTCCACGCTGTAGATGCACGCGCGCTAATGTGTCATAACATGACGCCGGCCAGTTATAATTCGAACGAAGGCTATCATTATAATAAAAACCTCTTATGACCCCATGTATATAAAGTATACTATGCAAGGTACTTACTATACGTTGTTGTAAGCTAGTGTCTGTCGGGGGTCACTTAATATAACTTTAAAGTTACATAGATGTGGAAACAATTTAAGAACACGTCCATTTATATTTTTTCTTCATTTTCACCATCACGTTCTTAATATACCAAAATTTTGTTTTTATGCGTCTCAATTATTAAATCTTATTTTATACGTGGTAGAGCCATGCTGCAGCTATATTAGTAGTATAGTTGTAGCACTAATGGCTCGGCTCGACCGGGGAAGGACCACGCTCTCACAGAATACCAGCGTAAAATGGCAGCTTAACGCTGCTGTGTTTCGTATGGTGGGTGTAGAGATCCGGAGAATCTTTTTACTGGAAAAGAGGCATTCCATCTTAGTCCTCACGGGTGACAACGCATCTGCGTTTTGATTCGCAAAGGAGGATAGATGTAGATGTCTATGGGTCACAGCAACCACTTACCATCAGGTGGACTGAGTGCTCGTTTGTCACCCTATCCTATTAAAAAAATTAAGGTTGTGGCGTAGTAATTACCACGCTTGGTATGCCGACTATTGAACAGTACCAAACGTCTCGCAATTTTGGCGGTACTTTACATACTATGCCATAATATGCGAGATACCTACAACGCCATCAATTTGGACCCAAATCTTTTTGTTATTTCACATTTGTGTTTAAAGAAATACATATCAAAATTCGTCAACATCCCATTGCTAATCTAGCTTTCCCTAACAAAACCATTACCGCCAGTAGACAATAGCGCTAGTCATAAACGTTACTTGAACGTCTCTTTATGTCACATATCGGAAGCGACATGATTTTTTTTTAATTTAATTTTGACAGCATGTACAAGGCAGTCTTTTTCATCAGCCCGCAAAAGTCCAATGCTGCAAATGAGACTCTCGCGTTTTAAGAAAGGTTTCCCTTGACGATTGTTCACGTCTTACATCATTATCATTTATCAGAAGATTTAAGGTCTTCCTGGCATTGCCAATAGTAGCTTCTTATATAACCTAACAAAAAAGTGAGATGGATTCTCTCACACTACCACCACAAGAGCAAGATGGAGAGTATATATATATATATATATATATAAATGCACTTCCTTTCATTGAATAGTATAGGAGCATGATACGACTAACGAAACTGGAATTTTGACATAGGTAAATTTATGTCTTTTATATTGAATTTGCTTGTTCAAAAACACGATTGTAAAGTTTTGACTGGATCATAATTATTTGCGAAAACAGCTCTAAAAAGTTACTATAGTTGAAATTACAACGAAATTACTTAATCTATATGCTTGGGAACCACTCAAATATGAGTGTTATGAATGTAACATCAATATTCGTAATTTACTTGCTCATTATTTTGATTACTAATATCAATAATTTTTTTTAAATATTTTAAGTTTCTAAGCGATTTCTAAGCGGTCTTAATCTTCGCGGGCGCTACGCATTTATAGACCTTACGACGGCGGTTTTGAAGTTTTTATAGAAATTATGTTTCACTCGGGTCAGTCCGGTGATAGCCCGCTTCAACGGCTTTCGATGTGTCGCTTTAAAACGCTATCACACGCTATTTATAGTGCTGCTCTATGCTGGTATTATTTGAAAAGGAGGCCCTTTTGCACTTGAACCGACGCCACTAAGCCACAATCCAAATGTAACAATCATTCCTTTAAAAATACTGAAGTTTTCAGATCGTTTTAACAATATATTTATGAAGGTGGCTTTGTATTTGTTTACTCACTCAGTATATCCAACCTTAGTACATCAATCTAATTATAACCACTACGTGTTCAAGCATTGGTTGTATATTTAAAATTCCTATGCGGCCTTCTAAAAAAATAAATCCGCAAAGGCAGCCGCCGACAGATTCATCATATTCGGATGTGAATTCACGAAATTTAACACTATTATTCGGGGTCGATCTGGCCAAAATTTAATGCCATTATTCGGCCACGAATTTCTTTCCAGTCTAATGTCCGCTAAGCAAACACGGGTGCTAGCTCGGGCGAAATTCTTCGCGCTTCGTTTGACGCCGTCAAAGGAATCTTTACGTTTTGCCAAAATCTGTTGATGTACAAAAAGTTCACTTTCAATTTTAAATCTTAATATTTTTTAGTTAGGGTTCATTTGACAATTTCTGTCAATCAATTGGATGGGATAAGTTAAAATATAATCACGTTAAGGTTTTACGGTAGCCAAATTGTCTGTTAGCGGCTTGCGTTTACTTTATATAAAAAATATTACTTCCAAAATATATACAAAATAGCATGTGTGCGCCAACTATTAAAAAAAATTGTAACAAACATTGCAACCGCTACCATACTAAGTGTGGTGACGGCGTTAAATATTCCGTAAGGTATTACAGGCTGTATATCATCCGTAGTCCTCCTCTTCAGCTCTCTGGATACCAAAGTGTCTGTAAACATCTTTGAAGATTCGTCAACATTTGTTAGGCTACTTGGTTGCAGGTGTTCATAAGACGCAGACCACTTACAATCGGGTGTACTGAGCTCGTTTGTCAATCTGATATTATTAAAGATTTTTCTAATATATTTTGTTGTATAATAAAGTATATAGAATACATACATACACACATACATGCATACTTAATCACAGACGTGGTCTTAGCTTGATCATGAAATTTGCCATTGTTATGTGACAAAGAAATATTCGCGGATTTTACAGATGTAAATCATTGTGAGCTACCCATAAAAACAATAAAAAATATTCACTATATAGGCAAGTCCATACAGGTCTATACATCTTTTTTTCGTAAGACAAGGATAGATTACCACCAGCGATTTTTCCGGACCGATACGACTTAGGGACCTTCAAGAAAAGAGCCTACTCCTTTTTAAAAGGCCGGCAACGCATCTGCAATTCCCCTGGTGTTGCGGTTGTTCATGGGCGGCGGTAGTCACTTACCATCAGGTGAGCCGCATGTTCGTTTGCCACCTCTCCTATAAAAAAAAAAAAAAAAAAGATTATGTTGAACTCACTCTAACTAAAGTCCCATGGTATTCTACCTTTACCGCTAATTGGCTGGACCACGGGAATGCCTTGTGGCTCCTACTCGGGAGACACGGAAAACATATAATAGTGTAAAAAGTGTATAGTAGAGAAAAGTAAATAGGTTTTCCAAACTAATCTTTAGGTTCAAATAGGATTTAAATTTTAATCTGTGATTGTATTAACAAGCGAGCATTATACTATCACCGTATCGAAAATACCTTCCTATATGGATCAAGGTTTAAGTAATCTTTGATGAAGATCAATGTCTTATTTGAATTGCACTTATTATTTTTATAGCAAATCCAGTATTCAGATTTAAATTTTCTGTATTCAGAAAACTAATTAATTATTTTATTAAGGAAATGCACTTTATAAAAACAATGGAAGAATGAAAAACGACAAATCGTACAGCATTTCAAAGACGTCAGTAGGTACATACCAAACAAATGAATGATGTCCTTGTAGACAAAAAAAATACTACATTTTGTGTATTCACGCAACTAAGTCTACTACCTTTAACAGTGGTAGAGCCAGGCGGCAGCTTTTGCTGTCGCACGGATGGGCCGGCTCGAACCGGGGTGGTACCACGACCTCACAGAATACCAGCGTGAAGTAGAGGTTTACCTCTGCGTTTCGCTTGGTGAGTGCAGGTGGCCGGAGGTCCTTTTTACTGGAAATGAGGCATTCCATCCTAGTCCTCACGGGTGACAACGCATCTATATTTTGATTCGTAAACGAGGATAAATGTAGATGTCTATGGGCCACAGCAAGCGCTTACCATCAGGTGGACTGTGTGCTCGTTTGTCACCCTATCCTATAAAAAAAAATACTACCTTAAGTAAACATAAAATAGATAAATAGATGTTTGAATAAAATACGAACAAAAGTGTATTAATTAAATCCCTGGAACTAAATAATCAAATATATGAAGTAATGTCGGTATTATTTGTCGAAGTATGTAAAGGAAACACTATATATAATTAAAGAAATAGTAAATATAAGCAGATATAAAATATTTTAAAAAACTAGCTAATGAGCTCGTTTTCTTTTAAAAATGAATTACGTCTTAATATCTTTGATCGTCGTCTTATTAAAAAAAATATTGATAGTATCAGGTTTCAACTATAGTTTAAAAATATAAAATAGTCCTTCACTCTAAAAAAATCTCCTTAGGCGCGACGCCAGTCTTCATGGATTTTACATATATTACTATATTATATATATATATATATATATATATATATATATATATATATATATATATATATATATATACGTGGTTTACATATACCCGCAGCTCTTCTTTAAATTTAAATTTACAGATATTATGAAAACGATTTTTGATATAACATTACACTTACACTTTTAACACTACGTTTAGCACCACAAAACAACATTTAGCACTACAAAAAACAAAATAATCCTAGAGCAGAATTTAAGCTCCTGTTTGTTGCTCAAATTACAGATTAATAGTGATTTCATAGAATAAGTTAGTGTTCTTACATATTCCCCAACTGATATTCAGTAACAGCAACCAGCCTAAACAGAGACCAGCTCTCTGGGCAAGACAGGATTATAGTGAATGAGTGTATGCGAAAGGACAGTTGTATTCTCTATTTCCTCACTCTTATAATCCGAGGACGGAAATCCGACACGACCGGATAAAGATCAGCCGCAGAACCAACGGCTTTATATGCTTTCTAAACCACGGGAGAGAAGTACTTGTTGAGATCGGGCTGCTACTTCGAATTTCTTGACTGAAAAAACCAATAACTGATTTTTGAACTGATTTAACACTAGAACAATGGGACAGTAGACAATGATTAACATAGTATATATTGATCGTTCAGGCAATTATTCATTTTCAACCTTAACATTTATTTACACCGCTCTAAATGAAAACATCTTTATGCTTCGTCCTATAAACATAATGTAGGAGTAAGTTATACTGGCATAGAAATTATTTACAACTAACTTAAGTCATGTATTACCTTATCACTAACAGTACAATCAAGTACACAATTGCCTAAAGCCACTCGAGAGCAGAGAAAAGCACACGTGTCGATGCGACTTAATCCATGGCTTTGCTCATAATCCGACCACCCAGTAACATAGCGCGAGCGTCCATTATGCTGCCCACATAAACAGCACCCTGCCATTATTATATAGAACAGAGCATAGGTGCCATTATTATTTCGCGCCATAAAATTGAGACCACCTACGTCTCGATGCCCTTTTCTAAACTGGCAAGTTTTTTGCTAAACACTCCTCGATGTGAATGTAATGAGGCGTTCGTGATTTTTTGGCGGTTTTTCGGTATTTAAGTCCGGGTGTATAAGTAATTATAAAAGCATTTTTCAGAGCAACGTCAAGATGGCGTTGTTTACTTTGTGCAAGTTTTCTTTAAAAAAAAAAACATTGCAAAACCATTGTTAGGTATAAAATGTTATTGTGAAGTTTCAACGCGGCTAACACCACAGCTACATTTATAAACATACAAAATTCTTTTTAATATTACTTGTATACATTAATTTATATTTCGATATTACTGATAAGTAATAACTACTGCTTGTATCTTTTATTTCTAGAGATGCCACGAATAGTGATTTTGCCGAATACCGAATACCAAAATCCGGCTACGCTCTTGGCCGAAGCGCTTTGATTTGTTTTGAGAAAGTCACTACAGAAAATGTGGATAAAGATGAGAATATGGAAAAGAAGTGCTATTGAAAATGAGATAGATTTTTATCTAAAAACGACTCGACTAGATCGTACAAGACTCTTGACCCTTAAAAGTTGTGGTCAGCAAACGTACAACATTATCCAAAAATGACATAATTTCCGAAAAATTATCTATTATCGCCAGGTAGCAGTGTATACAGTGAGAGAGATTTTTATGTTCTATCAACAAACGTTGAAAAATTGTTTTCATTCAGCACAACTTACCTCTGATAAATTTTAAGTATTAATTGTAATATTTTGTTGTTAAAATATATTCATTTTTGAGTAATATGTGTGACTTTTTTTCATGATTTGGTTTTGTGATTCGGTATTCGGCTGAATACCGAATATCAAACAAAGTGGCTGAATAGGCCGAATACCGAATATTCGTGGCATCTCTACTTATTTCATATGCACAGCCGGATCACCTAGCTTGAAGACAGATAGCCAAATACAGACCATTTCGTGTGCTCTAGTATATTTTAAACAAATACGTAGAACTATTTTTATTCAATTTTCTTTTTATCAGCCCCCAAAAAGTGAAAGGGCTTTTTATAATGGATTGATGATATTAGTACCAGACGTCTCACACCTTTAACGTGCTTAACAACACCGATCTGACAATTTAACATTTTAAATTTAAAGCCCTCCATCCCAATTATCAGCTGAACATGGGATGCCACAAATCACGGTTTTGAGCTACCTGCATCTTTCACCAAGACGTCACTTTATCTACTGGGAGGCCTACAATCCGCTTCCTGGTAGGAGTCAGTCACTCAAAAACCTTTCATCCTCATCGGTTGTCGGTTCGTCGGTATATACCAAGGGCGACATTATGTGAGTGTGTTCTGTCAATTCTTGTTTGATACCTTCATTTATAATCCAATGTTTTGTGTCATTAGAGTCTCCTGCTCGTGGAATTATACGCGTGATCATTATTATAAAAATAGTAAAATTGTTTAGCGATATGCTAGAAAAATTTGATTAGTCTTCCCAATGGACCCAGGAAATCCTGTAACAGATGGATAATCGCTTGGAATCATTAATACACATTGCATTACGGACGAGTGAGCATATTACGTTAGCTGCTCGGTGACGTCCGTTGATCATTAACTGATTTGATATATCGACGCAATATGTTTTGTTTATCCCAATTTATATAGTCACTACTACAACGGCAAATATGAAAGCTGTTCTTCGCGTTTAAGACAAAATATATTGTTTTATCATAGTATGTAAAAGTAAAGTTTTTGTAAAAAGGGAGGTTCTCAATTCGACGCTTTGTTTTTGAAGTGACACTTCTTTATCGACGCAGTGAAAAAAATATTGTACGGTATGAAAAATATAAAAACGTTACGTTTTCTTGTAACGTTTCACCGCCGGGGCTGCAAGAGTATACTATTACTTAACCTACTTAATGTAAGATATAAAATAAAAGAATAATGACATATCGTAAAGGAGTTTCACTTCGTACGTGTGTACCTACACAATTTTTCGTATGCATGTTACACGATATCTCCGTCAATTATAAATCAATTTTAAAGATTATTTTTTTTTATTAAAAATGTTAAATTTAGAGAGAAAATACCAAATTTAATAGTGAGTTGAGAAACTTAAAAAATTTAATATATTGAAGAAATTATTTGAACTACATTCAGTTGTTAACTTGAGCTTGAGAAATTCCTTAGTCTGTTCACAAGGGTCAAAAGACGTTGACTTTAAATTAAAAGTAAAAGCCGACATCAAAAAACTTGAAAATAGATAAGTTCAGAATAATAGCTTCAGAAGTGGAGGCTTAACATCTAGAAGCTATATCAGATATTTTATATAATAATTAGATTTTTATTAATTGATTGATATTTTGTTGTATTTTCATCTATCTACATCTACACTTCTACATCTACACTACTATTATAAAGAGGAAAGATTTGTTTGTTTGTTTGTTTGTTTGAATTGAATAGGCTCCGAAACTACTAGACCGATTTGAAAAATTCTTTCACCATTAGAATCCTACATTATCCCTGATGAACATAGGCTATATGATATTTTCAAAAAAGTTAGGGATCCGTATGAAAACTTCGTTAATGTAACCCAAGGTGTGTAAAAAATACCAAAGAGAATCCTTATATCGCATACGCTGCGGAAACTATTGATAATAGAGGAAAGTGATGTACTACAGTTTTATAGAGGATATCAATATCTACAAAAAAGTCTGCAATAGCATAAGTTTAACTATTACATAATAATCACACCAGTCACAATAACTACTTTTTCATGTTAAAATGTGAAATAGTAACGCCGGTACCAGCTAGGCCACATTATTCGTATCAGTACCTGTATCATGCATAACCACCAATTACGTTAACCATGTAATTTTTGTAACATATTTCACTTTTTAAATCTTTGTTAATTCAGCAACCGTCCGTCGTGATGTTTCTCTCGAAGTTCGCATGTCGCAAGGCGCAGACGCGTGATATACGCGGGTGAAACCGGGGGCACAGCTAGTTTAAGATATAAATATACAAAAAACATAAATAAGATGACATGTAAGTGTAATCATTTGTTATATTATGGTGTGAAAATGGCTCCTATTTTGCAAATATTTTTATCAAATCTAAACATTATATGGTGATAAGAGTGTAATCATAATTTAAATTACAATAGTAAAATACATTAAGTCATGCTCACGGCCCGTATTAGGATAGCGGAGGACATCGTGACCGAAATACAGTTCAGAGTGATAAATGGTTAATTATTTTCCCATCAAGTTCCATCATTTAATTAATATCAGGGCTATATTCTCCATGGCGTCTGTCATCACTGAAAATGACCGTTGTGGTTTCTCCGCATCACGATACTGAGTGATGACATTTTTGCTTAACACGAGACGTACGAAGAAAAGAGTAAATTTTCAATATAAGCTCTAACTGTGCATATATTTTTTGTGTCATTTGTTTGTGTCCAATAAGGTATATAAAACTTAAGCTTCTTTTAATAATAATATATAATAGCTTAAAAAAATCTTTAACATCACTCATTGATCATGAGCTGCCTGGTAATTCTTTTATTTTATCCAAATTAGTGAAAATTACGTTACAAGATTCTGTTACATAGATAGATCTATCTATATAGATAGGTAGATACACGTGAAGCTAATAAATAAAGCGTCTTAAAAAAAGTAAAAGCCGACTTCAGAAAACTGAAAAATAAATTCCACGTGAAAGTTTTTTATATGTAGAAGGATTAAAGCTCCAACTTTTGGAAGTATAATGTAAAAATTATTTTTATTATTTCCGTCCTTAGGTTAGGGGTGGAATTATTTCTCCAAATTCATATGAGACCACCACCGAAGTATACCTGATTTATTGAAAAAATAATCATTAGTTCAAATCAAAAATCGGTTCACAACTGACTAAAGATCGGGTAATATACAAAAAAAATAGATAAAACATACAGTCGAATTGAGAACCTCCTCCTTTATTTGAAGTCGGCTAAAAACAGACAAAAAGTAAGACAAATATGAAAGATGACTCGATTTAAAAACAAAGTTTACGTAATGTAAACATATATAAATGTATGTATAATTATGTTTTCATAATGATAATAATGAAATTATATATTTATGAGTATTCCTTAGAGCACAATCTTATCACAGCATTAGAACAACAAACAATCCCTTTCAGCATTTTAAATCAGTATATATTTATACGTCGCCTAGTTAATTAAAAAATTAGCTGACTTACATGAAGTATGGTTAAAAGTAAAATTACAAAATTCTAAACTTACTAATTCATATATATTTTATATTAATTTAAGTTACTGTACATTACATTACCATGTAATGGCGGTGTAAAAATATCCACTACCCTAAATAGTCCAGTGTGTGTCGTAAGAGGCGACAGAGGGAAATAAACCAGGAGTTGGGCGACAGCACCTTCGTAATAACAACTGAAAATAATAAAAATACTGCGGTTGCCAACCCGCCTGCCAAGCGTGGCAACTATGGCAAAATCCCTATTATAAGGCAATCTATTATCATAGGGGAGGCCTATGTTCAGCAGTGGGCATTTATATATCGCATAAGGTAGCCCATGTTAATAAGAAACAGCGTAGTTTTCTATCACTGAAATACTTTTCAGAGACGGATCAGCAGTTCCTGAGATTATCTCCTTAAACAAACTTTTTTTTTATAGGATAAGTGTGCCAAACGAGCACACGATCCACCTGATGGTAAGTGGTTACTGTAGCTTCTAAACATCTACATCCATCGTCAACTACGCATCAAAATGCAGATGCGTTGTCAGCCGTGAGGACTAAGATGGAATGCCTCGTTTCCAGTAAAAAGGGTCTCCGGTTTTCTACACTCACCATACGAAACACAGCATCATTAAGCTGCTATTTTACGCTAGTATTCTGTGAGAACGTGGTCCTTCCCCGGACAAGCCGACCCATTCGTGTCACAACTATACCAGAAATATAGCTGCAGCATGGCTTTATCACGTATAACTGACATATAAACAACTATACTTCAGTAAATTAGTGTAAATAATGTGACCTTTATTAATGTGCAAATTACAGTATATTGCTAATAGGTAGGTGAATAATTCAGAACAAACGGGTGTCCACACAGCAGACCCAGCCCGTCACGCTCAAACAGTCGCTCGCCATGTGCCAGATGCATACATTATTGTCGAACAAAACACAGGGTTGACATTAAAATTAAGTGGCGTTGCGATTATCACATTTGGTTCGAATTACAATTATATGAGAGTTTTTGAATATCGGCGAGGCAATTTGCTTCGCTATCACACCGGTGTGCGGTGGCAATGAACCTTTATCACGCGAAACTTTATTCTGAACGTTTCAGTAGCTACACGTTTGAATTAAAGTTTGATAAAATCCCCAAGAAAATCCCAGAATATGTACAAAATTTGTCAATGAACAAGTTTAAATGTTTTATTAAAAAAAAAAATACAAAAAGGGTTATTATAATATCAAAGAATACATAAATGCAAATAACCTATGAGAATGATCGCCACCATGCTGTTTCTATTAAAATTAATTTAAAAATTGCACAAAAAAATATTGTAAAGTGAAATATGTTTAAAAAAAGTCCGGCTGGGTTTCTTGCTGATTCATCTCAGGACAGAAGTATTTTCCGAACCAGGGGTAAATAAAAAATAAGTATTATGTAATAATCTATATTGAATAAAAATCATTCTATTCTACTCTATGACCCAAATTGACCACCGGCACCAATAAAATTGCTGGTAGCGCAGAGTAGCCCGCCTCTCTGGATTTTATAAAACACATTTTGAAAAGTGTGCGCATTAATTACATACTTTAATTCCTTCCTCCGCTTTCCACCATCAGTCAACCAGCGGTCTAGCAGGAGCAAGCAGTTTTATTCCACGCATTTACAGCAAAGGAGTGGAATAATTTGCCGGTGTCGGTCTTTACGTCCGAATACAATCTGGGTGCCTTTAATGCAAGAGTAAATAAATAGGCTTTATTACGCTAAAACAGTTAGATTTACCATCTAGGACTTCATTACAACTTACCAACAGATACGTTGTGGTCAAGAACTCGCTTATAATAAGTAAGAAAAAGTGCTGATTTACCACGTGTTCTGCAGTGATGGAAATTATCGCGAAGGAACCTGCATATCTATAAAATTTCGAATTGAACGAAAACTTGTCAACACGCACAGGAGCAGCTTGGTGCGGCGATAAGTTTTTAGTAAAATTTAAAATATATTTCTATCTGTTATTTTGGAATGATTTATGCAGCAAACTACGAATTTAACACGTAGATATGAATATTATTACTATAGAAGTAAACTGTAGTAAAATGGTGTTAGCGAGGATTGTATTGGTACTTCCCCTATATATCCCCTTTAATATATATTAAAGAGGGAAGAAGTACCAATATCTATACCTATTATGTCTGAAGTCACCTTTAAGAATATCTTTGGCACAATTGATGGGAAGAATCCAAAATACAGTAAAATACTAATGTTGCACGGGTAAATTTGAAGAAGATTACTATAGAAGTCAAAAGAAGAAAGTACTGGAATAATCGCTCGGTTTCTGACTTTCGTTCCGATTACAATTTTGTTGTCTTCCAGGCAAGAGCGAATTAACTATCTATGGATTCATCACCACTTACCACCAGGTGGAATTGTAGTCAAGCACTGGCTTATAACTAAAAAATAGTTGGTTATAGTTATATATTAATTTTTACGTGGTAGAGCCATGCTGCAGCTATATTAATAGTATAGATGTGGCACGAATGGGTCGGCTCGACCGGGGAGGGACCACGTTCTCACAGAATACCAGCGTAAAATAGTAGCTTAATGCTGCTGTCTTTCGTATGGTGAGTGTAGAGAACCGATGGGACCCTTTTTACTGGAAACGAGGCATTCCATCTTAGTCCTCACGGGTGACAACGCATCGACATTTTGATACGTAATCGAGAATAGATGTAGATGTCTATGAGCCACAGCAACTACTTACCATCAGGTGGAATGTGTGCTCGTTTGTCATCCTAATTCTATAAAAAAAATGATGGTTCTACTTTTTCTCTCTTTGATATTGTGAGTCTTTCAGAATATCTATAATACGACTGATGGGCAGAATACTCTTAACTTGTTAACTGAAATCAAACACGGTTATCAATGTTTATGATTATTTATCTAGACGCAATGCAGTTGTGCAATATAAAAGTGAGGCTGCAACTCAAGCAATAATCTGCATATCTTATCAGGTCATCCATCATGTGGGAGCTGTCTAACTTCCTTTACCAGTACGAGACTGCCGGTCTAAAATCGGTTGTCGATTCGCTGACCTACGAGTATACGGCCGGCCGACCCCTAACTGTCTCATTGGTCTTGTGTTTGTAGTATTTCGACTGTTGATCATGATTTCCCGGGTTCAAATCCCGGGTCGGGCTAAAAAAATCAGTTATTGAGCTTTCCCATCAAGAAATTCTCAATAGCTGCTCGGAGTCAGGAAGTAGGCGGTGCCTCACCCCCGTGCCTCGGAAATCACGTGAAGTCGTCGGTACTGCGCCTGATCTGTCTCCGGTCGGTTTACCGTCCCATCGGACTATGAGAGTGAGGGAATAGGGAGTGCACCTGTGCTGGTGCACACACTTGGGCACTATTAACTTGTCCTGCGCTGATGGACAGTCTCTATAGAGGCTGGCCGCCGTGACCTAAATTCTGTGTGGAAGACATTATATGACTGGCCCATTACCAATTCAATGCATGCAGATGGCTCAGGACCGTATTGCATGGCGTCACTTGGTTGAATTGGTACTTGGACCTAAGTTTAGCAGTGAACATGTGAAGGGCTCTATAATCGAAATATCTATTGCAAAAGATTTTTACTTTTAAAATGTACGACGGAAACCCACGACCCTTTGTAACGTAAAGAGTAAAAGTCTTGGTCTTCTTTAACAATGTATCTGAATTGTAATTCTAGATAAAGTTAGGTCTCAATGGGCTACAACATTTACTTATCATCAGGTGAATATTCTCGTTTAGGAGTTTATAAACTACTCTTGAGTAGGTATTAGTAACCGTCCAGACCCTCAGAGAGCAAATAGAAATTAAAGCTACACGCCGTAAACATGGTGAAATAGCTCTTTTGAAGCACTAGCCAGTATTTTTATAATTCTATTTCAGGGTTTTACAAGAGCGAAGTCTATCCCATTGCAATAATGCGTGTTTTCTCTAAATATGTATTTGCCATGAGCCAAACCTTCACTATTCTCTCCCAACCCATCTTAACATACTCATACCATTATTTCACAATATTTCTGTCCAAGCATTCAAATCAACGTAACAATGTGACAGATGCTGTAGACAAATATCTCGCTATCATTCCGGCATCGGACTGTGTAATCAGTAGATATCAGTGCAGTGTTTAATTAAGAATACGGTGACCGCGAGTGCTCGAGGACGTTATGGAACCGAGAAAAGCCATGTCGTAAATTTATCTTACGTCTTGCAGCTGTGGTAACGCCGCTGTAAAAGGAAGGGCGATTTAAAAAAAATATGATTGTATTTTAAATATTTTTCAAACGTTTACCCCCAATTATATACTAGACTTTTCTCCTGTATCATGGAGGCAGGTTACATACATAAATTTCAAAAGGATAAACATCGCGCCCCGGCACAATCAGCTTAGGTCTTACAAATGCTTGTTCCGTGTGAGATTCGAACCCGCGTCCCTCACAGCCGCAACACATTGCTAACCCACTGCGCCACGGGGCCATCTGTGGGTTGGATAATACATATATAATTGCTAAATTAAAGCAAATTTGCAGCCTATATACGTCCAACTGATACATACAGACCTCCTTTCATTTCTGAGAGGGTTATGAAGCAATTTGTATGCCACGCTGCTTCAGTGCGTATTAGACGACAAATATAATATTTTATTCATTATTGAAATAATAATTAAGACGCTTTTTTATATTATATATTTGTATTCAGACGCGAGTTTTATATTATATATTTCATTCCTTTTTTTAATTTTACCTCCACACTATGGTATGTGGTAGAGGCATGCTGCAGCTATATTAAGGTCGGCCACATACATACGGAATTCCGTTTCGTGATTCCGTTTCGGTATCCCAAATCGGGATTCGGTGAATACATCACACACATACGTTTTTTTCCGTTCGGAATAACAAGGGTCAGTTGAGAGACGTTAGCCATTGAGTCTAGATATTCTGCCAGAGAATAATGACGACGATTTTCTAATTGCGATTCCATTGTTGCTGTATCATTCTTACTAGGTGCATCCCCTTATCACCCTAAGCTTGCAATATAGTCAATATTATGTAAAAGGATCTATCTATCCAGAGATATTTTTAAATATTTATGTCTGTAAATTCTTTCGACGAATTATTAAAAAAAATAAGATGATAGGTTACGAAAAGCTATACACCGTCGCTTCGGTCGTGCGACGAACACTGAGCGCGTTTCGTACGGAATTTACGTATGTGTGTTGCGACTCAAACAAAAAAAAGACTTGCGTTCGGAGCGGCTTTTTTCCGTTCGGGATCCCGAACGTACAGGTGGTCATACGGAATCTCGAATCGGAGAAAATTCCTCCTATTACCTACTCCTACTCCTACTCCTACCGCTGGCCTAAGGCCCGCTACATACATACGGAATTCCGTTTCGACAAATGAGCACTCAGTCAACCTGATGGTAAGTGGTTGCTGTGGCCCATAGACATCTACATCTATCTTCGTTTGCGAATCAAAATACAGATGCGTTGTCACCCGTGAGGACTAACATGGAATGCCTCTTTTCCAGTAAAATGGGTCTCCGATTCTCTACACACACTCACCATACGAAATACAGCAGCATTAAGCTGCTATTTTACGCTAGTATTCTGTGAGAGTGTGGTCCTTCCCTGGTCGAGCCGACCCATTCGTTCTACAACTATACTATTAATATAGCTGCAGCATGGTTCTACCACGTAAAATGATTCGAGATTCCGAACGCAGCAAGTTCATATAAAATTTATGTGACCCGTCACACGCATACGATTGTTTTCCGTTTGAAATTTTTCGGGCAAAACGGAATTTCGAAACGGAATCCCGAAAAGGAATTCCGTATGTATGTGGCGGGCCTAATAGTATAGTTGTAGCGCTATCTTTCAGATAGAGGATTTGAAAAAAAACTACATTTGATAGTAGTGAGAGTTATATAGGCTAACTTTTATCAAATTAAAGAGCAACAAAGGTATGTGAAGTAGGTATGTAGAGCATACTATATAGTATGGATTGTCTTCTGTCTAAGTGTTTGTGTTCCGATATACGATTTGAAAAGAACCAGTTAGAATTATAGGATACAAAGCATTTCATTTCATTCTTTCTTTAAAATCTGGCGAAGAAGCCAGTCCAGTCACCTGGGTATATTTGAAAACATCAACAATTAAAAGTTACATATGTATGTGTATGGTTTGAATTCCGAACGCAAAAGTGTTTGTATGATCTACTATAGGTCCGGGTTTAGGTGTTGGTCCGTGTGCGATTGCAATTGGGTGTTTCTAAAAGGGTAGAGCAAAGTTTTGTTTTTAAATAAGAATAAACATTGAAAGAAACATTTGCTTTGACACCATTTCAGCTTACCATCACTTTACTGCTTATCACACCCTCGTTAAAGACTTTCACCATGCACAATTTCTCAACCAACTACATGAGATGATTTCCCACCTTATGTCCAACTATAAACTTCACTGACTCTAGGTTACCTTAAAATAAATTTTCTCAATGTTGCCATTTGAGAAATATTCTTTCCAATCGTTTCATGATTCTGTAAGCCAAAAAAATTGCTCCATTCATCTCGCAGTTGTAAGAAGGAAGTAAAAGAGAGCGATACCTATGCCAAAAATCACCCTCTGAGAAGGGGTAGATATCATGTAGATAACCATTTTTACGTGGTAGAACCACGCTACAAGCACCAGTGCAAACAACAACATAATCCTGCTGTGTTACGTTTGAATGAGAAGAATCTGAGACCAAAAGAATCGAAAAGCTTTTTGTACAACGCAATTGCATTTTGATTCTTAATCGGAAACAATTTTGATTCTTAATCTATACGTGGTAGAGCCATGCTGCAGCTATATTAATATAGTTGTAGCACGAATGAGTCGGCTCGCCCGGGGAAGGATCACGCTATACCAGAAAACCAGTGTGAAATAGCAGCTAAATTGTAGTGTTATGCTACTTAATTATCATTTTACATTATTTTAAATTCATTTTTCCATTCTGTTTCGATTTTCTGCATTCACTTCAAAACTGGATATTTTACATTACCTTTATTTCCATAGGATCCTGTAACGATTTTAAACCATAAGAACACAATAACAAATCATTTCTACTTCGTATTTTCACATTATCAGCACTTTTAAATTGGTGTCAATGGAGTCTACCTTTTTTCGATCTTTTAGTTAGTTTTCCGTAACTCTACAATCTCGGGCTTTGTGTGGGCAGTTGCGCTACCTTTTTTCCTATATCAATAATATCTCATTTTCCACTTAAATCTTGCCGTTTTCTTATTACAAGCCTAAAACCAAAATTTGACATGTTTTGACATTGTTGTTTATTTGGTCTCCATAGCAATTATATTCAAATTTGCTACCGGTCTGTTGTTTCTATTTCGATAATTCCACATAAATACTCTTTTCTCTTGACCATTTACATAAAAATTTGCGTTTAATTTAAATAATTTTTCCGTTCTCTCTAGAAATTTAAATTTCATTTACCTGTCTAGAACAGGTAAATGAAATTGTATACTTGGGGAGTGCTTTTAGCCGGGATGGAAGATGTGATTTAGATATGGACAGGCGTGTCGCTGCCGGGAACAAAGTCAATGGTGCCCTGACTGCGTTAGTCAAAAGGCAAGGCGTAGCGAAGAGTGCACGCCTTGCAATACATAACGCAGTGTTGGTACCGACTTTGTTATATGGCAGCGAAACCTGGGTATGCCAGAAGAAGCATAAAAGTAAGTTGAATGCAGTGGAGATGCGATCTCTTCGTAAAATGTGCGGCGTTACCATGGCCGACCGAAAGCGAAACGAAGAGATTCGCAATATGGCAGGTTTAAAAGATGACCTTATCACAAAAATTGATAAGGGCGTGCTTCGGTGGTTTGGGCACGTTGAGCGAATGAGTGAAGACCGAATGGTGAAGAAAATATATAGCGCGAAAGTTAATATGAAAAGGTGTCGAGGTAGACCGAGACTAACTTTCGAAGACCATGTGAGCAAATTGCTCGAAGAGGGTAGGGTCAAAAGTACTCGGATACCTAGACTTGCATGCATGAAGAAGATAATGAATCTGAAAGAAGCGAAAGAGGTTTGTAAGGATCGTGACACTTGGCGATCTGTTCTCTCTGGCTACCCCGTCAGGGATTGTGCGTGAAGATAAGTAAGTTCTCTCTAGAAAGGTATAAAAGCCGAACAATCGGTGAAGAAATTCAGTCATGCTTCAGTTCTCGAATTGGAAGCATCTTCTAAAGGCCTTATCCCGGGGCCGCACTGCCCCGGGATCCTACAAACCGTTGCTCTGCCTGAAGTCGCCGGGATCCTACAAGTCTCTGCTCTACCTGGAGTCGCCGGAACCTGCAAACCTCTGTTCCGCCTGAAGTCACCGGAACCTGCAAACCTCTGTCCCGCCTGCAGTCACCGGTTCCTGCAGGCTTCTGTGTTGTCTGAAGCCGCTGAGGATCCTGCAAGCCCCTGTCTGGCCTGAAATCGCCGGATCCTGCAATTACCACATTCACCGGAGGTCGTCGCCTAGAGACGCCCACGCCTTCTCACCTACGCCGTGCGTGCTCGATCCAGGCGCTGAGAGCACACCTTGGATCTTCAGACTCAGCTTCGGCACTAATCTTTTTTTTTATAATTTTTTTTAAATAATCTGTAAATCGCATCACTCATCCTCATATTCATACTCCATTTTTGTAATATAAAATTGTAAATATTTTTGAATCTAAAATATATTATTTGTTTTTGTTGTATTTTTGTTGTTTTGTTGTTCTTAGGTAAGTTTCATTTTTTCTTTATTGTCGCTTCACGACAAAATGCTGCTGTGTTTCGTGTGGTGAGTGTAGAGAAACGGAGACCCTTTTTACTGGAAACGAGGCATTCCATCTTAATCCACACGGGTGACAACGCATCTGCATTTTAATTTGCAAACGAAGATAGATGTAGATGTCTATGGGCCACAGCAACCACTTACCATCAGATGGACTGTGGGCTCGTTTGTCACTCTTATGCCATAAAAAAAAACAAATTGTGGTATCTTTGAGTCCCAGCACCCACTCACCAATAAGGTGGACCTCCTTATTGATTTCCATCCTTTGTGACTCTTAATTTAATTAAAAAAAACAATATCTTTACTAGAAAACGAAAAAACTTAGTCGATAAGAAGTCCGCTATTAAATCCGCTAGTCGCTATCGCCACGCTCGTACCGAGCCTAATCACCTTATGCTAGTTTCCAAAGGAATTTAACTCTTACATAAATATTAACTCACACCGTTACTTAAAGACCACACACAACTGTCTCATTATTAGCACAACAAATAATGAGTTTTATTTTAATTTAACCTTAAGAAGAACTTATTTGTCACGTCGTTGTTACATTAGTTACTCTCCTATAGCAGCAAGAAATTGTTGAAAAAATAAATGTAGCAAATATTTGTATGCCATATAGATTATTACTTAAAATTTGAATGTTTTTCCGTGTGCTATTTACATATATAAACACCTCCACGATACAGGAGAAATTTCTAAATTCCTATTTCGTTTGCGCTACTGTTTGTAACTCAATTAAAGATACAGCTTATATACGTCCCAAACCTGCGCACATGCCTGCTTCCACTTCTGAGAGGGTTTTAGGACAAGGAAGTGTCCGCCGCGCTGTCCCAACCAATGCTTGTTGAGGCACTTCACTGGCACCTTCACATGTCTTCGAAATATTTCTTTTATTTACTTTTTAATTCTCAGACATGCAGGTTTTCTCACGATGTTTTCCTTCACCGCCGAGCACGTGGTAAATCAGCACTTAAAATTGCAATTAACAATTTCATTGGTGCCGGCGGTGACCGAACCCGGGTTACTCGCGTACTGTGAAAACATCGTGAGGAAACCTGCATGTCTGAGAAATTGGAAAAAAATATTTCGAAAACACTCGAAGTTTTCCAACACGTATTGGGGCAGCGCGGCGGATATTTCCTTGCCCTAAACCCTTTTCAGAAATGCTCATCTCATTTGTGCCTGTACCCAGCAGTGAGACTTATATATAGGCTATAACTTAATTTTTAAACACCCGGGATCGATCTCCGCCATATTAATGAATTTGTTAATTGCAATTTCAAGTCCTGATTTTCCAACGTAGTCGGCGCTTAAGGAAAATATAGTGGGGAAACCTGTAAATCTGAGGAACATAATATATTTCGAGGACATGACGTGTAGTGCGTCAACACGTACTAGAACCGCGTACCGCGTATATATTCTGTTATTTTTTAAACTTTATTTTAAATTTGTTTTTCACTCCAGCGTGATGGCGTGATCCTTCCGCTTTTGGCCCAACGTCAAAACTTTCTGCGGCAGCCATAACAGCGTGACACAAAACGTTAAAACTCCATATAACTTTTGTATTAGAGCTAATTTTAATGTTAACGTTATTTTTGAGTAAAACATGTCGCATTATAATATTAGTAAGTATAAGCCTGTCAGTAATTATTACCGGAAATATGACGAAACTAACCAACCTTTATTTTGGTAAAATCACCTCAAGGGTGATTCCTCCAAAGGAAAGGTAAAGCTCTTATGTGGGGTGCTACGTGCGTAGACACTAATGGTTTCTCATCTTAAATTTATTGACGTTTCAATATCCCAATGATTGCAATGATTTCTGCGCCCGTTTAGAGGTGGAGTGAGGTTGGATGCGGCTGAAAATTGAGCAAATGCCGCAAATTTAATTCGTTACCGTGGGGACAAGAATGTTTGCTTTCTTGTCCAGAGTATAAGTATATCTAGAATAAGTATTTAGCGCGGGAACACAGCCAGCAATTTAGGTACTATTCCGCGAGGAGTAAGGAACCTTATGTGATAATTTTAATTTTTGGCTTTGTCTTATATAATAAGAGAAACACAAAATGTAGATAATTTGCCACCCCTGAGAACTAAGCTGGAAACCCTTGTTTGCACTAGATAATAAGGGTCTCCGGTTCTCTACACTCACCATACGAAACACAGCAGCATTGCTCGTAAGCTGCTATTTTAGGCTGGTGTTTTGTGAGAGCGTGATTTTACGCCAGTGTTTTGTGAGAGTGTGGTCCTTTCCCTACCAAGCCGACCCATTCGCGCTACAAATATACTAAAGCTGACGCGTGGCTCTATATTTAAAAATACACGTATATTTTTTTTAATATTGAATTGGTATTATGAAAATAAATAAAATAATCCAACTGTAATTGTTTCTAACACAATGAATGAATAACTTTTTACTGTCCCGTTAGAAAAATTGTCAGAATTTTTTTTATAGGATAGAATGACAAACGAGCACACAGTCCAACTGATGGTAAGTGGTTGCCCTGACCCATAGACATCTACATATATCCTCGTTTCCGAATCAAAATACAGATGCGTTGTCAACCGTGAGGACTAAGATGGAATGCCTCTTTGCCAGTAAAAAGGGTCTCCGGTTCTCTACACTCACCATACGAAACACAGCAGTGTTAAGCTGCTATTTTACGCTGGTATTCTCTGAGAGCGTGGTCCTTCCCCGGTCGAGCCGACCCATTCGTGCTACAACTATACTACTAATATAGCTGCAGCATGGCTCTACCACTTAAATTACGTAATTTATCAACGTCAGTTAAAAACAAACCAAAATTTAATTATTTAAGTTTTGGTGCAGTCTACCTGCTTGTTAATAGAATATTGATAAAAATTAAAACCCACATTCATTTTTCATGATACATAGTCAATTAATAGTCACCGCAAACTTAAAACTCACTAACGATATTCAACCAAATACAGTTTAATACGAGTACTATTATCACTTAAGTCATTGACCTCACGAACGATTAACTACCAATTAAAATGTTTTAATTAATTGCACACGTTAACAAACAAATGTTTTTAAATTTCTTTGTGTTATTTTATTTGTCGATAAACTCATCCGAATTTTATACAAAATCTTATTTATATATATATATATATATATATATATATATATATATATATATATATATATATATATATATATACATATATATATATATATATATATATAATATTTATAATATTTATTATACAAAATATTTTATAAAAAATTATAATTTGTCATGTAATTAATATCGTGACGTGATCTTTTTTTGGTTATGTCTTTTTTTCTTACCTTCTTAGATAAGACGTTATGAAAAGTATTTCATCGTACAGACACGAACTTGAAATACTAACACATAAGAGCGCTAACCATTTGTATTTAAATGAGACTTTTAAAAATATAATTTCTTAGTTATGTAGGATTCTCAAGTGTTAATTAATCTCAAATTTAGGCTATAACAAAAAATATAAGCTACGAAATATAATTACACGCGCAATATTTTATTTTTTATAAGCAAATTGTTTACAAAACTTACAGAAACAGATATATTGAATAAAATTACTTTTACGGATAAGTAAATTAAACGCGATAGAATAAACAATAAGTTATTTACACGCGATAGAATCCGTAAAAGTAGTTTTATTCAATGTGTAGTGTTCGTGTAAATATAAGAAATCATTATGTAAAACAGATATAATTAACAATTAATAACTAACCCAATAAACATAAAGAACTTCGGTAAGCGTAAGGCATCTAACTCGTTTTGTTAACAAAAGCTAGAATTGTCAACACACTAATAAATTTTACGAAGAAGATCCTACTGTTACATTGTTTCACCAGTCAAAACACAACAACAATCTAATCTGTTTTCGAAAAATAATTACACACAGTTAAAAAAAATGTAAAAAGCCGACAAAAAAAGGATCGATATCCAAACGGTCGTACAACCCAACATGAATTTGTCACAAATCGATTGTCTTTTTTGTCCATTTCGGACAGACTCGTTAAGAAACTTTTAATACCCTGACAATGGGCGACACCAACTTACCACAGTCTAAAAAAAACACTTTCCATGTTTAAGCGTACTGGCATTAATCAAGTAAAAACAAATACAAATATTCTTATTAGTGAAAAAGTGGCGGACCATAGTAGCAACCGCAAATTTGTCACACCACCTTGAAGTAAAATAAAATTTATGGCTGTAAAACCAGCAAGAAAACGTGCTCCATGCTGTTGCATAATCTGTGCAATTTATGGCGCGTTTTTTTACTATTTTTTATTTTTATATCCGCCTAACATTTAAAACAGTATATTTATGTCATATACTATTATTAAAAATATAATAGTTGGTATTTTTGAAATGTATATCTCAATCGTACTTAAATAATCACAGATTCAGATTTTTTTTTCTAAATAAGGACCAAAGCTTTTTGTTTTCCACATCTTCCTTGTCTTAATAAAGCCGACAGGCAGATACCGGTATTATAATATATTAGTGACTTCATATTTAAATTAATAAAAAAGTAGGACTTCTTATCTACTTAGGAGTCCGTCTGGGTAGATACCATCCTCTTACCTAATTCTGCCGCCAAACAGCAGTGCCTGCGTCGGTTTGAAGAGTACCTTTACAGCGTACCAGACATCACACACTTTTGGCTTCTCGTTACCGTGCAGTTTTTAAATGTTGTGCATCATATTTACCGTTATTTTTGAACGCAAGGATGATTTTCAGACATTCTCTTACGCAATACCATGGAGTATAGAGTAGAAGGAGAACCATCTCATATGTCGGGAAAGTTGTAAAAGTGTCCAACTTTATACTGAAAATAGAGGTTCCAAAACCTACCACAATAGCACTGCCGTCTGAAAAACTACGATATGAACATAGCTGTTGTAGACGGAGTGAAGTCAGCTGAATTCAAATATTTAAAAAATTTCATGACTAGAGTAGTTAGTAAAATGCCAGTATACAAAAGCTCAACTATTTACGTAGTACAAAACCAAGCGAATTAGTCGGTCCTTGTTCATTTCTCCATCTTATTCCAATTACTTTTACCGCTTTTTTTTTTATTTATCCTATGCTACAGCAGCGCCACCCTTATTGGATGCGTTTTTACGGACACTTATTCATATATAGATATGGTACTCCTTCTACTCCATACTCCATGCTCAATACTTACGCCACCATAGTCTTAGTACAAAACATAATTACAAACTTACCAACCAAGAAGTTTTATTATCCTGAGAATAATACTTTAATTAAATAGTATTATGATAATTGGTCATAATTATACATATCAAATTCAACACGACAGTCGTACAGCGGATGTAGTTCGCTCCGAATCAATATAATCGATATCATAAAGAAGGTGTGTATCTCAAAAATCAATCACGCCCATGGAAAATCGTTGGATTTGTATTCAAAATCTGCACGTGAGGTAAAGGTCGGCCCTTGTATTAAAGAGAGGAAATCCGGGTTCTATTGTTGTATACAACACTTATGCACTTTACCTGACCGATAGCAAAGGAACCTTTATGAAGTACAGCCGCGGCAGCGTTTTTTTTATAATTATATGGTGTCAGGGGATTCTTTATGGAGTGTTAAGAAAGCAAAAAAAAAAGTATGCAAATTGTCTAACGGTCTCGGTGCTGGTTGCATTTGCATTAAAAAAAGTAAGTTTAATTTTCTCACGTTAGCTATTTTTTGCAAATTTTTAATGGAGATTTAATTTAAAGACCTCTTTGGGGTTTGATTTCTACTTGTTTTTTCAATTGTTTTTATAACTTACGTTGTTTAAGAAAACAATCTCGTAACACGGTTGTCGGAAAAAATTAATTTCGTAGTTGATTTATTCACCGTTACTCCTTGATTTGTATTCAGTTTTTTTAAAACAAAATTAATTCATTGCATTGTTAATTTCAGTTCATAAAAAAGTTAAATAAAATAAATCTTACCGCGGAGTAGTGGTGTAAGAATATCTACTCCCCCAAATCGTGCCGTGAATGTGGTAAGAGGCAACAGAGGGAACTGAAACGAGATGGGCAGCAGCATCTTCCCGATTCCAAATCAAAATAATAAAAACCTGCGGTTAACTTTTGAGAAGCTGTACCGGTAACGGTATCGGTAAATTACTGAAAGCTGCTTTCAGGACAGTATCAATAAATTGTTATTCATACATATCATCATCATCATTACATACCTTCACAAGTCCACTGCTGAACACAGGCCTCCCCCAAAGAATGCCACAAAGCACGGTTATGAGCCACCTGCATCCATCGACTTCCTGCATGTCTTGCCAGGTCATCACTTCATATTCCCACCGTACACTTCGCCTACGGGTACGAGGCTACCATTCGAGGACCTTTCTTCTACATCGGTTGTCGGTTCTTCAAGCTATTATCGCCCAAATTTCGACGGAACCAAAGGGTTTTCATATAGTCTAAATACGCAAGACAAAGTGGCAGATTGTATGTACTCTTCGGACTTTATTACAATAAACAATTCACTCACGAATCAATATATTGTATCTATAGTTAATATATTCTGTAGTTTGCAAAAATCAAATGTTACTATCATAGATTTTTTTGTAAGATATCACCGTAACATTCTCAAACAATAGCGACCGCATCTCCTTTTGTGCATCTGAAGAAATAAATTAGACTATCCCTAGGGGAGAGATTTTACCGTTATTCTAATCTGCATGAAAAAAAACGGTAAAAAATGAGTGTGGGAACAGAGCATCCTAAAAAAACTACGAGGCAGGAAGCGTCACGGTAAGTGTAAATATGTAAGTTGACATAGAAAGTTTATGAACGGATATTTATATGAAAGATTTATATCATTGCGTCATTATCATAAATAACTAATTAACATGCCCCTCATAAATTTTAAATTTAAAAGACATATGTAGTTATTTTATAATTTAATATTACTTGACCACCATTCATCATCACCACCATCGTTACAGCTTATCAGCGCACATTGCTGAACATAGGCCGCCCGCAAAAATACTTCGTGGCAGGTTGGCAGCCGCAGGTTTAATTATTTTGTGGTGTTATCAAGAAGATGCTGCTAATCATTTCTTGTTTCATTTCGCGAAGTATTTAAGAATTTAAAATATCTTTATTTACAATTTTACATAATACTTAATTTTATCTACAATATTAAAAACTATGATAATAAAAAAAAACTAAAACTAGAAACTTAATTATCATATAGTCCTACTCCCCGCGGTATCGTGCTAAGAACGCTGGCTGCGTTTCCCCGCTGAATGGCTATACTTAGCCTTTGAGCGAGGAAAGAACCAGCCCTCTTATCACCAGCAGCAACGACCAGCCGCGGATGGAGTTCCTTTAGGAACTTCACCGCACGTGGACCCCACGGACCGATAGTCTCTACAGCAAATGGCAATTAAAAATAATGTCAGCATTTTGAAATATCTCGCTGTAGACGTCAAAGCTCAAAGTTTTTTTTGTATGTATATTATTACTCTAATGTTTCTTGTGAGATACATTTTGAAGTTATTGTAACGAATCACATTTGATCTGCCCTAGTTCAATAAATAATCAGTAAAAATAGTTATATTCTTAATTAAAATCTTAAATTAAATTCAATTGTATTATCTTAAAAACAAGTAGCTTTATAACAACAACCGTGTTACAAGGCTGTTATTATAAACAAAAAATCTACAAAAAAAAGAGAATAAAAACGTTAAAAAAATACGCAAAATCAAACCCCAAAGAGATCTTCACATTAAGCCCCCATTAAAACTTTTAGAAAAAAATAACTGACGTGAGAAAATTAAACCTAAATGTTTTGCAATGCAAATAATATCCAACCGTTACGGTGATTAATTAAATTAATTATATTTTAGAAGTGTTAAAAAATATTGTCATATTTTTCACATGGATCTAAAGTATTTTTCAACATCAAAATATTAAACTATATCTATAAAAAATCGATTTTCAGAAAACTTGCATGTCTAAGAAATTTAAAAAAGAACATTGGATATTTGGGACAGCATAGCGAACTATTCCAAACTATGTACTCTCAGCAATAAGACGAGGCATTTGCAACTTTGTTGCGTTTTGCACAATAAATACAAAAGTAAAGTACCTATAAAAAATCTGTATATTTATATAAGTGTGTAATCCCTAATATTGTTTACTTCCGCTTTACGATAAAGAAAAGCTCTTGATGATAATAATGAATCTTGTAACTGTTTGATATTTTCACTGGTACTCAAAGTTCGTGTACTTTTATAAACACTATATAGAAACAAACAATATGTTTCACTAGCTTAAAACGTGTACGATTGTAGCATGCTTGGTCAATTTTATTGCTTTTATTTTCGGTACATACAAAATAGTCTTTATTCTTTAAATTCTTTCTCAGGCGTAGTCATTGCATGTCCCTCTTTTTTTTACACAATTTACCTGTGCCAAAAAGTAATGAGGAATATTGAATTATGTTGTTACAAATATTTTTGTATTCTGTTATATAGTTAATATTTTTTGCATATTATTAAGCCACAGAATTATTTAAACCAATAACATTGAATTTATTGAAGGATTAATATATAAAATATTAATGCTTTAATAGATTCAAAGTTCAAAATTACTAAAAAGTTAAAAATTTACAAAATATTATATTTTGTATATTTAGTTAAAAAAACAATATTAATATTACTAAAAAAAATTGTAATAGAATAGTTTGGTAGCCGCTGGAAATATACAGCCCTTGTTTTTTTTTTTTATATCCTAAGGGTACCGTAGTGTGTTTATAAAAACGTATGCACATTTTTTAAGAACGTATCTCCGGCAGATTCAAGGTGCGCCCTACTGCATTGTGCAAGGGACATCTCTTCGGGTTTTTAATAATTCTGTAAGTGCATTTTTTTAGATGCGAGACTGTTTTTTAAAAGTTTTCTCACGCAATGTCCTATTGAAGAACAGATCTGTGGGTAGATACATCCGCGATGGGTTTTTTGATATTACATTCAATTGGAAATAATACGTGATTTAGAAATTGTGTATAAACTTCGAATGATTTTTTTTATTCATATTTATAGATATGAATAGCCACATTTTAAAACCGTACTTTACTTATCTTCACGCACAATCCCTGACGGGGTAGCCAGAGAGAACAGATCGCCAAGTGTCACGATCCTTACATACCTCTTTCGCTTTTAAAACCGTACCTTTTATTAATTTCGCTCGTTAAATAATACACGTTATTACTGCAAACAAAGCTTAATAAATAGATCTATCGTTTGATCCTAACAATAAACACCAAATTTTTTGTTTACTATATATAATTTAGGACAAAAGTAGCAATTTATAACTGTCTCAATTATTAATTTAAACAAAAAACAACCCAACAAAAAACAATGCAGCCCACCATACAAAAACCAACCACGCTAATATTCACTCATTTTCGTTTGTATACGATTGCATAATAACAATTGTAATGGGGTCCCGCATATCATTACACGTAAAAACTGTAATTTAATATAAACTAGACGAAATCCGGCCAATGTTCTTTCAATTACAAAAAACAATAAAAAACAAGTGACGGTACCGTAAAAAGAATTCAAAGGGGTGGATAGAAACAATGACAAAAAATGGCGCGACCCATTATCAACTAACTGGGCTATGCAGGCAAGCGGTTAATTTTGTTTAAAACAGATTTATAGCTCTATGGTAGTTTTCGTTTATTTCGAATCAGCTTTTTTATTTATTGTTTTATTTTTTATTTATCAAGAAAATTAAAGCTGATATAGATTGATTGCCTTCTTTGTGGATTACGTTCTTAATAAATAATGCAGTATTTATATTTTCATATATACAACATTTGGTTATTTTTAAAGTATTTTGTCAAATACTATTTGGTATTGAGGCGTTTACGCTTGTCGGGACCGTAATAACATAGCAAGGATTATAAAATATAAAACTTTAATACATTCATTTTCACCGTAAACGCTACAATGGCCGCCACAAAGCTGATGTTTCGTCATAACTCTGAGAATGACACGATCTTTAGAAGGTAAGCGACAATCAACGGTGTACAATAGCGTTCATCCCTTTCACTTTTGCCGATGTGTCAATTGACTACTCGGTAGATTATGGTTCATAATATGATAAATGTTTTGTTCTTTCTTCGTTTCCTGAAATCTTTAAATCAAAAGGCCAGATGGAATTAAGGGCATGGTTAAGGTTCAAAAACATGGGTTTTATTTTCTTTCTAGACGTTAAATAATTTATTATTCATAAGACTTACTAGGTAAGTGTTAGTTTTGCTTTTCTGCCTAGATGTCCGGTTGCCTATAACTTACTTATTTCTGCTCCCAAGTAGCAATGCACCTACTGCTATATTCCAGTTTGAAGGATAAGAAAGCCAGTGTACTAATGGGCTGTGACGGATTTCATCTTAATCTTTAGGATGACAAGGTGTATATTTCTTTATCTGAAGAAGGCTCCAGTTGTCTATTGATTCCAGTAACCAGTACTATCACGTGCACTGTTAGGTCATTTACCTTTCTAATATTAAAAAAAGGACACACGAACATAATAATATAAAGGTTGATATCCTAGTAATAGCTGAGGTCTAAAATGTCCCGCAGTCTTTAATTAGACTGGTTCTATGTAGAATTACGAACACGAACACACTAGCTGAAAAAGACTTCAATTATATACATTAGCAGTCCGTCATACTGAATACACGAAAAATTAAACCTTACTGCAATTGTGAAAAGAACTAATGAATGTTTTATTTATATAGATTAAGGGTGACAAACAAGCACAGTCAACCTGGTGGTAAGTATCTGGTCCATGGCACCTACATATATACTTGAATTAAAATCAAAATGTTTATGCTGGTGACAAACCATTGAATACTACGATGGAATTTCTCGTTACCAGTAAAAAGAGTATCTGGTTGGACACTCACTATGTGACATACAGCAGCATTATGTTCCTGTTTTTAATGGTATTCTGAGCGAACTTTGTTTTGCCTATGTGGATTATGAGTCCTTCGAAGGCTTTGAATCCTTTATAAATTTGAGTTTGCTCCAGTCCCTTCAGCGTTGCCAAGTCGACTGGTGGTATATCGAAGTGTTGTAGGATTTATACAGTAGGAATACCATTCCTTTTCGAGTACGAAACCTATCCAAGTGCATAGAAGTGTTAGTCAGGGTAGTGTTACATCCCCGAAACTCTTCCATGTTGCATTGGAAGGCGTTTTCAAGCTACTTGGCAGGAATGCATACGGTATTAACATCAATGTACGATCGAGTACGTTACTCACCTTCAATTTGCCGACAATATAGTTAACTGCAGAATCACAGAACGACCTCAGAACTATGCTAAATGTTCTCTATTGTGTCTCACAATAACCTATCCATTGTTAAACACTATAAAGGACATTTAAAACGAATATGGACAAATCAAATGTCATGTGTAATATCCATGTCACATCTATGCCGGTAGTTGTTAGGCGCACTACACTCAAAGTTGTCGACGTGTTTTTTTAGAGTTCCGTACCTCAAAAGGAAGAAACGGTACCCTTATAGGATCACTTTGTTGTCCGTCTGTCTGTCTGTCTGTCTGTCTGTCCTTTCCTTTTTCTCAGGAACGCGTGGAGGTATCAAGCTGAAATTTATATCAAATACTCAAGTCTACAGTCCCTTCGAGCTGTAAAAAAATCAAAGGTCTAAGCCAACGCAATCAAAAGATACAGCCGTTTATGCCGCATATTTTCGACATTCGCAAGGGAATCAAAACCTACAGGGTACTTCCCGTGAACTCAGAATCTTAAAATTTGGTACGAAGCAACGTATTATAGCACAAATAAAGGAAAAATTGCGAAAAGAATAAATTTTTAGTTACATCATATAATAAAAATATTTTTAATAATTTTAAAGTTATATACCTACGAGTAGTACTTTTTTATACGATAAGGATGACAAACGAGCACACAGTCCACCTGATGATAAGTGGTTGCTGTAGCTCATAGACATCTACATCTATCCTCAATTAAGAATCAAAATACAGATGCGTTCACCCTTGAAGACTAAGATGGTTTGCCTCGCTTCAAGTAAAAAGGGTTTCCGTTTCTCTACAGTCACCATACGCGAAGCACAACAGCGTTAAGCTACTATATTATGCTGGTACTCTGTGAGAGCGTGGTCCTTCCCCGGCCGAGCTGACCCATTCGTGCTGCAACTATACTACTAATATAGCTGCAGGATGGCTCTATCACGCATAAAATATGTTTATGAGTATGTTTATCTTGAACAAATTGTCCGACTAGGTAATTGTAACTTCGACCCGGAGGACAATCAAATCCAACTCGGTTGCAATGCACAGCATTCGCGAGATTACGACACTTTTTCCCGTTGCGTTTACCTCCAAAATAGAAAACAAAAGTGTACAACTAGTGCGTTTTACTAGTAATGTCATATGAATCTGCTGGCCGTATGAGAACGCTCAAATCACTCAGCGAACTATGCTCAGAGTGTCTCTGCGCGTTAGACTTCCTAATGAGTATTAGTTAGCCAAAAGTTAGCAATGCGTCAGCAATATTACTCGAAGAACCGACACCTGATGAGAAAGAAAGGTTCTCGAGTGGCAACCTTGCACCGGTAAGCGAATTGTAAGGCGGTGTAATGAGCAGCTAGTAAGAGATGTATTAAGTTGACTGATGCAGGTGGCTCAGACAGTGATTTGTAGTATACTAAAATTTTCAGTAGTGCACTTGTGATAGACTGTACGATCTCCGGTCGAGTCGATTCATGCTGCAGCTACCTGCATATAATGTTAAACATGCTGCTCTTATATTATTTCCCACCCATGAAACATCCCTCACATTGGCTATATTCTCTGATAATTAATAGAATCAGGCGTTACTTTGCGGAAATACATTATATTAACGTTGGTAAAAATTACCTTGCGTACATCCACTCGATAAAATAAAATGATGTGTCTTACCTAGTTTGAAGAGCACTTCCCGCCCTCCCTCAATTGTGTGTACCTACTATCCCCGTCACCACTAATCCCAGCACCACTACTCCCAACACCACTACACGAGGAAAGACACAGCACTGACAACAATACGACACGTGTTTGCTTCGGTCCTCCATCGCAGAGTCTACATCACCTGAATATGCCTCGTGTAGAGACGAAACACGTGTCTTATTGTCGTCAGTGGTGTGTCTTTCCTAGTGTAGTGGTGGTGGGAGTAGTGGTGCTGGGATTAGTGGTGACGGGGATAGTGCACACGGTTGAGGGAGGGCGGGAGGTGCTCTTCAAACTAGGTAAGACACATCATTTTATTTTATCGAGCGGATGTACGCAATGTAATTTTTGCCAACTTTAATACATTCTCTGAGTCGAGACACCGGGAATAAAGCACTAAAAAGGACAAGCAGATCGACAAGTTAGCAATATTAATGGTGTCGACAGGGTTCAAACTCAAGTTGCCCACGTAGTATGTAATTTGAGGTGAGCATCCTGCCCTGATACTACCAGGGTAACACGTGGGTAATAAAAACTTTGTACACAACGCTAGCGCCCGTTAATGCAGCAGATGCAAAATCCCACTAACGAACTCTGGACCACTCCGTAAGACATAAATTATTTAAATATGACTTGTAATACTGTACGGGCCCGACACAGGATATGCATAAAAGGGTTGAAAAAATCCGGGGGGTGACATTTTTTATTCGTTCTAAGGGTCACGGGTTATAATTTTGGCTGTTTGGGCAGCGTTAGTTATGGTATTGATAAAATGAAGTATTGTAAAATTGAATTGTTTGATTTTTCGCACGATCATTTCACTATTATGTAGATTTGAATATCACATGTCAATACATTACGACGGCATCATTGTAGCCTCTGTCATAGTTAAGATTTATTAAAAACGGATGATTTTATTTCTAACCCTAACGTAAACTCTATTTTTACTTTTTACTTATTACTAGTTGTATCTATATATAATGCAGTGCTGGACTAACCCTTGATGGTAAATCGCAATATCTTAGCTAAAAGTAACTAACACAAAAAATAAGCAAGAACAAAAGTAAAACACGAGTTGTATAGAACTAAAATTAATTCAATTTACTCCAACAAATATATTAATTTATCAACGAATGTTGTAATTTGAAGATCATCATATAAAATTAATTTAATCATGTAACCTTGGAAACGATTGCTGAACCACAGCTCTTTGGCTCGAACACCCTTTGAAGTACGGCCGACAAATCAATAATTAGCTTTCAAATCTGCTTTCCTGTTGCAGACTAAAGAATACACAGAAATTGAAGACCAGACGGTAGCTCCAGGTTATCGTACATAAATATTGGACGTTATCGTAATCAATTTGGTTTCAATGAGATTATATTTTTAATATTTCAAGTGTTAAAATATAATTCTTTAAAATATTACCATAATACCACTATCTCTGCCGATCTTTTTCATCTATATCTCTACACGTCTGACTTTATTTGTGTACATGACAGTGCTAAAAAATGCGAACCCAGGTGCAACTGGGAAAAAATTAAAAAAAAACTGCAATAGGTATTGTCGAGCAAGACCCTTGGAGGACAATGATCTTGATAATCCTTTAGGGGATAGCTTCGGCTATTAACAACAGACATGTGTAACGCATGGGCTATCCTATTGTTGTCTTCAGATGTTTTTTCGGAAAAGGATAATTTCGTTATATTTGATATAACATCGTAGGTAGGCAACACAGACCAATAAGGTTATTTCTACAACGATAAATCTTTAATTTTTCTTTTAATGAAATAGAAATATTAACTGCGTATAATTGTTCTAATGTGATCAGAAATTAAAAAGGGATCTTTGTTTAAGTAAAAACTCAAGCAATAACTAGTATTCTTGAATAAAACTACCTATGCTTAGACCAATAGGGATATTTTTACAATGATGAATGAATGTTACTAAAGAAAAAATTATAAAACAGAAATGTAACAGTATAATACTTCTAATGTCATTAGAAATTAAGAAGTATTTATATAAGTAAAATTTATTTATTATTAGATATAACCAGTATTTTGGAAGAGCAATATGCTTCGACCTTTACCGTAAGTCCGTAAGTCGCGACAGAGCGACAGATGCCACAAAATTATTTGCGACACTTTGTGTCGAAACTATCACAAAAATACAAAGTAAATAAACAATTAAGCACAATGCAGGGTAATGAAATTGTGATTTTTTTAAGATGTAGGGGATTACAGTAATACGATCGCTTATTTGTCTAACATAAAGCTAAACCAGCAATTCAGCTAATGGCAGAATCGCTGGAAGACCTAAGCACTATGCTTAATGACGTCAATACTGTCTTAAAAGGGATAGATCTTAAGATGAATATAGATAAAACAAAGATCATGTGCAACGTTCATCTATGCCGGTAGTTGTTGGGAGCACTACGCTCGAAGTTTTTTTTTATAGGATAAGGGTGACAAACGAGCACACAGTCCACCTGATGGTAAGTGGTTGCTGTGGCCCATAGATCTATCTTCGATTACGAATCGATGCGCTGTCACCCGTGAGGACTAAGAGGGAATGCCTCGTTTCCAGTAAAAAGGGGTCTCCGGTTCTCTCCACCCTCTATACGAAACGCAGCAGTGTTAAGCTGCTATTTGACGCTGGTATTCTGTGAGAGCGTGGTTCTTCCCCGGTCGAGGCGACCCAATTGTTGACGAGTATGTTGAACTGGGACAAATAGTCTGAATAGGTAAGTCCAACTTCGACCGAGAGGTCAATCGACGGATTCAACTCGGCTGGGCAGCTTTATTTGTTTGACTTTTACGTGCTTATGAAGAAGACGAAGAACATATACAAGATTTAATATCGCCATCCAACGGAGATCGTTAAGTCGTTTCGACTTTTTCCATAGTAATGGATTTAAGCAGTGAGCGTTTATATTTAAAAAAAATTACAAAAAGTTAACAAAACCGTTCATATTAACTGCATCTTATAACAGGAAACAGTTCAGTATGCCCACATTAAAGCATTCTCGTACAGTAACTAAGCTCCCTTTGCACGGATCTGTGGAGGACAACAAAAACAATGCACATCGTCCGCGGCACACGTGTTGTTTAGCATTATCGATTGTCCTCATATTGTCCTCTCGCTATGCGGGTAGTATATGAGTTATCGCTGTGACGTCATGGGACGATGCGTTTTTGTTTTAGCCGCGCGGGTGGCAAGAACCGTTGGAAACCAGTACGCTGTACTATATGTTTCTTTATATATATATATCTGATTGTAAGTGACTACTGCAGTCAATAGACGCCTGCAACCAACTTCAAATAAAGTCTACATATGCGTTGTCATCTCTTAGGACCAATACAGCAATTATATTGGTTCTTTATTTCTTGCAGACCAGACAGTATAAAAAACCAAGTTTAAAATAAAACCAATCACAGAGCACTGGCTAACTCTAAAAGATAAAGGCTTGGGGTGATTATATGTCTACGCGTATTATATTTAAACTCATTATAATTATTTGTATTCTATTCACTGTGTAAAAAGATACTTGAAAAACTTCGATGGATCAATAGCGGAATAGCGTTTCTAACGCCAAGTTTCTATATACAAATAAACAGTCATTTGGTAATGAGAAACAATAATTATAAAGATTTAAACTTAAACAAAATATCAACTCAAAAATTAAATAGTCTGTACTCGTTAATAACACTTATTTTTTTAAATCATGCTATTATCGGTTTTGCCTAACTTTGGCGGGCAAAACGAATTTCTTCGGCGAGCAAAACGATTGAAAACCTCCATTTAGACAAAGCAATCGTCACAAAAATATGATCCTACACTCATGTAAGAGGAACATGCTTCATAGGTCCACTCTCGGCATGTATCGCACTGGATCCATTCTTCCTGTGGATGCGGAAACATTTTTTTTCTTTACATATAGTGCAGAAGTAGTCTTTCTCTGGTTGTTTCTGGACCATTCTCTTAGTTAGGTTTTTTCTCTTAATTTTGGATGGTTCAGACGTGGTGTCTAGCTCAAAAGCAACTTCCTTCATTTCCCTAGTCCTAGTTTCTTTGTAGTTATGCCAGATTTCAAATGCCGGTATAAAGTTGGATAAAGAATGCCATATTTTTGCTAGCATCTGATATTAAAGCCATAGACCAGTTTGCACCATCAGCCTATATCGTATAGTTATAAGCCATCTGAAATTAAAAAAGAAAGCAATTTAGTTGCAACAAACAAATGAATACTATTCGTATTACCCGATTCTATCTTGCCTGCCCACGCTTTCGAAATCAAAATACTCATCTTTGTTTACGTGAATATAGTAAATTAATATATAACTACGGAAATGAATATCAAATAATATGCAGAAACTGAAAAAAATAAACTATAAATGGAAGTAAATTAGTAACAGTTAAATAATAAAGTTGCAAAGAACAGAATATCTCTGTACTACGCCTACCAAAGTCCTCTGCGAGAACGACGATAACTGTGCATGTACCCCCTAAATTATATGAGCTTATTTCCAAAAGTTAACTAGTGAAAACACTGATAGTACTAATAAGTTAATTTAAATAATACCTTATTCAATTATTGTGCACACAAAATCGACACTGAGCCTACAATTTTTTTTTCTAAGCATGTTTCTATTTGCGCCAATACTTTATCCAGAAACAAAATTGAAACATTCAGCAATTTATTTCCCACGCGAAGTAAAAGCAAAACTCATAAATCGGACAGATACCATGGGACAGATGTGCAAAACGGAGATAAAGAAGTATCCCTTAAAAAACATCATGAGAACTAAAGTAATCCTCACCTATGACCTCGGGCCATTTGATGAAGTCCTGGACCGTTAAAAAAAATTAATTATACGGCTAAAGAAAAGAGGCCATTGTTTGATGTAAAAAAACTAGGGAGTACAGTTACCTTGCAATTTGAATAAGAACTTTTTACTGAGGGGTGCTATACAAAAAAACGTGCCCCACAGTCTAAGGTCCGTGTGTGATTTTTTAAAGACGAGGGCAGTAAAAAGCGGATGGCACGTTGCTTATGCACGGTGTTTAGTTAGTGTTTCGCAAATTGATTTTGGTCAACATTCTCACGCTTGCACTCTGTTATTATATTATGTCTAACGTTTTAAATAAAATATAGATTCAATTTAAAATATGGACAAGATTTCTTTAGAAACTTTATTTTTCTCAAACATGTCAAGATGATATTAGATATAAAAATATTCACATATTATATATTCATATATTCTAGGATTTTAGATGTTATTTAGGAAATATTTTATGTAGCAAACCATTATAAGGAAATATCAAGAACTCATAAATGTAACTAAGCATAAATCCTTTTTGAATACTGCATTAAGTGATATGATTCACGGCGTTTATCGGTATACCAGAGTGTTGTCTTAAATAATGTGCGAACTTGCATCCTCGCAGACCTTTTTAGAGATGCAGAGTTCCTTAGTATTCACGATGTTTTCTTTTGCCACTGACACGCAACGCAAATATCAGCACTAAAATTGCAGTGAACAATTTCATTGGTGCCGACAGATTTGTTTTTTTTTCTGTGATATTCGTATACACAGAAGTTTCAACGTTTTACTTTATATTAACGTCTATGAGTGACTTTGAAGTTGGTACTTACAATGCCCGGTGTGAGTTATCTCTAATCGATAGCGTAGTAGGTGTTTAAAATGAGACATGCGGGTGCACAATACTATGATAATGGTTACGTGGACAAATTTTAAAATGGTCCATTAGTATTTATAATTAGTAAAATATATAGTAAGAGTGTCCATCATCTGTTTAGTCCCGGAGGTGTCGTAAGATACGACTATGAGAATAACTAAAAATATCCTAAGATCTCCGACAGATAGGAGTTTCGTGGTATTTCATATTTGGAATTCACGTTATGATAACGTAAATTTCAAATGTAAAATACACGGTCCAACGACTGGGAGCGGCGTTTAGGTTGCTAAGATATTAGGCACTGCAATCGTCAAGCTGTCGTTCACGCGTGGCGATTGTAGAAAAACTCTTCTACATTGAAAGAGGGTCATATCTAAAAATGGAATAATACGAGCTGACAACAATGACGAAAGATTTTTTTTATAGGATAGGGTGACAAACGAGCACACAGTCCACCTGATGGTAAGTGGTTGCTGTGGCCCATAGACATCTACATTTATCCTCGTTTGCGAATCAAAATGCAGATGCGTTGTCAACCGTGAAGACTAAGATGGAATGCCTCTTTTCCAGTAAAAAGGGCCTCCGGTTCTCTACACTCGCTATACGTAACACAGCAGTATTAAGCCGCTATTTTACGCTGGTATTCTGTGAAAGCGTGGTCCTTCCCCGGTCGAGCCGACCTATTCGTGTTACAACTATACTACTAATATAGCTGCAGCGTGGCTCTACCACGTATACATAAATCTATTGAAATAGGGCGATAAGGTCCCATAAATGGAAAACACTTAAAGTTACTACTGTTACAAATTATCAAAAGTATTATATATGTTAGATACAGATTGATTGATTAGATTTTTATAGTTTAAAGTTGCCACGCTTGGCAGGCGGATTGGCAACCGAAATTTTGAAGTAAAAACTTCTTTAGGCACGTTGGGCACTTTTGGGATGGCAAAAGAGCAAAAAAAAAGATAATAATCATTATTTTTCATGTAAAACATCGCAATAAATGAAAATTTTATTAGATGCTATATTAATACATTGATAAAAATAATTTGTAATAAAAAATACTTCCTAAAAAAATATTTATTAACAATCAAACAACCAAAAATAATGTTTACAAGTCTGTGAAGGTAAGAAGTTTTCACTTCTGACGTGCAGTCCTACGACCATTGAGTTATATGTATAGAGAAGTGATTCCAAACAAAAATTGTGCGCTACTCTGTCTTCGCGCATGCGTGGGAGATAGAAGAGTCGCGCATGCGCGAAGACTTTAATTTAATAAAAAATAAGATATTAATATAAAATAAATATAAGAATTTAACATAAAATACTCTTATTATAATCTAAACAAACATATTTCTGAATAAAATGTAATAATAATTATCTTATGGAATTCACAAATCTTCAATTAACCCAATATTTAGTTACAGTTACGGATTGCAGTACAGTTGAGTTGAACATAGTCAATGTTCGGAATGCGAAATCTAGTGTTAGATGTTCTTAGGAAGACGCTGCCACCCATTTCCTCGTATGTTTTCCTCTGTTACCTCTTACGACAGTCACAAGACGACATGGGGTAGTTAATATTCTTACTCCGCCACTACTCGGTCATCTTCATATATAATGAGAGGTAATAGTTTTCTGCTCACCAGATGTTGCTAGTTGACACTGAGGTAAATTTTTTTGTTACACAATGTAATTTAATTGAGAAGTTGTTTTTTAATAAAAGTTTATCAGTTTCTAGAGTATTAAATTAATATACAAAACATTGCGTGGTGTTTGTTCTTTAATTTTTTGCACATCTTTAACTTTTTTTAATTTGTCTACTTGTATGAATTCTGTTTGGTTTATTCATTTTTAATATTAGATATTAATATAAAATATAGCTAATAGTATAGAAACAAACAATAACCTTTACATTTTCCGAACAAATTAACTTCCCCGCTATGAAATCTGTCAAATATTATACCTCACTTTCTAGTAGCGCCGCCCTGGTGGCAGAAAAAGTCGTGGATGCCCTCATTATGTATAATTCTTCAGTCCGTGTGTATGTGTCTGAACTTCTTCTAAACGGCTGGAGCAATTTTGATGAAATTTTGTGTGTGTGATTCAAGAATGGTTTAGATTTACAATTGGACCCGGTAGGTGGTGCTGTTGTCGAGATCTAGAAATCTCCCGTACAAAGCCGGGTTAGATCAGCAGTATTTATATAAACTTCGTAAAAATAAATGTTATTATGTTAATATTAAAACTTTCACGATTTATTATATTATTATAAAGCAATAAATGATCAACCACAGTAATTTCAATATTTTTACATAATAGGTAAGAGCATAATAGAAGGCCTCAGTTATTTGATAGTGGTAGTCATGTTACCGTTTATTGTTGGGGAAAAAAAGACTTTTTGAATATACTACGGAATGCGCGTAAGCAGATGTTTGCTCAGTTTTATACGCTTTATTGAAATTATGGGCAATTTTATTGAGTTTTTTTTACGGGATTGTACAGTTGTTGACAGATGCTACTGTCCATTGAAGAGGACTTGTATTAGAGAATCTTATAAATAATAATACTAATTAGAAATTACTATTTAAATTTATTTGACGTTCGGCCCTTAATATGCGCTTATGCGAGCACCCTAGTTCGATTCCTTTTAACACCAATTCAGTAATGAATTTATGTGTATACTAAGAATTTAGTGCCCGTGCTGGGTAGTGAAGGAAATCATCGTGAGGAAATCCGCCCGTGCTGAAACACACGCATACTAAACAAACAATCATTAAAAGCTATCTGTTTTCAAATAACGTTTATCATCATCATTCTCATGGTCATCATTATAGCTCTTCATAAGTCCACTACTGAACGTAGGCTTCAAGAAATGTTACAAAACACGACCCTGAGCCACCTCCAGCCATCGACTTCCTGCATGTCGTACCGGCTTATGATTACATAATATGAAATGAATTGAATTCAAATTCAAAACCCTGAATCCACTGATTTCCATTTTGTTTAAATATTGCCTTTTTGACTGTGACCCAAACTTAAAACTAGGCCCCGATTAAGTATTAGCTTGCGAGCTTGTCATTCTAACAGTTTTATTCCAAGGAAAAAAATGTTTTTTTAACATTTTATGTATAGGTTTTTTTTTTTTTATACGATAAAGGTGACAAGCGAGCACACAGTCCACCCGATGGCAAGTGGTTGCTGCGGCCCATAGACATCTACATCTATCCTCCATTACAAATCAAAATGTAGATGCGTTGTCACCCGTGAGGACTAAGATGGAATGCCTCATTTCCAGTAAAAAGGGCCTCCGGCCACCTGCACTCACCAAGCGAAACGCAGAGGTAAACCTCTACTTCACGCTGGTTTTCTGTGAGGTCGTGGTACCACCCCGGTTCGAGCCGGCCCATCCATGCGACAGCAAAAGCTGCCGCGTGACTCTACCACTGTTAAATAGGTTGTGAACACACGCAGGAGAGTGATAGAATTTTCCTAACCGATTATAATTTTGTGCTAAGTGACGTTAGACTTGAGTTTACATAAAGGTGAACGCCCTACCAAGTGATCGTACATCTTTGGGAGCAGAGAGGCGCATGTGGATCTGCTGTCCGATTACATCGGTGACGTGAGGTTACATTTACACACTTTCGCACACCACTTACATACCACCAATTTAACCCCTGACTGTACCTTGTGGTCGACCCTACCTCCGGAACTCGGTAAGTTTGTGTTTAGTTATCAACCATTACGTAATAATTATCCATAGGCCGTTTGGGCCCAAACCCTCTGGTTGTCCGTCGAGTGGTCTACTCATGGGCCCTAGTCCAGTCGACTTCTGTCGGGGCAACTGAGGGCCGTAACACTATATATAATTAAATATTAGGAAACACTTAATGATGGGACTATAATGACCTGTTACTTGACCAATAACTAGACTGATGAACATCGATTTCATGTAATTTAAGTAGGGATATCGCGATAATGACTCACAGTTCTCTCAAAATTTAATAGATGCATTGCGAAACGACGTGCGTAGGCGATCGGACGCCTCGCATCGATCCGTCGGCTTAATTTATTTCATTGTTCCTTTTACAACTAGTTGTTAAGCGTGGCTTTGCTTTCTTAAACTATTTCAACTCTAACCGTTAAATAGTACCTTCAAATAATTTCATTGAGCGTAGTGATTCACTATTATGATTTGAAATGTCTTTGTATGCCTTAACATTATAAAATATTTGAAGAAACGATGTTCTACGACGATCATCGTGATGATGATGTTAAACATGGCTACATCTTAACGAAGTTTTTTGTAAGCAACTATGCGGGAATAAGATAAAAACGAAGAAAGTAAATCATTTTTTTATATGATAAGGGGACAAACGAACACACAGTCCACCTGATGGTAAGCGGTTGCTATGGCCCATAGACATCTACATTTATCCTCGATTACGAATCAAAATACAGATATGTTGTCACCCGTGAGGACTAAGATGGAATGCCTTGTTTCCAGTAAAAAGGGTTTCCGGTTCTCTACATACACCATACGAAACACAGCAACATTGAAGCTGCTATTTCACGCTGGTATTCTGTGAGAGCATGGTCCTTCCCCGGTCGAGCCGGCCTATTCGCGCTACAAATATACCAGAAATATAGCTGCAGCATGGCTCTACTACGTATAAAAACGTATAAAAATCATTGCTTTGTAAGAGGCATATCTTTACAGTCGAAAAGGCGGGCTCTAATAAGATTAAAACATAAAATAGCCCCCACCCTTATCATGTTTACGTGCTGTAGCTGCAGCATGAATGGGTCATGGTAGCTCATTGGGTCGATCGTTGGAAGATCACGCTTTCATAGGATACCAATGGAAATTATCAGCATAATGGTGCTGTGTTTCATATGGTAAATGGCGAGAACCAAAGACCATTATTTCTATGCATTCTTGTTCTAAGGGTTGACAACGCATCTGCATTATATATATTTTAATTGTTAATCGAGGATAATATGTAGATGTCTATGGGCAACAGCATCCACTGATCATTTAATTAACTTTGTGCTTATCACCCATAATTGTAAGTATATATAATATTGCAAAGGTATTTATTAAGCATTAACAGTTTTTTTTTTTATATAGGATAGGGTGACAAGCGAGTACACAGTCCACCTGATGGTAAGTAGTTACTGTGACCCATAGACATCTACATCGATCCTCAATAAAGACTCAAGATGCAGATGCGTTGTCACCCATGAGGACTAAGATGGAGAGGCTCTTTGCCAGTAAACACGGTCTCCGGGTCTCTACACTCACCATACGAAACACAGCAGCGTTAAACTGCTATTTTACGCTGGTTTTTTGTGAGAGCGTGGTCCTTCCCCGGTCGAGACGACCCATTCGTGCTACAACTATACTACTAATATAGCTGCAGCATGGCTCTACCACGTAAAAAAAATGACAAAAAGAAAAGAGTAAATAAAAATATAATATAGCACGAGGTAGAATGGAAAGTAATGGCGGACTTTAAGAGAATGTAGTATAAAAAATCCATCTTTAGAGCCGTAGTCGTAAGAGGTGACAGAGGAAACTGAAAAAATAGGAGATGGATAGCAGCATTTTCCTGATAACAACTGAAAATAATAAAAAAGCGGTTTTACCCGGCCTACCAAGCGTGGTGGTTATGGCAAATATAGGGATGTTTGCTATAGTAGCCACGTTTGGTATGTGGGTTGCTATTTGTCACCTGGCATAACGAAATGCTTTAATCGCCATTTATCAAAAGCCATTATATCTTTTTGGCATATCTCGCCTATAGTCACCTCTTAAGTCACCCACGGAACGAAATAAAGTGATGGATACACAGCCGTGTCTACACGTCACCACCATCATTTAATGATACTTTAACTCAATGAATTCTAATTTAATTTGAGTAACTTTGTGGGCATATCACTTTATGACTAACATACAATAACGCAACACTAATAAATCTACAAATTACAAATAAGAATGTAATTAATCATGTAAATTGATTGACTGCGCAGTTATGAAGTTCGTGAATCAACCTTAAAATAACTATTGATTGAAATGGTGCTTTGTTAGTAATTATGTGCACAATAAGGATTCAAGAGTGCATAAACCGTTTAAGTTATGTACCGCGTGGCATTAAGTATACTAAATAAGAATGTCGATGAGTTGGGCAGTGCATACAGTTCACTTGTGCGAGAAGAAATAGAAGAGATAGAGGACGATAGATGTTGGTGATGTGTGAGGGAGTCTACTGCTGCACATATTCCCATTGAAGAAAAGGTTCTAAGTAATCGCCACACCTAGGAGACCAAAGGATGTACTAGTTATATCTCTTCCTTAACGCTAATCTCCATTTCTGACTTAGGCATTTTACATCTTGCATATTAGACATAATATATCATCGTCGTCATTGTAAGAAAGATTCTAAGAGTGGCAGCTTTGTACCGGTAAATGGAGCGTAGGATGTTCCCTTACTAAATGGAATGACGACCTGGTAAGATATGAGAAGAGAAACGTGTCATCTGTACAATGAGTGAGTCACACGTACTAGAGAACAATTGCTCCATTATCCTTTCAGAAATAAAAGCCGTCCGCCTAGTTTTGGGACGTTTATAGGCTGTAACTTTACGTATATAATAAGGGGGTGTAGGCACCAGTGTCAGAGACACAAGGATAATTAGAAACCACACAAGCCCGAACAACTTTTTATACGTGGTAGAGCCATGCTGCAGCTATATTAGTAGTATAGTTGTAGCACGAATGGGTCGGTCAGCCGGGGAAGAACCACGCTCTTACAGAATACCAGCATAAATTAACACTGCTGTGTTTCATGTGGTGAGTGTAGAGAACCGGAGACCCTTTTTACTGGAAAAGAGGCATTCCATCTTATTCCTCACGGATGACAATAAAGAATGAAAATGCAGATGGCATTTTGATTCTTTATTGAGGATAAATAAGATGTCTATGGGTCACAGCAACTACATAGGTACAATCAGGTGTAAAAAAACTACAATTTGTATTTTTACGCAAAAGTTTAGTACCACTGGCATTGAAACCTATAACCCGTGGTGTAGTAGATAGGAACTCTACTCTCAAAGTACCCACGTTAATATTGTTTTGTTGTTGATAATAAATAAATGAAGTAAAAATTTGAACGAAGATTAAGAATAATAAATCCAGATTGAATTTCGGTCTCGGCAGCCAATCTCAACGGAGACTAGATTAAAGCACACGAGTGCATGCACAAACATAGGTGTACTCTATATTCCCTCACTCTCGTAGTCCGATGGGATGACAATTCGATACAATCAGAGAAAAATGAGGTGCAATACTACCACCTTTACTTGTTTTCAGAGGCACGGGGATAAAACACCACCAAATTGTGATTCCGGACGACTATTGAGAATTTCTTGATAGAGAAAACCAATAACTGATTTGGGACCTCATCACAGATAGCAGTCACGCTTACTTGCTTAGTAGCGCAAAGCCAAGTGGTTTTTGTTTTAATTCCAATAAGAAAACTTGAGGCTCTCCTAAAAACAACGCACTCATTTGCTTTCATTTTTCTTTCTTAAACTTTGCAACGAAATCGTATAAAAACCTAACATCACTTCATAAGAACAATTCCAATCCAGGAACTTATAATAAAAAAATAAAGTAAGTCGTGAAAGTTGATTAAAGGGAAACCTAAAATTCTTCGATAGATGTCAGTAAACCATATCAATTTAATTTCAAACACTTACAACTAAACGACATACCGCGTTCAGGGTGGATAGAAACTTTCCGATATTACGAATACCAAACGCATCGGGAAGGCTTATATAAAAAATAGTTTATTTAATGATTCATAATGTTGACATAGATTCATAGTAAGCTGAAGTGGCAATTGGCCGGCCATATAGCTCGAAGAACCGACAACCGATGGGGAAAAATGTTTTCGAGTGGCATCCTCGTACCTCGTTCCCGAGAGGTAGGCGAAGTGTAGGGTGACCCCCCACTAGATGGAATGACGACCTGGTAAGACATGCAGGAAGTCGATGGATGAAGGTGGCCCAGGACCGTGCTTTATGGCATTCCTTGGAGGAGGCCTGTGTTCAACAGTGTGAAGGAATGTAATGATGATGATGATGAATGTTGACAGGATGAAGAGCAAATATAACGAATACAAAAATATATAAAAGCGGCTTTATGACTTCTTACCCGAGGGAATTCAGAATAACAACAACTATTTAGGTAATAACTCAAAATTTATTTCGCTCGCGACAGAGGGAACTGTACATAAGGCTCTCATGGCACAAATGATGATATGGATTCTTCTAAGCCACCAATACATAACCCTATACTGAACGGGACATAATTTTATGTGTTAAAGTAAATGATAATGTTACTGTGTTTAAAGTTTTCAACAATAAATTTAGGTATCCTCGTATTAATTGCATAAAAAATTTGATCGAAAACACACAATTCATATAATTTTTACCACGTTTTTACTAAGTCACTTTCTGGTTTTTCTGTCGTTCCGGGTGGAATTTAGTAATTGATTTGAAACTAACTTCCCGATCAGCTGGAAACTTTCTTTGAATAAAACTCAAATTCGGATGGCAAGAATATAATAATAAAGTGATGTTTTTGTTCTTAAATTTCACTTCTTTTAAGATGTTTATTTAACTAAAAATTATAAAATTTCTTTGGGTCTTTGTTCAATTTAATATTTCTTATAAGCACTTTTCACTAAGGGTTACAGCGTACACCTGAATCTTCGTAGTCATAAATTAAATTAAGAGATGGTCTATCTACACCATCTCTTAATTTCATTTAGAATTCTACTATTCTTATAAGATAATATTGAACGACAGACTTTTTTTTATACGATAAGGGTGACAAGCGAGCATACAGTGCACCTGATGCTAAGTGGTTGCTGTGACCCATAGACATACATTTATCATCAAAATGCAGATGCGTTTTCACCCGTGAGAACTAAGATAGAATGTCTCTTTTCCAGTTAAAAGGGTCTCCGGTTCTCTACACTCACTATACGAAACAGCAGCATTAAACTGCTATTTTACGCTGGTATTCTGTTAAAGCGTGGCCCTTTCCCGGTCAAGTCGACTCATTCGTGCTACAACTATACAATTAAAATAGCTGTAACATGGCTCTACCACGTCTAAATGCTGTATTATCTTAATTAATTTTACTATTTCCTCAGACGGTAAAATTTAATACATTATTAACATTTTAATATATAAAATTAAGCTTGAATTTTACGTTATAAAATGTATAGCATATTAAACAACACAGGTCTACCCTGTCATCTTATTAGCTAGATAACTGACTTATAAGAAAATTAAAAAACAATCGACGAAGATAAAAAATGTCAATAATTATAACCTTGCAATCAATTGTGGTCCTAAATGTTACAAAGTTAATAGTATTAATAATTAAATTAAAAATGTCTACTAATGTAATAGTTTCTAAAACAACTACCTTAAATTGTTTTGTTTTGGTATAATAGTATATATATAAATCATCTTACATGGAATAAAGTCCTGTAATAACTTCTCTCAGCCTCCCGAACAAGCCGATTTCACACACCCTTCGGTAAATTGTACAGAAGTCCGAGGAGTACGATTTGCCACTATGTCGGCGTATGTGGACTATGAGAAAGACTTTGATTCCGACGAAATTTTGGCGGTGCTACAGTACCTCCAGCGGTGCCAAATTGACTGTCGGTATATTGAAGTGCTGAATTGTTTGTACAGTAGAGCTACGATGGCTATCCGAGTACAGAACTAGAGTACTAAACCTATCCAACTGCAAAGAGGTGTGAGACAGAGTGACGTTACATACCGCTGCATTAGAAGACATTTTCAAGCTACTAGACTGGAAAGGATACGATATTAACATAATGGCGAGTACATTACTCACCTTCGAATTGCTGACGATATAGTCCTTATGGTAGAATCGCAGGAGGACCTAAGTACTATGCTCAATGACCTCAATAGTGTTTCTTAAGATGAACAAGGACAAAACAAATCATTGGTCGTGTTTTATGTCCATGTCACACCGATGCCAGTAATTGTTGAGAGCACTAAGCTCGAAGTTATTGACGGGTATGTTTATCTGGTACAAATAGTACGACTAGGTGAGTCCAACATCAACCGAGAGGTTAATCGACGGATTCAACTCGGCTGGGCAGCGTTCGAGAAACTACGACACATCTTCTCGTCAGACGTACCTCAAAACCTTAAAACGAAATTGTACAACCCGTGCGTGACATGGAGTCACACCTATGCCAGTAATTGTTGAGAGCACTAAGCTCGAAGTTATTGACGGGTATGTTTATCTGGTACAAATAGTACGACTAGGTGAGTCCAACATCAACCGAGAGGTTAATCGACGGATTCAACTCGGCTGGGCAGCGTTCGAGAAACTACGACACATCTTCTCGTCAGACGTACCTCAAAACCTTAAAACGAAATTGTACAACCCGTGCGTGTTGCCAGTGATGACTTACGGTTCTGAGACGTGGTCCTTCACTGCTGGCCGTATGAGGACGCTCAAGGTCGCCCAGTGAGCTATGGAGAGGACTATGCTCGGGGTTTCTCTGCTTGATAAACTTAGAAATGAGGATATGCTCAGTAGAACCAGAGTAACTGACATAGCCCAACGGATTAGTAAGCTAAAGTGGCAATGGGCCGACCATATAGCTCGAAGAACCGACATGCGATAGGGAAAAAAGATTCTCGAGTGGCAGCCTCGCCGACATGCAGGAAGTCGATGGATGCAGGTGGCTCAGAATCGTGCTTTGTGGCATTCCTTGGGGGAGGCCTAAGTTTAGCAGTGGACTTGTGAAGGGTTGTAATGATGATGATGAATAACTTCTCATTGCAGATGCACTGTTAATATCGGAAGAGATACACGCCCTCAGTTATCGTACATCATTATTTTTGCCGTGCTTAGGCCGTGTTATGGTGGTGAAAGAATGCCCACTACCTCATATCATCTCGTGGGTGTTGTAAAAGGTGACAGAGGGAAACGAATCAGAAGATGAGTGGCAGCGGTTTCCTTATAAGGACTAAAATAAAAAAACTGCAGTTTCCATCCCGCTTGCCAAGACTGGCGACTATGGCAAACATCCCCCCTATGAGGATTGGGGGAGGTTTATGTTCAGCATTGGACTTTAATTTGCTGTTACGGTAACGGCTAACGTTTCCTGGATGTCGAACAATAATATTATAATTTAGGACGATAACAATGATTAATAATTTATTTAAATAAATATTTTTTTTTATATAGGAGAGGGGGCAAACGAGCATGCGGCTCACCTGATGGTAAGTGACTACCGCCGCCCATGAACAACCGCAACACCAGGGGAATTGCAGATGCGTTGCCGGCCTTTTAAAAAGGAGTAGGCTCTTTTCTTGAAGGTCCCTAAGTCGTATCGGTCCGGAAAAATCGCTGGTGGTAAACTATTCCACAAGGAAGTTGTTCGAGGAAGAAAACATCTTCTAAATCGCACAGTGGTGGACCGCCAATCATCCAGATGGTGTGGATGGTATCGGGAGTTCTGCCGCGATGTGCGTTCGTGAAATCTGGCGGCTGGGATTAATCCGAACAATTCCTCAGAGCACTCCCCATGGTAAATGCGAAAGAAAATGCTAAGAGATGCAACATCTCTTCGCAGTGCCAATGAGTCGAGCCGATAGGAAAGGACTCGGTCGTCGACGATTCGAGCCGCTCTGCGCTGGATGCGGTCAAGTGGAAGGAGCTGGCACTGGGGAGCCCCAGCCCAGAGATGGGAACAGTATTCCATGTGAGGCCGAACCTGCGCCTTGTAAAGTTGCAGGCGTTGAGCCGGCATTAAATACTGTCCCGCTCTACTGAGCACGCCAAGCTTTTTAGAGGCCAATTTGGCCTTCTCTTCCAAGTGACCACGAAACTGCACGTTACTCGATATGTCGACGCCGAGGATTCCGATACTGGCTGAGGCAACACGGGGAGTACCTTGAAACTGAGGAGATACAACAAAGGGGTTCTTTTTAGCGGTAAACGCGCAAACTTGTGTCTTCTGAGGATTAAACTGGACTAGATTTAGTCGCCCCCAATCCGAGACTTTGTCCAGCAAAGACTCGACTTCAGACACAAGTTTGTTCCGGTACTCGGTGACGTTTTCCCGAGAAATATTGGCACGGCCGGTGTATAGAGCATCACCAGTGCTGTCATCTGCATAGCAATGAATGCTACCGGCTTGCAACATATCATTAATATGCAGAAGAAACAGCGTTGGTGATAGCACGCAGCCTTGTGGAACACCAGCGTTAATAGGCTTGTAGTCGGAGCATGCACCGTCTACAACGACCTTGATGCTCCGATCTGCAAGAAAGCTGGTGATCCAATTGCATAATTTCTCGGGAAGCCCATAGGAAGGGAGCTTCGAAAGAAGCGCTTTGTGCCAAACCCGATCGAAGGCCTTCGCAATGTCCAAACTAACGGCCAATGCCTCCCCCTTGGACTCTACTGCCTCCGCCCATCTATGAGTTAAGTAGACCAGAAGATCACCAGCTGACCGACCCCGACGAAAACCGTACTGGTGGTCACTAATCAGCTGATGATCCTCAAGGTAGCGCATGAGGTGGCAGTTTATAACGGATTCCATTATTTTGGAGAACAAGGGGGTTATGGCGATAGGCCTGTAGTTGGACGGGTCTGAGCGGTCGCCTTTTTTAGGGATCGGGTGGACAAAAGCTGTCTTCCATGATTTCGGGACTACGCCTAGGGAGTAGGAGTACCGGAAAAGACGCGTTAGAACCGGTGCCAACTCCGGAGCACACGTCCTCAGCACAATTGGGGGGATTCCGTCAGGCCCACTCGACTTGTGGATGTCAAGGGAGAGGAGTGCTCTGCGAACCGAGCGCTGTGAGAACCGCACATCCGACACGGAGCACTCACACCGCTGGATGGTCGGTGGTGTGTTCCCCCCGTCATCAACAGTCGAAAAGGGAGCCTAAAAGGTCGGCCTTCTCTTATGCGTCATGGGCCAGTGAGTCGTCCTCCCTGTGCAGAGATGGTAGTGATGATTTACAGAAATTCCCTTGGACAGCCTTGGCGAGAGACCAGAATGCACGGGTTCCCGAAGGAAGGCGAACTAGTTTCTCGCCAATTCTGCCTATGTGCTCTGACTTTGCCTTGGCAATAACTCTTTTGAAGGACCTGGAGGCGAAGTTATACTTCTTTTTAAGTATGCTGGTGTTTACATCCCGAGTCGCCGAAGCCGCAGCCCAGGCTTGATAACACTCCTGTTTACTGCGTAAAGCAGTCTTACAGGAGCGACCAAACCAAGGCTGAGATCTGCCTCCGATGGGTACCACAGATGATGGAATAAATAGTTCCATTCCCTGTAGCACCACATCAGTGACAGAGTCAGCAACAGCGCTGGGATCATCCGGCGAGAAGCAAACCCGCCCCCATGGGTAGGAAGCAAAGAAAGACCGCATTCCGTCCCAATCCGCCGACCTGTAATGCCAAACACGGCGGCAACCTGCAGAACGCAACCGCGAGGGGAGCGTGAGTGGCACCACACTCCGGATCAGACAATGGTCCGAAGAGCCAAGAGGGGCATCGACGGAAACCTGATATCCGTCCGGATGAGAGGTCAGCAGAAGGTCCAACAGGGAAGGTGTATGATCCTCAACATCTGGAATCCGCGTAGGCGACGTAACCATTTGTGTCAGACCATATGCCAAGGCAAAGTCATAAACAGATCTCCCCGCATGATCGGTTAAACGTGAACCGAGCCATTCGGCGTGGTGGGCGTTAAAATCGCCAAGGATCACGATCTCTGCGGATGGGACCTGTTGTAGCAAGAAATCTGTAGCCATTTGGACGTGGTCGATGAGTCGGTCTGTTTCGGCATTACCGCTATGGGACCTATTGAGGCACCCGTAGACGCGCGGATGGTCGTCGCTGTCTACGCGTAGCCAAAGGATGGACAGGTCCGAACCTTCAAGACTGCCGAGGCGTCGAGAACAGATGTCCTCTCTGACATACACGCAAACTCCAGCCCGAGGCACAAAGGAGTGCTCCAATTTGTACCCCGGGCAGGAGAGATACGAAGTATCAGCCGGAGAGGACACCTGCGTCTCGGTCAGAAAGAGCAAGGCCGGCTTCGCCGTCTCAAGATGGTAGTGGACGGCGTTTAGGTTCGAGTGAAGTCCCCTGATGTTGCAGAAATTCACGGATAGCGTGGCAGGGGTCGCCTTGGTCTTGTTGCTCAGTTTGCCCCGAGCAGTTATTGTGTTGAGCGGAATTTTGCCCCCCCCCCCCCAGAATACGCGGGGCAGCCTGAGCACCCACGCTCAGGAGTGGAATAGCATGGTCGTGGATGCTCAGCGAGGGATTCTCCAGGGGTCCTGGTACCCTCCTGGGGTAGTTTATGACGTAATTCCGCTACCATGTTGATGGGGGGGGAGGGGAATTGGGCCTCCGGTCACCTGCACTCACCAGACGAAACGCGGAAGCAGAGCTTCCACTTCACGCTGGTATTCTGTGAGGTCGTGGTACCGGCTCGAGCCGGCCCATACGTGCAACAGCAAAAACTGCTGCGTGGCTCTACCACAGTTAAAAAAATAGATGCAAGTACTCAAATATACAATACACATTACATGAATAAATAGTCCAGTCTCATAATACGAGGCTAAACAAGTCTTGCTTTAAAGACGTACATAACATGTGTGGGCAGTTTGAATATTCATAAATAACTTATTAGACACACTTATTCACAAATCAGCAATATCATCTCCACAGTACGACGCTTCGACTTTCATATCTCATGCAAATTCGTCTGAATGACAATGAGCTATTTATACATAGCCACAAAATTACACTTACTGCATTAATGATCTAAATTAGTTACCAATAAAGCATTTTAGTCGATGATTTAAAGGTCAAAATTCAATAACAAGCGATCGGACGAGCTGAAAAGGAAAGTTGGTTACAATATTAATATTATAATGTAAATGTGAGTACAGACGGACGGTCGTACGTAGAACAATGAGAGGCGTGGGCCGTATTAACTCATTATAGCTTACATCGCCTGGACGAACGCCTTGACCGATATCCATGCTGAACTGAGGTGTAGGTTCTAAAGGTTGTGAGAACTCACTGACAAAATCTATTGGAATGTCCTTTAACGATTTCGCAGTGAAGTCGGAATAGCACGTTGTACCGACCTGTACAATTACGGCAAAGAATGTAAGTTACCTTATGTTGTCGCTAAAATTTTACTTTATTATGTTAAGGTATTTACTATTCTTTTCTTCTTTACCTGTGTGTTACAAAGAATTGAACCGAGTGAAAAATCTAAAAATATAATAATATTATATACTTACCACTAATATCTTTATATATAAAAATTACGTGTCACGTTGTTTGTCCGCGATGAACTCCTAAACTACTGAAATGATTTCAATAAAATTTTGCACACACTGTGCAGTTTCGTCCAACTTGAGAGATAAGATAGTTTTTATCCTGATAAGTGACACTCAATATTGTTTTATTACGAATTTAAAGATTTTTTATATGAAGGGTCGTCGAAAATGGCAGAACAACGTCTGCCTGGCCAGCTAGTTAAATACTAAAAATATAAACCCGTATTTGTGGCGATTTACCATTACCGTTACAGCCTGTTAAATTCCACTGCAGAACATAGGCCTCTCCCATCGATTACCTCATAGGGGGTTGACAGTTTTTTATTTTTAGTCGTTATTAGGAAGACGCTCCTCATTTTTTCCCTCTGTCACCTCTTACAACTCTCACGGGATAATATGGGGTAGTGGATATTCTTACACCGTTGTGGTGATTTAGTGTAACATACCTCATAAGTAAATAAAATACGGACCCAATTTCTGGTAACCCGTTGTAACTGAGAACAGGGGGGTTTTTATGGAACCAATGAAGTAGAGGGCCACAGATTGAACCTGACGTACAATGAATGAGAACATTAAAGAACTTGAAGTAGAGTGTATACATGGGTCAGCTTGACCGGCAAGAACCTGCTGCGCGCGTTCAGCTATTGTAGTAATATTATGTTACTATTTCACGAAGAGTACCTAAATAAAATAGTAACGCCTGCGTTTTGTATGGTGAGCGGCCTGAACCGAAGACCTTTTCTACTGGTAAAGAGGCATTCCATTTTAGTTCTCGGGGTGTAAATACATCTGCATTTTAACCCATTCGCTGTCCAGTGTACTACATATAGTTCGTCGCTATTGTCTTGAAAATCGGATAGTGGAAATGTTGATTCTTAAACGAAGAAAAATATGGTACTATGTAGGCACAGCATCCACATCAAGTGGACTATTACACCCTTAATTCCATTAAAAAAAAACTTTGGAAAAAGGACGTAATGTTAAAAAAGTTTGAAGAGAAGGAAAGACCGCACTCACCCTAGATTTAGGCTATTATGCTCTATTTTCGCAAAGGAAATGGTCTTTCCCAGGGTGGAGTGGTCTTTTTTTATCAATAGAGTTCTTTATGACTTTGGAAAATTCCAATGCCACAAGGAAAATATATCTTGTTTTAAAATTATCTGAAATATACTTTTTAAAAATTGTTCCATTTTCGACTTTACCACACATGAAAGATGAAGTTGAAGCTACGTATGAAAATATAGCCAGTTTGTAAAATAGGCACCTAAAATGAATATAACTTCATACAAATTCTTATGATTTTTTTTATATTTGGTATTTTTCATTCATAACTATATATTTATTTACTTGACATTAAACTATACAATATGTATTACCATAGTAAGATAATTAATTCTAAAAACTTAAATTACTATACAGTCCCGTTTTCTCATTGAACAGCTAGGTATACTTAGCATTTGAGCGAGAAAAGATCCAGCCCATTATCACCTGTAGCGACGACAAGTCGCGGTTACAGGTATTTCAACACACGTGGCCCCACAGACCGAGATTTTCTATAGCAAATGGCACAAATATTATATCATCTTTCAGAGACTCATACTTGCGCCACTTACTCAGTATAGCCGCCTGTGATACTGTGATACTGCCCCGGCTCTAAACGAGGTACTCCTGAGATGAGAGGCTGCCAAAGTGTCTGAGCACATAGCAAGGCTTTACATCTCTTCCAAGGGACCAAACTCATACCATCGAGCCTCCGCCATCATCTATAAATATTCCACAAGGCTTTACAACAGAGGGAACATTTATAATGAGGCCAGTGGTCTTCGGATAACATCGTTCAGAAAACAGTCTGTGAAACCCAAATTCACCGACGTCGCTACCAGAAGGGCATTGATAAGGTTGACAGATTACCGCTCCTATTCAGATTCTTACAGCTTTTTTATAGGATAACAGTGACAAACGAGCACACAGTCCACCTGATGGTGATTAGCTACCGTGGCCCGAGGACATCTACATCTATCCTCGATTTCGAATTAAAATGCATATGCGCTGTCAGCCGTGAGGACTGCCGTGACTACTGAGAAAGATGGAATGCCTCGTTTCAAGTAAAAAAGGGTCTCCGGTTCTCTACACTCACCATACGACACACAACAGCATTAAGCCGCTATTTTACGCTGGTATTCTGTGACAGCGTGGTCCTTCCCCAGTCGAGCGACGCATTCGTGCTACTAACGTGGCTGCAGCATGGCTCTACTATGTTAAAAAATCCACTATGCGCAAACTTTGCGCAAAGTGGATTTTATTCCATTCCCCATCAAGTAATGTACCGAAATCACTTGATGGTAAAGCCTATAACTAGTGACTGCATTCTTTGTTCGAAACAATTATAACACGGTCCTGATCTTGGTCACTATGGAAATTATGAACTACACTTGGTATCAACGGAATTTCCCACTGTTTTGTTGGTTAACTTCCAGTAGAACATTTTCGATGGGACAAAATGTTTGCCTTATATTTGTTTATATTATTTTTATCGCGTCAAATTAAAATTTCTTTCTTTTTTGCTTCAGCCAAAATTACTTCATATCGTACCATTTACTAAGCGGAAATCCAAAATTGATCCAATGGCTAAAAACTGACATTGACGAGAATCTTATTAGCATCAAAGAATAAATAAGAGCCAGCGTGCCTTGCCACACTTTATAAAGGTACAAACTAAAAATAATGTTTTAGGCTTATGGTATACATAGAAGATTTTCCCACCGTTGGAAATTGGCAAACCGCTACACAGAGCTTTTACACGAAAGCTATACATGTATTCTGCAAATTTGCAAATTTCATTGACAGGTATCTCACCGCGGTCCACGGGCGGTAACAAATCGAGCGCCGCATGCAACATAAAATAGCAGCCGATAACCGCTTATTCAAAGTAAGCAATTTCCCGCCAATGCATTAACAGCTGTTTTTGAGTCTTATTGTAGATATTTAAGGTAGCATTCTAAAAATATGCACGCTTTGTTCGTCTGTGAGTGGTTTGTACTACTGACAGACGAATACAATAGCATGCACATTATTAAAAAGTATTTTTTTAAGAATAAGGTGACAAACGAGCATACAGTTCACCTGATGGTAAGTGGATGCTGTTGCTCATAGACATCTACATCTATCCTCAATTACGAATCAAAATGCAGATGCGTTGTCATCCCTGAAGTCTAGGATGTAGAGATCTAGAGTGCATTCCACTAAAAGGATCTCCGGTTCTCTACACTCACCATACGAAACACAGCAGCATTAAGCTGCTATTTTACGCTGGTATTCTGTGAGAACGTGGTCCTCCCCCGGTCAAGCCGACCCATTCGTGCTACAACTATAATATATCTACATTAACTATGCGCTACCACGTATTATACAGCTAGCTAAAACAACCTGTTAATGAAACTTAATAATGAAACAAATTAAAAATATTCTGGGAACTACACCATGCCTACCCAAATACTGCGCGCTCTTTATTTCTCAAAAACTCGATCATAAACCGTGTAGTGGCGGTATAAGAATATAAACTACCCAATATCGTCGCACGGGGGTCGAAATAGGCTATAGAGAAAAACTCGAAGCGCACTCCAACCGCACTCCGTCTAATTTTACCTGCAACTTTTGTTATAATCAAATATAAGAAGCTCTGATATTGCTCAAGTATAACTAGTAACTTTATATTTTATTATTAGCCTTTATTCGATCTAAACATATAAATAAAACATATTAGTTTGATGTAGTTCATAACGTAATTCAAAAAGTATTTTTAAAGGACCGCATTAGCTTTATTCATTATGTTGTACATGCGAAATATTGCGATTAAAAATAATAGATAGAATTATTACTTGAAGCATATGTGGGTTCGCGTGTAAACGTGATTTATAACTTACCATTGCAGCCTTCAGGCATATTTATAGAAAAGAAGGCACCTATTACCTTCGCATAAGTGCCCAGGAAGCGGGTGATTGCAATCACGATATTATTTACGATATCTATTAACGTGTATGATGACACGATTACAGGTTGTCGTCACACTGGAGCGACATATGATGCGAAGCAGTTCCGACGGGACATCCTGATCATACAACGAGCCCACGTCCACGGTACACTTGGGGACAACATTATAGGACAAAATAAACATATACAAATTTTACACTCGTAATTTCATCTAGGGCACAGTTAAACGTGTTATGGCGATGTTCAAAGCGCGTACTATGTGTGTTTAATAAAAGATTTATACTAAAATATTTATGAAACGAAATTCATCGAAAATTGAGCACAGAAATTTGATAGATGTAAAAAATTTTGTTTAGAGTAATTAAAATATAATTTAATGATAATATACTCGTTTCTAATTAAACACGTACAAACATATTCATTTTTGACAGTAATGTGTAGTGAAAATGTAAGAATATTCACCACCATACCGTCCCGTAGGCGGAGAAGCGAAATAAGGAAACTGAAACAGGACAGGGGCAGCAGCATCTTTCTGATAAATACTCAAAATAACAATAAAAAACTGTAGTAGAAAAATCCTCCATATTAGGAAATCTATGGGAGAGAGTATCTATGTTCAACAGTTTGGCTATAATCGATGGATGGATGGAATCAAACATGACTGATAGCTCTTCTATGATAAAAACGATTCGTGTGTACTGTATAAGTAGTTTGCGTTATTTGTGATGGTGGTGTACCAATACCAAATGTAGAATCCATATGTTAGGTCATTTTTTTTAATCTGGCATGTCTTATGAGACACTAAATTTTGAGTTAGGTGACGAATAAAATCTTCCAATATATACAAACTCTGTACAACATATTCACGTTATTACAAAAAAGGCTGGTAACAATAATGATCGTAATCATATACTTTCCATTTAACACAAAAACTGGCTTTGGTGGTGAATAAAACTCAAGACTAATGACTAAGAAGACGCGAAGCCATACTATTTTAAAGAAGGTTTACATTGTATAAGAAATTATTTTTTACGCAGTAACAATAATATTTTTATTATGGCCTCAAGTTTACAAACATAATAGTGCGACCATTGGCGCGCGGTCGACCGCCAATTACCCTATTGGCCACAATTGTTGTGCGACACTGGACGTCCTCTCGCTGATCATTTTTTATTGCTATACCGGCAACCTCTCACGACATGCTCTTAATGATGAATACTAAAAAAGTGTAAATTAAAAAGGCGTGGGTACCATTCGGTCTACCCTACCTAAAAAATTCGTTTTTGGTGGTTTATTGTAAGTTCTTTTTGAAAAACTGCGTAGGCAACTGATTTTATTGGAATCTTAATCAAGCACCGTTCCGTACCGTAACAGCCTATCAAAATTCCATTGCTGAACATAGGCCTCACATAGATTGTCTCAATGGGGGATATTTGCCATAGCTTTATATTGTTCAGTTTTTATTTGGTAGACACGTGGGTAGTTTGTTTCCCTCTATCACCTCTTACGTCGTCCAGTGGACTATATGGGGTTAATCAGGTATTCATTATACAATTATGCGGCGTAGTTTTACTGTTAACGAGGCTACGATTCCATCTTTGTTTTCTAGGGTGACAACGCATTGACTTCCCAGAGGCTTCACTTACCATCTGGTAAACCAAGTACTCGTTTGTTACTTTTGCTAATAAAATAATTAAAAATTTTATAAAGTAAAAACCCACTACAATGAAATAAAAGCATATAAACATTGAAATCGGTTGACGTAGTAAAGAAGAATTTTTCTATATTTTGTGCAGCTTTGCAAATTGAAGTGTTTGATGATTTTTTCATAGATCCCGACATCAAATATTGACCTACGGAACCACCCTTTCTAGTAAAGACTCATTTAATCGCACAATGCGGTAAAGAATTATCGCTGAACAGCTGAACACATAAAATATATTTCGAAGAATTGACATTTTCTTGTAGTTGGTTGAAAAGTACGAACGCTCAAAGAAATCCTTTTAAAAACAGTAGGATCGTACTGTCTGTACCTTTAGTATAGATTAAATTGGGATTTTCAAATATTGGATCCACTATAACAACTTCCAAAAGCGAAGTCAATAAACTCCGTATGTGTCTGTTTTGTTCATTTTACAATTTGATGTTCTCGTGGTCGCTTCAACTATATCAATCGCTAGGCTAACCTAAATACATCCAAATGTTACATAGACGAAAATGCTTTATAAAAGCGCAACCGGACGTAAAAAGCAGTAACTTGTGATATTGGCGCACATATCAATATTATATTACTCGCACTCCGCATACTCTAGGCCGACTCTGCTTACTTTATTTTTTAAATACTTTGACCACACCATGCTATCGTAAGCCTTATTTACATCTAAATAATTATATTAGCTAATTCTTTGGTGATTATTACGGCTAACGATCATTTAATTATGCTTCAATCAATCAATTCATTACTTGTCATATTTCTTCATGATATATTATACCGCAGCTACATAGCCATGCTGACGTAAATAATCTTCTTCTTCCTGCACTTATTCCAAGTTATTTGGGGTCGGCATATGTTGTTTTCCATTTCCATTCTCCTCTAAACCTTATACAATCCATCCACCTTTTCATAGGCCTCCATCTACTCTTATATCCATCCACATTCATAGCCAACATTCTTGTTGTTACATGGTTTACTTCTCAAGATAATATTGGGCATATTGTGCCACGGTAGCCTGCAACTTCTCAACTTAGTGATTACTTATATTTATTTATTTATTTAACATCATACAGCATGATGTATAGGCGGATTTAATGCCTGAGGTAATCTCCACCAGTTAACCTTTGGGTGATACAGAGATAAAAATATGAAATATGGGTCTGAAAAATGTTAAAATATAGAAATGTGACTTAAAATAAATAAATATGTAACAAACTATATATAAATTATTTTGTTTCATATTTATTTGTTTTAACCCACACGGATTTTATCGCGATTAATTGTAAACTTCTTAACTTTCTCGTGACTGGGGCCACTTTCAAACACAAATTCAAATAGATATGTTTTCCTCAACTACCAACTTCACATGCAAGTAAAACAAGGTACTTGCACCCTGCAGACCAACGGACAAAGCTCGATCGATTGATAAAAAATCAATTCAAAAATTTTGAGCATAAATTCCACAGAGTACGATTGGGACAGATATCAACAGTACGAAAGTATCATTTTTGCGCTCAACAAATCGCATTCCAGCATGTATAGACATGCCTAAAGGAATTAAGTTCACCATTTTTATTACTCGTATGTTATGGAAATTTAATAAGAACTAATTACATAAATATCTGTGTATTGGCGGTATAAGAATATCCACTTTTCCATAACGTCCCGTGGGAGTCGTTACGGACAAAGGGAAACTGAAATTCGGATTGGGCAGCAGCATCTTCTAACTGCTGCCACGTGCAGCAACTGTGGCAAAGACCCCCTATAATTAAGGCAATTTATGATGGAAGTCTATATTAGCAGTGGACTTTTGTAGGCTGCAATATTCATTGCAACCTACAAAAGATTGAACGATGGAAATAAATAAATACTTAAATCAAAATTTCCAAGTAATGCTTGGAAACTTGATGCGTAATCTCAGAAACACCTAGTTCTAACCGTAGATTTATAAAAGCTTGGTCGTATAATGATGCTATACAATTTGAAATATATATATATATACTATGTACAATAATTCAATTGAAATAAAATATAGTTAACGTACAAATATTTTTTCATCTTTCAGTGTTAAATGGCAGAGAATTTAAGGTTTACATTTAAAGTTTAAAAAAATTTTTACTAACCGTAAAAAGTATATATGTCTGGCTAATAAGAAGCGTTTGAATATTTTTTTCGTAATTTACTTTGAGTGAATTAACGAAAGTGGAGAACGTGCATAAATGGCTGCGGTCTAGCTTATGAGCTCCGGGTATTTATATTGTTCTCGCAGTTACCCCTAAATATTGGTCCATACATCACAAACCCGATGCCTATGCGTTATTTCAATTAAGTAAACAACTTTCATTACTTAGTTTTACCGTTATATATTAGTACTTATAGCTTATATTTCGACAAAATATTTTTTTTATAAGTAAAATTAATATTTTAATGAAGATATGTCAAATGGCAAATGATTAAATAAAGAATTTGTGGCATTCCTTGGGGGCAGCCTATGTTCAGCAGTGGACTTGCGAAGTGGTTTTAATGATGATGATGATGATAATGATGATGATGATAATGATGATGATGATTGTAAATAAAAATAAATAGTAATCTAATTGGTTTATCTTATAAACTTGGCTATTACAAAACCTCATCGAAAGTCATTAGAATAGAATAGAATAGAATAGAATATTTTTTATTCAATATACATTACATGTGTAATTCTTATTGAAAGTCATTTTTCACTTTACCACTGGTTCGAAAAAACCCTCTGTCCTGGGAAGAACCAGCAAGAAACCCAGCGGGACTTTTTTTTTAAAATAAATTTTACAATATAAATGATTACGAACTATTTACAAAATTTATTTTAGAAACTGCTTGGAAGCGATCACCTCATTCCCAGGGGTTATTATCAACCATGTATTCATTTATACTATAATAACCCTTTTTATACAGTTTCAGCTTAATAAAACATTTAAACTTGGTAATAGAGAGAACCTGTACACTTTCCGGGACCTTGTTGTAATAGCGTATACATTGCCCCAAGAATGAATTACTGACTCTGTGGAGTCGAGAAACTGGTATCACTAGCTTGTGTTTGTTCCTAGTGTTTACAGAATGTATATCACTTCTTTTACTAAAACTATATTTGTTTTTGTGAATATACATTAAATTTTCGTAAATATACTGAGAGGCCAAAGTTAATATATTAATTTCTTTAAATTTATCTCTAAGAGACTCTCTCGGTTTTAGATTGTAAATGGCTCTAATGGCCCTCTTCTGTAAAACAAAAATAGTTTCTGAATCAGCCGCATTTCCCGATAGCAAAATCCCATAAGACATTATGCTATGAAAATAACTAAAATAAACTAATCTAGCTGTCTCGACACTAGTGATACCTCTAATCTTTTTTACAGCATAGGCTGCAGAACTTAGTCTGCTTGCTAATTTGGATATATGGGGGCCCCACTGGAGCTTTGCGTCAAGGGTGATGCCAAGAAAAACAGTGGATACAACAGGGCTCAATTCCTCCCCATTTAAAAACACATTGGTATTCAGATTTTGAACATTCGTTGTTGTAAATTTAACACAATTAGTTTTATTTCCGTTCAAATGCAGATTATTAACGTTAAACCAATGCACTAATTTTGATATAGCATTATTCACTTCGTCACATTTAAATGATTGACGTTTAAGTTTAAAAATCAAGGAAGTATCATCAGCAAATAATACTATATCATGACTATCCCCTACAAGGTGAGGTAAGTCATTAATATACACCAGAAACAGGAATGGGCCGAGAATCGAGCCCTAAGGTACACCCATTAGTACAGGTGACCCGGAAGAACTTTTACCATTGATAATAACCTTCTGTTTTCTATTACTTAAATATGAAATAATAAGTTTAAGCGCTGTGTTCTTGACACCATAGTACTGTAGCTTCCTGATTAATGTCTCATGGTGAACACAGTCGAAGGCCTTGGAAAGGTCACAAAATATACCCAAAGCATCCTCTGATTTCTCCCATGCACAAAAAATATGTTTAATAAGCTCAACTCCAGCGTCAGTTGTCGAGCGACCCCTTGTAAAACCGAATTGATTATTATGTAGCAATTTATTAATTTTAAAGAAACTTAACATCTGATCTAAAATAATTTTTTCAAAAATTTTACTTAATATTGGTAGTACAGAAATTGGTCTAAAATTGGCGGGGTCTAATGTACTACCAGATTTAAATATAGGTATGACTTTACTATGTTTCATTAAATCAGGAAACACCAGATTCGACGCTTATATTAAATATAGTGGCTAGATAAGGTGCTAATGTATCTATTATAGATAAAATAACTTTAACGGAAATCCCCCATAAGTCTGCCGTTTTATTAACATCAATAGTTTTAAAATATTTAACGATATCTTTTGGCAGTACCCTATGGAATTTAAAAGTATTTGAACAAGCCTTTACATTTTGTTTGAGCAATGATTCGGCGACAGTAGGAGAAGAATTTAATGATTTTGTTGTCAAAAAAGGAACATCAGTGAAATGTTTCTCAAAAGCCATAGCAATTTCTTGATCAGATCGCGTTAAATTATTGTTAATATTCAATTGAAAATCCGAGTTGCGCGGTTTGACCTTGCCCGTTTCACTATTTATTATTCTCCAGGTCATTTTAATTTTGTCGGATGCAGTTTTAATTTTGTTGCTTAAATGTAGCCTTAGCAGTGGAGCACACTTTTTTAAATATTTTAGAATATGTTTTTACATAATCTCTAAATATAACACTACTATTATATGATCTTTCATCATAAAGCTCGTATAACCTTCGCCTACTTTTATAAATTCCTACTGTCGCCCATTCATTAAATGATTTCCGAGTGTTAAAAGAGAAAGTTTTAGAAGTAAATATTCTACTAAATTCACAACGTATAATTTCAAATAATGTAGCATACAAATAATTAGCACTATTTTTAAACGAAAGTGATGGAAGTCTTTTTATTATTTTACTTCTAAACCTCTCTCATTTATTGAAAGTAGACATCATTCTCAGGATGTCTACTTTCAATTTTCAAGATTTCCTTTTTATCTTGAAATTTAACATTTTACTTTCCATTGTTTTAAATTATTTTCTTTTCTGCAATAAACTGCATTGAAATTTTTCAATGTTATGATATTATTTTTTAAATGCCGGCTTCATATATTTTTATTCTTCTATAATGTCTACCAACGACATAATTTACAAAAATAAACGTACGTGTTTTAATCAAAAATCGTAATTATGTATTAAGTTATATATATTATAACTTTAGGCTTACGAAATAAGTTTTCATTTCAAGATGCATAAAAATATGATAATACAATTTTAATCTTTAATATAATGAGATAAATAAAATGTTAATTTGTGCAACAAGTACAAATGGTCAACAACAAATTAATTCAATAACACTGTTCGTTGATGCATCAAATCCACCTAATCCTCGTAATCGATCTGTCCGGCTATCCGTCACAATTAATAAGCGATCAGATAACAAGATAATCAGCCAGTAGCTAACAATGAAAGGACATACTTCTGTAGACAAATAATATATTTGTATAAACTTTAAATTGAATATTAAAAAATGTACACTTAGAGTGGCACTAGTGGTTATAGTCAAAAACTAGTGAGTTTTAGGTCAGTGTGTCAATCGATTCAAAATTAATTATTTTAAGCGGCAACAGTAAGCGTTTACAGTAGAGCCTTAAGAGTAGATACGTCTTCTAAAACAAGTCAACTCTTTAATGAATGAATTATTCATTCATTATAGTTTATGAAAGTCCATTGCTGAATATAGGCCTCCGCTATAGAGAACCTTATAGGGAGGATATTTACCATAGCTACCACATTTGGCAGACGAGTAAGCAACTGCAGTTTTTTATTTTCCTGAGATGTTAATCAAGAAGATTTCCGCCATCTCTTGTGCCATGTCTCTCTGTTGCTCCTTGTGATACTCACGGAATGACAGGAGGTATAGTTATGAGACTGCAGGCGCTCGGGAGTTACGCTCCCGAGGTCTACGCACACTAACACAATGTGTTACACGGCTGACAACAACCAAAGTCAAAACTTCATCGTGAAATAGAATAACTATACTGGATTCTCTTACGCCGACTCTACATTTTTTTTACAGGATAGGGTGACAAACGAACATACAGTCCATCTGATGGTAAGTGGTTGCTGTGGCCCATAGACATCTACATTATCCTTGTTTGCGAATCAAAATGCAGATACGTTATCACCCGTGAGGACTAAGATGGAATGCCTTTTCTCCAGTAAAAAGGGTATCCAGTTCTCTACACTCACCATACGAAACACAGCATTGTTAAGCCGCTATTTTACGCTGGTATTCTGTGAGAGCATGGTCCTTCCCGGTCGAGCCGACCCATTCATGCTACAACTATACTACTAATATAGCTGCAGCATGGCTCTACCATGTATAAAACATGTAAAACATGGCACTAATTAGCATTCAATGAATCCAGTTGGAATGATTAACGGAATATGTCGAGACGATGTTATACTGTTAAATATACTTTATATGAAATTTTAGTTCACGTAATAAATATCTTCTAATCAATACCGTGTAGTTTGGCGGTGAAATCCACTAAGCCATATCGTTCCGTGGATGTCGTAAAAGGCAACAGAGGAAAAGAAACAAGCAGATGGGCAGCAGCTTCTTTCTAATAACAATAAATATAAGAATAAGTACTGCGGTTGCCGAACCGCCTGACGAGCGTTGCAAGTATGGCAATTATAACCTATAACACAATCTATAGGGAAGTCTTTGGTCAGCTTTGGACTTTCATCATCATCATCATTACAGCCCTTCACAAGTCCACTGCTGAACACAGGCCTCCCCCAAGGAATGCCACAAAGCATGGTCCTGAGCCACCTGCATCCATCGACTTCCTGCATATCTTACCAGGTCGTCACTCCATCTAGTGGAGGCACGCCCTACACTTCGCCTGCCGGTACGAGGCTGCCACTCGAGAACCTTTTTTCCCCATCAGATGTCGGTTCTGCCAGCTATATGGCCGGCCCATTGCCACTTGAGCATACTAATTCTTTGGGATATGTCGGTTACTCTGGTTCTACTGCGGATATCCTCGTTTTTAAGTCTATCACGCAGAGAAACGCCGAGCATTGAAACCTTTTCCATAGCTCGCTGAGCGACTTTGAGCTTCCTCACGGCCAGCAGTGAAGGACCAAGTTTCAGATTCGTAGGTTGTCACTGGCAACACGCACTGGTTGAACAATCTAGTTTTGAGGTTGTGAAGTATATCTAACGAGACGATATGTCATAATATCCCGAACGCTGCTCAGCCGAGTTGAATCCGTCGAGCTATGCACTTTAATAGAATGTGATGATATAACATCTAATATTCTTTTTACTTTGGCTATGTTACAGGTATTAAATCTTTTTTAAATATTATCATGTAACTTTTATCTACATATTATGATTTAAATTTGTATACAAAAAATAGTTTCTTTTCAGTTTATGATAAATTACAGTTTAATGTCTTATTACTCCAGAACATGACTCCCCAGTTTGGTGAGTATAGGCGAATCCTTCGAAAAAATCATAAAGTCCAGTAGTAGATTCAAAAAACTGTTGATAAAGATTATCTTAATCCATTTTCTGAAACTATATTTTTTTTTTTAGTTTTTAAGCTGCATCTACAAATAAATGTAATAAAAATTCATATTTATTATATTCTACTCTTACATTATAATTTACAACCTGACATCTTTATAGTAGATAAGTTAGCTGAAGACATAGATGCAACACAAGATCTTAAAGAAAATCTAAAATTATAGCAAACAAAATGCGAAATTCTCGCTTGAACCTAGAGTTTACCATAAATGCAGCCCATGCGTACAACACGGCTCCCCTAATGAAAACATACGACTCTTTGATAACCTGTTATGGTGCTACGGAACCCAGCGCTGGTGTCACAAATTGGCCCAGGGACCGCTAATTTACAGCCATTGTCCATTTTATACATTCCCTACCAGCGAGGCGAAACGTTATTATGAAAATGAAAATTAAATATGTACATAGTTATCGTTGTTTATATTAATTTTATAGTATGTTTGAGGTAGTGAGGGTTTAGTAATAAGATTAAAGATTAATAAAATTAAATAAAATGAGTCATTGTAACGTAGCTTTATACGTAGTAAAGCCATGTTGCAGCGTACTCGTTTATGACTGCAGCACGAATGAGTCGGGTCGATCGGGGAAAGACCATACTTACACCGAACAACTGTGTTATTTCGTAGATTATGCATCTTCATAACAGCATAATGTTGATGTTATCGTATGGTGAGTAACAAGAACCGAGGACCCCTTTTACTGGCATTTAATTCCAATCTCCGTCTCCAATGGGTGATAATGTGTAGTATTTGAAAAAAAGAAGAAGAAAGAAACATTTATTGCAACACGCCATAAAGATACTTTAACAAAATATATAGACACATTTAATAAACAATTCATAAAAGTATAAGAAAATTATAAAAACAAAAACAATTCGACAGATATAACATTTAAAAAGTATGTATAGTTATAAATTACAGTAAAACACGTCCTTCATGTTGTGTGTTGTGGGGCGTTAGGCAAACAGACTCACTCAGCTTATGCTGTCGCCCAAACAACAGCGCTGGTTCTCAGTGGGCCCGAAAGTAGTAGTATTTTGATTTTTAATCGTAGGTATCCGAGCCATAACATCCAATGAGGGCTAATAATTTTCTGCTCACCAGATGTCGCTAGTTGACACGGAGGTAAAGCTTTTTGTTAAATCTGTTGTTCGGTATATTTATTTTTAATCTAATAAAATATAACTAATAGTACAGAAAGAAACATTAACCTTTACATTTTCCGAACAAATTAACTTGCCCGCTATGAAATCTGTCAAATATTATACCTCACATTTAAGTGGCGCCGCCCTGGTGGCAGAAAAGTCATGGATGTCCTCATTAGAAACAAATAAATTGGATGATCGTTTGTAACTCTCACTTCTATAAATACCGGCCTTTTAGTAAGGGAGCCTCTTTTAATTTTTAATTTATGTTAATTTTTATTATTTGTTGTTATAGCGGCAACAAAAGTACACATTCTGTGAAAATTTCAACTGTCTATCTATTAAAGATCATGAAATACAGCCCGCTGAGAGACGACGAGACGGACGGACAGCGGAGGCTTAGTCGTAGGATCCCGTTGGTTACTTTTTGGGTACGGAACCCTAAAAAGCTACTTAAAATTCTACTTCAATCCCGTAACAATAACAAAATTTATTTTTCTAAATATCTTCGTATATACAAACCTTATTACTTCTACGATTTATTCAAATGAACAAATAGTACGCGCATTATTGGCGTCGACTAAATTGAGACGTTTACTTACATTGTCAGTAAAATGGGGAATCAACGTGCCGGTGACGGCGCTGGAGTAAAATACCGTTGTTTTGCCTTTTACAAAGTAGCGACTGAACGCTACGTTTTTACTGTAAAGAAACGCTATGTATTTACTGGAAGGCTTTACGGTAAAAATGCAGCGTTTCATTCGGTACTTTGTACAAGTCGTTAGTACCACAGACAGTAGAGTAAATGGGGCCCTACGCCCAGGCCGAATATGCGCCCTTATATTTTCTTTAGGTAAAACACAATAATTCTACTCGTGTTAACAAATATAATACCATCTCATAATAATAAATCCAAATCGAAAATATTACACTGTTTGCGCGTACAATTTCTGCACAATAATAACACAGGATTATAATATCCGAGTGTATACGCAAGCACAAAAGTGCACTATCTATTCCCTCATGCTCAAAGTCCAATGAGACGGCAATCCGATACGACGGGAAAGAAATAAGAATAAGAACTAATTGCTTTACTTGCTTCCTGAGGCAAGGGGGGGGGGGGGGGGGGTGACATCGCCATCTTCCTCGGTGCTACTGAAAATTTTCTGACAGAAAAACCCAACTGATTTTGGCCGGATCAGCAATTCAAGCCCAAGACCTTATGACTCAAATCAATTTTTTTTATAGAATAATGGTCACAAACTAGCACACAGTCCATCTGATGGTAAGTGGATGTTGTGGCCCATAGACATCTACATTTATCCTCGATTAAGAATCAAAATGCAAATGCGTTGTCACCCCTGAGGACTAGAATAGAATAGAATAGAATGATTTTTATTCAATATTGATTATTACATAATACTTATTGAAAGTCATTTTTTATTTACCACTGGTTCGGAAAATATCTCTGTCCTGAGAAGAACCAGCAAGAAACCCAGCGGGACTTTCTTTTAAACATAATTTCACTTTACAATAATTTTGTTTATACAATTTTAAATGAATTTTCATAGAACCAGCATGGTGGCGATCACCTTATTCCCAGGGATTATTTTCATTCATGTATTCCTTGATATTATAATAACCCTTTTTGTACAGTTTTTCTTTAATAAAACTTTTAAACTTGTTTATTGACAAACTTTGAACATGTTCTGGGATTTTGTTGTAAAAGTTTGGGACTAAGATGGTGTGCCTCGTTTCCAGTAAAAAGGGTATCCGGTTCTTTACACTCACCATACGAAACACACCAGCACTAAGCCACTGGTATTCTTTGAGAACATGGACCCACACCGGTCGAGCCGACCCATACTTAATATAGCTGCAGCATGACTTTACTACGTAAACTTTTTAGGCTGTATGTTCGTTTTTCACAAATTCTACATGAATTTAGTCATTGTAAAGTTTTCAGTGACTCAAACATTCTAAAAAATAATAGAAATAGTAAAAAAGTTAACAGTTAATTTCATAAATTACACTTTGAAGTTATTCTACGAGTTCTTCTTCGTTTTCTTCATTCGTACCCAGGCTTCTTCTCTCCCATTTTTGAATTAAAGAGACGGGAACAATTTCTTACGTTAAGTAAAGAAACTTATTGTGCTTCATAGCAACGATAACTATTATTTTAGTATTTAATTATTAAATAATAATAATGTCTACTTCAAATAACTGCTTCTTAGTATAAAATACACGCTAGTTTGTGTTATTCAATGTGACCACGGTACGATGTGACTCGCGAATCTCACTAGGGCCCATCGACCACTGGCGTAGTTGATTTATTGCAAATGGTTCGAAAGCAAAAACGGTAATAAAACGACGCGTTCACGCGTTTATGACGCGTTGTTCGGCCGATCACTCGATTACTACGTTTGTACTATTTACGTAAATAGCTTGGTTATTAGATAGGTTTATTTTATGTGCCGTTATGTTTTAAAGTGTTAAATAATGTAGGTCACCGATATTAATTTATAAAATTAGGGATTTTTATTCGGAGTTTTTTACTTAATTTATATAAAACCATCATCTAAATTACATTTTGTGCATAAGTACCCGTTTGTGTATTTATTATATTATATAGTATTACATAGTTTTAAGTATGTATATTTTACTTTATTGCTTTACTTTATATGCATATAATATGTCTACCAAAAGGTTCAAAATATTTATTAAGCAAGGTTTAGTAAGGGTTTATTATAATAACCCCTAGGAATGAGGTGATCACTAACATGTTCTTTCTAATATTTTCATACTAATTGTATAAAATAATACATTGTAAATTTATATTATTTAAAAAAATCCCCCAGGGTTTCTCGCCGGTTCTTCCCAGGATAGAGGTGTTTCCCGAACCAGTGGTAAAAGTGAAAAAATAACTTTCGATAAGAATTACATGTATATATTGAATAAAAATGATTATATTCTATTCTAGTATATTCTAATCTATTTATCTACATTTTATTGTTATAGATTTATTTAATTTTTTATTTGCACCTGCCACAGTTTCTCAAACCGTTCAGAGTTGATAGGTATATCGTCGTAAACTATATCGTTTATTATAAAGATTATACAACGTAATCTTAAATATTATATCATATCTTTATATATAAAAATTACGTGTCACGTTGTTTGTCCGAATGAACTCCTAAACTACTGAACTGATTTCAATGAAATTTTACACACTCTGTGCAGTTTGGTCCAACTTGAGAGATAAGATAGTTTTTAACCTGATAAGTGACACTCAATATTTTTTTATTACGAATTTAAAGATTTTTTATATGGAGGATCGTCGAAAAGGGCAGAACAACGTCTGCCTGGTCAGCTAGTAATTTTATATATTGTTGACAACGCATCGAAAAAATAAATTTAAGAACAAATACAACATAAAAACCGTTCAACAAATTATTTATAGCTTTAATTTAATCAAGTTACGATATACATATAGTGCTTACTCAACTTCATAACAATACGATAGATAAAACAGATACATCCGATGAGGTAGGGCAGAGCGTATCGCAATGAGCTGCGCGATAAATTCAACGCTACTATGAGCAATGACATAACAAAGCAACTTGGGAAGCGGCTCGTGTATGGAGTTCGTGCTGGACCTACGTACTCTCTCACGCCGGTCATGTCACAGTTTATAATCTGCAGTAACACCAATTTTTATACTTATATTGTTTAAATACTTTTGAATACTGCTATGCCAGTTTAATTTTATAAAACCTTTTTTTTTGTTTTACAAATCTTTCTCGCTGGCCCATCTACAGCTCCAGTGTGGTTCTACCACGTTTAAATATTTACCTCTTATATTTTTATTTACATTGTCACATACACACTAAAAAATAGGGAAACCTTTTTTAGTTTTGTCTTGAATTCCAATAAAATTAACCGTGTAGTGGTGACGTAAGATTATCCACTACCCCATATTATCCCATGCATGTCGTAAGATGCGACAGAAGGAAATGAAGTAGGAGATGGATTAGCAACATCTTAAGATAATTAAAATCTACAGTTGCCAATCGTAACAATTATGACAAAAAGCCCCCTAAGAGGCAATCTGGGGGAGTCTTACTCTCAACAGTGGACTTTCAATAGGTTGTTGTGATGATATCATTATCATGACGATGAGTGATAGATGTATTCTAATTACTATAGGTCATCACTAGTCACAGTTCTATAATTTTTAAGGAAAACAAGTTTCAATGTGTATATATCGCTTTTTTTTTATTTCTTGCCCTAAATTCGGAAATATGGAAGGAGACACTCTTGACTCGCTAAATAGCGTTGCAGTGCAGAACAAGTATGTGATATTGTATTACCTACAAATAATTATTCTATATATTTTATGCATTTAAAAAGCCTAAACGATACAGGAGGAGTTTAAAAAGGAAAGTAGTATCCATATACTTTAAAAAGTTATTTTTCTTTTTAAAGTTTATCTATATGCTTGGAAAATCGGCCTTACTTTATGTGGTAAAATTATAATTATTATAAAACATCTACACGAAAGTAACGTTAATCAGCTAATATTTTACTATGGACAGAGTCACGACGCCACGCCGTCTCACGAAGAGGGAGCTCCCTCACCTCTACAATGGACAGGCCTCTCTCTTTATACTCCATGACATGTACTGTAATATAAATTACAACCTCTGTACCACTGACTCAGTTCTCATAAAATTTTAAGATAAGCTTTAATTTTAATCAAATAGTTGTGTTTGGTAATATGTAAATACTTCTGTTAATTGAACGTTTGTAAAATCATTTCTGCAGTAAAACTCGTCATCATTGTCACCTTTTCGTCATTCAACTTTTTATAAAGGTAAGGGTGACAAGCGAGCACACCGCCGAGCATACTGTGGCTTATATATATCTACCTACATATATCCTCAATAACGAATCAAAATGCAGATGCGTCGTCACCCGTGATGACTAAGTTGAAATGCAACGTTAGCAGTTTTCGGCGTTTCCGGTTCTTGTCGTTAACCATAAAATATAAAGCAGTATTATGCTGCTACTTAACGCTGCTATTCTGTGCCAGCATGGTCCCTCTTCGTAAAGCCGATGCTTTCGAGTTGCGTATCTTTACTCCCATTTTTTTTATAGAATAAGGGTGACAAACGAGCACACAGTCCACCTGACGGTAAGTGATTGCCGTAGCAACTAGATATCTACATCTGTCCTCGATTACAAATCAAAATGCAGATGCGTTGTCATCTGCGAGGACTAAGATGGAATGCCTTATCAGTACTTGGCTTATCAGAACTTAGCTCATTAAGTAATCTCCCATGATTCTAGGCCTCTCCCATTTTACAAAATGTTTGCCTTACCCGCAACGCTTGACAGGCGTATTGGCGTTAAGATGTCTGGTATATCCAAATATACATCTATCCATCTATTCCACAATCAAAGTTCACTGTTGAAAATAGATATCCCAATAGATAGCTTATAAGGGATAACACCATAGGTGCCACGCTTGCCATGTGGGTTGGCAGCGTTTTTTTTTATTTTCTAGTTGAGATTTTCTAGTGAAGATTTGAGAAGAATGCTACACATTCCCTGGTTTGTTTCCCTCTGTCGCCTCTTACGACACCCTCGGGATGATATGGGGTAGTGGATATTCTTACATTGTCTCTTCACGTTTCTGTTATCTATGATATGTATCTATTACCAACTGCTTCATATGAGATGGATGGTATATGTTTATATGAGATGATCCATCTATTAGGTCAAATTACGCCAAACTTAAATAAAATCATAAACCTCCTCCCCCTCGTCAGTACATGCCTTATACTCGTAAGCACCGTAGAATCGTAGAGTGAAGCAACATGGGCTGAATAAATGCAGTTATGGTGGGATATATTTTAAACTTTTATCTTACGTAGTGCTGCTGATTGAAGGACGAGGCTTTAGCGACCAGCTTGTCTCATAGGTATCTATCTATCAAAAATATATTAATGTAATTGAGACTTGAGCAGAACCTTTTCTGATCCAATAAAATAGAATTTTTAATTGCATATTATTTTTATTTATTTCGTTATCCAACACTTAATACAATAAGTCTTAACAAAAAACAAAGAAACAAAATTACAAACTTTACTTCATCAGCATGCACTATTTGGTTTCAGATTTGAGAGCCCCACGACCCATGACTGTACTGTAGACAGTGCAGGCTGTGGCTGCTTGACGGTTAAAACTTCTTTTGTGTGATTCCTGGTACCCACAATACCCAGTGTTAGGGATCGAGGATGTCTCCTTTCTTGGGATGTTGTACATAAATAAATTAGACACAAACATAGAAAAAAATACGCAAAACTTATCTGTAGCTCATAAAATCACTCGTAACAAGTAGATCACGGACTCAGATCGCGGGATTCATGACACACGTTCGCCACCAATGAGAAGATAATTTTACAAGAATACAGCTTAATGCTTCTGAAGGCACAACCTTGCTCCAGATCCGGTGCCTAGAGATATTTTGTATCAGGCACAGTTAAGCAGCCGGTTGCTCAACGGCGACCATCCCATCGAACACGCGAGCCGTATGGTCCCACCCCGCGGGTCATTGACAAATACCGCCGCGAAATGGAACTGGCCGAAATGAAACTGAAACGCTTTATGCCACATATACTCAAGAATTTTATACATATTAATTCAGTTAAAGTTTTCGACAGATAAATTTTAATTTTGAAGTAAAGAAGGCAAGGAAGTATGTTGTCTTATCCCGTATAGTAGCGTACACCGCGCGCTACTACCACTTATCGTACCGTGGGTGTCGTAAGAGGCGACAGAGGGAAATAAGCCAGGAGCAGATGGGCAGCAGCGTCTTCCTGATAACAACTCAAAATTATAAAAACTGCGGTTGCCAACCCGCTTGCCAAGCATGGCAACTATTGCCGAATTCTCCACTACGAGGCAGTCTATAGGGAAGTCCTATGTTCAGCAGTGGACTTTTGTAGGCTGTAATGGAATGGATGAAAGGAATGTATTATCTTATATATATACACTCACGCCTGTCACCCAGAGGGGTAGGCAGAGACTATGGACTTCCATTTGGCACGATCCTGACACACCTCTCTCGCTTCCTCCACATCCATATACCTACGCATACATGCTTGTCGGTTAAAGGTACTCTTGATTTGGCCCATTTTTAATATATCGCCAATTTGGTCGATAAACTTACGCCTAGGGCGACCCTTTCCGACTATGCCGTTCACCTCTGCAACATAGATTTGCTTTGTCACTCTTTCCTCATTCATTCTTTCAACATGGCTAAACCACCGAAGCATTCCTTTCTTAATCCTGGTCACAACATCATCTTGCAAACCACACTCTTCTCTTATCAAACAATTTCTCACTCTGTCATTCAGATTCATCCCTAACATACTTCTTAATGACCGCATTTCTACAGCATTTATTCTACTCTCGTGCTTCTTCTGCCACACCCAACTTTCACTACCACACATTAAAGTAGGTACTAGCATAGCATTGTGAATTGCCATACGTGCCTTTTTGGACATATTCTGACTTTTCACAATAGGGTGTAGAGCCCCATCCACCCTATTTCCTGCATTCACTCGTCGTTCTATATCCCTATCATATCTACCATCCCTGCTAAACACACATCCCAAATACACAAATTAATCTACTTGCTCGACCAACTCCTCTTCTATTCTTATTTCACATATCGTTTTACTTTCTTCTCTTTCAAAAACCATAACTTTCGTCTTACTTGCGTTCACTTTCATTCCCTTTTCTTTTAAAGTCCTCTTCATTAATGTAACCATCATGCAACTGCAACTCGGCCGCCGACGACGCAAGTATGACTTGATCATCGGCGTACAAAAAGCATTTGACGGTTAACACACCCATTCTTAACCCGCATTCTTCTACTTTCAAATTTTCCAAACAACTGTCCATAAATAGGTTAACAGCCACGGGGAAGCCACACAGCCCTATCTGACACCTTTATGGATGCCAAACCAGTCCGAGTAGGCCCCGTTGATCCCGACAAAAGCACTAGAGTCCCTATACAGAGACATCAATGCCTGTATCAACCCAGCGCTCAACCCAAATGAGTTCAGTGTTTGCCATAACACTTCCCTATCTACTCTGTCATAAGCCTTCTCCAAGTCCATGAACGCACAAAAAACTTTTTGGTTTTTGGCCGAAAACTTCTCCGCGATCATGTGCATGGAAAAGACCTGATCCGTACATCTCATTCCCTTTCTAAATCCCGCTTGCACATCCCAAATTTTTCCATCAGTTTCTTTCATAACTCTTTCAATTAGTACCTTAGCATACAGTTTTCCCACAATGCTAAGAAGCCTGATACCATGGTAGTTTTTACAGTCCTGCTGTGATCCTTTTCCTTTATATATTGGGACTATCACGGCTTTGCACCAGTCTCCCGGTACCCACTTAAGTTCCCAAAATAAATTAAACAAGGTGTGCAGCAGGTCTGCCACCACTCCTTCTCCAGCCCTTAGGATTTCGAGAGATACTCTATCATATCCGGCTGCCTTACCTGCTTTCATACTTTTCATTGCTTTCATTATTTCATCTATACTTATCTATTTCCTCTTCTTTCGGAATTTCTATTTCATTTAATTCAAACTTCTCATCACTCATAAACACGCTTTCAAAGTATTCCTTCCATCTTCTTAAGCTCAAAACTTTGTCATTCAGAATACAGCCATTCTGGTTTCGTATAGCATTCATTCTAGGCTGTTTTGAATGTCCCCTGGCAGTTCTTACGAGTTTCCAGAACATTTTAATGTTTGCCTGGAAGTTATCCGATATTCTTTTATCATTCTTATCCATTCTTTCTTGCTTTTTCCTTTCAACTACTTCTTTTACTCTCTTATTTAGATGTCTAAAGACTGCATTTTTCCTTTCGATATCATCATTCATACTGCTAGAATTACTAGCCTTGGTTGCTAGTAAATCTAGCCATGCTCTCTTCTTTGCTTCAACTTCCACCCGTACCTCATCATCTCACCATAACGTGTTTTTTTTTCCTTTCATTCGTTCTCTTACTTATACCACATACTTCGGTAGCTGCATCAACTAAACCTTTCTTGACATTATACCACACAGTCTCCAAGTCTAAATCATTCATACACAATTCAGCCATACCACTTATATTTTCTCTCAATCTACATTCGAACTTCTCTTTCACACCTTCCTCTTGTAACCTCTCTGTTCTTATACGCTGTAACGCAGTGGTAGATACAGATGTTCGATGCCTCCAAAGTCTGAAAAGACCATTAATTTGGCATAAGACCAAGTAATGGTCCGTCCCTATACTAGAGCCCCAGTAAACCCTTGTATCTACCACCGCGCTCCTCATTCTTTTATCAACAATTATGAAATCAATCATACTTCTATCATCACCTCTTTCCCATGTATACGTGTGAATCTTCTTATGACGAAAGAAAATATTCGTCACAAAAAGATTATTTTCCACGCATACGGTGAGAAGGCTTTCACCAATCTCATTTATACTTTCATCGCCAAACGGTTCCCAATATCATTTCATAACCAAGCCTCCTCACCCCAACCTTACCATTAAAATCTCCTAATATCACAATATTTTCATTAACCTTGCATATGATTAGCACCATCCTTACCAACTCCCAAAACTGCTCTCGGATATAAGTGGGCTTAGACATGTCTGGGGTGTAGGCCCCTAAAACAAACAACTTCTTTAAGCCCACTTTCATTCGTATCCATAGCAGTCTCGGGCTTACATATTCATACTCTTTCACACAATGACCCATTCTTTCTGAAAGAATGATACCGACTCCCTGGCATGCCCGCTCGGTCTCGTCTACACCAGACCAGTACGCGGTTTCGTCTCATTTACACATAACACGTCTATTCCTCTATCATACATCATATCGCAAATTTCACCCATCTTATCATTAATTCCTCCACATACATTCAATGTAGCCAGACGGGCTTCCGCAATCCACTTTTCGCCCCTCCGGGGGACAGAAAGTGACGGGTGGCGAACTTCGTCGCCGGTTTTCCTCCTGGAGATTCTATGCCAATCCATAGGCTCCCAAACTTGTATAAAACTGTGTTTCAGGAGCCATTGGCTTCTCCCATAATATTGTATTTTTAATTTATGCCTTAACATAACATTATAAACAGAACTACTTAAAACAAGAAAACAAAGTTAATAAATACAGAGCTATTAACTAGCGTATAATTATCTCTGTGGGTGTGCATATGTGTGTGTTTACGTCAGTAATAAAAAACAGTTAACATTTTTTTTACATCTTCATAATCAAGTTTTTTAAGCCATAACAATATATGCTTCTTAATAACATTATTATTGCAGTATTTTATATTATATTTCTTATTATAAGTCTGTCATTAACGTGTGGGCCAATAACATCAAAGTGCTACTGGACGAAACTTGTTTTCACTTTGGAAATAGGACAACGGTCAAGCCTTGCAGATGATTTAGGCAGAAAAGGAACTATTTTTTGTGATAACTTCGTAGACTTTCATAAACAAATAATTTTTTAACACTAAGAACGTTAGCTTTATCATAGACATCTGTTGTAGGGTGCATGTAGTTATTTTATCATCAATTTCCACCGTAAAGTACTTTATAAAATGTACACGCGACAAAAAGGAACAGTCACATTCGTCAGGTCAACTGCTACGATTGCATGGATATGTGTGAATATTAATTTTAATGTCACTGTCAGGTCCTCCTGATGTTGTCTTGCAAATGAACTTTGTTTTGTTGTTAATGAGGGATAACAGGTTATTTTCTAGCCATTGCGTCACTATAGAGAAACAATCCTCTGCAAGGTGCGACACTTCTTGCCAATTTTTATCATGGACGAGTAAAAAAGTGTCATCTACAAACATGAGCAAGTCAAGGGTAGGAAAATTAATTTTGCATAGATCCTTTATATATATATATAAAAGGAAGAGAGGAGACCCCAGTACACTACCCTGTGGAACACTGTAGCTACACCCTGCACTATCACTCTCATGTCCTTCGACCCGTAGCCGTTGTAATATTCCGACTAGATAATCTGCGAACCAGTCACGAGCTAAACCCTGATCCTCACATTCTCCAATTTAGTCAATAAGATAGGGATCGAAACGGTATAGAAAGCCTTCTAGAGATCCAGAAATACACCCATGCACTTGTTCTCACTATTAAGGTGTGTAGATACTTTTCTAGTTAGCGTCAGGAGTGCGTCTTCGGTTGACTTACCTCCTCTAAATCCAAATTGATTTTCACTCTGTAGATTATTAAGCTCAAGATATCGCATGAGCCTCTTTTTAACTAACTTTTGTAACACCTTAGGCGAAGTCGAAAGGATAGAGATAGGTCTATAATTTTTAGGATTATGGGGATCACCTGCTTTATTAATAGGATACACAATAGCTTTTTTGAAAGCTGCGGAAAAAATGCCTCTTTCAAGACTCAAATTACATGTATGTGCGATAGGATCAGCGAGGAATGTTATAATTTTTTTAAATTTCACTGATCCAGGTCATTATCAAGTAGAATTAAAAAAATTGTAAATAATATGCCTGACCACCTATTACGTAAACACGTTCGAAGTCGATGCGGATCATAATGTTCGAAAGTGAATTGATTGACAGCTAAACGGAGTACAATGAGCAATAAACAATTATGTTCTCGAATTATTGCTATATTCGTTTGAGTCGCGCAATATTGAATAAATTTGGATCGGCCCAAAGGTCGCATATTCTTGACTTTGTTTTGATGCCATTGTTAGATAAAACGCTACGGCGCGATCTGCTGCTTTCGTCATTGCATGTAAAGCGGTCGATCAAAATGTTATGATGCATTTTTATTATTTTGTAATCGATACTGAGCAGTGATCTAAAGCAATTTTATATTGAACTCATTCAGCATGGAAACACGGCTAGCATTCTTAACAATTCACAAGAAGTATAATATTATAATATTATATTATGCTATATAATTATATTACTATGTTTGTATCATCATTACAGCCCTTTACAAGTCCACTGCTGAACATAGGCCTCCCTCAAGTAATGTCACAAAGCACGGTCCTGAGCCATCTGCCTTCGTCGACTTCCTATGTGTCTTACCAGGTCGTCAGTCCATCTAGTGAGGGTCGCCCTACACTTCGCCTACCGGTACATGGATGGCACTCGAGAACCTTTTATAAATATTGTATATGTCATAATATAATATTATGAAGAGTAACAGCTTAAAAAAATCGAAAAGTTAAAATCAATCATCAATTTAATTAATGTGTTGTTATTTACTTTATCATAAAATGTTTGCGTAGGAATTACGAGGCACGATCGCGGAGCAGACTTCTTTTATTGCTTTGCATTTTTGAACTTAATTCCCATCATAAAAAGTTTTATTTCTATTGCAACTAAGATAGTTTTGGGACCTTTTGAACAGCATTTGTGATTCGAAAACAGAGTTTATTCTCAAGTAATTAAAGTTCACATTTGTATGTATTGCAATAATTTGAAATTCTTCCTGCTCCGCGATCACGTCATAGTTGTCATGTGGTTGCGGCGTGAGAGAACCCCTTACCCCATATCGGCTAGTACCGCGAATCGTGTAATTCACTTGCCAATAGTGACGATCACGACCAAGTTGTAAAATATAAAAAAAATAATTATTATTGATTTTTTAAAAACCGCTCGACCGATTTCGACAATACTTAAATAAACCATCTGGGAAGTATACACCCTTTGAAACAAAAAAAGAATTTTCCAAATCGGTTCCGGCGTCTTCGAGTAATCGGTGAACATACACGCGATTTGAGAATCTCCTCCTTTCTTGAAGTCAGTTGAAAATCCTCTCTACTACAAGCGGAGCTCATATCCAGCAGTGAAATGTTACGGGTTGTAAAAGAAGAAAGAAAATTAGAAGTAGGTACGTACAGACACAATTTGTGGCGCTTAAAAAGTTGAATCTCGATAGGTCTATTTAATAAAATGTATAAAAAGCTTTAATTTGTGACTGTTAGGTTATCGAATTACATCAAACAAATTACCGGCCAAATGCGAGTCAGACTCGCACATGAAGTGTTTCTTACCATCGTAAAACACGTTTCTAGTAGTCCCCTTTTAATATTTAGTTTATTTTTATTATTGTTCGTTATAGCTGCAACTAAAATACACATTGTGTGAAAATTTCAACTATCTACCTGTTACGGATCATGAGATACAGCCCGCTTACAGGCAGAGGGACAGACAACGGAGGCTTAGTAATAGAGTCCCGTTGGTTACCGTTTGGGTACGGAACCCTAAAAAGAGGCTTTAAAAATATTATTGAATCATTTTAAATGAATATTAATATTCATTTGTAGTTGCTAGTATTCGGTTATTGTTGGTATTTCCCTAAATCACTTCTAACAACATTAGAAGTAATTTAGAGAAAGACTGAAAGGGTGATAGGTCCTATGAGAAGGAGGTCTTACCTGGTCCTGCTGTCACCAACTACCGAAAAAGTGGGAGGATTTCCTCTGTTGATCGAATAAATCAATAACTCCGTATAATGGCGAGGCTCGTGTATAATACTAGATCATATGTAAGACTACCGGTCCGCCCCGGCTTCGCACGGGTGATTTCCGATCTCGCCAACAGCGCCACCTTCCGGGGTCCAATAGTAAATTTAAACCATTTAGGAACCCTAAGGGAGACAGCAATTGATATTTACATATAGAGATTTTTTTTATTTTTAACGCTAGTTAAAAATAGATACCTTATTCTCATAAAAATTTTATTTTATATATAAGTATTAAGTAACTTATATAATCACAAAACCCAATTTTGGCCGACCGATCCGTCTCTTACGAATGTGTGCGTGCGTAGTAAAATAGTAAGCGTTAGATATTTATGAATGACAATCAGTTAAAATAATGCATTGCCACGCATTTTGAATTTATAAGATAAAAGGACAGAACGTCTGAGATTTTTTTATTAGTTTTTTCTTCACCATTTGCCTGTATTACTTATTCTGAACCTTCTCTGCAAATTTGCCCGGTTATTGCAAAATAAAGCTGTATATATAATGGCGAATGGGTGGACTCGATTAGGTAAGGCCCCAGCTATACAATCTTAGTATTCTAATAAAGTATACCGTTACGTTACAGGCTATTAAAGTCCACTGCTAAACATAGGCCTTCTCCATATATTGGCCTCATAGGGGGATATTTACCATAGTTGCTACGCTTCGCAAGCGGGTTGGCAACCGCAGTTTTTTATTTTCACTTGTCGTTCCTGCCCATCTCCTGTTTTGTTTTCTTCTGTCGCCTCTTACGACACCCACGGTAATATGTGCTGCAGTGGATATTCTTACACCGCCAATAAACGGTAATGAAGTATAATTGAAATGAAATGATAACTTCACACTTTATCCCTACCCTCGCCTATCTATATCCCTGAACCTCCTTGCTGGCGGATACGATGCAATAAACGCGATAGACGGCATCTCCAGTACTCAGGGCCGCTTGCGACATAATCAAATGTCAAAATAAGGTTAAAGGTAATAATTGTTGAGTGTCAGAACCTTTTGGCATTCCTGAACAATTCGCACAATTGTACAGGAGTATCAAAGCAATTAGATGCCTCCGTCCAGTGAACATAAGAAAAGGGAAGTTCACGTAGATAATAAAAAAAATTGCGCAATGACGTACGATTTTACGTTTGTACTTACCATAATAATTACCGAACAAATAGAATTATTCTAGTATGTAAATAACACAAACACAGAACAATGAAAAGGGTTGATATTTTCGTTCGTCGGGTGTCGTAAAAGACTACTACTACTACTACTAGAAGAAATTGTAAGCACTGTAGAGTATTTTCAATGGTACAAAACATCTGGAATTGTAATAAATCGCCAATTCTGTTTATCGTTACGCAACGTAACGTGTCGTAATGTCCACATCAACAGTGGATCTGACAATCACACACAATCTGTCAGCTTCAAATGGACGCGCTTTGATACCGTCTCCGTTTAATTAAAATAAATGACACAACGATCTAAAAAAAAATCTTAATATTTTAACCCCCAACACCCTAAAAACAAAAATATTTGTTATCTCGCCTCTATACCAGATACCGTACAGTTACAGCATTCATATATTTTTTGTCATCATCGAAACAGTCAAACAAACACCGAGTCAATTCCGTAAGTGTTCCGGTTTTTCTAAAATTAATAAACTAGAAAAAGCGGTCTAAAATACATACACCCCTAAAAATTAAGAAAATAAGTAATTATTTCAAATATAAGTCACTAATCCTGTATGAGTTGTAATAATAGTTAAATTTACAACCTCACCTTTTATTACGTAAGTATATCCATAACTGGAGGAAGAGTCTGCGGTACGAAGCATGCGTTCCGCTATTGTTATCAGCAATCTACTGCATCAGTATTTGCATCAATTTCTCTATTGGACCATAAGAATGATGGAATAGACAGTGCACCTGTACGTATACACACGTATACACTCGTATAATTCTGACTGGCGCAGATTTAGCCGGTCTGGAAAACATTATTTTTATTATGTGGTGGTCACACGGAATACCAGGGTAGCATAGCAGTATAGTGTTGCTGTGTTTCAATTTCAGTTGAAATAAGGCAAGTTAAGAGTTAGTCCGCAGGAGTGACAACGCACCTGTATTTTAAATAGGTCACATCGACTTACCATTAGATTTACCGTGCGCTCGTTGGCCTTTACTTTTATAAAGTTTTGATTGAATTTGATTAAAAACATGAACTTTTAATAAAAACCTTTAAATGTATCAATAATTACCCAATGTTGAGCATAATTTTTTTATTTATACCGACTAAGAAAACTGTAATGGGACTAAACAAAGCAAAAAATTATTCTATAAATAGTTTCGCAAGTATCGTAGGTCGAGGGCATGCGAGGCGTCGATGCGGCGGCAGTGGGTCAGTGAGCCGAGCCGCTTCCTTCGGGAAAGGCCATTTGTCGTCCCACGCCGCAATTCTACAATTTCGTAACTTTAAATATTTTAATAAATATTGAAATGTTCCATTTCCTTTGCAGGGAGGAACAAACAATGCAAATTTTATAATAGGAGGAACATGTGTAAATGTTCAGTTTTAATTTATTTGATTATTAGCAAAATTATTGCCAATCATAACGATCATAATGATGATTTGATATGGAAAGATGATTCTAATGCATGTTAATAAAAAATCATTGCCAGTTAATAATCATTAGTCAATATCTACATTTATTAAAGTAATTATCAGGACTATGTGTTCCAATTTTATACTTGGCAGAGCCACGTTGCAGCTATATTATAGTTGCAACACAAATGGGTCGGCTGGACCGGGGAAGAACTACGCTCGCACAATTCTATGAGAGCGTGGGTCTTCCTGTATTCACCAAGGTAAAATATTTATTTTACCCTTTTTCCTTACTACTGCTGTGTTTCGTATAGAGAGTTCTCTACAACTTTGAACTTTGAACCCTTTTTATTGCATACGAGGCATTCCATCTGAGACCTCAGGGGTGACAACGAAACTGCATATTGATTCTTAATCGAGGATAAATGTAGATATCTACTTACGACCAGGTGGACTGTGTGCTCATTTGTCACCCATATTCTATTTATAAAAAAAACACTACATTTGATAAGAAAATCAAAACTGAAATTATGGTAGTGATGGTAAAAAGATATTTATTATTGATACTATTTTTTTTAATTAAAATAACCTGCTAAATAAAATAAACATAATGTACGTACGCATATGATAAGATACACAAATATTTATTTTAATTACACCAAGAATGTTAATAATTATGCTTTATTATGTGTGACCAAACATTAGGTAGGAAACTTATGAATTTCAGACTAATGTCCATGCGTTGTCCGCCCGTTCATCAAGCTCTTCCCATGACATTATCCCACCAACCTATTTAGACTTCTGTCCTAATTACCCTCTACGTTAAATAAATTTAAACATTACATCAATGCAATAAAGTACGAAATTCAATACCATGACCATTCACATAAGATGTTTCAAAAGGACATTTGAAATAGCGCATCTGAGGTACCGATGGCCCTAAAGATGGACCTCGCTTTATTTCCACCAAGGAAGACACGACTTTAGTACGATGCATGGGGGAAAATATGGCCCCAAGTCCGCTCAACCGTATTTCACTGGGGTCGGTCGGGGTCAGCCGCGCGGACATTATTAAACTGTTAGTCTTCTGGAATCGTGAGACGTGACTTATGCAGATGTTTAAGTAGTGGTTTGACTGATAGTTTCACGTGTATGCAGTGGTCTGTTCTCATGTGAATCTTCCTCGCACGATTCTCGATGTTAGCGAAATTAGTTGGAAAGTTTTGTTATAGCCGCATTTGAAATCTGTTGTCAGAGTTTAATTTTAAAGCTTCTCGTACATTTGCTGCTAGTTGCCGTTTAGTTTCGTTTCGTTTTTCACAATTAATAATTTCACTTGATGTTAATTTAAACATAGCAGCTATACTAATTAGTGTTATTCGACAAGATTAGCTTTCAGATAATAAGTTATTATTTATTTTCGTTTAACGTTTTTTTTCGGGTTCTCTTTAGTTAGTTATTACAGATAATAAATATTTAAATATTTAAAACCGTTTGGAATTTATCATAATTCTTATTAATTACACACTACACATTACACTATACGGTTAAACATAAATAAAATAAATTTAAAAATTAATGGAAAATTTATTATATTAAACTTAATTATCATACAGTCCAACTCCCCGTGGTATTATGCCAGGAATGCTGGCTGCGTTTCCCCGTTGAATGGCTATACTTAGACTTTGAGCGAGAAAAGAACCATCCCTCTTATCACCAGCAGCAACGACCAGCCGCGGATGGAGTTCTTTTAGGAACTTCATCGCTCGTGGACCCCACGGCCTGATAGTCTCTACAGCAAATGGCACAAATATGTAGTCATCTCTCAGAGACTCATATTTGCGCCACTTACTTAATTCAGCTGCCTCTGATGCCGTTCCGGTTTTAAACGAGGTACACCTGAAATGAGAGGCCACCAAAGTGTGTACCTAAATTGCATCCCACACTAAGGCTTTACCTCTCTTCCAAGGGACTAATGTCATACCATCGGGTCTCCATCGTCTCTAAATATTCGACAAGGCTTTACAACTGAGTAAACATTTATAGAAACAAGAGCCTTTCGGATGACATCGTTCAAAGAACTATGTCGTGAAATCCTACCAGCTCCTTTATTACATGAAAGTCCGTGGAGCCCAAACTCGTCAACACTGCTACCATAGGGGTACTGATGGGGTTGACAAATCACCCTTCCTAGTCGAATTCCTACGGCGATGCGTAAGCTTTCTCCACCAAATAATGTGCCGAAATTACTTGATGGTAAAACGTGTAACCAGTGACTAGATTCCTTAGATCAATATGGAAATTATGAAACAAATCTTTCTGCACACTCTGTACCAACGGAATATCCACTGTTTATATTGGCTGAATTCCAGTGGAACATTCTCGCCGGGAGAGATGTCTGTCCTGCCTCCATAGCAAAGCACAGGTCTACTTTATTATTTAAAATTATGTTACATAAGTCACTGACGCTATGCACGGAAGCAAGGTAAGCAGGCAACTCAACGCTAGAAAGATTTCTCAAACCAATACCACCAAATTTTATAGGTAAATTAACTTGAGTCCAGGCTGTTATATTTAAAGTTAAGTTTAGAATTTTTTCTATAGCTTTTCTAAGATTATCATCAACATCTTTTAAAATATCCGAATATTTCCAAACTGGACTCGAGCGGAGTAAGTATGTAAATCTAGGTACAAGGAGACAATATTTTAAATTAGTAAGAGCAATGTGGGGGTTTAAGTTATACAATTTATAAACGTGGTTTAAAAATTGATCAAGTTTGGTTTTTAAAACAGATTTAATACTATCGAAAAATAACGGGGCACCTAGCGATTCCGTACTGACAGTTTTTATTCCTGTAGAAATATGATTGAAATTTTGAATTAAAGTGTCTCTGTTAGAACTAGATCAATTATTAGAAAGAAATATTTCACATTTATTGCTATTTGGTTCAAGACCAATAAGGACGTCATCTGCTCTACCTCCCAGAGTACCGTCGTCCAGGTACCAGACATTCAGCTTGGATTTCAAATTTGAAATAATAGGTCGAATTCGCAAACTGAATAGTGCTGGACCTAGTGGGTTATCCTGCTGAATACCGAGAGCAGAATCGATAATATAGTTTTCATAAAACAAGTTAGAATTTTGACTGTATCATTGCCAAACGTTATGATAAATTTTGGGGGTATTGTTAGCGACTTCTTTCAGCAGGGTTACCCTATCGATAGAGTTAAAAGCATTCCTTAGGTCAACCTTCACAAGAACATCTGCATCAGAGTTTGTTAATAATGTACGCACTGAATGTACCGCCACCTCACAGCCACCTCTAGTGCCAAAACCTAGTTGAGTAAGCTGAAATTTTGTTTTAAGTTAAATAAGTAATAGGATAAAAGGAAGTTGTAGGTACATTCAGCATTTATAGGTACTTTAAGGATGATGGAAAAAATTTTTATTAGTTCGTTCTTCTTCACACGCATTTTTTTCATATTACATTTCACGAATATCAAAAGATTTTACAAATTTTATGATTCCGGTTACATTTTCATAAAATCTTTAAGCCTTTTACTATAATAAATTGGTATCTTTTTTATGTGTAATAAAATTAAGTTACGTTAAAGTTTCAAGTGGACCCAAAAACGATTGTCTTCTTTGCTCCGAAAAAAGGGAAAATTTATTTGTCATTAGAGAAATTACTAATAGAGTTATGAATTTCTACATCTGGTTGTGAAGCCGAAATACTTTTACTGTGACATCGTATAATATGTATATTTAATCCCCTTTTACCTTTAAACAGCCTACCGTCGGTACAATGTAGACACTAGGAAATCCGACTGTGAATGTAGCGGAGCGGAGATATTTATCGAACAATCTAAGCAGATCTATACAGCACTCAAAAGTCTTTATATGATTACATAGTTTCATATTGACTTGAAATGTGCTGTACCCCGCATCTTTCCCTGAAACACAATCGTCTACGGCCTAAATAAAAGCATTTTGCTCTAGTTATAAATGAAATATTATCACAATACTTCCCAGGATTTATTCCATATCGATAAAAACTGTATCTAGTCGTTAAGATTTGACAGCTGACAACGACTCAGTAGAAATATTTTCCTTTATAATTGAATATTAGGTAAAAAAAATAATTATATTAATGTAAAATTGATCTTTTTATTGTAATTTTTTAGCCAAAATTGACTACTAAATAACAAAATAAAATAATTTAAATATACGTAGTTTTTGACAGTTGACAATTTTCCATTTTGATTTTGATTAATTTTTAATTGGTATTGAAATAATATATTCATCCATCATTTACATATTGTCCGCTTCCTTAACAAGGGCAAGTCCCACACAAGAATACAATCAATTATCTAACGTAGAAAGACCTATCTTTTCCTGAATAGAACAAAAACTCACGCCATGCGTTGAGCAGGAGGTATGAGGAATGTAATTAATACACTTTTTGTCCGCAAATCAGGAAGCCAAGAGTAACAGTAAAAGGCGAAATGTGGGAAAATTGGCGGGAACAATGAGAGAGATGGTTGCTTTTTTTTCGGTTGAAAGAGCGCACGTCGAATGTAATTACGCGCGCAACTCATAGGCGATGAAACGAAATGGTTTGGTGTTACCAGTTCTAGTTAATCTTCCGTTTAGTTATAGAACGCAAAATACTACTAAAATTTTGAAGTAAGACCAATGTTGTGTGATGTTTCTAATAAAACGATATTTTAATATTCGAAATAGCTTACGTCATTTGAAAATGACGGTTATATTCAATACAAGTTGTCTTGTGACATAAACTTTAATAAATATAAATCAATAATATTGTAAATCTTTGTGGCATTCCTTGAAGAAGGCTTATTTTCAGCAGTGGACTGTGAAGGGCTGTAATGATGGTTATGATAATGAATATTTTAATGTAACCTTAACAAAACAATAGCCGTGTAGAATAAAGAATCCACTACCCCAAATTATCCCGTGGATGTCGTAATAGGAGACATCGAGAAACTGAAACTGGAGATGGACAGCAGCATGTATTGATAACAACTTAATGATAGTAAGAAACCATGGCAAATATGGGGATAAGATGAATTATATGTAAGTAAGTAATTATCGGCAGTAGGCCTTAGATAAGCTATATTGAATGAATGAATAAATTAATTCTTAACAAAGCAATACAATTGTCAATATATAAAGGCGAAAAATTAATACGAAATAATTAAAATTGAATTTGGATGTTAGTTAAAGTAAAATTAATAAAATACTAATAAGTAAATATTTTCCAACTGACTACAGCTTATAAGATAAATAAAAAGTAATAATTAATTAATGTAACTAAACTTAACCATAAGCAAATCTGTAGTTAAACAGTTGATTTCACTGAGCGCTCTCATAAGTTTTTCACGAGGAAAAGCGCACACAATGCCCCGTCGCAAATAAGATGAGAAAGCAAACTACTCATTATCATGGACTGGACAGTTATTGTGAGGTGATGACATCATTATTTGCACCATGCCTCCTTTATTCTCTATCAACTTACTAAGTTTGGCCTAGATGCAAGAATATTCGACTTTTTCCCGGATCTTTAATAAACCATAAATATTAATTACAATATTTTAATTTTTCTGACTGATTGCCAAAAAAAATTGCAATGATTTTGAAATTCGCATTTCTAATAAAGTTCAGTACAGACAAACATTAATGGCGTTATAAATCTTTAGACTATAAGAAGTCCACTTTTGAACAACGGCCTGCTCCATACCTTATATAGAAGATTTTTGCCATAGTCGCCACGCTTGGCAGGCGAATTGGCAACCGTAATTTTATTATCGTGGTTTTTTATCAAAGAGATACTGTCGAACATGTCCAGTTTCCCTCTGTCACCTCCTACAACGTCACAGAATGTCATTAATCTGTAACAATTCCGAAAATCGCTGACAACTTGCACTGGCTGAAAATATTGCCGAGTTGGATTTTATCATAGAAATTTTAGTAGTTTTTATAAAACTCAACTCATGAAAACTCATGAAACCTTATAAAATGTACGAATAAAGAGACTAGACTGTCTAGATTATAAAATGAAATAATTCCTGATCCGTACAAATAATTCGAAACTGAAATTTACAAAATACTGTATTTTTCGATGTCATCATCAGGTTTTTGTCTATATCTGGATGGTTGTCCATGTACAATTTTTCCCTACATCACGTGCACGATTCAGGAAAAGTTCATAATGAGAGGTACTTTTTTAAGTCATATTCATATTTACTTATTTATTCCATAAAATATATGGTATTTTTATTTCTAAATTTATCGAAACAAATCTTGTCTTACCCTTTAACGACAATATCACCATCATCAGTTGCTTTTTAATACTTGGCGCAGATCTGTTTTTCATAAAGAAGTGTATACTGTTCCAGTTAAAAATGGCCTTCATCATATGTTCTCGTTTATTCCATTTCATCTAACTGTTTCAATTTCTAGAGCGATCTTAATTTTGACAAATGATAACCCCTCACAGTATATGATATATATAATTATATGTTAAATATATCAACCGTTGCGGCTGTATTTTACTGCCCGGGGACAAATCATTTACTTAATTCGTGTTTTCTTTGAATATATGGGTATAAGTCATGGTTTATACAATAAAATATAATTAAAACGTTTTTCTCATCTAAATTTAATATGAGAAAAACATTTTTATTATATTTTATTATAACATTAGTGTTAAAAGTGAAGTAGAATAGTAGTTTCAAGGTTGGATGATTTGAGATTGGTGTTGAAGGGATCATATAATCATCTCCTTTACGCTAGAGGTTTATACGTGGTAGAGCCATGCTGCAGCTATATTAGTAGTATAGATGCAGCATGAATGGGTCGGCTCGACCGGGGAAGGACCACGCTCTTACAGAATATCAGCGTAAAATGACAGTTTGACACTGCTGTGTTTCCTATGGTGAGTTAAGAGAACCGGAGACCCATTTTAATGGAAAAGAGGCATTCCATCTTAGTCTTCACGGGTGACGAGGCATCTGCATTTTGATTCTTTATTGAGGGTAAAAGTAGATGTCTATGTGTCACAAAAACCACTTACCATCAGGTGGACTGTGTGCTCGTTTGTTGCCCTATCCTATAAAAAAAAGGTAAAATATTCTACCAGCGACGGACAGCAACGACGCGTGACAAAGTTGCGTCAATCAGCCTGTCATGCGTGACAAGTAAAGCAATTTCTCCTTCCATACAATGGTAGTGACCCATGTTTAGCATTGGACTTTTATGACCTGATGAAGAACAATTCATAACGTAATGAATACGAGTAAGTAGATGTGTTCTCGATATTTTGTCAAACATGCTTGCCTTTGCATTTTCTTTTTAAGTTAACTCCTACTCCCTAAACTTTCAAATACAATATTTTTAATAAAATTAATTAATATATGGCTAACATTTATAATGCTTAACTGAATGATAAGTCACATGTGTTACTTCAGAGAGGCTCTGCATCTAATCTGCGCATGCTATATGCATGTTAAATTAACGAAAAAAAAAAAAATATATATATATATATATATATATATATATATATATAATATTTGCGTTAATTTAACACATTTTTGTTTTTTGTTTTTTTGACAACTAAATAATTATTTCTTACGTCTCTGCAACCATTTTTGCAAATAAATATTTTCAATATTTAAATCGACACTGCCCCATTTGTAAAAGTCGTCGGGGTCGGGTGATGAGCCGTTGATATTTAGTTTTATACTATTGCACCACTCGCAAATGACACGTGCTCGTACGCCGTCTTCGGCCAATATGTACCAACTTCAGTGAGCAATAATAAAAATCAATTACGAATGGATTACATTAAATAAGACATGGCTTTGTTTGTATTCATAAAAATGTATGAAGTAAAACTACTGTTGGTGTGACTTGACCTTTTGACGAAAGAAACGTTCAGTAAATTTAAGGGTTCCGTTTAAGGATATCCACAGAAGAGCAAGACATCTGTGGCGTTCTTTAAAATTGGTTGTAAGTTCATAGTGAAATGTCAAAAATAATGAAAAAAAATAAAAATTTTACATAAATTAATTCAGCTAAGATCCACGTAATAACATAAAATGACGTGTCTTACGTTGTTTAAAGAGACATCATTATCATCATCATGAGTAAGACATCATTTTATGTTATTACACGTATCTTAGTTAATTAATTTTTAACATCTTATATATAATAGATTTTCGCAAAATAACGCCTGATTCTATTAATTATATAAACATTTTAATCAATAACTTGGCTTTAATTGAACTCAATGTTTTAGTGTCATAACCGTTGGTGACAGGCCCGGCCCACAAGACCTCCGCGGGCGCAAAGCTCGTGTGGTCGTGCCCTACTACCTTAGACTATTGCATGCAGTCGTCATGGTTACCAAAAATCGCCGTTCACTGTTCACTTAGATTGGCTTTTCTGCTTTTTAGAATAAAACTGAGTTTCGAATGAACTAAATAGCAAAATCGCAAAATTATTCGTGAGTTTCTGAAACGGCAAGCTGTGTGTTAAGTGGGACCTGTCGAATGTTCGCACGAACCTTTGCTGGCAAATTGTCACGCTAAATGAAGTGAGGAGTGAGGACACAGTATGTGTTTATTGAATTAGCAAAATAATAAAAACTAATACCCAGGACCCGAAGTGGTGCGACGGCCTTAAGAATGAACAAAATGCTTTCGAGAACTAATGACGTCCTCTCAGAAAAATCGGACGTCATGCAGCGATGGAGCGAATTTTATAGAGAAATGTATGCGTGTGATGATCTTAGTGAGGGATCCGGGGATGACGCCGTGACTGGCACGCCAGACCCGGACCTCGATGACACTGAGGTCATCAGTATGAAAGAGATTGAACGTGCGATTCGAAGTTTGAAATGTGGTAAGGCTGCGGGACTAGACAGAGTTACTGCTGAAATGGTCAAGTATGGTGGGCCTCGCGTCTGGGACAGCTTTCATCTGCTGTGCAATTTGTGCTGGCGGACGGGGGATGTCCCGGATGATTGGCGATCCGCAGTCATTGTGCCTTTATATAAAGGTAAAGGTTCACATTTTGACTGAGGGTGCTATCGGGCGATCAGCTTGACCAGTTTAGCAAGTAAAGTTTACTCGAAGGTTTTGACACGTAGGATGCAAGAGAAATCGGAAAGATTTCTATGGGAGGCACAATGCGGATTTAGACCTGGAAGAGGATGCACGGATCAAATGTTTTCTCTCCGTATGATCACGGAAAAGCTTCTGGCTGTTAACCAGAAGATTTTCTGTGCTTTTGTGGATCTTGAGAAAGCATTTGATAAGGTTGTAAGGAAGAAAATGTGGGAACTGTTGCCGGGGTATGGTGTGGATGGCCGATTGCTAAGGGCTGTGCAGTCTCTTTACTGTGACTGTAAAGCCTGTGTGCGGGTAGGGCATGACCTGTCACCCATGTTTAGCGTCCAAACGGGCGTAAAACAGGGTTGTGTCATGTCTTCCTGGCTGTTCATACTGTATCTCGACAGCTGTTTACAAAAGCTGAAAGATAGCTGTTTGGGTGTGAAATTGGGTGACATAAAAGTAAATTGTCTGCTGTATGCTGATGATGCAGTGCTTATTGCACCATCAGAGGCAGAACTGCAGGCATTAGTCACGTGTATGAAAGAGGAATGTGAAATTAAAGGTCTCCGTTTGAATGCTAATAAAACTAAGGTTCTGGTATTTGAAAGGGACGAAGAGAGAACGAAGTGTGAAATATGGGTAAATCAGGAATGTCTAGAACAGGTAAATGAAATTGTATACTTGGGGAGTGCTTTTAGCCGGGATGGAAGATGTGATTTAGATGTGGACAGGCGTGTCGCTGCCGGGAACAAAGTCAATGGTGCCCTGACTGCGTTAGTCAAAAGGCAAGGCGTAGCGAAGAGTGCACGCCTTGCAATACATAACGCAGTGTTGGTACCGACTTTGTTATATGGCAGCGAAACCTGGGTATGCCAGAAGAAGCATAAAAGTAAGTTGAATGCAGTGGAGATGCGATCTCTTCGTAAAATGTGCGGCGTTACTATGGCCGACCGAAAGCGAAACGAAGAGATTCGCAATATGGCAGGTTTGAAAGATGACCTTATCACAAAAATTGATAAGGGCGTGCTTCGGTGGTTTGGGCACGTTGAGCGAATGAGTGAAGACCGAATGGTGAAGAAAATATATAGCGCGAAAGTTAATATTAAAAGGTGTCGAGGTAGACCGAGACTAACTTTCGAAGACCATGTGAGCAAATTGCTCGAAGAGGGTAGGGTCAAGAGTACTCGGATACCTAGACGTGCATGTATGAAGAAGATAATGAATCTGAAAGAAGCGAAAGAGATATGTAAGGATCGTGACACTTGGCGATCTGTTCTCTCTGGCTACCCCGTCAGGGATTGTGCGTGAAGATAAGTAAGTAAGTAAGTAAGTAATACCTAGTAATTATTTTATCAAAATATTAAAGACTGATTGACAAAGAATCGGTACATAAAATATTTGACTAAATTTTAAGTGAAACTTCGTATTTTTGTAACGTTTTCTTGTAATCTTTCACCGCCGGGGCTGCATGAGTATTTTAAATTATTTAACTGTTCATTTACGTTCATTCCGAGGCATTCAGATGAAAAACACTATGAACTTTCTGATTTCTAGCTGCTTCCGAGAATTGTTCTAAAGAAAACTCAATTACCGAATTTAGCCCGACCCAGGTTTCGAACCCGGGATCACATGATCAACGGTCGCGCTTACGACCACTAGACCTACGAGCCAGTTAAATTTTGTAGTAATCCTCAAAATAAAAAGTTCGCCACCACCCGGGTTTGATCCCTGGCGGCACTTACAAATTGTCAATTACAATTTTAAATGCTGATTTACCACATGCTCGGCGATACAGGATAACATCGTGCGTAAACCTATCGCTAACAGCGCCGCGGAACCTAAAGCCCTCTCAGACACGTTATACATGGTAGAGCCATGCTTTACCTATATCATAGTTGCAGCACGAATGGGTCGGCTCGTTCGGGTAAGGACCCGCGCTCTCACAGAATACCAGCCTAAAATAGCAGCTCAATGCTGTGAGTGTAGAGAACTGGAGACCCTTTTTTTGTATACGCGGCATTCCATCTTAGTCCTCAGGGGTGACAACGCATCTGCATTTTGATTCTTTATTGAGGATAGATATGGAAGTCTACGAGTATGAGCCACAGCATTCACTTACCATCAGGTGGACTGTGTGCTCGTTTGTCACCTTATACGAGTACTATAAAAAATTGAGCATGTAATTGTGCACACACGTACGAAATTAAACTTCTTTACGACATATCGCTCTTCTTTTATTTTATATTTTACATAAGTCGGTTAAACAATATTATAATTGCAGCCTGCGATGCAGCCCCGGCGGTGAAACATTACAAGAAAACGTGACGTTTATGATTTTTAATACCGTACTAAATTCATCCACAACGTCGATAAAGAAGTTTCAATTCAAAAAAAATTACTCTACTCAAAAGAAGATATAACGTATTTTATGCCTGATGCCACAAATCTGCATACTAATAATGTCCTCCAGTCTCAACGGAGACCAAGTGTATGCGCATGCACAGGCACCTGTGCGCTCTCTCTCTCTCATAGTCCGATGGGACGGTAAAATGACACGGCCGGAGAGATTAGGTGTAAAATCGGCTTTACGTGCTTTCCGCGGCACGGGGTTGAGATACCGCCAACTTCCTGACTCCGGGTAGCCGCTGAAAATTTCTTGACGGAAAAACTCAATAACTGAATTTTTGGCCCGACCCGGGATTCGAACCCGGGACCTCATGATCAGCAGTCGCTCTACTACAACCACTAAACCAACGAGGCAGTCGTTTCATTTATATGGTAGAGCAACGCATGCTGCAAAGTTAAAGCTGCAGGATTGGGTGGAATCGACGAGAGAAGAACCACAATCATACATAACACCAGCGTGATATAATAGCATTATTCTGTTGTATTTCGTGTGATTGACGACAAAGGTAAACCCTTTTTACTGATACTCTATCTTAACCCTCTTGTGTGACAACTCTTTTATAAATTATTGATTATAACTATTGTATGAAAACCACCCTCTTTACTCATTCTGCCGGTGAGCAGTATTGTCTATAAATAAACTGTTTTCTAATTTTAAAGATGTAGAAAGTTCTATCTTAATAAAATATCCATCTTTGTCCTTATTGGTGTCAACAAGGAGCAGATGAACTGTGAGATCGTATTTGTCACTCTAATACTAAAAGGTATCTGTAGATATTGCGATTTAATCACTTTAGCGTTTATACATACCGTGTGGTGATGGTGTAAGAATATCCACTATCCAAAATCATTCCGTGGGTGTCGGAAGAGGCGACAGAGGGAAATTGAACAAGGACATATGCAATAGCATCTTTCTGATAAACTGATGACAACTGAATAAAAATAACAAACTGCGGTTGCAAACCCACTTGCCAAGCGTGGCAAATATAGCGAATATTCCCTATGAGACAATCTATAGGAAAGGCCCAAGTTTAGAAATGTACTTTTGATGGTAAAGGTAATGGACATCTTTACGTATGTTTTAGTTACGTTAATTTAATTTACGTTAATTTTCAATTGTTCTCAGCTCGCGTGATACTTTTAAAATTTTGAACCATTTATCACATTTTTGCAATAATAAATTGAAATATTTTGTTTGTCTGATACTGGCCAAGTACAATTAAGCCTATTTTATTTATAACGCGAATATTGCAACGGCGAGTATTTACTTCATCGACGATTAAGGATTATGGTAAGAGTAATGGATTGTGTGCGTCCTTAATAACATAGAGCTGAAACTTGATATATTTTGTTATTTAATTAAAATATATTAAATTACCGTGTAGCGGCGGTGTAGGAATATCCACTACCCCATATCATCCCGTGAGTGTCGTAAGAGGCGACAGAGGAGAACAAATTAGAAGATAGGCAGCAGCGTCTTCCTAATAACGACTAAAAATAAAAACCTGCAGTAGCAACAAGCTTGCCAAGTGTGGCAACTTTGGAAAATATCACCCCTATGAGGCAATCTATGCAAAGTTCAGCAGTGGACTTTAATAGGCTGCAACGATACCTGTATATGTAAAATATACGGCTCCGTGGCGCAGTGGCTTAGCAATCGGTTGTTGCGCTGGGGGCCGCGGGTTCGAATCCCGCACGGAACAAGTATTTGTATGGCCTACAAATAATTGTTCCGGGTCTGGATGTTTGTCCTTGTGCAATTTATGTTTGTAAACTGCCTCCACGACACAGGAGAATATACTAGTGTGGGGGTAACGTTTTTCCTAAAATAAAAATAAAAAAAAAAATAAAAAAAAATTATTTTTATATCGATAACTATTGCTGGTACAAATAACAAAGTTAAGATCATTAATAAAGCACAATTCCAACCATTACTTAAAAGCAGCAATTATGTAACACTATTTTAACTTAAATCATGTATAAGACGTCAGAAACATTTTGCCCAGATCAAACGTAATAATTTAGTTGGATAGATAAATACTAGACCAAGTTGTTTATTTTATACATAATTTTGAAGTGACAATTGAGCTAACCTCTTGATGGTAAGTGGCTACAGCAACCCACGAGCATCTGCAAATATTTTCTAAAAGAGAAGGCCACGGAGTCGTTGCTGTCACTGAAGAATAAGATGGAATGTCTAACAGCCATAAAAACAAACAATACTTCGTCTTGAGTCAAAATTATTAATATATTTAATAACGTATTTGTTTTGAATTCTAAGTGGATATATCTTGACAGAGGTAAATAGTTCAATGCTCAAAATCGCCTCGTTCTCACGACAGCAACTCTATATACTTCCCTAACCTATTCGTGACTAATGTGAACAGTCGGCGAGGATAGAACCACACTGTAGATAGCACACTTAATTCATTGCCTCGGACTTCGGATACGTACGTCCTGTATTATCGGCTCCTGCGTGCCGCGTGGAATCCAAACAGCCTGTACCCAGTCCGATTCACACGAGTCCGCCTTTGTCTGGGCTTAATTAAAGCATTACGATTATGTATACGGTTATTTATTTGAGGTGAGTGCAAACGACGATAGATTTTTCTACATACTACTTAACGTTAATATTTTAACTGAAGTTGAAGCTAAAACTGCTTAAGAAATTTAGAAATAAATAAAAGAGCACGTATTCTCATATCACATTACCACGTGTCAACGAAACCTAGAACGAAGCATGCTAAAAATTAGGAAAACCTAGAAAGTAAGACACACAAAAATAAGAAGCATATCTAGTTACTGATGCTCTAAACTATGCCAAAAAAGAGAAAGGAAGTGGGAGGGGCTTGGGCGAGACTATCAGATGAGCGGTGGACCATAAGGGTGGAGAGGTACCAAGTAGAAAACACTACAGAGGAAGACCGCTTACGAGATGGGCGGATGGTATAAGTAAAATTTATTTTTTATATTCTTTTATAATTTCATATCAAGACAACGGATTAAATAAAATAATTAATTTTCAGATGTCTCTATTGCAAATATTGTACCAATCTATGATAACAGCTTTTACAAGAACATGAGCCAAATTTATATTGACAGACTTAGCACGTGTTCTGAAAATACATTTGTGCCGAAACGCACCGAAGCCTGAATCGCGCTATCAAAGTTCTGAATTTACTGCCAAATATATAGAATAGCTCTGAACTATCACCCCCCCCCCCCCCCACCAGCTTTCGACCGACCTGGACTGCCTCCTGGCGGCTCAGGCCGATTCTTCTCTGTTTTCATAATTTGCCTTAAGACTCCTCAGCGGTTACTCGCCGCCTGCGCCCTCTTTCCCCAAAGGGGGTCGCTTCCGATACGGCAGAAAGGCACTCCAGGCCAAAGCCAGTCCCAGGTAGTGTTTAGTGGGTAGGCACTTAGGTTTCATAGTGAGTCCCACATAACCACACAGCTGGTTGCGTGGTATGCTAAGAGCATTCACCACCTTCCTGCCCCGGTTCCCGGAGGGTAGCCCTTTACTTTGCTTCTGGGCGCAACAAAAAACTACCACATTGAGCGTTGTTCGCTTCCCGAACCGACCGTGCCCGGCGGGAGATCTCCCCTTTTCCTTTCACGGCCAGACATTACAACATTATAATATTTGGACAAACATTCCCGTTAATAAATGTTTAGCTTCACCGCCGAACATGAGATTGAAAATGTTCAAAAATACCGGAATAGATTGATTAGAATTAACTTTTATCGATCGTGATACTAGATCCAGAATTGAAATCCTTTATGCACCTCTATGAAGTGAGCGAAACAAATTCTAACTTGTTGGTTTTTACCCCCTTGTCGTTACAAACCCTTTTTCGTATCTCCTTAGTTTCAGGGTACTCTCCTTGTTGTCTCAGCCAGTATCGGAATCCTCGGTGCCAGCATATTGAATGATGTGCAATTTCGTGGTCACTTTAAAGAGAAAGCCAAATCGACCTAAAAAGCTTGGCGTGTTCAGCAGAGCGGGACAGTATTTCATGCCGGCACACTGCTTGCAAGTTTACAAGGCGCAGGTTCGTCTTCACATGGAATACTGTTCTCATACCTCATAATCCGTAATCGCATTTACGACAGTCATAACATAGTAAGAGATGCAGATGAGATGGCATACCTTGTGGAAGGCCTATGTCCAGCAGTGGACTTGTTGGAATATAAACAATAACTAGTGGCAGAGAGAAAACACTCAAAATGGAACACGTAGTTATAACGAACTTCATGTGTCTTCTGAATTAATATTTTGCATTAGCCTGTAATCTAGAAGGGGATGTTAATATAAGAATCGTGATCCACCGAAGCCATGTAGCGTGCGATCACTCGGAATGCTATGCGATAGATTAACTTTATACTGACCGGACTTTGTCAAGTCGATAATTCTGTAAGCTAGGTAATTGCAGCAAATCTCTCCGGTACTCTAATAGTTTTTTCAAGCAGTGTTTGATTCGTTTCGATTTGAAAGAGCTTAGGCCACTTGTATTTATCACATCTATTTTTAGTTATAGATTGTGTAGATAATGCCGTCCTAGCCGTTTCGACTACTATTAACTACGCAAGAGTTATGATTGAATCACAAGTATACGTAAAAACACTACACTCACTAGCCTTAGCACTTCTGTGTCACATATAAGGATGAAGGCGACAGTATTCTTATGTTTAAGGACAGCGAACTCGGACTCTCAAATTCGTGGGTTCAATCTTTGCGAGGTCGGAGTTGCCGAGTGACGGACCATTCGCCTGCTGTCGTAAACCAATCATTTTAGGCTTAGTTGGAGTGGTTAAGGCAGTATTAATAGTTTCAAAAGGTACTGCTAGGATTCTTTAAAAAAAATACCACATAAATAAAAAAGGTGAATTTTTTTCAGCAATATTAACATAAAATATTTATGTCATTTTACATTATTTGCAATAATGATGATCTCGGCATAGAACTTTGATCTTTGTTGCAAGAGGTTATACGACAACTGCACTCATTTTTGGTTGAATAAATCTTCATAAAACTAGACATCACGAAATGCATTAAAAGCCGACTGCTTTTACAAACAATAATTGCACTTGAAGCCATTAAAATGAAGAGTACAAGTTACACATAAAACTTTAGTCCATCACGAAGAGTTATAAAGGCTAAATTTGCATGATGTGTTTTGATTCATCCTCCAAAGAACAAGCGTGCGTCCACTCACGCGCTGCACAAGGCTCACGCGTGACCTCACAACCCGCGCGTCTCTCTGCCAATTTGTTAGTCGGGCACATCTAGAACTTTCTAAAGATTTTAGCCTCATTACTACTAGCGTCTTAGTCGCCTATTGAACATCTTTAAGAGCTATAATGCAAATGTATAAATCTATCTTGTCATAAAACACAAAGATTATCAAAGACTGTCATTTAAGTGTGGATAAAGACTTTTTCTTACATATTACTAGGTTGATCAATAAGTTTTCGGAATAGGACACGTTCAATGAGTTATAAAAATGCGATCTACTATTTTTTTTTAAATCTTAAATTTATTAATAGCCAAGGCCATCAAAAAGCTAAATTAAAAACCCATTTTTTTTTTCAAACTTCACATTTGGCGGTAATTTCATTTGTATGCAAAATGCAGAAACTCGAACATCATGCGGTTATTAAATATTTCTGGCTAAATTTTTTTTACGAAAAGTATTTTTGAAGAAATGCAGTCTACTTTGACAGACAATGCTGGGTCTTATTCTACAGTGGCATACTACGCAGAATTAAGACGCGACAGAACCGCCTGCAATGACGACACTCGCTGTTATTGGGCCAACAACGGCCGCTACGTAGGAAAACGTTCAAAAAAATCGAAGAAATTGTTAAGGGACATCAACCGTGTGACCATCCGTTATTTAGCTGAGAATCTAAAGCTTTTTTTTAGTTTAGTTTTTTTAGTTTATAACAGTTCAGTTTATTTTAACACATACCTTAAAATTCAAAAAGGTGGCCGCGGCTGTTTCGTAAACGAAATACAGAATCTTTGTCAATCCTGATAACTAAGATGAAATATAGGTAGATGAAACACCTCCTTACCAGTAATAGAGGCCTGTGGTACCAAAATATGAAACATATCACCATTATGCTGCTATTTAATGCTAATATACTGTAAGATCTTGGTACCCATCCCCATGGAGCCAACCTATTCATGCTGCAGCCATAATACAACTGCAGCATGGCTCTGCCACGAATAAAATTTCTGGTTTTTATACCCCGTAAATAATATTTTATTAATATAATATTATTAATATAATATATTTGTAGGAAGTCCATAATTAAAAGTCTACTGCAGAACTGCTGCTGCTGACTACAAGATATCAAAAGTCCACTGCTGAACTGCTGCTGAACTAATTGCATCATATCCTCTCTATATATGCCATAGCTGCCACACTTAACAGACAGGTTGGCAAGCGTAGTTTCTCTATTTAGCCATAATTAAAAAGACGCTGCTGTCCATCTCTTGATTTGTTTCCCTCTGTCACCTTTTACAATACCTATGGGATGAAATGAAGTAGGTGGAGTGGAGTAGACATAGCTGTGCATCTACTGCCAGTGTTACAGTTTAAGACGAGACGTGTGGGAAAAACCAAATAATTTGAGGCTGAAAGGCTCTCCACAAGCTTAGAGAAGACAACACATTTATAGACAAACAAATTTGTTTGGTTAAAGGTGTCCATGGGTTGCAGTACTTACCATCAGATGGAGTGTTACTCGCATATCTATTTAATGTTATAAAAATAATGGTTATATTAACGTTCACAGTAACAATTACAAAATACTTCAACAAAACTTTTAAATTTCGTACTAAACGTGTGATTAAATATTACTCTTTGCCAATTCACATTTTTTTTTATTACTTTCCTGTATTTTGGGCAGATGTTATCAATTCCATGGATAGTGACAACTTCACACGTTGTAGTGTTATGCTACTCACGTATCATTTTACATTATTTTAAATTCATTTTTCCATTCTGTTTCGATTTTCTGCATTCACCTCAAAACTGGATATTTTACATCACCTTTATTTCCATAGGATCCTGTAACGATTTTAAACCATAAGAACACAATAACAAATCATTTCTACTTCGTATTTTCACATTATCAGCACTTTTAAATTGGTGTCAATGGAGTCTACCTTTTTTCGATCTTTTAGCTAGTTTTCCGTAACTCTACAATCTTGGACTTTGTGTGGGCAGTTGCGCTACCTTTTTTCCTATATCAATAATATCTCATTTTCCACTTAAATCTTATAGTTTTCTTATTATAAACCTAAAACAAAAATTTGACATGTTTTGTCTTTCTTATTTATATCGTTTCCATGGTAATTATATTCAAATTTGCTACCGATCTGTTATTCCTATTTCGATAATTCCACATAAATCCTCTTTTCTCTTGACCAGTTACAAAAAGTTTGCGTATAATTTAAATAATTTTTCCGTTCTCTCCAGAAAGGTATAAAAGCCGAACAATCGGTGAAGAAAGGCAGTCTCGCTTCAGTTCGCGAATTAGAAGTATCTCCTAAAGGCCTTATCCCGGGGCCGCACTGCCCCGGGATCCTGCAAGCCTCCACCTACACGTGAAGTTTTCGGCGAAGCCTTCTTCAAACGCGGAGCCTCACCACTCCGGATTCCTACAAGCCTCCATCTACCTCGGAAGTCGCTTCGAGACTACTACAAGCACGGGGGCCACACTACTCCGGGCGCTACGACTACTTACTCCAGGCGCCGAGTGCACCTACCGCCGGCGCTACCTTTGGGCGCTGCAACTGCTGGCTCTAAGCGTTGCGCGCCCCTTCTCCAGACGCTACGTGCGCCGGCTCCGGACGCTGCGTGTACTGGCTCCAGGCGCTGCGCGCCGTCGCTGCTAAGAAACCTACTTCTACAAACGCAACGTGTGTCGCTTCGACTTTTAGGACCCACTACATCACTATATTCCCCTATTCTCTTATCTTTATTTTTTTATAATCTAATTGTACTCTCACTTCATTCATCATCATCCTCACATCATTTTTTTATAAAATTGTAAATACCTTTTATAAATTTAAATATATTGTTTTCTGGCTCTACCTTTGTTGTTTTGTTGTACTTAGGTTAGGTTCTATTTTTTTATTTTTTTTTATTTTGTCGCTTCACGACATTTGGCGCCCAACGTAAAAGTCCTCTTTCTCTCTTAATTATTCACCTTTACTGCGCCTTGTCCATTCCCTTTTGATTTAATTGCTCTCCCTTTCGTTCTTAACTCATTATTCATCATTCATTTATTCATCCTTTTCATACCTTCCAAATTCTAAAACAACACTTCATCTAGTGTTTCAACTTATCTGGATTATATTTAGACCTACATTTCACACAACACTTACATTCATCACTTTAATATTTTTATTCTAGAACAAAACTTCATCTAGTTTTTCAACTTATCTAGATTATATTTAGACCTACATTTAACACCTTACTTACATCCATCACTTTAATATTTTTATTCTAGATAACTTAAAGAGGTATAATTTTTAATTAAATTTTTATTTCTTAAACTTAACTTTACACATAATTATAACAATGAAAAGGGTTATTAAGTACGAATTCCTTAACAAGGCCGAACTCGAATACGAAGTGAAGATTAGATATGAGGAACCAGCTAATACTGTTTTACTTCTAAAAAAACAGGTTTTGCGTTTAGTTGCGAATTCTCACCTTGAAGATATTCTGACTTCTCCAATTCCGATTGAGGATGACTTGTCTCAAATTGATTCTACTTTGACCTACTTGGACTGTAAAATTAAAAAATTTTTACAAGGCGAAACCAAATACTTGCGACTAATAGAAACTTTTATTAATCATATCTTTTACAGATTGGAACGAATAGATACTGACTTATATCCAGACTTTAAAGCTATTTTCGATACTTTGAAGATGAAATATGACGATATTACTAAACAATTTGAATCCTTGACTCCAGCTCCAACTGAAAATGACCCTCCATCACTTGACCCTCCTGTTGACCCGACTGTCACGGTTGACCCGACTGTCACGGAACTCCCTCTTGTTTCTCAAAATTCGATTCAGGTCCATACCCCGTATCCTCCACCACCACCTCAATCTTTTTCTCCAACCAACGTCTTCAAAGATCTGAAAAGACACACCTTCGATGGTAAAAGCTGTCCAAGATCCTTTCTTCAAAAACTGGAAGAATACTGTATAGCTCGTGGCTTGTCCAAAGACTTGTTGATTTCACAAGCGTTTGAAATTTTCACTGACAATGCTCTTCATTGGTTCAGATTTAAATATAATCAGAATCCAAACTTAACGTGGAACGAACTTTCTTCGTTATTAATCAAAGACTTTGGTGGTTTTGATTATGATCACAAACTTTTAGAAGCGATTAGGAATCGAACTCAAGGTCGAGATGAACCTATTGTCATCTATATTTCCATCATGTCTGGAATGTTTTCTCGTCTTTCGAAGAAACTTTCTGAAACAGAACAATTGGAGATTATTTTAAGGAATATTCGCCCATGTTATTCAGTCTTCGTAGCTCTAAAAGACATTGACTCTATCGACTCTCTACTGGCTACTTGCCAAAACTATGAAAAATTCCTAGACAGAGACAAACAATTTAAAGAACCAAATGTACAACAAAGTCCTCTTATTTCTGAATTCAACTACAAGCATTCCACTTCAAGTTCAGTTGACTCTCCAAATTCTTCTAATAACTCACGACCCTCTCCTCCCCTCATTAATAAATTCACTCCATCCTACAAATACCCTTCTAGACAAGTTAATAGTCTCTCTCAAACTAAAGCTCCTCAACAAACCTCCTTTTGTGTTCGCTGTCGTAAACAAGGACATTCTTTGAACACTTGTACTCAACTACGATTCGTGATTTGTTTCAAATGTGGTCTTAAGGGTTTTAAAACTGCAGATTGCCCTACTTGTTCTCCCAAACCTAATACTAGTTCAAAAAACTAACTACTGACTTGAAAAGTAACTTAAACTTTGATAACGACGATTGGACTAATTGGATTAAAACAATTCAAAACTTCTTTTCTTGTTACAGAATCTCTTCTACACTCTACTCCAAGGAACAAGATCTTAATCGTCCATTCGTTAATGTCAAAATTTATAACTTAACTTTATCTGGTTTACTAGATTCTGGCAGTTCAGTAACTATTCTGGGTAATAATTCTCATTTGGAAATTCTTAAACTGGGCTGCAAACTTTTCAAGTCAGATCTTATTACTGTCTCTACTGCTAATAATCAAAAAGTTAATTCCTTGGGTTATTTTGATTTACCTATTCATTTCAATAATCAAACTCATTTAATTAAAGCTTACGTTTTTCCTGAAATTTTTCCTTCGCTAATATTAGGTATTGACTTTTGGAGAAAATTTAATCTTTTACCTAGTGTTTTATCTTCTCTTAACTTTACAGAATCTAAATGTTCTGCTATCGAAACTAAAGATACTAAAGTTTTACCTTATGAGCATTTAACTCCTAATCAAAAGAACATCGCTAATGACATCATCCAACGTTTCAAGACAATTTCTTTTGAAGAAAAAGGTGTCCTGGGATGCACACACTTAATCACCCACAAGATTGACACTGGTGATTCTCTTCCAATCAAACAAAGATGTTACAGACTGTCTCCTGAAAAACAAAAGGCGTTAATTAATGAAGTTGACAAGATGCTGCGATGGAACGTCATTGAACAATGCGAAAGTCCTTGGTTATCTCCAGTTCTCATCACTCCGAAGAAGAATGGTGAATGGCGTTTCTGCGTAGACAGCAGGAAGCTTAACTCAGTTACACGTCGTGATGCTTATAGTCTGCCACTAATAAGCGAAATTTTGGACAACTTGAGGAATGCCAAATACTTATCAAGCATCGACATTGCGAAAGCATTTTGGGAGATTCCCTTGAATCCTGCTGATAAGGATAAAACTGCATTTTATGTACCTGGAAGAGGTATGTTTAGATTCAAGGTAATGCCTTTTGGCCTTTCTAACTCACCTGCAACTCTACAAAGATTAATGGATATGCTTTTTACCCCTGAATTTGAGAACAAGGTATTTTGCTATCTGGACGACATCGTTATCATTAGCGAGACTTTTGATGAACACATATCACTCCTCATGAAAGTCCATGAAAAACTTTCATATGCTAATCTGACTATTAACTTTGAGAAGAGTCAATTCTTCAGGAAAGAACTGAAATACCTTGGTTTTCTAGTGGACAAGTACGGTCTACGTGCTGATCCAGATAAAATAAAAGCTATATTAGAATATCCTGTACCTACTTGTAGAAAAGAAGTGCGAAGATTCATAGGCACCTGCAGCTGGTTCAGAAGATTCATTCCAAACTTTAGCACTATTGCCTCTCCACTCAATCAACTAACCTGTTCCGGGAAGAACGCTCCTAAATTTCTTTGGAATTCTCAAGCTGCAGCTGCTTTCCAGAAACTTAAAGAAGCTTTGGTAACTGCTCCTGTCCTTGCTTGTCCTAACTTCGAACTACCCTTCTCTGTACATTGTGATGCATCCAACTATGGCATAGGAGCAATGCTTACTCAACATCAAGATGACAAAGAAGTCGTGATTGCTTACATGAGTAAAGCACTAAACAAAAATCAACAAAACTACTCAACTACTGAAAGAGAAACATTGGCTGTAATAACTGCGTTAGAACATTGGCGATGTTACCTAGACAATGGTAAAGAATTTACAATATATACTGACCATGCTGCACTTAAATGGTTTCAGAACTTATCGAATCCATCAGGAAGACTTGCTCGCTGGACTTTACGCTTATCTTGCTTTAACTTTGTCCTGAAACATAAAAAAGGAAAGGATAACGTTGTTCCAGATTTATTATCAAGACATAAGAATCAAGAACGTCCTGATACACGAGAAATTTCACCTCAAGGCGTACACCCTATTACGATTGAAGAACCACCTGATCGTAAACTTGAGCACTACAACAAGTTTTTTCTCGGATGCTCCAACAACCCAGACTCATATCCCAACTATACTATCAGGAATAACAAACTTTACCGCTGCATCCATTCTCCCGATCGTCTAAACGATGACTTTATTTGGAAAGAAGTTCCACTACCTCAAGATAGACATGCAATTATTGAAGTTAACCATGGTTCCCCTTCAGAACTACATCTTGGTATCTTCAAGACATTCAAGAAAATATCTTTAAAATACTATTGGCCTGGTATGTTTAAGGATATTGCCAATTTAATCTCAACTTGTGAAACCTGCTTAACCTACAAACACCCTAATCATTCTCCCTATGGTCTTATGGGTAAACCTAAACATTGCTCCAGACCTTTTCAAACTATATCCTTAGATCTTATGGGTCCATTGCCTATGACTCGAAGACGAAATCAGTATATTCTAGTAATTAACTGCAATTTTACTAAATTTACTATGATTTTTCCCCTTAAACGTGCTACTTCAGCTAATATTATTAATGTTTTGGAAAATTCAGTTTTTCTAGTTCATGGCATTCCCCAAACTATTATAATGGACAATGCTGTTCAATTTCAGTCGCGAGAATTCCACTCATTCTTAAATTCTTATAACGTTCCTTTTATTTTTCACACAGCTTTATATTGTCCTCAGGTTAATCCTACGGAGAAGTTTAATAGTACAATTATTACAGCTCTAGCATCTCTAGTAGGAGACGATCATAGATCATGGGACAACCATCTTACTAAAATTCAGTACGCAATGAACAGCGCTACAAATGTAGCTACTGGCTTTACTCCAAACTTTTTAGTCTTTGGTAGGGAAACAATACCTTGTGGTTCCTTCTATACTCCAACTCAGAACCTCGAGGAATTAATATTTATGCCTCGTGATATTTACGCGTCTAATGCTGGTCTCCTCTCATCTATCTTTCACAAAGTTCAAACTAAACTTTACATAGCGCACGCTAAAAATAGCGCTCGCTATGATCTTCGCCGGGCTTTTAAAGAATTTAATGTGGGAGATACTGTTTGGCGTAAAAATCATGTTTTAAGCAATGCCGGCGCATACTTCAATGCTAAACTTGCCCCTAAGTTCATCAAGTGTAAAGTGATAGCTAAACTGTCACCACTAGTCTATGTACTTGAAGACCCTAATGGAGTTAGAGGCAAGTGGCACATCAAAGATGTAAAATCATAAATTTTCTTAACTTTTATTAACTATTAATTTGTATATATGTATAAATATCACCATCATTCTCACCTTATTATTTTTATTTCTTTTAATTTGTTTATTTGTTTGATGATCCAGTGTTCTTCAACACATCTTGCTTTAGGACCTCGAACTTTCGTTGGTTAATCGTCACTTTTTATTTTTATTTCAGACACATCTCGTTGGTGATGTTGGTGTTTTCTGGCTTTGAGCCCTACCGCTCTGGCCGTTCTTAATCTTTACTTAAGTCATAGCGACTAAAGCTTACTTGAGGTATTTCTTTATCTTTATCTTCACTTGGGAGCGGCTGATTACTCCCTTAATAATTTTTTTTTTATCTTCACGCAGGAGCGGATGACAACTCCTTAAATAAGCCTGAATGTCCTTTCGAAAACACACTTTTAAGAGTGGTGTTTCTTCGACTAATTTATTTTTTTTTCCACGCAGGAGCGGATGACTACTCCTTAAATAAGCCTTAATGTCGTTTCGAAAACACACTTTTAGAGTGGTAGTCATTGAATGTGAACTCCACCCTTACCTGAATGGCAGATGATGAATGTAAGAGATAGTATATCTGATTTTGCCTGGTGATGTCTGTTTCTGCAAAGCTGTGTTTTTATGGTTTATTTTAGAATGTATATATCAAAATTTTTGCTGAGTCAAAAATTTTCCAGGGTCGGGGGGAAAATGTAGTGTTATGCTACTCACGTATCATTTTACATTATTTTAAATTCATTTTACCATTCTGTTTCGATTTTCTGCATTCACCTCAAAACTGGATATTTTACATCACCTTTATTTCCATAGGATCCTGTAACGATTTTAAACCATAAGAACACAATAACAAATCATTTCTACTTCGTATTTTCACATTATCATCACTTTTAAATTGGTATCAATGGAGTCTACCTTTTTTCGATCTTTTAGCTAGTTTTCCGTAACTCTACAATCTTGGACTTTGTGTGGGCAGTTGCGCTACCTTTTTTCCTATATCAATAATATCTCATTTTCCACTTAAATCTTATAGTTTTCTTATTATAAACCTAAAACAAAAATTTGACATGTTTTGTCTTTCTTATTTATATCGTTTCCATGGTAATTATATTCAAATTTGCTACCGATCTGTTATTCCTATTTCGATAATTCCACATAAATCCTCTTTTCTCTTGACCAGTTACAAAAAATTTGCGTATAATTTAAATAATTTTTCCGTTCTCTCTAGAAAGGTATAAAAGCCGAACAATCGGTGAAGAAAGGCAGTCTCGCTTCAGTTCGCGAATTAGAAGTATCTCCTAAAGGCCTTATCCCGGGGCCGCACTGCCCCGGGATCCTGCAAGCCTCCACCTACACGTGAAGTCTTCGGCGAAGCCTTCTTCAAACGCGGAGCCGCACCACTCCGGATTCCTACAAGCCTCCATCTACCTCGGAAGTCGCTTCGAGACTACTACAAGCACGGGGGCCACACTACTCCGGGCGCTACGACTACTTACTCCAGGCGCCGAGTGCACCTACCGCCGGCGCTACCTTTGGGCGCTGCAACTGCTGGCTCTAAGCGTTGCGCGCCCCTTCTCCAGACGCTACGTGCGCCGGCTCCGGACGCTGCGTGTACTGGCTCCAGGCGCTGCGCGCCGTCGCTGCTAAGAAACCTACTTCTACAAACGCAACGTGTGTCGCTTCGACTTTTAGGCCCCACTACAACACTATATTCCCCTATTCTCTTATCTTTATTTTTTTATAATCTAATTGTACTCTCACTTCATTCATCATCATCCTCACATCATTTTTTTATAAAATTGTAAATACCTTTTATAAATTTAAATATATTGTTTTCTGGCTCTACCTTTGTTGTTTTGTTGTACTTAGGTTAGGTTCTATTTTTTTTTTTTTTTTTTATTTGTCGCTTCACGACAACGTGACTTGACTGGCAATAGAGTTACGAAAACTTTGTCATAATAAAAATATTACTCAGCGTTCTAATACTAAACTTTGTATAAATTTTGAATAATATAAACAGAAAAACTTCTCAAGCTACTGGAATGGATACTGAATTAATATCAATGGTGAAATCATTACTCACTTTCGATTTGCCAACGATACAATCTATTATGTAAGGATCCCTGAAGGACCATAGTACTACGCTCTACGACCTCGGTAGTGTTTACAGCGGGTAGGTAAAAATTTTGTACAACCAACTTCAATATAAATAAAATGAGATGTAGTGGAAGTCGTTAAATACGACCACATGAGAAGCACTAGCTTACAAATTAAAAAAAATTCATCAAAATCGGTTCACATAGAAAAAAGTTCTGAGGTAACTATAATAAACGAGGCATTCAGTACCTCCTCCTTTTTTTAAGTCGGTGCTGTATTTCGTATGGTGTGTATATAGAACCGGAGATCCTTTTACTGGAAACGTGGCATTTTATCTTAATCCTCAGGGGTGAAAACGTATGTGCATTTGCATTCTTAATCGAGGACAGATGTAGATCTCTATGGGCTACAGCATCCACTTACCACCAGATGGACTGTGAGCTCATTTGTTACCCTTACTCTATAAAAAAGACGTGTTAGGAATACTGTTATCACAGCTGTTTAGTGTCAACTGGCTGCTATGGACTCATTGAGAAGAAATGTTATGAGATTAATAGATAGGGAATTATTGAGTGTTGCTTTGGTGACGTAAGAGAATCCATCACCCTATTCCATCTTATGGGTATTGTAATAGGCGGCAATGGAGTATTCCAGAAAGACTTTATGACTCCTCATACATAACGGTTTAACCATTTCGGAAATACCCATACCGTGATGGGAAACAGCGTCAAATGTGCAAAATATCTGTTACTACGGTAATCAATTCGCCTAACAGGTTTGATGGTCGACGGAAGTGAAGTCGATTAAAAAAAAATCATGTCTGACGTTTATATTACACCTATGTACGTAGTTGTTGGGAACACTACGTTCGAAGTTGTTTACGAATATGTGTAACTGGAACACAATGTTCGAGTAGGTAAGACCAACTTTGACAAACAATTCGTTAACCAACGATACTACCTGGCTGGGCTGCGTTCGGAAAACTACGATAATCTTCTATACTGATATTCCTCAAAATCCCAAGACAAAAGTGTACAACCAGTGCATGTTGCCGGTGATGACTTATGGAACTGAAACATGATTCTTCACTGCTGGCTGTATGAGGAAGCTCAAAGTCACTCAGGATGGAAAGGCTTGGAAGTTCGTCAAACAAAAATATCCGCAGAAGAACCATTGGCATTGTTTTTAGAGCTTTTTGAGAGAGATAACGTTGTTTAAGATAGTTATTACTTATAACAAAAAGTAAAAACCGACTTCAAATTGCTAAAAAAGATATAATTTATTTGCTACCCTTAGTGGTGAAATTTTTTTCTCCAAATTTATAGGAGACCACCCTTGAAGTATACCTATTTAAAAAATAATCATCAAAATTGATTCACAATCTACGAAGATATCGCGTTACATACATACAAAAACATACACTCGAATTGAGAACCTCCTCCTTTTTGAAGTCGGTTAAAAACAAGGGGAAATCAGTCAGACAGGAGAACAAACAACGAAACAGTGATTCCAAAACACGTCTCTCATCCGCTCGAATAAGGAACATTTTCGATAAATCTTTTTACTTCGATAGATGGTGGTATAACCATCTAGCGACAGATATAAACACCTACGGACGGCTATGGTGAGCATACTCAAAGGTCCAAGATACTTGGTACTGTGACTGTCAATCAGCAACCCAAGTCGGTGTACAGGAGGGATTTTTTGGTGTTTGATAGAGTATCTTCATCAATCTCTCTGTTCTGTTGACAGATTTGGCACTTTGAAATTAGCTTTATTATCATTAGGAAATATGTATGCGAACTAAAAATTAAAGCGGAAAATACCGTAATTACAGACCGAAGCGGAGACACTGTAAAGGCGCGGCTCGGCCACAATGACCGAAACCACGCATCTCATTCGCATCAACGTTCCACCCACACACCTGAATCCATTAGCCGGTGATTAACTTGTAAGTGTGGGCCGAACTGGTACCCCGTCAATAATCGCCATTGTTCCACAGACGTGTTAGTTTAATTTTCATGTAGCGGAAGTCCATTCAAATAATGTAGTCCGCGTTGATCGTAGAGGCACTCGTGAGTATTGATGAATACCTGAATGAGATCTCGATATGAAATTTCTAGCACAATAGCTAAGATATACATTGCAAAATATCTAAAGAATTGAATGGAGAAACTTGATATTTATTTAACAGTTTTAGTTTATGTGTGTTTTTGTAACTGCTTTGTAGATTTTCATTTGACTAATAACCTTCTGTAATAACCCTTTGATTACACTGCTGGTTAAAAATCGTTTTAAAAAATGCTAAAAATGCGCCCCTGAATGCGTGCTTGAATTTACACTTTGGGCTGGGCTAGTTGGTTAACGCAATGTGAACATTATGTGTAGGTACAGCGTACAGGACACTGTGATGTCACAGACACTCACTTCTTATTTTTGTCATCTATTTTTACGATAATTAATAGAATCAGGCGTTACTTTGCGGAAATCCATTATATTAAAGTTGACAAAAAATTACTTTGCGTACATCCGCGCGATAAAATAAAATGATGTGTCTTACCTAGTTTGAAGAGCACCTCCCGCCCATCATCCTCAGGTGATATAGACTTTACGGTGGCTAACCGCTAAGACTTAGCGGTTAGCCACCGTAGAGTCTATATCACCTGACTTGTCACTTTGCAGTTAGCCACCGTAGAGTCTATATCACCTGAGGATGCCTCGTGTAGAGGCGAAACACGTGTCGTATTGTCGTCAGTGGTGTGTCTTTCCTAGTGTAGTTGTATTGGGAGTAGTGGTGCTGGGATTAGTGGTGACGGGGATAGTGCATGCAATTGAGGGAGGGAGGGAGGTGCTCTTCAAACCAGGTAAGACACATCATTTTATTTTATCGCGCGGATGTTCGCGAAGTGATTTTTTGTCAACTTTAATCTATTTTTACTTAAAGGCCCACACCAGTTACCCGGCAATAATCATTAAAATAAAATAAATTTGCGAATTTTAAAAACTTACGAATTTCAAATAGCGTACTGGCAGTTACTAAGAAACCGTGAAAAATAAATGTGTATGCTATAAAAATTGAGATATTTTAAAATTTTGAATTTTAAGTAGTCTGTTGGCCACATACATACATAAATAGCATAAATAAAACGTGATAATAAAAGTTATTAAAATAATTAGGCGTCAAGTATAGTAATTATCTTTTTGCAAATTTATTTTTTAAACAAAAATAGTTAAACATTTAATTTCACAAAATAAATTCAACAATATCTAATATTTTTCTACAATTTTTTTTTCATTTACTAAAGTTTATTGTTTGTATTCGGTTGAACTACAAAGACACGTGACAATCAATTTTGAGAAACAAAAGCCTGTCATTATCAAACAGGCATTATACGTAACCTCTTAATTTTAAGTGATTCAATCATCTTTACATTTTTCTAACATTACTTGGGGACGCTTATACTAATTTTAGTATTTTCATCAATAAATAGAACGGCAAAACCCAAATCACGGGCTAGAGAAATTGTCTATAAATCTAAATTTTTTTAAGGAAAATTACTTTATGGAATAGTGAAATTTGCGTCGTATTATAAATAGGAGAGTTTGTGGAAAATATAGAAATTATTTCAATGAGGACTTTTTCTGCCACCAGGGCGGCGCCACTAGAAAGTGATGTATAATATTTAACAGATTTCATAGTGGGGAAGTTAATTTGTTCGGAAAATGTAAAAGTTATTGTTTCTCTTTGTACTATTAGCTATATTTTATATTAATAATATTAAAAATAAATAAACCAAACCACAGATATTCATAAAAGTAGAAAAATTAAAAAAGTTAAAAATGTGCAAAAAAGGTATGAAATTGGGTTATTGACATCGTTTGTAACAGTTACACATAAATATGTAGGTAATATAACGATAAATTATAAGCATAAATAAATGGTTTTTATTTCTGTAGTCCTTGGGACAATCATAAAACCATTTTTTAAAACTGAAATAGAAAGCTAATCCTTTTGCTTTAACAAAAACGAAACGTTTTTAAATATCTTTCTGTTCTGTCTATGGCAATAGATAATGAAGGCTATTTTTATAATAAAATAACCTTCCTTACCAAAAAAATCATAATATTGAAACATTGACGCGAATCTGTTGTTATTAATATTGAATAAAATAATATATTTAGAAAACGATTGAATAGGCTATGTCATTAAATAAAAAAATATTTGAATATTATCCTACACGACTGAATTCTATCCTACACGGCATTATAGCTATTTGTTTATATAGATTTCGTGTTTTTACTTTCGTGGATTTATTTAACTTTACTCTTGGATTTTCTCTCGAATCCCAGGACAGTAGTGTGTTACGCCCATATAATGAAAATAACGTGATACTTAAGTTTTGAGAGGAATAGAACCGACAATGTACAGCCTCCGGCTGTTTTTTTAGATGACATTTTATTGATAATTGCAGAAAATAGTTAAACAATTAAAAAAGGTTGAGTTTTATTTTACTTTATATAATAATAACTACAAAACTGCCTTCTTTTGTGTTTTTTAAATTTATTCAAACAACCTATCACAATAACGAGTGATTTTACTACATAACCTACAAATCATAAAACAAAATAAAAACAAAAAACCCCAGGCCCGGCAAAAATATGATTTTTGGATATAAGTAGCAAATATTTAAATCTTCAAACTAACACATATTTTAAGTTTGTTCACGCCGGGCCCAAGCTTGTATGGAATCTAGTTCATCTCTTTTAAGAGCAAACCACTGACGCATTGTTTTGTGTATAAATAAAATACTCTAGAAACTGATAAACTTTTATTAAAAAAACAACTTCTCAATTAGATTACATTGTGTAGTAAAAAACATTACCTCAGTTTCAACTAGCGACATCTGGTGAGCAGAAAATTATTAGCCCTCATTCCAAACTAGACAAAAGTTATTCCAGTAAAGAAAAAATAACTAGCAAACCCACTTCACGTAAACAAAAATCGTAAAACGTATTTCATCATAAAACGGATAATTATCTAAATCATGTCCTTAATTTTCATTTAAGATCTTACAAAAACTAAAAAAAAATCTTATGATAGTGCCAAATTATCAAGTTAAGCATACAAAACAGTTTTATCTAACGCTTGAGTTCTCTCATACCTTGCTAAAATCTTCAACCGTTTCAGCGTTCCGCACCATCGAAAAGAAAAGTCTAAAGTAACGGTATGCATATAATTAATAAATATGTTCTAATGTTAATCGAAAATGTTTTTTATTCCTATTTTGAATCTTCTTTATTACAATTTTAGCCCGACTAGATTTTTTTTTAAACTGGCATTAAAGTTTTCATGATTTTTTGTTTCATGGTTTTCTACACAATTTATCTTATCTTGGTGACTGACTACAATATTTTACCTTTAGGTAGTAAATCCGGTATGTTCTATTTTGTTTGATTTTACCATAACTCAAAAACTCATCGTAAAAATTAACTACCCATTTCCCTCCCAAAACTCCTCCCTCAAGTCGAAAATTAGTGTTTTGACGTCTGTATTCGGGTAACTGCATTTTATAATGCCGAATTACAGTCATCCTCGTGAAATAATCTCTGAGCAAATCATCTGCGACAGACAAACGCATAGATAAATATGGATTTGAAGCCGATGATTACGTAACTATTTTGTTAATAATTATGGCACGTTATCTGATAACACCTCAAAATAATAAAAAGCTGCGGTTGCCAAAGCGCCTGCCAAGCGTGCCAACTACGTATCTTACATTACCTATTATAATTTTAGTCATATGCACAATACGTTAAAGAGATTAAATTTATATCCATAAACTAGGAAAACTGTTCACAATTATGTGTCATACCGTTTTCGTGCGCGAACTTACCGTCGCCGAGACAGAGATGACCATCAGCGGGACCATCAGTGACCCCACGACGGTCATTTATAAACACGACCATGGGAACTCGCTGATAACGCATCGCACGTACTTCATGATTAAAATAAGAACGTTTTTGCTCACAATTAAGATAGTACCCCGCCACCGACAGTTTCATTGACAATACAAAATTATAGGTAGGTACGTACGTAGTACTGTAGCAAACAGGTATTTATAAAAAAACAAACCGACTTAAGTAACCTATTACTAACTAGCGAAATGATAAAGGGTTAGAGTGCCTCATTACTTCGCGACCGCAGTATTGTTTTGTTATCTCTTTTTTTAATAAAAAAAAATACTAACAATACTATTAAGATTACTAATATTGCCTTTTAACACTTCTGGTAAGCTCAAAAGGCGTGTGTTAGGAGTAGTTTGCTTTTAAATTGTTATAATCAGCATACATACGAGCTGACATTCCGGAGATTAAACGTTCGACACACATTTAAAATTCTTCAAGGCCTTCACGTGACTTCGGGAAATCACCCAAGAACAGACAACTATACATGCATACTATATGAGTACATACACCGGAATTAATTGCATAAGAGGCATAAGAAGTCCGGTAACACAACATAATGGAACAGCGCAGCGAAACCCTCTCAAATAAGAGAGGAGACCTGTGACGTGTACATTTATTTTATCTATTTTTTATATTTGTGTCAAAGTGTTTTCTCTTTTATGTATGTAATTTAATAAACAATGTATGAACACAATTAGAATATTTTATATAATTGGATTTTAACATGAATAATTTGTGCGTAAGTTTTACTATGACTAAAACCTAGAAGAAACCCAAAAGAAAACATTCTTACGTTTAATTAAGATACTAGTATATAGTATTATGATCTAAAAATAATAGTAAAATTTGTTAATATATCATTAGAATTCTTGTAATATATTACAATGTTGTTGCCATTATCTTAGTATATCTTCACCTGTAAAGATCAAACCGTTAAATAATTAAATAAGGTCAAGCATAACTTGCGCGGGAAAAAGCCACAATAATAAGCTGTTGTGATTATATTGAGCTTACCATGATATAAAGAAAAATTGCAAACTTGTGTTAGGAGGGAATCACAACTTCTATGCTTAGGGTTGCCAACACTGAATATTATTTATTTTTTTGTTTATATATTTAATTGCATAAAGCAAATAATATTCAGTGTTGGCATAATAATCCGGCAAAATAAAAACGTACTGGAAATATTTCTGTAGTTTTAATTATTACTTTATACACTATATGTAACCTTAAACACGTAATAAGAAGTTTTTTACTATTATCGATTTAGACTCAAATATATTGATAAATAACAATAATACTATTTATTGGAGATGCAATTAGGGTGGAGTTACGTAAAAAATATGAGTATGATTAAAATAAAGTAATAATATGAATTATATATAATTCAAGCATAAATATTGAAGACAAAATGCCTTGTACAGTATAAAATATACTGTTTCTTTCATCAGGCAATTGTATTTTAAAATAATTTTTCATGGCAGAAAAATTCCACTCTAATTGGCCAGTCACAACGGAGAGTAGCCACCTGCGCACTGCAGGATTAGGTATAGGGCACGGGTTAGTGTGTAAGTACAAGTTCACTTTGCAGGACCAACAGCATTTCATGCTTGCGGAGGCCGCCAACCTTATAACTGCTACTTAAAATTTCTTGACAGAAAAACTGAACTGAACTATAACTCGGGACCTCATTAACAGCAATGGCATTTACTACCACTAGACCAACGAGGCAGTCAATTATTTTCATGAAAACGTGCTTAATACATACCCGCTAAGACTTAAATCGGACATGCTGTGACTATAATCAGTATGGTGTTTCACTTTGCCGCATTTCGGTAAAGTCATATGAAATATTATAATATATAAATGTGTGAATGCATCTGGCAACCCTGTCGCCATGTGCAGAGCACGCTTTACTATCGTCGAGATCAAGCGCGACGACGACGTGTGCCCGAGCGGGACGCCGATTGCATCGGTTCTCATGGCCGGCGAGGCAATGCGGGAGACGTGCACTTCCGAACGTAGCCTTCCTTGTACCGCCGTGACTGCGCTGCGATAGCGCGCTAACTGACAAATTGTTGTCGCCATCTTGAATCAGACGGTTGCAATTAATGTTGGATCTAGAAAATTGTTGGCGACGCGCTTAAAAAATTGTTTGTCATTTTTCATTTCATAAAAAGTAAATAATTTTGTGTTTTGAAGTTATTGCTATTTAAATTATATAAGGCATTTCGAATAAGGAGATAATCTATGCTAAAAGTAAATAGATTACATTAGTAATCGGCTATGCAATACCGTAATGTACGAATAAGAGTCTTATATTAAATTACATACTTATTTTAGATGAAAATATATTTTGTTCTTGTGAAAAGAGATAAGATTCATTATGGCTAGATAAGAAAAGCATAATATGTAAACTAGTAATGTTTCATAATGAACAAAGATAGTTGTAATTTAGACAAAGAAAGCACTAGCCTCCTTTTTTTGCGCCCAGAAGCAATGAAAAGGGCTACCCTCTGGGTAGCGGGGGAGGGAGGTGGTGTATGCTCTAAGCATACCACGACAGCCGGCTGCGAGGTTATGCAGGACTCACTGCGAAATCTAAATGCCTACCCACTAAACACCACCTGGGATTGGCATTGGCCTGTATGGCCTTTCTGCCGAATCGGAAGCGACCCCCTTTAGGGAAAAGGGGGCGCAGGCGGCGAGTAGCCTCTGAGAGGTGCACCTTAACTAAGGCAAATTAAGAATCGAGACAAGATTCGGCCTGAGCCGCCAGGAGGCAGTCCAGGTCGGCCGAAAGCTTGTTTAGGGGATCCGAGAGAGAGATTCTCGGTTTTGGGACTCAATAGCGAGAGGGAAGTGGGGCTGCATAGGAAGCTGCCTCACGAATGAGGTGATTGGGGTGAGACTCTGATGCTTTGTAGAAGTTCTCAGAGAGTGTTTTTAGAAATTGCTGTATTGTGGGGAGCTCTAAGTCTCGATGGAGGTCGGCGTTACGAACATACCAGGTGCGTTCGTAGGCCGATGACAGAAGTAGTTTTAAACTATTTGGAGTTTGTCTAGGATTTTGGGATTCATATGCGCAAAGATGGGGGTTGCATATGTCATGAGTTGTCGTATACAGACCTGAAGGATTCGCTTGTTTCGTAGGGACGAATATTTTACTATGTCGGCCCAGCATACTGTTGAGCCTGCTCAGATAAAAACGCGCGTTGTGAGCGCTTGACATGGGGCCCGAACGTGAGCCTCGTGTCAAGGGTAAAACCTAAGTATTTCGCGGTCGTATGCCAGGGGACAGGGGTCCCTAGCATACGGATCGGCGGAATGGTAGTGGGTCGGCGTCGTTTGTGATCGAAGTGAACGGCGGAGCACATCTCCGGGTTCAGATCGATACGCCATTTTTGGAACCAAGCTCCTTTATCATTAACTGACTTTTGTATCTTGTACCGTATGAAAGGCAGTGAGATACCTTTACAATAGTGGGGAGTGTCGTCTGCGAAGAGTGAAAGCTGAACACCATTCAACAGGATAGGAATGTCGTTGGTGAACAGGATATATGGGTGAGGGGCAAGCACGGAGCCCTGAGAGACACCGGCTTTGATCTGACGCTAAGAGGAGAGCGTGTCTTCGTGTCTAAAACGAAAGGTACAATCCTTCAGATAGGAGGCCACGAGACGAACAAGACGATCAGGGAGGCCTATTTTATAGAGTTTATATATAAGGCCTTCATGCCAGACTCTATCGAATGCTTTTGCTATGTCGAAAAAGACCGCGATGGTATGGCGACGAGGATAAAAACCGCTGAGAATATATTCACCAATACGGTGAGCTTGTTGGGGACAAGAGTGTTTCGCTCGGAAACCAAATTGGTGGGGGATGAGAAGAGGGTCGCCGTCTGTGGGAAAGAGATGGAGCCTCATGCGAGTGAGGATGACTCGTTCAAAGAGTTTGCCCATGATCTTGAGGAGGCTGATGGGATGGTGACTGGAAGCGAGGTGGTGAGGCTTTCCTGGCTTGGGATACCTATGACAGTTGCCTTTTTCCACGTGGTGGGAAAGTAACTAAGGTTGAAGCAAGCGTTGAAGATAATAGCTTAAAGGGTTAACACCTGCTCAGGAAAATGTTGAAGGGCTTGGTTGGAGATTCCATCCACGCTCGACGCCTTTTTGGGCTTTCTTGGCAGTCCTTTCATGATGGATGAGATCTCATCATTGGACACAGTAATAGGGTCAGAGGCTGTGGGGGGTGAGTTCCGGCGGCGGACCTTATCCTCCACTATCTGGATGAGGGAGGGGTCAGTGGGTTGTGAGCTAGGAGAGCATTGAGTGGCGATGCTGTCTGCAAAGCACCCAGCCTTTTCCTCGTCCGCGAATGATATGATAGGGGTCGTACAGGGATTGGCTGCTCATGTTGTATGAGATCTGAACAGTGTCTAAATAATACTACTACTATATTATACTACTACTATAATAATACTAAATAATACTACTACAATAATAGTACTATAAAAATAAAAAATAAACTTTATTAATTTATGAAAATTTCAGTAATATATGTAACAATAAATAATAGATGTTTCAGGATTATTGTGTGTACTAATAAGAACGTGCTGTGTTAAAAGTGCCTAAATTTGGGCTTAAAATAGTGAATTTATAATAGATTTATATAAGAAAATTAAAGTTGAATTGAAGTGGAAAATGTCTTTAAATTGTGAATTACTGTATTAGTGAAGATATTCATGTTTATTAATAAATATTGTTTAATTTGTTATTTTGACTATGTGTGTTAGATATTTAAGATTGTTTGTTTTGATGTATTGTTGTAATGTATATCATAATGATAAGACTTTGCATGTGTTTCTTATAAATAAAATTTTGTAACCATATGTTTTATAGAAATAAGGATATGGGGAAAATACAACGGCGTAATGGTGAAAATCAATGTTAAGATATGTCGAAATGACGCGCGGTGCGCGGTTCTCTTTCGTGTATACTTCGCGACTAGTATAGTAAACTGGTAATTTGAAAATTCTTTTGGTACCAGCTACCAGTTTTACAGTTTAAAGCAAAAAAGAAGGTAATAGGGAAATGATAGGAAAGGTAGTGAAAGTTTCAACGTTGCACTCTTATGGGAAAATTACGAAGATAAAATTGCTGTTTCATTTCCTACTACACCTTCTAATAAGAGGAAAATACAGTCCACTCAAGGGACGTCAAGACCGGGACCGCTCCAAGGGGACCCGTAATCTTAGTCGTTTAACCTTTGTTTTCAGGGCAAGGGCAACAGACGTCCTCGTGTGACACTCCTTCTCAGAGGTCACGCACACCTTGTTGTTCCCGAACCCAACGTGGTGTGATTTCAGTTTCATGGGCTAGAACGTCAGTGACGGATTAACCCCTCTATATTGGACCCTTTCAAAAATATTTGTTAAGTCTATTTTAAGGAAGACTGGTTTTATTTAAATTTTAATTCCAAACAAATCAACCTTCACCTAAACAGTACCTTGTTACGATTTTAGTATGAAAGATGACTTTGTTTTCTATTTATTTAATTGGCGGCGTTTTAAATATTTCCTTTTATATATTTTTTTGCATAAATGTTCATTGCTAGAAACTGACTAATACCTACAGTTTAAATATTTACACAAAAATTTCTATAGAGAGTTTTATGTTGTTAATGGAAAGACACGGAGATGACATTGCTGTCATTTTTTTATAGTATAGGGTAACAAACGAGCACACAGTCCACCTGTGGCCCATAGACATCTACATTTATCCTCAATTAAGAACCTGAATACAGATGCGTTGTCAGCCCTGAGGTCTAAGATATAATGCCTCGTTTCCAGTAAAAAGAGTTTTTCCGGTTCTCTACACTCAACATAGGAAACACAGCAGCATTAAGCTGCTATATTATGCTGGTATTCTGTGAGAGCGTGGTCCTACCCCGGTCGAGCCCACCCATTCGTGCTACAACCATAATATAGCTGCAGCGTGGCTTTACCACGTAAATTATCGTAAGTATCATTTACTGTTCACACAAAACTAGTATGAGCTAAAATTTACAGCCCGTTCCAGTACTATTTTTTTTTTATAATATAGTGTGGCTACTAAAGTTATGGAAAATATTCAATCAAAATAAAAATATTTAATAAAATAAATTTATTTATTTTTTTAAAAGAAGGTCACAGATGCGTCGTCACCCCCCAAGGCAGATAAAACTCACTGCCGTAACTACACTGGCTCTATTTCTCTTCAAACAAGCACATACACATAGCAGTCACTGCATCTTGATATTCAACGATTCATTCATAGATAATTAGTGTATCCAAACGGCACAATTTGATTTAGTACATATCCCTTGTAGATTTTTTTTTAAATAACCTAAATCCAAACCTCATTCTTCAAAAGTAACAGAATTTATTCGCTTCTGCGATACAGTAAAATAAATTTTAAAAATTGCCATCAACAATCCGTCAGACAGAGCGCAGTGTCATTAAGGCTTTAACTAGCCTGAATGACCTTGACGAAACGGCGATCGCAGAGATTTTAGCCGATGTCAAAACCGTCTAGCAACTACGTTCTGTATTACTTATAAAAGTGCAAAGATTAATAGACTGCAGAGATGACACTTATATAAGTGACATACTGCCTGTTATGCTTGCGCATCACTGAGAATTATGTCGCGGTTACGCATCTTCAATTACATTGCACGGTGTGGTGCTGTAGCTTTGTCCGGTAGGCATCACGAGCTATCAAGTGTTCAAGTTTCAAGTACGTAAGAATTTTTATTATATATGTTAAATCGTATTTATTTGTATCGTATTAGTAGATCTGGGTCAAAGCGTTCGATGTAAATATTTTCCCGGGTTTGATCCCCGACAGCACGAATGAAATTTGTAATTGCAATTTTCGTCAACACGCATTGGGGAAGCACGGCGGACATTTCCTTGCCCTAAAACCCACTCAGAAATAAAAAATGAGTCCTGTGCCCAGTAGAGGGACTTGTATAGCCTATTACTTTACTTTGTAGCAATATTTATATTCGTTTCAGATATAGAAGGGTACCTTATGCTGACAAAAATATCATGTGGAGGCGATGAAAACGTAAAACATCTTTGTACCTAGATAAAACGTTCGAAAAATTGTCAGTCATGTCATACGCCACATTTTCTATAGAGCGTAGAACATTGCAGATAGGGCAAAATAAAAAATAATCCAATATATTATGGGAACTATTTATTAATAATATATACATTCATAGGTATTTATAATAAAAATAATGAACAAGCTGCAAGGTTCAACTAATAATGTTTCTTGTAAACACAATTGTAAAATTCCTGTTTTAATTTTTACCAATGGTTAATTGATGAAATGTAGTCAAGATCACTTCATATAAAATATATTTAATTAAAATTGACACATGACCTATTTGGCCTTCTACTTACAACTCGGCGGAAATTTGAAAAGAAGATTTTGTCTTTTCACACAAGTATTGTTTACATCTGGTGTGGTTTCGAAAAGCGTGATTAAGTGTCAGCGGTATATAAACAATTAAACACTGAACTTTATTGAAATTTATTTTTTTGTTTATTTTTGTTATATCTTCTTAAAAACTGACGCCATCTCACTATTTTATTATTTGTTTTTTTTTGTACGCGTAAGGATAAGTTAGACTAAGTTAGATTAACTTGGACAAGTTTATATTTTTTTTAATTTTATCACAAAATTTCCGCAATAATTTATTACCTTTTCTACAGTGATTCTCTCCTCTTAGTTTCGGCGTGACTGTAGGATGTTATAGTGAGTCACCGTCAGTTACTAAGCGGCCATAAATCATTATATGTATGTATAGACATACATATATACATTTTTTGATTTTAATATTTATGTTTTTTGAATTGTGATTGATTTTTTGAGACCTGGTATAATTATTTTTTTCCATACCAATTGATGGGCCTGATATTATAATGCCAGTTATGCTCTTTGGCTGAAGTTATTTTTTATTTTATGCTCAATTGCAGATAAACCAATATTGATTGCGCATTTCTAAAACAAAATTTTACCTCTTCTCCTTCTTATAATCGCTCCTGCACCTAACACGGCGGAATAGTTATTATTATCTATAAGACCATTTGCGAAAACAGTTTTTGTTAACAGTTATGAGTGTAACATTTTATCAGCTGCTTTGTTTATAGTGCCTTGAGCAACACTTTGCCGGTTTCTGTACAGAAAATGATGCTGGCTTTGCCAATACGCATTGCCCCTACCATTGAATATAATACCCGCTATGTTACACTTATTTACATAGAAACTTTAATTGCCATTTGCATAAAATTCTAAATAGCACTTTTTACACAAGAAAGTAAACTTTTAGATCAGTCCATTTTGTTTTTCACTAATTAAGTAAAAATTAAAACAAACCAATAGGGCCGGGAATTAAAATTTCTTACAATTTTTTATAGAAAAGCATGACCTTATCATAATATAAAAGTCAATCATTTAGCCATGTGATAAAACTTTTAAGTGTGCCAGTCAAACATTAATGACGATATTCGGGTCATTAAACTGGAAATAGTCTTTTAAATATTTTGTAGTACAATTGATAATCTTCAGTATGATTGACCGTGTATATGACTTTTATAAGTCTATGTTATTTTTGATGAAAATTATTATTGCAGATAAAAGCCCTTTCACATTTATTTTAGTCTCGAATTAAATTAATCAAAATGAAAATAATAACATTGGCTCTTTATAACTGATCTTTAAATGTAAAATACTGACGTGAAATTATATAATTATTAGCATTTTTTTTAATTCATTGAACTTTTTTAACTTTTTGTTGAAACTCTACTGGTAAAAAAAAAACAAATATATATATTATAAAAAAACAAATATAATATAATATATATATATATATATATATATATATATATATATATATATATATATATATATATATATATTATAGTTCTTGATGAAAATCATGTTTGAACAGTGGTAGAGCCACGCGACAGCTTTTGCTGTCGCACGGATGGGCCGGTTCGAACCGGGGTGGTACCACGACCTCACAGAAAACCGGCGTGAAGTAGAGGTTTACCTCTGCGTTTCGCTTGGTGAGTGCAGGTGGCCGGAGGCCCTTTTTACTGGAAATGAGGCATTCCATCTTAGTCCTCACGGGTGACAACGCATCTACATTTTGATTTGTAATAGAGGATAAATGTAGATGTCTATGGGCCGCAGCGGCCACTTGCCGTCAGGTGGACTGTGTGCTCGTTTGTCACCCTTATCCTATAAAAAAAAAAAAAAAAAATGCGCGTTACATCGCATCCCATCAAGAATTTCTAATGTAATTCTTGGTGTAAAGCTAAGACGTGATAATAACTGTAAACAATAGAATAACAAAATAATGAAAACATTTACATTTACATACAAAACATTTACAAAAATACTTGCTTTGTAACCTAATAAATATTATTTGACCGAAATAAAATAAAACAAGGTAGTCTTCGGCATGAAAGTAAAAATAAATAATTTCGATTATTTTTGCAATATCTAACAGCCGGATCAGCGGGCGATTCTGATCCATATAAAGATGCTAAATTTCAGCAAGCACTGTCAAATTCAATAGGAGTGACAGAAAAACGGTTCTTGATATAGAAAGGTAAATAAATTATTTAACCTATAAAGTAAAATCACTTTATTACAAATCAAAATAGCCCAATAGCTTTATTAACATGAGACATAATTGTACGAGTGCTTAACATTATTTTACTGAAATCTCAGAAAGTTTTTTTTAAATAGAATAAGGGTGACAAACGAGCACACAGTCCACCTGATGGTAAGTGGTTGCTACGGCCCATAGACATCTACATCTATTCTCGATTACGTATCAAAATGTAGATGCGTTGTCACCCGTGAGGACTACGATGTAATGCCTCGTTTCCAGTAAAAAGGTTCTCCGGTTCTCTACACTCACCATACGAAACACAGCAGGGTTAAACTGCTATTTTACATGTTATTCCGTGAGAGCGTGGCCCTTTTTTCGGTCGAGCCGACCCATTCGTGCTACAACTATACCTAATAAATATAGCTGTAGCATGGCTCTACCACGTAAAAAAAAATTGACGTTGAAAATTGAAGTATTTTTAGAAGCAATTTTGCAATTATTTTCTATTGAGTTAATTTGTGTGGAATCGTGTTTTGCAAACCGCCACCTAAAATACGTACAATTTTTTTTCGATAATGACGTGAAATTACAAAACGATCCCCATGCATTTCAATGTGGCTCTATTTAGCCTCTTAATATGAACGTACCTCGGATTTCAGAGATAATGGAAGATATAATATTATATTATTACTGTTCCGTGTGAGTTAACCTTTATACTTATATACATATTCTCATCATATTTTTATGGTTGGTTAGAAAAATTATATCTAAATGCAAACTTTCACAGGGTCAATTTTTTTTTACTATTTTTACCCAGCAAGTAGTAAAGCAACTACAATCCCATCGGTAAGTGGTTATGTAGTCTAAGATGGTGAATTGCACTAAATTAACAAAAACCTATTCACTCTTGCCTAATAGTACTAGGTAAGTATTATTTGCGACTCATTTGTGTGTGTGTGTATGTGTGAAGAAAAGTGTATGAGAATACGTGAAGAGGAATAAAGGTTGAGTACTAATTCGCTTACCTGTACGAGGTTGCCACTCGAGGACCTTTCTTCCTATTTTTTATATATTTTCCAAGTTATATAGCTAGCTCTTTGCCATTTCACTGTAATATTCCGTTGAGCTATGTCAGTTACTCTGATTCTAATGCAAATACCTTCATTTCTAACTTTATCACGTAGAGAAACCCCTCTCCAATTTAAAATTTTTACATTTTTTAGATGATAGTTTGTCTAACATAAAAAAAAACCATAAACCCAAGAATGTCTTTATATAGTTATTTATACTTAGGTAAGCAAAATTCTTTTATTTATTTAAATTGTTTGATTTAATTTGATAACAGTGTACCTAAATGTAAGTATCTGTATCTTTATTTCTCTCCCCAATAATATTTTATAAAGTCATACTTATAAAAACAGCGTTTTATTGTAATAAATAATTATAAAATTCATTATCAACTAATTAATAAAAATATGCGACAATAAAATTACATAGGTATTAAAAACGATCGAAATCTAAGTAACTAGCAATGAGATATAATGTACTACGTACTAGAGAAGACGCCTCAACTCGATTGTTTGTAACACGCGTTAGAGTGCGCGCTCTCAAACTCACTTAGTCTGTGTCAAGCGGTTGTTGCAACGTGAGAAGTTAGAGTGAAGAATTATTTTTAAATTAATAAGCCTTTGTGTGCATTGAGATACTGTTCAAACTACTCGAGAAATATAAGGAAAAGTCAAGGAGTGAATTTTCACCAGTAATTTAAACTTATTATTATCTTTAAAACACACTTAATTTAATTATATTTTATCAACTGCAACGTATACGTGAATGTCAAAGAGTAAAACATTTTTATGCGCAGACTTGACACTATCGACGTATAATGTTAAGTAATTATGAACAGTAAAATATTTATATATAATCACTGTAGGAAATGTTAATGCATTAAAATTAATATTTTTTATTATTATTTTTATTTAATGGTTTCCTCGGCTGTGTCATGAAACAAAATAATCATGGATCAAATTTGTTCAGAAGAATTGCAGCGAAGAAATGTCAGATTATTCACGCATATTTTCCGTACAGTTCAAAAAAAATGACAAATACACCGCAAAACAGGAAGAGTGTACTTCAAGAAATAAGCAGTACCATGCGACAATGTAATTATATAATTATATAACATTACTGGGATTTTTGTTTTATTTTTTGATTAGACGACGAACGAATGTTTTTTAATGTTCAGTATATTTACGGGACTTAATAGAGGCGGAAACCTACTATTAATACTGTAACACAAGAATTTTTGTAGGCTTCCCAAATAACTAGTATCTTTTTTTCAGCAAACAAAATGTGGTGAACAGGAAGTATCAGAACCGTTGTCTGAATCAATAAGCAGTACAAATTCAATTTTAGATAGTCCGAGCAAAATTGTACTTAAAAATAAATTACGCAAGTGATGTCTCCTAAGCTAAGTTTGAGTGATGTATACGAAGCATAAGCTTTTAAATATAGTTCTACCTTAATAACGGAATCAATAATTCTAGGTTATTATAAAAAGAATAAAATATAAGCACGTTGTAATATTGTGTTTGTATTTAATAGCAAGGAATCTGCAGCTAGAAAGAAACCTACAGAGAAATTTAAGACAAAATATATATCTAAAGAAAAAATGTGCTTCTTACAAATCAATTGTAGAAAATTTTAAACATAAATTCGGTCTCAACTTACATGCTGAGATTGATTTAATGGGTAAAGCAGAAGTTATGGAGTAACATAAATCTTTAACCAAAAAGAATAAACAGAGCACGCATTATTAATTATACACTGCATGCACCTTTACGTAAATTCGCATTGATTTTACACTATTATTCACCAGCTGCGTATAAATACGTTAGAGAAGGCTAGAAAAGTAATAATAATGATCTTTGAAAATAAATGCATATTTGATATTCTACATATTTACCTTTTAAAGTATTAAATAAAATATAATTAAAATGTAATTCTGATATAATATTATGTTACATTATATTAACTCATTATGCAATATAAATAACAATTTAAAAAATTGTACTCGATACAATTTACAATACAATCTAAATAAACATTTACTTATAACATACCGATCATTCTACCTACGTATATTATAATCTATGATGACAAAAACCGCGCATGCGCGACTGTACTATTTACCGCGCATGCGCGAAGACATAGAGTAGTGCACAGTTTTTGTTCGGAATAGCTTCTCTAGTACGTAGTACATTATATCTCAATGGTAACGAGAGCATGTTCGTCGTTCCACATCTAAATTATATAAAAATGCATTTTTCAATTTCACTAATCAACGTCGCCGCAAAAATTTCTTCTTCTTTGGGCACTTTAAAAATTCTTTTATTTAGAAAATAATATTTACAGTTACCAGTGTACAGATATTAACTAAATTAAGTATTTCTAGTCATAAAAATATTTATAATTCAGTATAAACTTTTAAAAAACTAATATGTATTTGAACGAAGTCGCTCCAACACCGACGTGCGGTCCACCCTCGACGATGTCCGAAAACGGACTGTGACAGAGCTTACATGGCGACGGAGCATGCGCGCTCGCGTAAATATATTCAATTTCAGGGAAAAATGATATATTCTCTTATAAAACGGGTAATAAAAATAAAACTCTCAATTAAAAATATTAATATTTTTAAGACCTTTTTTTTAGTGTAAGAACTATTTAAAAAGCTTGTGCCGTTTTGGAGAAATTTTGCAAAATATGACAAAGATAGGTACTCTTTGGGGATTTTTTTTCTAATAAGGGGTTGACAAAAATACAATTTTGTTAAATTAAAAACATTTACCAAATCTTCTTCTGTTACCTTGTATTTTTTCTTTGTGGATTAAATGAACAGTTATTGAGATTTTTTTACTTAAATATCCTAGATTTAGGCATTTCAACCACTGTTAAGGCCTTAAATTGTTACATCCACGTCGCTATGACAGACAAACAATCGACTTTCTCGTTGTCAACCCACATCTAGCTAACGTGACAACGCCTTTGGCGGTTGGTTTCGCCTGAGACTTCTAAAAGGTATTTTCTGTGCCAAATAACAACGATCATAAAGAGAACTCGCACAAAGTGTCCGGCGAGTTTTTTTAACCTAATTTAGTCCTTTAGTGTAGAAAATCTATCAGATTTTCATGTTTTAGTGAGGAAAAAAGATTACTGAAAGAATAAACTAATCAATTATAATTTTATTCATCACATTTTTTGAATGTTTGTCATTACCTTTAGTTAAGAAAAGTATTTATATATCATACTGACTTATAGTCCACTTAAAGGTACTTAAGTGGCTACTGCAGCCCATGGACACGTGCCACCAACTTCGTACAAAGAAATAGACGACCTCTGAGAACTAAGAAATAATGTCCCACAGCCTGTAATTATTCTGGATCTTCAGACCGGAACACAAGAGTGGAAGAGAGAGAGAGAGAGAATGGTACCAACCAAGACAAAGTCCTAGTCAGAAAAGGAATTATACCACCTAGTTAAGCAGTAAGAGAAGGACCAACTATGTAGTAAATAAAGCTTTGGGAAACTAATCACTGTCTTATTCTCGTTTATCATCCATCCATTACAGCCTATAAAAGTCCACTGCTGAACATAGGCCCGTATGCATATTTATAGGGGCACTTTGCCATAGTTGGTCTTGGCAAGCGGTTGGCTTCTGCATTTTGTTATTTTTATGCAGCTGTTATCCAGAAGATGCTGCTGCCTATTTCAATTTTGTTTTCGCCTGGTGTTATTCATACACTGCGCTACACGGTTTATTAATCCACAAGAGCCTTGTTAAATTCAAATTCTTCGTACAGACATTTGTAATACATATTTTTTTATAGAATATTGTTTTTTTCATAGGATAAGGGCGACAAGCGAGCACACAGTCCACTTGATGGTAAGTGCTTGCTGTGACCCATAGACATCTACATCTATCCTCAATTAAGAATCAAAACACAGATGCGTTGTCACCCATGAGGACTAATATGGAATGCCTCATTTCCAGTAAAAAGGGTCTCCGGTTCTCTACACTCACCACACGAAACGCAGCAGCGTTAAGCTGCTATTTTACACTGGTATTCTGTGAGAGCGTGATCCTTCCCCCGTGGAGCCGACCCATTCGTGCTACAACTATACTACTAATATAGCTGCAGCATAGCTCTACAACGTTCTAGTTAATCTGCCTTTTAGTTATAGAACTTTAAGTTTTACATTAAATTGCTTACCGTTACCGTTATAATTACAGCCCATCAAAATCCACAGCTGAACATAGGCCTTTCCCATAGATTGCCTCATAGGGGGGATAATAGCTATAGTTGCCATGCTTGGCAAGCGGGTTGGCAACCGTAGTTTTTAATTATCGTCATTATTAGGAAGATGCTACTGCCTATTTCCTGGTTGATTTTCCCTCTGTTGCCTCTTACTGCACCCATGGGATTTTATGAGGTAGTGGATATTCTCGCACTGCTCTACACGGTTAACACTATCCACAGCAACATTGTTAAATTCGAATTCCTGATACAGACATTTGTAATATGTTATTTGGGAAGAAATACTTGGAATATTCTCCAATACGTGACAAGCTACGCAGGCGGATTGGTGAACACAAACTGATACCCTCGCACTATACTGCACCCTATTACAAGTATTTAAGATAGTATCGACAGTTTCGTATAGCAAGTTCTAGCTTGTGACAGAGCCTCGTTCGTTTATTAGGATGGTGCACCATTTGTAAGATTTGCAATTACATTGACCTACTAACAATTTACTTTATTTCTTTTTCTAAATTATACTGTCTATGCTAATAACGTTACTAAGACTCCTGTTGATCGCTTTAAATAACCTAAAAATGTGGACAGTTTTACGGGAGTATCAAAATGGTAGATTCAAGCAGTGCTTTTAAATTCGTGGTCTATACTTTCGACTATAAGGTTATATATATAAGGTTACTGTCGCTTGTATAGTCTTAGACTTAAAGTCCTTTAACTCAAGTAAGGCAAAGTAGATACACTATTTTCACCTTTATTTAGCCTGTATGCTTTCTCCCCGAATGAATTCTTGCCTTGTCGTGGTAAAATGGTTTTGTATCCGTGGTTTGGTAACTCACGATGAACAAAGAGGAGTCCGAGATTTTAAAACCCTACACAATAATCTCCTGCTGAGTTTGGACTGTACGAAGTGAAGAATTTTCAGAAGTTTCCTTTTTAACCGACTTCAAAAAAGGAAGAGCTTCTCGATTCGGATGTTTATTTTTTATGTATCTTCGGGCATAACTCCGTCTATATATGTCCGTCTATATGTGATCCGTCTATATATCCGTGATATATAGACGGATTTGCAAAATCTTTTTGTTTTTCGAAAGAGATTTATTTTAAAAATGATCTTATTTAAATTTCGTAAATATCTGATGATGAGTTGTGAAGACTGACAACGTAACTCTTCAATAAATGCCAGCAAATCAAGCGCGATTGCTGCTATCGCTTAACTATGCTTTGTTTACGCAATTACACAATATAACATCACGCCTTTATTCTCTAAAGTGGTACGCAGATAGATGTGTTCAGTATATCATGGTACACCCTCATTTCTGTCAAAGTTGTTGTATTGAACTTGTGTAAGTTAAGATATGCTGCTATAAATATGTCATACTTCTAATCGATCTATGCTCATGCTTCTATCCATGATAAATATCACAATAACATTTATGAAGATATAAAAGATTATTTAACAAGTAATAAGGCGATTATCCTCGAGTAATGTGCAATAACAGAAGTCAAGTACACAAGGACAGACTAGAAGAGCTGACAAAAAACTTCTATGCGCGTCACTCGGAATCTACATAACAATGTAGCATTGACCCAGACCGGGACTGACCCCTCACCTTAACATGAATGACCTGTTGGGTTCCGGACGTATGCTAGCACGGCCTTAAACATTACATAGAATCTTTACAACATAATATAACGTATTGGTATACTGGTAATTTTAAAAGGAAATCTATTGATATATCCTAAGATACGATTGCTTTGAAAACGCATATAGCGTTATTCTAGACTAATGGGTCTCATTTACCCCTTGACCCTTAGTATACGTGTCTAAGGAACAATTATGGTTATGTTTTCCTTTATTACTATTACACTATGGATAATTTCTAGATATAAGAATCAAATACACTTTATTAAAGATTTAATGCAACAATAAAAATATATCGTAGTTAATTTGACTTTGACTTAGAGATTTAAGGAAAATTACTTGAAAATATTATATAAACATAGAGTTTCATATTTGATAGCGTACTTTCATTAGTAGCAAAAGGATTTTGGCAACATTCTCTTTCGCGGTTTTGGATGCTAAACTGTGTATTTACCACGTGCTCTCAGAATCCAGAGGAGACCTGTGCCCAGCAGTGGGGCGTATATAGTTTGTAGCTTTTCTTTCTTGCTTATTCTAAAAAATACTTAACAGTTTCTCTATTCTGAGAAAACCAGCAAGAAACCCAGGGGAATCAGTTTTCAAAGTAGTTACATAATTTATTACGAAAATAAGTTTAGCAACAGCTTAATAGCGATCACCTCATTCTCAAGAAAAGGACCCAACATAATACCAACACCCCTCTCCACGCTGCCCCATCAGCGCCACATCGGCAGTCTGTACACCAAAAATTAGGGTTCGATATACAAAGGGTAACCAACGGGACCCTGTTCCTAAGCCTCCGCTGTCCGTCCGTCAGTCAGCGGGCTGTATCTCATGAACTGTAATAGGTAGACAGTTGAAATTTTTACAGAATGTGTATATAACAACAAATAATAAAATAAAAATAAGTTAGAAATTAAAGGAAGCTCCCGTACTAGAAAAATATTTTACGATGGTACGGAACGCCTCATGCGCGAGTCCGACTCGCACTTAGTCGGTTATTATTACATTTAGCACGTGATAGCCCGCCGCTGGACATAGATCTCTTCTATTGGAAAGAATGAATTGGAAAAGGAAGTAGGAAAGGGTTTGTCGTAATCGCCACAATGAGGTCAATGATGATCCACGACTTTTTCTGCCACCAGGGCGGCGCCATTAGAAAGTGAGATATAATATTTGACAGATTTCATAGTGGGGAAGTTAGTTTGTTCGGAAAATGTTAAAGTTATTGTTTATTTTTGTACTATTAGCTATATTTTATATTAATAACATTAAAAATAAATAAACCAAACCACATGTATATTTATAAAAGTAGAAAAATTTTTAAAAAAGTTTAAAATGTGCAAAAAATTAAAGAGCAAACCACTGATGCATTGTTTGTGTATTAATATAATACTCTAGAAACTGATAAACTTTTATTAAAAACAACTTCTCAATTAAATTAGATTGTAGATGTGTAACAAAAAACTTTACCTCAGTGGTGAGTAGAAAATTATTAGCCCACATTGATAAATAAATTGGCAATGGTAGAAGCAGATGTATTACTCCTTTGACGCTGCCCTACGTCACTTACCCGGGTATTTTACTTATGCATAATATACGAGATGATCTTTCGAAGTCATGACTTGAAGTCACGATATTCATCAATCGGAGGCCATGAAATCTTTTTAGACGTCCACATAAACAAACTCTAAGACAACCACAAAACGCCTGAGATATTTCCTTACGCCGTCACCTTACGGAGAGAGCGAATCTAAAACCGTACTTACATAGACCAATCAAAACATTTATTAGCTTTGTCGAATAAAAACTTTATCAACCCTATAAAATATAATCTATGGTCATAGTAAATCCACTGGGAAAAACCAGCTTCCGCCAACCACAAACCACGCATCGCAGTAAATCTTAACTCACAACAATACCGCAATCCGTTTCCTTATTCCATCCCATCACCAGTACAATAACAGTGTTATAATAAAAATGGGCAAGACGTTCGTCTGGATATGTAGTGTTCTTTTAGTGCTTGAATAAGGTGATATTTAACTAAAATATTTCTACAACGAACTTTTGAAGTTAAAACAGTGGTTATCCACATGTTTAGTGGTAAAGGAAAACAAACTGAATAAACCTCCATGTCTAAAAGATGAAAAGCAAAGTTATAGCATGTATATTTTTCCCATTGTTAGGCACAGACATTTTTTTATATCTTAGAAGGTTGTGGAGCTCTCAATTCGTGCTGCTTTAGTGCGCTTTGTCGAACTTAAAAGTCTTTGAAACATCTTATAATTCACAAACATGCGGATTTCCTCACAATCTATTCTTACACCGCGCAGTAAACGTAATGACAGAAATCCGTTATTTTGAACATTGACACTCCACAGCGGACTCAATTCTGCTGGCATTCCCAATAAGGCCTGTTTCCAGCTGTAGACATGTACGTAAATAAAGAATAGTAAATGTACATTACATTTACTATTATTTTTTACGTACATGTAAATTCCCAATCTATCTCTGTTCGTGTCGGTTTTCTGTCCCACCGGACTAAGAGAGTGAAGGAATAAAGAGTGCACCTGTGCTTGCGCATACATTCGGGCACTATAATCCGGTCTCCGTTGAGATTGGCAGCCGTAACTGAAATTCTGTCCGGAAGACCTTACATGTATAATGGGATGCATGGGTAAAAGGAATGTTACTTATTCAAGTTGTTTAAGAAAATGCTATTTATAGGGCATTCTATTTCCAGGTCAAAAAATTAGTCTTTGAATAAAAGGTACAAACCATTAAAATTAATACAATAATGTCCACATAATATCTACGTTGGGGCTTTAATTTTTTAAAACACGTTTTTGCACCGGGTGCAGAAGGCTTTAAGTTAACACTTTCGCTGTCCTGTTTTCAGACACAATAGTAAGAAGCGTGGTACGTTACGTGGTAGAGCCATGCTGCAGCTATATTATGGTTGTAGCACGAATGGGTCGGCTCGGCCAGTGAAGGACCACGCTCTCACAGAAAACCAGCGTAAAATAGCAACTTAACGCTGCTGTGTTTCGTATGGTGAGTGTAGAGAACCGGAGACCCTTTTTACTGGCAAAGAGGCATTCCATCTTAGTCCTCACGGGTGACAACGCATCTGCATCTTGAGTCGTTTTTGAGCATAGATGTAGATGTCTATGGGTCACTGTAACCATTTACCATCAGGTGGACTGTGTGCTCGTTTGTCACCCGATCCTATAAAAAAAAGACAATAACAATGACCTATATGTAGTGCGTGGGACAGCGAAAGCGTTAAATTATTTTCATTAATTATTTTTTTGTTCTTTGAAGTCGGTTTTTACTTTTTATGAAAAGCTTAATTTTCGCAGAACGACCTGTTTTTCTACCGACTTCATAACTTTGTTCAAGGTGATACTCATGTAGTCCCATATAAATTTGATATAGGTCTGACCAATAGCTTTTGAGTTATCCTTAATAATATACAGGGTATTTTTGGAACGCTCCCGAAAACTAAGACAGGCGACAGCACCAAGTATACCTTTGATCATGGGTCATAAATAAATTTGATCCTGATGAAAAAAAAACATATTTTTACAACGTTTTATTAGCTTTATTCACGCGCCATCATGTTAGTACAGCTAAATGAAACGATAATTTCATAAAAAAAATCATGAAAATACTGAAACATAAAACCAGCAGTGGAAACTGAATTGATATCACCTGACTAATGGAGGTTAATGTACGCGCGAACGGTGAAAAAAGAACGCTGGCCTTGAACTTGGGCACTGAGCGATTTATCACATATTGGCCAGTATTACTGTGCCTGCATGCTATTGGTTCCCGCGCTTTGTTCGCTCCAAAAATACAGTCGCATACACAGCTTACTTTGCGACTCGCGACGATGTTTTAAAAAGGAAGGAAAAAAAATTATTTATATCTATTGTTTTATGACTAAACTAGTGAACGAAAAAGTGAATGGGGAAAATTGTGCAGTAAAGTTAAAATTGTTGAGGAAGAATACCGAAAAAATTACCATGTGATCGACCTGATGACGGAAGCTCAAGCGAAGATGAAAGTGATGATGAAGTAGCATCCAGTAACACCAACACACCATCAACATCTGGCTTCCATGTGACCCAAGACGTCATAATGGACGGCGTGTCACCCTTAGCTTAAGTTTTTTTGTTACAAACTACTTTATATTTTACGATAGAAATAACAAACAATGCTCAAGTAAACATTATCTATTTTTAATTCCCACCTCTTCCAAAGTTCCAAGTAGCTAGTAAAACACCTATTATGATTCTACAATAAAACAATTAATTACTATAATATTATAAAACAATAGCCCAATACCATGTAGTACTTTAGAACGCGACTGTACCCACACTCACTCCGCTGTTGACCTATTCCCTGTCGCCTTACGCTTGTGACGCAGTTGTGTTTTTGAGACAGTTCCGTGTTGATTTTGTACACGCGTGCGCGAGCGACAGTTAAATCGTTTTGTTTAATAAATTTACTTGTGATTATGTGTTGATATTAAAGTTTTTGTTACGTTTTTGGATTCTTTTTTGTTTAAATAATGCCTAACGCGTACGTTTATAGTGGTCAACATGTTAGGTATCCGAACCTAGGTACACGAAGTATCGCTAAATAAATTGTTAAGACGTCGAGATGGAACAAGTGTGTCATACTATGCAGTGCACAAAGTGTTGAAGCGTAACCAATGCGCCCATACAAATTGCACAAGAGTTTTCTGCCGTTGGTTATTATACCAGCAACAACGTGTGCCTGGTTCCATTGAGCACATTATCTGGACGGATGAGTCGACATTTACCAGAAACGGCCTGTGGAACCGAAGAAATACACACGTGTATTCAGAGGTTAACCCGCACGCTGTTCGACAAACCGGGCACGAAACCCGATGGTCGGTTAACGTATGGGCAGGTTTATTTAAGGATCGCATACTGGGACCAGTGTTTCTGCCAGAGCGACTGAACGGACAGCGATACCTAAACTTTATAAATGAACAGTTGGTTGACATTTTAAACGACCTATCGTTGGCTGAATATCGCCGCACATAGTTCCAACATGATGGTGCCCCTCCACATTTCGTGAGGTTCGTCCGTGAGCGCCTCAATGAGCTATTTGATGTCGCTGGATCGGCAGACTAGGACCACACGCTTGCCCACCTCGCTCACCAGATCTGACTCCGTTAGACTTCTTTTTGTGGGGTATGTGAAAGAAAGGGTTTTTAATCGTGAATGTGATAGTGCTGAAGAAATGCGCCAAAGGATCGTGGATGCTTTCGAGAAACTACGTACGGACTGTGTCGAAGACCACACGATGATGCCCCGCCTGCACCCAAATCTGCCTTGAAATGAATGGAGCACAATTTGAGCCGCATCTCATAAGACCACGGAGGATTTAGAGCAGTAAGCTGTTTCATAACTATTTTTTTTAAATAATTTAGTACTAGACTAATCTGAATAGGTACATAACTGAATACATGAGAATAATAAACATACCTACACGATGAATAAAAACGCATGACTCCAACCTTGTTTACATTTCATTTAAGTATTTCTTCATTAGCGGGGAATCGAACCAGTTATTTGGGTTATTTAACCTGTAAATTCGGATTAAAGTGGCTACGTGGAGATAAGCACAGTGGCAAAATAGTAGGTTAAGTAGATAAGTTAGGTATTTAGACACGTGTTGTAAATTATTATATTGTGGGATGGCCCGCTAGTTGCGGGCCGCGCGAATTTGTGTTCGCGCGTACATTGACCTTTATCTAGCTCAGGTCAGGTGATATCAATTCAGTCATTTCACTGCTGGTTTTAAGTTTCAGTATTTTCATGATATTTTTTATGAAATTATCGTTTCATTTAGCTGTACTAACATGATGGCGCGTGAATAAAGCTAATAAAACCTTGTAAAAAGATGATTTTTTTTTTCATCAGGATCGAATTTATTTGTGACCCATGATCAAAGGTATACTTGGTGTTGTCGCCTGTCTTAGTTTTCGGGAGCGTTCCAAAAACACCCTGTATATTGAAGTCGGTTGTACAAAATTTTTAATTTTTAATTATTATTCTGCAAAGTTAGTATACGATATGATGACAATATCCACCAAAGAAAAACCATTTTGATTACCTATGTTATATCAACTGTATTGGTGTCCGTCACTAATATAATTTTTCGTATTTACAAACTGAAGTGGCAATGTGCTGTTTACATTTGTTGCAAAATTGACCAACGTTGGAATAGTAGGTTGCGTCTTATCTATAGACATTATTCGTATCTTGTTGTGGAAGCTGCGCTTAGTCAGATATAATGTGGGACGCTTTCTGGATATATGTAGCGACTATCTTCACAAGGCGACGGGAAGCAACAGAATATGTGAAGCCAAAGTATCTTCAACAGTGAACTGTCGTAGATTAATAACGATATTGATGACAGAAGCTTCTAACAGTGGTAGAGCCACGCGGCAGCTTTTGCTGTCGCACGGATTGGAAGGCTCAAACCGGGGTGGTACCACGACCTCACAGAAAACCAGCATGAAGTAGCGGTTTACCTCTGAGTTTCGCTTGGTGAGTGCAGGTGGCCGGAGGCCCTTTTAACTGGAAATGAGGCATTCCATCTTAGTCCTCACGGGTGACAACGCATCTACATTTTGATTTGTAATAGAGGATAGATGTAGATGTCTATGGGCCGCAGCAACCACTTACCATCAGGTAGACTGTGTGCTCGTTTGTCACCCTTATCCTATAAAAAAAAGCAAAACTTTTGACTTTCCTTAATATCTAGTAGTCATGTTCATGAATATCAAATAAATAACTGTTAACATTCAAAAGTATCTATTAGTGTACAATATTTGACCTGATATTTAAGATTCAATATAATAACTTAACAACTTACTTTAATTCGCGACCGATAAAACATTCGCTTCAATTTAAAAGTCATCTCACGAAGCACTTGCCCTTTAGAATATTCCCACCAAAAACGGAATAGCTTATGAATAATATACTTAGTGCAGGAGAATCTGAATTTGTAAACATTAGAGGGACGATGGTAAATAATGACCATTAAAATTCAATAAGCGCATTCGAGCAATAAATCTTCATAGAAGGCTATCTCAGCAGGAACAATCTGATCCAGAATTCGCGACCACGGGCTATTGTGCGGCCAGTCGCAGCCCGGAGTATATTCAAATATATCGCCGTAGTAGGATCGCAATTTGTGCAGAGCCTAGTATTTTGACACCTTATACATACGCATTATATACTTTATTAAGTCTTCGATCAACGAAATTTAAATAATTCTTTTGCTTTCTTAGCTAAAGGAGTGACTGACCGACGCTGAAATGAAACAAATAAAATGGATCATGTGATATTTTGCATGCCCTTCTATCAATTGGCAAAATTGGCAAAGCTGTTTTTCTGCGTGGGAGTCTATCTAAAAACCTTAACTACCTTTTTTATCTATATAAATAAAATGATAAAGGTTTGCAGTTGTGCGCGACGAAAAACTATTAGATAGATTTTAATAAGATTTTCTATGTTTTATTTCCTAGATATTTGGCCTTTAAGTAAAAAAAAAATATTGCGATATCTTCATTTTATATAAAGTTATTAAAGTTTGTGAGTTTGTGAAAAGTGCTTATAAAAATCGTTGTTTCTTAACGATTTTATAAACACTATGTGTTCAGTGAAATCCTCAAATCTGGACTTCGGGCGGTTCATTGAGTCCAAGGCCAAAGCAGCTGCAAGGAAGCTGGGAGTCCTTGCAAAGGTCCGGCGATACTTCAAGCCGGGACAGCTGCTTACATTATATAAAGCGCAATTCTGGTTGTGCATGAAATATTGCTGCCATATATAGGGTGGTGCTGTATAATGCCACCTAGCAGCTTTGGACTCAATGGAAAGGCGTGCTAAGAAGCTTATTGGTGACCCGAATTTGGTTAAAACCAATCTTACGAGCCTCGGACACAGAAGCAAAGTAGCCAGCCTTTCGGTTTTCTTCATTGTATTGCATAATTTAATTCCTCCCTCTCCCTTCCACCATCGGACAACCAGACGTTCGGCCAGTCTCCACCCTTTCGTTGTTGACTTCCCACGCATTTGAACCAAACGGTTTCCTACGTTGTTCATCATGCGTACAGCAAAGGAGTAGAATAAGTTGCCAGCATCTGTCTTTCCATCCGATTACAGTGTGGGTGTCTTCAAGGCAAGAGTGAATAGGCATTTGTTAAGTCAGTGCGCTTCACCATCTTAGGCTACATCACTACTTACCATCAGGTGGGATCGTAGATAAGCGCTGGCTTAGTAGAATATAAAAAAATGTGTGTTTTCGTTGTTAATATATCAAGCAACGCGGGCGAAGTCACAGGTATCAGCTAGTACACAATAAAAGAGATAAACGACCACACAATCGACATGATGGAAAGTGGATGCTGTTGCCCATTGACACCTACATCTATTCTCGATTGAAAATTAACATACAGTTGCGTTGCCACCCCTTAGGACTAAAATGTGACTGTAATGGAGTAATAACGATCTCCGGTTCTTTACACTCATCATGTGAAATACAACAGCATTTGTCACTTATTTTACGCTGGTATTCTGTAAGAGCGTCGTCCTTCCTCGGTTGAGCCCGCCCATTCGTGCTACAACTGTAATGTAGCTGCAGTACCAACCTGGTATGGATTAAGATGAAATAGACCGTATATATATATATAGCCTTGAAATTGAATGAAGTATAATATAATGGCGCGTCTCCACCAAAGTTTTCAACATTTGTCAACACGTGTTGCCGACAAATGTTTTTGTAATCACCTAGTGTTAGCAACATAACGAAACATGTCGGGAATCGTGCTTCCATTTTCTGCGGCTACATCAAAGGAATACGCTTGTTGCCGACATTTGTTCCCTCAGTGGAGACGCTTCTTGCAACATTTTGAAACAAATGTCGTCAACTTTTGTTGATTTGTCAACAGTCGGAAACATAAATGTTGTCAACATTTTTGGTGGAGACGCGCCTTAATATATACGAGTATAGCCTTCTTTATCTGAAGTGAATGCAAATGTCCTTAAGCGAATATAGCCAGTAACCATCAGGTGGATTGATGGTTCTTTCATCAACTTATTAAGATGCCGTGAAAGCTTTTATTTTGTATCCGTGGTGACTTAGAAGATGAGCGCGTAAATTTTAAAGTACGTGAGGAAACCGAGTTCGATTCCCATCAAAGCATATGAATAGAATAGAATAGAATATTTTTATTCAATAGACATTACAATCAATTCTTATTGAAAGACATTTTTTATCTATAACCTGGGAAAAATTAGCAAGAAATCTAGCGGGACTTATTTTTGAACATCATCATCATCATTACTGCCCTTAACAAGTCCACTGCTGAACATAGGCCTCCCTCAAAGGAATGCCACGAAGTACGGTCCAGAGCCTCCTGCATCCATATCCATGGACTTCCTGCATGTGTTATCAGGTCGTCACTCCATCTAGTGGGAGGTCACCCTACACTTCACCTACCGGTACGAGACTGCCACTCGAGAACCTTTTTTCCCTATCGGTTGTCGGTTCTTCGAGCTATATGACTGGCCCATTGCCACTTCAGCTTACCAATCCGTTGGGCTATGTAGGTCAACCCGAACGCTGCCTAAACGAGTTAAATCCGTCGATGGACCTCTCGGTCGAAGTTGGACTTACCTACTATGGAGACGTAGGACTATTTGTCCCAGGTAAATATGATCGTTTTTAACGTACACATGCAAACGCGTATAAATTTATTTATTTATTAAACTAGCTGTTTAGGCGTTTTTTAATCTCGTAGCAGTTATGATGGCCTAAAGTAGTGTTTAAATATTAAAGAAATATAAACAAACCACCAAGTAACTCTACCTTTTCATAAATTCCTTTAAATATTCTTGAAAACTGTAGCACTTTTTGGTTCTCCCCTTCGCGCACCCAACAGTTCTAATGAGTCGCTATTGAATTTATAAGATACAAACTTTCAATTCATACAAAAATATCGGTCGGCTTACCGGTACGAGGCTGCTTCTCAAGAACCTTTCTTCCCTACCAGAGGCCCCAAAAAATACCCAAACGTTGCAATAAACTTGAATTTAAGCCCGTAACCAAATAAACAGGAACGCTGTTAGATGAGCCACATAGTCTTAAACAAACCACCAAACTTCTTCATCGGCAACATTTAAATAGTTAATCGCGATTTTTATTTGTGGATTTACCACATGCTCGGTAATGAATAAGGTGTTTCCTTCCTTGATGTAATGAAAAAGCGTGGTGAATGTTATCTATTCTGTAACTCTATCTAAAATACGAAGCGAACTGTGATTATTTATGAGGCGTCAGTACCTATAACGTTTCAAGTAAACGTGTCAAGTTCATGACGTCATATTTTACTAGGTAGAACCACAAATTAGTTAATAGTTTACTAAAGTAGAACGCAAAGTTGTTTTACATTAGCTAATAAGTAGATTTACATATAATGTATCTAGGAGACTATTTTTTAAAATTTATTAAATATATATATATTTTTCTAACGGTTTTTAAAACTTCATTAGTAAAATTTTTGTTGGCCCCAAAGTATAAAGAACACATTATAAGAGGAGGGCAAACGGATTTAATATAAATTAAAGTAATCCAAAATAGCATAAGCACAAAATGTAAGCTAAGTAAAGAAATAACTTACACCGTATTTTTTCTATTTTTCTGTCATTCTATGTATGTACATAAACTATTTTATGTATAAATAAATAGAAATTCAATAGAATTTATATATTCTAAGAGTCTACAAGTATAGACAAAAAGGAACTAGCACAACGACGCTATCTCCGGTGTATCGAACGGTTGGTCTTAGGAAGAAGTGTAAAGGTATAGGTCAAACGGCCAGTGCGCCTCGCGAAATGTCACCGTCCCGGACACCCGACTCCGTTATCCGCGAAACGGTAAGGATCTATAAAGGAAAGACAATAATTTAAAATTAATTTTTTTTTACAACCGGCTTCAATATATGTTAAGAATAACTCAAAAACTATTGGTCAGACCTCGATCAACCCACTTCCACGGACATTACTTGATTCCACGGACCACACGAAAAGCACCAGCTTTCAAATAAAAAAGAATCATACAAATCGGTTCACCCAGAAAAAAGTTATGAGGTAACATACATAAAAAAACATACAGTCGAATTGAGTATCTCCTTTATGAAGTCGGTAGAAAAAAAAAATAGTAGTTTAAGATTTTAACCCGTCAACCAACAAAATTTCATCATAGTATATGTTATTACAATACAATTTGTATGATGGAATAACAGCCTGTTTGATTTAGAACTCGTAAACACACCTGTTGACCAGATAAAATTGATCACAAGAAGTCATCACAAGATGACTTCTTGTGATGGTCATTCTATACTTCGGTAAGTATATAAAGCCGATGATCCAGCGCCTGATCTCTCAAGTCGTCCTATCGGACTATAAGAGTAAAGGAATAGAAAACGCACTTGTGTATGAACACGCACTAGTACACTATAATAGTTATAACCTAAGGGTTGAATGCAGCGTACGTATTTTATTCAGAGATCTATTCTGTCTCATTACCTGTCTTCACAAATAAATTTGAATTTGAATAAAACTGAGCATCGCGCAGATGGCTAGTCTACGTCGAGACTGGCCGTCGTGACTGAAACTCAGTCAGGGGGAGGGCATTATTGTAATAATTCATAATATTTCAAAGAATTAGTATATATAAATATTATAAGCCTTTAGATAAATATATAGACCACTATATTTCCTTTTGTTTCCTTATTCTGGTAATGTTAATATTTACTTATATCCACTGTTCAATTTATATCTTAAAGACTCTGAAGACCTACTCGAAACTATCAATAAGCTTAAATATTAAGTAAAAAAAACCGGCCAAGTGCGAGTCGGACTCGCGCACCGAGGGTTCCAAACAAATCCGTATGTATATAAGTTTAAAATTAATAAAAATATTTTTATTACATGATGTAACTAAAAATGTATGCTTTTCGCAATTTTTCCTTTATCTGTGCTATAATACGTTGCTTCGTACCAAATTTTAAGATTCTGAGTTCACGGGAAATACCCTGTAGGTTTCGATTCCCTTGCGAATGTCGAAAACTTGCGGCATAAACGGCTGTATCTTTTGATTGCGTTAGCTTAGAAGTTTGATTATTTTACAGCTCCAAGGGGCAGTAGACTTGAGTATTTGATATGAATTTCAGCTTGATACCTCTACGCGTTCCTGAGAAAAAGGGTCTTAACAGATAGACAGACGGACAACAAAGTGATCCTATAAGGGATCCGTTTTTTCCTTTTGAGGTACGGAACCCTAAAAAAAACAAAATTTGAAACCTTTGCCACCTAGCAGCTTTGGACTCAATAGATAGGCGTGCTAAGAGGCTTATTGGTGACCCGAATCTGGTTAAAACCAATCTTACTAGCCTCAAACACAAGCGCAAAGTAGCTAGCCTTTCGGTTTTCTACAGGATGCATTTCTGAGAGTGTGCGCAGGAATTGCATAGCTTAATTCCTCCCTCTCCCTTCCGCCATGGGACAACCAGACGTTCGGCCAGTCTCCACCCTTTCGCTGTTGACTTATCACGCATTTGTACCAAACGGTTTGCTGCATAGTTCGTCATGCGCACAGGAATACGAGTAAGTTGCCACCATCTGTCTGTTAAGTTAGGTTGTAATGTTACCAAAACGTGAAAACTGTGGCGAAACATTAGGAAAGCAGCAAACCCGTACAATGCTCGCTCTATATCAACATTTTTATACGTGCTAGAGTCATGCTGCAGCATTACTATTCGTATAGTTGTAGCACGAATGGGCTGGCTCCACCGGGGAAGTACCACGCTCTCACAGAATACCAGCGTATAATAGCAGCTGAATGATGCTGTGTTTCGTATGGTAAGTGTAAAGAACCGGAAACTTTTTCTTTTTAATGGAAGTGAGGCATTCCATCTTAGTCCTCACGCGTGACAACGCATCTGCATTTTGATTCACAGTCGAGGATAGATGTAGATGTCTATGGGCTAAAAAAGCAACATTTAACAAGAATTTTTGAAGTAAAGGACAAATTTTTGATTTAAAAATCAGTGCTAATCAAATGCCAGATAAAAAATAGGTTGGCTCCTTTCAATTGGCAAAAAATAAACGATCGTATACGTCTTAAATCATTAATCTCACTAGATTTACATGCGTTTCTAATAATAACCTCATCCTCTGCAATTATACCTGCAAAAATAATTAAATAAAACTAATTTTAAGGATTTACATAATACATATTATTATTTTTAACCAAAAAATGGAGGTGGTACTTACTCAATTCGACTGTAATTTTTATGTGTGTTATCTCAGAACTTTTTTCTAGGTGAACCGATTTTGATGATTCTTTTTTTATTTGAAAGCTAGTGCTTCTCATGTGGTCCCATTTTAATTTGATCAAGATCTGATCAGTAATTTTGAGTTATCCTTAATGATGCGTATTTAATTGGCTTCAACTACATTGATGATCTTATTTTATTTATATTGAAGTCGGTTGTACAAAATTTTTAATTTCGCCACTTGTTTTGATACCTACGTTTCGCAAGAAATTAAACAAAAAAAAAAACAAAAAGCAAGAAGCAAACAGCATTTGTAATAAAAAATAAAAAAGGTAATATTTTTATCTACAACGCAACCTTAGAAAATAAAACCGCACACTAAACGAAATCTCGTCTCGAATTATTCAGAGGAGCGGTGTTGCGGTCCCGAGTCGTGAAGCGAGGCATCTTCGGAAAGGTCGACGGCTGACCGATAACGACGTCGGCCTTCTGCGGCCCTAATCTGCCCGGCCGTTGCACCATGGGGTTACTATGGTATCGTGATGTATCAGCGCCACAATATAAATTGATTAGATATGCATTTAATAGTCTGTTTAGTTACTGAAATCTGAAGATAAGTTTGAGGAATTCAGTTGAAAGCCAATATATAATATATTAAGTCTATAGTGTAATGGTGCTGCAAGAATATACACTACCGTCTGCAAGAATATACTACGTCCCGTGGGTGTCGTAAGAGGCGACTAAGGAGAAGGTGATGGATGGGTATCAGCGTTTTCCTAATAATAACTAGAAAATATAATGTGTTTGACAACCCGCCTGCCAGATATCAACGTGGCAATTGTTTCAAATATCCCCCTTATGAGACCATCTAATGGAAAGCCAATATAAGCTGTATGATTGAAAAAATAAAAAAAAAACTTTAAGTGTTTTTGTTTTGTGTGAGTTTAATTCTATATTTAAAAAATATTTATTTTTAAAATATAGAATTGTCTGTAATACTTGTTAGGTTATTATGAATACATATATTTAGTGAATAACTAAGTGAACCGCTACAGATTAATGACGATAAAAAAAACTTTCAACATATTATTTCGTCAATATTAAACTTTTTCGTAGAGACATGACACTGTTATACATACAAGCATGCTCTAGCATTTTGCACTAATATTTTAATATTCATAAGACTAATATCATTATGACGGCATTATATCGGAATTGCGGCGCGTGTGGGACATGTCCCAAGTCCTGCAGGACAATCACACGTGGGCGAGAGTTATCCGTCCTGACGATTATGTACGCCCGCTAAAATAAACTTAGACGTTAAAATGCTCTACTTGCCGCTTTAAATTTGGCGATGGCCCAAACTTAATAAAAGATACATAAAGCATATTCCTGAGCTACCTGCATCCATCGACTACCTGCATCTCTTACCAGGTCGTCACTCCATCTAATGGTACGTCACCCACCGGTACGAGGCTGCCAATCGAGAACCTTCCTTCACCATCGAGTGTTGTTTTTCACTTATTTTACTTATTTTTAATTCCGGACTTACGACGGTAATGAAAAATGAGTAAACATAAGTTAGGCACGTAGTACACGACTACTCTGGGTCCCAACTCTGCCGACACAAATTAAATTGTTATTTGCAATTTTAAGTACTGATTTACCACGTGCTGCACGCCGTGAAGACCGCTAATGGGGCAGCGCAATGGACACTTCCTTGCCCCAAAACCCACTCAGAAATGAAAGAAGGTCTGTACCCAGAAGTAGGACGTATATAAGATGTAACGTTTTAACTTTAAATTCGAAAATTTGTTTTATTCAAGTCTTGGACTAATTTTTTACTTGTCACTACATCACGTTGTTAATTCTGCATTCAATTCCTATCATGAAACTCACCCTTAAAATTACTAAACAAAACTGGCTTCGCTTTTTAAGTAGAGCAACTTACCGCACGCTCATACATTTTAACCTCTTGCCATAGTCCGCACCATAATTGATACAGGCCGAAGCTAAAAACCAATAGCAAACTCTCGCATGATTTACGACAGGCTAATGCGCATGTGCGGTGACTTTATTAACATTTATTATGATAATGACCGCCTTGAATAATGTTACAATGTGAGCGAGAACCGCTGCAGGTACACTTTGTCCTTAAGTCTAGTAAATTTTGTTAAAAAAAAAACAATCCATTCCAGTACCTCTTCATCATCAGCCCTTAAAAGTCTCTTGCTGTACATGGACCTCCCCCGTTGCTGAAATAATTTGCAATAATCACCCCGTTTGTCAGACGGTTTGTCGATTACAGTACCAGTCGCCTTTCACCATTGACGCTGCTCCCAGTCAACAGTCTGGATACGCGAGCAACCCGGGCTTGCTCCCCGCCGGCACCAATAAAATTGTTAATTGCAATTTTAAGTGCTCATTTACCACGTGCTCGGCGGTGAAGGAAAACATCATGAGGAAACCTGCATGTCTGAGAAATAAGAAAAAAGATATTTCGAAGACATGTGAAGTTCGCCAACACGAATTGGGGCAGCGCGGCGGACATTTTCTTGCCCTAAAACCGTCTCAGAAATGAGAGGAGGCCTGTGCCCAGCAGTGGGGCGTAAATAGGCTGCAACATTACTTTACTTATACGCAACGAAAATCCAACTATAATTATTTCTTATTAAATTTCCATTTATTCTCAGGATGCAGCTTTTATTGATTGTGCTTGTTGTTATCAGACTCATAGACGTTTAAAAGATTTTTTTTCATCAATCATCATAACATCAAAAACGCTCATGCGGCGTGCACTTGTTGGTTTTCCAATTCTTTTATTTTATGTCTCGAGGATTTTTATAGCGTCATTTGTCGAAAACCATGTAATCTTTCTTGCGCTTCACGTTATAACTCTATGCTTCACGTAGGTACTTGACTGTTTCCACACCTACGAGACGAAATATAATGGAATCCATAATTAGTTTCATGTTATCGTCATTATGTCACATCGGTTGATATATTTGATTAAAATAATCGAACTTTATCACGTTTAATTTAACTTATTATAACTTCCGACGTCTTGGGTGTTATGCAACACCTAGGGTCACGGTCACAGGAAGTTCGCGGCCTGTGATCAAATCCTAGAAGCTACCACCACTATTACGCCAGATTTGATAGACTAGAAATTCAAGCGAAAGTACATCGACTCCTACGAAGAATAATACCTGAGGCTGTTAAAATTAAAAAAAAAATCCCAATTGCAGCATAGAAGGTGAATCACCAACTTGAGTCAAGAAAATTAAATTGAATCCCAAGCCTTCAAGATATATTAAGCTTATTCTGCGTAGATCGGACCAAAATTTTAATCAGAAGCTAATCAGGACCTCCGGGTTAACTATGATATCGCGACGGCAAACACCTCAGCTCGCCCCCGTCCGTGACAATGGGTGCTGCAAACCACTCGAAACGCTAGGAGCTACAAATAAGTTAAATTAAATGCTATAATATCCCTAGAAGTAGCTTTAGTCCTTAAATAATGAATCGCTTAACTTATCAAGGCACCGAAGATACAGTGATTGGCAGTTATATTCTAGTACGCATTAAAAACTCATTCAGCGAGATCCAGAGCGAGCATTCCTGTACTCGATTCTGTTTTACGACCCCACGTAGAGTACACAGGATACTTTCCACCTAATGTACTTGAGATAGGTGTAAGGAAATTTTATGAATAAGTCGCCCTGCAATAACTTTTAAGTCTTATTTTTCAGTGTAATTAAAACCTAAACCCTTTGTATTAAACCCGAAAATTGAACTTTACCTAATATCAACGAATTGCGTTAAAATTGGGTTAAAACATCCGAAATACATAACAGCTACATTCTGCAGTAGTTTTAATTGTTGTCACGAAATTTTGAAATAATATCCCGTCCCCGATTAGGTACATGATTTAAACTTTGAAAATAAGTTGTGTTATAATAAGTTGTTTTTATATCCTATGTATTATGGTATACACGTTCTTAGGTAAGATCATGCTACTAGTTTTGCGAATCCTTGGTTTAATCTACCGACTTCAAACAGGAGGAGGTACTCAATTCGACTGTATGTTTTTTTTTGTGTGTTACTAACTTTTTAGTGGGTAAATCGGTTTTGATGGTTCTTTTTTATTTGAAAGTTGGTGCTTCCCATATAAATTTGGTCTATAGTTATTCTTAATCATTTATATTGAAGTCGATTGTACAAAATTTTTAATTTTAATTTATTTCTCTTACGCTGAAACATCACTGTTCATTCATTCATATGTATCAGGTGGAACTTTAGTTAGTTGTTACCCCAATATTATGAAAGTATATTTATGATTAATGCAAATCATGATTTCTAAGCTCTGTATAATTATTTCATAGTAATTAATGCTACTCGGCCGCTGTGGTTGCACAACCCTCAATTAGTGTAACACTGTGACGAATTCAGATGTATCTTGGACTTCGCATAAGGTCCATCTTAGTCCTCACGGCTAACAACGCCTCTGCATTTTGGTTCACAAACGAGGATAGATGTAGATGTCTATGGGCCACAGTAACCACTTACCATTAGGTGGACTGTGTGCTCGTTTGTCACCCTTATTCAATAAAAACAATATATCCATTAGTGCAAACCCCGAAATATTGTTCTGTTCTTCACCGGTCATTGATAAAGCTACTTCTAAACACATAAGTCATATCAGCAATGCGCCAGCAAATGGTAAAGTTAATGTGGTAGAGTCATGCTGCAGCTATATTAGTAGTATAGTTGTAGCACGAATGGGTCGGCTCGACCGGGGAAGAACCACGCTCTCACAGAATACCAACGTAAAATAGCATCTTAATACTGCTGTGTTTCGTATGGTGAGTGTAGAGAACCGGAGACCCTTTTTACTGGAAAATAGGCCTTCCATCTTAGTCCTCACAGGTGATAACGCATCTGGATTTTGATTCGCAAACGAGGATAAATGTAGATGTCTATGGGCCACAGTAACCACTTACCATCAGGTGGACTGTGTGCTTGTTTGTCACCCTATCCTATAAAAAAAAAGATGTACATTTCTTAGTGCACACACTTACAATTTGGGGAGACAAGTACTGGTGTGCAGGAGTGCAGTAACTGCCTCTTTCGTCTTGTGTCGTAAACGCTATAGCTCATCGTGAGATGCTAGGTTCGAATCGCATTTTTTCTCTCAAGAAATTCTCAGTAGCAACCCGGTGTCAGGAAGTTCGTGGTGTTTCACCCCCGTGTATTGGAAAGTACGTAAAGCCGTTGGTCCTGCGCCTGATCTTTCTCCGGTCGCATCGGATTACCGTCCAATCGGACTATGAGAGTGAGGGAATAGAGTGCACCTATGCTTGCGTATACATTTAGGCACTCTAATCCTGATTCCTGACTTGCTCAGATGGCTAGTATCGTTGACACTGGCCCCATGACCGAAATTCGATTTGGACGACGTTATTTGAGTGCAGAAAATCTAGCAAGGGTAGATAATATTGCTCCCTATCACTAGTAGGTTAAGTTTGGCCTAAGTAAGCAAAGAAAAGTAGCAAATAATGTGTAATACATGGAAATACCCATAAATAGAAAACTCTTTTATCCTGCTACAAAATCAATAAACACAAAGCCATAAGAATATATAGCTGATTCAAAACAAAGGGCAAAGTATTGAAAGGTCTCGTAAATTTCGGGACGCGGACTTGTCAAGTAAGGACTGTAATACGAAAGTGGTTGAAAAGTTTAAAGTTTACGAGAAACTTTTCAATCAAGCCCCGGACCCGTATGCCCGTGTGAGTTAAATTAGAGGCCCGTCGGAAACTGCCCTTTAAGAAACGTTGGTATCGTATGGATCTGACTCCTGAGTTTAGAAAATTCTATTTTATGATTTTTTCATATTCTAAAAAGATCTTGCTGTTATCATCTTCTTTGGTATATCAAAATTTGGTATTTTGTATTTCTTATCTTATAAACAGACCCTATATGGTACTAAAATTAAAATAAAAAATAATTTTTCGGTCCGCATGCAATTTTATTTAAACGTTTTTTATTATTTCTTTCCTTTAAAGTTACTTTTAAGTATTTTCTACCGACTTCAAAAAGGAGACGGTACTCAATCCGACTGTATGTATTTTTATGTGTGTTAACTTTTTTCTGGGTGAACCGATTTCGATGATTCGTTTTTTATTTGAAATCTGGTGCTTCACATGTGGTCTCATATAAATTTGAACAAGGTCTGACCAATAGTTTTTGAGTTATTCTTTAAAAATTTAAATTATTTAATAATTAACATGATGAGACGTTAATAATATGGAAATTCATTATATAATACTCGTAGATGGAAAATAATTAACGACTTAAAAAATAAAAATTATTTATATTAAACACTTTGAAAAGCACTTCACTCTTTCCCGCCGTCGCACTCACTGTCATTGCCACCACTAAATAGAACAGAGCAACCCTTACCACCTTCGATAATACGGCACGCATTTCGTCTACAAACGAGGCATCAGGATAATTCGGCTGCGATGACTAACGATGTTAAGCTAGCACAGAGTGTGGTAGAGGTTGAAATCATGTTGAGTGTAGAGATGTTTTATTTAGTGGTGGCAGAGATAGTGCAGCATTAGTGGTGTTATTGAGTTAATTGTGAGCAGGAACTGCTCATCAAACAAAGTAATACTCACTCATTCTATTTTTGAACGCGGATATAACATAGGTAATTTTTTGTCCGAATGCATTTTTTTCTAGAAATCAACAACACATGTTTCTTCATCATCATCATTATTGCAGCCAATCACAAGTCCACTAATGAGCACCAAAGCATGCCAGAAAGGAAGGTCCTGGGCCACGAGCATTTTCACAACATCCAAACAATTGCATTTTATAAATTTAAAGATAAAATATTATATCCATCCACATTAAACTTATCCTGCCAACTGATGTCGCTAGTTTAAAATCTTGCTCTCAGGAACCGAGCGATGGGCCGCGAACTGATAACTGAATTTACTATCGCTTACAATCCGCGAGCATCGGCGATGCCCTCTTTATACTTCTTAGCTTCCATAGTTTCGGTCTTTACGGACGATACCCGCATTCCTGATTAAGATAGAAAGCTCTCTACGAGCTTTGTGCGGAATTCATGACTTTTGATTTTTGATGTGATATTAAATTCAAATGGATTGTTTTAACAATCATTTAGTTTTATTTATCACTTATTTTATATAACCATTACTTATTCCTTGTATATAAACTATTTATTTTACGATGTTAATGGATACAGGGTGCTCAGGACCATGCTCCGCGGCATTTCCCAGAGCAGCCCTATGTTATCCAGTGGATATGTGAAAGGTTGATGATGATGACAAATTTCAAATAAGGTAAAAGTTTAAAAACTTCAAAACGCAATAAAAATAAAATAAAACATGACAATATTGTCGCTTGACTTGCAAAACCGCGGACGTTAAATTAAGCAAAAAATATTTTTGTTTTAATGGAAAGCATCTGGAATGTACAATTTCACTTTTAACGTTTTTGAACGTGGTAGAGCCATGCTGCAGCTATATTAATTGTATAGTTGTAGCACGAATGGTCAGCTCGAACGGGGAAGGACCATGCTCTCACATAATATCAGCGTAAAATAGCAGTTTAACGCTGCTGTGTTTCGTATGGTGAGTGTAGAAAACCGGAGACCCTTTTATAGGAAACAAGGCATTCCATCTTAGTTCTCACAGGTGGCAACGCATCTGCATTTTGATTTGCAAACGAGGATAGATGTTGATGTCTATGGGCCACAGCATCCACTTACGATCAGGTGGACTGTGTGCTCGCTTGTCCCCTTATCCTATAAAAAATATACACATGAAAATATGCTTTTAGCATATTGAGTTCTTGTGTATCCTATAAAGTATGTATTAGTATCCTCTTCGCAATCACGAGTTTGAATTGTGAACGACGATATGTCTTCCGGATTTTGTCAGGTAATAATGTAAATAAAAATAAATTGGTCAAATACCGAACAAAGACAACAGATATGGGCAAATGTATTGCGAACGCAGTCGGAAGCCAAATTCCGCATATTAATGGTATTTCCCGAAATAAAATTTCGGACGAGTGAATGCACTTTGTCTGCTTGCGGTCAACATATTTACATTTGTTGTACATAAATTAAAGAAGCGCACGAGAGAGTTTTCCTGTTTATCAACTCGTTGCTTACCACGTTATGGCCTCCTTTTAATGTTGAATAATTAAATTTTCAAACCGATTTTCCAAATTAAATAAAAATGATAATTTTACGTGGTAGAGCCACGCCGCAGCTATATTAGTAGTATAGTTGTAGCACGAATGGGTCTGCTCGACCGGGGAAGGACCACGCTCTCACAGAATACCAGCGTCAAATAGCAGTTTAACAATGCTATGTTTCGTATGGTAAGTGTAGAGAACCGGAGACCCTTTTTACTGGAAAAGAGGCATTTCACCGTAGTCCTCACGAGTGATGCAACGCATCTGTGTTTTGATTCGCAAACGAAGATAAATGTAGACATCCATGGGCCACAGCATCCACTTACCATCAGGTGGACTGTGTGCTCGTTTGTCACTCGATCCTATAAAAAAAATGATTTGTTATAATTACGCGAAGACTACATATTAAATGAAACTAGCGGCACGAGACACGGGGGGAGGAGCTCCCCCCCACCGCGTGACCATGGGTACTGTAAAACACCCGAAACGTCGGGAATTAAAGAGTTAAATTAAACGCGATAAAATCCGTAATAAAAATTAGTTTCGTTTAATGACATAATCTGTAATATATCTGTCATAATCTGATATAATCTTTATGTAAAACGTATATATACTTACTTTTCTTTTCAAAAAAAATTCTATTAAAAAAAATTTTTTTTGTTACGTATTATTCTAAATTAATTTTAAAACCTAAAATTGATGGAAATGCTAAAGTATTTTACCTCCATACGCCTTGTAAAGGCAGGAAGATCGTATTATTAAAATTAAGTTTATTTTCAAATAATAATATATGAAATTATATCTTTTCAGTATATTAAGAAGCAATCAAAACATACTACAGCTTCAATAAATTGCTAAGCAAGAATTTTATTTTATTCAAAGCCTATCTTTAACTATAGCAACATATATAAATCTATTTTTGTTTCAACTCTAATTACACAATTCATTTAATTAAATACTTACATTCCTCTGTAGAGCGTCAAGACCAAACATTTCAAAGCCAAATAAAACAACGCGCATTTCCCAAGTGGACGGCAGCTGGCGCCGCGCCAACAAAAGTCACACAAATACCGTCGTTTGTCCGTTCGTGTGTCCGACGGTCATCGCGCCGGGCAACAAACGCAAGAGCATGCGTTACTCACAGCTCCCTTATGCAAATAGACAAACATTCTTTGTCTGTTGCTCTCCTGGTAGCATCGAGACAAGGGCACTTGTTTTATTTTTAACATATTACATCGCAATCGATTACAGACGCAAATTCAAACAATGATACACTCTCTTATACTTAGTCTAAAGATATCAACTACGTAATAGAGATTGATACATCACAAGTTTACACGCAAACATTCATCTTAATTTTGAGAGGCACTTTCTCTTTCTAAGCTAATGTACATAATCCCTAACACGACGTAACGCTTCTTAGATGAGATTAAACAAAGGCACCACATCAACATATACGAGTACGAGCTGAACTCGAGTCAAGTCCAGCAATTTGTGTTTCTACACAATTGGTAGCTCTAACTGTCATCCAAACCCAAGACCCGCTCAATAAGAAGCGGCTGCGTAGCCAATTAATGTTACTAATTTCAGTGAGTTCTCGTTGTGACATATTAGTATGTTCTGTGTACATGAGCCACCTTCTACAGTACTCCTCGTGTTTAATCACTCGTGATATATTAAATCTGGGTTCATGATCTGCTGAAGGGCGATGATATATTACGAATACATGACCAGTTCACGTCACGTCGACCCACAACTGGCCGTTAACCACGTACGATTGACGCAAAGCCAGTGAGCAAACAGTGAGTCCTTCACGACTCACCGTTTTTGAGTGGTTCACCCGCAGCCCACCAAAAAGAAACAATATTGGTCGAGTGCCTTTTGAATACATGAATGACGATCTTACTACTGCTTACCGATACTAATTTATTTTAGATTTGATACAAAGAAATGTGTATAAAACTACGTAATTTATAAAAAGGATCTTATAATATCTTATAGAAGGAAATGCTACCGATCAAATAGTATAAATATGCCTGACGTAATACATCTAGATCGGAGACGAAAAGATAATTTTGACGCGTATATGTGCAACTTTATAATATCGGCTCAACCGAGGACGGATCACGCTCTCACATAATACCAGCGTAAAATAGCAGCTTAATGCTACTGTGTTTCATATGATGAGTGTAGAGAACCGGAGACCGTTTTTACTGGAAACGAGGCATTCCATCATAGTCCTCAGGGGTGACAACGCATCTGTATTTTGATTCTTAATCGAAGATAAATCTAGATATCTATGGGCCACAACATCCATTTACCATCAGATGGACTGTGTGCTCATTTGTCACACCCATTCTATAAAAAACTTTATAATAATATACCCTACATTGAGTAGGACTAGAAAACATATAGTACACTAGTATAGTAACTAACCGATAGTATTCCGAAGTTAACCTCTTGGTCAAAACTCTCCAAGAAATCTATAGAAATATTTTTATACTATACTAATTCGGCACTTAACTACAATCCCACCTGATGGTAAGCGGTGATAGCCACGTGGGGATAGCCTAAGATGGTGAAGTGCACTGGCTTAACAAAAGCCTTTTAACACTCTTGCCTTGTAGAGAATAAAATTGATGTGTCTGTTTGTAATGTAATGTCAAAATAAAAGCTTTTTAATAAATGCATATGATATACGCTACTTATTACAAAATAAAACCATTTTTAATATTTTTGTTTGCCTGTCTGTTTGTCCCGGCTAATCTCTGAAACGGCTGGACCAATTTTGACGGGACATTCACTGGCAAATAGCTGCTGTTATAAGGAGTAACTAAGACTACTTTTGTTTTAGAAGAAAAATTAGGGTTCCGCGCAAAATAATTAAAACCATTGAAATCCAATTGTAGTATATAAACGCGGACAAAGTCGCCGGGATCAGCTAGTTATTAATATTGAGGTCTACTTATGCAATGTTTAATCTAATAACCGTCATTAAAGTGACGCAGCAATTCTTAAATATTGTAACAATTTGTGTTTAGCAGAACCATTACCAATTTACTAGAAAATACGCAATATAAAAGAGAATAAAGTAAAACGGTCAATATAAAAACCATTGACAATAGCAGCGATGATTTTGCATAATTTTATTGATCTAAATACCCGTGGATCATTGATCATCGGGTCAATAATACGTATTAAACTTGTCACTCTTTACTAGTGATGTGTTATAATTTATGAAATCATCTCGATAATTCAGAAATTTTTATATCAAGAACGGTTAATGAGTCGTCATCATCATCATCATTACAGCCATTCACAAGTCCATTGCTGAACATAAGCCTCCCCCAAGGAATGCCACAAAGCACGGTCCCGAGCCACCCGCATCCATCGACTTCCTGCATGTCTTACCGGGTCGTCACTCCATCTAGTGGGGGATGCCCTACATTACGTCCGCCGGTACGAGGCCGAGAACCTTGCCGGAGACTGGGGGCCCTCTCTTCGTAACGTTACTAATGGGGGATATATTGCCATTAGTTGAAACGCTTGGCGAGCGGGTTGGCGACCGCAGTTTTTTATTGTTGTTTTGCTGTTAGCAGAAAGATGCTGCTGCCCATCTTCTGCCTCAGTTTCTCTCTGTCGCCTCTTACGACATCCACGGGAAGATATGGGATAGTGGGTTAGTGAGTAATATAAGTTAATTGTTTGAATTAATATCATTTCACATATCCAGGCTAATCATGTGCATATATACACGATAATGATAATAACTGTAATTGAAGAAAGTCATTTTACAATATATTTAATTTATTAATGTTAAAATAAATAAATAGTAATGCAATATTGAAATGAAACCCTGAGAAATGCCACAAAACACGTTCATCAGTATAACTTATTTAGTAGGTAATTATATAATATTTGTACTTTCTTAATAATTTTATATGTTTTGATAGCCTGACTGCCTTCGCAAGCAAATTTAAGTATAAAATTCAAAAAATTTGCTTTGCGCGTAAGGTAGTAGACACTTTAATAAAATAATTCTAAGAGCATCAACATCATCATCAGTCGAAACATCATTATTAATCGAGTAGTCGAAAAAACTCTAAACTATAGAAAGTGCATGGGAATTCCAGTAAATGATTTATTTTTTATTTTTTAAGACATATATTATAATATGAAAAACCTAATTATAATTGCAAATTATAGTAAATGGACCTTTACTTTAGAAAAGAGCTTTGTGAAATATTCCGTAATCGATAAGTTAATTTACAGCACTATATATTGATTTTGTGCAAATCTCAGTTGACCGATGGTGCGTGCCAAATGACACGATCGATCATTGCCGTCGATGTCTTTGTGTTTTCCCGCGGAGCACCAGGTGTGGCAGTAGCTTTACGTCCCTTCTTGTTAATTTAAAAAGTTTCATGCATAACGCCTCGCCTGTTTTTCATAGAGTGCATTTAATTCATATACACTACTACAGATTGACGGAAGACTACACATATGCGAATAAAATTCCAAATAAAGAGTATAATAATGTACTATGATGGAAAATGTTAAATGCAGAAGAGACGTGTTGTTCTTGCTATGTATTCAATTATACTCCTCCAAAATCTAAGCTTAACACTACTATATATACACTACACTGTACTATTCTCGATAGTCTCAATAATTATTGGTGTCGTGTAATTGGTCCATTACAAACTACCGTATTGATACCGTAGACGAAATTGGTCAGGAGTACCAATATAATCATTAACATCATTATATTCCTTGATTATTAATGACTAATGGATACCGGTAAATAAAATCTATGAAAATTATCATTTTATATCGTTATATATCAAAAATTGTAATGACGAGAACGACCGAACTAGTGGAAATTAAACATAAGAGTGACTTTCAATAAGTATTATTTATAATCTACATTGAATAAAAAAAGTTTCTGTTCCTGTCGTCAGATATAAATAACAGATCTAATGCATAATATATATGTACTTTTAAATAGTATAACAGCTAATGGCCTCTAGGTCCACAATATAAGATAAAAGAAAAAGGATCGAAGTAATTCAATTAACTTCCTTTAAATATTCAATAATAACAAATAAAATCAATTTCATACGAAATAATTTAAATATTACAGTTCGCAAAGTTTCGTAACGGACATAAAAATCTTCAATAACGAGGAGATAAAAAGTTATCCCAACCTCTCGCCTTTCAAATCAAACACGCAAACAACCGGCCAATATTTACACCCTCGTACATTGTTTGACCAAACTTTTCTCGCGTCCCAAATCTCGGTTAACACGGTGGAACCCTTGTTGCCCAATAAAAATCAACGCCAAGTCCGGTACGGATATCGAAACTTCCTCGCGTTCAAAAATTTACAAATACAACATTCAGTAAAATGTTTATTGGCCAAAAATAACATCCAAAACCTTAACAATAGAGTTCGAAGTAGATGCATTCATAAATTTGGGGTCAGCAGTACTCCCTTTCAGACGATTTGCCCCATATGTTGGAAACAAGTGAACTGGCTTCTTAACACGCTGGACACCCCAAATTGAGTGAACTCGAGGGTAGGAAATTGGTTGAAGTTTATTGGAATTTCCTGTGGGTGAATATCACACATGCTTTAGGGTGTAGATTGATTTTAATAGATTCTCTTGTCCATAAATATTCAGGAGCGGAAGTGCTTCTGAAACTTTAACAGTTTGAATTGTTTTTATTTTAACTACAGTTGTATTCGTCTATTTTACTTATATTTATATTCGCTTAAAATTCAGTTCAATGTCCATCTATTCAATTGAATTTATAATATAGTATCATTTTATTTTAATTATATTTTATTAGTTTCCCTACAATACCACACACAATATTATCTAAATCCATACGAATTCGTGTGTTTAGGCAAACAAGTTGATTTATATAGAATAATTCTTATGCAAAGTATTTTTAAAGATAATAACTACGTTACGTACGTTAAATAAAAAAAAACACGACGTAAATAACAATAAAAATAATACGTAACGTGTTAAAAAGAAGAATCTAGCTCAGGGTTAGGCACTAAATATTTTTTTCAAATTCAAATTCAAATTTTATTTATTTGTGAATACACGTAATGAAACAGAATAGATCTTTAAAAAAATTATGTTCGCTGCATTCAACCCTTAGGTATACAAATATAATAGTTGCAATTTTATTTATTACATTTCCACAGTTAAATTGTTTCTTTATATTATTTATATTTTAACTAGCTGGCCAGGCAGATGATGTTTTGCCCATACCGACGACACTTTGTCGTATTAAAAAATTCTTAAATTCGCAATTAAAAATATTGGGGTCATTTATCGGGATAAAAACTATGCTATCTCTCAAGTTGGACTAAATTGCACACTGTGTGCAAAATTTCATTGAAATCAGTTCAGTAGTTTAGAAGTCCATTGCGGACAAACAACGTGAGACATAATTTTTAAATTTGAAGATTATATTTGAATGTTCAACAATGATGTAATTTTTTTATAGGATAAGGGTAACAAACGAGCACTCAGTGCGCCTGATGCTAAGTGGTTGCTACGGCCCATAGACATCTATATCTATCCTCAATTACAAATCAAAAAGCAGACGCGTTGTCAGCAGTGAGGACTAAGATGGAATGCCTCATTTCCACTAAAAAGGTTTATCTACACTCTCCATACGAAACACAGCAGCATTAAGCTGCTATTATACGCTGGTATTCTGTGAGATTAATTAAAATGGGATATTTATAATATATAGTATAATCGAATGTCAAATTACAACATACATGATTGTAAGCTGTTATTTAAAAAAAGGTCCCGCTGGGTTTCTTGCTGGTTCTTCCCAGGACAGAGGTTTTTTTTTCCGAACCAGTGGTAATCAAACAAAAGAGTGACTTTCAATAAGTATTAATTATAATCTATATTGAATAAAAAAGTTTCTGTTTCTGTTTCTGTTTCTGTTTCAAAAAATTATATATTATGCAATGTCATTATGCCTACTGATGCGTCGCTTAAATATTCATCAATGTTTAGAACGTGAACAGGCCCCGGTCTATCACCATCGACATCACTGATTGATAAGTTCTAAGTCGCAAATATAACTCCTAATTTTTCACGTACTTTGCGTTGAAGGAAAGTACCGGGTACAAATTAAAATTAAAATATTTCACCGTAACATTCAGGCAGTATTAAAATTCTTATGCGTTGAAGTACCGGGTACAAATTAAAAAAATTAAAATATTTTACCCTAACGTTCAGGCAGTATCAAACTCTTATCTTCTTACCACACATCGTCTTAGAAATAAGAGGTCAGTTTTTAAGTTATTCAATTAAAATTAAAAGGTTTTCGCTTGTCAAAATAAAACCGTCGAATGAAGTATCATAAAGTCTCTATTCGGTCATTAGAGTTAGTGTTTAGTCGATTAAATGTGTAAACTTTATTGCAAAATTTTAATTAAACATTTTTAGGTTTTTACTTCTTAAAATGCCACGTTAACGTCTTCGTTACTTTTCAAAGCAAATATTTCCACGAAGGGTAAGGGACTCTGAATTATTCATGCTTTTCGCACATTGGCACTCGGCCTAACCGGAAGCGGGTTCAATTGGGCGGAAAGGCGGCTTGACCGTCGAGGTCGAGTGACCCTTCCCGTCGACCTTCCGGCTTACTAAGCCTTTTATGAGGGCGTTAAAAGGATTTCTTGTGAGAGGTCTCATGGATTTATTGGCTATGAAATAATTTTATTTTGACAAAGTAGTAACGACTATTTGACAAGTTCGATTTATTATTTTGAATTAAAAAAAATATTCTAAAGGTGCGTTTACTTAGTAAGTGTATCACAGAGTACATTATATAGTACAGACAGTTGATTTTTTTACAGGATAAGGGTGACAAACGAGCACACAGTCCACCTGTTGATAAGTGGTAAGTACATCTATCCTCAATAAAGAATAAAAATGCAGATGCGTTGTTACCCGTGAGGACTAAGATGTAATGCCTCTTTTCCTGTAAAAAGGTTCTCCGGTTCTCGACACTCATCATACGAAACACAGCAATGTTAAGCTGCTTTTTTACGCTGGTATTCTGTGAGAGCGTGGTCCTTTTCCGGTCGAGTAGACCCATTCGTGCTACAACTATACTACTAATGTAGCTGCAGCATGGCTCTACCACGTAATAATGTTGGTATATCATCTGTTGGTATATCTCTAATGCAGGCATCCGTGACTTTTTCTGCCACCAGGGCGGCGCCACTTAACAATGAGGTCTTAGAGTACTTACATACATACGTATGATGAGGTAAATTATTTGACAGATTTCATGACGGGGAATATAAATTCTTAGAAAAATGTAAAGGTTAATGTTTCTTTCTGTAATATTAGGTATATTTTACATTAATTAGATTAAAAATAAATAAACCAAACTATAAATATAACTAAAAGTCAAAAATAAAATAAAAGAGAGGTATAAAGTACAAAAAATAAAAGATCAAATCACTGACGCCTTGTGCAATATTACACTAGAAACTAATAAACTATTATATAAAACTAATTTCATAATTAAGTGACATTGTGTAACAGAAAACTTTACCTCGGTCACAACTAGCGACATCTGGTGAGTGAAAGATTATTAGCCCTCATTAAATTCAAGAATCTTAAAATATGTGCCAGCCATAAATTTAAATAGTCATGTTACATCGCTTTGATTACCATCTTAATTTAATATCACTGTTAAAACGTTGTATTGTTGTTAAAATATAAGCTCTAAACCGAAATAAACGTTTTTGTCCGGTCTCGTTGATAATTTAAGAGGTCTGTGTTTTAAGAATAGCAGCATCTAGCACCAAAGGGCTCATTTATTCGAAACAAATTTTGTATGTATTTTTAATACCGCTCACTGCGTATTAAAATTAAAATATGATACTAATATGGGTATTATCAAACTAATTGTATAATTTAATCTGATATTCGATTTATTACATCTACTACTACTGCTGCTGCTACTATAGCCCATCATAAGTCCACTGCTGAACACAGGTCTACTAGGTAGGTAAAACGAGGTGCTCCCTCATCCTCAAATAAAATTGATGAGTAACCCCATGACTAGTCCATCATGACTGATGGAGTATAGGGCGGAATGACTAAACAATTGTAATGAAACTCCACAAACAAATTAAAAGAGCAATGCCAGGAGCCAGGGGTGATCTAGGCTACATTTTATCCAAAACTCTTGGACATTTGTACCATCTAAAGTCTACACATAAATAAAATTGAAGTACCTGTATGTTATATTGAAATCATTGGCTATAATCTTAGGGGGTTATTTGTATGCTTATATGACCATAAACGAACATTTTAAATTTATTTATTTGTCTGTCCGGGCTAACCTTTGGAATGGCTGAACCTATAACTGAAACTTTGCGAACAGATACAGAGCAATGATATATATATATATATATATATATCATTGCTCTATATATATACATATATATATATTCATCCGAAAAACTTAGGATTATTTTTGGAAAAATAAACAATTTGATATAATAAATGGTTTATCATATAGTTTTTCATCATAAATCTGAATAATGCCACATTAATAGATCCTATCCAGATAACCCAGGGGCGGGTCGCTAGTATACAATAATATCGTACTGGTAAGCGCAGTTTTGGGCGAACTCCCACTAGATGGAGTGACAATCTGATGAATAAAATCGTCCGTAGGTTGTATAAAAACAACCTCAAAGGACGTTCAAAAATCTTAATGAATGGGTCGGCTCGACCGGAGAATGCCGTAACAGATTTGTAGAATGCTCTTACTCGTTTCACAAAAGTAAAACCATAGCGCCTTTCAAATGTACACGTAGCGCCATCTAGTATGAGTATTATTATATATATTACGATCCTATTTTATCTATATATGTCATATGATAATTTGATAAACCGAATTTTCGGCAAAAATCTAGGAATATCGGGATAACACGGATAATTACACATTTCTCAATATTACTGAAAAAAAAAATTGGAGTTTATGTAAAAACGCCACTCGTTTTAGTAAAGATTGCGAAAAGAATCGTTGGCTATTATAAACGAAGCACAATGATTGGTCAGTCGGATCGCCCAAAACAACGTCTTATCGGATTTGCCCCCCACCTTTTTTCCCCGCCGGATGTGCCTATTTTTTTTAATTAAATGTTGAAGATTAAAATTTTTTTTTAATGATTTCTGGGGAGCTTCCTCCATCCGCCAAAGCAATAGCAAAGTGTAGTCGACGGAGCCCCGCATAGCGGGGCTCCTATTTCTGGATGGCTTGTAAAAAAATAACCACGAAGAGGATGGAGGGGTCTGTTCGCTCGCTTCACTCGCTCACCCGACCCCGCCGTCCCCTTCTAACCTAACCTGTCCGAGTCCGGGTGCCCCAAGACCCGTGCTCGCTTCACTAGCTGTTGCGCCAGATAAAACACCAAAATGTTAACTTTTATAATTACAATAAGAATTGGCCTATAAACCAAAATCAAACCAATCAGAGTTAAGTATATTCAAAGTTTCTAAAGCAACCAGTGTTTTCGCAAAACTCCTTTTTTCAGTAAGATTGAGAAATGACATAGCCATTGTCTAATTATCCGTGTTTTTCTAGATTTTTGCGGAAAAGTCGGTTTATCAAATTATCCTACGACATATATAAACTATACCAACATTTGATACATCGATCAACTAAAATAATACATTTAAGTGTCGAATAGTATTTTTTTAATATAAATAGATAAAAACAGTCATTTAGGTATGAAGTAAAATAAACAAAAGTATTTTTTAATGATTTGTCGAGGACAAAGTCACATAATATATAGGTGCGACGTCGAGCGAAGCGAGGAAGAGTTTTAAGTTATTGGTGACCACAAAACACGAGCTGAACCAGCGCTGAATGGTGATAAATACGCAGTCCCAATAGATATAATTTAGTTATTTTTATATAATACTAGCAAGCCCGGCAAACGTTGTTCTGCCCTCACCAATGGCGGCGCAATGAGTTTCATTGCGAATTCAGTTCCAACTTTCTACATTGTAAATATAAAATTTGTTAATAACTCGATCACAGTGTCGGGTCCACATTTTGTGATTTTCTTTATTGGGATTAAATGATCAAACCAAACATAAAACTATGAATATAAGTAATTTTGGTCCATAAATATAGAATTTATTAATAACATGAGTTCAGAGAATCAGAGCATAGATATGAACCATTGTCTCTACAAAACTGCCGCACGTTATCTAGAAGCCCAAGATTCAACATTGGGGTATAAACAAAAAACGTGGAAATCGTTGTCTCCGTGATGCTGTTACTAATATTGTATTATATATAATGAAAATAGATACGGTGTTAATTACTCTTTTATAATTAATTTTTGTAAAGACGTGAATGGATGAAAGTGACATGTCGCATTGTCAGGTTTTGGTGTTTTTTTTTGCGTAGGTATGAAGGTGATATGTCGATACAAAATGACTACAGACCTTAAATCTATTAATTTAAGGCACATTTTGGAAATAGAATGTTGATAAAGGTGTTATGTTCAGTTCAGTTTGAAAATGGAACTGGATGAAAGAGGTATTGCCCCACATCGCCGCCTTCCAAATAAAAGTAAAAACTTTGTTTCTCTATCGTGGAAGAAGGTGTTATGTTCGTACAGCTCAGCTTACAATGGTCGAATGACGCAACGTCACTTTTCAGAAATGAAAGTGTTATGTGACAAAGGTTTTGGCGGGAACTTGACCGGCGGCGGTTTGCTGCTCCTGTATTATTGTTTAAATAATGGTTTGAAGTGGACTTTGATATGTAAAAGTGGTGCGATTTTGTGTATTAAGTGTCTGCGCATGTGAACTATTAGTGGAAACTGTGAAACAAGTGCTCTAATGGTGATGTGATTCTCAAAATAAGGTGTCTGTCTGCTTAGGCGCCTTGAGATACCATCGCCAACCGTCAGCTGTCTGCTGGCGAGTTGCCGTCAAAATCTCCCAAGGGCTGCACAATGTGACGCATCAACATATTGTGAAGCAGTATACTATAAAGGATAATTATTATAATATATTGTAACTTCAGGCTCAGAAGGGCTAGATCCCAGAGCCGTAAAGCCAGTTATTAGAAAAGAAGATGTTATGTGACATACATAACACCTTCATCGTCAAGAAATGTTCATACAAAATATTTTTGTCATAGAATTTATCTTTGGGATACCCAAAGTGTGATACGTATGCCACTTGCGATGCTGGAGAATCAAATGACGGTCATAAATCAATATGTTGCTGTTGCAGCTATTTAATTTTAATTATTTTTTTATATTAAAAAACGTTACCTCCACACTAAGATTTACTCCTGTATCTCGTGGGGGCAGTTTACATACATAAATTTCACAAGGCCTAACATCCAGATGTTGTAAACAAACAAGACCACGAAAACTAACAACTTAAAAGCGTTCTACTTACGACAACTGTGGTTTTACAATCTAGATATTGGTCTGGGTCTGTTACACATGAACTCAAGATATAGCGAATCGCGGAAGTGCTGAAGTTGCAAGCACACTTCTAAGATTTGTGTAGGTAGATCGAAGTTGACAAAACAAAGATCACTTATGGTCAGATTCATGTGCGGGACAAAACAAAAACTTTAACTATGATTACACTTATCAATATCTTATCTTAAAATGATTTTACAGCCAGCAGTGAAGGTACACGATAGGTCATCACTGGCAACACACCTGGTTGTACCATCTCGTTTCCAGATTTTGAGGTATGCCTTACAAGATGTGTTATAATCTCGCGAACGCTGTCCAGCCGAGTTGAATCCGTCGATTGACCGTTCGGTCTAAGTTGGACTTACCTAGTGGGACTATTTGTCCCAGGTAAACTCGTCAACAACTTCGAACTTAGTGCTCCCAACAACTACCGTCATAAGTGTGACATGGACGTTACACATGGCTTTCGTCTTGTCCATATTCATTATAAGCCTCAGAACAAGGCTCTACTACATATAAGAATTTTGTTTGTTTACTCATTACGTCATTACAACAGTAATTTTAAATAATTCATAGAAATTGTAGTGTAAAAAGCAGCTCTGCTTTAGGAAATTCTAACTTAACAAGTCCTAGAAAAATTACTAACTGTTCCTAGGGAATATTTAAAATGTCGTTACTCGATACGTCGTAATGTTTATTTGGATGTTCAACCTTAATCACAGTTGAACGGCTAGAATAACAATGAAGTTATCAAAGTAGTTGATTATGATTTGAAACAGAAAATAGGGTACTTTTCATAACCGTGCAGTCGCGGTTTAAGAATATGTACCCCATATCATCCCGTGGGTGTCGTAAGGGGCGACAGAGGGAAACAAATCAGGAGATGGACAGCAGCGTCTTCCTAATAACTACTAAATATAAGAAACTGCGTTTGCCAACCCGTTTGCCAAGCGTGACAACTATGGCAAATCCCCCCTATGCCGCAATATATGGGAAGTTCAGCAGTGGGCTTTAAGGCTGTATCGGTAACAGTTTCATAACAATTATCACTAAAGCTTAATTTATACCAAGCTAACGGCCAGATAAGGGCTAGTTTAAATATATAAATAACAAAAAAAAAATTAAAAGGTGAAAACATTTTAATACAAAACAAAGCGATACAAAAACATCCGATGAAAAAATATACCTGACATCACTCACGTTTACATAACGTAAATCCACAAAAGTTTATCCATTCATTATTGCGTTTCTATGATACATATGATATGGAATAAAAGAATGTACAATACGAGATCACTGTACTTTTTGAATGTAAAGACTCTAATGTCCAATTATTAGTTAAATTAATTGTCAATATGCAAATTCGATATGTAATTATTAGTGTATTATGCTTATTAGGAATAAAATGAAATCAATTGGACTAATAACCGTTATCTCTTAGATAAAAGCAACTTTAGCCGCTGTTTGAAGCAGCAAAAGAACAGTGACAAAAAAGAATACCGTGGGCGGAAATGATTTGGTTGCTTTGTCTTTCATAGCACGAGGAGAAATTACCGGCAATGCTAAGGCTTGATTGTTGCAACGGTTCAACTGTAAATATAATATGCATTAGATTAAATGTACTTGATATATATATCAATACTGTTATTCATTACAGCCTAAGTCTACTGAACATATTCAGCGGTGGACTTTGATAAGGCCTACACCACAGATTGCCTCAAAGGCGGGACTTTTGTCCTAGTTACCAAACTTGGCAGGTGGCTCGACAACAGATTTTTTTTGAGCTAATATTAGAAAGATGCTGCTACCCATCTCCTGTTTCAATTTCTCTCAGTCGTCTGTTATGAAACACACGCGAAGATATGGGGTAGTGTATTCTCTAACGCCTCTAAAATAGCTGTATAATAGCTATTTTTTTCCTTTTTTTTTAAGTATAGTTATATTATGGTTCTAGCACGAATGGGTTGGCTCAACCGGGAAAAGAACACGCTCTTACAGAATACCGTGATACAGATACAGTGAGTGAAGAGAACTGTAGACCCATTTTACTGGAAACGAGGCATTCCATCTTAGTCCTCAGGGGTGACAACGTAACTGCATTTTGATTCTTAATTGAGGATAGATGTAGATATCTGTGGGCTACACCGCTTACCATCAGGTGGAGTGAGATATGTTTCGTTGCAAAATAAAATCTGCGAATGCTCAGTTTACATTATGGTAAGTTGGCTATACAGCTCAAAGACATTTTTTACTACTTCAAAAGTGGGTAAGTGGTCTAGTTCACTAGCTAACCACTCCAACTAGGGTTAAAATGATTGCACAAGGAATAGTTTGCTACAATATTCGTTATGGTAGATACGAACACGTACACGTATCCTTAATCCTATCATAATCAACCACAATCTCATCTCATAAACAGACCGGGTCGTTGCAGCGTTACAGAATCCGCCACACCGTTTCGCTTTGAGTGTCGGAAGAGGCGACTATGGGAAACCCCAGAAGGATCTCATGTCTTCTGATAGATGGTGGTACAAACATCCTGTTTATACCAGACGTAAAATATGAAAAATGGTGCGAGGCGATTAAAGCAAATGCTCAGGCATCAGGTCCATTCGTGAGCTCTAACAGGCTGATGATGCAAAATAACCTAAACTATTAGGCTACTGTCGCTCACTGAAGAGTAAAAAAAGAAAAAGAATAGTCAAAAATCAACACCTTCTGTCATCATCATCATCATTACAGCCCTTCACAAGTCCACTGCTGAACATAGGCCTCCCCCAAAGAATGCCACAAAGCACGGTCCTGAGCCACCTGCATCCATCGACTTCCTGCATGTCTTACCAGGTCGTCACTCCATCTCGTAGGGGGACGCCCTACACTTCGCCTACCGGTACGAGGCTGCCACTCGAGAACCTTTCTTCCCCATCGGTTGTCGGTTCTTCGAGCTATATGGCCGGCCCACTGCCACTTCAGCTTACTAATCCGTTGGGCTATGTCGGTTACTCTGGTTCTACTGCGGATATCCTCATTCCTAAGTTTATCACGCAGAGAAACTCCGAGCATAGCCCTCTCCATAGCTCGCTGAGCGACCTTGAGCTTCCTCATACGGCCAGCAGTGAAGGACCACGTCTCAGTTCCATAAGTCATCACTGGCAACACGCACTGGTTGTACAATTTCGTTTTCAGGTTTTGAGGTATGTCTGACGAGAAGATGTGTCGTAGCTTCCCGAACGCTGCCCAGCCGAGTTGAATCCGTCGATTGACCTCTCGGTCGAAGTTGGACTTACCTAGTCGGACTATTTGTCCCAGGTAAACATACTCTACAACAACTTCGAGCTTAGTGCTCCCAACAACTACCGGCATAAGTGTGACATGGACATTGAACATGATCTTTGTTTTGTCCATGTTCATCTTAATGCCTATTCGTTGGGAAACACTATCGAGGTCATTGAGCATAGTGCTTAGGTCCTCCAGCGATTCTGCCATAAGGACTATATCGTCGGCAAATCGAAGGTGAGTGATGTACTCGCCATTGATGTTGATACCGTATCCTTTCCAGTCCAGAAGCTTGAAAACGTCTTCCAATGCAGCGGTGAAGAGTTTCGGGGATATGACGTCACCCTGTCTTACACCTCTCTGCAATTGGATAGGTTTCGTACTCTGGTTCTGTACTCGGATAGCCATCGTAGCCCTACTGTACAAGCACTTCAACACTTCGATATACCGACAGTCAACTTGGCACCGCTGAAGGGACTGCAGCACCGCCCAAATTTCGACGGAATCAAAGGCTTTCTCATAGTCCACATACGCCAGACATAGTGGCAAATTGTACTCTTCGGACTTCTGTACAATTTGCCGAAAGGTATGTATGTGGTCTATGGTGCTAAAGCCCTTTCGGAAACCGGCTTGTTCGGGAGGCTGGAAGTCGTCAAGACTGCGCGCGAGACGATTCGTAATGACTCTCGAAAACAGCATGTAGACGCGGCTCAGAAGGGAAATCGGTCTGTAGTTCTTCAAGAGAGCGTTGTCACCTTTCTTGAAGAACAAGACACCTTCTGTAAATAGAGGTAATTCTGATTTTTTTACGGTGTAAATTAAATTGCACAAGTCAATTTAGAACTATAGTGTCGGCGAAAAATAATTCACCACCCATATAATCCCAAGGGTGTCGTAAAGTGTGACAGGAGAAGTAGAACAGAAGTAGTGAAACAACACCTTTTTATATTTATCACATCACGTTCTTGGCACTATAACGCCGGGAGTAAGACTGTTTGAAAATTTTAGTTTTGACATTTTTATTGTAACAAATATTGTATATTAATAAATAAATTTTATATATTAACCGTGTTGTGGCAGTGTAAGTATATCCCTACCCCCTTTTCCTTACCCCTTTATCGTCCCGTGCGTGTCGTAACGGGTGACAGAGGGAAACAAACTAGGAGATGGGCAGGAGAGTCTTCCTGAACAACTCAAAATTACAAAAAACTGCAGTTACCAATCCGCTTGCCAAACGCGGCAACTTTATCAAAACTCTCCCAATGAAGCAATCTATGGGGAAGGCCTATGTCCAGCACAGGACATTCGATGGGTTGTTCTAAATGAATGAAAATGTAGTCAAAGTACGTAGCTAACCTCGCAGCAAGTAGTTTCTGGTGAGCCAATACATCCAGAGCGACAACCTCGCACAACGGCCTCGTACGTGTTCCCCTTCGAGACAATTGACGTGAAGCACTTGTCGTCCACGCTGTGACATGTGATTGTATGAACTCTGTTACAAAAACAAATATATTAAAGAAGGCAATGATAAAATATAACGAAATAGTAGTGACTGATCATACGTCCACAGACACGGATTTGTATGGAGATTTTTTAAGTGAAAATTTCTTTAGAATCTTTGTGATTTGAAACTCGATGACATGTACATGTATAGAATTTAGCCCGTGACAGAATGAGATAGAATACAGTACCTATAGTGTTTATAATAAATTTATTTACATTTTAATTACATAAACCCTAGAGTTACCCTACTCCTAATATATAGCATTCGTCTCATTTTCTTCAAGTTTAGTTTCCCGAAGGTTTCAAGGTAAAAAGAGTCTGAAATAATTGTCGTTGGTCACTATACGAAGCAGTATAATTTCGCAATTTTACGCTGGTATTCTGAGCGAATGTAGACCTTCCCTGGCTGAGCCGATCTCTTTTTGTTGCAGCTATAACACGCTGTATCGTTATGGTTGGTTAGTTGCGGAGCTACGAAGCGTTCTCCAAGTATTGTCGACTAGTGATCAGAATACCAAGGTTCTAGGTTTGTTCATCATCGTTATACTATCACATCATCATACCTTATCATCATAATCATAGAGCAGTTGTATATACATGTCCCGAGTCGCATCAAAAATAAGTTATTGGAGTCAGGCCCATGCCCCGGAAAGCAAGTAAAGCGGTTGTCCTGCGCCTGAGGGAATTAAGTGTGCGCTTGTGTTTGCGCTACACTTGGGCACTATAATCCTGCCCTGCGCAGATGGCTAGTCTCTGCTGACCCTGGCTGCCGTGACAAAATTCGGTCGGAAGGACATTTTTATTATTAAATATACGAAATAATGACCATCGAGATTTATATATATATACATCATCATCATCATCATAGAGCAGTAGAAAGTGGAATGGAAAACGTGTATAAAAGATACCTATATTTCGTAGGATCCAAACAAGCTTTCAAAGGTGTATCAGGTTTATAAGTGCATACGTAGCACTCCAGCGAGCGCTTTGGAGTAGTTCTTGTAATAGGCACAGTTTTTGGTGTCTGCACGATGGCCGGTGCGCGTCTACCGGGACCGTGGTCAGACACTTGTTCGATATCTTCTTCCTCATCATCTTCAGCTTCTTCATCCTCATCGTCTTCTTCATTGCGCCTTGCAGTAAAAAATAGGTACATTATTTCTGCAGTCTCCACAAATCTTTACTCTGCTTAACGACTACTGCCATCTAGTGGCTAAAAAAATAAAAATCAGCAAAATGTATCGTACCATTTAATCAAAATTCCTTTATCTCTTTTGTGTTATCTTAATATTTTATAATGCACTGACACTGAGATTGTGTAAAGAAACTTATCAATAATTGAATCTCACAATGTTCCTAATGACGATGTTTTAGTAGGTACATAGGTAATGAACGTTTTAAATTTAATTTATACAAATAAAATATATTTAGTTAACAACATAATATTATGTATTGTTTTTATATAATACATTTAAATGGTATCTTAATATATATTCCACAATATATGATTCTACTATAGTAGTTAGAGGCAAAACTATTTTTCTGACTGAAGGAGATACGCAATATAAGTCCTAGTAACACGGCACAATGAGGTAGTTGTTACGTTGGCGGACTAGACATGTCCTCGATTTTTTTAAATTTCTTAGACATACAGGTTTCCTCGCGATGTTTTCTTTTACTTCCGAGCAGCACTTATATCAGCACTTAAATTTGCAATCAACAATTTCATTGGTGCTGGCGTGGATCGACCCCGGGTTGCTCGAACACTATAAAATTTAATAAAAGCGCTTACTGCAAACCATGGACACCTGCAAGCCTGCAACCGAGTTTTAACAGAGAGCTACGGCAATAAATTTAATAATTTTTAAACATAGTTTTTTTTAATAACACTTAAGGATAGTAATTTATTAATTTTTACTAATTACTTTTACCAAAATATGAAATTTCGATACGGAACAAACGGCAGTCGTGCTAAGAATAAACAGGAAACCCAGCGGGACTAAATTTTTATTGTTACCTCTGAGGACCATGGAATGCCTTATAGCCTGTAACCTGTAAATAAACTGGCTTTACATAACCTTCAGACAGGAGCAGTGGGTATAACAGGATATATACGTCTCAGTAGCAGGGCCACGATAGCTGAATGGTTAATGCTGTTAATATACGTAATATAAAGACTGATTGTTTATTATTATACTCTTAAACTTCATCTTGACCATTCTTGTGGTGATACGGATTTACAAGAAACTGTCTATCAAATTAATATTACTAATATATTGATATACGTATACGTCAGGGTTCGTTGTTTCAAACATATCAACTCACTCGTCTTCGTCATCGTCCTCCAACTTGGAGCGACTGGCCGGTAGGAGCAGAAGCAACGCCAGTACCAAGCACAACCTCCACCGCACCATTGCACTAACTAATAAATTAACTCATAAATTAATAAATAATATCACGCTCGCGCACACGGTAGATTTGTCATTTTAATTTAGATTTTAATTTAGAAATTGTTACACTGTAAATATTATTGGAAAATCAGAGAATTTTGTGATTGACAGGAACTTTTAACAGATGTTCATTTTTAGAATAAATTCTTTCTTTTTTACACTGTCATCTTGAACTTGTAGTTATCCTAGTAAGGCCTCTTTCAGTATTTATAAATTTAAGCACAAAATATTGTTTAATTTACAAATATATTATTTTAATTATCATAAGCTCATAGCTGCACATTAGCTTCCCTTAAACATTGCTACAGAGATAGAAACAGAAATTGATGTTATTTTAGCTTAAAATGGCTAGTTAGAAAAATGCATAAATTAAGAAACAAGAACTTCTTAGATCACTAAAATGTAAAATTTTAATTTATAATAAATTAAGGCATACAGACTAATAAAATATTTATAAAACCATCGGAAGAATTTTTTTTTACTAAACAAAAAATATCTAAAGTAAATAATAATTATTGCTGACCTAAGTCAAGTAGCGTCACCTACAAACTTATTTTTGAACTAGCTACTCACGTGTAGATGTCGCTTTAACGAATTGACTCAATTTACTTATTTTCTTAGAATATTTCAAATTATTTTACATAACATAATAACATAATTAAAAATGGTTCTTGTGAAAAAAAATGTACATAATTCAAAATTATTACAAAACTAATTGTAGTCGGTGGTTTGAAAAATGGATGTCTTTTTAAAAATAGAGAAGGCACTTATGTAAGCGGATAAGAGATAGCATAGTGTGATAGAAGTACAAAAAAAACTGATTACTTATTGTATTGTATATGTAATTTAAATATAACTGCAATCAATTTATACAGTTCCCACTTTTATCATATGTATTTTACGCCTGAAACTGAAAAAGTTATACTTATGTATGTATAGAATGCATGCAAAAACATCATGCCTGATAACTTTCCATCACAGGCACGCTATTAATAAACGAATAGTGAACCTAAACGTAACTCTTTCATGCACGCACACAGGCGTGCCGCCTACCTCGCCGCTCTCTTTGCGTTGCTTACGCCTAACTGGGGCTCACGGCGGTTATCGTCCGCACAAAGCGCGAAGCGGCCTATCCAGCCGCAGAGACCCGAATACACGACCTCATTAAAAAATGAAACCGCACAAACATCCCTCAACAAAACCTCCAAGAATCGTCAAAGCGAAAAGCGCTACCTAGCGGAGAGTAGCAGAACTACGCCACTCGCAAAACCAACCTCTGTACTTTTTTAATTAGCCTCATACAGTGAGTGAATGAGTGAAATACGTAAGAATTTTTTTTCTCTCGTATGCGGTTAGTTTGGTAGCTTTGAGTGGAGTATGTTAATTCACAAGTAGCCTCACTCTGGTGCTTTTTGAACTGTTCGGTTGGGGTTCTCCCTAGTGCGGAATAAGGCTTATGTGTAACTTTTAAGCGCTTGTAGAGGAGTTAATTAGCAGCAAATTTGTTAAACGGAAAATGGTGCGGCATCGTACTGAAGTTTTATACTATTGCCTTAATTATATTATATAAAAGAGCTCAAAACTAACGAACATGTCGCAAGCGTCTTACATCTGTTAAAATTATTTATCTGTTTACTAATATTTTATATTAATATCATTGTGCATAAACCATGAGCCATTTTAAATGTTCTTCTTAGTTTCATTCTTAGTCATGATAATATACGACAATTTAAGAAATGCCTTAAATTGTTTTGTCTGTCTTCACTATGCTATTGGGGGCAAATGAGCATGCGGCTCACCTGATGATAAGTGACTACCGCCGCCCATGAACAACTACAACACAAAGGGGATTGCGGGTGCGTTGCCAGTCTTTTCTTGAAAATCCCTAAGTCGTACCAGTTCAGAGAAATCACCGGTGGTAAACGATTCCACAAAGAGGTAGTGCAAGGAGGAAAACTCCTAATAAAACGCACGGTGGTGGACCGCTAAGCATCCAGATAGTGTGGATGCTATCGTGAGTATTGTCGCGATGTGCGTACGTGAAATTTGGCGGCTGGAATTAACCCCAACAATCCCGCAGAGCTCACAGGGAGTGTTCTGAGGTAGGTAGGTTCTAGAGGTAGATGCGATAGAAAATGCAAAAGGATGCAACAACCTTTCGCAGCGCCAGTAAATCGAGCCGATGAGAAAGAACTCGGCCTTCGACGATTCGAACCGGATGCGGTCAAGTAAGGCCCGACCTGCGCATTGTAAAGTTGCAAGCAGTGTGCCGGCATGAAATACTGTCTCGCTCTGCTGGGCAATCTAAGCTTTTTAGAGGCCAATTAGGCTTCCGAAGTAACCACGGAACTACACATCATTCGATATATCGACACCGAGGATTCCGATGCTAGCTGAGGCAGCAAGGGGAGTGCCCTGAAATTGAAGAGATACGACAAAGGGGTTCTCTTAAGCGGTAAACGCGCAAACGCGCAATTACAATAGAAAGGGACATGTACATAGGCTGCACTAAAAGTATCGGGAATGGAATATTTCCACTGTTCCTATCATATTAAAATCTTTTTAATTGAAAACTCTTTGGTTTTAAAAATCGAATACCATTTTTACCTCGTAGAGAGATTTTTAATACTTAATTTAACTAAGTGATAATCAACGATTATTAGTAAGGCCGTGAAGCTACAAAAAGTTAAGAATTAAAATTACAGACGCGTTTTCACCTCTGAGTTCCAAGATATATGACCAAATACACAAACCCTAATCAATATTAGATGACGTTAAATCTCGTTGTGTCGCAGTCACTTTGACTTAAAATAATAGAGACAGCACGACACTTAACGGCATCTTAAAATTTAGTAGTGTTTGAGTATTTGGGCAATAGTGCCTCATTCTCATTATCAGTAAAAATGGTCTCCGGTTCTCTACACTTACCATAGAAAACACAACAACTTTAAACTGCTATTTTACACTGGTATTCTGTGTGAGCGTGGTCTAACTTCGGTCAAACCGTCTCTTTCGTACTGCAAAAACGACAATGACGTAGCTACAGTGTGGCTCTGCCACGTAGTAAAGAAGTGGTTTAACTTAAGATGTGCCAGGTGTTGTTTACGTAGAAAAATCTGCCCATACTCATCACGCTCGGCGAAAGATTTGGTAAGCGCAGAGCTAAAACACTCGCACTGGTAATACTATTAGCCATAATCAGTCTGTGGGATTTGGATTCGGCATTTCCCAATGAATATACCATCGTGGACAAATTTTTTTTTATATAGGGTCGGGTGACAAACGAGCACACAGTCCACCTGATGGTAAGTGGTTACTGTGACCCATAGACATCTACATCTATCCTCAATAAAGACTCAAGATGCAGATGCGTTGTCACCCGTGAGGACTAAGATGGAATGCCTCTTTGCCAGTAAAAATGGTCTCCGGTTCTCTACACTCACCATACGAAACACAGCAGCGTTATCTGCTATCTTACGCTGGTTTTCTGTGAGAGCGTGGTCCTTCCCCGTTCGAGCCGACCTATTCGTGCTACAACCATAATATAGCTGCAGCATGGCTCTACCACGTATGGGCAGCAGCCAGGCGATAGGGGAGATCTACGTTCTGTTCACGTGTTAGACGCTAGAGCCTTTTTTTATAAATATGAAGTGACTAATGAACTTACACTTAACCTGGTGATAAGTAGCTACCGCAGAACATGGACATCTGCAGTCAACTTCAAACAAAAATCTAACTAAAGTCTACTGGTGCATTGTGACCTTTCCTAACCTCTGAGGAATAAGATGTAATATAATACTAGTAATAATACTAGTTATCTATACTCTTCATACCGGAATAAAGCCGTGTAGGTAACCTGCCAGTAAAGAAAGAAAGGAGAAAAGAAAGAAAGACATAAACTTTATTTTTTTACGCAACACACAACAATATACAAATATATCTGTTTAAAATACGTAGATTTAATAAGTAAACGTAGTGATTATATACTCTATGGTTGTACTGAAACCACAACGCTGATTTTCAGTGATGACCGAAACTCTTGGAGAATATCTTGGAGAGTATCCAATAAGCCGGAGAAGCGTGGCCGTCAGGCATGTCCATACTTTCGTCATAAACTCAAAAAAATCTTTAAGAAAAAAATTAAGGAAATTACAAACTAAAATTATGTCTAACATTTTCCCAAGAGTCTGACCTATTAAAATAAAAAAATACAGTTAAAAAGTAAAAAAATAAAAATAAAAACTATCATACTTAGTCATCACAATTCATCGTGATAACACGGCAAAGTTGCTGGGGGTTATTACTAACCCGGAAACAGCTTATTGCCTAAGGCGAAAGACGGGGCTCCGGTAGCGTTTCTTCCCTAATGGCGACCATCGAGCTGGAGAGTTTAGTGTTTGGACAAGAAGTTGTGTAAACTCCTTTATCTTTATATATAAAAATTACGTGTCACGTTGTTTGTCCGCGATGGACCTCTAAACTACTGAACTGATTTCAACAAAATTTTGCACACTGTGTGCATTTTGGTCCAACATGAGAGATAGGATAGTTTTTGTCCCGATAAATGACCCTCAAAATTTTTTATTACGAATTTAAGGATTTTTTATAGGAAGAGTCGTCGGAAAGGGCAGAACAACATCTGCCTGGCCAGCTAGTATTTCTATAATTTTGTACAAGTAATGTTTTCACTAAGTAAGTACTGGATAGAACTAAAGCAAGACAAGGAAAAAGGGGACTATGACCTAAATGCAGCCATGATGATTTTTCTATTATTATTTTATTTATTTATATTTCCTATTTTATTTCGATAAGATTAGATCAAGGAACAATAAAGGTTTATCAATATTTATCAAGCTTAACACTGCTGTGTTTCGTATGGTGAGTGTAGAGAACAGACTGGAGACCCTATTTACTGGAAAAGAGGCATTCCAACTTAGTCCTCATGGGTGACAACGCATCTGCTTTATGATTCTTTATTGAGGATAGATGTAGATGTCTATGGGTCACAGCAACCATCAGGTGGACTGTGTGCTCGTTTGTTACCCTATTCTGTAAAAAACAATATTACACAGGTACATCAAGACACACATATGTATATTGTTAATAAAAATAAGAATTAGTAAACCTCAACATGTTTTACAGATAAGGAACAAGCCTTAGCAGCTCGGTCGCGAAGTGCAAAGCAAGTTGGCCACGCTTCCCGTCTTAAACTTCTTTTATCTCAGTCTAGGTTCGTTCAAAAAGTGCAAACTCTGTACAAAGTTCACTTTCGCCTTGTGAACTAATTTTTCGCTCGGTGTCAAGTTCATGGCTGACGGGGCGCGGGACGAGACTGAGTGGAGAGAATGAGGGCTGCGCGGGTGGGAACGAGCCCCGCTATGATAAAATAAAATATTCATTATGATTGCTCCAAGCGGCAATGTTCGCGAGTGTTGAATTATACTCCCGATGCGTTTTGGTCGTTGATAACCGTCACACATTGCGTAATTACCAATATATTATGTTTTAAGTGTTGTCAAATACACGACCACGAATGTAGCCAACCATTGAGCGTGTAGTGGCGTTGAAAGAATATCAACTACTCCATATCGTCCCATGGCTGTCGGTAAGAGGCGACAGAAGGAAACAAAGCAGCGGCTAAGCGCTTAACAACTAGAATATTTAAAAAATCATGCCATAAAACAAACCAAATTAAAAAAAAAACTATAAAGTAGTACTGTCAAATTTTCCCTCGTAGGTAAATATCATCTCATCAGCTAATTAGTATTTTACTACAGACAATATTAAGCCTTTGTCTTGACTATAGTAACGTGAATCATGCTAGAAAAGGGGCTAAATACTCACCACTTATTTTCTATACTAATCAAACTGTTTTCATACTACCCCAGGAGCAATGAAATTGTTAATTACAATTTAAGTGCCGAGTTATCACGAGTTCGACGGTGAGAAAAACATCGTGAGAAAACCTCGATATTTGCGAAATTAGAAAGTTCGAAGACATATCAATAACTAAAACTAACTGCTCCATTGAGCAGTTAGTTTGTTTTATTTTAGAGAATGAGAAGCCAATATAATAGCCTTCTCTTTCTCTAAAATAAAAGAAGACCTAAACTGTAACTTCACTTTAATTTATTTTTCCAGTGACCAATATTAGCTAGTCGAAGTATATCGAACAAGACTGAAAACTGACGTAAAAATCTTCCCGGACCTGCCTCAAACAGTGAAAAGTGAATCGCGGCCGTCTGCACAGTTTAAACGTTTCTTTTTCCTCCTCCTTCTGCTTAATTAGACTATTAATCTGTGAGCGACGCCTCGCTACTTCCTCCATTACCATTCGTCGTCCAATCTTTGATATTTTTTACTGTTTTCATTAGTCACCTGTTGAATTTCTTCGCTTGCTTTCAATTATTATAGTATTTTGAATGATTTTGTTTGTATTCAACGATTAGTAAGAGTTTCAAAAAGTTTTGACTGTATGTATTTGCACATAATTTGTATAATAACAATGTTGTTATTTTAATATTGTAAAATAAGCTTATTAAAGGAGACAATTTCTTTTTGTATGGAGAATGGGCCCACCACCGTAACCAGGCGTAACTTAATGAAATACATGTCAATTTATTCCTTATAATCTATAGATTACAGTAGTAATATTAGCTTAACCGTATCTAACGTGAATACTGAGAAATTAACAATTAAAATATGAACATCACAATAACCTGAAAACAAACTAAAAGTGATTGTCTAGTCGTTTTCACCGGTATTATAAGTTAAAATATGCACTGGTCAGTAATTAATAGTAAAAAACAAAGTTGTAGGTACATTCAGCATTTACAGGTATTTTAAAAATGATGGAAAATCTTTTTAGTAGTTCGTTCTTTCTGGAAAGTTTTTTTTTTATATTACATTAGCCAGAACACGAATATCAAAACAACTCTTTTTTTTTTCAGATTTCATGATTCCGGTTAAATTTTCATAAAATATTTAGGCCGTTTACTATAATAATTTGGTATCTTCTTTATATGTGTAATAAAATTAAGTTACGTCAAAATTTCTGGTGGGCCCAAAAACGATGGTCCCTTTTAACATAATTATATAGCAGTTATTACTAAATCGGCGAGTTTTATGAAAAATCTCACATTAGAAATATTTTTAACCCCCCGCAAAAACAGGGATGTTATAAGTTTGACCGCTATGTGTGTCTGTCTGTGACACCGTAGCTCTTAAACGGGTGAACCGATTTGGTTTTTTTTTAATTTGAAAGCAGGTTTTCTTGGTTTGATTCTTAGACATGTTTTATCAAAATCGGTTCAGCCGTTTCAAGGTCATCAACTATTTGTTTCGGGGCTTTTTATATTTTGAATTTGAGTTATTAAATATCAGAATTATCGGTTCCGTTCCGGTATATCCACGGGTATCGTAAGATGTAACAGAGGGAAAAAAACCAGGCGATGGGCAGCAGCATCTTGATCACAACTGGAAAAATAGAAAACTGTGGTCGCTAACTAGCCTCCGAAGCGTGGTAACTGTGGCAAATATCCCTATGAGGGAATTTATGGAGAAGGCTTACGTTCAGCAGTGGCCTTTTGATAGTTTATAACGGTAACGATAACTTATCAAGCTATGTCAGTTATGAATGAAAGGTATTTAATCCTTCTTGTAATTTTTAGTTTTATCTAGGTTCATCATCATTCTATGAGGCAACCTATGGGGAGACCTAAGTTCTGCACTTAACTTTGTTAGGCTGTAATGAATGAATGAATTAATGGATGAATTCTTGGTTTATTTTACAATGTCTTACAATTTATTTTCAGAATATCCATGTCACAAATTTTTATTTTCTAAATTTTCAACTTTAGAACACAATATTACATTATATACAACATAAGCAACGTCAGAAATTTAGGTTTGAAAATATTGTTTTTTAACGTATACTAGCCATCCGCGTCGGCTTCGCACGGGTGATTTCTGGATCTCGACAATATCGCCACCTACCGGGTCCAAATGACACACCATCTAGGGACCCAATCAAATACACATAACACAATTCAACAAAATCGGTCGAGCCGTTTTTGAGTTTTAGCGAGACTAACGGACAGCAATTTATTTTTATATATAGGGATTATATTTTTATTTTTATAGTAGATCCCTTCATCTCTATAAGTGTAAAGTAGCGCCAAATTTGCATTGATGACGATTTATTCATTCGATTTTATTTGCGCCAATATAATGTTGAGATAAATATTAGAGGTTAATATAGAAATTGACGTCTAATAATTTTTGTCATAAAATATTGATCATTAACTATTTCATATCAATTAATGTTTTGTACACAATCAAAGCACGTCAACAACATAAGCATAAAAGTTCAACTCTCTTACTCTATTCAATCTACTACCACCAGTGATTTTTCCGGACCGATACGATTTAGGGACCTTAAAGAAATGAGCCCACTCTCTTTTAAAAGCCCGGCAACGAATGTGCAATTTCCCCGTTGTTGTCGTTGTTTATGCGCTATGGTCGACACTTACTTTCAGGTGAGCCGCATGCTCGTTTGCCTCCTTATATATGAAAATAACATGGCTAGTCTTGGCAACACAGGTACATTACAGATTTGATGCTAAATTACAAAGTCTAGGTACAGATGCTAGCTTGCTAAGACTGGGATCGGATTTGAGCTTTATAGAGGTATAGAACCTAACTCAGTACGAAGCATATAAGCATTTTGATAAGAACACCATATCTTGCTGCTAATTTTGCCATAGACTCAAAGGAACAGCATCTGAAGGCAGTTAGTACCATCTAAGGTTAAGTTCTACAAAACGAAATGATGGTAGCACGTCATTTCGTTTTGTGATATTCCGCAATCAAAGATCACCCAAGTTAACTAATTATCATACTATAGACTTTAATATTTATTTCACGGTTGTGTCTACACGACTTTTGATTTAAATCACCAGCATTCACATAGACAAATGCTTTGATCAAATCGCATGCATTTATTATTATAATATTCCTCAAGAGCAAACAAAGTAACAAACAAAGGATTGTATTCCACTGCCCCATACACAGCCCGAGGAAGTCTCTAACTGTACAGTCAACCTTATACAGCTCGAGGACCCTCTTTAGCCATGTATGGGGCACCGAGTCGAATGCCTTTCTATAGTCTATCCAGGCAGCGGTGAAGTTCCAAGAGTTGCGTTTAACCACTTTGCCGATGACCGCGTCAATGAGGAGTGGTTCCTTGGTTCCGCGACAGCCATTTTGAGCACGCGATATCACCTGATTTAAATTTAGGTGACGAATGATTCGTGTACTCAAAATGGATGTCAGTGTCTTATATATGGTGGGTAGACACGTAATTAGGCGGTATTTGCTAGGATCTGTGGAATCATGGTCTTTCGGAATAAAATGTGATACCAGTAGTGAAAAGGCTCGGGAGCGACTTTTGGTCAAGAGCCTCTTGAAACTGTCGGGCGAGCACAGCGTGACACACCACGAACCCCTTCAGCCAGTAGTGATGTAGTCCGTCGAGTTCCGGACTTTTCCAGGTCGGGGCCCTACGGACCGCCTCAGCTACATCATCCAGCGTTATGATGGCGAGGGCCATGGGCGTAACACTCGCATACTAACTCGCCACAACTTCCATCCAAGCGTCCTCGCTGTGGTTTACGGGCTCTAACCACAGGCCTCGCCAGAATGCTACAGTGTCAACCTGATTGGTGCTGAGCCCGTTCCATGTACCACTTCTCGCTCCAATGATTCATAGAGCCTCTTCTGATCACTCTGTAAGAGACGATTCTGGTTGAACCGTGTCGACTTCTCGGTATATCGCCGAATCCGCTTTCCCCAAGCAGCGATTCTCTGCTTCAGGTCGTCTATGCGCTCCGTCAGTTTTTGCGTTATATCCGGCTGGGACAAACTAACATTTGTCCCGGAAAACACCATTCTGACGGTGCACACAATTCTTAGCCTGTTATTGGCCGACTTAAAGCACATCAGTCTACCGATGAGGGCCCTAGCATTTGCGATACGATCCTCAATTCTTATTCTCCAGGCTAGGATGGCGCTACTTTGTCCAAATAGCACGTCCACCCATGAGGAGTTTGGCGCCAATAATACGGCATACTGCCAGTGCGGCATCAAAAATAATTGAGTCCGTCTCGCAAAGGTTCCTGCTGGCTTCCAAATAGGTCACTAGCATTGGGCTTAGAGCCCTCACGACAGAACGATTCCGCTTGCTTAGGGTTATGCGGGGAAGTCGCGGTCGATTTTCGAGATGTGTACTGCGCGTTTCCTCAATCGACTCTTCCAATATACTTCCAATATAATCACCCAGGAACTAGAAATAGAGCAAATGAGCTCTAGTTCCAGTTTCTGGGTGACTGTTCCATCATAGTCTGAATCAACCACAACTGGGGGATTTACGACGGCATCCACATGTGCTTGTTGCTCTGCAACTTGTGACGTCGCATCCTCAGCCGTAGTATTTTCATCCGAATAGGGCACAGCCTCACGTCGTAGCCGTTCGAGTTCGGTGTCATCAAATATGTTTGAGCGCAAGATATAGCGAACTCGGTCTGTCAGGTTTTGCTCAGCGACGGCTATAGATGGCTCCAGCTAAGCCGATGCATCCTAGCCCGGTACGCAAAACGTCCAATTTCTCCCCCCTTCGCCCTAAAATACGCCCGCAAAGCGTTGCTATTCATCTGCGTTGTCCAACGCATGCGACGTTCTCCACAATTGGCGGCTGCCGATTGCTGGGCTCGCGAAGTCCCTACCGACATCAAGCCAGCTGGTGAAGATGATGGATGCGAGGGACTGCTGGTTGCACGTACAGCACCTCGCGCTCCGCTGGTGGTTCGCATGCTGTCGCGTACAGCGCCAGCTCCAGACGCCCCCTGGTGACCTCCAGGCAGCGGCCCTTTGGTCGTTCTTATGTGTTCCATCATCCATATAATGGGCGTCAGTTAACGGGAGACGCCCAGTCGCGGCACCATTTCATGGTGAGGCCATGTGAACAAACAGGCCTTTGCACCTTCAATTTTGTCGAGGCACGGCGCTAACACCTCTTAGCAAGGTGCTGACTGACTGCGCGGACATAGCAGTTTTGTCACATAACCGTTACGTCAGCGAGCGATGGGGTCGTTACTTTCCTACGCCATATTATTATTATTATTATTACAGCTTATCACAAGTCGAAAGCTCACATAGATCTCCCCCATAGATTGCCTCATTGGAGAGATATTTGCCATAGTTGCCAAGTTTGACAGGCAGGATGGCAACCGCATTTTTTTATTATTTTATGTTGTTATCAGAAAGATGCAGCTGCTCATCTTCTTTTTAAGTTTCCCTTTGTTACCTCTTGTGCAGTCTTGGAAAGGCCTATACCCCACTTTGGACTTCAAAAAGAAGGAGAAGAAGATTAAGTTACTGTTTTTGTAAACACTATCATCATCAACATCCTCATCTCAAGGGATAACGATGGCGGCACCAGACACAGAGTGTTTTATATACTGTGTTGTCACTGGGCGTTTTAATCTATCAAATATATAGCCGATTTACCCGCCATCTGTCGGTAGTTTCTAAGAAGCATTTTAATGATTTCAGTTAATGTAACACATGACAAATGAATCTTATTGGATAAAAATAATTTTCTCTTGTAAGATTGTGATTTCACAGAATGTCAGCACGTCTGTTGCAATTGCATCAACCGTGTTTAGAGTTAGGGATATTAGATAGGGGTATTAAATAGGGCCTATTTAATACCCCTAAATGTGTTGTATATCCCGGCGGGATATGCAAAAATAATCTTCATGATAGTTATATCGCCATCTATCGCAAGCCATAAGATCTTTATAACATTTCACAAAAGTCACTTTTTATGACACCCACAGAACAATATAGAGAGATAGAGTCTCATACGACGCTTTCAAATACCTACTGTTATCTTTTTATTGTGACTATTTCCGTATCCTTTGACTTTTGATTCAATTTATGGATATTTGACCACAATATCGTCAGCAACACAAAACAATAATCGCTGTCATCTCCGTTGGCAATCAGACTGGCGATGGCGGTGGAAACACTGCCTTATTATTGATCTAGTTATTTTAGGTCTATTAAAATATATTTAGTTTATCTTCGATCTCTTGGAGGTCATGCGTACTTCTTAGTATTACTATTAAACAGACCACTTACGAGACTACTGCTAGTTATATCTTATTGGATAAAAATAATAATGATCTTTTACAAAGGTCTTATAAGTTTTAAGAGTCTTACTTGACGAAAGTTCAGTAACTAATTACGCATGCTGTTATTTTACTCACTCTTAAATGGTTCGTAACCAGTGGGGCAATCAAGCAGACAATAAACCCTATAAACACCACGCTTATTACTTTATTCACTTTCTTATTGGAGTCAGACCCTTTCGTATTGAGGTTCATGGACTAGTCGAAATACTTATTTGTATTTTTGTTTCTTTTCTCGGCAATTATATAACTGCAAGGATTTACAGTCAAACTCTTCCTTGCAACAACTTATAAGAAACGTTAACAAAAATGATTTTTAAATATTAGACATTATAAATCTTTTCCCTGTATGAATTTCCATACATTATAGTCGCTTGGTGTAGTTTTTTTTTATATATTTAAGTTCCTTACTTACACTTCCACAGGTTCTTTATTCAATTAAGTTTAAACTTTCTAAACATATTTCGAAGTACCATTTAAAAACGTTGCCCAATTACATCAATTGCCACAATCATATTCTATCGCTTCATGTTCAATAAAAGAAAGAGAGAGAGAGTTCAAGAAAGATACATTCAGTCAAAAAAGTATCGGGAATGGATTATGTATATGGTTCCAAATTCAATTATTTTTGTTGTTGTTAGATTGGCACAACTATTTTCCATTTTGGCGCGGAGTTTGAGTTACATCTGTTATTTAGATTAAATAAAGTGCTGTTTTTATTTATATCATATCTAGTATGTATTACGAATTTCGCAATGTACAAAAACATCGCACAAAAAGTTATTCTTAAATTTTACATCGCCAATGAAATTTCGTGTTTGGAGTCACTGAAAATGTTACAGAAGGCTTACGGTGAATCGACTTTATCAAAAACACGTGCTTATAAGTGGTACAAAGCGTACAAAAGCGGTCGAGATGTGATTGAAGATTTGCCTCGCTCTGGTAAGCCATCAACGTCTGCAACTGAAGTTAACATCGCAAAAGTGAAGGAAATAGTGACTGAAAATCCTCATTCAAGTTCTAGAGAGATAGCCGCCGAACTTTCTGTGTCTCACGAGTCGATCCGTACCATTTTAAATAATCGCTTGGGTATGAAACATGTTACCGCTCGGCTAGTCTCAAAAGACCTGAATTTTCTCTCGACACGGCAAACTTCCTAAAGGAACTCTATTCGCGACTGGACGTTGCTACTGGTGATAAGAGGGCAGGTTCTTTTCTCGCTCAAATTCGCCATTCAGCAGGGAAACACAGCCAGCGTCCTAGGCACGATACCGCGGGGAATAGGGCTATACGATAATTAAGTAAGTTTTAGTAATTTTTTTATTATAGTTTTTAATATTGTATATATTAAACATAAGTAGATATTAAAATAATATTTGCATACCTTCATTATTAAAAGAAATTTGCCTCAGCTAAATCCATACAGAGAAACAATAAGTGCGCCTCCAGGTGTACCGACACTATCATAGTAAACAGATTATATAACCACCTTACAGGGTTAGAATATCCGGACGGACCGGAGTTGGTGACCAACGTCAAAGTTGCGAAACGGCTGGTGCTGCGATCACCAGGTCGTGGACTCGAATCTGCCATTCGACTACTGTCGTGAACTACTTCCAACACAAGCATTTAAAGTTTATCAGGAGTAGTTAAGGGGAACATTGGTAATGTTACTAGCATTTTTAATATTTTATTTAAAAAAATCCGTGTGTCAACTTGAGGATTTCAGCAACTAAGCGAACCTGCAACGGACGCACTCTTTTGTATCCAGCATATCCAGCTGTGGACTTTTACGGGGTGATAATGAAAGCAATATATTAATGACATCGCTCTGGTGGAATTCATTTATTGATAAATAATATCAAAGTCCACGAAATAGAAAATAATTGTGTTACATTAGCATAATTTTTTCATAGGATAAGGGTGACCAACGAGCACACAGTCCATCTGATGGTAAGTGGTTGCTGTGACCCGTAGACATCTACATCTATCCTCGATTACGAATCAAAATGCAGATGCGTTGTCACCCGCGAGGACTAATATGGACTGCCTCGTTTCCAGTAAAAAGGGTCTCCGTGTACACTTACTCCGGGTACACTTACTACTCTACTATTTTACGCTGGCATTCTGTGAGAGCGTGGTCCTTTCCCGGTCGAGCCGACCCATTCGTGTTACAAGTATACTACTAATAGCTGTAGCATGGCTCTACCACGTATAAAATACTTACTTTATAATATATCGTCTAATTACAGTTCTAAGTTTCAACATCTAGATTTCTCAGCGTTTCAGCAACTAACTAAACATTCCCTAATTTCATTCCCCGGGAGACTATGAACTAACGTCTCGACCAAAATGAGACTCACACGACGTAAGCTAACCGTTTTACGGAGATCCGTCATTTTCTCCCTCCACGCTCTTTACCGTTCATTATTTAGAATACGTAAGTGGGCTGAGTGGGTCTTGCAAAGCTGGTGTTGTCAAATACATACGAACACGATGCTGACAGAGTTAACATCCAACTTATTAGACATTTCGGAAATTCGGTTTCGCCTCGCCAGCATCACAAAGTACGCGATCGCTAGTGATTTTATCGGCATCATACTTGTGTATCGATGCATGAAATACAACATACCGAAGTTAAAATAAAAGCCTATATACATCCCACAGCTGGGCACAGGCCTTCTCTCATTTCTGAGACGGTCTTAGGGCAAGGAAATGTCCGCCGCGTTGCCCTAATGTGTGTTGAGAACTTCACATGTCTTCGAAATATTTTTTTTCTAATTTCTCAGACATGCAGGTTTCCTCACGATGTTTTCCTTCACCTCCGAGCACGTGGTAAATCAGCACTTAAAATTGCAATTAACAATTTCATTGGTGCTGGCGGGGATAGAACCCAGGTTGCTCGCGTACTGTGATATTTACGGCAAGCGCTAAGCCCCTGAGTTACCACGCCTCTTAATCTAAATCTCAATTATTTATTTACTTAATATTTAATACTGGCTGGCCCAGCAGATGTTATTCTGCCCTTTGTAGTTGGTGACGCGATAATGATGTATCATTTACAGTCATTTACAGTCTACATACAAAATTTCATAGAAATACGTTCAGTAGTATTTGCGTGTATCGTCAGGCCTCTGTCACTCTTGCTACCTGTGTGAAATAATTACCTACAATCGCGAGCTGCCCCAGGGGTAGATCGCAGTCGGGCCTAGCGCACTCTATACGATTGAATGTTAAAGTTTTTTTAACGCTGTTTACGTAAATAATTTTTTGTAAATGTTTAGTATATTTAATTGTAGGATAAGTATAGAATAGTTGAAAAAGTTTTAATGTAATTTAAGAATAATATTATATATGTATATTACCTATCTATTTGATAAATTATTATGGCAAAACGTCGTTCCTACTATAATTGTTGCGAGGATGGATGCTTCATCATTTTTTGAGTTACCAAAGGATAATGAAAGGTAATATTTTTTTTTTGTTAGATAGGTAGGTACTTATAGCGAAAAAATTATTAATAATAATTTAACTACAGAAGTAATACCTAAGAACTTTATTACAAAACTTAGTTGAAATTTACTTCACTACCCAAGTACCTACTTACATACCTATACTTTTTTATAGGATAGAAAATAATTGTGTTATATTAGCATATAATTAATATAATTAATATTATTTTTCTAAAAGCTTTTATATTAGCATAATTTTTTCATAGGATAAGGGTGACAAACGAGCACACAGTCCACCTGATGGTAAGTGGTTGCTGTGGCCCATAGACTACGTATCTACATCTATCCTCGTTTGGGAATCAAAATGCAGATGCGTTGTCACCCGTGAGTACTAAGACGAAATGCCTCTTTTCCAGTAAAATGGGTCTCCGGTTCTCTACACTCACCATACGAAACACATCTGCGTTAAGCTGCTATTTTACGCTGGTTTTCTGTAAGAGCGTGGTCCTTCCCCGGTCGAGCCGACCCATTCGTGCTACAAATATACTACTAATATTGCTGCAGCATGGCTCTACCACGTGTAAAAAAAATAGATAAATTATTCTTTAAATCGAAATATTTTTGTTTAATGTTACTTAATGTTAAAATAATGAACAATGCTTTAACTTGGCTTTTTTTTACAAATAAATTGAAAAGAGCCCTTTTTATTAGTAACGACTGATTTAGTAAAAAGCACAAAACTAAAACAATATATTTTATGAAAGATCTGCAGTGTTATCGATATTTGCAACACATCCCTAATCGATATCCAGTTGGTAATGCAAACGTTTGTACTCAGCTGGCCCGGGATCCGCTCGAGGCAAACACCCGGGGTAAATAAACCCCCTTCGCAAACTATGTACCTACGTACATGACGTAGACTCACCACGTACGGTTTGTAAGAGCCACTCGTGCACGTCATGGATTAAACTAAACGAAACGAGATCTCTCTAAGTAGATTTATTTTAAATTTATTTTTATTTTCGAAATGCTGTCATGCAAATCCAGCAGACTCAATTTGTGACAGAGTTTTTATATTTGTGTTTTTCATATTCAGTAGTTACTTTTTAAATGTTGTCAAATAATAGAAATGGTGTTTTTATTTTTTTATTCATATATTATGATTCGTCGAAAGGTTCTGGAGCGGCAGCCGTGTACTGGAAAACACAGTGTTCGGCAAACCACAACTAGATGGAGTAACGACCTGGTAAAACACGAAAGTAATATATAGGTGCAGGTTGCTCAGGATCGTACTTTGTTGCAATCTATGGGAGGCTTTTGTTCAGCAATGGACTTGTGATTCGCAGAAGTAGACGTAGTAGCAGTAGTAATATCTCTATCTCTATATATAAAAAACAATTGCTGTCCGTTATTCTCGCAAAAACTCGAAAATTGGATAACCGATTTTGATGTAATTTTTTGTGTGTATTTGAGTGGATCCCTGGATCGTTTATATTCACAACTGGACTCGGTAGGTGGCGCTGTAGTCGAGATTCAGATGTTGAGAGAAATCACCCGTGCGAAGCCGGGGCGGACGGCTAGTATGAAATATACATTAGCAATCAATATCTTATTTTCATTGACTGTAGTGATTATTGTCTTGTGGTGACTATATGTTAATTGTATTGTAAAATGATTCACTTTTATCAATAAACAAGGCAACAGTATAAACCGGAATCCTAGTTACGTCACGTGAAACGCAACATTCTCATTTCACTCAAGTACGTATTCCAATATATCTACGTTTGCACATATTGTGGTAAAATACACAGTAACAAGAGATTTTGGTATATAGATACATAGCTGAGACATAAGCGTAAGATCACAAGGTTCAATTTGATATGTCGCGTACAAAGCCTTCGGTGGACGAAATGCGAAACGCCTCGGCTGTTTGTTTGTGGGTGGATGGTTCCAGTGAAATTTCTCCTTTGTTGCTCTACTCCGCCCGCTTATGTGACGTTGTGGCGCAATCAGTGAAGCGAAAGCGATTTTAACAGAGTACGACGTTCGTAGAACTTCTAAATTTGTGTAGAGATAAGATTACTATTTTTACATACCGTGATTTTTACCTTCCTACGAACGTACTAACATGTCTTTAAATTGTAAAATAAATTAAAGTTACAGGTTATATACTATTGAGCACAGGCCTAATTTCCGAGAGGGTTTTATTAGGGCAAGGAAATGTCATCTGCTGATAGATTTTACTTCTTCGAAATACACATGCAGGTTTCTTAACGATGTTTTCCTTCGCTGATTTTTAGTACTTCATTTAGTGAAGTACTAAAAATTGCAAATAGCAATTTCACTGGTGCCTATTTGTTTCTACTATCTCTACACCAGAAGAGTAACACATCTACTGAAAGCGCAATCCTGAGCCTAAAGCACACTGTCCAATACTACACAGATCGCAAGACGCCGGTGTACGCCTGTTTCCTTAACCTTTCCAAGGCCTTTGACCTTGTGTCCTATGAGGTACTTTGGAGAAAGTTGGCGGGAAGGGGTCTACCAAAAGATCGCTTGAAGCCATGCGCATCCAATATAATAATATATTCTGGATGCTGTTGGGACTGCCCCGTTTTCGTAGTGCATCAGGGATGTTTGCGGCATACCAAACAAATGGGTTTAATGCCATTATACGCAAAAAACCGCATCTCTTATTAGCAGGGTAAGAGTCACAACAGCATTCTGAGGACCGTAGCGGACAGGTATACATCGCCGGTGCAGAGACTGATCACTGGGCCCTATCTACCCCCATGATGGTCTGTCACGGCACAGGGTATTACATTTTTCCCTCGACTTAAGCAAACCATGTTTTACTAATCCTTGTTGTTATTATTATTATTAATGTACTACTAACCCACATATGGATTTTTAAATTATCTGAAATAAACAATTTTTATTTTTATTTATAACGGATTTTGATGTAGGTATACTACTAGGTGCTATAAGGCTCAATTTACATTACGGCGGAATCTTGGCTCATTTATACAATTAACATAAAATTAATTTTTCTATGAATAATTTTGTTACAAAAATTCGCATCTATTCTGTTCCGCGGCAATGTAAATTGAGCCTAATTACTAGGTGTGTTTAAATTTCTCTATATCCCCGCAGTTTTATAGGGCTAAATATATATTCTTTTCTGTATTGCTCGCAAAAATTTATAATATGACACTGGTTTCTAGCGTATTTTACTTCACTCTAGTTCTTTTTTTTTCATAATATTTAATTGTTTTTAACCTGTTTTGATTTTACTAAGGTAAATGCTCGTAACTTAGCCCATACACCGACTTAGAATTTGGTGGGCATTATGTAGAAGCTTTGTTTCTCTTACATTATGTATTCCGTCGTGGACTTCTCTATATATGGCTTTATATACCGCCCCACGTCAAGACGGGCTTACATTAGTGATTTATAACTCCGCTAACGTAATATGTTACAATGTGTCGTAGGAACCAGTAATGTAGTGTTATAAAAATACGATACTAAAGTTACTTTGTAACTACAAAGAAAAACCGCTATTGAAATCTATGACTACAAGGAAAATTAATTTTATGCTTCAGAATATTAAGAGCAAATGAAATTTGTTGTAAATAATAATGTAAATAGCGACGTCTTTTGGGTGTATTAGAGTCGACTATATAAAGATCCACGAAAATGTAATGCCGCATCAAAAGTGCTAGACGTTTGTAATTACCATCGCTAATCAGCCAACCGGGCAGGCTGTTGATGCGTCTGCATTTTGATTCTTCATCAAGGGTAAATGTAGAAATTGGTGTCCACGGGCCACAGTGTCCACTTGCCGCTAATTGAACTGTATAAACTAGGCTTAAACATTAATCAACTACCTTAAAGTCGCATTTGACAAAAATTATTAGTAAATAAAATTTATACATACTGCCTGTCGTCGCTAGTTAGCAGTTTAATCATTTGATATGACAGACCAGTTTAGTCACTTTTTAGTTTCCATGTATCTATCTATCTATCTATCTATTTATGTAACGGAATATTTTAATGTAATTTTCACCGACTTAAAAATTTGCACTCGTATGTATCACCGATGACAATATAATAATTTAATAACTATATTCTAGTGTCCTGATCAGGATCACAAGGATAAAGTAAAATAGTTATCAGGATGATCACAGTTCAGTTCATGATCAATGCGTGTTGTTTAAGTTTTTTTTTTTAACTCTTATATTTAAGAACACACATATTTAAAGACGTTGGTTTATAATTCGTAAATCTATTATTGAATATTTACAATTAGAAATATCCTTTTCTTTAGTACCGCAGCGCTTTATTTGTGACAAACAGGCAGCGAGAGCCGAAATTTTGAGCAGATACTCGTAGTTTTGATCATTCCCCTGACAGCCAGTTAACATTTTAATAATTTATCCTTAAACATCGCGCTGGAACGATAAATTCGTAGTTTAGTCCAATTAGTAATAATAGATTGATCCCCCCTAGATGCATCGTCAACCTGGTAGCAGATGCAGGTAGTCGATGGTTGACTCAGGACCGTGCTTTGTGCCATTCCTTGGGAGAGTCCTATATTCAGTAGTGACTTTTGAAGGGCTGTAATTAGGGTTGCCACCTTTTTTTTTGCAATTAAAGTACATTGGTTATTAAAGGTAGGAAAAAAAAAGTACATAGATTCAAAATAAAGTACAATTTATTTTTCTTTATTATTATATTTAAAAACATATTTTTTATTGCTTTTTGCAGTTTGTATCAAATTACTATCTTCACTAAAAAATTGCACAGCATTTTTACAATCTAAATTTAAATTAAAGTAAATAAGTAATTCATTTTTTATCAAATTTAGAGACGCTTTGTTTCTTTCGTCTCGCCATTTGCTGTTCATCACAGAAAAAACTCTTTCTGTGAATGCTGACGTGGCGGGAATAGACAATAAAAATGAAATTACTTTATACAAGTTTAAAAAATTATCATCACTCTTAAATACTTGCTGCCATTTTTGTGCAGTAGATAGTTCTGCAAAACTCTTAGAAGTACTTATCTGATTATAAACTTGGTTTAGTAAAGCAATTTCTCCATATAGATCATCCATATCTACATTAAGTTTTTGAAGATTTAAATTTTCAATTATGTTAACAATATTATTAAATTCAATTTTGCTCTTTAAATTTATATATCCAAGTGTAAATAACCAGTTTGTGTTATTGAAATCAAACCATTTATTCAGATACTCTAAGGCTTTGTCAACACAATAATAAAAAATTCGTGTGAATTTTTCTAGTCAGTTCCGGTGAAGTCAGTTTAATTTTTTTGCCTGTTTCATAGCCAAAGAAAAGATCTTGTTTTCTTTGTGTTAATCCGTTTCTAAGATTATCCATAATCCCATAAATGTCTAAAATTGTTATGCTGTTGCCTTCTAGACATTTAACAGCCTTATTAAATAAATTTAATAAGTGACTACAAAAATGCAAATAAATTTCAATCACATCATTCTCAGTTTCATTGAGCATCAATAAATTTTGTAAAACCATTGGACAGTAGTCTAAACCTAAAAAGTAGCTTCTTATAGGTGACCAATTTAATAATAAAGTATCAATACATGGCAAAAGAGAGAGCCATCTTGTTCCCACATGGCGTTTGATTTCGTGAAAGTCTCCATCTACTGATGCTACAAATTTTTTTAGCTCCTCTCTTCTTACAGCAGAATGTGAAAAATGAGCATAAATTTTTAAAATAACATTTTCTATGTCATGTGATAAAAAGCTCATGGCATGTCTGACGCAATTATGCACTATATGTGCGTGACAATTTCCTTTAATCAAACCTGGTACCAAATTATTCATATTGGTGAATAAAGAATGATTAACACCAAAATTTGCATTTGTATTATCTGCACTTAACCCAGATACATTACGAAAAGATAATTTGTATTGCTCTAATGACTTTTGAATTGCTTCAAACATACCATCAGCAGATTCATTACTATTTTCATAAAAATCTATTAATTTGTTTTCAATGCCATTTTTGGCTGTAAAATATTGTATCACTAATGGAAAGAGTTTTATATTTTTCTTGTTAGAAGCATCTGTTTGTAAACAGTAAAACAAATTATCTGTATTAACAGCATCTATTACATTTTGTAAAGAATATGGGCCCAACACTTCCGTAACTAGTGCTTCCATTTTTGTTCTAGCTAGATGAATTGCATTAGCTGTAGGTGAATTGGCATAAATAATTTTATTCAATTTTATAGTACAATCCATGCTATTGTAAGACAAATTATGTTTTACTGTGTGATATGTCAGGGCTAACTCAGATGCAACAACATTTTCTTTATCACTGCATCTAGACGATGTGGAAGCAGAAGAAGAGTCAAGGAATTTCTCAAGTAGTCCAGATGTTCTCCTAGTTTCATATTTTGATTTGTGTTGTTTTGTTTGCAGGTGTTGTTTAACCTGAAAATAATAAGATTAATCCCGTCACCTTACCCATCACCTCCAGTCACCATAAAATAATTATACTTTCAAAGTTATTGGGAAAAAGTGCACATTTATCTTAAATAAAATCTAATCATTTTATAGCATAGTACCTATAGTTTGCATATTTAATGCAAGCATACCAACACACACACACACACACACTGAAAAATAAGTTTTTTTTCTTACTTGTCCTATACCTGCTGAAGCAATTGTAAATGTAATTCCACACAATTTGCATTTTCCATTATATTCGTTTTGTGGATCATTAATTAACCAATCACCATGTTCGATTTCCCACTGACTTTTATACTTCTGCATTCGTTTATTTTTCTGTTTTGTCGTATCTTTTGTTTTTAAACATTTTTTTGGTGTAACATATTCACTATCTATTTGATCCGTTTCACTATTAAAATTACGTTTTATAGGTGTATGTGAAGTATTCATGATGTACTACTATAACATGAATCTGTAAAACTTTAAATCGTATTCTTAATGCACTAAACCGCTTCGCACAAAACGATGCACAAAAAAAACATTATGACAATGACACTGACATTGTTGACATTTGAGGTTAGGTTGCGTTCAGAAATTGTTAAAAACGAGTGGTTAAGTGATGTGGCGCTGTCGAGTGGCGAAATCCATTCAACACCAATCGAAAAATTTCGTTTAACGAAAAAGCACTTTCTCTTCATACGAAATAAAGTATTTTCGTGTACTTTATTGTTCTCATAAAGTATAGAGTACAATTACCAGAAATAACGTACAATACTTTATTATAAAGTACGGGTGGCAACCCTAGCTGTAATGATGCTTTTGAACCCCATTGTGGTGCCGTGTTGTAAGAGAATCCACCACCCAAGTCCGTTCGGTGGGTATCGTAAGAGGCGATTATATGCAACGCCAGAAGTATGTCATGAATACCTATATATGGCATCAATAACTGTTTCGTGTATTCCACACGTAAAATACCGAAATCGGTGATGGGGACAGCGCAAAACATGCGTGAATTATGTGATTGCCTCTGCCAAACGGGGCGATTATGCCAAATCCTCTCTGTAACGAAAGTGGCCCTTGTTCGACAGTGTATTGAATGAGGTTGACGTGTAAAGAATTTGTAGTATTTGTGTAAAAATGCGAAATCATTACGACATCGTAGTGGACTTAAACGGGCTAATAAAAAAAATAAAATTCGTTTTAACAAACTGCCTGAAGCAGATCTGACCGAAACTGCACACATCGAAACATCGAAAGGAGAGTGATCTACGCATTATAGTTGGTCAAAAAAGTATGTGAGTTTTCACCACATTCTAAGTTAACACAAATGTTAAGATGACTTTTTATGGAACTAGTCTAAGACTAAACTCGTCTTATTTTAACACTTTCACTGTCCGGTTTGACCTATATGTAGTGCACGGGACAGCGAAAGGGTTAAGTTTAATTAAACATTAATTAGTCTAAAACTCTCTGCGTAGTTTTCTCCTATTTTTCAAGTATGCTTTTTATGTAACTACGTGCTGTACAGTGCGTGAGGATAAAATGTAATGCAACTTAAGTATAATTTATTTATATGTATGTTTAGTGCTACTAGCAGAGTAATGGTTCTGTATGTAATTTTAAATTTAATATAAATACAAACCAAAGAGTTAACAACTGGAATATCGTCTAAATAGTTACATTACAACCTTCATCCAACTTCATCGTATATATTTCCACCCATAGGGGTTGAAATTCTGTAAGTTAAAGTGGGGCCATCCCTAGAAAATTTAATAAAAACAGAATCATTTAAAGCGGTTCAGCAGTTTCCAAGAAATCGGCGAACATACATAAAAACATTAACTGTGGAAAACAGAAACTTTTATTGAATTAGATTAAAAGTTAATATTTATATGAAAAGCAACAAAAAAGTTAATAGTTAATAAATGAATTTATGAAAAATCAATACGTTTACTTATGTTATACAAGACTAATTATAAGAAAATAGAATAGAAATAAACCAAATTTAAAAATATCATAAGATCTATACTCGATCTAGGAACACTGCGAAAGTAGCCTTTCGTTGAAAAGAATATTGTACAATGATTTCTTATATTTACGCGAAGACTACACATTAAATGAAACTAATTTTTTTTACGGATTTTATCGCGCTTAATTTAACTTTTTAAGTCCCGACGTTTCGGGTTCTTTACAGCACCCATGGTCACGGGGGGGACTGAGGTGTTTGACGTCCCGATGTCATAGTTAGCCCGGCCACCTTTAGTTTTTGAATATTAATTTTTGGTCCTATCTACGCAGAATGAGCTTACAGATTCTTGAAGTCTTGCAGTGGTATGCTGGGGTTTGCTACACAGCTCAATTATCGAGAAAATTCATTCAAAATTATGACGATGAGATACAAGAAAAAGTTTTAAGATAATAACTTTTTTATGTATAATTCTAAACCAATACAGATTTTAAAGTATATAAAATAATCCTCAAAAAACATTTGTTTTACCATTTCTTCAATTTTACAAAAAAAAAAATGCGTGAGTGTCGTGGAACACTCGGTTGGAACAAAGTTCCTTTCGTAGTGTATTCATCATCATCATCATTACAGCCCTTCACAAGTCCACTGCTGAACATAGGCCTCCCCCAAAGAATGCCACAAAGCACGGTCCTGAGCCACCTGCATCCATCGACTTCCTGCATATCTTACCAGGTAGTCACTCCATCTAGTGGGGGGACGCCCTACACTTCGCCTGCCGGTACGAGGCTGCCACTCGAGAACCTTTCCTCCCCATCGGTTGTCGGTTCTTCGAGCTATATGGCCGGCCCATTGCCACTTCAGCTTACTAATCCGTTGGGCTATGTCGGTCACTCTGGTTCTACTGCGGATATCCTCATTTCTGAGTTTATCACGCAGAGAAACTCCGAGCATAGCCCTCTCCATAGCTCGCTGAGCGACCTTGAGCTTCCTCATCCGGCCAGCAGTGAAGGACCACGTCTCAGTTCCGTATGTCATCACTGGCAACACGCACTGGGTGTACAGTCTCGTTTTCAAGGTTTGAGGTAGACCTGACGAGAAGATGTGCCGTAATTTCCCGAACGCTGCCCCACCGAGTTGAATCCGTCGATTGACCTCTCGGTCGAAGTTGGACTTACCTAGTCGGACTATTTGTCCCACGTAAACGTACTCGTCAATAACTTCGAGCTTAGTGTTCCCAACAACTACCGGTATAGGTGTGACATGGACATTAAACATGATCTTTGTTTTGTCCATGTTCATCTTAAGACCTATCCATTGGGAAACACTATTGAGGTCATTGAGCATAGTGCTTAGGTCCTCCAGCGATTCTGCCATAAGGACAATATCGTCGGCAAATCGAAGGTGAGTGATGTACTCGCCATTGATGTTGATACCGTATTCTTTCCAGTCCAGAAGCTTGAAAACGTCTTCCAATGCAGCGGTGAAGAGTTTCGGGGATATGACGTCACCCTGTCTTACACCTCTCTGCAATTGGATAGGTTTCGTACTCTGGTTCTGTACTCGGATAGCCATCGTAGCCCTACTGTACAAGTACTTCAACACTTCGATATACCGACAGTCAACTTGGCACCGCTGAAGGGACTGCAGCACCGCCCAAATTTCGACGGAATCAAAGGCTTTCTCATAGTCCACATACGCCAGACATAGTGGCAAATTGTACTCCTCGGACTTCTGTACAATTTGCCGAAGGGTATGTATGTGGTCTATGGTGCTAAAGCCTTTTCGGAAACCGGCTTGTTCGGGAGGCTGGAAGTCGTCAAGTCTGCGCGCGAGACGATTCGTAATGACTCTCGAAAACAGCACGTAGACGCGGCTCAGAAGGGAAATCGGTCTGTAGTTCTTCAAGAGAGCGTTGTCGCCTTTCTTGAAGAACAAGACCACCGCACTTCTGCTCCACGCCTCCGGTGTAATGCCACCATGGAGGACGGAATTAAAGAGCTTCTGAAGGACTTCAAGTACCGGTTTTCCACCCGCTTTCAGAAGCTCCGCTGTAATTCCATCCTCGCCTGGGGCCTTGTCGTTTTTAAGGTGCTGGAGAGCCATTCTAATCTCGCTCAGACTGACGTCCGGGATATCATCGGAATAAGTGTATTATTATTGATAACTGTATTATATTATTGATTAACAAATACAAACAAATAAATAATAGAAATAAAAAAAAAACTTGCACACTATGACAGAAGGGGTAGTGACGAAAAAATTTTACACTTTTTGTCGCCTAGCTCCAATCCGCCAAACCCGTACCGTCCGATAAGGAAATCGTTCCAAAATTTATGCATTAGGGTAAATATAGCCTAGATCGCTTCATGATCATCCCTTCGGAAAATCTACCCAGACAGACAGACCGAAATTTTTAAAATGGTTATTCATGTCCCGACAGCATGCAAATAACCCCCTGATAGTTTAATAGAAGGCAGTTATTTCGATATTATCGACAGAAACTTCAATTTTATTTATGTTTATAGATGTATAAAATTTTAAAAAATTACTTTAATATAATATATTTACAAGTAACTTTGTGATTGCAAAACCATCACTTCACAAAGCCCTGCTGCGTGCGCAACGTATTCTAATTATTACTTTGTTGTAATTAAACTTGTCATCGCATAGCGAACATAGTTTTTTGGATTACCCTATCAGTTTTTTCAATCATCGGCCGGATATTATGTCCTTTGAAATACGCTTAATGACATATTTTGTGATAGATTAATTCAGGCTCAGGCATTTGCTAGACGGGTTCATAAACGCAGTTTTGTTGTGATTGGCACTTGAAGAGAAGAGCCAATGACAACATATTTGAAGAGAAGAGCCGTTCTTATAAATAGAAGTTGGACATCAAAACTAAAATAGAGTCTTCATCAAAAGAGCTAGACATGCAACCAGACCGATATAAATAAGCTAATAGATTATAGAATTATAATCAGAACAAAGATGCATCTCAAGAAGATTTTATAAAATAAACATACCGAACATTGCGCATAAAAGTAAATTTATCTTTCAACTTTCATCCTACATAGTAGTCTACATTAAGTGGTTTTTCATTCACTTAGTTTTCCATTTATATGTATACACCAAACTTTCGGATAGTGTAAATATGCATTATTAAAAAAAACAATTAATTTACATTTTCGAAACGCTATTTGAAATAAAGGTTTATCATTTCATACGTAAGAAATTATTTAATCTTAATTGTCTAATAGAAACATTTTTATTTATATCCCGTATATATATATATATATATATATATATGTATATACATATAATAGAAACATTTTTATTTATATTATTTATCACTTATCATTCCATTATATATAGTAATGTCTTGGTCTGGTCTAAGAGATTACATAAATTAGACTCAGGGATGACAACGTATTTTCAATCTTAATCTATGAAAGATGTGCTTATAAATTACATCATATCCTTACAATCAGGTGAACTATGTGTTCTTTTATCACCTTCAGATTTAAAATAGGAAGTAACAGGTGTGTATAAAGTAAACAAACATAATAAAAATAAAAATATCTACCTACCCACAGAGATTCACGCAGTAAAGGAGCTCTACGACCTCGTAAAAATGCAAACGATGTATTAAAACCAATTAACATTTAACCGTTACCTGTTATTTTATTATTATTTATATACTTTAAAAACATATCTGTACCTACATACGAGTATATATAACTAAAACATGCGAGAAGGTAATATACAAAATCTATTTACAAAACATATAGCACATCGGCTGCAACTATGTAATTGAAGCTCACGTATGGAGGGGAGGCGGGGTGGTGTTGGGAACTTGCTTAGATAATGTGCATACATTAAACTAAGACCGAACTAACGCTCTCGTATCTTGATGAAGGAACTTCGGGTTGCGCCTGCGGTCTAATTACAGGGGGGCGGGGTGGAAGCCTTTGAAGTGGTTACGTGAATGTTTATCTTAATAGGAAAAACTAATGCAGGCAAGACGTTGGTTTTTCGTATTATTAGATACCTAACTGCCCCTGTTAATGTAAACAGAATGTATTTAATTCATTTACAACGTGTAACAATCCTATAAAAGGGTCATTATAATATTAAAAAATAAAACTAATTTTACGGATTTTATCGCGTAGCCGTGGTTAACTACAACATTTGGACGTTATACACCTCAGTCCCCCCCCTCCCCCCCGTGACCATGGGTGCTGTAAAGTGCTCGAAACGTCGGGAATACAAAATAAGTTAATATACGCGATAAAATCCGTAAAATTTGTTTTATTTAAGTGTGTAGTGTTCGCGTAAAAATAAGAAATCTTTAATATTAAGGAATTTATGGATAATAATAACCCCTGGGAATGAAGTGATCGCTACCAAGCTATTTCTAATTTGTTGTTATGTTAATTGTGTAAGTAATATACACGATTTTAAGCTGTTTTTCAAAAAAGTCCCGCTGGGTTACTTGCTGGTTCTGGACAGAGGTTTTTTTTCCAACCAGTGGTAATTAAACAAAAGAGTGACTTTTAATAAGTACCATATATAATCTGAATTGAATAAAAAAGTTTCTGTTTCTGTTTCTATAATTTTTACATAAGATAATGCTTTGTAAGTGAATGTCAATCTTGTTAATATTTTTGTAATAATGCAAATAATATTAAGGTTTAAGAAAACGTATATAATAGTAGGTCCTAGTCATGATATTATTATTTTGTCATCGATTCCTAAAAACTACTAATTTCTATTTAAAAAAAAAATATAATAAAAAACATCGTAATCAGAAGAGTATTTAAAATAATTCAAAATTAAAAATTTGTACAACCACCTTAATAAAAATTATTAAGAATAACTCAAAAACTATTGAACAGACATTGAATTTGAATTTAAAAAAATTATTTATATAGGACCGCACGTGAAGCACCAGCTTTAAAATAAAATAACAATCATCGAAATCGGTTCACCCAGCAAAAAATTATGAGATAACACACAAAAAAATATACAGTCTAATTGAGTACCGTCTCCTTTTTTGAAGTCGATAGAAAAATGTAATGGCGGCTAAAGTAAGAGACAACAGAGGAACACTAAACCAGAAGATGGGCAACAGCATCTGGCTGACAACAATCCAATAATAATAAACAATTCAATATATAATCTGTGACTGTATGCACCTGTTAGGCGTGGTAATTATGGGAAATACCCCCTATGAGGCATCCTATGGAAGAGGGTTGTTGTCAGCAGTGGATTTTTACGGGTTGTTATGAATGAGTTGCTTTTCAAACTGATAAATAATGATTATCATACGTCATTTTTTTTATAGGATAAGGGTGACAAACGAGCACACAGTCCACCTGATGGTAAGTGGTTGCTGCGGCCCATAGACATCTACATCTATCCTCTATTACAAATCAAAATGTAGATGCGTTGTCACCCGTGAGGACTAAGATGGAATGCCTCGTTTCCAGTAAAAAGGGCCTCCGTCCACCTGCACTCACCAAGCGAAACGCAGAGGTAAATCTCTACTTCACGCTGGTTTTCTGTGAGGTCGTGGTACCACCCCGGTTCGAGCCGGCCCATCCGTGCGACAGCAAAAGCTGCCGCGTGGCTCTACCACTGCATAAAATATACCATTACATTATTGAATGCCACAGAGCACGGTCCTGTGCCGGCTTCCCTCGATAATCCATCTCTTCCCATATTCACATCATCTAATCACACTACACTTTGCTTACTGATACGAGATCACCACGAAAGTATCTTTCTTCCCCATCGGTTATCGGTTCTTCGAGCTATATGGGCGGCCCATTGCCACTTCAACTCACTGATACGTTGGGCTATGTCGGTTACTCTTAATTTATTAATCTATTTACTTCACTATGCTTCTGTAAGGTGGTGGCATAAAAGGATCCCTTAGTTCCTGAACACAGGACTCGGAAGATCTAGCATCAGATACATGGTGGTATAATCACCTCGTTACTATATCATATGTAAAATACCCAGAGCGATGACACATAGCAGCGACAATGATGCGAGATTTGCGTTACTGCGATCGCCATTCCGCACGCCAAGAAACTACGGCAAGTCTTCCTTCCTATATTATTATCCATCCCACAAGCGAGGCAATTACTAAAAATCTTACCTACCATGCTATCCACTTGCCAAGCGTGGCATTTACGGCATATCTTCCCTAGTTTCTTATCCCCCTGTCAAGCATGTTAATTACGGAAAATCTTTCCTACTATGTTAGCTCTTCATGTACTAAATAATAAAAATGAGTAGTACTATTTGAACGGTCTTTATTAATTGAATTTATAAATTATATCATACCGAGCAGTAGAACTAATTAAAAAAATCTCCATTTTGTCCTAGAAATAGTTGGACAACCCTTCATGTATGTACCACAGTGCACTGTGTACGTTCTGAGGAAGATACTGATGATGATGATGATGATTATGACTTAGCTGCAAGAAACTCATTTGTATGAATGTAATTACTGTCTAAATCTATATTTTAAAGAAATACAGAGGTTATAAACTAAAATATAGTCTTACTATTAATAACTAAAAAAAATTCCCGCCAGCCAAGCATCTTAACTATGGCATATATTCCCCAATAAAATGGGGGAGGCCTATGTTAAGCTGTGGAATTTTTATAGGCTGTAACGGTAACAATATTATGACTGTGTCTTAAACCACATTTAATTTTAATCATACCAAGCATTCTGCAATAACATACAGGAATATTTAATAATAAACTAGCTGACCCGGCGAACTTCGTACCACCCAACAGTCGATTTTTTAATTATTTCTTAATACTTATTCTTCTATTCGGGACACCGTCCAGCTACTAAGATAAAAAAGAAAAACGAAAGTTAATAAGTCAACAATTACATTATGACAAAAAATAAAAATTATAAAACACTATTGACAAAAATATTATGTCACTAAATTGTTTTGCCTTCCCGGAACCCCTTCACTAACACTTAAACTTTATGGTATGGTATTAAAGTTCAAATTGACTTTTAAGTATTATTACGAATCTTTTGTATGGGAATATAGAAAAATGTTGTTTTTACACTTTTTCAGGCAATTTTTTAAATTTTTCTCTCCGTAAAAACCATCTTCGTACTTCAAGGAATATTATAAAAAAGAATTAACGAAATCGGTTCAGCTGCTCTCGAAATTTGCGCTTAGCAACACATTCAGCGATTCATTTTTATATTATAGAATATATTATGTGATATTTCTATTCTATTCAAAACTATGATTTGAATTCAAGAAGATTCGTGTCCCGGCAACGACGTCAATATATGAGCGAACCGACTTACGCTGGTATAATCCGGATCAGCCCGGGCAAATACGCCGGTTACCCGGGACGGATATCTTGTTGAGATAGAAGCTGTGCTTGGATGGCTTGAAGGTGGGATTTATTTCTAGTTTCTTGAATAAGATATAACGCTAGCGTTGTTTTATTCTAAACGTGATCGATAAATAATACTTTATTTAACAAATTTCGAAAAACAATGGTAAGCAAATTTAACATTAAAAAAAGTTATGTCGTAAGTATTTGACGGCTCCGTAGCGCAGTGGCTTAGCGATGAGTTGTGATGCTGAGGGCCGCGTATTCGAATCCTAATCTGGATGTTTGTCGTTGTAAAATTTATGTATGTATTCTGCGTCCACGATACATGAGTAAATCAAAGTGTGTACGTGGGATAACGTTATAAGAAAATGAAATAAATGATTCGAGAGTCCACTACTGGACATGGGAATCTGCCATTATAGGGAAGATAAGCCTTGTCTAATTGTCATTCGTAGCAAGCGGATTTATAATGCAAGGCAGTACTAAACGTCTCGCACATTTAATGCTACAGCCGTCCGCGGTCTATGGATTATATGTTTGCCGTAAATGAGATTTGTATATCGATGTCTAATGAAAGCCGTAAAATTTCATTAGAATTTTCAATTGTTACCTCTCAAGACACAAGAAATGGGGTAATGAATAACCTCACGCTGTCATCAGGCAATAAAGGAACAATTAAGAAACTTTTTATTTTTGGTAAAGATAAAAATAATTAATAGAATCATTCGTTACTTTGCGGAAATCCGTTATATTAAAGATGGTAAAAGTTAATTTGCGTGCATCCGCTCAATTAAATAAAATGTCTAAAAAAATCAATTGCGTGCACTATCCCCGTCACCACTAATCCCAGCGCCACTACTCTCAACACCACACTACACTAGGAAAAACACACCACCGACGACAATACGACACGTGTTTCGCCGCTACACCAGGCACCTTCAGCTAAAGTAGACTCTGCGTTGGCTGACCGCTGAGCATATGTACCTCGTACACATAGTAGTTTTTACTAACTTTAAAGATAAATATTTCATATTTTAAGGGTAACGCTAAAACGCGAAAAATTAAGTCCAAGTCCACGATTGAACTTGGGTTAAAACTAATTATTATTTTTACTAATTTCTTTACGTAATGTTATAAATCTATATATTAGTACGTATATAAAAAAAAACTTTGTACCCTTTTTTAAGCACATTGCGCGCACCGTGCGCGCAATGTGCTTAAAAAAGTGAGTGAGATTAGGCATAGTTAAAGTTTGAAAATTATGTATGCTATTTCGCTGAGGTCAATGTCAAACACTTAATAGTCTGTGGTGAAACATTAAAACAAGGCAGAGATTGCCGTCAAAGAATTTTAAAACGTTGCCAAAAAACAATTACTGACAGATGAACTGAATAAACTTAGAATTTTGTGGTTTTAAAATGTTCCTTTTACAATAGTGTGAGGAGTGTATGTCAAGGCAAAAAAGCTTTTATTTTTATATTTTATATTTTGTATATTAGATATCTTTACTATACTAATACACAGTTGAAAGTGAAATACAGTTCGTTGAGTAAGGTATATATGGTATAAAGCTAAAAATTTATTAAATTACGATCGAATTTCGACCACTAGGTGACCACTATTAGAAAACAATACAATGTGTTAGAACATAAGTATCTTATAAGTTAGCTTAAAACTTGTAATACTATGTAATCATATTCAGATTACATAGTGTTGTAAAATACTTCCCCGGTTTTTTTTTATAAATTATGGGTGACAAACAAGCACACACCCTCCACCCGAAGGTAAGCGGATGCTGTGGCCCGTAGACATCTACCTCTATCCTCGATGTAATGCAAAATTCATATGCGTTATCACTGTCGCTGACTAAGATGGAATGCCTCGATTCCAGTAAATATCTCCGGATTTCTACACTCACCTTACAAAACACTGCAGGCATTAAGCTGTTATTTCACCCGAGTGTTCTGTACGAGTGTGTGTCGTTCCCCGATCGAGTCGACCCATTCATGCTACACCTATAATATAGCTGCAGAGCGGTAGAGCAATGCTACATGCTTGTATGCGTGTACATTATTGAATCATATATATTAGCCTAAAATAACTTATAACTCATTAATAACTATCTTCGTTTAATGTTTTATCTCTTCCTCGGTCAAACCAGCCTGTATAAATGCTACAACTGACAGGCCGGCTTGACCGAGGAATGCTTTAATTAGAATAAAGTTAAAAGTTAAAGTTACAACAATGTTTTCATAATAGTTGATATTCTTACACCGCCACTACACGGCGGCAAAAAATTACTTCAAGGCAAAGAATTTTTTTTTATAGGATAGGGTGACAAACGAGCACACAGTCCACCTGATGGTAAGTGGTTGTTGTGGCCCATAGACATCTACATCTATCCTCAATAAAGAATCAAAGTGCAGATGCGTTGTCACCCGTGAGAACTAAGATGGAATGCCTCATTTCCAGTAAAAAGGGTCCCCGGTTCTCTACACTCACCATACGAAACACAGCAGCGTTAAGTTGCTATTGTACGCTGGTATTCTGTGAGAGCGTGGTCCTACCCCGGTTGAACCGACCCATTCGTGCTACAACTATACTACTAATATAGCTACAGCATGGCTCTACCACGTATGTTTTCATAAACTACTACAACTAACTACCTTTCCTCTAGACTACGAGATAATCACACTCCCATAACCCCAGAAAGGTCACATGCTATCTAAGAAGCCATGTGACCTTTCTGGGGTATCTTATAATTACAAAACCCCCGGGACGAAATTGGTTGACGGATATCGTATGGATGGAAGTAGTGTATCATAACGAAGAACAATGGATACTGAAAAATAAAAAAATGCCGAACATTAAAACGAGGTGTGAGGTGAAGATATCACAAAGGCTTCGCAGTAACTTCCAAAATTTAAGGCCAGGTCCACATTTGATCATCTTGACGTATCTTGATCAGGTGTATTGTATCGAGTACTTGTATCTTAAGTATGGACACCCATTTCAAACAATGTATCACTGAACGTATTAAAAACCGCTACCATACTTAACCATATCGTATCGTGTTAGAGTATCGGCATAACGTTCATTATGTGTGGATGCTACAAATTTCCCTCTGATCCTCGTATCTCTTCCTCCAATTTTCATGTTACGCGTATTCCGCAACCCACTTACCACATAGCAACTTGTACTGAAACAAGTTCGCTAGTCGCAATAAACAATTCTAAACGCAAATAAAGCAAACATGTCGTAGCAAGCGATCGCGCACGTCGCCCCAAGACAAATAGTCTCACAACAAGTGACACCACGTTGTGTGTAATTATTTTAGGACAAAGACTTTGTATACTTTAAAGTAAAATTTGCATCACGATGATATTCTTTGGGTTGATTTCAGTCATGTCAACTAAGCACTTGGGGTATTAGATTCTCTTACGATGCCCCAACATGGCCAGGAATAGAATAGAATAATAATTATTTAATATAGATTACTAGTAATACTTTTTTTTAAACTGGCTTTACGGCTCTGGGTTCTAGCTCTTCTGAGCCTGAAGTTACAATGTATTAACTTTACGATACATTCATCAAAAATTCACTTTCACATTTATTCACAGTTTGTTTACGTTTGCACTATTGATTAATATCACGTTGTTCTCATTTTTATATATCTTGGACACCAGATATAAAGGAATATAATGGTCGGAAGAATTTTTCATCAGCTAATAAACTTTGAAGAGTATCAGGAACTTTATCATTGTTAATATCTTGAATGGTACTAGTAATACTTAATTCATGTCATGTGACTGACATTTCAACATGATGGCTCTCCAGCACCTTAAAAACTGCAAGTCCCAGGGCGAGGATGGAATTACAGTGGAGCTTCTGAAAGCGGGTGGAAAAATGGTACTTGAAGTTTTTCAGAAGCTCTTTAATTCCGTCCTCCATGGTGCAACTACACCGGAGGCGTGGAGCAGAAGTGCAAGTTCAAGAAAAGCGTCAACACTCTCTTGAAGAACTACAGACCAATTTACCTTCTGAGCCGCGTCTACGTGCTGTTTTTTAGAGTCATAACGAATCGTATCGCACGCAGACTCGACAACTTCCAGCCTCCCGATCCAAGACTTTAGCATCATAGACCACATACACACCCTTCGTACAGTGTACTGATGGCTATCGCAGCCCCACTGTACTTTGTACAGTGGGGCTGCGATTGTACAGTGGGGCTGCGATAGCCATCGTAGCCATCCGAGTACAAAACCAGAGTACGAAACGTAACCAGAGTACGAAATGTAAGACAGGATCACGTTATATCCCCAAAAGTCTTCACCGCGGCATTGGAAGACGTTTTCAAGCTATTGGACTGAAAAGGATACGGTATTAACATCAATGGCGAGTTCATCACTCACCTTCGATTTGCTGACGATATAGTCCTTATGGCAGAATCGCTAGAGGACCTAAGCTCTATGACTATGCTCAATGATCTCAATAGTGCCTCCCAACGGATAGATCTTAAGATGAACATGGACAAAACAAAGATCATGTGTAACGTCTATGTCACACCTATGTCGGTGGTTTTTGGGAGCACTAAGCTCGAAGTTGTTGACGAGTATGATTACCTGGTACAAATAGTCCAACTAAGTAAGTCCAACTTCGACCGAGAGGTCAATCAACGGATTCAACTCGGCTGGGCAGCGTTCGGAAATGACGACACATTTTCTCGTCAAGAATATCTCAAAACTTGAAAATGAGATTGTACAACCAGTGATGACTTCTAAATTTGAGACGTGGTTCTTCACTGATGGCCGTATGAGGAAGCTCAAGGTCATTCAGCGAGCTATGCAGAGGGCTATGCTCGGAGTTTCTCTGTGTGATAAACTTAGAAATGAGGATATCCGCAGTAGAACCAGAGTGACCGATATAGCCCAACGAATTAGTAAGTTGAAGTGGAAATGGGCCGGCCATATAGCTCGAAGAACCGACAACCGATGAGGAAAAAGATTCTCGATTGGCAGACTCGTACCGGTAGGTGAAGTGTCGGGTGACCCCCACTAGATGGAGTGACAACCTGATAAGATATGCAGGAAGTCAATGGATGCAGGTGGCTCAGGACCGTGCTTCGTAGCATTCCTTGGTTCCTATGTTTAGCAGTGGACTTGTGAAGGGCTGTAATTATGAATGTCATGTGCGCTTTTACCACTGATTCGAAAAAGGCTACTGTCCTGTAAAATTTGCTCCTTCTTGTCCAAAGAGGATCGAGCTACTCGGACCGCTTTTAGTCAATAATAATTTAAAATTAAAAATTTTGTACAGCCGACTTCAATATAAGTTATTTAAGAATAACTTAAAAACTATTGGTCTGACCTTGATCAAATTCATATGGGACCACACGAGAAGTACCAGCTTTCAAATAAAAAAAGAATCATCGAAATCGGTTCACCCAGAAAAAAGTTCTGAGGTAACACAATAAAAAAAAAACGAAAAAAAAAAAACATACAGTCGAATTGAGTACCGGCTCCTTTTTGGAAGTCGGCAGAAAAATATGGGTTTAGATGGTAAATTGTGAAGGAAGATGATGGGTGCTCAGCTCATCTCTTATATAATTACAATCCCATTAGCCGCAATTGACGCCATGCTAGGCAAGCAATAGTTGCCACATTCTTTTTTATACGTCCCACATAAACATAGGACCTACAAGTCCCAAACCAACCTTTCAAACGAATTAAACGATATGTGGTTACATTATTCTCCGTCTACCTATCGAACGATGCCGGGACTCGACAGATGTATTCACCTGGCGGGAAATTGAGATCTAGGGTATTTGTTCTGAGCAAATTCTCATGATGACTAAGGCATTGTGTTTTATTCATTTATACCCATAATTTGAATATTAAAATAAACTTGGTCAAAGAAAAGCTAATGACTATTTTGCTGAAATAGGGATACCAATTTTGAAATAAAATTTTAAATAAACTTCAAAATGTGAAACATATTTCCAGCCTTTTTTTATGTACGATAAAAATCGGCTAAATTAGTATCAACAATATAACTTAAGTAATTTCAAGGAACAGATTTATCATTTTTACAGAATTAGGGGTGCTAAACGGGCACATAGTCTACCTGATTATCAATGTATGCTGTGGTCCATAGAGACATTAACCTATTCCCGATTATGAATCAATATAAAGATGAGTTGTCACCCATGAAGTCTTAGATAGCATGCCTCGTAACCAGTTAAAAGTATTACTCTCCATGCGTACCAAAATATAACTACACAACTAATACAAGCTCTACGTGGTAGAGCCATGCTGCAGCTATATTATGGTTGTAGCACGAATGGGTCGGCTCGACCGGGGAAGGACCACGCTCTCACAGAATACCAGCGTAAAATAGCAGCTTAACGCTGCTGTGTTTCGTATGGTGAGTGTAGAGAACCGGAGACCCTTTTTACTGGAAACGAGGCATTCCATCTTAGTCCTCACGGGTGACAACGCATCTGCATTTTTATTCTTAATCGAAGGTAGATGTAGATGTTTATGGGCCACAGTAACCACTTACCATCAGGTGGACTGTGTGCTCGTTTGTCACCCTTATCCTATAAAAAAAAAAACTTCTACCAGAATATAAGTGTAGAAACTAAGGTCGGTATTCAGAGGCAACCTCGGCATTTAACTCAAACTCAAACAACACGCGTACAGCAAAGGAGTGAAACAAGTTTTCAGCATCTTTCCATCTGATTACAATGTGGGTGTCTTCAAGGCAAGAGTAAATAGGCTTTTGTTAAGGTGGGATTGTAGTTAAAAGCTGACTTAGAATAGTAAAAAAACTTACAATGTCAGAATTTCATAACTCATAACAGAGAAATTAACATAACATTACAGAGTTAACATTTTAGACTTTAAACTCGAGTTATCTATGAATACCGGCATAAGTTACAAGCGTGAGAGGGAACCAAAACAACGCCTAATTACTCGATAGTACGAAAATTCGCTAGATAAGGAAACGTCAATACTACAAAGCGCCTGAATACTCATGGAAGTAGGTTTTAGTATAACACAGCGTAACACAATACTGAAGAATCAACTAAAAATTTTAATATTTACAAATAGAATGTACTAAAATAGCAGCATAATGATAAGTATGTTGCTATTTCACGTTATGCTGCTGTGTTACGCTAGTATTCTGTACAGGCGTGGTCCTTCCCCGGTCAAGCCAATCCATTATCTGCAGCATATATGGCTGCAGCACAGCTCTACCACGTATAAATATCTCTTCACTGCACTGCACCTTTGGCTAGCACCTGTTAAAATTTTCAACAATTCATATTTTACCACTAACGAACAGTTAACTTACTTTCTAAGTAGATCGAGCATCGCCGAAATTAAATACGTTTGAAAACATTATTGGTCAATACAATCGGACTTAAAACGGATAAATATTTTCAGGGACATTTATTTCATTTATTTGTTGCATACTTCTATACTATAATAAAACTCTAACATGACGTCTGTCTGAACACGCATCACGCAACAATTTGCGAACCGATTTGGATAGGACTTTCACTGGCAGATAGCCGATGTTATAAAGAGTAGTTTTATTTTAGGGTTCCGCGCAAAAGTACACCGACTCCTACCAAGGATGATTCGCGAGACTATCGAAATTAAAAAACATCCTAATTTCAATAGAGAAGATGGATGGGTGCTGCCATCTGCTCTGATCCTATAATTAATAAAATTAAATCCAAAGCCAAGTATGCCACTGCAAGACTTCAAGATAAGCTCATTCTGCGTAGATCGGATCAAAAATTAATATTCAAAAACTGAAGGTGATTGAAATGTCGGGAATTAAAAAGTTAAATTAAACGCGTTAAAATCCGTAAAAATTAGTTTCATTTAATGTGTAGTCTTCGCGTAAATATAAGAAATCATTATATATACAAGTGTGCATAAATATTATATAAATTAGTATATATAGAGAGTTACGGGTTATAGCATGCAAATCTTAAAGCCTAAAGATGATAAGATGTAAAATAAGCGTTATTTTATCAGATCCATAACTAGTTATAAAATTAGGAAAATGTGCGGTGTCCTTTGCTTCCGTGTTTGAAATGCGGGGTAAAATTTGAAATGTGATTTCTACTTTTACCTTTTTTTATCAAGAATTATTTAGTTTGTAGTCAAGACCACTTACTAGACCTAATTTATAAAGTAATAAAATGAAAAGACTGATATTAGGGGCGGGGAGATTATTTATATGCACCCTATGTGTCCAATACGAAACATCAATATTGGAAATTTAAAAAAAATATTAAAAAAATCTTATTAGATGTGAGCACTGAATGTGTTCTAAACAGACATACCTAATAGGAATAATAACAATTTCAGTCAAAGATCACAGGCTTATGGAATAAACTGAAAGCTTATTTTAAATCTATCTTTCGTAAACGGTTCGTTTGTACCTACTTATTCTCAAGCATGTACCTACTTCCAAAGCATTTTTCTTATTTTTTAACAAAATTTCACTTAAACGATAGCTCAATGCACATAATACTCGATATCTTTAACCAATATAGACTCAAGTAAGATTATAACCCTATCAAATTAAATATATGGGATTATTGATCAGCGACATCTGTTGTTCGATAGTCTGTTATAGGAAATACCATATAGGAAAACCAACAACTGATTCCAATATAACAATAGATGGAGACACTTTGAATTTTGTTACTATGGAATAATTCTTACCATTACATTCTATTCAGTAAACAATATACTATTGCAATTTAAATATAAGATAAGAGACCCTTTTTTCTGGCAAAGAGGCATTCCATCTTAGTCCTTACGGGTGACAACGCATCTGCATCTTGAGTCTTTATCGAGGATATATGTAGATGTCTATGGGCTACAGCAACCACTTACCATCAAGTGGACTGTATGCTCGTTTGTCACCCTATCCTATAAAAAAATAAATAATAGAATTTACATCAAAACACAAATTAAAACAAAACTTGATTAAGATAACGCCAAACCACCTACGAGAGCACGACTATAATATTATTATAAATTTTTTGTCAATCCTACCTACCTTTTTACCGTACAATGAATAATTTACCTACCTACCTCTCTGCGGTCGTGTCTGATAGCCATCCCATCAAACTATGAGAGGGAGAGAATAGAGAGTGCAATTGTGCTTGCGCGTAGATACACTCGGGTATCTACTATAATCCTGTTATGCGCAAATGGCTAATCTCCGTTGAGACCAGCAGCCTCGACTGTAATCGGCCTGGAGGACATTATTAAGTTCTAATTTCATTTTATTTTATTATATTAATTCTCTTCGTACTGCAGCTGCCGTGCGGTAGCGGTGTAAGATAATCCATCAACCCATTTCGTCCGTGGCTGACTGTGTGCTCGTTTGTCACCCGCATATTGGTAACGACTATGGTAGGTGCCAGAAAACTCTTTTGACTTCTAATAAATGGCGGCATATAATTATGTTATTACTCATACTGCCGACGGAAAGTAGTGTCAGAGGTGTGAGATTTTGGTACTACAAACGTCAATTTGTCTGCCAAGCGTGAGGCAATTCTCAAGGGGAGAGGTCTATGTTCACCAACGGACTATAACAAGCTGATAATAGAAAAAGAAGTACTGCACCTAGGTAGTAAAACAAATTAAAATATATGAGTAATATACAGATTCAAAGCCAAAAGTTTTTAATTGGAAAATACGTACTTATATTAAATTTATTATAACAGTGCAAACAGGATAAAAATTTCATGAAATGCCAAATTAAATTAAAACAAAATAAAGCCATGCGAAAATAATTCTTATTTCTGGCGTAGAATCAAAATGTACAAGCCCAAGGTATATATAGATAAAAGCCGCTCAAGGTTGCCGAGTCTTAGGTACTTGTCAGAGATAAGAAGTTCAATCTATCAATCTCTATATGCACGCAACTACCACTTTACTTTTTATATAGACAAGTAGTAACTATTCAATACAAATACCTTTACCTTTACCCTTTGAACAATAAATAGATTTGGCTATATTTGAACCGATTGCTGGTCTTCACCCAGGTATCCAGAAATTATTACCGTCAAGTTTGATAATTATTGGCAGACTCCCTATTCACTGACGTTATTCATCATCGCTAGCGATTTAATTCTGATATAATCACAGATTACTAAATAGTTTACGAAAATATAATATAATGTGTATCCTACAGATTTTAATTTCCTGTCATTTCTTTTATATATGTATGTATTTTCTCAATACACAAGTTGAATGATTTCTTATCTCTTTCTGTTTACCTGGTGTACAAAAAAATACCTAGTATTAAAAAAAATAAAAATTACACATTATATTTTCATATACCATTTTATTACCATTAAAATCTATCACACGTCCACAATTGAGCGATATAATAGCTTCCACATAGACTGCCACAAAACGTAGGCCTGATTCGTTTCTATTCACCAACTTTCTGCATGGTTGCGTCCCAACACATTTTTTAATAAATTTCAATATCTTTTCACAGAAGTCAACTCTAGGTATTTTACATTTCTACAAAATACATTTTGGGGAATATGGGCAGCAATATGGGCTAATAATTTTCTACTCACCAGATGTCGCTAGTTGACACTGAGGTAATGTCATTTAATTGAGAAGTTAGTTTCAAATAAAAGTTTATCAATTGCTAGAGTATTATATTAATACACAAAACAATGCATCAGTGGTTTGCTCTTTAATTTTTTTGCACAGTTTTAACTTTTTTTAATTTATCTACTTTTATGAATATCTGTTGTTTGGTTTATTTATTTTTAATCTTATTAGTATAAAACATAGGTAATAGTACAGAAAGAAACAATAAACTTTACATTTTCCGAACAAATTAGCTTCCCCGCTATGAAATCTGTCAAATATTATATCTACCTCACTCTCTAGTGGCGCCGCTCTGGTGGCAGAAAAAGTCGTGGATGCCCTCATTATAATATTATGATTCAATTCCTTCCAACATCGTACTACCGGACGCTCGAATAGTTTCCAGGCCTTTGTTGTTGACATTCGAACCAAATAGTTTGCTGGCACATTCGTAATGCGTACACCAAAGGAGTGGAACTTTTTTCTTATTATAATACCTTCAAAACAAGTGTGTATAGCGTTGTCTCACTGAACACATCATATAAGATAGTAGTCCAGCACTGGTTTATAATGGCTTAAAATATCTAATCTAATATAATAATATAGTACGTAACATTATTAGATAATTTTACCTTATGTACGTACGGTTGTACGAGGGCTGCACTAAAAGTATCGGGAATGGAATATTTCCACTGTTCGTGTCATATTAATTTTTTTTTAATTGAAAAATCCTTGTTTTTAAAAATCGAATACCATTTATTTATTTAAAAAAAGATTCTCGGTCTTGTCACAAGGTTTTGTCAAACTTGTTTAGTCGTTGAGAAAATGGAATTGACTCGAGAAAATTCAAGAGCGATGATTTATTATGACTTTCGAAGTGGTTTAACACAAAAACAGTGTGTTGACCGGATGATTTCTGCATTTGGCGATGAAGCCCCATCCAAAAACACAATTTATCGCTGGTTTTCTGAATTTCAACGTGGACGTGTCAAGCTCAGTGATGATTCCCGTCAAGGTCGTCCAAAAACTGCAGGCACCCAAGAAAACATTGATGCTGTGCGTAAGCTGATTGAGGAAGATCGACATATGACATACCGCGAAATTCAGGCAACTTTAGACATTGACATGAGTCAAATACAAATAATCTTGCATGAACAATTAGGTGTAAAAAAGTTGTTTTCCCGATGAATACCGCAATCGCTCTGTGAAGAGCAAAAAGCGGCTCGCGTTACTTGGTGCGTCAGAACTCTCGAAAGATTCCACGCAGGATCCTCAAATGCTGTATACAACATCGTATCAGGTGACGAATCCTGGATATACGCGTACGAACCCGAAACAAAAAACCAGTCACGAGTTTGGGTGTTCGAAAATGAGTTAAAGCCAACAAAAATTGTTCGTTCACGGAGTGTTGCAAAAAAAATGGTGGCCAAGTTTGTCTCCAAAACCGGCCATGTTACGACTATTCCTCCTGAGGAACAAAGAACGGTTAATGCAGAATGGTATGCTAGCATTTGTTTGCCACAAGTCGTTTCTGAACTCCGTAAAGAGAACTGCAACCGCTGCATCATCCTCCATCACGACATTGCGAGTTCTCACACCACACATAGAACAAAAGAGTTTTTAGAGCAAGAAAACATAGAATTTTAATTAGACCATCCGCCGTACAGCCCCGACCTAAGCCCTAATGATTTCTATACTTTCCCTAAAATAAAGAATAAATTGCGTGGACAGAGATTTTCATCACCTGAAGAAGCTGTGGACGCCTACAAAACGGCCATTTTGGAGACCCCAACTTCCGAATGGAATGGTTGCTTCAATGATTGGTTCCATCGTATGGAAAAATGTGTCAAATTTCGCGGAGAATACTTCGAAAAGCAATAAATACATTTTTAAATAGTAATGTTGTGTCACTTCCTTGATTCCCGAAATTTTCAGTGCCGCCCTCGTACCAACGTATTATTTCGGTATAAAATGACGTCATTTTTTATGTGTCAAAACAACGCCAAGGAAACTATACATCACCCTGCAAGTGTTAGATATTTCTACCTATTTCGCTTGTGGTAGCACTATCGAAAATGTAGAATGCTTTTATGTATGATGCCTGTCATAAAGGTTTCTGCGATCCGTTAGTGTCATTTAACATACGAGAAACAAATCTTTTTCGCATAACAAAATGCTGTTGTGAAACATTTTGAACAACTTCCAAAACGAGGAGTATTTTCAATTCGTCTACATATATGTACTTGCTGTTCCCCGCGACTTCGTCCGCGTGGTATGTAACCCTAATTATTTTTCTAAAATAAAAGTAGCTTACGTTTTTTAAAATAAAAAAGCCTTTTATTTCTTGCTTTAAAGCAGAGATTTACAACTTAAAACAGTGTGCATGCAAAAATTTATTGATCCAGTGTTACAAAACTTAGTATTTTGGTAGGTTATTACTTTTCATAGTTAGGTGTTTGCAATAGAATAATAGTCCATTAATCAATAGCAGTAAATTACTTCTTACTTCTAGTAGTTGCCTTAGACAATTGTAACAATGCATATTTTTGGTGTATGTGTACAATTGCAAGAACCCCTCTCAACGAGGGTAAAGGCCTCCTCCAGGTTTTTTCTTATAACATTAGCTATCTGCCAGTGAAAGTTCCGTCAAAATCGGTCCAACCATTTCAGAGATAAGCCGGAACAAACAGACAGGCAAACAAAAATATTAAAAATGGTTTTATTTTGTAATAAGTAGCGTATATAATATGCATTTATTAAAAAGTTTTTATTTTGACATTACAAACAGACACTTTAATTTTATTTATTTGTATGGATTTGTATATATATTTTTAAATAAGTTCGGGCCAAACTTATTTGTTTATACACCGACTTTAATGACTCTCCATTTATTAAATAATTCAACTACAGATCACTCAACTCATATAAATGTTAAGACCCCTAATGGTGGAAAAAGGAAGAAGTTTTTAATGTGACTATTTAGACGGTATTCTAGTCGTTACTCGTTACTATAAACTAGTGTTATAATGATATTCTTTAGTTCACTTAAAAGGATTAAAATATACTTTAAAAATCAAAACCGTCTTCAAAAATCAGAACTAATTTTTTGGCTTTAATTTTTCGATAAACTATATCCTTGTACTGGCACTTTTATGAAGAATTTTTTTTTTAAATAAAATATTTAGGTTACCAACGGTTTCTATTACAAAGTTATGATCAATGTTATATGAGCATCTATAATTTAAAACATCACAACTTTATGTAGAGCTCAATCATACTCATAAAAAATATAGAGTACATAGTACGCTTATTTCACTTTTAGCTTTGTGACTTTGTCGAGATTATTGATTGCAAATTTTACATAAACACTGCATATTTATTTGTACATAAGCTAGACTATTGCAATTGAACATTAGCTAGACTGGCTAATTATAGGCATTCTATCTTAGTCACAGAGGTAACACCGCATCTGTGATCTTTGATGTTAAAAGTATAACCTTCATAAGCTGCAGTATCCTTATCTACAGGGTTTACGTGGTAGAGCCACGCTGCAGCTATATTATGATTGTAGGTTGGCTTGACCGGGGTAAGACAACGCTCTCACAGAATACCAGCGTAAAATAGCTTTATGCTGCTGTGTTTCGTATGATGAGTGTAGAAAAATGGAGACCTTTTTACTGGATACATCTTAGTCCTCAGGCGTGACAACGAATCTTCATTTTGATTCTTAATCTAGGATAAATGTAAATGTCTATAGACCACACTAATAATGGATAATATGGAATATTAACATGTCAAAATACATGTAAACTTACAACTAAAACGTAGTGACTACATAACTAAGAAAATATTTGAAATGACTCACCATCAGGTTGACTGTGTGCTCGTTTGTTACCCTTCTATTCTATAAGAAAAAGAAAAACTTTCGATCCCTCCTATGACCACTTAAGCACATAAAGAAATAAATTTATGATTTTTTCATCGTTTTAGGTAAAGCATTCAAATTCGTATTTCTTTTTTTGTGTTGTCACTACGCTATTTACCTACCAATCGTTCAACTCTGAAAGTTTTTTTATTATAATAATAAAAGATGATACAAAATTATCTTTTACGTAGTAGAGCTATGCTGCAGCTATATTAGTAGTAGAGTTGTAGCACAAATGGGTCGGCTCGACCGGGGAAGGACCACGCTCTCACAGAAAACGAGCGTAAAATAGTAGCTTAACTCTGCTGTGTTTCGTATGGTGAGTGAAGAGAACCGGAGACCCTTTTTACTGGCAAAGAGGCATTCCATCTTAGTCCTCACGGGTGACAACGCATCTGCATCTTCTTTATTGAGGATAGATGTAGATGTCTATGCGTCACAGTAACCACTTACCATCAGGTGGACTGTGTGCTCGTTTGTCACCCTATCCTATAAAAAAAGCTATATTAACAATATAGTTGTAGCACGAATGGGTCGGCTCGACCGGGGAAGGGACACGCTCTCACAGAATACCAGCGTAAAATAGCAGTTTAATGCTGCTGTGTTTCGTATGGTGAGTGGCATTCTATCTTAGTCCTCATGGCTGACAATGCATCTGCATTTTATTTCGCAAACGAAGATAGATGTAGATGTCTATGGGCCACAGCAACCACTTAGGGTAAGGTTGCGATGATTGGACCACTTTTGTTAAAATGCTTAAAAAAACGAATGTATGCAATGTGGAATAAAAGTGATTTAGTTACTGAAGTGCTCTTGTATTCCTGTGTAAGTACCTAAAGTTTCAGAATTCTAAAATAGTAAATAGAGTCAATAAATGGGTAAAATGATTTTTGTTAAGGTTTCTTTGATTGGACCACTGGAACGTTCATTGGACCACTTTGTTGCTATCATTGGACTTAGGAAAATGAGTCGACCGGTCCATTGATGGGAACTCGGAAATTTCATGGTTTAAGGTGACAAAATAATAATACTACAATTTAAAGAAATTAACATTTTAATCATTATTTTAACATTTATGTTACTAATTAAGTCATTTTTCAATATAGGCATATGAAACAGTCTTCTTGGTTTTAATACCGTGCATGTATGTAACATTTTTTGAAATGTTTCCCAAAAAAATATAGAAATTATAAAACAACAACTTAAGGTACTTAAGTTTTTAACTATTATTTTAATATTAATTATTTTAACATTGGCTCACAATACAGTCTTCTTGGTCCTTATATTTAATACCATGTAATCACTTTTTTAAAATGCTACATACTAAAATCTTCATAGAAAAAAATATAGGAATATCAGAGTACTTAGTGTTAAATTCTTAAAAACTAAAAATACTAGTCTGACAACGATAAACTTAACCTAATAATTTTTGAGCATTGTTAAAAAAACTTTGTTAAACTTTTTCTGTACTAATATCAATAACATAAAACTTAAACCCATCTTCAGGGATATAAAAAATTCTCCGAACATTAATTAAAAAATTTCAATATCTAAAAGAAATCAAGATTCAAACTTAAATTAATATTCAATCATTTCAGACATTTGAGATCCATTAATCAGTACATGATGGACAAATATATTTTTTGATACCTTTTTTAACGCAAGCACACTCCTCGTGGACCCAACATTTACATGACAAACATTGTATCATGTCTTCAATAGCACAATGGAGACAAATTTTGCAGAACCATTTTTCTAACTCCGCAGCTGGCACTTTCTTTCTCTTCGCGTCTTTCTTTATTTGTTTTTCTGGACGTCTATTAGATTTTACTGTTTTCTCCAAGTTTAATGCAGCAACTTTCTTTCTCTTTTCAGCATCAGATTTTGTTTTGGATGCTTTAGCTTTTGACTCTTCCAATTGTGTTTTATATGGGGAAGCAGTTAACTCTATTGCCGATTGTGGTTTACGACTTCCTTTTCTCAATTCTTGCATGACTTTCTTTGCAGTCGGAGTTACACTACAAATTTGAAATTCTGAGCTAGTGCTTGGAAGTGGCTGCCATTGTTTTACTTCTTTTGTTGCTATGATTGGTGTTTCAGGTTGAATATTTATATTGTTGCAATTATCCGATAAATCAGGGCTTGGTATAACGGGGGTTTTGGAAGCAGACGGTATTGTTTGCATCGTATTTACATCAGTAGATTCAACACTGGTGCACGAAAATGGTGAATCATCCGAGGTAACATCTTTTGGTATTCCATTGTCATCTACATCATTAAGCTCTGAAAACAAAGGATCCACAATCATGTTCTCATTCTCAATAGCCGGTAAGTTGTCGTTATCTTCAGGTAAAGTAACGAACTCATAATCCTGGAAAATATCCTTATTAAAAGGATATATGCCCGTACTTCGAAATCCACTTTCAGCGGTTGCAATAGATGCAGCACGGGCGTAGGCTTTACCGAAAAGCATTGAAATTTGATATACTGTAACACGTCTTCCTGGATTTGTACGCAGCCACTTCTCTGTTTCATCTATATAATAGCAACTCAACGGTCTAAAAAACGAAGTATCTAGGGGCTGCAGTTTATTGGAAGTGTGAGCAGGAAGTGACAGTAACACAACATTGTTTTCCTTGGCATATTTGATAGCATCCAAATTTTTTGTGTGACTAGTGTGTCCATCAAGTAACAGCAAAACTTTCTGCTCCGTGGTCGGCTTTACACATTCTACAAAGTGTTGCAACCAAACAAAAAATATTTCACTATTAATGTAGCCACTGTCGGGGTTAAAAGCAAAGATTGAACCAGGTGGAGCACCGTCGCGAAGTTCGTCTTTAGCGTTTTTTCGTTTAAAAATTACAAGAGGTGGTACAAAATGGCCAGCTGCACTTGCACAACACACAGCAGTAGTAGTGAATCCACGCTCACCACTTGTAATAGCACCAACTTGATGCTTTCCTTTTTTGGCCAATATCTTTCTTGGTTTTCGTTGCACTGTTGAGAGGCCTGTCTCATCTACATTATAAATGTATCGTGGGTCATGTATACCGTGCTCATCCATCACTTTTTCTAACTTTTCAAAAAAGTCTTTGACAGTTGGTTTGTTAAATGCTGTAGCTCTATTTAAAGATGTAGCTCTGGGTTGTCTTAAACTTAGACTGCGATGACGCTTTAAAAATGCATAGTACCACTTCTTCCCGGCCATTTTTTTCGTTTTATTAAATCTGTGTTTAATATTGTTTTTCTCAGCTATTTTAAAAGCAAGTGATCTCACATCTTTTGGTGTTAGACCGTACAAACAGGCTTCCATTTCTAGAATATGTTGGTACAACTTTTCTTCCAATTCAGGTGTGAGATCACCTGCAGAACCTGGCGTTTGTTTTTCTTCTTTGGCTGTTTGATTTGAGCCATCAAGTCGTCTCTTTAATGTAGCTTTTGGTACACCGTAAATTCTGCTTGCTTCATTTAAGCCAACTTCCCTATTACGTAATGCCTGTAATGCTAGTTTCATGCTTGTTTCACTCCACGTGTAATATTGCCCTCTTTTAGACATGCTGCAATAAAAATATTTTCTATTACCAATACAATAATATCAGCACACAAACATGGCAATCGAAATTAAATTATTTTTATAAAAATTTATTATTTCACATTTAAAAAAATAAGTTGACATAGGTATTCCAATGATATTTTAAACACACGGTGCCATTTAAAATTAAATCAATTAATTTAAAATTATTATTATTATTTCATTTCACATTAAAAAAAAATAGGTAGATCTCTCCGAATGATATTTTAAAATCCAGGTTTTATATTACTTGCCATGATTGGACCGGTCCAATCGAGGAGCTTCGAGGTGATTCAATGATGGCAACTACGTCTGGTTTTACAAGGTCAAATATTACGACTAAACTATAACTTTTGGACATTCCTTTCTATAAGAATCAATAACGTTGATAAACAAAGAACAGAACATTAAACAACGCGCATGAATATCCTTAAGGAATATCTATTTACATGGTTTGGTTAAGCAGGCGAAAAAAAATTATTGAGCGCGCGAAACGCAGCGACATACCTGCGTCCGCGACGGAGCCTGCGGCAGAACTGAGACTACGGGGGTGTGGCGGGGGGACGTATACCAAGCGTCCGACGCCTAGCAACAGTTTTAAAATCGAACCGTTTCGAAAATATCGAAGCGGTCCAATGAAAGTGCCGGTCCAATGATCGCAACCTTACCCTACCAGCAGGTGGACTGTGTGCTCGTTTGTCACCCTAATTCTATAAAATAAAAAAATTAAACTCTATTTCGAGGCTTCATAAAGTTCCATGAAACAATATAGCTCGGGAACATTAAATACATCTCAATAATTTATTAACTACTTTCAATAGATATTTATTCTATAAAAGCCTTTGTTAATAAACTGTGGCATATAAGCGATACTCATCACGCTTAGCTGGCGAGTTGAAAAAAGCCAAGCACCAATTAAAAAACTTCACTAATGGGTTTGCATTAATTGTTAATTGCTTCTAAAACATTATTATTGGTTTAATACAACACATGTTTTTAGTATTCTACAAATATATTTTCTGGGCCTAAATTCAATTTGATTGAAATAGACGAGGCAAATACAGTATACAGGGTTATTTTGCAGTAACCGGCTAAATTTGCAGAGAAGATACAATACAAGTAATATAGGCAAATCAAAATGCGTGGCAATGCATTATTTTAAATGATTATCATTCATAAATATCTAACGCCTAATATTTTACTACGCACGCACACATTCGTAAGGGTCGCTCGGTTGGCAAAAACCAAAAACGTTGTGAATTAAATCGCACACAGAGGAGCACGCGTACGTGTAGTTATTGCCCATAAATCACATTAGTGTTGCCCAAAATCGGTCTTGGTCTTGCAGTCTTGGTCTTGTTCTTGCATTTTTGCAAGACCAAGACCAAGAACAAGACCGCCTCTTTTTAGCAAGACCAAGACCAAGACTGACCGTGCAAGATTTGCGCAAGAACAAGACTAAGCTTGCGAGACTCTTGCGTCTTGCAGTTAGGACTAAGTGTCGTTTCAGGGAGTATAGGAGTTCGGGTATACGCTTAGGTACTCTATGAGATGCAAAAAAATATAATTAAAAAATTTGGAAAATTGGACTTATGCGCATTACGAACAATACCATAAATATACATAGCGAATGAAAATATCCATTAAAAGAAAAAACAGTGCATCCCTAGTTTTGACCATCGGCACTTTGATAGTGCGCGGCGTCTTGTTGTCGGCGTCATCAAAGGTCGGATACTGACCTGTCAAAGAAATTGTGCAGCTATTCGAAAGTACAAGGTCAAGATACACGTGCCGGCGGCTACTATTGATATCGCATACAATCGTCGCCGTCGCGCCACACGCACTACATTTAACACTGTTTGATTGCCGCCACAGAGTACATGTTTCAAAGAATAAAATAAGTTTCCGGGTGCTCAGGATGGACACGAATACATTATCCTGATCTCGCAAGAAATTTTAATTGTAATTAGATAATAGGTAGGTATCATAATAATTTATTCTAGTAACTAATTATTATAAAATTAACTATATGGATTTATAATAATTACTTACTATTATTGTTATTATTATTACCTAAAAGATAAACATGTTCAGTAAGTTCACTACAAATCTCGACTTTTGCAAGTGTGTGTTTTTCGAATATGTCGGCACACATTTGATAAATATGGACACCATAGCACTTTTAAAACACTTGAAATGTGTAAAAATGAATCTGGATCTTGTCTTCAAGGCTTAGTTATTAAGGAGTTGAAGAGGTACCTAGGTAAACCCAGAGCCGTCATCTCGGAAGACATTTTAGACTGATGGAGGACGCTTGAGACAAAATATCGGATTTTATCGAAGATGGCCCGTGATTTTCTTTTTATACCTGCAACTTCAGTACCTGCTGAGAGATTATTTTCTAAAGCATCATTAGTAATTAGAAAACATAGAAATAGGTTAAGTGATGAGTCAGCCAGATGGTTACTTTGTATTAATGCTTTGTCAAAAGAATAAATATAAAGTAACAGTAATGTCAAAGCTGTTGTGTACTGTGAAGTAATTTAATTTGCATCATATTTTATTTTTTATTTAAATAAATGGTATATTGTATAACTCTTTTATTCCATTTCATATATGGTGAGGGTCCATCAATCTCTTTCTAGAGAGATAATGTTATTTAAAATACAGTGTACTTATAGCCATTAATTTGTTTTTATATGTATGTTTAACCATGTTTTAGCACATGTAAGCTTATTAAATGTAAACGTTTATTAAGAAACTGACGCCCGTGGTCGTCGGACACTCAGTTGGTTGGAGCATCGGCACGGATCGCTTAGGTCGTGGGTTCAAACCCCACCCGGTGTCAGTTGATTTTTCGAATTTCTCATTAAATGTTTAGACATTTATTAATATGGTTGGTCTTTACTATGGCTATGTTAATTCAAGCTCAATATGTACCTACTCTGTTAAGTTGTTCTAAGATCTAAAGTAATGTTTAATAAATAGTAATAGGCTAATAGGTCATTGCGAGACTTGCGAGACTCTTGCTGCAAGACCAAGACCAAGACCAAGACTCGGAGCGCAATACCAAGACCAAGACCAAGACCAGGTGTATTGGCGCAAGACCAAGACCAAGACTTGCTAAGTCTCGTCTTGTTCTTGCATTTGGGCAACACTAAATCACATTCAATTTGGGATAATTAAAGTAAAAGTAGAAGCCTCATTTACTCGTATTTCCAAAAACTCCAATAACGGTATATCATTATTTATATATTTGAACTTAAGTTTAAAATTTGGCTACTCTTTCAAAAATAACCCTGTATATGTTCAGCCAGAAGATTTAATAGCTTCGCACTATACGAGTATCGGATTAATGTGTTACACTTTATGGGAAATTTCTAGAATACATTTTATAAAAATATCTCCTAAACACTTTAAAGCTTCCTGTCTACGTGAATACCAAAGTTAACCGAAATCTTAACAAAAGCATATGATCACAAACATATTGAAGCACAACGAATCGTGCATGTCTTTAGAGCTTACCTACTAACATTATTGATGACTAAAACAACCCCCACCCCCGTACGCCCGCGCGGACCCGAAATACGAAGTGGGGTCAAACGCTTCATGCATCCCCATAACCCTAACGTACCAATAACCAGTATAATACAAACGAAATTCCACCTTATGCTGATGTAGTATAGTTGAAAATTTAATTTTTTATTCTGAGATAAAGGGCATAATCATTTCGAGTAGTTTGTGGGTGGGTGAGCGTTAACTCCCTAGGTGGTTAAGCCATTTTACCACGTTAGCCTGCGACGGTCGCTTGTAATTTTGGGGCCTAATGCGACTATTCCTATTTCAAGTTACCCAAGAGGCTTAAGATGTGCCTGACGGGGTAGATAAGGCTACACAGGTCCCTAACGACTATAGGTGTTGTACACACATACATAAAATATATAGATACGTAACAGGTAAAACGCTTTTGTATGATATTCATGTTTTCTATTAAGGGAGCGTTATGAAATATCGATAAAATTGGATAGATAAGAAATGTACTTTGAATAGAGATGCAAACAATGTTCTTATATTAAAGCTTTTTTTATAGAATAAGGGTGACAAAAAGAACTCACGGGCCACTTGATGGTAAGGACATGGTGTCGCCCCATAGACATCTACATATTTATCCAGAATTAAGAATCAAAATGCAGATGCGTTCTCACCTCTGAGGACTAAGATGGAATGCCTCGTTTCCAGTAAAAAGGGTCTCCGGTTCTCTACATTCGCCATACGAAACACAGCAGCATTAAGCTACCATTTTACGCTGGAATTCTGTCTGGGTGTCGTAAGAGGCGACTATTAAAAGCGCCAGAAGGATTTTATGGCTTTCGATAGATGGCATAACTATACCATTCATGCTTAACGTAAAATGAGTAGTCTGCCGAAGGGCAGCCACGTCTAAGGTGCGTGACGTCATGTACTGCTATCGTAAATCGACGATTAAGGCAAATCCAAGATCCAGAGGGCGTTGGCGTATCGCGGCGGACTAATTACTCCAAAACCCTCCCAAAGATGAGAAAAGACCTATGCCTAGTATTGAGATATGAAACGACAATCGTTTTTACATAATTTAAAATTTAAGCATACTTTAAAATAACATGGTTATCAGTAGATAGCATAAATGAATTATATATCATTTAAGATTTATTGTTAAGGCCCCATAACATGAAACTTAAATTTATTTTTTAATAATAGTATACTAACGAGCAAACGAGCAATCCCATATCATCCTGTGGGTGTCGTAAGAGGCGACAGAAGGAAACAAATCAGGAGATGGGCACCAGCGTCTTCCTAATAACTACTAAACATTAAAAAACTGTAGTTGCCAGCTAGATTGCCAAGAGTGGTACCTATGGCAAATATCCCACCTGTGAGGCAATCTATAGGGGAGGCCTATGTTCAGAAGTGGACTTTAAAATGCTGTAACGGTAACGGTAAACGAGCGAACCACCTGATGTTAATAAGCTACTGCAACCTATGGAGACCAGAGTCAACCCAAACAAGTAAGGCCACATATATTTTGTAACGCTTAAGGACTAGGATAAAACGTCTGACAATTATAACTATTTGGGTTTCTTATCCTTTAAACCTAAACACAGAAATAGTAATGTCTAAAGGGTAAAACCAAAACAGAGCCCTAATATGTAGCAATAGGTTGAAAAGAGTCATATTGCAGCTAATATTATGGTTATGGTGAGATAATGAGGTACGGATGCACACTGCTGTGTTTCGTATGGTGAGTGTAGAGAACGGGAGACCCATTTTACTGGAAAAGAGGCATTCCATCTTTGTCCTCACGGGTGACGACGCATCTGCATTTTGATTCCTTATTGAGGATAAATTTAGATGTCTATGGGTCACAGCAACCACTTACCATCAGGTGGGCTGTGTGCTCGTTTATCACCCTATCCTATAAAAAACCCACGAGACGAAAAGAGGTGATCGATTCACTTAAGCCGCCCCCACACAGCGTGACACTAACATTATGTCCCAATCCATCTTAAATTTTATTTCACGAGCTTTACATCTGATATGTAGATAAAGGAATAGAAAATTTTAGGTTCAGTGTTTTTGTGGCCGCGTACACACTTTCGACATTTTATTTATTTATTTTTAATCTTTATTGCATTTTCTATAAGAAAGGATACAAAGGGCGGACCAGTTTTTCTACCGACTTCAAAAACGAGACGGTACCTACTCAATTCGACTGTATGATTTTTTTATGTGTGTTACCTCATAACTTTTTTCTGAGTGAACCAATTTCGATGATTCTTTTTTATTTGAAAGCTGGTGCTTCTCATGGGATCCCATATAAATTTGATCAAGGTATGATCAATAGTTTTTGAGTTATTCTTAATAATCTATATTGAAGTCGATGGTTCAAAATTTTTAATTTTAAATTATAACTAAATATGACGCTATGGATTAAACTAGTTATTTATTTATTTATTGATTTATTCTTTTTTACATCTAACTTATAATAAGGGATATAAAGGGCGGACTTAATGCCTTGTGGCATTCTCTACCAGTCAACCCTGAAGTTAGTGTAACAGCATGCTTATTATAAAATATAAGATGAAATTGCAATAAAGTAGATGTAGTGGAAGCCTCATACCGGTAAACGGAGTGTAGGACGGTCCCCTACTAGATGGAGTGATGACTTGGTAAGACGTGCAGAAGTCAGTGGATGTGTGTGTTTAAGAACCGTGTTTTGTGACGTTCCTTGCGGGAGTCCAATGTTCACCAGTGGTCTTGTGAGGGGCTGTGATTGCGTGATGTGCTATTATATTGGTATAAAATATTTTCACATCTATACTTAATATTATAAAGAGGTAAAGTTTGTGTTTGTTTGTATAAAGTAATCTCTGGAACTACTGAAGCGATTTTAAAAATTCTTTCACCAATAGAAAGCTACATTATTCCTGAGTGACATAGGCTATATTTGACTGTGATTAATAATATTTTAATGTGAAATAACAATATTTGTCAATCAATTCCGAAAACAAATCCTAATCACTCAGTACTAAGAACCACACAAGATAATTTTATCCCAAGTAAAAATGTTTGACGCCGAACAAAGTGGGCACGGGTCAGCTAGTAGGTAATATATTTAACTGTGTAGTGGTGGTGTAGGAATATCCACTACCCCATATCATCCCGTGTGCGTCTTAAAAGGCGATAGAGGGAAACGAACCAGGAGATAGGAGGCAGCGTCATCCTAATAACAACTAAAAAAAAGGCTGCGGTGTCCAACACGTCTGCCAAGCATGGCAACTATGGCAATTGTCCCCCTTATGAGGCAAAAGGTAAGGACTATGTTCAGCAGTTAACTTTGATAGGCTGTAATGATGATGATATTATATTAGTATAAATACTACAACATATTAATACTTACTAATCCTATAATCTGACAAAAATTCTTAAATTAGACGTGTAATTACATGATTTTATTACAATACAAATCAAGTCTACGGCGACCGCAGATAAACCAACAAATTTCCAAACAGATAAAGGTAGGCAAACAAATAGGTGCGCCGAGAGCCGAGGACGAGGGCCGCCCGGAATATAAATGGCTGCAGTAAAAGTTTGCGCGGCTTAATTAATTGCGTTCGGATTACGCAAAGACAACCGAGAGCCTTGTTGCTATTCCATTCTGCTTCATCGTCATCATCACAGCCTATTAATAGTCCACATAGGCTTTCCCATAGATTGTCCCATAGGGAGGACATTTCCCATAGTTGCAACGCTTGGCAGGTGGCAGGCAGGTTCTCCTGTTTCAGTTTCCTTATGCCGCTTTTTTTTATTCGTGTTATAGCCATGTTGCAGCTATATTAATACGATAGTATAGTTGTAGCACGAATGGATCGGCTCGACCGGGGAAGGACCACACTCTCACAGAATCAGTAAAATAGCATCTTAACGCTGTTGTGTTTCGTATGGTGAGTGTAGAGAACTGTATCCTATTTACTGGAAAACAGGCAATCTATCTTAGTCCTCACGGCTGACAACGCATCTGCATTTTAATTCGCAAACGAACATAGATGTAGATGTCCATGGGCCACAGCAACCACTTACCATCTGGTGGACTCTGTGCTCGCTTGTCACCATTATTCTATAAAAAAAAACTATAAATCGTACACCCACGGTATGATATGTAACTACATGTCAAATTCGGAATGCCCAAATCTATTTCGGCCCGTAGCTCAACAGTGCACCGAACACGTAAAAAATAGCATACGAGTTAACCTTAACATCAGTTAAGCAGCCTCTGTAGAAAGCGTTTGACGGAACTCACAACTTAGCGGCGCATGTAGCATTAAAACTCGAGCGGTCGTTGTTCTTGCTTTTGTTAAAGTTGTTTTGCCCGCCGAACGCTACTCTGCAAGCTCGGATAGACCCAGCACACAGTATCTTTACTCGAGTTAGTCTTGGCTGGTCTTGCAATAATATTAAATTCACCTTGTTTTCGACAATTATAAAACATATTACATTTATTTATCTGATAAAATACGGAACCAAGAAATGTAGATATACATAATTTGATCAAAATAAGAAATTATAATTAACGCGTACAGTATATATATATTTATTTAAACAAAAAAAAGAACATGTTATATGTTTAATATATTACGTATTACGACTCGGTATTGTATTCTAAGAAAAGACCACCAAACTTTTTTTAAATATATTTGAAAAATTCACCAAAACTATCGTTAACATAACTAACTTTATTAGATATTTTTAAATAAAATTCTAGCAATGCTATTATCATTATTTACTAATATTTCCGTTTTGAAAAACTTGTGTTAGAAGACACAGTAGTCGAATGGCGAATTCGAAACTAGGACTTTTGAGCTCCCGGTCGGAATCCTACTGTACCTAGTGTAGAATAATACCTAGCTACTGTCGCATAAATTAATTTTCAATAATACTTTTTTAACTATTTTAAAATAATATATAAATAATACCTATAAAAAAGGTATGACGTAACACATTTAACTAACCTGCCAAAACTCGCTAAATAATCAAAAGCCAAAGGAATAATACTTAAAAACTAATACCTTTTAGATATATACCTATAGGTACCTATTTTAAATTTAAAATGTTTTTATAGTGACATTTACTTCTTTCTAAATTTTGTTATAATACAGACAGTTAAAACTTTTGGATAATTATTAATAGGGTGTGGTAGAAATTATTATATGAAACAACAGAAAGGGTACTTATACTTTTTCGATTCAAAATAAGATATAAAATTAATAAAATTTGAACAACCGACTTCAATATGAATAAAATGAAAACATCATCAATATAGCCGAAGTAAATTAAATACGCATTATTAAGCATAACTCAAAAACTAGGTACTGGTCATATCGTGATTGAATTTATATGGGACGATATGAGAAGCACTAGCTTACAAATAAAAAAAGAATCATCAAAATTGGTTGACCTAGAAAAAAGTTCTGAGGTAACTCACATAAAAAATAAATTAAAATATACAATCGAATTGAGAACCTCCTCCTTTTTTTGAAGTCAGTTGAAAATCCAAACTTGTTAAATAATCAAGGATTTAAATCGTTTTTTAACTGTACCTATTACAATATAAAATATAAAAAATACATAAGATATTAGAAATGCAATAATATTATGTGTCAATCTAAATTGTATCATATCTATATACACATAATATATCTTAGCTCAAGGACTAAAGCAGATTTATTCGTTAACGGTATGGAAAGTTGAAAAAGAAAACAATTCACAAAAATCACGAAACGCCACACACCTGAAACCGCCAACAAAAACCAAAAATTAAACAACATTCTTTGTTGGCAAAAACGCTAAATTGAGGAAATTTCCATCCATTCTCCAGCCAGCCGTCATCCGCGCCTAAACCCCGCTTCAATTTCAATAGCGCCCCCTACATACTCCCTACACCCTTTAGGACGCACCCCGAACTTTCCATCCCTTTCCATCGGCCGCTTATCTTTAGGGTGGAAGCGGGCGGGGGTTACCAACAGGGCCGGTCCGAAACTTAGACATATATTATTGTATTATACGATCGTAGGTGGTGCGGGGGAAGATTGATGCCACGGGCACAAACGGGGGTAGTTTTTGGCAACCCGACGTCTACGTAACGAAATTTCCCGTGACGTAGCCGTGTGTGCGTTACACCTCATATTTCACGTGAAGGAAATTAGGCTGCGGAATTAATTTTCAAGTTTTGTATAGAGAGAAGAAATTTTTGCGATGTTGCCCGTGTAGGTATCGGTGTGGCTTCGACTCAAATTAAGGTTATGTAGGGTTTCAAAGCAATTCCCGTTTTATCTCGTGAAATTAGTTTTGCGGGATGTCGTTCCTTTTATATACCTTGCTTTAATATGAGTAAATTTAAGTCAAAAAATGCCATCTGCCTTTCGATAAAAAATTAATATAAATACGTATTATTCTAAGTTGAAAAAGACAAAAAACTTCCTTAAGGTATTTTGTACTTTTTACTCGAATTTTAAGTTTTTACCAAGGTCATAAGATATGACCTTAGTAAAATGCATATAATCAATTGCATAGGTACAATTTTATAATGATTTCTTACGTATCGTGAACATGTTAAGGAAAAAATATTTTTATTCAAAATTGGGCTTTACAAAATCACTTTTTGAAAGTCAATAAAGTTACGCAAACGCTTCCACAAGTACCCTACGGAAGGGGTTATGAGAAAAAAATACAGTAATCTAAAATAATAATTATAGAAGGGTCATAAGCAATGAACATAGCATAGCATAAGACTTCTTAAATTTCTGATAAGCAACAATTTTGCAATATTAGTGAGGAAACATCATATTAATTGTTATGATTTAAATATTTTCGAGACATTCTATCTTAGTCCTCAGAGGTGGCAACGCATCGGCGTTTTGATTCTTAATCAAGGATTGATATATATATATCTATAGCCCACAGCATCCATTTACCATCAGGTGGGCTGTGTGCGCGTTTGTCACCCTTATTATATACTAGCTGTTACACGCGACTTCGCCCGCGTGTAATTTAGCGTTTTAAATTTTTTGCGCGGAACTCTAATTATTTTCTAAAGTGAAAGTAACCTAAGTCACTCCTTATAACATCAGCCATCTGCCAGTGAAAGTCATATCAAAATCAGTTTAGCCATTTTGGAGATTAGCCAGAACAAACAGACAGACAGACAAAAATGTTTAACATTTTGTTTTTGTTATAAGTTATATTATATACTTTTATATGCATGTAGTAAAAGCTGTTAATTTGACATTACAAACAGACACTTCAATTTTATTTATTTGTATAAAAGAAGATAGATGTATAGATAAAAAAGTATTAATTTTCAAAAATTTTGATCGTTTCATTGCAACTTAATCGAGAACGATGTACGTATATATGGACTTATAACATCCATTTACCACCTGATTGACTGTGTGCACGTTTGTCACCCAATAATCTATCTAAAAAATATTATTTTATATTCTATTTAAGTGATTCTACTTAATTAATTTATTAAATATATTTCATGTAAGTAAAGTTAATATAAGTATTTAATTTAATTTAGTAATATATTTATTTTAAGTACTTAAGTAATACCACTGTGAAATATATATATATATATATATATATATATATATATATATATATATATATATATATATATATATATATATATATAACCTCCTCTTTTTAAAAAAACCTCCAACTTCTGCCGATTTCTGTATTTCAGGCCTATATCAAAAATATTCATGAAGAATAATAGCATGGTACGTACGTCGTTGGGAAATTAAATAAAATTTTAAAAAGCAACATTTAAATAAAGATTATACATCAATGTCATATTAAATAATGAAATCCTTTAAAAAGTTTACGAACTGGCGACATTGGCAAAGTTTTAAAAATAATAAAAAAGAGCAAATAATTGTAAGTTCAAAGTCGGGGAGCTCCATTGTGCTAATTACGCGGCTACGGCAGACGGCGTGCTTTCACTCTCGCCGCCGCTCGTTTTAATTATTTTTTTAGCGTCTCGGCGTCTGGCGGGAAGCTGGGAAAAATCCAAGGTTGAGACAATAAGGACTTGCTGTTAAGAATATTAATAGAGAATCCATTCACAAGGAGAACACAAGACTACTTCAATCGGAACTGGTTAGGATATATTAGGCATAGAGGCCTATTATCCTAATATTACAATTACGAGTATTATATTGATAACAAACGACTCATTACTTTGATTTTCAATTTTCTAATAAACCACTAATCGGCCTTTGGGCCATCCACCCTAAGGGACTATCCGCCTAATTTGAGACATCTGCTCTATGGTCAGTAGTGTAGTTAGTTACTGGTAAAAAATATCTACGATTTTTTTTTTGCGTTTTCAAAGCAATACATTTAGATATTCCATAATAAGGATAATAACGCTTGCGTTTAGTAATAATAACTAAATGTCTTAAATAAACATCATTTAAAATATGCCTTTTTTTATTTTAAAGAATAATAGAAGAATTATTCATATTATTATATTAAAATAATATAATGGTTCAGTAGCGCAGGTGCAAAATGTTTGACAACATCCTGCGGGTCGCGGATTTGAATCCCAAACGGAAAAAGTATTAATAAAACTACAAATTGTCGTCCCGGGCCTGGATGTTTATCCATGAGAAAGTTATGTATGTTAAACTTCTCCATGATACAAGAAAAAAGCCTAATGTGGGAGTTATTCCTAAGTATCTTTTTAGGTATAACAAAAAAATGTCACTTAAATGTCCATTAAAAGTGCTCCAGAATATGAATGAATTGTACAAATATCCAACAGGATAATGGTGTAAGAAAGAAGGTGGTGTAATAATATCCAATACTTACCCCTTATGTGTCGTAAGAGGTGACAGAGGGAAACTTAAACAGAAGATGGGCAACAACATCTTCTTGATAACTGTACTGTACTGCTCATATGTACTTAGGTAACCTGTGGATACCTGTAAGTGCCTGCATCGTTTTTTTTTTAATTTAAAGAGTATACATTATTTATTTTGTCATGGTGCTATTATCCCTAATATTAAATAAATAAATAAATATCAACTCAAAATAATAAAAAACTGTGGTTGCTAAATCGCCTGCCAAGCGTGGCAACTATGGCCAAATCCTCCCTATGAGGATTATCTATAGCCTTATTATATATATATATATATATATATATATATATATATATATATATATATATATATATATATATAATTTATTTATTTTATATTTAAAATAATTTATAAAAATTGTGTCTTATCCATACGAAACTAACGTAGACTGTTAGCAAAGTTCGCGCTCCGCTCAATCTTTGATACTTTCTTCGTGCATTTTTTTAGCTCTTCTTATTAATGAAAAGTAGGTTACTAACTTGCTTCGCTTTAAGAATGAAAGTTACGACCACGTTGCCGTAGGTCGATGAACTCTCAGCTGTCTTTTGTTTTTGTTGACATCTCACCAGATGTGTTTTGACTTGTTAAATTTGTTTACGTCGAATATATTATTGTAATTAAAATGTACAGTCTAAGCATAGTTATTAACTAACATTCTCAGAAGTAACGTAGTTGTACTAAGCGACTGAACCTAAATTTCGATGACATTCGAAATTTCTAAATATATTATTTAATAATAAATTAAGACAGTTTCACTATACCTACTACAAAAATTAATTGCAATTTTTTTAACGTTTTGTCTTCATTTAAATCACGATTTATAAATACTTTTACCTGCGTAGGGTATATAGAAGTACCACAAGTGTACGTGTGTCCCTTGCCCCAACACATCAGGACCTCTAATAGGTTATCTCTCAGACATGCAGATATCTGCTTATCATGCTTCTACTGTGGATGAACAGGTAGCTTTGTTCAACTCTTTGTTAATTTAGCTTTATGACGTTCATGCTCCTGTTCAGCTTTATGTTGTTCGTTCAGTGCGTGTAAAGCATCCTCCCTCTCCTTGGCTGACTGATGATATAAAAAAAATCATTCACATTAAAAATTGTGCCAAAGCGAAATACAAGTCAGTTCCTAGCGACCTGAATCGAGAGAAGTATAGATTAGTACGGAATCGTTGCAACAATCTGTGTAGAAAAGCACAACGACGACATGAATCAGTACAAGATCCTAACCCTGCTAGGGTCTGGAAATTTCTTAAGTCTTTAGGAGTTGCGAAATTACGACAAAATTTCACTCACCATAACTTTGATCTCAATCAACTTAATTTGCATTACTCATCTTCGTCTTACATTAACGATAAAGCAAAACACAATACTTTGGATTCTCTTTTAAAAGCTCCCGCTCCGGACACCTCTGCTTTTAATTTTAGTAAATATAAGAGTTGTGATGTTATGAAAGCACAATCAATTAAGCACCTATCTTTTAAAACATAATCTTTTAAATCCTTTGCAATCCGGTTTCCGTCCTGGCCATAGTACGACTACTGCACTTTTATAAATCACTGATGATATTCGGTATGGTATAGAGAAACAAAAACTTACCATTCTTACGTTACTTGATTTTAGTAATGCACTTAACACAGTAGATTTTGATGTCTTATTGGGCATCCTGCGCTTTTTCAACATATCTCCAACTGTAGTTGACTGGTTTCAAAGTTACTTCTTTGGTCGCCGACAGCGCATTCAGGTGCAAGATGTTTTTTCCACCTGGACTACTACAGCGGCTGGCGTACCACAAGGTGGCGTGTTGTCTCCTCTCCTGTTTGCAATTTTCATTAACTCTATAAGTCATAATTTGTCCTCTTCCTACCACTTGTATGCTGATGATCTCCAAATCTATACTCAATCGTCTCTTGAACTGATTTGTCTAAATCAGTTGACACCATTAACGCTGATCTGACTTGTATTTCGAATTGGAGTAAACGTTATGGTTTAACGATTAATCCTAAGAAAACTCAGGCAAAGCCACTGTTTATTAAATTATTTATAACTTTAGCAGATGTAACTCATTATAATGTATACTTCATAAACACATGTTTTGGCTTACAGTTTAAGTACTGTAAACTGTATTGTGTTAATATATAAAATAAAATAAAAGATTAAAGTACCTACGATATTAAAGAATTAAATCACGCTCGAGAATATTCTCTAGATTTTTCAAATCTCTCAAGGTATAAATCTGAAATTAGCGCAATAGGTTTTATATTAAAATATCGTTCGAAAACCGCAAGTGTAACGTAACATCATTAATTATCTATTAAGAATAATCCTTTTACATGTCACAACGTATTCAGCAACGGTGAGAGGACACGGGATTACTTGGACTAAAACTCATAAAAAAAAATCCAAACAAACACCACAATGGGTTACCCTCAATCGATTTGGGTTTTTATAGCAGCATCGAAAAAAACGCGGTGTTTAAATAGAGTTCGTAATGGTTATTTTTAGTTATAATACGTAATCATTAGCTACTAACTTATTATAATAGAATTACAATAAATTGGATTAATTCAATTATAATTTAATATGTAGGTAGGTATAGGTACGATACAGAAGTGTCGTTAAAATTTCACGTAAGCTCTATCCCCAGAACCATTTGCAATAAACTGACTTTTATATAAATAGTAATATTGTTCAATTAATAAAAATATTAATTAAAAAAATAATTATTAAAAATTTTAAAAAAATAGGTACGTGATTTCAATTTATAATGATCACTGTGGAAGTATACTTTATCGATAAACAAACAAGTCCTAAGCTTAAAACAGTAATTTAAAAACCCGACTGCTTAAAAAAGTTTTCCTAAAAAGAGAAATTTTGTTTTATCCTATGTCACTTCTGCAACTAAAACGATCATAACGACACTCCATATGCAAGCCATTTAGGCTACAGAGTGTGCCAAAGAAACGGACATACATACATTACATCATATACTCGAAAAACATTACCCTGCTTCTGATGCAGTCGGGTAAAAATGGACCAAATCGCTTAAGTAACCTCGGAGCTATCCTGACACATCAGTAAAAAGAAGAACAAACAGTAAATTATCCGTTTTTGAGGTCGGTTAAAAACTGAGGTAAGTTTCCAACAATGTCTACTGCCCTCTTTTTAACCGACTATAAAAAGGAGGAAGTATGTTTCAATTCGACTGTATGTTTTTTTTAATGTGTAACATAACTTTTTTTCTAAGTGAACCGATTTCGATGATTCTTTTATTATTTGAAAGCTCGTGCTTCTCGTGTGGTCCCATATAATTTGTTTAAGGTCTGACCAGTAGTTTTTGAGTTATAAGGATAATACCAAATTATATTGAAGGCGGATGTACAAAATTTTTAATTTTACCACTTGTTACTTTTGGTAGATTATACCTAGCGCAAAAAAGTGCTCAGTGAACTCTACGCACTAGAGTAGCGTAGCACGTAATTATTTTGACAGATGCTTACGCTGTTGCTTTGCATCGAATAATGAAAAAGTCTTATGCACTTGACAAAGGCTCAGCAACACGACATGCCATGAGTATGTTGCATCATATGTATGCATGAAAATTCATTTAAAATTGTATAAACAAAATTATTGTTAAGTGAAATTATGTTTAAAAAAGAAGTCCCGCTGTGTTTCTTGCTGGTTCTTCCCAGGACAGAGGTATTTTCCGAACCAGTGGTAAATAAAATAATGACTTTCAATAAGTATTATGTAATAATCCATATTGAATAAAAATCATTCTATTCTATTCTATTCTATTCATCATGCCGTAGAGACCAATAATAGAAGTAGAAATATTGAGGCGGCAGCGATGCATCCCGCCGGATCGGCACTTGTACATATAGTGCCAGATCTAGCGCTCTCTTGTATACAGCATATTTAAGCGCCTAGCAAAAAGTCTATCGCCACTACGCTACATCCCAATGCCGCACCTGCTGCATCAAGTGACCTCTTATACGCAATCATACGTTATAAATTATTATATTATATTACTTTAACACATTTTTAACAAGAGCCGTCGTTGGTTTTCTGTTAACCCTCAAATGTAAGCCCTGCGAATTCTGATCCGTAGGAAGTACTTTCATACCTCGCCACACATGCCTGCGGCTATGCGCCGATTAAATCTTCCTGAGAATACATGCATAATAATCATCTAGCATAAGTCTCCAATACATCTGAGCTCGGATTACCCGCGCCCTTAAAAAACCCTTCGGGTCACCCTTTCTCTACCTGAGGGTGACATTTTTTTATTCACACTTCCGTCAATAACGTATATGCAAAAAGGAGTGTGTTATTTTCTTTGATAACGTATCGGAAATAATAATTATATGCATAATAGAGCGGATTAAGGGTTACGAGGTCTGTTCGTGACATATTTTTTTTTCTGTTCCTGTCACCTTGCTAAGTCAGATGTTTGTGAACTTTTTTACAATCAAATTTCGATACTGTTGGAGATTTAACAATGTGCATTTATAATGCAAGCTGCTTTTAATGCGTTATTTTTGAATTGAAAAAAAAAATATATTTTTAATAAACACATTTGGTTAATTCGCATTGATATTCTAACGGCTAACCCTTGAACCCCGTAGGTGTAAATCTGGCACGTCACAAATTCGAACAATAAAATACTTGAATGAACGCTTCGGTTCAAAGTCGTGGTCCACAATACAATCGGGTCGGTATCTCGGCGTGCTACCTCTTGACTTCAATCAAATAATTACTGCCCCACGGTCTACACCCTCGGTTCTTGAAATATTCAAAATGGCCGATCTGCTCTGAATTTAAATTGCTCGATAAAATCAGTTAGCTGAATATTTAGATAAAGATAGATAAAAGCAGATTCACCGTGACGCAGTGGCTCCGTGGCGCAGTGGCTTAGTAATGAATTGTTGCACTGGGGGCTGCGGGTTCAGATCCCGCACGGAACAAGTATTTGTATGGCCTACAAATTTTTCCGGGTCTGGATGTTTATTCTCGTACCATTTATGTTTGCAAACTGTCTTTACGATACAGGAGAAAATCCTAGTGTAGTGAGTATACGTTATAAAATCAGTAGTAATAAATTTGATACGAGTCAAGTAATAATAGTTATGGCACAGCAACAACGGAATATATTCGACAAAACATTACACCCTAGACACACCGCACATTTCGAATAACAATAGGATGCAGATTCTGAATATCTAAAGATAAATAATACATTTTGATTTATAACGCAAGTGAAAAAAAAAACTCTTCATTTATTGAGACTGCATAAATAGACCCTATTATTGGGTATCGGGAAGTGCAAAATATGGGTGTAACTTTTTTTTTCTATACCGTCTGAATACGTGTCAGTGAACGGGTTGACTTACGAGGGACGCGTTTTTTTAACACGACTATCAGACGCGACGCACATTCAAAATAGTTCACAAAATATTTTACGGATGCATTCAACGGTGATTTGATTTATTCCACTGACATGCAGATGTAAGAGTCCTCGTTAGATTTATTTGACTTCTGTTTTTGCATTGATATCGCGTTACGCATGATCGGTCATGTCCATTGGCAGTTAGTTTCTTTTATGTGTTGTTTGTTGCTTTGTGAGGGTGATTTGAAAATTTAATTTCGGAATAAATAGTACAGACGACCCGCATGCATTTTAAATATTAAAAATCAGGCTCTGATGTTTCTGATCTAAAATAATAATTCTGTGCTAATAAAAAGCTTTAGTACGCAAATCTTTATCTAAATCCGGTACTGATAAAGCCTCTAATCTACATAATAAAAAGAAGCGCCCGGAAACACAAATACAGTGATAATGGCACAATGGGCGCCCGAGACCGCGGTGCGCGTCGGAAGGGTTGCCATTGTCTGAACTTACTACTCCAAATTAATGAGCGATTGCAAAAAAATGTAGCACAATCACGAAATAGGATCTGTTGGCTGGTGCTCAAACTATTACAGGTAAATCTATTCCAACTACTAGGGCCCTCGAAATACAATATTATTTACGTTTTGAATTACTGCCAACCTAAATATTTTAAAAATTTATATTTTATAATACACTTTTGGTTAATAAAAATTTGAACGTCGTACCAATTTGGGACAGGCTTTTCAATTTTTTTAAAGGCTAACTATGAAGAATAGATACCGTGTAGTGGCGGTGTAAGAATATCCGCTACCCCGTATCATCCTGTGGGTGTCCTAAGACGTAACAAAGGGAAACAAATCAGGAGATGGACATCAGCATATTCCTAATAACAGCTAAAACTAAAAAAAATCGGTTGCCAACCCACTTGGCAAGCTTGGCAGCTATGACAAATATCCCCCTTATGAGGTAATCTATGGGAGCAGTGGACTTCAATAGGCTGCAATGTTTACGGATAAAGAATAAATAAATTAAATGTAAAAGTATTTACATTAAAACATTGATGAATTAACAAAACTTTAACTTTATTTAATTGTTTTACGACTTGATTTCAAAACAATTTTAACTATTTTCTGATATTTCTCGTATAAGTAAATAACGTAACAAAATTAAACATAAAAGAAAGAAATCAAATAATGCAACATTAAAATAAAAAATTGAGAACCAGTGTCCAATCGTCGCTACCTACTGATCTAATTTCCATGCGCTTACGCCGAGGTAGCGAAGGGGTTAACGTTTTTATTCACAGTTTCAATGCATGCTGTTGCATTTATTAACTTCGTGTACAGCTCATAGATTAGTTTGTTTCAGATGTTTGATTTGACTAGTCGGTTTCTTCGGTATTCTCGGTTTTCAAAAGTTAAATGTGACTTAAGTGAAAACGATGTGATTATTATTGATTACAAGAACAAAAAACTTAAAGTAACTGTGACGTAAGGTGCATGAACTCTGTACGTGTATACAATAATACATTAGCAACTTTTTGTGAAAGATGGTTAAAAAAAACTAAATTAAAATCAATGTCTACTGTGTAGTTGTTAAAAATACTGCTCCTAATACGAAGATATTGTAGCGAATCGAACATTCTAGTCTAGAAACTGTTGGACTCAGTGGTTAGCTTACACGCCAACTAAAACAAGGATCATATGATCAAATTCCTGCCCAAACCGATACAAGACAAAAAAGTCACGACTCTTTTGTCTTACTCAGACTTCCATTCTCACGTATATATCTCAGGCGCATAGACAATTGACATATTTGCCTTTAGATTAATTCCGCTATGTTAGCTTGTGACTTATTAATCTCATTCGTAGTTGAAACATATTTTTCTTTAAAAAAAACCTTACCAACTTCTACAATAGTATTTTCTTCTATTTCGTACATGCATTCATCGGTTTTAAGTGTTCAGTTACCACGTGCTCAGCATTTGAAGTAAAACATCCTGGGGCAACCTGCATCTTTGGAAATAAGAAAAAAAATATTTCGAAAACATGTGAAGTTCGGCAATACGCATTAAGGCAGCGCGCCGGACTATTTCTTACCCTAAGAAAACTCTCTCTGAAATGAGAGGTCTGTGCCCAGCGGTGGTACGTATATAGGCTGTAACTTTTATTCATCGGTACAATGTTACTTGTCTATTGATAATCAAGCACGAATGCATGGATCCATTAATAGTGATACGAAATAGATTGTTTCCTGACACTGGGTCATTGGTTCTCCGAGTCACATGTCATATCCGTATGTCCAGCCTAGTGTTACCAATGTAACATTAATTAGTGCACCTGGATTGCAACGAAAGAAAATCCATTACCTCGTTTTCTACTGACTTCAGAAAGAGACGGTACTCAATTCGACTCTATTTTTTTTCTTTTTTATGTGTGTTACCTCATAACTTTTCTCTGGGTGAACCGATTTTGATGATTCTTTTTTTTTATAATAGTTTTTGTGTTATTCTTAATAATTTATATTGAAGTCGGTTGTACAAAGTCCCGTACATGTTGTATAGGGCAACTATAGTCAGATCTAATGGCTTCATAGAGATGGTTATATATGGTTGTATGTTATATAACCATTTAGTATACTTGAATGTGAAATAGTTAAGCCTACGACGAGGAACAACATCCAATATCCTATACATCTTTTAAATAAAACTAATTTTTACTGATTTTATCGCGGTTAGTATATTAACTTATTTTATATTCCCGACGTTTCGAGCACTTTACAGCATAGTTACACTACATAGTTAGCCACGGCTACTTTTTAATTAAAAAAAGGTAAAGTGCTCGAAACGTCGCGAATATAAAATAAGTTAATATACGCAATAAAATCCGTAAAAACTACTTAATTTTATTTAAATGTGTATTGTTCGCGTAAACATAAGATTTCATTATGCTATATAACTTCTACTGTAATAGCCAATTCAATTAACCTGGCAATTATCACAAATCCTTCCTTCAATGTAAGAAGCCCATGTCCAACCATAGATTATAAGCTTATTATGATGCCATGAAGATATAACATTGTTTATCACACAATAACGGTTTAATTAAGTTTAAAATTATATTAGTTTTATTAATTTTAGTTTCCTTTTGAATAATGTCATAAAAGTTATCATAACGATCAATGTAATCAATATCAATGCAAGAGTGAATAGGCATCTAAAACACCACACTACTTTCTGTCAGTGTATGGTATGACTTGTTTTCTGCTGGCTGAATAAGTAGCACCCTCTCACCAACTTCTGGTGTATTGCACTCATTGCTGTACGTATTGCTCCTTGGTATTGTTGAGTGGTAGTGAGATTTCATCTTCAGCGTTGTTACTTTAAAATTTGTTTCAGGTGCCTTAGGTTCTAAAGTACTATAATGTGTCTGCAAGACACACAGATCCTCACCTCATATTTTAAGAGTGTAATGGAGTAAAGAAGTATTCACCATGCGGTTCGTGAAAGTTGTGTTGATTTCTACCTTCGAAGTATATTTTATTTCACAAATGCGAGCACATATTATATGCGATTTTTGCGTAAAATAAAATTTAGGGCGAGCGTTTTACATCTAAACTTGTAAATGATTGTTGAATCTTCCATTCAACAATCATTTACAGCCATCGATCACTAATAAAACACTAGATATACAATCCCATGCAAAAATTCTCTAAAAACTATCGTCAATTGTTTTGACGTAATTTTAGTTAAAATAAAAATACATTAATGAAAATTCAACCTTAAATGCATTTCCTAAAGTTGTGTTCACAAAGCTACATACAAATTAAAAGCGCACCCAAATGTTCGAGTGGGCGTTCATTCGGTAAGGACTTTTTGTCAGAGATTGTGTATCTAGTTTTTTTTATTATATTTACAGCCCGTCAAAAGTCCATATTTGAACATATGCCAACCTATATGAGCCAATTAAATGAAACAATTTTTTTTACGGATTCTATCGCGTTTAATTTAACTTTTTAATTCCCGACATATCGGGTTCTTTACAGCACCCATGGTCACGAGGGGGAATGAGGTGTTTAACATCCCGATTACATAGTTAGCCCATTATGTGAACCAGTACGGACTGGTAATATCCAATAAAATTCGCTGATTGGACGATCTCAAGACCAAGCCTGCAAGATATATAACATCTTTAAATTTCTTGAAGAGATGCAGAGACCATAATCTCATTCCTACGTGTGTCAAAATATTAACAAAAAAGCACATTCGAGGAAGCGCTAAAATCTTAAAAGGCAAGTAAAACGTTGTTACGAACGGTGGTTCAGCAAAAACGTTTCGATCTACAATTCATAAATAATACCATAGACAATTTATCCTGTGAGTTAAAGACAGTTTTAACGACATTTCATTTTAATAATTGCATTAAAACTTTAAACAAACTCGAAACATTGAAATATAATGAATGCAATTATAAACAGATAGAAAAATACCAAAACTTAACAATCATATCAATCATTAATGTCAACGTAGAAACGAAACGCAACCGTTGACCACAGACGCAAACAATAAACAATGCAAGGTCTATAATCTGTGAAAACAAACACTGGACGAACCTACAATAAAAGTATTGTCGAAGGGCTTGAATTTTGCAATAACAACGCAAAGAATCCCGTACGAAGAAATTATCTGTAGTGTTGAAGATTGTCACATTGTGTATAGAGAAAAGACCCATACCAACCTATATTTAAATGGTGAATCGCACCATCATCCATCACATTTAGCTACCGTAGGAAAGTCTTTGTTTCAAAGAGTACGAGGGATCTGTGACAAAAAAACATTTGGCCGCCGAGCTTCAGCGCGTCGAGCAAGTATTGCAAGACAACAAGCTTCAGGTCACGCGCCTACGTCACAGTGACCGAGTAAAGCCGGCCACTGTGGAGCGTGTGTCCGTTGTACTACTATGCTGTGCAGTACATCTTGAAGCTAGCTTCCATCAAAGTATACTTCAAGCCGCCAAAGAAGTTTAGTCAATTTTTACCATCCATCAAGTGTAATATCCCTCTACAAGATGCAGGAGTGTACAAGCTGAATTGTGAATGTGGTTTCTCTTACATTGGACAAACAAAAAGATCTATAAAACCCGCGTAAAAGAACATATTATAGCTTAATTGAAGCACCGACGTTCCGGGAAGTCTGCATTGTGTGAACAAGTTCAAGATCGTCCCCGCCATTACACTAGATCTGATAGACCACAAATCCTCGGAAAAGCACACCGATTCCTACCAAGAATGATTCGCGAGGCTATTGAAATAAAATAAAAAAAATTCTAATTTCAATAGAGAAGATGGATGGGTGCTGCCATCTGCCTGGAATACTATAATTAATAAAATTAAATCCAAACCCAGGTCCACAGCAAAACTTCAAGATACTGTAAGCTCATTCTGCATAGATCGGACCAAAAATTAATATTCAAAAACTGAAGGTGGAATGTGAATGTCAAACACCTCAGGGTGGTGTAAAGCACCCGAAACGTCGGGAATTAAAAGTTTAAATTAAACGCGATAGAATCCGTAAAAAATTAGTTTCTATTTGCCCTAGTTGCCACACTTAGTAGGCGGGTTGGCAACCGCAATTCTTTTTTAATTTGTTATTAGGAAGATGCTGCTGGTCATCTCCTGTTTCAATTTCCTTCTGTCACTTCCTACCATCAACCAACATATTTAAAGAAAATATACATAAAATAGCAGCTCAATGCTGCTGTATTTCATATGGTGAGTGTAGAGAACCGGAGACCCTTTTTACTGGAAACGAGGCATTACATCTCAGTCCTCGGGGTTGGCGGCGCATCTGCATATTGATTCTTAATTGAGGATAAATGTAGATGTCTATGGGCCACAGTATCCACTTACCATCAGCTTGTATAATATGTGCTCGTTTGTCATCCATATTCTATAAAAAAAAAATAAAGCCCTAACATTCCTTTAATGTAATAATATAATAATATTCTAATATACTGACTAGTAATTATAGAATTGTAATCTTTAACTAATTTCCCACGTTAAACGTTCAGAAAACATATTCTCAGAAGCTGCATTAGAAATTAATAAGCCTCGCACCCTGTCCCACATCGCACAAAGTCTTTACTGGCACACGAGCCATGTACTCGTATTTACGGTTAACGTGCGAGCCGTATCTTAAGGCTTAGGATGCCATTTCGCGAAGGCATTTCCGTTTGTCAAAATCGACCCCTATTTTAAAACGCACGCAATGCAATAAAAGTTATGAAAGAGATATTTTAAGTAATATTTTGATTGTAGTTACAGATGTCCAAGGGCTGTAGACAACATTAGGTGGCCTATTAACTTGTTTTTTATTCTAACATTTAAAAAAAAAATCTTATATGTTTAGTCTGAAATACACTGCAAAATGTCATGACTCTTATTCCTTTAAATCTTATATCAACGTTCCCATTCGTTACTTTCATAAATTCCACGTGAACACAACAAAAACTTGGCACTTGAAGTTCAAAAGTTAAGCACGCAATTAATTATAAAATTTAACACTACAAAGACAATAAAAAAATTTAAGTCATCCTAAACTTAAACCCAGAATTAACATGAGGATATATGACTCAAGGAATGAGTTAGGAGTTCTTATAAGGTGAGTTAGAGATGAGTCCACTCAATTCTGCGGTTAAAATAGCTGATATAAAAAACAAACCAACAAACAAAGCGTCTCAAGATGTCGTTGAGCCCAAAATATCCAATATCCATAGTTTTACGGGGGTTCGCCATGAGAAATCGATCACACCACCTCAACTCCCTCCTCTTCGACCCTCTTGACGGATTACGGTAGCGTGATGGAGTAAAAAGAAAACATTAGGCTCGCCAGACCTCGGGGGAGGACATCAAAGTTTTATTTTTATTTTTCCGCTACTGAAAAACGGCGGTGATCTTGAGTCGCAAACCATTTGCTGGTTATTATTTATAAATCCAATTTTTTTTTGTTACTGCTTTTTCAATCCAAGAAAACCAATATATACCTATATAAAATATTTTCATTCAAAACTTACAAGGCTGTAGGTAGGTATTTAATTTTTTACATGTTAGTGTAAATATAATGTTTTATTAGGTACCTACGTTTTATTTTCTTATGAACTTTATTTAATTCACGCGAGAGATATAATAATTAACAAAAAAGTACCGCGGAATACTTGTGTTTTTGAAGAAAAAACGCGTTAACCCCTAGCCTACACTAAATATTAATATTTTATATAATATTTCATATTTAAAAGTATAAGCCTCGGTTTAATATTTTACATAATTTACACTTAATTTATAAAATTTTAAATGAAAACGTAATTAAAAAGGAGTATACTGATTTGTTTTGGCTATTGGCTATAAGGATACCCCGCTCTTTCCGTGTAAGTGATTATTAACAGATTATTGAGAAAATGTGTAAAAGCATTATAAATAAAGCTAAAAATTTTGCTTAACCTTTAATACTGCGAATATTTCACATTAACATTGTTACTTAACATAAATCCAGCCGACATTCCGATGTCCAACTCACTTTACATACAAATGTTTGTAACAGTATATAACCCGAAAGCGGGGGAGTCGCCCTAGAAGATACAGAGTGATTTACCGGGGGCCTTCGAGACCCTTATCGGGGGCCGTTATGACCATGTGAGGGTGAAGTTATAGTAGAGGGTTTCGGGGGGTTGGGAGCTACCTTAGGTGGGTAATGGAGGTGACGCGTTTGAAGATTTCTCTCGAGCACTTTGAAGGGACATAATATGTTATTATTTTAGAGTGGATATGCGAAGCTCAACTTTCTTTTTATTTTGGTGTTTCGATCTGAAAGGGTTTTTATGTTGTGTATTTTATATTTTGTTACATCGAAATTATTTGCAAAATTATTTTTTAGTAAGTGGGATGTTTGTAGGAATGATGTTGAACGAAAAATTATCAGCATTTTTCAAAGTACTAGTATAAAATCTTATAATATACTTATATTGTGATACTTAAATTTAAATTTCAAGTTATAAGTGATAAATTAATTGGAATATACTTACAATAAGTAACAAAATTATTTATGCTCATAAAATTTATTCCGTAAAAATGTGAGTAATAGTTATTTGAAAAATTCAATTAATAAATTGTCTATCAACTAGGTACAATAATCCTAATAAATCATTCAAAATGTAAATAAAATATTTATTTTAATAAGCAAACACAAATTAGGACAATGTCAAAATATAATTTTTCTTTTCAATATAAGCTCTCGTTTACTTCTACTACAACATACGATAAAACTTTACATTTGTAATGTATTTTTGTTTATAAACATTAAGACACCTATGAATAACTTGAATCCAAAAAATCTCTAAATGTTTATTTAATTTTTTGAAATCTTATTCTTACTGATTAACTGAGAATAGCAAAATTATATTCGAATCCAAATATGCTCATTACAATATTTTGCATTCAATAAACAAAAATAACATCTAAAATATTTTAATTTCGTCGGGACAAATGCCTGACGTGTTTCGCAAACCATTGGTCCCTGCAATAAAATTATATACGCCTACCAAATAAAGCGTCGCGACGTCCCCTTGCCGTCGGCGTTCTGCATGCAAAATTTAATTTTACAATCCGAGTCGTTTCAATATAGGTAATATTCGAAATTTATGTCCCATGCTTGAATTTTAATGTTGTCCCTCTTGTTATAAATCAGTGTACGCCTATGTTTATATCTTTAATTTTTGTTGTAGAGTTAAAAAAAATTGTAAATAGTATTTTTTTACATAGTAAAACGTATGTTCAGTGGTAATAATTCAATAAACAAGCGGCTTTCAAAACCCTAACAAGTTACAATAAATCAAAAACGCATCAGACAATAATTAACACAATTACGATCTCGGGAAGAAGATCGGGGAAGAAAACACCAAGTTAAAGTCGTGTTAAAAGCCAAAGTAATACAATTTTCCCGCCTTTTTCTCCCCCGTCTAATTACGCGCCATTTTATTAATAAAGAACATCGTTACAATTAGGGCGGTAACAGCTAATAAACTGTAAATAATTTTCTCGTGCTTTTTTTAAATAAAAAAACAATTACTTCCATTTGAACGGCGATACGATTATTATTAATTAAGATGATAGAGACAGTTGCAATAGATAACAATGTTCTTGATAAAATATTCTTGACTAAGATTTTTATTTAATAAAATAGCAAATAGGTGACACTTCAAACTACGAGTAACAAATATTTAACATAAATTATATTGTGACAAGTACCTAATGTATAATCGCAAACACATGTACAACAATGAATACAATGTTAAAGAATATAACAATAAAATTAACATTAAATTTTAAACTCATATTTTTCCATAATTTATACATCATAAATTACATCCGTGGTCGGAGAAGCCCACCAACAATATTTAACTATTAAATGGTCGCGTGGACTTTCGGGTCAACCATTCAACGAAAATATATTTGAATAAGGAATGATATACGGTTTGTTTATTGGCGGGCCCTTTCCTTCCTTTTTTGAAAACATTATACAGAGTTGACCGGCATGCGCACGGGGTCGCCACTGGTCATACGAAGGGTACCGAATAGGCGGCTGACCCTTCGTTCGTTGCTACATAATGTACAAAAATTGTAATATTTTCGCAGCTTGGGTCTCGTCTCTAACCAGTTGCACCGGTATAAGGTTCCAAATTATTAGAGATTTTACGTTTAATTTGTGATACTAGCCGCACGCGTTAACTGTTAAAGGGTCAGTGCGTTGTTCAGGGTTAATTCCTTAGCATTGCCAATAAATTTCTAGGAAATTTAAATCAATGGAATATTTTTCTATCAGCGGGTTTAAATGAATTTACTTAACAATATTTTAGTCATGTATTCATTGGATATATTTAATTTTTCAATTTTGATATTAAAGTACTTTCTGTAGCAAATTTACTCAAAAGTTTCGCCTTTTTATAGACAGCGAAAAACGGAGTAAGATCGCCGAATGTAATCTAAGCATATACATTACATAATATATGCTTAGATTACATTCGGTTGGTTATTAAGAAAGTTTTTACACAAGTATTTTTCACTTATTCTATATTTAAATAGTACTTATTTCTTCGTTACTGCTATTTGTTATAAAAATATTAGTACATTATTTATAAATTAGTACTAATAATTATAAAAGTAAAAAAAAAATACTTAAAATAAGAATTACTTGTAATCTAGGTATATCGAATAAAAATTATTTTGTTCTATTCTAACAATATAATCAAAACAGGAGGATTTTTGAAAAGATATTTTAAATGTTTAAATTTTGGAGTGAAAAATAATAGGTAAATAATAGGCATTAAAATTCGTAAATCGAAATTTCTATTTTATTAAACACGTAAATCGTTAGAAAACTGTCACAAACCCCGCAAAAGTAATATCTCCTAGGAAAAAACCGCTTCCATCCCCTTACATTTTATATAACTAGTGCAAAAATAAACAGAGGCTCGGAGAGGGAAAGTTTCCTCGTTTTTCACTCGGGGGGCGATTTAGAGGGTCGCATCTCAAATTTCCTATGGAATAATAACTTTTAAATCAAATTTTGAACCTTTACCACGTAGTATATATATTTTATATACCATTTTGAGCAAACATTTTTATTAAACAGTTTTGCGAATAAACCATGAGAGATTCTGAAATTCGTAAATGTATATACTAACTAAAGAACTGTACCCGAAACCAAAAACATGTGTGTTTTACATACATTTTGACTATGGCTGGATTTCATTCCATGATCTGCAATGTAGTAACAAATATAAAAACTAATTTATGCGGTCGCAGAACAAAACAACTTTGCATAAACTACGAAAATTACAAAATATTGACTTAAGTTAAATAGAAATTAAAGATTGAACATCATATTTAATATTACAAGTGAAAATAAAAGCTTTATAAATGTACAAAATTACAACATTTACAAATATTATTAGGTTGCAATATAGCGATAATAACATACACGGTAGCCTCTACAGTCCAGCAAATTCAGCTGGAGCAAAAGCGAAAGTTTCATGAAAATAAGGAGGCATGGAAGACATAAATGAAACAGCATTGCATTAGAACTGCAACTGTTTGAGAAGACACAAAGTGACAATTAAAATCATCGGGAGAAAAGGTGATGCGATTGTACTCTAATTGCGATTTTCCATATCCAAACTTATTGAGAAACTTCCATATATCAACCTAAAATGAAATAAATACTTGCTCGTGGACTTATAGAGCCATGCTGCAGCTATACTAGTAGTATATTTGTAGCACGAATGGGTCAGCTCGGCCGGGGAGGGACCACATTCTCATAGAATACCAGCGTAAAATGGCATCTTAACACTGCTGTGTTTCGTATGGTGAGTGTAGAGAACCGGAGACCCATGTTACTGGAAAAGAGACATTCCATCTTAGTCCCCACGGGTGACGACGCATCTGCATTTTGATTCCTTATTGAGGATAAATCTAGATGTCTATGTGTCACAGCAACCACTTACCATCAGGTGGACTGTGTGCTCGTTTGTCACCCTATCCTAAAAAAAAAACTTATCGGCGGTTAGCAGTTCTCACCTTTTGATTGCATCGATTTCCACATCCTTTATTTCAGTACTATTCCTTTTAAAACCTTCTATCACTTTTAGCATAGCCATTCTTAAGTCATAATTATTAAAATCTTTGTCATCATTAATAGTAAAATTTTTAAAGATAACATATAAAGGTGTTTCGCCGTATTTAATATGTACCTATACTCTTAGATAGTCTCAAAGCTTAAATTCAAGTGAGACTTTTGCTTCGCTCTCCCAAGGCTCATATATAGGCAATTAAGACAGTCTCCTAACTTCGACGCTTAGCATTCGTGACGTTCGCCATTCAGGTGCATTCATACGGACAAGGTTAATTAGGTACATACAGGAATTTTGACGTGATACAGGCATACGTAAATGCCAAAACCGCTGAAGATATACATCCAAACGTTTATTTTTTATTTTTTATTTTTCAAATTAAAATATTTATTATTCCTTTAATATGTAAATAATTATAATTTAATAATCACAATTTTGTAAGCTCATCTGTCAACAACCCGCATAGGTATATATTTTTATTCCCACATTATTGTGGGACGTGTAAATTGCTGATTGATTAATGAAGTCCTGCTGGTCGATTTCTACTATGACAACAATTTTAACGTTAAATTATTAAAATGCTTGTAATACGATGCTATACTAGCCTAGCAGTGTCAGAGTAACAGGGTTAAATACAACACAACCAAACTTAATCCGAGAATTTGAAGTAGTTTAAAATGAACGCAATAAAATATTATTAACGTGGTAAAGCCATCCTGTAGCTATATATATAACTAGTATAGTTGTAGCACGAATGGGTAGGCTCGACCGGGGAAGGACAACGCCCTCACAGAATACTAGCGTAAAATAGCAGCTTAGCGTTGCTGTGTTTCGTATGGTGAGTGTAGAGAACTGGAGACTCTTTTTACTGGAAACGGACATTCCATCTTAGTCCTCATAGGTGAAAACACATCTGCATTTTGATTCTTAATCGAGGATATATGTAGATGTCTACGGGCCACAGCAACCACTTACCATCAGGTGGGACGTGTTCTCGTTTGTCATCCTTATTTTTTTATAGGATAACGGTGACAAACGAGCACACAGTCCACCTGATGGGAAGTGGTTGCTGTGGCCCATAGACATCCACATCTATCTTCGATTACGAATGAAAAGGAAGATGCCTTGTCACCCGTGAGGACTAAGATGGAATGCCTCGTTTCCAGTAAAAAAGGTCTCCGGTTCTCTACACTCACCGTACGAAACACAGCAACGTTAAGCTGTTATTCTACTCTGGCATTCTGTGGGAGTGTGGTCCTTCCCCGGTCGAGCCGACTCATTCGTGCTACAACTATACTACTAATATAGCTGCAGCATGGCTCTAGCACGTATAAAGTTAAAAATTAAAATAGAGTAAGTTTCGGAATGCTAGTATAATAACGCTAGTACGCTGAACACTTATCCCGCAGACTGGTACCTAACTTGGAGTAATATCGACTTTGCGCTCATCAACCCGGCCGATGCGCAAATCTCATCAATGCATGCCAAGTAGCGCATTCTTAAAAAAAGGCTGCATCTAATAGCTGATTTAAAAAGAAACAGATAAGAAAAATAAGAAGAAGTTCGGTGACATTTTATATTCAGCAGAATATTTGGTCGGTTTGAATTTAAATATGGAATTAATTTTATTTAAATTAAGGTGTAATGGAACGATGTTTTTTTTCCTACCGCTATCCCATTTGATTTTTATCTTACGCACACAATTCCGTGATACGCCTATAAACTTAAATGGATTTTTGAAAGATCCAAAATTAATAAATATACTTACGTGTTAAGAATATTCTAAGTTTTGAGTATGACGATATTTCTAATATTTTTTTCAAAGAAAAAAATTACCCTTTCCTAGACAGCTTTCAGGAAATTATCGGCAATCAAAATTATATTATATTAAACTAGCTGGTATCCGGCGCGTTGGTGTTGCAGAAAAAATAATTATGGGATATATCGTTTTAAATTTGGAAGAGTTATATTGTTTAATTAGGAATGATAACACATTCATTGAAGTTGAACACAGATCTCCTAAGGAGGTAATCTGTGAAGTTGAATGATACAGCACTTTCAAAAAATTTGTTCGTACGATACGCGCATAACCCACTGTAAGTTAATTGTACTATGTCTACAACCTTCGCACAAATGCAAGTTGACAAAGTTTCCGCGCAATCTCATGAACGGTAAACAAACATTATTTTTTATATATTAAATATCCAAAGCATAGTTTGTATTTATTTAATCATTATGCTACTTATCACCAGCCGTTTTTAATTGCATTACTAGACGTACGGTAGGCCTTTTTAAGAATCTGCCACCAATCTGCCAATGGACTCGTTAATAAGATAGAAAGGTTGCAGTTTTACCAGTGTCACCTATTATGAAATTATGTTTAAAAACTTCTTCACAATATGTTGATGCGTCATTGTGGCGAAGTTTTTTTTTTAACGGCAGCTTGAACCAGCAGACAGTCGATGATGATAGTATCTCAAGCCGCCTAAGCAAACACAATAACTCATCACATCATCTACCGTACCACCAATAGTTCACATGGCCAGACATTTAATACACAAAATGTATCAAAATACAAACGTACCAAAATCTACTTCAAACCATTATTGAAACAATATTACAAGACCAGTAGTACTCCGCAGGCGGGAAAGTTTTTTTTTTACAGGATAAAGGTTCCTACCAAAATTCCATTTTGAGCTTTATTTTTAATTATTAAGTAGATGTTAATTGTTTTGAAATACTCGTAGGTAATTTATTTCACCAATAGACATACCTATCATTTTATTTTATTGGTACAAAGTTAACTTTTATAAACTTAAAATAATAATTTTCTTACATCATTTAAAAATGTCATTTTTATCTTTTAATTCATTACAAAGCGTATTCTTGGGACTTCATTATTATGTAGGTCACGCAAAACTTATAAAATGGTATAATTTTCGTTAGCACTAAAACATGGCAAGTTGAACAGCTTTAGAATAGTTATTATTTTAAACGTAATTTATAGATACGTTAATTTTTTATAACATATATGTATATTCTCATTCTTTTAGTATTATGATTTTAGATTAATTGTGGAAATGGTAACAATTAACAAATCAACAAAATACTCTATATTTATTTCTAAGAATGAAATCATAAAAACATTGCGTAGATACATAATATTCGGACCCCGACGCACACTCCTGTGTAACATATAGTCGCCCACATACGCGTCGTATGTGGCCACGTGTGCGCGGGAGGGACACGTGTGTAAGCGAGATAGGAAAATCAAGGTGTGGGAGAGGGACGGTCGTTGCAGGACGAGCGATACAACAAATCAATACGAGCGGTGGTGACCGGTAGCCTGTGTCACTACCCTCCTCCCTCTGAATTCACCCTCTAGGCCCACAGACCGCACGCCTCCTACCTACATTGTCAACTGCCATAGAGTAAAACAGGTTGCCGAAATTGTTCTTACACAAATCCCAATGTATATAAGAATGTTATAGTACATAGAGTTTGTAATAAACATTATAACAATGGGTATTAAAAAAAAGTAAATCTTATACAATAGAATTATATAATATCTTACAAATTTATGTTGCTAAGAATTCCGATTATTGAAAATATTTTATAAATTAGGTACCTACTCTTCAATTAGAATTTGTTGTTCTTTAAAAAAAAGACGGCGTCCTTAGAATTTATAAAGATATTTTATTTATAAAAATGGCGATTATGATTTCTAAAACAGCTATATTACTAAATATTTTTAATAATCCTTTTTGTTTTTACAATAAAAAATATACAGCTGCCAAATAGTATAATCATATAAAACAAACATAAGTCATATACATTTTATATTTTTGAAAATAAAAATATTAAAAAATATTTAAAAAGTTAAAAGTATACTGAAAAAAGCGCTGTGCAATTTCTGAATATATTTACTCTGTGTTAAAAATCCGCTTGACCGCGCGTATGGAAAGCGCAGCACGACTTCGTCCGAATAAATTTGATACTTTAGTAACTTTTTAAAAGATTATTTTTGTAACTCTAGAAATGAACGCTATGAACTTCAGAGTTCTAATACATATTTTTGCTTCTAACACAAATCGAATTCACTGAATAGAATAGAAGTTTGATGTATAAGATAAATATTTTAATACAGAATGTACTTAACTGTTTAATTTCAATATCAAGAAACTATTTTTTTTAAATTAAATGTAGTATCTATAAAAAGTTTAATTTTGTTTTGTGTAACATCATGATTATCATCATAATTTTTATTATTAATTTTTAATCAGCAGTTAATACATTTTAACCGCTTATAGGTTTCCTATTCTACAAGTACATCCAGCTAGCGTTTTTCAAGAATCTGAGTTATCAAGAGTTTACCCACAATACATAAAAATTTAGATCCCCTTAGCAATACTCTCTAAACTCGAACTTTTGTTCGTAACAGTATGACCATTATTTCTGGAATGTATAAATAATCATAAGATAATTAATAGAATCAGGCGTTAATTTGCGGAAATCCATTATATTAAAGTTGTATAAAAAATTTACTTTGCCAACATCCACTCAATAAAATAAAATGATGTGTCTTACCTAGTATGAAGAGCACCTCCCGCCCTCCCTCAATTGCGTGCACTAACCCCGTCACCACTAACCCCAGCACCACTGCTCCCTACACCACTACACTAGGAAAGACACACCATCGATGGTAATACGACACGTATTTCGCCTCTATGCGAGGCATCCTCAGGTGTAGTACGGTGGCTGACCGCTAAGATCTTAGTCCTCTTCAAACTTTAAATAATAATAATAATAAAATAAATTATTAACCTGTATACGTCCACAGCTTAACACAGGCTCCACATTTATAAGTGGTTTATGAAGCAGTAACAATGCAGAGCAATATACGCACGTATCGTACACAACAATGGCACAGATTGGACTTTTTATTCTGGCATTTGTGATATTAATTATTGAGTCCTTTTTATCATCTGATAGTAGGTTACATCGTCTTCGTCATTGTATTGTTGTAAGTTACATCGACGATAGAGGCACATGTCCAGCAGTTTGATGGGTTATTTTCTAACTACTTCTTTCTTATTCTTACGAGAAGAAGAAGGAGGCAGGTTAACAAATAATTAAAAAGCCAAGAAAGTCTTATTTATGATATGAGTTTGTTTTAGCGATTTAAAGACAGAAAACGATTTGAAGAGAGGTCTTAGAAGTACAATGTGATATTGGCGGCACAGAAATCATAATATGGGGCCAAGCTCCACTTTAAGAAACATAATGACTGTTATTTTTTTCTAATATTCTAAATTTCATCCATACATGTCTAATACTAAATTTAGTGTAAATTTTATTTCTTTTGGAAATTTTAATCTTTTTCTTTTTTTGATCTTTTAATAAATCCTAAACATAACAATAATTAATGACTGAATGAAAAGATAAATGATAAAATTTTTACAACACAACGTTCTTAAAAAGATTCCACCAATGAAAATATATTTCAATCAAAACATGAATCGTGTCATGTTACCATAAAAATGCTGTTTGCGCTTACTTACAGCGTGCATATAACTGTCTGTTTGTCTGTTGAAACAAGAACATCTAAAGACACAACAAAAAAAATTAGATGACTATGAATTTTCAAAATCCAGACTCACCTAAAACTAAAGAACATTCCTTATCCGAGTCCAAGCAAAGGGAGACTAAAAGTTTAAGGGTACGTTCCACTAAATAACAGTCGAATAATTCACTACCCTTCGTAAGGAGGGCTCATACAGAGGGACGATAAACTGTAAAACCGCGGGAGGCAACCACCCCCACCCTGATAAACAGGGTCGTAATTTATGACACCTAGAACCCTTCCTCGGATGGACCCTGCTTTCTTGAATTTCGGGTATATTTTTTATATTCACAAAGCTTTAGTAAATTACACGTTTAGTCCTTGTTAATGTGTAATAAAGCTATGTTTCTAAATAACGTTAAAATGATATTTATGTAACCATTATCACTAAATTAGATAGTATTCATTAAATAAAAATATTACATTTCATAAAAATATTTTTTTATATTTATAAATATTAAAAATTAATTTTATTCATATTTTTCCACCTGCCTGAAAGCTCTTTATTTATCCTAAAGCTGTTTATTTTTTACGCTTCTCACAAAAACCTTTGAATACAAGAATTTTCAATCAATTGTTATACCTTATTCAATAAAGGCCCTTTTAAATAAATTGTAGCATATTAAAATTATGTCAGTCAGGCGGATTCGAACCCCACTATTTTTAATTGTGATATTTTTAGAGTCTGAATCAATTACTTACATTCTTACACACAACTTATAAAATATAACGGAAATATCCTCTTTTAGTTTTCAACAAAAAGAACATTTACATCTACATATTCGTAAAAAATCTATTCCAAGTAATACATAATTCAATAATAATAAAAATTAAATCAACACATACGAAATCTGCCTTAAACAAACAACGGAAACTTCAAAATCGATACCAAAGCTCGAGTGTCTGACCAACACAAGTACATACCTACATCAGATAAATATATAAAGGCTCCTATTTTACCCTTATGGCCGGCACGGTCCGCAGCCATCTTGGAATTTTCCCCCTCCCCCGCATCCCGCCCACGCTCAATCTTACCCCAAACATGCCCCCTCAATCTAAGGGGCTTTTGAAAGGCCGAAACCTACTAATACTAATGTCCTCTATGTATGCGTGTGTTAGGTGTAACACACGGCTCATGTCATGTTTGCGCTCAATTTGGTTTTCGTTCGTAATGTTTGTCTTTTAATGAGATGTAGAAGTCTTGCGAATAAGACATTACAGACTTTTAGATTTCTTTCAAATATACTAAATCATTTTTAAATAAATAAAAACTCATAAATGTTAAAATTAAAAAGTCTCAATTGAAAAGTTTAATGCATCATGTTACTTAATATAAAAATTTAAACGCTACAATTAAAAAGGTGTATTTAAAATATAATCGTAAACTGTATTTCGTACATTCATCATCATTATTACAGCCCTTCACAAGTCCACTGCTGAACATAAGCCTCCCCCAAGGAATGCCACAAAGCACGGTCCTGAGCCACCTGCATCCAACGACTTCCTGCATGTCTTACCAGGTCGTCACTCCATCTACTATATTCTTCATTATATTTCGTACATTGTTGGAGTGTAAATAAAATTTGCTGAAAATAAATATTTATAATAATTCTGATACGCCACAATTTTACGACACGAGTTTACAGCTTCGCTTTATGACATGTTACGAACATAAAAGTGGAGATTTCCCGTTAAAAGATACTGTCATGAATAACTTGTGCGTTCCTGCTACTCTCTCTGTATGCAAGCGTTTACTATACTTATTTTATATTTTTTATACATAAGTATGCGTTTCAAACAAGCACACAGTCCATCTGATAGTACGTGGATGCTGTAATTATTGGACTCTAACATCTGTCTTCGATTAACTATCCTTGATTAAGAAACAAAATGCAAATGCGTTGTTACTCCTCAGAACTAAGATGGAGTGCCTTGCAAATATTAAAAAAGCCTCCGTTTTTGCTCTCGATAGCAATTATTTTGCTTTAAATGCACTTAATTGGCAAATTATTTAAATATTGTGAAAGTTCATGGCTACGCACTTGTAGTACAGTCTCGACTGCATCATTGCAACTGATTTACCGTGTGTGATTTGCAGTAAAAGAAACGTCTCTAGGAATTTTGTTAGCCCAAAAAATTTTATAAAAAAAGCTTATAATCTCTCCATTCATATCATCTTACCCATCATAATTATGGGCTGTAATTTAAAAAAAGCAGTTAAGAGCGAATAACGACTCGCTTGCCAAATTTTACGATTGATCAAATTCTATTAATACTAAACTCTACCTACAGCTTACTAACACTTTCCCTGGGGTGTAGAGCTGAAAGGTTTCTGGACTTTGGATTAGAGCACGAGGGGGACGGAGCATTGACTTCATTAGACGACTCCTCTCTAACTTAACGTTTAGATTCAGTGTGCCTCTGACCATTCGGTGATCTGGTGCCTTCTTGGTTTCTGTTGCCCTATTCCAAGTTTTACTACCTTCAGCTCACCGTTCTCTTTTGCGCCTAGTTTTGGGTTGAAGTTTTCCATTAACACTATAGTGGGTTTTGGAGGAATGTATGGCTCTTGACACAAGCCCATACATTTCCTCCACCTCCTCATCGGGACGTGCCGAAGATGGTGCGTTAACCTGTATAACAAAAACACTCTTATTCTTTACAACGTTGTTAACGAGGAGCTTGTGGACAATAAATCCGACACCTCTTTGAGACGGTTGTCCTCTCAATGATAGAACAAGTTGCGGGATTCGAGGATTGTCATGTCCTCTCTCTCTCTTCGAACCTCAGATATTCCTACAATATTCTAGCTCAACTTGCCTATCTCTTCTTCCAGCTCCAGGATCTTCTCGTCAGTCCTCAGGGTGAGTGTTGCCAGGTCGAGTCGTCTTACGTGGCAAGCAAACCTCCGTCGGAGTTCCTTAGCACCACCTGTCCCGCCGTTGCCATGGTCGCCACCGTAGCCTGGAATAGCGGGGCTGCCGGGGACTGAGGGCCGTCTCTTCGTAACTTTACTCATTGGGGGGTATATTACCATAGTTGTCACGCTTGGCGAGCGGGTTGGGAACCGCAGTTTTTTTATTGTTGTTTTAATGTTATCAGAAAGATGCTGCTGCCTATCTTCTGCCTAAGTTTCCCTCTGCCGCCTCTTATGACACCCACGGGAAGATATGGTGTAGTGGATATTCTTAACCGCCACTACACAGGTACATACATTTAATTGTACTTATTTTTAATTCCTGACGTTTTGTGTGCTTTTCAGCACCCATGGTCATGGGGCACTGAGGTGATTAACGTGATTTACCAAGCGTGAGAACTATCGTAAATATCCCCGCAGCAATCTATGGGAGAACCTGTGTGAAACAGGTTCCCACTAGGTTTCCCACTAGCTTGCTACATATATATTTATCTATGCTTTCCCTCCCGTTGATTAGCGCCATTTGTCATGAGACCATAAAGTACATTAGAGAACAAATTTAAAATAAATCACTCATACGCTAAGACGAAGAAAAATTTTGTCGTATGCCGTTCCTGATAAAAAGACTGGACGAACACAAATGGACAAACAACAAACTAATTCTACAATGTTTCCGTCGTTTCATTTTGAGGTACCTACGGTCATTTTTGTTAGCAGAACTTAAATCACTACCCGAAAGGATTCATTGATTTTTGTGCTCAAACACCGTATTTCGAGTTTATTCATAATTTTTCTTGTATCTTTTAAAAAAGCAAATTTTGGTACGAAAATAAACATGATTAATAAAAACTTTCATCTTTTATAACACCTATTTAAAAAAAAACAACTTGAATTGATAATAATAAAATTACTATTTACCACTATCATGGCATCATATTAATATCATAAACTATATAATATTCACAAATGGTACTTTCTAAACGACAGAAAAGAACCAATCAAATAAGTAATTATGTGAAATTACTAACCGAGTTTAAAGAAAAACGCTACTGCTGATTGAATAACTTGGTAAAAATTTAATTATTTTACTAGAAAATTAGAATGAAACAATTTTTGTTTTTTATTAATCGTAAAATTTATTTAATCTGTGGTACAATAATTGTGTCATCATTATTAAAGTCTATTACAAACTCATTGCTAAATATAGACCTTCCCTAAAGATCGCAAAACAAGTTCCTGAGCTTCCTGCATCCATAGACTTTCTGCATGCCTTACAACTTCACTAGATAGATGGTGGGCCACAACCTCGGGAACAGTATTTTTATTCTTAATGTACAATATTATTGACACCATGAGTGTTCTAAAGATAAAAGTACTGTTTAACAAAGTAAGCTTCAATTTAAAGAGGAAATAAGACTAACGTATTTCTTCTAAATTTGCCTTGGTAAAGTGAAATTAAGTAAATTAAAGCCTATATACGTGTCACTGCTTTGCAACGGCAATTAGTCCACTGCGATGTTTCAGTGTGAAGGATTATAAGTGTCATTAAAATATTTTTATTTATTATACATACGGGTTTTCTCACGATGTTATCCTTTACTGAAGTGGAGTTGGTAACGGCGATGATCGAACCCGGGTTGCTCACGTACTGTGAAATTTACGGCGAGCATTTAGCCCCGATCTACTATATCAATTATTTAAAAAAAATGATTTGGTTTTATTTATTAGATACAAATTTTAAAATGCCAAATATATTTCCATTGAGAATACATAGTATATATTTTTATAGAATAATGCCCAAATACTCAAACACTGCCCAATTTTAAGATGCCGTTAATTCTCGTACTGTCTCTATCACTTTAATTAAAAGTGACTGTGACACCACGACACTTAACGACATCTTAAAATTGAGTAGCGTATTTATCCTTAAAAGCGACAAACGAGCTAACAGTACCCAGATGGTAAGTGGATGCTGTGGCCTATAGACTCTACATTTATCCTTAATTAAGAATCATATAATAATAAGAAACATGCAACTGCGTTGTCATCCCTGAGCACTAAGATGGAATGCCTCGTTTCCAGTAAAAAGGATCTCCGGTCCTCTACACTCACCATACGAAATTATAGCATTCCAACCTGGATCGCGTCAAAATATAGTCCAATTTATGCGTGGCTTACCACGTATAAATTGAATTACTTTTTTTTATCAATAAGGTATAAAAATTAACTTAAGAAGGCTGTAAAAATTGTCTAGTCCATCTGGATTGGTACACCTCTTACATTTTTCTGTTCCCAATCAGTGAGAAGATTTATGAGGCATTTCTTCTTTGCCCCAATTTGACAGGGCGTCTATTGCAGATATTTCGTTATTTGAAGTTATTTGTGGTACTTTTGTTAATTGTGGTTAACAGATGGACTCTTAGCTCGTTTGTTCCTCTAATGTTATAAGAAAATAAAAAATATGAAGTTATTTTTGTCGTTGACGAGTTACCAAGGACAAATTATGCGACAAGGTGAGTTCAACTTTATCGAGAGGATTATCGACGGATCCAACTCGGTTGGCAACGTTCGGGAGATAATGGCATATCTTCTCGTCATGCATAACTCAAATATTTTAAAACAAGTACACTCTTGTTTTAAGTTTTAAGGTGTGAGACATGGTCATTCAAAGCTAGGCGTATGAGGAAACTTATGCTATGGAGAAGACTATGCTCAGAGTTTCTTTGAGTGATAGACTTAGAAATGAGAATATTAGCAGTAGAACTGAGTAACTGACATAGCCCAACGGATCACTAAGCTGAAGTGGCAACGGGCCATATAACTCTAAGAATTGAAGACTGGTGAGGAAGAAAGATTCTCAAGTGGTAGCCTGGTACAGATAAATAAAGTGTAGGGTGCTCAAGACCGTGCTTTGTGACGTTCCTTGGGGAGGTCTATGCCTATCAGCAGTGGACTTGGATGGATAGGCTGTAATAATGATGATGATGTATACGATCAAAATATAAAACTTTCTTTGTAGGGTCGATATGATTCTCTCTTACATTAATTACTAGTTAGGTAAAAAAGTTAAGTTAAAGTTACATCCTACGTCATACTGCTGGGCACAGGCCTACTTATATTTCTGAGAGAGTTTTAGGGCAAGGAAGTGTCCGTGGCGCTGCCCCGGAGCGTGTTGGCGAACTTCACATGTCTTCTAAATATTTTTTTTCTTATTCTCATACATGCAGGTTTCCTCACGATGTTTTCCTTCACCGCCGAACACATATATCAGCACTTAAAATTGCAAGTAATAATTTCATTTGAATCGAACCCTATGTTGCCCGCGTACTGTGTAATTAACAGCGAGCGCTAACCATCTGAGCTACCAGGGCTCTTTTTATTATTAACTAAAAGTAAATAATATCACGTCCAACAATTTAAAATTAACAATAGCAAAATATATTTCTAAATAAATAAACAGGCATTTTAGAAACAAAGAGCCGAATATCGAGAGTAGGAGATCCAATCAGTCACCACAAAGCGCATTTCAAACATAATTGGCATCGCGAAACACGCCTTTCCCTAACACCCCAACGCCGCAACGCATTACCAAAATAAAAAATTCACCTCAATTTCCAAAAGGAGTTTCCATCTAAAACGATACGGTGACTAAACACAAAACCGTAAGGTGCACACACACAAGCGCAAGAGTAAAATCACTCGCCACTTCAATACATCATTCATTCGTCCGCTGAGAACGGTTCGACACCAATCTTCCATTTGGCAAGAAAATCGATACACGTCGTGGCCATATAAGCATTCCGGGGGAGGCAGACGGGGTGTCTTAAGGGGAGTTAAGGTTTAGTCCCGAATATTGAATTTCCCTTGGGACAAACCCGTTTCGCTTTGTCCCTTTGGTCGGGGTCGTGTGGGCCTTGATGCCCGGGCTTTCTGCCTGCCTACACTTACGCATATACGAATATACATGTAGGTATATACGTGGAGCTCGTGCGTAAGTGTTGGATAATAACATTGCGCGGCTACCAGCCATACGTGACTCTGAGAGCATTTGACGGGCCCCGGGGCTGCTCTATCTCTACATGTGTACATATATTTGAGCACGCGTTCGCCCTATATGACACACAGTGTATACTTCAAAGTAAATAAATTAGGTCCCTTAAAAGTAAAATATTAGGAGCACGTGTTGTAATTTGGCTTTTGATAGAAATATTTTAAGCTCAGCTACGAGTATGTTATTAAATTCATATTGATTATATTTATTTAAATATCTATAAAGACATTTCTAATATTCATTTTAGAGATCCGTACCCCAAATTAAAAAAAAACCTTTGTTGTTCGTCTGTCAGTCTATACGTCTGTCAAAACGTTTTTCTCGGGAACACGTAGAGTTATCAAGTTGAAACTAATATCAAATATTAAAGTCTACGTTCCCTCTATAATTGATTACTCTATACTTGATAACTCTACCCGTTCTCCTTTTTTGATATGATAAAAAAAAACAGATGGAGTTATCAAGTTGAAATTAATATCAAATACTAAGGTTTACGGTCCCTTGAATATTGAAAAAGTCAACGCCATCAAAATACATGGCCATTTATGTCATATATTTTGATACTCGCAAACCCACTCATCGAAAATTACAGACATAAGATACTTGCTGTTCACTTAGAATTATGAAATTTGACAAGGTGTCGCAGCTACTATTAACGGTGTAAAGGACAAAAATCCGAAAATCGTTAATTGTAGCTATCACATAAAAAAGTTTATGAAAACAACCTTACATTTATTGTTGGAGCATTGACCGTCATGTAGACCGATTCATAGAAGAACATTTTTTTCCACTACAAAGTTAAATTTGGCCTTTCAATTCGACTTACCTTTTTAATGGAGCAATGTTTGGTTTGTTTATAACTCCCAGGATGAATGAATTATCTACATACATAAATAAGTTTATACGGAACCCTTAGGCGCAAGTCTGACTCGGAATTGTCGGTTTTTCGTTTTCATACATAATTTTTATAAAAGCTTTAAGCCCTATTCTTTCAATTTCTACTAACCTTTCCTTGTTTAAAACCGTGTGTACACAAATGTAGTAAACGCTGTTTTAATGAGTATACAGTATCTTTAATTAGGCTGTATGGTTTTTAATAAAAAAATCGTAAATGTTTCCAACCCTTAGTCATGCAATATTATTCCATTTTATATCATATAAATATCTTATAACATTTGTAAGATATTGGAAAAAATTATTTATTTATTTAGGTAAACTTTTATGCACAAAAAGAATAGAAAATTTATATCGTAAATCCTTTATTGTGTTTAATAATAAAAATCACACATTTCTAAGCGAATTTTGCGGCAAGGAAGTATCCACCGTGCTGCCCCAGTGCTTGTGTCACATGTCATCGATTTTTTTTTTATTTCTTCACTTAAAATTGTAATGATCAATTCTATTGGTGCAGGCTGAAATCGTTTCCGGGTTAATCACCACTGCTCTATAAAAGTCAAATGCTTAAGTAACAGTACCTATTATTTTTACATAATACGAAAGAAAGTTAACATTATGGGAGTCGAAAGTAAAATAGAACAATTGCTACCAATTCAGCTTATAAATTGCGTGTGCCTTCATGTCAACTGTTTGCCAGTTTATTTACTACTTGAAACACAGTTTGTCAGCAAAAGAATATATTGCAATGTACCTACATATTATTACATATGTTTTGCAATAGTAACACTGCCTATATCTAGATGTAACAATATTTAAATTGTACTCTTAAAATTATCGAATGTTTAGAAAAACCAACAATAGTTTTTAATTACCGTAACTAAAAACGATAGACATACGTTACGAAGAAGAAGGAACGGAAATTTTGTTTATGCAGTCTTATTGATATGTCAAGCTATTATTACTTAAAACAATTAGTAGAAATAACTTCTTAATAAAAAAAAACGCAAATTCGCTTAGCTGTGTCTGCTAAATTATGCACATTTAAGACTAGAGACTTGTCGTTAATTATAAACCGTGGGCAGTGACACCAAAAATAAATCTTAGAATTATTAAGGTTACGAGAAAAGGAAAGGACTTTCCATTAGAATATAGCTCTCCCGTTTTCATCAGGCTTCACCTTTGTATATTGGAACTTTTACTCAAGGTGACATTCATATGGAGTGTTATCTGTGCCCGGTTTTAATCCCGCACGCTTGTATCGAAATTACTGTGAAAGCGACGTGTATTCTATGAAAATGAGGAGCATTTCAGTAGTGATATGTATATAGACTGCTACTTTTTTAGTTTTAATGGGGCAATTATGCTTTTTTTATTTCATTAATATTTTCGGAGATGTTAGTTTGGGCCGTCATTACTGTGGTATATAATTAATAGAATCAGGCGTTACTTTGCGGAAATCCATTATATAAAAGCTTTTAGAAAAATTTATTTCGCAAATATCCGCGTTATAAAATAAAATGATGTGTCTTACCTAGTATGAAGAGCACCTCCCGCCCTCCCTCAATTGCGTGCACTATCCCCGTCACCACTAATCCCAGCACCGCTACTCCCAACACCACTACACTAGGCAAGACACACCACTGACGATAATACGACACGTGTTTCGCCTCTACACGAGGCATCCTCAGGTGATATAAACTCTACGGTGGCTAACCGCTAAGTTGACTTAGTAGTAGTAAGTAGAGTTAGCGACTTAGCGGTTAGTATAGTTTTATTGATAGATATAATTTTTTTTTGTTACTGATCGTCGTTGTCATTAAAAATTGCTCAGCTTGAAAACGCTACCCTGCAAATTGGATTTGCGATCACAGCATAAAACATCTCCGACGCTGGATATTGCCCCTTGTCCCCGGTCTGCCTATATTTGGTATTGTAAGGTGGTTAATAATTCCTAAGTCATTTTATAAGACAAAAATTTAGTGACACTCACATAAATTAACTTTATCGCACCCGAGATAGTTGAACGCTAATAGATTTCCACTATCTTAAGACAATAATATATAACATTTATGTTTTAAGGTAGTGATTTAAGAAGTCGTTGAATAAAATAATTTCTTAGCATTGAAATAACATATATTGAAAGACTTTCAGCAAGACGCCACAGCATCTCCCCTGTCGCCTCAGGACTTGTTAGAAACATCGGTCGAGAATCACGTTCGCTTTGAAAAACCTCCTTTGAAGCCTCTCCTTGTTACAACCGGCTCCAACTAGCGATCTACACGTGTATTAAATCTTTAACTCTTTGTCGCAGTAAATCAATTCACTATCAACTTTATTCCGTTTGATTAAAGTCTAGTATCAAACATAAAAAATTGTAATAGAATAAAATAATTTCAAGTAGGCTCGCGTGCTTGAGATTTTGTTTTCTCTTTGCACAAACAGTGAAATATAGTTTTAGCAGTTATTACTTTAACTTTTTTTATTTTCGGTAGAAATTCGTTTGGATTTCAAGCTCACGAAGCTTGAAACAATTAATGAATGAAAGATTTGAAAGGGTTGAAATTCATTGGTAAATATTGTTGCTTAAAATATTTTTAAGAGATATGTAATTTTTTAAATAAAGTAAGAAAAATATTCTTTTTAGTATACATGTAGGTACGGCTAATTCAAATAAGAAACGAGTGACATGTGATAAATGATATTTATGTACAATTTGCTGTTTCGAATAAATATATAATTTATATGATATATATATCGAGCTACTTCTACGCCATATTCGTTACTTAAATATTCATAATTTCGCATTTTATTTTCTCATTTATCAAGCAAAAATTCTCATAGCGGGCACACTTTTGATATTTGAACCATAATGTATAATGCCTCCCTCTGATTAACATTTGACGAACTGAATATTCCACTCCGATAGACTTTTTGAAGCTATGCCGTACTCAGATACGGAGAAAAAAAAAGAGATTGCCGCTACTTTTGTGCTTACCTATTTACGTTTTCCTTTTTATTTGAATCGCTCATTTTTTCTGACCGCATAGCGACCGGGAATAATGATTAATATCTGTAAATATTTTTTATTCAACCTAGAATCATCATAACTTGTTTCGTGTAATCTCCTATAATTTGGAATAGCCATGCACTATAGACTAATTATATTTAAGTATTATTTTTATAAATTTAGGATTTTATTTGAAGCTATATAAAACAGTAAAAACTTGCAATTTTTTGACTACTTCATTTTCTTTTTTTAGAATAAGGATGAAACATTCATTTTAGTTGATTCTGTGATCTATGGACCCCTACATCTATTCTCGATTAAGAATCAAAATGTAGATGTATTAAAGGACTAAGATAGACCTCGTTACTAGTAAGAGTGCTATTATACACTGGTATTCTATGAGAGCGTGGTCCATTACCGATCGAGCCAACCCTTTCGTGCTGCAACGATAACACACTGCGTCTACCACGTCAAAATCATTTATTTGTGGAAAATGTATAGCATATTTTACAAGTACCTACAGTAATTATTGATGTCAAAAATTTTTATTCATTTGTTTTAACTAAAACCACTGTTTTTCTTATAAGAGGGGGCAAACGAGCATGCGGCTCACCTGACAGCAAGCAACAGCAAGTTAAGTGTTTATAGATTTATTCTTATTATTTACTATTTTTATCTATTTCCTGCCCATGAACTCCAAAACAAAACACTAAATTCAAAATTCGAAAACAATGGCATTGAAACGAATTTAATTCAGGCATTGTTTTTGGTCACAATCGCCCGTAAAACAATGAGTTTGAGTCACATGCAGAGTTATAGACTAAACTCAGTTAACCTTTGTCAACCCTTTCTATTAACGCACGATCCCGCATTGTTTTCAGAGGGCGCAAATTAATCTCAGTATATTTCTTTGATCGTGATGCTTGGAATAAAGGACTCCATCTGACAGGTATGAAATGATGGATATGTAAATGGAGGGCAAATGTTTTGTGACTGGCCAGTAACTATTGTTGTTTTGAAAACGTGTGAGAAATTTCGTTAATCCATATTTACCAAACTTCCCCCCCCCCCCCCCCCCCCTTCACTACGATTTTTCTTCTTTTTTATAAAAGTGAAGTGACAAACGAACATACAGCCCATCTGATAGTAGGTGGTTACTGAAGTCCATTGACACCTGCAGGCATCTTCAAACAAGAAGGCTACAAAAGCGTTGTCATCTCTGAGAATTAAGATGTAATAGCTGATAGTCTGCAATTATACTAACTCTCATTACCCTTTGTTCTGGAACACAGCAGCGAAAGTCCAGTAGGATAGTAGAAACAGTAGTTTGGCGGTAAAAATGGGTAAGAGGGTGATTCCTACCCAAACAGACACCTAGATGGAAGAGGAATCTTACCGCCTATAATTCCCGTATCGTTGAGGATTTTACTTACATAAATTGCACTTGTATAAACATCTAGGCTCGAATCAATTATTTGTAGGTCACTTGATTAGCGTTGGATTTGAACCTGCGATTGCACAGCATGGCAGCCAAACGTTTAGCTATTGCGCTAGCGAACCGTGCAAGTAGATATGGGTAACTTACATGTCCGATTAGTAAGGCTTTATCGATAAGAGTATTTAGTAAAAATAAGAAGTATTTATATTCCTTGTGGTTTTTGGGTTTGGTACACGACCAAAAGTCTTTTTTTAAGTAGTTTGTTATAATTTCTCTCCTTTCCAGTCTTCAAAGACTGATATTTAATGAATAGGTATTTAATTATAGCCTGAGCTGTAGAATAGACATTGAAGTAGCTATTGAAGAATGAGACCAGCTTACAAGTTATCCTTTGGTTCTAGGAGAACAGTGTATAAATTCATATCGATTATGAGTAAACTCACTGCATAGAATTAGCATAGACTTAAGGCGTTAAAGGTTTGTAAAGGACGGCTCACGTCAACTGAATACGTAGAGCCTTCTCTTCTATATATCAGGGTAATTGTTGCTCCTTGTTGGAGATGTACGTCCAACAAAGAGAGAGAGAGAGGAGAGGAGAGATAGCGAGAGAGAGAAAGAGAGAGAGAGAAAGAGAGAGAGAGAGAGAGCTATATTAGTAGTATAGTTGTAGCACGAATGAGTCGGCTCGACCGAGGAAGGACCACGCTCTTGCAGAATACCCGTGTAAAATAGCAGCTTAACGCTTCTGTATTTCGTATGGTGAGTGTAGAGAACCGGAGATCCCTTTTACTGGAAATGAGGCATTCCATCTTAGTCCTCACGGGTTGTCACCCATCTCACGTTGTCACGCATCTGCATTTTGATTTGTAATCGAGAATAGATGTAGATGTCTATGGGCCACAGAAACTATTTACCATCAGGTGGACTGTGTAATAGTTTGTCATCCTTATCCTATAAAAAGAGTGGTCATAAATTCATAACACAAAGTTTATATTTCCAATTGTTCTGCTACGACAAGACATAAAAGACATAAAAGTAATAATTGGAGGGCTATATCCAGGTAGGAGTTCACAGACTCATGATAAAAAATAACTGTATTAAAAAAACTTTTTATTTTTATTTTTATTACGAGTGATGTTAAAACCGTTTTCGATTACGATTAAATATAATTTAGTAAATTTACACAGACATATAGAACCTACTTATTCGTCTATTTTGTAAGATATTACCAGAGGCGATGTAATATCCGCTTCGTATCGTCGGGCCTGTCAATTTATTTATACTGTTACATGTGGAGATTTACAGGGTGGGAGGATGGAGGGATAAAATGTGATGAACATTATATTTTCTTAATAGAAGTATATTATATAACCAAACAAATATAGCTTTCATGTCTTCAGTTTTAAAGCTGAATTTCTATAACAAGTCTAAACTCTTTTTTCAGTTACATATTTATTTACCAATGATCACTAGTTTAAAGTTTATTTCTTAATACTTTTTAACCAAACTACTGCAACTCAACTTCAATAAATTAGGCAAAGAAGACCATACTTGTGTTGTCATAACTATGAATTAAAATATAATGCTTTACAGCCTGGATCTTTACTGGGTCAGACATAATGGGGCGACTGTTGTTTAGCGGCAGAAATAGTATAAAAAATTGGTGCAAGCCCAGGCCAACTTCTAAACAGAAAAGTTGCCGTATCGCGTAGTATCATTATTTGTTTAGCCAATAGAAGTTCACTATTACTTAGCACATGGGAAAACTACCATTTACCGTAAACTATGGCATGGTATCCAACCATTACAGTACAGCCTGTAAAAGTCCACTACAGAACATAGGCATGCTATAGACTGCCTCAAAAGGTAATTTCGCCTTTGCTGCCACGCTTCGCTGGGGGTGTCATGGTAGCTCAGAGAGCTGATAAATATTCGCCTTAAGATTCCTCGACCAAACCGAGTTTGATACCCTCCGTCACTAGTGAAACTGCTAATTGCAATTTTAAGTGCTAACTACAACGAACTCAGCGATGGCGGTAAAGGAAACCATAGTAGGAAAAATGGATGTCCAAGAAATTAAAAACATCTTTGGGGACAGAATCTTCCCTGCCACTAACGAGAGGCGGCCTATGTTCAGATGTGGCTTATATTATAAAGGCTGTTAGTTAACTTTTTATACTAGAAATGCTCGCGATAGCAATGGAATGCATTAAAACAAAATCACATATCATTGACACATTTCATCGTGTTAATTTTAGGTCCCACTACGACATTCTCATTCTAATTCACAGCACTAATAAAATATAAGCCGCTGAAACTCAGAGCGGGAAGACTAATAAATGTCTTGGGGCTTGTTACCCGTTGTATAAATTAACTTACAAACATGAACACGGAGCTCAATCTTTTTCCATGTTATTGGCACACATCCAACGAGGTATGTGTGAGCTTTGAATAATATACTATAATATTATAAAAAAATAATGTAGAGCAAATAGAGGACTGGCCAGTATGCATTCCCGCTTCCTTTTTAATTTATAAGTAAATGTGTGTACTTACAAAAAGACAAGTAACAAATACGAAAAAAATTATAATCTGTTAGAATGTTTTAGCTACTTTTATGTTTTTTTTAAATCATAAAATGATTGAGAAAAAATAAAAGAAAAATATGTTAATGATGTAATAGCAATAACCTGATTATATTCGATAAATTAAGGAATGTACAAATACGTACCTAAAAGTAATGGAAAACTTAAAGTATTGTACTTCATATTCATATTTATGTAAAATCTCAAGTAGTAGTTGATTTTCAGTCTGATTGTGTTATGATTGTCCCCGTATCTCTGACACTGCATCCTAGATTATCACAGAAGTATAATTACTATGTACTAATGTACTTACGTACGTACGTGCGAGTAGTACATATTACTTCAATGCATCAAATTCAGGTTTAGAAGCTTGTGGGATTTTGATATATTTTGCGCAGTGAATAGCTTCCAATTTCATTTTGTAGAATTCTATGATTTCCTAGTTTTGAAAAGTAGTTTATAATGGGCGTAAATCGGCCGAAAATAATGACAACTAAGAGAAGAAAATAAAAATGTAAGGTAATGAGATTACAATGCTGATTTATTCTGATGAATAGTGGAAATAAATAAAATAAAAACTTTCCGAATTAGTCCTCAGGAAAATTTGAATTAACTGCTGACACAAATCCTTTTGGAAAATATGTAATTTAATTCCATTATGTTAATGATGACAAAGGGAGACTGAAACTAGACGAACAACAGCATTTTCCTGATATGAACTTTATAATATTTAAAAAAAACTGCAGTTGCTATCCCGCCTGCCAAGCGTGTCATATCATCATCAGAGGATCATAAGAACAATCAATGGAGAAGGCTTATGTTCAGTAGTGTAGGTACTTGATTAGACGTAATGAATGAATGAATTCCAATAATGTAATAACTTCATACACTACAAATGTGGCCTTTATTGTGCACCAATTTTCACATTTCACGAAGCCAGTCATATTTGCCTCGACTACATTTAAAACTATAAATCGAGTAAGTTAATCCACATCTAGGTTCGTGCAAACTTATCCAAAAACAAGATTTTCCTTCAAACAATAATGATTATATTATTTTATTTATAAAATGAAGAAAATCTTTACCTTAGCTTAATAAATTATTAGAAGTTCCAATGGAACTGAATTCAGAGCTCACCTAAAATAAGATCGCTATTTATTTAGCGAAATTCCTCACCCGCAAACCAATTGACACGAAACGCTCATTTACTCGCAGACTAATTTATCCCGTCTAATTCAACCCTTAACAAGATGCTGTCCGTAGCTAAAGGTGGGTTATACTTAAATATAACGTATATAGTTTTGTATATATCCAGTTAAGCCTTCCGAAAGTAGATCTCGGCATACATTGGAGCAAGGCACGCACACATGCACAGTAAAGCCGCAAGGCACGTAACATAAGGAGCTTTGAAATTAATTTAGCTCGGAACTAGCTGGCAAATGGATAGACGTGAGCCCGGCGTGTGGGGGTTAGGTGCCCCCCCCCCCCTTAATGGCGTGGGTGGGCGCCTTACGAGGCCGTGTGTCGGGTAAATTCGGCGTTTAGACGAACCTTTGTGGTGGGACCGGTTACGCTTAGGAGTAATTGTGTTGGTTCTTGTTGTGTAACGATTTTATTAAGTAACATTTTTATTAGCAAACATTTTGTAGTATCGTTACAATTAAATTTTTACACTTGACTATTTTTATCAAGAAAAAAAAACAGTTTTATTTACCTGTAAAACTTATATGCCGCTATTGAGCTCTGTATTTTTAAATTACTGAATTTATTGATTGAACTAGATTTCTGTGAACATATTGAATTCCAAATAAGGTTTTTTAGAATACCTTCTAACAAGAGCAAGAACATAGGCCTCTCCCAAGGAATGCTACAGCGCACGGTACTGAGCCACCTGCAACCATCGACTTCTTGCATGTCTTACCAGGTTGTCACTCCATCTAGTGGGAGGACGCCACTTCGTCGTCGTCACTACACTTCGTCCACCGGTACGAAGCCGCCACTCGAGAACCTTATTTCCCAATCGGTTGTCGGTTCTTCGAGCTATATGGCCGGCCCATTGCCACTTCAGCTTACTAATCCGTTGGGCTATGTCGGTCACTCTGGTTCTACTGCGGATATCATCTTTTCTAAGTTTATCACGTAGATAAACTTCGAACATATTTCTCTCCGTAGCTCTCTGAGCGACCATGAGCGTCCTCAGCAGTGTAGGACCACGTCTCAGTTCCATAGGTCATCACTGGCAACACGCACTGATTGTACAGTCTTGTTTTCAAGTTTTGAGGTATACCTGACGAGAAGAAGTAATTTCCCGAACGCTGCCCAGTCGAGTTGAATCCGTCGATTGACCTCTCGGTCGAAGTTGGACTTACCTAGTCGGACTATTTGTCCCAGGTAAACATACTCGTCAACAACTTCGAGCTTAGTGCTCCCAACAACTACCGGCATAGGTGTGACATGGACATTATACATGATCTTTGTTTTGTCCATATTCATCTTAAGACCTATACGTTGGAAGGCACTATTGAGGTCATTGACTAGTGTTAAGGTTCTCCAGCGATTCTGCCATAAGGACTATATCGTCGGAGATAAGTGATGTACTCGCCATTGACGTTAATACCGTATCCTTTCCAGTCCAGTAGCTTGAAAACTTCCATTAATGCAGCGGTGATGACTTTCGGGGATATAAGGTCACACTGTGTTACACCTATCTGCAGTTGGATAGGTTTCGTACTCCAGTTCTGTACTCGGATAGCCATCGTAGACCTACTGTACAAACACTTCAACACTTCGATATACCGACAGTCAACTTGGCACCGCAGGGACTGCAGTACCGCCCAAATTTCGACGGAATCAAAGGCTTTCTCAAAGTCCACATACACCAGACCTAGTGGTGAATTGTACTCCTCGGACTTCTGTACAATTTTCCGAAGGGTATGTATGCGGTCTATGGTGCTAAAGCCTTTTCGGAAACCGGTTTGTTGGAAGTCTTTTCTGCATGCGAGACGATTCGTAATGACTCTCGAAAACAGCACGTAGACACGGCTCAGAAGGGAAATCGGTGTGTAGCTTTTCAAGAGAGCGTTGTTGCCTTTCTTGAAGAACAAGACCACCGCACTTCTGCTCTACGCCTCCGGTGTAGTGCCACCGTGTAGGACGGAATCAAAGAGCTTCTGAGGGACTTTAAGTACCGGTTTTCCACCCGCTTTCAGAAGCTCCGCTGTAATTCCATCCTCGCCTGGGTCCTTACCGTTTTTAAGGTGCTGGAGAGCTTTTCTAATCTCGCTCAGAATGACGTCCGGAATATCATCGGCATAGTGTCGGATAAGACTTGCTCTTGGATCGTTACTCACACTGTGTACAGCTGCCCATAGAACCTCTCAATCTCACTCAAAATCTCTGGTGTCCCGGAAACGACGCTGCCACACTCGGTTTTCAGTTTCGACAGTTGTCTCTTTCTGAATGACAGATCTCTAGCAAAGACTTTGGAGCGCCGGCTCCGCTCGATCACTTCTTCAATACGAGCAGTATTAAAGTTCCGTAAGTCCCGCCGCATACATTTGGAGATCTGTCTGTTCAGTTGTCTGTAGGTATGCTGTCAAATCTACTGAAGACTGCACCTTCATTTCCCATCTAACGGCCATGAGATCAAGAGTGTGATCGGAGAGTTTTTGTGTTCTTATGACTTTTAAACAGGAATAGATGTAAGTATCTATGAGCCCACACAACTTACTATCTGGTGGACTCTGTGTTTGTTTGTCACGCATATTCTATAAAAATGTGGCTTTATTATAATAATATAATATTACATTTATATACAACTTTCTCAATATCCCGCACGACGGCATCAAAGGCCCAGCAATATCCGACGGACGTGCCCTTCACATATCCGTGTACACTCACGTTATTGTCATGTTCATACCTTGGGCAATCGACGGATAGGGTATAGCAATATCCGGTACATGTCTACCGGTTTACGCTAAATAAGTTTTATTTAAACGAAATGTTCGATGTAGACATAGCTTTGTGTTTTTAATATTGATATGAAACAGACAGAATCCAGTATATCTCCTATGTTAGTTTCATACAATTCACTAAGTGATAGAATTTTTGTAGACTAAAAGGTAAAGTAAGATCATATTCCGTTAATTGTATCTTAAAGCCTAAGTTTTCCAATGCCTTGAGGCTCATGGCGTGTCTGAGAAATAATAATAGAATTAACTAGAACAAGGAAATGAGAGAACTCCAATATCGGGCAGTAGACAAGTACGAGTTATTAAATTTCAGAAATTCGTAAGATATTGTTCAAAATAATCTGTTTATATATTTTATCATCATCATCATCACAGCCTATCAAAAGACAATGCACTCTCTCGTAGAATACCTCAATAGGGAAATGTTTGCCACAGTTGTCACGCTTGGTGATAACAGCAATTTTTTATTTTCTAATTACTATTAGGAAGACACTGCTGGCCATTTCCCGGTTTGTTTTCTCTCCCAGCCTCTAGTAACACCTGTGGGACGATATCTGGTAGTGGATATTCTTACACCGTCACTAAATGATTATATATTATATATTGTGTTCATATGTTTAATTTTGTATCACATGAAACTTTTCACCGTTATAAAATATCACTAAAAGTTGATTTTAATCGTAATTTCATAAAGAATAAAATAAAGGCAGTACTTAATTCAAATTTGCCAAATTAGGGGCGGTTAGACCCCAAGTAAAAGTTACCCCTACGATTATTCCAATTGACTAAATTTAAGGCACTAAAAAACACTTCATGGCTGCAACTGTTTCATGTACAAAAGATAAAGGACAAAAGTACCTCATATCTATATCTGTACTCCGTATTGTACACAATACGTTGTTTTATATGAAAAGCTTTTTTATTTGTTTGGTTTATTGTTTTGTAAAGTTATAGTTCATATACATCCCATTGCTGCGTTTTCTTTCATTTTTAACAGGGTTTCATCATTACAGCCCTTCACAACTCCACTGCTGAACATAGACCTCCCCCAAGGAATGCCACAAAGCACGGTCCTGAGCCACCTGCATCCATCGACTTCCTTTCCTGCATGTCTTACCAGCTCGTCACTCCATCTAGTGGGAGGTGGGAGGTGGAGGGGTTTGAGGGCAAGGAATAGTTCGCCATAAAATAAAATTTCTCAGAAATTGTAATTCACGTTGTAACACTTAAAATTGTTATAAACAATTTCTTTGGTACCGGTAGAAAGTAATATCTGAGGCACCTCTTTATGCAAGTAGCTTACGAGCATACAGTCTCTAACTTGTGGATGCTGTAACCCAGAAACATATACCATCTATCCATAATCTAAAACAATACGTTTGGGTCTAAGATTAAATTTTTCGCTACCAGAAAAAAGGATCTCCTGTTCTTGTCACTTGCTATACATAATACGGCCGCGTTATGCTGTTTTTTCACGCTATCATTCTGTAAAAGCTTGGGCCGTCTCCGGTCGAGTCGACCCATTCATGCTGCAATGAAACAAATATGGAAACGAGGCAATTAAAAAGCTGATATTATCAATAGATTATTATCATTGATAGATTATTTATGATGATGTTAATGATAAAGACAATACTACAAAAAAAAAGTTATTATATTTGAAGTTTAAGATATTTTTGAAGTCAAACTTCCTTCGGTGCCACTTGAGGATAGCTCAGTACTTTTTGTTTGTCGGAAGTAACGTCTTATTTCCACAGTTACTTTGTAAAGTCAGCGACTGCCTGATAATTACATTGTTAGACAATTTTTAATCATTATACCAAAAAAATTAATTTATTTCTATTTTTATATAGTTTAATAATTATTATTATTATATTTTATTGATAAATATATTATTAATAAGTTGTAATTATAAATATAACCAAAATAATAAATAAATAATAGCGTTAAAAATAATTACATTAAGGAAATAAATATTGATATGAATAAACATAAATATTAATAAATTTTTCTTCGACTGTGCATAATGGCTATACATCCTTTTTATGATAAAGCCAACATTAAGTACTATAATTAACTAAATATACCTTATTCGTTACAAAATACTTATTTTAATAAGCATATTCTTGAACATTTCAAACGTGAATCATAATTATACAAGAACACGCTATATGTTACTTACTTATTTTTCCTTAGTACATTATGCAAGGTGCAATTCTTAGTACAAAGTAGGTAGAAATTGAAGAGCGTTAGATAGAGGCGCTTACGCTACACTTATCTAAGGAACTCTTATTAAATCCTCCTTAACTAATCCTTCAAGATGCTTACAGTCAGCAGAAAAATATTATCAAATGTTACAATAAATTAAATATAGCGATTTTAATTTTCCAAATATTCGTCGTTTCAGCCTATATTACCTATTTGAAGGCCATCGTATTTTTTATAAAGACTAATATGCAGTACTATCAGAACTAGGCTACAACCTTAGAGTAATAATTACATACATATGATAACTATGATTATAACACTTCGGTTTTTGACTGTCATTATTTATGCAAATGAAATTCTAAATTCAAAACAATTTTAGTTAAAAATATTTTTATATATTTAATGTCAACTAATTCTTGAAACTGTTTAGTAATAATAATAGTACTCGTTATTAATATTAATTATATAATTATAGTTACCTCGCTTTTATCATCGAAGACTTTTAAGACCGGAGAAACATTTATTCGAATGTTTCGCCGATACCTTGATTTTAGATTATTCACATGCACGTAAGCATCAAATGGCTCCACTGAAAGTTGCGTTAACAACAACTAAAAATTATTGTCAAGAGTATTAGAGAATTTAGTTAGGAATAGGAATAGCGAAGCGAAATTCCAAATATCAAATGTAAGTAAACATGTAAGTATTATGTTTTCGATATTGAACGAATTCCTCTACCGTATGGATTAGTTTCCTTTTTGTTAAAATAAATTAAAACTGCTCTAATTTCGTTTTGTTTTGTTGTTTTGATAAATTTTGTGTCGACTTTGAAACAGAAACAGAAACTTATTTATTCAATATAGATTATAAATAATACTTATTGAAAGTCACTCTTTTGTTTGATTACCACTGGTTCGGAAAAAACCTCTGTCCTGGGAAGAACCAGCAAGAAATCCAGCGGGACTTTTTTTTTAAATAACAGCTTACAATCATGTATGTTACATAATTAACAACACAACAAATTAGAAATAGCTTGGTAGCGATCACCTCATTTCCAGGGGTTATTAATTATTATCATCCATAAATTCCTTAGTATTATAATAACCCTTTTTATACAAACTTAGTTTAATAAAGTTTATGAACTTTGATCCGGTCAAATTTTGTATATTTTCTGGAATTTTGTTGTAAAAGCGTATACATCGCCCCAAGAATGAATTACTGACTCGAAGGAGTCGAGTAACTGGTACTACAAGCTTGTGTCTGTTCCTAGTAATTACACAATGAATATCACTTATTTTTGTAAAACTACTTTTATTTTTGTGTACGTACATTACATTTTCATAAATGTATTGAGAGGCCAAAGTTAATATATTAATTTCCTTAAAGAGCAATGGCAGACTTTCATACATAAAATCAGTTGAGAAGGAATGGTAGCGTCTATATATCAAAAATATCTTAAAATGTTAAGCATCAGTCCCTTAATAACTCTATCAAAGAATTTTGTCCTGAGAAGGCGTCAAAAAAAGATATTTAGATTTGAACAATTTTAGGTTATGTCTTATGTCACTTGGAAAAAGTTATGCTTCCTGTGGTTGTTTGATGTTAGCTTAATACATTCTCAACATAATGTACCTACCTACATAATTGAGAGTTTTTTAGATTATTGTATCTCTGTTATTTGCATACTATAAAAATGTATATTTCATGCATGGCTCCAGGGCCTTTGTGTCATAGTGACATTCTCAGAAGGGCTAGAACCCAGAGCCGTAAAGCCAGTAAAAAAACAGTGACATTCTGTTTTAGCTAGTGTTGCCATAACATTAAATGGAATTGTCACATAGTACTATGATTGAGATAATGTATTATTGTAGGAAGTTCTTTATAAGAGACTTATTTTCAACCATATCACTTTTATTTTTATTATTACTGATAGTATAGTTATTACTAATAATAACTTAATATAAAAATATTTTGTGTTTGTGTGTTGTGTTGGTACAAAGTGTATACGAAAATAGTATGAATATAGTAAATGGCAACACTTGAATAGAGTAATATGATTTAAGTCGTTTTGGCGGGAAATTGACCGGCGGCGGTTTGCTGCTCCTGTATTATTGTTTAAATAATGGTTTGAAGTGGACTTTGATATGTAAAAGTGTTGCGATTTTGTGTATTAAGTGTCTACGCATGTGAACTATTAGTGGAAACAGTGAAACAAGTGCTCTGATGGTGATGGATTCTCAAGATAAGCTGTTTGTTTGCATAGGCACCTTTAGATACCATCGCCAACTATCAGCTGTCTGCTGGATCAAGTTGCCGCCAAAATCTCCCAAGAACTGCACAATGTGACGCATCAACATATTGTGAAGCAGTATACTATGAAGGAGTGGGGAAATTACAATAAACCGAATAAAAATACTTAAGACTTGGCCTAAAGGTCTAGATACCAGGCCATAAACTCCAAAAAAAAATATGATTTAAGTCATTTGATATTCTCAAAAATGTTTGTTTTTTACTGTGGCTTTAATTAAAATACATTTTTATTTGAAAAATCATAGAAAAATAATAAAACTCATTTTATATATAACTTATTTCTAGACGCAATAATTTTCGTCAACTATTTTTCTGCCATTGTTCTTTTTGTCGCAGCGACTCTTTAGGCTTTAAATCATAAATTGCTCTTATGGCCCTCTTCTGTAAAACAAATATAATTTCAGTGTCGTGTTCCCATAGCAAAATACCATTCGACATTATGCTATGGAAATAGCTAAAATAAACTGGTCTAGCTGTTTCAACACTGGTTAGACTTCTAATCTTTTTTACAGCATATGCTGCAGAACTAAGTCTGCTTGCTAGTTTTGATATATGGGGGCTCCATTGAAGCTTCGCGTCTAGTGTGATTCCAAGAAAAATGGTGGTATCTACAAGACTCAGTTTCTCCCCATTTAAAATTACATTAGTATTTAATTATTTTTTAACTTTACCGTGGAAACAACACCAGGTCTTGATGGCGTACAACTTTTATCAAAGCATTAAAACTAGAGTTTGCCCTGCTTATAAGCTGGTACAATTAAAAATTATAACAAAACAAAAATTAAACGGGCATTAATTATTTGTGGTAGAGCGATACTGCAGTTATATTATTGTTGTAGCACGAATGGATCGACCGGGGAAGGACCATGCTCGAACAAAATATCAGCGTGAAATAGCAGCTTAACGTTCCGTATTCGAAACGAGCCATTTTATTTTATTCCTAATAAGTGACGACGCATCTCTATTTTGAATCTTAATTAATGATAGATATAGAATATAATAGAATAGATAAATTTTTATTCCATATAGATTATTACATAACACTTATTGAAAGTTATTTTTTTTATTTACCACTATAGATTACAATATAGATGTCTGTCATAGCATTCAGTTATCACCAGATGGACTGTGTGCTCGTTTGTCACCCTTGTTCTATAAAATGTTTGGATGTTCTAGTAATAAACCGAAGCCTGGAATCTATCATAATTTATTTAAATCAAATAGATTTACATATGTCACATGCTGACTCTACAAGTAATTAGAGCAAGGAACATAGGTATATAGATCGTCGTATATAATGTAATTATGCACGCTCGTACATACAGCCTTCTAAAATACCCGAACAATTTGGAACTAGAGGCGAAGTTGGAAACCGCAGCAGACGGCGGCCATCTTGCTGTCGCTATGGTTACAGCCCACGGATTGTCTGTTCACTACCTGAAATGTAAATAACTTTGTTAGGATGTTTACGAATGTAACTTGTGTAAAACTTATCTTGAATTGCAAGTAAAGGCGATGAAAATATTCACATCTATAGACCAAAGCTAGCTACTGTTACATTAAAACCTCAAACTATGGATTTCAATCCTTACTCCCAAGAAATATGAAATATACATGACGTCTTTATTATATACTAGCAATCCGCTCCGGCTTCGCACGAGTGATTTCTGGATCTCGACAACTGCGTCACCTACCGGGTCCAATTGTAAATCTAAACCATCCAGGGACCCACTCAAATACACACAAAAAATTTCATCAAAATCGGTTCAGCTATTTTTTAGTTTTTGCGAGACTAACGTACAGCAATTGATTTTTATATATGGAGATAAGAATGGGTAAGCAGCGAGGACAAAGTACATAAGGATGGTAAGTGAATGCTGTAGTCAAAAGACACCTACATCTATTTTCGATTAAGAAAAAAAAAACATATGCGTTGTCACCGCTGAGGATTGAGATGGAATGTTTTCAGTGAAAAGGGTCTCCGGTTCTCTACACTCACCATACGAAGCACAGCAACATTAATTTGCTACTTTACATTGGTTATACAGTGAGAGCGTAGTCTTTCCCCGGTCGAGCAGACCTATTCGTACGTACCAAGTATATGTAAGAAAAGACTTAAAATAAGGTCTACAGAATCTTGACAAACAATTTGTGCAAAAAATTTTGCGCAAACAATATGGTGAACTGCAACGTCCACACGATAGCCTCTTGCATGCGCAAACATTTTGTGTAAAGTTTTCGCAAAGAGCATGTGTGACGTCCACACCCCGTCTTAACGTACATGCTTGCTCTTGCAAGTTATAATTTGTGCAAGTAAGATTGAGCGTGTAGCCGGACCATAACACAATTTCAAAATTTTATGCAAATTAAATAAATTATTTTACTAATGGTCCTAGTTGTCCTTCACTGCTGGCCGTTTGAGGAAACTCAAAGCCGTTCAGCGAGCTATGGAGAGATTTAGCTGGGCGTTTATCTACGTGATAGACTTAAAAACGAGGATATCCGCAGTAGAACCAGAGTAACCGACATAGCCCAAAGAATTAGTATGCTAAAGTGGCAGCCTCGTACCGGCAGGCGAAGTGTAGGGTGTCCTCCCGCTAGATGGAGTGACGACCTGGTAAGACATGCAGGAAGTCAATGGATGCAGGTGGCTCGCGACCATGCTTTGTGGCATTCCTTGGGGGAGGCCTATGTTCAGCAATGGACTTGTGGGGGCTGTAATGATGATGAATGATGATTTTACTAATTACAAAAACATTATCGGAATATGTAATTTTTTACTTTTTAGAAGTAGTTACTAACAAGAACACAGTTCTCCAGCTGTATTACGTTCAATGTGACTCATCAAGGCCGCCGTTTTCAACAATAATATAAAAAAACGTGAATAACGTATGCGTGTTTTGTGAATTGAAGCAGATCGCTCTATATATAAAGAAAAAAATATAATATTAATGTGACGAAAGTTAAGTAAAGATGATAGTAAGAAGCTCCTGTAGCCCCATAGCCGTCATAAATAACTTCAAACAAAAAAAGCAACAAATGCGTGGTCACTCCTGAGGCTAAAATGAAATACTCCGCAGCCTTTGGTTATACTGAGAGGTAAGTGTTCTTTATCAGGTAACACCTAAGCATAACATAAGCCACCACTTAACTTATACTACCTATATCTACCTGTGTATATATATACCGGAAAACTGACAGTGGTATACCTTACCACTGTCAGTTTTCCGGTTTTCAGTGCAAGATGTGCTGTTTAAAAGTTCATTTTTCACAAAGTTATCTACGTAAGTGACTTTGTGAACGTGTACGTTATCTAAATCTTCCAAATATTTGCCAAGTAAACAAACTCTTTTTGAGTTGCATTAACAAAATGTCAAAAATCCCATTTATATAATTTACATAAAATATAAATATTTTCGATCAATTTTTAGGGATCTTATGTAATATATATACCATAAATATTTACAGTACAGTATATCTTGGAAACCGGCTTGCAACAGTTATTTCGTTGAAAGTGTTTCGACTGATAACTGAACGAAAAATTACTAGACTACACTTAAGGCGGATTTTCAATCAAATAATAGTGTATCCATCGAATCATTTATAACCTGACTTAAAATAAAAGTGAATCAATCGAACTGTTCTATTAATACAACTATAATTTGTTCAGGTTGTATTTTATCCTATTAAAAAGCTACCCAAAGCCAATTAAGACTAAGCTGTATGCTGGGGTCACCGTACCTGCTTCAGCACCAGGGATACATAACAATTCGGCGGAGTATTTCAATATAAACGCCGGTCCGCCATTAGCAGGCGACGCGCGCGGGCGGGTCGCTCAAGATATGAGGACTACACTACCCTCACGGCTAAAGGCTCGCTAAGTGTGGAGATGGATTTAATATTTATTAATATGGATTTCTTGGTAATGACTACAGGTAATAATTTAGGAACTTTTCCATAACAGATATGTTAAGCAAATTTGCAAACATATTTTACAAATGAGGATGGAAGAGGTTCTGATTCCGACCACCTACAAATGGTGGTATGTAAATTTTTACCGTGTTCCTATCCCTAACCCCTGTACCTATGTAGAATCATCTCATAATAACAGCCTATCAAAACTTCACCGCTAAATATAGACCTGCCTCACAAATTACCTCATAGATATAAATATACTCATATTTGCCATTGTTACTACTCTTGGCAGAGGATTTTGTAATCCTAGGTTTTTCAATTGTTATCCCTAATCCCTGTACCTATGTAGAATCATCTCATAATAACAGCCTATCAAAACTTCACCGCTAAATATAGACCTGCCTCACAAATTACCTCATAGATATAAATATCCCCCATATTTGCCATTGTTACTACTCTTGGCAGAGGATTTTGTAATCCTAGGTTTTTCAATTGTTATCCCTAATCCCTGTACCTATTTAGAATCATCTCATAATAACAGCCTATCAAAACTTCACCGCTAAATATAGACCTGCCTCACAAATTACCTCATAGATATAAATATCCCCCATATTTGCCATTGTTACTACTCTTGGCAGAGGATTTTGTAATCCTAGGTTTTTCAATTGTTATCCCTAATCCCTGTACCTATGTAGAATCATCTCATAATAACAGCCTATCAAAACTTCACCGCTAAATATAGACCTGCCTCACAAATTACCTCATAGATATAAATATACCCCATATTTGCCATTGTTACTACTCTAGGCAAAGGATTTTGTAATCCTAGGTTTTTCCAATTGTTATCAGGAAGATGTCGCTGCCCATCTCCACCGCTACCTCTGTCTCTCTTATGACACCTATGGGATACGGAGCAGTGAGTCTCTTATGCCAGCATAATATGGCATATTAATAAAGGGGAACAACACTCCCGTGCGAAGGTATCGCTTATGCCTTTACTTAAAACGGGGAAAATTGTATAAGATTTTACGCCATGTTGCGCAATATTAAAGAGGTGAAAAAGAGAAGAAAGTTCGATGACTAATCGTTGTCGCTGGTGATGGAGATAAGTTCATTTATTGCTCAAAGGTGAGGTGTAGGTTTTTTTCATTCAGTCGGGAAACGCAATCGGTGTTCTTGGCACTATCCTTCGAGAAATAAACGACGGAATTATAGAAGAGGGGAACTCGTATTTGAATAAGTTAATACATTCTGTGTACTAAATATCGGGAATTTGTCAATAAAACAAAAAATACAAATTATTCATCTAAATTTATTTTATCGCCTTCAAAGTAGGCCCCATCGCTTGCAATACAACATCTCCAACGCTTCACCCAGTCTTCCATACATTTTTCATAGGCTATTTGCGGTATGGCCTTAGCTCATTCAGCGAATTTTTTTTATGGCTTCTATCGACTCAAAACGTTTTCCTCGAAGTGGTAATTTTAACTTGGGAAATAAAAAAAAGTCAGACGGAGCCATATCAGGTGAATACGGTGCTTGGTCGAGAACTTTTGTTGAATTTTTCGCTAAAAACTCTTTCACTATAATGGCTGTGTGTGATGGTGCATTATCATGGTGCAGCATCCATGAGTTGTGTTGCCACAAATCTGGACGTTTTCGGCGGATACTCTCACGCAAACGCTTCATGACGCCTAAATAATATTCTTTATTCACTGTTTCTCCCTTTGGAAGGAATCCGGAGTGAACCACACCACGGTAGTCAAAAAAAACTGTCAGCATCACCTTGATTTTGGAGCGACTTTGCCGCGGTTTTTTGGGTTTCGGCTCGTTTTCGAGACGCCATTCTGAAGACTGTTGGCTTGTTTGCATGTCGTACTCATAAACCCATGTCTCGTCGCCAGTAATTATACGTTTCATAAAGGTCGGATCCGTAGAAGCTCGGGAAACCATGTTTTCAGCGACATGCTTTCGCTGCGCTCTTTGAACAAAATTTAGCTCTTTTGGAACTAGTCGAGCGGCGACGCGTTTCATGCCTAAAATGTCAATGAGAATGTTGTGGACGGACTTAAAAGATATGTTCACCTCACTAGCCAACTCTCTCAGACTCATACGTCGATTTTCAAGCACTAGCTTCTTGATTTTGTCTATGTTTTCTTTGGTCGTAGCGGTTGAAGGTCTACCAGAACGAGGCAAGTCTACTATTACTTCTCGGCCTTCTTTAAAAGCCTTATACCGTTCATAAGCCCTTGTTTTCGATATACACGATTCGCCGTAGGTATTTCACAACATTTTTAGTGATTCACCACATGAAATATCATTCGAAACACAAAATTTAAGGCACACTCTTTGTTCAACAATATTTTCCATTGTAAAAATCGCCGAGAACTCAAAACTATGACCAACAAAAAGTGTAGTATAAAACAAATTAAATGACAGATCCCGCTCAAACTTTGCGCGCTAAATCAGTACAGTGCTACCAACATGCAGTAAAAAAATTAGAACGACCTCTTTTACGCGGGTCTTTTTATTGACATATTCCCGATACTTTTTACACAGAGTTGTACACAGGTTTTTTTACGGAGATCTTAGGTTATTAGCGCTTTTTAACGTAATTGAATAGAAAAATTAAATCTATTTGTAAAATAATCGAAGCGCACCATGTTTCAGAATATGAATGATGGTGGCAAAATTTTTTTCTATTTGAATGAAACTAATTTTTACGGATGATATCGCGTTTAATTTTAACTTTTTTAATTCCCAACGTGTCTGCCTCCCCTCCCCCGCCCCCCCCCCCCCCACGTGACCATGGGTGCTGTAAAGCACCCTAAACGTTGGGAATTAAAAAAAATAAAATTAAGCGCGATATAATCCGTAAAAATTAGTTTCATTTAATGTGTAGTCTTCGCGTAAATATAAGGAAACATTTTTTCTATTTGATAAAAAAAAATAGCAAAACACTTTTACATATTATTATTATATTGCATATATTCGTAACTTTCTTTGTAATTTTAAAATTACAAAGGAACTTAAAAATGTAAAAAACAGAAAAAGTGTTTATTTCCATAACTATAAAAATTGTCCATAAAATCGAAACATTAATTGATTAAAGTAAAAATTGCATAAAGGCACATACATTACAGCCTATCAAAAGTCCATTGCTGAACATAGGCCTTTCCCAACGAATGCCTCATATAGGTCATTTGTAATTGATTCCTATCTATTTGTAATTTATTCCTATCCTATCTAGGAATCAATTACAAAGATGCCGCAGCCCTCCTAGTTCGGTTTCCATCTGTCGCCTCTTACGGCACCCGCGGGATGGCATCCGTTAGTAGATATTGTTACACAGCCACTACACATTATAAATGCACTCTACTCAATATTATTTTATTTATATTAATGTTGTATTTTCTTTAGTTATTTAATTTTATTACAGAAGTCTGTCTCCATGCGATTGGACAACACAGGACAGACAGAGTAGTTGTGAAGCACTCTTCATTTCAAATGCCTGTCCACGCGCCGCCTCCCATTCCCTCGCATGTACACGCCCTGTATCCGCGAAGTACGGTACAAGCAAATCCAGTACGTTTTTGGATGTGGCATCACTAATATATAAAAGGTAAATAATATGCCGATTAAATTACATTCTGTTTATAAAGTTTAGTTAATTAAAAGACGATCTTCTCAGTGATTTTATTTATCCTTACCTTTTCGACTTACATTATCCTAATGACATCCACGACTTTTTCTGCCATCAGGGCGGCGCCACTAGAAAGTGAAGTAATATTTGACAGATTTCATAGCGGGGAAGTTAATTTCTTCGGAAAATGTAAAGGCTATTGTTTCTCTTTTATTAGCTATATTTTATATTAATAAGATTAAAAATAAATAAACCAAACCATATTCATAAAAGTAGAAAAATTAAAAAAAAAGGTAAAAAACTGTAAAAAAATTAAAGACCAAACCATTGACGCATTGTTTTGTGTATTAATTGAATACTCTAGAAACTGATAAAATTTTATTAAAAACTAAGTTCTCAATTAAATTACACTGTGTAACAAAAAACTTTACCTCAGTGTCAACTGGTGCGACAAGCGACATCTGGTGAGCAGAAAATTATTACCCCTCATTGCATTAGCAAAAGTTAGACATTAACAACATTAATAATATGCGAGTCAGAAACGAGCTTAAGGTATGCCTGATGGTAAGTGAATGTTGCGGCCTATTGTTACACTAAGGACTATCCTTGCTGTCTTTTTTACTCCTCTAACCGTAAGACTACAGTGTGCGCCTGCTATTTGGTAGCAATTTGTAACAATATACCTATTATATGTATAGTCTTTTTTGTTTGACTGTAAAAGTAAAATAAATCTACCTACATGCCAGTTCCATTGCTGGACACAGGCGTCCTCTCATTTCTGAGAGGGTTTGTACTCCAGGAAATGTTATGCGTGTTGACGTAATTCACATGTCCTCGAATATTTTAACTCTTAGATATGCAGGTTTTCCTCACGATGTTTTCTTTTACTGGTCATTCATCAATTAGTGCTAACGGGAATCAAACCAGACCGTTCGCATAATGTGAAATTTACAGCGACCGCTTAGCCTCTGAACTAACGTGGCTAATTCTACTATACAGAGTCACGCAAACTATGCACGTTGAAAATAGGATGAGATCCATTAAAAATTCTATTTTTTAAATATGTGGTTGCAATATAAAACTATAAATTAAAATTATAATGACAAATTGATTTTTCAACAACCTTAAGCGAAATGTCAGATTTACAGTCCTATTTTTACGTGGTAGAGCCATGCTGCAGCTATTGTATATTAGTAGTATAGTTGTAGCACGAATGGGTCGGCTCGACCGGGGAAGGGCCACGCTCTCACAGAAAACCAGCGTAAAATAGCAGCTTAACGCTGCTGTGTTTCGTATGGTGAGTGTAGAGAACCGGAGACCCTTATTACCGGCAAAGAGGCATTCCATCTTAGTCCTCACGGGTGACAACGCATCTGCATCTTGAGTCTTTATTGAGGATAGATGTAGATGTCTATGGGTCACAGTAACCACTTACCATCAGGTGGACTGTGTGCTTGTTTGTCACCCTATCCAGGTGCGTGTAGGTAATAAGGTGGAAAGAGTGCAATTTTCTGCCGTATAAACATTTGTATCACTAGAGAAGATAAATGCCGGGTCCATAACATATTTATTCATAGATCAAGTAACGCATGCCCTTCGCTCCTTGGCAAGTGATGAAAGGACGTGTGATGCGTACCCCTCTATTGTGGTTTGTATCTCGGCAACCAACCTGCCGAGGGCCGGGAGGGTCCGCCATTACCGAGCACTCCCACCTGACGCTGTGAAATGGTGCAGAAATTGAAATAGATGAAATGTGAAACTCTCTAAACACGGCTTCGTTCATCGCCAAAGGACATTCCGAGACAGTATTCGTTATGTAACTTTAGAAATAAATAAGAAAAAAAGGAAAGTATGGCTATATAAAAAATATATTTGTATTTTGTTTTCAATTATCTTCTTATTACAACAATTTACCTAATAAATTACTATTACAGTGGTTTCCATTAAATAAAATAATATAAAATAACGCTGACTGACTTGAAAGGCTTGGTGCCTATAAAACAATAAAAAATATTTATCCGTACATATAAATTTTAAAAAAAATATCATTATCAAATTAATATTTAATAAATAAGTTGTTGTTTCTTTCCAATAATCTTTTTCTGGATAAGTAATTGTCCACCTGATGATCTGATGATTAGGAGGCTACAGGATACATCCTACAGACATCTACATCTTTCCTCTGTTCACAATCAAAATGCTGATGCGTGTTCACCTCTGAGGACTAAGATGGAATGCCTCATTATCCGCTCAGGCTGCACCTCAAGAAACGTTCTTCCTCATCGTTTGTCGATTCCTCAAAACTATAATATGGCCTATCGCCACTTCAGGCTACTAATCCACTGGGCTATGTCAGTTATATTTGTTCTTCAGCGGATATCATCGTTACAAGTTTTATCGCACAGCTAAACACCGTCCCTCTCTATAACTCGTTGAGTGACTCTGCGCTACCTCATACGACCAGCAGTGAAGAACCAAGAACGTTTCGGTTCTGTATGTAATCACTGGCAACTGCATACTGGTGGTTAATTTTTTTTTTACCTTAAGACGCAAACGTAAAATTACTTACGAGCAAGCAAGGATTGAAAGGAACGCAGTAAAAAGCATATCCTATGCAAGCGTTAGTACCATTGTATAATATAAGTTGTAAGTAGTCATCGAATAAAAAATTTTTAGCTTTATAGAGCAATTTCGGCCAGTAAAAACTAAACAGTGATCCAATTTTTTCTTTTTTTTTTTCTTTATTATTGTTCATTGTTTCATTGCCTTAGGCTTCGCAAACACCGAAATTTTAAACTAGATAGGCTAAGAGCTTCTTAAAATATTTAAGTGACCTAAATAAAGAGGTTATAAAAGAGGTTGCTATTTTTAATGTGTGTGTAACACGATGTCGCTAAGGATAGTTAATTCATTGTGATACTCACAGAATACCAGCGTACCATAGCAACGTGTTCTGTATGGTGAGTGTAGAGAACCGGAGACCTTTTTTACTGAAAACGAGGCATCCCATCTTAGTCCTCAGGGGTTATCAGCATCTGCATTTTGTTTGTTATCGAGTATAAATATATATTTATTAGAAGTTTGTCACATTTATTCCATTCAAAAAATATAAACATATGAATAAAATTAAAGTGTCAGTCTGTAATTTCTAAAAACTGGCTTCTATTAAGCTCTAAGGCTATTTGTATGCTATCATGACTATATTTTATCCGCAAAACATGCAAGATTTTTTGACTTCGAAAAATTATTAAGGAACTAGTTTTTGAAAATTATCACGTAAACTATAGAGATAATAAAATATAGATAGTTCCGAACAAAACTTTTTTGATTTGCAATTTTACACCAAAAAAACCCTTAAACTGTATCTTCAATCTTTTAAAATTTTCGAGCAAAACCGATTTTTTACATTTATTTTTACTTGAACATCATTTTACTAAGAACTAGTTAACAAGAGCTTTTTTACGTAAAATTAATTTAACTTCAATTTCCATCTTAAGTATTTTCTCATATTTTTCGAGATAATAGTGAAAAAAACTAAGTTTAAAGTATGTTTCGATAACTGAACCACTTGCCCAAAGATCAATATCATAGAACATAAGTCTAATTTCAAACAACAAAGTATTAAGTACTACACTGACGAAGTGTTATAACACTTCGACTTAATTCGATGCTATTAATTGAAATCGTGTTTTTTTTTAATATTCCAATGACAAAATATGAAACAAAATAAAGATAACATGTGCATTAATCCATGTCAGCAGGATCAGTTTCAAGGATGTAATTACAGGAATGTTTCTCACTCAAAATCCAATCACATCTAAGCGCTGTGAGAGATCGACTATCCGAGATTGAATTGCGAATCCACGTAATATATCAAAGGTAATCCGTTTAAGTTTAAGGGGCACTATATATCATGCGATGGTACATAGCCCACCCTGCTGTTTGGTCGCCTAAGCAGGGTGGCTCTATCGGGCTTAGTAGAATGGCGAAAGCTACGCGCTTCAAGCGATTTAGTTATACGCCATCATATAGAAAAATATTCAATTGATCCAATCATTATTCCACACTGAAAATTATATTAATTTCTACCTTTTTTTACGTGGTAGAACCATGCTGCAGATATATTATGGTTGTAGCACGAATCGCTCGGCTCAACCGGGGAAAGTATCACGCTCTCACAGAATACCAGCGTAAATTAGCAGCATAATACTGCTGTGTTTCGTTTGGTGAATGTAGAGAACCGGAGACCCTATTCACTGGATATAAGGCATTCCAACTTAATCCTCAGGAGTGGTAACGCATCTGCATTTTCATTCTTAATATTAGAATAAATGGAGGTGTCTAAGGGCCACAGTATCCACTTACCATCAGGTGGACTGTGTGTTCGTTTATTCTATAAAAATAATCATGTGATTTAATTTATTTTATAAAACAGTTCACCTTTCACGAGTGTTTTATTCACAGAATACTTTTATTGATATAGGCCCTCTAAATTCTAGAGACACGAGAGACTATATTAATGTCCAGTTAGGTTAAACCTAACTTATCCCTGTATTTAATTATCAAATTTCTACCGCGACATTTGAGAAAAAGAATTTTTTGATGTTTATACTTTTAAATTACAACCGCTTCTGCTTTTACCTTATCCCGCTATATTCGCTCGTCAACTAAGCAACGGGTGGGGGGGTGTAGGGGGAGGTCTACATTTTCCTGTTTGAAGGCACACGTCGCAAAGGGAAATCCTGTACAGGACAGAGCTCTAAAATTGCCCGCTTGTGATAGAGGTACGCAGATATCTTTCTATGGCGGTACCGACGGCAAAAAAATTATAAATAACGATATTAAGGTAACATTTTAAACAGGCGGTAACAACAAACTAACTAAGAAAAATCATCACCCCATTTCTCCTAGGTATCGTAAGAGCCGTCTATGGAAAATACCAGAAAGATCTTATAGCCCACTCATAGATAGTAGAATAACCATCTGGTATATACCTTGCGTAAATTAGCCAGTCCGAAGAAGGGTAGCAGTTTATATGACCTATGCGTTCTTTCAACTGTGACAAAATCAGCCTTAAATCAGGTCCAAGACCAGAGTTTGCATTGTTTCACATTGCGTAGTTGGGTTCATACCAATCTTCGAATATTTTGTTATTTCCAAATGAGAATACCGCATTAACTAATATGATGATGACGTATCTTTCTAGCCGATTTATTTTATCGTAGCGACACGTTTCGAATAATGGGAAAGTTAGAACATATCACTCATAATAGAATATATTTTTTCAATACAACTCGTATATGATTTGAAGGTAGGCGCATTATTTATAACAAGCTATAGAACCACAATTGGGTTTATCTACTCGTTCTAGACTAACTTTTCCCGACATAACTCTTCTGAGATATGGATGATGACACAAAAAATATAATAGGTCGGGGAAAAAGTTTCTTCGAATTACGTTTGTATAAAATTGAAGAAAAATCTCTTTGTTTGTACTGTTTGTCTGGCTGATTTCAATATAAATACAACAAAAAGAAAAGTAAAAAGTAGAAAACACTTTCCCGCCATTTTTCATTTGTTTTTCTGTCCGCCAAAATGAGTGAATCTAACGAAGAAATTCGATACATTCTGAAGTTTTATTATAAAAAATGAGAAAAATACGACTCAAGTCACGAAAAAATTTGTGACGTTTATGGACCTAATGCAGTGTCAGTAATAGTAGCAAAAAGTTGGTTCAAGCGTTTTCAGTCCCGGAATTGATGTTAAAGATGCAGCTCGCTCTGGTCGCCCTCATACAGATAAAGTATATTAGTAGTTCCGACATAACCGAGGAATTGAGGAGTAACCACAAAAAGTGAATCTAGCTATGACAAGAACGTGTGAAAAAGATCATGGTCAAAGGGCAGTCAAAGTGCACAGACTGCAGCGAAACTCGAATTAACACGCAATAAGGTGATGCTTTTACCGCCAAGTAGAACCATCGATGCGGTTCTCTACTGCCAACAACTTATGAGACTCAAGCAAGAAATTGAGAAAAAACGGCCGGAAACGACCAACAGAAAAGGACTGGTCTTTCATCATGATAACGCCAGACCACACATCATCTTTGGCAACTCAGCAAAAATTTAAAGAAGTTGGTTGTGAAGTCTTAATGCATCCACCATATAGTCCTGACCTTGCAACCTCAGATTTTCACCTGTTTCGGTCTCTTCAGTCATTCTTTGGGTAGTGTTAGGTTAAAATCAAAAGAGGACTGTTAAAACTACTTGTCGCATTTTTTGATCAAAAATCAAAATATAAGAAAGAAAGCAATGGGATTATGTCACTACCTACAAGATGGGAACAAGTTATCGACCAAAATGGCATATACTTATATATTGTAATTAACTGTAATTAAACTTAGGAAAAAAAATATCTTCAATTTGTATATAAATACGAAGGAACATTTCTCCGATCCATTACAGTACACATTATATAGTGTCACAAGAGTGCGTCCACTCGCTTGTTTTAGATTACCTTTTCCCTATTTAACTCATATGTGGTATGGTGGTTGACTAGGGTACAGAGTCGAGGGCAATAACACTGCTAATATGAAAGCCAACAAATTGTGTACTAGCTCCAGTTTGATCTATATCGCGCTAAGCCCTCACGTGTCATGAGGCCCGCAGGGGATTGACAGCTTAGAATCAATCAATATCAAAAAGCAAATCAAATATCTTAATTTATAACGACTCGATGCGTGTAGGTTTTATATATAACTGGCATACAAAATTAAAAAGATATCATTGTTTACATTAGCGCCTACCTGTATCACGGAACCTTCCGAACAGCCCCTGACACTTGAAGCGTAAAAACATAAAATAGTCGGATAAAACAGAGTTCGTTCTTTATAATTTTGCGATAATAGCGCAGAAAATTTTGTGCATTATATATTCCATATAGACTCCATTTGACATTATAGTAAATAATTAGTCGATTTTAGTATTGTGTAGTGTAGTTAGTTTATTTTAAGTTGATTTTTCAAAGTTTTCCTAATTATTGCTAAAGCTTGTTTCCTATTTTTTTCTTAATATATTAGTTATAATATACGAACATGTGTTTTTATCTTTGTCTTCCTCCTAGTTTTGGTTTTATAGGGCGGTAATACGTACCTTACCTCACGTACCTTAGATAATATGATGCAAATCTAGACGCAAAACCACATACTTGCTACTCTGCGCCTGAAAGCAGAATAAGCTTAACTTCAACGTGAACCGACTGTGGAAATTCAAATCTGAAAGCCATTTGGACTATTACGTCACATCACATCGACCGATTAACTGTGGTCAACGAAATAAAAAAAATTGCTTGCAAAATTATTTTTCTGCGCACTGTACTAACAGTGAAGAGATCGCGCGGTCACACGTCCCCTACCTATAGTACCGGTTACCCTCTGATTGCGAACGCAGGCTGGCGGTGTTTACCTTTGCTTTTAACCTTACGAAAAAGCCTTTCACTATACCACAAGCTCTCATTGCTAAGATGAGATTTTTGCGATCTTGATTACTTGAGAGCATGGCACAGATTAAAAATGAAACGTCACATTTTATGGAAACATATCTAACAGTCAAGACATTCTATAGGAAACGGTAAAAAAATTTGAGCTACATAGGTTTAATAAAATGTCTAGATTTTTAAACAGCTATATTTAATTGTAAAAGCATGGGCTTTACGACATAATTTAATTAGAACCTATAAGCAATATTAGCCCCATCAATATCAACAATATCAATATTAATTAAGATCATGAAATCAATATCAACTCTTGTCATTATTAATTCAGCAATATCAACTTAACTTCTTATTTTTACTGACAATATAACTAACCGATAATATGCAAATTAAGGTTAATATTAGCTTTTTACAAATAAACCTACGGATACGTTCTCCAATTACTGTACTGTGTAAGGTAGACTAGTAGAGTAGAGAATACTTTAGGTGTTAAGTCCGTATATATACCGCGTGTGTAAATGAAGTTTTATATAAGTAAATAAATAAATGATAATCAAGTAACAGAGTCGCTCAAACATGAAAGAATTGGCTCAATCGGGGAAGGACCACGCTCTTATAGAATACAAGCATAAAAGAACAGCATAATGTTGTTACGTTTCGTGTCATGAAAACCAGTAACATGAAATTATATCTTAGACACTGCGGGGGAAATGCTTCTATTTTCATCCGACTTCAAAAAAAAGGAGGAGTTTCTCAATTCGACTGTATTTTTTATGTGTGTTACCTCAGAACTTTTTTCTAGGTGAACCGCTCCTCATGTGGTCTTATATTAATTTGATCAAAATCTGACCAGTAGTTTTTGAGTTATCCTTAATAATGCGTATTTAATTGACTTCGACTAAATTTGATGATGTTCTCATTTTATTTATATATTGAAGTCGGTTGTACATTTTTAATCTTACCACTTGTTGTTTTGTCTATTGAGATATTCTCAATTTACTATCAGCTAAACTGAGGGCTCATTTGTCTGTCTTACGTGTGCGAGTATAATACCGATTAATAGGAGAAAATATTAAAAATCCCATTTCCTTTATGAAACACCGTAAAATTCGATAGATGGGAAATTCGTGGTCTCAATTATGTCAAAATGGCCAGAAAAAATTATTCAGAATATTCACAGAGTTAGAAGAATGATGCAACAGTGACGGTGATTATTCCAACTAACTTTAGTCATCCAAATCTATGTATTCCGTCATCCAAATCTATGTGTGTCTGTTGACTGTTTAAAAAAAAATACAGCATATAACATACGTTTCATTGATGCTTTTGATCAGGCTTTCGCTTACTTTTGAGAAGGTTTTCGAAACAACTAATCCGCCGCGCCGCACCAACATGTACCTAGTAGTTGTCTTCATACGTCCTATTTTATTCGTCAGCTATGCATATTTCTTCCCGATATTTTCCTATATCGCCGAGCACTAGGTAAAACAGCACGTAAAATTACAATTAAATAGCTCCGAACGCATATTATTCAATGAAAATGGATACACTTTCGTACTACGTTGTTTTGAAGCGATGCGGTGACAATTATAATAGTGAAAGAATATTGGTTTCAGTTTAATTAAGTTTTTATCTTCTTCTTCTTCTTTTAAATTATGGCTTCTCTTGATAGAATTCTACCAGTGTCAAAGTAAGTATAAGTAAGTATTTTTCAGTAAAATTTAATTGAGCTCTAGGACTTACAGATTTAACATCTGGCTAGTGAGCACTTTTATCAGTAAGAAAATTTTCTAAAAATTTAATTTTATTGTTTAATTTAAAGAAACGCTAATTAAATGTTAACACTTAAAGATTTTTCATTAGATTCGATTGAATTTTTGTGTTCTTTGATAGATGGTGAATATGAATTAATGATTTTCAAAAATTGACAATTATTGCTACGTTTACTGCATTTTTTTATTTATTTATTTATTACAAAGTATAGTTATTTAATAACATCCGACAGTACAAATAAACTTACAAAAGTTTTTCCATGTACCAGCCAATTCGTAACTTCGATCATGTTCAATCGGTTCGCGTTGCGACAACTTATTTAATGAAATTAGTAAATGTATATATTTATTAGTATTTTTTATTTATTTATGTATATTATATTATGATGTGTGTTAGTGGATATAGTTTTATATTTTAGTTTAAATTATTATTAGGCATCGTTAACAATTTGTCGATAAAATACTCTTTAAGCATATATTTAATATTTTTCATTAGTCGCTTAGGGAGTCAGGTATATTAGCTTCCGTTACCAATATAATATCTATAGATGCGTCAGATTCGTACACACACTGTTCCAATGCATCAAAGTTTTTTTAATCATTGACCTTATATTTATGTGCATGCATAAAAGGTTAGTTTGGCAATTTTTAACAGGAATATGTTTTAGAAATGAATTAATGTTAGTGCAATTACTCAATTCACAAATATCGTTTAACTGTATGTCCATTTAAATAATATTTTAATATATTTTATGTGAAAGGTAGTACCTATATAAAATAAATTATTGCGGCTGTACATGGACTTCCCTTTGTAGCAAAGCTTTAATGTCATCATCAGTTCTAATAATTATTGATTGATCGTTTTCACTTTTTCTTGCTCTAATAACTCCTTTTTTGCACCACACATATTTGTATGATCCGCTATTCTTAAGTTGTCTTCTGGCATTTCCAAGTAAGGTCTTATTGTATGCAGTTAATGCCTCACTAATATAGATGATTTCTTTACCAATCAATGGTGATGAGCTAGGAAAGATATTATGTACCATAATCTTCGTATTCTTTGCTTTTGTAAGCAAATTTGTTTTAACAGTTTCTGACGGTAGAACCACACGTAGTTTTGCGGAGTTATTTTTATTATAACCAGAACGCTTTACTTCTACGATATTTTCAGATAAGTCTAGTGTTTGTTGTATTTTTTGTAGGACTTTTGAAAGACCTTCGTTGTCAGTGAAGGGAATATTAATAATATCAATAGTTTTACTAAGCTGTTGCTGCTCTTGTTCCTGTAATCGCTGTTCTAATGCACTTAATCTAAATTCTAAGTTTTTATTTTGGTTAGATAATTCGATGTTCTTCTTTTTCATTTCTTTGTCTGTAGTTTTAAACGCGTCTATGGTTTCGAGTATATCATCAAGTTTTCTAGAATTGAATTCCAAAGACTCCGCAAACTGGCCCAATTGACATTGAATAGCATTCTCCACTTTTGTTGTTATATCTAGCATTAGTTTTTTACCATCTAATGGAACAGAGGCAGAGGTTATAGGCGATCCAAATGCTTCATCATCGTCTTCATCATCCGATATTACAATCGAAGTTCGTCTAGATGAGGTGTTTTTGCATTCAGAACATGACCAATCTAGGTTTTCATTAGCACGAAGCGCATTTCTTTTGTTTGTTAGTAATCCCTGAGCATTCAGTGTTCAAATACACCATCTTCTCACAACTATGACACTCCACTCCAGGACGAGTTTTTGTAATATTTTTGTTGCATTTTTCACACTTTGACATAATGCTGTTTGACATAAAATTATTTTCTGCAACCGAACGTCTGATTGACACGAGCTAGCGGAAACGAATTCAATTTTTTATTATTATTATTTTATTTTCCTATATCTTCATTTTTGCTATTGGAGCTAATGACATGCAAAGTGAGAAATTTGCACCCCTTTTAACAAACAAAATTAACGTGTTGCCATTTATTTCACTTATCTACTTCCTAGTTCCTACGCTTAACGTGAAGTGATAAAACATAACATTATAAATATTTTAATAAACTCAACAAAGTTACCGTATGAGGAATCAAAAATTAAGACGCCATTAACAATAAATGCCGGGCTCATCTACGTCAAACAAACCTGACATCTTTTGTGAACGCTCTGGGAAAAAATCACCGTGCAACCCTTTCGATTTTTTTTCTATGGAACTCATTTGAACATCTCGATGGATCCCCTGCTCGATGCACCTTGTTGCAAATTAAGTATTCAGTTCTAAAAAAAATGTGACCCCAAAGAATCGTGGGTAAAAATTTATCTTTTTTATTATACTATATTGAAATGAGACACCGGGTACGCATATAAAATTAGACTTTTTATGCACGGTGAAAGGGTTAGACACGTTGGATGGATGTATTGAAACTTTTTTTTTATTTCCGATAGTGTACAATTTAACCCTTTGCCACTGGTAGTTCGCAACAGTCTGTTATTTCCGTGGTATAGTTGAATGTGATTGCATAAAAAAAAATATTTTAAAAATATTTATTGAATTTTGAATTGAAACGTTTAGTAATTAATTAAATAGAAAATATAATACGGTTTAGACCTCGTACTTTCGATTTAAAATCTTTAACACGGCGCATTAAGACTGAAATTACTTTGTCATTGTGGTTTAATTATGTAGATTTAAAATTTACACCTTTACAAAGTTACACAAATAACAAAGATAACAAACGCAATGCATCTATTTTTCATCAATATTGTATCAAAATCAAAAAAGAAGACAAAAGAAAAGTAGATTCCTGTTCTTTAATAACAACAGTAAGGCTTATTACTATTTTAAATTATTAGTGTCTTAATATACGATATATATATCTGAATATAAGAAAAGCTTTTTTTTTAAATTGTCAAGAAATACAAACCGCGAAAGAGATAGAAAATATCCGAATTGCGTGTTACATTTTAAACGTTAGAAGACATTCACAAACCTTTTGTACTATCACACAAAACGTACAGACAAAAGCTCAAAGATAATATCAACAATTTCACACTTGGTACCTCGGGTGCTTTTTTTCAATTCGATAAAAGTGCTTTATTTGAGCCGATAACATCGCCCCCGATTCGATGTGACATCATTATTATAGTCGAGAGTCTATTGACTTCTGTAAACTCATTTTTAAGTTGCTTTTGTGTATAGGTGGCGGCGTTTATCAGTATAAGGAAAACTTACGAGTATATTCTTAACTAAAAAATCAAAACTTAACAGTAAGGTGTATAGGTACGTGGTAGAGCCATGCTGCAGCTATATTAGTAGTATAGTTGTAGCACGAATGGGTCGGCTCAACCGGGGAAGGACCACGCTCTCACAGAATACCAGCGTAAAATATTGAATTGAAAAGTGTTTCGTATGGTGAGTGTAGAGAACCGGAGACCCATTTTACTGGAAAAGAGGCATTCCATCTTAGTCCTCACGGGTGACGACGCATCTACATTGTGATTCTTTATTAAGAATAGATGTAGATGTCTATGGGCCGCAGCAACCACTTACCATCAGGTGGACTGTGTGCTCGTTTGTCACCGTATCCTATAAAAAAAAGTGACCATTTAATCTCTAAGAAAGTAGTACAACCGTATATTAATTAAAAAATAAAACAATTGCCGCTTATCTTAACTAGTTTTACAATTGGTTTCAATGTATCATTTTATAGAACTAAAATGAATATCGACGAATCCATCTCATAGGGCCCTTGAGAGGTCTATGTTTAGAAATGTACTGTTACAAGCTGATGACGACGTTAATGACGAAAATCTATACCAATGTCTATTTGGACTTTATCTATGAAATTGAGGGTTTCTAATATAACGCGATAGCATATGAACTTACTAAAGGAAAACAGAAAAGTCACGTCGAAGCTTGCCGTTATTTGTTGAATTGGCATACGAAGTACTTATGATGAGGAGTGAATCCTGTACGATAACAGTTAACATTCTTAGGAATAGTTAAACCTAGGCGAGACAGTCTAACCATGTGCATATTATGTTGGTCCTGTGCCGAAATTATTTATTAGCGTTTCTTATCACTAAATTCAATTTCTCTGATACTTCTCCACGACATCACACGTCCACACAGTTTTCAAGAGACTGTGTAAAAAGTACATCTTCGACTCGTTTAAGAAAATGGCCAACATTTTAATTTTGTATTTTGTTATTTTTGAAAATATTTTATTTTAACTATTAATTAGTTTATATCCCATAGTTATAATACAAATAACACATTAAATTAGGTAAGATACTAGGTGAATGCTTTAGAATTGATAACTTTTGTACGTGGTAGAGCCATGCCGCAACTTTTAAATGGTTGTAGGGTGTAGCAGAAATGGGTCCGTTCGACCGGGGAAGGACATCGCTCTCACAGAATATCAGAGTAAAATAGCAGCTTAATGCTGCTGTGTTTTGTGTGATGAGTGTAGAGAACCGGTGACCCTTTTGTACCGACATCAAAAGGGAGGTACGTTTTTACGGTGGTAGAGCCACGCAGCAGCTTCCTCACAACCTCACAGAATACCGGCGTGAAGTGGAAGCTTTGCTTCCGCGTTTCGTCTGGTGAGTGCAGGTGACCGGAGGCCCAATTTCCCCCCCCCCCCCATCAACATGGTAGCGGAATTACATCATAAACTACCCCAGGAGGGTACCAGTACCCCTGGAGAATCCCTCGCTGAGCATCCACGACCATGCTATTCCACTCCTGAGCGTGGGTGCTCAGGCTGCCCCGCGTATTCTGAGGGGGGGGGGGGGCAAAATTCCGCTCAACACAATAACTGCTCGGGGCAAACTGAGCAACAAGACCAAGGCGACCCCTGCCACGCTATCCGTGAATTTCTGCAACATCAGGGGACTTCACTCGAACCTAAATGCCGTCCACTACCACCAACTCGAGAAAGCGAAGCCGGCCTTACTCTTTCTGACCGAGACGCAGGTGTCCTCTCCGGCTGATACTTCATATCTCTCCTACCCGGGGTACAAATTGGAGCACTCCTTTGTGCCTCGGGCTGGAGTTTGCGTGTATGTCAGAGAGGACATCTGTTCTCGACGCCTCGGCAGTCTTGAAGGTTCGGACCTGTCCATCCTTTGGCTTCGCGTAGACAGCGACGACCATCCGCGCGTCTACGTGTGCCTCTATAAATCCCATAGCGGTAATGCCGAAACAGACCGACTCATCGACCACGTCCAAATGGCTACAGATTCCTTGCTACAACAGGTACCATCCGCAGAGATCGTGATCCTTGGCGATTTTAACGCCCACCACGCCGAATGACTCGGTTCACGTTTAACCGATCATGCGGGGAGGTCTGTTTATGACTTTGCCTTGGCATATGGTCTGACACAACTGGTTACATCGCCTACGCGGATTCCAGATGTTGAGGATCATACACCTTCCCTGTTGGACCTTCTGCTGACCTCTCATCCGGACGGATATCAGGTTTCCGTCGATGCCCCTCTTGGCTCTTCGGACCACTGTTTGATCCGGAGTGTGGTGCCACTCACGCTCCCCTCACGGTTGCGTTCTGCAGGTTGCCGCCGTGTTTGGCATTACAGGTCGGCGGATCAGGACGGAATGCGGTCTTTCTTTGCTTCCTACCCATGGGGGCGGGTTTGCTTCTCGCCGGATGATCCCAGCGCTGTTGCTGACTCTGTCACTGATGTGGTGCTACAGGGAATGGAACTATTTATTCCATCATCTGTGGTACCCATCGGAGGCAGATCTCAGCCTTGGTTTGTTCGCTCCTGTAAGACTGCTTTACGCAGTAAGCAGGAGTGTTATCAAGCCTGGGCTGCGGCTTCGGCGATTCGGGATGTAAACACCAGCATACTTAAAAAGAAGTATAAATTCGCCTCCAGGTCCTTCAAAAGAGTTATTGCCAAGGCAAAGTCAGAGCACATAGGCAGAATTGGCGAGAAACTAGTTTGCCTTCCTTCGGGAACCCGTGCATTCTGGTCTCTCGCCAAGGCTGTCCAAGGGAATTTCTGTAAGCCATCACTACCATCTCTGCACAGGGAGGACGACTCACTGGCCCACGACGCAAAAGAGAAAGCCGACCTTTTAGGCTCCCTTTTTGCGTCCAACTCGACTGTTGATGACGGGGGGAACACACCGCCGACCATCCCGCGGTGTGAGTGTTCCATGATGGCTGGTGTGCTCCATGATGGACGGATGTGCGGTTCTTACAGCGCTCGGTTCGCAGAGCACTCCTCTCCCTTGACATCCACAAGTCGAGTGGGCCTGACGGAATCCCCCCAATTGTGCTGAGGACGTGTGCCGGAGTTGGCACCGGTTCTAACGCGTCTGTTTCGGTACTCCTACTCCCTAGGCGTAGTCCCGAAATCATGGAAGACAGCTTTTGTCCACCCGATCCCTAAAAAAGGCGACCGCTCAGACCCGTCCAACTACAGGCCTATCGCCATCACCCCCTTGTTCTCCAAAATAATAGAATCCGTTATAAACTGCCAGCTCATGCGGATGCGGACCTTGAGGATCACCAGCTGATTAGTGACCGCCGGTACGGTTTTCGTCGGCGTCGATCAGCTGGTGATCTTCTGGTCTACTTAACTCATAGATGGGCGGAGGCAGTAGAGTCCAAGGGGGAGGCATTGGCCGTTATTTTGGACATTGCGAAGGCCTTCGATCGGGTTTGGCACAAAGCGCTTCTTTCGAAGCTCCCTTCCTATGGGCTTCCCGAGAAATTATGCAATTGGATCACCAGCTTTCTTGCAGATCGGAGCATCAAGGTCGTTGTAGACGGTGCATGCTCCGACCACAAGCCTATTAACGCTGGTGTTCCACAAGGCTGCGTGCTATCACCAACGCTGTTTTTTCTGCATATCAATGATATGTTGCAAGACGGTAGCATTCATTGCTATGCGGATGACAGCACTGGTGATGCTCTATTCATCGGCCGTGCCAATATTTCTCGGGAAAATGTCACCGAGTACCGGAACAAACTTGTGTCTGAATTCGAGTCTTTGCTGAACAGAGTCTCGGATTGGGGGCGACTAAATCTAGTCCAGTTTAATCCTCAGAAGACATAAGTTTGCGAATTTACCGCTAAAAAGAACCCCTTTGTCGTATCTCCCCAGTTTCAAGGTACTCCCCTTGTTGCCTCAGCCAGTATCGGAATCCTCGGCGTCGACATATCGAGTGACGTGCAGTTTCGTGTTCACTTGGAAGAGAAGGCCAAATTGGCCTCTAAAAAGCTTGGCGTGCTCAGCAGAGCGGGACAGTATTTCATGCCAGCTCAACGCCTGCAACTTTACAAGGCGCAGGTTCGGCCTCACATGGAATACTATTCCCATCTCTGGGCTGGGGTTCCCCAGTGCCAGCTCCTTCCACTTGACCGCATCCAGCGCAGAGCGGCTCGAATCGTCGACGACCGAGTCCTTTCCGATTGGCTCGACTCATTAGCACTGCGAAGAGATGTTGCATCTCTTTGCATTTTCTTTCGCATTTACCACGGGGAGTGCTCTGAGGAATTGTTCGGATTAATCCCAGCCGCCAAATTTCACGAACGCACATCGCGGCAGAACTTCCGATACCATCCACACCATCTGGATGATTGGCGGTCCACCACTGTGCGATTTAGAAGATGTTTTCTTCCTCGCACAACTATCTTGTGGAATAGTTTACCACCAGCGATTTTTTCGGACCGATACGACTTAGGGACCTTCAAGAAAAGAGCCTACTCCTTTTTAAAAGGCCGGTGACGCATCTGCAATTCCCCTGGTGTTGCGATTGTACATGGGCGGCGGTAGTAACTTACCATCAGGTGAACTGCATGCTCGTTTGCCCCCTCTCCTATAAAAAAAGGGAGGAGGTAATCAATTCGACTGTTCTTTTGACGATGTTCTTTTTTATGTGTGTTACCTCATAATTATTTTCTGGATGAACTGATTTCGATGACTATTTTTTATTTAAAAGCTGGTGCTTCTCATGTCTCAAGGTCTGATCAATAGTTTTTGAGTTATTCTTAATAGTTTATATTTAAGTCGGTTGTACAATTTTTTTAATTTTTAATTATTACTGGATACGAAGCATTCCATCTTAGCCCTTAGGGGTGACAACGCGTCTGCATTTTGATTCTTTCGAGGATAGATGTAGATGTCTATGAGCCACAGCAACCACATCAGGTGGACTGTGTACTTGTTTGTCACCCTTATTCTAAAAAAAACTTTTTGGTCTGGTAATTTGTTTTATTTCTAATAAACAAACGATAAGCTACCAACACTAAAAACTACCAATTCCTTCTTACTGGTCAAATAAAAACACAAACTAAACGTGCAAAAAGACATAAATCTCACCCAACCCGAAAGCGGCGACATGTTTTCCAAACTTCGGTGTTACCGTCACTCCCCCGATATTCGCGGGACACGCTCCTATTTACTAGTAACCCTAACTGACCCCTAACCCTGCCTACCTAAATATGACCTTTAGGCCTGGCCCTCGGTCATTGTGTAGTGAATTAATCGGCTGGTATGGCTTTGTAGTGGACACTGCCCACCCGTTATTCACGACCATTTCTCATTGTGTTTGAATTAAAAGTTTTTAAGTGTCCCCTCGGTAGTTTAGGGTTTGAGCGGAGCCGGTTTGCAATTTTTTTAAACCAGAACTAGTTATCTTCCGGAATCTATATAGACAAATTCAACGTTCATTCTAAAATTGCTATACAATTTTTGCACCTTCCATATTTCTGATTTTAAAATGGCACAATAATTAACAGTTAGTGTAGATTCACGCCGTCACTACACGGCAAGTTAATATCTTATATATTATTTTTTTATTATTTTATAATGTTTATTTCCAACAGTTCCACGGTTGCATTGTTCGAATCTAAGACTCCTCAAGAGCATTTGTGCAAAAACACAAATTGTTAGTTTTCTAATTTACAGCACAGATTAAATAAATAATAGAACTACGTACACAGACGGATGGGCTATCAGAAAAGGAGTCCGACTACCTAATATTATTGACAAGCTGACAGTAAAATGTGTAACTTCAGCCTATATTCAGATATATGAATAATTTAAAATTAATAAATACTTATATTTAATTGACGTTTTTATATGAATGAATTAAATTGAATTGGAATACCTACCTAGTTCGAATCGAATGAGTTAGAAGTTATTAGACATCTGCTTACAAAACTATTTAAAAATTCATTATTTTTTTAATGTTAATTGAAATAATAATAGATAAATAATATAGAATTTTTCATTCAATTGCTACTATAGTTTAGGAAAAACATACCATTTCATAAAAGAAAACAGATACCTCTATGTGACATTTTAAAACTATTCGAAATAATAATAGTTGATAATTATGCAGGAACTATTCACGTAGGATATGCAAAACGATACATTTGCAATATTCAAATTTCGGCACACGCGGACTCGAAGGGTTTACGTGGCAGATGTTCCGAAACACAACTTCGTGCGCATTCGCAATGTTGTTTATTAAAAAAAATCTTTTGTGGCCATTTAAAAAGTAAAACTTCCCTTAACAATGCGCCATGCAAATTAGATTGCGACTCACATTAGAAGAGCGTAAATTAAATTAATCGGATATATGAAACGCAACGTAAACGTAATAGAAATTACTGTTATATTTGCGTGACGAATTATTCAATGCAAATATTATTTTTATTCAATAGCGCTATAAGGAAGAAAGATCTTTGTTATAAGGTGTTAAAGGCGAAAATAGCATGAATCGGAAGTAGAAATTTGCATAAGCGATATCGCACACCTTTCGTGCTGATCCATTCTATGGCAGTTTGACTGACAGGGTTTAGTTTGAATGAAACACAAATCCCGTAAAAGAAGGCGCCATTTACTTAAATTTATATTTACATACGCGTATTTATTTAACATTCTAAAGAAATTTGTTTTTGTTTTTACAAAAAGTAAATACAACACAATCCAGGATTTCTTTGTTTACTTCATTATAAAGGGGACCAGCTTGTTTAACTGCCGACAATCTTACAACTACTTTACGAAAATGCTTAAAAGAAATCTGAAAACTGTGGAGAAAACAAATTAAATATTTAAATCCGCTAATTACTTCAAATCTGAAAGAATACCAAAGTAATCGATTATTATTTTAAAAGTGTAAAATTACAGATTAATTATGATTTCTATTTAAAGAAAATTCATTGTAAATTGGATTATTTTATTAGTTTAATAAACTATATGATCCATTTTAATGAAAGTAATGTTAGTAAGTAGTTAATTTTAAATTTATTTTTCATTGTTGCATATCCGACATGGGTAGACTGTTGAGACTAAAACTATATGTTTTTCTATTAAGATCATATTGTACACAGTTATGCAATAAAATGTATCTTTATCTTTTTTATCTTTTAAACTAGTGGTATCGCAAAGTGATGTCAAACCTTATTCAGTTAACATTGAAACCTTAAAAACAATTTTAATATAAAGAATTAAAAACAATTACACTATAGGTACATATTTAAATAATTTGGAAAATGGCAATGTACGCCTCATGAGCGTATCAATGGGATCAATGGGGATCCTCCTTATATTATATGGAATCTTATTTAATACTCATATATCTCAATCTGTTGCTTACGTTTCTACGCACCGACGCACAGACCAACGGACGGCAGTCCATATATTTTATCAATTACATTTTTTGTCATCTAAAGTGAATAATTTAGAAAGCAAACTAATCTTATAATTCAATGTCTGTAGTTATTGTAACGTTAATAGTAATATGGATTTGATGTCTAGCTAAAAGTATAAGAACGATTTTATGTAGCGAAATTGAGGTATGGCCACATATCGACAGTAGAGCACGCCCTCACGTTGTGAGGCGTGCAATATTTCAATAACACGTAACGTTACAATTACGAGTTTTTTGATCGTTAGTCTAATCGTCGTAAGCTCGTAAGAGCGGCTCATGAGGTCCCGAGTTCAAATCACGGATTGCACCAAAATCAGCTATTGGATCCGCCCCCCCCACCCAAAATAGCTGCTGAAGATCCCGCGGAGTCAGGAAGTTGGCGGCGTTCTACCCCCGTGCCTCTGAAAGCACGTAAAGCCGTTGGTATGCGCCTAATCTGTCTCCGGTCGATTCGGAATGCTGACTGATCGGAGTATTTGAGTGAGAGTGTAGAGAGTGTAGGTACCAGTGCTTGCGCAGATACTTGTGTAACATAATCCTGCCCTATGTAGATAGCTAGTCTCCGTTCAGACAGAACAGACCGAAATTCTGGAGGAGATCTGGATGACATTATTATTACGAGCATGTTTTTTCATATTTTCAATTTTACTTTATTTTTAGGGTTCCGTACCCGAAGGGTGACCTATTACTAAGCCTCTGCCGTCCGTCTATCTGTCAGCGCATGTATCTCATGATCCGTAATAGGTAGACAGTAGAAATTTTCACAGAATATGTATTTCTGTTGCCGCTATAACAACAAATAATAAAAATAAAAATTAATTAAAATTTAAAGGGGGCTCTCCTACTAGAAACGTGTTTTACGATGGTACGGAACCCTTCATGTGCGAGTCTGACTCACACTTGGCTGTTTTTATTTGTTGTTTATTTTAAGTTTCAGATGTTTACCGTGAATATTGAGCCTAACAGGACGCACCAAATTTTAGACTGTGTTCGTATACCGGCCATTTTTATGCAAATGTGAAGGGCTGCATTTCCGGTGTAATATATTGTGTCTAACAACAATGTAGGTACCTAGTTAGAAAGGGTTTGAGCCATAGTAGTATGCAAAATAGTTACGGAAAAGAGAAACATGTTAGAGCCGTTTATTATTTATTATATTATCGTTTATTATATTTTTATTATATACGTGGTAGAGCCATGCTACAACTATATAAGTAATATAGTTGTAGTACGAATGGTCGGCTCGACCGGGTAGGACCACGCTCTCACAGAATACCAGCGTAAAATAGCAGGTTAACACTGCTGTGTTTCGTATGGTGAGTATAGAGAACCGGAGACCCTGTTTACTGGAAAAGAGGCATTCCATCTTAGTCCTCACGGGTGACAACGCGTCTGCATTTTGAATCGCAAACGAGGATAAATGTAGATGTCTATGAACAACAGCAACCACTTACCATCAGGTGGACTGTGTGCTCGTTTGTCACCCTATCCTATAAAAAAAAAGTCGCCGCGCCGCATCAAGATGCGGCGTGGCGACTTTTTTTTTATTATGTACTAGTACCTATTCACAAAACTACAAAGTATTGTTATAGAAAATAGTAAGCATTTTCCTGGAACATGAAAAAAATGCGGTTATTCACCTGGTAAATATACAAGGCAACTGTGGCAAACATCCATCAGGAAACCGATAGATGCAGCTGTACTTAGACCGTGTTTGTGAATTTTTAGGGAAGATATATTATGTTCAGTGGTCAAACTTATGATAGATCAAATTATATAGAGTAAATAAGAAACAGAAAAATGTCTACCGTCTTCGTCTACACGAAACTAAAAATGTTGTATCAATTTGACCTTGAAGTCTGCATAATGTTACTGTCAAATTTTACTTTTACAATTGGACGTAGTTATACAAAAACGTTCCAAACCACAAGTCATTCAAAAATGAGTTCTTCTTCTTCTTCTATACTTTTTGGCTTCTCTTAAAAGAATTCTACCAATGCCAAGTCAGTCATGGGAGTGACAATCAAAAATGTGTTAAATATGCACACAATATACAGATCTACTTATTTTGACATCTTCGCGAAGGTGTAAAAATAAGTAGATCTGTATTTTTAACTCATTTTTGAATGACTTGTGGGTTGGAACGTTTTTGTAAAACTACGTCCAATTTATATAGGTACCCATGTACAATTTATATAATATATACTCGTACTATCTGTGTTCTGTCTTTTGGTAGATAGTTTTAGACTGAAATCTACCGTGAATCGACATTGACGTACCTTGATCACTATTTTACAAGTACAAATGTGGCAAACGAGCAAGCAGTCTATCTTATGGTAATTCGACTCAGTGACACCCCCATTTATCCACGATTAAAATTAATAATTCATTTTCATTATCATCCCTGAGGGCAAAGATGGAATGCCTCGTTACGAGTAAAAAGGGACTCCGTATTTTGTCAGTTTGCCACTCACTGTCAGAAACACATCATTATTATATTTTACTATACTGCCGTGCTCCAGCCATCAATGGTAGAGCCACGTTGCACATTATGTGCAACGTGGCTCTACCATTTGGAAACAATATTGGTCCTGAGTGTTGACCAAGAATTTACTTTTTGTTTTAATGTGGTTCTTATTATAATCAATATTTTTACTTCGACAGTGACTTATGCAGGTTATCATAAGATTGCAGTTGCAATCTGGGTGTCTTCAGAGGCAACAGAGGAAAATTAAACAGGAGATGGACAGCAGCATCTTCCTGATAACGTCAGAAAACAATACTAAACTGCGGTTGCCAATCCGACTGTCGAACGTGAAAATTCTACCAAATATCCCCTACTAGGATTACCTAGTAGGGGATATAAGGGTGCCCTAGATTCACGCTGTGGACTTCTGATAGACTGTAATGAATCAAGATATTAATAGAAAAAGAGATCGGCTTATAATTGATACTGCAAACACCAAAACCAAAACATCTAACGCCAAAAGGAAGCCAGCTACACCCATCAAAGTTACTTTATTGTAGAGACTAGCGGTGGGTCTTTCACTCGTCCATAAAGTCTCGTCTCTGAAAGAGTATGGATATAAGAGTAAAAGCTGACCTAAGAAAAGATGGACAGACTGTGTCGGGGATGATACGAGTATATAAGGAAGGAGAGAGTGAAGAAATAACGGCTTTCATAGTAGAATACATGAAGAAATAATGTACCGATCAAATAACTTGCCAAATAATTGCAGCCAGAAAGAAGAACAATACCCATGCCACATCATACTCGGCATATTGATAACTAAGCCAAGCGGTCATCATAGCGTTATTTATGTGGTTATATTTAGCTGAAATATTGCAGTAACAAAACTAAACCAGACATTTTGTAAACACCACAGTGGAATATAATAAATCAAATTTCATTTCAATTTACAATTATTTACGACGCGTGCTGTAATTATTAACAAATTCGATAATTCGTTAACATAGCGGGTCATTCCGGACAATGTCACTCTTTATAAAAAACCAGTGCTGTCAACCCACCGATAGCTTTTCCCCTGCTTTATAGCGAGTTTTAGAAAGAAATATTGCGAATTATAAAAAGGCGCGTGGTCAAACCCGTTCCTTAGCAAATGAACTAGATAAACTGGTTTTGGCAAAATCGCAGTGCGCTTTATTTTGCGCGGATTTGCTAAACATAATGATTTTGAATGGCGCCAATTGTTCGGCCCATTCTACAACAGTTCACGGTGTTTGATTGTAAATAAATATTTTGTTATAATTTCTGACCAATGTTAGGCAGATGGTTTTAAATTATCTTTTGTTAATATATTTTTCAATGTGAATAATATTAATGGAGGTCGTTGAACTTGAACGTATTTTTTTTTCATATTCATAAATAGGTAAAAAATTACCATTTTTGTCAGTCCACTCAGTTTCAAATTAACGTGTTTATATATTTATAGACGCTTTTGCAAGAATTTGCTAATAGGATTTTGTGAACGAAATGCATGTAGAACCCACCTTGTATGATAGGCCAGTTGACTAGCACTGAGAGTACCTATTTATTTATTTAAACTCTGTACCGCCTTTTTCCTAAAGGGGGTCGCTTCCGATTCGGCAGAAAGGTCATACAGGCCAATGCCAGTCCCACAGGTGGTGTTTAGTGGGTAGGCACTTCTTCAAAGTGAGTCGCTCATAACCACGCAGCCGGCTGCCATGGTATGCTATGAGCATTCACCACCTCCCTCCCCCGCTTCCGGAGGGTGCCTTGCATTGGGCGCAAAAAAAATGATTTAAACTTTATTGCACAAAAGAGTACCTACAACGTACAAGGGCGGACTTAGCGCTTTAAGAAGTGTAGACATCGACAAATCTTTCACATGTACAGAGAATAAATAATCATTACGTGTAATCAATAATTCAAACTTTGAATGTAAATTCTGTGGGTACTTAGGTAAGTAACTGCATGCTATTGGGTTATGGATTATGGTCACGGTAGCTCAAAGGAGTAAGCGCTCGCCGTTAATTTCAAAACACACGAGAAAGCTAAGCGACACCCCCACCATTACCAATGCCACTGTTATTTACGATTCATCCATCCATCCCTACATTACAAGCCTGTAAAAGTTAATTACTGAACATAGGCCTCCTCATAGGTTGCGTCACCATTTTACCTTAATTCCACGCTTGGCAGGCGGGAGAACAAGCATACAGTACCTACTTGTTATTAAATTGAATTTTTATCAGGAAGTTGCTTCTGCCCATCTCGTTTCAGTTTCCTTCTGTCGCCTTTTACGATAGCCAAGAGACTCTAAGTATATGGGGTAGTGGATATTCTTACACCGCCACCACACGGCTAATTGTTATTGTAAGTGCTGATTTACCATGTCATGTGGTAAAGGAAAACTTTGTGATGAAACCTGAATGTCTCTAAAATAAATAAATATCTCAGCGACATGCGAAGTTCGCTAAATTGGATCAGCACGGCAATCTCGTCTCTACTTCAAAAACTTTTCAGAAATAAGAAGCCTGAGCAAAGTGATGGGTGGTGACCATGGCAATGCCAGCAAGATTTTATAACTTCCGATAGATCGCGGTGTAACCATCATCATTTATTTAATTAAGTATAGATAAGAGTGACAAACGAGCGCACAGGCCACCTGATGGTAAGTGGTTGCTGTGGCCCATAGACATCTACTTACATCTATCCTCAATTAAGAATCGAAATGCAAATGCGTTGTCAGCCGTGAGAACTAGGATGGAATGCCTTTTTTCCAGTAAAAAGTGTCTCCGGTTCTCTACAATCGCCATATGAAACTCAGCAGTATAAAGCTGCTATTTTACGCTAGTATTCTGTGAGAGCATGGTCCTTCCCCAGTCGAGCTGACCCATTCATGCTACAACTATACAATTAATATAGCAGCGGCATGGCTCTACCACGTTAAGTCTTGATTCCTGTCTAGAAAACTCTGTTCACGACTGCTTGGGGAGACAATATGTCATCATAGTCATGTCATAGTCATCTTGTCTTCTTCCCTTTCTGGCAACTGTTTTTGAGGTTTGAAGGGCTCATTTTCCTAAGATTCCTCCATATAGTCATCTTATATTGATTAAAATAGTAGGTATGGCCATGTTATATTGAATAGCATAGGTGAGATGGCCACCTCAGTGTGTGTTTGTGTGTGTTTTTTTAAAGTTGTGTGTGTTTTTGTGAAGTTAACGTTGGATTTTTGTTATTATTTCATGTTCAATTTTATTTGTAATAAACAAATGACTGAATAAATATAATTGTTTTATTTGATGTACCTACCTACTTCAAAATAGAATGTCCCAGCGAAATCTATGGCCATCTGTCCTCGAATTAACCTACTATAAAAAAAAAACTGAAAGAAGATAAAATTATAATACTTAATCTTATCATTAACCTGAGGAAATAATTGTTTTATTTATTTAAAGGAATACCAACCAACATTGATTTTATCAAAAAACTAAATCAGTCTATGGATTTTCTCAGGTTTATGATAACATAAAGTACGGTAGTAATTTCGTCTTCTTCATAAACCTGCGACATATAATAAATATCTAGAGAATAAATAGCAAGTGACACGATTCAAATGTTAGTGCACTGTGATAGAGTGATTATTCAATATTCATTATCATCCAAATCCAAAAGCCGCGCGTGTCAATCCATACAATGTATTCAAACGCCCTAAAATTCGAAGATGGAATGCTGCTCTGCCTCTGCTCTGTGCTCAGGTTGGCGCCAAAATTCGGCGTTCCTCTCGAACGCGTACCGCCTCACATACGGGCTCCGCCCCACACATGGTGGCCAATCGCACGTCGTCGAACACCCTCGCGCAACACGCTATCGATCTGCCGAGTGCGGACACTGTTCCAACAGTTTACGTTTCGACATATCACACGCTAAGCACCGACAAACAAAACATATGGACATTGCGTAACGTAATTTACACTCTACTTGAACACAATAAAGGTTAAATTGTATCGTAAGCTCGAAAGGCAGTTTTGACAGATTTTTTTTACAGATAGAGGAATTCATATTATTCCGTTCGTTAAATCACAAACATACGGATAGAACAAAAAGTACTTAAATAAGGTTTATACGTTTTTATTGTATATTTCCATTTACACAACATATTATAACAATTATAATAAACGTATGTTCTAGTGATCGACCACTACTGGCTATTTAATTAATATAATTAAACCTTTTTTATTATACATAAAAATAATGTTAGTATTACCAGGACAGTGAAAGTTTAGTTCCATCTAACGGATAATTTAAAAATTAGCAGGCAGTTGTACCAAAGCGCCATCTATAAAATCATATTGATAACATAATGTACTCTAGAATTTTGACGTCAACAATTATCAACTTTTTATTATTAATGCTAGATGTCGCTTAACAAAAACACAAAAATTTAAACCCCTTATAGAGAATACGGACATCATTAAAATTGCTTCACATTACCAAGTTTTTTTACGTCTTCTGCAGTTACATACATTAACTGAATATTTGCCAAATAAACCAAAAAAGACAGGCGCCGAAAACAGAGACGATGCTTTATAAGTACTGTGTTGTTTCATATCATCAGCATAATTTGAATGTAGGGTTCTTGGGTGAATTTTGACTTAGTGGCGACCGAGCGACCATCATTTTAGACGTTAAAAGCATATAGACGGAATTTCGTTAAATCACGGGTGATCTCTCCATAGTATAGCCTGCAAAAAATAGCCATCCGCTTCTTACCATCAAGTGAACATAGGTAAGTATTTACATAATACACGTCGAATAGTAAAGGTTCTACTTTACGTTTCCTTCTTTCTTGAATTCGGTTCAAAAATGATGTCTATAACATACAAATCCGTAGCAAAATGGAGTAATTAAAAGAAAACCCATAATAAAATGATATTATTAAATTTATTGCCAACAAATATTTATTACATTAGAAATATACAAAAGAAGATTTGTTAGGTAATTAATTTTAACACAGTTCATGAAATTATTATTATATTTTATTGTCATAATGCTGATACTTGATGTCTCCAAACCTCACTTTTTAACTTTTTTTATCTCTTTTCAGTCTGAACTCACTGGTATACAAGATACAAGAGTATATTACTACCATAGACTTAGAATATACATATTCTAAGTCTATGATTACTACATTTACTAGTGTAATATTGTCAAGACACTACGACAGTCTCTAGCAGAGTATAGTATAAGTAATTTACTGTCCTATACAGGAAGTCTCTAGTATAATATATACAGTAATGTATGTGTATGGTCGATAGTCATTTGCGGGCCGTAGAGGGAATATGTACAAGTAGTTTATTCTCGCTCAGCCAAGTTCGAAAAAGATAACGCAATATTCATTCATTCAAATAAAGTTATTTATTCAAAAGGCCGATGCGACGCATTAGCTGTTTATTTTAATTTTACACGAACAATTTCAAGCCCCATAACTAAAATATTTAGACTACACACTAACTTTTAATTCTACATAGTCTCCTAGTCTTGTGTATTTCGCGAACGATGAACGATTAGGAAACGTATCTTGCCACTGTACTAGAAGAAACGTTTCCGAATGCCGATTGTTAATCGGTCTAACAGTTCTTTTCGTTCACCTAAATCGCAAGACGCCAACGCTAAACCGTGCGTGCGAAATACGAATTAGTGGGGTAGTGGGAACTATGACGCAAAGAACGACGCACGAAACAGACCATCCCAGAATCGGTCAGTAGTCATTCAAGGTAGACATAGAGTTAAATAAAATATTGGATATAAGGTTAATTTTATAGCAAATAATTATTACAATGCTTATTTTTAGACATGTGAAGCCACAGTTTTAATGTCATGATACATATATTGATGTTTTTAAGGAATATTTTCATTCGAATAACACTGCTTTGTAAACCGCCATCTACTCCATTCAACAGGTATTAATGTCATTTCGTCAAACGAAAGTTAATTGACTCTCAAGGTGGCACGTAAAGACGCTAGATGGCATAAATATAAAATTTAATATAAAATTATAACTCACCAAGGTAACAAATCGATCGCAGATTGTTATGAATGGACTGAAATATGATAATTTTATTATGGTTAATCTTATCTTATTTATTTAATAAATTTGTTATTTTAACTGATTATTTTAACAGTTAAAATATTTATAACCATCTTTAATTCAAGGACAAGAGCCGATGAATGCCTCTCTGTAGCTAGCTACCCAAATCACCTAGTAAGTTTACAACAAATCCCTGCTCTTTGCTTAGCCTTTTACCATAATACGAGGGCTGCACTAAAAGTATCGGGAATGGAATATTTCCACTGTTCCTGTCATATTAAAATCTTTTTAATTGAAAACTCCTTGGTTTTAAAAATCGAATACCATTTTTTTTTAAAAGATTCTCGTTCTTGTCACAAGGTTTTATCAAACTTGTTTAGTCGTTGAGAAAATGGAATTGACTCGAGAAAATTCAAGAGCGATGATTTATTATGACTTTCGAAGTGGTTTAACACAAAAACAGTGTGTTGACCGGATGATTTCTGAATTTGGTGATGAAGCCCCATCCAAAACCACAATTTATCGCTTGTTTGCTGAGTTTCAACGTGGATGTGTCAAGCTCAGTGATGATCCCTGTCAAGGTCGTCCAAAAACTGCAGTCACCCAAGAAAACGTTAATGCTGTGCGTAAGCTGATTGAGGAAGATCGACATGCGACATACCGCGAAATTCAGGCAACTTTAGACATCGGCATGAGTCAAATACAAATAATCTTGCATGAACAATTAGGTGTAAAAAAGTTGTTTTCCCGATGGATACCGCATTCGCTCTGTGAAGAGCAAAAAGCGGCTCGCGTTACTTGGTGCGTCAGAACTCTCGAAAGATTCCACGCAGGATCCTCAAATGCTGTATACAACATCGTATTAGGTGACGAATCCTGGATATATGCGTACGAACCCGAAACAAAAAAACCAGTCACGAGTTTGGGTGTTCGAAAATGAGTTAAAGCCAACAAAAATTGTTCGTTCAGAGTGTTGCAAAGAACGGTTAATGCAGAATGGTGTGCTAGCATTTGTTTGCCACAGGTCGTTTCTCAACTCCGTAAAGAGAACTGCAAACGCCGCATCATCCTCCATCACGACAATGCGAGTTCTCACACCGCACACAGAACAATAGTTTTTAGAGCAAGAAAACATAGAATTATTCGACCATCCGCCGTACAGCCCCGACCTAAGCCTAAATTGCGTGGACAGAGATTTTCATCACCTGAAGAAGCTGTGGACGCCTACAAAAGGGCCATTTTGGAGACCCCAATTTCCGAATGGAATGGTTGCTTCAATTATTGGTTCCATCGTATGGAAAAATGTGTCAAATTTCGCGGAGAATACTTCGAAAAGCAATAAATACATTTTTAAACAGTAATATTTTATTGCAATACATAAAAATGGTATAATATTATCTTTATGCTATTGACTAGAATGACTGTCCTAAGCCAGTTCAAGTATGAAGGGAAATCAAATATTATGTCATATTTTAAGTGAATAATATTTTTTATTACACAACGTTACGACTCGGCGAAATATCGCCCGACTGAGACTGACTGCATTAACCTGTTCTGACTGTTGACTGATTCAGTCAGTGACTGACTGAGATAACCATTCCATAAAGATAGATACAATTTAAACAGATTAGTAGTACTGATGACAGAATTGAACTAATAGAACGAACTAGTTCACTGTCCGTAATGTACTAATACGGAACGATCTTTAAAATAACGGACCAGGCACAAGACTACAGTCTCCTTGAATACCTAGAACATTAATTAGTTCTTGAGTTAGATATGAAAAATGCAATTTTATCAATTACGCACTCATGAAAAACCCAGTTTACATTTTGAGCAGTGACATAATAGTATTTTCAAAAAAAGGAAAAAATCGGTAAAGTGCAAATAATCGATATTCGATGTCGAAAAGGTTATTGGTGCGGTTAGTTTTCAGTACAGTACATAGCATAGATAAATAAATATGTAGCAATCTAGTACACAGAGTACATTATATATGTACAGTAATTAACTGACGACAAATAATTCTTATAATTATTTAAATATATTGAAAATAAACACTGGGGAAAAATCCCAAGAAAAACGTCAAGGTCATTTATTTATTTATTAATAAAATAATTATTTTATTTTCGAAAATTAGGACTTTGCCGATAAAAGAGTACGCGCGCTAAGCTCCATAACAGTTCCAAAAATGTTGTACATTCTTTTAGATATTGCCCATTCGATCTTATTATTTATAATCAAAAGGTGGCCCCATTTTTGCATTTATGATTTTGGTGAGATATAAATTACATTTAATTGCGTAATAAAAAGCACCCCTGTCAAGTTAACGTGGTAGAGCCATACTGCAGGTATATTACTGATATAGTTGTAGCACGAATGGGTAAGCTGCTGTGTATCATATGGTGAGTGTAGAGAACCGGAGACCCTTTTTACTGGAAAGGAGGCATTCCATCTTAGCCCTCACAGGTGACAACGCATCTGCATTTTGATTTGTTATCAAGGATAGATGTAGATGTCTTTAGGCCACAGCAACCACTTAGAATCAGCTGGACTGGGTGCTCGTTTGTTACCCTTATCCTATTAAAAAAAAATTATAAAATGTGTAGACGTAAGAATAGACAATAGACCTTATTGATTCAAACAAGACTAAACCTAATGAAATGTAAGTTAAGTATGTGGCGGCGCTGTCGTCGCGCCACAAGCGAAACACATCGAAGCCTAAATCGCACTAACAAAGTTCCGAAGTTAAAACAGCATATTATATAGAATAGCTCCGCACTACCAATAGGAGCGTTGGCCACTCCCCGGGCAGAACACCTTGTCCGGCGGGCTTTCCTTCCATCGGCTACATTGGTGACCACCCGACGTGATATGAACAAGCAACCAACAACCTTCGGAAACTACATCGTCATCGTCCTCAAGTACCCCATTCATTCGCTCCCGAGCAGATATTGTCTGCAGTCTTCACATTCTGCAAGCTATCTAGCTTTACAAAGGTTCATCGCAGCACTGGAATAATAAAGCTTCCTGTTCCTTCAAGCTACTCTCTGCGCTACAGTGTTCGGCACGGCTCTGAGCCTTACTGCTCGCCTCTGCTTCACGGCACTCTCGCAGATTACTTGCCTTCTTCGCAACTCACTGCAGACTTACAAGGCAATTCCCTGGCACTTGTAAATTCGACAACATCTAGACTGCACTATCGACCTCCGGTCTGAGCAGGGGGGTGATGTGGCGGCGCTGTCGTCGCGCCACAAGCGAAACACATTGAAGCCTAAACTGCACAAACAAAGTTCCAAAGTTAAAGCAGCATATATAGAATAGCTCCGAATTACCAATATCCAATAGGAGCGTTGGCCGCTCCCCGGGCAGAACACCTTGTCCGGCGGGAGATCTCCCCTTTTCCTTCCACCGGCTACAAGTACATTCATGTCATCCTTATTGCCATTTTTACTCACTCCGTTGGCAACAATATCTTTGGTAATAAATATTAAGGTATTAAACTAACTTATTAATTATAAGTGAAAAATATAACAAATCAATAAAAAAAATTGTATGAAAATATTGCAGTAAAACATTCATCAAAATCCAATTGCACATTTAAGTTTCAAAATAATATTAATTTATTTATCAGATATAAAAATAAAAATCATTGACTTTGCCTTTAATATACAAATATAAAAAAACATTATGAGGAATTATTATTAATTTTGTGTAATACTTTTGTTGGCTCATTTAACACCAATGGTATATTGCCACCACCATTTTTTGGCACCCATCCAATGGATTCTTCTTCCATCTTCTTTTTTTCTTCCTTAATTCTTTCATATTCATCTATTTCAATCTGATACTTTGGGGTGGTTATACCGAAGAAGTTAGCGAGGGACTCCCCTGCATAATCCACTGCATTTAATACTTTTTTTCCTGACTTCATTGCATAATGAGAAAACCATGGACCCCACGATAGTGTTGTCTAAAACCAATTCAACTCTATATTATTAAAAATATTGATTTATTACATATCTTCTCCTTCTGCATCAACCAGTAAATGTCCACTGCTGGACATAGTTTTCTCTCATTAGTGGGAGGGTTTACTTTAATGGAAACGCATGGCATGTGGATTGGTAATGTGTGTGTGTGTAGATGATCATGATGACAAATGTAAAGTGTGTTAATGTATTTTTAGAGAGCTTTATTTTCCCTATTTCATTACCATCATCATTACAGACCATCACAAAACCTCTTTTAAACATAGGGCTGCCCTAAACCAATGCAACAAAGCACAGCAATGAGACACTTGTATCAATCTACTCCTTACACCATCCTTTCCCTATTTACCACTCTAATAAACTCATATTCAAAAATAGTTATAATTTTTAATGTTTCCAAATAGTGCTATTTTAAGGTTGTAAAGGTGAACAAATGATTTTTAAAAGAAATGTCACACATTTAGTAATTATGCAAGATATTTGTGGAAATATCATTTCCTTACATTTGTGCAAATACTAATCATTAAATAAATCTAATTTACAGATTATATCACATTTAACTTATTTTTACTTACCTATTTTATAATATATTTAACACAATGAAATCCATAAAATTTGTTTATTCCAATAATGCAAGATATTAAATTTTAGAGGTTACTCAAACTGCACCAACAATTAAGTTAGTATAATCACTACTAAGGTCTTAAGATGAACATGGACAAAACAAAGATCATGTTTAATGTCCATGTCACACCTATGCCGGTAGTTGTTGGGAGTACTAAGCTTGAAGTTGTTGACGAGTATGTTTACCTGAGACAAATAGTCCAACTAGGTAAGTCCAACTTCGACCGAGAGGTCAATCGACGGATTCAACTCGGTTAGGCAGTGTTTGAGAAATTACGACACATCTTCTCATCAGGTATACCTCAATACTTGAAAACGAGACTGTACACCCAGTGTGTGTTGCCAGTGATGACCTATGGAACTGAGACTGGTCCTTCCTTCACTGCTGGCCGTATGAGGAAGCTCAAGGTCGCTCAATGAGCTATGGAGAGGGCTATGCTCGGAGTTTCTCTGCGTGATAAACTTACAAAAGAGGATATCCGCAGTAGAACCAGAGTGACCAACATAGCCCAACGAATTAGTAAGCTGAATTGGCAATAGGCCGGCCATATAGCTCGAAGAACCGATTACCGACGGGGAAAAACGGTTCTTGAGTGGCGGCCTCGTACTGGCGGACGAAGTGTAGGGCATCCTCCCACTAGATGGAGTGACAACGTGGTAAGATATGTAGGAAGTCAATGGATGCAGGTGACTCAGGACCGTGCTTTGTGGCATTCCTTGGGGGAGGCCTATGTTCAGCAGTGGACTTGTGAAGGGCTGTAATGATGATGATGATGATGTGTCACTACTAGCCAGTATAACAAAAATTGTCATTTCCAATAAAAGATGTGAATAATCACAAATGTGAATGTAAAGTACATTTATCCCACTAGACAGGCACTTAAACTTTGGCGAGTGATGACATATGAATTTAATTAAGATACAGTCCATCACCACTGCCCATATGAGGAAACTCAAGGTCGCTTTGCAGTTTATGGTTCTAGATATTTTGAGATATAATAATAGGTAATGCCGTTAAAACTTAAAATGTATTATTTAGCCCAGTTTACCACAAGATAATGTTTCACAGATAGACAAAATTATGTTTAGAATATACAAAGCCTTTATAATTATATTAATCTATTATTATAAGCAATTTCGAACACACAAAATCCCGCCGTAAACGTTAAAAGTAGGTTCACTTATATTTGCTTACTCACTGGGTCAATATTATCTTCAATTTTGGGTACGCTTGCTAATTCATTAACATTTGCTTCCTGAATTTCTTCTTCAACCCCATCGCTGAAATGTAAAATTCTGATTGGTCTGTTAATTGTAACATTTACTTGAGTATTTGAAATTTCTGAAGCATCACTCGTCTCCATTTCAGTACTATTATTCCCTAGCACTTCTTATTCTTAATCGTATTAGTTTGAGATTGTATTGTAATTGTAGTTGTACCTGACCAAAATCCAAACAAAACAATTATCATAGATAAATAGATATCCAATAGATATCTAGCAATGTCTAGCAAGTTCATAGAGATATATCTTCTTCTTTTTAATAACTGGCTTTACGGCTCTGGGATCTAGCCCTTTTGAGCCTGAAGTTACAATATATTATAATATCCTTCATAGTATACTGCTTCACAATATGTTGATGCGTCACATTGTGCAGCCCTTGGGAGATTTTGACGGCAACTTGAGCCAGCAGACAGCTGACAGTTGGCGATGGTATCTCAAGGCGCCTAAGCACACAGACACCTTATTTTAAGAATCAGAGCACTTGTTTCACAGTTTCCACTAATAGTTCACATGCGCAGACACTTAATACACAAAATCACACCACTCTTACCTATCAAAGTCCACTTCAAACCATAATTTAAACCACGGAATATAAAACACAAGAGGAAGCCCAAAGTGGGCGGGGCAGGCGTGTCACAATTAGTGACTAGACCGTCAGTCGCAAACTCAAATTGTTGCGAGCTCACGGGTCGCTGCTTAAGTAATATATGCGAAAATATGCTGTTTTGTGCAATTTAGGAGTGTAAAAACGAAAGTAAAAAATAAAATTATTTCGAATATAGGTGTTTTGTACCAAAGGCACGTGTAATTTTTTAATTTTTTGGATAGAAACTTAACTAAACATGGACAAAATGTCAAATTGCCTTTATTACAAGCAATATTCAACCTTAATTCGTTAAGATAAGGTTCAGCTGTAAATACGTTTTGAATAAAATAGCTGCGATAGCGTTGTAACTACGCCGACATTAAAGTTTTCGATAAAACGTTATCACAATCCTGTTCATTCACTAACATATTAATGAAAATTTGCAAATGCTGGATGTCTTTGAAAATATACGAAATTGTAGGATGAAGCCTACGAATGAACATTTGTTAGGGTTGCTAAGCCAGAGAAATAAATAAGTAGTTTGGTAGTACTCATGACTTGGAAAAAAGCTGAAATAAAAGTGATCTTAATATCGTGATCTACATTGGTAACCGAATTCATTATCATCTAAAATTTTACATGAAAGTGTGAACACGATAATTTTTAAACAAATATGTGTAATTTCAATGACAATAAACAATTGCTAAATTATTGTTTTTTATTATTCGCCTTGTTTCCATTTCAAAAATTATAATTTAGCTTATTGTAAATAAATTTTCATTAAATACAATTAATTATATGCCGGTTATATGAATTACAGGTACATGGTACATTATGGCAATTTCCATTAAATTTTGCTATTTTATCATATATTGTTGTTCTTTTTTCAATTTAGTTTCTTCAGTCAATTCATATACATGATAATAATCATATTATATTGAATGTCTATATATGCCAGATATGGCAGAGCAACTACATCACTATCATCATTCACGTAGCAGTACAGGTTAGTTAGGGCATGGGTAGGGCAATGTCAACGTTATATTTATTGTTATTAGGTCTCTAATAGCGTGAATTTATTATTGCGATATCTAACGTTAAGAAGCTAAGTTTACTCATTAATTATAGAAACTTCATTGATGAAAAGGAATATAATCTCTAATCTTAAGAACTTATTGTTCATACTCAAATGAATGGTGATGGTGAGTAACATAATGCCTTTCTCTTTTATTTTTAAATAACCAATCACGCGAAAATTATTGAAATGGTGCATAATTTTATTGTTGATACACATTTCTTTCTTGTGCATATGTGAGTTTGACCACAGTGGTTTCGCTACAAATTATGCGTTTTGCTACTTCCTCTTGTTTTTTATATTCCGTGATTTAAATAATAATACAGGAGCAGCAAACCGCCGCCGGTCAAATTCCCGCCAAAACTCCCATAGAGATATAAAATCAGTGAGCAACTTTGAGCATAGAAAATGCTCGAAGGTGAGCAAGCTATAGTGCGTGCATGATAACTCACTATATTCACTTAACATCGATATATCGACTTTATTCGATGTTTTCCGAACGATATATCGGATTGATTCGATGTTCTTACAAATATTTATTGTATTCGACATATCGATATATTTATTTATAGAAACATCGAATATTTGCTTTTTTATTATTTCGTCGAATCAATTAAAAAACTAAATAATTTTAACACTACTTGATGATTTCAATTTTAAATAAGGTTCATTAAGACCAGCTTAATTACCAAATCTATGTTGACAGATCGATCGACCATTCACTCTCGATGTACTAGTAGTCTGTGGATTCTGTAGGTTCATTATATTTCCTTTCAGTCACTCACTTTCACTCTTCTTGCGTCGTCTTCTGCTGTTTGGCGGTAACGATTTAATCAATCATTCTTTTGATTGTTTATCTAAGACAAGTTTATGTAAAACTTTTACTTGTTCCTCTGGTCTCTGATTCTACATTCACACATACAAAATCAAGGACCACAAACTTTGCGCGTTTCACTGGAGAAAGGTAATATTAAACTTTTGTGTAAAGTATTCAATAGTGAAAAAACGTCGATATTTTCTAGCGAAATATCGATAAACATCGATGCTGGGATCCGATGTTTTACATCGAATATAAATATCGATATATTTTTTAAGTGGACACCCCTACTCTGCGCGCGACCCATAGATTACTGTATATATACTAGAGAGACCGATGGCGCACTTAATGTTGCCATCTTACCTAATATTTTTTTCCTTGAATTACATAATTATATCAAATTACATAAATGACCGATATGATTACCAAAGTTCAGTTAAAAAAACTATAATGTTCAGCTTAAACTTACAAATACCTAATAAATTTGTTTTAAACCCCAAATTTATTGCTTAAGATCCATATAATAAATATATTTCTTGAATGTAACTTTCCTAAGTTTGACATACATTTATATTATTCTGTAGTACTTAAGACTTATTTTAATATAAATTAGTAGTAAAAAACCATTTGAAAACTTAATTTATGCGAACGCGTTTGAAATAAATAATATTATAGTTAAAAAAAAACTAAAAAAACACGCTCCACTTATTTTTGGTATTTTTCTCATCAAACCTTTTCATTTGATACCTATATCATGGTAATGCAAAAAAAATAAATAGCCCTCCATCTTCGAGAGACCACCATATTGGATTTAGAATGAAGTCATTTATCTATCCATGCATTGTCATCCAAACTAAACTTGTATGCAAAATTTCAGCTCAATCCAAAACCGAGAAGTTGGTCAAATTTTACTTAATTTTTTTTTTACATGATTACAGGTGAATATATTAGGGTGTTATAAATTATTATTACTAAGATTGATTAATGAACACTGATATTTTGTCTATAATGAATTTTTAAAAGGGTATTTTGAAACAGAACTGAAATACAACATCTCTTCACAGTCCCAATGAATCGAGCCGATCGGAAAGGACTCGGTCGTCGACGATTTGAGCCATTCTGCGCTGGATGCGGTCAAGTGGAAGGAGCTGGCACTGGGGAGCACCAGCCCGGAGATGGGAACAGTATTCCATGTGAGGCCGAACCTGCGCCTTGCCTTGTTCTGCTTCAAAAGATTAAATAGCATTATTATATATAAGTAACGGAATTAAAAGTCCATGGACACTTTGTAAGTCTTTCATTGAATACCTAGCGCAGTCTCAGAATATATTCTGCTCTCCAATATCTCTACTTTCTATTAATACTTTTCGTTTAGAATGGCACTTTTTGTATTTATCGTCTTTAAAATACTCCTCAACGATGTTCTGCCATATTTAAAATCAATATCAGTTTTCAATTCCAAGCAAAGTTTATTTATGGTAGAAATCTCTTTCTACACGATGCAAGACAATTGAATTAAATGCCTTATAGCGCACATATCAAAATCGTCTATATCATATCATCCTCCGGTTTGTAGTTTTTCCCGGTGTCACAATTTTAGAAGATAAAGTAGCTGTTACATTACCCTCTTGGGTTATTTGGGTGGACAGTGCTTTCAAAAACGCCTAAACCAAAATAAAAACAATGCTTTATATGCATTATAAATACATGATATTAATGACACCACACAAGGATAACTAAAAACGAGTAACGAACCGAAAACTTTAACTTTGGAAAACGATACTTTAAGCCCGTTATTGTCTCGTTCTTCTTCACAAGCACGTTTGACCTTACCCCTCCCAGCACTTTTAATCACTTTCGGCATAACGATGACGGTTATTTACTGCAAAAAAGAACAAAAACACGGCACCTAACAGGCTCTTTTGACAGTCGCCATAAACAATAAAGTGGCGGCACATGATTAGTTCCAATTTCGGCCGCGCGCAGAGTTATCTTACACGCACTCTAACAATTATATCATGGATGGTGCGAGTGACACTGCCAGGCTGACAGCTTAGCACCCCCTTTAGGGATATATATGTTCTGTGGCTTAGCACTTAGATTAAAGTTTAACGTTGCCAACTCTACCGATTTTTCCGTAGATCTACGGAATTTTTTCATCGTCTGCGGAACTACGTTTACTTAAACTATCCACAAGTATATAAGTGTTAATTATTTTATTTGTTTTTAACTAAAGATAAATAAATTAAAAGAAAACGATATATTTTAATCATTTTTTATGGTAGTATTATCTTATATATACAGCTTGATTCGAAATCTGCAGATGTACGAATATTTTGAAATAGCATCTACAGAATTCTACGGAATTTTTTATACCAATCTAAGGATTTGGAAAATTTTGAGTTGGTAACACTTATTCACACTAAAAAAATACTAAACGTATTTGAAGTTCACAAAAATGAGCATATTTTAGGCTATATCTAAAAATAATTTTTAGACCACGTTAAGGCTGGGCTTACACATCCGGAATACCCCTCTGTTTAGGCCAAAAAAGGTAATTTGTACGATATCCAATCACGTTCGAATTCGTGAGTCGCACGATGGCACCAGGTGTCACGCGCATCGAGGGGAGGGGGAGTGGTAGGCAGCTTCCCAGCGTGTGACACTCGTGGGTGAGAGAGAGTAGTTCGCTGGCCGAGATGCGGTGAAGCCGCGTATCTAGGTTATCGCGGCCGAACTTCACGCGACCGTATAGTGTCCAGATAGTTAGAGTTAGTGCGTGTTACTTCGCTACGTGGATATGTCAATTTTGCAATATTTAACTTGTTCGGGTGATGCGGAATTGTGCATGCGCGCGTCGAGTAGATATACGGTCTAGGATTCGAACCGCGCATTCCTTGGTCGAGAGCGTCTCCTGGTTGATTGTTTGGAAATCATGTTAATTGTGCCGTCGCGTTAAGTGCCCTTTTTTGTGTGTTGGATGGTTTGTTAGTTTACGTGTCAACGAGGCGTATTTTGAATTATTTTCGCGACGTGGTGTTTTGGTGTCGAATGAAGGAACTTAGTTGTGTTTAACGCTGAACCGTATGACTCATTAAGAGATCACGTTAGTTCCCTATTTATAATTTTATGATAAGTGAATCCGGGACATTGAATGTCGAATTTTGAACTACTGCCCTTACTGTGTCGGGTATCACGTGTTCGATTCTACAATGAATATGGAATTAAGCGAGTTTAAGTTAGTTAAATGTACAATGATGCTAATAGACTGAAATAGTGACAATGAAGAAAGAAATGGTCCAGCGGTGGAGCCTGCTGGAGCGATGCAGCATGGTGGGGCAGCCTGGAACTCGGCCGCTGCTGGTCGCCTAAGCTGGTCCAGGTCTCAGACATTTACACATCACTAAACACTTCTTGCCATGCACCTCACACCCACTTACGGCCTGACAGAGCCTTGGGGCGATCTAAGAGTCGGAAACAGATAAGTATTATATTTCCCTAGCCTTCTCCCATATAGCTTAGTATTATAGGAAATTCTTCCATATGGCCATCGAGCCCCGTCCCTCTGCTGCCCGTCGATGGGATTACTCATGGGCCCTAGTCCCATCAACCTTTGTTGGGGCAGCTAGGGGCACACCCTCTAAATTCACATCTACATTCATATTATTAGTTAAGAATTGCATAAAATTTAACTAGGCTCTGCAAACGTTCTGATTTTTTTAGATTATGATTTTTTCCGATCGATCTGTAAGGCTGGACTCGTACATCCGGAATATCTCACTGATTTCATAGCCGGAATTTGAATTCCGGCAAGCTGCTTCACACATATCTTAAAAATTGGACCAGGCACACGTCTCGGATATGAAAGAGGAATATTAATTGCCAACCGCAACACCAGGGGAATTGCAGGACACAGAAGTTGTAATGTAAAACTGACTTTCCCTTACTCTGTTCACATTAAGGGGATGAATCCTGTGTAGTCGTTTGCGTCTCTTTTTTATTATTATTTAAAGCTAAAAATAGTGCAATGAGTTTTAATTCCTCTTCAAGATTTATCTGAATTTTTAAGATATGTGTGAAATACCTTGCCAGAATTCAAATTATGTAGTTTAATTTTGTTTACGACGGGCTGTTTTCCGCAAATCCACGTCTATGCACGTATTTTGCGTGTGGGCAGGAATAATGTAATTATTCGAGCCATGAGATCTCCCCGAAGAAGCTCAACAGCTCAACTCCTTTGATGTTGCATACAACTTCGGGGAGTGATCCCGGCCTGCCGAGATGTTTAGCCCTGTATGCAGCGACCTCCGGACATTTCAGTAGCACGTGGGCTGCCGTTTCTTCCTCCCCCATACATGCCCTGCAGAGGGGACTATCTGTAACACCTATAGTAAATAAATGTTTGTTAAAGGCACCGTGTCCTGTTGAACAGAACTTGTTACTATCCTGATCTGCGGCTTGTTCAGTCTCATTAGAACTTTGGTTAAACGATTGTTCATTTCAGACAGGGCCTCCCTAGCTTGTCTACAGTCTATTAGATTTTTCCAAAGCTGAGCGTGTTGGTTAGTGAAATGCCTACGTACCAGTGACCGAACGTTACCAAAGGGGATTGGTGTGATTGGTTCCGGCCCTATAGTGGCCAGAGCCGATCCTCTTCTGGCCAGTTCATCTGCCGCATCGTTGCCTCTGAATCCACTGTGTCCCTTTATCGATTGCAGAGTCACATTGTTGTTTTTACAAACCCTCATTTAATCGTTGATGGCATTCATAATTATATTAGTCCTGAGTTCACTACATTGCAGTTCAGAGCTTATAGTAGCGCCCTACTGTCGGTGAGTGTTCTGATGGAGAAGTCATTAACCTTCCTAGCATCTATTGCTATGGCCGCTTGAATGATACCCATACATTCCGCCTGAAAGACTGTGTTATAGGTAGCCAGCGGTGTGCATATGTGTATACTGAGGTCTTCAGAGAGTCTTCAGTTCCAGATCCTACACCTTCATTTGTTTTAGAACCATGGGTGAAAACGCTAAGCTCTTTTGGGCTTAATCCTTCCGGCTGGCTGATTTCATTTAATTGTATCTTGTACTTCTTATCGAATACAAACTGTTTGGGAATCTTATCGTAAGTGGCTTGTAAGATAGGTATTTTGAGTGAATTCTATCAATTATGCCTGTATGGAGGACACTATTCTTACGCCAAAGATTTACGGTCTTGAGTATGATGGCAGCCAAAGTCGCTTCTTGATGTATTTGTAGATAAAGCGGGGTTAGCTCCAGCATCGATTCTAAGGCCGCTGTTGGCGTACTCCATATGCAGCCTGTGGCAACCATAAATGCCAGTCTTTGGTAGCGCTGAAGCTTTTTTTATAGTGGTGGCTTCATTTACTTATTCCACCATACCAGAGCACCGTATGTGATCATGTTCTGAAATACAGTTTTGTACACCCACAGTATGATTTTTGGCGTCAGACCCCATCTTTTGCCAATCATGTTTCTGCATTGCCAAAAAGTTATACTGGCTTTTTGATTTTTTTTGATTTGTTCTGTGTTAGTTCTATATAAACCGGTTGTATAAAGCATTCTAAAATTGTCACATATGCTGTGTAGATCTGATCATATAATGAGTACAAGTTTGGTTTTTCTGTCTGCATTTCTTTATTCAAATCTATGAATATTGGTGAAGCAAATCGTAAAAATTCCAAGTATGATTCGGGTATCGGTTCCATGGCTTTTGTTAAAATGCTTTCGGCAGAAAGAAGACGATCTGTAAACACTGCTGATTGGAAATATAATTTTATAGCTGGAAGTGGTTGCAACAATCTATCAACGACATCGCTCAACGATAGCCATCTGGTTTGTGCGGGGTGTAATATTTTATGTGGTTTTACATTTGTAAACGCCTGAAAAGCGATTTATAATCACCGATGCGCTTAGGTGAATTTTGGATTTAATTAAAAACTTCGCGGCAATAATCTTCAAGACCCCTCGGTAATTTTTCATAAGCACGAGATGCACAAAGCGCAAATGAATGGCATATACATTTCATGGTCAAAAGATTAGGTATGTCATTCTTCAAATGAGTGATCATCGAGCTATTCCACCGAACATGACATTGGCACCATCAGACGCAAACCCTAACAAATTTCTTTTGTATGGAATTTCTTTCTCACTAAAATATTCGATAGTTTTTTTTTTTTTTTTGCTACAAAACTTTAGCTGAGCCGTCGGTGATCACTATCACAGTTAGAAGTTTATCTTCTACTTCATAATTTGTGGTGACTAACCTCGCTATTAAAGCTTAATGCTTGATTGTTGATTTATCAGTGCTCTCATCTACCAGCAATGAAAACTCGTTTTCCCTTAAATTTTTATCAAGTTTTCTTCAGCGGTTTTTCCTGTAACATTTACTATAATAGCTCTTGCTTTTGTTCGGCTCATAGACATGTATTCAGCAATTTTTGAATCTGGATACACCGATTTTATTAAATTAGTCAGATGTGCGGCAACATTAAATGCAAGGTTATGTTCCACAATAAAACATGCTAGTTTAATATCGCCGGCTAATGCCATTTGCTGTGGTGCCTGTGATCTTAATGTTGATGCGAACAAAGATGTAAGCTTAGGTTGCTTTTGTATTTTTTACAGTTTGCTTGTTGCTTTGATGAATTTTTATGTCGCGTCAATTCTTGAATTCAGCATATACGATTACAGTCACATGCAGAACAGTAAAAATATGTGTTACCTTTTTTAATTTTTCCAAGCCATCCACTAAACTTTTCGTCATTGAGCGAAGAGTCAATAAATTTTTTCTCATATCTCACTACTTTCTTCTTTCTTAGTGGGGATTTATCAATATCTGACTCACTATTACTACTGCAACTATTTGCATAGTAGTGATATGCATAGGCATATTCGTAAATTTTTGCTCAACTCACAACGTCAATCAACAAAAAAAAATCTAATCATACTAATGACGGAATGCATGGACAAGTCAATTACATATATGTATTTCGAATCGACAAAGCATTCACGGGGATTCCCGAGTAAGTAAAAAAGCAAACAATAGAATGTCAGCAAAACAGACATCGACCGAAACGATCTACGACTAACGCCATCTATTAAATCAACTGACCATTAGGCTGGCTTTTCACTATGGGATATAATATATATTATATCCCGAAATATAAATTATATCCCGCGATTGGCTTTCACACTGTGAGATATATCTTTTAACTAGTGTGAGTTCGTCATTGGTCATTGGATTACCCCCCGTTACCCCGTACACCGTTCTGCGGTGGCGTGGAACGGTGTGAGGGGTGCACGGGGCGAAATATAATATGAAAATATCGCTCGGTCGATCGAAAAAAATATTTATAGCTTGAGATGTAATATATATTATAGCTCAGTGTAAATGGTTCCATATGAAATGTATGGTGAGCAATATTAATTTATATCTCGAGATGTAATATATATTATATTATATCCCATAGTGAAAACCAGGCTTTACCTCCGGTTCGATTACGAAGTACATATATTTCCATGGGTTCGATAGTAGTGGGTTTAACTGAAGCTGACTTAGTGTACGGACTAATAAAATAGATGACGCTAGATAATATCTACATAAAAAAACTGTAGATTTCGAGACCTTAAATAAAAAAACTGTAAATTTCGAGACCTAAACTAAAAACTGACAGAATTTCCAAAAAACTAGATCTACAGTTAAAACTGTAGGGTTGGCAGCACTGATCGGTAAGGTTACATAGCGACATATCATTGAAACAATTTGCTTTTTTTGAAATATTCGAAATTAAATTAGTGATAAAGAACTATACATTTTGTAATAAAATATATACCTAGTCAGGTCATAAATTCTGTCACATGTTTAATATAAAATAATTGAAACAAGTTTATTCATTATGTAACCATTTATATGAACTTAACAAAACATAGATTCTTATGACACTAAAGTTTATTCAAAATAACCTCCGTGATTTTGAATACAGGCCTTCAATTTGCGCGGCCAGTCGTCTATCGCAGCACGAACGAGGTCCATGTCAATATCGGCGGCTGCCTTAATCAAGGATGTCTTGAGTGACTCCAAATTGGGATGAGTCTTTGAGCACGCCTTTTCCTCCAAGTGTTGCCATATCTTGTAATCTAACGGATTCAAATCTGGACTGTAGGAGGGCCAGTCTTCGTGCCGGATGAAGTCGATTTCACGCGCCGCCAGCCAGTCTTGTGTGCTCTTCGCTCTATGAGCTGGCGCCGAATCTTGTTAGAATACCCAGTGCCTGTTATTGAACATGGTATGAGAAACAGGTTCCACAAGGTTCGTCAGGACTGTATTTTGATACACAACTGCATTCGTTTTTACACCTTTCTCACAAAAATATACCCCTGTTAAGCCCCAATAAGAAACTCCCAACCATACCATGAGCGAGGATGGAAAATGACCTCGTTGGACACGCGTAATACGGTTGCTCGCTTCTTCACTACTGTGTGCGTACACCTTATCATTTTGTTTGTTGTAGCTCTCTTCTACGATAAAAATTTTTTCATCCGAAAAAAGAATTTCCCGATATTTTTTTCCCGCGTACCGCTTTAAGAAAGCGCGGCATGTCTTCAGTCTCAGGTCCATTAGACGAGCATTCAAACGATGTCCTGTTTTTCTTCGATATGCCCGAAGCCCTAAGTCTTCATTAATTGCTTAACCCCATCTGAAGGGCCAAAAGTTTCTGCTTACGTTTGAGATTTCTTTGAATTCGCGCCTTCACAGCTTTTATCACTGCTGGAGTCCTAACAGACCGAGGGCGACCACTTCTTGATCTGTCATCTACACTAGAGTCTTCATTGTATCGTTTGATGGTACGATAAACGAATCTTTTGGTTATATTCAAATTTTTCAGTATGTCAAAAATTTGAAATGACGCGTAACCGCAACGATGCAACGCAATAACTGCAACACGGTCTTCTTTAAGCGTCCACTCCATATTTAAAAATGAGTAAAATTCTAAAAAGTATACAGTTTTATTTTCATGAACAATTCGAAATTCGAATTCAATAAAAAATTTTGTGGCCAGCATTCTAAAAGAAAAGTTTTTACTGTGTGACAATACTTATGACCTGACTAGGTATTACTGCATAATTATGAGATTTATGTAAAAGGTTATTTTAAATCGTGTAAGCACTCTTGTGCAAAGTTATTGCGGAATGATTAAGGTATATCTTAGATTTGGTTGAATATATGTGAGATTTTTTAAGTTAATATTAATTTAATAGTTATAACAGAATAGAAAATAATTTCAGTGTTACTTTCTCATAGTTAAAAATGTTGTCGTAATCTTGCAAACGCAGGCAAGTTACGTTCTAGTGACCTGTCAACTTGTCACTCGCACCATGCTATACCACAAAGACTATAAATATAAATAATTTTATGATTCTTGTCAAAAAAAAATCGAATCTCGACTTTTTAGGGTGAAATATCGATGCACTGGATAGATTTAGTACAATATATCAATTAAAGTCGACCTATTCGGAAAAAGAAATCGATTCTTTAATTAATCGATCTCAGATCGCCATGCCTAAAGCGGACTCGAATAAAATTTATTTTCACTCGAGTACCGAGTTAAACAAAACTGGGTTACAACCAGTTTCAGTCGCATCACTATACATTTACATACTTTGCTCAGAGTACTTTTTTAATTTTATATACGTCGTCATGGAAATATAATATCGTCGCTTAAGTTCTAACACCACGTAAGTCATTTTTTGGCGGTTTTGACATTTTGATGCCATTGGCTAGAGAATCAAAAGACGCGTTGCTTTAGCCAATTAGAAACAAGCATCATCCAATAGAAACTCGTAAAATAAAGTAAAAAGTAACAGCACGGCATCCATCACACAATCGTAACCTCTAGAAACAGCACGTAAGTGAGTTTTGTTCCATAGTGTTTGACCAACTGCCAGCTACTCCGGGTAATTAATTGAAAAAGGTAAGAAGTAGCATTATTTCTCTAAAAGATTTTGTTGTTTCGCTTTTCTAAATACATTTTTTACTCTTTAAGTTTGACATTTTTACATTAAAAAGAGCCTGTTTTAGTTAGAAAATTATGTTATAAGTGTTTGCGTGACTTACGTACTTTTAATTCTATTACTTATCGGGAGTTACGTAGTATTACAAAGAACGATAATCGTGTTTTATTTTGTATTAAATATAATTAGTTAATTAAAGTTTCTCATCGACTTCATGAATATAGGTACCTACTTCTTAAAGTAATGATTGTTTTATTTTTATAGGACAAAAATAAAATGAGTAGCGACGACGACGAAATAATACGTGAACTGTGCAAAGATCATCCTGTTAAAGAAAACATTAATCTGTTAAATCAACCTGTTAAAGAAAATACTGCACTCACAAATCTGGAAAATGTGGACATAAATAATTTGCCTTTCTTATATTTAAATAATATTTCGGAAGAAGTAATAATTACATCAGAAGGAGAACAGCCATCAATAATAACAAAAGAACTATCATCAGTAATAATAGAAGAACAGCCATTAATAATAACAAAAGAACAATCTTCACTAATAATAGAAGAACAACCATCAACAATAACAGAAGAGCAATCATCAATAATAACTAGTGAAAACGAAAAAACACATATCGAAGAATATTGCGGAGATCTTAATTTTAAACGAAAGAGAAAATTTAAATGCTTAAAGTCAGATGCCAAAGAAAAGTGGACCAAAAATATAAGCAAGAAACTAAGATTAGAGGGAGAGCAATACATGGGATATCGGCGAGATGGTAAACAAAAAAAGTTCAAAGTTTTACATGACGTAATGCGGCCTGCGCGTGAAATGGGACCTCGCTGCTCTTCCGACTTCTGTACGAAGTCCAAATTTCGCGGATGCAACACGATAACGGAGGAAGAAAGACAAGATATTTTTTCTATTTTTTGGAAGCAAATGGACTGGTCGCAGAGGAAGCAGTACATGGTTTCTAATGTTGAAATCGGAAGTAAAAAAAAATAGATGAATCAAGAAGAAATGTTAGTAAGCAATATTTTTAATCACTGAGTCTAAAGGTCGTGTACAAGTATGTATGAACACTTTTTTACGCACTCTGGGTATTAAAGAAAATTCTATGCGTTATTTGACACAACCAGCTAAGAAGGGAAGAACAAAAGAAAATGTTAGCTTTCTAAAAAAGTTTTTTGATGAGTTACCTAAAATGCCATCCCATTATTGTCGGGCATCAAGTACAAAACTTTATTTAGATCCAGTTGTACAGAGCAAAACGAAACTATATAAGTTGTACTGTGAGAAATGTGAAGAAAAGCAAGTGGTGCCTGCCTCTCGATGGTTATTCGATCAAATATTCATAGAAAAGAATTTAAGTATATTTTTGCCAAAGAAAGACCAATGCGATGTGTGTTGTTCTTTCAATGTAGGAAACATCAGTGAAGGTGAATATCGTTAACACATATTAAAAAAGGATAGAGCTAGACAAGAAAAAAATCAAGATAAATTAAGAGCTGTTAATAAAGAAGTGCATGTTTTTACACATGATTTACAATTGATACAGCTGTGTCCTAAACGAACGTCACTAAGACGAAACTCTGTGTTCACAACTTCACTATGTACAATCTTGAAAACAAGGATGTGCACTGTTATTGGTTCGATGAGTGTACTGCAGGGTTGGTAGCTTCTGTGTATGCTTCCTGTATAATAGACTATCTGAAAAAAACTCTGGCCAAGGAGCTGTTGCCTATAATTTTGTATTCTGATGGCTGCACAGCACAAAATCGCAATGTGGTTTTATCTAATGCATTGCTGGAGTTGGCAATGGACTACAACATTCAGATCACCCAAAAAATTCTCGAAAAGGGTCATACGCAGATAGAGGTAGATTCTTCTCATAGTGTAATAGAGTGCCAAATAAAAAACAGAGACATCTACCTGACAGCGCAGTATGGGTCTCTTTCAAAAGAAGCTCGTCCTCAACAGCCCTATAATGTTAATATTCTCAGCTATGAGTTTTTCTCATGTACATGTACAATTCAATTCGACCAGGCCGAGTAGCTGATGAAGTCACGGATATAAGAGTATCACTTTATGAACCAGGAGGGCTCATAAAATATAAACTGAACTATGATGACGACTACATATTATTGCCGAGGAGACCTAAATCAAGAAGCAATTTGCCGAAACTAAAGCTGTACCAAAGCAGGTTGCCAATATCATAGATAAAGTGGACTCATTTACAAGAATTGAAACACGTAATTCCTGCTGATTGCCATAGTTTTTACGACGGTTTACCGCATAAATAAGATTTCAAATCTTTGCTGATTATATATTTTGTGAAGTTTCAGAAGTTTATTTCTAAACAAGTTTCTTGAGTTTTGTATTCTTTTACTTGCAAATATTTGATTTTTCAGTAAGAACTGTAACGGAGTCTATGTAAAATTATGCAGTTTTTTCACTCTCCTGAAAAGTTACTATTTTTGACATACGTGGTGGTAGAACTTAAGCGACGATATGTACTTCGTTCCGTATACCTCTAGCTTGCTACATATTTATTTATCTATGTGTACTTCGTACTTTTACTTTGTGGGAGTTTTAGGCGGGAATTTGACCGGGGGCGGTTTGCTGCTCCTGTTTTATTGTTTAAATAATGGTTTGAAGTGGACTTTAATATGTAAAAGTGGTGCGATTTTGTGTATTAAGTGTCTGCGTATGTGAACTACTAGTGGAAACTGTGAAACAAGTGCTCTGATAGTGATGTGATTCTCAAAATAAGGTGCCTGTCTGCTTAGGCGCCTTGAGATACCATCGCCAATCGTCAGCTGTCTGCTGGCTCAATTTACCGTCAAAATCTCCCAAGGGCTACACAAAGTGACGCATCAACATATTGTGAAGCAGTATACTGTGAAGAATAATTATTATAATATAATATTGTAACTTCAGGCTCAGAAGGCTAGATCCTAGAGCCATAAAGCCAGTTATCAAGAAGAAGAATTTACTTTGTGGTTCTGCACAGAGTACTTTTTAGTAGCATTGCCAACATGTGAAGAATTCCCCAAATTGCGGGGAATTGAAAGCTGGCTGGGGATTTTTAGGGGTTTGGTATTATGCATGAAACAAATACAAAGAGGAGACGTTGTAATTAAATTTCACCATGTAACAATCAGAATGGCAGAATCGCTGGAGGGCCTAAGCACTATGCTCAATGACCTCAATAGTGTTTCCCAACGGATAGGTCTTAAGATGAACATGGACAAAACAAAGATTATGTTTAATGTCCATGTCACACCTATGCCGGTAGTTGTTGGGAGCACTAAGCTCGAAGTTGTTGACGAGTATGTTTACCTGGGACAAATAGTCCGACTAGGTAAGTCCAACTTCGACCGAGAGGTCAATCGACGGATTCAACTCGGCTGGGCAGCGTTCGGGAAGCTACGACACATCTTCTCGTCAGACATACCTCAAAACCTTAAAACGAAATTGTACAACCAGTGCGTGTTGCCAGTGATGACTTATGGAACTGAGACGTGGTCCTTCACTGCTGGCCGTATGAGGAAGCTCAAGGTCGCTCAGCGAGCTATGGAGAGGGCTATGCTCGGAGTTTCTCTGCGTGATAAACTTAGGAATGAGGATATCCGCAGTAGAACCAGAATAACCGACATAGCCCAACGAATTAGTAAGCTGAAGTGGCAGTGGGCCGGCCATATAGCTCGAAGAACCGACAACCGATGGGGAAGAAAGGTTCTCGAGTGGCAGCCTCGTACCGGTAGGCGAAGTGTAGGGCGTCCCCCCACGAGATGGAGTGACGACCTGGTAAGACATGCAGGAAGTCGATGGATGCAGGTGGCTCAGGACCGTGCTTTGTGGCATTCTTTGGGGGAGGCCTATGTTCAGCAGTGGACTTGTGAAGGGCTGTAATGATGATGATGATGTAACAACGCGTGATAATTTGCGGGGTGAGAGGATGCAAAACCCCGCCTACTTTACACTACCGATATATAGTAAAACTACTCGAATCGCTCCATATCGATGTTGCAATGTAGTTTAGCTACTTTGACGGTAGCTGGCGGCCTGTCCACAAAGTGTTATAAACTATAAAAATAATATTTTGGCGATTAAAATTTCTTTATCTCTGAATGCAAAACAAATTTCAGCACCTTCGTATGATTATTTTATCATTACTGAGCTCTAATTACCTTTATATTTTTAGTTCACATGACACAAAGTGTCGCCATCTAGTGTTGAATATATTTAATTATATTTGAAAGCCGACGCAAAGAGATTTTTCTAGAACTATTTTAATAAATTACTGACAAATGAAATGTGATTCCATCTATAGCATCGGAGCTTCTATCTCATGAAGCAAATACATTCAGACAAAGAAATTTTAATCGCCAAATTATACAGTTTTCATGATAATTTTGTGAACAGGCTGCCATCTATCGTCAAGTAAACCTCATAAAAATAACAAAAAGACAGGGCCGTAATTATAATTCAATTATTTTACCCAGTAACCCAACATTCAATATTAAAATGGAGGAAATTGTACATGGTAGATTTTTACGAAATGTTTAATTTATATTTAAGTGACATTCTATATGCAAGGAATCACTTAAATATAATTTAAATATGTTTATCATTTCGTGAAAGTCAACCTTCAAGAAATATTTATTTTATCCTTAGTAAAATAAAGTCTCTTTAAACTAAATATTCCATGTTCAATATTAAGTAGGATATTTAATTTGGAACTAAAAATCCTACTTATCTCACTAATATAATAAAAGCTAAAGTTTGTGTGTTCTTCCTGTCTCCTTGAGCTTATTTCATACTAAGTATGTACTGTGTATGTGTAATTTTTTCACGCAGAAACGGCTGGACTATTATTTATGTGTGGGTTATACTACTTAATATCTCTGAGGGAGAACAAATAATAGACAAATTATTATAATTAATATATTTTTATTTACAAATCAATTAAAATATAAATATTTTGTTCCTAATTAGGCATCCGAATGCACTTTTTGAATGCCAATCTAAGAACATTAAATTGTATTTAAGTGATTCTTTGCATATAGAATGTCACTTAAATATAACTTAAACATTTCGTAAAAATCGGCCTAAGTACAATTTCCTTCATTTTAATATTGAAAGTTGGATTACTGGGTAAAATAAATGAATTCTAATTACGGCCCTGTCTTTTTGTTATTTTTTATGAGGTTTACTTGACGAGAATACGGCCTGTTCTCAAAATGATTATAAACTATAAAAATAATATTTTACAATTAAAATTTCTTTATGTCCGAATGCAAAACAAATTTCAGCACCTTCGTATGATTATTATACCAATACTGAGCTCTACGGACCTTTATATTTTTAGTTCACATGACACAAAGTGTCGCCATCCAGGGTCGAATATATTTAATTATATTTAAAAACCGACACAGACAATTTTCTAGAACTATTTTAATAAATTAGGTGTAAAATTATTTACAAATGAAATGTGATGCCATCCATAACATCAGAGCGTCTATCTGAGTAGTATTTACACGATAAAACACAACACTTCGTCAGTTTTCGTCTTAATACTACGAAAATACAAAGATTTGCGATGTTTTCAACACATAAGCGCACAGGACGAATGCTGACAGTAAACTAACTAAAGCCACGCCCACTATGATGACGTCAGGACCTACATAGAATCACAGTGCACAGTTGCTTATGCCGTCTCCTCTTTGTATTTGCTTCATAGTATTATGCTGGGAAAACGCGGGGATTTTGAAAATCGATAGCCCGGACCAACTTAGAACCTTTTTCAAGAAATCTTAATACTTATGGTAACATTTTGTTGGGTTACTTATGAATATCAAATGACTCCTTTTTTATTATCTTCGTTGCACCACATTTAATTATTGGATTTATTTCGGCAACTTTTGTGTATCATTCAATGCTTTTCATGTCTGTATTTTTTAATTTTAAATTAGAGAACCGCATGCATATAAATTCAGATACTATGGTACTTTTCAATGGCAACAAGGGCAGGAATTAAAAATACTCCATGGAGTAAAATGCTTGTTACAAAAATATAGTGTAAAAAAATTTTTTTCGGTAAAAAAGAAAAAAATGTTAGTTAAAAACGAATTTCATAAAATAAGTTGAAAATTGTCTCATTTCATAAAATAAAATTGAGGGGAATTTGTGGGAAATCTGTTGAAGTTTTTTTACCTTAATTGGGGAATTTTATATGGACTTTTGGGGAATTTGAGAAAGCGGTGTTGGCAACGCTGCTTTTTATTGTTTTGTGATTTACATAGACCAACATAGACTTTAAAAAGTTTAAAATAAGTTAAATGAGTTAAATTTAAATGAAATATAAAATTTTAATATCACGTCCTCAAACAACAAAGAAATTAAATACTAATGGAAGGTTTTTGTAGGGGTTGTTTGGTTCAATACAATGATCCAACCGAATTGTTACACTACACTGAGAAAAATAGAAGGCTATTTGTGTATTCTACCGGTATACAGGTATTATTAGTGATTAAAGTTCTTTTCTGTTGTCCAATTGGATAATCTAACATTTTATCTTAATCTTCGCTATCTCAGGATATCTGAAACATTGCCAACGTCCTACTGCTGTGTAGAGTATAATAAATTGTAATAGAATAATTTTTATTTATTATAGAATACAAGTAATTATTTTCGAGTCATTTTTTTTACTTTCACCACTGGTTCGAAATAATCGATGTCCTGGAAACCATTCAGAAACCCAGTGGGACTGTTTTCAAAGTAAAATTCTACAATGAAACTCTGTTTGTACAAACTACTTACTTGGAAATGAGGTGGTCACTTCCAGTGTTTCTTAAATAAGTTTTATAATTATTTAAGAAACACATTGGAAGTGACCACCTCATTTCCAGGGGTTATTATCAACCATGTATTCATTTATATTCTATGACCATTTTTACAGTTTTTGTTTAATAAAATATTTAAACTTATCAATAGGGACACCTTGCATATTTTTTGGGACTTTGCTATAATATTGTATATATTGCCCCATGAATGAATTACTGAATCCGGGAACAAATAGCGTGTGTTTTGTTCCCGGTTTACACAGTGTGCATTGCTTGTACATCACTTTACATCAAGAGTAATGCCAAGAAATACAGTGGAAAAAAACCTTTTCTCATAACTGAGATTATTTTAGGGGGAATACAAGTTTGTTGTGATGCCTCACCAATTTTTTTTTAATTTCTCAAACATGCTGGTTTTCTCATGACTTGGACTATAGAGCAAGTGGTATAAACTTAGCTAACAATTTTATTAGTGCAGGTAGAAATTGTACTTAGTATTTGTATCAGAGCAGAAGATGCCTATCAAGTCACCACTATATACTAATGTAATCAGGGCATGTAATTTTATTTATTTTTATATTCAGTTGTTATTTAAAAGAAAAGAAGTTCCCAGTGTTTTGTAGCAGCATCAGAATATCCACATATTGCCTTGTGGGTGTTGTAAGACGTGAGGAAAACTGAAAGAGGAATGGCAGCATCTTTGTGATACACCGAAAATAATAAAAATTGCAGCTTACCAACTCACCTGCCAAGAGTGCCAACTATAGCAAAATCCCCCTATGAGGCTCTAGAGGCCTATGTTCAACAGTACACTTGATATGCTATAATAAATTAATGATAAAAATTATTAAACAATGTACTGTTTTTCATGTTATTTTTTTAACACTAGAAAAAAAAAAGTTACCGAACATGATAAGTATAATGTTAAATAATAATAATATTAACATTTGTGTATGTTTCAGGTTAAGCGCAATGATTCATTTACATTTCAGTTATGTAAAGACTGTTATCTCAATATGAAAGTGGGATGTAAATTTAAAAAAATGTGCAGAAATTCTGATAAAAGATTGAAACACTATCAAGCTTTAAAAGATGCCGGTGAAACTGTTGATTTTTATACTTATATTAAGAATATTGATAATGATGACTCCTTAACATTTAGGTAATTTTTTTTGGTGTATATAACTTTTAAGATAGTATTTTCAAACCTTGTGGCTGAACTGCTTAATACCTTCAGCCTATCTGGAAAGGAGTAACAATTATAATGAGAAGCTCTTATTTAAACACAAATGTGCCCAAGCTGAAAAGCGTAAGCATTTAGCTTACTTATCCTGGGTTGACGCTCGAAACCGCAAAGCTCCGGATATTAGCTCCAAGAAGAGAACTTTCAACAAGACCGCCAAGTCCTACAAAAAAGCATTACGGAAAGCTAGTCTCGATCACATTAAACATATTGGCGATAAACTCTCTGCCAGACCATCCGGCACTAGAGCTTTTTGGTCTCTCGCCAAAGCGTCCAAGACAAACTTCTGTCGGCCTACACTGCCTCCATAGGTAAAACCGGATGGCACACTGGCTCATACGGCTAAGGAGAAAGCGGACTTGTTCGCGTCTCTCTTTGCCTACAATTCACGTCTGGACAGTGGCAACAACTCTCCACCAAAATTACCTCACTGCGGGACCTCTATGTCGGAGATTCGTATAATGAATAAGGAGGTTCTTAAAACCTTGCGGTGTCTAGACGTGAATAAAGCTAGTGGACCAGATGGTATACCAGCTATAGTCCTAAAGGCACCTGAGTTGTCTCCTGTGTTGACACGCTTGTTCCGCCTCTCATTTAGTACTGGAATAGTGCCAAAATCCTGGAAGTTGGCCAACGTGCAGCCTGTTCCAAAAAAAGGCAGCCGCGCCGACCCTGCCAATTATCGGCCAATCTCAATTACCTCCATACTCCGCAAGATGATGGAGCGTATATTGAATGCCCGCTTAATGGCATACCTAGAACAGAATGACCTTAGTGACCGTCAATATGTGTTTCGCCGGAATCGGTCAGCTGGGGACCTTCTAGCGTATGCCACACACGTATGGGGCGAGGCACTCGAGAACAGTGAGGCAGCACTTGCTGTTTCCCTTGATGTCTCGAAGGCCTTTGACAGAGTTTGGCACACTAGCCTTTTGGGTAAGCTTCCAGCGTATGGCTTATCCCCTGGTCTGATTGAATGGGTAAAGGATTTTCTGAGTGAATGGTCTCTCCGGGTCGTCGTCGATGGCTGCTCATCCGATCCTATGGCGACTAACGCCGGTGTTCCTCAGGGGTCCATTCTCTCCGCAACTCTCTTCCTGCTGCATATTAATAATCTGATTATGCCCGGTATCATGGGTATGCAGACGATAGATAGCACAGTTGTTGAGAGATACCAACCAAGTCCTCGGGCCAGTCGGGATCAAATCCAGTCCGAAAGAGAAGCTATGGTAGAGCGTGTGAATCTCACATTACAGGCAGTCTCCGATTGGGGCGATGCCAATCTTGTGAAGTTCAACGCCTCCAAAACAAAAGTGTGTCTCTTCACTGCAAAAAGGAGCCAGCTCACCTTGGCTCCTTCTTTCCGAAATGTATCACTGAAATATACCGACCGCCTTCAGTTGTTAGGGTTTGAAATATCCTCCAATTTGAACTTCGGGCGGTTCATTGAGTCCAAGGCCAAAGCAGCTGCAAGGAAGCTGGGAGTCCTTGCAAAGGTGCGGCGATACTTCACGCTGGGACAGCTGCTTACTTTATATAAAGCGCAAGTCTGATCGTGCATGGAGTATTGCTGTGATATATGGGCTGGTGCTGCAAAATGCCACCTAGCAGCTCTGGACTCAATGGAAAGGCATGCTAAGAGGCTTATTGGTGACCCGAATTTGGTTAAAACCAATCTTACCAGCCTCGAACACAGACGTAAAGTAGCCAGCCTTTCGATTTTCTACAGGATGCATTTTGGATAGTGTATGCAGGAATTACATAATTTAAGTCCCCCCCCTCTCCCTTCCACCATCGGACAACCAGACGTTCGGCCAGTCTCCACCCTTTCGTTGTTGACTTACCACGCATTCGAACCAAACGGTTCGCCACGTCGTTCATCATGCGTACAGCAAAGGAGTGGAATAAGTTGCCAGCATCTGTCTTTCCATCCGATTACAGTGTGTGTCTTCAAGGCAAGAGTGAATAGGCTTTTGTTAAGTCAGTGCGCTTCACCATATTAGGCTACATCACCACTTACCATCAGGTGGGATTGTAGATAAGCGCTGGCTTAGTAGAATATAAAAAATATATCTGGAATATGTTGTAGTGTTATACATAGTTGCAACTTGCACATGTTTCTTCATCTCCATCGATATTGTACCTTCCATGTGTAGAGATTCTGCTTGCACAGTTATTGTACTCTGATTTCTCTCAAAAGCATACAAAATTGCATACAGTTTTGTATATAATGCTAATGAGTATATTATAAATACTAGCCAATTTCATTTTTTTTTCAATTAATTTGTTATTCATATTTAAAAGTTTACTAGTTGTAAATTTTTTATGTGCATAGTTACTTTATTTTTTAATTAATTACTAAGATGCTTATATAATGTGTAATTGCACCAGGGTATAAGTTTTGCTAGGGTTTTTATTACTCTTTTAGTACCAGATTTTGCATTTTATCTTTGTATTGTTTAATTTAGGTTTTGATCTTTGTTTATTAAATATCACATGAATAAAATGTACACATTTGTCAACTATTGAGCATACCAGTACTGTGGTAACAATGCCGTAGCATCATGCTGAGTCGGATAGCCATTTCGTTGCTGGAAGTCAATACTTAATTGGTAATTTATACTTTAGGAGGTATAAACCTTTTTCTTCATAGAATAAGGGTGACGAACCAGTACACAGTCCACCATCTACATCTATCCTCAGTTAGGAATAAAAATGTGGGTTCTTAACTGAGTAATTCACCTCTGAGAAAATAAGATGGAATGCCTCTTTACTAAATACAAGTACTACTAATAACTGTTGCTTCTATAATAAAGTCAATGCCTGTTTTTGTTAGTAAGACTCCTGTATCACTTTGTAGTCTCAATTTTTTTTCCTCCTTTTTCTCTTTCAACTGTTACAATACAAATTATTGTAAGCATTATTATTAATTGTTCATTGTTATTGTTATTATGTCATATATTGGAATGCACAAGGCCGTGTTGGTTCCTACCATAATATGTGGTAGTGAAAGTTGGGTGTGGCAGAAGAAGCACGAGAATAGAATAAATGCTGAGGAAAGTTGGTCAAATGGTGACATAAAAAATTATAACACCAAAACTTTTTGTGAAGCCAGACTTCAGGTGGGTGAAGGTGCTCTAGTTCTGTGAAATATGCAGGTTTCTTCATGTACGATACACCAGTAGAAAGGGCATGAGTTTTAGGTGTTTTTAAAAGTTTTTGAATGTGTAAGTTTACTATAGTGTTTTTAAATGTGTTAGTAAAAGAGTTTTCTACTTTAAATTTCCTAAAAATTTCCTTCTCATGTCCGATTTACTCAATGATGTGGATACAGTTGATAGTATTGGTGTTTGTCGATTGAATACCTACTTGACCTAACATAAAAACAGTATAATCATTATTAAATACCAAATTTTGGGATGATTAAATTTGCCAAAAATCATAATTTAAGTTTAATTAGGTTAGGGTAACCTGTTCAGAAATGTGCCCAACGAGGTGACCTGTCGCCCCCCACCCCCTTTTGCATCGGTCTTCCGCACATCATGTATAATAATAATTTTCTTTAATTATAGGCTACCTATGCTTGGTAATAGCACACCGGGCACCAAACCCAAGGATGATGATAATGGTAAGTTTTTACATCAGAGAATATATTACGCCTAGAAAATCACAGTATGATTTTTTTTTATAGGATAGAGTGACAAACGAACATACAGTCCACCTGGTGGTAAGTGGTTGCTGTGGCCTATAGACATCTACATTTATCCTCAATAAAGAATCAAAATGCAAATGCGTCGTCACCCGTGAGGACTAAGATGGAATGCCTCTTTTCCAATAAAATGGGTCTCCGGTTCTCTACACTCACCATACGAAACAGCAGTGGCAAGCTGCTATTTTACGCTGGTATTCTGTGAGACCGACCCATTTGTGCTACAAATATACTACTAATATAGCTGCGGCATGGTTCTACAATATGTATGTTGTGCAATATCTTATTCAATTGTGAAATGATTTTGATGAGTTTCTTATGGTCGTCAACCCCCCCCCCCCCTGAAGTATACTATACTTCAGAGGTGGTACAATAAATTTGAATAAAATTTCACCCCTTACGCGAAATAGGGAGTGAAGTTTTTAATGTAGCTATTGAGACAACAATGATTGTGATATCCACTAAAAATGGATAAAAATAAACTTAATAAAATGTAGTAGCTGACTTCACAGACATATAAATAATAAAATAATATAAAATATTCTATTAACAAATGTCCATAATAATAGTAATCACACGGTGGAATCTATAATAGCGAATACCAGAAAATATAAAAATAACCAGAAAGGAAATATAGAGAAACAGTTTATTTGTTTCTGCTTTTTAGATCTGCCTGTATGGTGAATTTTCCATAGTTTTCTTCTTTTTTTTTTGTTTTTAAAAACGTTACCCCACACTAGGATTTTCTCCTGTATTGTGGAGGCAGTTTACAAACACAAATTGCACAAGGACAAACTTCCAGACCCGGATTAATTATTTGTAGGCCATACAAACACTTGTTCCGTGCGGGATTCGAACCCGCGCCCCCCAGCGCCACGGAGCCGTTCAGCCGTTCATTTACCATTCAAGAATAGAACTTGAATCTTTCTAGTATTTAGTTCAATTGAACTTCCTATTGTGTACTGAAGCCATCCATCACCATTCAATAAATGGTTGTATATGTGATATGCCTGAGGTTGACTGATAGAGAATGCTAATAGGTATTAGGTACAACTTTTATATCCTTCATTTCGATAAAGTATGCAATAAAGAATAAATATATAAAAATCTTTACACTAATTTACAGAGATAAGATAAAGAGTGAGATTAAATTAAAATATTAAAATTCTATTTTTAATATTTTAGAATCAACATGCACAAGTATACAAAACTTTATAAGTGACATTATGGAATCGGAAGAAATACCTGCCACCGAAGCTCGCATTATACGCGAAGTTATAGAGGAAGAGGCAGATGTTTTAGACGACTCTTTAGACTCCCACTGGCTTCAAGATGATGTTTCAATAGATACAGATTTTAAACTCGATTTTAGGTAAGTTTATTGGTCTAATAATTTACTATGCCCGACTGTGCCCTGCTGGGAAACGTCTATAGGGTATTTGACGGCTCCGTGGCGCAGTGGCTTAGCAATCAGTTGTTGCGCTGGGGGCCGCGGGTTCGAATCCCGCACGGAACAAGTATTTGTATGGTCTACAAATAATTGTTCCGGGTCTGGATGTTTGTGCTTGTGGAATTTATGTTTGTAAACTGCCTCCACGACACAGGAGAAAATCCTAGTGTGGAGGTAACGTTTTTTTTAAAAAAAAAAAAAGAAACAAAAAAATAGTTATACTTTATTACCAAAGTATTTTTATAGAAGAAAGGTGACAAACAATTGCATAACCCACCTGATGGTAAGTGAATGCTGTGGCCAATAGATATCTACATCTGTTAGAGATCAAAATAGGGTTGCAGGACTGAGATTGAATGCCTCACAGTCTATAACTATACCATCTCCTACACTACTGACTGGAACACATCGGTGCATGCACTGCTCTTTGGGGACAAGAATAGGTAATACCCTCTTACCTACCACCCTAACTAGACAGTCTCCTAGGCAATAGCACCCTCTACATCATATCTTTGCTTATAGTTTACGCTATTTCATATGATCTGCTAAGCCTATCTTTATATATAAAATTACTTGTCACATTGTTTGTCCGCGATGAACTCCGAAACCACTGAGCTGATTTCAATGAAATTTTGCACACTGTGTGCAATTTGATCCAACTTGAGAGATAGGATAGTTTTTATCCCGATAAGTGACCTTCAATTTTTTTTATTGTGAATTTAATGATTTTTTTAGTACACATGGCCGTCGGAAAGGGCAAAACAATGTCTGCCTGGTCAGCTAGTATGTTTATATATTATGAATAATTGACCTTTTAAGGCTAATGTTTTTATTTCAGTAGAAGAAATATGTATTAGTTTATTAATGATAAAATGTATTATCTTTATCAATAACAGTGTTTATTTTATAGTTTCAGTCCCTTTTCAACACCTAAGTATATAAACAATGATCACTGTTACACGCCAAAGAAACTAAGAGATGAAACTTCCCAATATGAACATCCACAGAAGAGTTTTGAAAGTAAAGTTCAAGATGAAAATGTCGAGGAATTTGTAGAGCACAATTTCCAAAATGTAGACAAGACTGGGAAAAAGTGTACAATAGACAAAAATTTAGAAAATGCTTTACAAAATGAGGGAAACAAAAACTTCTTTTTAGAAGATCTGCTCGTAACTCCTCCTTGTAAGAAAACAATATATTTTGTAGATTTTACGGATTAATGAATTAATAGATAATAGATTTGTCAGAGAATCATGTTTTTGAGCCATTTATAAAGAATGACTTGATGCATATCAAAACTCTCTCAAACACTTTGCCTGATATTCAGAGACAATGTTATGTTTAAACTGAAACTTCTCAATGTTATAATTTGTGTAACATAAGGTTAGCTTTTTTTTTAAATAGAAGTCTTGAAGAGTGTCTGTGTAATTTTATTGTTCATTGTGTCATGATCAGCTTGTTAAATCCTGTTCATTGCTGAATTTTTTGTTATATTTTCTATAATACATTATGTCGTAAGTTTTATCATGATGTATCACAGATGCCTACAAATGACGACTGTTTGGTAACTAAAACAAGAAGTGAAAATTAAAAGTTAAAAGATGAAAAAAAAAAGATTTAACGAAAAAAGTGTAATCTTGCTATAAAGACTTCTTATTCTTATCTTAACTTTTTCAGTATATCCAAATGGGTCAGGACCGCCAACACCTCTAATAACGAACATATTGTTTGGCGATAAATTAGACAGTGACTCAAATGATTCAAGTATGCATAAAGTGGGGCAATGCATTGAAAAATTTGAAACTGTGCAAGGTGATACGGATATTTTAGAAGAATTTTTCACAAAAAACACAAAAGATTTTACAATAGACATAGAAGAAATTAAGGAAAATGAAGAACCTGAACTGAGGGAAGAATTAGTAAAAGACGTAAATAATGAAAATGAATATAATATAACAAATATAGCAGAAAATAAAAACAGTGAAAAAGCCGCATTGCCAGTTGAAAACTTATATAACATTACAAACTTTTACTGTAAAATGTGTGAGAAAAAATTTAAAAATCTTGCTGCGCTGAAGGTGCATTGTACGAAAATGCACAAATTAAAAATTGAACAGAAAACTCCATATACGCGCAAAGTTCGAATATGCGACCATTGCGGAAAATCTTATTTTAACCTAGCAGATTTTCTAAAACATATCGCAGATCACAATGTAAGTCTGTAATTTTGTATTTTATTGAAGCTGGTATAATACCTTTGTACGAAGGTATTTCATCGCATGTTGAGACGGGAATAAGGTTGTAATAGGTTGTAATCAAGGGGCTACTGAACTTCTTCGAGGAGATTTCATGGCTCGAATAATCGTGATATTCCTGGCCCACACACAAAATACGCGCTTAGATGTGAAGTTGGTTCTAATGTGAGTAGCGCATTGGACTCCTATAATACTACTTCATCCACCCGTAAAAGTCCAGTGTTATTGTAATCGTGACGCTTTGCAGGCGAAGCTTTGTGTCTCAAACCCTTGCAGCCCCCAATTGCCATCCACATCTGGCTTAAACCTATCTGTCGGAAACTATGAGAACCTGCTAGCATATTTTCTATCCCTTCTATACCGTGGTCTTCTCCCAACAGCCACGGATGAAATAGGGTGATGGATTCTTTTGGATAAATAATAATAATAAATAAATAAATAATATTTATTATTTTAGTTAACATAAGATGTGGTATCAATTTAGTGTTTTTTTATCAATTAAATAGAAACCGTCTTTGAAAAAAGCTACATTTTGAATAAACGATGGTGAAAATGTTTTTTTTTATAGAATAAGGGTGACAAACGAGCACACAGTCCATCTGATGGTAAGTGGTTGCTGCGGCCCATAGACATCTACATCTATCATCTATTATAAATCAAAATGTAGATGCGTTGTCACCCGTGAGGACTAAGATGGAATGCCTCATTTCCAGTAAAAAGGGCCTCCGGCCACCTGCACTCACCAAGCGAAACGCAGAGGTAAACCTCTACTTCACGCTGGTATTCTGTGAGGTCGTGGTACCACCCCGGTTCGAGCCGGCCCATCCGTGCGACAGCAAAAGCTGCCGCGTGGCTCTACCACTGTTAAAATGTGAGCCGTCTTCGTCTATTCTCGATTAATAATCAAAATGCAGATTCGTTGTCATCCCTGAGGACTGCGATGGAATGCCTTATACCAGTAAAAAGTATGGATGGAAAAAATAATGATTTTTTTATTTTAATCAAATCATACTGATTTTTTAAAAAAAATCATGATTTTTCTGATTTTTTTTGATTTTTTTGTATATTTGGAAATTCACCAGTTGGTAACACTTTTTGACATAGTAGGATTAAAAGTTTATGAATACATATGTATGAGACTGATTAAGAGTAAAATAATTAATACTATAATATTAATTACAGTTCATATCTTAAGGTGAAAGCGCTAGGGTAACCCGCGAAATTCAAATTTTCTTATGTTTTTTACAATTTGTAGGTCAGTATCAGGTTGTATGTTTAACAAAATATGATACGCGACCGTAACAAGTATGTATTTACAGAATTATAATCATTATAATCATCAATACAAACGTCTATGCCCGTATAATCCCATTGTATGGCTATTTCCAGAAAAACTCATTCAAAGGGATTATATGAACTAAGAGGGTTGTATTGGTGATTTTAATGATAATAATTCTATAAACACATACTTGTTACGGTCGCGAATCATATTTTATTAAACATACAACCTGACCCTGACCTCCAAAAAACGCAAGAATATTTGAATTTTGCAGGCCACCCTGGAGATTTCACCTTAAGGGTGACTTTCTAAAAAAAATTTTTGGTTGCTTTTACTAAAATTATGAGACTATTGAAGATTTTACCTTATTTTAAGCCAGTTTTATTTAATTTTCTGCCTATTACATTAATTTATACATGTTGATTTAAATCAGTGATTTTTTAAATCAAAATCAAGTGATTTGAATCGTGATTTAAATCATGATTTAAATTAGTCTGATTTAAATCAGCCAACCCTGAAAAAGAATAAACTATTGATATTTAGTGACGGAGTGGTCCTTCATCGGTCACCTGCAGCATGGCTCTACCATGTAGCAATTGAAGATCATTAAAAAAGTTCTGTAAGTGCAGCCTCGTACTGGAAAGTGCAGTGTTGGATCCTGCACACAAGATGGAGTGACGACTTGTTGAAGTATGCAAGAAATAAATGGGATCGAGTAGTGTCATCAACCTTGTGGTCATCATTATAATAAATATAAATATTGACTACATTTTTTGTTTCAGAAATCGCAAATCCCAAATGTATGCAAACATTGCTCATTAGAATTTAGCTCCGAATCTAAACTTAAGATGCATATGACGACACATAATAAAAAATTGCACCCGGAACCTATTGACACTAGCAAAAAGGTAAATATGATATAATATATAATTATATGCATAATTATGTTTTGCAGTCTATGAATTTACTTGCTTATAAATATTTGAACTTTTCAAGTCTAATCAAACTTTAGTTCTATATACAAGTTTCGGCCGTTTGTCGGACCTAGGAACAGGTATCAAACATAATATAATGACCAGTAACATTGGAATAAGGGTTCTCTTGTATAGGATCTAAAAGTTCCTTACACAATATAAAACTAGCACCACCTGTTCTTCATAAAATCTAAGTCCTAGTCATGTAAACAAGTTATATTATTTACAAAATTGTTTTTCAAGATACATATTATTATGACATGTGTCTGAAAAAGTTGTAAATATTTACAGATTAGTAACTAATTTTACGACAACGGCAGAACCATAAATAATCGACTGTATAAAAAAAGCTATAAAGCTAAATATATCTGTTGCAAAGATCTCCATGTTGAAAGAAGAGTTAAGATTGTAAATCGAAATGGGGACACAAAATGTCCCTGCAGGATGCAGGGCAGTTTGTATATAGATGGGGTATCGATGCAAAGATGACAATTAGTACACCTCAACACCGTGGATGTAATTATCAGAATGTCCGTGGTGATTAGCAGTAAGTCAATAAGTAGGCGTGATCGAGTCCGTATATTACTAAAAGCATAAGTCGTCAGTAAAAGCAGGAAAAAGTGCAACGGCAACAAAAGCGGGAATCAGCACAAGCAAAAATGTGATATAATCATAATCAATATATTTCACAAGCACAAATTGTGTAGTCAATGTGTGAAAATATTTGACATACGTACTTATGATATTGACACAATGACGTGTGTGTATCATTTCACAAAATGCACGAAAATCAATTATTATTATTCAGTTTCACTAATATAATTAAGCAATTCATGATTATTATCGACTTATAATAATAATTGAAATAAAAATTGATAAGGAACATTTTGATATGACAAATACTTATATTTTAATAGAAATATGTATTGCTTGATACTTAATGCGTACGAATGTACTTATTCGTACAAAGAAATGCAGATATTATTAGACTGGAATGTAACTATTAATCGTTGAATTCCTTTTTTTAAACAATATTTTACCGCAAGTTGTACAAAATAACTATTTATCACAAAAAACTTCAAAATTCATAAGATTATTTTTCATATTTTTACCTTCTTTGTACAACGTGGGGCATGATCTGGCATTCTCCTTTTCTTCTTAAGGCTTTAAGAAGCCTGAATGATCTTGACGAAACTGCAACCGCAGTGATTTTAGCCGACGTCAACACCGTCTAGCGACAACTTTCTGTATTACTTAGAAAAGTGCAAAGATTAATAGACTGCAGAGGTGACAGGTATATAAGTGATATACTGCCTATTATGCTTGCGCGTTACTGAGAGTTATGTCGTGCTTAAGCATCTTCAATTACATTGCACGATGTGGTGCTGTAGCTTCGTCCGGTAGGCATCACGAGTTATCAAGTGTTTAAGTTTTAAGTACGTAAGAGTTTTTATTGTATTCGTTGTATCGTATTTATTTGTGTCGTATTAGTAGCTCTGGGTCTAAACACTCGCTGTAAATTTCTCCTGGGTTTGATCCCCAATGAAATTTTTAATTGCAATTTTAAGTGCTGATTTAGCACGTGCTCGGCGGTGAAGGAAAACAACGTGAGAAAACCTGAATATGTCTTGAGGAATAAGAAAGAAAAATTTGAAGACATGTGAAGTTCGCAAACACGCACAGTTTCGGCTCGCCGCTCACTTAGCGGCCAGCCTCCACAGAGTCTACTTCACCTGAGGATGCCTCGTGTAGAGGCGAAACACGTGCCGTGCCTAGTGTGGTGGTGCTGAGGGTGGTAGTGCTGGGAGTAACGGCGACGGGTATAGTGGGAGGTCCCCTTAAAACTGGACAGGACACATCATTTTCTTTCTTTACGCGGAATTAAGCAAGTTAGTTTATAACCAACCCATTATAACAATTTGTGTTAACAGTTATGAGTGTAACATTTTTATCAGCTGCTTTATTTTTTTTATTCATAGTGCCTTGAGCAACACTGCCGGGTTTTGTATAGAAAATAATAATTAAAAAAAAAAAACTAAAAAAACACGCGTTTGTAGACAACCGCGTTGGGTGCTATTTCAGATATTTTTATGACGCTTTACAAATATCCACAAAAATATTTATAACAAATGACATCAAGCACAAGCACCCCACGCTTTTTTATAACAAAATTATTTTTTTTATGTTATTTACTATTTTTTATTTTGAACTTATTGAAAATTATTTTCTACTTTAAGTGCGGCAAACTAATTCAGTATCACCTAATTAATAAAAAAATGCAACATTAAAATTACATAGATATTAAAAATTATCGAAATCTAAGTGACGAATTGGTTGTTCCACATCTAAATTAGGTATATAAAAATGCATTTTTCAATTTCACTAATCAACGTCGCCGCGAAAATTTCTTCTTTGGACACTTTAAAAATTAATTTATTTAGAAAACAATATTTACAGTTAGCAATGTACAGATATTAAGTAAATTAAGTATTTCTATTCATAAAAATATTTATAATTGAGTACGAACTCTTAAAAAACTAAAATAGGTATATTTGAACGATGTCGCTCTATCGAAGTCGCGCTCGCGGGAATATATTTAATTTCGGGGAAAAATGATATTTTCTCGAGTAAATCGGGGAATAAAAATAAAACTCAATCAAAAATATTGATATTTTTAAGACCTTTTCTTTTAGCGTAAAAAGTATTTAAAGAGCTTGTGCCGTTTTGCAGAAATTTTGCAAAATATGACGAAGATAGACTTTTTCGAGATTTTTTTTTCTAATAAGATCTTGACAAACATACTATTTTATTGGATTAAAAACATTTATTAAATCCCCTTCTGTCACCCTGTATTTTTTCTTTGCGGATTAAATGAACAGTTATTGTGATTTTTTTTTACTTAAATATCCAAGAATTTAGGCATATCACCCGCACTTAGGGCCTTAATCAATTGAAGTACTTTATACATTGCTATAGCTATGTTTTGAGGGACTTATATGGAACTTTGCACCCGTTCCCCTTCCCATTCAGAACCAAACTTATCGGCGAAGCCGTTTTTAATACTGGACTAGCCCCGATTCTCACATTTGTTTTTAGTGAGTCATCACTGCTGAACATAGACCCCTCCCCTAGATTGCCACAAAGCATGGTCCCTGCAACCTGTATGTTTCATCATTTTAGGTTAGTAAAAAGGTTAAACATGATGGTTACTTATATTCACGAGAATACTACACATTTAATCAAACCTCATAAAACGGTGGAACATTTTTACAGTTAATAACGCAATTTCTTCATAATAATATCACAGTTTAAAGACCATATAGTTGTAAAACGAATGTTCTTATACAACGGCGGGGGCCTTGCGGGGTAGTGGGCGGCGCGACCGCGTGCCAGCGCACTCCACTAAGTCTGTACATTGTACAATACATACAGTTGACACGCCCGTGTTTTATAGTACTTAAGGAATTTTAAGTGCCGTTTTTAAAAAATATAATATCAATAATAGTGAATTACTGTTATAGTTATGAGTTACTAAATAAAGTTGAATTCAAATGACGGCTGTGCTTATGTTACCCTCATTATTTTTGATAAAATTGTTCATTCGAAAGCGAGTACACTACATAATTAAATTTAACAATCGAAAACTGAAAACATAAGTAAAAATAAAGTGTCGTGAAAATATTTGGCAGTGGCAACACTTGCAAATGTATTTTTTCTTGTAGTAATAAAAAATGATTTTATTCAAACTGTTTTAAAGTTATAAGTATGTACAATAGTGTTAATAATAATAAAGAGTAATAATATCCAAAATTATGTTATTCCCAATTTCGTGACCACCCTTATCATATTTGCGCAGGACGGCGTAAATAGTAAATATCTACACGGGTAGTCATCGGTTGACATTAAAGGCTTTTCCAAACTGTAATGCTCTTTAAACTGCGATAATACTTTATATTAAGAAAATTATTTATTTAACAATGTGGGCTGTTTTTAGAAATTCGTTTGCTCAATATGTGGCACCGCAAGTTCTTCGATCGGTAATTTAGAAGTACATCAAAGGCGACATTCGCAAAGCTATTCATTCCATTGTGAAGAATGTGGAAAAGGGTTCTACAGGAAGACTGATCTGACTACGCATTTGCGGTAATTTATATTTAATTAAAGACTGCACTAGATTAAAAACGAATTTATTTAATCACTTTCACTATAACTAGTTGAGCTATCATCGTCATCATCATTATTTATATTATTTATTATTTGATTTTCTATGCATTGAAAATGAATGTCTGTTTCATAATCATCCACAACCATTTTGAAGTTTTCATTAAGCCCAATCGTCACTTGTGTTTCATCGTCAATCGTCAATTCCACATGGCAAATTATGAGGCGCCCAACTTTTATCACGGGCACTTTTCATCTGTCCATGTCTGCGGCACAGTGTGGTTGGCGTTTAGCCATGTTTCATAAATGAATATAAAGTTGTCTCAATTGGTTATATTTTTAATTTCTCGTAAAAATGCTATACTTTGCATTCATGTCTCTAAGTAATTATTTTATTTTTGCCATTTTTTTATCGGAAGCCAATTTTTGTCTATTCTATAATCTATACTACCATTGTAGCCGGCATCTTCAAAACTTACTCGCAACTTCGCCGCAATGCGATTCACAGAAATTATAAAAAAATTAGACTTGTTTAATTAATGGTTCATATATTTTATGCAACTCTAAAAATAAAAAATTAAATAAACAAAATAAGAAATAAAAAAATGTAAAGATTCCATCATTTGAATATTTTAACGATTAATCCCATTAGCATGTAACAACTACTATCGCTGGTAACCTACATTTTTAAGGTTCCGTGGTTACATTAGCAACCATACACATACTAAATTTGGTTTCTAAGAAGTTTGACTTATTTTCGTGTTCATCATCATCATCATCATCATTACAGCCCTTCACAAGTCCACTGTTGAACATAGGCCTCCCCCAAAGAATGCCACAAAGCACGGTCCTGAGCCACCTGCATCCATCGACTTCCTGCATGTCTTACCAGGTCGTCACTCCATCTCGTGGGGGGACGCCCTACACTTCGCCTACCGGTACGAGGCTGCCACTCGAGAACCTTTCTTCCCCATCGGTTGTCGGTTCTTCGAGCTATATGGCCGGCCCATTGCCACTTCAGCTTACTAATCCGTTGGGCTATGTCGGTTACTCTGGTTCTACTGCGGATATCCTCATTCCTAAGTTTATCACGCAGAGAAACTCCGAGCATAGCCCTCTCCATAGCTCGCTGAGCGACCTTGAGCTTCCTCATCCGGCCAGCAGTGAAGGACCACGTCTCAGTTCCGTATGTCATCACTGGCAACACGCACTGGGTGTACAGTCTCGTTTTCAAGGTTTGAGGTATACCTGACGAGAAGATGTGCCGTAATTTCCCGAACGCTGCCCAACCGAGTTGAATCCGTCGATTGACCTCTCGGTCGAAGTTGGACTTACCTAGTCGGACTATTTGTCCCAGGTAAACATACTCGTCAACAACTTCGAGCTTAGTGTTCCCAACAACTACCGGCATAGGTGTGACATGGACATTAAACATGATCTTAGTTTTGTCCATGTTCATCTTAAGAAACACTATTGAGGTCATTGAGCATAGTGCTTAGGTCCTCCAGCGATTCTGCCATAAGGACTATATCGTCGGCAAATCGAAGGTGAGTGATGTACTCGCCATTGATGTTGATACCGTATGCTTTCCAGTCCAGAAGCTTGAAAACGTCTTCCAATGCAGCAGTGAAGAGTTTCGGGGATATGACGTCACCCTGTCTTACACCTCTCTGCAATTGGATAGGTTTCGTACTCTGGTTCTGTACTCGGATAGCCATCGTAGCCCTACTGTACAAGCACTTCAACACTTCGATATACCCACAGTCAACTCGGCACCGCTGAAGGGACTGCAGCACCGCCCAAATTTCGACGGGATCAAAGGCTTTCTCATAGTCCACATACGCCAGACATAGTGGCAAATTGTACTCTTCGGACTTCTGTACAATTTGCCGAAGGGTATGTATGTGGTCTATGGTGCTAAAGCCCTTTCGGAAACCGGCTTGTTCGGGAGGCTGGAAGTCGTCAAGTCTGCGCGCGAGACGATTCGTAATGACTCTCGAAAACAGCACGTAGACGCGGCTCAGAAGGGAATTCGGTCTGTAGTTCTTCAAGAGAGCGTTGTCACCTTTCTTGAAGAACAAGACCATCGCACTTCTGCTCCACGCCTCCGGTGTAATGCCACCATGGAGGACGGAATTAAAGAGCTTCTGAAGGACTTCAAGTACCGGTTTTCCACCCGCTTTCAGAAGCTCCGCTGTAATTCCATCCTCGCCTGGGGCCTTACCGTTTTTAAGGTGCTGGAGAGCCATTCTAATCTCGCTCAGACTGACGTCCGGGATATCTTCGGAATAGTGTCGGATGAGACTCGTTCTTGAATCGTTACTCACACTTGCGTGTGGCTCCAACGATGACGTGTACAACTGCCCATAGAACCTCTCAATCTCATTCAAAATCTCAGGTGTCCCGGAAACGATGCTGCCACATCCTGTCTTCAGCTTTGACAGTTGGCTCTTTCTGGCAGACAGATCCCTGGCAAAGACTTTGGAGCCTTGGTTCCGCTCGATCGCTTCTTCAATACGAGCTGTATTGAAGTTGCGTAAGTCCCGCCGCATGCATTTGGAGATCTGTCTGTTCAGATGCCTGTATGCTGTCAAGTCTGTTGAAGAATGTAGCTTCATCTCCCGTCTAACAGCCATGAGATTAAGAGTGTGATCGGAGAGTTTTTGTGTTCTTCTGCGGCGGGTCTTGCAGAACTTAACTCCGACCGCATGGACAGTTTCCACGAGCTTGTCATTTATATCGTCCACTTCATTGCAGTCTTCTAGGCACTGAAAACGGTTTTGTAACTCGAGCTGAAAGGTTTCGGGACTTTGGATTAGAGCACGAGGGGGACGGAGCGTTGACTTCATAAGACGAGACCTCTCCAACTTAACGTTTAGGTTCAGTGTGCCTCTAACCATTCGGTGATCGCTACCAGTTTTCACCCTCGCGATCACGGAGACATCACTGAACAGTTGTCGTCTGGTCGTCATAATGAAGTCAATCTCATTTTTTGTCGAACCGTCGGGGCTCGACCAGGTCCACTTCCTGTGGGGCCGCTTCTGGAAGAAAGAGTTCATCATAAAGAGTCCCTCTTTCTCCATGAAGTCGGCCAGCTGCTGGCCCCTTGGGTTTCGTTGCCCTATTCTAAATTTCCCTACTTTCAGCTCACCGTTCTCTCTTGTGCCTAGTTTTGCATTAAAGTCTCCCATTAACACCGTATATTGGGTTTTGGAGGAATGCATGGCTCTAGAGATATCCTCATACATTTTCTCCACCTCCTCATCGGGGTGTGCCGAGGTTGGTGCGTAAACCTGTATGACCTTCAGCGAATACCGTTTGGTGATTCTGAGTATAAGGTGCGCAACCCTCGTCGACACACTCCCGATCTTTACAACGTTGTTAACGAGAGACTTGTGGACGATAAATCCGACACCTCCTTGGGACAGATGGTCGCCCTCCCGGTGATAGAGCAAGTTGCCGGATTCGAGGATTACCGTGTCCTCCCCCTCTCTTCGGACTTCGGATAATCCTATAATATGCCAGCGCAACTTGTCTATCTCTTCTTCCAGCTCCACGATCTTCTCGTCAGTCCTCAGGGTGCGTGCGTTGTACGTTGCCAGGTCGAGTCGTCTAAGGTGGCAACCGAACCTCCACCGGAGATTCTTAGCACCCCCTTTTCGTGTTCACAACATTATTTATTCTTTTATTCTTTCTTTATTTTAAAAACGTTATCCCCATACTAGGATCTTCTCCTGTATCGTGGAGGCAGTTTACAAACACAAATTGCACAAGGACAAACATCCAGACCCGGAACAATTATTTGTAGGCCATACAAATACTTGTTCCGTGCGGGATTCGAACCCGCGGTCCTCAGCGCAGCAACTTATTGCTAAGCCACTGCGCCACGGAGCCGTCAAATATATATAATATGTTATTCCCAAATTGAATTATAAAATTGTTTGTAATGTGTTGTTATTTAAATTAATTATAGTGTGTTGTAATTAGTAATATTATTATCTTTTACCATTTGAATTGTTACTTTATGCTTTATGATGAAATCCAATAACATATTTTAATTGTATCATTATTATTAATATTATTTTGAATTGTGATGCTACATTTATCTATTTAGGTTTTTCCCTGTAATGGTAGATGTTAGTAGGAAATATAAATAAATAAATAATAAATAACATCAGGAAAAAAGTTGATTCTAGTTAATTTTGTTTTATATTTAGTTTTTTTTTTAAATATTCGAACTTAAATTAGTAATAAAGAACTACATATTGTAATGAAATATAGATAACTTAATAATTCTTTGGATTTACGTTAAAGGTTATTTTAATTCGTGTGAGTACGCTAGTACAAAGTTATTGCGGAATGATAAATGTGAAATATCAAAAGGTATTTCTTAGATTTGGTGGAGTATAACATTTCGCAATGTGACGCTGAATATAGTGAATAAGTTTTTAAACAAATTACTTTAAAGGATAATTTCTTATTACTTGACACTGTCATTAGTACAACCCTATGAGACCATTACCAAATAACTAGACTCTGTTGTCATGGTGATAATTTAAGACATAAATTGGACTTATCGCCAAAATATTAGTATATATGATATATATTTCTTTTTTCAGGCGTCACACCGGTGAGAAACCATTTCGATGTCAATATTGCTCGCGTCGATTCGCGAGACGGGATGTTCTCAGTGCACATATGAGACGTCATACCGGTATGAATATTAATTAATTTACACCTACTTATAGGCTTTAGTGTTCGCCATAACTGCGATTTTGGAGATTCTTGGTTCGAAAATTCTTAGTTGGGATAAAAGAGGTAAATAGTCACTACGACATTGCCTATAGACCTTTATTGATTTTTTAAAGTGATGCAATTACGTTGCAACTATATTTTGGCAGCGACACGAATGGGTCGGCTCGACTTGAAAACTTGCGTAAGTGTAGAGAGCCGGAGACCCTTTTACTGGTAATATCGTCTGCATTTTGTTTGTTAATCAATAATGTTAATGACGATGGGGCTCAAAATTCATTTAGTATTAGGTGATATATTTGCTGGTTTGTCACCCTCTTGTTCTATGTAATTGGGTCACCGGTTCTTGTCATTCATTTATCTCCTCTGTAGATTCCACCTCGACGGTAACTTCCGAATGTTGCCAGAAGCGATCGCTTAAACAGGACATATTATAGTGGTACTATTTGTACTATAATTTCTATGTGCGAACTACTTTCAGCTGCCACTCATAAATATTTGTATTTTTATTTTCAGATGAAAAACCATTTCAATGTCAATACTGCGAACAACGTTACGCGAAGAGATATGAATTTAAAATGCATTTTCAAAAGGTTAAATCGTGTATAGAAAAGCGTAACAAGTTGCTATCAGAAGGAAATGTACCTGCCAATAGTGTGTCGGTATATTATGCAACCGTAGTAGGTACAGATATATTATTAGATGATTTGCAAGATGAACCAAATGTACCAACTTAAATATGATAAAATCGAAAAATTTGCTAATACATAGTGTATACATGCGCTTTCCCCGCGTTACCTACGTCAGAAAATGACATCATGTCGAAAAACTACTTTCACCTTTTTATATGATGGCGACGCCTATGATATTATATATATTTTTGATTAAAATGTTTTTGTTGCTTCAACGCAACACTGAATTTCATTATTTCACGGAAATTCTGTCTACGATTTATTTTGCGTAGCGTTCAAATTACTTGTGACATGACATTTATAACATAACGTTAAATTAATACCTAAAGTAGTGATAAATAAGCAACCTGCTTATTTATCACTACCGAACTCCAAGCGCTTTATTTTAAAAAGAGTAAAATAACAAACTGTGATTTAAAAATAAAATTGAACTGTAAACCAGATTATTTTATGTTTTTTTTGGTACCAAAGCGTGCAAGTTTCAGGCCCTCGATACTCCCGAACGGCGAACATATAGCTGATAATGCGAAAAGTATGGAGTGCCCAAATCATTGAGTTATATGTACTACGCACTAGAGAAGCTATTTCAAACAAAAAATGTGCGCTACACACGCTGTCTCGCGCATGCGCGATAGATAGCAGAGTAGCGCATGCGCAGTTGATTTAAGCTCGTTGCGGCCGCGTGGTCAGTTTTTGTCATCATAGATTAGGTATACGTAGGTAGAATCATCAGTATGTAATAATCGTTTATTTATGTTGTATGGTTACTTATATCGAGTACAATTTATTTAAATTGTCATTTACTTTGCATATGTGGAAATTTAATATAAAATAGGTACTCTTATTTTAATCTAAACAAACATATTTGTAAATAAAATTTATTAATAATTATCTTTTATAATCCATGTATGTTTTTATATTTTACATAGTTATCTTGTATAATATTCAAAAAATATTATTAAAATGTAATTGTGACATAATAATAAGGTTTCGATCGTCGTTTGTTAGTCGGGGCGGGTGTTGTGCCTTACGAATTATTTGTAAAGAAACATTGTAGGAAACTAAAAGAAAATGAATTTTTATGCGTCTATTTTTATTCGCAGCGAGTGCTCATTCGCAGAGAGTAAAATTGAACATGTTCAATTCAATTCGCAGCGAATTCAACTCAAACTGATAGTTCTACTAGTTCTCTTCCCCATAGAGGTCATCGACCAGATGGTCTCTCCGTCTTTCTCTATCAATCTCTATCAAAGGAAATCTCTATCGTCATCAGAGTTCCGAATCTGAGGTAGAAATGGATCTGCTTCATCGTCATCTTCAGCAAAGAACTCATCGGCAGCGTTGTCATTGTGACGCTTCATAATTATTAGTAATAAATAATAATTAAATTCATTATAAAGACGTTTAAAAATGTCTTTATAATTATATTTTAACAATTAAGATGCAATAATAAGCATAAAGTTCAAATATATTCATTTGGAATATTGAATATTATAATATAATAAACGCATAAAATTGTCTTTAATAATCTCTAAATTTATTAAAATTCTGTTTAAAATACTTAAAATGTATTAAATAATATAAGTACAAGTCGATTATATTGCAAAAATAAAGATAAATAACATTTGTAATATAATTGTAAAAATGGATCAAAAATTTTCTAAGTTGATGAAGGTTAATGAGAGTGTTCATGTAATGTTCCCTTATAAGAGGGGCGTTGCCGGAGACATACCCAAGGTTGTACATATATGGGGTGGTCGGCTGACCGACTTGCTAGTAGTAAGGTTGCACAATGACTAGTCCTATATTAGGGACGTAAGGTCTGTGATAAAAAAGCATTAATATAGAAGGTATCTATGATGCATAAGCATTAGCAGAGTTATGACTTGAAGTCCCATAATGATGTATAAGCATTATATTGAAAGAAGTGGGACATATATGTGATGGTCGGGTGACCGACTGCTAATAATATTGTTGCACAATAACTAGTCCTATATTAGGGACTTATGATAGTAAGGTCTTTAGAACCAAAGCATTAATATAGAAGGTCTTTATGATGCATAAGCATTATGATATCAGAGTTATGACTTGACGTCCCATATGTATAAGACATATAATAGTATGGTCTATGAAATAAAGCAAATATGTGGGAAGGTCTCAAATATGTTAAAGCATTATATTGAAAGAAATGGGACTTGAAAAGGATTATTATAGTGGCGTGTAGATTGCTTCACAGCGTCCGAGACCGAGGTAAACTAGGACTCGCTAACCGATGTGTCCTAGACATGATATCATCTTAGTGCCGGTGGTAAGCGGGTTTGTTGTAGCAACACGACTTGCCCGTGGACATCGCACACCTCTACCGTTTGTAGGCGGCGTCTTAGCGCATAGCGTTATGATACGTCGGCTATCTTTCGGATTAGGGTGAGTATGTTTGGTAGTACTTTTAAGTACAGCAAGCATACTCAACTCCATGTCTTAGTGCAATAGCGCTACGATACGTGGAGTTTTGGCTACTGGCGTCTTAGTAGCGTGCTACTATGATACGTTGGTGGTATTTTTAGTTAACAACATTATCAATTTTGTTACCAAAGTCGATAGGGATCATGTGGATGTGTTGTGAGGGGGCGCCATCCGTATGATAGTTGCATTGATGCTTACTGCTACTTGCGGTATTGCGTCTTGTGATGGATCTGCGGGTGTGCTGCGCCCATAGATTACCTCCTAATAGATACCGCATCATTGAATATTTGTTCTGTTTTGAGTTCACCAAATGTGTCGGTATGCAAGGGTTGCGGGGGACGTGTCAAATGCGCTGTGATTGGACATTTACAGGTCAAACTTAGAATGCACCAAACCGTAGTGATGTAACAGGGTTGGGACGTTGATCGATAAATTTGGGATTTATTGATTATTGATAAATAAATATATTGATCAATTTTTATTTGAAGTATATTAAAAACTAAAACAATCTATACATATATTTGTACATTTAATTTATAAATATATGTTTGACTGATTTTTAAAATGAATAAGATTAGTATAAAATTGTCTCACAGAATTCTTAGGATCTGTCTTCCTGGATAAGTAGAGTAATCTTTATGTCTATGTATTTGCCATGACACTCTTAGCTAAATCAATGACATGATTACAACGTTCATGATCGAATTGGTGATTTTTATTTCAGGAAAAATATCCTCATTAACAACACTGTATAATGTTTGTGTTACAAAACTTGGACGACCATCTACAGATCTGTACCACTTTCCTAGTGTTTTACAGAGGAATAACAAGTATTAAATGTTTTGCTTACATAATTATTAGTCTCAATTGAGTAAAAATTTATGGTGAGTGTAAAAGTTCTCAACTGTAGTGAATATTTTTTTCTAACAATTTTGCCTGATTTTCCTTTCAATATTTGACGACGTATAATTTCACCACATTTGACTCTTAAGGAACTTAATACGTCATTGTTTTCGGCTGTTAACAAATTTTTGTTTCCTAATTCTACCAATAATGACATTAAGGAAACTAGTTGTCTTTTTAGTCTTCTGTTGGAATCACTTAACTTTTTAATTTTTTTATCTTTTCCGTTCATTACGTCGGTTAATATGATGATTCTTCTATAAAGATGTTTTTAACTGGAGTATCAAATGCAGATGGCATATCAGGTATAGGAGAAAATTTTATTTTTTTTGTTTTATAGGCGTTTCTAAGTAATGGCTCTGATTTTTAGGTGTTGGCGAGTTTTTTGCGTCTTCCAGCGGTGAATCAGTAATCTGAAATAAGTATTCGTTTCTTTTAAAATACTACCAATAGTTATTAAGGTACTTATAATACGTTTGTTATTTATTTATACAAATAATCATGTAATTAATTCTTATTATAATCATACCAACTTTTTCAATGATGTGCCGGCCACAGGAATTTCCGTATTTTTAGCTGCAATATCTGCACTTGCACCTATGGTAGGGACGGGTGCCTAGAAGTAGTAGTAATTAATACACCATACGGCACGTCTTAAAAATTTAGATGTACTTAATAATAATATGTAAGATATTACTGAAGGTCATTTAACACTAGAATAGTAAATCAAAACAATAATCGCATTATAACTAAAAAAAAAACATGTAAGTTTTATGATTTATAAATCCGTTAAAAATAGTTTGATTTCGACATGTAACATTCACATCTTTTTCCTTTCGGGGCATTTAGGAAACCAATATTATTTGAAATATTTTATGTAAAATAATTATTTATTATAATAATATCATATAAATATAATTTATATTCAACGGAAATCCTAATTCCACCTACAATGGTGTTAAAAAAATGTTCGAAGTGTAAAAAAAATATCACGAAGAAAGCCCCAGGCCTAGAGTGTAGCAGATGTGAGAAGATAGTTCACACTGATGCCACCTGCTCTAAACTATCTAATAAGCAGCTGAATACGCTACGCAACTCTCCGGGCATTGAGTGGAGCTGTGAAGACTGCTTAAAAAATATTTCTAGAAGATCTTCATTCATAATTCCAGAAGACGACGATGGAGATGATGAATCCGAACTAGGGTCCAACCTACAGCCTATTGACACACGCAAGCTAGTACAAGATATTAGTCGCGAGATTAAAAAAACCTTTAAGGAGGAGGTACGCAACCTCGAGTCCTCCCTGGAGTTCTTGAGTGATCAAATATCTACTATGGAGCAGTCTATAAGAAAACAGGATGGTGCCATCAGGGATTTGGAGACCAAAAACCAAGACCTAGTTAACAAAAATAAAAATCTAGAACTAAGGGTATCTGCGATGGAACAAGAGATGAATAATTACGAACAAAAAAGTCTTGCATCTACTCTAGAAATAGCTGGTTTACCCGATACACCTCCAAAAGATATACCAGAAGTACTTGCAACAATAGCTGTTAAACTTGAATTAAACAAAGATGATATTCAATCTTCGTCACGCCTACCCGGATCAAAAAATAAACTTGGCCCGATTCTCGTCGAAATGAAGAGTAAAGGTATCCGTAGCCGATGGATTGAAGCCAGCAAAAGAAGAACGCTCACAGCTGGAGCTCTAATACCCAACACACCCCAGGATTCCGTCGAAAACCGAGTAGGTATACTTCAGGGAAGCACTTACGAAATTGAATAAAACACTATTGTATACAGCAAAATCCCAACTAGGTAAATCTTTTCAATTTATATGGTGCAAAGATGGAAAAGTGTGTGTTCGAAAAACTAGCAATAGTAGAATATTTTATATCCGATCTATTTATGATATTGATCGCATACGAAAACAGCCGGAAGGCTCCGTGATTCTTAATTAGTCACTCACTTTCAAATCACAGCTTTCGTAATTAAAAACAGTTGTAATAGTATGTCAGAACAAATAAAACAATTAACAAATTGCTTTTCAATAAACTCGTTTTTCAAACAGCTACCTAGCAATTGTCATTTAAATATTTCTTGTTTGCACGTTAACATAAGATCGATGATAAAAAACTTTACGAAATTACAACAAGTAATTCACAACTGCACGTTCCCTGTAGACATAATAGTTGTAACAGAGGCTGGTGTTTCCAATAGTATTGTAAATCTATATAACTTGACGGGCTATAACATGTATCCACAACTACGGTCTAACAAAAGAGGGGGTGGCATTATTGTATACATTAAAAATTACCTTAAATTCACCTTAATACAACAGCAAACCAAAACATTTGAGAACATAACAGGTACTATTAAACTTAACTCAAATCAAGATATAGTTTTGTATGCAGTATATAGACCGCCAAAAACAAATAGATATATTTTTGTAAAGGAGTTGAGCAAATGCATGTCTACGTTTCACAGTAAGAGAAATCTAATCTTGATAGGTGATACCAATATTGACCTAAAAAGTGTATCATCACTTACAGACTCATACCTAGAAATGCTCAGCGAGCACGGATTAATGTGTGGAATATCTGACTACACTAGGATAGAAAAAAAACTAAGTCTTATCACAAAGTCCTGCATTGACCACATGTTTTTACGTCTCCCTACATTTAATCCGTACGCCGCGGCGTTAGATATTACACTGGCAGATCACCGAGCAATCATGCTCGCTTGCATGGGCGATTCAGTTATTGTTGACACACGGGAGGTTTTAAAACAAGTCATTGATTATGATATCCTTTACAAAGAATTAAAAAACGTAAAATGGCTTCAAACAAACTCTACGAAATCACCTGTTGAGATCTTTAATTTCATTAAACGATCTTTTCAAAATGCTAAAAAAGCAGCTACGAGTATTATTAAACATAAGTTTAACAAACTAAATACTACTAATCAATATAAACTACCATGGATCGATGATAATGTCAATCGATTATGCGAAAAACGTGACAAACTGTTCCGTTCTTGGAAACGAAATCCACTCGACTCTAAATTAAGATTAGAATACAATACAATAAGAAATAAAGTTCATAAAGTATTAGAGAATAAACGAAATAGATACTATATTCAAAACATTCAACAGAATTTCAAAAATACAAGAAAAGTTTATCAAATAATCAACAAAATGCTAGGGCGTGTAACATCATCAGTGGATGCGGCAGTTTTAAAAGCCTTTGAAGGGCAAACTATCAAAGATATCGCAAATAACTTTGCAATGGGATTTGATAACGCTGTAAAAAACATAATTCAAACCTGTAACTCGAATTTGTTAAGTCCCAGTATGTATTCTCGACCAAATAATTCTAGTATATATTTTCAAAAAGCAACCCGTGACAAGGTTAATAAAATAATCAAAAAACTTAGCTCTAAAAAGGCACCAGGCTCTGATAATATTGGGGTTTCTGATATAAAATGTATGGACACAGAAGGGGCCTCGGCCATTGCCAACCTAATTAATACAAGTGTTGAAACTGGCATTTATCCCGACGAACTAAAGATAGGATGTGTTAGACCAATATACAAGAAAGGAAGACGGGATGATTTCCTGAACTATCGACCAATCACCTTATTATCTTCAATTAACAAAATTGTAGAAAAGTATGTGTGTGAACAAATTTATAAATTCTACAATACGCACGATGTAATATATGAAAATCAGTTTGGTTTTCAAGCTGGGAAGAGTTCAAATGATCTTTTGATGAAGTTAACAGATGAAATTAACGAGTATCTAAATAACAAAAACCATGTACTCGTCCTATTTATTGACTTTTCACGGGCATTCGACACTCTTGATCATAAAAAAATCATCACTAAGTTGGACGATTGTGGAATACGGGGACCTCTTCTGAAATGGTGTACAAATTATCTCAAAAATAGGAAATTCTCTGTGAGAATAAATGACACACACAGCGACCCAGTGACTGTAACTGAAGGCACAGCACAGGGATCTGTGCTTGGCCCCCTCCATTTTCTATCATATCGCACCTTTAGGATGAAACCGACCTAACTCAAAAAAATGGTAAAATGAGTTATGATCATTGAATGACTCAAAAAAACTTTGTCTATCTATCTGTCCATAAAAAACCGCCGTATTCGGGTGGGAACGGGACAAACCAGTACAATCGGTCTCTTTCTTACTCGCAAAATTTCGGGACCGCGTCGTTGCGGAAACGACGCTTTTAGTATTGTGTTGACAGTGTCGTGCATGTGACGTTACGCAGATAGGCAAAGATTGACCGAAAACTGATTAAGGCGATTTAATTCCGAAACCAGCGGTAAGTTCACTTCAGTTTCTTAGGTAATAAAACGACAAACTTCGCTTTGTGCTTTTTTTATTCCGATAATTTTGTCACTTTAAGTGACTTATTTAAGTTTTAGTCATTTTTATGCTAAAATTAATAATAATCTTAGTGACTCACTTAAGTTTAAGTCTTTTCATTAATACACTAATCCTAATATTTCTTGACTCAATATGACAGACTTAAAATTAGGTCGTTATTTTATTTATCGAAGTATTACCTTTTGTGTTCTATTAAGTATTGAGACTATTTTTTATTATTTACTAGGTGAAAAAAGAAGGCATAATAGTTAATACGTCTATTTACGACTATTAAATACAATACAGTTTAATAAAAAGTCACTTGGAATTCAAAGAAATGAAAAGAAGAAGCGATATCATAATGAACATTGCTTTAGGAAAAGATAAATATTGCAAAAAAGGAGAACTTGAGGTAGTTACATATTTTATTTGTCAATGATTTTTTTTTTGTGCAACCACCTTTATTTTTACTTATTAGTTGTAAAACGTTTAATTATGGTTTCTGTCACCCAATAGGGATTGCCAAACAACAAAATGAAAGAGAACTTGTCTCCGAATTCTGTGGTCGATGAAGTCGTCAAAAACTCACCAAGTATAATCAGTCTTGGTGACAGCACCCAAAACGAACTAGTAAGATATAGTTTGAATATATTTTTTTTAAATCTATATATCTCTATAATAGGTGGGTCTATGTACTCATCAAACTAAACTTAATTCTCGTTTGTTTCATTTTAGAAATGGACAGTCAGCAATCGAACGGAAGAGTTGTCGCCAAGTTCCTCAGTCACTGAAAATTCGCCAAATAAAGATATTATTAGCAACAATATTTTAAATTGCTGTTATAATAATGTTGTTGAAATGGTAAGTGCTACATTGGTTTTCAGTAGTTTTTGATTGTTTCAAACTAATTTTGCCTGGGCCTATCACTAATTTATTTTATACAATGTTTTTTTTTGTTTTTAAACAGTGGAAAAGCAGTTCAAAAAAGTACCGGCTTGAATCTTCTCCTGACGATTGTAATAAGTCAAATTTTCCAATTACTAGAAGACCAAGTCATGAAAAAAGATTATCTTCATCATCTAGCAGTTCCACTTCATCGCGTTCAAGTTCCAGTTCTAGTTCCAGTTCAAGTTCCAGTTCTGGTTCCTGTTCTAATTCCATAAAATCATCCACTTTGAGTGATATTGTCACAAATACCATGGATCCAAACGTCACACATAAAGATCCAAATGCAATGAGTGCTAGTACCAGTCAATCAGACATAAACATTTCTTTCAGATCTAGTTCAAGAGTGCTACCTAATTATTGTATATCACCGATTAATACTCTCGAAAGTGATCCTGACTTAAGTGAAGTCGACCTCAAATTCAAGACCCCAATAAAATTTCTATTCTTCGTAGAAGTTCCTCTTCCTCAAGTGGCGCTACTACACCTCAATATGAAATACAACAACCTGGGAAAAGTAATGTTAGTGAAACAAACATGACTCATATAAAATGTAAAAAACGGCAACGTAATCCACTAATGTGGAAACAGAATATCAACAAAATATTGCGAAATACTGGAAAATCCTACACTTCCTTGTCAAGATCTAAAAAAGAAGTTCCTTCCCGTAGTATGAAAACCCCGTGTAAGCCTTGTCGATTAAAATGCTCTGACCAAATAGATGAAGTCCAAAGGCCTAACATTTTTGAAATGTTTTGGAACCTTTCTAATTTGAACCTTAAAAGATCATTTATTAAATCTTGCATGATGGAAGTGAGGCCAAAATATAAATATACGAATGCTCAAAAACCTAGATCACCTAATATTGAATTTTTTTTTCACAGTAAACAATCAAAAAATTAGAGTTTGTAAAACATATTTCATGAAAATGAGTTAAAGCAGAAATTAATGATGTCGGATTTATAGCTGAGGATCAAAGAGGTAAGCACACTAATAGAAAAAAAAATAGACGAAACCATTATTAAGGACATTGAGAGTCACATAAGTACAATCCCTAGGATGGAGTCACATTACATCAGGGCATCCACATCGAAAGAGTTTATTGACGGCAGTAAAACGGTTAAAGATCTCTGGAGAGACTTCTGTGAAAACAGAGATCCAATGAAACCTAAAGTGGAGTACTGGCTATATTATCAAGTGTTTAATAACAATTTTAATATCGGATTCTTTCAGCCAAAAAAGATCGTTGTGATCTTTGTTTACAATATGAGATGGCATCTGTAGACCAAAAAGTAAACTTGCAAGAGAAGTTTGACAACCATATAAAAGAAAAAGATCTTTGTCGTATTGAAAAAAAAAATGATCGTAGGATGCTTGGTGATGAATATAATATTTGCACCGTCTATGATTTACAGGCTATCATGCAATGTCCTGTGGGAGAATGCAGTTCTTTTTATTATATATTTAAACTAATCTGCTTGAATTTCACCATGGCTGAATTGGCTGCTATTAAACACCATAATATAAATACAACTGCAAAGATCCCAAGAGTATGTGAGATAACTGAAAGCGAAACATTTGGCGCTTATGGGGATGTCTATATTTTTTTTAGGGATGAAACACAGGGTAAAAGTGGAGCAAACAAAATAGGATCTTGCATACTTGAGTATTTGAAAACGGTCAGTGAAAAATCTCCTGATAAACAATTAAACATAATTTTTTACTCCGATAATTGCTGCGGGCAAAATAAAAACAAGTTTATTGCTTGTCTGTACTCGTATGCTGTGTCTCAATTTCCAAATATTACAAGTATCACTCACAAGTATTTAATACGAGGACACACCCAGAATGAAGGTGATAATGTTCACAGTTTCATTGAAAAAGAGATAAAAAGAAATCTAAAATCTGGTCCTATATATACATCCCATCAATATGTAACGTTGATAAGAAATACTAAAAAATCTGGCAATCCTTTCAAAGTATTCGAGTTAAATTATGACTTTTTATTAATTTGAAATCCTTACACGATCAGTGGGGCTATAATTTCAACGAAGATGATGAACGTAACACAGTATCCTGGAACGATATAAAAGTGTTAAGTTTCTTAAAAAACAAACCCTTCGAGTTTTTCTACAAAACCTCATATGCCCAAGAAGATTTCATTCGTGTAAATATGAGAAACAAAATGACAAGCTTGGAAGAGATCTCAATTTCTAAAGCGTTCATGAATAAAATAAAATTAAATGAAAATAAAAAGAAAGGTTTAAGTGAATTACTCAGGAAGAATCTAGTACCTGGTTTTTATATAGATTATTATAAATCGTTATTAGAAGACTGATTACTTTAACTGATTTTTTTGGATTAATTTTAAGTGTTAATTATTATTGGAGTTCCTATTACGTTACTTTATAGTAATAAATTACCCAAAGACACATTTTAGATGAAGAATATATTATTTAGCTTTACTTTTAAGGTTGATTGTTGTTTTTATGTGACTCAGACATTACAATTAGTGTCAAATGATACTATGTGATATTTAGTTAGCATCCAGTTAAGTAATAATAGTTCCTAATGAAAAATATCTGTTCAATTTTAATTTTTGATCTATGATAACTTGACAGGTAACTGAGGTATTACCCTCCATACGAACAGTTATGCTCTTAAATAATCTCTATAAATATTACTTATTCATTATTTTTGTTAATATATTATAATTCTATTAAATCGTTGTTTTTTTAATTACTATTATGACTTATAAATGAAATTGGGTTTGCAATTGTACGAAGAAAAAAGACTTAAAAATGAAAACGGTAAAAAATAACTACATCAGATAAATACGAAAAAGACTTAATTCTTAAACGGTCAAATTTCAGATGTGTTTTTTTTATTAAAAAGAGGACATATTTCCTATTTGGTCAAAGTTTTGGATATTTATTGGGTATTAAAACGACTCGCATATTAAAATATTTGTTTTTAATTTATAGTATTCGTTCCTTTTATATTTTTTTTAAAGAGTTCATAGCTATATGTATCCTCTCTGATTTTCCACAATAACTTTGCTATTAACTCAAATAGTTACGAAATAATGTAAAAATTAACAAGGAGGTGTCACAATTTACATTCGTTTTTTTTCGATTTCCCACAAATTTACTTTTTTGAGTTCGGTCGGTTTCATCCTAAAGGTGCGATATGTAAACGACATGCATTTTTACATAAATCACTGTTCATGCTACCAGTTTGCTGATGACACATGTTTGCTAGTCGCCGATAAAGACCCTGATATAGCATGTGACCTGTTACAGTCTGACTTTAATATGCTTGCAAAATGGTGTCATGACGCCGGATTGGTTCTGAACTCCTCTAAAACCAAGCTGTTACACATAAAGTCTCCTTATATCAAGTGTACTTTATCCAAGCACATTGTTGCTCACGATCATAATTGCCTTCACTCGTCTTGTAAAAGCACTTGCAGTTGCCCCTCTATAGATCTCGTCAATACCCATACATATCTTGGAATGCAGATCGATAGTAAGTTTGCTTGGCATAACCACATCGAGTGTGTTTGTAACAAGTTAAGACAATTCTTAGCTAATATTATAATACTGAAGAACAGAATTCCGTTCCCAGTTAAGATGATGTTATATAACTCTCTGGCAGAATCTTATATACAGTATGGTCTAGGTAGCTATGGTCGTACATTTAATACTTATTTAAACAAAATATATAACCTCCAGATAAGAATCCTTAAAAACATTGTAACAGACAAGATTCGACGTCAATTTCATGATGACGATAGTATGCTCTTTAAGCACTGCAATATACTACCAGTTCATACACAAGTCAAATATTTACTTTTAAAAAAACACTTTTTTAATGAAAAGTTAAAATTAGAAATGAAGCACCCCGTGTGTACGCGCGCCGTAAGCAGCCGCAAGCTGCAGACGAGCCAGGCAAACAATATGTACGGGGAACGAACAGCAAGTTACATTGTTCCACGACTTATAAACAAGCTACCCCCAGATTTCCGCGATAACTTAAATATCAAAAACATTAAAAAAAAACTTAAAATGTACTTTTTATGTAATTTATAAAAAAAATTACTACTTGAAACAGCGTATATGCGTTTGCTCAGGTCCTAATTAGGCTGTAATGTTTCCTTTTTACAAACTATATTAATTATACTTAATGTAACGTCTACTCTGGTCGCGTCATCACAAACCTTAGTGGTTTTCTGTATGCGACTTTTTAGTATAGTTTTTTGTAATGCTTTGTAATATGGTAAATAAATTAAAAAAAAAAATAACATATATGTATGTAGGTACCACAATGATACGTAATTATTTTTATAAAATAATATGACTTCAATAAAATAATTAGACGATGACCAAACAAATATCGACTTAAAAATCACAACACTATCGATACACGTGCTGTTGTCAGACAAAGACAACTACTGTAATTTACGTAACGAGTGAAGGGGATATTTCAAAAAGACATCAACGGGTGCTTAATTGTTATCACTTTTCACCATTTAATTACCAGTATTAGTTGATCTCCGGTACATTTGAAATAGGTTAACGTGATAAGAATAGAATTTACTTACCGATTAAATGTTATGCCATCTTTTTGATAACTAGACATCTTAGCTGACTTGCCACATCATTTCACTGCACAAGAAGCCATTTGTGATGTATTTTGGATACAAAACTATTTTTAAATTGTCAAGAACTCGGACGTGCCTACGAGTCACAAACTTGGTCATAACTGATGTCGTGATTTTCAGCGTCACTTCGTATGCTAGCTACAGCAAGTATGTGTTGCGCGCGGTTGTGGACCTGTATGCGGAATCTATTAGAAGGTAATCTATGGCTGCGCCTGATTTGACGCATCTTGTGGAGTACCAGTAGGTCAATGGAGGTATGCAGGTGGTGATGTCTGCTGGGACTGTATGGGGGACCTTGGGATGGTGTAAGCCGACGATAGTGGTATTGATGCTTGTTGCGTTCTGCAGCATTGCGTCTCTGCGATGGTTGTTTGGCGAGTCGCTATTCTCATTAGCGCTCCCTGCGTCTTGGTTTGACTCACAACCTGAGTAGTTTGCCCAAGTCGGGTCCCTTCATTGCGGGGCTGCAGACTGTTTGACCTCCATGATGTTTTATATAACAACATAATAATATATGTCTAAAGTAGTGGGTGAGACAAACATGATCGAAAAACGCATATACTCAACGTCAGTGACACAAACCCTTTCTGATGGCGAATTATTACTATTATCTTATATCTTCGGTGGTAGAGCCACGCAGCAGCTTTTGCTGTTGCACGTATGGGCCGGCTCGAGCCGGGTTAGTACCACGACCTCACAGAATACCGACGTGAAGTAGAAGCTCTGCTTCTGCATTTCGCCTGGTGAGTGCAGGTGACCGGAGGCCAAATCCCCCCCCCCCCATCAACATGGTAGCGGAATTAAATCATAGACTACCCCAGGAGGGTACCAGCACCCCTGGAGAACCCCTCGCTGAGCATCCACGACCATGCTACTCCCATCCGTAGAGATCGTGATCCTTGGCGATTTTAACGCCCACCCCGCCGAATGGCTCGGTTCACGTTTAACCGATAATGCGCGGAGATATGTTTATGATTTTGCCTTGCCATATGGTCTGACACAACTGGTTACTTCGCCTACGCGGATTCCAGATGTGGAGGATCAAACACCTTCTCTGTTGGACCTTCTGCTGACCTCTCATCCGGACGGATATCAGGTTTCCGTCGATGTCCCTCTCGGCTCTTCGGATCATTGTCTGATCCGGAGTGTTGTGGTGCCACTAACGCACCCCTCGCGGTTGCGTTCTGCAGGTTGCTGTCGTGTTTGGCATTACAGGTCGGCGGATTGGGACGGAATGCGGTCTTTCTTTGCATCCTACCCATGGGGGCTGGTTTGCTTCTCGCCGGATGATCCCAGCGCTGTTGCTGACTCTGTCACTGATGTGGTGCTACGGGGAATGGAACTATTTATTCCATCATCTGTGGTACCCATCGGAGGCAGATCTCACCCTTGGTTTGGTTCCTCCTGTAAGAATGCATTGCCTCTTCCTCAACTCCTCTTCAATGCCTCTTCCTCAACTCAGCTGCTGGCATTTCTGAGGCGATAGAACGTTGCAGTGATGTTTCACGAGTGGGTTCTTATAAATTGTTACTCAGTTCAACCGCCCATTGCAGAATAAATTCTATTCTTCGTATTTTATTATTATTTATTTCTTGGTCCACCCAGGTATTTATTGCAAATAAATCTAAATTATTATAAAATACTTGTACCGGCCATCTTTTAGAAGGTGCTTTTGTGCTGTATCTTCTCGCCATTTGATCGACCACGTCAACACCATAACTAGTTGAATTTTAAAACATAACAGTTTCAGGTTTTTTCTTGACATCACCACTGTGTATATGCAATACACAACGGTGATGTCATGTAATGTACTCAATAACAAAACATTTTTCATCAATCAAGTTTCCAGGCTGTAATAAATTTCTCTCCAACGTGCCTCCGTGCATAGCTGGTAGGTACCCTGGCTGTTCAGTTACAACATTATGCCTTCCTTAGCGACCTGCTACCTCTGAGCCATTTTGAAATATGGATTTCCACAATATTCCACCCGGTGACATATTATTATTTTGAGAGGTATTTCCATAAAATGATGTTCGAACGCCACGTACTCTTCGTCGCCGAGACGATCTTCCCCTAGTTTGTTGTTGAATGGTAGTCAACGGTATGTTGCCGTCTGGATCATCACTAGAACTTGAGTCAGCAGACGCAGGAATATATGAATCGGTATCTTCAATTTCTGGTGGTAATGAGACCTTCACTATCAGATTGATCTTCTGGCAAAGATTGCAACAATGTCAATATTTCTGCACCACTGATACTCTGAGACATTTTCACGAAATATCAACCAAAATAATGAAATTGACTCAATGAGAAAGCGTATACGAGGGCTGCACTAAAAGTATCGGGAATAGAATATTTCCACTGTTTCTGTCATATTAAAATCTTTTTAATTGAAAAGTCCTTGGTTTTAAAAATCGAATACCATTTATTTATTTAAAAAAAGATTCTCGGTCTTGCCACAAGGTTTTATCAAACTTGTTTAGTCGTTGAGAAAATGGAATTGACGCGAGAAAATTCAAGAGCGATGATTTATTATGACTTTCGAAGTGGTTTAACACAAAACCGGATGATTTCTGCATTTGGTGATGAAGCCCCATCCAAAACCACAATTTATCGCTGGTTTGCTGAATTTCAACGTGGACGTGTCAAGCTCAGTGATGATCCCCGTCAAGGTCGTCCAAAAACTGCAGTCACCCAAGAAAACGTTGATGCTGTGCGTAAGCTGATTGAGAAAGATCGACATGTAACATACCGCGAAATTCAGGCAACTTTAGACATTGGCATGAGTCAAATACTAAAAAAACAAAATAAAAGTTGTTTTCCCGATGGATACCGCATTCGCTCTGTGAAAAGCAAAAAGCGGCTCGCGTTACTTGGTGCGTCAGAACTCTTGAAAGATTCCACGCAGGATCCTCAAATGCTGTATACAACATCGTATCAGGTGACGTATCCTATGACGAATCGTACGAACCCGAAACAAAAATTGTTCGTTCATGGAGTGTTGCAAAAAAATTGGTGGCCATGTTTGTCTCCAAAACCGGCCATGTTACGACTATTCCTCTGAGGGACAAAGAACGGTTAATGCAGAATGGTATGCTAGCATTTGTTTGCCACATGTCGTTTCTGAACTCCGTAAAGAGAACTGCAACCGCCGCATCATCCTCCATCACGACAATGCGAGTTCTCACACCGCATACAGAACAAGAGTTTTTAGAGCAAGAAAACATAGAATTATTAGACCATCCGCCGTACAGCCCCGACCTAAGCCCTAATGATTTCTATACTTTCCCTAAAATAAAGAATAAATTGCGTGGACAGAGATTTTCATCACATGAATAAGCTGTGAACGCCTACAAAACGGCCATTTTGGAGACCCCAACTTCCGAATGGAATGGTTGCTTCAATGATTGGTTCCATCGTATGGAAAAATGTGTCAAATTTCGCGGAGAATACTTCGAAAAGCAATAAATACATTTTTAAATAGTAATGTTGTGTCACTTCCTTGATTCCCGAAATTTTCAGTGCCGCCCTCGTAGTAATGAACATATAAACTATAATATTTAGGTATGTGAAACAAGATTAGGCAATAAAATTAAAGGAAATATAATTATCCTACTCACAACAGCAATGCATTCATCTATTGAATAGGTGAAATGACCCTAGCCGTCTTTGTATGTAAATGTTATTTTTATTTAAATTTGTATAGACATATTACAATGTAAATACGTTTGTTTATAAAACAATCGTAATTCCTTAAAAGTCACGAAGAACAAAACTGTATAAACAAACAGTGACAAAATAATCAGCGCTGCAAGTTTAAATACGGGTCAAAAGACCCTTGCCGCCTTGCTAGTGTTAAGGCAAAGCCTAAAAGTGAAATGAAAATGCTTCATTAATTAATTGAAAATGCAGTGAAATCCTTTGAGGTGAAAATAAAGGAACTTGAGGAAAAATTTATTAACCGAACGAACCTTTCCTTCTAACCAAATTAAAATAAATCAGAGAGGTGAGCGGGGCGAGCACCTCTTATGTAAATGATCCTAGATAAAATAATGTATATAATATACATAATGTAACATAGAAAAGTCGAAATATGGAAATGGAAATACTAATCCAGTAACATTTTTGGAAGATCTCAGCAATTATTTAAAGAAAGTTCCAATGGAACGAAACAGAACAGAAGGTATTTGATTTTGTAAAACAACAATTTATTAAAACAATACAATTGCATCATCCAGACTTCAATAAGCCTTATTATTTATAAACAGATTGTTCCTGTGTGGGTATGGCCGGAGTACTATATCAGATAGATGATAATAATGAAATGAGAATTTTAGGCTATCATAGTAAAGCCTCAAAAGGCCCCGAATTATTCGATGATATATGATATATTATTATTCAATGGGTTCAGCAGCTCAGACCTGAACCATTCCTCGTTCGAATATCCATCCATCTTCCTAGAAGAATTCGATAAAGTTGCTAATTATCAAAAAAAAAAAATTAAAAAAAGGTGGGGACTGGATTACATTTTTGTTACAATGAAGTTTGTTACACGTGGGGTCCGCATTGACCCCAATCACGTTTTTAAACAAAAGAACTGAAATTATGGTAATGTCTTACCTTGGGGACCGAAGCACTTTGCCCCGCGTCTCGAGCACTACTGAGTGGGAAGGTACTCGAGGCGACGGTTCCTACATGTTAGGAGGCGTCACTGTGGGAGCAAAATCGCGCGTCTGGGGTACGCGTAGACCCCACGTGTGCTACGGAGGGTTAAATAAATATTAATCTGATAAAAATATTTTGAGGATACGTGAAGTCCTCCAACAAGAGCTGGAGTAGCGAGGCGTATTAATTGCTCCATAACACTTTCATTGATGAGAAGAGACCTGGCATGACACATATACACGGGCTATAATTTTAGTTTAATTTTATTATGACAAAATATAAAAAGAAATAAAACAACGTTTTCTATAACACCTGATTATATTTCATAAATCTCGGCTAAATAAAAAAAAATACAAAATGTATGGGTGAACTAAATTAACAGTTTATTATTGTTGTTTCAATAAAAAACATTTTATTCTCTTTGATGAGTATAACTTAATGACAATTACTAATATTCATAGCATTTTAAACTCGACATTTGTAACAGAGAAACTAGTGATGTAAAGGTTGATATCAACTAAAAATTATAACTAAGTAAAATGTAGTCATTTATATTACCTTCGGCTTAAAACATCTACCTGTATGAATCCGCATCAACACACTTTTAATAGAAATACTATTCTTTTCACTTACTGCATTTTGTTTGGAATAATATTACTAAGTCAATATAATAACAATACATATTAATAACTCATTCATTACAGCTTATATCAAAGTTTACTGCTACTTACTTTCTTCATAAGGACGTGATTTGCATAGTGTCCACGCTTGGCGGGCATACTACCACCGTATCGCGAAGCTCAGTTACAGATTCTCTCTGTCGCCTGTTACGACCATATGAGAAGGAAGTGGGTTCTATTACGCGGCCCCAACTAGAGAAGTCCCTTAGCCATGGCACCAAATTTGACATTTGCTATCAAATTCCATACTTTGCATTTTAGTTCCCATATTTTCCATTGGAATTATATATTGAAATAAACAAGTATTCTGAGACTAATTATAAACTACTTTTTTCTAATAAGACAAAGCAAAACGCCTATGCCTCAGAAGTATATCCCACCAATGTGGGCTGATTCAATCTTAGAATAGATGTCGCCGTCCGAAAACTGGAAGTGAATTATACTCAACTTTGAATGTCCAACCACGAGTACTACAAATTGATGGTTCAATTTGAGTACATTTATTTTTCAACATACTTATTTTGAAAAGGTATACGCCATGTTAAAGATCAAACAGGTATAACTATCTACTTGATTATGATCATGCCCTACCATTAACAGTGGTTCAAGGTAGAGGGAGATATCACTCACAGATCACAGTCAATCAACGCAGCAACTCACAATCTCTAAGAATCTCTGAGCATCTGTGAAGATGACATTAATGCCGGAACTACCCCAATTCCGGATTTAGAAGGCGTATTTTAGCTGGCTAAATAGGTAATTTAGCCGGTTATTTTCGAACGCCTGAAACGCGCAAAGAAGAGATCATTCCGCGAAAATGTTTCACAGTAGACAATATTCGCGGTGCCATATACACCGACCATGCTAATATTTCTCGAACACGTTGTCGAGTGCCGGAATAAACTCAAAAAATAAGTCGAGTCTTAGTTGAACAGTTTCAGATTGGAGGCGACTAAATCTAGTCCAGTTCAATCCCCAGAAGAGACAATTTTGCGCGTTTGCTGCTAAAAACCCCTTTGTGATATCTCCTCTATTTTAAGGCACCACTCTCCTCGTTGCCTCAGCTAGCATCGGAATCCTTGGCGTCGGCATATCGAATGATGTTCAGTTCCGCGGTCACTTGGAAGGGAAGGCCAAATTGGCCTCTAAAAAGCTTATCGTGCTTTGTAGAGCGGGACGACAGTATTTCATCCATACCATCTGGATGATTGGCGGGTACACCACTGTGCGATTTACAAGTAGTTTTCGTTACCGCACAACTTCCTTGTGGAATCGACTACCACCAGCGATTTTCTACAGACTTCAAAAAGGACGAGGTACTCAATTCGACTGTATGTTCTTTTTTTTATATGTGTTACCTTATAACTTTATTTCTACGAGGAACCGATTTCGATGATTCTTTTTTTTATTTGAAAGGCAGTGCTTCTCATGTGGTCCCATATACATTTGATCAAGGTATGACCAATAGTTTTTAAGTTATTCTTAATAATTTATATTGAAGTCTATTCTACGAAATTTTTAATTATTCCGAAGTAAAACAACTTAGGGACCTTCAAGAAAAAGCCTACTACTTCCTTTTCAAAAAAACAAACTTGAACATGAATTACAGGTGCGTTGCCGGCCTTTTCCAGGCCGGCAACGCACCTGTAATTCATGTTCAAGTTCATGGGCGGCGGTAGTTACTTACCATTAGGTGAGTCGCATGCTCCTTTGCCCCCTTTTATATATATAAAAAAATATTTCGTTTGATGTCCTGTCCTACATACTACATAATCATACTTTATGTTATTATAATTATTGATACTCTATGTTGAAAATGACCTAAAATAACTTCTAGTAAACATACCATAACATAACTTATCCTAGATAACATTAGGGCCTTGTTAATTCCTAATAAATCACAGTTACTATCATATCAGGAAAATTTACAAAAACAAAGTGTGTTCAACAAATTTGTGAAAGCAAATATAACATACATTTTCAATTCCGCTTAGTTGTATATTCCATGGCCAGCGAGATTCATCCCACTGCCTTATCGGTTTATTTGTTCAAAATTCAATACTTAACGACTGCAAGCACTATAAAATTCGACATGCAGATTGTGTAAAAATGTTAAAACACTTGTCTGTTCAGACTATTATATTGATTTTTTTTCAGTATTGATATAACCTCGAAACTACAATTTAGTTAATATAAAACTTTTAAATTATTTTTATACTTAGGTGCTTACATTTTTGTAAAAGTACATATGTGGTATACAATAGATAGATAGATATAAATAATTTATGTATTAAAATAAAAATAAATAAAGATTACATTACTGTGCACTGTCACATGCACACTTACGTTATATTGTCATACCCTTAAAAACCATGTGCAAATAAAATGTTTTCTTTTCACTAATGTAACAGTAAAGTAATAACGATTATAATAATTGATGATTTTATTTGTGAAAAGTTAAAACATTTGTTCCACATAATTTTAACTAGTGAACATTTCTCCTAAACCTTTTGTTTATTAACAAAGACAATTTTGTATTGATAATGCCTATTTTTGTCAGGATATTTTTATCACACACTGTGGTACATTCTAGGCAGAAGAAATGTGGATAAAGATTTGCTGCCATCTCTTGTTATCTTATCAGATTGATTAACAATCATTAAAACATTGATGATGTTCATCAAAATCTTGAGTACACTATCCTTGTATTATTTCAACAACATGCCACTATGTCAGTGTCAGCACCTTATTATACACAAACACAAATTTCAAATTGTCCAAAGAATAACACTGGCTGGCTGGCTAGAAACTAAGATTTCTGACCTTTAGGCCGATGGTTTGAATTTGTGTTGCAATTTCCTTCAAGCTGTTGCCGCATTGAAGTGTTTTCCTTACGAAGTTCCGTAAGTTCTTGATTCAGTCTCAATATTTCTAAAATAAGTTTGTCATTGTCTACTTCTAATTTTTCTAACCTACAAATAAAAATGAGTTTTACAATTAGTAAGCAAATTGCGAAGTATAATTTAACAATGAAACTAAAACAAAAAATAATGACGTCTGCTCAACAAGATGACGGCGAAGAATGATTATTTGAGTTAAATTGTTATTGTATATAAGAATTTTACTTAGGAATTGCACGAAAAATTAGTTTATACCATATATTAGTAGTTATAATATATTTATATGCCCAGACTGATGACGGGAAGTAGTGTCACAAAGACTACTACAATGGTGAATATGTCTATCAAAGAGATGATGGCAAATTCTTTTAGCTATAGAAGTTCATGTCTAGCATTAATATTTACAGAATAACGAGTATGAGAATGGATTAAATATCTAAACCTATCTTAGGTTCTATGAAGTCAAAAAATGAAAATTGTACAAAAACGAAAGACAACAAATGAGAATGTCACAAAGTTGAAGTTGGTTAATGACAATAACATAAAATCATCTTAAAAATTGTTAGTTAAAAATTTTCGACTATGAATTAGACGAATCGGATCTACATCCAATGTTGTATTATACAAGAAACAGTAACATAAAGGCAAAAGTCCACCTGAAGTAAGTGGAAGCTGGGATCTCATGTTGTCCCTCCTAAGTACTAAGATGTAATGCCTCATTACCAGTAAATAGCACTTTGGTTCTTGGGGCCCACAAATTCTCAGCACTCACCATACAAATCACTGCAGCATTATAGTGCCATTTTACGATGGTATTCTGTGAGTGTGGTTGTTTCCTGGTAGAGCAAACCCATTAGTGCTGCATTAATTATCGATTGTACAAATCGACAAAAGGCATATTATCGATTTGCATAAAGAATACACTACAATCGATTTTCTAACTTATTTCTTATTTTATTGTTTTTTCGAAATCTAGATTGTAAAGAGCTACTTTTTTGTATTTTACTTAAGAAAAATATGGGTAATTTTTTAAAGTATAAACCAATTAGTTAACTTCAGGCCCAAAAATCCCATTCTCCTTTTAGCACCTTTGTACGATTATTTCACCAATACTGTGCTCTACGTACCTTAATATTTTTAGTTCCCATGACATAAAGTGTCGCCATCTAATGTCGAATATATCTAATTATATTTGAAAGCCGATTTAATTTTTGTTGCTTAATTTTTAATTTAGATATTGATATATTTACAAAGGAATATTTAAGCATTTTCTAAACATTTGTAATTAATTCACATATCAGTAACAGCGCTCAGTGCTTTTACTTATTTTCTTAACATACATGGTAGAGGCACACTGCAGCTATATTATGGTTGTAGCACGGATGGGTAGATTCGACCGGGGTAGGACCACACAGAATACCAACGTAAAATAGCAGCTTAACGTTCCTGTGTTTTGTATGGTGAGTGTAGAGAACCGGAGACCTTTTTACTGGAAACGAGGCATTCCATCTTAGTCCTCAGATGTGACAACACATCTGCATTTGGATTCGTAATTGAGGATTAATATAGATTGTTTATGGGCCACATCATCCATTTACCATCAGGTGAACTGTGTGCTCGTTTGTCACATTCTTACACATTCAAACTATTGCTAGGTTGAGTTTTGATAGGCAGTAGTATACTATTGTGAGATATTATTTAAACCATTGCAATATTATATTCGGTCTTTATTTGTGTTGTGCACTTGTAAAAACTAAGCAGTAAATGAAATCATACTACTTTTTAGGAGTATTATTAGTCCTGTGATAGTATTTATAACAAATCTAACCTTTTTTGTTTTTCCGTTAGGTCAGTGATGTAGTCACATGCTTTAGCCAGTATACCACCTTTGCTAGCTGCATCTGGTAGACCAGAGTTGGGAACTAGAGCGGCCAATTTTGTTATCCAACTGTTGATCTTATCCCGACGACGCCTCTCAACTTCGTTGTGTGTTGCACGCCTTTTGTCGTCCCGCTTTAAAAAAAATGTTATGGGAATAAATGAGTTATTTACTAACACACAAAGGCGGATCAATAACTCCGCAAAATATAGAGGTGAGTGTGTGTGTGTGTGTGTGTGTCGGCAGGGGATTTTATTCAGTGTACAGGGATTCCTGTCTTTGGAAAATTAAGATTTACAAGCAACACATTCTCTTTAAACATGCCAGTGACTCGTTTAAAAAATAATGGGGTCTGTTGAGGCTCTGCGGAAAATATAGAAAAAGTTGAACTGCCCATTTTGAAGAGAAAGACAAACCATTATTTTGTCGACGACAATGTGTAAGTCTCAGATTTTGAGGAATATATTGAATAGGAAAAAAATGTAATGTATAATTTCCAAGTTCTTGGTCTCCATTCCGCGAATTTTTTTACCTCTCTTAGTCACACTCATATGTCACAGTATTAAACATATCAAGGGATATAATATATAAGAAATTTACTTTACAAACTTCAACAATAAACATCTCTGTAACTTAAATACAATAGTGTTGAAATAGAGAATTCCTACTAAACATAGAGAAAACTATAAATTACGAAAAATATTTTATTATTAAGGAATTTTAATTCAAAATACTTTTTCAATTTGTTGCTCCATTTTTTCTCCAACTATCGTAGTCTGCCTGTATAAAAGAATTTAGATTTCATAGAGTATTACCACAAGATATTTTGAAATATTTCATTCATAGATTCATTGTGGTATTTTCTGCAGCTATTGCATCTATAGATTTTATTGCACCTCATCTCGCCGTTATTTTTAATACTAGTATAGAATTTGGTGTTTCCAGATTTAATCAAACATAGTAGTCATACCTTTATTTAAATCAAAGGCTTTTTATTTATCACACTTCAATATAGTTTTAAATTCAGATTTCCGGCGGGCACTGACCAGGGCCAGGACGAACGGAAGTGCTTCAACTGCTCAGTAATTTTTTTTTTTAAATAAGATATAAATAAAAATAAAGTTTTGTTGTTTCTGTCTTCATTGTGTGAAGACAGAAATGCGATGTTGGGCATTGTCCATATGTTAGATTTTATAAATTGACTTTGTTTTGCAATAATTACTTAATTTTATACTTACTTTTTTACAATGTCGTACTTACTTTCTTTGCTGTTGTTACTGCTTTAGTTTGTAATGGCTGCCTACGTATAGGTTTCTTAGCACCCGGAGTTGACGTAAATACCTCTCCAGGATTTGTTATTACATAGTATTCACCATTAGGAAGTACTGAAATATTTAATTAAACAAATGAATAGAAATCTACATAAAACAATAAATATTTTATGATGTAAAAGTTGCTAGTATACAAAAACCCTTTACACTAGACTAAGATTTTGTGGTTGGCCTCTTCCACAGGTAAATAAGCAGTTTGTCTGTATCCAACATAAGGTTTGAATTATTTTATAAAATAACATTCATAAACATTTTAATACTCGAAAGAAGCCTTCCCTTATATCTGAGAGTGTTATGAAATAGAAAATATTCTGTCACACTTCAGTTCAACTCAAAACTCAAGATTTTTCTCATAACACTTGCCTTTTTCACAAGATCGCTTATTGCAAAATCTACTGACGTTAACAGAGTGAAATAATTTTTAATTTTTAAGAGAATATCATCATAATGGCTGTAATTCAAGGTCATAAAGGATATTTACATCTTTGTCTTGCTTTTGTAATTAATTTTTGAGCATTATTTTACTTATTTTTTTAAAATGTACTTACCATTAGTAGGTGAATGTGATGCCATATTATTATTACTTTTTTCACCAGTCATATGAACTAGCTTATATGTTACAGCCCCAGCTGAAATAACCAAAAGAAATATATGAGGTATTGACTTTTGGATTGGATTTCCAGTTTAAAAATCAATAAACTAGATTTAGAAAGAAGACGGTTGGTTATCGGGACCATAAAATAACACATATCATTGCTGTGCCTGCAAAACCTCAAAAAAAAAATTCAAACTTCTCAGTAGGAACAAAAACAGTTACATTTAAATTTAACGTCATTTTAATATAAATAAGTTTTTATATTATAATATAATTGCTGAATGAATGGAAACCTGCAAGACATTAGTTTTTGAAAAATTTACAGAGATTGCAGTTATTTTAAATATTATTCAGACTTAACTATGCATAATTTAACAATGAATAAATCTGTAAGTATAATCGACTGCAGTAAGTTCCACAAAGATGTAACTGATTTGCTACAACCATAATAGCTGGATACATAAAATATAATTTTTCATCTTGTTGTTACCAGACCATTAGAAATTTTGTAAAGATTACGATATACACGAAATCAAAAAGAAAAACATAAATTGCAATAATATGATATTACAAATATCATAACTATTTAGACATAAACTACATATTAATAATCAAGGCACGTCTAAACAGCCCATGTTTCCCAGAAATATGTGGCTGCAATACTGTGGCCGGCAATATTGCTAGCGATAGCGGTGATACTATGCAATATTTTAAGTATACCCAAACATTTTTTGGTTTATGTTAAAAAAATTTCATGTGTAGCCGTTGTGTTGCCGAATGATTGCCTCGCAATCAAAAATACTGCAATGTTGCTGGGCCATCCATTTTGTTGTTTCGTTTTACTGTATATGCGCATTCTTTTCTCTGTTTCAATGCGACGTAAAGTACGCTGCACATCTCTTTCTGCGCGATGTGAATTGTGCTGTGAGATTCATTACTTCGCGATAGTATATAGCGATCTGTGCTAGACTTGGGGAAAAGCCTTATTTTTAAATAACCGTTACTGTCGTTCCCAAAGATTTCAATTTTTTATTTTATTTTTTCTTTCATTGTGTGGCCAATTTAGGGTTCAAAATCATTGTCCACGCTATTTCAGCCATATTGCAACCTGTAGCCAAGCAATTGATTGCTCAGTGATAAAGTGCAATAAAATGTTTTTGTGATGGCCAGGCAATGTTTGCAGCCACACATGCCGGAAAATATGGCCCGTTTAAAAGAGCCTTTATAGACAGCCAGTTTGGTATGTCCAATTCGTGTCTGAAAAACTTGATATTTAATAATTTTTTTGTTTATTTATTCCTTCTCAAATAATTAAATTAGACATTAACATTGATTTTTTGATTGATTGACAAGGTCTACAAATGGTATATTGATAGCTAGCCCTTATACAATTGCAGTGGTTGCATTATTTAGGGTTTTGTTTATTTGACATATTTGTTGAAAAACAAAACCCAATAATTAATTAGATATTATTTAGATGTTATACAATTAGGTACATCATTAAAACATTATATTATTTAGTCAATTGCAAATTTTCTATTAATGGGAATTTGAAAACAATAATTTTATACCCAAGTAGGTACATTAATTTAAAAATAATATTTACAACTAGCGACCCGCTCTGGCTTTGCCTTGTTGGGATCTATTAATGTGGCATTATTTAGACTTAAGATAATTCCAGATCAGATCATAAATTTTTTGGAATAAAATTTAGTCTAGATCACTCCTAGTATTACTCTCTACTTGTTCGTGAAGTTTTATTACAATCGGTTCAGGCAAAGGTTGGTTTGAACAGAAAGTCAAATGAAAATTTTAAAAATGATTACTCATGTCTTATGTAAATATTTTACACAAATATATTAACATATAAAATCAACAATAATTATGAAAGCTCACGGAACACGTCATGGCTCACAACTTAACAAAACCGGACAGCTATTTTTGTAGTTTATGGCATTTTGTTATCATTGATCCAATAATCGCAACATAATTTGTTTTGCAGTCTTTACCGGCAAGTGTGATAGCGAGAGGTGAAATGAGGTGACACTATTTTCAATCCCATTCTTTGACCTCATCACATGGGTAGTAAGAAGAAATATTGAAACTTAATTACATAAAACAATTACAGATTGTTTGTAAATCATAAAAGTTCACATTAAATCTAACATAACATGAAAATAAGTGTTTTAAATACACTGGCCTCCAAAAAAAAAATCGACCCACCTACGTATTTTCGCAAAAATGTGTCCTATGGGTTTTTATCACAATCGATAGATATTTTTTATCTTGATAATGTAATAATGCAATTATTTGTAGTTGTAAAAAATTAAAAAACGGCACGTGAAATGGGATATTTTATATATAAATGTGATGAGACATTGAAACTGCTATTGAAGTCCATTTACATTTAGTAGTAGGTCAATGACTAGACTAATAAAAATAAGATCTATACCTCATAAATCTTAAAAATTGAACCTTCAAATCGATTGCAGGTTTAATTTTAGTTTAGTAACATTGAAATTAAAAATACAAATTTGAACATTGAAGTAAAACAGTTTTTGCTCTTGAACTAGACATTACACATTAGTGTAATGTTAATTATAAATTATTCAAAACTTGGTTTACTTACACAAGTCTCGAAAGTTATATCTCGTATTATTTTCTTCTTCGTTGGTATCTAAAAAGCTTGAAGGCACATACTGGGGACTTTGTTTGACGTTTTCTGAAAGGAGTTATAATTAAATTTATAATTACAGGCAACTTAATTCAATAATAAATATCCTAACATACAAGTTATTAACAACTGACAATTCTCTTTCCTAAATCTTGTCACAAAACCTGAAAAGCTTACGATGAAAACCTAGTTTTTATAAGTATACGATGAAAATTTAAAGCTGAGAATTAATTTAATATTTTAATACAAAAAGTTATTAGAATCGTACCATAAAGTGGATCATCCATCACTACTAGCAATTCACTGTCAGCACTGGAAGAAATAAAGTACAGTAAAGTAAAATATTTTTATAAATCTTGAAACAACTAGCATTTTGGCAAATTGCAAAACTAAAATGATGACCTTCATTGACAATCAAATAAATTAATTATATAAGCCTACTTTAATTCTTCAAAATAGCGCACAAATATCATTTTACCTGTTATCAAGTGAATTTTCGTGTACGTCAATGTTAATTTCTAATTTAGACATTGCGCGTAATTATTTTTGAATTTTTCTCCACTTGGTCACGGGGACAAATAAATGGTCATGTGATAAAACCACAAACAAAAGGTACAGATAATGGCTATATGTAGATAACAAAATGTTAACCAAATAAATGATGTGCATGGAGTATAGAGTCTACTCTATACTCCACGGAATATAAAAAACAAGAGGAAGCCCAAAGTGGGCGGGGCAGACGTGTCACAATTAGTGACAGTAGAGCGTAATAGAACGTCAGTCGCAGATCCACTAAGTAGTCTGTGGTCGCAGACTCAAATTGTTGCGAGCTGACTGGTCGTTGCTTGAGTGATATATGCGAAAATATGCTGTTTTGTGCAATTTAGGAGTGTAAAAACGAAAGTAAAAAATAAAAATATTTCGATTAGAGGTGTTTTCTAACAAAGGCACGTGTAATTTTTAAATATTTTGGATAGAATCTTAACTAAACATAGACAAAATGTCAAATTGTCTTTATTACAAGCAATATTCAACCTTATTACGTTAAGATAAGGTTCAGCTGTAAACACATTTTGAATAAAATAGCTGCGATAGTGTTGTAACAACGCCGACATTAAAATATACGAAATTGTAGGGTGAAGCCTACGAATGAACATTTGTTAGGGTTGCTAAGCCAGAGAAATAAGTAAGTAGTTTAGTAGTTCTCATGACTTTTGGAAAAAAACTGAAATAAAAGTGACCATAATATCATGATCTACATTGGTAACCGAATTCATTATCATCTAAAATTTTATATTAAAGTGTGGACATGATAATTTTTAAACAAATATGTGTTATTTCTACGACAATAAACAATTGCTAAATTATTGTTTTTTTTATTCTCCTTGTTTCCATTTCAAAAATGATAATTTAGCTTATTGTAAATAAATTTCCATTAAATACAATTAATTATATGCCGGCTATATGAATTACAGGGATATACATGGTACATTATGGTTATTTCCATTAAATTTTGCTATTTTACTCATTTTATCATATATATATATATATATATATATATATATATATATATATATATTTTTTCAATTTAGTTTCTTCAGTCAATTCATATACATGATAATAATCATAATTATACTGAATATCTATATAAGCCAGATCATGTTCGGGCAGATTAACTACATCACTAACATCATTCACGTGGCAGTACAGGTTAGTTAGGGCATGAGTAGGGCAATGTCAACGTTATATCTATTGTCATTATGTCTCATATAGCGTGAATTTATTATTGCGATATCTAACGTTAAGAAGCTAAGTTTGCTCACTAATTATAGAAACTTCGTTGATGAAAACGAATATAATCTCTATTCTTAAGGACTTATTGTTCATACTCAAATGAATGGTGAGTAACATAATGCCTTTCTATTTTATTTTTAAATAACCAATCACGCGAAAATTATTGAAATGGTACACAATTGTTAATACACATTTCTTTCTTGTGCATGTGTGAGTGTGGCGACAGTGGTTTCGCTACAAATTATGCGTTTTGCTCACAGAAATCGTAATAATAAGACACTAGAAGTCGCATCGACGCGTGACCTTGTCGCCGCTATGATGTGTTGACGGACATCATTTACACATTTTGTGATTTAGTTGCGCGGAACGTCGGACGTGAATTTATGTTATTATAATGGTGAACTGCAGCATAAACGGTTGTAAAAACTCATCAAGGACGTGTAATTCAACTAATAAAGGCATAACCTTTCATCGGTAAGTTGATTATTTACTAATTATCATTGTTATAATTAATTTACATCTAGATGAATACTTTACTATAATATTTACATTTGTAAACTTTCGTTTATTACTTTTCGTATTGTACATTACCATTGCTGCTTTTGTTCTATCGTAATACGCAACGTACGCGACGTTGACAAAATCGCTAAGCAATGTAATGTGAACATTAGATATCATTGTGAATTGCGTATGCTTATAATACGGCTGCAGGCATCGGTCGCACGTTAGTGGTGTAACCGTGTCATTCATTTGAATGAAAGCACGGGTTATATCGATGTTTGTATAAAGGGATATTTTTAGATTCTCGAACGTAAAAACTAAACAACATTTGAACGTAAAATATTCTTAATAATAATTATACAGTAATTTCATTAATTAAATTATTTGTTAAAATTTAATTATTTGTTTAAGTTTGCGTCTATAAATGTTTAGCATGCTGATAAATGTACAAAAAATGTTGTTTTTTTAGGAAGTATAAATAATTATATTTACTAGAACATATTTATCAATTATTTCTAGATTCCCAAAAGATCCTGATATTAAAGAAAAATGGATAAATCTTACTGGTAGACAGGACTGGTTCCCTACAGAAAATAGTCGAATTTGTTCAATCCATTTTCAAGAAAATGATTTTAATGTCACTGCTAAAAGATGCAATTTAATGAAATCAAGCATACCCACATTGAATATATGGAAGTTATGCTCTGAAAATGTAAGTTTCAATACAATCTTTAGTCAAAACATAAAAACAATGTAATAATGTTTTAAAGCGACAGTGGCACAACGTAACAGATGTAATTTTTAACCGACGAAAAAACGGAGGTTCTCAAGTCGACGTGTATATTTTTTTTATGTATAACCACGCATAACTTTTTACAGAGTAGTCCGATTTTGATAATTCTTTTTTTATTGGATAGGGTATACCTCGAAATTGGTCCCATATAAATTTGGAAAAAAAATATCTACCCTAAGGGTGGGAAAATAGGGTTTAGATTTATTTTTTACTCACAGATTTTAATTCTGAGTGGTGTATTACTACATTACATAATAATTACACTACATTACATTACATTACAAAAAACCTCACGATGAATGAGCTTTAGAGCTGTCAGTCTCTTGTGTGTAGACCTCTCAGTCTCTGCATTTCTGCTAAAGCTCGTTCATCGTGAGGTTTGTGTAATACCTTATTTGGCTCTAAATCAGATATAGCAATACCCTCAAGTGTTTTTACTCTACTCAGTGCCACATATGCCTGCCCTTTGGCAAACACTTTCTTTCCGAGGTCGATTACAGCTTTATCAAGGGTTGCACCTTGTAATTTGTGAACCGTGACGGCCCAGCATAAAATTATCGGCAACATCCTGCGCTCAATATCGCCATTACCCTTCGTATCTTAAAAGGTGGCTACCACTGAAGGTATGGCGACACAGCCATCGCTATCTTTTAGTCTGCTTCCTATGCTTTCATCGTCAAATTTTACTAATACGCAATCCGGTAATTCTCCTTCCTCTGGTTGATCCCTGCGTAGTGATTGCCATTTTATTATTTTTACAATACCCATAGCACCATTGACGAGCCCGTCAGATACTGATCGTTACGTCTTAACATCACACGAGATTTGACAGCTAATTTTACTTCAGATAAAAGTCCACTACAATTGTTCACATCTTTTGGAACAACATTATCTGGAGGTTTCTTCTCATATGTAGCAAATACAATTATTAGAGCATTTAACAAATTGTGAAATCCTTCTTCACTATTGTCGTTGTCTACGTGACCATTAAAGGCTGATTCATGAAGAACATTGATATCAACTTTTCGATTGTTGTATGTGATATTAGGTAAAAGCTCAGTTGCAGCCAAATATTCGATATGAGCTTCTTCGGAATTGAGGTTAGCCCGAGCTGCAATACAGTCTAATATTTATCTCATACCATTAACATGTAATCTATGTCGCTTTTGCACCAATTATTGGTATTTATCAGAGAAAATGCCACACTAGTAACAGTTGCAATCCCTGTGCATTGCCGACCACGTGACTTTGGACTAAATCGTTCATTGTCCTGATGAAAAGAATCATATAATATAGATACATTATTACTCAAGCCAGTATAGTTATTTGTAGGTACAGTTGACCGTTCAGCAATTGACTCTTCACTATTATGACCATGTGCAGGTGCGAACATCTTTATAGAGTGCATTATTCATTAGGAGCCACTGCAATGCTAATTGAAGTTTACATAATCTATTTGAAACTCCCTAGAACGTTCAAAATTTTCACGACTTTCTACTACAATCACTAATCCAATTTGATTAGGTTCAAGCGGAAGTTGCTCCGCCAGCTCGACCACATCCTAAACAAAAATAATTGCCTGCCCCTTTTACCAGTCTTGGCTCAAATGATTTTGAACTTTTATTATTTTAAGAAATGGTACTACCTACTCTGCAAATAAAACGTTTCTCAATTTACGATAAGTCATCGATTTCTGTAGGCATTACAGCTACCGACATTTTATTCCAATAGGCCTACGGTGAAGTGTTGTTTTTTTAATATTATTTGAGCATCGTGAACAAGTAATAATATTACTTAAAGCTATTCTTCAATTCATTAGGGAAAATAGAGCCTAAATTTGTAGTTTGCAATATCGTACGTTGCTGAGGATACAAATCTTTTTCGAATATTGAACACGGCAAAGCAGCATAAACATTAATCGCTTTCTTAAAATTTTCTGCATTACACTGGTTCTCTCCTCGCGAGTTTCGTGAAGTACCACAATTGCAGAACAGTTACGAGCAGCATCCAAACGTAGCAAATGTTCGTCTTCAGTTTCATTTGAAAGACGCTCTCTTATCAGACCTAAACGATGAGCGCGTTGTTCTTCACATTCTTGCGGCAACCTATCGTTATTGTAGCTTCTCATCTTCGACAGTCTTTCCTCACGCTGATTTAAACACTCCTGTGAACGTGTTAATCTAATTCTCTTAATATTTGCTTCCAAACTTTTATTTTTCTCATCATTAGATTCTTCTAAATATATTTTTCTCATTCGAGCAGCATTTTTGTAGGCCTACCCATGGTGGTATATAAAGCCTGTTTTTTTAAAGAATTTATATTATTATACAACAAATAATAGTTAAAGTAGGATTATATAACAGTTAAAGGCTAAATTAAGGTAGGTAGCTAATTTGAAAGTAGTCAAAAACTAAGCATGTAGTAATTAGTAGATTATAGCCGTGAAAAAGTATAAAATAAAAACTTTTTAACAAAAAAATTAAACCGCCGAAAAAACTGAAAAGCAAAAAATAATAAACCTTTTTTATTTAACCTTAATAACTAAGTTCTTAAACCAATTTAAGTATTCCTAAGTATATACTTTTGTAATTATTTTGAGTTTTTAATTAACCCTAATAACTAACTTCTAAAACTAATGTAAGTATACCTAAGTAATTTTGAGTCGGCGCCAAACAATTGATGAACAAAGAACACTAAATAACCTTAAATTTAAAGAAATAACTAAATCAAAATCAAATTAACAATGCAACGTGAAATCTTCAGCGATAAACATTAAAGCTGAACGCACATTTTTCCGCGCCATACGCGCCGTACGCGCCGAATTTTGCTGATGGCCTCGCACATTTGCACGTACGCAAAAGTTGCAAGAATAATGCCCGAAAAAGCAATTTATGCTTTTTCGGGCATTATTCTTGCAACTTTTAAAAATACATTGCGGCATTGTGAAACGTGTTTACATTGGCTGTGTTTCAAATCAACTAAACGAAATAAGAGCTCACGTCTCCAGTGCGCTGTTATTTACTTGGACGTATTTTTTTCTCCAACCCGATATCTAGTTGGTATTGTTGATCGAAGGCTTTACGTAATTAATTAATTTGCTTGTTTGGCGCCGACTCAAAATTACTTAGGTATACTTACATTAGTTTTAGAAGTTAGTTATTAGGGTTAATTAAAAACTCAAAATAATTACAAAAGTATATACTTAGGAATACTTAAATTGGTTTAAGAACTTAGTTATTAAGGTTAAATAAAAAAGGTTTATTATTTTTTGCTTTTCAGTTTTTTCGGCGGTTTAATTTTTTTGTTAAAAAGTTTTTATTAAAATATAGCATATACATTTTATTGAGTAACCGGGGTGTGACTCTACTATGTTTTGTATAATGATATCAAATTTTGCAGTCCACAGCAGACATTCCGTCAACATCCGCTCTGCCGGTAACGTCTACGCTACCATCTACTCCTTCACGCAAACGTGTTTTCCCATTACCATCCTCAAATGTAAGCCTTGATTTATTTGATTGTCCTTATTTCGCTTCATAGCAACAATTTATTTATTTTAAATCTATCGTTCTAGCACACGGAAAATCAGCCATTTACACCCAGAAAACAAAAGTTACGTCGAATAATCGAGACAAATAAAGGTGTAATTACAAGCCAGCGTTTGAAGATTAAGAGATTGCAATCTAAAACACGGCGATATAAGAAAATAAATCTAGAACTAAAACACATGCTAAAGAATTTAGAGAACAAGCGCCTAATAACTGGAGATCAGGCTATGTCTTTAGAAAACATGAATTTGACCACACAAGATTTGATTGGCAGATATAACCTAACATTACAATCAGGAAAAAAAACGCGTGCTAAATTTTCAGAGAATCTAAGAAGTTTTGCGATGACCTTGCATTTTTACTCTCCGAAAGCTTACGAATTCGTAAGAACAAAATTCAACACATGCTTACCTCACGTAAGAACATTAAAAAAATGGTACCAATCCATTAATGCCGAACCAGGATTCACAACAGAAGCAATAAATGCGATTAGAGCCAAAGTTAAAATCAGTAAACATTCCATTCTTTGCAATTTAGTAATAGACGAAATGGCTATTCATCAACGCTTAGAGTGGGATGGCAAACGGATGCATGGCTATGTAAACATAGGCATTGGTAGTGACGTTGGTGCTGGAGATAGCTCTAAAATAGCTAAAGAAGCGTTCGTATTTTTAATAACAGCCATTAATGCATCATGGAAAATTCCAGTTGGTTATTTCCTTGTAGATGGACTATCGGGAGAACAAAAGTCAGCTTTAGTACTGCAGTGCTTGGAGCTGCTTCACTCAACAGGAATCGAAGTTATCTCCATGACTTTTGACGGTTGTCCGGCTAATATAGCTATGGCAAAAAAACTCGGTTGTTCCTTAGAGGTTCATAATATGGTGACAAATTTTAAACATCCCGTTACAGGGAAACCTGTCAGTATTTTCCTCGACGCCTGCCATATGATTAAACTTGTTCGGAATTCATTTGAATCTAGTGGTAGTTTTAAAGATTGTAATGGGAACCAAGTGAAATGGTCACATTTAGTTAAACTAAATAATTTGCAGGAAAAAGAACATCTTCATTTAGCGAATAAACTTAAACGAGGTCACCTATTTTTTAAAAATCAAAAAATGAAGGTAAGATTAGCAACCCAGCTGATGAGCAACAGTGTTGCAGATGCGTTGAAATTCTGCTGCCAGTTAAACCACATAGAATTTTCAGATGTTGATGGCACAGTAACTTTTTTGAAAAGCTTGAACAATTTATTCGATGTTCTCAATTCACGGAATATGAACCAAAATTATTTTAAAAAACCTTTGTATTTTAGAAATAAAGAAATCATTTTTAATTTTTTAGGTGAAGTTGAAGATTATTTAAAAACTCTTAAACTTGATGACGGGCAATATGTAATAAAAACAAATAAAAAAACGGGCTTTATAGGACTATTAACTTGTATACACAGCTTAAAAGAAATATATATTAGAGTAATAGAAGATGAAAAGAAACTTCAGTATTTACCAGGCTATAAGTTTTCACAAGATCACCTTGAACTGACTTTTGGTCATATAAGAGCACATGGAGGTTGTAATAACAATCCCACGGCGCGGCAATTTATGTCAATTTATAAAAAACTTATAGCACATATTTAATTAAAAGATTTTGATAGTGGCAATTGCGTTGCTCCAGAAAATCTATCCATTTTAAGTTGTTCATCAGCCATTCAAAAAATTAATATTACCACTATGACGCCACTTTGCAATTACGAACCAGAGGAAGATATGAACAATCAAAGCTATTTTGATGAAATGTTGTCAAATTATGATATTGATATATCGGAATTTCGACAACAAGTCGTGACGTACATAGCTGGGTCCGTTGCACATTATTTATTAAAAAAAAAAATGTGATACATGTGTCTCTGCTTTATTGGGATCTGATAAAAATGATGACCATGTCGATTTTATTAAATTAAAAGACAGTGGTGGACTAATAATTCCAAGTGCAGATGTTATAACTATATGTTTGAAAGCAGAAACTATTTAAAAAAAAACTATTTTTGGACGGCAAGATGGTAAAAATGCAAACATTAAAGGATCACTTTCTTGCGAGAGCTATGAGTCATTTTGTTGCCAAAAATATATTTGCGGATATTCAATATCATCAGTATGATCAATCTCCTCTTGATAACCACATAGTTCAGTTGATTAAATGCGTTTTGGAGAAGTATATGAACATCCGTTTAAATTATTTTGCAAAAAATGCGATACAAAAAGTTAAAAAAAGGCAGTTTTTAAATAAATTTCTTCATTTTACGGGTCAATAAAATCGTTTCGTAGAGTTGATGACAATATTAATTGCAAAGTACTGCTACAGATACTTGTTTAGTACCCAATATAATTAATTATATTTTCAAACATAGTGTAAAGAATAAGGGTATTACACAGTTGACGACTATGTAAATATCATAAAGAAAAAATAAGACTCACAACTCTGTTTATTAAACTTATTTCTGTATTAATATCACTCTAACTTAATTATTTCATAAGTGTACCTACGCTATAACCTCGATTAATTAAGTATTCTGACTGTTAATAGATAGCTCGATTTTAAATAGTAAGTATCATTACTGTTAAATATTAAAAAATTGGTATATATCTATGATTTTCTTTGCTACTTGTAATCCATTTTAATATAAAAACAATATCGACACCTTCAAAAATTTTTGTCAATCCCTAGCATTGTTTACAGGGACCCCGCACACATCGAAAGTGCTTGCAGTGGTGTAACATTATGTATTGGAGTAAAATGCAGTGTAATCACTAAAAATTAAGGTTCATAATAGATAGTGCCCTATACACTTCATCGGTGTATTGCAAGTGTGTGGGAGTGTTATATCTATTTGTTTGCTTAATGCGTATGTGTTAAGTGTGGCGACATCGATTTTGGAAGTAATCGGGCGCTAATTCATTTCTAGTGTCTTATTATTACGATTTCTGTGGTTTTGCTACTTCCTCTTTTTTTTTATATTCCGTGCTATACTCCATGTGTTGTTGTTATGACTCGTCAATTAGGGCAGGCAAAGGGTTATAGTATACAGCCTTACTTGATGGATATTTTATTATGTTATATTGGTCAGCATATGCGTAATATGCTGTCACATTGCGAGTATTTAGTAAATTTTGAAGACAGCTTGATCCAGCGGATAGTTGAGCCTCTCGGAAACAAAATTTAAAATTATATAAAAAAGTATTTGTATCTACTCCAATGCCTACTTATATTTCGAATGATCATTTTGATGATAAAGAGGCTTGGAATAATATAAATAAATCCCTTAGAGAATAATTAAGCAAGCTACAGAGCGCGCGTATCGCCCATTGCCCATTATACGAAGCGTTAGCAGGTGTTCTAGAGATAACGATACACAAATGAAGCGGTTGAATAGTGATGCGCCAAGATTGACGTCTATGCGTTATTGTACTTAAGTTATTAGTTTTTAATTAGGTAAGTATTTACTAAATTATAAAGTAGGTTTTAGCCATAGACTTAGAATATACTGGGTATAGACAACAAATTTTCTTTTGTCATTGTGTGCGTTAATTAGTGATGTATATGTCGTGGCCATATTGCAAAATTGATCACTTCGTGAATGTTTGAGTAATTCCTGAAATGGTTGCATTTCATGAATCATTGTCCACAGCATGAAATGTATTGGCCAGATCAATAATAAGAAATCGTTTGTCGATATGGTCAATTAAATATGTGACTAATTCATGAAATGGCCAACTTTATTTGATCATATCGTGAAATAGTTACATTTTCTAATGCTAGTGGCCCTGGTTGCGCTTATTTTTATGTAAAACATAGCGGTCACTATCAACCAAGTCGTTTCGTGCAGTAAACAAACTATAAATTATTTTTCAAATGTGGATGAAAATACAACTAAAAGATTTTACGATGAAAAAGTACTCGAGTACCTACTATTCGAGTCACGCAAGTACTTCACTTTAAAATTACATTAGTTTTTACTTATTTCAATGAATGAGTAAAATATAGAGTTGGTTTATTGTACTATTGCTATTCTACATTTGGGAAATGCTAGAAACATAATTTAATGTTTATTTTCTTTTTATAATTATACAATAAATAAAACTAAGTAGGGTAACCACGCGAAAGAAGTCGATGAACTATAACTGGCTTTCAAAATACATATGATATTTTGGAAACTGCGGATGAGGAACACCTTATATTCAAGAAAAAATGCGTGGAAGATCCCACTGTTCGTATAATCCCAATGGAGAAATATTTTGATATATTAAAGGAAGTGCACAAAAATCTTGGTCATGGAGGATGACTGAAAATAATTCAGCACATTAAAAATAGGCTTTATATTCCGAAGAAACTGATAGAGTTATTTGTGGACCTGTGTTCTGTTGAAATGAAACGGTCGGGGGCTAAGTAAGGTATAATATAATATGTAACTCAGCCCATAATTTTTAAAGATTTTAACTCACGAGGGCAGGTTGGTTTAATAGAATTACAGTCTGCTTCTGATGGAGAATTCAAATAACTGTTAAATTATCAAGATCTCGCGACAAAATTCTTACACGTCAGACCAATAAAATCGAAAATAGCTTAAGAAGTAGCAATGGGACTTTTAAAAATATTTTTTGAATTCGGTGCCCCATTTATATTACAGAGAGATAATGGAAGAGAATTTACCGCCCATGTAATAGAAGGAATAGTGACCTTGTGGCCCGAATGCAAAATTATTCATGGAAGACCACGATGTTCTCAGACGCAAGGCAGCGTAGAAAGATCTAACCAAAACGTAGAAAACATGTTTGTCATGCGCTAACATTTGTTAGCGCATGACAAACTTACTTTACAAACTTTGATGGCACTATATTTTACTTTGATGACGCTATTGTTTTTATATTCAATAGACTGTTTTAGTGTTACCAGAGTACCTAATTATTCCACAATGTGTTTTTTTAATCTTAAGCATAAGTGTTGTTTTAATTCTAGATAACTTTTGAAAGTAATATTAGGTAGATAATAATAATAACAATGTCCTCCAGACCGAATTTCGGTCACGGCGGCCAGTCTCAATGGAGACTAGCCATCTGCGCAGGACAGGATTATAGTGCCCAAGTGTATGCGCAAACACAGGCACTCTCTATTCCCTCACTCTCATAGTCCGATGGGACGGTAAACCGACACGACCGGAGAAAGATCAGGCGCAGGACCAACGGCTTTACGTGATTTCCAAGGCACGGCAGTGAGACACCACAAACTTTCTGACTCCGGGCAGAGCTACTGAGAATTTCTTGATGGAAAAACTCAATAACTGACTTTTTTTCCCGACCCGGGATTCGAACCCGGGGTCTCATGATATAACAGGTACCGAGGTTCCTATAATTTTAAAAATTATTTGTTTGTCTATTTCAAGGAACAATGAATATATTAATTTTGGACTTTTATTATTAAACACTTATCATCATCATCATCACCTTCAGCCAATCGACGCCCACTACTGGACATCGACCTCTCCCATGGCTCTCCAAGATAGCCGAACGAGTGCCGGGCGGCATCCAGTGGTTTCCAGCGACCTTAACCAATTTGTCAGTTTACTTAGTGGGGGGCCTGCCCACTCTACATCGTCCAGTGCGCGGTCGCCAGCAAAGAACCTTTTCGCTCCATCGGCCATCATTTCTTCGCGCTATGTGGCCCGCCCAATCCCAACAACTGAGTTATTCTGCGGGCTATATGTAGGTTATTCGGGTTCTTCTGCGGATGTTCTCGTTTCGGATTCTATCGCCCAGGCCCCAGTGTAACTCCCAACATATTTTGCTCCAATGCTCGTTAAGTGATCGTGAGCCTTCTTATATTTTAATCTTATATAACATGTTATATTAATCCAGGTCATCATCTATTTATGTGTCAAAATTCAATTCGTTCCATTAGTTCACATATAATTGAGTAAGTTATTAAAAAAACGAACATCCATCGTATATGGTGGTTAGAAATCGTAACCATGGACACCCTATTTTACGATATGGTTAAACGTGGATGACCAGATCATCAAACGTTTATGATATAACGATATTATCAAATTTAGTTGTGCATTTCATGAAAAGCAACCAGTTCATAAAATGTTCAAACATTTCATGGAATGATCAATTCTACGATTTGGCCACGACATATATTTTACAGGACTTTCAATAAATGATTTCAGTGCGACCACAATACTGAAATTGGAAGTGCTAAGGGGACGGTAAAAAGATTAAAACATTAGTTTAGTACACAGAACTGAATAACTTTTTTTTACTATTTTAAGCCAGCGCTTAACTACAACCCACATGATGGTAAATGGTGATATAGCTTAAGATGATGAAGCGCACTGACTCAACAAAAGCCTATTCACTCTTGATATAATAATAATTATATTTTTTCTGCCGACTTCCAAAAAGGAGCCGGTACTCAATTCGACTGTATGTTTTTTTTTTTTCGTTTTTTTTTTTTTCGTTTTTTTTTTTTATGTGTGTTACCTCAGAACTTTTTTCTGGGTGAACCGATTTCGATGATTCTTTTTTTATTTGAAAGCTGGTACTTCTCGTGTGGTCCCATATGAATTTGATCAAGGTCAGACCAATAGTTTTTAAGTTATTCTTAAATAACTTATATTGAAGTCGGCTGTACAAAATTTTTAATTTTAAATTATATTCATTCACAAACATGTTAGCTGGAATAAGCTGAACTGAGTGGCGTAGCTATCAAGGGCCTCGGGGGCAAAAATGATATTGGGGCCCTATTTAAACTAAACTAAATACTTTAAAGGTGCAAAGTTACACACAAACAAACTACTTCATCATCAGCTCCTTGTCGCCCACTGCAGGGCATAATAAAATAGAGGTACTTACTACTAAGTGTTATGTGTAACGCATAAACAATGACGAAGTAGATTACAGTTAATAAGATAGGCAGACAACATAACAGTGGAAGAGCCACACGGCAGCTTTTGCTGTCGCACGGGTGGGCCAGACTAGATGGAGTGACGACCTGGTAAGACATGAAATAAGGAGCTGTAATGAATGAATGTAATGAATGTTGAATTGGGTGGACCAGCTCGACCCGAGAAGACCCATGGCCTTACAGGTAGCCAGCGTGAAGTAGAAATTTACTTCGCCTGTTAAGTGCTGGTGGTTGAAGGACTAAGCGCTCTCCCCCCTTAACATGGTAGTGTAATTAAATAAGGAACCATCCCAGGAGGGTACCAGCACCCCTGGTATTGGGAAATCCCTGGCTGAGCATTCATGCCCATGCCTTACTCTTCTTTAGAGCGGGTGCTCAGGCTGCCTCACGTATCCTGGGGAGGGGGGCAAAATTCCGCTCAAGACTAATACTGCTCGTGGCAAGTAGAGCAATAAGACAAAGGTGACCCCTGCCACGCTATCAGTGAATTTCTGCAACATCAATTCCAATCGAACGTTAACGAAGTTCGCTAGGTAACACTCTTTCTAATTGAGGCGCAGGTGTCCTCTGCGGCCGATACTTCTCTCCTATCCGGGGTACAAAAATTATAACACCTTTATGCCTCGGGCTGGAGTTTGCGTATACGTCAGAAAGGACATCTGTTCTCGACGCCTCGGCAGTCTTGAAGTTCAGGGACAACCATCCTCGCATCTACGGGTACCTCTATAGGTAATGCCGGCACAGACCAACTCATCAACCACGTCCAAATCGCTGCTTTGTGCTACAACAGTTCCCGTCTGTAGAGATCGTGATCCTTGGTGATTTTAACGGCCACCACGCTGAATGGTTTGGTTCTTGTTTAACCGATCATGCGGGAAGATCTGTTTATGACTTTGCCTTGGCATATGGTCCAACACAAATGGTTACTTCACCTACGTGGATTCTAGATGTGGAGGATCGAGTACCTTCCCTGTTGGACCTTCTGCTGACCTCTCATCTGAACGGATATCAGGTCTCTATCGACGCCCCTCTTGGCTCATTGGACCATTGTCTGAGTCAAGCACTAAGGTGCCACTCACACTCCCATCGCGGTTGCGTTCTGCAGATCGCTGCCGTGTTTGGCACTATAGGTCGGCCAATTGGGACAGGATGCGGTCTTTTTTGCATCCTTCTCGCGAGGACAGGGGCGGGTTTGCTTCTTGCCGGATGATCCCTTCTTCTGTCGCTGATGTGGTACTTCAGGGAATGGGACCCTTTATTATATTATCTCTGGTGCCTGGTTTGGTCACTCCTGTAAAATTGCTTCGCATTGCATAATAGGAGTGCTTCACTAGCGCTGTTAAAAAGAAGTATAATTTCGCCTTCAGGTCGGTACGATATGGATTACACAGCGCTCGGTGCGCATAGCACTACTCTCCTTAGACGTCAAGTCTGTCTGGTCTGATGGAGTTCCTCCCATTGTGCTGAAGACGTGTGCTTCCTAATTGGTACCGGTCTTAATGTGTCGTTTCTAAAACTTTTTCTCCCTAGGCGTAGTCCTGAATTCAAGGAAGACAGCTCTAGTGCACCAGATCCCTAAATAATAACCGAAAATCGACCGCTCAACCTATCCTATCCAACTTGTTCTCCAAAATATTGAAAACCATTTCGAACTGTCAGCTCATGAGGATGAGGATCACCAACTGAAAATTGACCGGCAGTACGGTTTCCGTCAGGGTTGCTCAGCCATTAGTTTGGACATAGCGAAGGCCTTCGATCGGGCTTGGCACAAAGCGCTTCTTTCGAAAATTCCTTCCTATGGGCTTCCCGAGAATTTGTGCAACTGGATCAGCAGTAGTAGAGGATACATGCTCCATTTACAAGCCTATTTATACTGCTGTTTCGCAAGGCTACGTGCTATCACTTACACTGTTTCTTCTGCTTATCAATAATAAATCATATTAATGTTGCAAACCAGTAACGTGCACTGGTAATGCTTTATACACTGGTCGTGCCTACATTTCTTGGGAAAACGTCAACGAGTACCGGAACAAACTTGTGGAGGCCAAGGGACCCCTTTAGCTTGGGGTCCCGGGGCACTGCCCCGCCTAGCCCCTATGTAGCTAGGACACTGCAACCTGCCTGTCTCTTATTGGATTTAAATACAAAATGTATAAAATCCCAACAATCTCTGGAGAGTTGAGTATTCCCATAAAATTAAACAATATTCCTAAAGAAACAGATCAGAAAGTTGTTTTTTCGAGCTATGACCGTTGGAGAAAAATGTTTACTGTCATGGAAAGTGTGTTGTCCACACGTGTATGTACTCTCAGGGAGCTCCAATAAAACGAGTTTATAGTAATCGAGATAACGTCCATGAAAGTGAAATTTCGTGTGGAAGTCATGCGAGAGGGCACTATCACCTCCGCATCGATTAATTTATTTTAGTTCTGGAACATCACAGACTATTTATCCTTGGAATTTCTTTTTTAACATGGTATTATTAAAAAATAAACATGTACTTATATAATAAATTAATACAGTCATTATGTACTCAGTGTCTCCATTTAATTGCATCAGCAAATATAAAAATATTGACAATATTCATAATAATATTTATTAAAATTGTTTACTATTTAAAACAAATTTTAACCAAAAATAAACGAATTTTAGCAGTGAGGACATCTTAAGAAATTATCTGTGAAATGTTTAAGGTGGAAGCTCCAGGGTGGCCCGCGAAATTCAAATTTTCTTACGTTTTTTGCAATTCGCAGGTCAGTGTCAGGTTGTATGTTTAACAAAATATGATTCGCGAGCGTAACGAGTATGTATTTACAGATTTATAATCATTATAATCATCAATACAATAATTATTAACAATAATAATTCGTCTTATGTTCGTATAATTCCAATTTATGGCTATTTCCAGAAAAACTCATTGAAAGGAAAATACCAATGTGTTTTTAAATTTGGATGAACTGAGCTCTGTTTTTCTTTGTATCACTCTCGACGCAAAGCTTCAGTGGGGCCCTCACATATGCATACTTGCAAGCAGACTTGGCTCTGCAGCTTATTCTGTAAAAAAGATTAGATGTCTCACTAGTATCGAGACAGTTACATTAGTTTATTTCAGTTATTTCCATAGCATAATGTCTTATGGGATTTTGCTTTGGGGAAATGCGGCTGATTTAGAAATTATTTTTGTTTTGCAGAAAGAGCCATAAGAGCTATTTACAACCTTAAACCGAGAGAGTCGCTTAGAGAAAAGTTTAAAGAAACAAATATACTCGTATTAACTTTGGCCTCCCAGTATATTTACGAAAATTTAATGTATATTCACAAAAACAAAGAAAGTTTTAGTAAAAAAGTGATATACACTCTGTAAACACTAGAAACAAACACAAGCCAGTGATACCGGTCTCTCGACTCCACAGAGTCAGTAATTCATTCTTGGGGCAATGTCTAACGTCCTAATGCTTCCAAGCAAGCAATGATTCGGCGACAGTAGGAGAAGAATTTAATGATTTTGTTGCCAAAAAAGGAACATCAGTAAAATGTTTCTCAAAAAACATAGCAACTTCTTGATCAGATTGATTTAAATTATTATTAATATTCAATTGAAAATCCGGATTCCGTGGTTTGACTCTGCCCGTTTCACTTTTAATTATACTCCATGTCATTTTAATTTTATCGGAAGCAGTTTTAATTTTGATGCTTAAATCCGTTAAATTTAAGCCGTGGAGCATACTTTTTAAAAAATTTTAGAATATATTTTGACATACTTTCTAAATATAACACTATGGTTATATGATCTTTCATTATAAAGCTCGTATAACTTTCTTCTACTTTTATAACTTCCTACTGTCGCCCATTCATTAAATGATTTGCGACTGTTTATAGAGAAAGTTTTAGAAGTAAATATGCTATTAAATTCACAAGTTATAATTTTAAATAATGAACCATATAAATAATCAGCACTATTTTTAAATGAAAATGATGCAAGTTCTTCTACTATGTTACTTCTAAACCTCTCCAAACGATGTTCATTTATTGGAACAAACACAACATTCCCATTTTTATTTTTGTGCATGTAAAGCACTTAAATTTTGAGTGATTGATTTATGCAAAGGTTTAACATCTGTAAAAATTGTATCTAATATCTATACAGGTCGCACTAGGCTCAGCTATACGTGTCGGTTCTAAGAATAAATTGATAAGATTATACGATTTTCAGCAAAACTTCTTCTAAAATCCTTACAAAATATTCATAAGTAGCACATGAGGGTCTGTAAACACTTACAACAATGAGGTGCTCGAGTTCGACCCAAGCCATTTCTATAGTTCGCTCAACAGAGAGGCTCACAATATCCTTAGGTTCTTTATATAATAATGATTTATCAGCTAATATTAAGGAGCCACCACGTAAACTTTTTTCTCTATTGAAAGTACTGAGCATCTGGTGATTTCTGAAATTAAACATTAAATTATAATCTTTTAGCCAATGTTCAGTATTACAAAGGATATGTATGTTGTTACTATTTAAAAACAATTCAACTTCCAATTCTTTGCCCATCATGCCTTGTAAATTTTGATGCACCAGGTGTAAATAATTATTATTACTTATTTATGAGCTGCATTCTAAATTAATCAAACTCTTATTATTGTTAGAGATTGCCCCTATTGTCGGATTCACTAATTTAAATTAGTTGGAACTGATTCCAAATTAAATGTCAAATGATTACACTGCCCAATAGAAGCAGTCTTGGTAGCCAAAAATTTGGCTAAATAAAATGTAAATAATAAGATAGCACATTAGCTACCAGTCTTATATTATTTCTATAGGTAATACCTATTTTTTTCCAAAACTTCTTATTTTTTTTTACAGGATAGGGGTGACAAACGAGCACACAGTCCACCTGATGGTAAGTGGTTGCTGTGGCCCACAGACATCTACATCTATCTTCGATTACGAATTAAAATGCAGATGCGTTGTCACCCGTGAGGTCTAAGATGGAATGCCACGTTTCCAGTAAAAATGGTCTCCGGTTCTCTACACTCACCATACGAAACACAGCAGTTTTAAGCTGCTATTTTACGCTGGTATTCTGTGAGAGCGTGGTCCTTCCCCGGTCGAGCCGACCCATTCGTGCTACAACTATACTACTAATATAGCTGCAGCATGCTTATACGTGGTAGAGCCATGGCTCTACCACGTATAAATCGCTCCTGTAAGACTGCATTACGCAGTAAGCAGGAGTGTTATCAGGCCTGGGCTGGGGCTTCGGTGGCTCGGGATGTAAATACCAGCATTTTTTTTATACATATAAGTTCATAGAATTCCATAGAAGTCCTAGAATTTTTGCTTATACACGTTCGGGGCCATTGTAGCCCGGGGGCCCTGTATCATTGATACGGTTCATATCATTGGATCATATCAATCATACCAATGAATTATATCATTGGTACTAGACTTGCAAGCGTGTAGGTACCTATAGGTTTAAAGTTAAAAATTAAAGAAAAGATCTTTTAAGAAATAAAATATTATATTGATCAATTTTCATAATTAAACTTTACGTCGTGTAAATATCGTACAGTAGTAGCGTAGACAACGTTTGAGATAAATGCATTTCGTTGTTCGTAACTTTGGTAACTTTTTTGATTTAATTTAATTGTGGCATTCTTTGGGGGAGGCCTATGTTCAGCAGTGGACTTGTGAAGGGCTGTAATGATGATGATGATGATAATTTAATTGAACTAAACTCTACTACCTGGTGCAAACTATTCTTATATTAACTTATAATAAACTTATTCTAAAATGAATACTGAATCATCATCAATAACGTAAATATGATGACTGATGACGATGATGTATAATGGGCAGCGGGCTTGACTCGAATAGATCGGGTCGGGTGGTTCACACTGGATTCGACGCGAAGTTACGAGTTCTTCTCGGTGATCTTTATGATGACGCTCTTCACCTCGGTGTAATTGTGTATACCGTAGGATCCGTTCTCACGGCCGATGCCAGGCTGTTTGTAACCGCCGAACGGCACTTGGTTGCCAAAAACGTTGCAGTCGTTTACATAAACGGTGCCGGCGCTAGGGTTGCCAGATCAGAAGACCAAAATATCTGGACAAAATTTGAAAATGTCGGGATTTTGGGGTTGTTGTCGGGAGAAATAAATGTTAAAACATAACATAATAAACACTCACGCCTGTCACCCAGAGGGGTAGGCAGAGACTATGGACTTCCATTTGGCACGATCCTGACACACCTCTCTCGATACCTCCACATCCATATACCTACGCATACACGCTCGTCGGTTAAAGGTACTCTTGATTTGGCCCATTTTCAATATATACTTAAACTCAAGATAAACTTTCGCCTAAGGCGACCCTTCCCGACTCTGCCGTTCACCTCTGCAACATAAATTTGCTTTGTCACTCTTTCCTCATTCATTCTTTCTACATGACCAAACCACCGAAGCATTCCTTTCTTAATCCTGGTCACAACATCATCTTGCAAACCACACTCTTCTCTTATTAAACAATTTCTCACTCTGTCATTCAGATTCATCCATAACATACTCCTTAATGACCGCATTTCTACAGCATTTATTCTACTCTCGTGCTTCTTCTGCCACACCCAACTTTCCCTACCATACATTAAAGTAGGTACTAACACAGCATTGTAAATTGCCATACGTGCCTTTTTGGACACATTCTGACTTTTCACAATAGAGTGTAGAGCCCCATTCACTTTTTTTCCTGCATTCACTCGTCGTTCTATATCCTTATCATATCTACCATCCCTGCTAAACACACATCCCAAATACACAAACTCATCTACTTGTTCTACCAACTCCCCTTCTATTCTTATTTCACATATCGTTTTACTTTCTTCTCTTTCAAAAAGCAATACTTTCGTCTTACTTGCGCTCACTTTCATTCCCTTTTCTTTAAATGTCCTGTTCATTAATGTAACCATCATTTGCAACTCGGCTGCCGACGACGCAAGTATGACTTGATCATCGGCGTACAAAAGGCATTTGACGGTTAACTCACCCATTCTTAACCCGCATTCTTCTACTGTCAAATTTTCCAAACAACTGTCCATAAATAGGTTGAACAGCCACGGGGAAGCCACACAGCCCTGTCTGATACATTTATGGATGCCAAACCAGTCCGAGTAGGCCCCGTTGATCCTGACACAAGCATTAGAGTCCCTATATAGAGACTTCAATGCCTGTATCAAGCCAGCGCTCAACCCAAATGAGTTCAGTGTTTGCCATAACACATCCCTGTCCACTCTGTCATAAGCCTTCTCCAAGTCCATGAACGCACAAAAAACTTTTTGGTTTTTGGCCAAAAATTTCTCCGCGATCATGCGCATGGAAAAGACCTGATCCGTACATCCCATTCCCTTTCTAAATCCCGCTTGCACATCCCAAATTTTTCCATCAGTTTCTTCCATAACTCTTTCAATTAGTACCTTAGCATACAGTTTTCCCACAATGCTAAGAAGGCTGATACCACGGCAGTCCTGCTGTGATCCTTTTCCTTTATATATTGGGACTATCACGGCTTTGCACCAGTCTCCCGGTACCCGCTTAAGTTCCCAACATAAATTAAACAAGGTGTACAGCAGGTCTGCTACCTCTCCTTCTCCAGCCCTTAGCATTTCGAGAGATACTCTATCATAACCGGCTGCCTTACCTGCTTTTATACTTTTCATTGCTTTCATTATTTCATCTATACTTATATCTTTATCTATTTCCTCTTCTTTCGAAATTTCTATTTCATTTAATTCAAACGTCTCATCACTCATAAACACGCTTTCAAAGTATTCCTTCCATCTCCTTAAACTCAAAACTTCGTCATTCAGAATACAGCCATTCTGGTCTTGTATAGCATTAATTCTAGGCTGTTTTGAATGTCCCCTGGTAGTTCTTACGAGGTTCCAGAACATTTTAATGTTTGCCTGGAAGTTAACCGATATTCTTCTATCATTCTTATCCGTTCTTTCTTGCTTTTTCCTTTCAAATACTTCTTTTACTCTCTTATTTAGGTGTCTAAAGACTGCCTTTTTTCTTTCAATATCATCATTCATACTGCTAGAATTACTAGCCTTGGTTGCTAGTAAATCTAGCCATGCTTTCTTCTTTGCTTCAACTTCAATCTGTACCTCATCATCCCACCATAACGTATTATTTTTCCTTTCATTTGTTCTCTTACTTACACCACATACTACGGTAGCTGCATCCACTAAACCTTTCTTGACATTATACCACACAGTCTCCAAGTCTAAATCATTCATACACAATTCAGCCATACCACTTATATTTTCTCTCAATCTACATTTGAACTTCTCTTTCACACCTTCATATTTTAACCTCTCTGTTCTTATACGCTGTAACGCAGTTGGTAGACACAGATGTCCGATGCCTCCAACGTCTGAAAAAACCATTAATTCAGCATAAGACCAAGTAATGATCCGTCCCTACGTTAGAGCCCCGGTAAATCCTTGTATCTACCACCGCGCTCCTCATTCTTTCATCAACAATTATGAAATCTATCATACTTCTATCATCACCTCTTTCTCATGTATACGCGTGAATCTTCTTATGACGAAAGAAAGTGTTCGTCACAAAAATATTCTTTTCCACGCATACAGCGAGAAGGCTTTCACCATTCTCATTTATACTTTCATCACCAAACGTTCCCAATATCCTTTCATAACCAAGCCTCCTCACCCCAACCCTTCCATTAAAATCGCCTAATATCACAATATTTTCATTAACCTTGCATTTCATTAGCACCATCCTTACCAACTCCCAAAACTCCTCTCGGATATAAGTGGGCTTAGATATGTCTGGGGCGTAGACCCCTAAAACAAACAACTTCTTAAAGCCCACTTTCATTCGTATCCATAGCAGTCTCGGGCTTACACATTCATACTCTTTCACACAATGACCCATTCTTTCTGAAAGAATGATATCGACTCCCTGGCATGCCCGCTTGGTCTCGTCTACACCAGACCAGTACGCGGTATACATGCCATGTGTAGTGGCATCCTTTCCCTTCCGTTTCATCTCATTTACACATAACACGTCTATTCCTCTATCATGCATCATATCGCATACTTCATCCATCTTATCATTCATTCCTCCACATACATTCAATGTAGCCAGACGGGCTTCCGCAATCCACTGTTAATGAAATGTTGTAAATGTTAAAAATAAAAATGTAAAACAAAAATATTATTTTTTAAATTAATGGGCTACAATACAAATATACTTAACATTGTTGACAGATAATTAATGTAACTACACTTAATTTTGAGGTTGCCACAGGTATTTGGCATTGGACTTTACTGAATCCACCAATTTGGATCCTTTAGTGGTATTCAGAAAAGATTTAAAATTTAAACAATTTTCCTCAAAGTTCATTCTAATTTGTAACCCAGCTTTTATTAAATCAATAACCATACTCATTTCTCTCTTTAGTATATAAATTATTTAGTAAACTTAATACCCTTTCACAATAAGCATTGCTTACAAGAATCGACAACATAAATGATATAATTTTTTTTAAATTTCATAATTTCGTTTTGGTTGCTTTTCAATTTTAAATTATTAACATTTCGAGGAGCTGTTTGTCTGGAGATTTTGAGTTTTGTCGGGAGTCGGGAGATCATTTAAAATGTCGGGAGAATCCAGACGAATCCCGACCATCTGGCAACCCTAGCCGGCGCGCAGGCCCTGTTCGAGAGAGAAACGCTCAAAATTATAATAACCATTCAATTATTAATTAGTTATTGAGTACTATAAATTACTTTACTATATTATACTCGTAATATAATTGAAAGATAGGTGTACCTAGATGAGATAGTTGACCTTGTCCAAATCCCCGGTGAAGAGGGCGTCGGCGAGGCCGTAGTGAGTGTCGTTGGCGCGTACCAGGAGCTCGTCGATATGCGAGATCTGCTGCACCGGGCCGAAGATCTCTCGGTGCGCGATCCAAGTGGACACGGTCGACACGGTCACAACACGGTAGGCTGCATGAAGTAGCCCACACTACCCGCCACCAGCCGCGCGCCCTGCCGCTTGCCGTTATCGATCAGGAGCAGCACCTGCCCGCGTTGCTCGCCGTCCGCCTGCGGGGCCCGCTCAGCGTCGCTCGGACGGAACGGACTCTGCCGGCGCTGCACTACTAATGCGCTAGCCAGGGGCCAGTGCTGGCTCCTCCATAGCGCTTCATAGTCGTCGCTTACCGCTCACCGCACGCTCTTCCGCACGTTCATCGCACCGCTCGGATTATACCTACTTACTTTATTCGACTCGATATTTTTTTTTAAAAAACGTTACCTTCACACTAAGATTTTTTCCTGTATCGTGGGGGAATTTTACATACATTAATTTCACAAGGACAAACATCCAGACTCGGAAAATTATTTGTAGACCATACAAATATTTGTTCCATGCGGGATTCGAACCCGCGGCCCTTAGCGCTGCAACTTATTGCTAAGCCACTACGCCACGAATCGCGTGATCACCTGTTTACCTATTCACCTTCCACCTGACTAGTGTTGCCCAAAATGAGTCTTGGTCTTGCAGTCTTGGTCTTGTTCTTGCAATTTTGCAAGACCAAGACCAAGAACAAGACCGCCTAATTTTAGCAAGACCAAGACCAAGACTGACCGTGCAAGATTTGAGCAAGAACAAGACTAAGCCTGCGAGACTCTTGCGTCTTGCAGTTAGGAATGAGTGTCGTTTCAGGGAGTATAGGAGTTCGGGTATACGCTTAGGGAGTCTATGAGACGCAAAAAATATATAAAAAAAATTTGGAAAATTGGACTTATGCGCATTACGAGCAATACCATAAACATACATAGCGGATGAAAATATCCATTAAAAGAAAAAACAGTGCATCCCTAGTTTTGACCATCGGGACTTTGATAGTGCGCGGCGTCTTGTTGTCGGCATCATCAAAGGTCGAATACTGACCTGTCAAAGAAATTTTGCAGCTATTCGGAAGTACAAGGTCAAGATACACGCGCCGGCGGCATCTATTGATATCGCATTCAATCGTCGCCGCCGCGCCGCACGCACTACATTTGACATTGTTTGAATGCCGCCACAGAGTACACGTTCCAAAGAATAAAATAAGTTTCCGGGTGCTCAGAATGGACACGAATACATTATGCTGATCTCGCAAGGAATATTGTAATTAGATAATGGTAAGGATAGGTAGATACCATAATAATTTATTCTAGTAAGTAATTATTATAATATTAACTATATGGGTTTATAATAATTACTTACTATTTTTATTATTACCTAATAGATAAACATGTTCAATAAGTTCACTGCAAATCTCGATTTTTGGAAGTGTGTGTTTTTGAAAAGTGTTCGAATATGTCGTCACCCATTTGTAAATATTGTAGACACTTTTAACACACTTGAAACGTGTAAACATTTTGTACAATGCTAATCGAATAATATAAAAAGTGTGCATATTAAATAAAAAGCGTAAAATAAGATCTATGTACTTTTTAGGAGCCTGAGTATCCCTTAGAGAACCGTTTAAAGAAATTGATTGCATCGAATTGATGTAAATAATAGTGATTTGCACAAATTTAATAGTAGAAATAAAAATAAAATCACAATACCTGCTTTCCGGTTACACAAAGTATATAATGCGTTCTTGGGTAGCGATATACGTTTTTATAATAAGATTCCAAAAGAAATGCTAGATCTTTCACCTTTTCCATTTAAGTCAGACAAAAATGCTTGGAACTGACCTCTCGTACTACACAGGACTAACTAGAAATTTCTAAACCGATTTGGTACCTACATATACATTTGACATTTTATGTTTGACTTATCGCTTTACATAATTATAGTACTATTGTAAAAATATTTTGAAAAGAGCAACTACTGAGTTTCTTACTTTCTTCCATGACTCTTCTCAGTAGAATCAAAACCCCTGAACATGGAAAAGAAAAAATTGGGGAAAACAGTGATTATATGACTATTCAAAAGTGTATTTTTAATGCCTACTTGAATAAAACATATTTGAATTTTGAATTTCAAACGAGTGAAGGCAAATTTAATGTAATTAACGTAGATTAATTCAATCACAAGAAGAACATAATATACACAATTTTATTTACATATTTACATTTCATTTTTACGTAGGCACACTATACGTATCTGGCAACGCATCTTCTTTATTAATCTTCTGAAGAATCGTTATTTTTATCAAAGAATGCCGAACTTTCCTTTGTCGGTCTTTCGGCGTGTACTTACAAATAGTAGTATTTATTTTAATTCCAGTCATTCCCAATTGAGCTTTGCTTCGAGTCTAATGTATTAATGGTTTTTACTCTAGTCCTTGTTGTTCTCGGAGTGATAAGTTTACAATTTGACATGAGTGACGAAGAGTCGAATAATTTTAGTCGGAGTAGTGAGAGTTGGAGTTATAGATCTAAAAGACCTAAAAGCAAATTTGATGAGTTTTTCGACATAATTCATGCATCCCAAATTGCTTTGTGTAAATTATGCCAACATAAAAAGGTTGAAATAAAAATGAAAAACAGAAACACTTCAGGCTTAAGGAAGCATCTAATATCTTTCCACAAAAAGGAATCACAAATATTTGCTATATAAATATGCTATACAAATAGGTGCTAGCTCTTCTCTTCTACATTTCGAAGCAGAGTAAAGAAATATTATCTGTCCACTTAGAATTACAAATATTTACACATTTTATGTATATATATATATATATATATATATATATATATATATATATATATATATATATGTATGTATGTGTGTGTATGAGTATATTATATGTATATATTTATTATATTTATTAATATATATGTATGTAAATCAATAGAAATAAGAAAATAAATTATACTTATATTTTATACACTTATATGTTAATTGTTAACTCTTACTTATGCAAATTTCTATTAACTAGTGTTATGTTAATTATTAAGTACGCACGCTGCTACCTACTTGCTTTATATAAAACTATTTCTCTTTCCCAATAGGTTTGCTGGAAGAGAACTCTTATTAGGGTTAAGCTCGCCTTTGTACATTTTATTTAAATATTTAATAATTGTTACTAACGTATAGTGTGTACAATAAAGAATAAAGAATAAAGAATATTTCTTCCTGAAAAACCAAAATGAAGTGGAGATATCACAAGCTTTTTAATAACCACCGGAAAAAGTGGACAGGTAAGAAAAAATATACTTATCACACAATTACATAACACATATATTATGTAACTAGCGGCCGCCCGCGACTTCGTCCGCGTACAATATCTGATTTCCTATGAGATTTTGAAATTGTCCCGCTGCAAAAGTCTTACCTAAGTATAAAGAGGCTATATAGGAAAAGCTTAACTATGCAAGTATTTATTATTTAAAACTAATAAAGTAAATGTCGATCTTCATATCTATACTTTAAAAATATAGGACTTGCATGTAACCATTTTACCCCAATTTCACCCCCTTAGGGTTAGGATTTCGTAAAACAGCTTATTCAGGATTTTATTATTGAAAACTTATAACTTTAATGCCGATTTTCGGTGGTGGTGGAGGACGCATGAGGCAGAATATCCGACTTTATCGAAGATGACCCGTGATTTTCTTTCAATACCTGCAACTTAAGTACCTACCTGCTGAGAGATT